>CM046877.1:644678020-647536219 GCA_025667525.1 Glebionis coronaria
ATTCATATAGAATCTTGCAAGTTACCTACCAAGTGCTGTTTGATGTTAACACTAGAAGCATTTCCACTCATCACCGTAAACATTATAGAGTGTCACTCTGAGTGTTCTGGCAAGATCACAAAGATATTGCGTAGAGGCCTGGAACGTGTTTAAGTTCAATTAAGAATTAAACAACTGTTGCTTTCCAGTTATCACAAGTTTGATTCATAAAGAATCGCACAAGTCACCTACCATGAGCTTTTTGATGTTCGCTCAAGAAGGATTTCCATCTTCATTGTAAATACTTTCGTATTACTCGGATGTTCAGGCAAGATCATGAAGATTTTGCGTAGGACTCCTAATATCTTTCTTACTTTTCACATTGTGTGAACAAGCAAGGAATAATGAAATTGTGTCCTAATGAGATATTTGATGATCTCAAATGGCTCTAGACTCGATCGTGCATTTTGGATTTTTTGTGATCGGAGGCTGGAGAGGAGTGCCACCATTTCAATATCAATTTATTTGGAGTTAATAAATCAATAGATAACGTGTTGTCTCCGTGTGATTAAAACAAATATCTTTTAAGAGATATTTGAGTTAGCTGGGAAGGGTTGTGCATTGCATCACTGGGTCCATGATGTCTTTCTTCAATATCGAGAATCATTAACAAATGATCTCAATAGCATATGTATTGACCCGGTTTCTGCCTAAAGTTGTAAGGAGGGCTTCTTTCTTTACACCCTTTATCTTTACAATTCTTTTTCATTCTTCAACCCCTTCAATGCTTACCAATACGTCATCACTAGCACCTTGTTGTGATTGTTCCAGTGCTAACTTAAGTACTTGGTCGACATTCAGCTACGTTCACAATCTTTCTCCATCTTTCCTAAGGACTACTATTTCTAACTATGGAATGTCCTTGGGAAGATTCCTCCGGTTCTAGAGAAATCATTGGACTTTAACCTATCCTACCATCCTTATGTCACCACAATCTTCACCGTCGTGAATAGAGATGTTTTGGGTAAGTGTATGTCACCATGAAATCCATTTTGAAGTGCAAATCCATTTTGCTCCCCCTTAATATATGCCACGATATCCGAAAACATTTCGCACATGTCGGGATGAGCTATCACGTTAAGTCAAACCATTTATGATTAATAATTTCCCATATTAAATCACATTTTCTCCCCCATATTAAAAATATTAACCCAATCGATGTTTTTAATATCAATTGATTTAATAATATTTTAAGAAAATTTGGGAAGAAAGATGCAAATCCAATTATCTTCATGAATTACACAAGCTCCCCTCAAATTAATGAGGGTGTACTTGAAACGTAAATTAAATACCTTTTAAACACAAGTGTAAGGTATTTATCACGTGCAAAGATCATATATGATAATGTATTCACAAGATTAGCAATTTACGAGGTTGGACCTGAATGATGGAGAACATCATATGAAAGAAGCACATGGTTCTTGTTCACGAATGTTGGTCTTCCTCGTAACTTCTGAAATTATCTTCTCCTTTACACCACATGGAAAATTTGATATCATTGTCTTGACACCAACTTGTGAACATTGGCACTTTTCGGCATCGAATAATCTGAACGCTTGATAATTGCTCCCCCTCAATTGTTGACCCGTGTTCTACTTAAAGAGCTGTAGTCGTCGTTTGAGTAGTCGCATCGTCTAGTATGTAGATATCAATTGCACCAAACTTCGTATTGTGGAGTTGATAACTTCAGATTCTGAAGTCAAAGCTTTCCGGTGAAATGCTTGACTTCAATGTCAAAAGCGGGTTACTATCAGAAATAATAGCAAACCATATGGAGCATGTTTTAAATCTCTTAAACTTCTGCTCGAACTTTATTTACAACCCCGTGTCATTATTGAATGACATTTCTAGGTTCGTAAATATTATCGATTCCAGAAGACATGCTCTTTTTATCAAAACGTTTTTGAACACACAATTTTGAAAGATTTAGAAAAACCTTTTGAGAAATTCTTGAAAAATTGTGTTCAAAGTTTTGAAAACCAATTACTTGAGCTTAAGATTTGGAATATCTTAGGAAAGCTCAAGTCCGAGAAGTTGTAAACTTATCATTGTAAGGACAAGTTACCATCGGCGATAACCTTTCCTTTTATCTGAAGAACGAGTCCTAAGCTGACATTTACTTAGAAGTCGTTTTTCATGAGCTTGAAAACTTTGACTGTTTTAACGGAAAGCTCATGACCGAGAAAGGTTAATTTCTCGTTATGAGGAGAAGTTCTCTTATTTAAAAGATACACTTTCCTTTCTGAGCTTAAAACTTCGAATGTTTTAATACAAGCTCATGACCGAGAAATGTTAATTTCTCGTTATGAGGATAAGTTATCATTAATGATAAACTCTCCTTTATTTGAAATTCGGGTTACAGTCTGACATTTAACTGTAAGTCATTGTGCATGAGCTTAAAAACTTCGAATGTTTTTTGATATAAGCTCATACCCGAGAAAAATTAATTTCTGGTTGTAAGGATAAGTTTATCATCGGCGATAAACTTTCCTTTCTTTGATGCACGAGTTATCGTCTGATATTTAACGATAAGCCATTTACACGAGCTTAAAACCTTTGAATAGTTTAAATGTAAGCTCGTGTACGAGAAATTTAATTTCTCCTTTTGAGGGTAAGTTATCGTTGAGTAGATAACTTTCCCTGTCTCTGAAGTCCGGGTCATTGTCTGTCATTTAACGATGAGCCTTTTACACGAGCTTAAAACCTTTGAATAGTTTAAATGTAAGCTCGTGTCCGAGATAATTTAATTTCTCGTTTTGAGGGTAAGTTATCGTTGACGAGATAAACTTCCCTTTCTCTAAAGTTCGGGTCACATACTGTGATTTGAATGTGAGCCATTGTGCATGAGCTTAAAAACTTGGAATGTTTTAATATAAGCTCATCCCGAGAAAAATTAATTTCTCGTTGTTAGGATAAGTTTATCATCGGCGATAAACTTTCCTTTCTTTGATGAACGAGTTACAGTCTGTGATGTGACTGTAAGTCCTTTGTGAGCTTAGCCATGAATCCCCTGAGACACTTGTTTCTCCGATATCTGATTATTCAGCAACCAAACTCTAAGAGTGTCCTTAGTTGAACGGTATACAACGATTGGACCGCTTCGTTCTTTTGGAACATCAACTTTGGTACCTGCATTCTCATTAGGAGTTTGTATACTTTTGCATGGGTTAGAGATATCTATTTTAGAAGCACGTGGGGGTTCACTAGTCTTGGCTGGCAAACGTTTCCTTTTATAGAAAACCTTAAGTTTAGGCTTAAGTGAAGTATCATCTTTATCAGTTTCCTCCCTAGTAAACTTAGTAGAATCAGAGACTATCCTAGTTAAAGGGCACTCGTTTCCTACAAGAGTGAAAGTTCTACCAGTGGGGCGCCAAACTTTACCAAAGGGTTTGATTTTAGCTATCCACTGGGACTTAATTCTAGCACGGGAGTTCACTCATCAAGTAATTTCTTGACACAAGAATCATGATTTGCCGTAAAGACACATTTTCTACATGATTTACAAGTAGCATATTTAATGTCCGAGTAATTCCTAGATGATTGATTGATGCTCCTAGGAGATGACATGCTATGGTTAGCAGTGTTGGGTAATCTAGAAGGCATCTGACTAGGATTGACATTGCTATCTCTTACATGTGTCTTTTGCATAACTTCCCTTAGACCAGATTTATGGCAAACGTCATTTGAACTAGTTATAGACGTGGTCTTGGTATTTTTAGGAAAACTAGAGGCAATCATGTGATTAGGTCTTGCCAAAGCTGTTTTAATCACAATGGGCCTAGTTGCTGGAGTGACTGGTCTAGGAAAATGAACCAAATCAACTTGGGAGGCAAACCGCGGTCTCGAGGATTGTGGTCGCTCGGATATAAATGCAGTCGGTTGTCTAACGAACTGATTTGTAGGCGGTTTCCCCAAGATTGATGGTTTTTCAAGCTTAGTATCCACACTAGTTCCTTTAGTTTTCCTCAATTCGTTTTTCAACGCAGCTATAGCAAAGACCTTTTCCTGTACTTGAGCCTTTAACGTCTCATTCTCTTTGAGCAGTTCATCTTGGGATGCCAACTTAGATTCAAGCCACTTAATTTGTTTCAAAAGATTATCCTTTTCAGCTTTAGAATCTAGAACAGTTTGATCCAATTTTCTTTCAAGAACAGCGTTTGACTTTTCAAGTTTTTCAAAGTATGTTTCAAATTTGTCCATTTTCTTAGAAAATTCAAGTTTGGCATCCTCAAGATCTTTTGATTGCCGAGCTACGATCGTTTCGAGCTCTTTAATCTTAGAATCAGAATCAGTTAACGAGGCAGTTATAAAGCATTTATCATGATGTACTATAGAATTTTGAACACTTTCTCCCCCATTATGACTCACATCGGATGAATCAGAAGTGGTATTTCTATCACGCTTTTCCATCCCATGTTTGTCATAATTAGGTTCAGAATGCTCAATATGCGGCATGTCAGCAGCATATACATCATAAACAACATTACATTGTACCATGGTTGCAGGCTCTTCGTCATAAACAGGTAAGGTGTCATCAAGAGAGATCTCGTGAACATTCCCCGACGTGCCACTGGTATCATGTTGTCCTCCTGATTCCTTGTTCTTGCCATCGTTAGGCTCGAAGTTGTCAACCTTATGACCATTCTCCTCTTGCATCTGCGTCATTGATTCTTGCACTCCATTATCATACGCTTGCTGAAGTTGTGATCGTTGATAAATCGAAGACGAGACCGATGTCATGAGTTTCAATATTGTATCACGGAAAACTCGAAGCTCGGTATGTGTATCTCGAAGAAAAGATTGGCAAATCACTGAACTTTCAGACTTGATGATATTGTATTGGAGGAATGGTGTGAGTTGTGTCACAAGAGTCCTATATGCAAGTGCCGATGCAGAGTGATTGAAGTTTTCGTTATTGAGTTGCTCGGCGAGTTGGGTTAAAGTGGTGAATATAGAGTCGATGAATATATGACGATCTTGACCAAAGATTGTCAAAAATTCGCTCCCTCCTGAATCGATGAAAGAGTTACAAGATGAGACTGAAGCATTCGAAATGAAGTGATGCCACTTTCTCTAACTTTGTCTTGCAAAAGATGCAATTTTCCCTCGTTCGATGTCGAATTCAAAAAATCCATTGAAAGTTTGATGACAAATTCTTGGACCTTTGATTGGAAAAAAAAATCTTTCGCTCGGTTCAAATAATTTTAACGGCTCAAATGTTGATAAGACAAACCGGAGTCCAAATCAAACACGGCTCACTCCAAAAATAAAACCCCTAAACAAATTAATCCAACAACTATATATCTTCGTGTAAATTAGTGATCGTCCCGTCAAACGATATAATACCAACTCCAAACTTTTGCTAAAAAATAAGCCATATTCGTTTAGTTTAGATGATGGCCCATCACACAAACCAAATAACAAATCTAATAAATCATTTGACAAAACGTGTCCAAGCCACAAAGTTGACAAAATATAATAACAATACTCGGCCTGTGTACAAACGTGTCCAAGCCACAAAGTTTGACAAAAACAGTGAATAACCACGTGGTGTGATTAACTTAGAAACCACCACCCCACTAAGTTATTTTAGTTGTATAAAAAAAATCCACTTCATAACTTTACCCTATCATTCTCACAAACCATTTTATTCTTAGAAATAACCGTATCATTCTCACAATATCATTCTCACAAATCTTTTCTTAGGAATAACCGTCTCTTACTTAAATTAATGAATGATCCGAAAATTTTCTCAATCACGAGAGGAGATTGATTGAATTTCAAATCAGTTAAATCAGTTAAACCACAGCAAATCTCACGAATTAGTGCATATTAGATGAAGCTTCAAGATCACTCGTTTGATCTCGGGTAGGTAAACTTATTTGTTTTATGTTCGTGTTGATCAAGGATGTTTTTTTTTGTGACGGAGATCTTTGTGTTGTTGTCGTGGGTTCGAGATGAGGTTGTTTTTCGAGTTCTGTTGATTTAGTTAGAGTCGAGTATGTTTGTCGAGAGAGTGACCACAAATATTTTCAAGGAGTGAGTGTGTTAGTTTTTGGGTCGATGAGAGTTGAGGGTGTGTCGGGGTTGGTTTGGCTGTTGTGTACGAAGGTGAGGGTGAGGGTGAGTCGTGGGTGAGGGTGTTAGTCTGTTCGAGAGTGTGTGGGTTGTGCGAGGCTGTGTTGGTGTGTTGAGTGTGAGGGGTTTTGGTTAGAGTCTTTCTTAGGTCTGTGTCGAAACTTGTGGGCTCGTTTGGAGTTTGTTTTATCGAGTTACAACTTGGTCAAGTCATAGCATTAAAAAATCATCGCAGTCTTGCATCGCACCCCGATCGCACCCAGATCGCAGCCTCGATCGCACCCCGATCGCACCCAGATCGCAGCCTCGATCGCACCCAGATCACACTTGTGATCGCACCCAGATCGCACTCGTGATCGTGGTTTCGATCGTGACTTCGATCGAAAGAAGGCTATCGCAGTTTACAAACCCTAGGGTTTAAGCGATCGTAACGAACAAATTTGACCTTTCCGATGGAGTATGGATCGTAATGAAGAAACCAGTTTGAGACAAAAGGGAAGTACGGATAAACTGATGTACGAGATACAGTTGATAATTCCAAGACAAAATTTATAAAACTGATTATAGCGAAAAAAAACTGATTGGACAAATTTGATACGAATGTAAAAAAAATAGATAAAAAATTGTGATTGGATAACAAAACAAAAAAAAATTATATAAAAAAATGATGATTTATATCATTTCTGGGAATAAAAAATCTGATAATGACAAAACAAACAATATGAAATGATAATTGTGTGGGACTAGGATAACAAATATGATTTATAAAAAAATCTGGATACCAGATGGAGACAAGACAAACAAGAGCAATTTATCACCAACCTGATCGTACCCGAATAGAGCAAAATTTTAGAAAGAAAGGATTTTTATGACCAAATCAATAGATTAAAAAACGCATTAATCCAAAGAATCAACCATGCTCTGATACCAATTGAAGGATCGATGTTTTCTAAGGATTAGGCATTGTTGGATTATCTATTGATATGGATAGGAAATGGAGGAACTTAGAGAGAGAAAGAAGAGAGAGAAAGGAGAGAATGAAAAGAAAGATGGATTATGTGAAATGTAAGTGTTCAACAACCCCTCCTAACATGCTAGGAGGGGGGTTTATATAGCCCACCCTACATGTGGGCTATATGGGCTCTACCTTAATACATTAGATCACGAGCCCAATACTTGTATCTATATTTTGAGTGACCGATCCTTTCTAAATACGTAAAAACGTATTTCCAACAATATTTGCAAGGTACGGAAGATTTTGGATCAAGTTTGAAAAAAATGAAAATATAAATTTTCATGGATTCTCTGAAAGTTATATGGGAGGATGTACGGATGACATGAAAAGTACATCCGGATATAATTTTTTCGCTTGGCTCAGTTGTGTTTAGTTGGTCCTCAAAGAGGCAACAAACGGTAGCATGATAGGTGTATTTTGCATTCACCTCATAGCATGTTAATTTAGTATAGTTATATATTTATTTTTCGTTATATATGTACTTTGAGTGTGTTTTGTGATTATGTAGGTTACGAGCGAAATGGAATAAAATGGCCGCTTAATTAATTTTTTGGAGAAAAGACATTGTGAGCGCCGATAAATGAAGAAAAAATATTGAAGAAAAAGATTTGAGCGCGTCGCAATATTTTCGGTCATCTTTTATTTGTTCGGGCTTCGTTGGAGCAATTATTGGCGTTGGGTTATTTTTTATTGGGTCAAAGTTATTATATGTCAACAGAATTAAAAAAGAAAAAAAAAGGAAAAAAATAACTTTTGGCCCATTGAACCCAAAAGCCCAATACCCACCTAGATATATTATATATAAAGAAAAGGGGGACAAGTTGTTAGAAACAATTTTCACAAAAAAAAAGAAGACCAAAACAAAGGACGGCACAACAATTCGAAAGAGAAAAAAAAACGCTGCACAAGCAAAGAAAAAGAGGGCCATTACTATCATTGGTGGGACCCATATCATAACAATATAGCCATCAATTGGGGAAAAAAAAGATTGACGGTAGAAAATAAAAAAAGACATTGGTGCCGCAAGATCGGAGAAAAAAGTTTAGCTGCAAAAGAAATAAAAAGTCTTCGATTCTTTTTTCTTTACGATGATGGTTGATATTAAGTGGGTCGGGTGCATCGCGATGTCCGGCTAATATTGTTGTAATTCCTTCCGGTAACTTTATTTATGGTTTGATCATTACTTTTGGATTATCATATTTTTATTACATTGATTTATGATTTATTTATAAATTATTTTTATCGATTTGATATTATGTTTAATTATTTGTGTTAGACAATTTATTGTTAGTTAACGATTCATACTTATTTTATTTAGTAAAAAAAGATGGTCGTATAATCAATATAAGTTGTACCTAAATAAATTGTTAAAACATAATTATTGGTTGGATTAATATAAGATTTATTATTGTGAGTCGTTGATGAACATAATAAATGTCGACATTAATTCATTCATATTAAGTCAAAATAATCTTTTTAATCGGTTCTAAAAAGTTTCAATAATCCATAAGTGTGACCAACCATAAATATTAGGAGCTGGAAGGGATTACATTTTTCTTTTAATTGTTTACATCTTTATTTTATTTTTCTAGCTTTACTATTAGCTTAATAATTATTTTAATTTTTAATCCGCATTTTTATTATTAAAAGTATTTTAGTTGTTAGATTTCAAAACAAAAACTTTGATTGATCAGTGATCACCCCAAAACTTAAACTAAAACCACATAGTCCTCGTGGATCGATACCCGCTTACCCTATCTAGTATAAGGTAGTTAGGTTATTTTTGACCGGCACTTCGACATCGATCAAAAATTTGGCGCCGCTGCCGGGGACTCAGTGAGCTTTTCATTTAAGTTTTTGTTAATATCTTTCTTTAATAAAATACAAAAATACAAAAAGATTTTATTTTTCTTGTTTTGTTTGTTTTGTTTTGTTTCTTGTGAGTGTGCAGGTTAGTGTATGCGCACACGTAGATCGGGACGTACATCACCGTTAGCTTACGATCCTGAGGTTGAGAAAAGTGCAAGGTTAAGAAGGAAGACGTGTCGACATTTTTCTACTAATCTTGATTTTTCAGGTTTAGCAGAGCTTTTCGCTGAAATGCCAGGTGACGAAGATGTTGGCGGAAGTGCTAGCGGCAGTAGTAGTGGAGAAGAATCTCCACCACGGGGTGTTGATTCTTATTACAGGCCGGGGATCTTCGAGGATCCCTCGCCTATCGTTTATCCGGATCCGGTTAAAGGGGTTACAAGTAACTTCAAGATCCAGCCGAACCTCATAGCAATCTTGCCAGTGTTTAGAGGTCGTGAGGAGCCATACGCACATCTGCGAGAATTCTTCTCAATTGCTGACACACATCAGGTTAATAACATTACAAAGGATGAGGTAAGACTTCGCCTTTTTCCTTTTTCACTTAAAGATCAAGCTAAGGACTGGTTCTCATCTCTTGAGCCATGTAGTATTAACTCATGGTCTGAAATGCAATCTGCTTTTCTTGAGGAATTTTATTCTATAAGTAAAACTGCTGCCATTAGAAATAAGATTAAATCCTTTCGTCAAATCCCAGGCGAGCAGTTTCATGAAGCATTTAATAGACTTAAGGAGTTATAAAGAACATGCCCTCATCACGATGTTCCAAAATGGGAGCTTGTCAAAGTCTTCTATGATGGGTTGGATTATAACAACCAACAATTTGTGATGGCCACTAGTGGGGGTATGTTTTTCGCACGACCTATAGAGGAAGAATGGGAGTTTTTTTGAAAAACTAAGCAAAGGTTCTAAGACCCAAGCTTCGGTGGATCGAAACAACCACCCATCTCCCGCCAATTATGTGTCTAACCAACGTGGCACAAATTCTGAAATTAGCGAGTTAAGTAAGAAAGTTGATCTTTTGTTGAAAAATATAGGAAAAGGTGTTCCGAATGTGTCTAATGTGTCGCATAGTGGGTGTTCAATGTGTGGTGATCCGAGTCACTCTGTCGATAATTGTTAAAGTTGGGGGGCACCACCAAATGAGGAGGTAAATGGAGTCTATAGTGGTCGTCCACGAAATGACCCATTCTTCGAAAGTTACAATCCTGCATGGCGCAATCACCCCAATTTCCGTTGGAAAGATGAAGACGGTCGCCCTAATAATACCCAACAACAACACTATGGTTACAAACCAAGGTATGAGGGTGGCGATTCATCTAATTTTCAACAAAATTCTTACAACCATAGGTCACAACAACAATATCCAAATCAGGGCCAAGGGCAAGATGACAACCGTCTCTTGAACCTTGACCGAAAGTTTGATAGGTTTATGGATTCATTGTCTACCAACAATCAAGAGATCAATAGAAAATTCAAGGTCACTAATCAAAGACACGAGACCACTACTAAATCTATTGCAGCTCTTGAGAGAAAAGTTGGTCAATTAGCGGATCAATTAAGCAAAAGAGATGAGGGAAGGCTACCGAGCTACCCCACCATGAATCCCGCACACAAGAAAAATGGAAATGAGCATGTGAATATGGTGACATCTCTTCGAAACGGTAAAATCTACAACAATGACAAGGGAATTCCAAATTCTCCTGATGTCGAGGATTTCGTTACTGATGACGAAATCATTGTTGAAGGTAAAAATTCTGATAATGTTAAGTCCGGTTCTGAGTTGGTAAATGATTTGTTAAATGATTTTCCTAAACCAACAACACAGAATCCTAAAGCTACTGAATCTTCCGAAGTTGGGGAGGGTGGTGTGTCCAGCACACCTTACCCTTCGGCGTTGGAGAAATCGACATCTACAAGGTTAGCTAAAAAGGGTCCTCATGCTGAGGATATGTGGGAGACCTTCAAGCAAGTTAAAATCAATCTCCCCCTTATTGATGCTATCAAGCAAATTCCTGCATATGCCAAGTTTTTAAAGGACTTGTGTACTCAGAAGAGGAAGCTGAAGGCGTCTTTGCCTAAAAAGATTGACCTGACAGAGCATGTTAGTGCAGTCTTATCTAGCTCCCTTCCTCCTAAATTCAAAGATCCTGGAGCACCGTTGATTTCATTTGTGGTCGGAAATATTGCCATTAAGAAGGCGCTCCTTGATCTTGGTGCTAGTATTAACATCCTTCCTGCTAGGTTGGTTGATAAGTATGACTTAGGAACTCTTCGTATGACAGACACCATTATTTCCTTAGCCGATCGATCTACCAAAATTCCTAGAGGTATCTTAGAGGATGTTATTGTGAAAGTTGATGATTTCTATTACCCAGTTGACTTCTTTTTTATGGACACCGAGTCACAATACAAGGATGTTCAACCAACTATTATCCTTGGGCGCCCATTCTTAGCCACGATAGATGCTAGGATTAATTGTCGAACTGGTGCCATGGATAATGCATTTGGTAATTAGAAGATAAGATTGAATGTGTTTAATTCTATGAATTCTCCTACGATGAATGAATGTTACCAAGTAGATGTGATTGATGAGGAAGTTCAAAAGCATGCATCCCGTATGCTTAAGGATGATCCTTTGGAATTATATCTAACTGGTGATACTGAGGAGATTCTTGATGTTGCTGAAGTTCAAGAGATTTAAGAGTGTTTGGTCCGTTCTTTGGACCATCAAAAACCACCTTGGTCTTATAAAGTGGAGCCTTTGTCTTCTACTTTTGATACGGCCACGAAGCCGTCTTTGGAGGTGCCTCCAGCTCTTGAACTAAAACCTTTGCCATCTAATCTCAAATATGCTTTTCTAGGTCCTAACAATACGTTACCCGTTATTGTTGCTTCTGATCTTTCTCAATCACAAGAGGAAGCACTTCTAAAAGTGCTTTCCAAGTACAAAGCAGCAGTTGGATGGACCATTGCAGAGTTAAAAGGGATCAGCCCTTCATTATGTATGCATCAAATTGTTACGGACCCAGATATTAAGCCAGCAAGAGATGCGCAAAGGCGTCTGAATCCTAATATGAAAGAGGTAGTGAAGACGGAAGTTCTTAAATGGTTAGATGCTGGTATCATCTATCCCATCTCGGATAGTAAATGGGTAAGTCCTACTCAAACGGTGCCTAAAAAGGCCGGAATCACTGTTGTTGAAACCGAGAATGGGGAAAAGCTCACAACCCGACCAGTCACTGGGTGGAGAGTTTGTATAGATTACCGTACGCTGAATAATGCCACATCTAAAGATCACTTCCCACTACCCTTCATTGATCAAATAGTTGAGAAGCTTTCTAGTAAAAAGTTCTATTGCTTTTTGGATGGGTACTCCGGTTATAATCAAATACCCATCCATCCTGATGACCAGGCCAAAACTACGTTTACGTGTCCATATGGGACGTTTGCATTTCGAAGAATGCCTTTTGGCCTGTGTAATGCACCCGCTACCTTTCAGCGGTGCATGATGAGTATCTTTTCTGACATGGTTGGAGAGTCTGTAGAGATATTTATGGATGATTTCTCCATCTTTGGTCAGTCCTTTGAAAGCTGCCTTGATCAGCTTGAAAGCGTGTTAAAAAGATGCACCTAAACTAATTTGGTGCTTAGTTGGGAGAAGAGCCATTTCATGGTTCGTGAGGGAATTGTATTAGGGCATGTTGTGTCTGAAAAAGGATTTGAGGTTGACCGTGCCAAAGTTCAAGTAATTTCAACCCTTCCTCCTCCCACTACCGTCAAAGGTGTGCGATCTTTTCTTGGTCATGTCGGGTTCTATAGGCGATTTATTAAAGATTTTAGTGCAAAATATCTAAGCCTCTTTGTAATCTACTCTTAAAAGATGCACGCTTTGACTTTAATGAATCATGTCTTTAAGCATTCAATATGCTTAAGCAAAAGCTTGTAGAAGCCCCTATTCTGCAATCACCTGATTGGTCGAAGCCTTTCGAGATCATGTGTGATGCAAGTGATTATGCTGTTGGGCCGGTTCTAGGACAGCGGGTCGATAAGAAACCCGTTGTAATCTTTTATGCTAGTAAGACTTTTTCAGAAGCTCAAATGAATTACACTACTACTAAAAAAGAGTTGTTAGCCGTGGTTTTTGCTCTTGATAAGTTTAGGTCTTATATTTGGGGGCATTCTAAGGTGATAGTATTTTCAGATCATAGTGCCTTAAGATATTTGTTGACTAAGAAAGAGACAAAACTGAGGCTGCTTAGGTGGATTTTGCTTTTACAGGAATTTAATCTAGAAATTCGGGATAAAAAGGGGTCAGAAAATGTAGTTGCTGACCATTTGTTTAGAATTATCCCTCCGTCGTTCAACCCTTCTGATGTGATTAAGGAAAGTTTTCCGGATGAAAGTTTGTTTGAGGTTTCTAAGGTTCCTTGGTACGCAAATATAGTTAATTACCTAGCTGTTAAAAAGCTTCCGGATTTTTGGTCCAAGCAACAAAGAAAATACTTCTTCTCCCAGATGAAGCATTATTTTTGGGAGGATCCGGAGCTCTATAAGGTGTGTGCTGACCATGTCGTTAAGAGATGTGTTCCTGACCATGAGCATATGGACATATTGGCTCATTGCCATTCTTATGCATGTGGTGGACACTTTGGTGCTACGAAAACTGGGCATAAAGTCCTGCAAAGCGGTTTCTTTTGGCCGACTATATTCAAGGATGCCCAGTCTTTTGTGAAAGCATGTATTCGTTGCCAACAAGTTGGAAGGATTTCAAGGCGTGATCAAATGCCTATGAATCCCATACTTGTTGTTGAGATCTTTGACGTGTGGGGTATTGACTTTATGGGACCATTCCCCACTTCCCATGGCAATGTGTACATTTTAGTGGCAGTGGATTATGTGTCTAAGTGGGTAGAGGCTGAGGCTACTAGAACAAATGACCATAGTGTAGTTCTTAAGTTTGTTAAGAAAAATATCTTTGCTAGGCATGGAATTCCTAAGGCTATCATTAGTGATGGGGGTTCTCACTTTAAGAACTTTAGATTTGGGAAATTATTGAAACACTATGGAGTTAATCATAGGATAGCTACCCCTTATCACCCACAGACGAGTGGACAGGTTGAAGTATCTAATAGGGAGATTAAGCGAATTTTAGAAAAGACCGTCCGTAGTGATAGGAAAGATTGGTCCTTGAGGTTAGATGATGCTTTGTGGGCATATAGGACGGGTTTTAAGACTCCTATTGGTATGTCACCGTATAAGTTGGTATATGGCAAGGCGTGTCATTTACCGGTTGAGATAGAGCATAGGGCTGAATGGGCAATTAAGACTGTTAATCTGGATTTAGAGAAAGCGGGTAGTTCTAGGAAACTTCAATTATCTAAACTAGATGAGATTAGACGTGATGCTTATGAGAGTCTAGGATTTATAAGGAGAAAACCAAAGCTTTTCATGATCGACACATCACCAAGAAATCGTTCTTGGTTGGTCAAAAAGTTTGGTTATTCAATGCTAGACTTAAGCTTTTTCCTGGAAAGTTGAGAAGTAAATGGACGGGTCCATACGTTGTGACTCAAGTCTCTCCACACGGAGCCACTGAAATAAAAAATATGGTGGGTGGAGAGCCGTTTAAAGTTAATGGACACCGTTTAAAGTCGTATGTTGAGTTGGAGAGTGATCAGATGGAAACGGTGGATGTGGTTTACTTGGAACCAATCCAACCGTCTCAATAGCTCATTTGAGTTATGTCTGGCTGAAGACGGTAAACTTAGCGCTTCGCGGGAGGCAACCCGTGGTTTGTGGAACTTTTTGGGTGTGTTCACTACAAACCCTCACGAGACAAAACTCGTCTAGTCGGGCTACCGAGTGGTTTAAAATCTTGTTGCATACGCTAAATGCAACCATGATTCCTACGAAAGTGAGTTGGGTTTTTGTTTTTTGTGTGAGTTTGTCAAATTGATTTTTAACCAAAATTTCAATTTAAAGTTTTTTGCATTAGGGGCAATGCAATGCTTTAAGTTGTGGGGGGTGGCACATGTGTTACATGCTTTTGTATGAAATTTTGGTCAAAATGGGTTAAAATGTGATTTTTGGGAAAAATTGAATTTTTTAAAATTTTAAATCACATTATAAGAGTCTTGTGCTAATTAGATGTGGAAGTTTCTTCTACATATATGTTGTTGAGTGTTTACAGATTCTGAAGATTAGCTTGTGGATGATTTATTAGAGCAAGCTAGAGGATTTGGCCATAATTATCAGGAGCACCCGATTCCATTGTATAATTTGGTTATTAAATTGATTTGATTGTTTGCATGTAGATAGGCATATGTATAATTTAGATGATCAAACCACGCCGGTTGAATTCCCTCTACTTACCTTTGCTTAGATCGAGTAGAAAGTTTGAATAAATAATATGAAATATAGTAATGTAATAGTTGGGTTAGGACATTTAGAATTGATCTTATTCGGCTCGCCACCCGCGCACGGTGGCCTTAGAAAAGAGTTGGAGAACTGTCATAATTATTGGTGGTAGTCATATGCTAGGCTTGCCTATCTGATTCGTCACCCGCGCAAGGTGATACTTTAGTTGTTAGCATGGGTCAGACGCCAATTTTTATGATGGATAGCATTGCACTTAGCTGAGACAATTTTATGTGATATAACCCAATCCTTGTATTATTGTAATGAAATTAGAAAGATTAGTTTAATTTAGTGCATTGTATAATTATACTATGTGGTAGATAATTCCATCATGTGATGTGCCAGTAGGCGCGAAGTATAACTGTTCCCATTTAATTAAACAGACTTAATTAACCGGTTCTCATGTGCCAATGTGTCTTAGTATGCACCTATAGGATAGATATTCATTTTTCTGAATATTTGGTCTTTATATCAACCTTAAAATGAGTGTATAAAGTGTTCGGGATGACTTGTATAAGAAACGGTCTCGAATGGCTTAAAAAGAGAGAGCTTATGTGTGATGTGAAAAAAAAAAAGTGAAAAAAAAGTGAAAAAAAAATGAAAAAAAAAAGTGGAAGTATGTAAGCTAAAGTATGATGGCTTATGATGTGCTCTTATGGTATAAAACTCCAATGTCATAAAAGGTGTACAATATTCTCACCTCTTGTTTTAGATTAATGTTTATATTGATTATAGGTGTGTAATAGGTACGTTGGACACATGGTTAATTATATGAAATATAAAGTAAATGGAGTCAATGGGAATGGTTATGCTAAGTGTTTAAGAAGGACAAAAATATTGGTAATCATTTTGGATTATTTGTCATGTAGGATGGTTATTGGTGTATTAGGTTGAATGTGATCTTTTTGATGAAATTTCAATAGTATGATTAAAAATTATGAAATTAACATGCTTGTATATTTTTATTTTATTTTTACTTGGGACAAGTAAAGGCTTTAAGCATGAGGGGATTTGATAGGTGTATTTTGCATTCACCTCATAGCATGTTAATTTAGTATAGTTATATATTTATTTTTCGTTATATATGTAATTTGAGTGTGTTTTGTGATTATGTAGGTTACGAGCGAAATGGAATAAAATGGCCGCTTAATTAATTTTTTGGAGAAAAGACATTGTGAGCGCCGATAAATGAAGAAAAAATATTGAAGAAAAAGATTTGAGCGTGTCGCAATATTTTTGGTCATCTTTTATTTGTCCGGGCTTCGTTGGAGCAATTATTGGCGTTGGGTTATTTTTTATTGGGTCAAAGTTATTATATGTCAACAGAATAAAAAAAAAAAGAAAAAAAAAAATAACTTTTGGCCCATTGAACCCAAAAGCCCAATACCCACCTAGATATATTATATATAAAGAAAAGGGGGACAAGTTGTTAGAAACAATTTTCACAAAAATAAAGACCAAAACAAAGGACGGCACAACAATTCGAAAGAGAAAAAAAAACGCTGCACAAGAAAAGAAAAAGAGGGCCATTACTATCGTTGGTGGGACCCATATCATAACAATATAGCCATCAATTGGGGAAAAAAAGATTGACGGTAGAAAATAAAAAAAGACATTGGTGCCGCAAGATCGGAGAAAAAAGTTTAGCTGCAAAAGAAATAAAAAGTCTTCGATTCTTTTTTCTTTACGATGATGGTTGATATTAAGTGGGTCGGGTGCATCGCGATGTCCGGCTAATTTTGTTGTAATTCCTTCCGGTAACTTTATTTATGGTTTGATCATTACTTTTGGATTATCATATTTTTATTACATTAATTTATGATTTATTTATAAATTATTTTTATCGATTTGATATTATGTTTAATTATTTGTGTTAGACAATTTATTGTTAGTTAACGATTCATACTTATTTTATTTAGTAAAAAAAGATGGTCGTATAATCAACATAAGTTATACCTAAATAAATTGTTAAAACATAATTATTGGTTGGATTAATATAAGATTTATTATTGCGAGTCGTTGATGAACATAATAAATGCCGACATTAATTCATTCATATTAAGTCAAAATAATCTTTGTAATCGGTTCTAAAAAGTTTCAATAATCCATAAGTGTGACCAACCATAAATATTAGGAGCTGGAAGGGATTACATTTTTCTTTTAATTGTTTACATATTTATTTTATTTTTCTAGCTTTACTATTAGCTTAATAATTATTTTAATTTTTAATCCGCATTTTTATTATTAAAAGTATTGTAGTTGTTAGATTTCAAAACCAAAACTTTGATTGATCAGTGATCACCCCAAAACTTAAACTAAAACCACATAGTCCTCGTGGATCGATACCCTCTTACCCTATCTAGTATAAGGTAATTAGGTTATTTTTGACCGGCACTTCGACATCGATCATAGCACAATCATCAGCAGAGGCAGAATACGTTTCAGCACCTCTAGCCACATCACAAGCAATTTGGTTACTAAAAAATATTGAAGACATTGAAGAAAAGCAATTGAAGCCTACAATAATTTTTGTGACAGCGTGAACCCAGTTCATCATAGTCGCACGAAGCATATCGCTTTGAAACATCATTTTATCAGATAAGCAATTGAAGATGGAGAGTGCAACTTGAATTTTGTGGAACGAATGATCAGCTAGCGGACATTTTTACAAAAGCACTTACACGAGAAAAGTTTCAGAGCTCAGACGAAAGTTGGGAGTTCAGCCAATCACATTGCGGGACAATGTAAACTAATGTGTCTTTGTAATAAATGAAAAAGAAAGGAAGGAGACAAGCCCAACTATTTGTGTTGAGAAAAGAATAGTGAAGCATGTTTTTATTACCAAAGATAATTTCAAGTTTGCTTTTTCAAAACAGTAAGTAGTCTTCAACATGTTGTAAATGCCTCTTATAGTGTCGCTTAAGATATCTCATGCAATCTTTGGAAGATAGTTTTCATATTGTAGTATGGTCATGCAAAGCTACTTATATAAGCTATTAGAAATAAAGTGAAATATATATCAGTTCCATGCAAAACAACTAAAGAAAGTTTTCAAGTTTTGATGCCGTTGTTTTACAAATAACCAAGAGTTATTTAGAGTTATTTAGTACTTTGTCCCAATAATTTTGTAAGCATTTTTCAAGTAAGAATAACATCTCATATATCCAACAAGGGGCATTGTTATTCAAAAATGTAAAATAAATGCGACTGATTATTTACTATCTGACGTATCTTGGAAGACCATGGAAAGAGTATTCGAGAACAGTAGTGATGCAATCCTCAATTAGTGACGTGATTGTCCCTGCAGGATGGTTCCCTTGGGATGGGGATTTTGCACTTAGCACATTGTATTACCGAGAGTACCAAAACACGGGGCCTGGGGCTGATACGTCAAACAGGGTCACATGGCCAGGATGGGGTGTGATTACTAACACTACAGAAGCCGAGAGTTTTACAGCAGGAAACTTCATTGATGGAGGCAATTGGTTGTCATCAACGGGCTTCCCTTCCTCGCTTGGTTTGTAATGCTTACGTAACATAATGCAGGTGTTGCTTCTCGCATTCTGATTGTAATAATTCTCCTCATAAGAGCCCGGTATTGAGCTTGTCTCGTGCTTCAGGACATCAACATATATCGTTTGTTCTATTTAAAATAAACCGCATATATGTATATGAAATGTGAATCTGGTTACTTAGTTAATTTCTGCGACATCTCTTAACATTATTTGAAGGGCTGCCAGATCTCATATGTACGCCTAAAACATATAACCAGCAGGATATAATCATCCAAGCCAACTTACACGTGAGTACGACTTATGCTCTAATGTATATGAACAGAACCTAAAGGTACCTACCCGGCCCCTAGGCAAACTTGTCTCGTATGATGTTTAACCAACTTCCGCGTGATATGTTCAAGCATAGGAAACAAGATTACCTTGTTGTTAAAGCATTTAATTATGTTCCTTTGGGCAAGCTTCTATCTACGTGCCATCTGATATGTCCATGAACGATGATGGCGTGTTGTTTATGCTTTACATTGTTGGAAATCTATGATTTCACACATACAGGTGATAGTTTCATAATCTTACCATAATCGTATTAAGTCGATCTGTTTTAAAATACAACAAATTTACGACAACAATGTCCTTAAACCATCAGGAACAAGGCTTAATAGCCCTTATGAGGAAAATACAACACAATTGGAAGCACTGCACTAACGCAAACAATCGTTACGATTACAATGCCACAACAGAGATTCATTATACTGCGTATTGCGTCGAATGTCCATTAAAGACCAAGCGAGAAAGGGAAGCCGGTAGATGACAACCAACTGCCTCCAGCAATGAAGCTTCCAGGAGTAAAACCTGTGGCCTCTGTAGTACTTGTAATCACTCCCCAACCTTTCCAGTTTACCCTTTTAGATGTATCAGCCCCAGCCCCCGTGTTTTCATACTCTCGGTAGTACAAAGTGTCAAGTGCAAAGTCCCCGTCCCACGGATACCATCCTGCAGGGTCAATCACATCACTTATTGATGATTGCATTACTACAGTCCTCGAATACGCCTTCCATGGTCTTCCAAGATAAGTTGGAAAGCTAGCTTGCACTGGTTGCAAGTCAGAAGTGGCGCTGATTGTGCACTTTTGAATGACGATACCAGTGTTTTGGTTAGGATCAGTTCTTCCTTGAGCCGTGACCATATTCTTTTGGTTAGGGTTGGGACGGCGAGCTGCAAACTGACAGTCTTGGAATACAACGGCTGCATTTCCAAAAGTAAAATCAACCGTGCCAGCTACGTAGCAACTGACAAAGAACTGACGATTGGAATGGACGTAAAGGGTATCTTGGTAGGCTATTATATTACATTGATAAAATGCAGATAAATCTGATCCAACACGTAGCGCGACCGCTTGGTTCCCGGATGGCCCGGCTGTGTTTTGGAATGTTATATCTCGTGCCAAGAATCCATCGCCCACCGTGGCTGTTATAAATTAGTCCATTACATGTCACATGTATTTTTTTATCAAGCACACATTAAATGAATATTATGAATAATGTGGATAGAAAAGGTGCAATGGGTTTAAAAAATAATATATAAACAAAATATAACTTAAAGGTAAGAAACTACTCGAAAAGATTGTTAAATTTAGCTTCATATATATGTATACTAACCTACAGTTGCAGAGTTGAAGGTAGTACTGCCGCTGGCCACGCTGTTGCTTGCTGTAATGATAGTGTTACTCTTTCCATCGCCGATAAACATCAGGTTTGTTTTACTGCTTGGAATTTGAACGGTCTCCTTATACGTACCTGCCTTTATTTTAATAACATACCTGCTTTGGCTTTTCGACGGTGCTGCTGCCACTGCTGCGGACACAGTTGTATACTGTCCACTGCCATCCGCTGCCACAGTCACGTCTGGGGTCACTCCCCCTGACTGCAACAATTTTCTATCTTTTTTAGACAGCCAGTTAGGCCACACTGTTGCCTTCTGGTCTTCCTTTGCGTACTTGTTGTTATACTTGGCCTCATTGACGTTATCCGTGTCTGTCAAATTACATATCATAGCTAGTGCATTGCTACACATCTTTCCACCGTGGTCCTGACCTTTTCTGATTGATTTGCGAAACCTCTTACATGTTGCATCGTGAGAGAAACCATCCAAGCATGTTTCTGTGTAGGTGATGGTGGTGCTCATCAGGGTTTTAAGGTCGTCAGCGTATTTACTAAGAGTTTTCTTGCTGCTACCACACACCCTAAGGTCTTGGATAACCTTGTCGAGTTTTTCTAATATTCCATCTCCAAGCTCTAAGCAGTCATGGAAAGCTGCTTTAGAACGTTTAGTTTGATTGGATGCGGCTGTGAGGTTGTTTATGGTGTGGATGTTGGCTTGGATGGTCTCCTTTGTTTTGTTAATAGCGTGCACGATTACATCTGTTTTAGTAACAAGGTTTTTGGCAAGGCTAGTTGAGAAGGTGGAGTAGCATATTTCAGGGTGTAAAGTTGTCTGACAAGACGATATGACGATGGGGTAGTGTGCAGTACTTCCATGAACAAGGGAAGTTAGTAGCCGCAATGCAAAAAGGATCAAAACGGCTTTGTTGGACATACTGTCAGCAAACTAGCAGTGTTATACTATAGACCAATTACTGTGACATGGTCATGAATCAAAGTGGCATGTATATATAGACATATGTGTCGGTTATAAACATGTGTCGGCGCGCTTGACATTTGCATATGTACTGATGTATGTATCTCAAGTTACTGTTGCTTGTGGTGATTGACACACTATGTACCTGCAATAGGTAAAAGGATGTACAAAATCTAAAAAAATGTTAAACGCGTGTCGAATAAATAATTTCGTTCATGGTGGCCCGGGTTTAGCTTTTTTGATAAGACTGATAGCTGTATGCAGTATACCTTATCATAAAGTTTAGTTTCATGTGATTGTGTCTTGCTATTTTTGCATAGATAGTGTCTATTCAGCACATCAACGTTGATTAGTATCGTTCTAGCTGGGGACCTGAATGACTACCAGTAGTACAATCATGATAAAAAACCAAAGGATCGACAATCATTCTAGAACGAGATAAAAAAAGTTATTTATTTAGGCTTGTCATCTGAATGTATTGAAGATTATATCTGATTTAGCCTGAGTTTCAGAATTTGATTCAGCTAATAAACCTGCGCTAGCTTATTGAGTCGTATATGTCTATCTTTCTTATCACAAAATTTAAAACGGTAAACATGATCTAAAGAAATTAGTCAGATTAAACAACATGTATGTTAAATGAAGCGGTACCGTGGTGGTACATTATCAAGAGATGCATGTGAAATGCTGAAATGGAAGATAGTGATGCCTACATGTCATACAGATTAGCGAACCATACAATTGAATGCACTCGTTAGTTGTTACACTGTCACTGTGTACGTTTCAAATGAAAGTGAAACTATTTAAAGTACAGATGGTAGTTTTTGATGAGTCCTTTCTGAGTGCATCATTACTTCTCTTTGGTGAAAGATTTTAACCTGGAACCGAAAGTTGAAAGAACGTCAAACTTCTAATTTCGCTACAAGCATTTGTTCCAAGAAATTTTATGGTCAGGAAAGTTGATTTTGCGATTTTGCCCCAAATACGTGTTATGGATGTTTGCGTAACACATTTTCATATGAACTCTTTTAGCAAACCATTTCACTGATGTTGCAGGCCTATTTTGATGGCAGATGAGTAATCGAGCAATTAGTAAGTCTTTTATAATCAAGAAATGCCATCACAGACAAATATATCAAGTGAAAGACGTACGTTTTATATTGATCATTTGATCCTTAAATCATCTATAAGAGGAATATCAGAACCTCGACGTACAATGAAGTTCATAACTGAAGACATGTTAAAGATATCAGAATTCATTCGGGTTGCCAACAATTCAGGGTCACACTTTGACTCAAGATTAAATCCATAAATGTATACTTCATATTGCTATATACGAATTCCAAAAGATTTGGAAGTAATTCAATTTCTATAAACCAAGAATACGCTGTTGTTAAAACGTAACTCTTCTGCGTGAAAGAGTAAATTGACCCTGAAAAAGAGAAGCCGCACTAACTAGCTACCAAGAAACCAAAAAATCAAACAAATATGTAAAACCAATGTCGTTAACATACATAAATAATGAACAAAATGAATCATCCTTGCAGAAGAATCGGCTCAACTCTGAGGCAATATTGTTGTTAGTATTACTACTAACGGGACTAAATGGGTTAAACCTTCTACTACTGCTGCTCAATATTCTCCTTAACGATCTCATTCGGGACAAAATTGGTGTTTTCTGATCTTCTTCATTTTCAGTAACCTCAACCATGTTCCTTGGTATATCAATTACTAAATCTTCCTACATTAGTCTATTATTTGAAGACGACAACGATGAAGTTGGTTCAAAAGGTAAAACAGGAGCTTGATTACTAGTTGCTTCTTCTAGTTGAGATGTCAAAGTGCTTACTTCTGTCTCTTCGCCCCAAAACAAAACATTTGTTGGAAAAGTATGGCTATCCGTACTAGCTGTGCTTGACGTCATAGATTGTTCTTGCTCAAGTAAGCTCTCGACCGATATTTGAGTCTCTTCGGAGACATGGTTACGACAAATGGAACAAGTGTGATGCGAATGAAACCACATATCAATACACTCCGCATGAAACGCATGGTTACATTTA
This sequence comes from Glebionis coronaria, assembly GCA_025667525.1. Classification (NCBI taxonomy): domain Eukaryota; kingdom Viridiplantae; phylum Streptophyta; class Magnoliopsida; order Asterales; family Asteraceae; genus Glebionis; species Glebionis coronaria. The sequence continues at coordinate 644,701,651 of CM046877.1, forward strand.
GGCAATACTTGCGTCTTCTATGCTTGCTCCACTTCATTTAGCCCTTCTTGTTCCTGATAGTACCACCAGTGTTTATAACCTTAATCTTGCCTGACTGCAGCTTCACGCTAAAACCCTCTTTTTCAAGAGTGCCCATTGATATCAAGTTTCCTTTTAACTCCTGAACATACATGACGTTGTCCAACACGAAACTTAACCCATCCCTCCTCATTCGTACTCGAACCTTTCCCGTCCCCCGTACATGACATTCCCTGCCATCACCTAGCAGTACATTAGCATCGTCATACTCCTTAAAATCAACCAAGTAATCTCTCATGTATGTCATATGGTATGAGCCACCTGAATCCATTATCCAGTCAAGTAGTTCATCAACACTCATAGCCATCATAGCATCAGCATTGTCATACCCATCAGCTCTAGAGCCGAATACCTGATCTTTATTCCTGACAAAACTTTGAGATTTCTTGTGATTATACCTCTGGCAATCCATCTTCAAACGATCCTCAGACTAACATATATAACACCTGAGTCTGTCGCTTCTTCTTTGTGACTTTGACCACAAACTATTCGTACCCTGCTCCATATCTCTCTGACTAGATCTCTCCCTCACATACAATCTTTCACCGCCATGACCCTTTGCTTTCGTCGTCTTCTGAAGTTCCCTAAAGTTAAGTGTCGCGAGCACGTCTTCTAGCTTCAAGTTATCCCGACCATATAGCAAAGTCTCCACGAAATTATCGTAAGACGATGGTAAAGACGTGAGTAATAACAATGCCTGATCCTCATCTGATATAGCAGTATCTATATGTCACACCCCACCACGGCGGAATATGGGGCGCGACGTATGGATGTCATCCCAACATAGCGTGTCTATAGAGATAACTATATGAAATAAGAAATGTCATAAAATTGTGACACAAAAGTCATGAAAATATCTCAACAATGCAGGAGTCTAGGTAAGTAGGTAACAGTCATACCTCTTACCCAAGACAAACAAATAACATAACCAAAACAAACATATGTGTGCCAACAGTATCACTTATTAAATGAACAAATAAAACTAAGAAGGAACGGGGATCTCCTTCTAAATGCGTTTCCTACGCTCTCCAAATCCTAGCCACTTATGTTCTCATGCTTAACCATAGTATCACCTGAAAGAGACACTAAAACACGTCAACATAAAGTTGGTGAGAATCATAGGTTTAGACTCAAACGCCAAAATCAAACCATAAGCTATGAATAATAACCAAATAATAACATATGGACAATGTGATACAAACATGCATTAACAACTAATATTCAAGATTAAACAACCAAACCAAATCCAAAACCAAGGCTCCCAGCCTTACCAAACACCATACTCCCATAGGCGTCCAAACACCTATGAACCATCCCAAGGCCCCGTCTTGCCAAAATCTCCTTGGTACCAAGTCAAAACATAAACAATCAAGAATCAACTAGCAGTTAATCACATAAGTATGCACACATAAGTCCATTACCAACGCCAAACATTCACAGCATAATTTATAAATAACATAACAGTGTCTCTTCCATCCCATCTGGAAGTCATAAACATTTGCAAACATGGGACTATGTAACTCACCTGATTGAGCTTCTCCAAAAGTCCGCGCACTAGCAAAAAGCTAACAAACCAAAAACACATAATCAAAACATGAACCAATCACTAAGACGGCTCATCAACCTATGATGGACATCTAGCCTTCTCCCATATATGACCCTCATTAATATGCTCTAAACACCCCATTACCCTTCTCTAACAATTCCTTAACTTGGTTAAGTTTGATAACTATCCCGTTCATATTTTACACAAAACAGTCCCAATTTTAGGTCTCTAAACTATAAGTCAAATGCCCACCTAAACATACACATGCTCTCTATAAAGGGAATATTTATGCCCTTACATATGTGAGCTAACAACTCTCATTTGTCCCAACCTTAAAGCTACTGTTAAGGCCCCGATATATATATATATATATATATATATATATATATATATATATATATATATATATATATATATATATATATATATATATATATATATATATATATATATATATATATATATATATATATATATATATATATATATATATATATATATATATATATATATATATATATATATATATATATATATATATATATATATATATATATATATATATATATATATATATATATATATATATATATATATATATATATATATATATATATATATATATATATATATATATATATATATATATATATATATACTTTTGTCTATCCAGATTTTTACTGATTTTAAACATACAAAACGTTTGTTATGATTAGGGGGTCTTACCCTAAACCACAACCTTAGCCCCAATGCAGATACTTACTATAATATATAAACCATCTCTCATGTTCGTTAGAAGATCCCAATGCAACCCTAAGTACCCCAAACAACACAAAACTTAAAAAGAAAACAGGTTGACTTCAAAACTGTTTTGACCTCCTATTGTTGTAACCTGTTTTTGACCCACTTCCCGATCTCCAATTTAGTTCTCGTTTCTTGCATTGGAAAGCCACTTCAATTACCTTTTCAGGGATACTTGGATCGCAAAATAAGAATTTGTATAACTCCCGATATGATCAAAACAATTGACTCAAAATTCTGCCCAGTTTTTTAAAAACAGGTTTAATTAAATTAACCTAATTAATTACCCCTAACCCCACTAATTACAAACCCTAATTTATGTAATCATCATAATATCATTAATATAACATTAGTATACTGTTTTTAAATTAAACCCTAACCTAAATCCATCATAAGATGATTAAAGAAAACATTAAAACAATTTAAATAAAAAGGGTTATGAAGGTTTTACCTTGATATTAATAAAAGATGAAAAAAACACAATGAAACCCTAAAACCCGTGTTTGATCGTCGGTTTAAGCTTCCCAGGAGAAAAATAATGTGTTTTTGTTTTAATTAAAATCCTTAAATAATGTATGGAAAAGTCCTAGCCCAACATAAAGCCCAACTCCCTTTCCTTTTTCTTTTTTTTTTCCTTTTTCTTTCTTTTCTTGCATCCAAACCGACTAACACCCCCCTTATTTCGTGTTTTTTTTTAATTTATTATTAATTAATATCTTATTAATATTACCTTAATTTTCCTTAATTTATTTCAGCTCCTAAAGCCTCCAAAACCTCAAAACCGTAAAACTAGTCAAATTTACGCGTTTTACCGTAAAAGACGTAAAATATACACTTTTATAAAAAATCTAAAATTTTGAAATAAACTTTATAACTAAGTCCTAAATGACTTAAAACCATCCCGAAAAATATTCATATGACTAATTACCTCTTCCGAGACCTCTAAATGCTAAACCGTAAATCGTAAAAATACGATTTTTTATAATACATATACGTATACGTAAAACCACTAAATAACACCATCTCATTTCATAGTCACCACCATGTGAGCTCATGAACATGAAATCATCACACATCGTTTCACCCACAAGGTACCCCGTACCGAAAACGATATCCAAACCACAATCTATACACACCAATTAGCACATAAACACGTAAAGACACGTAACTAGCACAAAATAAAACTAAGTGACGAACCTCAAAACCGCGGTTGTCACATCACTCCCTCCTAATAGAAATATCGTCCCGAGATTTACTCCTTAGGATCAAAACATACCATTAGCAAACAACTGAGGATACTTGTTCTAAACGAACTCCTCTCATTTCCACGTGAACTTTAGTTCAAGTCTCAAATTACCACATATACTAACCAACAACATTTAATTTCATTGCCAAACTCTTGACCTCACAGTCAATAAATCTCACAAATGACTCTTTGATAAAACAAAGACTCTTATTAACATAAGTCCCGAATAACCGTACATGCAAATATGCATTCTCAAACAACATTTACCAATCTTAATACATGAAATATATCATGTATGCCACTCATTTCCCCCAGGTGATTCTATGCTCAAAAGCTACTGGTCCGATCTTTCCAAAGATCATAAATGGACCTACAAAACTCTACATCAACTCTTCCATTTTACCAAAACATACCACCCGTTACTATGGGTGAAACTTCCTACATAACTTTGTCACTAAACTCTAGTGGTTTCCTCCTTTTCAACATAGCATCCCTTGTTGCTCTCATCCTTTCCACAAATACCATTACCACATTAGTAGCCTCTTTTACCAATTCTAGTCTACAATGGGGACAACTCACCCTATCCTTTCATATAGTGCCTCAAATGGCATTTATCAAATTCTAGTATGATAACTATCATTATATGAAAACTCAGCCATCGCTAACGAGTTTCCTAACTCCCTCTAATCAATCACTCATGCCCTCAGTGTAACACCTAAGGTTGTATAAATATCTCACTTGCCTATCCTTTTCCAGATAGCTGGATATACTCATATCCAATCATGTTCATCAACTCCCTTTAGTCCGTACTCCAAATTACTTAAAAATTCCAATTTCCTTACAAAGTGACCTATGACGGTCTTTCACATAACCCTTAGTTCTTCCAATCCAAATCAACTTATGATCTATACACATCATCAAAAGGACGGTTATCTCAGTTAGTCTATCAACTGCCATCCAAACCCATGCTACAACTACTTCCATTAAATTTGGATAGCTCATTAGTAGCACCTATACACTTCTTTCTCACTTTTCTTCATGATTTTGTTTTTATACTCAACACTCCCTTTATACCTACACAATGTCTTACCTTCAAGGTCATATTGCTCCTCATCTTGTCTCAGTTAGACCAAGCCCTTCGTCCCTATGGCACATCACACCTATAACTCCTCATCCATTCGATTATCGATACTAAGCCTCCCAAACAATCAGTATAGGTCAGTGTCATTTCCTTTTCCACACTACGACAGTATTAGCCTGCTTTGTGCTTTATTCTACTCATTAAGCTCTACCAAAGTTTTACCTTCGGTTCCTATCTCGACCTATTTCATTCATGCTTCGCTTCTATACACACTTCCTTCTTCCTCCTCAACTCCTACCATACATCACGATGTGATGCTTCCCATCGTTTCTTCCCTTGCCATAATCCTTCATAAGGCATTCCATACATATTAGGCTAACTTTTACGCAAAACCCTCTATTCCATCACATCCGTACGCAATCCTTCCAACTTCTCAACTACGTGACTTCTCATTCCTCTTGAAATATGAGATGAATTAGTCAGTCAATCGACTATCACCCAACTCTCGTCGTACTTATTCCTCCACCCCATTATGTATCCCTTTCACCAACTTCGTCCTTACATCACCCTTTCTAAGCTACTCCTATCTATGTAGGAAGTATAGTCTACGTCCCTTTTCTCCATATGATTGTCCAAGCCACGCAACATACATGTTGACGCGTTCTCTGCTTTAGACAACTCAACTCGTACAACCTACATCCCTCATCCAAACCACCCTAATACGTCATCCATATAGTTCAAGATCGTCTCAGCTTCACTTCATTCTTCTTATTCCATGTCTCATCAACTATGCTTGCCTTTCCCAGATGGTACTTGGCCTTGCAATTTACTTTCATCACTTAACTCCACCCATCACCTTTTCCAAATGTTCAATCAAGATGATTAAATATGTGTTGGAGACGTTCATGATCTATATAGATCATTCTTTACGTCTCGTACCCTAAATGCCTCTAGCATTCTAGGCTGATATAACAATCCAGCTCCACTAACTAAGTCTATCTAGTCATTTATACGCCAAAATTTTCCAAGTAGCTTCACTTGTTTTTTTTTCTCACAACCAGTTCTCCTAATCCCTCCTAACAGGGACAGACTAGAGTTTCATGTGATTCCATGCGGATCATACTCTCATCTTATACCCACATTAGTTTCCATTTGTCTACTAAGCCATATTTTAAATTCTTATTCAAATCTCATACTTCTACTTTGATCTTGCACCCAACATGAGGTATTTTCAATCATCATCTTTTAGGAATACTTGGTTCTCTCCTTCCATGGTTCTCCCTTATTCCTACACTATCCCGTCCAATAAAAGTTCCATACTTCATTCATCAGATCTATGGAAATCACTAGTGCATTGGATAATGCATAGCTGTCTCTTCCAAAGATCTTTCATAACACCTTCACAAAACCGACTCTCCAATCACTTTTCCACGAAACTTATTCAGCTCAGCTTCACTTCTCATCCCTCGATATTGATTGCCACAAAATTCTACCCGCGTAGTCACTCGACTCCCCTTGTTACTTTCACGAGTTCTTAATCTCCCATGTCACGTATTCATTTCATCACGATCCACCGTTTCAGCTCTTTGTAGCTCCACTCCGATACTCGATCTGCCCTTCTTCGTCACGAACCGTACGTAAATTTCCCATCATAGTGCTTGTCACCTGTCCAGTCCTCGCAACTTTTGTGACTCCTTCGAAATCTCTTGCATCCTTCTTCCAGCCGCCACGTAGTCCTTTCAGCTCCTTGTTTCGCGATGTAGCTCTTTACGCACTCCTTCTTGTCTCCATGATGTTACCTAGGAACTTCACACTACCAGTAGCTTCTAACTTCAACTCATCTACCACAATATTTCTAAAAGTACTTCAACCCCTCAATGGCTCACTCTTCCTTACTTGTTGTACTTCACCGTTAATCAGCCTCCTACCAATCATTCTTTCACATTCCTGTTTTCCTTCACGTGTCTACTAATCCCTTGCCTCCATAACTATACCAATCCCTTGCGTGTTATTTACCCAACCTTTAGTAGAAAATTTCTACTCTACCCTCACATCCGCTGGTTCTTTCATCAATCTCCTAATGGTACTTCAACCAACTTCTCATAGCATGACATCTCGTTCTCACGACCACTCAACTAACTTTACTTACTCCCTTATTCCCGTAACCAATCTAAGTTCTAAGACTCCACAAATCTTAATCACTCCTTCAACACAACCTTTAAACAAAAACACATCTCTCCATTATAGTATCTACCCAACTCTATCCTCTCATCCTAACGCTCCCACAACCACATAAATAAATCAACCATGACGTGTAACAAAAGAATTCCAAACAATCGTGTCCCAATAAAATATAGGGTAAAACGAACCCTAGCCAAAACAACTGAAAACAAAACAATGTAATCCGAAAGATCAATGGAGTGTGCCAACAACGAAAAATTAGACTCGTCACGATTAGTATTACCAAATTTCGATACATTAGAAAATTTAAAACTTCCATCCTAATTAGTTACTTCTCATAAGAACCAAACTCCAACACTACAAAAATCAATCATACTCATTTTTTACCAATAACTCATCCTTTATCTTCATCCTTTTATTCAGCTATCAGCTAGTTAATATACCACAATCTTATTCTAACCATTATCTTGTTTACCCATATTAAACTTATTTCACTTGTTATTATGAAACCAATACATGTTTATAAAATACAGTGTTTTTTTTTATAAAATCCATTTAGGCTGGTTAAAACTAAACTACTACATGTTTACAAGGTGTGGTGTTACTATTATCATTACTATAATAAAATCTCCCTTTTTACTCTTGCTGTCTAGTTAAATACTTCTAAAATTTTAACTACACCTAAGAAAATTTTTGTAAAATTTCTTTACCCCTTTAAAATGTATTATCACATGTTACATAGAAAACTAATCCAATTAATTTCAAGACAAAAAGAAAATTTATAGCTTACCACCACAAACTTAAAAAAAAATAAGTAAGTCACGATATCATACCATACACTTACAAATTATTTTCAAAACCGTTTTCCTATAATCAGCCACACTTATTTGTAAGAAAATTTAGTGGTTCTCAGTTATTAAATACATACCCGAATGTAGACACACATCAAAAGACTCAAAACGTCGTTGGAACTCCATCAAACTCCAGCACCATAAAACACGAGCAAACACAAGGTACGTTCAAGTTATAATAACTACTGAACGACCATATATCATAACTTAACACATACTAGTATATATACATCCGCATATATACCTATTAAATCACCCAAAACATACTCGTTACCATACATGTCATATCAATCAATCGCGTCATACACTCGTTTTCCATACGAGTAATCCCCATCTCACCATCTCACCATGCCACAACAGGGCACAAAACCCATCACCAAAACCAACCCATATCGTGTGACCCCATAATCACACAACATGACTATAACTCAAAACAATAACACACTCAAAAAAATAGTCATATCGTAGGCAGCCGTTACATAAACCCATATATTATAAATATACCCAAAATCCACATCTCATCATATACAAGAATGTACTAACCCTCTTTCATGCAATCATACTTGAGAACCCATTGAAGTTGTGGTACTTGTATAACTATGTTGGCCACCATACTTATACAATTACCCTTTCCCCAATGCACTCTGTAACACCCCCAGATTTGTACAATTCAATACAGCGGAAGACTCGTTGGTGTTACGGGATAGCACATTACTCACATCATAGACAACGCATAAAAATCGCGTCGTTTAATAATAAATCATTTCCATTCATAAACATTAAAGTTACATCGGTCCCAAGTCATATTATTTCATACAAAGTTTTACAAAGTATTTGAATGGGAAATATTGTTTAAGTGCGGGCTATGAATTCTTGTCGTCTTCCCGAGAATTACCTTCAAGTACCTGAGATAAAACATGTTAAAAGAAAAGGTCAGCGATAACGCCGAGTGAATTCATAGAGTTTTATAAATTCCATCAATATAACTTTGGTATAAAATTATTACCAAAAATCATTTCGTACAAATCATTGTAATAGGCCAATAAATAGCCAAAATCATTTTATACAAATCTTTATCAAAATCATAATATAGGTGTTTGCCTTAAAAATCATTATACGAGCCAATGTCGTAAAAACATCATACAATCCGTCTTATGACGTTGTATGAAAATAAAAACCGTTATATGAATATGGTTATGAAAACCAAAACACGAACATAATATCAATAGTATGACCCTGTATTGCTAGTCAGGCAATACATCGTAATTCGGTGCGTCTAGTAGTATTTCGTTAGGTTGGATTATTATAAGCCGCATGACATTGTTACCTTACTAAACCAACAACGGGTAGCTAACCCGATCCTCAATTTTCCCATCTAAAGTAGCGTGTCGTCACAAAGGTCACGCTATGGAAATCTTCTCATACATAAATTCGCTTACCAATCAATGTGGCACGACGGGGATCAACCGTCAAGGCGCGAACTGGGGTGATCGTCCCCAAATAGTACTATTATATGCACAAGCGTCTACCAAATCCCGATAGTTCACAATTCATGCTAATGGGACTTTTAGTGACATAACCTAACTTTAATAATCCATTTACTTTCATCTATCGGGTCCTTTAATCATTTATCGGGTCATACAATCGGGTCATTCATTCATTTGGATCCAAATCAATAAACAAACAATCGGGACAAATGGTGTCCTATTTTATAAAAACTAACATGTTATCTCCCTCGCGGGTTTATAAAACATTTCATAAAAACATTTAAAAGAGTGCGAGGCTATGAACTCACGTTGATGTGGGAAAGCGGGTTATCGGCAACTCGGACGTACGGTACGTGCTTCAATCACGAAAACCTAGACAAATAATACTCGTCTTAGACTCATGTCCAATGAATTTATAAAAATAACAATTATGTATACATATGATGATTATATATATATGATGATCAAGTGGGTTTACATATTCCCTTTTACTCATTTTAGTATTTACGTATTGGTATCTTCTTACTAGTTCACTAGTTTTACCTATTTACGTGTTTTAGGTCCAATAAACTTATTATAAGTTATTTAACTTGTATTAATCCATTTTACACTTGTATTATCAGTATGTACATTTTTCATGTTGGGCCTAAATGGGTTAAGTCCGATAAGTTCTTTTTATAAGTGTTTAACTTATTTAGTCCAATTATTAGTCCAATATGCTTAGTTAGCTCGTTAATGTCCGTATGTCCAATAGTTCGGGTTTTATCGGTTTTTACTTGTATTAGTTACTTATAGATCAGTATATGACTTTTAAAAACTTTACATTAGACGGGTTTGATCGTCTAAGTTTTAGTTGGCGAAAAACGTAAATTTTACGGTAATAGCCAAAAAAGTCGTAAAAATCAAGTTTATAGTTTTTATTACTTATAAGTGTTATTCCACTACCATTTTTATAATTTATACACTTATTTAACCTTTTACATATTTATATATATAAAATCCATAAGTTAGTGGGTTTTAACTTTACATTTTATACAATATAATTTTGAGTGCTTATATAATAGTAATAAACATTAATTCTCAAAATCTGATTTTTATTTTCATCTTCACCAAAACTGTCATATCTAGAGTTCTATATGGAGATAGAAGCTCAAATTTTTATCACATAAACTACATGATATTTTCTACATTTAACTCTTCTATAGCTACTGTTGAATCATCTTCTAAGTATTTTCTAAAAATCGTCCAAAACAGTGAACTCAGATTTGTACCTTAAACTTGTTTTGATTATATCTCACTCATTACAATGATTCCATTGCATGGCCAACTCTCACATGTGTACAAGACCCATAGCTTACTGTTTATTCATTAATCTATGCCATTTTTATCAGTTCATCATTTGATTATTTACTGTTTTATACAGCCAACAAATTTAAACAAGATTTTAACCTTGTTTCTTATAGTCTTTTATCTTTTTAAGCATGTTTATCAACAACAAATCCCCACATAACATTTTTATCATCATATAATCATCATATACATATACAATAGGAAATAAAATACATGTTTACATAATCAAAATAACAAGAAGATGAGGAGGACAATCTTTATACCACCATGATGATGTAGGTTGTGATCAAAACATGGATTTTGATGGAGAAACTTGTGATGCACCAAGACCATCTTCATGACCACCAATCTTCATAAACTCCTTGTGGAAAATCAGCCCCAAGACACCAAGGAAACTCCTCCATGGATGTTATAATCACCACCATTCAAGAGAGCTTCAAGAGGACATCATCATATGTATGTATAACATAGGATTTTGTGGTTAAATTTTGATCAAATGGGTGTTTGAAGGTGGGGTATGGACGGCAACAATGGAGGATGGGAGAGAGATTTTGAGTTGTTTGCATGGTGAGAAATGAGGAAGTGGTTTGGCTTGAGTGGTTTTGTCAAGTTTGGCTTAACTTGTAAGCTAATGGACAAGTGTTAAACTTAGCTTAGAACTTGACACATCAAGTGTGTTGGTAGCTTAGTTCTTGCCATCCATATTGAGTGGGGTGGGGCAGGATTTATCTTGTCTCATCCCACTAATTTACGGGTATCCCTCGATTCTAGTTTCCTTGATTTACGTGCCCTCGGGTCGTTTTACGAAAAACGTTTTTATAAATTATGAATCAACGGCACAAAACGAATCTAATAAAAATTGTCTTATCAAAAACGGAGTTCGAAAACGTAAATACGTAATCCTAAGGTTTCCGGTTTAGTTGTAAAGGACGTTAAAATAAAATCGTAAGTCCTAGTCTCTTCTCGTAAATTTGTGAGTTTATGAACCAACACAAATTTAAAACTCCAAAATAATATTCACGGATAAATTTATTTTCTGAAACGTCGGGCTGTCACCAAAGACGGTGTATGTAAACGTAAGTACGTAACGTTGAATCCTCCGGTTTAGACGTAGTCGATGATACTTCAAGACGTAAATCCAAATTTCTTCCCAAAAATAAGTGAGTTCATAAAATAATATTTTCAAATAAATATTGAGAATAAAATATTGACCATAAATTGACGGATTGTCATAGCATTTACCCCTAAACAGGATCTTTGTCCTCAAAGATCATCTTACTACTCGCTTCTTATAGAGTTAAAGCCATGTGGGTAATTCCTCCACATTCGGTCTTTTCTCACAAGTGTAATTCATTACAATACGCGAGTTTCATCAAACATAACTACGGGAATAAGATCAGGCTTAATGTTGACTTACTTTCTCTATCCATGATGTTCACGGGTTTTTAATGAATGCAACTTTTCGCCGATCTAAAATTTATCAAGAAGAATTCAGATTTTAACTTGATAGATATTTATCAAGTTCAATTTACGAAACATAATTCACGTAGTCCGTGAAGTCCTAGGGTAGATCCAGCTTATATGCCTTTCAAACCAAATCTTTTACATCATCTCAATGGTCCCATACAACGGGGACTTATATCCCATGATTTGTCAGATCATGAATTCATTTTTCCAAGTTTAAAAATTGTGGCATAACTTCGCTACCCATTTGGCACTTCAAGATCTACATTTCATATTCACATAACCTCTTGCCCACTACCGGCTGTCAATAATCAGATCCTAATTTTAACAATCATTTCAGATCTCGCGGGTCGGGTATTTTGCAAGGTTAGGTTTGCCATCATAGGAAACCTTAAACCTGAAAGACATGTCCAACTCACAGTGGGTGTATGTCGGGTGTCTTTATCTCAACTCCTACTTACAGATGCTCTAATATTTAGATTCTAACAAGATTCGATCTCAATCCTAATATGATGATTATCAATGATAATCTCTCCAAAGGAAAACGAATTTACGGTCTATTACCAAAGGTCAATCATTCAAACATAAAACAGCCCTTATATTACTTTGTATCGTTACTTTACCTCGTCCCTTCGATTTGGGGTGATAGTACTCTCATCAAGGTTCGTTCTCAATGATTTCTGAGCAAATCTCTAGAAATTCGATGCGAAGCGAGGATCTTGATAAAGATGTTCGATACAGGCACATTATGTTTACATAACTCTTTTGCATTTATCATTAACGGTAATGATATTAGCAGATTTGGTCAGTCTGTCAACGATGACCCAAATCGAATCAAAATCAGATGATGACCTTTGCAATAGCTAGACGTTTACTAATGTATGAGGCGATGTCTGCCTTCATAATAGCCATCAGTACAACTTCTTCAGACAAAGATACTTTTAGTCATAAATGACATAAATAGAATACTTATACTTACAAATTCCAACATAACTATATCTCACAATCTCCATATTTAGGCAACCATAAACGGCCCTTTAAAACATTTAACGCTATCGGCTTCTCAATTCTAATGGTTCACATTAGCCGCGAACCACTTTTTATTATTTATATTATCCTTTTTACAAACATCGTTTATTTTTATATTGTTCGGCAATTTATTTTGCACGTTCATTATTAAGAAATATATCCTAATTGGTTCTTTATCTTTTTTTTATATATATAACGTGTCAGTAATTACGTTCACTTTCCTGATGAAATAGTTATCATGTCCGTATTTATTCAAAAGTTATTTCTTCACATTTTCTCTGTTTTAGTTTCGTCTCATCTATTATTTTTATCAGTTTTTCTCAATCCGACGTTTTAAGCGTCGATAAGTATTACAAGTAATTAAAGGTTAGATATTTAAATTTTCTCAGTTTGTCCAATTATATTAAAATGTTCAAAATAAATTTTAATTTAATTAACAAGATTTTTGTTGATTTATCAAAAATAATTAACAGGATTCGTAAATGTTCGAAAAATCTTTGTTTATATTTTGGTAAAAAAATTTCTTAGTTGAAAAGCGTAAATTATCGTTTCAATTTCAAGTCATGGTTTTAAATGGGTTTCCTCAATCCTTCTTAGGTTGTATTAAGGTATGAAAAAACATTTACCCCTAAACAAAAGTTTAGTTAAATGTTTTGGGTATAAGGGAATAATCCCTCAAAAGTTCTTTGATAAAATATCTGTCAAAACATATTTCCATTTTTCTTTTTAGTAAAATCCAAAGTCTGAAAAGGGCTCTTAATTTTTGAAGAGTCTATATGCATATATCTTACCATCATTAATCCAACGGTCATTTTATGTAAAGGATTAAGTCTTTAATCTCATGTTAATTATTCAAGGTACAGGTTTTTATCGTTCGGCCAATTTAGGACAGTCTAATACTAATTATTAACTCATTCTTATTCTTATAAACAAACAAATGGTCCTTAATGATCACGAGCATGAATTTATCAAATTTACAGCCTACACACGAGATTCACCAAATTTATGAATACTACATGTGCATTAGTCAATCCAAACAGCATCACGTGAAACTCATAACGTTCGTTACAAGTACCGGATGTAGTGATTGGAATAGATAATCTCTTTCGCAGATGTGAAGTTGATGATAACCATGCTGAGGATCAAAAACCTTGTAAATGATCGAACAAATCTTCCATTTCGAGTTATGGATATAGTTTTCGATTGTCAATTTACTCAGTTCATAGTAATCTATAAATATAAGGAATCATAACACCATAGCTCTTCATGATGACAGGCTTGGTAGAATAAAATCTTTCTCCGACAACTCTCTTAGTTGTACGGTAATTCCTTTAATTTAGATGGTGCTGACGTACAGTGCACAAGCCACAGGTGCAGCACCGGAAATATAATCAATACCAAATTCAACTTGCCTTAATGGCGAAAGTATAGGTAATTTACCAGCAAATACTTCCTAAAGTTTCAGATAACATTAACATCTTTTAATAAATTCGTATTAGGTTCTTTTTAGATTATAATATCTATGACTAGTTCACAACCATTCACGGTATAATTTCAAGTCTAAATACAGGATATGATCATCCATCAAGAATTATTTAGATCACTTTTGATAATCAACATCTTATCTTTTAGGGGAATTCTACTCGAGTTCCCATCAATTAAGACAATGTCGTCATGTCATAATCGATCAATTCATTCTACTGGTACTATCAACTTTTCAGTTTTATTGCCGTCGATAAGATGTGAACTTCTCAAAAGACTAATAATAACTCATAATCTTTCACAAATTCAAGGATATATGGAGATACAACTTTCATCTAAAGAGTAAAGTCAACGCAAAATCTATGCGAGAGAATTTCAAATCAGATACAGACGAAAACATTTAATGAATATGAATATATCCCATGTTTTCATAATTTGAGTACGCATTCGAAAGCTCCTCGGATCGTTACCCAGGTCATTCAAATGAAATCAAATCATAAGAAATGATAAGAACATCAATACATCCAGTCGGGTATCAACACTCGGTAACCAGATACTTTTCCTAAGAATCTCACTACGGGAGAATTGGACAAGAAAGAATTTTCAATTGTCAAATAAGACAATTTCCACAGATGAGTAAATTCAACTCAGAAGAATAGATGCTACAGGCACATATGTAGGTGTCCCTAACACTATGTCCCTATTTTTCACTTCTTGCAGATCTCATAAAATTTAATCTTTCACAATATTCAAAGAAAATTTAGTGTTTATTCATTAGTTTTATGGTGACTACTAATCAGTCTTGCATGGTCCATTCCAAATTTTATGTAGGCGCGCAACTATATACAATTTCAAGATTAACGATGCAATACTCAGTTCGTCAAAATTTTATGATCATGTTTATAATAAAAACACTTACATGCTTAATTCTTAAATAAGAATCAAAATAAATTTACAAAGATTTTCTTTGTTATGAAAACAATTAAGTTTTCCAAAGCGTCTCATAAACAACTTCATTTTGATATCAATCACTTATAAATCTCACTTTGAATAATCCTTATTGTGATGAAAATTTAATTTCCTCAAAGGATACCGTTTTAACTTTATAAAAGCAATGTGTGATCTGCAGAAAAGTGATGAAAGCTTGTTCATCAAGAACTAACTACAATATATCAGGAAATGAGCTTCAGCCAAATAATCATGAGGTTCATGACCTCGATGGCACTCACGAAGAATGATTCACAACGTAACTCAAATCAAGATGAGTACTTGTTCAATGGTTACATCACTAATGCGAACATTAGGATGAAGCAATAAAAGATAGATATCATCGATACATGTAGAATTTAGAAATCAAAGGTAGTCTTTCCATTAATCACAAACAAGTCAAATTGTACCGTAACACATTACGTGTCACTATGTCATACAATTCTCAGAACTCATCCTACCAACTGATGTCACAGTTAAGTTAGGGATTATTTTTAAAAGATACCACAATGAATACTAATCTACAAGAGTCATTAGGTGTCCCACCTGTCCCGGAAGATCCATCGGTCCCAATTTAGAAGAAGATTTCTTCAATTTATTTCTTTGACACTGGGCATCCTCATTAGTGGACAATGGCCTAGTAATAACTGGATTTTACTCAGGTTAAAAAGATTCTTTGTCGTGTGTCTCTTCGAATTGATTTCCGGTTAATTGTGTGACTCAGTTGTTCTTGGTAAAAAGAATATTTTTGGTTTTGGTAAAATAAATGTGCAAGACTTAAAAGTAAATGTCGTTAAAGTAAAGGGCAAGTATTAAAAGAGCGTGAAATTAAATCTAAGTCTAATTAAAAGAAAGTATGCAATATTTAAAAACGTGACGAAAGTAAATTAATTAATCGACTAGAAAATAAGACGTGACAAGAATTAAAAATGAACAAAGTATTAAAAACGTAAACTAAAAATTAAACAAGACAAAGCAAGAAAAACTACTCCAATCGGAATATATTCCGATCAGCCTTATCCTGACCTGATCGGAATGTTGTCGTCGGAATGCCAATCGGAATATCTGTCACCAATACCCCAATCGGAATACCACAAACCTACCTGGTCGGAATATGTAAAAGACCTGTGGTCGGAATGTTGATCGGAACACTCAATCGGAATAGCTGTCACCTATTGATCGGAATGATCCAATGAACACCTCAATCGGAATGAAGTATAGAACACCGATCGGAATAACTGTCACTTACACACAATCGGAATGCCCAAAACCTTTCTGATCGGAATACCAAGATCCTCTCAGATCGGAATATTGAAACCCTTTTCCGACCAAGCACAGTAGCTATGGTCGGAATGTAAAACCCTTTTTCGATTGGTCAGATCGGAATAAGGTGGAAAAAGCACAAATTAAGCTAATCTAATAAGCTATGATTCTAATAAGCACAAGACGAAATATCTGAGGTAAACCGGATGAAAATAAGCTACTAGACTGAAATTTAAAAGCTTTTAAGACACGAAATTAATAAGCTTTACTAAAAACAATTTTTTATTTAAAAATAACTTTTATAAAAACTTTATAAACTTGAAAATAAACTAAATAAGCTATAAAAATAAATGATTTAAAACAATCAAAAGCATAAAAATCAAATCTTTAAACAAGTTAACAAGATAAAAAGCATGTAAATCAAAGATTAAGCAAGAAAGAAAGGTAGAATGAGAAATTTAAAACAAGAAAATTAAAGAACACTTACTTGAAATTAAAAGGTAATTAAGGTGCAAAACATGTATTTAAATGTGCAAGTAATTAAAGGTGCAAGTAAATAAAAGTGGAAGAGGTAGTTTGTCAAGCTATCCAACAAGAGTAAATGAATGAATAAGAGGGGTATTTATAGGTGATTAGGGGAGTAGTTAGAGGAAGCTTCCTCCTCTCCTTCATTTCTTCTTAATTGCGCCATTAAGTCCTTTCTTCTTAATCTTTTTGTTAATCTTGGAATGTGATGACTTTTGGCTCGGGATTTCTTTGGACTCGTCTTTTAATTCTTTGATAAATAAGACTTGAGTTCCTCGGCTTTTGATAAACTTCCGTCTTTTGACTTTTTCTTCGATAAATCTTCAGAATTGGTCTTGGACTTCCGTTCTTTTTGCACTCTTGACTTCTTGACTTCGTCTTTCATCCTTTTCTTCAATAAAAGTCCGTAAATGCCCGTGAATTCCCGTGATTTCTCCACTTTTCACCTTTTCATCCTAAATCACAATAAAAACACAAACCACGCATAATTCCGACATAAAAGACATAAAATACACGTTTTGGTTCGGTTATTATCGTAATTAAGTGGTAGAAAAGATGTGTGTTTTCACACATATCAAATCCCCTACACTTGACCATTGCAATGTACTCATGCAATGCATTAGTTACAAAGCAAGTTTACATTTTTCATCATAATTAATCCACGTTGGCCTTTATTTAAAAAGATAGAAAATTACAAAAATTCAAAGCAAAGAAATTAAAAAGCATACCTTGGGTTTTGGAAATGTCATGAATAATCGTCATCCTCAACTTTTCACTTTCTCCAAACCAAGCTTAAAAACGAGATCATTGTTATTATAAGTTAGTAGACTAACACGAACTCATGTGGGCCAATTATTCACTTAGACTCCCTTATTCCTATGGGTATCTCTTATATTTTATGGTTTGTCTTGAATGATCACGAGGATGCATTGTTTGACTTATTTCGATAGTTATTTAGTCTGAAAATAAAGTGAACGATTTAATCAATAGTTAGCTAAATGACCAAATCTTTTAAAACTGCTTCTCGGGACCTCATAAAGTTCATATCTTGGCATAACTCGATTCGCGATTTGAGACCTTTCTCGGACCGATATTTGGCAGCGACTTCATACTTCAAATCTTGAGAGACGTTCATGAAATTATGGTCTTCTCTTCATAATGGAATTTCTTCACTTGAAGTTTTTGAGAGATTCATACTTGGACCACGACTTCTTCATTTTTCTCCAATCTTTATTTTGGACTTTGATATACAACGATCCGCCTCCTTTTATGACTTGGATCTATTTATCCTCATACCTTGTTAGGGTCTTTTCGGATACACTTCTCCATGACTATTGGGGAGTTTTTGCTTTTCGTCGTGTGTCTCGATCCTTCATATTGATTTTCGATAAATGATTCTTCACATCACTTTTGGATCTTTAGCAACAAAATATAGCCCTTATGCCTTGTTAGGGCCTTTTCGGACTCGCCAATCTTTGCATCCCGCTTCAATAAGTTATGCCTTGGCTATGAACTCTAATCCATACCGAGCAACTTTTAAACGATCTGGGGCTAGAAGCTAAGTAACTTTCAAATCGTACAACCTTATTTATTAGCAGATAAATTTATTAGCAAGCGATGGGAGAATAGGCTTATAATTAACTCACATAAATTCACGAAAGAATACCGGACTTATAATTGGCTCTATCATCTCTCGTTCTCCAAAGTATAAAATCTCAAGTAATGAGACTCGTGGATACTTAGCCTATTAAATCAAAGTTTTGGGTTTTCGAGTCGCCTATAGGATCTTGCAAATTCTTAGACTTTTTCAAGTTTTAGAAATTGCATTTTAAAGTTCCCTTGATAAACGACTCTCTAGGATCAATTATAGGAACTTGCGAAAAGTTCTTGTTCTTAACCCGTGAGAGTTAAGACTTTCGCGTTTTATAGCTCCCTATATAAAAGCCTAGCAAAACTTGACTTAAACACGTTAAGGATACTAGCTAGAGTAACTTAGACAAGTAAACTCGGGTTGAGTCAAAAGATTCACAACGTTTGAAAATAAAAACCACTTATTCAAAGATTTATTCTAGCAAAGGAAGAAAATAACTATACAAAGATAAAAACTAATAGGCCAAAATAGATCAAAAATTTTGAAAAATATCGAAAAATTGATTTTCCGGTTAAAATGAGGACAAATACAAGGAAAGGCCACTTAACTTCGATAGAAGTCCCCCCTACACTTAAGATAAACATTGTCCTCAATGTTTAAGCATGTGGGAGTAAACTCCCCTACACTTAGGACATTGTGCACGTAGTTTAAATCTCGCTAAGGAAGAGACAACTAAAGAGATTCCTATTTTAATATTGAGAAAATATAAAATAGTGAATCGAAAAGAGTTTAGGATAGAACCAGGAAGAAGTGGACACGGAATCACGGGTCGTCAAGAATCATCAAGAGTAGATCATTGAAGCTCGAATCCCTGAGTAAGAAGTGAGGAGAGGAAATAGCAACCCAACGGGTCTCCCCTACACTTATGATAAAAACAAAGAAAAAGATAGATAAATAATTGGGTTGCCTCCCAAAAAGCGTTTGTTTTTGTTGACCGAGTCACGAGCCTGACTCGTCCCCGAATTAAATGATCCATGGGGAAACCTCAAATGTTATACCGGGATCAAAGACCTTGTCCTCGTTCCCGGAGGAATATAACAAAGGGGAGGCAGGAGGATACGTCTTAAACGGTAGAAATGTCCTTTCAACATACGAGAAGTATGTGAAATCTTGATCCTCGGGAGGTGAGGTGGGTATAGGAATCACATAGTCATCCTCCAAAGACAAAGGATGTGGACCAATTGGCAAAGCCGTAAGGTTATTAATCATAAAATGGTCATTGTCACCTCCCGGGTCAAAACACTCATCCTCATTGCCCGGAGAGGAAAATTGATACATCACCCGCTTGGGTGTGCATGCAGTAGGATGAGGGGGCAATATAGTAGGAGAAGTAAGAGAAGAATTACCTTCCACCTGCGATACCTTTCCAGTAGAGTCAGAACTCTCCACCTCTGCGATAGAAGGGGTCATGGCTATCAAAGTATGCTCATCAGTAACAAGATAGTCATAGCTATCAATGTCTTCAATCCTTTCGTCAAAGAGAGGATTCACCTCACTAGATATGTAATCGTCATCAAAATCAAATAAAGGGTTCGAATAAATCTTGAAAATTTCCTTCGGAACGTCTTCATCGGATAGTGACTCGTCATCACTAGAAGTAGAATCATCATCTTGATCGAAAAGAGGATTAGAGAAAACCATAGAATCCTATTCCCAAGTGTTGGTGGAAGGAGCATCATCAGAAGAAAGTGCATCATACTCATCGTCACTGTCGGATGTCAACTCAGATTCATTTGGAATTGAGACCAGGTTATTAGCGCTAGACGTATTGAATTCGTCGGATTCCTTTGCAGAAATTGTGCTAATATCCTCATCCCTTAAGATGGTTGAATCCTTAGGCTCCGGCAAGTCAGGAGAAGGAATAGCATTCTCATTGGTCCAAGAAATAGGACTCTCATCGTCATCACTGTCATAATAATATGGGTGCACAAGAGGAGGGGTATAAGCATTAAGGTTAGATACCTGCTCTTGATGCTGATCCGCTTGCCATTTCTCCATCATCCTTTGGACAATTTCTTGAACTTTTTGAAAGTTGTCAAACAGTGTGGCCAGTAGATCAGGAGGAGAGGCATGACAGGGTTGAGGATTGACGGTGTGACGTGGGGGCTCACGGTTATAAACACTGGGATGATAGCACGAAACTTTCTCAAAGATCTTCGACGGATCACAAGAAGAAGCATCGTGAGCCCCCCCACAAATATAGCACTACGGGTATGGAGAAAAACCCGGTGCGTCTTGAGGATAGGGATTGTCATAGGGAGAGGGTGGGAAAGTATTATAAGAGTTGAAGTATGAATTTGTTGAATTGCAAAATGGACAAAATCCAAATTGTGTATCGTCGATATCAAAACCACACCGCTCACAAGTACACCATTGACATGTTTGAAAACCATGCCAAGGTCGCCCACACCGTCCGCAAGACGAATCCATGAAGAATTATGAATAATAGGGGTAAAGAAAAGAATTAAACATACTAGAGGATAAAGAGGAATATTTTTGGCACAAAACTTTTGAAAAGAAATGCTTTTTATGATTTTTCAAATGTTTTTGGGGTTTTTGGAAAATTTTTGACACGAAAAATAACGTTCACAAGTGAACGGATCCCAAAAAGCAACGTGTCTCTCACAGAAAACCGTTAATCTTTACGAAAAGAGCCGGCAGCGGCGCCATTTAATAACTGGATTTTACTCAGGTTAAAAAGATTCTTTGTCGTGTGTCTCTTCGAATTGATTTCCGGTTAATTGTGTGACTCAGTTGTTCTTGGTAAAAAGAATATTTTTGGTTTTGGTAAAATAAATGTGCAAGACTTAAAAGTAAATGTCGTTAAAGTAAAGGGCAAGTATTAAAAGAGCGTGAAATTAAATCTAAGTCTAATTAAAAGAAAGTATGCAATATTTAAAAACGTGACGGAAAGTAAATTAATTAATCGACTAGAAAATAAGACGTGACAACAATTAAAAATGAACAAAGTATTAAAAACGTAAACTAAAAATTAAACAAGACAAAGCAAGAAAAACTACTCCAATCGGAATATATTCCGATCAGCCTTATCCTGACCTGATCGGAATGTTGTCGTCGGAATGCCAATCGGAATATCTGTCACCAATACCCCAATCGGAATACCACAAACCTACCTGGTCGGATTATGGAAAAGACCTGTGGTCGGAATGTTGATCGGAACACTCAATCGGAATAGCTGTCACCTATTGATCGGAATGATCCAATGAACACCTCAATCGGAATGAAGTATAGAACACCGATCGGAATAACTGTCACTTACACACAATCGGAATGCCCAAAACCTTTCTGATCGGAATACCAAGATCCTCCCAGATCGGAATATTGAAACCCTTTTCCGACCAAGCACAGTAGCTATGGTCGGAATGTAAAACCCTTTTCCGATTGGTCAGATCGGAATAAGGTGGAAAAAGCACAAATTAAGCTAATCTAATAAGCTATGATTCTAATAAGCACAAGACGAAATATCTAAGGTAAACCGGATGAAAATAAGCTACTAGACTGAAATTTAAAAGCTTTTAAGACACGAAATTAATAAGCTTTACTAAAAACAACTTTTTATATAAAAATAACTTTTATAAAAACTTTATAAACTTGAAAATAAACTAAATAAGCTATAAAAATAAATGATTTAAAACAATCAAAAGCATAAAAATCAAATCTTTAAACAAGTTAACAAGATAAAAAGCATGTAAATCAAAGATTAAGCAAGAAAGAAAGGTAGAATGAGAAATTTAAAACAAGAAAATTAAAGAACACTTACTTGAAATTAAAAGGTAATTAAGGTGCAAAACATGTATTTAAATGTGCAAGTAATTAAAGGTGCAAGTAAATAAAAGTGGAAGAGATAGTTTGTCAAGCTATCCAACAAGAGTAAATGAATGAATAAGAGGGGTATTTATAGGTGATTAGGGGAGTAGTTAGAGGAAGCTTCCTCCTCTCCTTCCTTTCTTCTTAATTGCGTCATTAAGTCCTTTCTTCTTAATCTTTTTGTTAATCTTGGAATGTGATGACTTTTGGCTTGGGATTTCTTTGGACTCGTCTTTTAATTCTTTGATAAATAAGACTTGAGTTCCTCGGCTTTTGATAAACTTCCGTCTTTTGACTTTTTCTTCGATAAATCTTCAGAATTGGTCTTGGACTTCTGTTCTTTTTGCACTCTTGACTTCTTGAATTCGTCTTTCATCCTTTTCTTCAATAAAAGTCCGTAAATGCCCGTTAATTCCCGTGATTTCTCCACTTTTCACCTTTTCATCCTAAATCACAATAAAAACACAAACCACGCATAATTCCGACATAAAAGACATAAAATACACGTTTTGTTTCGGTTATTATCGTAATTAAGTGGTAGAAAAGATGTGTGTTTTCACACATATCACCTAGGAACAACCCTTAACACAAACTAACAATCATCTAAAACCTTATATTTCAATCACAGAACTTAATGACTTCCTCTTAACAATTTTATATTCCATACAGGTTAAATTTTACTTTATTTAAGTTTTAACCAATCTTATACTCAATGCGATATTCTACCTCATTCTCCAATACTTTCATCCTTATTCTTACACCTTAATAGGGCAATAAAAGCTCGATGTGATCAACACTTAATTTCCAATCCTATAGCTCTTACAACAACAATTATCAAATGAGTCATTAATATGAAATGACTTGATCATTCAACTAGACTTCTCGGAAAGGTACTAGTGGCATGAGGCTTTTGGGTAATGGTTCCAATGACAGCCTCAAGTGCAACATTCACCCTTTCGATTTCAAATTTAAGAATTGGGTGACAACGAATCAGATGACATCTTTCCAGGTGATAACGTTTTGTCAAACTCCACTCTATAAGGAAAGATTGTCATGACATCGATATCAGATTTAATCTCGCCAATTCTTCTTCAATATCACAATCAACTACTATCTATATTTCTACGAATATCAACCATTTGTTGGGATCATAAATATCCACAACTTGGTTTAGATCTAGGATAGCTAGAATTCCTACGAGAATAGCTTCGATTAATTTACTAGGAGAATTAGGGTTTCTTGTGACAATCTACGTCGTATAAATACCTCGTATAAATATCAAAATAATCATCAAACAATCATGTAATAAAATTACATCATATATATATAATCCAAGTTATATATATATTAAAATAACACTTCTCAGTCTGGCCTTGTCGGTAACTCGGGAATTCTTCGGCACCGTTATAGTCAAAAGATTTTTAGACATTTTTAGAAAAATATTTATAGTTAAAAGATTTTGAAATGTTTTATTCAAAACCTTGGTTTTAAAAATCTTTCGTTCTCTATAACGAGAGCTCTGATACCAAACTGTAACACCCCCGAATTTGTACAACTCAATACAGCAGAAGACTCGTTGGTGTTACGGGATAGCACATTACTCACATCATAGACAACGCATAAAAATCGCGTCGTTTAATAAAAAATCATTTCCATTCATAAACATTAAAGTTACATCGGTCCCAAGTCATATTATTTCATACAAAGTTTTACAAAGTATTTGAATGGGAAATATTGTTTAAGTGTGGGCCATGAATTCTTGTCGTCTTCCCGAGAATTACCTTCAAGTACCTGAGATAAAACATGTTAAAAGAAAAGGTCAGCGATAACGCCGAGTGAATTCATAGAGTTTTATAAATTCCATCAATATAACTTTGGTATAAAAATATTACCAAAAATCATTTCGTACAAATCATTGTAATAGGCCAATAAATAGCCAAAATCATTTTATACAAATCTTTATCAAAATCATAATATAGGCGTTTGCCTTAAAAATCATTATACGAGCCAATGTCGTAAAAACATCATACAATCCGTCTTATGACGTTGTATGAAAATAAAAACCGTTATATGAATATGGTTATGAAAACCAAAACACGAACATAATATCAATAGTATGACCCTGTATTGCTAGTCAGGCAATACATCGTAATTTGGTGCGTCTAGTAGTATTTCGTTAGGTTGGATTATTATAAGCCGCGTGACATTGTTACCTTACTAAACCAACAACGGGTAGCTAACCCGATCCTCAATTTGCCCATCTAAAGTAGCGTGTCGTCACAAAGGTCACGCTATGGAAATCTTCTCATACATAAATTCGCTTACCAATCAATGTGGCACGACGGGAATCAACCGTCAAGGCGCGAACTGGGGTGATCGTCCCCAAATAGTACTATTATATGCACAAGCGTCTACCAAATCCCGGTAGTTCACAATTCATGCTAATGGGACTTTTAGTGACATAACCTAACTTTAATAATCCATTTACTTTCATCTATCGGGTCCTTTAATCATTTATCAGGTCATACAATCGGGTCATTCATTCATTCGGGTCCAAATCAATAAACAAACAATCGGGACAAATGGTGTCCTATTTTATAAAAACTAACATGTTATCTCCCTCGCGGGTTTATAAAACATTTCATAAAAACATTTAAAAGAATGCGAGGCTATGAACTCACGTTGATGTAGGAAAGCGGGTTATCGGCAACTCGGACGTACGGTACGTGCTTCAATCACGGAAACCTAGACAAATAATACTCGTCTTAGACTCATGTCCAATGACTTTATAAAAATAACAATTATGTATACATATGATGATTATATATATATGATGATCAAGTGGATTTACATATTCCCTTTTACTCATTTTAGTGTTTACGTATTGGTATCTTCTTACGAGTTCACTAGTTTTACCTATTTACGTGTTTTAGGTCCAATAAACTTATTATTAGTTATTTAACTTGTATTAATCCATTTTACACTTGTATTATCAGTATGTACATTTTTCATGTTAGGCCTAAATGGGTTAAGTCCGATAAGTTCTTTTTATAAGTGTTTAACTTATTTAGTCCAATTATTAGTCCAATATGCTTAGTTAGCTCGTTAATGTCCGTATGTCCAATAGTTCGGGTTTTATCAGTTTTTACTTGTATTAGTTACTTATAGATCAGTATATGACTTTTAAAAACTTTACATTAGACGGGTTTGATAGTCTAAGTTTTAGTTGGCGAAAAACGTTAATTTTACGGTAATAGCCGAAAAAGTCGTAAAAATCAAGTTTATAGTTTTTATTACTTATAAGTGTTATTCCACTACCATTTTTATAATTTATACACTTATTTAACCTTTTATATATTTATATAAATAAAATCCATAAGTTAGTGTGTTTTAACTTTACATTTTATACAATATAATTTTGAGTGCTTATATAATAGTAATAAACATTAATTCTCAAAATCTGATTTTTATTTTCATTTTCACCAAAACTGCCATATCTAGAGTTCTATATGGAGATAGAAGCTCAAATTTTTATCACATAAACTACATGATATTTTCTCCATTTAACTCTTCTATAGCTACTGTTGAATCATCATCTAAGTAGTTTCTAAAAATCGTCCAAAACAGTGAGCTCAGATTTGTACCTTAAACTTGTTTTGATCATATCTCACTCATTACAATGATTCTATTGCATGGCCAACTCTCACATGTGTACAAGACCCATAGCTTACTGTTTATTCATTAATCTATGCCATTTTTATCAGTTCATCATTTGATTATTTACTGTTTTATACAGCCAACAAATTTAAACAAGATTTTAACCTTGTTTCTTATAGTCTTTTATCTTTTTAAGCATGTTTATCAACAACAAATCCCCACATAACATTTTTATCATCATATAATCATCATATACATATATAATAGGAAATAAAATACATGTTTACATAATCAAAATAACAAGAAGATGAGGAGGACAATCTTTATACCACCATGATGATGTAGGTTGTGATCAAAACATGGATTTTGATGGAGAAACTTGTGATGCACCAAGACCATCTTCATGACCACCAATCTTCATAAACTCCTTCTGTAAAATCAGCCCCAAGACACCAAGGAAACTCCTCCATGGATGTTATAATCACCACCATTCAAGAGAGCTTCAAGAGGGCATCATCATATGTATGTATAACATAGGATTTTGTGGTTAAATTTTGATCAAATGGGTGTTTGAAGGTGGGGTATGGACGGCAACAATGGAGGATGGGAGAGAGATTTTGAGTTTTTTGCATGGTGAGAAATGAGGAAGTGGTTTGGCTTGAGTGGTATTGTCAAGTTTGGCTTAACTTGTAAGCTAATGGACAAGTGTTAAACTTAGCTTAGAACTTGACACATCAAGTGTGTTGGTAGCTTAGTTCTTGCCGTCCATATTGAGTGGGGTGGGGCAAGATTTATCTTGTCTCATCCCACTAATTTACGGGTATCCCTCGATTCTAGTTTCCTCGATTTGCGTGCCCTCGGGTCGTTTTACGAAAAACGTTTTTATAAATTATGAATCAACGGCACAAAACGAATCTAATAAAAATTGTCTTATCAAAAACGGAGTTCGAAAACGTAAATACGTAATACTAAGGTTTCCGGTTTAGTCGTAAAGGACGTTAAAATAAAATCATAAGTCCTAGTCTCTTCTCGTAAATTTGTGAGTTTATGAACCAACACAAATTTAAAACTCCAAAATAATATTCACGGATAAATTTATTTTCTGAAATGTCGGGCTGTCACCAAAGATGGTGTATGTAAACGTAAGCACGTAACGTTGAATCCTCTGGTTTAGACGTAGTCGATGATACTTCAAGACGTAAATCCAAATTTCTTCCCAAAAATAAGTGAGTTCATAAAATAATATTTTCAAATAAATATTGAGAATAAAATATTGACCATAAATTGACGGATTGTCATATCATTTACCCCTAAACAGGATCTTTGTCCTCAAAGATCATCTTACTACTCGCTTCTTATAGAGTTAAAGCCATGTGGGTATTTCCTCCACATTCGGTCTTTTCTCACAAGTGTAATTCATTACAATACGCGAGTTTCATCAAACATAACTACGGGAATAAGACCAGGCTTAATGTTGACTTACTTTCTCTATCCATGATGTTCACGGGTTTTTAATGAATGCAACTTTTCGCCGATCTAAAATTTATCAAGAAGAATTCAGATTTTAACTTGATAGATATTTATCAAGTTCGATTTACGAAACATAATTCACGCAGTCCGTGAAGTCCTAGGGTAGATCCAGCTTATATGCCTTTCAAACCAAATCTTTTACATCATCTCAATGGTCCCATACAACGGGGACTTATATCCCATGATTTGTCAGATCATGAATTCATTTTTCCAAGTTTAAAAATTGTGGCATAACTTCGCTACCCATTTGGCACTTCAAGATCTACATTTCATATTCACATAACCTCTTGCCCACTACCGGCTGTCAATAATCAGATCCTAATTTCAACAATCATTTCAGATCTCGCGGGTCGGGTATTTTGCAAGGTTAGGTTTGCCATCATAGGAAATCTTAAACCTGAAAGACATGTCCAACTCACAGTGGGTGTATGTCGGGTGTCTTTATCTCAACTCCTACTTACAGATGCTCTAATATTTAGATTCTAACAAGATTCGATCTCAATCCTAATATGATGATTATCAATGATAATCTCTCCAAAGGAAAACGAATTTACGGTCTATTACCAAAGGTCAATCATTCAAACATAAAACAGCACTTATATTACTTTGTATCGTTACTTTACCTCGTCCCTTCGATTTGGGGTGATAGTACTCTCATCAAGGTTCATTCTCAATGATTTCTGAGCAAATCTCTAGAAATTCGATGCGAGCGAGGATCTTGATAAAGATGTCCGATACAGGCACATTATGTTTACATAACTCTTTTGCATTTATCATTAACGGTAATGATATTAGCAGATTTGGTCAGTCTGTCAACGATGACCCAAATCGAACCAAATTCAGATGATGACCTTTGCAATAGCTAGACGTTTACTAATGTATGAGGCGATGTCTGCCTTCATAATAGCCATCAGTACAACTTCTTCAGACAAAGATACTTTTAGTCATAAATGACATAAATAGAATACTTATACTTACAAATTCCAACATAACTATATCTCACAATCTCCATATTTAGGCAACCATAAACGGCCCTTTAAAACATTTAACGCTATCGGCTTCTCAATTCTAATGGTTCACATTAGCCGCGAACCACTTCTTATTATTTATATTATCCTTTTTACAAACATCGTTTATATTTATATTGTTCGGCAAATTATTTTGCACGTTCATTATTAAGAAATATATCCTAATTGGTTCTTTATCTTTTTTTTTTATATAACGTGTCAGTAATTACGTTCACTTTCCTGATGAAATAGTTATCATGTCCGTATTTATTCAAAAGTTATTTCTTCACATTTTCTCTGTTTTAGTTTCGTCTCATCTATTATTTTTATCAGTTTTTCTCAATCCGACGTTTTAAGCGTCGATAAGTATTACAAGTAATTAAAGGTTAGATATTTAAATTTTCTCAGTTTGTCCAATTATATTAAAATGTTCAAAATAAATTTTAATTTAATTAACAAGATTTTTGTTGATTTATCAAAAATAATTAACAGGATTCGTAAATGTTCGAAAAATCTTCGTTTATATTTTGGTAAAAAAATTTCTTAGTTGAAAAGCGTAAATTATCGTTTCAATTTCAAGTCATGGTTTTAAATGGGTTTCCTCAATCCTTCTTAGGTTGTATTAAGGTATGCAAAAACATTTACCCCTAAACAAAAGTTTAGCTAAATGTTTTGGGTATAAGGGAATAATCCCTCAAAAGTTCTTTGATAAAATATCTGTCAAAACATATTTCCATTTTTCTTTTTAGTAAAATCCAAAGTCTGAAAAGGGCTCTTAATTTTTGAAGAGTCTATATGCATATATCTTACCATCATTAATCCAACGGTCATTTTATGTAAAGGATTAAGTCTTTAATCTCATGTTAATTATTCAAGTTACAGGTTTTTATCGTTCGGCCAATTTAGGACAGTCTAATACTAATTATTAACTCATTCTTATTCTTATAAACAAACAAATGGTCCTTAATGATCACGAGCATGAATTTATCAAATTTACAGCCTACACACGAGATTCACCAAATTTATGAATACTACATGTGCATTAGTCAATCTAAACGGCATCACGTGAAACTCATAACGTTCGTTACAAGTACCGGATGTAGTGATTGGAATAGATAATCTCTTTCGCAGATGTGAAGTTGATGATAACCATGCTGAGGATCAAAAACCTTGTAAATGATCGAACAAATCTTCCATTTCGAGTTATGGATATAGTTTTCGATTGTCAATTTACTCAGTTCACAGTAATCTATAAATATAAGGAATCATAACACCATAGCTCTTCATGATGACAGGCTTGGTAGAATAAAATCTTTCTCCGACAACTCTCTTAGTTGTACGGTAATTCCTTTAATTTAGATGGTGCTGACGTACAGTGCACAAGCTACAGGTGCAGCACCGGAAATATAATCAATACCAAATTCAACTTGCCTTAATGGCGAAAGTCTAGGTAATTTACCAGCAAATACTTCCTAAAGTTTCAGATAACATTAACATCTTTTAATAAATTCGTATTAGGTTCTTTTTAGATTATAATATCTATGACTAGTTCACAACCATTCACGGTATAATTTCAAGTCTAAATACAGGATATGATCATCCATCAAGAATTATTTAGATCACTTTTGATAATCAACATCTTATCTTTTAGGGGAATTCTACTCGAGTTCCCATCAATTAAGACAATGTCGTCATGTCATAATCGATCAATTCATTCTACTGGTACTATCAACTTTTCAGTTTTATTGCCGTCGATAAGATGTGAACTTCTCAAAAGACTAATAATAACTCATAATCTTTCACAAATTCAAGGATATATGGAGATACAACTTTCATCTAAAGAGTAAAGTCAACGCAAAATCTATGCGAGAGAATTTCAAATCAGATACAGACGAAAACATTTAATGAATATGAATATATCCCATGTTTTCATAATTTGAGTACGCATTCGAAAGCTCCTCGGATCGTTACCCAGGTCATTCAAATGAAATCAAATCATAAGAAATGATAAGAACATCAATACATCCAGTCGGGTAGCAACACTTGGTAACCAGATACTTTTCCTAAGAATCTCACTACGGGAGAATTGGACAAGAAAGAATTGTCAATTGTCAAATAAGACAATTTCCACAGATGAGTAAATTCAACTCAGAAGAATAGATGCTACAGACACATATGTAGGTGTCCCTAACACTATGTCCCTATTTTTCACTTCTTGTAGATCTCATAAAATTTAATCTTTCACAATATTCAAAGAAAATGTAGTGTTTATTCATTAGTTTTATGGTGACTACTAATCAGTCTTGCATGGTCCATTCCAAATTGTATGTAGGCGCGCAACTATATACAATTTCAAGATTAACGATGCAATACTCAGTTCGTCAAAATTTTATGATCATGTTTATAATAAAAACATTTACATGCTTAATTCTTAAATAAGAATCAAAATAAATTTACAAAGATTTTCTTTGTTATGAAAACAATTACGTTTTCCAAAGCGTCTCATAAACAACTTCATTTTGATATCAATCACTTATAAATCTCACTTTGAATAATCCTTATTGTGATGAAAATTTAATTTCCTCAAAGGATACCGTTTTAACTTTATAAAAGCAATGTGTGATCTGCAGAAAAGTGATGAAAGCTTGTTCATCAAGAACTAACTACAATATATCAGGAAATGAGCTTGAGCCAAATCATCATGAGGTTCATGACCTCGATGGCACTCACGAAGAATGATTCACAACGTAACTCAAATCAAGATGAGTACTTGTTCAATGGTTGCATCACTAATGCGAACATTAGGATGAAGCAATAAAAGATAGATATCATGGATACATGTAGAATTTAGCAATCAAAGGTAGTCTTTTCATTAATCACAAACAAGTCAAATTGTACCGTAACACATTACGTGTCACTATGTCATACAATTCTCAGAACTCATCCTACCAACTGATGTCACAGTTAAGTTAGGGATTATTTTTAAAAGATACCACAATGAATACTAATCTACAAGAGTCATTAGGTGTCCCACCTGTCCTGGAAGATCCATCGGTCCCAATTTAGAAGAAGATTTCTTCAATTTATTTCTTTGACACTGGGCATCCTCATTAGTGGACAATGGCCTAGGAACAACCCTTAACACAAACTAACAATCATCTAAAACCTTATAATTCAATCACAGAACTTAATGACTTCCTCTTAACAATTTTATATTCCATACAGGTTAAATTTTACTTTATTCAAGTTTTAACCAATCTTATACTCAATGCGATATTCTACCTCATTCTCCAATACTTTCATCCTTATTCTTACACCTTAATAGGGCAATAAAAGCTCGATGTGATCAACACTTAATTTCCAATCTTATAGCTCTTACAACAACAATTATCAAATGAGTCATTAATATGAAATGACTTGATCATTCAACTAGACTTCTCGGAAAGGTACTAGTGGCATGAGGCTTTTGGGTAATGGTTCCAATGACAGCCTCAAGTGCAACATTCACCCTTTCGATTTCAAATTTAAGAATTGGGTGACAACGAATCAGATGACATCTTTCCAGGTGATAACGTTTTGTCAAACTCCACTCTATAAGGAAAGATCGTCATGACATCGATATCAGATTTAATCTCGCCAATTCTTCTTCAATATCACAATCAACTACTATCTATATTTCTACGAATATCAACCATTTGTTGGGATCATAAATATCCACAACTTGGTTTAGATCTAGGATAGCTAGAATTCCTACGAGAATAGCTTCGATTAATTTACTAGGGGAATTAGGGTTTCTTGTGACAATCTACGTCGTATAAATACCTCGTATAAATATCAAAATAATCATCAAACAATCATGTAATAAAATTACATCATATATATATAATCCAAGTGATATATATATATTAAAATAACACTTCTCAGTCTGGCCTTGTCGGTAACTCGGGAATTCTTCGGCACCGTTATAGTCAAAAGATTTTTAGACATTTTTAGAAAAATGTTTATAGTTAAAAGATTTTGAAATGTTTTATTCAAAACCTTGGTTTTAAAAATCTTTCGTTCTCTATAATGAGAGCTCTGATACCAAACTGTAACACCCCCAAATTTGTACAACTCAATACAGCGGAAGACTCGTTGGTGTTACGGGATAGCACATTACTCACATCATAGACAACGCATAAAAATCGCGTCGTTTAATGATAAATCATTTCCATTCATAAACATTAAAGTTACATCGGTCCCAAGTCATATTATTTCATACAAAGTTTTACAAAGTATTTGAGTGGGAAATATTGTTTAAGTGTGGGCCATGAATTCTTGTCATCTTCCCGAGAATTACCTTAAAGTACCTGAGATAAAACATGTTAAAAGAAAAGGTCAGCGATAACGCCGAGTGAATTCATAGAGTTTTATAAATTCCATCAATATAACTTTGGTATAAAATTATTACCAAAAATCCTTTCGTACAAATCATTGTAATAGGCCAATAAATAGCCAAAATCATTTTATACAAATCTTTATCAAAATCATAATATAGGCGTTTGCCTTAAAAATCATTATACGAGCCAATGTCGTAAAAACATCATACAATCCGTCTTATGACGTTGTATGAAAATAAAAACCGTTATATGAATATGGTTATGAAAACCAAAACACGAACATAATATCAATAATATGACCCTGTATTGCTAGTCAGGCAATACATCGTAATTCGGTGCGTCTAGTAGTATTTCGTTAGGTTGGATTATTATAAGCCGCATGACATTGTTACCTTACTAAACCAACAACGGGTAGCTAACCCGATCCTCAATTTGCCCATCTAAAGTAGCGTGTCGTCACAAAGGTCACGCTATGGAAATCTTCTCATACATAAATTCGCTTACCAATCAATGTGGCACGACGGGAATCAACCGTCAAGGCGCGAACTGGGGTGATCGTCCCCAAATAGTACTATTATATGCACAAGCGTCTACCAAATCCCGGTAGTTCACAATTCATGCTAATGGGACTTTTAGTGAAATAACCTAACTTTAATAATCCATTTACTTTCATCTATCGGGTCCTTTAATCATTTATCGGGTCATACAATCGGGTCATTCATTCATTCGGGTCCAAATCAATAAACAAACAATCGGGACAAATGGTGTCCTATTTTATAAAAACTAACATGTTATCTCCCTCGCGGGTTTATAAAACATTTCATAAAAACATTTAAAAGAATGCGAGGGTATGAACTCACGTTGATGTGGGAAAGCGGGTTATCGGCAACTCGGACGTACGGTACGTGCTTCAATCACGGAAACCTAGACAAATAATACTCGTCTTAGACTCATGTCCAATGACTTTATAAAAATAACAATTATGTATACATATGATGATTATATATATGATGATGATCAAGTGGGTTTACATATTCCCTTTTACTCATTTTAGTGTTTACGTATTGGTATCTTCTTACTAGTTCACTAGTTTTACCTATTTACGTGTTTTAGGTCCAATAAACTTATTATAAGTTATTTAACTTGTATTAATCCATTTTACACTTGTATTATCAGTATGTAAATTTTTCATGTTGGGCCTAAATGGGTTAAGTCCGATAAGTTCTTTTTATAAGTGTTTAACTTATTTAGTCCAATTATTAGTCCAATATGCTTAGTTAGCTCGTTAATGTCCGTATGTCCTATAGTTCGGGTTTTATCGGTTTTTACTTGTATTAGTTACTTATAGATCAGTATATGACTTTTAAAAACTTTACACTAGACGGGTTTGATCGTCTAAGTTTTAGTTGGCGAAAAACGTTAATTTTACGGTAATAGCCGAAAAAGTCGTAAAAATCAAGTTTATAGTTTTTATTACTTATAAGTGTTATTCCACTACCATTTTTATAATTTATACACTTATTTAACCTTTTACATATTTATATAAATAAAATCCATAAGTTAGTGGGCTTTAACTTTACATTTTATACAATATAATTTTGAGTGCTTATATAATAGTAATAAACATTAATTCTCAAAATCTGATTTTTATTTTCATCTTCACCAAAACTGCCATATCTAGAGTTCTATATGGAGATAGAAGCTCAAATGTTTATCACATAAACTACATGATATTTTCTCCATTTAACTCTTCTATAGCTACTGGTGAATCATCTTCTAAGTATTTTCTAAAAATCGTCCAAAACAGTGAACTCAGATTTGTACCTTAAACTTGTTTTGATCATATCTCACTCATTACAATGATTCCATTGCATGGCCAACTCTCACATGTGTACAAGACCCATAGCTTACTGTTTATTCATTAATCTATGCCATCTTTATCAGTTCATCATTTGATTATTTACTGTTTTATACAGCCAACAAATTTAAACAAGATTTTAACCTTGTTTCTTATAGTCTTTTATCTTTTTAAGCATGTTTATCAACAACAAATCCCCACATAACATTTTTATCATCATATAATCATCATATACATATACAATAGGAAATAAAATACATGTTTACATAATCAAAATAACAAGAAGATGAGGAGGACAATCTTTATACCACCATGATGATGTAGGTTGTGATCAAAACATGGATTTTGATGGAGAAACTTGTGATACACCAAGACCATCTTCATTACCACCAATCTTCATAAACTCCTTGTGGAAAATCAGCCCCAAGACACCAAGGAAACTCCTCCATGGATGTTATAATCACCACCATTCAAGAGAGCTTCAAGAGGGCATCATCATATGTATGTATAACATAGGATTTTGTGGTTAAATTTTGATCAAATGGGTGTTTGAAGGTGGGGTATGGACGGCAACAATGGAGGATGGGAGAGAGATTTTGAGTTGTTTGCATGGTGAGAAATGAGGAAGTGGTTTGGCTTGAGTGGTTTTGTCAAGTTTGGCTTAACTTGTAAGCTAATGGACAAGTGTTAAACTTAGCTTAGAACTTGACACATCAAGTGTGTTGGTAGCTTAGTTCTTGCCGTCCATATTGAGTGGGGTGGGGCAAGATTTATCTTGTCTCATCCCACTAATTTACGGGTATCCCTCGATTCTAGTTTCCTCGATTTGCGTGCCCTCGGGTCGTTTTACGAAAAACGTTTTTATAAATTATGAATCAACGGCACAAAACGAATCTAATAAAAATTGTCTTATCAAAAACGGAGTTCGAAAACGTAAATACGTAATCCTAAGGTTTCCGGTTTAGTCGTAAAGGACGTTAAAATAAAATCGTAAGTCCTAGTCTCTTCTCGTAAATTTGTGAGTTTATGAACCAACACAAATTTAAAACTCCAAAATAATATTCACGGATAAATTTATTTTCTGAAATGTCGGGCTGTCACCAAAGACGGTGTATGTAAACGTAAGCATGTAACGTTGAATCCTCCGGTTTAGACGTAGTCGATGATACTTCAAGACGTAAATCCAAATTTCTTCCCAAAAATAAGTGAGTTCATAAAATAATATTTTCAAATAAATATTGAGAATAAAATATTGACCATAAATTGACGGATTGTCACACACTCCCTCCTATGATGACACTTATAAGAATCAATACAAAACATAACACATAGATCCATCAACTCACCTAAGAACATAACCACATAAACAATAAGGTTTAAAACTCCAACTATTTAAATAACATAATCAAACTCTTGAAATACAAAAATCCATAGTCTAGCTAAAACAGCATAGACTAAATCCAAAACGAAAACTTAATCAGTTATAAGTCATGTCGCCCATAAGAGTGGAAACAGCTTAAAATCCTTCCTACCCATGTACTCCTAGTAACTCGAACCACCACACGATTCTTAAGGAACATGACTTAAACATCAAAAGAAAAATAGCTTGTACCAAATTATGTACTATAATGTACAATTTAAGCAAAATACAACAATGACTAGCGTGAACAATTATGGTTCAACCCGCACTAGTCACAACCCGAAAAGAAAATAACATGTGGCTAAGTATGAACTTACTATGGTTCAATTCATACTAGTCAAAACATCACAATAAATAACATTCAAACACATCAATAATTATAGAATGCACACATACTCCTATGACGCCTATATGCAGGGACCCGTAAGCTATAGACTAGGCTACTAGGCTAGGCAACCTAATTCTCTATAACCTATCTCTGATACCATTTTCTGTCACACCCCACCATGGCGGAATATGGGGCGCGACGTATGGATGTCATCACAACATGGTGTGTCTATAGAGATAACTATATGAAATAAGAAATGTCATAAAATGGTGACACAAAAGTCATGACAATATCTCAACAATGCAGGAGTCTAGGTAAGTAGGTAACAGTCCTACCTCTTACCCAAGACAAACAAATAACATAACCAAAACAAACATATGTGTGCCAACAGTTTCACTTATTAAATGAACAAATAAAACTAAGAAGGAACGGGGATCTCCTTCTAAATGCATTTCCTACGCTCTCCAAATCCTAGCCACTTATGTTCTCATGCTTAACCATAGTATCACCTGAAAGAGACACTAAAACACGTCAACATAAAGTTGGTGAGAGTCATAGGTTTAGAATCAAATGCCAAAATCAAACCATAAGCTGTGAATAATAACCAAATAATAACATATGGACAATGTGATACAAACATGCATTAACAACTAATATTCAAGATTAAACAACCAAACCAAATCCAAAACCAAGGCTCCCAGCCTTACCAAACACCATACTCCCATAGGCTTCCAAACACCTATGAACCAATCCTAAGGCCCCGCCTTGCCAAAAGCCCCTTGGTACCAAGTCAAAACATAAACAATCAAGAATCAACTAGTAGTTAATCACATAAGTATGCACACATAAGTCCATTACCAACGCCAAACATTCACAGCATAATTTATAAATAACATAACAGTGTCTCTTCCATCCCATCTGGAAGTCATAAACATTTGCAAACATGGGACTATGAAACTCACCTGATTGAGCTTCTCCAAAAGTCTGCGCACTAGCAAAAAGCTAACAAACCAAAAACACATAATCAAAACATGAACCAATCACTAAGATGGTTCATCAACCTATGATGGACATCTAGCCTTCTCCCATATATGACCCTCATTAATATGCTCTAAACACCCCATTACCCTTACCTAACAAGTCCTTAACTTGGTTAAGTTTGATAACTATCCCGTTCATATTTTACACAAAACAGCCCCAATTTTAGGTCCCCAAACTATAAGTCAAACGGCCACCTAAACATACCCATGCTCTCTGTAAAGGGAATATTTATTCCATTTCATATGTTAGCTAACACCTCTCATTTGCCCCAACCTTAAAGCTACTGTTAAGGCTCCGATATATATATATATATATATATATATATATATATATATATATATATATATATATATATATATATATATATATATATATATATATATATATATATATATATATATATATATATATATATATATATATATATATATATATATATATATATATATATACTTTTGTCTATCCAGATTTTACTGATTTTAAACATACAAAAAGTTTGTTATGATTAGGGGGTCTTACCCTAAACCACAACCTTAGCTCCAATGCAGATACTTACTATAATATATAAACCATCTCTCATGTTCGTTAGAAGATCCCAATGCAACCCTAAGTACCCCAAACAACCCAAAACTTAAAAAGAAAACAGGCTGACTTCAAAACTGGTTTGACATCCTACTGTTGTAACCTGTTTTTGACCCACTTTCCAACCTCCAATTTAGTTCTCGTTTCTTGCATTGGAAATCCACTTCAATTACCTTTTCAGGGATACTTGGATCGCAAAATAAGAGTTTGTAGAACTCCTGATATGATCAAAACAATTGACTCAAAATTCTGCCCAGTTTTTTAAAAACTGGTTTAATTAAATTAACCTAATTAATTTACCCCTAACCCCACTAATTACAAACCCTAATTTATGTAATCATCATAATATCATTAATATAACATTAATATACTGTTTTTAAATTAAACCCTAACCTAAATCCATCATAAGATGATTAAAGAAAACATTAAAACAATTTAAATAAAAAGGGTTATGAAGGTTTTACCTTGATATTAATGGAAGATGAAAAAAAACACAATGAAACCCTAAAACCCTTGTTTGATCGTCGGTTTAAGCTTCCCAGGAGAAAAATAATGTGTTTTTGTTTTAATTAAAATCCTTAAATAATGTATGGAAAAGTCCTAGCCCAACATAAAGCCCAACTCCCTTTCCTTTTTCTCTTTTTTTCCTTTTTCTTTCTTTTCTTGCGTCCAAACCGACTAACACCCCCCTTATTTCGTTTTTTTTATTAATAATTAATATCTTATTAATATTACCTTAGTTTTCCTTAATTTATTTCAGCTCGTAAAGCCTCCAAATCCTCAAAACCGTAATACTAGTCAAATTTACGCATTTTACCGTAAAAGACGTAAAATATACACTTTTATAAAAAATCTCAAATTTTGAAATAAACTTTATAACAAATTCCTAAATTACTTAAAACCATCCCGAAAAATATTCATATGACTAATTACCTCTTCTGAGACCTCTAAATGCTAAACCGCAAATCGTACAAATACGATTTTCTATAATACATATACGTATACGTAAAACCACTAAATAACACCAT
Source organism: Glebionis coronaria (assembly GCA_025667525.1). Taxonomy (NCBI): domain Eukaryota; kingdom Viridiplantae; phylum Streptophyta; class Magnoliopsida; order Asterales; family Asteraceae; genus Glebionis; species Glebionis coronaria. The sequence goes on from CM046877.1 coordinate 644,741,331, forward strand.
CTCATTTCATAGTCACCACCATGTGAGCTCATGAACATGAAATCATCACACATCGTTTCACCCACAAGGTATCCCGTACCGAAAACGATATCCAAACCACAATCTATACACACCAATTAGCACATAAACACGTAAAGACACGTAACTAGCACAAAATAACACTAAGTGATGAACCTCAAAAACGCGGTTGTCACACTATAGCCGCTAAGTCACTTACAAGCTTGTGAAACTCATCAATATGCTCAGACTGACTCCTACCTGGATGCATTTTAAAGTATATAACTTTTTCTTCAAGTACAAACGATTAGCTAAAGAATTTGTTATCTATAAAGTCTCTAACTTTTTCCAAATCCCCGCAACAGTCATTTCCTTAGTGATCTCACGTAGGACCCGATCATCCAAATAAAAGATTAATGCGTTGTAAGCCTTTTTCTGAATAACGTTATCGTACGCTACTATTATGGTGGCGGCTAATTCTTCCGCATTTAATCCAAATGTTCCAGCAAAGCCTTCATCCTTACCTGCCATAACCCGAAGTCATTCTTCCCATCGAATTTCTCGATGTTAAATATGTTCAGCGTCATCTTATTTTAACCATTTGCTAACCGTTTAGCCTTTTATGAATTTACCTAAAAAAACACGATCTAGCAAAGTATCCCGTGTGTAAAACACCCTTGCTTTATTGATATAACCCGAAGATAAAAATCTTAGAAATCGATCAAACCAAGTAACCCTTCAAAAGAAAACCCGTTCGTACTCAAAAATGAATTGAACCTTGAAATTAACCTATCCAACAAATCGACAACCCTTGAATCAAGAAAATACCCGACTCTTTTTGAAGTAACCCTTGTCGTACTTTTAATTTTGCAAAACCGATCTCTAATAACCTAAGAAATCTTGCAACCTTGACAAGTCTTGAACGTTCTTTATCCCTTTGTTGATTTGCTAAACCTTATAAAAAAAACTCACAATCACAAACCGAAAAAGTCCCCTTGTGCAAATACTACAAAAATAAATCCTTTTGTTCTATGAAAACAAATAATAATTAGGGGATGCTTGGTTAAACTGACAGGAATGGGAAGGGTAAGGGCAATGTTGCAAAAATCAGCCTTGGCGACCGATAAATCGGTGATAAATCGCTTGACGGGGATAAACCGCCAATATTTTCACTAATTGGTCTTATTAATCGGTTTGGCCAAAATCGGTCAAAAATCGGATAAATCGGGGATATATCAAGGATAAATCGGTCAAATCGGATAAATCGGCCAACTCGGTTTCGAAAATAAATCGGAAAAATCGGAAAAAATCGAATAAATCAGATAAAAGTCGGACAAATCGGCCTAATCGGGCATATGCTTCTAAAAAATATTAATTTTATACATAAAAAGTCCAATCCGATTAATCTTCGATTAATCCCCGCCAAATTGATTAAACGCTTGGCGCTACCCAACCACCTAGCTAGCGTCGAGCGATTTTTGCAACCTTGGGTAAGGGAAAGGAATACAAAGGAATGCAATGAGCATTCCCTATTATTATCATTACCATTATTGGCGTTTGGTTAATATAAGTTGCGCTGGTTATTGGAGATGGTGGAAACAACAGCTAGGGTGATAGTTAGGTTCGCGACGATGACAATGTTGGTAGGGGAAGCAATTAATGGAAATTAGTGGTGGATAGTGTTGGTTGAGGACGACATCCATGCAACAGACGACTGCGGACTTGTGATAGTTGGTAGAGGTTATGATCTGAGGTGGAGGTGGTGGTAACGACCATCATCGATGGTTTTTTGGTGGTTGGCAGTTGGCGGTTGTGATAAGCGGTTGTGGTAGATGGTACAAGTAGCGACAAGATGTGGAGGTTGTGGCGGTGGTGATGATCGGTGGTGTGGTGTTGGTAGCGGTGGCGCCATCGGTAGTCGTTAATGATAGTGGTAGAATGTGGTGGTCGTTGGTGGATATATACACAGTTGAATCCATGGTGAGGTGGTAGCGGCTGGTGGCAGTGGTGGTGGTGGCGGTGGCGGCGGAGAACGGTGGTGGTTTTGAGAGGGTGGTGGTAGCGACAATGGTGGTCGTTAGTCAATATTGGTAGGGGAAAAAATTAATTAAAATCAATGGTGGCTAATGGTGGTTGAGTACAACAGTCATTGCAACAGAGATTGACGACTTGTAGTAGTCGACAGAGGTGGCGATCTGATGTGGAGGTGGTGGTAACGGCGATGATCGGTGGTTTTTATGTAGTTACTGGCGGTTGGTGGTTGTGATCAGCGGTTGTGGTAGATGGTATAGGTAGCGACGGGATTTAGAGGTTAAGACGGTGGTGAGGATTGGCGGTGTGGTGGTGGTGGCAGTGGCGCCATCGGTATCTATTAATAATGGTCGTAGAGTGTGGTGGCAGCATCAGTAGAGGTGGTGGTCGCTGGTGGACAAATACACACTTGAATCCATTGTGAGGTGGTAGCAGCCAGCGGTGGTAGTGGTGGTGGTGGCGGCAGAGAGTGGTGGTGTTGGCGGAGAGTGGTGGTGGCGATGACGATAGTGGTCAGTGATTGTGGTGGTGTTCGGTGGAGGCACACACATACCTGAATCTATTACCTCAAATCCATTACTCTCAATTTATAGGGGAATGGTTCATTACCCAATAATGGGTAATGATTACTTATACTTCTCCTAACCAAACACTAGTAATCATTATTATTCCCATTCCTTACCCCTTAAAACATCTAACCAAGCACACCCTCAGTTTTTTTTCCTTGATAGCCTAATTATATACTTTAAAACCAAAGTATATAAATCCTTTGGCCCAATAAAAAACCTATTCCAAGTAGTAGTACCCAGTTTGACTTTTATAACAACCACAGAACAAAACTACGTCTTCTTACTTGTGTAACAATGGTGGCAAGAACACCGCCAAACCTTCAATCTTTGTCGATAACTTTCAACAATCAAACCTACAAGAAGAAACTCTTTCAATCGAAACCTGTTGCTCCTCCTTGATGATCTCAATCCCACCAATGATCGATTCCTATTAACCAGAGAGACTCGAACCGATCTCTGATACCACTTGTAGGTATCGATTCCCTACAACCTGGCGGATAACTTCGATCGTAGAAGATATACACGCAGAAGTATCGACTGAAAAGTTTTAAAGAATGCGTTGTGATAAGCTTTAAAGAATGCGTTGTGAATCCCATCCTCACCTAGCTTCTTTTATAGAGTTTTATAGACATGAGGGGAAGTCAACCGACTCTTACAAGGATTCGTAGTCGGTTATGAAAACATACGGGTTGGGCTTGGACATAAACAACCACCCACCTTATCATATTAGGCTAACCATAGTAATAGGAAACTCGACACTTTACTCTATACATCGACTTAGACTAATATAACGACTAAAACATAACATATTTCAGGTGAGTGATCGAGCAATTAGTAAGTTTTGAATGAAGTCTTCTTCTATGTCATCAAGAAATGCCATCACGGACAAATATATCAAGGGAAAGACGTACGTTTTGTATTGATCATTTGATCCTTAGATCATCTATAAGAAGAATATCATAACCTCGACGTACAATGAAGTTCATAACGAAAGACATGTTAAAGATATCAGAATTCATTCGGGTTGCCAACAATTCTGGGTCACACTTTGACTCAAGATTAAATCCATATATGTATACTTCATATTGCTATATACAAATTCCAAAAGGTTTGGAAGTAATTCAATTTCTATAAACCAAGAATACGTTGTTGTTAAACATAACTCTTCTAAGTGAATGAGTAAATTGACCCTAAGAGAAGCCGAACTAACTAACTACCAAAAAACCAGGTAAAACAAATATGAAACCAATGTCGTCGTTTCTATACATAAATAATGAACAAAATGAATAAGCCTTGAAGAATCGGCTCAAATTGGAGGCGTGATCCCTTGCTCAACAATATTGTTGTTAGTGTTACTGCTGACGGGACTAAAAGGGTTAAACCTTCTACTGCTGCTGCTCGATATTCTCCTTAACGATCTCATTCGGGACAAAATTGGTGTATTCTGATCTTCTTCATTTTCAGTAACCTCAACCATGTTCCTTGGTATATCATTTACTAAATCTTCCTTCACTAGGCTATCATTTGAAGACGACGACGACGAAGTTGGTTCAAAAGGTGAAACATGAGCTTGATTACTGGTTGTTTCTTCTAGTTGAGACGTCAAAGTGCTCACTTTTGTCTCGTCGCCCCAAAACAAAACATTTTTGGGAAAATTATTGTTATCCGTACTAGTTGTGCTTGACGCCGTAGATTCTTCCTGTCCAAGTAAGCTCTCAACTGAAACTTCAGTCTCTTCAGAGACATGGTTACGACAAATGGGACAAGTGGAATGAGAATGAAACCACATATCAATACAATCAGCATGATAAGCATATATGGCCACATTTAGGCAATACTCGCGTCTTTTCTCCTCGTTCCACTTTGCTTATACAAACGGAACATTCCAAAACCCCGTCTTTAAACTCTTTAGGATCAAACTCTACGACGCGGAGCATTTTGAGGAATGTAACATCTAGGCCACGACGTAGGATAGTGACATTACGGTGTTGGTGTTGATGTTATCCTTGGCGACGTTGGTGGTGAGTGTCTAGAGTGTGTTGACAATGTGACCATAGCCATTTCGCGTAGATGTTGAACAAGAAAACGGAGAAGAGGACGAAGACTAGCGCGATGATGGTTGTGATCAAGATTTTTCTAGTGACTTCTATCATGCCTTGATCCTCCGTGTTGTTATTGCTAAGGGTATCTTTGTGAATGAGAAATGAAAAGCAAAACTAGGGTTTAATGGGAGAAGAATATAAGGCGAAAAAAGGGGTAAGAAGTGGCAAGATCAACCCGAGGAAGAAGAGGTTGAACCTAGAAAAAGCAAACGGGCGAGAAGAGAAAAATCATTTGGACCTGATTTTATTTCTTCATGGTAAAAAATGAACCTGCTTCTTATCAAGAAGTAGTGAATGCCTCGAAAGGACCTCGATGGAAATAAGCCATTAAAAGTGAAATAGAATCTATTTTACAAAATCATACGTGGGAGGATTTACCTCCGGGTTGTAAACCACTAGGCTATATATGGATCTTCAAGAAGAAGATGAAAGTGATGGCACCATTGACAAGTATAAAGCAAGATTGCTGATCAAAGGATTTAGACAACGCGAAGGTCTAGATTACTTTGATACTTATTCGCCTGTTACGTGAATAACTTCTATTCGAATGATAATTGCAATTGCCGCATTAAGAAATTTGGAAATTCACCAAATGGACGTGAAAACAGCTTTTCTAAACGGAGATTTAGAAGAAGAAATATACATGAACCAACCTGGGTTTCATGGCTCCCGGACAAGAGAGCAAAGTGTATAGGCTTGTTAAGTCATTGTATGGCTTAAAGCAAGCTCCGAAACAATAGCATCAAAAGTTTGATCATGCTTTGTTAGAGAGTGGATTCAAAATGAATGAATGCGACAAGTGTGTTTATGTCAAAGACACAAATAGATGATATGTAATCTTGTGTCTTTATGTTGATGATATGCTTATCGTTGGCATTAACGACAAGATGATCAAGTCTACTAAAGACATGTTGAAATCAAAGTTTGACATGAAAGATATGGGTTTGGCTGATGTGATCCTTGGAGTAAAGATCATATGAACTTAGAGTGTACTTGCATTAAGTCAAGCACATTACGTGAACAAAATTCTTAATACTCATAATGTGGGGGATTCCGGCCTAGCTAGAACTCCAATTGACACCAGTTTGCATCAGATAAAATTAGAGACGCATGTGTTGCCCAGTTAGAGTATTCAAGAATTATTGGTGTTGGTGTTAGTTGTACGAAACCGAAAACAAACACGAAGTTCGATATCGCGGAACCGAGCACAAGTAGCGAACACCCGCGAGAGAATACAAAGAACCGACAAGTATATGCACACGGAATACCCTCAAACCCCCCCCCCCCCCTCCCTTTATTAATAACCATAATAAATATTACATTGAGAAAGAAGAATTTAATGAACTAGGATCCCCCTCATCCCTATTTATAGAGACGATGGGTAGGCACCTCCTTAAGTCAAATAGGAAACTTCCTATAAACTAACTTAAGGAGGTTAGCCTATATACTTTCTAATACTAGTCTATACCTAATCTAAAATTACAAAGTGCACTTGAGTCCCTAAACTATATTTAAGTTTACTCCTAAATTCCAACAATTTCTACCTTAAACATAATTGATACTCAGCAACTTACCCTCATGTTGGAACCTCGAACGCGGGACCGCCTTGTTAACTAGACATTTTACTTCTATAATTTTCCTAGATTAGCTTCCATAGACTCCTTCACTTTCTTCTTTTCATCAACATTACCCTTTGCACCTTCTTGACCATGTACTTCGGTTACCGTAATGTTTTCCCCCACCTTTATACCAAGGTGTGCCTTTTCCTGTTAATTTACCAAGCAGCCCGTGTTTGTCTTTCCTCCAGGTTGTTTGTCCTTCAATCATCTTTGAGCCACTGCAGCATGATTGTTACTAACTTGAAAAACCTTAGCTTCACGATCCCCTTGAGGTCCCTACAGTTCCACCTCAAACCAAACACGTTTATGAACATGTACTCCATGGAATCCTGTTTTAATACCAGGACCAAGTTGTTCGAATCCAACTTGCTTATGACCAAGTTGCTTGTATCCAAAAATTTTAGAACCTCCATGCTTTTATACACCAAAAGTTTTCACTTTTGCTTCCAAAGTATACACACAGTTCCTTTTCCTGATACCAGTAATCCTTTTCCTAATCCCAGTCATCCTTTATCCCTTTGTTGTTTGCTAAACCTTGTGAAAACCTCACAATCACAAACCGACAAAGTCCCTTCGGTAATTCTCTAAACCTTGTGATACATTAAACCTCACAATCACGAATTACGAAGTCCCCTTGTGTGTAAAAACCCTTGCTTTATCGATATAACCATAAGACAAAACTTCTTAGAAACAAACCAAGAAACCCTTAAAAAAACCTTTACTTACTCAAATATCGATTGAACCTTGGAAATTAAACCATCCAATAAATCGACAACCCTTGAATTAAGAAAGTATACGGATCTTTTTGAAGTAACCCTTGTCATACTTTTAATTTTACAAAACTGATCTTTAATAACCTAAGAAATCTTGCAACCTCGACAAGTCTTGAATCTTTTTTAACCTTACTACAAACCTTGTCAAGTTGTTTCTTAACCAAATTTACCAACAAGCCTCACTAGCCGTGTACACTATACTCGTCAGTGGCGGAACCAGGAAGTTGAAGGAGTGGGGGCAAAAAAAAAATTTGGACAAAAGCCGTTGTATACACCAAAATAAAGATACAAATATAAGGTTTTTACATTATTTTTTTTCTTTTTGTGGCCAATTTAAAAGTTTTAACATTGTTTTAGTTCCGAGTGGGGGCAATTCGTTTTTCTAATGGGGTGCACTTTAATAAAATGGTACTAAAAAAAATTTTTACACGAAAATTTGATTTTTTTGCGAGCCATGAGGGGCGCCGCCCCCTAACCTTCTACATAGTCCCGCCCCTGATACTCGTTGTTGCTAAAAACCCTTCTTGCAAATCGAATTTATTAGAATAACCCTAAAACCTCTATTCCGAACAAGTAACCCCGACCGTTAACTTGAAACCCAAGCGAACCACGATCGGAACTTGAACCACAAAAAAATAACCCGCAACAACAAACCCTTCGAATATATTCGAATAAAATAATTTAAACGAACAATCCTCGAGTCGATTGAAAACAACCCTTTGTTCTTATATAATAAAACCAAAAAGTATACGTAGTTGATTTGACCCAACAATTTAAATAATAAATATCAATCTTTAACTTTATTTTATTACTTCAGGTGGTTAACCTTTGGAGTATTCATGCAAAGAAAGTAGTTTTTCTTTTACCTCTCGTCGATCACAATTCAAAATTCGATTCCAAACCCGTACTTCGAAACCGAATTTCAAAACTTGGATATTTTAACCAACTCTTAACCTTGATTAGCACGTGATCTTCAGAGACCACAATAATCATAGCTCTGATACCACTTGTCGGAATCGTTAACACCAACAAACCTGAAGATCGAAACGCGGACTCTAGAACACCACGAACAAGCTCGTGGAGTTGCAACAAACGAAACCCATAAGAAACGACACACTACAAAGGTAAGCGCACGATTAACCTTTATTAATATCAGTCAATTACCTGAAAGAATAAAAGAATGCGTTCGTATTTTTAGCATCACCCCCTCACCTCCTTTTATAGGATGAGGGGTCAGTTACATACCTACGTCGACTAAGATAAACCTAAGCCCAACCCTTAGCTGACTTACACACATTCCTAATACAAAGCTATCGATATAAGGTAACAGCCCATACTAATATATCCTAACAAATCTTGGACACTATTGTTAACAATTGGCATATTAATATATTTGACAGGTACCTGACTTGACTTAGCATATGCTGTTAGCAGGCTAAGTAGGTATACTAGTAATCCAAATGATGCACATTGGAAAGCTATGACTAGGGTACTTCATTATTTGAGATACAATCATGATTATGGATGGAATTATGCTATATATCCAACTATTATTGAAGGATACATTGATGCAAATTGAATATCTGACATAAAGGATTCTAGATTGACTAGTGAATATGTGTTTGCACTAGGAGGGGCCGCTATATCTTTGAAGTCTTTCATGCAAACTGTAATAGCTAAGTCCATGATGGAATCAGAATTTATTGCGTTAGATAAATGCGGAGAAAAGGCAGAATGCCTACGTCAATTCGTAGAGGACATACCCAGGTGGCCTAAACCGGTAATGGCCATTAGTATACATTCTGATAGTCAATCAGCAATTGGCAGAGTTCATAACATAATATATAATGGAAAGTCTAGACATATCCGTCGTTGACATAATTCGGTACGACAACTACTCTCAACAGGATTTATCTCAACTGACTATGTAAAGTCAAAGGATAACATCGTGGATCCGCTTACGAAAGGCTTAAACAGAGAGTTAGTTAGTAAGTCGTCTAAAGGAATGGGACTAAAGCCCTTGAAGGAATGAGTTTCTATGAAGGAAAACCTAACCCAAATGACTTGAGATCCCAAGATTTGGGTTCAATAAGACAACCTAATCATAGAAATGTGAGGGAAGTCACGTCAATGTGGGGGAGTTACTTAATGCATTAAGTTTCCTAGTCCATTCCTAGAACGATGGGACTTGTTGAGAGGTTAAACATATCTCTTAATTATTCAGAATGAAATCATAAAGCATAATGATTCAAGATGAAATCATAAAACATATATTTTTAATGATTCATGATGAAATCACATATGTGAGAGAGAAGTGGGGTCGCTTTAAAGGAAATTATGGGGGCGTAATTTCTAAGAGCTCTTGCAGAACCGGGCGAGTGTTCATGACCATAACGAGCGCGACTATGAGGACTTGACAATGTTAGGGAGAGTCTTACATGAGTGTGTATTGTTGATAGGTGTGTAAACACCCATCCTTTTTACCACTTAATTACAATAATAACCGAGCCAAAACGTATATATTATGTCTTTTATGTCGGAATTATGCGTGGTTTGTGTTTTTGTTGTGATTTAGGACAAAATTGTGAAAAGTGGAGTAAACACGGCATTCACGGGCTAATATTGAAGAAAAAGACGAAATATGAAGTCGAGAAGTCAAGAATGGAAAAAGAACGGAAGTCCAAGACCAATTCTGAAGATTTATCGAAGAAAAAGTCGAAAGACGGAAGTTTACCAAAAGCCGAAGAACTCGAGACTTATTTATTGAAGAATATAAAGACGAGTTTAAAGAAATCCCGAGCCATAAGTCATTAAAGTCCAAGATTAAAGAAGATTCAAAGGCTTAAGGACTAAGTGTGCAATTAACAAAAGATTAAAAGAAGAGGAGGGACCTAAGCATGCAATTAAGGAGAAAGGAATGAGGGAGGAAGCTTCCTAAGCTCCTCCCTAATCTCCCCTATATATAGTCCATTAGTGTTATCATTTGTTCTTGTTGGCTAACTTGACAAATTAGCTCTTCTACTTTTATTTTATGCACCTTTAATTACTTGTCATTTTATACATGTTTTGCACTTTAATTATCCTTTTAATTTCCAAGTAAGTGTTTTAATTTGTGTTCTTTAAATCGTGTCTTCAATCTTTCTTTATTATTTGATCAAGTTTATTTTTACCAATCTCATTCTACTCTTCTTCTTTTGATTCGGTTTGAATTTTGGATTAAGCAAGGTTTTGCTTAATCCATTGCTTATTTATTTAAAAGTTTCGTCCCTTCTCTTTCTTTAAGTTACATGCGAAATAAGCCATAAGTTTGACAATCTTATGTGCTTATTTGGTATTTTGCTTAATTGTTTTGAAAGTTTTCTTAAAAGTTTTACTTTTTAAACTCCATTTTAAATAGTTTCATCTTTTTAATTTTGAAAGATTTTAACTTTTTAGCTTATTGTCTCGGTTCTCTTCATTTCATTTAAGTTTTTATTATTGCTTATTAGTTATAGCTTATTTGGATTTGAGCTTATTACGAATTTGGTACTCCATCGGAAAGTAAGGGTTCTCCACATTGCGATGGCTTACTTCACCACATTCCGATAGTGACAAGTATTGGCCAAAGGGTTTTGCATTCTGATCCGGGATTGCGATAGAGTGAATTACCCCCTTATTCCGATCAAGGTTCCGATCGCACATTGCGATCGGGATTGCGACGGCTCTTAAGGCTTCACTAAGACGAAGTGCTGCCCATTTTTCCCTAGCAACATTGCGATCTGGATTGCATTGCGATCTGAACATCATTGCGATCTGGACCATATTCTGATAGGCTACATTTCGATAGGTTGCACCTTTGATTCCGATTAGTGTAATTTTAGTACATTCCGATCTGGGTTTGATTAGTATTCCGATCAGGAGGTAAGTGACAGTTATTCCGATATGAGTCCATTCCGATCTGAAAGGTAAGTACATTCCAATTGCACTGATCGGAATATATTCCGATGGTGGGTATACTTTTATATTTTTGTCTTGTTTAATTTTTAAGTTATCATTTTAATTCTTGTCTAATTTTAATCCTCGTCACGCTTTAATTTTAAGTCATTTAATTAATTTACTTTTCAAAGTTTTTAATATTGCACACTTTTACTTTTAATTAGAATTAGATTTAATTAACGTCATTTACTTTAATTGTTTTGCAAATTTTATTAATACTACAACGACACAACTTTTGTTCCACCAAAGAACGACTGAGTCACACATAAGAACCTAGATCAATTCGATTAGACATACTTAAACGAATCTTTTTAACCTGAGTAAAAACGAGTTATTAAATGGCGCCGCTGCCGGCTCTTTTCGTAAAGATTAACGGTTTTCTGTGAAAGACGCGTTGCTTTTTGGGATCCGTTCACTTGTGAGCGTTACTTTTCTTGCACAAAAATTTCAAAAATCCATAAAAATTAAAATTTTCAGAAATCCAATAAGATTTTATTTTTATTGTGTATATATATTGTCTTTGTGTTTGGTTTCTTTTTCTTTTGCATTTTCAGGTGTATGCGTACTAGATCTTCTAATTATCAAGAGCCCGAGACTCAAGAAGATTTAAGTATGTCAGGTGTTAACAACAATATTCCACCGCACCTCAATAATAACAACAATGTTCTTCCATAGCCCGATCTTCGGACAATGGAGGAGCTTTGTAAACCTACCATGTTTGGACGAGGAGGACCGATTGCGCCAATGCAAATCAACGCTCCGGAGTTTTCGTTGAAGCATCACATGATTCAGCAAGTGCAAACAAATCCTTTCCGTGGATTGCCTGATGATGATGCCAACAAACATCTCGACAAGTTCATTACAATCACCCAAAGCATGAAGTTGCCTGGTGCCACAATGGATGTTCTTCGCCTAAAACTCTTCCCATATACTTTATCACATCATGCCGAGAAATGGTTTGATCGTCTCCCGAAGAATTCAATTCACACTTGGGATGACATGACTTAACGCTTTTTGTCGCGCTACTTTCCACCATCCATGGTCATGAGCCTTCGCAATCAAATCAGCGGTTTCATGCAAGACCCTGGTGAATCTCTTTTTGATGCTTGGGAAAGATATAATGTCTTGATTGATCGTTGTCCAAACCACAAAATGCTCCATGTGACATTAATTGATACTTTCTACAACGGTTTGACTTTTCGAGATCGTGATACGATTAATGCAGCCGCCGGTGGCACATTTATGAAAAGAAGACCCGAGGAGTGTAGAGAGCTAATTGAGAACATGACTACTCACCACAAAAACTGGGATTCCTCTGCTTCTTCAAGGAACAACCCGAGAGTCAATGTTTCTTCCACCTCAGCAAACCCTGATATGACCGAACTCACCCGCATGATGACTGAAATGAGCAAAAGTATCACGCTTCTCGCTTCAAACCAACAACAACAACAAGTTAAAGCGGTTGCTAATCCTTGTGAAACATGCGGCGGTCCTCACTCATACACCGATTGTCCTTCTACACAAGGAAATCCGGAAAATGTGTATGCAGCTTATGGTAATTATTCACCAGAAAATTACCAAGCTCGACCTCAAGGGGATAGAAATCTGTTGAGTTACCGATCTAACAATTACCTTTCACCCAGTTTTTCTCCTCAAAACCAAAACCCCGCCAACAACTACAATAGAAGCAACCAAATCCCACCAAGAGCTTCTAATCCTTATCACCCACCCGCCCAACAAACCCCACCCATTACTCCCGATGTTGAAGCCATCATGAGAACCCAAGGTGAGCAAATCAAGAATCTGCAGAGTCAAATTATCAATCTGAAAGGAGATATCACAAAGCAAGGAAATGAGATTAGATCCGAGCTTCGAGATAATATCCAATCCTCCTTCAGCAATCAAACAAATGATTTGAAGAATATGCTTGCTAGTTTCTTGCCCGCCGCTCAACCTTCTTCTTTGAGTTCTCTACCTTCAAACACCGTCACCAATCCGCGAGCAAATGTGAGTGCTATTACTACTCGTAGTGGGATTACCATTGTCAATCCACCAATCCCACCCCCATCATCTACACCTCCTCCACCACCATTTATCCCTACTCCTCCTACACCTAGTATTAGTGCACCATTACCGTCTCCGCCTCGTCATGACGATGTACCTCGGAAGGACCCTTCAACATCTCAACCTCTACCTGCTACACCTGCACCTTCACCACCCAAACCCAATATCCCTTATCCTTCTCGTTTAGGCAAGACCAAACTGCTAACTAGGGATGACTCTGAAGTGACACGCTATGTGAAGATGATTTCCCAAATGAACTTCAACATTAGCTTTCTTGAAGCACTTGTCCACATGTTGAAATTTGTTAAAGCATTTAAGGAATTGCTTAACAAGAAGGAGAAGCTGGTTGAACTCGCCAGCACACGCTTAAATGAAAACTGCTCTGCAGTTATTCTTAAAGAACTTTCGGAAAAGCTTGGAGATCCCAGTCGTTTTGTGTTGCCTTGCGTTTTCAACAAAACTGAAGAATTTACTGCCCTTGCTGATCTCGAGGCCAGTATTAATCTTATGTCTTTGAGTGTTTGGAAAACACTTTCATTACCCGACCTCACTCCAACAAAGATGACTCTTGAACTTGCAAATCGCACTCTCGCTTACCCCGTTGGTATAGCCGAAGACGTGTTCATCAAAGTTGGCACATTTACTTTCCCGGTCGACTTTGTCGTTGTTGATTATGAAATGGACCCTCGTATTCCTTCAATACTTGGTCGACCATTCTTGAGAACCGGACGAGCTTTAGTTGATGTAGCCGAAGGTGAGTTAATCTTGAGAGTCGGGAATGATTCACACATTTTTAAAATGGGAAAGCTTACAGGCAAATCCTTTGGAGGCCGAGAATTAGTGAATATGATTAATGTGCATGATGACTTTGTTGTCTACAACAAACCTCTATTCGATTCTTCCATCGATAATCCACTTTTTCAAGATGATGTGGATGATTCTCGGTCCAATTTGGAACCTTCTCCCACTTATGATTCTCCACCGATATTTGATGCTTATGATGATGAGTCTAGCTCAAATTCGGATGATTATGATGACCTTACTTCTGAGTATCCCGAGCTGCCCACATATGATGATTTTGATGAGGCCGATACTCTTTCGAGCGATTCTTCACATGATGAAGATCCTCCGCCATCACTCGATCCTACTTTGGCCGATTACTCATTTGAGGAAGACTTTTCTATGTTTCTCAACACTTACTTCCCTCATGAGAGTGATGCACCTCCTTTGGACTTTGAAGATTATCGTCTTGATCCTACTTTGGATTTGAAGAACATTCTTTCAAAGGAGAAGAAACCGGCCGACACCAATATCCGCAGCACGTATGATTTAACACCTCTTTGTCCCACTTCTGAGGACGAGGTTGTGCTTCTTCGCGGATCTTCTCCCCGTTCTGCTGAGCCTGAGTGCTATTTTCCCCTAAAGGAAAAGGTGTTCGACCCCGGTATTGAAATCTTAAAGCCATCTCAGTATCCACCTGATGAAATAAAAGGAAATATCTTTGGAACTTATGGAAATCTGCTTGCACCACTTCAACCTTGCTTCCACCATGCTCCATCGCTGCTAAGGGAACCTTGCCTACTCTTCTTTGGCTTGCCTTGTTCGCCTTAAGCTTGTGCTAATTGATGGAGGAAAACTATGTCTTTGATCCTGGTGGATATGTTTCATGCTTTGTCCGTTGATAATCGAGGTCGAGTCAAGCTAACGAATCGGTAAACAAAAACCAAGCGCTTCTTGGGAGGCAACCCATGCATCTATCTTTTCGCTTTCTTTATCATAAGTGTAGGGGGAGACCTGTTGGTTTGCTATTTCCTCTCCTCTCTTAATCAAGGATTCGAGCTTCAATGACACACTCTTGATGATTCTTGAGGACCCGTGATTTCGTGTTCCATTATCCCGGTTCTATCCTAAACTCTTTTCGATTCACTATTTTATATTTTCTCAATATTAAAATAGGAATCTCTTTAGTTGTCTCTTCCTTAGCAAGATTTAAACAAAGTGCACAATGTCGTAAGTGTAGGGGAGTTTACTCCCACATGCTTAAACATTGAGGACAATGTTTATCTTAAGTGTAGGGGGGACTTCTATCGAAGTTAAGTGGTCTTTTCCTTGTATTTGTCCTCATTTTAACCGGAAAATCAATTTTTCGACATTTTTCAAAATTTTTGATCTATTTTGGCCTATGAGTTTTTCCTTTTATATAGTTATTTTCTTGCCTTATTAGAATAAATCTTTAATAAAGTGGTTTTAGTTTTCAAACGTTGTGAATCTTTTGACTCAACCCGAGTTTACTTATCTAAGTTTACTCTAGCTAGTATCCTTAACGTGTTTAAGTCAAGTTTTGCTAGGCTTTTATATAGGGAGCTATAAAACGCGAAAGTCTTAACTCTCACGGGTTAAGAACAAGAACTTTTCGCAAGTTCCTATAATTGATCCTAGAGAGTCGTTTATCAAGGGAACTTTAAAATGCAATTTCTAAACTTGAAAGAGTCTAAGAATTTACAAGATCCTATAGGCGACTCGAAAACCCAAAACTTTGATTTAATAGGCTAAGCATCCACGAGTCTCATTACTTGAGATTTTAAACTGTGGAGAACGAGAGATGATAGAGTCAATTATAAGTTTGGTATTCTTTCGTGAACTTATGTGAGTTAATTATAAGCCTATTCTCCCATCGCTTGCTAATAAATTTATCTGCAATAAATAAAGTTTTACGATTTGAAAAGTTACTTAGCTTCTAGCCCAAGATCGTTTAAAAGTTGCTCGATATGGATTAGAGTTCATAGCCACGGCATAACTTATTGAAGCGGGATGCGAAGATTGGCGAGTCCAAAAAGGCCCTAACAAGGCATGAGGGCTATATTTTGTTGCTAAAGATCCAAAGTGATGTGAATAATCATTTATCGAAAATCAATATGAAGGATCGAGACACACGACGTAAAGCAAAACTCCCCAAAAGTCATGGAGAAGTGTATCCGAAAAGACCTTAACAAGGTATGAGGATAAATAGATCCAAGTCATAAAAGGAGGCGGATCGTTGTATATCAAAATCCAAAATAAAGATTGGAGAAAAATGAAGAAGTCGTGGTCCAAGTATGAATCTCTCAAACTTTCAAGTGAAGAAATTCCTATTATGAAGAGAAGACCATTATTTCATGAGCGTCTCTCAAGGTTTGAAGTATGAAATCGCTGCCAAATATCGGTCCGAGAAAGGTCTCAAATCGCGAAGCGAGTTATGCCAAGATATGAACTTTATGAGGTCTCGAGAAGCAGTTTTAAAAGATTTTGTCCTTTAGCTAACTATTGATTAAATCGTTCACTTTATTTTCAGACTAAATAACTATCGAAATAAGTCAACAATGCATCCTCGTGATCATTCAAGACAAAAATAAAATATAAGAGATACCCTAGGAATAAGGGAGTCTAAGTGAATAATTAGCCCACATGAGTTCGTGTTAGTCTACTAACTTATAATAACAATGATCTCGTTTTTAAGCTTGGTTTGGAGAAAGTGAAAACTTGAGGATGATGATCATTCATGACATTTCCAAAAACCCAAGGTAAGTTTTTGATTTCTTTATTTTCTTTCTTTGAATGTTTATAGTTTTCTATCTCTTTAATAAAGGCCAATGTGGATTGATTATGAGGAAAAATGTAAACGTGCTTTGTAACTAATGCATTGCATGAGGACATTGCAATGGTCAAGTGTAGGGGATTTGATAGGTGTGTAAACACCCATCCTTTTTACCACTTAATTACAATAATAACCGAGCCAAAACGTGTATTTTATGTCTTTTATGTCAGAATTATGCGTGGTTTGTGTTTTTGTTGTGATTTAGGACGAAATTGTGAAAAGTGGAGTAAACACGGCATTCACGGGCTAATATTGAAGAAAAAGACGAAATATGAAGTCAAGAAGTCAAGAGTGGAAAAAGAACGGAAGTCCAAGACCAATTCTGAAGATTTATCGAAGAAAAAGTCGAAAGACGGAAGTTTACCAAAAGCCGAAGAACTCGAGTCTAATTTATTGAAGAATATAAAGACGAGTTTAAAGAAATCCCGAGCCATAAGTCATTAAAGTCCAAGATTAAAGAAGATTCAAAGGCTTAAGGACTAAGTGTGCAATTAACAAAAGATTAAAAGAATATGAGGGACCTAAGCATGCAATTAAGGAGAAAGGAATGAGGGAGGAAGCTTCCTAAGCTCCTCCCTAATCTCCCCTATATATAGTCCATTAGTGTTATCATTTGTTCTTGTTGGCTAACTTGACAAATTAGCTCTTCCACTTTTATTTTATGCACCTTTAATTACTTGTCATTTTAATACATGTTTTGCACTTTAATTATCCTTTTAATTTCCAAGTAAGTGTTTTAATTTGCGTTCTTTAAATTCGTGTCTTCAATCTTTCTTTATTATTTGATCAAGTTTATTTTTACCAATCTCATTCTACTCTTCTTCTTTTGATTCGGTTTGAATTTTGGATTAAGCAAGGTTTTGCTTAATCCATTGCTTATTTGATTAAAAGTTTCGTCCCTTCTCTTTCTTTAAGTTACATGCGAAATAAGCCATAAGTTTAACAATCTTATGTGCTTATTTAGTATTTTGCTTAATTGTTTTGAAAGTTTTCTTAAAAGTTTTACTTTTTAAACTCCATTTTAATTAGTTTCATCTTTTTAATTTTGAAGATTTTAACTTTTTAGCTTATTGTTTCGGTTCTCTTCATTTCATTTAAGTTTTTATTATTGCTTATTAGTTATAGCTTATTTGGATTTGAGCTTATTACAAATTTGGTACTCCATCGGAAAGTAAGGGTTCTCCACATTGCGATGGCTTGCTTCACCACATTCCGATAGTGACAAGTATTGGCCAAAGGGTTTTGCATTCTGATCCGGGATTGCGATAGAGTGAATTACCCCCTTATTCCGATCAAGGTTCCGATCGCACATTGCGATCGGGATTGCGACGGCTCTTAAGGCTTCACTAAGACGAAGTGCTGCCCATTTTTCCCTAGCAACATTGCGATCTGGACTGCATTGCGATCTGAACATCATTGTGATCTGGACCATATTCTGATAGGCTACATTTCGATAGGTTGCACCTTTGATTCCGATTAGTGTAATTTTAGTACATTCCGATCTGGGTATGATTAGTATTCCGATCAGGAGGTAAGTGACAGTTATTCCGATCTGAGTCCATTCCGATCTGAAAGGTAAGTACATTCCGATTGCACTGATCGGAGTATATTCCGATGGTGGGTATACTTTTATATTTTTGTCTTGTTTAATTTTTAAGTTATCATTTTAATTCTTGTCTAATTTTAATCCTCGTCACGCTTTAATTTTAAGTCATTTAATTAATTTACTTTTCAAAGTTTTTAATATTGCACACTTTTACTTTTAATTAGAATTAGATTTAATTAACGTCATTTACTTTAATTGTTTTGCACATTTTATTAATACTACAACGACACAACTTTTGTTCCACCAAAGAACGACTGAGTCACACATAAGAACCTAGATCAATTCGATTAGACATACTTAAACAAATCTTTTTAACCTGAGTAAAAACGAGTTATTAATTGTCGTTTATGTAAACAGAGGGTGAGTTCAAGGACATCACGTCTACTCAGATCTAGGAGACTAAGTGCATCTCACAAGGGAAGGTTCAAAGGGTTACACCTACATATCCTTTGCAGGACCTAACCGTGGAAATTTTGCAGAAACTTTCGTGTGTTTTCGAGCGATTTCCATTCATCTGGGGGATTGTTGGAAAAGTTGCTTTGCAAAATGAGTTTTTGCAATGTTTTGACATAATTTTAATACATATATATATATATATATATATATATATATATATATATATATATATATATATATATATATATATATATATATATATATATATATATATATATATATATATATATATATATATATATATATATATATATATATATATATATATATATATATATATATATATATATATATATATATATATATATATATATATATATATATATATATATATATTCGTAGTAATTAGTAGCTTTACGTTCTCCTTGAAGAGAGCTTTGAAACGAGCTAAAGGATGTCCAAAATGGAGTTAATATGAATGAGATATCGTGTCTCAATGTGAGGCACGTGAAACACAAAATTTAGGAAACGAAATTGTCCCAGATCGCTCAAAACATGAAATGAAAACATGTTTATAAGGAAATCTTGGTTTCTACCATCAATATTCATTTGTGGGTTTTTACTCCCACGCCTATGCGCGTGCAGGGGGTGCAGAATGTGAGATTTCTAGGCCAAAAACGGGTTCGAGACTACTGAACTTGTGCATGAGCGCGCGACCTACAGACTCGAATGCAGCTCTGAAATTTGTGTGTTTGTTGTTGCGAATTCGGATTTTTTCCAGAAAATTATGTACATCTATATCAGGAATAGATATTAACTTAGTACATAAGTTATTCACATAATATTTTCGTGTGTTAAAAAGACAGGAAAATTTGTTTAGTTACAACAGATTTTTCTGATTATGGTATATATTTTTCTTTGAAAACAAATCTAAGTTTTCAATATAAATATAGCCTTTCTCATTCAGTTTTCACAGACAGAAAACCACAGCTTCATCACCAGTATTATTCCGTCAGTTCATCGATCAGAAACACGCACAGCTTTCGTGATCTTTCAGGCAAGTTTGTCCAGTCTGGCTGTACAACAGCTTTAGACGTTGTACCCTGGGAAACAGACGATGAATCTATTTTAAGGGAATCATGTTCAACACGAGCCTCGTCTCATACCTTTGTTGCTTTTACTTATTATCATTTATTTAATTTATGTCTTTATATTCTGTTAGTTTTATGAATTGTAATATGATTTATATTAATAAAAGTATACATTTTTCCTTTGATCCTTAAAATAAGAGATATATCAGGCCTCGGCATACAATGAAGTTCATAGCTGAAGACATGTGAAAGATATCAGAATTCATTCGGGTTGCCAACAATTCTGGGTCACACTTTGACTCAAGATTAAATCCATAAATGTATACTTCATATTGCTCTATACAAATTCCAAAAAAATTTGGAAGTAATTCAATTCTTATAAACCAAGAATATCTTGTTCTTAAATGTAACTCTTCTGCGCGAGAGACTAAGTTGACCCTAAAACAGAGAAGCCGCACTAACTAGCTACCATGAAACTAAAAAAACAAACAAATATGTAAAACCAATGTCGTTAACATACATAAATAATGAATAAAATGAAGAGGAATGTTATAACCACAAAGCAATATCCACAAATACATTTACAAAGTGGGTTGTCATTTTATTTGTGGATACATGTATGAAAGAGAATTCAGATGTAAATATAAGTGTGCCAATAATTACATGACAACTCACTTTATAAATATCTTTGTGGATATTTCTTTGTGGTTCTAGCATTTCTCCAAAATGAATCATCCTTGCAGAAGAATCGGCTAAACTCGGAGGCGTGATCCCTTGTTTAGCAATATTGTTGTTAGTATTACTGTTGACGGGACTAAACGGGTTAAACCTTCTACTACTGCTTAATATTCTCCTTAAGGATCTCATTTGGGAAAAAATGGGTGTTTTCTAATCTTCTTCGTTTTCAGTAACCTCAACCATGTTCCTTGGTATATCAATTACTAAATCTTCCTTCACTAATCTATCATTTTAAGACGACGACGATGAAGTTGGTTCAAAATGTAAAACATGAGCTTGATTACTAGTTGCTTCTTCTAGTTCAAAGTGCTTACTTTTGTCTCGTCACCCCAAAACAAAACATTTATTGGAAAAGTATGGCTATCCGTACTAGCTATGCTTGACGCCGTAGATTGTTCTTGCTCAAGTAAACTCTCGGCCGATATTTTAGTCTCATCGGATACATGGTTACGACAAACGGGACAAGTGGAATGAAAATGAAACCACATATCAATACACTCCGCATGAAACATGTGGTTACATTTAGGAAATACTCGTGAACCCTTTATAAACTTGATCTTGCCTGACTGCATCTTCATGGTAAAACCATCTATTTAAAGAGTGCCCATCGATATCAAGTTTCGTCTTAACTCCAGAACATACATGACGTTGTCCAACACAAAACTTAACCCATCTCTCATTCGTACTCGCACCATACTTGTCCCCCATACACGACATTACCTGCCATCTCCTAGAAGTACATTAGCACCGTCATACTCCTTAAAATCAACCAAGTAATCTCTCATGTATATCATATGGTATGAGCCACCTGAATCCATGATCCAGTCAAGTAGTTCATCAACACTCATATCCATCATAACATCAGCATTGTCATACCCATCAGCTCTAGAGTCGGATACCTGATCTTCATTCCTAACAAAACCTTGAGATTTCTTGTGATTATACGTAGGGCAATCCCTCTTCAAATGATCCTCAGAATAATATATACAACACCTGGGTCTGTCGCTTCTTCTTTGTGACTTTGACCACGAACCATTCGTACCCTGCTCCATATCTCTCTGACTTGATCTCTCCCTCACATACAACCTTTCACTACCATCACCCTTTGCTTTCATCATCTTCTGAAGTTTCCTAGAATTAAGAGTCGCGAGCACGTCTTCTAGCCTCAAGTTATCCCGACCATATAGCAAAGTCTCCAAGAAATTATCGTAAGACGTTGTAATAATAATGCCTGGTCCCAATCTGATATATCAGTATCTATAACCGCTAAGTCACTTACAAGCTTGTGAAACTCATCAATATGCTTAGACTGACTCCTACCTGGATGCATATGAAAAGTATATAGCTTTTTTCTCAAGTACAAACGATTAGCTAAAGACTTTGTTATCTATATACTCTTTAACTTTTTCCAAATCCCCGCATCAGTCGTTTCCTTGGTGATCTCACGTAGGAACCGATCATCCAAACACAAGATCAATGCGTTGTAAGTCTTTTTCTGAGTGACGTTATCGTACGCCACTATTATGGTGGCGGGTAATTCCTCTAATGCTGCATCTAAACCTGCCATAACCCGAAGTCATTTTTCCCATCGAATTTCTCAATGTCAAATTTGTTCAACGTCATCTTATTTTAACCATTTGCTAACCGTTCAGCCTTTTGTGAATTTACCTACACAAAAACACTATCTAGCAAAGTATCCCGTGTGTAAAACACCATTGCTTTATTGATATAACCCTAATATAAAAATCTTAGAAACCGATCAAACCAAGTAACCCTTCAAAATAAAACCCTTTCTTATTCAAATGTCGATTGAACTTTGAATTAACATATCGAACAAATCGACAACCCTTGAATCAAGAAAGTACCGACTCTTTTTGAAGTAACCCTTGTCGTACTTTTAATTTTGCAAAACCGATCTCTAATAACCTAAGAAATCTTGCAACCTCGACAAGTTTTGAACGTTCTTTATCCCTTTGTTGATTTGTTAAACCTTATGAAAAACCTCACAATCACAAACTCACAAATTCCCTTGTGCAAATACTAAAAAAATAAATCCTTTTGTTCTATGAAAACATAAAATGATTTAGTTTTTTTCCTTATAGCCTAATTATATACTTTAAAACCAAAGTATATAAATCCTTTGGCCCAATAAAAAAAACCTAATCCAAGTAGTAGTACTTTGTTTGACGTCTTCTTCCTTGTGTAACAATGGCGGCAAGAACACCGGCAAACCTTTAATCTTTGTCGATAACTTTCAACAATCGAACCCACAAGAAGAAACCCTTTCAATCGAAACCCTGCTGCTCCTCCTTGATGATCTTAATCCGACCAATGATCGATTCCTAGTAACCAAAGAGACTCGAACCAGTCTCTGATACCACTTGTAGGTATAGATTACCTACAACCTGGTTAACTAGAGCGGATAACTTCGATCGTAGAAGATATACACGCAGAAGTATGGACTGAAAAGTAAACACATAAGGTATAGTAATACCCTTAACCGAACGATTTGATAAGCTTTAAAGAATGCGTTATGAATCCCATCCCCTCACCTAACTCCTTTTATAGAGATTTATAGAGATGAGGGGGAAATCAACCGACTCTTACAAGGATTGGTAGTCGGTTGTGAAAACATACGGGTTAGACTAGGACACAAACAACAACCCACCTTAGTCTATTAGGCTAATAATAGTAATAGGAAACTCGGCACTTTACTCTAGACATCGACTTAGACTAATATAACAACTAAAACATAGTAACATATTGCAGGTGAGTGATCTAGCAATTAGTAAGTTTTGAATGAAGTCTTCTTCTATATCATCAAGAAATGCCATCATAGACAAATATATCAAAGGAAAGACGTACGTTTTGTATTGATCATTTGATCCTTAAATCATCTATAAGAGGAATATCACATCCTCGACGTACAATGAAGTTCATAACTGAAGACATGTTAAAGATATCAGAATTCATTCGGGTTGCCAACAATTCCGGGTCGTCACACTTTGACTCAAGATTAAATCCATAAATGTATACAAATTCCAAAAGATTTGGAAGTAATTCAATTTCTATAAACCAAGAATACGTTGTTGTTAAACGTAGCTCTTCTGCGCGAGAGACTAAATTCACCCTGAAACAGAAAGCCGAACTAACTAGCTACCGAGAAACCAAAAAAAACAAACAAATATAAACCAATGTCGTCGTTTCTATACGTAAAATAATGAACAAAATGAATAATCCTTGCAGAATCGGCTCAACTTGGAGGCGTGATCCCTTGTTCAGCAATATTGTTGTTAGTGTTACTGCTGACGGGACTAAACGGGTTAAACCTTCTACTGCTGCTGCTCAATATTCTCCTTAACGATCTCATTCGGGACAAAATTGGTGTTTTCTGATCCTCTTCGTTTTCAGTAACCTCGACCATGTTCCTTGGTATATCAATGACCAAATCTTCCTTCACTAGTCTATCATTTGAAGACGACGACGACGAAGTTGGTTCAAAAGGTAAAACAGGAGCTTGATTACTCGTTGCTTCCTCTAGTTGAGACGTCAAAGTGCTCACTTCTGTCTCATCGCCCCAAAACAAAACATTAGTCGGAAAAGTATGGCTATCCGTACTAGGTGCACTTGACGTCGTAGATTGTTCTTCTTGTTCAAGTAAGCTCTCAACCGAAACTTGAGTCTCTTCGGAGACATGGTTACGACAAATGGGACAAGTGGAATGAGAATGAAACCACATATCAATACACTCAGCATGAAAAGCATGGCCACATTTAGGCAATACTCGCGTCTTCTCTCCTTGCTCCACTTCGTTTATACAAACGGAACATTCCAACACCCCGTCTTAAAACTCTTTAGGATCAAACTCTACGACGGGAAGCGTTTTGAGGAATGCAACGTCTAGGCCACGACGTAAGACAGTGACATTAGGGTTTCGTTGTTGTCCTTCTCCTTGGCGACGTTGGTGGTGAGTGTCTAGAGTGTGAGACTTCTCTTGAAGACTTTTCTTGAAGAGCTAGACAAGAGACAAGCTGATTACTCGTTATACAGTGATAATGAGAGTGTTGTGAAACTTGCCAAGAATCCGGTCTATCATGCCAAAACAAAGCACAAAGGGATGAGGTATCATTTTTTCAGAGGGCTGATTAGTGATGGCACGATGAACTTAAAGAACATCTCAGGTGCAAAGAATCCAGCAGATATGTTCACTAAGTCTGTGACGCTGGATAAGATGAAGTTATGTGTAACTTAAGCTGGCCTTTAGAAATAATGGTAAGGAGGCAGGTGGTAACTAGTGGAGCTTATGATTGGATGCTAACAGAATTACAAAGGAGTGCAGGTGAACGCGTTTCGAAGCCTCCAAGTGGGAGATTGTTGAGGTGTAGGCTTTTGATTGGTGGCAGCATGTCATAATCCTATTTTAGGCGAAGATAACAGTTTCTATAATTAGGAGGTTTTCCCTAATTGTGTTAGCCTATAAATATACCCTGTTGTAATTCTGTATTTGTGACACACCTGAATATAATAAAATACCCTAGTTGCTGCCCGTGGACGTAGGTTAATAGCAATATTAACTGAACCACGTAAATCTCTTGTGTTCTTCATTCTTGTTTTTTGTTTTACTTTTGTGTGTAACCTTAAATCCTAACAACTCACACATTTTACTCCCTAGACATCGACTTAGACTAATATAACGACTAAAACATAGCAGATTGCAGGTGAGTGATCGAACAATTAGTAAGTTTTGAATGAAGTCTTCTTCTATGTCATCAAGAAATGCCATCACTGACAAAACTTTTTCTGAAGTGTGGGGCAAACGGCGCCCTCTACTTCTACTTCTAACTAAAGGCGAAGAGCCGGCATTGCAAGCAAATAGAAGACGTACGTTTTGTATTGATCATTTGATCCTTAAATCATCTATAAGAGGAATATCAGGCCTTGGCGAACAATGAAGTTCATAGCCGAAGACATGTTAAAGATATCAGAATTCATTCGGGTTGCCAACAATTCCGGGTCACACTTTGATGCATACTTCATATTGCTATATACAAATTCCAAAAGATTTGGAAGTAATTCAATTTCTATAAACCAAGAATACGTTGTTGTTAAACGTAGCTCTTCTGCGCGAGAGAGTAAATTCACCCTGAAACAGAAAGCCGAACTAACTAGCTACCAAGAAACCGAAAAAACTAATATGAAAAACCAATGTAGTCGTATCTATACACAAATAATGAACAAAATGAATAATCCTTGAAGAAGAATCGGCTCAGCTTGGAGGCGTGATGATCGCTTGTTCAGCAATATTGTTGTTAGTATTACTGCTGACGGGACTAAACGGGTTAAACCTTCTACTGCTGCTGCTCAATATTCTCCCTAACGATCTCATTCGGGACAAAATTGGTGTTTTCTGATCTTCTTCGTTTTCAGTAACCTCAACCATGTTCCTTGGTATATCAATGACTAAATCTTCCTTCACTAGTCTATCATTTGAAGACGACGACGACGAAGTTGGTTCAAAAGGTAAAACAGGAGCTTGATTACTCGTTGCTTCCTCTAGTTGAGATGTCAAAGTGCTCACTTCTGTCTCGTCGCCCCAAAACAAAACATTAGTCGGAAAAGTATGGCTATCCGTACTAGGTGCACTTGACGTCGTAGATTGTTCTTCTTGTTCAAGTAAGCTCTCAACCGAAACTTGAGTCTCTTCGGAGACATGGTTACGACAAATGGGACAAGTGGAATGAGAATGAAACCACATATCAATACACTCAGCATGAAAAGCATGGCCACATTTAGGCAACACTCGCGTCTTCTCTCCTTGCTCCACTTCGTTTATACAAACGGAACATTCCAAGACCCCGTCTTGAAACTCTTTAGGATCAAACTCTACGACGGGTAGCGTTTTGAGGAATGCGACGTCTAGGCCACGACGTAGGACAGTGACATTAGGGTTTCGTTGTTGTCCTCCTCCTTGGCGACGTTGGTGGTGAGTGTCTAGAGTGTGTTGACGACGAGACCATAGCCATTTCGCGTAGATGTTGAAGAGGAAAACGGAGAAGAGGACGAAGACTAACGCGATGATGGTTGTGATTAGGATTTTGCCAGTGACTTCCATCATGCCTTGTTCCTCCATGTTGTTGTTGCCAAGACTACTATTAGGACTACTCATCTTTGTTAGGGTTTTATGATATTAAACTAGGGTTTTATGGTATGAAAATGAAAAGCAAAACTAGGGTTTTAAGAGTTGAAAAGAATGGGAGAGGAATATAAGGCGAAAAGAGGGGAAAGAAGTGGCGGCATTTTAGTAAAAGTTGGTTGCCAAAGACTTAGAAATGTTCAACTTGTAAACCACCTTCTTCTTCTTCTTCTATTTGACCATCACTATCTATTGACTTGTTCAAATGGAGTAACCGAATTAACGGTTGACTTAACCACAAGGGTAAATATTTTGGTTGATATTTTAATTGAGTATGATTTAGGTGGTGTGTGATAAGGATTTATATATATAGTTTTAATTAAAAAATAGGAATATGGATTAAGTCATAAGTAGTTTGTTTGTTTTGTGTTTAAAATAAATTTATGACTTTCTGGAAAAAGCCAGTAGGATGGTGCTTTCTGTATTAAGTCATAACTTATTATCTTTATTTTACATATTTACCCTCTAACTACCCCACTTAACTAATTTAAAAGGACGCGATAGTAAATTTCTCTAATTCAGACTCTATATTCAGCACACAAAACAAACAGTCATAAATCCGTCTACAAACAGACAACATATATTTTTACAGACACTTTAATTTTACAGGACTTAATAAAAAGATTAAACAAACAAGCCCTTAATGTAGACAACTTTTAACTGAAAAATACATATATCGATTAAGTTATTAATAACTTGTTTGTATTGAGCTTAAAATTAACTAATGACTTTCTAAAATAAGTCAAGAGGATGATGTTTTTCATATTAAATCATGACTTATTATTTTTATTATTATTATTATTATTATTTTATATATTTACCCTCTAATTTCTTTATTTATTTAATTTAAAAGAACATAATAGTAAATTTATCTGATTCAGGCACTATATTCGATACACTAAACAAACAGTTATACATCCGTTTATAAACAGACAACATATATTTTTACAGACACTTTAATTTTACAGAACTTAATAAAAAAAATAAACGAACAAAACCTCAGTTTTATTACTTAATATTTTCAGACGTCTTACTTTATTATGTCAAAAAAAAAATTTCTTATAACTTAATAAATTCAATTTTTTTTCATATTAAGTTATTTAATTATTATAAGACAGCACCTTAGTTATATTCATTATTAAATTTTCACATAGCTTGTGTTTGATAACAGTTTTTCTAAAAACGCTTTTAGTAACATAATTGTTAAAAAGTTTGTTTTATTAAAGTAATAAATATTAACATTTAACATAAATTAAAGTTACTGTTAGTTGATCAAACACTTTATAAATTAATTGTTATTACTAATTGTTAGGGCTGTAAACGAACTGAACGCACGCGAACGGAGGTATGTTCATGTTCGTTTATTTAGTTTTAGCCGAACAAATAAACGAAGGCGAATGCTTAATCGGACAAAAATTGTTGTTCGTGTTCGTTTATTTAGATTTGAACTTGTTCGTGTTCGTTTATGTTTGTTCATATAACTTAAACGAACGAATATAAATGAACGTAGACGAATAATTTAAGAGAAATTATAAATACTTTGTAACCAAGTACTATATTACTAATATATTATTAGATAATTTAAAATATTTTATATATAGTTTATTATTTTTTATAACATTTGAGATATTAATCGAAAGTAAGCAAACGAAATAAATGAACGTAATCGGACGGACATAATCGAGCGTTCACGAACGTAAATGAACGCACGAAGCCTTTGTTCACGTTCGTTTATTTAACTAAACGAACCAAAAATCTTGTTCATGTTCGTTCATTTATTAAATAAACGAACATAAACGAATTATTCGTCAAACGATCAGTGAACAGTTCGCTGAACGTTCAGTTCATTTACAGCCCTACTAATTGTTATTGTTAACTGTTTACTGTCAACTATTACTGATATTATTAACTATTACTGTTATTGTTACTGTTTGCTAGTTTAACCAAATACACCCTTAATAAAATGATTTTTTTTTTATATTAAATCGATTTAAGTTATTTTCAATCATCCATAGGCTATACAAATGGATATAATTGGTAGATTGTTATATTTATATATATGATTAGGCTTGGAATAGTAGCTGACTTGTGTGGAATACTATTTGATACCTTGAAAATTCATACTACTTAAATGTGTGATTGAGCAGCCATTTGGAAGGAAGTTGTGTTGTGGTTGAAATTGGCCACCAAAATTCTAATACGTGGGGAAGTGCTTATTTAATAATCTCTTTGAATAATCAAACATCATATACTTCATCTTGACCTCTAGAATCTTATAACTTTAAGATTTTCGACAAGTGGAACTTAATTGACATATGACCTAAGCAATTTGTCATGTCTTCCATGACCAATTATTTATGATTTAGTGTATATATTAAGTTGAAATAAATAAATTCATAGTTGTTCCACTGTTAGCAAAAATATATATAAAGTTGATTAATCGTCGTTTAATCGTTACAAAACTATCATTTTATTGATTTATGTAAAAGGTGATAGAAATCTGTAAATCTTATCGAAAATATCAAAAAGTCACTGTAAATTTATGTTTATCACTTATAATCAAGGTTGCAAATATATTGAATCGCTAGTCGGTCGGTCGACTACCTTGTAGCTTGTAATCGTTTAGGCGGGATTAAACGGTGATTAATCGGATTGGCATTTTTAGTAAAAAAATTTATTTATGAAATTTTTTGAGTATTTCTAACGAGTTTTAGGTATTTTTGACAAAATTATTCTTAAAATACAACTTATCATGAATATAAGTAGTTACTATAACTGATAAACACAAGTTTACAGTGAGTTTTCGGTATCTTCGGTAAAATTTGCAGGTTTTCGGCAAGTTTAACCTCCCTTGACCACAGTTACCCGCCATTAATCACATTTTCATTAATCGGCAAGGTTGAGGGCCTTGTAGTGATTAATCGAACTTGTAGAGCCTTTTTTGCAACATTGTTTATAGTAATTATTTATATGTATAATAAGTTGGATTTTAAAAAGAATATTGCAAAAAATACCTAAAACTCGTTAATGATACTAAAAAAAAACTTGCTGAAAATACCCAAAATTTGCTAAATATGTCAATCCGATTAATCCTGTGTAAAACGATTACAAGTTAAAAGGTGATCGACTACCGACGAACGGTTTCCGATTTTTGCAACCTTAATTACTCCTATATTGTATATATAAAGATATACATAAAAAATTCCGAAACAATTAACTATTTTACTTGCTGGTCACTAAAACAACTTTAGAAAATATAAATGATATTACTCTCTCATCACAAACGTCAAGTTCAATAGACACGACGGACTTTAAGAAATACGTCACATGAATCGGGGCTCAGCTCGTAGCCTAAGGGTAGGCAACGAGGTCCGCACTCACTTAAAACTAAAGACATTTTAACGGCGTATGAAAGGACGAACTTGGCTAATATCACTCTCGTATCGCAAATGTTTAGTTGACCGGTTAATAAAGAATTTAAGTGAACACTTGTTAGTGATTGGGCTTTTATCCTGATAAGTGGCCCAACAGATTGTTACACAGTAGTGAGTCATTTAGCCCAAAGTTTTGGCCTACATTGAAACTTATCTACAGCTTATTTGGTTTTGAGCTTATGTTTCTCAACAATGTTTTCAAACCCGGGATAACCCGGCCAGGTTAACCGATTGACACGGTTTCGGTCGAAAAAACGGGTCATTGTGAACCGGTTTTATATTTGTGAAACCCGATTAGACCCGCCGGGTTTAGGGTGACCCGGGTCAACACGGTTCTCGAAACTCGGCCGGATTTCGATTTTTTTGAATTTTTTAAAAAAAGTAACGTGTAAATTTTACGTATTTGCAACGGATTTTTATTTTTACATATTATACTGATTCGCAAATAATTTATATGTTCAATTTACGAAAGTTTTCATGGTTTTTTATATAAGTTTTGTTAATTTTTAAAAATTTGAAAATTTTGTTTTAAGAAAACCGAGTTAACTCCGGTTGATTCCGGATCAACTTGGGTTGACCCGAACCCAGTAACTCGACCGGATCAATTCAAGAACCGGTTTTCAAAACATTGTTTCTCAACCTCACTTTTTGTTGCTTATAAGAGTTTTTTATGTCATAATAAGCTTCTATAAGCTGAAATTTTTTAAAAGTTATAAAACATAAGCCCAAAACCAAATAACCCATACATCTTTCTTTTTTTTTATAAATATTATTTCCGACTTATTGACCGACTAATCCACATCATCCTGACCTATCAAGCCAAGTCACTGATTTCACTTTCGAATCTAAATGTTAACATTTCTAACTCGTAACCGTATACTTCACCGAAGAATATGAAATTATTCAATCAAACAAATTTTGACAGGCTCGGGAATACTATGACGATAAACAAAATAATAAGTACAGGGCTATTGCAGGAGCCAGGAGCCAGGAGGATGTTTATCACATAAATTCCTGAGAATCCTGGTTGCCGGAGCGTAATGAAGAACCTTGTTCGATACCAACAGTTCTCTTGCTCATATTTGCCCTCTGCACAAGTCTAACCAACGCTTGAACCACTTCCGACATGGGTGGCCGAAACTCTGGCTCCGCCTGAACATTTTTTTATAAGTTTAACCATGTCAGTAACAACCTCAACACGTGTACTGCTAGAAACTGAAATGTGACATTACCTGTACACAAAGAGCGATTACATCTGCGAAACGTGAAAGAGATTTGACTGGATATAGTCCTTTAAGAGCTGGATCGACCATCTTTGCAAGAGCGTCCATGTCGTGAAGCTGAGGTGTAGCCCACCGAACCAAAGACTGTTCTGACCTCGTCCTTGAGCTGTAGTACGTACAGCTTAATATGTAAGTAAACAAAGTGGTACCTTAAATTTTTCTACGATGATAACAAAATACTATGTAGAAGATAAGTTTACCTATCGAATGGTTTTCTTCCTGTAAGTAGTTCCAACATGGTTACACCGAAACCATAGACGTCACTTTTTATCGTGTACTGACCCGACATGGAAACCTCTGGGGCACTGTATCCGTTGTCATCCAATCCCTGCAATGCAACTGTCAATAAAACAATGGTAATAAAGGAAGTTTGCCGCAATTTCCACGGGCCTAATGCCGTACCTGATCTGCATCTGAGACAAGGCTTTCTAACCCAGAATCAGAAATTTGAGGATTGAGCTCCGAGTCGAGCAAGATATTGGCTGACTTTATATTCTTATGAACAACCGATGGCGAACATCCTTCGTGTAAATATCTGACGATGAAATTAGCATTAGTTACTTCGTTCAAGTGATAAGATCTTAAAGTAGCGCAATTTTGACTTACTCTAATGCACGTGCTGTCCCTAAAGCAATCTTGACACGGCTATTCCATATCAACGGCTTGCTGTATTCATCCGAGAGATGCAAAAAATCATAAAGTGACCCATTTACAAGGAACTCGTAAACTAAGAGGTGTTGTCCATATTCTGAGCAGTAGCCAACAAGCTCGACGACGTTAGGATGGCGCAGTCTCGATACATCTGAAACTATATCTATGAAATCATCTGATAATCGACCGGGGAGGGCAGATGGCTTTAGTTTTTTAACAGCAACAACCTACAATGTCATATAATTCATGGGTCGTATTATTAAGCCCATCACATAAAAGCGAAACAGAAGGATATACTATTATGTTGTACCTTTCCGTCTTCAAATTGAGCACGGAAAACACGTCCAGTAGAACCTTCGCCAATGAGGTTGTCAGGGTTAAAGCTATCTGTAGCTATTTGAAGATCGGCTATTGAGTAGGATATGGCATCTGGCGGAGCTACCGTTACTTTCTTGGGAGCAATAGGAACTGCTGAAAAATCATCGTCGTCAAATGACTTCTGATGATCCATGGGAGGTGGTTTCAGAGTTATCGCATCTATGGTTTCAAATGTTTTAGTTTCAGCCACCGGAAAAGCTTGAACAGGCTTCATTTCTACAAGAACCATGTAATTGGCATGTAAATGTATGTACAAACGTTTTTGGAAAAATACACGAACCACGAGATTTTAATAAAAGTATACCTTGAACTGCATGCTGCGGTGGAGAAACGGGAGCATAAAACTGGCCGTTGGTCTTTTCAATATCTGTAGATGGCGACTTTTTGGATCTTTTCTTGATCAAAAAGAAGGCAATAAGTGCAGCAACAACCAAAACGGATATCACGATTCCTGCTATCGCTCCACCACCGACACCTGATTTTTTTCCACTGTCACTAGAACCGCCACCGCTAGTAGATGGGGTATTGCCTCTCGGTTGGCGATTTTGACTACCCCCTCCAGGTGCTGCAGGTTTACCAGGTGGAGATGGGGGTGCAGGCCCTGAGTTCCACGAGTTACCATCCTTTCTGACAGACAGACAGACAAAGAATCATTCAATGTTCAAAACCGCCTTTTCTTTACAATGCAGATAGCTAAATAGTCGGATACTCACATCAGATTTATGTTGTTCAGTCGATTAGGAACCCAACCGGTAAATTTGTTATTGGCAACGTTCCTGGTATAAAAAACAAATGTAAATACAAAACTAAAGTTGTGGTTAAAAATTCCTGAATCAAAAAGATAGAAAACTGACAGATTGTTTAGGGGAAGATTGGCTAGAACATCGATAGTGCCGGTGAACTGGTTGTTCTGCAGATACCTAGATAAAAATTGTACATTTATAAGCGGCCGTTGAATGAGATAGATGTTGGGCAAGTATTGATTGATATACTTACATATCAGTGGCACTGGACAGCGAGGTGAAGCTCTGAGGAAGGTCGCCCGTAAAAGAATTTGAAGATATATCCCTGAACAGAACCATTATATAATCGTTGATAAAAAATTTACTACGTAAATATTAAGAGATAGTAGTGCTTACATAGTGGATAGAGCTGAAAGTTGTCCAAACATGTCAGGCAATGCGCCGTTGATTTGATTGTTAGCAACATTTCTGTTGAGAAATATGAAAACGTCAGCAATTATAAGTGTGCAACCATCTAATGAATATAAGAACGAGTGACAGACGGACTGACAAGTATTTAAGAGAAGTCATTTGTGAAATTGAATACGGAAGGTTGCCGGTATATCCACATCCTGCAAGATTTCTGCGATTACAAAACACAAGTCATTTATGTACTAGATTGTGGATAGATTTAGAACTAATAAGGGGGTGTTTGGTTCGGCTTATATAACTGGCTTATGTTTCATAAGTTCATTTTTTTTGTGTTTCAAAGCTTTTCAGCTTATATAAGTTTATTATGACATTAGAAGCTCATATAAGCCGAAAGATTGCAGAATAAGCCACAAAAAGTTAGCTCGTGAAACATAAGCCTAGAAACAAATAAGCTATAAGCCAAAACAAACACCCCCTATGATAAGAAGAAGTGTAACCGTACAATGAAGTTAAGTTCGGAGGAAGGCTATAAGGTATCTGATTGCCGAGATTATTGTTGCTAACGTCACTACGCACAAACAATCAAGTAAAGTAACATCAATTGATAATGCAAGCGAAAAAACATACGAAAATACTAATTGGGCTAAAGGGGATTAACAATGTCATTACAATTCGGTAACTGAGGTCAAACTTTGGAGCTGATATCCGATTCCACCCGATAGGCCGAGACTGGATACTTTGCTGATCAAAAAACCAAACCAAAGCAAAATGTAACTAACTAATAAGACATAATCAGGAATAAGCAAAATGTATGTAAATAAGCATATATACATTTGGGTGACTCTAGAACCAGAACAGGTAACACCTGTCCAGTTTTCGGCACAAGGGTCACCTCCACTTGCTTTCCATTGGGTAAGCTGTTGAGGTGAGTTTAGGCTCTGATACATGGCATTCAGAGCAGACACTGCCAAAACACAATAACATGACATTAGTTAATGGGGTGTTATCTTTTCGTCAGTGTTCGACAATGATCCTTCTGCACACTTGCAAAAAACATAATAATATGATAATTAGTTAATGGGGTGTTTCTATTTGTCAGGGTTCAACAACATCCTTCTGCATACTCACAAAACATAATAACATGATATAGGAGTCAAAATATTATTGTTCATAACACGCTATACTCTACCGCCTCAGGTGCAAGGAAAACCAAATGTATCAAACGCCAAAGGAATAAAAACGCGTGGATTTTCAACACATGGTTTCTGGTGTTTAGTCACTTTACACTAGGCCGCTTTTATAGCAGCCTTACTCACTGTAAAATCTCGACTGCCTAAAAGTGTTAGCCGCGCAGGTTGTTGCCCGTTTGCCTTTCTCCTACTATGTAAAATATAACTATTGAATTTAATGGGGTGTGTTTTTTTTTCAGGGTTCGACAATGATCCTTCTGCAGACTTACAAAACATAATAACATGATATTAATAAATGGGGTGTTTTCTTTTTCTGTCAAGGTTCGACAATGATCCTTTCTGCAGACTTACAAAACATAACAACATGATACTAGCTAATGGGGTGTGTTTTTCTTGTCAGGGTTCGACAATGATCCTTCTGCAGACTTACAAAACATAATAACATGATATTAATAAAAGGGGTGTTTCTTTTTTGACAGGGGTCGACAATGATCCTTCTGCAGACTTACAAAACATAATAACATGATACTAGCTAATGGGGTGTGTTTTTCTTGTCAGGGTTCGACAATGATCCTTGTGCAGACTTACAAAACATAATAACATGATACTAGTTAATGGGTTTTTATCCAGGGCTCGACAATGATCCTTCTGCAGACTTTCAAAACCATAATAACATGAAATTACCTAATGGGGTGTTATCCTTTTGTCAGGGTTCGACAATGATCCTTTCTGCAGACATATATAAGTTTATATCATATCATAATAAAAAAGAAGTTTCTTACCATCAGATGGATCTGTATCAGCATATACAAATGTTGTTGTTATA
This sequence comes from Glebionis coronaria, assembly GCA_025667525.1. NCBI lineage: Eukaryota > Viridiplantae > Streptophyta > Magnoliopsida > Asterales > Asteraceae > Glebionis > Glebionis coronaria. The sequence continues at coordinate 644,777,035 of CM046877.1, forward strand.
CAAATAAGAACAATGAGCATCAGCAGCAGCAAGGCCATTCTCATCCTCCAAAGCTTCTTCACTGAAAATGGTGGTATTCTAAAAATAGAAAGAATGAAAAAATGAAGTGAATATTGTATATTTTGTATTGTGATTCCTAAAAATTCTGCTGGTTCTAGGGAGAAAACAAGGACTGACTGACTGACTGACTAGTACTATTACAGGTTCTCACTTTCCAAGAATCAATCAATCAATCTATCTATCTAATGTATGAATACAACAAATATGAATGAATATTGTGTTTTTTTCTAGGCTAAAATACAAGGTTATTATTGTTTGTACATGTCATTTTCAAAGTGAAACAAGTATCACATGCATGCCCAACCCTATATATTGCCTTTTTTATTTGTCCCTATAACTATTTTCTATGGAGATATTGTTACTTTTTAGAAAGATTATAGGAATTAATATCACAGCAAAATTAGATTAGTTGGTTACTGATGTCTAATATTAACGGTACAGGTTACTATTTTTGAACGTCACATATTAATAATCCAGTCTAAAAATAGATAAAAGAAATATAGATTAAGTTTATAATATTACCCTCATTTAAAAATATTGCTACTTTTTTTAAAAGATTATATGAGTTAATACATATTCCCTCCCAAATTAATATTAGTAGTTTCTTATATATTTTTATATTATTTTTTATTGTCTCAAAATTATAAAATTATAATTGTATTTTAAAATATAAATATAAATAATATAACAAATTTATTATATCGCATTTACTAATATTAAAAATGACGAACTATACACTTTGGTCATCGAAAACTACTTTTGACCATGATTCTTTATGCAAAATAATACTGTAATAATAAAAATAAAAATAGAAAACCCTTTGCAAAATATTACTGTTTCCTATACACATATATTTAGGGATTAAGGATGAGCGTTTCTACTCGAATCTTGAATTGAACCTAAACCGTTTCTAAAATCGTACTAATATTTGATACCCGAATCTCGTTCGGTACGACACCAGAATTACGAAATAAGGTGAAAAAAATTCGAGACCGGTACCAAATCGGGAAATTCCCAAAAAAGAACGCAAAAATCCTGATTTCCCGATATCGGTACCGATTCTCGTACCGATACCAATACTCGAATCCCGTTCAGTACGATACCGATACTATAAATTTATGTTCAAAAAATAATCAATACCACTAAATCGTGACTCCATTACCTGAAAAACTACAGTATATACATCACTTTCAAAGTATTATTTTGACTACTTGGTAAACCCCATACAAGATTCCCACCCATTAACATATTTTACATAAAATAAAACTTATATTAGTATATTTTAATATTTTATACACCTTCCACTTAACAAGAATTTTAATTTATATTTTATATATACCTTCCACTAAACAAGAATAGTGACCATATCTATCACTATCCATGCTCAACTTTTTTTAATACTCAATCAATAAATACAAGAGTTTGATGGAATTAAATGTAACTTTAGATCCAAGGTTAATTATTTTAAAGTATCTTTAATGGCCACATATTTTAATTCAGCCGACACTCTACAAAAGTTACTACTACATTTGAAAAATGTGTGATTGAAATTTGATAGGAAAGTGCACATATGACTCATCATAAATTCAATAATTTTGTCTCAATGTTAATAGTTTAAATACACAAACATTTGATGTGTCATTTTCAATCTTTCTAGTTATTCTTTTGTAGCTCAACTGTTTTATTATCTATGTATTTTCTTAATAATACCAAATAGATATTGTAATTTATTCATTATATTAATTAAAGATGTTTAAAAAAATTATATTTAATTAAAGGGACTTGGTTTGATTGGTTGTGGATCAATATGCATGTATCATTCAAAGAGTATCAATTTGTATGGTTGCTTTTTATTTGCAAAAACTTATTTTTGGGTATATTTGGCAAAAGATCTTTTAATTTTTTTTTTTAAGATTTATTAGCTTTTTGCAAGGTTGCAAAAATCGCGAATCACTAGTCGGTTAGTCGACCATCTTATAGCTTGTAAGGCATGATTAATCGATGATTAATCGGATTGATATTTTTAGCAAATTTTTTGGTATTTTCGGCAAGTTTTTTGGTATTTCTAAAGAGTTTTAGGTACCTTTGGCAATATTATTCGTAAAATACAACGAATCATACATAAAAATAGTTAATATAAGTGATAGACACAAGTGGTTTATAGTGAATTTTTTATATTTTCGGCAAAATTTGCAGGTTTTTGGCAAGTTTGACATCCCTTGACCGTCGTTGACCAAAGTTGACTTTCATTAATCGCCTTTTCAGTAATCGACAAGGTTGAGAACCTTGTAGCGATCAAACAGCAAATCAGCCTTTTTGACCTTTTTTATAACACTAGCTTTTTGTTTCAAAAATAATCTCTTTTAAAATAATTAGCTCTATTTGATACAACAACTTCTTAGAATTATTAACTTTCGACTTTAAATAAATAACTTTAAAATGAAATTGTACAACTTTTTAAATACACAAACATTTAACGTGTCATTTTCAATCTTTCTCCATTCTTTGTAGCTCAACTGTTTAATTATTACTAGAACGGTACTCGTGCAATGCGACGGCGAGTATATAATAACGAATTTTGAGACTAATAAATATTAGTCTCTTACTCATTGTAAACTTCTAAAAATCGAACTAAAAAAACCTACTAAAATTAAAAAAGAATAAAAGTTAATAAAAATATATATCACAATGAATATCGAATTAAAAAGCACAAAATTTTAAAAAATATAGTGAAATTAATTATAAAAATAATAAATAAATAAAAATATTTTTTAATTTAAAAGAAAAAATGTTATTACAAAATGTTGTTACAAAATGTTAATAGTATATAATGTTGATGAATATATACTTGCTTTATTTAGTAAGTAAAAAGTATAAATTTTCAGCCTTCCTATTTTTAGAAGGTCTCAAATATTTTATATAGTAGTATAGATCTATGTATTTTCTATCTATAAGTACACATAAAATGAGAATTTTAAAAATCCTACTTAGTATTATATATATATAGTGTAAGGTTATTTTCAGAACCAAATAAATGTACAGAACTGCGAGAACCATATTTATACTCTTAAAAATGCATATGTATTTTCATTATTATGTTTAAATTAACATTTAATAATTGTTTTATTGGTTATAGATCCGAGTGTGATAATCGATATGAAGAGTGCACATGTGTTTTCATATTATCCAACGATAAGATAGTTATAATACACACAAAACAAATACATGTGCATGGTCCTTGGATACATGTTCCTAGTGACCTACGACAATGAAAATTTATATATTTCTACCTAATGAACTAACCCGATAAATATACATTTGCATTTTAAGAGTAAAAAGGTGGTTCTCGCAGTTCTGTATATTTATTTGGTTTTGAAAATAACCTCACCCTATATATATATATATATATATGGGAAAGATCAAATAAAAAGGTTTTTTTTTGGTGAGAAGGGTAAGAAGGCTTTTTAACCCTTCATCTTAAAATCAATGGTTAAGATCATTCTAATCATAACTAACTTAAAAAGGGTACAAAAGTCTTTTTACCCATCCTATTTATAACTAACTTTTAGTTAATTATTAAATAAAAATAACTAAATTTATTTTCTCAATTCCTACGACATAAATACACACATAATCACACGAATAAACACACACATATCAGATCAGATCTCTTTTCAATCTTTTTAGAGTTTGTTCTTCAAAAAAGGGATATTATACAAAATCCCCAATTCATGTTACTATAAACTCAGTATTCAATTACGTTAAGGTTAGAAACTCAATTTTGTGGATCTGAAGCTTAGTTTTGTGGATGATAAGATAAATTTCTAATTATTCCAGATTGTTTATCGATTTCAAAGATTATTTTCATGGATCATAGGATCATTTCAAAGTATGTATTCATTATTTAGTGAAAATTGGCATCGTATAAAGTTTTGTTGTTCTAATTGGTGTATTTGATTTTCAAGGAATGTGTTTTTAGTGTATTTTCTTTCAATTATGTATTTTGTGGTGGAATTTTTGAAAGATTGATGTTATTAGTATTAGTTCACATATAATATTTATGTAGTATAATTTGATGAACAAACTAGTGTTATTTGAAAATAAGTTTTTATGTCTGGTATATTCTAATGTACAAATTGTTTACTTTGTGATACAAAATTTCTATGAAAACTAAGTGTTTGTGCTATTATTGTACAAATAGTTTACTTTGCGTTAAAATAGATTTTGGTTCGACATCTGATAAAGATTTGTTGTTCTAATTTAGTGTATTTGATAATAAGTTCATGCTGTTATTGTAATTTGATATGTAAATTAGCAGTGTAAGTGTAATTTTGCTGCAATTCTTGATATTGTAGCAAGATTAGTGTTTTATCAGTACTTTGGTCAAACTGATGCCAAAATTAATATTTTCTATAATTTGATGCACAAATAACAAGTATTGGTGTATCATAAATTTGTATTATTAGTATAATTTGATTAAATTTGGCATTTTTAATTGAACTTGATGCATAAACTACAATATATTTGGTAAATTTGATATGTAAATCAACGGTATAAGTCGCAAGTGTGGTTTGTTGTGGAATTTGAGGGATATTGGTGTTATTACATATTTTAGCAGAACTGATGCACAAAAGTTCATTTTTTTTGGAATTTGATGCACATATATCATGTATTAGTGTATTATAAAAGAGATTATTTTTCTATAAAAAGGGTTTGTCTGTTTTATTTCTTGTGGAACAGTTTGAATACAATAAGCAAGATATGAAATGATTCATCCTTGGAAACAATATACCGAAAGGTGTTTATATAACTCTTTGGATGCGTCCACATTGTGAAATAATCAGAAATGAGAAAGCAATGCTCGGGAAAGTCTTTGATGTTCTTAACGAGTTTTGGTTGATTGCAGTTTTAACACATATCTTTGATGAACCGACGATTAGGAATATGATCATCTCATTACGAAAGGTTACCAAAAGTTCAAGCGGTTCAAGATTGAGAAATGATGTAGATGAAAGTTTGGTTATTTATGAAGACTTGGAATATCGAAACTCTAAAACACATGAAGATTAGGTCCTTCTACTTTAAAGAGTCCAAAAAAACAATCTAAGGCTTGATTTAAGGGGTGATAATTGAAGTTCGAAATGTAGATCTCATTATACCACAATTAGTTCCAAATAAAGTTCTTAAAATTACCAGATCGTGTATAAAAACATATTTTACTATCTTGGATTTATGAATTTTAGTGTGTTGTCATTTTGGAAATTTTAATGTACATTTCGCCTAATTTTCATGCGCAAAACTTTATTTCAAAGAACAGAGGCTTATGAGATAAAACGTAACATTTTTACATACATCATATGAAAGCTGATGCACATTACATTGGGAAATTTTTATGGATAAAATAATTTATTTCAAACAACCTAGGTCGATAAAGAAAAACATAACACTTTTAGCAAGATCGTAAAAAATCTGATGCACATTTTGTCAATTTTTACGCACATATTATCCTTATTTCAAAACACTCACAATGATCATAAAAACATAAAAATTTTACAAACATAGTGAGAAATTTTCCCAATCTTCTAGCACAATACAACTTTATTTCAAACAACTTAAGCCGATCAGAGAAACAATAACACTTTTACAAAGATTGTACGAAAACTAATGCACATTTTGCTCAATTTTTATGCACAAAACTGTTTTGTTTTGAGCAACTAACATATATCACAGAAACATGACACTTTTGAAAATATCCCAACTTACAGACGATATTAGCTTTTGGAATGAAATCTGATTTGAATTAAAACGGATCGATAATTCAACTGATACAATTCGTAATGATACATCAACAATCCAGAAACAAAGACGAAGATAAAACGCATCTACACACTGAGGAAACCAAAACACCTCCTTTACTTCGGCGCATTTGGTTGATTTTTGCAAGCTCGAGAACTGTGCTCTTTCTTTTTACATTTTTTCCAATTCATTTTCCGTATGATCCCAACTTTCGAATTAACTCTCTTTCTCAAAAGCATCTTGTTTCCTATTTATGTTTGGGGGCTACCAGACATACGTCTTTCTTTTGGTGGTAGTGGTTTGATTTGATGTAATTGGCCATACTTCACTTCTTGTTCACCTCCATTTGCACGCCATCAGGGTCATCTCTCCCAGAATCATCACTAGGTGAACCACCATCGTCATTGTCGACTAGAAAGTCCGTGTCCTGTTAGCAACATTAACAAATGAAGATGTGGGGAAAAAGTAAAAATAAACAAAATCAAATTAGAAAACATTTAAAGTGTTAGAGGTGGCAATAATAGCTAGTAGGTTATCATGCTTTATTATATCAAGTGTATAACAGGTAAATTAAATTAAACTCATGAGAAAATTGGTCATATAAGTCGAACTACTTGTAAGTCGATTTAAACATAAGGTGTTGGCAAATTATTTTTAATGGAATAACAACCCATGATTATCCACACATTTCGGTATTTTTCTAACTTCCTATGAAAACTAATGCATGTTTAGCTCATATTTTGTGCAAAAAACAATATTATTTCATAGAAAGGCTTGTTGACTACCGAAGAATGTGATTTTTATAACTTCCTATGATAATAATGCACATATAGCTCATCTTGATGGGTAAGAAAATGTTATTTCCCATACAAGGGAGTGTTAGTGACATCAATTTATAAACTTCCCATGAAACAAATGCACACTTTGTTCATTTTGATACATAAGACAATGTTATTTCATATAAATGTGTGGTGGAGACATAAGGATAAAATTTTTACACTTTCACTAACTTCCAAAAAAATAATGCACCTTTCAACTATTTTTAGTACACAAACGAGTGTTATTTTTGCTAACTCATGATTATCCAAGCATGTTCCATTTTTACTAAATGCACAAAACAGTGTCATTTCACAAAACCGATGATTATCCGTACGTATCAGGATTTTACTAACTTCCTCTGAAAATTTATTCACGTATCACAAAACTGATGATTAACAATAATATTTCATACAAAGGCTTGTTGACAACATAAGAATGCCCCTATAAAAATAATGCACATATTACACATCTTGATTCGTAGGACAATATTACTTTCCATACAAGGTAGTTTTGATTACCTAATGATATTAGTTTACTAAATTTGTAGGAAACTAATGCACATTTTGTCCATCTTGATTCACAAAAACAATGTTATTTCATATAATTGTGTGTTGAAGACAGAAGGATACCAATTCACTATCTTTTTGTGAAAACTAATGCATATTTAATCTATGTTTGATGAACAAGATAAGGTTATTCATAAAATACGTACAATTACTCATACATATCACAGTTCTAACAATATTCTTTGAATCTGATGCAAATTTCGCCAATTTGAAGCACAAAATAGGTATAATTAAATTTTCAACACAACTTAATAGAATATAATCTAACAAAAGAATGTTATTGTAAAAATTAGTGTGATCTCGGTTTACACGTGCAGTAGTTTTCTTAGGAATTTTAGAAAACTTATAACTTTGTACGAAAACTACCAATAGCTCGTTTTATGCACTAAAACATATATGTTCACCAAGAACATGTTTATTTCTTACGCCTATAACCTTGACTATATTATTATGGACACTACTGCGCATTTATCCCATTTTCGATGCACAAAACAATGAAACCTCCAACAAATAATGATTACACAAATGGGTCAAAATCTAACCAACATTATATGAAACTAATGCACTTTAGCCCTCAATTAATGCACAAGCACGTGTAGCCTTAAGCGAATAAAGATTAAACAAACATGTCATATTGCAACTAAGAATATGTTATACTAATGCACATCTAGACTATTCTAGTGCACAAAAGAGTGTTATTTCATACAGCTACAAGTAGGGGTGTCGAAAAAGTTGACCCGACCCGAACCCAAATAATCATATTCGGGTCGGGTCACTCGGGTCCAAAAGTGTATTCGGGTCAATTCGGGTTGACCCGAATTGACTGAGTTCTAGTTAGGCTCGGGTTCGAGTTATATATTTTTTTACTCTTGACCCGACTTGACCCGACCCGACTTGACCCGAACCCGACCATCCCGACTTGACTCGACTAAAATTACACTTTTTACATTGTATTAGTACTTAATTGAGCCACTTTTTACACATTTTCTTTAAACTCTTGTTGACCCGAACCCGAGTTGACCCGAACCCGAGTTGACCCGACCCGAGTTGACCCGACCCGAATTGACCCGAACCCGAGTGACTCGAGTTCTAATTAAGCTCGAGTTCGGGTATGATTTTTTTGCTCTCAACCTGACTTGACCCGACCCGAGTTGACCCGAACCCCAACGGGTCAACCCGAATCACACCCCTAACTACAACTCACGGTTATCCATCCATGTCGCACTTTAACTAACTTTCAAATATTAGTGCACATTTCGATTCATTTTTTTATAATTAATGTTATTGCACATAGCTCACAATTATACAACATGTAACACTTTCATTACCTACCAACATCAATTAATGCACATTTAGACTATATTGCACAATAAAAAAATCTCGCAACTCATGATTAACAAAGCAACTCTACTAGGTTAGTAAAAATTATTACCTGTGAAGTAAGACATCTTTACTGATGATCGCGTTGCATTCACCGAACATCCTATAAATATTAATGCACATTTTGACCATTTTTGTGTGTACAAATCAGTGATATCGCACGATTAACCAAACATGCCACAGTTTAACTAACTTTTAACAAAAATTGATGCACATTTTTACTATTTCTAGTGCACAAACAAAAAATTCATCACACTTTTACTAACTTCGTAGATAACTATTACACATTAAACATTTAACATATATTATAATGCACAAAAATGTATTATTCATACAACTCGCAATTACCTAAACATATCACATTTTTGACAATCTATAAACACTGATGCACATTTACACATTTTAATGCAGAAAAATGTATAATTAAATATGATGAACAATTTAATAAAATACAAACCACCAAAGAATCTGTAGGTTAATAAAAATAAGTACCTATGAAATATGAAGTTTTTTATGGCTTATCGTTTTTCATCTGAATACACCTATAATCACGTACATGATCATCTCCCTTGTTATTAAAACTTGATACTTCTTATTATTGTTAATTTGAACGAGAAAGGTCACCACTTTTGTTCGTAAATCACCAATTCTAAGTTTTATCGCCATTAAATCATTGTTCCCATCTTGATTGAAGATTCGTTTAGCTTTAGATCATTGTAAAAGTGATTGATTTATGAAGATTTTTGTGAATTGGATAAAGAGAATCTCAGATATGTAGATCTGTTACGAATGGTTAGGTGTAGATGACTAGATGGTTTATGTTATATAAGGAAAAGACCTTTTTGCCCTTCGATGCTTAATTAAAATTTGTTTTAATCTCATCCATTTGTTTTAAATCCGATGGTTAAAAATTACTCTTATCCTTCTCATGAAAAATACCCTTTTTATTTTAACTCTCCCATATATATATATATATATATATATATATACGTATTTTCTTAATAATGCCAAACAGATATTATAATTTATTCATTATATTAATTAAAAGGACTTGGTTTGATTGGTTGTGGATCAATTTGCATGCATCATCCAAAGAGAGTATACAAGAGATTTGATTTTGCTATAAAAAAGATTAATGGTGTAATTTGTTGTTCGTTTGCTTTCTTTTATTATATAAATTATAATTATTAAAAACTTTAATAAATCGGATTTAACTTGAAAAAAATTGTATTTGCTAACATCTTGTATTTTCAATCTGTCAATCATAAATTTAGCTTAGATATATGGTTAATGTGGTAATGAATGTGTTGCAAACTTTTCTAACAAAGCTAAGTGAAAATAAATAAATAAAAAAACTGATTAATGTAAAAGTCTTGTCACAAGTTCTAAACGTCTCGAATGGAGAGTTCTAAAATGTTATGTCAAGAATTACTAGTGGTGGGGCCTAAAGCTCGTGTGGAAGAGTAGAAAAAAAAATAGTTTTGGGGTGTGTTTGTTGAAATGAGCCGTACCTGTGAGCAGGAGTAGTAATGAGTAGTAGCTGTGAGCAGTAGCTGTTATAGCTCACCGCTCATTTATTCACCGCTCTTTGTTACCGCTCTTTAAAAAAAGCATTGAAAAAATAGTATTTTTAAAAAATAGCATCGCTAACCGCTCCTTTGCCAAACGACTAAAAAATCATAACGCTCACCACTCGTTTTCCCAAACAAGCATTAAAAATTAAAATGCTCTTCTTCACCGCTCACCGCTCCAAAAAACGTCACCACCGCTTCATGCCAACAAACACAGCCTTGATATCAGAATTTGATTAACATTATATTATGAGTTTACATATATCTCGCTTTAAATATATAAAAATAGAACTTTGGTGTGATTGGTTCAGTGAACGCCAGAACTTTTAGCACGAGTGTAGGTGTGATCAGTGACGGACGTAGAAAATTGAATAATTGAAAGGTAAAAAAATGAAAATTGAATTATTCAAGGGTAAAAAAAATTGACAATAAAAAAAGAAGAAAAATTAAAATCTGAATAAAAATTGACAATAAATAAAGCATGTGTTGAAAATCAACATGTGTTTATTCCTTTCGCGTTTGATACATTTGATTTCCTTGCACCTGAGGCGGTGAAGCTACTTACGAGAATACAACGTGTTATGAATAGTAATGTTTTGAAGGTTTATGATTATCATAACAATTATAAAACCCTAACATAGATCAAAGAGCATACAGCGGAAGCAGATTAACAAGATCTTTATATAACACAATTATAATTAATCAAGGCTAGGGTTACATACCTTTATCCTAGCAGAACGATCACCGGTAAAGATAAATCAAGAACACCACCAGGATGTAATCTAAAATAAGATCACACCACGATCTTGTACACACGTGATACGATGAGCTAATCGTGAGTCTAGCACGAACAGAACCGAGCCTTCCAAGTCTATGGAAGATCTACCCAACAACCCTAGAGAGGGGCTAGGACTAGATCTAAAATAGCTTTTAGAAAATCAAAGATGAACCCTAATGGGTGTATATATGGCCGGCGGTATAGAGCTAGAAAGAAGAATATGGAGTGAAAAATATGAGGCCTTAAGGTTTGTTTATATACACCTTGGAAACTTATCTTCCAAGGTTTAAACAAGATAAAGCCTAAACTTTTTCATCCCTATCTTTGCCTCTTAGTTGGCCGGATATACATGTGCTCAAAAGAGGGTTTCCGGAACTTTCCGACACCTTCTTTTAGCTTCTTTAACATTCTATAACAATCGTTTAATACTTAACTTTTAATTACTTAACGATCGTTAGCTACAGTTTGATTTATAAAATATAATAAATATATTTAATAAATAAATTAACTCTTCACGTAATGTGTGCAATCCCGTGATCTCGAGTTCGATCCTATCACACGACTATCGATTTTAACGTCCATAAACTTTCATCTCCCACTTGGACAAAATTCGAATATCGTGATCACATTGATTAGCGTCTAGTTACACTAACAATGTCACTAGTACAACTCGAGTAAGGCTTCCTGGACAAAACCTTTTAATGATATATAATCATTATTATTATCCTCTCGTTTCAAATACATTGTTAATAAGGATATGGATCTTAGTCATTCCTTCATTAACTATTCTGTTTCTCGTTTACGGATATAGCAAGATTACCAAAACACATTTGGGTGTGGCCACACAAACATCTTACTATTCCCCCGAGGGGCCCAGTTGTATTTAAACTTCAAATAATAATTTGAAGGAAACGAATCCCATTTCGACTACAAGCAAAACACATGAACTTCGCAACACTTCTGAAAATAACCCTTATGACTACCAGTTACGTTTAGCGTTAGGTTACCTTACAGAAATGCACTATATTCAATGCAGTTTTCTGGCATCTCAGGTCTAAGGATAACTATTTATGATTTACTTAATGACAAAGATCCATAAAGTAAAATCACATAGTTGGGATAAGTCCAATAATTGATCCATCAAATATTATCCAAAATTGACCAATATACTTTCAAGTATACTCTGTCACTATTTTGAATTGTCTTAATTTAATAATACTCCCATATTATTAATCGACAACGGACATTTAGAAACATCATAATGCTCACGGATTAAAACATGTAAAATAGGATACAAAATCAAATAACAGAAAAAATAAACGAAATCCAAACTTTATTTCATCAATTCAATAATGTCTTACATCCTTTATCCAAATACTAATCAACAGATTTATTGCATGAATTCGCTAGCTAGTTGCAGCCTAATTGCCTTGGCATGCTTAACTACCTTTGGCATAGATAAAACCTTAGTAAAAGGATCAGCTACGTTATCATCTGTGTGAACTTTTATTAATTTTATTTCTCGAGCTTACACTTGTTCTCGAACGTAGTGATATCTACGTTTAAAGTGTCTGGCGCCCTTCATGACTCCAGGGTCATTGGCGAATATTATTGCCGCAGAGTTGTCGCAATATATATCAATAGGTTCTTTAATTGAAGGCATCACTCCAAGATCTCCAATAAACTTCCTAATCCAAACAGCTTCCATTGCAGCTTCTGAAGCGGCCATGTACTCAGATTGAGTCGCATGCATAGCAATGGTTTTCTGCTTACTGATCTTCCAGTCAACTGCTCCTCCATTGATGACAAACACGTAACCCGTCTGAGACTTCGTATCGTCTTTATCACATTGCCAGGACGCATCACAGAATCCTGTTACATTCAATTCTGTGTCTGGTTTACCCCCGAATACCAAAAACATATCTTTCGTACTTCTTAAATACTTTAGAATATGCTTAACAGCAGTCCAGTGGGACTTTCCTGGATTCTGTTGGTATCTACTGACCAAGTTCTGAGCAAACGCCACATCGGGCCTTGTGCATCTTACAACATACATAATAGATCCTACAACCGAAGCATAAGGTACCTTCTTCATGTAAGCCACCTCTTCAGGTGATGATGCATATTTCTCATGACTTAACTCATGCTTAACCTCCATCGGTAAGAAACCTTTCTTAGAGTTATGCATGTTATATTTCTTCAATATCTTATCAATATAAGCATCTTGGCTAAGACCAATTAACCGTCTACTCCTATCTCGATAGATCTTAATTCCCAGAATATATGCAGCATCTCCCAAATCTTTCATAGAAAAACATTTACCAAGATAATCCTTAACTTCCTTAAGTCTTGGAATGTTACTTCCCATGATCAATATGTCATCGACATATAGAATTAGGAACACTACATTACTCCCACTAGCTTTGCGGTATACACATGGCTCATCACGATTTTGAATAAATCCAAACTTTTTGATTTCTTCATCAAATCGCTTATTCCATTGACGTGATGCTTGCTTCAAACCATAAATGGATCTTTGAAGTTTGCACACGCGCTTTGGATATTTAGGATCAACATACCCTTCCGGTTGTTGCATATAGATGTCTTCATCTAAGCGACCGTTCAAGAAGGCAGTTTTAACATCCATTTGCCATATCTCATAGTCATAGTATGCTGCTATAGCTATGAGAATCCTAATAGCTCGTAAGTCTGCTACAGGAGAGAATGTCTCCTCGTAGTCTATGCCAAAAGTTTGAGTAAAACCTTTAGCCACTAAACGTGCTTTATAGGATTGTACATCACCATCCATGTCAGTTTTCTTCTTATAGATCCACCTATTTTTCACTACTTTAGCATTTTTAGGCGCGTCCACAAGAATCCAAACATCATTGATTTCCATGGATTTCATTTCCTCATTCATCGCAACCATCCATTTTGACTTTTCTGGATCAGACATTGCGGATCGATGGTTAGCAGGTTCACCAAGATCCCATACTTCCTCCTCATCATCCTCTATGTATAGACATAGTTTGTCCGGCGCACGTATAGCCCTTTGAGACCTACGTGGAGGAATTAATTCTGGTGGAACACTCAGACTTTCTGGTTCTACAGGAATTTCATCGCTAGTATTTTCAGAAGGCAATGTATCTTCTTGAATTTCTTCAAGATCATAATTTCTCCCACTGAATTCTTGATTTACAAGATCATTTTCAAGGAAGTCTCCATACCGAGCCACAACTATTTTGTTCTCAGCCGGATAATAAAAGTAGTAACCCATAGTTTCCTTAGGGTAACCTACAAAGATACATTTTACTGAGCGTTGTTGGAGTTTATCTCCAGAGTCACGTTTCACATACGCCTCACAACCCCAGACTTTCAAATAAGACAAATATGGCTTCTTGCCATGCCATAGTTCATATGGTGTCTTATCAACCTTCTTTGTGGGAACCATATTCAGAATACGAACAGCAGTTTCAAGAGCATAATCCCAAAAAGATAATGGTAAAGTTGTAAGATTAAACATAGATCGTACCATATCCAATAATGTACGATTTCTCCTTTCAGATACACCATTTTGTTGTGGAGTATATGGAGAAGTAAGTTTCTGAACAATTCCATTCTTACTTAAATAATCTTTAAACTCTTGACTTAAATATTCACCACCACGATCAGAACGAAGAGCTTTAATCTTCTTTCCTAGTTGTAACTCTACTTCGGCTTTAAACGTTTTGAATGTTTCAAATACCTCATGTTTATATTTAAGTAAATAAACATAACCATAACGGCTATAATCATCCGTAAACGTCAGGAAGTAGCTAGCACCTTTCCTTGACACATGTCTAAGTGGTCCTAATGTAGAGATTTTGCTAGGTTGAAAGTTCGTTTTCTCGGTATCTCTTCGAATTGATTTCCGGTTAATTGCGTGAGATTAGTTGTTCTTGGTGAAACAAATATTTTCGGTTTTGGAAAATAAATGAGCAAGACTTAATAATGAATGACGAGAAATTAAAACAAGTTAAAATGTAAACGGTGCGATATTTAAAACTCTTAAAAGTAAATGACGAGAAATGAAACGACGTAAAATTAAAACTTAACAAAAAGTAAATAATACAAATAAAAACTTAAACTAAAAGAAACGTGAATAAAAATTTAAATAAATAAAGAGGCGGGAAAAATCAAACTTAAAATTAAAAGAGGAAAACTTAAAATTAAAAACAGAAAGAAGACTGACAGACCTTCATTCGGAACATCTAGACTTCCGAATGAAGGTTCCTTCATTCGGAACATTTAGACTTCCGGATGAAGGTTCCTTCATTCGGAACATCTAGACTTCCGGATGAAGGTTCCTTCATTCGGAACTTCTAGACTTCCGAATGAAGGTTCCTTCATTCGGAACTTCTAGACTTCCGAATGAAGGTTCCTTCATTCGGAACTTCTAGACTTCCGAATGAAGGTTCCTTCATTCGGAACTTCTCAAGTTCCGGATGAAGGTTGCCTGGGAATTAATAAAATACAGAAACTACCATCTGAAGAACAGGGGAACGTATAGTGAACACGATTTATTCTTTAAATCAACTAAAATCAAACGAAAGATTAAACCAAAACAACCAAATAGCATCTACTAACAATAATCAATCAAAACAAATCATAAAAACTAACAAACATAACCAAATCAATCAAAACCCACTTGATCAAAATCATAAAAACTCAAGAACATGAGAAATGAAGAATAAGAACAAATCATACAAGAAAGGAAGAAGATGATGAATTAAAAGCTTAATTAAAAAGTATGGATTCAATAACAAAAGCTTAAACACAAATTAATCTAGAGAGATAAAGTATATCTCTAGAGAGAGAAACTACCTACTCCTAATCTATCCTAAAAACTAACCAACCCTCTCACATGTTGTGAGGGTGGTATTTATAGGAGAGGGGAGTGGTTGGTGGCTTCCTCTTTCTTTCTATCTTGGTCCTCAGTCTTTCAGTCTTTCAGTCTTTTCAAATTCTTCGACTTCTAAGACTTCGTCTCGGGATTTCTTTGAACTCGTCTTGTAATTTCTTCATAATTTAAACCTGAGTTCTTCGGCTTTTTAGTAAACTTCCGTCTTTTGACTTTTTCTTCGATAAATCTTCAGAATTGGTCTTGGACTTCCGTTCTTTTTCCACTCTTGATCTTTCGACTTCGTCTTTTGTCTTTTACTTCAATAAAAGCCCGTGAAAGCCGTGTTTTCTCCACTTTTCACCTTCTCGACCCTGAAACACAATAAAAACACAAACCACGCATAATTCCGCCATTTACGACATAAAATATACGTTTAGGTCCTGTTTTAATGTAATTAAGTGGTAGAAAAGATGGGTGTTTTCACACCTATCAAATCCCCTACACTTAACCATTGCAATGCCCTCATGCAATGCTTAGTGATAAAGCAAGGTTTACACTTTCCATCATAATCAACCTACCTTGGCCTTTATTAAACAACTAAGGAAAATCAAAAAGATAGAAAATAACAAGATGCAACAAGGAAGAAACATGTAAATAAATCTAAGACTTACATTAGGGCTTGTGTGTCATGAATGTTTATCACCCTCAAGTTTCACGTTCCCCATGCCAAGCTTAAAAACAAGATCATTGTTAGTACAAGTTAGCATAACAAACATTTACTCATGCGGTTTAATTAATCACTTAAACTCCCTTATTCCTATGGGTATCTCTTATGTTTTATTGATGTCTTGAATGATCACGAGGATGCATTGTTGACTTATTTCGATAATTTATTTAAGCTGAAAGCAAAGTAGGACGATTTGATCAATAGTTAGCTAAAGGACAAAATCTCTTAAAACTGCTTCTCGGGATATCAAAAAGTTCATATCTTGGCATAACTTGGTTCACGATTTGAGACCTTTCTCGGGCCGATATTTGGCATGTACTTCATACTTCATATCTTCGAGAGACGTTCTTGAGATAATGGTCTTCTCATCATAATAGAGTTTCTTCACTTGGAGACTTTTGAGGGGTACTCCAACTTTGTTGACCACGACTTCATGATTATTTCTTCAATCTCTAATTGGGATTTTGAGATACAACGATCCGCCTCCTTTTCGGACTTGGATCTATTTATCCTCATACCTTGTTAGGGCCTTTTCGGACTCGCCAATCTTCGCGCCCCGCTTCATAAGTTATGCCTTGGCTATGAACTCTTATCATTACCGAGCAACTTTTAAACGATCTTGGGCTAGAAGCTAAGTAACTTTCAAATCGTACGACCTTACTTATTGCAAATAATTTAATAGCAAGTGATGGGAGAAAAAGATCATAATTAACTCACATAAGTTAATGAGAGAATACCAAACTTGTAACCAACTCTATCATTTCTCGTTCTCCACAATTTAAAATCTCAAGGAATGAGACTCGTGGATGCTTAGCCTAATAAACCAATTAAGGTCTACATGGTTAAGGATACTAGCTAGAGTGAACTTGGATAAGTAAACTCGGGTTGAGTCAAAAAATTCACAACGGGCCTAATATATCTAAGATAACTAAACTTGTTAAAACCATTTTATTAAAATAGGAGAAAAATAGCAAAAATAAAGGGGACTATAACTAGGCCAAAATAGATTAAAAATTTTGAAAAATGTCGAAAAATTGATTTTCCGGTTAAAAAGCACCTGAACCGAGACCTAAAGCTGAACCGCTGAAGGAACCTCTTTCCGTTGTTAAAGCAAGTACGCTTTTCAAGCTTTTTCCTTACTCTTACTAAAGTAGGCACACGCAAAACTCTCTATTTGGCTTTTCACTGAAACCAATACGTCTAAACATAAGGTAGGTGCTTTCACGACTCACTAAACGGGGGATCAAAATCTTTGCGCAGTAGAGGAGTCAAAAGCGGAGGACGAAGCGAATGTAGAGGACACATGAGGGCAAATACAAGGAAAAGACCACTTAACTTCGATAGAAGTCCCCCCTACACTTAATATAAACATTGTCCTCAATGTTTAAGCATGTGGGAGTAAACTCCCCTACACTTAGGACATTGTGCACTTTGTTTAAATCGCGTTAAGGAAAAGATAACTAAAGAGATTCCTATTTTAATATTGAGAAATATAAAATAGTGAATCGAAAAGAGTTTAGGATAGAACCGGGAAGAAGGGAACACGGAATCACGGTTCGTCAAAAGTCATCAAGAGTGTGTCTTTGAAGCTCTAATCCCTGCATATGATAAGAAAGAGAACAAGAAACATCAACGGTGCTCCCCCTACACTTATGGTGAAATAAGATAGATAATTGAGTTGCCTCCCAAAAAGCGCTTGTTTTTGTTGACCGAGTCACGAGCCTGACTCGTCCCCGAATTAAATGGTCCATGGGGAAACCTCGAATGTGATACCGGGATCAAAGACCTTGTCCTCGTTCCCGGTTGACATCAACAAAGGAGATGCGGGGGGATAAGTCTTGAAAGGGAGAAAGGTCCTTTCAACATACGTATAGTATGTGAAGTCAAGATCCACGGGAGGTGGGTTGGGTATAGTGAGCACATTGTCCTCCCCCAAAGACAATGGAAGTTGAGCAAACGGCAAAGCCGTATTGTTATCAATCATAGCATAATCAATGTCACCTCCCGGATCAAAGCACTCATCCTCATTTCCTGGTGTAAAACGAGTAGAGTAAAAGTGATACATCACCCGCTTGGGTGTGCACGTGGGAGGATGAGGTGGCAATATAATATGAGAAGTATGAGAACAATTACCTTCCATCTGCGTCCCTTTTTCAGAAGATTCACATCTTTCCACCTCTGGGATAGAAGGTGTAGTGTCATCGTGTAATAAATCTTCTAGAAAAAGTATATCTCCTTCCACATCAGAATACCCGGATGTGTATTCCACGGGTGTATCAATAGCAAGAAACTCATCGATCTCAGGAATGTGAAAACTATCATCACTAAGGAGTGAAGTATTTTTCTTTAGAAATTCCTCCTCGTCGAAAATAACCTCAATATCGTCATCACTCTCCTCATTATCTATAGGGCCAATAATATGCTCAGGGATATGAGTACTCGTCCGATCTCGCTGCTGTAAAAATGACTCCATACAAGTTCGCAGCGTGTGTAAAAGCTCTTTCGATTACTCTTGAACAGCTGTAGCAAGATCGTTTCTTTGTTCTTGAAAGGTTGTAGCAAGATCGACAATTGGTTCTTGGTAACTCATCCCGTGACGAGGCTGATGATCGAGTGAGTGCGGTGGGGGCTCATAGTGTTGAAAACCTGAATTATAGCAAGGTTGTGGCTCATAGTTGTTCATCGGTTGGGAATAATTAGAAACCGGGTTTGGTTCATAATAATCCATTGGTGAAGAAAACTGAGGACACGGATTTGGCTCATAATAATTCATTGGTTGACAATAATAGATATCGTGAGGACCCCCACAGTTGTTGCAAACCGGGTATGGAGAAAAATCAGGTGCGTCTTGTGGATAGCTATTATCATTGTCATAATTGTACCCCGGTTCTTGCCCGTGACCAGACGGGTATCGAACCGGGCACGAAACATGCCAATGAGAATCGCTTCCACAATAGATGCACGGGGGAACAGGAGGTAGGTTCAAAAAGTACGAATTAGTCGAGTTGCACAAAGGACAAAATCCGGATTGTGTGTAGTCGATATCGTTTCCGCACCGCTCACATGTACACCATTGACAAGAGTTGTTCCCAGATAATTGTTTCCCACACCGGACGCAATGGACATAAAAATCCATAAAGAAAGATAGATAAGCAAGAAGAATATTTTTGGTGCAAAACTTTGAAAAAGAAATGCTTTTTATGATTTTTCAAATGTTTTTGGATTTTTGAAAATTTTTGACAAGAAAAATAACGTTCACTAGTGAACGGATCCCAAAAGCCAACGCTTCACTCACAAAAAACCTTCGATCTTCACGAAAAGAGCCGGCAGCGGCGCCATTTTAATGTAGAGATTTTGCTAGGTTGAAAGTTCGTTTTCTCGGTATCTCTTCGAATTGATTTCCGGTTAATTGCGTGAGATTAGTTGTTCTTGGTGAAACAAATATTTTCGGTTTTGGAAAATAAATGAGCAAGACTTAATAATGAATGACGAGAAATTAAAACAAGTTAAAATGTAAACGGTGCGATATTTAAAACTCTTAAAAGTAAATGACGAGAAATGAAACGACGTAAAATTAAAACTTAACAAAAAGTAAATAATACAAATAAAAACTTAAACTAAAAGAAACGTGAATAAAAATTTAAATAAATAAAGAGGCGGGAAAAATCAAACTTGAAATTAAAAGAGGAAAACTTAAAATTAAAAACAGAAAGAAGACTGACAGACCTTCATTCGGAACATCTAGACTTCCGAATGAAGGTTCCTTCATTCGGAACATTTAGACTTCCAGATGAAGGTTCCTTCATTCGGAACATCTAGACTTCCGGATGAAGGTTCCTTCAATCGGAACTTCTAGACTTCCGAATGAAGGTTCCTTCATTCGGAACTTCTAGACTTCCGAATGAAGGTTCCTTCATTCGGAACTTCTAGACTTCCGAATGAAGGTTCCTTCATTCGGAACTTCTCAAGTTCCGGATGAAGGTTGCCTGGGAATTAATAAAATACAGAAACTACCATCTGAAGAACAGGGGAACGTATAGTGAACACGATTTATTCTTTAAATCAACTAAAATCAAACGAAAGATTAAACCAAAACAACCAAATAGCATCTACTAACAATAATCAATCAAAACAAATCATAAAAACTAACAAACATAACCAAATCAATCAAAACCCACTTGATCAAAATCATAAAAACTCAAGAACATAAGCAATGAAGAATAAGAACAAATCATACAAGAAAGGAAGAAGATGATGAATTAAAAGCTTAATTAAAAAGTATGGATTCAATAACAAAAGCTTAAACACAAATTAATCTAGAGAGAGAAAGTATATCTCTAGAGAGAGAAACTACCTACTCCTAATCTATCCTAAAAACTAACCAACCCTCTCACATGTTGTGAGGGTGGTATTTATAGGAGAGGGGAGTGGTTGGTGGCTTCCTCTTTCTTTCTATCTTGGTCCTCAGTCTTTCAGTCTTTCAGTCTTTTCAAATTCTTCGACTTCTAAGACTTCGTCTCGGGATTTCTTTGAACTCGTCTTGTAATTTCTTCATAATTTAAACCTGAGTTCTTCGGCTTTTTAGTAAACTTCCGTCTTTTGACTTTTTCTTCGATAAATCTTCAGAATTGGTCTTGGACTTCCGTTCTTTTTCCACTCTTGATCTTTCGACTTCGTCTTTTGTCTTTTACTTCAATAAAAGCCCGTGAAAGCCGTGTTTTCTCCACTTTTCACCTTCTCGACCCTGAAACACAATAAAAACACAAACCACGCATAATTCCGCCATTTACGACATAAAATATACGTTTAGGTCATGTTTTAATGTAATTAAGTGGTAGAAAAGATGGGTGTTTTCACACCTATCAGGTCCACACACATCTGTGTGTATTAAACCAAGTAGCTCAGTAGCCCTTTCAATATTGCTATTAAAAGGTTTCTTGGTCATCTTTCCAGAGATACAAGATTCACATTTATCAAATGATTCATCATTGATACTTTCCAAAAGCCCATCACGTTGAAGCTTTTGTATGCGAGTCTTCCCAATGTGGGCAAGTCTACAATGTCAAAGATAAGAAGAGTTCTTGTCTAACTTACTCTTCTTATTCATGCTAAAAACAGAATTATTTTTCCTCTTGGGATTTTTATCATGCATGTTAATTTCAAAAACACCATTCACAGAAATTGCATCAAAATAGAATAAACCATCTTTGAAAACAGAAATTCTATTATTATCAATCGTGTGAGTAAATCCAAGATCCAACATACTAGAAAAAGAAATAACACCCCTAACAATTGTAGGTGCATAATGACAATTATTTAAAGACAGTACTAAACCCGAAGGTAAAACTAATCTAAATATTCCTATAGCTTCAACTGCTGCTTGTGCGCCATTGCCCACTTGCAGAAATTGTTCCCCATAGGTAAGTCTCCTCTTCAACTCAAATCCCTGCAGGGTATTACATATATTAATACCACATCCCGTATCATATACCCAGGAGTTTGATTTGTATGAAAGATTAAATAACTCTATCATAAATAAGTTACCTGAAGATGGTGCTGCAGCAACTTGCTCAGCCTTCTTCTTATGTTCTGCCATTTCATGGAGATAGAGAGAGCAATTCCTCTTCCAGTGTCCAGTCATCTTGCAGTAGTGACAAGTCTCATCTTTCAGAGATTTCTTAGCAAAGTTTTGCTTTGGTTTTGATATAGTCGCAACTGGCTTGCTCTTATCAACCTTGCCTTTGCCTTTCTGCTTCTTATTAACTTGCGGTTTTGGTTTCGACACTCTACCCTTTTGTACATAAAGTACTTGAGGAGTAGCAGTGGGTGCCTTATCTTTCAAACCCTTTTCAAAGTCAATGAGCATTGCATGCAAATCATTAACTGTCTTCCCCGTGCAATGCATATTATAGTTACGAACGAAATCATTGAAGTCCTTATTAAGGGACCTATTGATCAAGTTAATAGCCATATTATTATCAAAGGGTTGTCCTAGTGCGATGAGTTGTTCCATATAACCCCTCATCTCCATATAATAGTCACTTACGGACTTACCAGGAGCTTGCTTGCAACTATGTAGAGCATCAACCAGATCATAGATCTCTACAGCTTGCGGCGTTTCATACACAGCCTTGAGTTCATCAAGCATTTTCTGAGGAGAAGCTAGCTCATACTTCCTTTGAAGTGATGGAGCCATTCTCCCTAACATTACAGCAGCCACCTCATGGTGCTTCTTAACGTTAGCAGCGTGTTGAAGCCTTTCCGCATCAGTTGCTCCTTCAGCAAGATCCTCCGGAAAAGGAGTTTCCAAGATATTGATGGTACCCGCTGCTCTCAGAACAATTCTTAGTGAGCGGTACCAATCATTGAAATTAGGGCCAGTAAGTTCAGGCCGTTCAAAAAATGCTTTGAACGCCGAGCTTATTGTCAGATTGTTTTCGGGTTGAGCCATTTCTACATAAATAAGTTCAAACATTAGTATTTTCGATAATAAAATTCAAGAAAATAAAATTACCCCGGTAATAAAACCATAGTATTTTCCTTGAAAAACTAGAATCCATATTGACATAGATTTATCACATCAGTTGATCTGCTAGTGACAAATGTATTCAACACAGTAACTTGTCGAACAATAATTGCCAAATCATATTGCAATTTCTAGATATGTCAGGGATTTACATTGCCAAAAACATTTGCATTGTAAACATGTTTTATCCCTTCTTTATGCCTTAAGTTTCCAGTTCTCACTGAGTAACTCAATTAAGTCGACTAATCTAAAGAACGTAAAACCTTCATGTGCAATCTTATTCAGTCATGAAGTTTTCTCTCCATTACAACATCGTCCGATATCTTATATGACGACAATTGTAACTTCAAGTGTTCGTCAATTAGAGGGCATATGACTTAAATTTTAGGGTATAGATTTTGGTGTCAAAATCATGTATGGAGAAGCATGCATACATCTCCATAGCATAAGTTTAATAAAACGTTTAGTAAACTTTTTGGTGAGACTAAAAGTTCATCATATATTTGCAAGTTGAGGTATTGGTTAAACCAAACAACCTTAAAGAATTATACCAATAACAACCGTAGGTAATTCCAATTTTGACGCACAGGCGAGCCGGGAATTTGGTCAGCGTAAAAGCATAGCACCTCATTCCTTAACCGGGTACTTGACCAGCGGTGCGTTATACCCACTTTATAGTTTGTCAAAATTGAGTAGGCCGTTAAGTTGCTATTGCAATTCTAATCAACACAAATCATATGTAATTTAGACCTCAAAATAATTCATTAATTTTGATAAGATTTAGTCCATATTATTTTTCTTAAAAAAAATTACCCTTGTTTTACAACATACAATTAAAAAAAACGCATGAAAACAAGTAGTACAAAAAAAACTAAATCAAATAGCCACATGCAAAATAATTTATTCAAAGAACATCAAATCTAGGGTTTTTATGAACATAAAAAGTCTTCCCTAATTTTAAAACTTTGAATCAAATAAAGCAAATAGCAATCAAAATTATATGATCCGTAAAAAAACATGCATGTTTATTACGGATCTTCCATATTCTCTTAACAATTAAAAAACTACTACGGATCGTAACCACACATGACATAACAATTAATTCATGCATACATCTAAAGTTAATTACCATGTAATTTTAGGGTTTACAAAATTTTTTTTTTTTTTTTATAAAAAAACGGCAAAGCCATTTTTAAAACAATAAAAAAAACAAAACCCCTAATTTTTATAAAACCTAAAAAACAACATGTAATTTTAACACAAATCAATATTAGTTAAAAAAAAACTTTAGATCTTGATAATTATAATCATGTTAAAACGGCTCTGATACCACTGAAGGTTTATGATTATCATAACAATTATAAAACCCTAACATAGATCAAAGAGCATACAGCGGAAGCAGATTAACAAGATCTTTATATAACACAATTATAATTAATCAAGGCTAGGGTTACATACCTTTATCCTAGCAGAACGATCACCGATAAAGATAAATCAAGAACACCACCAGGATGTAATCTAAAATAAGATCACACCACGATCTTGTACACACGTGATACGATGAGCTAATCGTGAGTCTAGCACGAACAGAACCGAGCCTTCCAAGTCTATGGAAGATCTACCCAACAACCCTAGAGAGGGGCTAGGACTAGATCTAAAATAGCTTTTAGAAAATCAAAGATGAACCTTAATGGGTGTATATATGGCCGGCGGTATAGAGCTAGAAAGAAGAATATGGAGTGAAAAATATGAGGCCTTAAGGTTTGTTTATATACACCTTGGAAACTTATCTTCCAAGGTTTAAACAAGATAAAGCCTAAACTTTTTCATCCCTATCTTTGCCTCTTAGTTGGCCGGATATACATGTGCTCAAAAGAGGGTTTCCGGAACTTTCCGACACCTTCTTTTAGCTTCTTTAACATTCTATAACAATCGTTTAATACTTAACTTTTAATTACTTAACGATCGTTAGCTACAATTTGATTTATAAAATATAATAAATATATTTAATAAATAAATTAACTCTCCACGTAATGTGTGCAATCCCGTGATCTCGAGTTCGATCCTATCACACGACTATCGATTTTAACGTCCATAAACTTTCATGTTTTAACTCCTAAATCCACAAACGTTGTATTTAATAGACTTGGTTTTGCTATACAAAAAGGGCTAGCGGCGCAGCTTGTTGCCCGTTTGTCTTCTCCTAATATGTAAATTATAATTATTAATGATATAATTTTAGGAATAAAAAACCGAATATTTTAACTCAAAAATATAAGATTTTCAGGTTTTAAAGTGTTAAAAGTTAGATATGAATCTGTGAGTGGGTTCATTTACGATTCGAATGAAGAATTTTTAAAAAACTGTTAAAATCAAAGAAAAAAAATATATTATAATCTCGTCTTTTTAATCAAACCATGAAAGACGTTACCACCTCAAATCTAATACATAAATCCGTCCCTAGGTGTGATGATGGCTCGTGCCAAACCATTTAGCACCACCGACGCTCCCTTGCTCTTAAACTAGTGTACTGTGTGATGCAACTTGAAAAGTTAATACTCATGCATAGGCCAGGAAGCAACTTGAAAAGTTAATACTCATGCATAGGCCACGATTTCGAATTCGAGTTAGTCAGGTTAACTCGATTAACTCGAATTGAAATTTAAACCCGACTAACTGAGTTCGAGTCAGATTCGAAACGGGTCAGAAATATTGACACCCCAACTCATGCATGTATGTATGTTACTCATGGTTTTAAATAGCCCGATATAGCTCGCCTTAAGGCACGCTAAAGCTTGAGGCACGACCTCCACGCAACGCAATAGGTTGAGGCGCGCTACGAAATGAGCTGCGGTGATTTTTTTATATTTAACTTCAAAAAATGAATATTATTACATGTAAAAGAGTTTTTTAACTTTAATTATTATGTACAACACATATATTGAACTCAATGTAAATATAAAATGTAAATATGATAAAATAAATAAATATTTTTATATGTTGTGCCGTTATAAGCTACGGTTTAAAAACGCTAAAGCTTCGCCTTAGCCGCTAAAACATGTAGCTTAGACATGTCGTCACGTCGCGCTTCACACTGTTTATAACCATGATGTTACTAATATAAGTTTGAAGATAATTTCCCACATGGACTTTAGACATTTTTTTTTTTGAACATGACTTGACATTTTAATGTTGGGTAGTTTTGAGCCCCAAAAATTAGGAGGTCCCAGATTGTCCTAGCCAACAACATGTTATATGGTACATTTCTTATCTAGTGGCTATGAATGAACCATCAAGGTAGGGTTGTATATTGAAACAGATTGTTCGAATCAAGTATTGAAAAAGTATTTAGAAAAAATCAGTCGACCGATTCCACACTCGATTGGTTCGTTGCGGCGATCGAATCAAATCGGTCGACTCGATAAAATCGGTCTAACACACGACCAATTTGAAAAATAAGAAAATTTTTTAATCTTTGCTTTTGACACTGTTTGTATAAAAATAACTTTATTTAGTTTTAATTAGATAAAATATATAATAAGTTTTAATTTTAATATAATAAACTTTGTTTAATTTTTTATAACGTATATTAATTTAATTATTTTTAAAATTAGTTTTAACTAATGTATTTTAATCCTTTACCTTAATTAAGTTTTTTTAATTATTTTTAATAATATTTATTTATAAATATTATTGTAATATTTAAAAAAATATTAAAAAATTGAACAAAACTCACTAAATTAAAATTTAAAAATGTATTACAAATAATTATTTGTATTGCTTTTTTATTTAAGGTCGCCTTGTTGTGGTAAAAATCGTGAATTATTAGTCGGTCGACCGATCATTGTGTAATTTGTACTCGTTTTAAGCGGGATTAAGGTGAAAAAAAATTAGGGACTACTAATTCGGGACGAGACCGGTACCAAATCGGGAAAATCCCGATTTCTCAGTACCGGTACCGATTCCCGTACCGGTACCGGTAACCCGAATCTCGTTCGGTACGGTACCAGTACCATAAATTTATGCTCAGGAAATAATCGGTACCACTAATTCGGGACGGGACCGGTATCGTGCTCATCCCTAGGTGGAACTAATCGGTGATTAATCAGATTGACATTGATAAACACAATTTTTTTACAGTGAGTTTTTAATACTTTCAACAAAAATTGCAGATTTTTTGCAAGTTTAACCCCCTTATCATTATTGACCACAGTTGCTTACTATTAATCGTTTTTTATTAATCGACAAAGTTGAAAGCCTTATAACAATTAATCAACCTTATAAACCTATTTTTACCACAGTTTCCCATGTAACCGTGAAGTATGATACCAAAGACAAAATTTTCAAATATATAAATGATACTAGTAACTTTTTAAGTGTTGATTATAGAATTAAAGGTAAAAGAAAGGGGTAGGAAAATGCAAGTGTGATGAGATTGTAAAATCTAAGAAGGATCGTTTTAAAGACTCGTGACAATATTTCTTCCCTTTGCTTTCGCAACACGTAAATTTAACTACTAACTCGTTTCTAATTTTAATGCTTCTCTGCTCCTTGATCCAAAAATTACTCTTTTTCAATTTTAACTTGTCTAAAATATAATATTATAAAGAATAAATTGGTTAGATTACGGCTGTGTTTGACAAGGAGTGATGGTAGGGACGGAGCCAGAGGGTGTTTCGTGGGTGCCCGTGACACCAATGGATTTTTTTATTTAGTGTTAATTTTAGAAAAAAACATCGATTTCTTCTAAATGCATATTAAATGTACCCGGTCATCCGAAAATGTGTTTCTAGTCTTATTTAGTTAGTATACTTACAAATAGAAAACAAATTTTAACTTTTATAAATTATGGTTCAAAAAGTTTTATGCACCTAGTCATATATGGTCCTGGCTTCGTCCCTGGGTGGTGGTGAAATTTTTTGAAGCGGTGAGCAGTGTATAAGAGCATTTTGATTTTTCATACTCGTTTGGTAAAAGGAGCGATAAGCGTTGTGATTTTTTTAAGTCGTTTGATAAAGGAGCGGTAAGCGGTGCTACTTTTTAGGAATGCTAGTTTTTCAATGCTTCCTTAAGGAGCGTTGACAAATGAGCAGGGACGAAGCCAGGACGAAATATTACCGGGTGCACAAATTTTTTGAACCGTAATATAACAGATGTAAAAAATTAATTAGACCGAAGGGTAGAAACATGTTCCGATTGACTGGGTGCATTTAAGATGGATTTCGAAGAAATCGATGTTTTCTTCACAAATTAACACTACACGGAAAAATTCCATAGGGGTCACGGGCACCCGCGGGAACCCCCTTAGCTCCGTCCCTGCAAATGAGCGGTGAGTTATGACAGCTACCGCTCGCTGATCTGCTCACAGCTACTGCTAGCTCACTGCTCCTGTTCACACCTATTGTTTATTTCAACAAACACACCTGAAATAAAGGTTCTCACGAGTGTTCGGAAATCATATGAATATTTTTTGATATAATCTTAATTTATTAAAAAATATTAATTTTTTTATATATATTTTAAATACACTCGATCAATCAGAATATATTTGCATTATTATGATTTAAAATTCTATATGCACCCGATTATATTTGATGTTGATTCCGTCTCTAATTTAGATTTTAGACCTTGAATTTTACTTAATGTTAAAAAAGAACTAAAAGGAAGTGCTTTGTGATGCTATTATAAACGAATACTTTGTTTTCGGCTCGTGGAAGTAGGGGTGTAAACGAGCCGAGACAGCTCGTGAGTTACTCGAGATTGGCTCGTAAAATACCTAAAATTGACTCGATCTAAACGAGTCGAGCTCGAGTTCGAGCTACTCAAGTATATATTCGAGTCGAGTTCGAGCTTCAATATACTCGGCTCGAGAAACTCGCGAGCCTTATCAAAATTTAAGAAGCTTTTATATAAATTGGCTTAATTATGTGTCCCCCACAATGCCATAATTTAACAAGCAATCAAAAGCTTCAAAAAAAACCACAAAGGTTTTCTTAAATTGAGTCAATCAAAATATGGAAACCTTTTCATGTTCTTGCATAGAATTTATTTCCATTTCTGCTGGGGGTTTTTTAATAACAGTTTGATTCAGCGGAATATCTTGCATTCCACCGACGTACTAAGTCTCTCGATCCGAGTTTTAATCATTTCACGAAGAGCCTCATGCTAGTCATCCAGTTTCTTCATTAAAAGGCTTTAAGGCATTGCGATGGAATTCAAACCCGGCCGCCAATTCCAAAAAAATCTCCCACATGCGAAATGACAGAAGTCAAACCCCTGACCTTCTCGACGTGAAGACTATAATCAAATACATCCATTTCTGCTGTTTTATACGAGGTTTGTCTCAAATGATTAGTCGTATGTGATACTTTAACCACATTCCATTATACTTAACGGTTTATTTTAAAAAAATTCTGAGTATGTTATAACTATTACTAAAGGAAATATATGAAAAAAAAAAAAAAAAAAAAAAACTAGCGACTGCGGTTTTTTTTACATGTACATGAAAATGGATTACAACAAAGGAAGGCAGGCACGACGGCTTCGATCATTTCGATGGCGGTTGAATAATACATCAAAACGGCTTCAACCAAAACGAAATGATATTTTGACAATTTTACATCAGCACCAACGCCTTCGTCAGCTGATGCTCTTTCCCCGGTGGTGAACGTACAAAATTACAACATTTTTAAACAATTGTCGTGTATCTTTCTGGCTTCGGCTTTTAGTCATCATCTGCGCATTATTTTAAAAAATTAAATGTTCACAAATAAACGAGCCTAAAAGATCTCTCAATCTGTTTTCTTATACAGTATCGTTGTAAAACATCGCCCAACTAAGTACAAAAGCGCGCTACATTATGTTTCCTTTTAGGCCATATAGGGGGTGTTTGTTTTAGCTTATATAATGGGCTTATAAGCCAAAACCAAGTGTTTGGTTAAGCTTATATAAGTGGGCTTATATACGGGTGTTTTGATAAGCCACAAAAATGTGGCTTTTTTATGAAGGTTTGGGCTTATATAACATATTTACTATTTTACCATCATGTTAACTTAAGCTTATATAAGCCATGGGCTTATAAGCTTATTGAACATAGGCTTATATAAGCCATAAATGGCTTATATAAGCCCATTATATAAGCTAAAACAAACACCCCCATAGTATAATGCATGGTAAATCTTCTTAGATCTCAACAAAACTTAGTTTGCAAATCCCCATGTTAAAAGCTTCGTTAAAGTTTGAAATAGATTTATAAGGCTATCCTCTATGACCTATATCGTCGAATGATTTATAATACTCACCAGATTTATTATCGACGTGTACAAAGAAACTGGCAGCGACGATGAGATAGCAGAGAATGAGCATCAGGCCTTTAAAGTAATTTGATGTTCCTTCCTGAAAACGAACGAGCTATTTGGTAAGTTGTCCAATAACGCACTTGTATTCAGAGAGCGAGAGAGAAAGAGAGATCGATTATACCTGCAGCATAAATGCCACGACTAACACCGTGATAAAAAGCGTAGCGGTCTCAAAGAGCTGAAAATTCAAGTCCATTGGCTGTCCCATGATCCAACCGACAACCACACAGAACGGGATCTGTACATGTAAAAGGAAACGGTCTCAAACCATTGATAATAAGCTTCGGTAGACCCTATTTACGAACTATATATTGCAGTAGTATTTATCAAGCAGAAACGAGAAAAGAACGCTTTTCATTACCACAAACATGGATATCTGAGTAGATGATCCGATTGCCACTCCAAGTGTGATGTCCTATAGAATACGGGGATTAGACGATCAATCAACGAAACTCATATCAGAAGTATGTTGCTTATGAACTAGGGAAGTCGTTAGACTTACAAGCTTGTCTTTCATAGCAAACATAATGGCGCTCGCATGCTCAGCAGCGTTACCAACAATAGGAAGCAAGATTACGCTAATAAAAGAAACCGGCATGTTCCATGAGTCGGATGCTCCCTGAAAGATTAGTAAAGTCAAAAACAGCCAGGCGACAGATGTATTTTCTAATCAGAAATCAAGGGACCAAAGACACAGTTCAGGACACATCCTTGACCAAACTTACCTGTATGGCATCGACGAGATATCCAGATAATACGGACACCCACAATGTTAAAATGGTAAGCCAAGCGATTGCTTCCCACATAGTAATCTCGGGAGCTTCTTCCTCGTCAGAATCATCCCCGTCGTTTTCCCGTTCCTGCGTATCATAACCAAGGAACAGTGAGATGCAGGTTAATTCCAACTCCTAAGAAACATGAAAAAATGACTCGTACATGCATCACTCTGAACAAATATGGTCGATGTATACAGTACATTTCACTGGAATAGATCGAGTGACGGGTAACAACATACCCAATCCCAGTATAGTATAATAATAGCAAAGGCCATAGCTTTTAAGAATAGAAGACCTACCTCATCAACGGAATCATACAGATTAGCATGACTCTTAAGCTGAAAGAAGAGATAGCTTGCATACGCCACCAACATGACACAGCTGCTGAATCTTGAAAGAGCCAACTCTGACTTCCCGAAATGGACTTCTGTGTGCGTAAAATGAAGCACAGCTGGAAATAGTATACCCATAACAGCCATCAACAGCAGCCCGGAACTAACTATTGCAGCCGTCTGTAAATATAAAATTGCGCGTAAATGAGAGAAGTGGTTCCTTTACACAATGATCTGATCCTAACGACATTTCCACGCATCTTTCAAAAAAAGAATCGAATTCAAAATTACCTGGTTGAAACGCTGAACTTTGGGATAATGTACAATGCCACCGGTAAAGAAGGCACATCCAAGCACTAACAACATATTCGATAAGATGGATCCTAATAATGATTGCTGAACAACCCTAATCATCCCGTTCTTTAATGCATATATCGAGATAATCATTTCCGTTGCATTCCCAAATGTGGCATTTAGAAGACCTCCAACTGCGTATCCAACCAAGAAAATGAGATATGTGCAATCACATTCCTATATCTACCCTATAAAAAACTGAATTGTAATCTAATCTCCGCACCAAATAGAAATAAAAATCATAAAAACGGAAATTTGTTTACCTGTGTTTCCCGTGTAACACGCGAGCTGCCTGCAAAAAAAAAAAAAACAGTTTAAACTATTACATATGCACGAAGAAAGGGAAGTATCAGGTAGCGATATCAGTCTATCTTACTCGGTGGCATAACCAAGGCGTTCAGCTAAAGGTGTAATTCCCAATAAGCTGAAAAAGAAGACCCATCCCTGCAGAGGCATAAAAAGTGTTAAAAAAGTTTTGAAACGAAAGAGTTAATTAACTTATGCAGGAAGCGGAAATGATGGAGTAAGTCATACATGCCAGCCAGTCAAGTAGTGTAGAAGAACAGCGAGAGGCCCAAAAGGTAACAAGACGTTGATTTTAGCTTTAAACAAGACAATGTAGACGCTGTGGAAAGCAGTGGAGTGTAACTTTCTGAAAAGATGTGATCTGGGGAGATTCATCATATGAGAAGAAGGGGTTTCGAACTGGAAAGATTGCTTAGCTGCGCCTGCGGATTGTGATAGAGTCAAAGGGCTCTCCTCGTCGGATTCAAAGTCGATGTTTTCAAGTGGTGGTGGTTCCATCTTATTATTAGATCCCATATCTGCAAAAGATGGATGTTAGTAACACATATATCATGTTGGAAATTTAGTGCAATCTAGTGTTCAGGTCATACTTGGAAACGGGTTCGGAGTTACTGAGTCGGGGACGACTCAAAGGGGGTGCAGCAAGTGCGGACACACAGGGCATCCTATTAATGAGGGTCACAAGTTTTATTGCAGACAATACATAGATATACCGTATACGAATTACTTAAGGGCCCATATCATAAATGTATTTGCTATCAACCTAAATGTTTTTGCTGCGGTGACGTGAGGTCCAAATTTTTGAACCAAAAAAAAACTATTCTGTTGGTGACGTATCCAATTATGCTACATAAATATAAAAGGTATCCGTTAAATTAAAGACAAAGGCACAAAAAACTACATGATAAATATAAGTTATCAAATAAGGAATCGCATATCCAGTTAATTAACTAAGTGTGTATCGCTAATGGATATCGGAAAATTTTATGATTAGAGAGGTCTATTCGCACAGGGCCACCAAAATATATGAGACAGCTGACAGCCCTGTACAGAGTGTACACCCTGATTCAAATAGTAGTGTTGTGGATATCAGATAGCTTGTGAGATCAGAGAGTAGACTCTGAATGACTTCATCAGCAGAGGGTTAAACCCCTTTGGTAAGCAAGCTGATAACTGAGCAAGTACGCTTACGAGTCTGTAACTTGGTGGAAGCGATTTACTACTAACTAGCAATGGTTTTTGACGCATTCCTAATGGCCGGTTTGATGATTTGTAACGTTTTAATAATAATAATGAACTGGTGTTATTAAGCCATCAGTGTGTATACTCAGGGAGCAAACTCGTTCAGTGAGCAAACACATCAACAAGTATGCAAATGAGCTTGTAACTTGCGGGAACTGATTTACTACTAACTAGTAACGGTTTTTGTCCTATTCCTAATGGCCGGTTTAATGATATGTAACGGTTTAATAATGATAACGAATCGCTCTTATAACCACTATTCCTTCGTTCGTATAACAGAAAAACAAATAATAAAGAAAGATTAATACTCCGTTTAACTCCCACTCACTCGAGCAAATAATCTATATACAAAAGAACAGTATGCGCTAGATAATCCGTAACCTGTATATAAAAAATGATAACGAATGTGATAACAGATCTAGTAAGCAAGTAATACAGTTAGGATAAACAACTAACAGACATCTAATCTAGTAAGCAAGTAATAGGCCGGTAATAGGCCGGTTAACTCCTATTCACTCGAGCAAGTAATAATCTGTATACAAAAGAAACACGATACACTCGAGTAATCTGTAATGTGTACATAAAAAAAATTAAAAAAAAAAATGTGATAACGAATCTAATAGTATAATATAATGTAATAAGATAACAAACTAACAGATTAATTAGTTACTAATGTAACGGATTTGTATAACTGATCAACAACTACTCCGATATCTACTCACTAACAGATTAATTATAATTAATGTAACGGATTCGTATAACTGATCATAACAACTACTCCGATATCTGCTCGTGATAAGATAACAAACTGTAACAGATTAATTATAATTAATCTAACGGAATAACTGATCATAACAACTACTCCGATATCCACGCGTAATAAGATAACAAACTAACAGATTAATTATAAATCTAACTGATTTGTATAACTGATCATAACAACTATTTCGATATCTACTCGTATTACTAATATAATGTAATAAGATAAGAAAAAAGTGAATAAGCAAGTAAGTCACCTGAAGGAATGATTCAACAACAACACCACCAGAAGCACAACGCATGTATCTCTTGTAGTAATTCAGTTTTTTATTTTATTTATCTAGTAACTAATTATTTATTTATTTTATGAATGAATTAATTAAAAAACTGAAAAGAAAAGAAAAGAAAATATATATCAAAACTAGTAGTAAGATATTTATTTAATTTTTTTTAAAATAAAGAAGGAAGACTAGCAGATGGGCGGAGATTGGTTTGGTTTTGGTGGTTTTCAAAGGCACTAGTAGTGTATGTATTATTGTTACATGTCCACTAATTAAAAGGAAGCTTCCTTCCTCCTTCCTTTATTAGTTAGTTTAATTTTTATTTATTACTACTAATTAATCTATCTATTTTCTTGTAATCACATTGGATCCGGTAACGAGGTCAACCAAGAGAATATTCCAGAGTCCAGACCACTTCAACCTTTTACATTCTTACCTTCACTTTTTCTTTTCTTATCTTTTCTTTTCTTTTTCTCATAAACACAACTAATACAAATTCTTTTTTCTAAGTATTTATGTTCTTTTCTTTATCACTAGGCGATTACCCGCGCATAGCGGCGGAATTGTCTGACGACAGAAAATTAACGATAAGATATATATTAGTACGATCAAATAATGATTGGAAAGTGTCGTAAAATGGGATAATTCAATTAAAAATACATAAATTATGTTTATATGTACAAATCCGTTCATCTATTGATTGTTTCTTAAAAAAACTTAGCGATTGTTCAATAGTATAATTTGATATTATGTTATGCGTATTTTGATATTTTGACCCTTTACACAACAAGCTTCTGACGGATATCATACCATCTGTTTGACTACTATCAAATTTCACAGAACACGACATTAAAACAAACTTGTGGCACAGCCACATAGGTGATATAAAGTATAACCAATATATTCCCCAATATAGAACAAAACAAAGAAACTATACTTATCCAACTGATATTTATTCCGTGGCTGCAATAGTTTACAGCCTTCAAATTTATAAGTTTGTGCTTATTATCATAGCAAGACTGTTATGTAGGTGCTAATCAAAAGTCGTATAAACCTTTCAAGTTAAGGCAATAATAATGTAATAAAATTTAACAGTTTCAATGTAGAGAGATATATGTGCAATGTGTTACTTCC
This sequence comes from Glebionis coronaria, assembly GCA_025667525.1. Lineage (NCBI taxonomy): Eukaryota > Viridiplantae > Streptophyta > Magnoliopsida > Asterales > Asteraceae > Glebionis > Glebionis coronaria. The sequence goes on from CM046877.1 coordinate 644,812,682, forward strand.
CTATGACCCATGTTTAAGCCTAGCGGGAATCGCCTTACGAGATATTTAATAATACGCTAATTTATTTGGTGGTTGAACCGCCAACCCGATGACTCGACTCAGTTGACCTGGTGATCGAACACATCACCTGGTGGTCGAACACATGACACAAGTGAACAACCAAAATCATGTACCACAACACAAAAATGTTACTTTTCATGACAATAAGATCACATAACCGAATATAGAACCATGAAATTTCACCATCATTAACAAATTCAATCATGTAAATAATTTTATTTGCCTTCAATTTGATACAAAGATGTCTTGACCTCTTCATTAAAGTTAATTAGCATGAATTCTTACACATTTACATACATAAAACCTAAACACATAGTGGAAAAATAAGATTAAGGAAATATCAGCAACAATACCCGAAAAGAAGAAATTTGAGCAAGATGGTGGACAATAGAAAACACACTACTTTTGAGAACAACTGTCTGCGGGGTCTTCCGAGTTGTATTCGCTTACCATCAGAAGCTTCACCCAAAACAACTTCATTTACCAGATCTTTGAAGATCTATCTTTAATGTAGAGGTCTGTTAACCATCATAATATGTCCAAATTTCTGCACGATTCAGTATTTCCTCCCACAAAATGGTTATCAACCCGTCATCTTCCCCATCTAAACTTACATCTTATTTTTTCGTCTTCGCCTGTATCTCTTCTATCTCCATACATAGACCCATTAAAAGCTATTGCGCGTTCAGGACTTGTCCGTGATCTTACAATACTTGCTTGAAAAAGATTCCGAGTGAAGGTACTAAAGCTAACTTCTTTGCAAGAACCTATTAACAATATCAAAAATTAGCTTCCGATATATGGATTTTTCTATATTGAGTAACTTTTTAGTTGATGGTTCATGTTTTGGTAAATTGTTGAATTTGGTTTGTTCCACTACCAAGAATGTTCTTCAAGAATGTATAAAATGTTTCTCGACATTACTCTTTAGAAAAATGAAAAACATAATCTGCATAGGAGACCTCTGGTGTTCATACGTGTTGATTCCACCAATATTAAAATCTTAATCTTAATTTTTAATGCTTAGAAATGGATCTTCTTAAGTAATAAAGTGATTATAAGTATATTCAGATAAGGGAAATAGGTTAGATGGCTAGAAAATGTTTTAAGCACCCAAAAAGCATATTAGATGGCTAAAATATGTTTTAAGGCACCCAACCGGGAACGTACTATAATTACCCGTTTTGACCCAAACCCATTTCCTCCGTTTGTTATTACTGCAAAACAGCTCGAAAGGTGAAAACTTATAATAAGTAGCAAAATCACCTTGAATCACAATGATATGCAACTCTTTATAACGATAGAATGTATTTATCTAGCAAATACCAAACTGCATAAGCAGCCGGGCATTTATTATGACGCTTAGAAAAATAAGCAATGAAGATAAGAAAGACAATAAACTTGGGTTCTATTTAGTTATCACGTTTTTTGTAATTGTTTCAAGACTCCAAACATACTATCCATTTACATTAGTTTTGAATCCCATAGAAAAAAGGGAAAAGAAGTACCTGTTTGGATCTGAAACATTATCAGAGCAAGTCCATTTGGAGGCAATAAGAGCATCAGATGGTAACCTCACCCGTTTGGAGCAACTGTCACACTGAACCCATTTTTCTTGCAACATAAAGAATAACCGAATTGTAAAATCATATACACTAAATCTTAACAAACTAATAATGTCATTTAAACAACACAAGAGAAAAATTAAAAGAACCCTTACATGGATGCGGCAATGAATGAGACCGACTGCAAATTACTTCTGGCTCGTCGTAAACTAATTCATTAATGTCGGGCGCAAAAGATACTTGAGGTGCAGGACCAAATACGTCAGAAAAATCCAACTCAAACTCAACATGATCGACAGTCGAATCAGGTGTACACATTGGAAAAAGCAGTTGGTTCCGGAACGTCTTCCCCGTAGGTTTGCTAGTGACTTGCAAACATTGAGAAGAAACCATTTCCCGAAGCTTTAAGAAAGATGTTAATGGTTTCTAAATTGATGAATGACAGCTCAAAGAGAATAGGAGCCAAGAGTATAAGAGTGAAGTCTCAGCAAATCTTGAGAATAGGTAAATCAGAATCCAGAAAGGCCAGATGTTCTTGTTTCCCGCTTTATACGAAACACTGGATGTCTTGATGTTTCTTGAAATCATGAAGATCATGCAATCAAACTGAACTACCAAAATAAAAAAAGTCAGTAAAGAGAATATCTTATAAGAGGCAACTAATATACATTTTCTTAGTTTCATATGGCGACCTGTGTTGTGATTTATCAGTTAGTTCATTTAAATTTAAACTACTATATAAAGGGGTTAAGGTTTCAAATATATATGCCCATACAAAAATCTATGGCAAGAGCTTATATTGTCTAATGAAAACCAACCTAGCATAGTCCATGTCCAAGACTCAAGCATATGACGAGCAAAGCTAGTGACCGAGTCCCTTCAGCTTATAAATACACGATTCAAGCCGAAGCTTATCATATTATAAAGAGACAAGCTTCAACAAAGCATGGTTTGACTCAGTTTGACGCATATACACAACTCACTTCTAACGATAATATATTGGTACAAGCCTAACAGGAGCTTTTATAATCACATTTCCGTAGAAATACCTATCAACTTCCATCAAACAGGTTGCTCAAACAAGAATTAACGCTTGCTAGTTTCACTAAAGTACTATTGTCCTATGTTGTACAATCTCATTAGTCATTCCTCACTAATCTCTACATCGTATGTGTAATTGATCAGAAATAATGACATAACATTCTAAGTGTTTACGGACTTGTTAACACCCACTAACCTTCCTCTGCCCTAACTACATAGCTCCACTATATTCATATCCTTTGTTTGTTTAAACTTAATCTCAAACCTTTCGATTCTAAAACTGTGGCATCTAATTATCGAACTCCAAAATGTTAATTAAATAAAGATAACTCTTCTTATATCAATATTTCACCCTATTTTACATACACACTCTGAAGTAGCGAAATGCTCAGATTCTTTAAGACATACATCAATTATAGCAAATGAAGGTCAGGTCATCATACCAACGGATTGATTTTATAGGAGTCCTCCTTTCAAATCTTTCGTGTAGAGTATGTGAGGTCGACCAAAGCTGGCACACCAGTAAAGTCTTGAAAATTATCCAAATATTAGAGCATAACTTCCTCAATATAATATCAAATTCAAGTAGTACATGTCATCATGCGAAATTAAACCGCGAAATTTCAAAAGAGATACATGTAACAGAACACGAGCCGGCTTGACTGGAAATAGTCACAATTACGGATCCTAATCGATGATTTTATCGACATCTTCCCTGGTGACGTGGAAATAGTCACAATTACGGATTGCTGATTTGAGAAGTATCCTTATCGAATATGGAAGCTTGTGTGATCAGCACACGAACAAAATGTTAGTTAGTCTTAAATGACGTGTAATATGAATCATCATTGCTATATAGACTTGTGGCTTTGTTGTTTAAAAATATCAGCCAAAATGGTGTGAAACTTACTGACTCTCGGATCATTTAAAGCAGGCAAGCTATAGAACTTTCCAAACTCGCCACCTCCAAGTTTAGGGAGACCAGTCAAAATCCCACCGAAAGCAAGTTTAGATAAACAATTTAGATCTAGAAAAACATATACAATTATAATTTATAAACTTTGCACGAGTACAAAAGACTAAACAACAGATAACAAAAATATATTTTTCTTGTCATATTGGCAGTTTAAAAAAAATCACACAAGTACATCACCAAACCTATGTATGGTCTTCTTTCTCATAATGCTTAAGATCAGTAAAACTCTAAAACATAATCGCATAAAAAAATGAATAGCTTGATACTAACCAATACTCATGTGTGTGTGGACAACATTGAAATCACCACTGGCATAGATCGAATCAGTGCTCGTCATAGGAATTGAAAAGAATAGATTAAGCGAGGGTATAAAAAACCGAAATCAAACCATCAGAATTTAAACATATGGTAATTATTGGGTAGAATTCGTGGTGATTTTGAAACTGGTTGATTCGTAGAGGAAGTGGTGGTTAATGGTTAAATCAAAATGTTAGAGACATATATATCATGGAATTGATTTTCGAGTGATTAATGGCATTGATTTTCGAGTTATACAACCCGTTATTCAAGCGAATCAAGACGGAAGCAGGGCAAACAAGCGGCGGCGAACCAAAGACACCTACTTAAGCCCCCGTTTCAGCACCCAAAACCACCCCTCAATCTCACATGTTTCAGTCTCTAAGTAGACGCCCATTTGAACCCCTAGTTCAGCCTCTAAACCCACATGTCTGAAGCCGCATTTCAGCAGCTATACGCATCGATTTCAGCCCCCGTTTCAGCAAAAAAAAACCCCACCAATTTCAGGCCCCATTTCAACACGAAGACCCACTGATTTCAAACCCCATTTCAACACCAAGACCCACTGATTTCAAACCCCATTTAAAAGATATCCAAATTCACTCATAAGGTCAAATTCATAAAAAATCAACCATTTATTGCATAATACGAAAACATTAAATTTATCAAATCACCAAAACCTGATTAGATCAAAATAAAAGCTCACAAAAAATATAGATCTAGATAAAAAAATTATTAACAAAGAGATAGATCTATATAAAAATTTCATAAAAATACCTCAAACATTCAAAATCATGTTGGGATTCGGTTCCGGTGGTGGATTCTCGCAAGACTGTTCCGACGGAAGCAGCTTTTCCGGCAACACAATCTAAAAAGAAAAATACAAAATAAAACAAACCTCTAACAAATTATTCAAGCGAGACAGATTTACAAGAAAATTAAACTATTCTAGCAACAACTTTTCCAGTGATAAAGATCTGTAACAAAAGACAGAAAAAGAACTTACCAAAAGTCAGATCCATAACTAAGACCTCCAAGTAAAACAAGCGCAGCTGCAGTAGGGTTCCGATGACAGAGACAATATTTCGGCTGTAAAAAACGCAGAAGGCAATAAACACTCAGATCTACTAAAAAATTTATTAACCTGTAACAAGAAACTTCAAAACTTGACTTATAATCAAAGATCTATTTTAAAACACTTCTAAAAAAACCTTCAGATTTTAAAGGCGGCAGAAACAAGGTTTCTGAGTGTGTGAGGCGACCGAGAGAGAGAGATATATTAAAAGGGTAGGGTTTTTGTTTAGAGAGAGAGGCGAGAGAGATATTGGGTACGGTTGTGCCATTTAATTATTCAACATTTCCAAATCTAAGTCATTTTCAACCATCATAATGTTTCAACATTTCTAAATATAGCAATTTTCAACCACAAGGATAGATGCTTTATAATGTAGTAAAGATTTTTAATGTTTGATAAATTTAGTATAATTGAAATAAATAATAACAAACTTACATTTTAAATTAATATTTATTTTTTTAATAAAATATGAGTAACATATTTATCCTAGTGTATATGTGCGTGTTTGTTATGTACGTGTGTTAATTTGACAATGATCATTTTTGCGTATGTTCACTTGCATCATGTGTGTGTATCTTATTTATATGTCAACAATTTTAGAAATTTGAGATAAATATTGTTATGCTTAGATTCACAAACAATAAAGGAGAAAAAATCAATTGTCTACACAAAAACAGTTTGTAAAATATAAATTGGCCACACCAAAATATAAACAGTTTTAAAAATCAGAAAACCGAACCAAAATCAATTATAAACAGTTTTAAAATATAAATAAATAAATAAATAAATAAAAAGAATGTTCCTTATTAAAGAAGGATTCCTTTGAAAAATTTCCTACTTTAAGTTTTTCTTTATAAACAAAAAGATGATTGTGTTACGTCTCTGAACATGCACAGGAACTATATGATGGGTTAGGATAATTATCATACTTATCTTTATATAAAATATATGTTGAGGAAAATATTTATCATGTTTTAGGATATCTCTTGTGTTTGTGAGAGTTATCTTAAAAACAAAGTTAAACATAATCGATCAAAGTTAAACAACAAAATAACTCTAGTTCATCATTCTCTTTTATTCTTAAATAGTAAGTACACGCTTGAAATGGTACTATCTATCCCGTACACCCTAACCGGGTCGTATTAGAATGCCTATTTGGCTGTCGCAACAACAACGTTTGTATAACACACCGCAGTGAAGCGCAGGTACGAGATCATGTTTAGAAATTGCATGCAATCTTTTTCAAATTCTCTCCCTTTCATTTTCTCATTAAGATCACCGGAGAGAGTCGATGATATGATCGACAAGTTCAATTTACGGGAGCGCAGAGCCAACAGGGAGGTTGCCGACGAACCGCTGGTGAAAGATGGATGGTCGAGGGTCAGTTTCAGAGAAAGGGAACGTCAACTGTGTTTTTTTACTAACTAACCAATCGAAGCTTTTTTCACATTTGATTAATACGAGTTGACATAAAGAAAATTCATTAGTCACTCTCGAGTGCTAGTTGCAAACTACCAAGTGGTTTAGTAAACGCTATAACCACGTAATATAGCAAAACAGTAATAATATTTCTAGTATTATATAAACAAACTCGAGTAGATAACCAGAATCACTATAACAAGTTAAGATGGAAGAAAGTCATAGAGAAATAGAGATTCAACCAATGAATTCTGCAGCAGTAAATTCTTCAACAATAGTTTTGGAAAAAGAGGGCACCCAAGTTAGAAATGAACTGATTGTGGCTGCAACCCTCATTGCCGCTGCCACGTACCAAGCATTGCTGAGTCCTCCTGATGCCTTTAAGCACCACGTGATCCTAGTTGCATTTATTTGCGTAAACACGATAGCATTTGTAGCATCAGTTACGGTTATTGAATACATGTCAGGCTTATTTCCATTATCAACGAGAGATCCGTTTGTCTTACTTCACATTCGGTATATCTGCAGGGATAGCGGCTACGTCACAAATAAGCGACGCGGGGGGTGTAGCATTTGCAATATTAATGTTGTGTGGAGCAACACCATTCCTTATACGTTTACTCCCTAAACTATGGAAACACATCTGTAAGTGTTAAAAAAAATGAACACCCCCGCGTGTGTGTGTGCATGAATGTTTAATTTTTTTATTAAAACCAAATGTAACTACAAAGTGCAACTTTTGCATTCGCTCATGATATGCATGTTTTCCTTTCGTGATCAATAAATGTATATCTTCCTTTCACTGTTTTGTTTTCCTTTTTCACAACAAACGCACACACCATACACTCTACACTTGCCAACTTTGTATAAAAGCCCATGATTAGGTCAACAAACCATGATTCTAGAATGTAAAACGCCATCAAGTAGTTGCTGAAGTTAGCGATATCACAACTATGTCCAGTTTCCAGTTCAGGAACACTGGATCAGTCACTAAGCCCCGGTGACTGACTCACACAACCCCGCCATTTAGAAACTAAATTATGTGTTAACTCGCATGCTACGACCTGCTAATGATGATGAAATGATATATGTGATAACATTGTCTGGACTGTTAGACAATTTGTTAAGAGTGTGATGATAATTTTGGATATTTTGTTTTAATTGTGTTACATTTATTTTGCGTATTTCGACTCTATTGGTGCATGAGTTGCACAAAATTCTTATTGAGATAACTCAAAAAGAGAACACTTTGATTCTAAATAGCAGAGATCAAAGCTAAAACATGGAGAGGATTGTATATTTGTATGTGATGTCATGATTCTTCATCTTATGTGTTGTTATAAACATGAAGAAGATTGTATGCGTTGTTACAAACATGGAAAAGATTGTATGTGCTATGATTCTTCGTCTTATGGATTAATAGTAGGTGTAGATCTACAAACTTTAGTTAGGTATGTTGGCTTCAAAACCCAACCCTTCTTACTTTTATTTTGTAATTTTTTTTTCTCTAACTCCTTGCTAGCTTAATAAAATTTGCCGTTAAAAAAAAGGATTCATCATCATATATACGAAAGACCAAAGTTGTAACACCCAAAATTTTGACATATAGCAACGCAAGCTAATCTGGGGTATTAATTCATGTACACACAATCATAATAATAGAAGACGACTCAAAAGATCGTTTTATGAAAATTTTAGTTATCATTCAATAAAATTTAAGAGTTTTACACAAGGGAATCCCAAAATCTATTTAAATACATAAGTTTGAATAATCACAACTTCAAGTCCGTGTCATTCTATGCCACTCCAAGCCATAAGTTACTGGTTACCTGAGATACATGCTAAAAGTCAACACAAAGGTTGAGTGAAATCATAAGTTTTGTATTTAAAGTTTTTGAAAACAAGTTTATAGCGAGTAGGCCAAGTATGACAACCCATAAATTTCACCCCATAAACAAGTTTTTGAAAACAAGTTTATAGCGAGTATGACAACCCATAAATTTCACATCTATGCTATGTGTTATGATAAAATGGATATGAAAATTCACTAGAAATTTTTGCTTTTATGCCTTACTTGGTAAGATGAATTGCTTCTCACAACATCAACTTCCACATCAACATATTCCTATATGTTGTAAACCCAATGTATATATCAAGTCTGATTTTTAAAAGTAATTTAATAAATCTATTACGAATAAGAACATCTCAAATATAACTATAATGCCCTAAATTACCTTAGAAACCTTAGAATCCCTATAAATGACTTGTAAACTCTAAATTGTGAACTATGAATGTACAACACATATGAATAAGTAATAAAGAATTATAAACAAGTTGAAGATTTGACCCAATTGTTCCTTACAAGTATTTGAATATAAAATAGCAGCTTAAGACTTGAAGAAATTGTTGAAGACACTTCAGCACCAGGTCCAGCTGAAGACAGTTCAGCACCAACACTTCCAGAGTACTTTGAAGACAAAGTCTTCACTTCAGTAGCGGATGCGGATCAGCACCTGAAGGACAAGGCCTGAATGAAGTTGCCTTCAGTTCAACTTGAAGTGACAAACCAAGCTGAACGATGTTCATCTATCTCTCGAAATACTACCTAAAGATATTGGTGGGAACTTTCTAACATTAAGGGAAGATAAGAGTACAAGAGTGGTTACTTGTACGACCAATAAGAAAGTCAAAAGTAATATCTACTTTTGTACTTTGATGGGAAAGAAAGCATGGGGAGCACATGGGCTTCACTTTAGTGAAAGCTTCCTTTTGAAGCTTTAGTTTTTCTTTCCCTATATATAGATAGGTAGTTAGTAGAGATAAGTAAGTTTTCCTTCACAAAATACAAATATAATGTATAGTTAGGATTCCTTTGGAAGCTTTAGCAAGACTTATAAGTTTCTAGCAAGTTTGACCATCTTTGATCAATCAATTACAAACGTTGGCGACCTTGTAGCGTAAAAGCCAATACAGTCAAGATAGCGATCGTACTATAGATCGTTTTTGACTTTACAAGATCGATCGGAAGATTCGAAGATCCTATTTACAAGTTTAAAAGTCGTATTTTTTAAAAACATATATTCAAATGTGATTTTTTAGCAACTTTATGAAGAAAGAATAGTTATGAAAGTTAAAATAATATGAAAACTAATATAGGTTACTCTTATAAAGCATTTATAACATTTATATGATAAGATTACGCTTGTTTTAGTGTTTTACTTAAAACATATCATTCATTTATTTAAAGAAATCGGGATCGAATTGGAATACATATTGAAATAAAATGGTAAATATTAAATCATGGATTTACCGGTTTGGGTGAATTGTAAATCAATGATTTGATGAGGAATCTCTTCTTTGTGTTTGATTTTTTAACAATTGAATTTTGTTAGATTTTTAGAGGTTTTGGTCGGTGTTTGATTTTGTGAATTTTGTGTTTTTTTCACGGATCTTGAATCGAACATGTTTCATTAGGTTATTATTCAAAATTAATGCCGTAAGAAGATGATCAAGTGTCAACCGTTGATTATTTCTTATTTTACACGTGTCATTTTTTTTGATTTTTAGATCAAGATCCTGTTTTTTAAAACCTTCCTTTATATAAATAGTAGATAGATTTTTTTGTCATTGTATGTAATTTACTTTTCAAGACGTGCTATTACATGTATTTTGTGTAAATGACTAATATTGATATGACAACAAGAGAAGCGAATTGCATATATTTAACTTTTCAAACTTTTTATTTTGTATTTTATTTTTTTATTTTAGAGTTTTATAATGCAAACAAAAGATCATACAAATAAAAATGAAATAAAAAGATTAAAGATTTAGGAAGTATTAGCAACACTTTGAGGGTGTGCAGAATTCATTAGTCACTCTCAAGTATGTACGAGTTAACAAGTGTTGGAACATGTTTTGCAAAATATGGGTTTTGCAATACTTTGGACATAATTTTATATATGTATATGTTACATATATTCGTAGTACTTAGTAGCTTTGCGTTCTCGTCGAAGAGAGCTTCGCACGAGCTAAAGTATGTCCAATATGGAGTTAATATGAATGAGATATCGTGTCTAAAAGTGAGTCACGTGAAACACAATATTTGGAAAAATATTTGTCCCACATCGCTTGAAACATGAAGTGAAAACATGTTTATAAGGAAATCCTAGTTTCTACCCGACAATATTCATTTGTGGGTTTTTACTCCCACGCCTACGCGCGCGCGCGCGGGGGGGGGGGGGGGGGGGGGGGGTGCAGAAAGTGGGATTTCTAGGCCAAAAATAGGTTCGAAGCTACTGAACTTGTGCACGAGCGCGCGACCTGCGGACACGAATGCAGCTCCCAAAACTGGCTTGGGTGCGGGCAGATTTCAGTATCTTTTTTGCTGCAAATTCGATTTTTGTTTCCAGAAAATTCTGTACATCTATTTAAGGAATAGATATAGACTTTCTTATTAAGTCATGATAGAATTTTCCTATGTATGTGAAATATATGCAAATCGTGTTTATTTTTAACAGATTTGTATGTCTGATTATTTTAGAAGCATATATTTTGTCTTGGTGACCAAGACATGAATTAGCTATAAAATAAACCATTCTCATTCAGTTTTAATCATCAGAAAAATGCAACTTTTTCTTTACTCCATTACCAGTTCGTTCTACAGCAGCTCGTCGATTAGAAACACGCAAGGCTTCCGTGATCTTTCAGGCAAGTTTGTTAAGTCCGGTTGTACAACAACTTTAGACGTTGTACCCTGGGAAACAGACGGCGAATCTGTTTTTAAGGGAAGCGTGTTAAACACGTGCCTCGTCTTTGTTTTACTGCTTTCTTCATTACTGTTAATTATTTTCTGTCATTTAAATTCTATCAATTTAATTTCTGTTATTTTATTGTAAATTCAATTTTATAATAAAAGTGTACACCGTTTCCTACAATCTTAAAACAGATTCTGTTTAACAGAACTAAAACTTTTATTAAAATCGGATTAATAATTTTATCAGATTTATTTATAAACTGTTTCTGCCGAAACCAGGATTGAGTTTCACTGGAAATCAGTTCTAATTTACAGATTTTTATTAACAGTTAACGTTTTTTTAGCAGTTGTTCTAATTAGTTTATTGAAACCAAGATTGTGTTTCTGTTAAACTGATATTTTTGATAATTGCATCTGATTCATTGAAACCAAGATTAAGTTTCTTTGAAGCAGATCCACTATAAGTATATAGAGATCACGACTAAATTTCTTATATACAGATTTATAACAGTTGTCTAACTGTTTGTGTTTTGATCTTGTTTGATCTTTCAGAATGTCTACTAGCACTCCTGAAACTCCTGTAACTACTACTGTGAAAGTAACTGCTGCGCCAGTTACCCACACTGTTGGGAATAAATTATAGCCAGTCTACTTGAGCGCTGAGAAGAGTAAAACAAGCGTTGACAGGAGTAAAACAAACGCTGACAGATCAAGCGTTGACAAGGAGAAGTCAAGCGTTGATACATTGAAGACAAGCACTGATGGAAGGATATACTCTACGCGTTTATTGTATTCTAGATTACTTCTAGTAAAGATAGGAACAACAATGTATTTTCTATATTTATCTTTACCTAGAATAGTTGATACGTAGACTATTGTACAAGGATTCTTATGTCTATAAAAGAAGACCTTTAGGTTATTGTTCAATATAAGTTTTCATAAGTTAAACATTTTCATTGTAAGCAAGTTTGATATCATTAATCAAAGTGAAAGTTTGTTTACATCTTGTGTGTTCTTGTTTAAGTATTAATTCCGCATAACACTTAGATTGTCATATACATATACAAAGGTTTCTCTAAGTGTATTACTTGATCTAATCTCGTATACATAAAGCTAAATCGATCTAAGTTTGGGATCAACTAGTGGTATCAGAGCTTGTTGAGGAACTTTTGATCTTAAAGAACACAAGAACCCTAAAATCACCAAAACCCTAATTTTCTCAAAACCCTAAACAACATCATGTCAAATCCAGAAATAACCTCTTCCTCCTCACCTTTGCCAAACATTAAGATTCTCATGCTTGATGCAACCAACTTTGAATTGTGGAAATTCAACTTTGAGCAATATCTGGGGATCTGTGACTACACTCTCTGGGAGATCATTGAGTATGGAAACACATTCAATAGAGCTGAAAAGGTTGCTGCTGCTATTGCTACAAGAACTGCTGTTGCTGGATGTCCAGAAGCAGATAAGAAAGAAAAACCTGGTGATGGTAGAGCTGTGTCTACTGAAGACATAGAAAAGAGAAGGGTTGATATGAAAACCCTAAATATTCTGAAAGTCTCTTTGGGACAAGAGAACCAGCATAAATACAAAGGTTATGATTCTGCTAAAGACCTTTGGGCAGCTCTTGAAGTTGCATATGGTGCCAATGAAGATACTAGGGAAGAAAAGAAGAAACAACTTATGCATGATTATGCTGTTTTCAAAGCTCAACCCAATGAGAAGCTTAGCAGTGTGAGAAGCAGATTGCTTGACATTACAAGCAAATTGTTCTTCATGGGGACACAACTTGGTGATGTTGACGTTAATGCCACTTTTCTTAAAAGTCTTGGTGAAGCGTGGAAGATTGAGGCAAGATCTATACTTGCCAACAACACTCACAAAAGTTCTACTTTTGATGATATCTACAACAAACTAAGGCTGTTGGAGAATGAAACCCTTTTGGAGCATGGAAGTAAGTCTACTAATAGCAACATGGCTTTCTTCTCACATAGTGAAGGCCAATTTGATCAGAAGGACTCCTACATGCATCCAGTTACTGGATCATCATGTGTCAACGCTAGAACATGTCCTGTCAACGCCTCCTATTCAGACGCTGACACATACAAAAGTGACTCACCAAGAGTTAAACCTGCTGGTTTGGACCTAGATACTGTATGTGCTTATATTGCTTCATTTCCCAATGGTTCAGTGATTACATATGAGGACCTTGAGCAGATAAGTGATGAGCACTTGGAAGAGATGGATATCAAGTGAAACATGGCTCTTGCTAGTATAAGAGCAAACAGGTGGAATAGAAGGTTTAAGAAGAAGATGACCTTCAATGCAAAGGACACAGCTGGATTTGATAAATCCAAAGTTGAGTGCTACAACTGTCATCATATGGGGCACTTCATGAGGGAATACAGATCTCCTAGAAGATCTGATGCTGGTAAACCCTCAATCCAAATTGTTAAGGCTCAGGATCCTAAGGCCATGGTTGCAGTTCAAGGAATTGATGGTATGGGATGGGACTGGAGCTATTTGGCTAAGGATGTGGAAGAGGATAAAGCTTTGGTTGCTGAAATTGAAGAAGAAGAGCATGTTCAATATGCTCTCATGGCACACTCATCCTCTTCATCAGATAATGAGGTATACGATGATGATTTTTGTAGTAAGGGCTGTAGGTTAAATACTGAGAAACTTAACAAAGAGGTGTTAAGGTTATTAGATGATGTGAGTACTGAGAGATGCAAACTGTCTAACTATCAATTAGCTCTCACTCAAACTGAGAAAACAATTTCTGAATACAAGAAAATGGAATTTGATTTAAAAGATAAAATAAATATCTTAAAACATGAATTAGATGCTAGTAATGATGTTAGGAACATCATGGAAAGGGTTAATAGTGATCTACAGGCTAAGTTAGATGAGGCCATTAAAAATAAAGATAATGTTGGCCTTAAAATTCAGAGATTTGATAGGGCCACACAAACCCTAGGAGAATGTGTTAATAAACAAAGGGATCCCAAGGACATGACTAGGATTGGGATGAAAGACTACTCTGTGGTTCCACCACCAGCTGGTGACTTCTATGGTGTCCAACAAAAGGACCTATCTTGGACTGGTTTACCAGAACTCCAAGAGGAGGAATTCATTCCTCCACCAAGAGTTGTTACTCCAGTTGAAGAGTATCAACAAAAGTTGACTGACTTAAATGAATGGAAGAAAGCCAACCCTACCTTATTTGTTAAGGGTGGCTTATTATGTGAAAGTCCTAATGAGTCAACCCCTATTAAGGTTACAAACCCAATCACTGGTAAGGCTGTTGACCTTGGCTCAAACACTGTTAGAAAACCTAGTGTCAAGTATGCAGAAATGTATAGGAATACTAGGTCACCTAAAAGCCAAGTTAGTAATGATGGAACAGGTTTCTTCTCTTCTAGACCTAGGGTTGTATCTAGAAAAGCCTATTACACTTGTGGTAGCTTTTCACATTTAGCATTTAAGTGTGTCAACGCTTCTAAGGTCAACATTGTTAGAAAGTCAAACGTTGTCAGACCCAAACCTTGTGTGCAGCAAAGTCCACAAGTTGTTAGACCTGCCCCATTCTTCACTAGAGGGTCTAACACTCATGGACAAAGACCATTTCAAAAGACAAATACTTGGTCTAATAGGCAATGGGTTTCTATAGCAAACCCTAGGTTCAACACTGACAAGGTTAATTTCAGCGTTGACAAGACCAAATCCAACGCTGACAGAAACGTGACCAGACCTAAATATTTGCAACCACAGGGTAAGGGGTCAAAGGCTTCTTCAAGCTTGACATGGAGACCAAAGAAAGATCAAAACCCTAATGATAATGGGATTTCAATGACCTACAACAGATTTAATTACATTTCAAAGGTCATTACAAAACCTATTGGGGTTAACTGGGTATTTCATCCAAAGAGGGATGAACAAGGGGTTGTTATGAGAACTAAGTCTGTTCTTGTTGAACAACCAGATGAATCCAAGTCTGCTAAGGCTTGGGTTCCCAAAGAAAACTAACTTGTTTTCTTTATGTGCAGGGCATTCAAAAACATGTCAATGATTATGGATATTGGGATAGTGGATGCTCAAGGCACATGACAGGGAAGGAAGATTATCTGACTAACTTCACTCCCATTAAGGATGGTGATAAGGTTTACTTTGGAGGCGGATATGGTACTATCACAGGCAAAGGAACACTTCTCACCAAGAACTTGCATTTTTAAAACGTATTTTTGGTAAAGGAACTTGATTACAATCTTTTTAGTGTATCACAATTTTATGATAACAAAAACAAAGTTCTATTTACTGATACTGAATGTTTGGTGTTAAGCAAGGATTATAAGATCCCTGATGAGAAATATATTGACTATAGAACACCTAGACATAAAGACATATATAATGTGAATCTGAATGGGATTAGAATGAATAGCAATATGTCATGTTTTTATGCTAAAGCTTCAGTAGATGAAAGTAGTCTATGGCACAGGAGACTAGGGCACATAAACTTTAAGTATATAAAAAAGCTTGTGAGAATTGGCTTGGTTGATGGTTTGCCTGAAAAGGCCTTCCACAATGACCACTCTTGTGTTGCATGTCTTAAAGGCAAGCAGCACAAGGTCTCATTCAAGTCCAAACAGGTGCACTCTAGTACTAGACCTCTTCACTTGCTTCATATGGACCTATTTGGTCCAACCAATATAGAGAGTTTGAATGGTAAATCATACTGCTTTGTCATCACAGATGACTTTTCTAGGTTTACTTGGACTTTCTTTTTAGCTATGAAGAGTGATACAGCTGACACTTTAATTGATTTTATCACTTAGATTGAGAAGAAGACTGGTAATGAAGTTAAAATGCTTAGGAGTGATAATGGTGGTGAATTTAGGAATAAAGTGTTAGATGATTTTTGTGCCAAGAAAGGAATTACTAGGCAATTTAGTGTTTCCAGAACCCCTCAGCAAAATGGGGTTGCAGAAAGAAAGAATAGAACCCTAATTGAAGCAGCCAGAACCATGTTGGCTGATGCTCATTTCCCTATAGCTTTTTGGGCTGAGGCTGTTAATACAGCTTGCTATGTTCAAAATAGAGCATTGGTCAACAAGATACAGAACAAAACACCTTATGAATTACTTTGGGGAAGAAAACCTAATATTGGTTTTCTCAGACCTTTTGGTTGTCATGTAGTTGTTTTAGATACTAGTGATGCCTTAGGTAAATTTAGTGCAAAAGGTGATGAAGGCTATTTCATGGGGTATTCAGTGCAGAGCAAGGGATATAGGGTTTATCTTAAAAAGGAAAAACGTATACTTGAAAGAGTACATGTTAGGTTTTTAGAGAGTAAACCTAGTGATCCTGAAAGTGGTCCAAATTGGTTGTTTGACTTGGAACCTTTATCTAGGACTTTAAATTATATGCCTGTCACTAATCCAGACATTGTGAAGGTAACTTCAAATGTTGTGGAAGAACAAGTTGTTGATGTTTCAGGTACACAGGTTCATGAAAAGGTTGGATCACAAGCAGAAAAGTCATCTCTTATACTAGAGTATGTCACAATTCCCATATGGACAGATGCTTTTGCTGCTGCTGCTACTGGAAAAGATAATGTGTTGATCCCAAAGTCAGATCTTAAACCTTAATAGCTTGTTTAAGGGTTGTGATAGAGAGAAATAATTCAATCTAACACTAGAGAAACTTTGCAAAGCAAAGTAACTAAACAAGATGCGGAATGTAATGTTTAGCACAAGAACAAATGTGATTGAAACGTTGAACTTTAATATATCAAAGATATACGAATACCCAAAATGGTATTAGGGTTTACAAAACCTTAAAGTAATATAATGAAAGACAAATGAGAAAGACACACTTTGCATGCTAACCTAGTGAGTCCTTTTATAGCCACAAGGACTCACGTATAAGATCACTACTAACAAACTATGGAAAGTATTAAGGAATAATAACTGAAACGCGTAAAAATCTATTCCATGTTTATCTTTGACAGCAGGGCCTTTGACTTCAGCAGGGGGACCAATCCCCCTGCCTTTGTTATTTAGCAGGGGGAACTTACTCTAGCAGGGGTACGGATAATCAACTAGCAGGGGAAACAACTAAGCATAGATTTATTCCCAACAATCCTCCCCTAAACTTGTGCTTTCCCCTAAAGACAAGTTTCTGAATAAATACTAGTTGATGAGGATGCTTACAAACTTTCTGGCCAAATTTGACTATGAACCATTCTTACCAGATCATAAGCAACAGGCTTTTTAGCATCTACAATTAGGTTAGCCTGTGCCAGTTTCTTCAAGGTGTCCTGAGAGAAGGGATAATACCTATGATTGAGCAAGTACACACTCACACCTTCCATCACTACCTCATAAACCCTAGAATTAGTAAATAGCTTCCAATACAACAAATCTCCTTTATTCACTGCATCAAATATAGGATCAAATAACTCATGCTCATACATCCTATGCATGCACTCCCAGATTACCCAATCCTTCTCCACACCATCCATGGTAGGAGGTTTTGCAGCAAACGTCTTCTTCAATATTTTACACAGATCTTCTAAGTCTTCACTATCCAAAATTTGAAACATGACATCTAGACTTAGAAATGTCTGTGCTGTATTATCAGCTCTTGTAAGCTTCCACCAAGTCCTCCCTTTGTGTTCATAAACATCATACTCTATGATAGCAAACTTCTTTCCAAGTTCACTAGGTGAGATATCATCATTTTCCTGCAGAATTAGCTGTTTATCAATTTCATCATTTGAAGGCCTTTGAGACTCTTTAGTAACTGTGCCCACTTTCTCCATTCTCTTGAGTCTCTTTGCTGCTCTTTGTACATTAAGTACAGACTTCTCAAGTACTTCTGGAAAACTTCCACCTGCTTGATGTGATGCCCCTGCTTGTGATGATGCACCTGCTTGGGATGATGCACCTGCTTGTGTAGTTTCCAAAGTTGTCTCTCCAGCTTTTCTTTTCTTTGATTCTCTAGCTTTCTTTAGCATTTCACTTTGTCTCCTAAGATACTCAGCTTCCTCAGGAGTGTTGATAGTCATCCAATCCTCCACATCATACAATTTTAGAACTGGTCTGACTGCTCTTTTTATGGCTTCAAAACTCATATCACTGAAGTCACCATCCTTCCACTTTCTATGTCTCTTAAGCAAAACTTTGTAGTGTTCAAGTTGCCCTTTCTCTGAAGTTAGATACTTCTCACTCTGAATTTGAATTGCCCTTCTTTCCAGATACTCAGATTGATATTTGTAAACAAGGCAAGTCAACTCATACCTGTCTTCCAAAGGAGCATTTATCAACTCCTTCTCCCATTGATCAAGAAACTCTCCAACATGAGGTACCCTGTCATCTAGTTCTCTATGCATAATCTCAACCTGCTTGAGCATATCTTTGGGCCTCATCTTTTGCATTCTTTGGTCCTGCATATCCATCTCCTCTTGTTGTAGTCTGAGAGCTACTTGTGCATCATATGCTTCTTGAGCCCTTTGCTGTTCAGGAGTTAGATGCTTGTATTTCCTCTTGGGCTGTTGCACCATGATTCCTTTTCCTTTGTCTTTTGGATCCACTGCTGGTGCTGGTTTCGCTTTAGATGCAGGTTCTTTGATTGTAATCCCCTTCTGAGCTGGTTGCTTTCTGTTCTTTCTAACAAATGTTTGAGTAATATTCTTAGCAGGGGATTGACTTATAGCAGTGGGATCAGCAACGGCAGGGGAAACTTTTGAAGCAGGGGCTTCTTCTGGATTGCCCATGGTGAGCAATGTTTGAGCAATATCTTTGGTTGCACTCCCCTTGTCACTTCCCTTATCAGCACTTCCTTTCTCCATCTCTTTCTGAGCACTTGTTATCTTTCCATGTACCCCACCAGGATATGAATAGTACTCAGTAGACCCCTCTGTATTTGGAACTTCCTCCCCTTTGGAAGCATCCTCATCTGTTGAAAGAATCAGTCTGGGCTTTCTCCTCCCCTCAAGAGTAGCAAGTCTGGTTTCCAAGTGAGTGATAACCAGACCTTGCTTTTTGACATCTTGTACCAGTTGTGCATTCTGCCTTTTCAGACTCATACACATTTTCGTCAATTCCAAATTAGTCAAAGGTTGCAGACTGCTCTCAATCCTAGAAGGGAATTTCTCCCCTTTTTGGATATCATGGAGTGAGGGAGAGGACTTATTGATGGTGTCACTGTCCTGCTCACCCCTTGAGGATGAGACAGTAGTGGCAGCCAAACCCCCAGGTTGCTCCAAACTTTTGGAGACTCTCCTTTCTGCTGCTTGTGAAGATTCACCAGGCAAGGGAGACCTGGCAAACCTGGATTTTGAACGCCTTTCTTGTTGTGGATCAGCAGGTGGTAGGTTCTTGGTAGGGGAATCAGAAGGTTGATTTGTGGCTCTTTGATTTTTGGCTTCTTCTCGTCTGATTTGGTCCATCATAATTGAAGTGAGTGGAATGTTTTTGCCAGAAAATAGAGGTGATGGTGCAAGTAGTGTGGTGAAGAGTTTGGTGGTATGTTGGGTTGCTGAAAAATAGTTTTTGTGTTTAATGGGACCATGATCACTCATATTCAGCAGAATTTCTATAAACCTTGGATACATACAAAACTTTGAGGTGCTTGAAACATTTTTAACCATGCCTTTAAAATTCATTTGAGAAAAACAATACTTCCTCCCTGTTGCAAAGCAGATCAGGGCAGAAGCTATCTCACTACCAACCTCATTAAAAGCAGTGGTTTTTGGTGACAAACATTGCATAATTGTATGAATCAAATATTTCCAATGAGGGGCAAACTGGCCTTTAGCAAACTTACATTTTTGATTTTCAGAAAGTTTGTACCCCAATTTAACAAGACCTGCAAAAATTTCAGCCTCAGAAAAGTTGGTTATCCCATCCTCATCATCAAGGAGAAGATTCTCCCTGATGGAGGCAAGTGTAATCACCTTGGAATGACCATCAACCGTGCTTTGAATTATAACCTCTCCATTCACTGTTTTGGTCATGGCTTTAGACCAGAACTGTTGAATGTGTGAGGTATAGATTCGATGATTGATGAGAAGGGCCACTCTGAAGTACGAAGACTTTAGAAAGGCCACAGCATCAGCAAACTCGGCTGGTTCATCATGAAGCAAAGCGATTTGGTTATGATTAGGAGCAATTTTAAGAGTCATGATAAATTTTGAAAATAGTTTGAAGGTTTATAGAGATGAGAGGTAAGTGGGATTAAGTCGAGGGAGAAAGATGGACCTGCTGGTGAAGGGAATTAAGTTTTAATAGGCGAATTGAAGAGCTGTGATTGGACCAAACTTTTCAAATTGCAAAAATATCAAAGATAAATCTTGATAAAAATGAAGATATTTGAATTAAAAAGGAAAAGATTACCAATCAGCGAAGAAAGCGCCTTAAATATATTTTAAAAACAATAAAATATTCCCTAACCAAAAATTAAGCTAGCAGGCCCAACGGCTATGAACAGGGTAACGGTATTGTCGGTCAACGGTCAAACAGGGGAATGTTATGATAGCAGGGGAATGAAAAGATAAAAGCAGGGGAAACTTTCCTAGGGGTATTGGACTAGTCATGGAGAGACCAATGCTAACTAGCTCTGCTCTAATGCACACACTTGTATACACAAGATAGACACATAGAAACTCAAGAGTCCTCTATTCAGCAATGATCCCAATACAAAAAGTCAATACATAAGTCCCCCTACACCAGGTTATCCCAAGAAAACATGCATACCCCAGTCACCATCCCAACCTTGTCCCTTACCTATGGTCAGTCAGTCTTGGCAATGTGTGCCACACTTCTGTATTTAAACAGCAAGCTGTTTTAATAGAGAAATGTAAGCACACACTATAGTGCCTCAAGGTTTCAGAGTTCTGACAAGCTTTGCAACAAGTCATCATTACCCTGAACCCTCACTCACCAGTGGATATGATCTAAGATCATATATGAGTATCCTAAGGATACCCTGAGTCCTAAAGGTGTGACCTAACCTCCCCTGAAACATAGAGTATATACCTGATCCACCAATGAGAATAGTATGCACCATATGAACCTCTGCATTGTTAGTCAAAAACCACATAGAACCACTTTTGTAAAAAGAACACACCCAGCTGATGAGAAAAATTCTCTTAGCAGGGGAATGAACCCCCAGCAGGGGAATCTGTGTTAAAAAGCAGTGGAAGGAAAGAGATGGAAAAATGGACTAACAATTATGCAACAACAGTAGTGAAGTAACCCTGATCATACATGACAAAATAGACATCAGATTTTAAGGAGTAACCATTCCAATACCTGCAACCAGATACTGAAACCTCCCTACTTCAAAAGCTTTTGTTAAAAGATCAGAAACATTAAGTTCTGTATCAATTTTCTCAGGGACAATCAGTCCTTTTTCAAAACAATCTCTGATAAAGTGATGTCTAATTTCAATGTGTTTAGTCTTGCTATAAAAAACAGGGTTCTTTATAATGCAAATAGTGCTGTTGTTGTCAATGAATATCTTGGTTTTAAGAAAGTTATACCCATAATCAAGCAGTTGATTTTGCACCCAAAGAACTTGACCACGGCATGCAGCAGCTGCTACATACTCAGCTTCAGTTGTGGATGTTGCCATGATAGTCTGCTTCTTACATTGCCAAGATATAAGCCTGCTCCCCAAAAATTGGCATCCCCCTGTTGTAGACTTCCTATCATTGTTGTCACCAGCATAATCACTATCTGAATAGGCTATCAGCTCAAATGGTGACTCCTTTGGATACCAGAGTCCTAAGGTGGGATGACATTTTAGATACCGAAAAATCCTTTTCACAGCAAATAAGTGACACTCTGTTGGTGACACATGGTATCTTGCACATAAGCAGACTGCAAACATGATGTCAGGTCTTGAAGCAGTGAGATACATAAGAGACCCAATCATAGACATGTAATTCCTGACATCTATAGGCTTTCCAGGACCATCCTTACCCCATGGATGATCCTTGTCCATTGGAGTGGACACCTTCTTTCCATCAGACATGCCAAACTTCTTCACAATCTCAGCCACATATTTGTCTTGTGAGATAAATATCCCATCTTTCCGCTGCTGAACTTGTAACCCCAAAAAGAAGTTTAGTTCTCCCATGGCACTCATTTGGAATTTATCCTGCATCAATTTGGCAAACTCTTTGCTAAGCATAGAGTTAGTTGATCCAAAAATGATGTCATCCACATAGACTTGTACTAGCAGAAGGTCACCCTTTTGTTTCTTAGTAAACAGGGTCTGATCAATCTTCCCCCTGCTGAATCCATTGTCTAAGAGATATTTAGAGAGAGTACCATACCAGGCTCTGGGAGCTTGGTGAAGTCCATACATAGCCTTTTTAACCTTGTATACTTTGTCAGGATGTTCTGGATCTTCAAACCCTGGAGGTTGCATAACATAGACTTCTTCATCAATAGTTCCATATAGGAAGGCACTTTTCACATCCATCTGGAAAACAGTGAAGTCCATGAATGAGGCATAAGTAAGAAATAATCTAATAGCTTCAATCCTGGCTACTGGAGCAAACACCTCTTCATAATCAATTCCTTCTTCCTGAGTATACCCTTGTGCCACTAATCTTGCTTTGTTCCTGACAACTATTCCCCTTTCATCCTTTTTGTTCCTGAGTACCCACTTTGTCCCAATAGGCCTTGCCCATTTGGGACAATCTACCAGAATCCAAACCTCTTGTATGTCAAATTGTAAGAGCTCTTCTTGCATGGCTTCAACCCAGCTTGGGTCATTTAAAGCCTGAAAAATCTTCTTTGGCTCTTCTTGTGACAAAAATGCAGTAAACAGACAACATTGCATGTTGTCATGATTGAACTTCATGGTGATGTTAGCAATGAAGCTGTGCTCCTTTGCTGTATACCTTGTATGTCTGGGGGCTTCAGGATTACCAATGATCTGAGAGATAGGATGATCCTTATTTATTCTGTAGGTAGGCTGCATGATGACTTCTGTTTCATCTTCTTCCAAGTCAGAATTGATGGGGCTATTTTGATTAGGAAAGAAGTCCTCAAAGGAACTTCCAAATGATACAGCATGACCTAGAGATGGGTGCTGGTGAGCAGAATGAAGCTCTGAGTAACTAGGACCTCCACTCTTGATGATTCTGCTTCCACTGCTGGATATAAGAGGACCATCATTTATGGGTGTAGATGATGAAATGAGTGGGGATTCTCTTTCTGCATCAGTAGTCTCATTAGCAACATGATCCTTTGTGGAAGAGGAAGCAATTGGTCTAGCAGGGGAATCCTGGATTCCACTGCTTTCAGCCATTCCGCTGCCTTCAGCCATAGCAGGGGATGAGATTGGCTGTTCTTTTCCTAGAGAAGAATTATCTTCTTGAACATCAGCTTCAATAGGAAACAATGAGGGTACATTCATGTACCTCAGGGGTGACTTCTCTACACCAGTTGTTTCTTGAGTACCTGAAATGTTAGTGTTCTGCAAAACAACAGGTACATAATTCATAGACTTTGAAAGTACATCTATATCAAAGAACCAGTCAGGACCTGTTTGAACATCTTCAGGTTTGTCTTCAAGAAAGTTCACATGAAGATTTTCTGTGATTTTGCTTGTCTTCTTGTTGAAGACCCTATATCCCTTGCTGTTTAATGAATAACCCACAAAGTATCCATCATCACCCTTTTTACTGAATTTACCTAGATTGTCAATAGTGTTCAAGTTGATCACATGACATACAAAAGGTCTGAAAAAGTAAATTAAAGGAGGTCTTCCATTGAACAGCTGATAAGGGGTCTTGTTGTGTGCCTTAATTACCAAGGCCCTGTTTTGTACATAACAAGCAGTGGATACAGCTTCAGCCCAAAAGATAACTGGAAGTTTGGAATCAGACAACATAGTTCTAGCAGCTTCAATGAGTGTCCTATTCCTTCTTTCTGCCACTCCATTCTGTTGAGGTGTTCTTGCTATGCTGAATTGCCTCTTGATGCCTTTGTTAATGCAGAAAGAGTCCAGTTTCTGATTTCTGAACTCACCACCATTGTCTGATCTCATGGTAACTACCTTCATGCTTTTTGATAGTTCAATTTGATTGATGAACCCAATGAGTACATCAGCTGTGTCACTCTTCTCAAATAGAAAGAATGTCCATGTGAACCTTGAAAAATCATCAGTAATCACTAAGCAGTACCATTTCTTCATTATGCTTGCCACAGAAGTAGGACCAAAGAGGTCCATGTGCAGTAGTTCCAATGGCTTGGTGGTGGACATACTTGTTTTTGATTTACAAGATGCTCTGTGTTGCTTCCCTTTCAGACATGCAGCACAAGTATGTTCATTGGCAAAGGACTTGGAAGGAAGACCATGAACCATATTATACTTTACTAGTTTGTTCATGTTCTTGAAATTAAGATGACCAAGTCTTCTATGCCATTTCTTACATTCATCTGCTGAAGCTTTGGCAATGAAACATGTTTCATTGTCTTGGAGAGATATGTCCTTGAGATCAATTGTGTACATATTCTTCTGTCTTGGTGTTCTGAGTACAATAGGAGTGTCTTTTGGCAAGACAAACTCCTTTCCTAACACCAAGCATTCAGTGTCAGTAAACAAGACAAAATTCTTGTTATCAGTCATCTGTGACACACTGAAGAGATTGTACTTGAGTTCTTTCACCAAGTACACATTGTCAAAGGTCATCCCATTAGTGACAATGGTTCCTTTTCCTGTTATAGTTCCATGCCCATCTCCAAAAGAAACACCATCATTGTCATGCAGGGGCACAAAGTTAGACAAGTAAGCTTTTTGTCCAGTCATACTTCTTGAGCATCCACTATCCCAATATGCTCTATCATCCCTTGTCTTCTTTGTCACCTGCAAAAAGAAAAACAAATTAGTTTTTCTTGGGGACCCAAGCCATTACAGACTTGGATCTACCTCGTGTATCAATGTAGGATAGCTTATCAAAAACTAGAGATACACCATTGGATTGAGTACCCCTTTTGGGTGCCCAAACCCAATGAGCTGAGGCTTTCACAGCTTTTCCCCATCTTCCCATGTTCCTAGAATACACAATTTTGCTAGTAGGGGATATCCCAGCTTTAGCAGGGGAATCTCTATACTTACCAGAGGGAACCCACCTTTTGTTTTGGCCTCTAGTCATGTGTTGGTAAGGTCTAGAGCCAGTTCTATATGCTGTATAAGGTGTTTTGGGCTTTGGGTGAACATCATTCTCCTTCCTAAGGGCAGGAACAACATATTTATCAGTCACCCTGTTTCTCAAGGCAGGGGCAACATACTTGGCAGGGGAAAAAGATTTTGCCCCTGCATTTAGAAGAATGGTTTTAGGTTGCATATCCTTTAAGGGATTTGCAGCCACCATCTCCATTGGTGCCTTACACTCTTGATAAGTGTGTTCAAAGCTGCCACATGTGAAGCAGGGCTTGGTATTAATCACAAAGTCTTCTCCTAATTGATGAGACTTTTGGTCATTCCAGTTCCTTTTATTACCTCTGACATTCCTGTACATACCAGCATATTTAATAGTGGACTTAGGGGACTGTGACCTGGTCTTAGATTTGGAAGAACTATTCTTAGAACTAGAATTACTACCAAAAATTCCTTCCCTTGAGAATCGAACAGGGTTATCAATTTGTTTTACACCAACCTGTTCCTTTTCAACATCCCTAATAACACTAGTTTTAACTAGATACTCTTCTGTATCAAGATTATTAGGTATATAAGCACTTAAGTCAAACTCAATGTCATCCTGTTTTTCAAAACAAGGAAGACCAGTCCAGGATAGGTCTTTTCTAGGAAAAGGAGCATGGATGTTAGCAGGGGGTGGTGGTATGGTAGCATGCATATTTTTAATCCCAAAACCTGTTTTGTCCCTAGGAGATTGACCAACTTCAACTGCTTTGGTTAAATCTTTTGGAGCTTTTCCAAATTTTTCAACAATTTCCTCATCTATCTTTTGGTTAGCTTTGAAAATTTCAAGTTCAGCAGTCAATTCTTTTATAGATTGGTTATTCTCCTTGGCATCTCTTTCTAGAATCACAATGTGATCCCTATAATCACTTTCTCTTTGCTTATACTCTCTTATGGTGGACTCTAACTGTTCTAAAGCACGTTTATAGTTATCAAGATAATTATCACAATTGATATAGTCAGCTTTTACCTTTCTGATTTGATCATTCAAGGATTCAGTATTTTTCCTACAAGCTTTAGTATAATATGAGTCATCATATACCTCATTGTCAGAGCTGGAACTTGACATGGCCATAAGTGCAAAGTCTTCTTCCTTTTCCTCAGCAATCAAAGCTTGATTTCTTTCCACACTATTTGTCATAGCACTCTAGTCCCATCCACTTGCTCCATCTATCCCCTGCATAGCTACCATGGCCTTAGCACCAGAATCATCATCTCTTGTTTCCTTTCTGTAGCTATTTCCAGTCTTAGGTCCTCTGCATTCCCTGGCAAAATGACCCTTCTTACCACAGTTGTAGCATTCAACTTTTGTTTTATCAAACCCATCCACATCAGAAGGATTAATTGAGATCTTCTTCCCATATTTCTTGTAGAACCTATTGGCTCTCATGCTGAGTAGAGCCATATTCCACTTGATATCCATCTCTTCTAGCCCTTGCTTACTGATTTGACTTAGATCTTCATGTAACACAATAGATCCTTGTGGCCCTTGAGATGCTATAAAAGAACAAGCAGTATCAAGGCTGAATGTAGCTGGTCTTTCTTCATCATAGGAAGGTCCAGACCTGGTAGCAGGGGAATAAGTAGCAGGGGCTACTTCAATTCCACTGTTCTTAGAGATTCCGCTGCTTTGTGATATGAATGCCATGTTAGCAGGGGAATCAATGAATCCACTTGAGTTGGTGGGAATTGTTCCTTTTGACTTCATCTCATTGACAACAGGTTCAAAAACTTTTAAGTTATTGTATATGTCATCAATGTCTTTTTCGTCCAAGTCATCCTTATTCTGCCAAATTGCCTTATAGACAAACCATTCTTTCTGGAGGCTGTTAAGAAACCTGGTATTCACCTGTTCTTTTGATACCTCAATATCAAAGACTTCCAACTGGGCCACCATATCTTGAAGCCTATTGTAAATGGCTCCAATTGATTCATCACCAATTGCTTTGAAAGAAGCAAAATCATTCAGCACTTGATTTTTCTTCTTCTTCTTTGTGGCTTCATTTCCTCCAAAGGTTTTGCCTATGGCTTCCCATAGATCTTTAGCAGTTTTGTACTTCCTGAATCTGAGTTGATGTCTATCAGGTAGAGCCAACAGCAACGAGCTGTGAGCCCTGACATCATGCCTTCTAGCTAGTATCTCCTTATCACACAGAGCAGCAGATTTCTTCTTCTCCTTACTTTTGGAACTTTCACCTTCTTCCTTGCTCTCTTCAACTGCCACCATTTTGTTGAATTGATCACCAAACTCTATGATCTCCCAGAGAACATAGTGTTCCATTTTGAGGTATTGTTGGATTCTGAATTCCCATAATTCAAAGTTTTCAGGATCCAACATGGGTAACTTGAGGTTATTGTGGTTATTGCTGTTTGAGGATGAGTCTGAAGACATGTTTGCTATGAGGATTTTGTTCTTGATTTAGACAAAGTTTCTCAACAAGCTCTGATACCACTTGTTGATCCCAAAGTCAGATCTTAAACCTTAATAGCTTGTTTAAGGGTTGTGATAGAGAGAAAGAATTCAATCTAACACTAGAGAAACTTTGCAAAGTAAAGTAACTAAACAAGATGCGGAATGTAATGTTTAGCACAAGAACAAATGTGATTGAAACGTTGAACTTTAATATATCAAAGATATACGAATACCCAAAATGGTATTAGGGTTTACAAAACCTTAAAGTAATATAATGAAAGACAAATGAGAAAGACACACTTTGCATGCTAACCTAGTGAGTCCTTTTATAGCCACAAGGACTCACGTACAAGATCACTACTAACAAACTATGGAAAGTATTAAGGAATAATAACTGAAACGCGTAAAAATCTATTCCATGTTTATCTTTGACAGCAGGGCCTTTGACTTCAGCAGGGGGACCAATCCCCCTGCCTTTGTTATTTAGCAGGGGGAACTTACTCTAGCAGGGGTACGGATAATCAACTAGCAGGGGAAACAACTAAGCATAGATTTATTCCCAACATAATGGTGGTCCTCAAGTACCACCAGATAACAACATGCATGGTACTTCAGGCGCTGACAAAGGCAAATCTAACGCTGACAAGACCAATTCAGACGTTGATAGCTCAAACATTGACAACAACAGTTCAAGCGTTGTTAGCCCACACGCTGACAACCAAGGTTCAGGCGTTGACAACACTTTTGCACATCTTTTCTCTTCTACTTTTGAACAAGGTGAACCTTCTAATTTATATGAAGAGGTTCATCCTCATGTTGATGAAAGAGAGTCTGAAGAAGAAGATATTGGCAACATGGATAATGAGATTGAAGACACCAGACATTTTGAAGGAGGAGTCCTCACTTCTACTATGAAGAATCACCCTACTTCTCAAATCATAGGTGATATTATGACTCCTGTTCAGACTAGAAGATCTCATCAAGGTCTTGGTGGATTTATTGCCAATATACACAAGAAGGTTGATACCCCTCTTGTGCAAGCATGTTTGTTTGCTTGTTTTCTGTCACAACAGGAACCCAAGAAGATCTTTGATGCTCTCAAAGAACCAAGTTGGGTGGAAGCAATGCAGGATGAGCTTCACCAATTTGCAATTCAGGATGTTTGGGAGCTGGTTGATTGTCCAAGATATGTCAGACCTATAGGGACAAGATAGGTTCTAAGAAACAAGAGAGATGAAAGAGGTATTGTGGTCAGAAACAAGGCAAGATTAGTGGCTCAGGGATATACACAAGAGAAGGGGATAGACTATGAGGAGGTCTTTGCACCAGTTGCAAGGATTGAAGCTATAAGGATCTTTCTAGCCTATGCATCCTGCATGGGCTTCACTGTCTATCAAATGGATGTCAAGAGTGCCTTCCTCTATGGAATAATTGTTGAGGAGGTATATGTGATGCAGCCTCCTAGTTTTGAGGATCCAGAGAATCCAGACAAGGTGCATAGAGTCAAGAAGGCTATGTATGGACTTCATCAAGCCCCAAGAGCATGGTATGGTACTTTGTCTACTTATTTAATGGACAATGGATTCAAGAGGGGCACCATAGATCATACACTGTTTACAAAGAAGAAAGGTAAGGATGTGTTGCTTGTTCAGGTCTATGTTGATGACATCATTTTTGGATCCACAGATCCAAAGCTGAGTGAGGATTTCTCCAAGCTTATGACAGATAAATTCAAGATGATTGCTATGGGGGAGATGAACTTCTTTCTTGGGTTACAAGTTTAGCAGAAAGAAGATGGTATCTTCATCTCCTAGGATAAATATGTGGCAGAGATCTTGAAGAAGTTTGGCTTTTCTCCACATGAAAAGAGGGCTACTACTCCTATGGATAGAGAACACCCTTGGGGAAAGATTGGAGATGGAAAGGATGTTGATGTCAGGCATTATAGATCAATGATTGGTTCATTGATGTATCTCACAGCCTCTAGACCTGACATCATGTTTGCTGTGTGTGCTTGTGCACGCCGTCAAGTGACTCCCAAAGAATGTCACCTTTATGCTGTCAAGAGGATCTTTAGGTACCTAAGATGCTATCCTAGTCTTGGTTTGTGGTACCCAAAGGATTCACCATTGGAGCTGATTGCATATTCACACAATGACTATGGGGGTGATAAGTTTGATAGAAAATCCACAACTGGTGGATGTCAGTTTCTTGGGAGCAGGTTAATATCTTGGCAATGCAAGAAACAAACAGTGGTGGCTAATTCTACAACTGAAGCAGAGTATGTGGCTGTAGCTGCTTGTTGTGGACAAGTTTTGTGGATTCAGAACCAGCTGTTGGACTATGGGTATAATTTCATGCATACCAAGATATTTGTTGATAATAACAACACTTTATGCATTATTAAGAATCCTGTACATCATTCTAAAACTAAACACATTGAAATTAGCCACCATTTTATAAGAGATTGTTTTGAAAAAGGTTTAATACAACCAGATAGGGTTGACACAGAAGAGAATGTGTCAGATTTACTAACTAAACCTTTTGATGCTGGGAGGTTTCAATACTTGGTAACAAGTATTGGAATGATCAATCTCACATAATATGTGTTTTGGAGTCTTTTTGTAAAAGTATGTACAAGATAATGCATTGTTATTAGTCTTTTTGAGGATTTAGATTTTCCACTATATTTTTCTAACACTGACAAAGGTTGCTTGAACGCTGATAAGTGTTTTTGTGACGTTGTCAGCAATATATTTTTCTAACGCTGACAAAGCTTCCCTCAACACTGTCAAGTGTTATCGGGGCGTTGTCAGCAACAATGTTAGTTTTGTGGTTTTCAATCTAAATGTGCAGGTGGTGTTAGCAGTATACCATTGGATACAGAGTTGCTTATGGATCATTGGAGAAGTATTTGGACATGTTTGTTTATTTATGGATGATGGTTGGAATTCTTAATTCCTATCTTGACATAAAAATTTTATGTTCCTGCATATTTTTAGCAACATATGTATCATAGTTTAAAGGGTGGTTTTAGGAACCTTTAGGATGTTTGGTTATCCATATGATACTCTTATCACAATTCTAGATTGTGTCCACAGGTGAGTATGAGTTAGTTTTACTAAATCATGAGGCACTGTAGCATGCAAAGTTGATATACTATGCATGCTGCCAAGACATTTTTGGCCTAGAATTGGTTGTGGTCTGCTGGGAGACTTGGGAATGATTTTATCATGGGTTTTACTTGGGAGTAACAAGGGATTTTATAAGGTAACTTAGTTGTTAAGAGTTTTGGTTAGCAAGGGACACTAGAGGACTGTTATATCTATCTTGCATAAGCAAGTGTGCATAACTGGACAATGCTTGCCGCCCTATAATAATTATCAACTTTTTGGTTATCTTCTCTAGGATAAATTACTTTGTTAAGGTTATTTTTCATTTTTTATAAATTTTTATTTTTGGACGCTGACAAGTATTTTTCCAAGCGTTGTTGTGACCAATTTAGACGCTGACATGGCTTTGGCAAACGTTGACAAGAATATAGCCGTTAGGCGTTGATGGGTTATTTTTGACCGTTGACACTCAATGGTACCTACCAAGTTTTTACTTTTTGACATATTTTTAGGCCGTAATTTTGGGAGCAGATAACTCTCATTTAATGCATGAGATAAACTTATTCTTTTTCAATATTTTCATGATTGCATTTTGAAAATACTTGCCTATTTTTGGGCCAATCACATGCATTTTCTTCTCCTATATCTTTGGCTCCTATTTTAAACAGGGTACCTATTATTCTTGTCTAACACAATTTTCTCTTATAAACTTCATCTTTATCAATCATTCACACAGCTTTCAACAATGGCACCAAAGTTTAAACCAAGTGATTTGGAATTGGGGTTCAGAATTCAACACAACATGGTTGCATATCTTGAAGCTGATGATACTCTGTTTCCCCAATACACACAAATGGTGGCGTATTTGAACGCATCCCCTTTTAGGTATGCTCTTTCTCATGCTCCACTCATTGCTGTCACACATATTAAACAATTTTGGAACAATGTCAGTTCCTCAACAGTTAATAGAGTGACTACATTATCTTCTATTGTTCATGAGCACACATGGGTGGTTACTGAAGCTCTGGTTCACCAAGCTTTGCATCTTGATGATGCAGATGGTATAACCACCCTCCCCATTAGTGAAATAGAACAAGGACTACGGGCTTTGGGTTATCCTTTTCCTGCTGAAGGAACTTTAAATAAATATCATAAACAGGAGTTTCCCCCAGCCTGGAAGTACCTAATACATGTCCTCTTACAATGTTTGAGTCCCAAGTGTACTGCACACAATGAGATCAATAGATCTATTGCAAGTGCTATTGTGTGCATTGCTACTGGGCAAAAGTTTAGTTATTCCAAAATGATTTTTGAGGGCATGTGTTAAAATAAAGGGAACAAAATGACTTTAGCTTATCCTAGATTTTTACAAATGGTTTTTGATGTCCAAGGTTACTGCACAAGGGATCATGATGATTTTTATGAGATCCTTGTGCAAAAGAAAGCAATCTTTATGAAGATGAACTCACCCCCACATCGTGACCTACCCCTAACCCCTGCTATGATTGTTGTCATTGAAGCAGCACAACCCCAACCAGACCCCCAACCCCAAATTGACCCAATACCTGAACCTTTACCTTCACCACAACACATGCAAATTGACCAAGAACCCTTCGACGCTGACACATCAAATGTTGGCGTTGATGTGCCTATTTCAAACGTTGACACAAATCCTTCACAGACCCAAACACCCCTTAACCAACCCACATCTTCTTCTCCCCCAACACAATATAGGTTACAAAAACGCGAAAGGACTACTGGAGTGTTCTCCTTTGGTGGTCCTAGCCATGTAGCAGAGAGAACCACCGCCACAAGTGTGGTTGGTGCTATGGATGAGGCTGTGACTATTGGTTCTGGCTTAGAAGCTGGCCAAGACAGTCCTACCATAATTAAGACCTCATTCATGCCCAATGAATCTAACTTGGGAGGTCAAATACCCATTTTGGAAGAGGGCAGATTGGAACCAATGACTTTGATAGAATTGACGGCAGTCTACATGAGCTTGCAAAAGCAAAATACAGACTTGGTACAAGTTGTCAGCACACAAGGCCTTGAACTCAAGCAATTGACGGAGAGGATTGTTATTTTGGAAACAGCTGCGTCAAGGAGAAGGCAGACAAGGGTCCTTTTATCTGAGGAGGAATCTTAAAAAGGGGAGGAAGCTGCTACGGAGCATGTTAATTTGAGTGATAAAGGCTCACATGAAGCTGCTACAGAACCATTTGTTGAGAGTGGAAAAGGTTCATATGATGAAGAATCTTTGGGTGTAGCTGAAACCCTTACTGAGTTGAAGAAACAGACAGGTTTTGATACGTCTCTAGTCTTTCCTACAAACTTAAATTTGTCATTTACAGCCATGTTGGAGGAAATTGCAAAAGGCGTTGAGGCAGGTAATTTGAGCATTGACAAGCAGAAATTGAACGCTGACATGAGTATCTTGGGCGCTGACAAAGCAAAATTAGGCGTTGACAGACCTGCAAATGAGGTTGGTGTATTCCAGTCATCATCCATCATCAAAGAAGTTTCTTCACAGGTATTACCATCTACCTTACCAACAGTTGATCCATTAGATAAGGGTAAGGGTATTATGGTAGAAGAAGTTGTTCCAAAGAATGCAGCACAAATTGAGTTTGATAGAAAGTTGGCTGCACAAATTGTGAAACAAGAAAGAAAGGAGGTGGGTGAATCACCTTTTGTTATCACTTCAGAAGAGCAAGAAGGAAGTGATGAAGCCAGTTCAGACTCAAGTGTTATGATCATAGAGCAACCAAAAAGACTTGAGTATGGTGATGAGTTGGCCAAAGAGAAGTTGAATGAGTTGAAATTGCAGGTTGATTTTGATATGCCAGAGGTTGTTCAGATGTACCATGCTTGGGAATATAGGTGTATGGAGTATCCACATTTGACCATTTCAGATCAGATATGGGGTTTGGAGATTCTTCTCAGAGTACAAAAGGATTGCAAGGTCATTCTAAAACACAAAGCAAGCAATGTTCTCTCAAATTTGAAAAGGGATAGAAAGGAGTTGTACTTCATGTTGCTCAGATGTCATGGAACAGGGTGGACTTATAAGAAACTGATTGGGTTGACATTTGAAGAGTTGGAGTGTAGAGCTTATCCTATTTGGGTTAGAGTGCAGGAAGAAAACACTCTAAGACTTCTTTCTAATGAAAGAAAAGAAGAACTTGCAGAGGAAATGGAGCTTAAGAAGGCAATGTTTGTTCCCAGACCAGTGAAAAAGGGAGTCCCTCTTGAGTTTCCCAAAGATATGGATCCATTACATCCAAGTGAAGCTGTTATAAGAAAGAGCCTCAAGCTCTCACCATTAGAAGCTTCAGATATGGTACAAGTGTTACCACTTGATTCCAGAAACCCTATTGTAAGCTATGAAGAAGATGAATGTGGGTTTTGGAAGATTGGCAGGTATGGAAAAGAGGTTCACACTTTTACCACCCTTATATCTTTGTTTGCAAGTTTTGATAGAGAAGACTTGGTAGACCTATGGAGGTTGTTAGAGGCCAAGTATGAGACTGAAGCACCAACTTCAGTCAATGGAATAAATCTGTGGTCAACATTCAAGAGAATGTGTGGACCAAGAGATGAAGATCCTGCTATTTGGAAGGATCTTGAAGATGATCTCAGTGGTCTTCAATGGAGATTGTATTCAGCTGCTGGTGTTTATTATTTGAGTTCTACAAAGTTTGCTGAGTATCTACTTGTAGATGGTCAGTATTGCATGTCCAAGGAAGTCTTGGAGAAGATGAATAATACGCAGCTGGAAATTGATTATTCAAGTGACGTGGCCAAAGACTTGATCAGATTTATTTATTACCAATATGAGAAGGTTTGTAAGATTCCTCCTAGTCCTTAATGTTTATTCAGAAACTTGATTACTAGAGTAGATATCAAGTTTAGGGGAGGATTGTTGGGAATAAATTATAGCCAGTCTACTTGAGCGCTGACAAGAGTAAAACAAGCGTTGACAGGAGTAAAACAAACGTTGACAGATCAAGCGTTGACAAGGAGAAGTCAAGCGTTGATACATTGAAGACAAGCACTGATGGAAGGATATACTCTACGTGTTTATTTTATTCTAGATTACTTCTAGTAAAGATAGGAACAACAATGTATTTTCTATATTTATTTTTACCTAGAATAGTTGATACGTAGATTATTGTACAAGGCTTCTTATGTCAATAAAAGAAGACCTTTAGGTTATTGTTCAATATAAGTTTTCATACGTTAAACACTTTCATTGTAAGGAAGTTTGATATCATTAATCAAAGTGAAAGTTTGTTTACATCTTGTGTGTTCTTGTTTAAGTGTTAATTCCGCATAACACTTAGATTGTCATATACATATACAAAGGTTTCTCTAAGTGTATTACTTGATCTAATCTCGTATACATAAAGCTAAATCGATCTAAGTTTGGGATCAACACACATAGTTGCTAATCATGCTGAAAAACCAGAAAAATTCAATGGACAGAATTTTAAGAGGTGGCAGTAGAAGATGTTCTTCTATCTCACTACTTTGAACCTTGCGAAGTTCTTAAAGGAGACTGTACCTCAAGTGGAACCTCATAAAGAAGGTGTCCCCGAAAATCAACAAGCCGTGCAAGCTGTTGAAGCATGGAAACATTCAGACTTCTTGTGTCACAACTATATTTTGAATGGTTTGGTGGACTCTTTGTACAATGTGTACTGCAAGACTAAGCCTGCCAAAGAATTATGGGAGTCGTTGGAACGCAAGTACAAAACTGAGGATGCTGGTACAAAGAAGTTCGTGGTAGCTCGCTTTTTGGATTACAAGATGGTTGATTCAAAGAGTGTGATAACTCAGGTTCAAGATCTGCAAGTTTTGCTACACGACATTCATGCTGAGGGTATGACTCTGAGTGAAACTTTTCAAGTCGCTGCTATCATTGAAAAGTTACCTCCAAGCTGGGTAGAATTTAAAAACTACTTGAAGCATAAGCGAAAGGAGATGATTGTTGAAGACTTGGTTGTTCGTCTTCGTATTGAAGAGGACAACAAGCTGGCTTAGAAAAACACTTATACACCTGATTCTGCCAAGGCAAATATGGTTGAGCATGGTTCGTATTCTTCAAAGTCTAAAGGCAAGAGCTTTGGAAAAGGGAAGAATGACAAGAAGAGCAAAGGGAAGTCTGAGTACCTTGCTCCTAAGAATGGAATTGCGAAGCAGAAGTTCCAAGGAAATTGCTTCAACTGTGACAAGCCAGGTCATCATGCTGCTAATTGCAAAGCGCCAAAGCGGGTGACTCCACGCGAGGCTAATATGGTAAATGATAATGTGGACATGATTGCTATGGTGTCTGATGTCGTTACCATGATCTCGGAAGTTAACCTGGTAGGTTCTAATAATAATGATTGGTGGGTTGATACTGGGGCAACCCGTCATGTGTGTGCTGACAAGAGTATGTTTCACTCTTTCAGAGCGGTTGACAATGGAGAGAAGCTGTACATGGGCAACTCTGCAACTGCTGATATCAAGGGCGAAGGAGATGTTATTTTGAAGATGACATCCGAGAAAGAGCTCAAGTTGACTAAAGTCTTGTATGTTCTGGAGATTCGCAAGAATCTTGTATCCGGATGGCTTTTGAATAAGTTTGGTTTTCGTCTTGTTTTTTAGTCTGATAAAGTTGTACTTTCTAAGAATCAAATGTATGTTGGTAAGGGGTATGCCCTGAATGGTATGTTTAAGCTCAATGTAATAGTTGTTAAGAATGATATCAATAAAATGAATTCTTCTGCTTACTTGATTGAGTCTTCTAATATGTGGCATGGCCGTCTTGGACATGTTAATTTTAATTCAATGCGTCGTTTGATTAAATTTAATGGCATACCAAATTTTCATATTGATTCAAATTATAAGTGTGAAACTTGTGTCGAAGCCAAACTTACAAGATCATCTTTCAAATCGGTTGAACGAAAAACCGAACCACTTGATATGATACACACAGACATATGTGATTTGAAATCACTACCCACAAAAGGTGGCAATAAGTACTTCATCACGTTTATTGATGATTGCACAAAGTACTGCTACGTTTACTTGTTGAAAAGTAAAGATGAAACTATAGACAAGTTTGTTCTATACAAAACCGAAGTTGAGAATCAACTTGGTAGGAAAATCAAGGTTGTACGAAGTGATAGAGGAGGTGAATATGTGTCTCCTTTTGTTGATCTATGCGCATAACATGGAATTAGACATGAGTTTGCTGCTCCTTTTTCACCTCAGCAAAACGGTATTGCCGAAAGAAAGAACCGTACCTTGAAAGAGATGGTTAATGCCATGTTGTTAAGTTCTGGTTTGAGCCGGGACATGTGGGGGGAAGCCATTCTAACAGCTACTTATCTTTTAAACAAGATACCTCGTAAGGATAAATAGGAAACCCCATATGAACTGTGGATGGCAAGAAAACCATCATACCAGTACTTACGAGTGTGGGGGTGTCTAGCCAATGTAGCTGTGCCGACACCTAAGACCCAAACGATTGGACCTAAATCTGTAGATTGTATATTTATTGGATATGCTAAGAATAGTAGTGCGTATCGTTTCATTGTACATGATTCGAAAAATCCAGATATACACAAGAACACAGTTATAGAATCAAGAAATGCGTCCTTCTTTGAAAACATATTTCCTTGTTTAAAGAAGGAAAATGGAAGCACATCTAGAATAGATGATGCAGTCATCCAAGATAAGAGACAACGCGATGATAATGATCTCCAAGATGAGAGACAAGATCAACCCGAGGAAGAAGAGGTTGAACCTAGAAGAAGCAAACGGGCGAGAACCGAGATATCATTTGGACCCGATTTTGTCTCTTTTATGGTAGAAAATGAACCCACTTCTTATCAAGAAGCTGTAAATTCCTCGGAAGGGCCTCGATGGAAAGAAGCGATTAATAGTGAAATAGAGTCTATTTTACAAAATCATACTTGGGAGCTCGTGGATTTACCTCCTGGTTGTAAACCACTAGCCTATAAATGGATCTTCAAGAAGAAGATGAAAGCCGATGGCACCATTGATAAGTACAAAGCAAGATTGGTGATCAAAGGTTTTAGACAACACGAAGGTCTAGATTACTTTGATACTTATTTTTCTATTACGCGAATAACTTCTATTAGGATGATTCTTGCTATTGCTGCATTAAGAAATTTAGAAGTTCACCAAATCGATGTGAAAACGGCTTTTCTAAATGGAGATTTAGAAGAAGAAATATACATGAACCAACCCGAGGGTTTCATGGCTCCTGGACAAGAGAGCAAAGTTTGTAGGCTTGTTAAGTCATTGTATGGGTTAAAGCAAGCTCCAAAACAATGGCATCAGAAGTTTGATCACGCCATGCTAGAGGGTGGATTCAAAAGTAATGAATGCGACAAGTGTGTTTATGTCAAAGACAAAAATAGTGGATATGTAATCTTGTGTCTTTATGTCGACGATATGCTTATCGTTGGTAGTAACGACAAGATGATCAAGTCTACTAAAGACATGTTGAAATCAAAGTTTGACATGAAAGATATAGGTTTAGCTGGTGTGATCCTTGGAATAAAGATAATACGAACTCAAAGTGGACTTGCATTAACTCAAGCACATTACGTGGACAAAATTCTTAATACTCATAATGCAGGAGATTCCGTCCTAGCTAGAACTCCAATAGACACCAGTTTGCATCTATCTAAAAATAGAGGCGTAGGTGTTGCCCAATTAGAGTATTCAAGAATTATTTGCATGTTAATGTATTTGATGACATGTACCCGACCTGACTTAGCATATGCTGTTAGCAGGCTGAGTAGATATACTAGTAATCCAAGTGATGCACATTGGAAAGATATGACAAGGGTACTTCATTATTTGAGATACAGTCGCGATTATGGACTGAATTATGCTAGATATCCATCTGTTATTGAAGGATACAGTGATGCAAATTGGATATCTGACATAAAGGATTCTAGATCGACCAGTGGATATGTGTTTACACTAGGAGGGGCCGCTATATCTTGGAAGTCTTCCAAGCAAACTGTAATAGCTAAGTCCACGATGGAATCAGAATTTATCGCGTTAGATAAATGCGGAGAAGAGGCGGAATGGCTACGTCAATTCGTAGAGGACATACCCAGGTGGCTTAAACCGGTAACGGCCATTAGTATACATTGTGATAGTCAATCGGCAATTGGCAGAGCTCATAGCACAATGTATAATGGAAAGTCTAGACATATCCGTCGTCGACATAATTCGGTACGACAACTACTCTCAACAGGAGTTATCTCAATTGACTATGTGAAGTCAAAGGATAACATCGCGGATCCGCTTACGAAAGGCTTAAGCAGAGAGTTAGTTAATAAGTCGTCTAAAGGAATGGGACTAAAGCCCTTAAAGGAATGAGTTTCTATGAAGGAAAACCTAACCCAGTTGACTGGAGATCCCAAGATCTGGGTTCAATAGGACAACCTAATCATAGAAATGTGGGGGAAGTCACGTCAATGTGGGGGAGTTACTTAATACAGTAACTTTCCTAGTCCATTCCTAGAACAATGTGACATGTTGAGAGGTTAAACATATGGCTTAATGATTCAGGATGAAATCATAAAGCATAATGATTCAAGATGAAATCATAAAACATATGTTTTTAATGATTCAAGATGAAATCACCTATGTGAGAGAGAAGTGGGGTCGCTTCGAAGGAAATTGTGGGGGCGTAATTTCTAAGAGCTCTTGCAGAACTAGGCGAGTGTTCATGACCATAACGAACACGACTATGAGGACTTGACAAGGTCAGGGAGAGTCTTGTGTGAGTGTGTATTGTCGTCTACGTAAACAGAGGCTGAGTTCAAGGACATCGCGTCTACTCAGATCTAGGAGACTAAGTGCATCTCACAAGGGAAGGTTCAAAGGGTTACACCTACCTATCCTATGCAGGACTTAACCGCAGAAATATTGCCGAAACTTTCGTGTGTTTTCGACCGATTCCCACTCATGTGGGGGATTGTTGGAAAATGTTTTGCAAAATATGGTTTTTGCAATACTTTGGACATAAATTTATATATGTATATGTTACATATATTCGTAGTACTTAGTAGCTTTGCGTTCTCCTCGAAGAGAGCTTCGCAACGAGCTAAAGTATGTCCAATATGGAGTTAATATGAATGAGATATCGTGTCTCAAAGTGAGTCACGTGAAACACAATATTTGGAAAAATATTTGTCCCACATCGCTTTAAACATGAAGTGAAAACATGTTTATAAGGAAATCCTAGTTTCTACCCTACAATATTCATTTGTGGGTTTTTACTCCCACGCCTACGCGCGCGCAGGGGGGGGGGGGGGGGTGCAGAAAATGGGATTTCTAGGCCAAAAACAGGTTCGAAGCTACTGAACTTGTGCACGAGCGCGCGACCTGTGGATACGAATGCAACTCCGAAAACTGGCTTGGGTGCGGGCAGATTTCGGTATCTTTTTTTGGAATAGATATAGACTTTCTTATTAAGTCATGATAGAATTTTCCTGTGTTTATGAAATATATGCAAATCGTGTTTATTTTTAACAGATTTGTATGTCTGATTATTTTAGAAGTATATATTCTGTCTTGGTGACCAAGACATGAATTAGCTATAAAATAAACCATTCTCATTCAGTTTTAATCCTCAGAAAAACGCAACTTTTTCTTTACTCCATTTCCAGTTCGTTCTCCAGCAGCTCGTCGATCAGAAACACGCAAGCTTCCGTGATCTTTCAGGCAAGTTTGTTAAGTCCGGCTGTACAACAGCTTTAGACGTTGTACCCTGGGAAACAGACGGCGAATCTGTTTTAAGGGAAGCGTGTTAAACACGTGCCTCGTCTTTGTTTTACTGCTTTCTTCATTACTGTTAATTATTTTCTGTCATTTAAATTTTGTCAATTTAATTTCTGTTATTTTATTGTAAATTCGATTTTATAATAAAAGTGTACACCGTTTCCTACAACAAGTACCAAGGGTTTTAGTAAACGCTATAACCACATAATATAGCAACATAAATAAATATTTGTAGTGTTATATATACTAACAAAATGCAAGTAGATATTCACAAAGACAATAACAAGTTAAGATGGCAGAAAGTCATAGAGAAATAGAGATTCAACCAATGAATTCTGCAGCAGTAAATTTTGCAACAGTAAATTCTTCAACAGTAGTAAATTCTTCAACTGTATCTTCGGAAAAAAATGAGGCTACCCATGTCAGAAATTAGCTGATAGTGGCAGCAGCCCTCATTGCCACTGCCAGCCACCAAGGATTGCTGAGTCCTCCTGCGTCCATCGAGCGCAAATGGGCTTTAGTTGCATTCATTTGCGCAAACACAATGGCATTTGTATCATCAGTTACGATCATTGAATACATGTCAGGATTATTTCCATATCAACGAGAGATCCGATTGTGTTACTGGACATCGGGTCTCTCCGCGGGGTTAGCTGCTAGCTCACATATACACAACGCAGGGCCCGTATCAAAGACAATATTTATGTTGTGTTGGTTAATACCACTCCTTATTCGTCCACTCCCTAAACTATTGAAACGCATCTGTACGTAAGTGTTAAAAAAATGAACAATTCATGTTTTTATTATTAAAACCAAATGTAACTACAAAGTGCAAATTCTGTATTCGCTCATGATATGTATGTTTTCCTTTCGTGATCAATAAATGTATATCTTCGTTTCGCTGTTTTTTTTTCTTTTTTTACTGCAAACGGCACACACACCATAAATTCTACACAAGCCAACTTTTGTATCAAAGCCTATAAATAAATAAATGAATTGTTGGGATTTTGAAACTAGTTAAAACATTAACTACGGGTACGCAGTGGAATGGATCTAGTATGACATACATAATTAAGCACATAATAAAAACAATTTAAAACCAACGTAAATCAATTAATGCGTTTTTTCTTGATCTTGAACTTTAACGGTTAAATTACCGTCTCTATCGTTTGCTCACACGACACGTCAAACGAACACACCACGATGCTAGTGGTAACTTCACTTCTCGAACAACTAGTGTATTTATCTTGTAACTAGAAACCCTAGATCCAAAACCCTAACTGGGATTACGTAAGGATCAGTTTATAGAATGTTACAAGACACTTGGAAAAATTCACCCGAAACCCTAATTAGGGTTTGCGTTTGGACGAACCACAAGGGGAGACCAAAAAAACAAGACTAAAACCTTAATACGAGGATCAAGGGTTTAGTATAGGCTAAGAAACTTCACAAGTAAGTACCAAAAGATAGTTGATTTTGCAAAGGTTTACACTTTATGTGAATTTAGGGTTTAAGGGAAAATTTGTATGGTTTTGGTGTGTGGTTTGTTACGATCGGACGAAATAAAGAAAACAAGGGAGAGACAAAAATTATGGGGTATATGGATGTGTATTTATACTAATCCTCCACCTCCTTAATTACGTGTTCCCTACTCCAAGAAATCTAATTAAAGCAAATGTATCTTAATCAAATATCCAAGAATATTTAGTTACCAAAACAATAACCAAAAAAATCTTCTAGAACCCCTATGTATATATTCGACCGATTATGGCCATGGGGTGTTCTAGAATTGATTTGTTCCCAAATTTAAATAACGCACTAACGATAAATTAATTAAATCCTGTTAATTAATTTAACTACAGTTAATTAAAATATAGTGAAATTTTATTAAACGTTTAGTTAATAAATAAATAAACGTAAATAAAAACGTGTTATTCGTGTTGATTGTGTGCCCCCTATAGGCTCACGCATTTCCGATGACTAAACGATCGCATATCCCAACAGCTCCCACTTGTGAGAGTTTAAGACATAGTACGTCCATAATAAAGTATCTAGCAACACTTTATTTTAATCGGAAATGATTGAGGTATAGTTTCAAGAAGAATATCTCAAAAGTATAAATGGTATACGATTATGTGACTTGCTAATAATCATCCCTTTGTTACTAGTACCGCTAAACCATGGATATGGATCCTAACTCATTCCATAGAGTTTAACTTTTAGTTTCTCGTTATAGAAGTTAATTCAAACATACCAAATGTAATCAAGTATCATGTTGATTTACTCTTTGGGTGCGGCCACGCAATTATCTGATTACTTCTGGAGAGGGCCTAGTGGTACTAATCTTCACTATATCAAGTGGAGGAACAAATTCTATATTGACTGCAAGTGTCTGTGGATCGCTGCTTCACAACACTTCCAACTATAGCCTTTATACATACCGCCTGCGAGATAGCCTTTAATATATAATCAAGAAGTGATATTCACACATGCACAAACCTGTTTGCATCTCAAGTCTAAGGATGACTTAATTACCATTTTCTAAATCTTACTCATGACAAGGATCCAAAAGTAACGATTTGAAAGTTCAAGGTGTCCAATATGCATCCCTTATGAATAACACATGAGTTTGGTGGGAACCGTCCATATATTCAAAAAAATATAACCAACACACACATTTTTCTTAATATAGACAATATTCCCATATTACTAACCGGCAATGGACATATTTAAGAATAATCAAATATTTAAGGATTAAAACATACATATATAGGACGACAGTAATTATATGAATGAATGCAAATATCAAGTATCTTTATTCATCAGAAAGTAATAACTGTCTTACCATCCCAATTATCCAAATACTAAAATAGATTGCACGAAACTAATTTAGCAAGCTGAAGTGAAATGTTTTCAACATTCTTAATTTTTCTTTACAAGAATGCTAAATAGTCATCTAAGTAAACTTACTGATACTTTTTTCAAACTTCACAAATTGTAAAGCTTGGAAAAACAAGATGAGTGTCTTATCGTACATGCTCATACCATTGCAAGTGTCATATATGATGATATCGTCATACCTTGTATTAGGTATTTAAAGTCAACGATATACTGACAGTCATCTTTACAGTTTCTTAAAATATAAAGTATTCTTATTCCTTAATGTGTAAAGCAATAATGCTTTTGATTGAGCATATCTAGTTAGAAGATTTATCATAAATGAAAAAGCCTTCTTTACTAAAATTGATTAACCTCTAGCATAAGTGTACAATACAAAACTATGATTTATAATTCGTAAACATTTGTATTAACAATAATCTAAATACTCCCAGTTAGATATTGTTGTTTTCATCTCACTTTGATCTTGTGGAAAAGTGACAACAAGTCATATACACAATATAATATATACATTATGAATTCTTAGTTAAAAACATAAGGTTTCCATTCATGTAATAAATTATGTCAAGTGAAATATATCATTCGATACTCGCTTTAATGATGTATTGCATTGTGTTTAACTTAATTACCGCATACGTTTATTCCAATAAACATTTATTCCAAATACATTAGTTTTATTCTATAAATTCTCAAATGAAGTTTTGTTCTAGTCTTAAGGATTATCATCTATCTTAGATGGAAAGATATCTTTAATATGTTATGCAACATATGAATCATAAAGGAAAAACATAGAGCTCCCACTTAATGTCAAGTGTACTCTAAACTATCTAAATTTAACCAAAATCATATTGAATTAAAATCCAGATTTAGTTTCTAGATGCATGATTCAATCCATACTTAGATTATTTATCATGTATACTCAATAATGATTTTATAGACTCATAAACCTTTTGATTACATACCATTCTTGCAAAGGGTAATCATAAAGGAGAACTATAAAGCTTAATTGACATATTCCATATACATAGAAACATATATGACAATCAATTATCTTTATTTAATCAATGCGTGTATGGAGGAATGATTTAATCATAGTCAATTGCTTGAGTAAAATTAAAAACTTCCTATTATTAGCCATGCATTAATTATGTATACCATTTTGTCCTTGTGAGTATTTCTTCAAAAGAAACTCCTTCCAACCTCATAGGTTTATAATTAGGAGAACCATCAATCAAATTCAAAAGATTGAGTTTCCCTTTAAGGACTGCATTTTATCATTCATCGTTCTAATACATTTATCAGTTTCAAGATATGATAAT
Source organism: Glebionis coronaria (assembly GCA_025667525.1). NCBI lineage: Eukaryota > Viridiplantae > Streptophyta > Magnoliopsida > Asterales > Asteraceae > Glebionis > Glebionis coronaria. The sequence goes on from CM046877.1 coordinate 644,857,656, forward strand.
ATTCATTAGCAGTTAGTAGATTACAAAGATGTCTTAACTTGTATTCCTCAACATTGATATTAAAATATCAAGAAAGTGATTAGGTATCCTTGCGGATTTATGAATGAGAGTAACATTTACTTTGGTTTGACATTTTCATGCTTAACCAAATATGACATCAACAAGTGGATTTTGAAGGTTATGTATTTTTCTCTTGAATATCTTCAAGATTTGTTATAACTCCCACTTAATTTTGTAAGTAGAGATAATTTTCTAAATACTAAGTATTTAAGCAACAATAAATTGTTCTTACTAGGAAGACTACAAAAATACATTTCAAATTCTTATCTCAAGTTTGTTAATAGTATGCTTCATAAGATATTAACAAATTAAAGAACTTTAATCAAGACATATTGGGATTTCTCCCAAGAACCCTAATTACGGTTTGTAGTATAAACCATAATTCTTGCATCACTTTTAACCAATAACCTTCGAAAAGGTTTGTGTTACGTCAAGCTAGGAGGAACACCAAAACTACAATCATCAAGCTAAGAAGTGTAGAAAATCAAAAAACCCCAAGAGGTTTTAAGATTAGATTGGTTTGAGTGGAACAGCCAAAAATCCCTAATGATTTAGGGTTTCCAGTTATGGGTTGTCTTGAATACCTTCTAGGTTTGAACTATATTGAGTGTATCAATGATACACGTAATTTTATAACCTTGAGATCATGGAGGTAGATTAATTAAAGCTATCATGAATGAAACTATATGAGTATAGTTTGTTTAAACTCTTTAAACATACCATAATGATTTGGTATTCTATGAGTATTGGAATTGTGAGACTTCATCAGAATTCCATAGATAACTTAGTTCTCTTTGGATTAAATACTTTTCAATTGGGTCGTGTACCAAATTACAGTATCAATATTTTAAAACCAAGTGCATGCTATAATGTATATTTCTCGAATAATGCGAGAACCATGTGTTTACAAGAAGACATAGTAGTTCAAGAATTATATGTTTATGTATTTACAAGAAAACAGACCATGTCAAGTATACATTACAAGTCTTTGAATAATTCAAAGATCTTATGTTTATTTGTTAACAACAATACATAACTATTTAAATAATTGTTATTGTGATGCTGGATTCAAGACTGATAGAGATGATGATAAATCTCAAACTGGGTATGTCTTTGTTTTGAATGGAGGGGCGGTAGTATGGAAGAACTCCAAGAAAAGTACTACTCCGCAATCTGCCACAGAAGCTGAATACATCACTGCTTATTCGAAACCGATGAGGAAGTTTATTGGAGAACTCGGCCTAGTTCCTACCAATGACGAAGCTATAATGATGCACTGTGACAGTTCAAGTGCAACCATCATTGCTAATGGACCTGGAGTTCCGCAAGGCGCCAAACACTACCAAAGGAGATATCATTATGTTCATGAATGTATCGAACTTGGTGAAATTGATTTAGTTAGAGTTCATACATATAATAATATAGCAGACCCGTTTACGAAGGCTTTACTTGGTAAAAAGATTAATCAACATGCTAGGAGCATTGAACTTCTTCTTGCTAGTAGTTTCATGTAATCTGTATTCTAGTATTTGGATAAAGGATATTATTAACAATATTTATTTTATGAATAGAAATATTTGATATGTTCGTTTTTCATTAATGTTTGTTGGTCCTATTTTTGCATGTTTATAGCCTTGAATAATATGTTATTCTAAATAGTTTGTGTCGATCAATTATATGAGAGTATAAGTGAATTAAGATATATTTGAGATGGTAATATTTGTAGAATATGTAAAAATAGTTCACCAACTAACAAAATATTCATAGGTTGCATATTGGACATCTCCCACTAACAAGTCAATCAGCTTATTATGGATCGTCGTCTTTAAGTAAAACTTGTAAATGATTTACATGACTAAATCATTTGACTTGAGATGCAAGCTGGTCTTATATATGTGTATGTACTTTTTTCTATAGTTCTAACACTATCCTTAACAAGGTAGTAATAAAGGCTATAATCATTTATATCTTGAAGCATGTAAGAAGCACATGTAATCAAGATATAATTTGTTCCTTCAACTACGTTTAAAGAATAATGCGACTGGGCCCCTTGTTTGATTTATCAAATGTGCGTATGATCATGCCCAATGATAGTCTAGATTTGTCTCGATTAAGTTGGTAATCTTGATTCAATTATGTAATACGAGAAACATAATAGTTAAAATAAAATGACTTTGGTCCATATTTATTATTAACATCACATTTGAGAAACAAAAGAAATGCAAATATTTAAGGTCATTTAAATGTATTTTATGGAAAACTACACTTGGGAGTTTCCGGGAGCACTATCACATGTCCAAGTGGGAGCTGTTGGATTATGTACACGTAATAATATATGTGCGAAAGCCGTCCCTATCATTAAGGGGCGCACACGTTATCGTTAAACAATAAATATAATAAATATAATGTTATATTAATTGTTTATTAAACCATTAAATAAATAAATGGAAAGAAGGCTATAAGCAAACAAAGGGTTACACCCTTTTGGGCTTGTAGTCGATCGAATACTCACTTCCATGAGGAGGTGGGCTGGTTACGTGCATGCAAAGTAATTATGTGTATATAAAGAGGTTTTGGAGTTCTTATTATAAACAAGATTTATCCCTAAAACTCTTCTCTCTCGCGATCAATCGGAACCCTTAAAGGGGTTTTTGGTGTTTGGTTTGTTCGACTAAAAGGGAAGAAACCACTAGGGTTTCTAGTGTTGATTGATTCAAGAGTTTGGTTTATCGGCAGTTTAACAAAAATGTATTAACATACTTATTGCTTGTATAAACATATTGTGTGGTATACTTAGAGAGATCATTGTTTGGTCTTAAGTGGGTTTTTGGTTATTTGATAAAGGCGTTTTAATCCATTGCTAAAAGGTATTATTTCTTTATGTTTTGTTAATTAATTGTCTAAACGTTGATATTTTGTTTATTCCGCTATGTATTTGAGATTATTAACGTGTTAATATGGTTAAAATTTTATGAATTATTAACCTATTTAATAATCCAATTTTAACTATCAAAGCTTCAATAAAAATATTCAGAGGGCGTTTGGTTAAATTGAGGGAAATGAGAATGAGTAAGGGTAAATGAATACAAAGGAATGCAATGAGCATTTCCTAGTATTATCATTACCATTATTAGTTATTGTTCAATTTAAGTTGTGGTGGTGATTAGGAGATGGTGGCACAACGGCTAAGGTGATAGTCAGGGTCGCGACAATGACGATGTTGGTAGGAAAAGCATCTAATGGAACTTAGTGACGACTAGTGGTGGTTGAGGATATCAGTTGTTTCAACACACGATTGCGGACTTGTGGTGGTCGGAAGAGGTGACGATCGGAGGTGGGGGTGATGGTAATGGCGATGATCGATGGTTTGTTGATTTTTAGGTGGTTATTGACGGTTGGTGGTTGTGATAAGCGGTTGTGGTGGTTAGAAAAGGTGGCGACAGGGTGTGGAGGTTGTGGCAGTGGTGACGATCAACGGTGTGGTGGTGGTAGTAGTGGCGCCGTCGGTATCCGTTAATGATGGTGGTAGAGTGTGGTGGTGACATCGGTAGAGGTGGTGGTCGCTGGTGGACAAATACACACTTGAATCCACGGTGAGAGGGTAGCGGTCGATGGCAGTAGTTGTGGTGGCGGTGGTGGAAGGTGGTGGTGGTGTTGAGAGAATGATGATAGCGATAATAACGATGATCAATAATAGTAGTGGTGGTAGGTAAAAACATACACATGCCTAAGTTTATTACTTCTAATTTAAAAAAAAATCATTATTCTTTGATAAATAATAATTCACTATATTTTTCCTAATCAAGCATTATTAAATATTCTCATTTTCATTTTTCACTCTGTAAAACCTCTAACCAATCGTGTGTTGAGTTTTAATTCTCGTGATGGACTATATTTAGTGCATTTTACTATCTATTATTTGGGTACAAAAAGTCCATTCAAGTTGGAATATGTATGTACGTTTCTTATATACAACTAATATACATTAATCTCATCCGTCTTAAAATTATATTCCACGTTACTATTTTAGAACCTAATAAGTTAATTATTCATTTCTAAAAATAGATAAAAAATATATATATTAAGTTTACTATATCATCCTCACTTGAAACTATTATTACAAAAAATAAAAAAAATATTGTAAATTAACTGATTGAGAGTAAAATTGTTATTGTGTAAAAAATAAGAGAGCTAAAACTGAAAAAATAATATTTTTATTTAAATACGTATTTTTTATCGGTAGACAATAATTATAAGACGAAGGAAGTATATTCCAAAACATCAACACATAATATTATAACCAAGCTTGTAAAAGTCTTATCTTTTAAATCATATCAAATTATCCATGACACAAGCTAGTCACATAATCAAACAATATAGAGACACTCAAAATACTTTAGAATAAATCATCAAGATGTAAATTTATGCATCTCCATTTATACATGAAAAAAAATAAATAAAACAAATACTAGTGTACATATTTCTTATCTTGAGAAAAAATAAATAAATGAATAGGGGGACTTAAATCCATTTCCTACCGATAAGCTCTTTGATTCTCAAACGATAAATTAAGACGAAAATTTTGGTGGTGGTGGGAGTAGGTGATGTGTTGGATGCACCTAATTGTTATTATTATTAAAACATGTTCTATGATCAGGTTTATGGTCGACAACTGCTAGGGCTCCTCCCGTAACAAAGGGGTGCCTTAGCAACTGAGCCGCGGTCCATTTGCGTACAGGGTCCATCTGTAAACAGCACCCCACGAAGTCTCAAAACTCAGGAGACGCGGTTAAGGGAGCTTGTGGTGGATGAGTCATGCAAATTGCACACATGAGACTTGCCCAATCTCCTTGTCTTCCTACTGAAATTTGAAATCGGCCTATATAGAATTCTAAGATACAAACACCTACACTCCATATATCGCCTTCAAACCCATCGTATTTCCCTTGGTTTATATCCGTGTTTATTCGCTCTAGACTCATGTATGCAATTGTGATGTAGCGAAAACAAGGATAAATAATTGAATCTGTTGACCCACAAAGAATGGCAGACACAATCCTTCCAACTATCGTTGATTCAAAAGAATACCGATAATCAGGCAAACTCTAACAATCGTTGATTCAATGAATACCCGATTATTAAGAGAAAATTGAACAATAAACCCTAACCTGGATTCAAGTCAATTAACAAAGACTAAAAGTCTGTTTTTTGTTCAAAACTTCATTAATAATTCAATACAAAAAGTCCTAATTATATAGAAAAACTAAACTTGTGAAAAAAGATAACAATATTCTTCCCAGGAAACACAAAATCAGAAAAATAAATAAAACATACCACAAAATAAGAAAATTAAAATAAAAGATATCATAAACTAAAGGAAACTAAATAATCAGTTTATTCTTCTTTCTCCATCATTCTCCCTCACTTCAAAAAACTCGTCCTCGAGTTTGTGTCACTCGTCCTTTGTACGCATAGAATCCAAATTTGTATCCCTTCCATTAAATTTCCTTTCTTTAAAATGAATCGACCTCGAACCTTGATCGTCTTTAAACCCAACTTGTCGACCATGATTAGTTTGGATCATTGTAGAACAAAGACTATTAACCACAACTACAATGTCTTCAATGTTGTCTTCTTTCCTACCAAATTCTTTTTTCTTCGTAAATCCTTCTTTTTCCTCAATGACATCTTCAATATTTGTATCATAAACTAGCATCGGTTGTTCTTCATATTCATCAAATATGGGAGGTCCATCATAATCATTACTAGCCGCACCATAATCTTCCCATTCATCAAAAGATGAACCATCGACCTCAAAAAACGGATATTCTAACATCTTAATCAGGAACTTTGGCTCTTGATACCAACTTGTTGTTCCCATTTAATCCATAACACAAGATTCTTAGAGAGAGAAAGAGGAGAAAAGTAGAGAGAGAGAGTAGAGAGAGAAGTGGAAGGTTTACACTAAAACTATGTGTTTAATGAAATGAACCAACACCCTCTTTCACATGTGAAAGAGGGTTATATACCCCACGGCTCTAAGGCCTTTGTGGGCTTTATCTTGGGCCGGGCTTGGCTTTGCTTGGGCTTACGCCCCTAACTTAGACAATATTAGCTTAAAGTCCAAGCCCGGTTAACCCGACTAACCTATTACAATACAAGACCACTAATGACTAAGATGACCTATTACATTCTTGTTCGACTATACAAAATATAGGGCTAACAATCTCCCCCAATGTATCGGTCATCTTAAAAAGTTTCAAAAGCATAAGATGATTGAGTGAATACATTCTTGTAGAGGAGATCTTCCTGCTTTGGTCTTGTAACTTGGTCTTGATCTTCTTTGTAACAGCTTTGTTCCTTCATGCTTTCGTGATCTTTATCTTGAGCCTTTGTCATTTGACTTTGAGTGCTTGAGATCTTCATCTGTACTCCTTGTGACTAAGATGACCATTACATTCTTACATTCTTAGGTATCTTAATTATCGCCATCTTGTGCTCTTGTGACTTCTGAATCGACATCGGTTGCACAGCTACGCCACCTTCTTGATATGCAGCAACATATATATACACGGATAAAATGGCTTTGAACATTTCATCCTAACTCGGTAGCGTTTTACCTCCGGTCGGTGAAGACCGTTAAACGGTATTAAATACTGTACCTGTGATCAGGTAGATTCGATTAAGAACCTCCTTGACAGGGTTTCCCGGTGGTAGTAGCCAGTTCTCTTTACTCGACCGTCTCAAAGCAGACTGCGAACGTAAAGAGTGAATCATAAGGATAAATTATCCGTCTGATTAGAGTCGTCAATTCAGATTTCCTGGAACAAGTTTGATTCTAAAAGAATCGCACCATTGTTGCTTTCCAGTTTGTCACAAGCTCGATTCATAAGAATCTTGCACGTTACCTACCGCAGTGCTGTTTGATGTTGACACTGGAAGGATTTCCATTCGTCACTGTGAACACTAAAGAGTGTCACTCTGAATGTTCTGGCAAGATCACACGGATTTTGCGAAGAAACCTGGAATCAAGTTTGAATCAATTAAGAATCGAAACTTAGTTGCTTTCCAGTTCTCACAAGTTTGATTCGTGTAGAATCGCACAAGTTACCTACCATGAGCTTGTTTAATGCTGACTCAAGCAGGATTTCCATCTTCATTGTGAATCGTATCACTCAGATGTTCTGGCAATATCACAAGAATAATGCGGAGGACTCGATTGTGTCCTAATGATATGATAGATAGATCTCGTTTGGCTCTAGACTCAATAAGTGCATTTTGGTAATCGGAGGCTGGAGCAGACTGCCACCTTTTCAATATTAACTGACTCGGAGTGAGAAAGTCAATAGATACGTGTTGATCTCCGTGACAATGAGACAAGTTTCTTTTGAGAGAAACTCGAATGGCTGGGGAAGGGTTGTGCATCGCATCACTGGGTCCATGACACTTGTCTTCAAAAGATGTGTTAACCCGGTTTCTACCTAAGTTGCACAGAATATTCAACTCCTTCAATGCTTACCAATACGTCATCATTAGCACCTTGTTGTGATTGTTCTAGTGCTAACTTAAGTAATTGGTCCGCATTCAGCTTCATTTCACTCCATCTTTCCTAAGGACAACTATTTCTAGCTATGGAATGTCCTTGGGTAGATCCCTCCGGTTCTGGTTGGATCATAGGACTTAGTTTCCTATCCTAAACCACCTTTTGACTCCATCGTTCCGTCGTGGATAGTAGGTTGTTTTGGGTAAAGATCGTAACCATAAAACCATTGAAAACCATTCAAAGTGCTTGATAAAAATCAAAACTTTTAACACTTTGAAAGTTTTATCTTTTCGAAAAGCTCCCCCTACACACATGCATCGATATACGAAATAGTTTGGCATGTGAAGGAAAGAGTTGCACTTGAGTCTTTAAGATCACATGTTGCGATATATTACATTTTAATCACATTTTCTCCCCCTATCTCTAATATAAAAACATCATATTAGAGATACCAATTGATTAAAATATGACATTTTCCGAAAAATCGACGGGAGAGAAACATGTGTGCACGCATGAATCATGGAACATTTTCAGTCGGGTCGCTCCCCCTCAACAATATATGTGTATCTTGAGACAAAATTTGACACAATTTTAGAAAAGCGACACCACAAAATATGTTGAGGTACGGAGTTGAGATGCCTTTTCCGATATAATATATTACATTTGACAATTTCATATCATTTTCGGAATGTGTTGGATGCATAAAATATGACAATTTTAGAGATGTACCCAACAACATTAAAAGGCTTGATTTTAAAACGCTCCCCCTCAAAAATTGATCAAAATAACATATGACAATTTTGAGATATAAAAACCACTTATGAGGAAGGGAGTGTTGAACACACAATTTTGAAAGATTTAGAAAAACCTTTTGAGAAATTCTTGAAAAATTGTGTTCAACGGTTTTAAAATAATCAGGATAGAAGACTTCTCTTCTATTGATTAGGGAAAGCGCACTGAAACGTACACTCCCCTTTCGGGTCCGTTTTTCATGAGCTCAAAACTTTGATTGTTTTGTGACTAGCTCATGACCGAGAAAAATAAATTTCCTGTTGTAAAGGATAAGTTATCATCCGTGATAAACTTTCCTTAAGTTGAAGTTCGAGTTCTAAGCTGACATTTACTTAGAAATCGTTTTTCATGAACTTAAAAACTTTGAATGTTTTTTATGAGAAGCTCATGACCGAGAAATATAAATTTCCCGTTGTAAAGGATAAGTTATCATCCGTGATAAACTTTCCTTAAGTTGAAGTTCGAGTTCTAAGCTGACATTTACTTAGAAATCGTTTTTCATGAACTTAAAAACTTTGAATGTTTTTTATGAGAAGCTCATGACCGAGAAATATGAATTTCTCGTTGAGAGGGATAAGTTATCGTCCGAGATAAACTTTCCTTAGTTGAGGTCCGAGTTCTAAGCTGTGATGCGCCTATAAGTCATTATGAGAGTATATCAAGCAGCTTCATTTGCCAAAACCTCCAAGTCTTCTGGAGTCATATACTTCATACCAAGACGGCCAACGAGATACGCAAACCTATCTTTCGATAGAGCTTTTGTAAACAAGTCTGCCAGCTGGTACTCAGTTCTGACAAAGTATAATTCCACGATGCCACGTTCCACTTGTTCCTTGATGAAGTGATATCTGACATCGATGTGCTTGGTGCGGGAGTGCTGAACCGGATTGCAAGATATGGCTATGGCCGACTTTGAGTCACAGTACATAGGTATTTTATCAAAGTGGAAGCCATAATCCGTGAGTTGAGTTCTCATCCAGAGGACTTGAGCACAACACGCGGATAGAGCCACATATTCTGCTTCAGCTGATGAGAGCGAAGTGCAATCCTGCTTCTTTGACGACCAGCTGACAAGCTTGTCTTCCCCTAGAAATTGTATGCTACCAGAAGTGCTTTTTCGACTATCAAGACAACCTGCGTGATCAGAATCTGAAAAAGCCGTTAGATGAAAACCGGTTTCCCTCGGATACCAGAGTCCCATGTGAATGGTATTCTTAAGGTACCGAAAGATCCGTTTAACCTCTTTGAGGTGCTTTTGAGTAGGTCTGGCTTGATATCGTGCACAATAGCATGTGGCATGATGAATATCAGGCCTGCTGGCTGTAAGGTACATAAGTGACCCGATCATACTGCGATATCGCGTTTGATCTACGGGATATGAGTACAAGTCAGCGTCTAGGGATGTGGTCGACAATGGTGTACTAACGCGAGCACATGAGGTCATACCATGCTTTTTAAGTATCTCTTGAGCATACTTAGCTTGGTTAATGAAGATACCACGTGGGGATTGATGAATCTGGAGGCCTAAAAAGAATTTTAGCTCCCCCATCATTGACATTTCAAATCTGCTGTGCATTAATTTTTCAAAACGTTTTGAAAGTTTTGGGTTCGTAGAACCAAAAATAATGTCATCAACATAAACTTGCACCAGCATTATGTCATCCCCATATTTATTAGTAAAGAGAGTAGGATCAATAGAACCTTTGGAGAATCCTTTGGACACCAAGAAGTTTGAAAGTTCTTCGTACCATGCCCTTGGAGCTTGTTTAAGTCCATATACAGCCTTCTTGAGACGATAGACTTTGTCAGGATGATGAGGATCGACGAATCCTTCCGGCTGATTCACATACACTTCTTCCTTCAAATGACCGTTGAGAAAAGCTGTTTTGACGTCCATCTAAAAAACCGTGAAGCCCTTATGTGCAGCATAAGCAAGGAATATCCTGACTGCTTCCAAACGAGCGACTGGAGCGAATGATTCATCGTAGTCTATGCCTTCTTGTTGACGGTATCCCTTAACCACAAGACGAGATTTGTTTTTGATGATGGTTTGTTCTTCATCCAGTTTGTTTTTCCAGATCCATTTGAAATCTAAAATTGACATTCCATAGGGTCGGTCAACAAGTTCCCAAACATTTAGGCGTTCAAACTGATGAATTTCGTCTTGCATTGATTCAATCCACGCATGATCAGTCATGGCTTGTTTGATGTTTGTAGGTACAGTTGAACTCACGGTGAGTGCATACATACACACATCACCATCGGTTTCGAGTTGTCTGCGTGTTCGAACCGGTTGTGAAGGATTTCCAATGACTTGCTCCAATGGATGATCACGTGTCCAATGGTGAGTGGATGGATATGGTTGGTAGAATGTATGCATGTTGGACGGATCAACATGTTGACTAGAAGACTCTCCGACTTCGTGTACCGGTGTACCGAACGGATTGATAAATTCTTCATCGTCAGGTTGTGCATTGACTGCTTGATTGTTGTTTCCTCCTTCAGCATTGACGGTTGGTGATGTTGGTTGTATGATAGTTTCTTGAGTTTGTTGAGTATCCACTGGAATTGTCTCTTGAGCAACGGTTGCTGAAGTAGAGGCAGTTGTGTCTTGTTGATTTTGTTCAGGTGCATCAGCAGTATTGACATCGGAAGGCTTTGACACAACTTGATTGTTTCCATAGTAATATTCATCAAACATAGGATCATATAAGTCAACCAACTCATTCATATGTGTCGTATCCGTCGAGTCTGTTGTAGGAGTACTTTGTTGACATTCTTGCACGGGACGTACACTGTTTTGTGTAGGTGCCATTGCTGGACATTGAGGTGCGGGACTTGAGCTGTTGTGATCAAGTACCATTTGTGGCAATTCGTCAAACTTCACATGAATTGTTTCGACAATGATCTTTGTTCTCTTGTTATAGACCCGATATCCTTTCGACAATGTTGCATACCCCACAAAAATACATGCATCACCTTTTTCTTTCATCTTGTCGAGATTCTCACCGTCTTTAAGGATGTAGCATAAAGATCCAAATACGTGAAAGAATTTTACAGTAGGTTTCCTGCCATTGATGATGTGGTAAGGTGTATTTTCATGTTTAGGGATAACGAGAGAACGATTCTGAGTATAACAGGCAGTTGCAATTGCTTCAGCCCAGAAGAATAGCGGTAATTTTGAAGCAGAAAGCATAGTTCGAGCAGCCTCAACCAAAGTACGGTTCCGCCTTTCGACAACGCCGTTTTGTTCAGGAGTTCGAACAATAGACGTTTGATGTTCGATGCCTTCTTCTTGAAAGTAAGATTGCAAGTTCTTGTTCAAAAATTCAGTACCCCTATCCGTTCTTACGGTTAAGACTTGAGCTTGAAGATTGCGTTGTATCATCTTGAGAAAGTTTTTGAGAACCTCTGGTGTTTCATCTTTGGACCTTAAGAAGAAAGTCCATGTGTATCTAGAGTAATCATCAACAATCACGAGAATATACTTTTTCCCGTTAATACTCTCTACACGCATGGGACCACATAAATCCATGTGTAGAAGTTCCAATCGTCCTTTTGAGCTTGGGGTAGTATTTGTTTTGAAAGACTTCCGTTTTGCTTTCCCCAACTCATAAGAAGAACAAAGATGGTCTTTGACGAATTTCAACTTAGGAAGACCGGTCACAATATCATTCTTCGAAAGCAAGTTGATGGTGTTAAAGTTGAGATGTGACAATCGTTGATGCCATAACCATGCTTGAGATGATGAAGCTTTAGCCATTAAGCAAATTGGATTTGTTGAAGATGTGTCTTGTAGAGTTACTGTGTAGAGATCAGAACCACGAGAACCTGTAAGAAGGTCATTCCCATCATAGTCTCTAACATAGCAAGTAGATTTCCGAAAAGCCACTTCCAAATCCGCATCACAAAATTGACCAACCGAGAATAAATTGTGATTCAGTCCCTCGACGTAATAAACCCGTTTAATAGTGATATTCCCTTGAACCAAGTCTCCATATCCGAGTATCGGTGCAAATTGATCATTTCCAAACCGTACCGTACCCAGAAACTTCTCCACGAAGTTAATGAGAAGCTTGAGATTGCCCGTCATGTGCTTTGTGCACCCGGAGTCCATTATGAATAGGATGAGTTCGACGAGCTGCAGAAGAATTAGAAGACAATGTAGCATTTGACAAATGGGAGCCCTTGATAGAAACGGGTTCCAAAATAGTAGTGGACCTAGATTCTAAAGGCAAGCTAACATTCATAGACCCAATTAGAATGGGGGTGGTCTTAGGTACCCATTTGTATCCGGGTGGTGTAAATCTTGAATACCCCCGTGTACATGTCCTAATCATGTTCTCATAAAGCTTCTTTAACCTGCTTTGTTTACGTAGAGTAGTGGATTCTAACGCACTTAGTTTCTTAAGTGGTTGCTCAGTGGATTGGTTCAAAGTTCTTGTGGGTTTACTAGTACTAGTGGGCATACGAATAGGCTTCCTAGTTCTAGTATTCACGCCATTATAATTAAGAGAACAAGCATCATGATTGAAAGTACGAACACATTTGCCACATTCAACACAAACAAATTCAACATTCGAGGTCTTAGCATTTAAACTGTCATTACATGCAGTTATAGACGTGTTATTCTTAGAAAACTTAAAATTCCTACGGTGGTCTTCTACTTCCAACTTCTTTCCTTGACTATTGTTAGGCATGACCTTATTGTGCATTCTATCGCTCTTAAGCTGTGGTCCGCTAACGCTAGTAGTGGGGATTACTCCTGTAGAAGAAGACACACGTTGATTAGTTTTCTTAATATTCTCAGGTAACCGCGATGTTCCAGTTTGAGTGGGCTTAGTGTTCATCTTATACATTCCTGGTGCTATCACATTTGTACTCTTATCATTTCCTATCTTAGGCAAAGTCTGTGGTGATTGTCCCAAAATAGATGATTTAGGGCATTTAACCGCATTCGGTTGACGAACGGCGGATGGTTTACCCAAAACAGACTTTCCTTTGATTTTCTCAATGAGTTTCTGTAACTCACTTATGGCTATGTCCCTTTCTTTTAGTTGAGCTTTCAAATCATTTATTTCGAAATATTTTTCATTTAGTAGACGAAACGAAGAAGCTGACATTTCTTGACACTTTTTATGATTATGAGATTTTTCACCTTTTTGTAAAGCAAGTTCAAGAGAAATGGAGTGTTTCTCAAGTTGAGAAAAGCTTTTCGAAAGTTTGTTGTATGACTGAATTTGTTTTGAAAGCTCTACTTCAAGATTGCGACATTTCGCGTCCGATTCTGACACTAGACATGCTACATGACAATATTGATCCAGATCGGTATACACACCAAGTATAGCATTCATATGGTCAGCATAAAAGTATTCCTTAGAAAGTCGATCAATTTCGTTAGAAAGTTGGTGTTCTTGTGTCTTTAATTTAGTTTGAAGAAAATCAACTTCATCTTCAAGAGATTTAACATAACTTAAATCCGTTAACATTTCCTCAGTGAGAGCTGTATAAAACATTTCCACATTTTTTGAAAGATCATCAATGGTTGGAACAATACATTGTTGAATGACGACTTCTACTTGTGGGTTAGGTTTAATATTCCAAATGGTATCTCTAGAAACTTTTTCATAGTCGACGACACCTTTGTACAAATTTAAAACCCCTTGTTTTAAAAACTCAAATTGCTGAACACTTTTGCTTTTCTCATCCCATTTACGTTTTTCATCCAAAATTCGCTTTTCTAACAAAATTGATTGCTTTTTGAAACTCCTTTTTAAAGAAACTTTCTTTTGTGGTTCATCACTTGGTGGTGGAACACTATTATACATCTTTTGTTCTTTTGAAAGTTCTTTTTGAGGGACAAACTTAATATGATTGTTAGAATCAGAAAGGTTTATTAAATCACTTAAGTTTGATCGACTTTCTTCTTGTTGACGAATGATTTCGTCGCAGTCAGGGGAAAGCATAAGAGCAAGATTATCAACATAACAACCGATATCATAAAGAGCAGGCTTGGTACTTTGAGCTTTCTTGAGATATTCAGGCTTGACAAAACTCGTTTTCATATTTCTATTGAGCATATTCATAGTTTGAATAGACTGACCCGTTTTGTAAACAATGTTGTTTTACGTGTCGACTCTCTTTTCCAAAGCAAGAATATTTTCAATATCCTTTTCTTCACGAGTTTTATAAAGCTCAGTTTGTTCTTTATTAACCGACTCTAATTCAGTAATTTGGAGTTTATGTAGCAGTAGTTGTTCTTCAAGTTCCGATATCTTCTGTTTTGACATATGAATTTCGTGTGTTACTTCAGAACAATATTGTTCGTTGAGCACCTTACGTTCATATACCAAACCATTAGCTATTGCAACCCGTCGATCAGCTTCTTTTACATAATCACACTCTTTAAGCCTGACTATCTCCTCGGCTAAGGATGTGTTTGCTTGCTTCAAACGTTTGTTAGCCTCTTTGTTTTCCTCAATTTCATGTTTTAAAGAATCAATAATAGACGCAAGCAAATTACGGTCCTCATCCGAGTCAGTATCCTGAACAGCTTTTCCGTCATCATTACACATATGCTGTGAATCCGTAGAGACATTGCTATCCTCCGTGTCCATAACATATGTGTTATTGATGCTTTCGGGTTGCTCAGGATGCCGTCGTTCATTAGCAAACACATTATAGTTATCATGTGATGGTACCTTTTCAAGTGGCTCAGAATCATAGATGGGTCCAGAAGTATCATCAGTCTCCGGGATCACTTCTTGAATCTTTGCCATGTACACATAATGTGCCTCCAACTCTTGATCATCGGCTTCATCATCAGTGTCATCACGCCAGTCAACTTCATCTGCTGTGAGTGGAATTCCTGCTTCTTCTTTCTTACACAGCAGCATCTTTTCCTTGTGATACCCTGAGTCCTTAACCCGTTTTGGCTTCTTGCATTCCCTGGCCATGTGCCCAAAACCCTTGCAGTTGAAGCATTGAATCCCAGTCTTTTGCACAACCGGAGTGCCTACAGTGTCTCTAGCCCCAACTTGATTCGGCATCCTCTGATTATCATACCTAGCATCACGATCATACCTAGGTGCATGATCAACTTCCTTATATCTTGCATTGGATGATGATCTGAGGTTGTTGTTGGTAGGTTTGTAGATCTTCTTATAAGTTGTGGTGAGTAAAGACATGAGTTCCTCAATCTTCTTGTCCCTTGAAGTTTGTTCATCATCACTGTCTCCATCTGACTCGGTGTCATATTTTGGAGGTGGAGTGGGGACAATTGCTTTTGCTTTGTGTTTAGCAGCAGCTGGTGGTTTGATGGATGAGCTAGATGACTTTGAGGAATGAATAGGTGGTTGTTGACGGGGAACGGGTTTTGTTGAAGTAGCAGCCACAAAAGCAATAGAGTTCGCAGATCGTTCTGCCTTTTCAGCCCTAAGTTCATTCACTTCATTTTGATGTTGTTTCAATAAATCATAAAGTTTGTGGTAAGATATAGTCTTGATATCCTCCCTTTGTTTGACCAAAGTCACAAACCTTTGCCATTCCGGTTTGAGTTGAAGTAGAAACTGAACATTGGCATGATGATTGGAGATGGTGCACTGATTTCTGACAAGCTCATTCATCATTTTGTAGAATCTCGAGTAATATGAGTCAATGGATTCACCATCTTCCGATGTGAATTTTCCAAACTCCCAAAGTAGATTAGTCTCGAGATCTTGAACGTTGATCGACTCACCTTGCTTTAATCGATGAATTGCATTCCACATTTCCATAGCATTAGGACATGCATCAACTGTGGAATAGATATCGTTATCAATTCCAGTGAGTATGAAATTTACAGCATCAGCTTCAGCTTGGAGGAGTTTCTTTTTCTCAGCAGAACATGTGTCAAAATCCTCCATAGCTCGGATAGTTGATGAAGTACCATCCTCTGCCTGTGTGGTAATTGGTTTGAATTCAAAAACTGGAGGTGGATTCTCAAGGCAGTGACGAAGAGCAATTCGGTTTTCTTTTCCGTCGAGAAATCTGAGAAAACGAGATCTCCATTGAACGTAACAACCGGCAGTGAGCACAGGTGGATTACCGTTGCCACCTTGTTCCAAACGAATTTGATTAGCAGTTGCAATGTTGATGTTGTTGTTAGACATTGTGAATACTTGTGAATGAATTGCAGATCTTAGTGGATTTGTTGTGATGAGGTGTGGTTGAAATTTCGTAGAGTTCCGAGAATCTTCAGTCCGACAATAAATTCCTCAGTCCGACAAAACGGTAAGCCGAAAAATTTTGTATCGCCAAATTTTGAAATTGAGTTAGAAATAGCCAAAAACTAGTAGGGAAAAAATTTGAATTTACTTGACCTAAATTTTTTTATCTGTCCATCGCAATGTGACCCATCGCACTCTTAGATCGCACTCTGATCGCACTCTGATCGCACTCTGATCGTGGTCTGATCGTACTCCTAGATCGCAGTCGGATCTTACTCTGATCGTACTCCTAGATCGCAGTCGGATCGTACTCTGATCGTGGTGAGTGATCGCACTCAATGATCGCACTCAGAGCAGACTCCCAGATCGTAACAAGTGATCGTACTTTAAGCAATCAGATTGAGGGATCGTACTAGGGATCGTAGTGATGGATCGTAGTGAACAATCGAAGTCAAGATCGCAACTTGGATCGCACTACTGATCGCAGTTAGATCGTAATACCAGATCGTGACGATGGATCGCAAGTAGAAACCCCCAGGGTTTATGCAATCGCAACTTCAGATCGTACCAAGGAACCAAAATTACCCCTTTTCTCGGATAGAACAAGAACACACCAAATTCGTGATTTTTAGCCTAAAAATGAATCAAGCACCCAAAATTTTTATGTTTTTAACCAAAAGAACAATACCAAATCACTACCAATAGTAAGTAGATGATTTGTATCAAGAATAAGCCATAAAAACACAAGAAAAAATTTTTGGTACGTGATTTTTGGATCAAAATAGGCACGAAAAAATGAAGAACACAACACACGAATCTTCAATCACCTATCCACTATAGGCTCTGATACCAAATGTTGTTCCCATTTAATCCATAACACAAGATTCTTAGAGAGAGAAAGAGGAGAAAAGTAGAGAGAGAGAGTAGAGAGAGAAGTGGAAGGTTTACACTAAAACTATGTGTTTAATGAAATGAACCAACACCCTCTTTCACATGTGAAAGAGGGTTATATACCCCACGGCTCTAAGGCCTTTGTGGGCTTTATCTTGGGCCGGCCTTGGCTTTGCTTGGGCTTACGCCCCTAACTTAGACAATATTAGCTTAAAGTCCAAGCCCGGTTAACCCGACTAACCTATTACAATACAAGACCACTAATGACTAAGATGACCTATTACATTCTTGTTCGACTATATAAAATATAGGGCTAACACAACTGATGTAGCGAAAACAAGGATAAATAATTGAATCTGTTGACCCACAAAGAATGGCAGACACAATCCTTCCAACTATCGTTGATTCAAAAGAATACCGATAATCAAGCAAACTCTAACAATCGTTGATTCAATGAATACCCGATTATTAAGAGAAAATTGAACAATAAACCCTAACCTGGATTCAAGTCAATTAACAAAGACTAAAAGTCTGTTTTTTGTTCATAACTTCATTAATAATTCAATACAAAAAGTCCTAATTATATAGAAAAACTAAACTTGGGAAAAAAGATAATATTCTTCCCAGGAAACACAAAATCAGAAAAATAAATAAAACATACCACAAAATAAGAAAATTAAAATAAAAGATATCATAAACTAAAGGAAACTAAATAATCAGTTTATGATATCTTTTATTTTAATTTTCTTATTTTGTGGTATGTTTTATTTATTTTTCTGATTTTGTGTTTCCTGGGAAGAATATTGTTATCTTTTTTCCCAAGTTTAGTTTTTCTATATAATTAGGACTTTTTGTATTGAATTATTAATGAAGTTATGAACAAAAAACAGACTTTTAGTCTTTGTTAATTTACTTGAATCCAGGTTAGGGTTTATTGTTCAATTTTCTCTTAATAATCGGGTATTCATTGAATCAACGATTGTTAGAGTTTGCCTGATTATCGGTATTCTTTTGAATCAACGATAGTTGGAAGGATTGTGTCTGCCATTCTTTGTGGGTCAACAGATTCAATTATTTATCTTTGTTTTCGCTACATCAAATTGTCCCTACAGCTGAGTTGCAAGGATCCATAGTCTATTCCTATGGGACTTAACAACAAAAGCAGTAGGTACAGATTTAGAACTCTTAAAAGTACGAAGACTGTTTCTATGGGATTCATCTCTATAGCAGTCTTCCCATCTAGAACGAGGTCAGATGTGAGGATCTTATTTCTAACAACACTGTATGTATCATCAAGACGCATAGGAAACTGACATCAACCTAAGGATATTAACATGCTCCTTAAGTTTATTAGAACCTTCACAACTACACTAAGGCAAATTAACAAGGGAATCAAACTGCATCCACAAAACATTACATTCATGATAGTACTTGGATAAAGTCATACCAAATTGAGTTAAATTATAATTCTTATAATATTATATATAATAGACCCATCTTGTTTATCAAAAATGTCTTTTAACTCATCTCACAAATCCTTAACAATATTTGAAAACTTTTATCCGCTATAGCGATATGGAGACACACATCCCAGTAACCAAGACAATACAACATCATTACATCCATTCCATTAGACTTGAAGAGGATCAATAGGATCATCTTTAACACATTTACCATTTGTGAAACCAATTTTATTTCTAGTTTGTAATTTTAATTCAACAACACAACCCACACTTTATAGTTCTCGGTACCTTCAAGTTGAAGGTGACTACCTAAGATCCTATCCTATGGGTGCATATACAAAGGATCATACATGCCCAACTTCAACTCACTACTATTACTACCAACATCCTCTTGTTTCTTACTTGGGTCAACCATTATGAAAACTGAAAGTCCCTAATTTACGACTGAAACGATTAAGGTAAAGATAATAACACCAAAAATTCCTTTCAAACGAAAGACTTTTTTAATCTATTATCAAGTATTATAATGTGTTATAGATCACACAGTTTGAATGGCAATGTACGATATACTCTTTGGATAGACAAACTTAACAAGAGTGTTAAGTTTAAAAGCAAACTCTAAAGACCGGGTGTTCAAATGAAACAACTGACTCTGTGTGAGTTTAAAACAGTTA
This sequence comes from Glebionis coronaria, assembly GCA_025667525.1. Lineage (NCBI taxonomy): Eukaryota > Viridiplantae > Streptophyta > Magnoliopsida > Asterales > Asteraceae > Glebionis > Glebionis coronaria. The sequence goes on from CM046877.1 coordinate 644,877,286, forward strand.
ATGCTATGATATGATACAAAATGAAAAACATTCACTCTTTATAACATTCTCTATTTGTAGTGGTACGAGGTAGATTAAGTTGGTGCAGTGGATAGTGACTTATCAAGAATTTGATGGGGTCATACATATGCATCAATGCACTTCTATTCTTGGTAAACTGCTACCTAGATTTAGGCAACAATGTTGACCGCTGTTTGCCTATTCTTCGCACCTTCGTACTTTATGCAACTTTAATTCAAAGCTACTATTTGTCTCGCTCAAATAGTTTTTGCCTAAATACTAAGAGATGCCCAAAGGATACAAAGTATTATCAAGGTATTGTCACCCCTGATAACACTCAACCACTGAGAGTCCCTGATACATCTCAGATGTTATCCATCACAGCTGATGAGTATGTCTCCAACTAATATTCAAATTTCTTAACGATGTCTTTGACTTGAAATTCTCTGTGGTTGCTCACAGAGGTCAGAACCTCTGTGAGACTTTCAATACTTGCCTGTCTCTTAGGCACATTCAAGTTAACAACACTTATGTCTAGGGAAAACCTAACAACTTTAATTTCCCAACAAAAACAGACAATAAAACACGAAGATAACAAATAACCAAAATAACTAACAAAAAAGAGAACCACTTTGTATCTCCTATACAAGCAACTACCAGATAAATAATTATTGACCTTGAATCACAATCAAATCCACAAAACTATCTAATCCCTTTGTGACCTAACACCCACAAGAAAATCCTAGAAACAAAAACCTAAAAGAAGAATATAGAGGTGTTACAATACGCGCAAGTTCCAACAAGATAAAAAAGATATCACCCAATATTGCACAATATAATCAACCAACCAAAAAACATCCCGACGTTAGAACAAACAACAATAACCAATAAAAAAGATAAAAAAAAACCTATCAGTTCTTGAAAACCCTATATTTCGTTTGATCGTTTGTAATATCATTTGTTTCATGTCACATTTTATGTGAGGGTAGTTTCATGCTTTGCTTGAGATTAATGTGACACGTATGTCACATTCCATTGTACTCGAATGTTTCTTCTGTGACTAATACATTTACGGGGGTAACCCTTACCAAAAAACATAAATCTAGTAATTGAGAACTAATTGATGAACAATACATCAATTAATCACACTCAATCACAAGATAACCAACCAATAATCAAAACCCCCCAAATAGAATAAAACCACAATTTTATAAAAAAAACAATTAAGATCAAGATCTCACCAATTAAACACCAAAGAACACAAACGAACCAAGAATAATAGCGATCTAAACTAATAGATCAAAACCCACAAAATTAATCCAAACCCTAATTTGTTAAAGAAGATTAATCAAAGATATACAACAACCTAGGTCTAGTACGATGTAAAAATATATCAAACAACTCTATCTCATCTTAGAAAAATCATTATAGTGAACCCAACCAACAATCATTTGACTCGCTTTATTACTTAGATCAATTTTACAAAACGTATAAAGAAAACGATTACAATGATTCAAACACTCACAAACTCACAAGATTGATCAGAGATGATTGATCATACATACATTAAACAAAGCGATAATGAGATGAAATAATAAATATTGTATATGAGGAGAGAATTGTCTATATATCCAACTGAATTATCACTTTAGTCCTCTAAGAATAGATATTTACTCTTCACTTCTTAGACTTAATATAACTTAATCTTCAGTAATAACTTGACCCTTCCACTATCACAATAATCCAGTTTAGTCCCTTGAGTATAAAAGCTTATCCTTCAACAAATTGTGCAAACTGTATCCTTAGAAAAGGAGGTTAGCCATGTTAGAAATGAACTGATAGTGGCTGCAACCCTCATTGCCTCTGCCAGCTACCAAGGATTCCTGAGTCCCCATGCGTCCATCAAGCGCGAGGGGATGCTAGTTGCATTCATTTGCGTAAACAAAATAGCACTCATATCATCAATTACGATCGTTGAATACATGTCAGACTTATTTCCATATAAACGAGAGTTCCGATTGTCTTCCTTCGCATTCTTTGTCTCTGCAGGGCTAGCTGTCGGGTCACATAATTTGTCTTCGCATGCACTTTCGCAAAAATAACATAGTATAAATACAAAATTTGCAATTTACCCTAAAATGCAGCCGTTAAAAAAATACTCTTGCCGTCTCAAAATGATTGTAAAAAAACACACAGTTCAAGAAAAACATTATTATTACAACTTTATCTCTCTTACTTTGTTTAAAATGATAGTTTTATCCTTAAATAATTAATTTAAAACTTATTTAGTGTTTGTAATAATAACCTAAAGTGATCATAATATGGTAATCTTGAAGTATATAATATATCTATTTTTAAAAGTGGACAATTATTTTGAGATGATCTAAAATAAACTTGTGAACAATAATTTTAGAACGAAGATAGTAACTATTCATTATTTGACACACTATTAATAACATTCCCGAAAAATTTATCACTTTTGCACTAAGAGGGGTTGGATTCGTCATTTTATTTCCTGGCGCCGAGCCATGGCGCGAAAAAGTAAGTTGGCGTCGGACTCTTGGTCTGGCGCCGAGCATCTCGCGTCGTCGGCACCAGCCCACACGATTGCTATTTTTGTTTTTGTTTTTGAAAAAGTTTGAATGTAACAGTAATATGGACGTTGGATGTTTTGATTTAAAAAAACCCAAAAATTCTATAAAATCCTTATTATGTATCTATTTTTCACATCTTCTTCCTCAAACACATAATAAATCATCTTCTTTCACATCTCTAATGGCGCCGGTAATATGGAAACTCGAGAAAGAAATAGCGTTGTGTCCGCTTGGAACTTTGTTGTCGAAAACAACGTGACAGGTAACACAAGAGATTCTCGTAGTTTTTTGGCTGACGCCTTACAAATAATGGAGGACCGATTAGATGATCTGAAGAAACGAACGTACGATTGCATACATGGGAAATGTAAGTCCCTAATGATCACCGTGGGTAAGTTTGCTGAATGTTACAACAAAGCAAATCGTACACGGATAAATAGAGCAACTGATGAGGATTTAATGAATAATGCCCTTCGTGACTATGAATCTCAGCATATGTGCCGGTTTAAGCATCTTCATTGTTGGGATGTTTTGAAAACTTATCCGGAAAATTTTCGTTTTAAATTATTCGTGTATCGTTTTTATGTAATGATTTTAGTTTTAATGAAATTTTATTTTAAATTGTAATGTTATTTTTTTAAAAGAAATTCTTATGGCACCAGAAAAGTTATGGCACACCACTCCCCCTGAAAACTAATTTCATACCAATTTTAGTGTCATAACATATTTTGCTGACACGAAATCGCTTTACTCTACCATTTCCCGTGCTCTAATAATACAAAAAGTCCATTCAAGTTGGAATACGTATATACGTTTCTTATATATACTAGTAATACTTCCAAAACATCAACACCACAATTACAAGATATAATATTATACACTAAAGCTTGTAAAAGTCTTAGCTTTTTAAATCATATCAAATTTATCCATGACACAAGCCACACATAATAATCATAATATCAAACAATACATGACACTCAAAATCCTTTAAATCATCAAGATGTAAATTTGTTCATCTCTTTCTTTTATACATGAAAAAAAAATAAATAAAACAAATACCAGTGTACATATTTCTTATCTTGAGAAAAAATAAATAAATGAATAGGAGGACTTAAAATCCATTTCCTACCGGTAAGGTCTTTGACTTTCAAACGAGAAATTAAGACGAAAATTTTGGTGGTGGTGGGAGTAGGTGATGTGTTGGATGCACCTGATTGTTATTATTATTAAAACCTGTTCTATGATGAGGTTTATGGTCGACAACTGCTAGGGCACCTCCTGTAACAAAGGGGTGCCTTAGCAGCTGAGCCGCGGTCCATCTGCGTGCAGGATCCATCTGCAAACAGCACCCCACGAAGTCTCGAAACTCAGGAGACGCGGTCGAGGGAGCTTGTGGTGGATGAGTCATGCAAATTGCACACATGAGACTTGCCCAATCTCCTTGTCGTCCTACCGAAAATGGAAATCGGCCTATGTAGAATTCTAAGATACTAACACCTACACTCCATATATCGCCTGCGAATCCGTCGTATTTCCCTTGGTTTATGTCCGTGTTTATTCGCTCTGGACTCATGTATGCTATCGTCCCGACAGCTGAGTTACAAGGGTCCATGGTCTGCTCCAATATTCGGGACACCCCGAAATCAGCAATTTTCACTTGATTCTTCGAATTTAGCAATAGGTTAGACGGCTTAATATCGCGGTGAACAATCTTTCGTCTGTGCAGATAATAAAGCCCGGATAAAATCTGACGAGTAAGATCAGCTAAAGACGACTCATCGCACATACGAGTCCCTTCAAGCGACCCGCAATCCATATATTCGAGCAAAACCTGAATTTCGCCAGCACGGTCATACATGTCATGACACTTGACAACGTTAAGATTGTCCACACCACGTAGTATTTCTATTTCTCGACGTATTTGACGTAGGACTTCCTCGTCGTGTGTCCCGTAGATGACTTTGAGAGCGAAAAGAGTATTTGTGGGACGATGGAAGACTTTGTAGACCGTCCCACCACTCCCGCTGCCAATTCTGTTGAGACGATCAAGCTGCGAAAAGTTGATATGTTGATTTGACGACGGTGGGAGAGGGAGTGGGACGGGTATTTGTTGGCGCGGGGGGAGAGGTAGCGTTAAGTCTAAATTTCGACGTCGAGGCTTAGACGAAGACGACGAGGGCTTAGAATTCACCGAGTTAACGTTGTTGTTGTTGTTCATAGCTAGAAAGTGAGTACGATGTATGTGTATGTATGTTTATGTGTATTTAAGGAAAGAATGAAGTATGAAAAGGGTTTAAGGAAATGCAATGCACGATATATATGCATGATGAAGCTTCCATGAAACTATTAAGAAACTTAACAACAATGAATATTCATCACTCAATCATATTCATAAATTATTATTTTGTTTTTATTAATTCATTTTTGAGGAATTTATGGATGGCATGTCACTGTGTTTAATTATTTGATGTAAACTAGAAAAAGAAAAATAATAATTAGGTCTATCGATTTTAATAAATATTAAAAATAATTCTTTCAAATATTAGGGTAAAAAATATTAATAATTAACTTTTATTAATCTGTAAAATTGAGTGGTTAAAGTTACAACATACTACATTTGTCTTAAAATAAGTGTTCAGTTTGACTTTTCAAAGTTAAACTGGTTCAACTTTGACCTTTGTTATTTTCGCGCGTGTTATACAATACTTAATACAAGATATATGAATGAATTCGATTTTATATGTATTTTCATTGGTACAAACTTTATCAAGTGTTATATCATATAAAAATATATATTTAAGGTCAAAGTCGACAAACAAAAACCGAAAAAGGTCAAATTAAACACTTATTTTGGAACGGATAGAGTATTATTTAAATATGCTCACAACATTTAAACGGACCTCAAAAAACAAACGAACCGTAAGTTAGAATAGAAATAAGTTCAACAGAAAATTAGAAAAAAAAAACATAAAATGTAAACGACTCACAGAAAAAGAGCGTTTTGACCTCGAAAAATTTGTAACCAGACATAGTTGCGTCTGTTTTGTTTCTACGCTCGTTTTAATTAGTCGTGGACCTTCTAAGTCTTCTCAAAATCCAAATTATGCTTTATCAAACTTTTTTTTGCATATGATCTTAAATTTATACTTAAACTTTTATCATTATTAGTAAAATCTTTTGTTGTAGCCTCCAAGCTAGCAAACTATTATTCATAAATATATATTTATGCTTGTGTAAGTTTCATGCTTTTTTGTGTTAGAAATAGCCCGTATTGTTGTCTTGTCGACATCATGATAACCAAAAAAAATCAAAAGAATGTAAAAAGTAAGCAAATTATTAGTGCGATAAGCGATGATATCATATCATAGAGTGTAATTTAAATTAACAAATATATTAGTAATGATGATGAAGATAATAATATAAAAGAGGAAAAGGATGTTTAAAGACCATTTCTGAGTAAGAAGCAACACAGAAAAAGTCATAAAATAGAAAAAGAAATGGTCAAAAAATTGGAATTTATTAATTGATTTAAAACACACAAGAGTTGACTACTAACTTAATCCTATCCTGTGACCAAGTCCATCTTTCTACATATTTGTATTAGAGTCTGGTTATTAAACAACCTTCTTCTTTTTAGAATCCAAGGACTCAATTTGGGCCGTCCATAAGGAGGGACCAGATCAAATGATAAAAAACACGAAGGGACTAAAATTGCCAATTTATAAAAAGAAAACTGAAGGACCAAAACGAAAAATATGTTGTAAATCTCAACTACCCTTCATTTCTATAAAACAAAACACACAGATCTCATAAACATTCTCTCTCTCTCTACATCAAACCTTCTCTTTACAACAAACTCTAACAAAAAAATCCATAAATCTACACAAAATAACCTTGTAAATCACGAAATAAACACACAAATGTAAGAAATAACCATTAAATCAACCGATCCCTGAAAAATCGATTAAAAACGAACCGATTCATAACGCTGATTGGTGATGATAAGGTGTTTGATGAAACGCCTAAAAGAAGAATTGAAGTTGAAAGTGCTTTGAAATCTGATGAAGGTAGGTGGTCACAATAGCAGCAGCAGCAGATGGGTCACCCTCAGCAGTTCAGACCAACCCCGCCTTCCATCCCAAATACCAACCCCGCCTTCCATCCCAATACCATTGGTTTATTACTAGTGATAAAACAACAAAAATATCACCGATGATAAAATAACCGGTGATATTACACAGTAACGTGATATTTCATTGGTTTATTACTAGTGATACTTCACTAGTGATAAAACAATAAAATATCACCGGTGATATTACACAGTAACGTGATGTTTTATTGGTTTATTGTGATAAAACAATAAAAATATCAACGGTGATATAGTAACGTGATATTTCATTGGTTTATTACTAGTGATAAAACAATAAAAATGTCAACGATGATATTACACAGTAACGTGATATTTCATTGGTTTATTACTAGTGATACTTCACTAGTGATAAAACAATAAAAATATCACCGGTGATAAATTATCACTGATGATATTACACAGTAACGTGATATTTCATTGGTTTATTACTAGTGATACTTCACTAGTGATAAAACAATAAAAATATCACCGGTGATAAAATATCACTGATGATATTACACAGTAACGTGTAGCGACACTACATCCGGTGAACATCCGTCTACCTCACCAACTTTTCTCAACAACTCACGTGCTTCATAAACGTAACTGAAAGAAAAACACCCAAAACCCCTCATTCAATTAAACACCATGTCAGTTACCTCCTCCTTCTGATACAAAAGATCAATCAACAACACTTCATCATTAACATCTCCATTATCAATCTGGTCGGACGGTTGTGGTGGTTTGATGACGTGGCAGAAGCATTTGGTAGATGAGGATTACGATGATGATTATAGATGATTATGAGAAGCAAACAAGAGATCTTGAACAAAACAAGTAGAAAATCAATCACTTTTAGGGGTTTGCTACGGAGGTGATTGTGGTGGTTAGGGTTTCAGGATGGATCTGACGGTGGTGGTCAGTTGAAGAAAATGCGCAGGTGGCCGGTGGTGTGGTGATGGCGACTGGTGTGGTGGCATGGTGGTAATGTAAATGAAAACACATTTCACTGTGTGAAAAAAAAGGAAAGTAAAATGAACGATTAAAAAAATACTTTATTTAATTAGACATAAAAATAGGTTTTGACAAATTAAATCTTAGATTAATCCCCACCCTTAGATCAAAGTTAAATGAAGGGTGGGGATTTGTCCCTTTGTTTCCACCAAAAAACAAGGCTCCAAAATAACTTTTCTCATTCGTATTAACAAATAAAAAGGATTTATTACATTACACAAAGGTAACAAGCACGGACATTTTATTATTTTTATTTGCCAATTTGTGTGTAAATCAGGTGTTTAATTCATTTTGTACAAGATTTCTGAAAATTTTAATGATAGTACGAAAAAAGATAAAAACTAAAATCAAAGGCATATGACATTATAGTTACTTGTTAAGTATATTAGTTTATAGTTTATGTGTATGTTTAATAGCTCAAGCTCATAGTCTAAAACATTCTCATGTATTGTATTTATCTGATTTTGCAAATTAAGAAATTTAAGAAAACAAATTACACTTTTCAATATAGTATCATATCCAAATATTCTCTTCTAAAATCACTCTCATCCTAAGTTTTCTTCTAACCAAGTCGTCCACCCTAATATCTCTAACAGTCTGCAACAATGGTCGTAAGAGATATTCCACCACCATTAGCTTCTTCTACCGATAAATTAATCCCTTTTAGTATCTCAAACAAGGTCCCTATCAAATTGAACCTTGAAAAACACAACTATAACTCATGGAGCTCTTTTTCTCTTATCTATATTAGGAGCCTAGGCCTTAAAGATCATGTGGAAAAGGAAAACTCCTCTACAAATCCCGAATGGTCTCAACTTGATGACCTAATCAAGATGTGGATACTTGGATCTCTTTGTGATTCACTCCAAGAACAAGTGGTTACAACCCCCGTGCAATGCTGAGGCATTATGAGATCATCTCAAAAGCCTGTTTCATGTTAACAAAGATGCTCGCACAATTTCTCTAGACAATGAACTTCTATCCATCAAGATTGAAAGTATGGCGGATAATGAATATTACTCTAAATTTAATCAATGGTCACACGACTCAAAAACCTTGGAAGAAATGTAAGCGAGAAGAATTTGGTCATCTATGCGGTAAATAGATTTAACAACCGCTTTGCAACTCTTGTTGAAATCATCTGCCATGGTGCACCTCTCCTTTCTTTTGAAATGGTACATAGTGTGCTCTTGATAGGTGTCTAAATACCCATCTTATTTCCTCGTAAAACGTGCTAAAACGATCTAATAATCATAAAATGTGCCTTGTATATGTGCGTTTTGTTGTTTGTGTATGTGTAGGCACGAATATCGAGAAATCATGAGAAAAAGACAAATAGAAGATAAAACGGACACAAGAAATGAAGAAGTGCAAAAAGCCGAAGTCGAGATTATACTTTACGGAGTTTTTATCAAGTCTCTCTCAAAATTATCAAAATGACCTTACACTTTTATAAAATTACCGTTTTACCCCTCAACTTTTCTTAAAATACCCTTGAACTTTCTCACATATACAATTTACACCCTTCAAGTTTACCAAAGTTAAAAGTTTAGTGCCTTTGATAATTTATAAAAGTTTAAGGGACTGAAGTTGACATTTTGAAAGTTTATATGAATGTTATTATAACTATGTGAATGTTAACATTTTTTCAAAACTTCAAATGACCTATTCTGCCAAAAAGGAAAAGTTTCTATAACACATGAGCATTCCAAAATACCAAACCAGCCAGACCAAAAACCCTAATTGACCCATCCTCTTTACCCATCAGTTCAAGTCAAAAGAAATTTATTACTAACAAACATTCCCTTGCCCTTTTCTTTTTACTATTCATCCACCACCATCAAATATTTTACCTTGAAGAGGTAATTGTCCAACTAATTATTGTGGGGAATAAAATGTTGAAGACTTAGTCGCTGAAAAAGGTTTTGCTAGCCTCTGATGAATTTATATCTAGCCACTGTCAGAGTTATGTGTAGCCGCTGATAGAAAGACACCGATGAGAAGACTTCCATCCACTGATGGAATTGCATGGATTTACATGTATTGTATTATAGAAGGATATACGAGAATTTGTTATTTGCTTTGTTTATCTTTAGTATATCTTCTATATTTAGTTGATCGTTTATTATTGTACAAGGCTCCTTAATCTATAAAAGGAAGCCTTAGGTCTAGAGATTAACAAGACACTTTGATAATACTTCCATATATTGTTTACAATAAGTTCATTAATTGAATTGAAAGTTTGGATTAACTTTATGTTTTGTTCTTTATTCCAATTGTTAAATTCCGCATAACACTTGGTTTGTGTATATCAAACAAAGTTCCTCTACGTAATACTCTTGATATTATCTCGATAATACAAAGCTAAATTGATCTAAGTTTGGGATCAACAAGTGGTATCAGAGCTTGTTGAGAAATTTTGATCTTAAGAACAAAACCCTTACAAAACCCTAATCACACTTTTCCAACCCTAAACGATGTCTACTGTTCCTGTTACTGACAACTCACCAAAACCTACTCACCCCACTAGCAACATCAACTTCCAATCCTTGCCCTTGAAAACTTTGAATTATGGGAGTTCAGAATTAAATAATATCTCCAAGTGGATCACTACATCCATGGGAAATTATTTAGTTCGGAGATACCTTCGAAGCAAAGAAAAAAGAGGCTAAGAAAGTGCTAGTTGATGGAAAGTGAAAGTCCCTAATCCAAGTGTGAAACGATAAACTAAGACAATCAACACACGTAATTACTTTTCAAACGTAATACTTATTATTGTATAATAAAGAATTACAAGTGTTATGGATAACACCGTTTGATGACAATGTGTTGTGCACACTTTGGACAAACAAAACCTAACTTATGAACACAGTCGCAACTGTTTGGTTCAATAAGTTCTAAAGAGTTAATGTGTGTAAAGTGTAAAGTGAACAACATTAACTCTAGGCTACATATCCTATTTATAGTGGTACGAGGTTGACTCCAAGTACTGGTTGATGGTGACTAAACTAAACAGACACTTGTCAGACATCTGTCACAAGATGCTCTTCTATTCTTGGTAGTCTGCCACAATGCTTTAGGGAAACAGAGCTGACACAGTTTCCCTTTTCTTCATAGTCTCGTACACACTAAGGTATGTCCAAAGTGTACTGAGTGTCAACAGGGTATTGCCACCCCTGTTAACCCTCAACCCCTCAGAGTCCCTGATACATCTTGGCTATTATCCATCACAGCCAATGATTATGTCTTCAAGTAATCTTCAACTTCCTTGACAATGTCTCTGACATGGACTCCTCTGAGCTTGCTCACAGAGACTTAGATCTCTGTGAGTCTTGCGATACTTGCCTGCATCCTAGGCGCAGGCAAGTTAATATCAAACAGCATGATTTACGTTTAAATCTATGATACAAGGAATCTAATAAACTTAGATTCCCAACAGAAAGGAAGATGATGATGGGGCTGGTGGATCACAAACAGCAAGGGCTACATCTGCTGAAGAGATTGGTCAAAGAAAGAATAACATGAAGGCACTGAGCTGTCATCCCTGTGCATTTCATCCACTTGAACATCCTCAGTTACGAAGGTTTCCTTAATAAATTGAGTCATCCTTCTTCTTTTCTTTCCAGACTTTGGAAGATCTTGTTCAAACAGCTGTGGTGGGGGATCAACCTTGAGCTTGGCTGCAGTTTCCTTAACCCAATTAAACTTAGCTTTGAGAGTCTTAAGAAGTGTAAAATTTGCCTGTCCAGTCTTCTTCGTAGCTAATGCCTCAAGTTCAAACCATTCAGACAGACTAAGTTTCTTTAACTTGAATTCTTCAAAGAGATCCATGTTGGCCTGTTGATTATCTCTCCACAAAACCATTTGTGGTGTATGAGTAGACTTGTGAATAGTATACTTGAACTTGGTGATTTTTCCAGGTGCAAACTTGTTATTGACGCATGCATCATAGTCAGCTTTTACCTTTTTATGTGCCTCTGTGCGTTTAACTTCCATTTCCTTCAACCTTTGTCTTTGCTCCTCCCTTTGTTGAGGAGTCATTTTTCTCAGAGTTGCCTCATTAAGCTCATTGGCTTTCTTGATTTCATTTAACCTCTTGAACTCAATAGCCTATTTCTCAATTTCTTCAGTTGTTAGAGGGTTCTCATTTGTTTCTTTAAAGGTTGTGAATTGGGATAGTTCAGTGGTTGATCCTCTTGTCTCTAGCATCGCAACTATTTTCTTTAGCTTGGCATCTGAGTCTACCACAGCTATTTCCTTTCCTTTCTTCGAGACAGGGGATAACATACTTGTGTTCTTTAGCTCTTCAGCTTGTTTGATGAAAGCCATCTAAGCTTGGTTTTGTACAGCTTTTGGTAAGGAGCTAACAGTAAACTTGAGTTTCTTGGCAGCTGGTTCACCATCATCCACAGCCTCATTGGTGTTAACCAGAGTCAAGGACTTTGATGAATCAACTGAATCCTTTGTTTGTTGCTCCCCCTTAAGTTCATCATCATCATCATCAGGTACTGTATTGGAGTGATGACTTAAAGAGGGATGGGTGAGGGGATAGTGTTGTCAGCTGATCCTGAGCTTTGCTTAGCAGATTCAAGGTTAAGTACATTTTCTTTCTCCTCCTCACGTTCAGTCTGTCTTTTCATACGTTTGGATGAACGTGCCTGAATGTATGCAGCAATCTGCTCAACAAAGGCAGCCATTTGTCTTTTCCTAGTTCTTGAAGCTCTGGAAATTTTCAACAGGTGGTTGCAATTTCCATTGGTGTTGTGATGGACACGATCAACTATGAAGTTGGTGTGGCGAACTTGCCTGGATCGTACAGCCTCAAATTCTTTATGCATAGTCAACTCATGAGCAGAGAATAGGTCAGGGACCTCTGTGGCTATGGCATCTTTGATACGAGTGGATAAATGGCTAAGTCTTTGGGACACTCCTTTTCGTGTGTCATCCTTAATGGGTTCAGTGACAGCATCCTTAGCCGCCTGTGTGATAATCTTTTGAAAGTTGACAGTGAAGGAGTGCATATCAGAGCCAATGCGATCCAACTTTCTTGACAGGCGTTCAATGTCCGAGGCATGATGTTCAGGCTTTAAGTCATGGATGTTCAGACTTTGTTGTGCATAATCATCCTCTCTTGGCAGGATGTCAAAGTTGGTCTGTTGAGGATGATCAAACAACAAAAATTCGGTTGTCGGATCATACGCAGACCTTTGGAACACTGTGGTGACAAAGGGAGCAGAAGTAGGAGTCACTACGGCTTCCTTGGGAGGAGGAGTGGTTTCAGTAGCTGGTGTTGACACAACGATATTCTTGGGAGGAGACATAGACTGCTGATCATCATACTCTTCATCATCCTCCTCCTCAATCATCCCCTCAGGGAGAATCTCCTCATCTGGCATTGATTCAGGTTCAGAGAAGCTTTCAATTAAGGCAAGAACATCCTCTTCAACATCAGGCATGGGCTCATCCTCATTTGGTTGATCCTGAGTCAATTTATCAGCTCCTTCGTTTGGCTGCGCTAGAGAGTCTACATTTGGCTGTACAACATCAGCCTGTAATTTGTTTAAGTTAGTAACAGTGAAATAGATAAAGGGAATGGTCGCCAGTTCGCTGTCCCAGAGAGGCTGAGGATGATTATTCAGCCACTCCAAAGGATAAATCCTTGGGATTCTTTTAAGAGTGAAAAGTATGAGGTTAATGGTCGCCATTCGCTGCCCCTAGGAAAATTGAGTGTGATTATTCAGCCCCCACAAAAGGTTGAAACCTTTGGGACTCTTTTATTTGTGAAACATATGTTGTTAAGGATCGCCATTCACTGCCCTTAGGAAGGCTGAGTGTGATTATTCAGCCCCCCCCCCCCCCCCAAAAGGTTAAGAAACCTTTGGGACTCTTTTATGTGAAACATATGTTGTTAAGGATCGCCTGTTACGCTGCCCCTAGGAAAGCTGAGGGTGACGATTCAGCTCCCCCTGAAAGGATAAATCCCTTGGTATTCTTTTAATTGTGAAAAAGATGTAAGATAAGGTCGTCATATATCGCTGTCCCTACGAGAGCTGAGGATGATTATTCAGCTCCCCCTAAAAGTAAAACTTTTGGGATTCTTTTTCTGAAGGAACCAAGAGGCTGTGTGAGGTACAACTACTCTAGGTCGAGACATATATGTATTCAGGTTGTTGTTTGCCTGAATACTGTCTAGATGGTGCAGGGTCATCGGGGTGCTTTATAAACACAAATGAATCACTCCCTGGTGCAGAGACAGGGTATTCAGAAGTCTTAAAAGATTTCTAAGTACATACAAAGACTCCTATAGGTCGAGGATAACCCTAACTTCACCACTCTCACCTACAAACATTTGAGAGTGGCTTCTTGTGGACCTCTAAAAATGATAAGACTGATTACATGTGCGATATCAGGGGAATTGGGTTGGTTCCCTGTTGTCTCTGTTGAGATCGATACGCTAGACTCCTGTTGTTTGTCAGCTGAGGTCTCTGTGTCCACAGAAGTCTCTGGAACAGAGGTGGTGGAGAGGTTCACAGTCTTCTTAACCCTGGCCTTTGCAACAGTTTGGGTTTGGGAAGAAGATGGGTTTTTCTTCTTCTTTCGCTGTTGGCCAGTTGTTGCCTTGGACGACGTGGTGTGTTGCCCAGAGGTCAAGGACGCTGACTTTCCAGACACACCAGCTGTATTCACCTTCTCAGCGGAAGGGAGCAAGGACTTTACAACAGATGGTTGTTTATTGGCAATGTTTAACACATGGGCAGTAGCTGGCACATCCTCAGGTCCAATCCCTTTGTAGATAGCTCTGTTTATGTGATACGGCTTCAAAGTTGTGAATTCAGAGTTGTGGTAGTTGTCACCCAACAGGATTTCAAAGAGAAGAGAAAGAAAGCGAACATAGCAAATGTTTTTCTCCCTGACTTGATTGGTTCCCTTAAGTTTTTCGACAAGGTTAGAGGAAAGAATGCTTCCAACATCTACGTATGTGCCCCATATCAGCCCAAAAGCAATGGTTTGATGATTGAACGCCATTTGGTCTTGAGAACCCTGCATACCATCCAAGGATTTGACTATGTGTGTGAAGAGGACACACCACATAGGGGAGAAGTATCTGATCTTCAGAGGAGACTTGGTAACGACTTCAGCAGGAGTAAGGGATGGGTTAACATCAGATATAGGTTTAAGTGTGGCAAGGGCATCCTTTACAACCTTCTTGTCAACAGCTTTCAGGCATTCATCGCCATGTCTTAGCCCAGCCACATTGGAAAAGTCTTTGAGAGAGAAGGCGAAAGGGTGTTCATTACAAGAGAGGTTAAAGGTGATGGTGTCATCAATGACTTCTGCAGAATACCAGAATTTCCTAAGGTATTCTTGGTAGAAAACGGATGGGGATTTTGTGAATGCTTCACTAACATCACAATTCTTCATGAAGTTAACCAGATCTGTATAGGGTTGTTAGGAGCCTTGAGCCATCCAATCGAGTTGTTAGAAGCAAGGATGCTCTCATTCAGTTCGAAGTTAACGTTGGAAGCCTTTGGTACTGGGAACGTCATGGATTCGAGGTTGAAGAAGATGAAGATGGTGAGAGGGTTTAGAGAGAGAGAGACGAATATGTGAGAAATTAGAAAAGTGTTAAGTGAGAAAGATCTTGAGACAATATTTATATTCAAAATTTGAAACAGTTATCCAACCGCATTAAATGCTTAGTGGGAAAAGGACTACATACAAGTGGGTCCCTTGACCTTTCAAAACTATTTGTCTCCTCGTTATTTGGAAAAGAATTAATTAAATATAGGAAATGTTTATTTAGCATTTACTTGGAAAGTAACTACCTAGTTTCATGTGAAAAGCATTTAATATTTAATCAGACTTTATGAACACATTAAATATCAAGCCACAGGCTTAGAAATATTAAGCATGCCCAGCTCATCAACTAACCTGTTGAACGAAGGTTCAGCCAAAGGCTTGGTAAAGATGTCAGCTAGTTGTAGCTCAGTGGGGACAAAATGCAGCTCAATATCTCCCTTCATTATATGATCCCTGATAAAATGATACCTGATATCAATGTGTTTGGTTCGAGAGTGAAGCACGGGGTTCTTAGAGATGGCAATGGCGCTGGTGTTGTCACAGAAGATTGGCACTTTGTCATATAGAATTTCATAGTCAGCTAATTGACTCTTCATCCAAAACACCTTTGCACAACTGCTGGCAGCAGCAACATATTCAGCTTCAGCTGATGACATGGCCATAGAGTTTTGCTTCTTTGCACTCCATCCAACCAACTTTCCTCCTAGGATTTGACAGCTACCTGATGTACTTTTCCTGTCAATGCAGCATCCAGCATAGTCTGAATCTGAATAGGCCTTGAGATCAAAGCTTGATTCATTGGGATACCACAGACCTAGTGAGGTTGTCCCTTTGAGATACTTGAAAATTTTCTTAATATCCACTAGATGGAATTCTTTTGGGTTAGCTTGGTACCTTGCACAGAGACATGTGGAGAATTGGATATCAGGACGACTGGCTGTTAAATACATGTGTGACCCAATCATGCCTCTATAGAAAGTCTCATTAATAGAGACCCCTGACTCGTCAGGACCCAAGTTATTGGGTGGAAGCATGGGGCATTTCACTGATGCACAATCAGCCAAGTCATATTTTTTAAGTAAATCTTTAACATACTTTTCTTGATAAATCAAAATTCCCTTAGGACATTTAAGTTAATTCACCCATCATACTCATCTCATATTTCTTGGTCATCAGTTTAGCAAAACGTTTACTAAGATTAACATTAGTTGACCCAAAGATGATATCATCCACATAAATTTGCACAATGATGAAATCACTCTTATCCTTGAAGGTAAAAATTGTTTTATCAATGGAACCCCTGAAAAAGTTTATTATCTGTTAAAAAATTAGACAGAGTTTCATACCATGCCCTTGGAGCTTGTTTCAGCCCATACATGGCTTTGTGTAGTTTGTACACATGATTGGGAAACTCGCTGTTCTCGAATCCTTCAGGCTGTTCAACATACACTTCCTCAGCCAAATCTCCATTGAGGAAGGCACTCTTAACATCCATCTGATACACAGTGAAGTTCATATATGCAGCATAAGCAAGGAAGATTCTGATAGCTTCAAGTCTTGCCACAGATGCAAAAGTTTCATCGTAATCAATCCCTTCAGTCTGTGTATACCCCTGTGCAACCAGCCTAGCCTTGTTTCTGATGATGTTTCCAATTTCATCCATCTTGTTTCTATAAATCCATCTAGTGCCTGTGATGTTCTTACCAGGTGGAGCTGGCACTAGAGTCCATACCTTGTTCTTTTTGAACTGATTGATTTCTTCTTGCATAGCAGCTACCCAACCATCTTCCATAAGAGCTTCAGCTACTCTCTTAGGTTCAATTTATGAGAGAAATTCAGCGAAAAGACATTCATTGGATGAGGCTGATTTTGAGTCATGAATTCGTTGTCTAGTAGTAACCCCTGCATTATGTTCCCCAATAATGTTGACAAGAAGAACGTGCTGATCTCTTGACCATTTAGTTTAGGGAGTTGGGGAATCATAGACAGGGACAGCTATGGAGGTAGCTAGCACTATCTGAGTTTCATCCTGCTGAGTAGGAGGACTCTCTTCAAAGATGACCTCATTATCTGTGTCAACTTCAGCTATATCAAGGGGCATAGATTCATTGTCAACAAGAGAGTCTTCAGTAATTTGAAGAATAGGTGAGTCATCTTCAGCTGATGTGGAACAAGGACTATAGGAAGGTTGTGGTTCTTCTTCATTAAGTCCCTGAGAAGAGGTAACTTCAATGTTGTGTGTTAACAGTGGGTCAAATGCAGGAACATAGGGAGTGAGGGTGTTGGTGAGATGATGGTGATGACAGGGAGGTCTTGGTTCTGAGAATTCATCACTTGGGAAAGACATGTTTTCATTAAAATCAATTTCATCACCCTCTGTTCCTAATTTCTGTATGACGTCATCATCTTCATTGAATCTGACATGAAAGGTTTCTTCTACTTCTTGTCTTCTAGTTTTGAATACTCGGAAGGCCTTGGTTGTTGGAGAGTATCCTAAGAAGAAACCATCATCAGCCTTTTCATCAAATATTCCAAGTTTATCCCTGTAGTTATATATGAATACAGGGCATCCAAAAACATGGAAATAGCTGACATCTGGAGCTCTATTTCTGAAAACTTCATAGGAAGTTTTGCCATGTCTCCTGACAATGATTGATCTATTATGAGTGTAGCATGCAGTGTGAACAGCTTCTCCCCAAAATTTCTTAGGCAAAGCTGCACCATTTAACATAGTTCTGGCTGCTTCAATTAGAGTCCTGTTTCTTCTTTCAGCCACACTGTTTTGTTCAGGGGTGCCAGTTGAAGAGAAATTCTGTGATATTTCTTTTTTCATCACAAAAGGATTTAAGTTGTTGATTCTAAAATTCAGTACCATTATCACTGCTTAGAGCCTTTACTCTAACATCATTCATATTTTCAACCTGTCTGATGAAGGACATGATAGTATCAGCTGCATCACTTTTCCTTCTTAGGAAGAAAACCCATGTATACCTGGAAAATTCATTAACAATGACCAAGGTATATTTGTTGTGATTGATGGTCTGAGGTTTGACAGGCCCAAACAAATCCATGTGAAGGAGATGTAAGCACTTGTCAATAGAGAATGATTGTCTGGTATTAAAAGAAGACCTGTGATGCTTTCCCTTGACACAAGTTAACAAGTCTTGTCTTTAGAAAAAGTCACTTAAGGTAGACCAGCAACCAGGTTTTGTGTGGCTATCTTGTTGATGTTTTTGAAGTTGAGATGAGATAGTCTTTTGTGCCACAGCCAATTGACACTTTCAGAGGCTTTAGCAAGAAAACAATTGGAGCTGTCTTCAAAGGAAGTTGCCATATTGATGACATACACATATCTTCTTCTAGGTGCAATAAGCACCACATCATTGTTCTTGTTGATATGGTTCCCTGAGTCTTGGTAAACAAAACCTTGTAGTCAACATCACACAATTGGATGATGCTGATAAGATTGTGCTTAAGACCATTCACATATTCAACCCTTGTAAACGTTATCCCATTGCAGTTCACTGAGTCGTATCCCTCTGTGTCGCCTGAAGAATTATCCCCAAACACCACTTTAGGACCTGGTTCCTTTGAGTATATGTGCAGGTATTGTCGAATCCCTGTCATGTGTCTAAAACAACCACTGTCTAGATACCATACCGAATCCTTAAGATGTTTCTACATAGATACATAGAAACAAGTTAGTTCCTATGGTGAACCCACTTTCCAGTGGGTTCCCTGAATTGCTGATTAGAAACTCTTGAGTTCCTGTAGAACTTTTGACGATGTGAAGGACAGTTAGTTGTCTCATGTGTGAACCTTCCACGGATATCACATCTTGGAAAGTCACAACACTCATCTGAGTGATGGTCTGTAAATCCACAAAACTTACAAGGAGGGTAAGGTCTGTAGTTACCTAATGGTCTCCTAGAAGCCTGTTGTCTTTCCCTAGAAGGTGTTTGAGATCTCTTAACAGCCAAATGTCTATCATGATCTATGGTCATGTGATGAGAGTTTTTACACACATTATAGTAAGGTATGACTATCCTTTCTCCTTTGGGTTCTCCTAGAATAGACTTCGGTTCAGAGGAAGTAGAGCATTCAGCAGAAGGCTTATGTAGTTTTAAGAGTTCTACTTCTTTCATTAATGACAACGAGCGTTCTTCAGTTGAGGAATCAACTTTGTTCACAGATTTTGTTGAGACAGGCTTAAAGGCAACTTGCTTAACAGATGGTTTTACTGGTACGACAAACACCTTAGCTGGTGGTTTCTCAACATCTGTTTTGGGTTCAGCCTTAGCTCCTCTAGAAGAGATGTTGGGTTCAACTCCTGAGAGTTTAGGTAAAGGTGGTAAATCAACCACATCTTCAGAGACAGGTACATCTGTCAAGAGGGGATCTGACATATGTATAGTCTTTGTTGATTTGAAAACAATCTCTTTGGGTTTTGTAAGAGTTTTCAATTTGTTTTTCTTAGCAGAGATATCCCTTTTTATGTCAGCAGGTAGTTCATCATTAAGAAATCCATCTATAGTGAACCTACAGCACAACCATATTTCTATAACCTTATTTAATTCAGATACTTGATTATTTAAGGCATTGTTCTTTAAGGTTAACCTATTAACTTCGTTTTGAAGAGATATCTTTTTAGAATTAACATGTTTAAGAGTTTCACATTCAGCCCTAGCAGTTAACAGTTCATGTTTAACAAAGTGAAACTTATCAAGCAGGTTCTTTCTTTGTTCCTCAACAACGTGTAAATCAACAATGGTGTAATCAAGGACATGTTTGCGTTCATCACTTTCAGACATAGAAAGAAGCCTGTGTACCTTTTTCATTGTGATGGCAACCCATTGTCCTGATCTTGCATCTCCTTTCCCAACAGCTAGTTCATCCTCAGCTATTGCCATAAATGCTCTGACTCTTGTATTATCTTCTTCATCCGAAGTCAGCGGCTCATCATTCCAGTCATATCCTTTAGTTACCAACCCTTTCTCTATCTTCTTATCACCCCCTTTCTTCTTAGACAGAGCTTAGAGCTTCAAATTCATCTGTTCCAACTCAGCTTTAAGTGCCTTGTACTTGTTCTTGTAATCCTTCTTCTCATTGTCAGAGGAGTTGAATTGGTGGGATGAGTTGTTATGTTGTGATTTAAACTTGTATGGTTTGGTGGAATATGATGGATAAGAAGGTGATGATGTCTTTGTGGAAGGACAGTCTTTTTGAAAGTGTCCAAGTTTTCCACAGGCAAAGCAAGTTTCTTTTGATTTGTCGGTTTGTTTGCTAGCTGATCCTACACTCCCTTATATTTTGTAGAATCTCCTTTGATTAGCTAGCAAGGCTCTTTCATGAAACTCAGCATTAAGGTCTGTCATGAACTCTTGGCTGCTACGTGTGTCTTCTTCAACATCAGAGTCGATGTCCTGGGAATGTGAGGTGGAAATCAAGGCTTTGGATGTTGCTCCCTGAACTACAAAACTTTCAGTCTCTGATTTGTATATGGTATCAATCAGCCCTTCTTCATAATTGTACTTTCCATATAGCTGAGCCAAGGTGTCATTATTGATGGAGTTATTAGCTCTCTGAGTCTGATTCATACTCAGCCATTTTCTGGGAAGGCTGTTGACAAATGTGGCATTTACTTCAGCTTGAGCAATGGTGACGTCATTTATAAAAGGTCATTGAGAAGAATTTTCAGCCTTGTATATGTTTGTTGAACCTTTTCACCTTCAAGTGCCTTGAAAGCATTGAACTGAAGCCTGAGTGCCTAAATCTTGGGTTCTCTTGTTTCAGAGGGTCCTTCATGACCGAGGATAAGGTCTGTCCACATTTGTTTGGCTGTAGGACATTGAATCACAGACTTCATGATGTGTTTTGGAAGACAGGATATAATGATGCTCTTGAGACGTTTATCTTGGTTTTCCAATTTCCTATCAGCTGGAGTCCACTGCTTGAGAGGTTTGGGAAGAGGATTCTCATTAGTAGAGGTAAGCGCCATGGGAACATAAGGTCCATTTCTAGAATTTCTAGAAGAAATGGTTCAAGTCCGTCGAGATATACGAGGAATTGACTCTTCCAACTTGCAAAATCATCTTCATCAAAGACTGGTACGTTGGTGACATGAGATCCGCCTCTTGAGTCAAGAAGTTGAGGTAGATCATCTTCATTTTGAGGTGGAGGGGTAAGTCTTGGTGAGGATGGTGGTGGAGGAGTGTTGTTTCCAGAAGACGGTGGTGGTGGTGGAGGTGTATTGCTCGTTTCAGACATGGTGGATCTTGATTATAAAACTTAGAACGATGTTTATGAAGGTTTTAATATCAAACACCGCTCTGATACCAATTGAAAGTCCCTAATCTAAGTGTGAAACGATAAACTAAGACAATCAACACACGTAATTACTTTTCAAACGTAATACTTATTATTGTATAATAAAGAATTACAAGTGTTATGGATAACACCGTTTGATGACAATGTGTTGTGCACACTTTGGACAAACAAAACCTAACTTATGAACACAGTCGCAACTGTTTGGTTCAATAAGTTCTAAAGAGTTAATGTGTGTAAAGTGTAAAAGTGAACAACATTAACTCTAGGCTACATATCCTATTATAGTGGTACGAGGTTGACTCCAAATACTGGTTGTTGGTGACTACACTAAACAGACACTTTTCAGACGTCTGTCACAAGATGCTTTTCTATTCTTGGTAGTCTGCCACAATGCTTTAGGGAAACAGAGCTGACACGGTTTCCCTTTTCTTCATAGTCTCGTACACACTAAGGTATGTCCAAAGTGTACTGAGTGTCAACAGGGTATTGCCACCCCTGTTAACCCTCAACCCCTCAGAGTCCCTGATACATCTTGGCTGTTATCCATCACAACCAATGAGTATGTCTTCAAGTAATCTTCGACTTCCTTGACAATGTCTCTGAGATGGACTCCTCTGAGGTTGCTCACAGAGACTTAGATCTCTGTGAGTCTTGTGATACTTGCCTGCCTCCTAGGCGCAGGCAAGTTAATATCAAACAACATGATTTACGTTTAAATCTATGATACAAGGAATCTAATAAACTTAGATTCCCAACAGAAAGGAAGATGATGATGGGGCTGGTGGATCACAAACAGCAAGGGCTACATCTGCTGAAGAGATTGGTCAAAGAAAGAATAACATGAAGGCACTGAGCTGTCTTCAATTGGCTCTTGGATAAAAAGAATAGTACAAGTTCAGAAAGTAAGAGTCAGCTAAAGAGTTATAGGAAGCTATTAAGAAGACTTTTGGTAGTAATGAAGCCACTTTAAAGAAAAAAGGAAGAAGTTGACTGAGGAGTTATAAAATTTCAAAACTTTCCTTGGTGAGAAGCTTAGTGATCTTAGAAGTCGTTTTCTTGATCTCACTACCAAGCTGGAATTCATGGAGAGGGAATTGGATAATGAAGAGATCAATCAAACGTTTTTGAATAGTGTTTCAAAACCTTGGTATGTACAAGAGCAAGGTTGGCTGATCAAGGATGATCTCATGGATAGAGATCTTGATGATATCCATAATCACTTGAAAACAATGGAGGCTTATATCTTGAAAAGAAGTGAAGCCACATCGGTATCAAAATCTAGAAACATGGCCTTTGTTTCTAACAGTGGGTACACTCCCTCTAATAGTGGGTACACTCCCTCTAACAGTGGGTACTCTCCCTCTGACAGTGGGTATGTATCCCATGACAATGTGACAACTTCTCATAGTGCAAAGAACTCGATATTCACTATCATTTCTCACAGTCATTATTCAAGTGACAAGCATGCTGTAATTGATCTAGATATTGTATGTGCATACATTGCTGCTCTACCACATGGTTCTCAAGTGATGTATGAGGATCTTGAGCAAATCAGTGATACAAATATTAAAAAGATAGACATCAAGTGGAACATGACACTTAGTAGCATAAGAGCTAATAGGTTTCAAAAGAGGTATGGTAGAAAGATCACTTTTAAGGGCTTAGAGTCTGCTGGATTTAACAAATCTAAAGTTGAGTGCTATAACTATCAAAAAATAGGACACTTTGCAAGCAAGTGCAAGTATCCAAAAAGAGATGATGGAGGAAGAGGCTCTAGGAGCATTGTCAAAGTTGAGGAAGCTGTTTCAAATGCTATGGTTGCCATACCATGGTATTGATGGAGTAGGATTTGATTGGAGCTTCATGGGAGACGAAACTGAGGTGAATCAATCTTTGATAGCAAAGGAGGAAGCTGAAAAAGGATATGTTCAATTTGCTCTCATGGCCAAATCTTCTTCATCCTCGTCATCTAATAATGAGATATGTGGAAACCTTGGTTTCCGAATCTTTTAGCTACTAGGAACGAATCTCATTCACTTGATTGAATCAAGGCGGAATAGAATGAAACACGTTTAACAAGGTGTTTAGGCACAAAAAATGAATTAAAATAAATGGATTGTTCATTATATTAATAACAAACAACCACTAGACGTGTATACATTGAATCCCACGTCTAGTCGACACACGCTTTAGGTTTACATTGTGAATATGAATGATGAATAAAACCTAAGACCCTTGGTTCCTTTTATAGTGTAAGGATTAGGGTTTACAAGAGATAATAACAAATAAACAAGTAAATCTTCTATTTAAATAAACTTACGCATAATATATCTTGCATGTTTATCTAAATAGAAGCTTCCATAAGCTTCTTGTCTACGTTTCTATCAACTCTTAAATTGCATGTGACAATGCTTGGATTGCACACGACAACTCTTGAGCCAACAACGCTTAGTTTGCTCTTGGCAACGCTTGGATTGCTCTTGACAACGCTTAGACAATATCTTCATGTTTTCTTCGTTTTTGAGTTTCTGCCACATCAACTTTTTGACCCAACAATCTTCCCCTAGTTGATGTCGGCAAAACTCTATGTGTATCTCTTGTAAGTTGTACAGGATCTTCAAATTGCTTCCCCTCAAGTGTAGCTTGTATATCTTCCCCTTTTTGTCACATCAACAGGGAAGTAAACAATGTATGCAATCTTGAAGATTCTCTAAATGTAGACTCTATGTAATGATCTTTAAGAAAAACAAATATAATATTTTTGATGTAGAAGTAGAATAACTCAACCTTGTGTTCCATGTCTTGTACTATCCACATGATGAAGAACTTATACCTATAGCAAATTATAAGTAGACCTCGATCCCTTGTCGATATTCTCATCCTTTGTGAGACACTGAGCACGATAATGTAACTCCTTCAAGTGTTATGACAAGTCTTCATCACCAACAATATAAGCATGAACAAGTTATCTTTAAAGTCAGTGGCTGGAAGTGGATGACTTTAAGATATGATAGAAAATAAACTCGCGAAAATCTTCTTCAAACATCAAACTTACCATAAGAATTCTTCCCCTTAAGCCAACACCTCTTCATGAAAAGTCAATATCTTCATATGTAAAAGATGTCAACGAATAACTCTTTCACAAGGCTATCCCGATTACATACTCCAATAAATTACTTCATGAATCGTTGCTAACTCGCCTTAAAATCATTAATCTCTTTTAAAAATATCCGAGCCATAAATATCAACATGATATTCTAAAGTAAAACGGAGATTCCATGTACCTTCGTGTGTAATTTCCTCTTTTTTGTGTGCTCAAAACGTACCAATTTTCTCAAACAGCAGTAATCCTTTTGTCATCCGTGAACCTTCATTATCCAAGAAATCTGTCATGTGTATTGTCACATATCGGACAACACCTATCAACGTTGGGACAAAACACTTCTCGGACAACTCATGTCAACGCCTATTTCTGTCAGCGTTCACTTATTCCTTGTCAGCGTCAAAATTACAAACGTCAGCGTCAACCATAAACTTTGTCAGCGTCTTGGCTCAACCCACTTACACTATATGTGGCTACGTTTCTCTTGATAGTGATGACAATATATAAAGATACAAGTAGCTAAAATATTACCTTTCAACAATACTTTGTACACAGTATCTCTCAATACAATCACTTAGTATATACTTCCCCACGTTTTTGTTTTAAATTAAAAAGAAATAATCTCACCCAAAAATAAACGTGAGGGAGAATACCTTTAAACCGTGTAGACCATTATTCCATGCCTACAAATCAGGAACTCCCAAAAGTAACCACACGTTCTGTTTCTAATCTCACCAATCACACAAGCCACGAAAAAAGGAAGCAAATCCCATAATATTAGCATCATATTCAAATCTTACGTCTGACTTTTTGCTTTACTTGTTCGAATTACCAATCCCACTTGACTGTTGTTTGAACATGAATTGTAAATATCACATGATCTATTCTGACGTGCTTGGACTTTTGTATTCACTTGCGATCATCAACTGCTGTACCAACGCTCCAATGAAGTACCTCTTTGACAGCATTTAAATCCTTGTAATCACTTGCCCAATAAATTAGGGATATGACCAATCCACGTTTATGCCAATAAATTAGATCCACATCCTACAAAATAGGAGTACTGCACGTCTTTGACCAGTCAGTTGCACAAACTGATTACACATATCATGCAGCCTCTAACAATGTATCAAACCATATGTCTTGCATCGAAACAACATCCCTTTCTTATCACATGGCTGACTAGTCACATTCTGGATCACAAAGCTGTATTAGATCTGTTGCTGCTACAGTATCTGAAACCCTAGTTCGTTAGTAGTGAAGATTATATCAATCTAGGGTTTCTTGAAATCAAGACCAATTTGTGACAGCAAACATAAACACCTTTGTGACCATTGTTTCTGTTTAGGAACGATCTAGGGTTTGTAAAAACCCTAGTTCATGATTTTATGTAAACTAGAAACTTGAAAATCCTTGTCTGCAGCCAACTTCGACAGTGAATAAATTATTCATTTGAGCTCAGATCGAAGATCTCTTCGGTGAGATCCTAGACACAAGTGCCAAGAACCTACAGTTCAAAAATCACGATGATCCAACGGTTAACGAAGGAGAAATCGTGTCTTGAATATGGTTGTTTACAGAAACTGCATTCATCCTGCTGCTGACTTTGACGCTTAATAACTTTTTCTTGGGGATAAAACTCGACAATCCCTCCGGTGGATGTTTAGATATATGTATGTAGAACACACATAAAAAATTTCATGACGATCCAACGGTTCAATCAAAAGTTATGACCTTCTGAATACTGTTGCGCACACAAAAACGTCCAGAAAAACCCTAGACAGATTTTTCTTCTTTTCACCATACACGAACACCTTGTTGGTCATAGCATCACGAGCCACGAGGCTCTGATACAATTTGTGGAAACCTTGGTTTCTGGATCTTTTAGCTACTAGGAATGAATCTCATTCAATTGACTGAATCAAGGCGGAATAGAATGAAACACGTTTAACAAGGTGTTTAGGCACAAAACATGAATTAAAACAAATGGATTGTTCATTATATTAATAACAAACAACCACTAGACGTGCATACATTGAATCCCACGTCTAGTCGACACACGCTTTAGGTTTACATTGTGAATATGAATGATGAATAAAACCTAAGACCCTTGGTTCCTTTTATAGTGTAAGGATTAGGGTTTACAAGAGATAATAACAAATAAACAAGTAAATCTTCTATTTAAATAAACTTATGCAGAATATATCTTGCATGTTTATCTAAATAGAAGCTTCCATAAGCTTCTTGTCTACGTTTCTATCAACTCTTAAATTGCATGTGACAATGCTTGGATTGCACACGACAACTCTTGAGCCAACAACGCTTAGTTTGCTCTTGTCAACGCTTGGATTGATCTTGACAACGCTTAGACAATATCTTCATGTTTTCTTCGTTTTTGAGTTTCTGCCACATCAACTTTTTGACCCAACAAGATATACAATTATGCTTTTTGTAAAAAAGGTTGTTGGCAAAACACTAAGGCTCTTCAAACTAATGTTCAAACTTCAAATGAAAAGCTTAAACAAACAAAAGCTAACCTAAGCAATTACAAAAGAGGGCTTTCACAATCTAATGGTACGTTATCTGAGTATAAACAAATGGAACTTGATCTTAAGGATAAAATCAAAATCTTGGAAAGGGACTTGAGACTTAGTGATGAGTCCAATGCCATTCTAAGAACTAAGTTAGATGATGTCACTAAATCTAAGGAAGACATAGAATTTAAAATTGAAAAGTTTAAAAAGGCTAGTCAAACCCTAGAATAGTGCATTAGTGAGCAAAGAAACCCCAAAGATATGTCTGGGATTGGTATGGGTAAAAAGGAATATGTTGTTGTCCCACCTGCTGCTAGTGATTATTATGGGGTTTCCAAAAATCAAGATTTGTCATGGACTGGTCTTTCAGAGTTCCAAGACAAAACTGATTCTTCTCGATCATCTTTATTTGACTCCATAGAAATTAAGGAGTTTGAAAAGAAAAGAATAGATTTAGAACAATGGAAAGCGGCTAATCCTTTCCTTTTCGTTAAAAGGGGACTTTTGAATGGTGAAACCACTGAGTCTAAACCTATTGTTGTTACTAATCTCATTGATGGGAAGCCTGTTGACCTTGGTTCGCCTACCAAAACAAAGTGTAGTGTTAAATATGCAGAGATGTAAAGAATATCTAGATCACCTAGGGCGACCAAAGGAGTTGGAATAGGATGGGATACGATCATTCAAGACCTAGCTTTGTGTCAAGCAAGAATGCTTGCTATACATGTGGGAGTTTTAGTCACTTAGCCTATAACTATAACAGTGGCCAAACCTTTGCCATTATCAAGACCACTCCCACTATTTACCATAGACCTCTTATCCACCCAGGGCCATATGTTGCTAGATCTGAACCTTTCTTTACCAAAGCATCTAATTCTTATGGCAAATTCCATTTCAAAATACCATGGCATCTCCTAGCAGACTATGGGTACCCTTTGTTAACCCTAGTCTACCCACTGTCAGGACAAATCTATCCACTAACAGACCTAGGTTTGGCATTGTCTTGCCCAAACTAGCCGATGTCAGGCCTAAGTTTTCCTCGGTTAGAAATTTTAGTGCCAACACAGATTTGGTTAGCAAGGTTCAAGGTGTTAAGACCTCTAATTTGACTTGGAGACCTAAACAAGACCAGGTGATGCGTGTCCGGTGTGTGGGATTGAACAAGTTTTAAATTTATAAACACGAATTATCGGGATGAACTAAAAACGCACGGGCAAGTATGACCCTTTCGTTTGCTGTATAGATTTTTATTGGTAATACCGAGATCATACACGGGGATTTGGAAAATCTATGATCAGTCAAAAATCGACGATAACCTTTTTGATTGTAGCAATATGAAGAAAAATAATAATAAGTAATTTTGATGAAATTAATAAGATTAAAAAAACACTTGGTGAAGATTAATTTGAGCATCCGATGTAGTATCACTGTGATGACATGATAACAAATATGATTATGATAATTAGATGGTTAATCCAATCTATTGTTTTCAAAAGTTTCAATCTTCGTCAAAACTTTGGTTAAGGAAAATAAGCATTAGACTTAATCACTCAATACAAGACTTAATCTAGTTTCAACTTATTTGATTCGCGGTTCGTTTCACAAACTTTTTAACACTTATAATTATGTTTCTTAGTGATCAAAACGTCTTAAGAAATGGTCAATACAAAAGATAACCAATCCATAGACAAACCGGTTATGACTTGTTGTTAGAAAATAACCCTTTCAACCTATGAAATCTTTAACAACAAATTGAGTTTTGACAACCAATGTCACATGAAACATAAGTACCAATGGTTCAAAGAAAAAGCTTGATTGAATTAAAACATAAATCACAATCACAACCACATCTTCATACCATAAACATCATCCTATCAAGTATAGAA
The DNA here is from genome assembly GCA_025667525.1 of Glebionis coronaria. Taxonomy (NCBI): domain Eukaryota; kingdom Viridiplantae; phylum Streptophyta; class Magnoliopsida; order Asterales; family Asteraceae; genus Glebionis; species Glebionis coronaria. The sequence continues at coordinate 644,906,454 of CM046877.1, forward strand.
TGGAACTAGCCACTCATATTAAACATTGACATAAACTCAGAAAGAATGGCCTTAGAAGTCATAATCAAGAGTCTTACAAAGTGAATATAGAGCTAATGGTTAGGGTAATGACCCCTAAGAGTTTGGTGATGTTAATTTTGCTTTTCGGATGCTAAAAATGACTTTTCTTGCACCTCCTTGCTCAAATCCGGGAATGGTGTTTCGGACAAATGAGAGAGTTTTCTTGGTGGTAAATTAAGTATTGTGATGGTTATGATAACACATCAAAGTGAGATATGAAAGTTGTGACCCCATGGATCTTATTTATTGGCAAAATTGATGGCTTGACTTGAATGCATGGCTTGTAGGCAAAGGCTTATGCTTAGAGCCAAAGGAAATATCTTGGTTGCAAAGTAGTTCTAGAATGCCTCCATAGAATGTTCTTGTGTCTTCTTTAGATGCTTCAAGAATGTTGTGTAGCTTGTAGTAGAAAATCCTCCCACTTGAAAAGGAGATGGTGGCACATGAACTTGGCTGGCAACCTTCTTTCTTGATGGTGGCAAGTGAGTGAAAAGGAGATGGTGGCAAGTGAGGATGACTGGCAACCTTCTCACAAGGCTGGCATCTACTTTCATGCTGAGTGATTTGCACACTTGGTACTACAAATAGCATGATTTCTCTTGCATTTCCCAAGTCGGGATTACTTGTAAGGCTTGTATATTCTTGAAAACACTTGTTCTCCCACCCCAAATGGATCTTCAAAGGCTTTTAACTCGTACACGGATCTTGAACTTGGCTAGGATTCTTCATGCTCGTACTAATCTTCACTTTTACTTTCCTTTCTTCATCACCCCTGCATTTAGCTACACATAGACTTGCAAACACATTTTGGCACAAATATGCAGAAAAGTATTATAAATATAACCAATAAACATGTACAAAATCACGGATAACGCTCCCAAAAACATGTTGGATTTGGGCATTATCGAATCCCCTCACACTTAATTTTTGATTTCCCTCAAGCAAGAAGAAAAGAAAATTAAATCCAAAGGTACATGTGTCTTATAAAATTTTGATGCAAGTCTACCAAGTACAAGTACAAGATAAAACTCATCGGTTTAAGTTTTAAAGTTAATAAATTGAGATATAAAGTCAATACCCATAAAAGTTGAAAAAGTCTTTTATTTCTAGCTACTACTATACTAGCAACATATAATACATGGTTTTTGCTTAGAAATTGTGTACTCGATATCGTTCTTGGTATCTAATCGAATTGATCACGGTTAATGGTGGAATAGTCGGTAATGGTCACTAAAAGGGGGAGCTTGAATATATCTATTTCTAATAAAATGACAAGTTAAGCAAACTAGGAAGAAAGGCTTAAAAAATAGCAAAAGGATTAAAGTGATTAAAAACTAATTAAAAGTAAATTTTAAAGATAGAATAAAGTAAAATTAAACTAAGACAAAACTTGTTTAAAAACAACACTAAGTAAAAATTTGGGAAAAGACTTACGTTTGAAACTTAAAACTTTATAAAACTAAAAACTTAATCCCATCTGAATAAACCGTCGGAATCGGATCGGAATGTACTCGTGGAAAGCAATCGGAATGTTGCAGTCTGAATATGATCGGAATATGGCAAAATGAATTCTGTCGGAATAATGGCAACTAAAGCTATCAGAATAATGAAACCCAAAGCTATCGGAATGATCACGTCGGAATACTCCGTCGGAATACAAGACAACACAATCGGAATATCCAATAAACTCCTCAGTCGGAATCCTGGTCGGAATCACAAACCCTTTTCCGATTCACCTATCTGAATAAGGCGTCAGAATTGGAATGCTTGTGTCAGAATGAGCTGTCGGAAAAGGGTTTACCCTTTTCCGATAGTATGTAAAATTAATAAGCACCAATAAGCACTCTTTTAAAAAATCACAATCTGAATCCTTACCAAATCAACAACAAGAAGAACTTATAAGCCCGAATAAGAGCTTTCACAACTATAAATAAGCAAATTTTTTAAATCAAAGTTAAAAAGACGAAACCTTTAAGAAAACTTTAAAGAAAATAAGCTAAATACAAAATAAACCAATAAGCATGATAAGCTCAAAACTCAAGTTGTATAAAAACTTAGAGATGAATAAAAAGATAAACTTTTTAATCACATAAACATCAAAATGAGACAAAATCAAAGATGATCACGAATCAAAGGTAAATGAAATCAAGAAAGGTAGAAGAATATTAAAGATGAAAATCTTAAACTTGAACTTGTAGATTAATGATTCCAAAATACAAGATTGAATTAAAGCTTAAACATGAAAGAAAAGATGAAGTTTTAGTGAGAGAAAGTTAAACACTTTCTCTCTCTAAAGATAAAAACTAGAAAAATGAAAAGTGAATAAAAAACTAACTAACTAACACCCTCCTAATGTGTCATTAGGAGGGTATATATAGGAGGTGGGGAGTGCATGTGTTGCTTCCTTCTTTCTTTTCGTCTCGACTCGATTTAAATTCTTTGTCTTTCTCGACGTCATCTCGAGATTTGTCGATATAAATTGAACTTGTCTTATAATTTTCTTCTTCTATTAGACTTGAGTTCTTCGACTTCATTAAACTTCCGTCTTTAGACTTTTTCTTCGATAAATCTTCAGAATAGGCCATGGACTTCCGTTCTTTTTACACTCTTGATCTTTTGACTTCGTCTTTTCTCGTTTTCTTCGATAAAAGCCCGTGATAGCCCGTGTTTTCTTCCTTTTTCATATTTTTATCCTGAAACACAATAAAAACACAAACCACGCATAATTCCGACTTTTACGACATAAAATACACGTTTTGGTCTTGTTATAATATGAAATAAGTGGTAAAAGGATTAGTGTTTTCACACTTATTAAATCCCCTACACTTGACCATTGCAATGCCCTCATGCAATGCATTAATTTCAAAGCACAATTTACATTTCTCATCGTAAATAACCCCACCTTGGCCTTTATTAAATACTAAACTTTAAGGAAACTAAAAAGATAGAAATATGTACAAAACAAGTAAAGAAATCAAAGACTTACATTGGGGTTTTGGCCGTCATGAATGTCCATCATCCTCAAGTTTCACGTTTCCCAAACCAAGCTTATAAACGAGATCATCATTATTATAAGTTAGCAAACTAACACGAACTCACGTGGCCCAATTATTTACTTAGACTCCCTTATTCCTAGGTGTGTCTCTATATTTTAATATTGTCTTGAATGATCACGAGGATGCATTGTTTGACTTATTTCTGTTGATCCCAAACTTAGATCGATTAGCTTTATGTATACGAGATTAGATCAAGTACTACACGTAGAGAAACCTTTGCTTATGAATAAAGTAACAAAGTGTTATGCGGAATTAACACTTGATCTAAAACACAATGATATTAAACAAACTTTCACTTGTATTAGAATAATCGTGTTGATTACAATGAAAGGTTTAACTTGCGAATACTATGAAAACTGATATTAAACATTAACCTAAAAGATCTTCTTTTATAGAACAAGAAGTCTTGTACAATAAGCTACGAATCAATTATTCTAGGTAAAGATAAACATAGAAAATACATTGTCGTTTCTATCCTTACTAGAAGTAATCTAGAATATAATATACGTGTAGCTCACAACTTCCATCAGTGTTTGTCTTCAATCTATCAACGCTTGACTTTATCTTGTCAACGCTTATGCTGTCAGCGCTCACTTTACTCTTGTCAACGCTTGCGTTGTTCCTGTCAGCGTTCAAGTGTTCTGGCCTAAATTTATTCCCAACAATCCTCCCCTAAACTTGATATCCACTCTTATGATCAAGTTTCTGAATAAACATTAAGAACTTGGAGGAGTCTGACAAACCTTATCATATTGGTAATAAATAAATCTGATCAAATTCTTTGCCACGTCACTTGTATAGTCTATCTCCAACTGGGTGTCCTTCATCTTCTCCAAAACAACCTTGGATATGAAGTACTGAGCATCTACAAGTAAATACTCAGCAAACTTTGTAGAACTCAAATGGTATACACCAGCAGCTGAATATAACCTCCATTGAAGACCACTGAGGTCATCTTCAAGATCCTTCCATATTTCAGGATCTTCTTCATTTGTCCCACACATTCTTTTGAATGTGGTCCAAAGTTTTATTCCATTGGCTGAAGTTGGTGCTTCAGCCTCATACTTGGTCTCTAGCAACCTCCAAAGGTCTACCAAGTCTTCTCTGTCACAACTTGCAAATAAAGATATGAGAGTGGTAAAAGTGTGTACCTCCTTGCCAAATCTTCCAATTTTCCAGAATCCACATTCATCTTCCTCATAACTTATAATTGGATTCCTGGAATCTAATGGTAACACATGAACCATATCTGAAGCTTCTAATGGGGAGAGCTTGAGGCTCTTTCTAATGATTGCTTCACTTGGATACAGTTGAGACATATCTTTTGGAAACTCAAGAACAAATCCCTTCTTCACTGGTCTAGGGACTATCATAGCTTTCTTGATTGCCATCTCTTCTGCAAGTTGCTCCTTTCTTTCATCTGAAAGAAGTCTGAAAGTGTTCTCTTCCTGCACTTTCACCCAAATAGGATAAGCCCTATGTTCCAACTCATCAAATGTCAAAGCCTTCAGCTTCTGATGTGTCCATCCAACTCCATGACATTTGAGCAACATAAAATAGAGCTTCCTTCTATCCCTTTTCAATTCAGAGAGAATGTTGCTTGCCCTGTACTTCAACATTACCTTACAATCCTGCTGAACTCTAAGAAGAATTTCCAAACCCCATATCTGATCAGAAATGGTCAAGTCTGGATTATCCATGCAGCTTTCTTCCCAAGAATTGTACATCTGAACTACCTCTGGCATATCAAAATCAATTTGCAACTTCAAATCTCTCAGTCTTTCCCTAGCAAGCTCATCACCATACTCAAGTCTTTCTGGTTCAACAATCATCACACTTGAATCTGAGCTGCCTCCATCACTCTCTTCCTCAGAAGTCACAACAAATGGTGACTTTTCCTTCTCACCTTGTTCCATCATTTGCTCAGCCAATCTTCTATCAAATTCAACCTGAGCTGCATTCTTTGGAACATTTTCTTCTACCAACTTACCCTTACCCTTATTTGTTGGTTCAATTGTTGGTAAGGTAGATGATAATACCTGAGTAGGAACATCTTTGATGATAGATGATGACTGGAATACATCACCTCCATATGCAGATCTGTCAACGCCCAAATTTCCTCTATCAGCGCCCAAAATACTTCTGTCAGCGTCCAAACTTGTCTTATCAACGCTTAAATATTTTCCCTCAGCGCCTTGTGTAACCTCTCTCAGCATATCTGTAAATGATAAATTTAAATTTGTTGGAGAGATTAAGGACGTATCAAAACCTTTTTGTTCCTTCAATGTTGTAAGAGCTTCAGCAATATCCAATGATTGACCATCTTGGCTGCTCTTATCACTCAGATTTCTTGCTTCCTCCCCTTTGGAAGACTCCTCCATGCCTCCCCTTGAATGAACACTCTCCAAAACAACAATCCTCTCCCTCAATTCTTTGAGTTCAAGGCCTTGGTTACTGACAATTTGTACTAAGTCTGCATTTTGCTTTTGCAAGCTAATGCAGACAGCCGTCAATTCTAAAAGCGTCATTGGTTCCAGTCTGCCCTCTTCCAAAATGGGAATTTGACCTCCCAAGTTATGTTCATTGGGCATGGATGAGGACTTAATTATGGTGGGACTGTCTTGGCCAGCTTCTAAGCCAGAACCAATAGTCTCAGCCTCATCCAGGTCACCATCCACACTTGTGGTGGTGGTTCTCTCTGCTACATGGCTAGGACCACCAGAGGAGAACACTCCAGCAGTCCTTTGGCGTTTAATCAACCTATATTCTGGTGGTGTGGAAGATGGTGTAGAAGATGGTGTAGATGTAGGTTGGTTAAGGGGTGTTTGGGATTGTGATGGTTGGGTGTCAGCGGTGGAAATAGGCATATCAACGCCCACATTAGAGGTGTCAGCGTTGAAGGGATTTTGGTCTATTTGCATTTGGTCAGGTGAGGGTAAAGGTTCAGGGATAGGCTCAAGTTGTGGTGGAGGGTCAATATGAGGTTGGGGGTCTGGTTGGGGTTGTGCTGCTGCAATAACAGCAAGCATGGCTGGGGTTAATGGTAGGTCTCTATGAGGTGGTGAATTCATCTTGGTAAAAATAGCCTTCTTTTGTTCAGGGATCTTATAAAAGTCATTGTGATCCCTTGAACAATATCCTTGAGCATCAAAAACCATTTGCAGAAAACGGGGATAAGCTAAAGTCATTTTTGTCCCCTTGTTTTTACACATTCCTTCAAAAATCATTTTAGACCAATTATAATTTTGCCCTGTTGCAATACACACAATAGCAGATGCAATGGATCTATTGATCTCATTGTGTGCAGTACATTTGGGACTCAAACATTGAAGAAGAATGTGAATTAGGTACTTCCAAGCTGGGGGAAATTCCTGCTTATGGTACTTATTAAGAGTACCTTCATCAGGAATAGGGTATCCCAAAGCCTTAAGCCCTTGTTCTATTTCAGATATGGGAAGCATGGTTATACCATCAGCATCATTAAGATGCAAGGCCTGGCGTACCAAGGCCTCAGTAACCACCCAAGGTCTCCCATGTACAATAGAATTCAATGTTGTCACTCCATTAACTGTTGAGGAACTGACAGTGTTCCAAAACTGTTTAATGTGTGTGACTGGAATGAGTGGGGCATGAGAAAGAGCATACCTTAATGGGGATGCATTCAAATACTCCACCATCTGTGTGTATTCAGGGAACAAAGTATTATCAGCAACAAGATAAGCAATCATGTTGTGTTGAGACTTGAACCCCAAATCCAATTCTGTTGAGTTAAATCTTGGTGCCATTGATGAAAGCTGTTAAGTTGATGTATAAAAGATGAAGGTTGATAAGAGAAAATTGTTAGACAAGAATTATAGATACCCTGTTTAAAATAGGAGCCAAATTTATAGGAGTGGATGAATGCACGTGATTGGCCCAAAAATAGGCAAAGATTTTCAAAAATCAATCATGAAAATATTGAAAAAGTTTATAAGTTATCCCATGCATTTAATGAAAGTAACAACTCCTAAAATTACGGCTTGAAAATATGTCAAAAAGTTACAACTGGGTAGGTCCCATTGTTTGTCAACGGTCAAATATAACCCATCAACGCCCAACGGCTATAATCCTGTCAACGTTCGCCTAAAGCCATGTCAGCGTCCATTTTGGTCACAACAACGCTTGGAAAACTCTTGTCAGCGTCCAAAAATAAAATTGTTTTAAAAAGTGAAAAATGACCTTAACAAGTAATTTATCCTAGAGAAAATAACCAAAAGCTGATAATTATCATAGGGCGGCAAGCACTGTCCAGTTATGCACACTTGCATAAGCAAGATAGACATAACAGTCCTCTAGTGTCCCTTGCTAACCAAAATTCTTAACAACCAAGTTACTTTATAAAATCCTTGTTACTCCCAGGTAAAACCCATATCAAAAGGATTCCCAAGCCTCCCAACAGACCATAACCAATTCTAAGTCAAAAATGTCTTGGCAGCATGCAAAGTTGATATACTATGCATGCTACAGTGCCTCATGGTTTAGTAAAACTAACCCATACTCACCAGTGGACACAATCTAGAATTGTGATGAGAGTATTCTAAGAATACCCAAGAGTCCTAAAGGTTCCTTAAACCTCCCCTTAAACTATGATACATGAGTTCTCAAAATATATATATGAACATTAAAAATTTATGTCAAGATAGGAATATAAATATTCCAACCATCATCCATAAACAAAACATGTCCAAATAGCTCTTCAAAGATCCATAAGCAACTCTGTATCCAATGGCATAAAGCTACCATTACCTGCACATTTAGATGAAAACCACAAAACTAACATTTGTTGCTAACAGCGTCCCGACAACACTTAACAGCGTTGAAGGAACTCTTGTCAGCGTTAGACCATAATATCTCTAACAACGGCAAAATAACACTTGACAGCGTTACATTTACCTTTGTCAGTGTTAGAAAAAGAATGTGGAAAATCTAAATCATCACAAAGACCAATAACAATGCATATCCTGTACATACTTTTACAAAAAGGTTCCAAAACACATATTAAGTAAGATTAACCATTCCAATATTTGTTACCAAATATTGAAATCTTCCAGCATCAAAAGGTTTAGTTAATAAATCAGCTACATTATCTTCAGTATCTACCCTATCTGGTTGTATTAAACCTTTCTCAAAGCAATCTCTTATAAAATGGTGTCTAATTTCTATGTGTTTGGTTTTAGAATGATGTACAGGATTTTTAATAATGCATAAAGTACTGTTATTGTCTACAAAAATCTTGGTATGCATAAAATTATACCCATAATCCAACAGCTGGTTCTGAATCCATAAGACTTGTCCACAACAAGCAGCTGCAACAACATATTCTGCTTCAGTTGTAGAGTTTGCCACCACTGTTTGTTTCTTGCATTGCAAAGATATTAATCTGCTCCCAAGAAATTGGCATCCACCAGTTGTGGATTTCCTATCAAACTTGTCACCACCATAGTCACTGTCTGAATATGCAATAAGATCCAAGGGAGAATCTTTTGGGTACCACAATCCAAGATCTGGGTAGCATCTTAGGTACCTAAAAATCCTCTTCACAGCAAAAAGGTGACATTCTTTGGGAGTCACTTGATGGCGTGCACATGCACACACAGCAAACATGATGTCAGGTCTTGAGGCTGTAAGATACATCAATGAACCAATCATTGATCTATAGTGCCTAACATCCACATCTTTTCCAGCTCCAATTTTTCCCCAAGGGTATTGCCTATCCATAGGAGTGGAAGCCTCCTTCTCATGTGGAGAAAAACCATATTTCTTCAAGATTTCAGCTACATACTTGTCTTGGGAGATGAAGATACCATCTTCTTTCTGCTGAACTTGTAAACCTAGAAAGAAGTTCATCTCACCCATTGCACTCATCTTGAATTTATCTGTCATGAGCTTGGAAAAATCCTCACTCATTTTTGGATCAGTAGAGCCAAAAATGATGTCATCAACATAGACCTGCACAAGCAACACATGTTTTACTTTCTTCTTTGTAAACAGTGTCTGATCTATGGTGCCCCTTTTGAAACCATTTTCCACCAAGTAGGTGGACAATGTACCATACCATGCTCTTGGGGCTTGATGAAGGCCATACATTGCCTTCTTTACTCTATAAACCTTGTCTGGATTCTCAGGATCTTCAAAACCAGGAGGCTGCATTACATAAACCTCCTCAACAATTGTGCCATAGAGGAAAGCACTCTTCACATCCATTTGATAAACAGTAAAATTCATGCAAGAAGCATAAGCTAAGAAAATTCTGATAGCTTCAATTCGTGCAACTGGAGCAAAGACTTCTTCATAATCTATGCCTTCCTCTTGTGTATAACCCTGAGCTACCAAACGTGCCTTGTTTCTGACCACAATGCCTCTTTCATCTTTCTTGTTCCTTAGAACCCATCTTGTCCCAATTGGTCTCACATACCTAGGACAATCAACCAGCTCCCAAACATCCTGTATAGCAAATTGGTGAAGCTCATCCTGCATTGCTTCCACCCAACTTGGTTCTTTGAGAGCATCAAAAATCTTCTTGGGTTCTTCCTGTGACAGAAAACAGGCAAACAAACATGCTTGTACAAGAGGGGTATCAACCTTCTTGTGTATATTGGCAATAAATCCACCAAGACCTTGATGGGATCTTCTTGTCTGAACTGGAGCCATAACATCACCAATGATTTGAGATGTGGGGTGATCCTTTGCTGTGGAAGTAAGAACTCCTCCTTCAAAAAGTCTGGTGTCCTCAATTTCACGCTCCATGTTGCCAATATCTTCTTCAGTTTCTTCTTCATCAACAGGAATCTCTTCATGGATATTGGAAGGTCCACCCTGTTCAAAATGAGAAGAGAAAAGCTGTGTAAAGGTGTCTCCAAAGTCTGATCCTTGTGTGTCAGCGTTTGGGCTAACAACGCCTGAACTGGTGTTGTCAGCGTTGGAGCCATCAGCGTCTGAATTGGTCGTGTCAGCGCTTGATTTCCCTTTGTCAGCGCTTGAAGAATCATGCATGTTTGTAGTTGGTGGTATTTGAACACCACCATTATCTTTCCTTGCAGCAGTAGCAGCAGTAGCAGCAGCATAATACTCATCTATCCATATAGGAAGGGTAACAAATTCTTGTGTGGGAGATGATATAACTGCTGGTGGTCCATCCTCCTTAGCAACCTGTATACCTGAAACATTACCAATTCTCTTTTCCAGAACACTTGAAGTTACCTTCACAATGTCTGGATCAGTAACAGGCATATAATTTAAAGCTCTAGACAAAGGTTCTAAGTCAAACAACCAATTTGGACCACTCTCAGGATCACTAGGTTTACTCTCTAAAAACCTAACATGTACTTTTTCAAGTATACGTTTTTCCTTTTTAATGTAAACCCTATATCCTTTACTCTGCACTGAATAACCCATGAAGTAGCCTTCATCACCTTTTGAATCAAATTTACCTAGGGCCTCACTAGTTTCTAAAACAACTACATGACAACCAAATGGCTTGAGAAAGCCAATGTTGGGCTTCCTTCCCCAAAGTAATTCATAAGGTGTCTTATTATGTATCTTGTTGACCAATGCCCTATTTTGAACATAACAAGCTGTGTTAACAGCTTCAGCCCAAAAGGCTATAGGAAAGTGGGCATCAGCCAACATGGTTCTGGCTGCTTCAATAAGGGTTCTATTCTTCCTTTCAGCAACCCCATTTTGTTGTGGGGTTCTAGCTATACTAAACTGCCTAGTAATCCCTTTCTTGGCACAAAAATCATCTAACAACTGATTTCTAAACTCACCCCCATTGTCACTTCTAATAATTTTGACCTCATTGCCATTTTTCTTTTCAATCTGGGTAATAAAATTAATCAGACTTAGGGCAGTTTCACTTTTCTTGGCTAAAAAGAAAGTCCATGTGAACCTGGAGTAATCATCAGTAATGACAAAACAATATGATTTACCCTTCAGACTTTCTATATTAGTAGGACCAAAGAGGTCCATATGCAATAAGTGAAGGGGTTTAGAACTAGAGTGCACCTGTTTAGACCTGAATGAGACCTTGTGCTGCTTGCCCTTAAGGCATGCAACACAAGAGTGGTCATTGTGGAAAGCCTTTTCAGGCAAACCATCAACTAAACCAAGCCTCACAAGCCTATTAATATTCTTAAAGTTTATGTGCCCTAGTCTCCTGTGCCAAAGATTACTTTCATCTACTGAGGCCTTAGCATACAGACATGACATTTTATTATTTACCTTAATTCCATTAAGATTCACATTATATATGTCTTTATGCCTTGGTGTTCTAAAATCTATGTATTTCTCTTCAGGGAGCTTATAATCTTTGCTTAACACCAAGCACTCAGTATCTGTGAAAAGAACCTTATTTTTGTTATCACACACTTGTGATACACTAAACAAATTATAATCCAGGTCTTTCACCAAGAAGACATTATCAAACCTAAGATTGTTGGTGACAAGGGTTCCTTTTCCTGTGATTGTGCCGTAGCCACCCCCAAAGTATACCTTATCACCATCTTGAATAGGAGAGAAATTGGTCAGATAGTCTTCCTTTCCAGTCATGTGCCTTGAGCATCCACTATCCCAGTATCCATAGTCATTGATCTTCTTCTGAATGCCCTGCACATAAAGAAAACACATTAGTTTTCTTTGGGAACCCAAGCCTTGGAAGACTTGGATTCATTTGGTTGTTCAACAAGAACAGACTTGGTTCTCATAACAACCCCATTTTCATCCCTGTTTGAATGAAATTCCCAGTTAACCCCAATTGGTGTTGACAATGCCTTTGAAATATAATGAAACCTGTTGCATGTCATAGAAATACCAGTATTATTAGGGTTCTGGTCTTGTTTTGGTCTCCATGTTAAGCTAGTAGAAGCTTTAGACCTATTTCCCTGTGGCTGCAAATACCTAGGTTTAGCAGTGTTTCTATCAGCGCTGAAATTTCTCTTGTCAGCGCCCCGATTGCTCTTATCAGCGTTGAGCCTAGGGTTTGCTACAGGAACCCATTGCCTATTTGACCAAGTATTTGACTTTTGAAAAGGTCTTAGGCCTTGTGTGTTAGACCCTCTAGAAAAGAATGGGGCTGGTCTAACAACTTGTGAACTTTTATTCACAAAGGTATTGGGTCTAACAGTGTTTGACCTATGTTGACTTTTGTCAGCGCTGAAATGGTTCCTATCAGCGTTGACATTGGAAGCGTTGACACATTTGTAGGCCAAATGTGAGAAGCTACCACATGTGTAACAAGCTTTTCTAGACATAGTCTTAGGTCTAGAAACAAAGAAGCATGTTCCATGGTTACTAACTTGGCTTTTTGGTGACCTAGAATTTCTATACATCTCTGCATATTTAACACTAGGTTTTCTAATATTTTGTGGGCCAAGGTCAACAGGTTTGCCAGTGGTAGGGTGTGTGATCTTAATAGGTTTAGGATCAAGGCTCGTGATTGGTGTGGGCTCATTTGGACTTTCACACAATAACCCTCCCTTAACAAACAAAGTGTGGTTTGCTTTCTTCCACTCTTCTAGGTCAGTCAGCTTTTGCTGATATTCCTCAACTGGGGAAGTCACTCTAGGTGGAGGAATAAACTCCTCCTCTTGGCATTCTGGCAAGCCAGTCCAAGATAAGTCCTTTGATTGGACACCATAGAAATCCCCAGCTGGTGGTGGAACAACAGTATAGTTATTTATCCCAATCCCACTCATATCCTTAGAGTCTCTTTGTTTACTAACACACTCTCCTAGGGATTGTGTGGCCTTATCAAATCTCTGGATTTTAAGACCCACATTATCTTTGTTTTTGTTAGCCTCCTCTAACTGAGCTATCAAATCAAGATTAACCCTATTTACTATATCTTGAACATCCTTACTCTGATGTAACTCATGTTTTAAGATATTTATTTGATCCTTTAAATCAAACTCCATTTTCTTATACTCAGTTACTGTCTTTTCTGTTTGGGTAAGAGCAATTTGATAGTTAGATACTTTGCACCTTAGAGTACTTGCTTCATCTAATAATTTAACTATCTCTTGTTTTGATTTTTCAGTATTTAAACGACAACCCTTAGAACAGAAAGCATCATCATATACCTCATTATCTGATGAAGAGGAGGAGTGTGCCATGAGAGCATATTCAGCATGCTCTTCTTTAACTTCAGCAACCAAAGCTCTGTCCTCTTCCTCATTCTTAGCCATCCAGCTCCAATCCCATTCCCCAACACCATCAATTTGTTGAACAGCAACCATGGCCTTGGGATCTGGGTTCTTGATCATTTGGCTTGAAGGCTTCCCAGCATCAGATCTCCTTGGAGATCTACATTCCCTCATAAAGTGCCCCATCCTATGACAGTTGTAGCACTCTACCTTGGACTTGTCAAAGCCAGCAACATCCTTAGCATTAAAGGTCATCTTCTTCTTGAACCTTTTATTGAACCTATTTGCTCTTAAACTTACAAGAGCCATAGTCCACTTGATGTCCATCTCTTCCAATTGTTCATCACTTATCTGCTCAAGATCTTCATAAGTAATCCTTGAATCACTAGGCAAAGAAGCAATGAAGGCACACACAGTATCAAGATCAAAACCAGCAGGTTTAATTCTATCAGCGCCATGATTGTGTGTGTCAGCGCTTGAGTACAAAGCGTTGACAGGGTATGATCCAGCGCTGACAGATTGACATCCAGCGCTGACACCTTGAGATCCAGTTGCTGAATGTCCATAGAAGTTCATGGAATCAAATTGGCCTTCACTTTGTGAAAAGAAGGCCATGTTGCTGCTTGAAGATTTGTTATCACTCTCTAATTGCCATTCATTCTCCAACAGCCTTAACTTGTTGAAGATGTCATCAAACCTGGAAGTCTTGTGGGTGTTATTGACAAGAATAGATCTTGTCTCAATCTTCCATACATCACCAAGACTTTTGAGAAAAGTAGCATTCAATTCAGGATCATCAATCTGTTTTCCCATGAAGGAAAGTTGACTTGTGATATCAAGAAGTCTACTTCTCACACTGCTGAGATTCTCATTAGGTTGAGCTTTGAAGACAGCATACTCATGCAATAGTTGCTTCTTCTTTTCTTCTTTTGTATCAGCATTGCCACCATGTGCTACTTCAAGAGCTTCCCAAAGCTCTTTTGCAGACTCAAACCGTTTGTACTTGTGCTGATTCTCATGACCTAGGGCATGTTTCAAGATGTTCAGGATTTTCATGTCCACCCTCTTCTTGGCTATGTCTTCAACAGCTACCGCTCTCCCATCATCAGGCTTTTCCACTTTATCAGCTTCTGGACAATTAGGAATAGCTGTCCTTGCGGCAATAGCAGCAGTAATCTTTGCTGCTTTATCGAATGTGTTCCCATATTCGATAATTTCCCAAAGAGTGTAGTCATGAATAGCTATGTATTGCTCAAAATTGGACTTCCAAAGTTCAAAGTTCCTGGCATCAAACATGGGAATTTTGATGCTAGGGTTTGAGAAGTTGTTTTGAAGCAAAGCAGGAGGTTGATTTGTGCCAGACATGGTGTTTTTAGGGTTTTGAGAATTTAGGGTTTTTAGGGTTTGGTGTTTTAGGGTTCTGCGTTACTTAAAGATCAAAAGTTTCTCAACAAGCTCTGATACCACTTGTTGATCCCAAACTTAGATCGATTAGCTTTATGTATACGAGATTAGATCAAGCACTACACGTAGAGAAACCTTTGCTTATGAATAAAGTAACAAAGTGTTATGCGGAATTAACACTTGATCTAAAACACAATGATATTAAACAAACTTTCACTTGTATTAGAATAATCGTGTTGATTACAATGAAAGGTTTAACTTGCGAATACTATGAAAACTGATATTAAACATTAACCTAAAAGATCTTCTTTTATAGAACAAGAAGTCTTGTACAATAAGCTACGAATCAATTATTCTAGGTAAAGATAAACATAGAAAATACATTGTCGTTTCTATCCTTACTAGAAGTAATCTAGAATATAATATACGTGTAGCTCACAACTTCCATCAGTGTTTGTCTTCAATCTATCAACGCTTGACTTTATCTTGTCAACGCTTATGCTGTCAGCGCTCACTTTGCTCTTGTCAACGCTTGCGTTGTTCCTGTCAGCGTTCAAGTGTTCTGGCCTAAATTTATTCCCAACAATTTCGAAAGTTTATTTAGGCCGAATATAAAGTGGGACGATTTAATCAATCGTTAGCTAACAAACAAAATCTTTTAAAACTGTTGATCCCAAACTTAGATCGATTAGCTTTGTGTATACGAGATTAGATCAAGTATAACTGATTGTGGTAAAATTACACCCTTTAGGAAAAAGGCGTAAAAGCGGTAAGTATCGAGTGATGATTTAGGAAAATCAACACTAATGACCCTTAATGTTGAGAAAGTTCGTTTCCCAAGGAGGTATATGTGTGTGAAAAACTTGTTGAATGTTTGTGATTAATGATTGGTTTAGAAGGGAATTAGAAGAGAAAATGACGAAGACGTAAAAATAAAAATTAACACAAAAAAAAAATCACTATTAGAAAGTTAAGACGTAAAACCTTAAAAATCACAAAAATAAAAATAAATTCTAAAAATTACTAAAAATTCATCAAAAATCAAAAAATATAAACTAAGAGTTTACCAATGATCAAAACTTTTTCAAACCTTTTAAATAATAAAATATTCAATTTTTAAATGCTAATTAAAGCCCTAAAAATCAAATAAATTATCAAAAAGCCCAATTAAAGATTTTTTCAATTGATAAACCTCTTATATGACCTAAAAAGATTAAAAACTATTTTTTGAAATTTTAAAACTAATAAAAACTATTTAAAATGATTTAAAAACTATTAAAACTTAAAATAATTATAAAAAATAATTATTAAAAGTGATAAAATTATTCTAAAAGTTGCTAAAATCCTATTTTAATGTATTAAACCTAAGAAAAATGTAAAAAGTTGGAAAATGTGAAATTTTAAAAATAATAATAAAATAATAATAAAATAATATTAAAAATCCAAAAATTCTAAAAAATTCTAAAAACTTGCAAACTAGTTTATTTTAACCTAAATAATCAGAAAATCAAAGTGAAATTACCAAAATACCCTTAATGGGCCCTCAAATGGGCCAAATCCAAATTCAGTCAACACAAATGGGCTTTTGGGCCCAAAAAGTCAAACTTGGCCCAATTGACTTGGAAAAGCCCTCTCTGACTTAAAATTTAATTCTAAGAACAAAACTCTAAAGGCCCAAAAGCTGAAAATGTGCTTATCACAGCTTATTGAACACAAAGCTTATTCTTATTGGGCTTTTCAGCCCATTAAGCCATAAGCTAATGCCATAAGCTCTAATTTGACACACAACCCTCTTTTAGGATGCTTAAGAGATCTGTCAAAAGAAATTTCCAATAAGCACACTCAATAAGCCAGAAAATAGAAAAGCAAAAATCCACAAAACGACAAAATAGCCGGGTTTGAGAAATAATGCACCTCAGAAGCTCTAGTTTGTTGCAAAAGCTCACAAATAGCTTAACTAAGAATAATCAATCAAGAAAATCACAAAAAGCCAAGTAGAATAAGCTGTAAGAACAGATAAGCTGGCTGAAAAAGCCAAATAAGCTAGTTTTCTAGCGAAAGCTTAACCAAAAGACTTGTAACCTTCCAGATTTGATATTAAGCTAAAAAAATGATTTCTATTACAAAAGATAAGTTGTTGCATGTACCAATAAACAAAATAGATTCAATAAGCTTGAAAACCAAGTTTGACCAAAAGTCAAACGCTGATAAGTTGAAATCAAACGCTGACAGGAACAAAGTAGGCGTTGACAGACTTAATGAAGTGTAAGGACTTGTTTCTCACCCTGCTGGTCAAGGTTTGAGTGCAAACCTTGTGAATCAAGGCTTACCAGTTGGGTAAACTTGATGTGTTTTGGCACAAATAAGCCAATAAGCCAGTGGGCTTATAAGCTATGAACAAAGCAATCCAAATAGCCAAATATCCTCACAAGCAGCAAACAAATAAGATCCAAGCAACAATACAACAATCCTAATGCTAGAAATCACAATGCAACACCAAATGAGGTGGTCACTTTGCTGATGCAAATGACCACTTCAGCAGACTTTGATAAGCTATAAAAACCACAATAAGCCACTAAATTCAACAAGCAGATAACCAAAAGGTAGCTTATCACCCAAACTATTCCCAAACCAAATTTCAGACCTTAGATCCAACAAACAAAGAAGTTATTGGATTTGATGTGTTTGACCAAATTCAAAACCAATTTTATCAGGTTTTTGTAAAACTTAGAATCCCTTTTCCAAACTTTCAAAAAGTTAACCAATGGCAAAAACTTGTGTATTATGACTTGTTTAGGCCACCCAAACCCTAAGAACCAAGGGCATAAAGCCACAAGGCCTTGATAACCAGTAATCCCAAACAACCCTTAATCAAGCACTTAACAAAGGAACTTGTGATTTTAACTAATAACCTACTGATTTTAATGATAAAAAACACTTAAACAATAGCAACTAACACAATCAAACACATAAATCACCAGCACAAACACAAATACTCAAAATCAAAGCACAAAATCCAAAACAGGCATAAACATGAAATTTTTAGGGGAATCTAAACAAGAGCTTATACCTGCCGTCCACAACATCCTAGGAAGGCCAGCAATGCTCCTTGGACCTTGTTCAACAAATAGAACAAGACCAAGGTACTTCAAATAAGGAGATGCAAATTGCCTTGGTTGATGGTTCAAAGTAGAACCTCAAGGACTTGATATCTTCAACACAAGCAGCAAACAACTCAACCAAGGGCTCTAATCCCTTCACAAGCTTGGTGTCAACAAGCTTGAAAGAGCTTATAGCAAATGGCCAAGGGTTAGTACACAAAAATAAGCCAAAACAGAACCTATGATTTCAAGGTTTTCAAACCTTAAAAACCTAATGAAACAAGACGTGCCTTAACCACAAGATTAAGGTAGGCCTTAACAATCAAATGGAACTCAGAATTAGGCTACTCAAACACCAAACTTTTAACTAAATCAAAAAGTGATTTCACAATTTCAGAAACTCAAATTTTATTCAACTTAAAAAGGAATTACAAAGATTGATAGCCTAAAACTGGAACAAAGGGACTCTCACATGTTGAGGTCTCCTTTTATAGGCAAATGCCTGGCTAAACACTATTCACAAACCCTAGAACTGAATTCCCTATTATGTCCTTGAGTCTTCTAGACGTTTTCTTGGTGTGAGCTGTCTAAAATGCATCCAAACTGTTTAAAATAGCTTTGTGATGAAGCAAATGATGTGGGCTGTTGATCTTGACACGTGGCAAGCCTTGATGAGGAAGTTGTGATGTGATAGGCGGACGGGTTTGAATGGTGGGGCCTCTTGGTGAGTGGGAGTGAGTGTTTTAAGGTCGGGAAGGGTTTCTGGGCGTGTGAATTAAGTGTGTGTCAAGGTAATTTAAATTAACCCTTTGTTTTAAGTGGTGTAAAATCTGGGTGGTGAAAAGGTAAACAGTAGTGTGTTTGATCCGTTTTAGGTGGATTGAGAAGTGTTTGGCGCAAAAACGTGTTTGAATGTTTCATTTGCTCACTTTCAGTCCTTCTTTTTCCTTTCTTTTGTCAATTGCAAGTAAACTTCTATCAGCGCCCAATTATACTTGTAACAACTTTCCCCACTTGGCAATTTTGGCACAAAACTTTATAAAAAGGATTTCAAGGGTTATTTTTGCCATTTTTGGATAATTCAAGGGCTGATCTTGGACATTGTTGATCTTCAAAGGTCTTCATTATATCTTTGACTTCATGAGGGACCATTATTAGCAATTTTGATTTGTTGAGGGACTAATCTTGCCATTTCTTCAGAGTTGAAGGACCTTTTGTGTAATTTTGACAAACTTAAGGGACCAAACTTGTAATTATTAATATACAAGGGTTTTAAGTGTCATTTCTTCAATAAATGAGGATCAATCTTGTTTGTCTTCAAGTCTTTAAGGGTATTTGTTGAGAATTCCATGATTAGGGCCCGGTTCTTTGCACGGCTTCGTTTCTCGTGTCCGTTTTTCCTTGTAACTTGTGATCTTTTGTCTTTTTCACGATATCCATACCTAAAATACACAAGTAAACAAACACAAGCATATATATGGTATTTTATGACATTTTATGCATTTAAAGCCCGAAAAGAACGATGAGATCATGTATAAATGCCATCTCATCACTCCCCTATACTAAGCCATTTCCGTGCCCTCACGCAATGCTAGAATAAAGTATCTAAGCATCACCAAAGTTCAATTTTATTAACCTTTATTGAAGAGTAAAAGACTTGCAACATACTACGATGATGTGTAAAGACATAATGTATGATTTTCATCACAAAAAGTGACTTTTAGGGTCAAAGAATAGAAACAAGTAAATGTCCCTTAGAGTAAACTTCGTCATCCTTGATTGTCAAACATTCCATGCTAAGTGCAAAAACAAGATCATTGTTGGTACAAGTCACAATGCTAACACTACTCATACGTCCAAATTGTGTAATACTTTTTCTCCCCGCAATCCTAGTTATTATAAAAGGAAATGGGTTACTAGCATTTTTTATCTATTTGTCATGGATCACAAGTGATTCATATTGACTTATTTGAGTAGTTATTAGTCCGAAAGCAAAGTAGCACGATTTGATCAATAGTTAGCCGAAGGACAAAATCTTTTAAAACGGCTTCTCGTGTATCTCCTTAAGTTCATATCTTGGCATAACTTGTTTCACGATTTGAGACCTTTCTCGGACCGATATTTGGCATGTACTTCATACTTCAAATCTTTGGAAGACGTTCTTGAAATTATGGTCTTCTCTTCATATATTTGGAATTTCTTCACTTGATGTTTTTGAGAGATTCTTCATATTGGACCACGACTTCATCATTTTTCTTCAATCTTTACTTTGGATTTTGATATACAACGATCCGCCTCCTTTTCGGACTTGGATATATTTATCCTCATACCTTGTTAGGGCCTTTTTGGATAGACTTTCTCCATGATCTTTAGGGGAGTAATTGCTTTTCGTCGTGTGTCTCGATCCTTCATATTGATTTAGGAATAACGATACTTCACATCATCTTTGGATCTTTAGCAAAAATAGAGCTCCTCATGCCTTGTTAGGGCCTTTTTGGATAATCGCCAATCTTCGCGTCCCGCTTCAATAAGTTATGCCTTGGCTATGAACTCTATTCAACCCCGAGCAACTTTTAAATGATCTTACGCTAGAGGCTAAGTAACCTTTCAAATCGTACGACCTTACTTATTGCAATTATGATTTATTCCTAATGCATTGATCTTATGGGAAGAAAAAGCCACAATTAAAACACATGAGTTTTTGAAAGAACATTTTCATGTTCTACGTTTAGCATGATCACTTGTCTAACTCTATCATTTCTCGTTCTTCACTATATAAAGACCTCTAATTAAAGAGACTCGTGAATACTTAGCCATGCAAGTCAAAATTAAGCCAAATTTAGACTATATCAAATCAAAGTTTTGGGTTTTCAAGCCACCTATAGGATCTTGCACTTTCTTGGACTTTTTCAAGTTTAGAGAATGCGTTTTATAGTTCCCTTGATAAGTGACTTTCTAGAATCAATTATAGGAACTTGCGAAAAGTTCTTGTTCTTAACCCATATGAATTAAGACTTTCGCGTTTTAAGGCTCCCTATATAAAAGTCTAGCAAAACTTGAATTGAGCGGGTTAAGGAATGTAAATGGCTCCAAATGCCCATCAAGTCAAAAATTAACTCTTATTCTACCCATCGTAAAATATACATTCGTGTCTTAAAAACACTTATGAAAACTAAGAAAAATTTAAAATTTGGCCATTTTTAGCTTTATTAGCAAAACAAAACATTGAAAGTTGGAAAGCGTGAGGGCGTAGCAAAGCAAGTACCTATTCACCCCCCCATACTAAAAGTAAACATTGTCCTCAATGTTTCGAGTCTAAAGGTGGAGCACCCCCATACTAGAGATGAAGAGTCGAATGCTTAGGATCTAGCATGGAAAGGGTGATCAACAATATATCTAAAGCCGTTTATTAAGTATGCTAAAAGATAATTGTTAGAACAATAAAGGATATGTCATGGACTCGTGAAAAACTTCTTCAAACGAACGATGGAGGCTCACGTAAACGAACACGAGAGTCTTCAATCGTAGATGATGATGATGATCTAGATAACACAATCACAAACAACCACGAGACAACGATTTGAAAGGGTACAAGTCCCCTTATTTAGTGAATAGTGAGCATAAAAGATAAGCATGGGATTTCCCCCACGAGGCACCTCGTTTTTTATTACCGAGTCATGAGCTCGACTCGATCCCCTCAAAATGTGAACATTTAGGGATAATCATGGTGTGGTCAATTTTTGATGGGGCTTACATGATTAACAAGGCCCAAAAAGCAACCGGTATTAAGGACTAAGTCCTTAAATGATGCAAAATACCGGGATCGAAGATGGAGTTCTTGTTGGACGAGGATGAGGGAAAATAAGGGGTTTCCCCCATACTAGAACCACACAAAGCGTCGTAAAAAGGAGTAGACGAGCTTGTAGTACTCAAATCACGTGGTGATGACGGAGTTAGATTTGTAGAAAAATCAATTAAATCACATTTAAGATCTTTTCCTTTTTTATCTTTTGAACTCTCCTTATGAAAACCCTTTTTGATTATGTCGAAAATATTCGGTGTTTCTAAGATGATGTTAGTCACACTAAAAATACTCACATTTTGAAATCGTTTTGGTTTTGGTGGTGGCAAGTTCTCAAAACGTTTATCGACGAAGTAAACCTCCCCATCGGGGTCTACATATTCATCATCCGAAAGATCTTCCGTAGAAACCGACAACTTATCAACACTTTTCAAGAATGAATGTTCGAGGTTAGGCGAAGGATTTTTCGATTCAAGTATTGACGGTTTTTTCTTTGTAGGCTTTACACTCATAACCTCCACCGGCGGAGGAATTGGTAAATTGTTTTTGGCGACATTTCCTAAAACTCTTGGTGAAAATTCTTTGCAAACGACATTGGTTGAATCACCATGGTTTAAAGTTGCAATAGAATAGACATGAGAAAGATTGGAGTTTTGTGTTGCATTGATGACAAGTTCTTCTTCATTGAAACGAAGGGTGATTTTTCGAGCATGAACATCGATAAGTGCTCTTGATGTATCCAAAAATGAACGACCCAAAATGAGAGGAACTTTTCGATCGATAGGAATGTCTACAACGATAAAGTCAACGGGATAGTAAAACTTTCTGACTTTAACGAAAACGTCCTCGGCTACTCCACATGCTAAAATCGTAGAATGATCGGCCATCTCGATAGACATGTTCGAAGGAGTAAGAGCCGGAAGTGAAAGCGATTTGAAAATCTCAAGAGGCATTAAATCAATACTAGCACCAAGATCGGCCAAGGCGTAGCATTCCTCCATATCTTGAATTGCACACGGAATCAAAAATTTACCGGGATCACCGACTTTTTGTGGTATGCGGCTAAGAAAAACCGATGAACAACTAGACGATTTTTGTAATTTTTCTTTGTTATTCAACATACTTTTGAAGTTCGCGGAAAATCGAGGCATCATGACTAAGGCGTCGGCAAAACTTATATTAAAATGCAAGTCACGAAACATTTTCATAAAGAGTTCAAATTTATAATTATTTCGTTCTTTCGCCTTTTCCTTGTCTCGTCTTGAAGGGTAGGGTAAAGGTGGTGTGGGTTGGGGCAAAGTAGGCATAGGCCTTGGAATCTCGGGTTCCATGATTGGTGTGGGTTCAATCGTAGGTGTGGTTTGAGCGGTACTTCGTGGGCTTGTAATGTGCTCCTTTTCGACCATCACCTCGGGTTCTTTCTCGATTTCCTTCTCCTTAGAAGTACTTGGACGAGAGATTGGTTCCTTGAAAGTTTTACCACTTCGTGTAGTAATAACCTTCATTTCTCCCTTCGGGTTTGCAATGGTATCACTAGGAAGACCACCCGAGGAAGAGGGTTTACACATGATTGCTTCAAACATCTTAGCCATTCGGTCCTCAAATTTTGATTGCCTAGCATCCGCTTTTAATAACTCTTGCTTAATCTCATGTTGTCCTAATTCCATCTTTTGTTGATTTTGTTGAAGACGTTGGACATTTCCTTCCATTTTGTTTGCATGAGTTTTAAGTTCATTAGCAAGTTCATTTTTAGCTCGTTTTTCAACTCGGATCTTAAGCTAATCATCTCACGTTGCATGTTATCAAATTTATCATCATTTGCCTTTGCATAATCCAAAAATTCTCCTTGCAAATTTTTAGTGTGAGCATTTTGAAAACCTTGTGTAGTGTTTTGAAAATCACGGTTTTGGTTTTGATTAGAAATTTGTCCATTCCCACTTTCATAATTCCCCTTGTTGTAATTGCGTGTATTGCCTTGGTAATTACCTTGGTTGTTGTTTCGATAATTGTTAACATTTTGGTTTGGTGGAGCTTGATTTGGGCGGGAACCTTGACCGTTTTGGTTGTAAGTTCCCGTTGCTACATAAGCACTCGAAGTGTTACCATCCGCGGTAATGCACACGGAAAGATCATGAGCTCCCCCACAAGATAAACAACTCTTAGCAACCGCTTTAACCGAAGCGGAATTGGAAGCTTCTTGAGCCTTCCAATGGGACATTAGATTAGCAAATCTATCAAAAAACCGATTTTCTTCATTAGCTTCATCATGTAAGGCGTTAATGCTACGAGACGATTGTGACGAAGATGACGAACCCATATTGGCAACACTCGGTGTGTTACGAGGGTTATAAACCTTAGATCTATTCTCAATGATTTGTAAAGCCTCATTTGTCGTCTTGCACAAAAAATTACCACCCGCGGCGGCATTCAAATAATCTCGTTCATGATCATTAAGCCCATTATAAAAAGTATCCACTTGATGCAATTCCGTAAAATCATGGTGTGGACATTCATGTAACATCTCTTTAAAGCGTTTCCAT
The DNA here is from genome assembly GCA_025667525.1 of Glebionis coronaria. Lineage (NCBI taxonomy): Eukaryota > Viridiplantae > Streptophyta > Magnoliopsida > Asterales > Asteraceae > Glebionis > Glebionis coronaria. The sequence continues at coordinate 644,930,595 of CM046877.1, forward strand.
GCCATTGAAAAACTTTCATTATTTCTTTGCACAAATCGTGAAATCTCATTTTTTAAGTGTGTTGTTTTAGATGGTGGAAAAAACTTGTTCACAAACTTAGAAACGAGATCGGCCTATGTCAAAATCGAATTTGGCGGTTCTTTCTCAAGCCAAATTTTAGCGGGTCCATCCAACGAGTATGGAAACAACATCATCTTAATGGCGTCATGTGGAACATCCTTAAATTTGCTAGTGGCGGTGAGACGGTTGAAATTCCTAATGTGGTAATGCGGGTTGTCTTTCTCGTGACCTCTAAACTTATTTGCTTGCAACATAGAAATTAAACCCGTCTTAATCTCGAAATTCTCCGCAAGGATGGCGGGAATCACAATAGCCTCTCCAAAACCCTCGGTGGGTGCTTGTAGCAACTCCATCATAGTACGATTAGCCATGACGACTTCTTGTTCTACAATAGGTTCAACAATTGGAGGTTCTTCAACAATCAACGTCTCTTGATTGGCTTGCTTTTGAAGTCGTTTACGAGCTCGTTTTGCTTGATTACGAGTGATCATAAACTTCACGAAGAATGGGAGGTGAGCAAAGAAGATTCTTTTTGGGTGTTTTGTGAATTTTCAATTTTTTTTGTGTTTTTGATGATATTTAATTTTTTTTTTGGATTTTGGTGTATCTTCGTAGACAACAATCTACAAAATCTCTCCTCGAATCAAACTCTTGATTAAAGAAGCCTCAAAGAAATGAAAACGATCACGTGGAGTGAACGCCTTCGAATGACTTTAGAACTTTGGTGAAAACCAAATTGTTCAAGAGGTTTTAATCACAAAGAAAACCAAGCAAATATATTATACGTAATAATACTTTGGGCGGCAAAACCCTCGATTAGCCTTCAATCTCAAAATACTCACAAGCAAGCGGGGAAACGAGGCGGCGCGAAGCACTTAAGAACCTTTTTCCTTTGGGTATATTTTATAATACCCGCCTTATACCCACCTTATAGTTTGTATTTTTCAAAATCGAGCTTCACGAAAGTATTTATCTATTTTTGCCTTTTTCTTTTCGTTTGAGATTCGAATACAATAATTGAGTGATGAAATCCCAATTAAGGTTGTGTTTTCACACTTTTGGAGATATTGTAAATTTATTGTGATACTTAATACAATATAGTAATAATATTTGTACAAGAAAAACCAAGAAAACCGATAATACGTATTAGTAGAGTTCTACTAATACAAATACTATTTGGTTAATATTAAAAACAACAATGCAAATCAATCACGACACACCTCCCCGGCAGCGGCACCAAAGTGATTGTGGTAAAATTACACCCTTTAGGAAAAAGGCGTAAAAGCGGTAAGTATCGAGTGATGATTTAGGAAAATCAACACTAATGACCCTTAATGACGAGAAAGTTCGTTTCCCAAGGAGGTATATGTGTGTGAAAAACTTGTTTAATGTTTGTGATTAATGATTGGTTTAGAAGGGAATTAGAAGAGAAAATGACGAAGACGTAAAAATAAAAATTAACACAAAAAAAAATCACTATTAGAAAGTTAAGACGTAAAACCTTAAAAATCACAAAAATAAAAATAAATTCTAAAAATTACTAAAAATTCACCAAAAATCAAAAAATATAAACTAAGAGTTTACCAATGATCAAAACTTTTTCAAACCTTTTAAATAACTAAATATTCAATTTTTAAATGCTAATTAAAGCCCTAAAAATCAAATAAATTATCAAAAAGCCCAATTAAAGATTTTTTCAATTGATAAACCTCTTATATGACCTAAAAAGATTAAAAACTATTTTTAGAAATTTTAAAACTAATAAAAACTATTTAAAATGATTTAAAAACTATTAAAACTTAAAATAATTATAAAAATTAATTATTAAAAGTGATAAAATTATTCTAAAAGTTGCTAAAATCCTATTTTAATGTATTAAACCTAAGAAAAATGTAAAAAGTTGGAAAATGTGAAATTTTAAAAATAATAATAAAATAATAATAAAATAATATTAAAAATCCAAAAATTATAAAAAATTCTAAAAACTTGCAAACTAGTTTATTTTAACCTAAATAATCAGAAAATCAAAGTGAAATTACCAAAATACCCTTAATGGGCCCTCAAATGGGCCAAATCCAAATTCAGTCAACACAAATGGGCTTTTGGGCCCAAAAAGTCAAACTTGGCCCAATTGACTTGGAAAAGCCCTCTCTGACTTAAAATTTAATTCTAAGAACAAAACTCTAAAGGCCCAAAAGCTGAAAATGTGCTTATCACAGCTTATTGAACACAAAGCTTATTCTTATTGGGCTTTTCAGCCCATTAAGCCATAAGCTAATGCCATAAGCTCTAATTTGACACACAACCCTCTTTTAGGATGCTTAAGAGATCTGTCAAAAGAAATTTCCAATAAGCACACTCAATAAGCCAGAAAATAGAAAAGCAAAAATCCACAAAACGACAAAATAGTCGGGTTTGAGAAATAATGCACCTCAGAAGCTCTAGTTTGTTGCAAAAGCTCACAAATAGCTTAACTAAGAATAATCAATCAAGAAAATCACAAAAAGCCAAGTAGAATAAGCTGTAAGAACAGATAAGCTGGCTGAAAAAGCCAAATAAGCTAGTTTTCTAGCAAAAGCTTAACCAAAAGACTTGTAACCTTCCAGATTTGATATTAAGCTGAAAAAAATGATTTCTATTACAAAAGATAAGTTGTTGCATGTACCAATAAACAAAATAGATTCAATAAGCTTGAAAACCAAGTTTGACCAAAAGTCAAACGCTGATAAGTTGAAATCAAACGCTGACAGGAACAAAGTAGGCGTTGACAGACTTAATGAAGTGTAAGGACTTGTTTCTCACCCTGCTGGTCAAGGTTTGAGTGCAAACCTTGTGAATCAAGGCTTACCAGTTGGGTAAACTTGATGTGTTTTGGCACAAATAAGCCAATAAGCCAGTGGGCTTATAAGCTATGAACAAAGCAATCCAAATAGCCAAATATCCTCACAAGCAGCAAACAAATAAGATCCAAGCAACAATACAACAATCCTAATGCTAGAAATCACAATGCAACACCAAATGAGGTGGTCACTTTGTTGATGCAAATGACCACTTCAGCAGACTTTGATAAGCTATAAAAACCACAATAAGCCACTAAATTCAACAAGCAGATAACCAAAAGGTAGCTTATCACCCAAACTATTCCCAAACCAAATTTCAGACCTTAGATCCAACAAACAAAGAAGTTATTGGATCTGATGTGTTTGACCAAATTCAAAACCAATTTTATCAGGTTTTTGCAAAACTTAGAATCCCTTTTCCAAACTTTCAGAAAGTTAACCAATGGCAAAAACTTGTGTATTATGACTTGTTTAGGCCACCCAAACCCTAAGAACCAAGGGCATAAAGCCACAAGGCCTTGATAACCAGTAATCCCAAACAACCCTTAATCAAGCACTTAACAAAGGAACTTGTGATTTTAACTAATAACCTATTGATTTTAATGATCAAAAACACTTAAATAATAGCAACTAACACAATCAAACACATAAATCACCAGCACAAACACAAATACTCAAAATCAAAGCACAAAATCCAAAACAGGCATAAACATGAAATTTTTAGGGGAATCTAAACAAGAGCTTATACCTGCCTTCCACAACATCCTAGGAAGGCCAGCAATGCTCCTTGGACCTTGTTCAACAACTAGAACAAGACCAAGGTACTTCAAATAAGGAGATGCAAATTGCCTTGGTTGATGGTTCAAAGTAGAACCTCAAGGACTTGATATCTTCAACACAAGCAGCAAACAACTCAACCAAGGGCTCTAATCCCTTCACAAGCTTGGTGTCAACAAGCTTGTAAGAGCTTATAGCAAATGGCCAAGGGTTAGTACACAAAAATAATCCAAAACAGAACCTAGGATTTCAAGGTTTTCAAACCTTAAAAACATAATGAAACAAGACGTGCCTTAACCACAAGATTAAGGTAGGCCTTAACAATCAAATGGAACTCAGAATTAGGCTACTCAAACACCAAACTTTTAACTAAATCAAAAAGAGATTTCACAATTTCAGAAACTCAAATTTTATTCAACTTAAAAAGGAATTACAAAGATTGATAGCCTAAAACTGGAACAAAGGGACTCTCACATGTTGAGGTCTCCTTTTATAGGCAAATGCCTGGCTAAACACTATTCACAAACCCTAGAACTGAATTCCCTATTATGCCCTTGAGTCTTCTACACGTTTTCTTGGTGTGAGCTGTCCAAAATGCATCCAAACCGTTTAAAATAGCTTTGTGATGAAGCAAATGATGTGGGCTATTGATCTTGACACGTGGCAAGCCTTGATGAGGAAGTTGTGATGTGATAGGTGGACGGGTTTGAATGGTGGGGCCTCTTGGTGAGTGGGAGTGAGTGTTTTAAGGTTGGGAAGGGTTTCTGGGCGTGTGAATTAAGTGTGTGTCAAGGTAATTTAAATTAACCCTTTGTTTTAAGTGGTGTAAAATCTGGGTGGTGAAAAGGTAAACAGTAGTGTGTTTGATCCATTTTTGGTGGATTGAGAAGTGTTTGGCGCAAAAACGTGTTTGAATGTTTCATTTGCTCACTTTCAGTCCTTCTTTTTCCTTTCTTTTGTCAATTGCAAGTAAACTTCTATCAGCGCCCAATTATACTTGTAACAACTTTCCCCACTTGGCAATTTTGGCACAAAACTTTATAAAAAAGGATTTCAAGGGTTATTTTTGCCATTTTTGGATAATTCAAGGGCTGATCTTGGACATTGTTGATCTTCAAAGGTCTTCATTGTATCTTTGACTTCATGAGGGACCATTATTGGCAATTTTGATTTGTTGAGGGACTAATCTTGCCATTTCTTCAAAGTTGAAGGACCTTTTGTGTAATTTTGACAAACTTAAGGGACCAAACTTGTAATTATTAATATACAAGGGTTTTAAGTGTCATTTCTTCAATAAATGAGGATCAATCTTGTTTGTCTTCAAGTCTTTAAGGGTATTTGTTGAGAATTCCATGATTAGGGCCCGGTTCTTTGCACGGCTTCGTTTCTCGTGTCCGTTTTTCCTTGTAACTTGTGATCTTTTGTCATTTTCACGATATCCATACCTAAAATACACAAGTAAACAAACACAAGCATATATATGGTATTTTATGACATTTTATGCATTTAAAGCCCGAAAAGAACGATGAGATCATGTATAAATGCCATCTCATGAATAACACGTAGAGAAACCTTTGTATATGCTTTGTAAATCTAAGTGTTATGCGGAATTTAACACTTAAACAAGAACACACAAGATATAAACAAACTTTCACTTTGATTATCAATGTCGAACTTGCTTACAATGAAAGATGTTTATGAACGAAAACTTATGTAAAACTTGATATTAAACATTAACCTAAAGGCCTTCTTTTATAGACTAAGAAGCCTTGTACAATAAGCTACGTATCAACTATTCTAGGTAAAGATAAACATAGAAAATACATTGTCGTTTCTATCCTTACTAGAAGTATTCTAGAATATAATAAACGTATAGATTATATCTTCCATCAGTGCTTGTCTTCAATGTGTCAACACTTGACTTTAACCTGTCAACGCTTGAGCTGTCAGCGCTTGTTTTGTTCTTGTCAACGCTTGAATTGTTCTTGTCAGCGCTCAAGTGATCTGGCCTTAATTTATTCCCAACAATCCTCCCCTAAACTTGATATCCACTCTTATGATCAAGTTTCTGAATAAGCATTAAGAACTTGGAGGAGTCTGACAAATCTTCTCAAATTGGTAATGAATAAATCTGATCAAATCCTTTGCCACGTCACTTGAATAATCTATCTCCAGCTGAGTGTCCTTCATCTTTTCCAAAACAGCCTTGGATATGAAATACTGAGCATCCACAAGTAGATACTCAGCAAACTTTGTAGAACTCAAATGGTATACACCAGCAGCTGAATATAACCTCCATTGAAGACCACTGAGATCATCTTCAAGATCCTTCCAAATTTCAGGATCTTCCTCTTTTGTCCCACACATTCTTTTGAATGTGGTCCGAAGATTTATTCCATTAGCTGAAGTTGGTGCTTCAGCCTCATACTTGGTCTCCAGCAACCTCTAAAGGTCCACCAAGTCTTCTCTATCACAACTTGCAAATAAAGATATGAGAGTGGTAAAAGTGTGTACCTCCTTGCCAAATCTGCCAATCTTCTAGAATCCACATTCATCCTCATCATAACTCACAATTGGATTCCTGGAATCTAATGGTAACACCTGCACCATATCTGAAGCTTCTAATGGGGAGAGCTTGAGGCTCTTTCTTATAACTGCTTCACTTGGATATAGTGGATCCATATCTTTTGGAAACTCAAGTTTAAATCCCTTCTTCACTGGCCTGGGAATTATCATAGCTTTCTTGATTTCCATTTCTTCTACAAGTTGCTCCTTTCTTTCATCTGAAAGAAGTCTGAGAGTGTTTGCTTCCTGCACTCTCACCCAAATAGGATAAGCCCTATGTTCCAACTCATCAAATGTCAAAGCCTTCAACTTCTGATGTGTCCATCCAACTCCATGACATCTGAGCAACATAAAGTAGAGCTCTCTTCTATCCCTTTTTAATTCTGAGAGAATATTGCTTGCTTTGTGCTTCAAAATCACCTTACAATCCTTCTGAACTCTAAGAAGAAGCTCCAAACCCCATATTTGATCTGAAATGGTCAAGTCTGGATTATCCATGCAACTTTCTTCCCAAGAATTGTACATTTGAACCACCTCTAGCATGTCAAAGTCCACCTGCAATTTCGATTCTCTCAACTTTTCCCTAGCAAGCTCATCACCATACTCAAGCCTTTCAGGTTCTATAATCATCACACTTGAGTCTGAGCTAGCTCCATCACTTTCTTCTTCAGAAGTCACAACAAATGGTGACTTTTCCTTTTCACCTTGTTCCATCATTTGTTCAGCCAATCTTCTATCAAATTCAACTTGGGTTGCATCCTTTGGAACAATTTCTTCTACCAATTTACCCTTACCCTTATCTGATGGTGCAATGGTTGGTAAGGTAGATGGTAATACCTGAGTAGAAACTTCCTTTATGATAGATGATGACTGGAATACATCACCTTCATGTACAGGTCTGTCAACGCCCAAATTTCCTCTATCAGCGCCCAAAGTACTTCTATCAGCGTCCAAATTTGTCTTGTCAACGCTCAAATATTTTCCCTCAGCGCCTTGTGTAACCTCTCTCAACATAGCTGTAAATGATAAATTTAGATTGGTTGGAGAGATTAAGGATGTATCAAAACCTGGTTGTTCCTTCAAAGTTGTAAGGGCTTCAGCAACATCCATTGATTGACCATCTTGGCTGCCCTTATCACTCAGATTTCTTTGATCTTCCTACCCTTTGGAAGACTCCTCCATACCCCTCCTAGCATGATCATTCTCCAAAACAACAATCCTCTCCCTCAATTGCTTGAGTTCAAGGCCTTGAGAGCTGACAATTTGTACTAAGTCTGCATTTTGCTTTTGCAAGCTAATGCAGACTGCCGTCAATTCCAAAAGAGTCATTGGTTCCAGTCTGCCCTCTTCTGAAATGGGAATTTGACCTCCCAAGTCAGGTTCATTGGGCATGGATGAGGACTTAAATATGGTGGGACTGCCTTGGCCAGCATCTAAGCCAGAACCAATAGTCCCAGCCTCATCCAGGTCACCAGCCACACTTGTGGTGGTGGTTCTCTCTGCTTCATGGCTAGGACCACTAGAGGAGAACACTCCAGTAGTCCTTTGGCGTTTTATCAACCTATATTCAGGTGGTGTGGAAGATGGTGTGGAAGAATGGGTAGATGTGGGTTGGTTAAGGGGTGTTTGGGATTGTGAAGGTTGTGTGTCAGCGTTGGAAATAGGCACATCAACGCCAACATTTGATGTGTCAGCGTCAATGGGTTCTTGGTCAATTTGCATTTTTTCAGGTGAGGGTAAAGGTTCAGGAATGGGTTCAAGTTGTGGTTGAGGGTCAATATGAGGGTGGGGATCTGGTTGCGGTTGTGCTGTTGCAATAACAGCAAGCATGACTGGGGTTAAAGGTAAGTCTCTATGGGGTGGTGAATTCATCTTCGTAAAAATAGCTTTCTTTTGCTCAGGGATCTTATAAAAATCATTGTGATCCCTTGAGCAGTAACCTTGATCATCAAAAATCATTTGCAGAAAACGGGGATAAGCTAAAGTCATTTTTATCCCCTTGTTTTTACACATCCCTTCAAAAATCATTTTAGAATAGTTATATTTTTGCCCTGTTGCAATGCACACAATAGCACTTGCAATGGATCTATTGATCTCATTGTGTGCAGTACATTTGGGACTCAAACATTGAAGAAGTATGTGGATGAGATACTTCCAGGCTGGGGGAAATTCCTGCTTATGATACTTGTTTAGAGTACCTTCATCAGGAAAAGGATATCCCAAAGCCCTAAGCCCTTGTTCTATTTCATTTATGGGAAGAATGGCTACACCATCAGCATCATCAAGATGAAAGGCTTTGCGTACCAAGGCCTCAGTAACCACCCAAGACCTCCCATGAACAATAGAAGTTAATGTGGTCACTCCATTAACTGTTGAGGAACTAACAGTGTTCCAAAACTGCTTAATGTGTGTGACTAGAATGAGTGGTGCATGAGAAAGAGCATACCTTAGTGGGGATGCGTTCAAATACGCCACCATTTGTGTGTATTGAGGAAACAAATCATTATCAGCAACAAGATAAGCAATCATGTTGTGTTGAGACTTGAACCCCAATTCCAATTCTGCTGAGTTAAACTTTGGTGCCATTGATGAAAGCTGGTAATTTGAAGTGTAGAAGATGAAGTTGATAAGAGAAAAGTGTTAGACAAGAATTATAGATACCCTGTTTAAAATAGGAGCCAAATTTATAGAAGAGAAAGAATGCATGTGATTGGCCCAAAAATAGGCAAAGATTTTCAAAAACTAATCATGAAAATATTGAAAAAGTTATAAGTTATCTCATGCATTTAATGAAAGTAACAACTCCTAAAATTACGGCTTGAAAATATGTCAAAAAGTAACAACTGGGTAGGTCCCATTGAGTGTCAACGGTCAAAAATAACTTATCAACGCCCAACGGCTATAATCCTGTCAACGTTCGCCTAAAGCCATGTCAGCGTTCAATTTGGTCACAACAACGCTTGGAAAAATCTTGTCAGCGTCCAAAAATAAAATTGTTTTAAAAAGTGAAAAATGACCTTAACAAGTAACTTATCCTAGAGAAGATAACCAAAAGCTGATAATTATTATAGGGCGGCAAGCACTGTCCAGTTATGTACACTTGCATAAGCAAGATAGACATAACAGTCCTCTAGTGTCCCTTGCTAACCAAAATTCTTAACAACAAAGTCACCTTATAAAATCCTTGTTACTCCCAGGTAAAACCCATATCAAAATCATTCCTAAGTCTCCCAACAGACCACAACCAATTCTAGGCCAAAAATGTCTTGGCAGCATGCAAAGTTGATATACTATGCATGCTACAGTGCCTCATGGTTTAGTAAAACTAACCCATACTCACCTGTGGACACAATCTAGAATTATGATAAGAGTATCATATGGATACCCAAACAACCTAAAGGTTCCTAAAACCTCCCCTTAAACGATGATACAAAACGTTTGCTAAAATCATGCATGAACATAAAAAATTTATGTCAAGATAGGAATGAAACATTCCAACCATCATCCATAAATAAAAACTTGTCCAAATGCTTCTCCATAGATCCATAAGCAACTCTGTATCCAATGGTATACTACTAACACCATCTGCACATTTAGATTGAAAACCACAAAACTAACATTGTTGCTGACAACGCCCCGATAACACATGACAGCGTTGAGGGAAGCTTTGTCAGCGTTAGACAATTATATTGCTGACAACGTTGCAAAAACACTTATTAGTGTTCAAGCAACCTTTGTCAGTGTTAGAAAAATATAGTGGAAAATCTAAATCATCAATAAGACCAACAATAATAATGCATCATCCTGTATATACTTTTACAAAAAGAATCCAAAACACATATTAAGTGAGATTAACCATTCCAATACTTGTTACCAAGTATTGAAATCTTCCAGCATCAAAAGGTTTAGTTAATAAATCTGACACATTTTCCTCAGTGTCAACCTTATCTGGTTGTATTAAACCTTTCTCAAAGCAATCTCTTATAAAATGGTGTCTAATTTCTATGTGTTTAGTTTTAGAATGATGTACAGGATTCTTAATGATGCATAGAGTACTATTATTGTCAACAAATATCTTAGTATGCATGAAATTATACCCATAGTCCAACAGCTGGTTCTGAATCCACAACACTTGACCATAACATGCAGCTGCAGCCACATACTCTGCTTCAGTTGTAGAATTAGCCACCACTGTTTGTTTCTTGCATTGCCAAGATATTAACCTGCTCCCAAGAAACTGACATCCACCAGTTGTGGATTTCCTATCAAACTTATCACCTCCATAATCACTATCCGAATATGCAATCAGCTCCAATGGTGAATCCTTTGGGTACCACAAACCAAGACTGGGATAGCATCTTAGGTACCTAAAGATCCTCTTCACAGCATAAAGGTGCCATTCTTTGGGAGTCACTTGATGGCGTGCACAAGCACACACAGCAAACATAATGTCAGGTCTGGAGGCAGTAAGATACATCAAGGATCCAATCATGGATCTATAATGCCTGACATCAACATCTTTCCCATCTCCAATCTTTCCCCAAGGGTGTTCTCTATCCATAGGAGTAGTAGCCCTCTTTTCATGTGGAGAAAAGCCAAACTTCTTCAAGATTTCAGCAACATATTTGTCCTGGGAGATGAAGATACCATCCTCTTTCTGCTGAACTTGTAAACCAAGAAAGAAGTTCATCTCCCCCATAGCACTCATCTTGAATTTGTCTGTCATAAGCTTGGAGAAATCCTCACTCATCTTTGGATCAGTAGACCCAAAAATGATATCATCAACATAGACCTGCACAAGCAACACATCGTTGCCTTTCTTCTTTGTAAACAGTGTCTGATCTATGGTGCCCCTCTTGAATCCATTGTCCACCAAATAGGTAGACAGAGTACCATACCATGCTCTAGGGGCTTGATGAAGGCCATGCATAGCCTTTTTGACTCTATACACTTTATCTGGATGCTCTGGATCCTCAAAACCAGGAGGTTGCATGACATATATTTCCTCAACAATGGTGCCATACAAGAAAGCACTCTTGACATCCATTTGATAGACTGTGAAGCCCATGCAGGAAGCATAGGCTAGAAAAATCCTAATAGCTTCAATTCTTGCAACTGGTGCAAAGACCTCCTCATAGTCTATCCCTTCCTCTTGTGTATAACCTTGAGCCACTAACCTTGCCTTGTTTCTGACCACAATACCTCTTTCATCTCTTTTGTTCCTGAGAACCCATCTTGTCCCTATAGGTCTGACATATCCAGGACAATCAACAAGCTCCCAAACATCCTGAATTGCAAATTGGTGAAGCTCATCCTGCATTGCTTCCACCCAACTTGGTTTTTTGAGAGCATCAAATATTTTCTTGGGTTCTTCTTGTGACAGAAAACATGTAAACAAACATGCTTGCACAAGAGGGGTATCAACATTCTTGTGTATATTGGCAATAAATCCATCAAGACCTTGATGAGATCTTCTTGTCTGAACTGGAGTCATAATATCACCAATGATCTGAGATGTGGGGTGATTCTTCATTGTGGAGGTGAGAACCCCTCCTTCAAAAAGTCTGGTGTCCTTAACTTCACGCTCCATGTTGCCAATATCTTCTTCATCAGACTCTCTTTGATCAACAGGAATCTCTTCATGAACATTGGAAGGTCCACCTTGTTCAAAACTAGAAGAGAAAAGATGCCCATAAGTGTTGTCAACGTTTGAATCTTGGTTGTCAGCGTCTGGGCTAACAGCGCTTGAAATGTTGTTGTCAACGGCTGAGCCATCAACGTCTGAATTGGTATTGTTAGCGCTAGATTTTCCTTTGTCAGCGCCTGAAGAACCATGCATGTTTGTATCTGGTGGTAGTTGGAAACCATCATTATCTTGTCCAGCAGCAGCAGCAGCAAAAGCATCTGTCCAAATGGGAATTGTGACATATTCAAATGTAGGAAATGCCTTTTCTGCTTGTGATCCAACCCTCTCATTAACCTGTGTACCTGAAACATCAACAACTTGTTCCTCCACAACATTTGAAGTTACCTTCACAATGTCTGGATTAGTGACAGGCATATAATTTAAAGTTCTAGATAAGGGTTCCAAATCAAACAACCAATTAGGACCACTTTCAGGGTCACTAGGTTTATTCTCTAAGAACCTAACATGTACTCTCTCAACTATCCGTTTGTCCTCCTTAAGATAAACCCTATAACCCTTGCTCTGGACTGAATACCCCATGAAGTAACCTTCATCACCTTTTGCACTAAATTTCCCTAAGGCATCACTAGTATCCAAGACTACTACATGACATCCAAAAGGTCTGAGAAAACCAATATTAGGTTTTCTTCCCCAAAGTAACTCATAAGGTGTTTTGTTCTGAATTTTGTTAACCAATGCTCTATTTTGTACATAGCATGCTGTATTAACAGCCTCAGCCCAAAAGGCTATTGGAAAGTGAGCATCAGCCAACATTGTTCTGGCTGCTTCAATTAGGGTTCTATTTTTCCTTTCAGCAACCCCATTTTGTTGTGGGGTTCTAGCAATGCTAAATTGCCTAGTAATTCCTTTCCTGGCACAAAAATCATCTAGCTTCTTGTTCCTAAATTCTCCACCATTATCACTCCTAAGCATTTTAACCTCATTTCCAGACCTTTTCTCAATCTGAGTGATAAAATCAATAAGAACATCAGCTGTGTCACTCTTCATAGCTAGAAAGAATGTCCAAGTGAACCTAGAAAAGTCATTTGTGACTACAAAGCCATATGACTTACCATTCAAACTTTCTATATTAGTTGGACCAAAGAGGTCCATGTGAAGCATATGAAGAGGTCTGGAACTAGTATGCACTTGTTTGGACTTGAATGAGACCTTGTGCTGCTTGCCTTTAAGACATGCAACACAAGAGTGGTCATTGTGGAAGGCCTTCTCAGGCAAACCATCAACTAAACCAAGCCTCACAAGTCTATTTATATTTTTAAAATTTATGTGCCCTAGTCTCCTGTGCCACAAATTACTTTCATCTACTGAGGCCTTAGCATAAAAACAAGACATATTGGTATTCACTTTAATTCCATTTAAATTCACATTATATATGTCCTTATGCCTAGGTGTTCTATACTTAATATATTTCTCATCAGGGATCTTAAAATCCTTGCTTAACACCAAACACTCAGTATCAGTAAAAAGAACCTTATTTTTGTTATCACAAACTTGTGATACACTAAACAGATTATAATCAAGTTCTTTTACCAGGAAGACATTCTCAAAACGCAGATTGTTGGTGAGAAGGGTTCCTTTGCCTGTAATGGTGCCATAGCCCCCTCCAAAGTATACCTTATCACCATCTTTAATAGGAGTGAAGTTCGTCAGATAGTCTTCCTTTCCTGTCATGTGCCTTGAGCATCCACTATCCCAATATCCATAATCATTGATCTGTCTTTGAATGCCCTGCACATAAAGAAAACAAATTAGTTTTCTTTGGGAACCCAAGTCTCAGAAGACTTGGATTCATCTGGTTGTTCAATAAGAACATACTTAGTTCTCACAACAACCCCATTCTCATCCTTTTTAGGATGAAATACCCAGTTAACCCCAATAGGTTTTGTAATGACCTTTGAAATGTAATTAAATCTATTGCAAGTCATTGAAATTCCATTATCATTAGGGTTTTAATCTTTCTTGGGTCTCCATGTTAAGCTTGAAGAAGCTTTAGACCCCTTACCTTGTGGCTGCAAATATTTAGGTCTGGTCACGTTTCTGTCAGCGTTGGATTTTGTCCTGTCAACGCTGAAATTACCCTTGTCAGCGTTGAACCTAGGGTTTGCTACAGGAACCCATTGCCTATTTGACCAGGTGTTTGTCTTTTGAAAAGGTCTTTGTCCATGAGTGTTAGACCTTCTAGAAAAGAATGGGGCAGGTCTAATCACTTGTGGACTTTGCTGTACACAAGGTTTGGGTCTGACAACGTTTGACTTTCTAACAACGTTGACTTTCTTCCTATCAGCGTTGAAATTGTTCCTGTCAGCGCTGGCTTTGGGAGCGTTGACACACTTGTATGCTAAATGTGAAAAGCTACCACAACTGTAACAGGCTTTCTTAGACACACTCTTAGGTCTAGAAGAGAAGAAACATATTCCATGATTGCTAACTTGGCTCTTGGGTGACCTATTATTCATATACATCTCTGCATATTTAATGGTAGGTCTTCTAACAGTGTTTGAGCCTAGGTCAACAGCTTTACCAGTGATTGGATGAGTAACCTTAATGGGTGGTGATTCATTGGGACTTTCACATAGCAAACCTCCCTTAACAAATAAAGTAGGGTTAGCTTTCTTCCACTCATTTAGGTCAGTCAGTTTTTGTTGATACTCTTCTACTGGGGTGACAACTCTTGGTGGAGGAATGAATTCCTCCTCTTGGCATTCTGGTATACCAGTCCAAGACAAGTCCTTTCTAAGGACACCATAGAAGTCACCAGCTGGTGGTGGAACCAGAGAGTAATCATTCATCCCAATCCCAGTCATGTCCTTAGGATCCCTTTGTTTAGCTACACAGTCTCCTAGGGTTTGGGTGGCTCTATCAAATCTTTGAATCTTGAGGTCAACATTATCTTTGTTCTTAATGGCCTCATCTAACTTAGCCTGTAGGTCTTTATTGACCTTTGTCATGATGTTTCTAATATCCATACTACCCTATAGCTCATGTTTTAAGATATTTATCTTATCTTTTAAATCAAATTCCATTTTCTTGTATTCAGAAACGGTTTTCTCAGTTTCAGTAAGAGCTAGTTGGTAATTGGACAATTTACACCTTTCAGTGCTCATATCATCTTTTAGTTTTAACACCTCTTTGTTAAGTCTGTCAGTGTTTAACCTACAACCTTTGCTACAAAAAGCATCATCATATACCTCATTATCAGATGAAGAGGAGGAGTGTGCCATGAGAGCATATTCAACATGCTCTTCTTCTTCAATATCGGCAACCAAAGCTTTATCCTCTTCAGCATTGTTAGCCAGATAGCTCCAATCCCATCCTGTACCATCAATTCCTTGAACTGTAACCATGGCTTCGGAATCCTGAGCTTTAACAATCTGGCTTGAGGGTTTACCAGCATCAGATCTTCTAGGAGATCTGCATTCCCTCATGAAGTGTCCCATACGATGACAGTTGTAGCATTCAACTTTGGATTTATCAAATCCAGCTGTGTCTTTAGCATTGAAGGTCATCTTCTTCTTGAACCTTCTATTCCACCTATTTGCTCTTATACTAGCAAGAGCCATGTTCCACTTGATGTCCATCTCTTCCAAGTGCTCATCACTTATCTGCTCAAGGTCCTCATATGTAATCACTGAACCATTGGGCAAAGAAGCAATGTAAGCACACACAGTATCCAAATCCAAACCAGCAGGTTTAACTCTTAGGGAGTCATTCATGAATGTGTCAGTGTCTGAAAAGGAGACGTTGACAGGACTTGTTCCAGCGCTGACAAATGATGATCCAGTAACTGGATGCATAAAAGAGTCCTTCTGATTGAATTGACCTTCACTATGAGAGAAGAAGGCCATGTTGTTGGTGCTAGATTTGCTTCCATGTTCTGAAAGAGTTTCATCTTCCAATAGTCTTAGTTTGTTGTAGATGTCATCAAACGAGGAGCTCTTGTAAGTATTATTGGCAAGAATAGATCTTGCCTCAATCTTCCATGCCTCACCAAGACTTTTAAGAAAGGTAGCATTGGTGTCAACATCACCAACTTGTGTCCCCATGAAGGACAATTTGCTTGTGATGTCAAGCAATCTGCTTCTCACACTACTCAGTTTCTCATTGGGTTGAGCTTTGAAGACAGCATAGTCATGCAGAAGTTGCTTTTTCTTCTCTTCCTTAGTTTCTGCATTGCCACCATATGCAACTTCAAGTGCTTCCCAAAGATCTTTAGCAGATTCATAGCCTCTATATTTGTGCTGGTTTTCTCGTCCCAAAGAGACTTTCAGAATATTTAGGGCTTTCATGTCAACCCTTTTCTTTGCAATATCTTCAGCACCTATAGCTCTAACATCTCCAGGTTTTTCTTTCTTATCTTCATCATGGCATCCTTCAACAGCTGATCTTTGAGTAATGGCATCAAGAATCTTTTGAGCCTTATTGAATGAGTTTCCATATTCAATAATCTCCTAGAGTGTGTAATCAAAGATCCCCAGATATTGTTCAAAGTTGAAATTCCATAAGTCAAAGTTGGTTGCATCAAGCATGGGAATCCTGATGTTTGGTAAGGGTGAAGAGGAGGTGGTTATTGCTTCAGACATGATGTTGTTAGGGTTTTGGTGTTTTTAGGGTTTCTGAGAAAATTAGGGTTTTGGTGTTCGTATATGGTTCTGGTGTTCTTCAAAGATCAAAAGTTCCTCAACAAGCTCTGATACCACTTGTTGATCCCAAACTTAGATCGATTAGCTTTGTGTATACGAGATTAGATCAAGTATAACACGTAGAGAAACCTTTGTATATGCTTTGTAAATCTAAGTGTTATGCGGAATTTAACACTTAAACAAGAACACACAAGATATAAACAAACTTTCACTTTGATTATCAATGTCGAACTTGCTTACAATGAAAGATGTTTATGAACGAAAACTTATGTAAAACTTGATATTAAACATTAACCTAAAGGCCTTCTTTTATAGACTAAGAAGCCTTGTACAATAAGCTACGTATCAACTATTCTAGGTAAAGATAAACATAGAAAATACATTGTCGTTTCTATCCTTACTAGAAGTATTCTAGAATATAATAAACGTGTAGATTATATCTTCCATCAGTGCTTGTCTTCAATGTGTCAACACTTGACTTTAACCTGTCAACGCTTGAGCTGTCAGCGCTTGTTTTGTTCTTGTCAACGCTTGAATTGTTCTTGTCAGCGCTCAAGTGATCTGGCCTTAATTTATTCCCATCAAAAACTGCTTCTCGGGACCTCTTAAAGTTCATATCTTGTCATAACTCGCTTCACGATTTGAGACCTTTCTCGGACCGATATTTGGCAGCGACTTCATACTTCGAATCTTGAGAGACGTTCTTGAAGTTATGGTCTTCTCTTCATAATAGGAATTTCTTCACTTGAAGTTTTGAGAGATTCTTCATATTTGGACCACGACTTCTTCATTTTTCTCCAATCTTTATTTTGGACATTGATATACAACGATTCGCCTCCTTTTAGGACTTGGATCTATTTATCCTCATACCTTGTTAGGGCCTTTTTGGATAGACTTCTCCATGATCTTTAGGGGAGTATTTGCTTTTCGTCGTGTGTCTCGATCCTTCATATTGATTTTTGATAAATGATTCTTCACATCACTTGGGATCTTTAGCAACAAAATGTAGCCTTCATGCCTTGTTAGGGCCTTTTCGGACTCGCCAATCTTCGCATCCCTCTTCAATAAGTTATGCCTTGGCTATGAACTCTAACTAATACCGAGCAACTTTTAAACGATCTTGTGCTAGAAGCTAAGTAACTTTTCAAATCGTACAACCTTATTTATTGCAGATAAATTTATTAACAAGCGATGGGAGAATAGGCTTATAATTAACTCACATAAATTCACGAAAGAATACCAAACTTATAATTGACTCTATCATCTATCGTTCTCCACAATTTAAAACCTCAAAGAATGAGACTCGTGGATGCTTAGCCAATTAAATCAAAGTTTTGGGTTTTCAAGTCATCTATAGGATCTTGCAAATTCTTAGACTCTTTCAAGTTTAGAATTCGCATTTTAAAGTTCCCTTGATAAACGACTTTCTAGGATCAATTATAGGAACTTGCAAAAATTTCTTATTCTTAACCCATGAGAGTTAAGACTTTTACGTTTTAAAGTTCCCTATATAAAAGCCTAGAAAAACTTGACTTAAACACGTTAAGGATACTAGCTAGAGTAAACTTAGATAAGTAAACTCGGGTTGAGTCAAAAGATTCAGAACGTTGAAAAATTTAAAACCACTTTATTGAAAATTTAATCTAACACAGAAAGTAAATAACGATAACAAAGGAAAATACTACTAGACTAATAGGCCAAAATATATTAAAAATTTTGAAAAATGTTGAAAGATTAGATTTTCCGGTTAAAATGAGGACAAATTCATGAAAAAGCCCACTTACTTCGATAGAAGTCCCCCCTACACTTGATATAAACATTGTCCTCAATGTTTAAGCATGTGAGAGTAAACTCCCCTACACTTAGGACATTGTGCACTTTGTTTAAATCTTTCTAAGGGAAGGACAACTATAGTGATTTCAATGTGAACATATAAGATATGAAATACTGAATCACGATAGTTTAGGATAGAACCAGGAAGACGGGAACACGGGATCACGGTCGTCAAAAGTCATCGAGAGTGGATCTTTGAAGATTTAATCCCTGTTCATCATAAGAAACAAGACAACAAACACATACGGGGCTCCCCCTACATTTATTATGAAAACTGTAAAGGATAGATCAATGGGTTGCCTCCCGAGAAGCGCTTGTTTTTGTTAACCGAGTCACGAGCCTGACTCGACCCAGAACTAGTTCAAGGGAAACGTGGTGAGGGATGGAATCATCTCATGAGAGATGTCCTCACCAAAGTAGAGCTTCACACGCTGGCCATTCATTTTAAAATTAGGCCCATTTGGTTGAGAAAGCTCAATGTTGCCATAGGGGAAGACTTTGGCGACGGTGAATGGACCAGACCAACGGCTCTTCAGCTTGCCAGAGAAAATCTTCAACCGAGAGTTAAAGAGTAAAACTTGATCACCAAAATGAAACTCTCGGTTCTTAATCCTAGCATCATGGATGATCTTGGTTTTCTCCTTGTAGATCAATGAATGCTCATAAGCTTCATTCCTCAGTTCATTTAGCTCGTTGAGTTGAATCTTCCGAAGATCACCGGCTTTGTTGATGTCAAAATTTTCCCACTTCAAGGCCCAGTACGCGATATGTTCCAGCTCAAAAGGGAGGTGGCATGCTTTCCCGTACACAAGACGATATGGAGTGCAACCAATGGGTGCTTATATGCGGTACGGAAAGCCCACAAAGCATCATCTAACTTATCGGCCCACGAGGCACGATGCTCTCCCACAGTACGCTCTAATATTCTCTTCAATCCACGGTTAGAAATCTCGGCTTGCCCATTTGTTTGGGGATGATAAGCGGTGGAAAGACGGTGATTGACACCGTACTTAGCCATAACTCGAGCAAATTGATCATTGCAAAAATGAGTCCCGAGGTCACTGATAATAGCACGAGGAACACCGAATCGAGCAAAAAGTTGCTTCAAAAAGTTCACAACCACCCTCGCATCATTCGTAGGGAGAGCCTTAGCTTTAACCCATTTAGATACATAGTCAACGGCTACGAGGATGTACTTGTTCCCTTTGGATGATGGAAATGTCCCCATACAGTCGATGCCCCATACATCAAAGATTTCACATTCTTGTATGAAATTTTGAGGCATCTCATCTTTATATGTGATCTTGCCTTGTCTTTGGCAAGCATCACAATGTTTAACCATTTCATGAGCGTCATGATAAATGGTGGGCCAATAAAATCCAGAGTCGAAAACTTTCTTCGCGGTGTAATTAGGACCAAATTGACCACCCGGTGGGTCCTTTATGGCAAGCTTCAAGGATTAGTAAAGTTGTCGGCCCATCAACACACCGACGAATAACAAGATCCACACATTGTTTGAAAAGGTAAGGGTCGTCCCAAAAATAGTATTCAAAGTATTTAAAGAACTTTTTCTTTTGTTGGGACGTTAACCCTTCCTTGAGAATTCCATCCTCTAAGTAGTTTGCAATGTCCGCAAACCACGAGGTGTCATCAAGATTGGAATTGATAGACATTAAGGCCTCAAGGGGAAAAGAGTCATTGATCTCTTGATTCGGATGATCCCCTTGATAAGAATCCTCAAGTCTACTAAGATGATCCGCGGCTAGGTTTCCGGCTCCCTTCTTGTCACGAATTTCAATTTTAAATTCTTAAAGGAGCAAAACCCAACGAAGAAGTCTTGGCTTGAAATCTTGTTTAGTTAACAAGTACTTTAACGCGGAATGGTCGGTATAGACAATGGTGGTGGAAAGAACAAGATAGGGGCGGAACTTCTCAAAAGCATACACTACAGCTAAAAGCTCTTTTTCGGTAGTGGTATAATGCAATTGAGCCACCGTCATTGTCTTGCTAGCATAGTGGATTGGTTGGAAGTGTTTGTTCACTCTTTGGCCCAAAACCGCTCCAATGTAAAAATCGCTAGCATCACACATCAATTCAAAAGGTAGTTCCCAATTAGGGGTAACCAAGACCGGTGCCTTAGTTAGCTTGTCCTTAAGAAGATTGAAGGATTAAATACACTCTTTAGAAAAGATAAAGGGAGTATCTTTTTCCAAGAGGTGGGTCATCGGGCGAGCGATTTTAGAGAAATCTTGAACGAATCGACGATAGAAGCCCGCATAACCAAGGAAACTTCTCACACCCTTCACGGTTGAAGGTGTAGGTAATTTGGCTATGACATCAACTTTAGCACGGTCCACTTCAAGACCGGATTTTGAGATTTTATGTCCAAGCACAATGCCTTCTTTTACCATGAAATGGCATTTTTCCCAATTAAGAACGAGACGAGTGTCTTCACACCGTTTGAGCATACGTTCTAAATTGGTAAGGCAAGTAGAGAAAGAATCACCATAGACCGAGAAATCATCCATAAAGACTTCCATAGTTTCTTCAACCATGTCATGGAAGATAGCCATCATACACCTTTGGAAAGTCCCAGGAGCATTGCATAAGCCGAAAGGCATTCTTTTGTAAGAAAATTTTCCATAAGGACAAGTGAATGTGGTTTTCTCTTGGTCTTTGGGATCGATGGGAATTTGAAAATACCCGGAGAAACCGTCTAAGAAGCAATAATATTCATTACCCGCTAGACGTTCAAGCATTTGGTCCATAAAAGGAAGGGGAAAATGATCCTTTCTCATAGCATCATTGAGTTTGCGATAGTCTATACAAACTCTCCACCCTGTAACGAGACGAGTAGGAATCAACTCGTTGTTTTCATTGGGCACAACGGTGATTCCGCCTTTCTTAGGCACACAATGGACCGGACTAACCCATGGTGAATCCGAGATAGGGTAGATCATTCCCGCATCAAGCAGTTTGATAACCTCTTTTTTGATAACGTCATGGATCTTGTGATTCACACTTCTTTGGTTTTGAATAGTGGGTTTAAAGTCGTCCTCCATGAGAATTTTATGTGTGCAAAAGTGAGGATCAATTCCACAAATATCGGAGATATTCCAAGTAATCGCTTTCTTGTGATTCTTCAGCATGTCGATAAGTCGAGATTTTTCGTCTTCTTTCAAATCCTTTGCGATGATGACGGGTAACTTCTTATTGTCTTCAAGGAAAACGTACTCGAGATGAGACGGCAGATCCTTAAGCTCTAAATCCGGAGGATTTTCGAGGGAATGCGTAGTCAAATTTTGGATCATCGATAGAGATTTCCTTAGGAGATGGTGGAGAAATATGGTCCTCATTGAGAAGTTTCTCAATGGTACGAATGTCTTCATCCCAATTGGAGGGAGAATCGTCATATTGTAAGTCCACATCCCCCAAGTTGCTTCAAATTCTTTCAAAAGGAAATCACTTTCTCCAAATGGAGTTAGTGAGGGAGCAATAGAGGAAACGGTCTCAACAATGGGAAGAGAAGAAGAACCACTTTTACAAGCGTCTTTGAAATGTTCTTCACAAGCGTCATCAAGTACGTCAATAAAATTAACGCTCTCGTTTTTAGAAGGCTGCTTAGAAAGTTTACCCATGTTGAAGACGATTTTATCGTCACCAACTCTCATGATTAATTCGCCCGCGGCTACATCAATGAGAGTGCGACCGGTCCTCAAGAATGGACGTCCAACGATTAATGGAACACGGGGATCCATCTCGTAGTCAACGACAACAAAATCCACCGGAAAGGTGAATTTGTCGACACCGACGAAGACATATTCGGCTATCCCCACTGGATAAGCAACCGTACGGTTAGCTAATTCCAATGTCATTCGTGTGTGACTAGCTCGGGTAGAGATAATTGTTTCCAAACACTTAATGGCATTAAGTTTATACTAGCACCTAGATCGGATAGGGCCATACAATTCTCTACCCTGGGGAAGTTGCAAGAAATGAGAAAACGACCCGGATCACCAAGTTTGGTTGGTAATTTCCCTAAGAGCACTGCGGAGCAATTCTCGTTAAGTTGGGTCTGAGCGATATCAAGAAGTTTCTCCTTATCACTAAGAAGATCTTTAAACATTTTAGCATATTTCGACATGTGAGCGAGAGCCTCAGCAAAGGAGATGTTGAAATTCAGTTGTTTAAACATTCTAAGAAAGTTAGAAACCTGAATATCATCCTTGTTCTTCAACTTCTCTTTCCTCAACCTTGAGGGATAAGGTATATTGGGTTGAGATGAAGGCTTTGGAATGGAATTCTCACTCACATCCTTGGGTGGTGGAGGGGTGGAAGTAGAAGGTGGAGTAATTGGTGAAATAGAAGGTGGAGGAATTGGAGAAGGGGACTCGTTTTCCTTTGTCACAATCACCAGTGTATGTGTAGGAAGCTCGGGTTCCTTTAAACCTTTTCCACTTCGAGTGGTGATTGCTTTCATCTCCCCTCTTGGATTAGCAACGGTTTTACTCGGAAGAGAACCCGAACCAGAGGCTTGATTACTTTGGAAGAAACTAGCCATCATATCCCTTAAGTCATTCATTTGACTGCTCAAAGAGTTTCACATATCGGCTCGAAGATCATTCCCTTGTTTTGCCATATCTCCTTTCAAGTTGATGATTTGCCGCCGAAGATTCTGCACTATCGCATCATTAGTCCTCATGTAAGTGTCAACCTCTTGATTAAATGCGGTGGGTTGGGTGGGAGGAAGAGCATGGTAGGCAGGTGGTTGATAAGCGGGTGATTGGTGAACTTGATTGTTTCCTTGAGGTGGATATGGGTTTCTTTGGGATTGATATTGATTTGGAGCACGTGGTTGGTTTTGATTGTTGCGATTGGGGTTGTTTAGGTTTTGAGGGGTGAAACCGGGTGGTGAAAGAAAGTTGTTTGAACGATAACTGAGAAAATTGCGGTCACCTTGAGGACGTGCTTGATAGCCTCCCGTAGAAAAGTTACCGTTGGCGGCATACACATTTTTGTCACACCCCACCATGGCGGAACATGGGGCGTGACGTATGGATATCATCACAACATGGCGTGTCTATAGAGATAACTATATGAAATAAGAAATGTCATAAAATGGTGACACAAAAGTCATGACAAGATCTCAACAAATGCAGGATTCTAAGTAAGTAGGTAACAGTCCTACCACTTACCCAAGACAAACAATAAACATAAACCAATCAAACATATAGGTGCCAACATGTATCACTTATCAAAAAAACATAAAGGTAAACTAAGAAGGAACAGGGGTCTCCTTCTATATGCAATCCTAAGGCATCCAAATCTAGCCACTTCTATCCTCACGCTTAACCACATTCACACCTGAAAGAGACACTAAAACACGTCAACATAAAGTTGGTGAGAGTCATAGGTTTAGACTCCAACGCTAAATCAGTTATAAGCTGTGAATAACAACCATCAACAAAACAACATATGGACAATGTGTTACAATTATGTATTAACAACTAACATTCAAGATCAATCAATCATCACAATTCCAAGGCATCACGCCTTACCAACAACCACAATTTCCAAGGCATCACGCCTTACCAACAACCATAATTTCCAAGGCATCACGCCTTACCAACAACCATGGTACCATAGGCGCCCATACACCTATGTACCTTTCCGATCCAAATCATACACAAACAAGAATCACATAGCAGTTAATCACATAATGTACACACAAGTCCATCTCAAACCTTAAAAACATTCACAGCATCAATTTATTAATAACTTAACACAGTGTCTCTTCCATCCCATCTGGAAGTCGAAAACAATAATAAACATGGGACTATGAAACTCACTTGATTGAGCTTCCCCAAACATCCGCGCACTAACAAAAAGCTAATCAACCAAAAACACATAATCAAAACATGAACCAAACACTAAAATGGCTCATCAACCTATGATGGACATATAACCTACTCCCATTTTAATACCTCATAAATATGCTCTAAGCATCTCATTACAACCCTATATAAAGCCCTTAACTCGTTTTACTTCATAACACATCCCGTTAACATTTTATCAAAAACAGTCCCAGTTTTAGGTCTCCAAACTATAAGCCAAACACCCACCTAAACACACCCATGATCTCTGTAAAGGGAATATTCATACCTTTACATATGTTAGTTAACACCTCCCACTTTGATACACCTTAAAGCTATTGTTAAAGCCCAGATATATATATATATATATATATATATATATATATATATATATATATATATATATATATATATATATATATATATATATATATATATATATATATATATATATATATATATATATATATATATATATATATATATATATATATATATATATATATATATATATATATATATATATATATATATATATGTATATATATATATATATATATATATATATATATATATATATATATATATATATATATATATATATATACTTTTATCATTCCAGATTTCCTAATTTTAAACATACTAAAAGTTTGTTACAATTAAGGGGTCTTACCCTAAACCACAACCTTAGCCCAAGTGCAGATACTTACTACAATATATAAAACATCTCTCATGTTCGTGAGAAGATCCCAATGAAACCCTAAGTACCCCAAACAACCCAAAACTTAAAAAAAAAGCAGGCTGATTACAAAACTGTTTTGACCTCCGACTGTTGTAACCTGTTTTTGACCCACTTCCCGACCTCCAATTTAGTTCTCGTTTCTTGCATCGGAAATCCACTTGAATTACCTTTTCAGGGATACTTGGATCGCAAAATAAGAGTTTGTAGAACTCCCAATATGATCAAAACAATTGACTCAAAATTCTGCCCAGTTTTTAAAAACGGGTTTAACAAAATTAACCTCATTAATTAACCCTAATCCCACTAATTACAAGCCTTAATTTTTGTACATTATAACACCATTAATATAACATTAATTTACTGTTTATAAATTAAACCCTAACCTAAATTCATCATAAGATGATTAAGAAATCATTAAAACCATTAAATTAAAAAGGGTTATGAAGATTTACCTCTAATTTATGAAAACCCCCAAAATTATGAAGAAACCCTAATTTTTCTATTAAGTCCGACTCAAAACCTCCAGGAGAAAGAAAAATTTCGTTTGTTATGATGTGTTGTGTTCTTTATATAGTATAAAAATCCTAGCCCAAGTATAATTGTCCGCTTTCCTTTTTTTTCCCTTTTTCCCTTTTTTTCTCTTGCGTCCAAAACCGACTAACCCATTTCGTTTTTTTTCTTTTTTATTATTAATATATGTATTAACAATATTACCTTAATTTTCCATAATTTATTTCAGCTCCTAAAGCTTCCAAAACCTCAAAACCGTAAAACTAGTCAATACGTGTTTTACCGTAAAAGTCGTAAAATATACACTTTTAAAAAAAATCTCAAATTTTGAAATAAACTTTATAACTAAGTCCTAAATGACTTAGAACCATCCCGAAAAATATCCATATGACTAAACACCTCATCCGAGACCTCTAAATGCTATACCGTAAATCGTAAAAATACGATTTTCTATAATACATATACGTATACTTAAAACCACCAAATAAACCATCTCACTTCATAGTCACTACCATGTGAATTCATGAACATGAAATCATCACACATCATTTCATTCACAAGGTACCCCATACCGGAAACGATATCCAAACCACAATCTATACACACCAATTAGCACATAAACACGTAAAGACACGTAACTAGCACAAAATAAAACTAAGTGACGAACCTCAAAACCAGGGTTGTCACATCACTCCCTCCTAATAGAAATCTCGTCCCGAGATTTACTCCTTAGGATCAAACACACAAACAACAAATCACATGAGGATACTTGTTCTAAACGAACTCCTCTCATTTCCACGTGAACTTTAGTTCAAGTTTCAAAATACCACATATACAAACCAGAAATAATTAAACTCATTTCCAAACCCTTGACCTCACAGTCAATAAATCTCACAAATGACTCTTTGATAAAACAAAGACTCTTATTAGCACAAATCCCAAATAACCGGACTTGCAAAATGCATTCTTAAACAACCTTTACCAATCTCAATACATGAAATATATCATATATACCACTCATTTCCCCCAGGTAATTCTATGCTCATAAGTTACTGGTCCGATCTTTCCAAAGATCATAAATGGACCTACAAAACTCTACATCAACTCTTTCATTTTACCAAGACATACCACCCGTTACTATGGGTGAAACTTCATACATAACTCTGTCACTAACTCTAGTGGTTTCCTCCTTTTCTATAAAGCATCCCTTGTTGCTCTCATCCTTTCCACAAACACCATTACTACATTAGTAGCCTCTTTTACCAATTCTAGTCCACAATGGGGACAACTTACCCTATCCTTTCATATAGTGCCTCAAATAGCATTTATCTATTTCTAGTATGATAATTATCATTATACGAAAACTCAGCCATCGCTAACAAGTTTCCTAACTACCTCTAAATCAATCACTCATGCCCTTAGTGTAACACCTAAGGTTGTATAAATACCTCACTTGCCTATCCTTTTCCAGTTAGCTGGATATACTCATATCCAATCATGTTCATCAACTCCCTTCAGTCCGTTCGATTATCAATACTAAGCCTCCCAAACAATCAGTATAGGTCAGTGCCATTTCCCTTTCCATAATCCTTCACAAGGCATTCCATACATATTAGGCTAACTTTTACGCAACACCCTCTATTCCATCACGTCCGTACATAATCCTTCCAACTTCTCAACTATGCGACATCTCATTCCTCTTGAAATATGAGATGAATTAGTCAGTTTATCGACTATCACCCAACTCTCGTCTTACTTATTCCTCCACCGCATTATGTATCCCTTCCACCAACTTCGTCCTCTCATCGCCCTTTCTAAGCTACTCCTAGTCTACGTCCCTCTTCTCCATATGATTGTCCAAGCCACGCAACATACATGTTGACGCGTTCTCTGCTTTATACAACTCAACTCGAGCAACCTACATCCTTCATCCAAACCACCCAAATACGTCCATCCATATAGTTCAAGTTCGTCTCAGCTTCACTTCATTCTTCTTATTCCATGTCTCATCAACCATGCTTGCCTTTCTCAGATGGTACTTGGCCTTGAAATTTTCTTTCACCACTTAACCTTTGCCAAATGTTCAATCAAGGTGATTGACTATGTGTTGGAGACGTTCATGATCCGTATAGATCATTCTCCCCGTCTCGTACACCAAATGCCTCTAGCATTCTAGGCAGATATAACAGTCCGGCTCTACTAACTAAGTCTATCCAGTTCTTCCAAACCTTCAGTTCTTGCAACGTATAAGCAATCGCCTTTCCTTGTCGTTCTCGTACACGTCCAAATCCTTGCTCCACGTATCGTCATGCTTCGCGAATTCATCCAGTCCTTCCGATAATGCCAAGATCGGCTCATTATCCAATCCACCTCTTCAGCCTTCAAAATGCTTCCTCATCCTTCTTCACTTCGCCCCTTGCTGGTTCCATGATATGCCATCATCTCTAACTACTCATCATGGTAGACTTAATACTAAAACTCACACTTGAAAATCTCACGTATAATTCCACTCCAAAACCAACACATACTTCGCCTCACTCTCCCTCTTAGACTTTGAGTAGATCAAGACGTCGTCGATGCTCCCGATGACAACTCGTTTATATACGTTCATGCACACTCGGTTCATTGACTCCATGAAAACCGCTAGTGCTTTGGCGAAGCCAAATGCATAACCGTAAACCCAAAGCGTTCATACAACATCCTTAGCAGTTGCAACTATGTCCTTCTTGCACCCTCTCTTAGCGGCAATACGAATAAATTCCTACCTCGTTCTACTTGCAAAAATTCTACACGCATCTTAAAAGACCAATGCTTCCTCTCATCAGCCCACTCAACCGCTTTCCACATCCTATCTACTACTAAGCAACTCAACTTTTACCTTGCATCCGTTGCAATTTTCATCAACTCTTGTTCTTGAAATCATTCCATCAACAATTTCCTTGGAAATGCACTAACTACAACTCCTCTCACTTCTCCTACTTGCTCTATTCATGGTTCTATCTCAAAATAATAGGCAAACCTACTAAATTTCAGGAAATTTTTAGAAAACATACATGCCTTACGAACAATATCCCCTTCCAACATTCTCTATGGCACGTTACTTGTGCCAATATCCATACATTTCACAAATCTCTATTCATCTCCCTTGGCACTCCTAATAGACCTCATGACCACATTAGTTCGTATACAAACCTCTTTCCTCCCCACTAAGGGTATTCCGCCCGTTCTCTCATGGTCACCTACTTAATCGTGTAGGCGCGACCAAGTCTTTCATACGACTACCTCAACGCTCCCGAACAATACGAAACCAAAACTACATCCTGAATCCACCAGATACGATCAACGAATCAAACCCACGGATAACTAACGACATTTCACGTGCACCAATTAAAACAAGTCAAAAACCATGAGACTCAAAAGAAAACTCAAACCCAAAACGTGTATCAATTCAAAATGACCCATGACAACGAAAAATAATCCAATAAACACCAAATGGCAACCAAAACATATTACGCCCCGCGACATATTATTTAAACCGTGCATAAGATCGACTTTTCCAAAAGAATATATATCTCTTTTTTTTCACCTCCCCACATCTATGTGAATCAAACCATCTACAAACAACCTTCTAGGCGATCTCAAAACTGAACCCAAACACTAGGTATCCCGTGCACCCCAAATAAAAATAAACTACTATTCAAAACTAAACCTTGAATCCGACACTTGTACAACAATTCCGACCAGTCCACTGACCTCCCATGACTATACTTTCTGAATATTTAAAAAGTACATTCCGAGTACATAATTTTTGGCTTTTGAATCACTCAAAAAGCTCCAAAAACGAACAAGTTATGACCAAAACAGTTTTATATTAATGAAAGATAAAATTGTATCTGAAATATTCATAAACTCAATTTAACCTTGTATAAATGACGTGAATCGGTTAAACCCAATTATATAAACTATGTAAGCAGAAAGAAGTTTTACTTCGCTTTATTTTAAATAAAGTCTTTTAGAATTTGAAATAAATAAGTGTTGATTAAAATGAAATCTTATGTTACATCTTGTTTCAAACACGACTCCAACACCTTACCCTTATTTTACCGAATACAACCAACTATCTAACCCTATAATAGATTTCCAAGTCCCCCTTTTTCTCAATATATACCGACCAAAAGAAATGTAAGACCCAACACAAAAGATTTCATTATTTCAAAAGAAATCCCAAGTTATTCCAATAGACTTAAAACCAAGAACACCATTTTAAAACGTACACGTGAAATACGAAACTCAAAGAATACGCTACAAGACACACTTCAAAAGATTCAATACGTCGTTGAAACTCCACCAAACTCGAGAACTAATAAATTGTTTAAACACAAGAAAGCACTAGGTACGTTCAAGTTATAATAACTACTGAACGACCGTAAATCATAACATAACATCTACTACTATATATACATCCGCATATGTACACCTATTGAATCTCTCAAACATACTCGTTATCATACATGTCAAGTC
Organism: Glebionis coronaria; assembly: GCA_025667525.1. NCBI lineage: Eukaryota > Viridiplantae > Streptophyta > Magnoliopsida > Asterales > Asteraceae > Glebionis > Glebionis coronaria. Next base: position 644,960,663 of record CM046877.1, read on the forward strand.
AATCAATCGCTTTATACGCTCGTTTTTCCATACGAGTAATCACCATCTCACCGTGCCACAACAAGGCATAAAGCCCACCTCCAAAACAAAACCATATCGTGTGACCCCATAATCACACAACACAACTATAACCCAAAACATATAACACAAAAGAACAATAGCCATATCATAGGCAGCCATTACATAAACCCATATATTATACGTATACCCAAATTCTACATCTCATCATATACAAGCATGTACTAACCCTCTTTCATGCAATCATACTTGAGAACCCATTGAAGTTGTGGTTCTTGTATAACTATGTTGGCCACCATACTTATACAATTACCCTTTCCACAATGCACTCCCTCCTATGATGACACTTATAAGAATCAATACAACATATAACACATAAATCCATCTACTCACATAAGCTCATAACCACATAACCAAATAGATCCAAAACCCCATCTATAAAAATAACATAGTAAAACTCTTGGAATACCGAAATCCATAGTCTAGCTAAAACAACATAGACTAAATCCAAAACGAAAACATAATCAGTTATAAGTCATGTCGCCCATAAGAGTGGAGACAGCTTAAAATCCTTCCTACCCATGTACTCCTAGTAACTCGAACCACCACACGATTCTTAGGGAACATGACTTAAACATCAAAAGAAAAATGACATACCTCAGGTATGTAAAATAACTCGACAAAAGATAGAAACTACCTTGTACCAAATTATGTACTATAATGTACAATTTAAGCAAAATACAACAATGACTAACGTGGACGATTATGGTTCACCCGCACTAGTCACAAACCCGAAAAGAAAATAACATGTGACTAAGTATGAACATACTACGGTTCAATTCATACTAGTCAAAACATCGCAATAAATAACATCCAAACACATCAATTATTATAAAATGCACACCTACACCTATGACGCCTATATGCAGGGACCCTTAAGCTATAGACTAGGCTACGCGACTAGGCAACATAATTCTCTATAACCATTGTCTCTGATACCATTCTGTCACACCCCACCATGGCGGAACATGGGGCGTGACGTATGGATATCATCACAACATGGCGTGTCTATAGAGATAACTTTATGAAATAAGAAATGTGATAAAATGGTGACACAAAAGTCATGGCAATATCTCAACAAATGCAGGAGTCTAAGTAAGTAGGTAACAGTCCTACCACTTACCCAAGACAAACAATAAACATAAACCAATCAAACATATAGGTGCCAACATGTATCACTTATCAAAAAAACATAAAGGTAAACTAAGAAGGAACGGGGATCTCCTTCTATATGCAATCCTAAGGCATCCAAATCTAGCCACTTCTATCCTCACGCTTAACCACATTCACACCTGAAAGAGACACTAAAACACGTCAACATAAAGTTGGTGAGAGTCATAGGTTTAGACTCCAACGCTAAATCAGTTATAAGTTGTGAATAACAACCATCAACAAAACAACATATGGACAATGTGTTATAATTATGTATTAACAACTAACATTCAAGATCAATCAATCATCATAATTCCAAGGCATCACGCCTTACCAACAACCACAATTTCCAAGGCATCACGCCTTACCAACAACCATAATTTCCAAGGCATCACGCCTTACCAACAACCATGGTACCATAGGCGCCCATACACCTATGTACCTTTCCGATCCAAATCATACACAAACAAGAATCACATAGCAGTTAATCACATAATGTACACACAAGTCCATCTCAAACCTTTAAAATATTCACAACATCAATTTATAAATAACTTAACACAGTGTCTCTTCCATCCCATATGGAAGTCAAAAACAATAATAAACATGGGACTATGAAACTCACCTGATTGAGCTTCCCCAAACATCCGCGCACTAGCAAAAAACTAATCAACCAAAAACACATAATCAAAACATGAACCAAACACTAAAATGGCTCATCAACCTATGATGGACATATAACCTACTCCCATTTAAATACCTCATAAATATGCTCTAAGCATCTCATTACAACCCTCTATAAAGCCCTTAACTCGTTTTACTTCATAACACATCCCGTTAAAATTTTATCAAAAACAGTCTCAGTTTTAGGTCTCCAAACTATAAGCCAAACACCCACCTAAACACACCCATGATCTCTATAAAGGGAATATTCATACCTTTACATATGTTAGCTAACACCTCCCACTTTGCCAAACCTTAAAGCTATTGTTAAAGCCCAGATATATATATATATATATATATATATATATATATACACTTTTATCATTCCAGATTTCCTAATTTTAAACATACTAAAGGTTTGTTACAATTAAGGGCTCTTACCCTAAACCACAACCTTAGCCCAAGTGCAGATACTTACTATAATATATAAAACATCTCTCATGTTCGTGAGAAGATCCCAATGCAACCCTAAGTACCCCAAACAACCCAAAACTTAAAAAGAAAACAGGCTGATTACAAAACTGTTTTGACCTCCGACTGTTGTAACCTGTTTTTGACCCACTTCCCTACCTCCAATTTAGTTCTTGTTTCTTGCATTGGAAAGCCACTTCAATTACCTTTTCAGGGATACTTGGATCGCAAAATAAGAGTTTGTAGAACTCCCAATATGATCAAAACAATTGACTTAAAATTCTGCCCAGTTTTTAAAAACGGGTTTAACAAAATTAACCTTATTAATTAACCCTAATCCCACTAATTACAAGCCCTAATTTTTGTAATCATTATAACACCATTAATATAACATTAATTTACTATTTTTAAATTAAATCCTAACCTAAATCCATCATAAGATGATTAAGAAATCATTAAAACCATTAAATTGAAAAGGGTTATGAAGATTTACCTCTAATTAATGAAAACCCCCAAAATTATGAAGAAACCCTAATTTTTCTATTAAGGCCGACTCAAAACCTCCAGGAGAAAGAAAAATTTCGTTTGTAATGATGTGTTGTGTTCTTTATATAGTATAAAAATCCTAGCTCAAGTATAATTGCCCACTTTCCTTTTTTTTCCCTTTTTCCCTTTTTCCCTTTTTTCTCTTGCGTCCAAAACCGACTAACCCCCCTCTAATTTCGTTTTTTTTTTCTTTTTTATTATTAATATATGTATTAACAATATTACTTTAATTTTCCTTAATTTATTTCAGCTCCTAAAGCTTCCAAAACCTCAAAACCGTAAAACTAGTCAAATTTACGCGTTTTACCGTAAAAGTCGTAAAATATACACTTTTAAAAAAAATCTCAAATTTGAAATAAACTTTATAACTAAGTCCTAAATGACTTAAAACCATCCCGAAAAATATCCATATGACTAAACACCTCATCCGAGACCTCTAAATGTTAAACCGTAAATCGTAAAAATACAATTTTCTATAGTACATATACGTATACTTAAAACAACCAAATAACACCATCTCACTTCATAGTCACTACCATGTGAACTCATGAACATGAAATCATCACACATCGTTTCATTCACAAGGTACCCCGTACCGGAAACGATATCCAAACCACAATCTATACACACCAATTAGCACATAAACACGTAAAGACACGTAACTAGCACAAAATAAAACTAAGTGACGAACCTCAAAACCAGGGTTGTCATAATTTTCTGGATTGTCATGAGTCGAAGGACAATCAGTGTATGAATGAGATCCCCCACATATATCACATGACTGACTCATAGCATTAACTTGGGCATTGATGCTTTTGGTATTGTTAGCGGTTTGTAGAGCAAGTGTTTCAATAATCGAAGTAAGCTTATCAATTCTCTTGTAGGCATCACTAGTACTAGCACTAGCCACATTAGTCCGAACACTCTTAGTTTTCACTCTAGACTTATTCTCAATAATATCCCATGCGGCATTAGAAGACTTAACCAAAGTGTTACCCCCCGAGGCACTATTTAGTGAATCTTGGTCATTCATGCTTAAACCATTGTAAAAAGTATTAATTTGATGTACTTTTGTGAATCCATGTTGTGGACACTTTCTTAAAAGTTCCTTAAAACGGTCCCAACATTCACTAAATGTCTCACCGTACTTTTGTTCAAAGTTAATGATTTCATTCCGCAAAGCGGTAGTACGTGAGGGTGGGAAAAAGTAGTTGATGAATTTGGTCTCTAAATCCGACCACGTAAGAATACTTTGTGGCGGTTCCTTATCAAGCCAATGGCGGGCTTGTCCCTCTAAGGAGAAAGGAAAAAGTTGTAAGCGAATCACCTCTTGTGAAACCCCATTATACTTGACCGTATTAGTGAGTTGAAGAAACCTTTTTATATGGTCATGAGGATCATCAAGTGTACGCCCCAAGAAAGGTTGAGCAGAGACCATTTGAATAAAGCCGGATTTGAGCTCAAAGTTGTTGGCTCCAATCTCGGGTATGACAATAGCATCGGTGTTTCCCTCTACTTGCGATTGCAAAAGCTCGATCATTGGTCAATTGTCCATGGTGAAAATAGTTGGAGTTTCGACTTCAGCTTGAGTTGCTTTCTTCTTACGAGCACGGGTACGCATACACACCTATAAAAAGAAAAGAAAGATAGACAAGAAATATTTTTGGTTTTTTATGTTTTTCTAATTTTTTTTGGATTTTTTGAAAATTTTTAATTTTTATGGATTTTTGAAAATTTTTGGCAAGAAAAATAACGTTCAAAAGTGAACGGATCCCAAAATCCAACGCGTCTCTCACTAAAAAACGTTAATCTTAACGAAAAGAGCCAGCAGCGGTGCCATTTAATACATGGTTTTTGCTTAGCATTTGTGTACTTGGTATCGTTCTCGGTATCTAAACGAATTGATCACGGTTAATGTGGAATAGTCGGTAATGGTCACTAAAAGGGGGAGCTTGAATATATCTATTTCTAATAAAATGACAAGTTAAACAAACTAGGAAGAAAGGCTTAAACAAAAATAGCAAAAGGATTAAAGTGATTAAAAACTAATTAAACGTAAATTTTAAAGATAGAATAAAGTAAAATTAAACTAAGACAAAACTTGTTTAAAAACAACACTAAGTAAAAATTTTGGAAAAGACTTACGTTTGAAACTTAAAACTTTATAAAACTAAAAACTTAATCCCATCGGAATACGCCGTCGGAATCGGATCGGAATGTACTCGTGGAAAGCAATCGGAATGTTGCAGTCTGAATATGATCGGAATATGGCAAAATCAATTCTGTCGGAATAAGGGCAACTAAAGCTATCAGAATAATGAAACCTAAAGCTATCGGAATGATCACGTCGGAATAATCCGTCGGAATACAAGACAACACAATCGGAATATCCAATAAACTCCTCAGTCGGAATCCTGGTCGGAATCTCAAACCCTTTTCCGATTCACCTATCGGAATAAGGCGTCGGAATTGGAATGCTTGTGTCGGAATGAGCTGTCTGAAAAGGGTTTACCCTTTTCCGATAGTATGTAAACTTAATAAGCACTCTTTTAAAAAAGCACAATCCGAATCCTTACCAAATCAACAACAAGAAGAACTAATAAGCACGAATAAGAGCTTTCACAACTATAAATAAGCAACTTTTTTAAATCAAACTTAAAAAGACGAAACCTTTAAGAAAACTTTAAAGAAAATAAGCTAAATACAAAATAAGCCAATAAGCATGATAAGCTCAAAACTCAAGTTGTATAAAAACTTATAGATGAATACAAAGATAAACTTTTTAATCACATAAACATCAAAATGAGACAAAATCAAAGATGATCACGAATCAAAGGTAAATAAAATCAAGAAAGGTAGAAGAAGATTAAAGATGAAAAGCTTAAACTTGAACTTGTAGATTAATGATTCCAAAATACAAGATTGAATTAAAGCTTAAACATGAAAGAAAAGATGAAGTTTTAGTGAGAGAAAGTTAAACACTTTCTCTCTCTAAAGATAAAAACTAGAAAAATGAAAAGTGACTAAAAAACTAACTAACGAACACCCTCCTAATGTGTCATTAGGAGGGTATATATAGGAGGTGGGGAGTGCATGTGTTGCTTCCTTCTTTCTTTTCGTCTCGACTCGATTTAAATTCTTTGTCTTTCTCGACGTCGTCTCGGGATTTGTCGATATAAATTGAACTTGTATTATAATTTTCTTCTTCTATTAGACTTGAGTTCTTCGACTTCATTAAACTTCCGTATTTAGACTTTTTCTTCGATAAATCTTCAGAATAGGCCTTGGACTTCCGTTCTTTTTACACTCTTGATTTTTTGACTTCGTCTTTTCTCGTTTTCTTCGATAAAAGCCCGTGATAGCCCGTGTTTTCTTCCTTTTTCATATTTTTATCCTGAAACACAATAGAAACACAAACCACGCATAATTCCGACTTTTACGACATAAAATACACGTTTTGGTCTTGTTATTATTGGAAATAAGTGGTAAAAGGATAAGTGTTTTCACACTTATTAACTTAGTACATTGGCTAATCGATACCTTTTATTTTTTCTTCTTCCTTCAACTTCATAATATTATAGCTCATTGGCTATTTATTTGTCTTTTTGACTTTTTCTTTTCCTTTTTTTTTGTTCTTGGCTAAAACTGCTAGCCATGGATCGACATACTTGCAAAGTTCATGTTATATTGACAAACATCGAACTTGCAATTTTCTCCTAATTTGGATTTTTCTTCTCACTATTATATGTGACTTTGACACAAAAATATAGCTCAAATCTTTCAAAAATTACCGGTTGGATAATTTCTTAATTATTTATATACATTTTGCTTGAAACTTTTTATATTCGAGGACAAACAAACTTAAAAAAATTGAAATAGCCCAAAATATGGAATTAAGCAACATTTCTCGTTTTCCCTACAACCCCCTCACACTTTAGTTGAGCATTGTCCTCAATGTGATAAAATTGAACAAAAAGTTAGGGAAATAAGAGAAAAACCAGAATCACGGGCGTATCATGCATCATAAAGAGTACACATGAGTCTTGTCTTCGCCTTCAATTTGCAGCAACTACAAAAAAAGATAAAATACACAAAATACGAAAAACACTCTATTTTTTGTTTTATAGGTTTTTTATAAAAAGACACATGTTATACCCCCTTACACTTAAGCAGAACATTGGTTACAATTTTTTTGGGGTGTAAGCATGGATTTATTTAAAAAGAAATTCACCTTTAAAAATGAAAAACATGCACGGGTTGCCTCTCGAGGAGCACTTATTTTATTATTGTGTCATCAACCGGACTCATACCTCTTTTTTAGTTTTCTTTATTTCAATCGAGTGGAAATCACTCACTCGATTCATCGTGATATAATTTACATGGTGTTCATTAACAATGAAGCTTCCTTCATTCTTTTCATATAATTCAACATAACGGGACGGATATCCATGTTTAACTATAAAAGGACCGTACCACTTTTGTCTAAGATTTGGAGCTTTTAATTTATACCTCATGTTGAGCAACATAACTTTATCTCCTTTCTTCAATTCTTTAGTTATTCGAAGTTTCTTGTCATGATAAGCTTTGGTACGAGCTTTGTAAAGTTTGGAATTCTCATAGGCTTGAAGTCTTAACTCATCGAGTTCATGCAATTACAAGAATCGGTTTTCTCTAGCGACCTTGAGATCGGGAGTACAACTTCTCAATGCCCAATAAGCACGATATTCTATTTCGAAGGGAAAATGACATGTTTTACCGTACAACAAACGGTAAGGTGTTGTGCCAATTGGAGTCTTGTAAGCTGTTCGGAATGCCCACAAAGCGTCATCAAGTTTCCTTGACAAAACAGAAGGATTATCCTTCACCATTTTTTCGAGTATTCGTTTTAAGCTCTGTTGGTATTTTCAGCTTGTCCACTCGTTTGTGGATGATAAGCTGATAACGCTCAAATCTAACCTATTTGTAGGAGCGTTTTCATGGTTTTTATGCATATATTTATGAGATGATTGTGAACTTATGATACTTAATGAAGCTTATTTGTTATTTTAGGTTCATCAACGGTTACATTAAGAGAAATGAAGGAAACGGGAAATAAACGATGATTTATGCATATACGAAGGAATCCTGACAAATACAAGTCTTATAGAGACTATTGGAGAAGATTAGAGTCATGAAGTCGTTGCTCACGATACTCAAATGAAGATGTTCAAGACGGAAATCAAGAAACAAATCAAGAAAAGAAGTTATATCAAAGATATTGGAAGCTTTGTGTTACCGACACACCTTCACCGTTTTGGCCATAACTTGAGCATACGAACTCTGTTTGACTTGGTTCTTGCGCTCACGCGTTCGTATGAGAAAGGGCTACAAATTTGGTATTTACTATCTTCGAACAAAATGAAAGAGCAGCCGTCGGCCGGACAAGGAAGCCGGCGGCCAAGTGTGATCGGTAGGAAAGTAGCCGCCCACCTGCTGAGTAGCCGCGCACCTGGTGAAGAACCCGCCAACTACTTTTATTTCCGCCAGCTCCTTTCTTCCTGCCACTTTTACAAGTAATATAAAACAATCCATTTACATCTTCTTGCTCCCTAAGTCCGGCCATAACTCCATTTTAACTCTCCTAAACCTTCATTACACACCTTTGGCTCCAAGAAAACTACTTGGTGGCCAAGGCTAATTCAAGTATAAATCAGACCCATGGGGTAGTGTTTTTTATCATCTCTATATTCGTGTTCATTACCTTGATACACCACCACCATACCACTCTTTCTTATCACCCCTCACCCAAGTGGTGAGGGTTGGAATTGATTGCCATGTTCATGAAATAAGCTATGGAAGAAGTAGAGAAGAAAGCTACAACTCCATACACTATCCAATTTCCAACAATCCTCATTCCCAAACACCTAAAAGGTCTACACTCACACCAAGAGGTTGGGCCGAGATAGAGCCCGATGGGCAGAGGAGCTAACAAAACCCTCATGGAAGGAATCAAAACCAGGTTGGGACGAGATAGAGGCGGATGGGAAGAGGAGTTATCACATGTGTTATGGGCTCACCGAACGTTGCTAAAGCAAAGTAATGGAGAAACACCGTTCAGCCTTACCTACGGCTCAGAAGCCGTCATACCAGCCAAAATAGGGATGCCTACGTATAGGACTATGATGATAAACGAAAAGGAAAATGATGATGCCTTGCGTATAAACTTAGGTTTACTCCAAGAGAAAAGGGAGATGACAGCTATCCGAGAAGCAAAGTATAAGACAAAGGTGGAACAGTACTACAACAAGAGGGTGAGACCTGTTACATTCCGTCCTCGAGATTACGTATTCCGGAAGAATGATGCCAGTAGAGTAGAGAAGGAAGGAAAGCTCACCCCCACTTGGGAAAGGCCTTACCGCGTCAAGGAAGCATTCTAGAATGGCTCATACAAGTTGCTCACCATGAAAGACAAGGAGGTTCCAAGAATGTGTGTTGATCCCAAACTTAGATCGATTAAGCTTTTGTATTATCGAGATTAAATCAAGTATAATACGTAGAGAAACTTTGTGTATTCAACAATCTAAGTATTATGCGGAATTAATACTTAGAACAAAGAACATATAACAAAGCACGTATACCAAACTTTCAACTTCGATTAATAATAATAACGGTGAATGATGTGATTGAAACTATATAAAACATAAACCCTGAGGCCTCCTTTTATAGACATACGGAGCCTTGTACATTAAACTATCGTATCAATTATTCTAGGAAGATATTAGAAGATAAACACAACAAAATACAATATTTGTATACATCTTCCTAACTTAACAAACGTGTTGACTTTGACAGCTAATAAGTCTTGACAGTGGCTTGATTCTTCTTGTTTGTGCCTATTCTGTCAGCGGCTTGATAATACCATGTCAGCGGCTTGATGCAATGTGTCAGCGACTAGATGACATAGCCAATTTTATTCCCAACAATCCTCCCGTAAACTTGAATTTGTCCTGATCATCAAGTTTCTGAATAAAAAAAAATGTAGAGAGGATTTACAAAAAACCTATTCTTCTTTGATATGGGAATGAATAAACTTCAAAAAGTCAATGCCAGCGTCACTTGTGTAGTCAACCTTAAGCTTGGTACAGACCATCATCTTCAATAAGTATCGTGACAGTGGATAAACCCTGTCTATCAACAAATACTCAGCAAACTTTGAAGAGCAAAGATAGTATACACCAACAACCGAATACAAACGTCATTCCCAGCAACTCAAATCATCAAGATCCAACCAAATTGGATCTGCTTCATCATGGACAAGCATTCTCTTGAATTTTGTCCAAATTTTATTACCACCAAATGAAGAAGGAGCCTCAGCATCATATTTCTCCTTCATCAATCCCCATAAAGTTTCCAAATCTTCTCGATCCGTACTTAAAAATAAAGAGACCAAAGAAGTGAATACATGTACCTTATCACCAAACCTGGTGATCTTCCAGAAACCAACAGAATCTTCTTCATACTTCACAATTGGGTTCTTGAAATCAAGAGGTACCACAACAGCAATATCAGAAGCTTCCAAGGGTGGAAGCTCCATGTTCTTCTTCAACCCTGCTTCATTATACCTTGCATCATAGGGATCAAAGGCGGGAAACAAAAAAATTTATCCCTTCTTCACTGGTCTAGGAGTAATTGATGCCTTTTTCATCTTCAAATCCTCTTCAATCACTTTCTGTCTCTCAGCAGAAAGCAACCTAAATGTGTTTTCCTCACAAACTCGATCCCAAATTGGATAGGCAAGAAATTCCAACTACTCAAATGATAGCTTCCTTGGCTTTGTGTATGTCCAACCTGTTTGGTGACATCTAAGAAGCATATAATACAATTCCCTTCTCGCAATCTTGTTCTTTGTCAATACTTTGTTTGCCCTATTATCCAAAATGGTCTTGCAATCCTTTTGAACTCTCAGCAAAAACTCTAACCCCTAAATTTTCTCAGTCAAAGGTCTATCAGGATTATTCAAGACTTCATCCTCATACCTAAAATATACACCAGGAATGGTAGGTACATCAAAATCAACTTGCAGCTTAAGTTCCATAAGTCTTTCCAAAACTACCTCACCCTCACCAGGAATGGCCGGTCCACCGCCATCCTTTTCATATTACGAAGGAGATCACTGGTGTCTTTGTCAACTTTCTTTGGCTTATCCTTGGCTAGTCCGGAAGTACCATCTTTGTCAATTTTCTTCTTTTTAGCTTTGGGGTCCTCGGACGCATCGTCGGACTCCTTTTTCTTCGTCCTTTCCTCGGCAGCACGAAGCGCAACTAACCTTTTCTTCTCACGAGTTGCCTTGAAAGTCTCGCTTTCATTAGCAGCAGCTATTTGTTCCGGAGTAGGAGAGCTTAGTTTCTCACCGGCTTTAAGGGCATTGATGATGTGAGGACTTATTCGGTTGGAATTGCTAAGCTTGTCACCTTTCTCAATCCGAGCCGGAGCAGTAATAGGGAAGCGCAGGTATTCAGACATGGTGATAACTATAAGCAAGAAACAAGACGAAGAAGGAAAATAATTTTTACAAATAATAAAAAGGGGAGAAGGGTGAAGGAATAAAAACATACAAGAAGAAGCATAAGGACGAAATAAAAATGGTAAGAAGGTATAGTACCATTCCCTTCTGGATCTACAAAACGAGGCAGATACTTCGGACATTCCCAAGTTTGAGACAACCCAGCCATAAAAAGAACACCATCCGGAATATTGGTTAAATTGACAACCTGTGCCTCCAAAAGAAGAGCATCTGCCTCCTGGAATCCATCTTGAGGAATAAATTCATGTATCTCGGAATCTATGTGTTGCTATGACATGTAATCCGGGATGGCTTCTCGGTCGATTAAGAAGAATTACCACTTCCAATTTTTCAAACATGTAAGCACATCATGAAATATATGTTTACGAGCACCTTCCCGGATCGTTTTTCGAATGAGAACCAGTGGCCTTACCTACTTAATCGATAGTAGAGACGCAAGAGGGTCACAGTCGGATCAATTGAAAGGCTTCGAGGATAAACTTCAATAGTTATAACCCGATTCAAGCCTAAAGGAACCATTTGAGAGATATGCACAACAAAGGAGTTGATCACGACCAATAAAAAGGGGGAGAAGGGGGCCCGTAGTCCGGAAAGCTTAAAATATTGTCCGTACAAGTCTATTCGGTTAGAAGGAAGTGGATCCATCGTCATATTCTCTGGAGGATCACAAGGGTGTAAACTCCTCGGAATGTTATAAGTCTTGATCAAATACTCAAGATAATCATCCGAAAGGTTAGACGTGTATTTTGGCATGTCAAACTTGGGAGCATATCCGGAAGTACTAGGTAAACCTTCGTCTGCCATTAATTTCGAATAGGAGTCCGGAAGGGTGACAATGAAAACAAACAAAGGTCGATGTACCTGAGATCAGGAAAGCAAAGTCGGTCCGAGTGGGTAGAGAGAAGTAAAAATCCCAGAGTAAAAAACACACGTAGTAACAAATGACGAAGGGGAGACTATTTATAGGAGAGGGTTAACGCATGAAAATCTGTGGCAATACAATAATCCTACACGTGGCAGCAATCGAAGCATGAAAGGAACACATGACAACAATCAACACTCAAAATTTCATCAATAACATAACAAATTTATGATCTATATTTTTTTTTGAATTTGTAGCGTCGTCCATTCGTTCATGTAATAAGTAGTAAGGCTGGTGGGAGTGGCATATAAGTCACTCACCGCCACCTCAGCTTTTTAACAAACTTACCCAAACTCACTCAAACTTACCACATGAGATAATGGCACTCACCCAAACTCACTACAAAGATCCGCAGACTTTCTAAACAAAGATCCGTAGATGTTGAAATCGGTATCAATTTGATTATTTAGATACGTGTCGATTAAATGACGTTTCTGTGGGGAAAGATCACGACATTTCTCACATGTCATGCGCAGTGTCGTATTAGCTTCGTACGCGGCATCGAAATCTTCAGCCAACCACTTAAGCGCATCCTGGCGACGTTGTTGTTAATTTATTTGTTTCTGAAGCAGAGCCTTAATCTGGTCATTAGTGTGTGGAAAAGAGCATGACATTTTTTATTTAGAAATTGGGTTTGAAAATACAAAAAGTTGTGTGTGAAAATAATAAAACTGTGTGTGAAAATTTTGTATGGTAAAATTTAGTATTTAAAGAAGAAAAAAAGGGATTAAAAAAATATATAGAAGAGGGTCCCACAATATTATAACTCACCCAGGGTGAGTCTGACACTCTTTTTTTTAGAGACAAAATCGCGCACGACTTATACATGTGGGATGGGGCTGCGCGTGGCTTATGCTATATCGCTGGTGAGTTTAACCCCACTCCCACCGGCCTGAGGAGTACTAACTAACAAGAAAAATGTATAATCCACTTGTTTTTGAATTTGTGGCCAAGGCCTGGCCCAAGTGTTCCTGACTATGTATATAGAGCAAATTAATACTACATAAAACGTTAAATTAAGATAGTAAAAATAAATATCTAAGGCATATCAATAGCGAAGACTAAAAAGACTAGTGATGAATTATTATGAAACAGTAACGTAATATTCAGAGAAACATCATGGTAGGGTAGACCTTACCATGGCAATTTGTAAACTTATCTTATAAATAACAAAAAAAGAGTAGTTGATGAGTGTCGGTATTATTTATATTCTCTATATAATCCCGTTTAAATTATTTATAATTAACATGGAGTGGTATGTAGCAGTAACCAGTTGAAGAAGCAAGAGCAGTAAGCATTAATAAGCAGTAACAGTCAGTAGATGTGATAAGCAAAAGCTGTTTGTGAAAAAAATGTTTGATAAACGTAATAGTAAGAGTAATTATAAACTATAAAATTGTGAAGAATGACGTAAGCACATTAAATTAAAAAACTAATTAAAGAAATAACAAAATAATTAAGAACTAAAAAAAGGTCTATTTGTAATTTTAAAGCAAAACGTTTAGAGCATTTTCCGAAATGTTTCTGAGTCAAGCATTTCAATTAAGATTAATTGTGTGATTTCAAACTCTGGTTGTTCTTTCAACAAACAAGTTTTTAAATCAAACTGTTAACCGTTTATCGTTTGTCACTACAAAACGTTCTAATAAATGTGTTGCCAAACACAACCTAATAGTTGTTTATCTATCAGTTCCGAAGTTGCTTAATTTGTACTTACTTGGTTGTTGGTTTTGAGATGGATTTAGATACGACATGTCACATGCCGAAAGGTAACGTGTTGTTGTCGGTATAGAAATTATAGACCAATATCAAATGTATAAATTTTAATCATATTCGTATCGTATGAACTAAACGTTGTGTCATAATGTATAAGTTTTAATCATATTGGTATCGTATGAACTAAACCTTGTGTCACAATGTATAAGTTTCAATCACATTCGTATCGTATGAACTAAACGTTGTGTCACAATGTATAAGTTTTAATCATATTCGTATCGTATGAACTAAACGTTTTGTGTCACTTTCTTTCGAAAAATTTAAATCAAACACTTGGAAAGTTCATAGCGTGGCATCCTCAAAAATCAAAGATGATAATATTTCGAAACTGATGTGAACCAAAAACGACATGTGTTTTTAATCAATTATCAAACTAGTTTTGTTATTTATTAGTTTACTTATTTATTTTAACTGTTTTTTATGCATCAAGAACTTTTAGATGGTGTTAGATAATTCTATTAGTTGACTTAATAGGAAAAAAAAAACTGAATTTATTAAATTATTTAAAAATTGTTTGTTTGTGACGTAATAAAAAAAATAATTTAAAGAGAGAAGTGCAAAAATCATCCCTATAATATGTCGAAAAATCGAATTACATCTTTCGTTAACTTTTTGGACAACAGTCATCCCTCCGTTTGTGCGCGGGGCACAATACATCCCTCATGGACTAACGGTGCAAATGTTTTCTCGTTAAAAATTAACAAAGTTTAAAAGATAGGGTATTCTTGTCTTTTTCCTTTTCCAGGGATGTATTGTGAACCTTATTATAAATAGTTTCAAAAAAAATTAATTATTTTTGAAAAAAAAAATATTTCCAGAAAAAATTAAGTTTTGTTTTCTCGAAAAAATTTTATTTTCGAAAAAAAAAGTTTTATTTTCTAAAAAGTAAGTTTTATTTTCGAAAAAAAGTGTTCTATTTTCGAAAAAAAAAGTTTTATTTTCGAAAAAATATGTTTTATTTTCGGAAAAAAAAGCTATATTTTCGGGAAAAAACAATTTTAGGGAAACAAAAATTCTGAAAAAAGAATTTAATTATTTTTCGAAAAATAATTCTTTTTTTTCGAAAAAGAAGTTTAATTTTTTGAAAAAATGTTTGTTTCGAAAAAAATAAACTTTCTTTTTAAAAATTTTTGTTTCGAAATATTTTATTAATTTTTTAAAAAAGATTTATTCTAAAAAAAATTTATTCTTGAAAAAAACTTGTTTCGAAACAAAAAATTATTTTAAAAAAAAAGTTTTATCTTTTTCTCGAAAATTAACCATTTTTTCGAAAATAAAACTTTTTTCCGAAAATAAAACTTTTTTTTTCGAAAATAAAACTTGTTTTTTAGAAAATAAAACTTTTTTTTCCGAAAATAATTTTTTTTGAATAAAACCTTTTTTTTCGAAAATTAACCACTTTTTCGAAAATAAAACTTTTTTTCCGAAAATAAAACATATTTTTCGAAAATAAAACTTTTTTTTTCCGAAAATAAATTTTTTTTCGAGAAAATAAAACTTTTTTTTTCTGAAAATATTTTTTTTTTCAAAAATAATTTTTTTTTAAACTATTTATGATAAGGTTCACAATACATCCCTGGGAAAGGAAAAAGACAAGAATACCCTCTCTTTTAAATTTTGTTAATTTTTAACGAGAGAACATTTGCACCGTTAGTCCATGAGGGATGTATTGTGCCCCGCGCACTAACGGAGGGATGGCTGTTGTCCAAAAAGTTAACGAAGGAAGTAATTCGATTTTTCGACATACCACAGGTATGATTTTTCCACTTCTCTCTAATTTAAAATATTAAATAATAAAATTGAGGTTGTCTGCATTAACTCATCTGTTAGCTAAACATAATTTAGTAATAATTTTTTTTTTAACAAACAAGTCCTTAAGACTAGGGGAATAGGGGCAAACCCACTTACTTCCACGTTAGCGTCACATCAGCTTTTAACAAACTCACTAAAACTTACCCACGAAGGTAATGACACTCACCCAAACTCACCCACACTCACCTTTAATACCTATTTTTTTATTATTTAAACATATCTCACTCACAAAAAACACTCAATAATAAACCTAATCCAAAAAATAAAACACACCAGGCCCACAAAAACAAACTAGCGCTGAGTGAGTCTGCCCCTTGTTTTTTTATCTCAGCTTCTTACTCGCGCACGAGTTACTATTGAAGGGGAAGGCAGTCGCCTGAGTTCATCAAACTCACTCGTGGCTTCATGCTCACCCGTTCAGCCTAATAGAAAATACGCTCAAACTCGTTTGCATCTTTAGGTTTTAGGGTTCATGTAATCTTTTTATAGATTTATAACGATGTCTTACATATTTAAGAGTATGGTAGATCACTAGATCTTAATCTAATCATGTCTACTTTTTTTTTTATTATCTGTTATCAGTATAAAATCATGTTTTTTTTTTTAAGAACACACACTAACAACTACAGTATACAAAATAACTAACGTTTATTTTATCTTTTTTATTAGTGATTTGTACTAAAGTCATAAATTCACATAATTGTCTATTTAGTTGGATGTGTGCTAAAGTAATATACTCACAATCGAAGTTTAAGAAGAAGAACCGTATGTTGTGTAGTGTTTTGATCTGTTGGTGCTAAGAAGAATCGTTTGCAATAAATATGGGTTTTTTTTATCTTTTTTCTTAGAGACACGTGATAAGTTGAATTGGGTTTCACAAAAAAAAAATATACAAAAATTTGTAAAATATAAAACCTTGTATATTTTATATAAAATTTTGTATACCTTTTACGTTTTTATCATATGCCTTAAAACACAAGATATAAAAATATTGTTTTTGATGCTTGACTAATGCATAATTCACTAAAAGATTGATTATGATCACTCACCAATATGGTCCTATATGTTCCCCTAACTACTTTTTGTGTAAAAGTACACAATTTTTAAGTAGACCATTCATTAAAGACCATGATTAATCTTTCTTTATACGAGCAAAAGTACCAAAGTAGATTTATGCATCCTTAACTTCAAATATATTTAACTGCTAGTAATAATTTGTATAATTTAATAATATCAAGGTCGCAAAAATAAAACTAGTGTTAGTTGGTCGATTGATCACCTTATAATTTGTAATCATTTTTAACGAGATTTATCGGATCGATATTTTTAGTAAATTTTGAATATTTTTGACAAGTTTTTTTTTTCTAACAGGTTTTAAATATTTTTGACAATATTATTGTTAAAATCCAACTTATCATATAAATAAATAGCACCATAAATAATAAACACAAGTTTACAGTGAGTTTTTCGTATTTTTGACAAAATTTATAAGTTTCTAGTGAGTTTGACATATTTTAACCGTCGTTAACTATAAATAACTGTTATTAATCATCTTTTACATAGAATAACAAAATTAATAACGATTAAACGATAATTAATCTCTTTTCTCATAGATTTTTTGCAACACTGATAATATCCGAATCTTGTTCTGCTAATTTAAAAATTTTAAAGGGTGGTGAGTTTTGTTTTCACATACTTTTTAGTTAAAAAATTTAATTATTCCCACGTTATATATGCTCACGCACATTCATCAATTATTGAAATGTCCACTATACTTTTCTACTTTTGTATTGGACAAGACTTTGACCTTTTTATAAATAATAAATTTTATTTACATGAACATCACATAAGATGGGATGTAAATATTGTAAGTACAAGTAGATCCATTATGTCAAAATGTTCATATCAAGGTTTTCAAGATCGGGATCTTACTTAGGATCGTTTTCGTTTTTAAAAGATCGAGATCGTAAAGTAGAATCGGGATCGTAAGATCCTATTATAATGTAATTTTCTTAGTAGTCTTTGCAATATACATCGTAAACCTAAAATTATACGAATATTTCAGAAAAATGTGGTTCTAAATTATGATTATGAAATGTTAAAGAAGGTTTACATGTTGTTTTTTACATTATACAAAATAAATCCTTTTAAATTTGTTGTTTTTTAGTTTGTCGCTCGAGAAAAAGTAAGATCCTATCGTAGTAGATCCTAAGATCCTATGATCAAGATCGGGATCCTATAAGATCTTAAGCATGCAAAGATCCTACGTAAGATCCGGGTCGTTTTTGCTTTGCAGTATCGTAAAATCGTAAAATCCTAAGATCAAGATCGGGATCTTGACAACCTTGGTTCATATCGGGTATGTTCATTAATGAATCGAGTTGGTTTACGAGTTGGTCTCGAATATAATTGATCAGTTGTTGTGATTTATAAGTTGATTTCGAACATAATTCATAAGTTGTCTCGTTTCATTTATATCTCAATTATAAGAATGGTCTTTTTCAAGGTTGCAAAAATCAAGAATGAGTAGCTGAGCGGCCGACAACTTTTTGCTTGTAATCGATGTAAACGAGATTAATCGTTGGTTAATCGAATTTCCACTTTTGGCATGTTTCGAGCATTTTCTATGAGTTTTGTGTGTTTCAATAAAATTTCTTTAAATATAATAGATATAAACAGCTACCATAAGTGATTGAAACATGTTTACAACGAGTTTTGAGTAGTCCTATTAATATTTTCATGTTTCTAGCAATGACCACTTTGACCGTTGTTAACCATGACTTATTTGTTATTTGGCCTATTAATCGGTCACAAATATAGCACTTAGACGAAGATTAATTGGCGTTTTAAACCTCTTTTTGCAACACTGAATTTCTTTAATAAGTTCTATTATTTGTAGGGTTGAGCGGCGAACTCAGATCAGACCGGACCGAGGACTGAATTGGTCCAAAACCTCGGACCCAGACCAGACCGAAACGGTCCGGTCCGGTCCGGGTTAGTTCGGTTTTGTTTGGTATCGATCATATCCGGTCCCAATTAGACAAAATAAACGAATTTTTAGATAGGACTGAACTGAACCAGACCGAAGACCGAAATAGTTCAAAATTACAGACCAATGACCAGACTGTATTTACTCGATCCAGTCCGGGTAGGTCCGATTTCGATTTTCCGATCCGATGGTCTAAATGCTCACCCATAATTATTTGCATGATAATATAATTAATTGTACTATACATTAGTAGTAGAGTAGAGTAGCTAGAAATGAATGAATGATTGCCTATAAAGAAGACCAACTCTCTAAACCCTACCCCTGCGAACATCCTTAAACAACAACACATAATTTAACCTAGTTTTGTGTTTTGAAACCATGATCACTTGTTCATCTAGGTTAATAACCAAACCCTCCTCCTCGTACACTTCCACTCCTAGGTTATTTACCACTTCTTTCGTACCCGAAAATCGACTTAGATTTCGACTGGTTCCTCAGTTTCCAATTTATAAGACTACTTCGAATGTCATCTCAAATGTTTTGAATACAAGTGTTGATTCTAAGACTGCTTCAGATCTTGAGTCGATATTTTCGAACTCTAAGCCGACTATTCTTGTCTCCGAGAAACTTGGAGATGGCGGTCTGGACCTTCTTCGAGCTTTTGCTAACGTGGATTGTTCTTACGCCTTGTCTCATGACGAGCTTTGTGCCAAGGTCTCCATGAGTGATGCTTTGATCGTGAGAAGTGGTACCAAAGTGAATCGACAGGTTTTCGAAGCGTCGAAAGGACGTTTAAAAGTTGTCGGACGAGCTGGTGTTGGTATCGACAACGTTGATCTTCAAGCTGCTACTGAATTCGGATGTCTTGTTGTGAATGCTCCCACTGCTAATACTATTGCTGCCGCTGAGCATGGGATTGCCTTGTTATCTGCTATGGCTCGGAACGTTGCACAAGCTGACGCTTCGATAAAAGCTGGCAAATGGGATCGTGGCAAGTACGTTGGTGTGTCTATGGTTGGGAAGAGATTAGCTATTATGGGATTTGGAAAAGTCGGATCTGAGGTTGCTAGACGTGCGAAAGGGCTCGGGATGCACGTTGTAGCCCACGATCCGTACGCGCCGGCTGATAGAGCTCGTGCTCTTGGTGTCGAATTAGTCTCTTTCGATGAGGCTGTTTCGTCTGCTGATTTTATTTCGCTTCATATGCCACTTACTGCATCTACTTCTAAGGTTTTTAATGATACTACCTTTGCGAAGATGAAAAAGGGCGTTCGGATTGTTAACGTTGCTCGTGGTGGAGTTATCGACGAGGACGCGTTACTAAGAGCCCTCGAAAGTGGACTTGTTGCTCAGGTACATATAAATTCATCTTTCTAAAAATAGAATCTGTTTTTGTGTGATTTAGTACACATACTATGAATATATGGCAGGCAGCATTAGATGTGTTTTGTGAAGAGCCACCCAAGGATAGCAAGTTAGCGAAGCACGAAAATGTGATCGCTACGCCTCATCTTGGAGCTAGCACGAAAGAGGCACAAGTACGGCTCGATCATTTCTAATTAGACCGTACTATAATCATTCCTCGTAGTTTAACTATAAGCTCATCTGTAGTCTTGTTATGTCTATTTCAGGAAGGTGTAGCTGTTGAAATAGCAGAGGCCGTAGTTGGCGCCTTACAAGGAGAACTATCTGCAACTGCAGTTAACGCGCCAATGGTTCCTGCTGAGGTAAAAACAGAATACGGATCTATTCAGTTAGACCCGGAAAAAAAAAAAAAAAAAAAACATTTGACTTGACATATACCTTAATGACTATTAATTTAGGTTTTATCTGAGCTAGCACCTTATGTGGCACTAGCCGAGAAGCTCGGAAGACTAGCTGTGCAGTTGGTTGGTGGAGGAAGCGGTATCAAGTCTGTTAAGGTTGTGTACAGATCGGGTCGGGATCCTAATGACTTGGACACCCGACTTCTTAGGGCTATGATCATAAAAGGCATCATAGAACCAATCTCGGATACAATCATCAACTTGGTTAACGCTGATTTCATTGCCAAGCAGAGAGGCTTACGTATATCTGAGGAACGGGTATTTTCCACCTCGTCGTCAGGGAGTCCCATTGACTCGATCCAAGTGCAGATCAGCAATGTCAAATCAAAATTTGAAAGTGCTTTATCTGAGAACGAAGAGATTAGCGTGGAAGGAAGAGTGAAGTACGGGAAGCCTCATCTGTCAGGAGTCGGGTCATTTGGCGTGGACGTAAGCTTGGAAGGGAACTTAATACTGTGCCGCCAGGTCGATCAACCAGGTATGATTGGAACGGTGGGAGGGATACTTGGCGAGAACAATGTAAATGTGAGCTTTATGAGCGTCGGAAGGAATTTTAGGAGGAAAAAGGCCATCATGGCAATTTGCGTCGACGAAGAACCAGACAAGGATACCCTCGACAAAATAGGCCACATACCCGCTGTTGAAGAATTTGTGTTCCTCGACCTATAACGTCATCTCAAGTATAACGATATCAGAGAATAATAAACTGATCGAAGCAACCATGGGTAGGGGAAACGCGTGGTAAGCTCTGATTTTTATTTTCGGGTGAGTACTTATTGTAATATGTTTCCTTAAAAAACATAATGTAATTCATGGCTTGTTACGCGATAATATCAGACACTACTGCTGTACAATGAGGCAGAATTTTTTCTTATGTCGGGATCTTGTCACAGTTAGCCTATACGCTAATCTCAAGGCTTAGCGGTTTTAACACATATTGCTGCTGGTTATTTCCACCTGAACCGCGTCTACAACAGAGAAGGTTACCAGTTCTCGGCTAAGAAATGCCTAGTTCCTTTTAAAGGCAAAACATTATAGCAAAACAAGCTTAGCAAGAAGCTAGACGAAATAGTGACGAATTACAGCGTCGCACGGTTGGAAAACAAAACATATCCTAAGTTAAGGTTGTACATACTATGAATCCAAATGGTTCGATGTTCTTGAAAACTTTCACATTACGAAACTAATTTCATATTGCTCGATCAATAAGATATATTTTCGAATCACAAAATCGAAGAACCTCTTATTGAACCACTAGTGTTTGTTTGCTAATTCCTTCACGGGCGGAGCCAGAATTTTTAGTTAATGGACGTTAACCGTACTTAAGACAAAAATTCAAAATGTTGGAGTATGAATGTTAAAAATAGTAGAAAAAAAGCTTGTAATTAGGGGTGTCGAAAAAGTTGACCCGACCCGAACCCGACCGAACCCGAACCCGACTTAACCCGACTTGTTATTAGGCTTGTAATTAGAACTCGGGTCAGTCGAGTTCGGGTCAATTCGGGTCGGGTCACTCGGGTCCAAAAACATATTCGGGTCAATTCGGGTTGACCCGAGTTCTAATTAACCTCGGGTTCGGGTTTACATTTTTTAGCCTTGTTAGACCCGACTTGACCGAACCCGACCAACTCGACTTGACCCGAGTTTTTAAACACATTTTACATAGTAAATACACTTAAATAAGCTAATTTTTAACTTTTTTACTTATACAAGGGTTGACCCGAACCCGAGTTGACCCGACCCGAATTGACCCGAACTCGACTGACACGAGTTCTAATTAGACTCGGGTTAGGGTATGATTTTTTTGAGTCTTGACCCGACTTGACCCGACCCGACCCGACTTGACCCGAACCCGGTTGACCTGACCCGATTCTCATCCCTACTTGTAATACACATAAATAATGAGCGAATTAAGTCGAAAAGAGAAGCTCAGCACCCACTAGTCCTCCTACTAGCTCCAACGCTATCACGAATCCATGTGTTCAGACTGGCACTACACTTAAAATTCGATTTTCGAGTTAAACCATCCGATAATAATTATGTGGTAGTTGAGGAAATGTGGCCACCACTGAGTACTGT
This sequence comes from Glebionis coronaria, assembly GCA_025667525.1. Taxonomy (NCBI): domain Eukaryota; kingdom Viridiplantae; phylum Streptophyta; class Magnoliopsida; order Asterales; family Asteraceae; genus Glebionis; species Glebionis coronaria. The sequence goes on from CM046877.1 coordinate 644,983,540, forward strand.
TTTTTCTCTTATGATGGTGCCTTTGTGGTCAAGGTTCAGTTTGAAGTAATTAGCAGCATTATTGGATCACCTTGCTTGTTTCTCGGTCTAGGAAATTAAATGTACGTAGTCACTTTATATATCGAACAGTACAAGACAAAGGCGAACGGGCGTCGGCAAAACGAAGAGGACTTGTGTCAAATTAAGTCCTTTGGACTTAATCTGATATTTGGTAGTAACTAGAAGGGTTTATTGTGTAATTTTTATGTTTCCATTCTGATATTGTGGATTTGCAATGTGAGGACAAAGGTTAACTCTGACAAGCCGAAAGACATCTTCCAACTTTATAATCTTATTTGGGCGGAGGGACTAACTTGTAATTACTTCAAAGACCGTTATGTAACTGTTAGGATTAGTATGCATATTAGTCAAAGTAGTAGGATTTTAGTGTTATTTTAGTTTAAGTTAGAGTCAAACTAGCAGGATATTCGCGTGATACAGCGGCGAGTACCTCTGTGATTAATCTGAGACAATAATTCTGATCAGGGACAGGTTCACTCATTTTTAAAAGTTTTGGTTTCCTTCAGTTCATTTTCGGATGATTTTAATTTCTTAACCGAACCGGTAGCTACTCATATTTCCAGTTGAACCAGTTGATCCGATCTGCTTTTTAAAACTATACTTATGTCAACATATAATAATATGTATGGAGCGTTGTGCGTTTTGTTAAAAATAACATTAATTAGCATGTTTAATACATTAAAAAGTGTATTAAGCATAATATTAAATGTGTTGACCAATCAATAAGTGTGTTTATGCGTCGTTTAAAAAAATAAGTGTGTTTGGTTAATTGTACATATCGTATGAATATATGTATTTTTAAATAATGTGATGTTTTAGTTAGAGTATTAAGTATGTATTTAAAGGTTATATAATATGTTCTATATAAATTTTTTGTTGTTACTATCTATTCAAACTTGTACACAATGCATGAAAACTTGGATTACTTAAAATTAGATTTTATTGGTTGAATTGATAAGATGTATATCATGTTGTATTATTTTTTGGCATTTATTGAAAAGAGAGATACAAAAATGCTTAATATGCAGTATAAATAAGGAATAGGTATATATCGGTTCTTGAAACCCTATTATATACTGTTATATTGTAAAGGTTAGGGCATATATCGACTCGTTTTATTTTCTTTTGTAGTTGCAGTTTTTAACTCATTAAAGAGTTGGTTTTCTTTTCCCCCATCTCTACAATAAAGAGGTGGGGGAAGGGGTCGATGTAATGTCATTATTTTTTATATTAGCGTTTATCCTAGTGCTTCTACTATTTTGTCATCTATACTATCTGTTCGTGTGTGTTCATCTTCAAGATCATATTTTTGCATTAGTCTCTAGGTTGTAGGCTGATTAGAGTACTACAAGTGGTATTATGAGCTTGGTTGAAAGATTTTAGAAGCTAGGTCAATTTGTCTTGAAGGTTTCTTGTTGATCGATTGAAGACAACAGGTGTACATGTTTTCTTGTTGCTTCGTTTCAAGATAACAAGGGATTCTTGGTGATCAAATTTGAGCAGTAGGTTTTTGGTGTTCAAGATCTCGACAACAAGGGTATAGTTTCAAGCAAGGTTAGAATTTGGAGGGTTCTTCCAAATCAGGTCCGACACAAGGTTTCATTGAGTTCTCGGATTAAAGATTCAAAATGTATTGAGAGGTTGCTTGTTACTTGCACCACAAGGTACGTGATAGGAAGGATTCTTAGATTCGAAGTGCTTGTCAAGGTTAGTGACAAAAACTAGATTCAAAGGTCCTGTTTGAATATCAAATACAAAGACAATAAGGTAGTTAAATACAAGTGTTTTCTTGGATTGAAGTCTACAGAAGGATTCTTGAGGTTTCAAGTTTCATCGAAACTTCAAACGTGTCATGTTTACTGTTTTTGCTAGAGGATTTCGGGTTTTCAAATTCGTAAGACGAATGTTTACTTCAGATGTGGGTTTTACTTGGCAAGTATAACTCAAGGGAGTATTTAAGTTGCTTTTTTTTTCAAAAATCAATTTTGAAAGAATGTATGTGCTTTATTATTTTGAGAAGTAGAGTATAGGGCAAAGTAAGAAATCAAAACACTTTTTATGAGTCTTCTAAAGAAACAGAGTATAGGGCTCTTGCTTCTGTAACTAGTGAAGTTATTTGGATTCTAAAAATCTTAAAAGATTTGCATTGCAATAGTATTTTACTTGTTGAACTTCATCGTGATAGCAATTCAGCTATCAAGATAACTGTCAATCCTGTTTTTCATAAAAGAACAAACACCCTGAGATTGATTTATTTTGTAACAGAAAATGTTATCGATGTGTTGTTAAAACTGTTAAAGTATATAATCAAATTGTAGATATCTTAATAAAAGGGTTGGACACATTGCAACACAATATGTTGGTTGGAAAAAAAAGGATGTTTGACATGTACCAGATATCAATTAAGGAGAGATGTTACATTTAAGTCCTTTAGACTTAATATGATATTTGGAAGTAACTAGAAGGGTTTATTATGTAAGTTTTACGTTTCAGATTTGATACCGTAGCTTTACACTATGACGACAATGATTAACTCTGGCAAGTAGCCCAAAGACATCTTCCAACTTCCTAATCTTATTTGAGCAAAGGGACTAACTTGCAATTACTTCAAGGATCGTTATGCAACGGTCCTTGGTCAAGCCTACTTAAGGTCAAGTCAAGAGCATCATATAGGAGTGTGGTTGTGTCTTTTTCGTTTGATTTACTCTCTCTAATTTATGTAACCTTAATCTTTCATAAGTACGCTTTATTTGGTTCTAGCTTTATAGAACTATTATTAAATTAGATAATAGATTCACACTTGTATAGCACCGGTGAATTAAATGTTTTCTTATTAAACTCTTTGAAAGTCTTTAGAGTCGAATGTAGTAGCGAGCACGGGTGAACCTAAGGGGGTTCTCGGAGGTTTACGAAAACCCGATAGCTGTTTGTCACGTAGTGTAGATTTTTTCTAAAAATCTCGATTTATTCAAAATGAACTTAATGTCAAATATGTGTGTTATATAAAAAGAATTTATGCATCTGATGACTTTGTGTTCAGATAGTGAGAACTAGTCGTGGATTACTAGAGTAGTTATTTAGGTTTGGTGGTGAGTGTGTGTCCTCAAAACATATGCATGGTTGGAAAAGTTGATATGTTTTGGTTGTGTGGTTGGTGAATGGAATTAAGACGTATCCATTGATATCGACCATTTCATAGTATGACACGTTTTTACGTTTGTTATTTGCCACATGACCCCAAACATTGCTTTGGACCATATATTCATCCTGGACCATTTCTTACTCAAACTTATTCAGATATTTTTTTCCCATATAACAGCTAGCAAAAAAAGCTTCTTCTTTTTCCTCCACTAACTTAGATTAGATTGTACTATGTATTTGTAAAGCTAGCTAGTCTTCTCGAACCTTTTGAATTAGTTACGGCAAGTTAGTACAGTTACGAAGTTGTTATTCAATTTTAGTACATAGTTTCTGTCATTTTTAAATAGTAATTAGTGATTTGATCTCACAAAAGATAGTCACTTTGGCCTCGAATCGACATATTTATATGCAGAACTCTATAAATTTTGTTGATGATTTTAGTGTTATCAACTACTCTCTTCGTCTTATAATAAGTGTCCACTTTAACTTTTTCGGTCTTCTTTATTCAAGTTTGACCATAAATATCTTCATTTATGTTATATAATACCGGATGAAAATGATATGTAATGAAAATTCATTTATATCTTAATTCATTCATATAACTTTCATCAAGTATTGTATAACATAAACAAAAATATTTATAGTTAAAGTTGAATAAAAAAGATCGATAAAAGTTCAAGTGGACACTTATTATGCGATGGAGGTAGTATTTTAATTATTCGGGATTTACTAAATAGCAATAAAATTTTATATTCAATTCAAATACGAGTTAAGAAAAAGGTTATGCTCCCTTGCGAGATCAAAAGGCAACGCCTTTTACTGGGATCACGCTATTTGTAGCCATTTATAACTACATATTTTAACAAATAACAAAAATCATAATTTCTTTATGCTTTTGCTTTTTTTTAACAACAATTTTTTTAAAAATAAAACTAGCAAAGAGCTAGAATAATTACATAACAATTAAATAAAGATGTTAAAGCCAACTATCTCAACTAAACTTACAACTACTTCTAGAAATACTCTAGGTAAAAGAACGAGAAACAACATCATCGAACAAAACCTTTTTACGAGGCTTAAGCGAAGAAAAAAGAGTTCATTACGGAAATTCCACACGCACCACCAAGACACATAAAAAAACACCTTTAAGAATCCCTTTAAGACTAAAACCCAGTCGAATAGACTTAAACCACTCCAACCAATCTGAGTATGAAGCAACTGAACTCCAAAAAACGTTCCACCAACAACAAATAAGTCGAGAAATAGCAATGACCACATCACAGGAAAAGAAAAAGTGAGATGTATCAACCAAACCCTCCTCCTCGTACACTTCCACTCCTAGGTTATTTACCACTTCTTTCGTACCCGAAAATCGACTTAGATTTCGACTGGTTCCTCAGTTTCCAATTTATAAGACTACTTCGAATGTCATCTCAAATGTTTTGAATACAAGTGTTGATTCTAAGACTGCTTCAGATCTTGAGTCGATATTTTCGAACTCTAAGCCGACTATTCTTGTCTCCGAGAAACTTGGAGATGGCGGTCTGGACCTTCTTCGAGCTTTTGCTAACGTGGATTGTTCTTACGCCTTGTCTCATGACGAGCTTTGTGCCAAGGTCTCCATGAGTGATGCTTTGATCGTGAGAAGTGGTACCAAAGTGAATCGACAGGTTTTCGAAGCGTCGAAAGGACGTTTAAAAGTTGTCGGACGAGCTGGTGTTGGTATCGACAACGTTGATCTTCAAGCTGCTACTGAATTCGGATGTCTAGTTGTGAATGCTCCCACTGCTAATACTATTGCTGCCGCTGAGCATGGGATTGCCTTGTTATCTGCTATGGCTCGGAACGTTGCACAAGCTGACGCTTCGATAAAAGCTGGCAAATGGGATCGTGGCAAGTACGTTGGTGTGTCTATGGTTGGGAAGAGATTAGCTATTATGGGATTTGGAAAAGTTGGATCTGAAGTTGCTAGACGTGCGAAAGGGCTCGGGATGCACGTTGTAGCCCACGATCCGTACGCGCCGGCTGATAGAGCTCGTGCTCTTGGTGTCGAATTGGTCACTTTCGACGAGGCTGTTTCGTCTGCTGATTTTATTTCGCTTCATATGCCACTTACTGCATCAACTTCTAAGGTTTTTAATGAGGTTACCTTTGGGAAGATGAAAAAGGGTGTTCGGATTGTTAACGTTGCTCGTGGTGGAGTTATCGACGAGGACGCGTTACTAAGAGCCCTCGAAAGTGGACTTGTTGCTCAGGTACATATAAATTCATCTTTCTAAAAATAGAATCTGTTTTTGTGTGATTTAGTACACATACTATGAATATATGGCAGGCAGCATTAGATGTGTTTTGTGAAGAGCCACCCAAGGATAGCAAGTTAGCGAAGCACGAAAATGTGATCGCTACGCCTCATCTTGGAGCTAGCACGAAAGAGGCACAAGTACGGCTCGATCATTTCTAATTAGACCGTACTATAATCATTCCTCGTAGTTTAACTATAAGCTCATCTGTAGTCTTGTTATGTCTATTTCAGGAAGGTGTAGCTGTTGAAATAGCAGAGGCCGTAGTTGGCGCCTTACAAGGAGAACTATCTGCAACTGCAGTTAACGCGCCAATGGTTCCTGCTGAGGTAAAAACAGAATACGGATCTATTCAGTTAGACCCGGAAAAAAAAAAAAAAAAAAACATTTGACTTGACATATACCTTAATGACTATTAATTTAGGTTTTATCTGAGCTAGCACCTTATGTGGCACTAGCCGAGAAGCTCGGAAGACTAGCTGTGCAGTTGGTTGGTGGAGGAAGCGGTATCAAGTCTGTTAAGGTTGTGTACAGATCGGGTCGGGATCCTAATGACTTGGACACCCGACTTCTTAGGGCTATGATCATAAAAGGCATCATAGAACCAATCTCGGATACAATCATCAACTTGGTTAACGCTGATTTCATTGCCAAGCAGAGAGGCTTACGTATATCTGAGGAACGGGTATTTTCCACCTCGTCGTCAGGGAGTCCCATTGACTCGATCCAAGTGCAGATCAGCAATGTCAAATCAAAATTTGAAAGTGCTTTATCTGAGAACGAAGAGATTAGCGTGGAAGGAAGAGTGAAGTACGGGAAGCCTCATCTGTCAGGAGTCGGATCGTTTGGTGTGGACGTAAGCTTGGAAGGAAACTTGATACTGTGCAGGCAGGTCGATCAACCAGGTATGATTGGAACGGTGGGAGGCATACTTGGCGAGAACAATGTAAATGTGAGCTTTATGAGCGTCGGAAGGAATTTTAGGAGGAAAAAGGCCATCATGGCAATTTGCGTCGACGAAGAACCAGACAAGGATACCCTCGACAAAATAGGCCACATACCCGCTGTTGAAGAATTTGTGTTCCTCGACCTATAACGTCATCTCAAGTATAACGATATCAGAGAATAATAAACTGATCGAAGCAACCATGGGTAGGGGAAACGCGTGGTAAGCTCTGATTTTTATTTTCGGGTGAGTACTTATTGTAATATGTTTCCTTAAAAAACATAATGTAATTCATGGCTTGTTACGCGATAATATCAGACACTACTGCTGTACAATGAGGCAGAATTTTTTCTTATGTCGGGATCTTGTCACAGTTAGCCTATACGCTAATCTCAAGGCTTAGCGGTTTTAACACATATTGCTGCTGGTTATTTCCACCTGAACCGCGTCTACAACAGAGAAGGTTACCAGTTCTCGGCTAAGAAATGCCTAGTTCCTTTTAAAGGCAAAACATTATAGCAAAACAAGCTTAGCAAGAAGCTAGACGAAATAGTGACGAATTACAGCGTCGCACGGTTGGAAAACAAAACATATCCTAAGTTAAGGTTGTACATACTATGAATCCAAATGGTTCGATGTTCTTGAAAACTTTCACATTACGAAACTAATTTCATATTGCTCGATCAATAAGATATATTTTCGAATCACAAAATCGAAGAACCTCTTATTGAACCACTAGTGTTTGTTTGCTAATTCCTTCACGGGCGGAGCCAGAATTTTTAGTTAATGGACGTTAACCGTACTTAAGACAAAAATTCAAAATGTTGGAGTATGAATGTTAAAAATAGTAGAAAAAAAGCTTGTAATTAGGGGTGTCGAAAAAGTTGACCCGACCCGAACCCGACCGAACCCGAACCCGACTTAACCCGACTTGTTATTAGGCTTGTAATTAGAACTCGGGTCAGTCGAGTTCGGGTCAATTCGGGTCGGGTCACTCGGGTCCAAAAACATATTCGGGTCAATTCGGGTTGACCCGAGTTCTAATTAACCTCGGGTTCGGGTTTACATTTTTTAGCCTTGTTAGACCCGACTTGACCGAACCCGACCAACTCGACTTGACCCGAGTTTTTAAACACATTTTACATAGTAAATACACTTAAATAAGCTAATTTTTAACTTTTTTACTTATACAAGGGTTGACCCGAACCCGAGTTGACCCGACCCGAATTGACCCGAACTCGACTGACACGAGTTCTAATTAGACTCGGGTTAGGGTATGATTTTTTTGAGTCTTGACCCGACTTGACCCGACCCGACCCGACTTGACCCGAACCCGGTTGACCTGACCCGATTCTCATCCCTACTTGTAATACACATAAATAATGAGCGAATTAAGTCGAAAAGAGAAGCTCAGCACCCACTAGTCCTCCTACTAGCTCCAACGCTATCACGAATCCATATGTTCAGACTGGCACTACACTTAAAATTCGATTTTCGAGTTAAACCATCCGATAATAATTATGAGGTAGTTGAGGAAATGTGGCCACCACTGAGTACTGTTTTTTCTCTTATGATGGTGCCTTTGTGGTCAAGGTTCAGTTTGAAGTAATTAGCAGCATTATTGGATCACCTTGCTTGTTTCTCGGTCTAGGAAATTAAATGTACGTAGTCACTTTATATATCGAACAGTACAAGACAAAGGCGAACGGGCGTCGGCAAAACGAAGAGGACTTGTGTCAAATTAAGTCCTTTGGACTTAATCTGATATTTGGTAGTAACTAGAAGGGTTTATTGTGTAATTTTTATGTTTCCATTCTGATATTGTGGATTTGCAATGTGAGGACAAAGGTTAACTCTGACAAGCCGAAAGACATCTTCCAACTTTATAATCTTATTTGGGCGGAGGGACTAACTTGTAATTACTTCAAAGACCGTTATGTAACTGTTAGGATTAGTATGCATATTAGTCAAAGTAGTAGGATTTTAGTGTTATTTTAGTTTAAGTTAGAGTCAAACTAGCAGGATATTCGCGTGATACAGCGGCGAGTACCTCTGTGATTAATCTGAGACAATAATTCTGATCAGGGACAGGTTCACTCATTTTTAAAAGTTTTGGTTTCCTTCAGTTCATTTTCGGATGATTTTAATTTCTTAACCGAACCGGTAGCTACTCATATTTCCAGTTGAACCAGTTGATCCGATCTGCTTTTTAAAACTATACTTATGTCAACATATAATAATATGTATGGAGCGTTGTGCGTTTTGTTAAAAATAACATTAATTAGCATGTTTAATACATTAAAAAGTGTATTAAGCATAATATTAAATGTGTTGACCAATCAATAAGTGTGTTTATGCGTCGTTTAAAAAAATAAGTGTGTTTGGTTAATTGTACATATCGTATGAATATATGTATTTTTAAATAATGTGATGTTTTAGTTAGAGTATTAAGTATGTATTTAAAGGTTATATAATATGTTCTATATAAATTTTTTGTTGTTACTATCTATTCAAACTTGTACACAATGCATGAAAACTTGGATTACTTAAAATTAGATTTTATTGGTTGAATTGATAAGATGTATATCATGTTGTATTATTTTTTGGCATTTATTGAAAAGAGAGATACAAAAATGCTTAATATGCAGTATAAATAAGGAATAGGTATATATCGGTTCTTGAAACCCTATTATATACTGTTATATTGTAAAGGTTAGGGCATATATCGACTCGTTTTATTTTCTTTTGTAGTTGCAGTTTTTAACTCATTAAAGAGTTGGTTTTCTTTTCCCCCATCTCTACAATAAAGAGGTGGGGGAAGGGGTCGATGTAATGTCATTATTTTTTATATTAGCGTTTATCCTAGTGCTTCTACTATTTTGTCATCTATACTATCTGTTCGTGTGTGTTCATCTTCAAGATCATATTTTTGCATTAGTCTCTAGGTTGTAGGCTGATTAGAGTACTACAAGTGGTATTATGAGCTTGGTTGAAAGATTTTAGAAGCTAGGTCAATTTGTCTTGAAGGTTTCTTGTTGATCGATTGAAGACAACAGGTGTACATGTTTTCTTGTTGCTTCGTTTCAAGATAACAAGGGATTCTTGGTGATCAAATTTGAGCAGTAGGTTTTTGGTGTTCAAGATCTCGACAACAAGGGTATAGTTTCAAGCAAGGTTAGAATTTGGAGGGTTCTTCCAAATCAGGTCCGACACAAGGTTTCATTGAGTTCTCGGATTAAAGATTCAAAATGTATTGAGAGGTTGCTTGTTACTTGCACCACAAGGTACGTGATAGGAAGGATTCTTAGATTCGAAGTGCTTGTCAAGGTTAGTGACAAAAACTAGATTCAAAGGTCCTGTTTGAATATCAAATACAAAGACAATAAGGTAGTTAAATACAAGTGTTTTCTTGGATTGAAGTCTACAGAAGGATTCTTGAGGTTTCAAGTTTCATCGAAACTTCAAACGTGTCATGTTTACTGTTTTTGCTAGAGGATTTCGGGTTTTCAAATTCGTAAGACGAATGTTTACTTCAGATGTGGGTTTTACTTGGCAAGTATAACTCAAGGGAGTATTTAAGTTGCTTTTTTTTTCAAAAATCAATTTTGAAAGAATGTATGTGCTTTATTATTTTGAGAAGTAGAGTATAGGGCAAAGTAAGAAATCAAAACACTTTTTATGAGTCTTCTAAAGAAACAGAGTATAGGGCTCTTGCTTCTGTAACTAGTGAAGTTATTTGGATTCTAAAAATCTTAAAAGATTTGCATTGCAATAGTATTTTACTTGTTGAACTTCATCGTGATAGCAATTCAGCTATCAAGATAACTGTCAATCCTGTTTTTCATAAAAGAACAAACACCCTGAGATTGATTTATTTTGTAACAGAAAATGTTATCGATGTGTTGTTAAAACTGTTAAAGTATATAATCAAATTGTAGATATCTTAATAAAAGGGTTGGACACATTGCAACACAATATGTTGGTTGGAAAAAAAAGGATGTTTGACATGTACCAGATATCAATTAAGGAGAGATGTTACATTTAAGTCCTTTAGACTTAATATGATATTTGGAAGTAACTAGAAGGGTTTATTATGTAAGTTTTACGTTTCAGATTTGATACCGTAGCTTTACACTATGACGACAATGATTAACTCTGGCAAGTAGCCCAAAGACATCTTCCAACTTCCTAATCTTATTTGAGCAAAGGGACTAACTTGCAATTACTTCAAGGATCGTTATGCAACGGTCCTTGGTCAAGCCTACTTAAGGTCAAGTCAAGAGCATCATATAGGAGTGTGGTTGTGTCTTTTTCGTTTGATTTACTCTCTCTAATTTATGTAACCTTAATCTTTCATAAGTACGCTTTATTTGGTTCTAGCTTTATAGAACTATTATTAAATTAGATAATAGATTCACACTTGTATAGCACCGGTGAATTAAATGTTTTCTTATTAAACTCTTTGAAAGTCTTTAGAGTCGAATGTAGTAGCGAGCACGGGTGAACCTAAGGGGGTTCTCGGAGGTTTACGAAAACCCGATAGCTGTTTGTCACGTAGTGTAGATTTTTTCTAAAAATCTCGATTTATTCAAAATGAACTTAATGTCAAATATGTGTGTTATATAAAAAGAATTTATGCATCTGATGACTTTGTGTTCAGATAGTGAGAACTAGTCGTGGATTACTAGAGTAGTTATTTAGGTTTGGTGGTGAGTGTGTGTCCTCAAAACATATGCATGGTTGGAAAAGTTGATATGTTTTGGTTGTGTGGTTGGTGAATGGAATTAAGACGTATCCATTGATATCGACCATTTCATAGTATGACACGTTTTTACGTTTGTTATTTGCCACATGACCCCAAACATTGCTTTGGACCATATATTCATGTGATTCATCCTGGACCATTTCTTACTCAAACTTATTCAGATATTTTTTTTCCAAATAACCAGCTAGCAAAAAAGCTTCGTCTTTTTCCTCCACTAGCTTTAGATTACATTGTACTCTGTATTTGTAAAGCTAGCTAGTCTTCTCGAACCTTTTGAATTAGTTACGGCAAGTTAGTACAGTTACGAAGTTGTTATTCAATTTTAGTACATAGTTTCTGTCATTTTTAAATAGTAATTAGTGATTTGATCTCACAAAAGATAGTCACTTTGGCCTCGAATCGACATATTTATATGCAGAACTCTATAAATTTTGTTGATGATTTTAGTGTTATCAACTACTCTCTTCGTCTTATAATAAGTGTCCACTTTAACTTTTTCGGTCTTCTTTATTCAAGTTTGACCATAAATATCTTCATTTATGTTATATAATACCGGATGAAAATGATATGTAATGAAAATTCATTTATATCTTAATTCATTCATATAACTTTCATCAAGTATTGTATAACATAAACAAAAATATTTATAGTTAAAGTTGAATAAAAAAGATCGATAAAAGTTCAAGTGGACACTTATTATGCGATGGAGGTAGTATTTTAATTATTCGGGATTTACTAAATAGCAATAAAATTTTATATTCAATTCAAATACGAGTTAAGAAAAAGGTTATGCTCCCTTGCGAGATCAAAAGGCAACGCCTTTTACTGGGATCACGCTATTTGTAGCCATTTATAACTACATATTTTAACAAATAACAAAAATCATAATTTCTTTATGCTTTTGCTTTTTTTTAACAACAATTTTTTTAAAAATAAAACTAGCAAAGAGCTAGAATAATTACATAACAATTAAATAAAGATGTTAAAGCCAACTATCTCAACTAAACTTACAACTACTTCTAGAAATACTCTAGGTAAAAGAACGAGAAACAACATCATCGAACAAAACCTTTTTACGAGGCTTAAGCGAAGAAAAAAGAGTTGATTACGGAAATTCCACACGCACCACCAAGACACATAAAAAAACACCTTTAAGAATCCCTTTAAGACTAAAACCCAGTCGAATAGACTTAAACCACTCCAACCAATCTGAGTATGAAGCAACTGAACTCCAAAAAACGTTCCACCAACAACAAATAAGTCGAGAAATAGCAATGACCACATCACAGGAAAAGAAAAAGTGAGATGTATCAACCAAACCCTCCTCCTCGTACACTTCCACTCCTAGGTTATTTACCACTTCTTTCGTACCCGAAAATCGACTTAGATTTCGACTGGTTCCTCAGTTTCCAATTTATAAGACTACTTCGAATGTCATCTCAAATGTTTTGAATACAAGTGTTGATTCTAAGACTGCTTCAGATCTTGAGTCGATATTTTCGAACTCTAAGCCGACTATTCTTGTCTCCGAGAAACTTGGAGATGGCGGTCTGGACCTTCTTCGAGCTTTTGCTAACGTGGATTGTTCTTACGCCTTGTCTCATGACGAGCTTTGTGCCAAGGTCTCCATGAGTGATGCTTTGATCGTGAGAAGTGGTACCAAAGTGAATCGACAGGTTTTCGAAGCGTCGAAAGGACGTTTAAAAGTTGTCGGACGAGCTGGTGTTGGTATCGACAACGTTGATCTTCAAGCTGCTACTGAATTCGGATGTCTTGTTGTGAATGCTCCCACTGCTAATACTATTGCTGCCGCTGAGCATGGGATTGCCTTGTTATCTGCTATGGCTCGGAACGTTGCACAAGCTGACGCTTCGATAAAAGCTGGCAAATGGGATCGTGGCAAGTACGTTGGTGTGTCTATGGTTGGGAAGAGATTAGCTATTATGGGATTTGGAAAAGTCGGATCTGAGGTTGCTAGACGTGCGAAAGGGCTCGGGATGCACGTTGTAGCCCACGATCCGTACGCGCCGGCTGATAGAGCTCGTGCTCTTGGTGTCGAATTAGTCTCTTTCGATGAGGCTGTTTCGTCTGCTGATTTTATTTCGCTTCATATGCCACTTACTGCATCTACTTCTAAGGTTTTTAATGATACTACCTTTGCGAAGATGAAAAAGGGCGTTCGGATTGTTAACGTTGCTCGTGGTGGAGTTATCGACGAGGACGCGTTACTAAGAGCCCTCGAAAGTGGACTTGTTGCTCAGGTATATATAAATTCATCTTTCTAAAAATAGAATGTGTTTTTGTGTGATTTAGTACACATACTATGAATATATGGCAGGCAGCATTAGATGTGTTTTGTGAAGAGCCACCCAAGGATAGCAAGTTAGCAAAGCACGAAAATGTGATCGCTACGCCTCATCTTGGAGCTAGCACGAAAGAGGCACAAGTACGGCTCGATCATTTCTAATTAGACCATACTATAATCGTCCCTCGTAGTTTAACTATAAGCTCATCTGTAGTCTTGTTATGTCTATTTCAGGAAGGTGTAGCTGTCGAAATAGCAGAGGCCGTAGTTGGCGCCTTACAAGGAGAACTATCTGCAACTGCAGTTAACGCGCCAATGGTTCCTGCTGAGGTAAAAACAGAATACCCGGAAAAAAAAAAACATTTGACTTGACATATACCTTAATGACTATTGATTTCAGGTTTTATCTGAGCTGGCACCTTATGTGGAACTAGCCGAGAAGCTCGGAAGACTAGCCGTGCAATTGGTTGGTGGAGGAAGCGGGATCAAGTCTGTTAAGGTTGTGTACAGATCGGGTCGGGATCCTAATGACTTGGACACCAGACTTCTTAGGGCTATGATTATAAAAGGCATCATAGAACCAATCTCGGATACGATCATCAACTTGGTTAACGCTGATTTCATTGCCAAACAGAGAGGCTTACGTATATCTGAGGAACGGGTATTTTCCACCTCGTCGTCAGGGAGTCCCATTGACTCGATCCAAGTGCAGATTAGCAATGTCAAATCAAAATTTGAAAGTGCTTTATCTGAGAACGAAGAGATTAGCGTGGAAGGAAGAGTGAAATACGGGAAGCCTCATCTGTCAGGAGTCGGGTCATTTGGCGTGGACGTAAGCTTGGAAGGGAACTTAATACTGTGCCGCCAGGTCGATCAACCAGGTATGATTGGAACGGTGGGAGGGATACTTGGCGAGAACAATGTAAATGTGAGCTTTATGAGCGTCGGAAGGAATTTTAGGAGGAAAAAGGCCATCATGGCAATTTGCGTCGACGAAGAACCAGACAAGGATACCCTCGACAAAATAGGCCACATACCCGCTGTTGAAGAATTTGTGTTCCTCGACCTATAACGTCATCTCAAGTATAACGATATCAGAGAATAATAAACTGATCGAAGCAACCATGGGTAGGGGAAACGCGTGGTAAGCTCTGATTTTTATTTTCGGGTGAGTACTTATTGTAATATGTTTCCTTAAAAAACATAATGTAATTCATGGCTTGTTACGCGATAATATCAGACACTACTGCTGTACAATGAGGCAGAATTTTTTCTTATGTCGGGATCTTGTCACAGTTAGCCTATACGCTAATCTCAAGGCTTAGCGGTTTTAACACATATTGCTGCTGGTTATTTCCACCTGAACCGCGTCTACAACAGAGAAGGTTACCAGTTCTCGGCTAAGAAATGCCTAGTTCCTTTTAAAGGCAAAACATTATAGCAAAACAAGCTTAGCAAGAAGCTAGACGAAATAGTGACGAATTACAGCGTCGCACGGTTGGAAAACAAAACATATCCTAAGTTAAGGTTGTACATACTATGAATCCAAATGGTTCGATGTTCTTGAAAACTTTCACATTACGAAACTAATTTCATATTGCTCGATCAATAAGATATATTTTCGAATCACAAAATCGAAGAACCTCTTATTGAACCACTAGTGTTTGTTTGCTAATTCCTTCACGGGCGGAGCCAGAATTTTTAGTTAATGGACGTTAACCGTACTTAAGACAAAAATTCAAAATGTTGGAGTATGAATGTTAAAAATAGTAGAAAAAAAGCTTGTAATTAGGGGTGTCGAAAAAGTTGACCCGACCCGAACCCGACCGAACCCGAACCCGACTTAACCCGACTTGTTATTAGGCTTGTAATTAGAACTCGGGTCAGTCGAGTTCGGGTCAATTCGGGTCGGGTCACTCGGGTCCAAAAACATATTCGGGTCAATTCGGGTTGACCCGAGTTCTAATTAACCTCGGGTTCGGGTTTACATTTTTTAGCCTTGACCCGACCCGACTTGACCGAACCCGACCAACTCGACTTGACCCGAGTTTTTAAACACATTTTACATAGTAAATACACTTAAATAAGCCAATTTTTAACTTTTTTACTTATACTAGGGTTTGCCTGAACCCGAGTTGACCCGACCCGAATTGACCCGAACTCGACTGACCCGAGTTCTAATTAAGCTCGGGTTCGGGTATGATTTTTTTGACCCGACTTGACCCGAACCCGGTTGACCCGACCCGATCCGATTCCCACCCCTACTTGTAATACACATAAATAATGAGCGAATTAGGTCGAAAAAAGAAGCTCAACACCCACTAATCCTCCTACTAGCTCCGACGCTATCGCTAATCCATATGTTCAGACTGGCACTACAGTTAAAATTCGATTTTCGAGTTAAACCATCCGATAATAATTATGAGGTAGTTGAGGAAATGTGGCCACCACTGAGTACTGTTTTTTCTCTTATGATGGTGCCTTTGTGGTCAAGGTTCAGTTTGAAGTAATTAGCTGCATTATTGGATCACCTTGCTTGTTTCTCGGTGTAGGAAATTAAATGTACGTGGTCACTTGTGCTGATATTGATGAATATTCTAATAAACGGGCGTCGGTAAAACGAAGAAGACTTGTTTTCGCGAAAACTAAACGGTGAGGACAAGTCATCTTCGAAAGCTTCTCCGATGGACTCGAATGTAGTAGTGAGAACTAGTTGTGGATTACTAGTAGAGTCTTAAATAATTTGAACGTCAGTGAACATTTTATGTTCGTTTATTTATTAAACGAACGAACACGGATAAAAGTAATTTCGTTGGTGTCGAATTACGTGCTCGTTAACGTTCGTTTATGTTCGTTTATTTGTTTATTTGAGTAAAATGCATGAGTAATGCTATTTAGACCTAAAAAGCATGTCTAAATATATGCTTAATGCATAAATCATTTGTACATGTGTGTTTTACATTTTCTTTTTCTAAATTTCCACCAATCATTTATACACAAACTGAGGTAATTTAGTCAGGTATAAAATAGATGGGCTGATGTTGTTATGTCACACTAGTTGTGTAACTAAGCTAAGAGATTTTGGCCCCGATTCAGTTTAGCTGAAATCGTTTAACCGCGTGAAGTATGACTCAAGGCGTGAGACGTGATCTCGTCGTTACGATATAGAACATGGTGCGGGCTCTAGGCGTGGCGTGAGAAAGGCGCGATATGGCGGGCAAAAGTGTAAGGCGTGACGAGTTTTTTTTTATTCAACTCCAATTTTTTTTTAATTTTTTTAAGGGAAGAAAATTATATGTAAAAATAGGAGTTTAACCTTATTCATTATGTAATGCAACTTCTTTTTTTACTCTCAAAGTTTCTATAAAAACAATATAAATATAAAAATAAAATCATATTTTTGTGCCGCCTTAAGTTACGCTTTAAAAACGTAAAAACTTTGCCTTAGACGCAAAAGCTTGAGGCTTGGCCTTACCGTCACGCCACGCCTTACACTATTTAAAACCTTGGTTTTTACAATCCTACTAGTTCTATGTTTGTGGGCCAGAATAAGATGAGGTTGGCTTTCTGTTCACCATTGTTTAGATTATATAAAATGTTGTTAATATATTAAATTATGAGCACAAAAATTACATCACTGTTATGAATCGAGTCTGATAATTTGTTAGAGTATAAAATTGATACAATCTCTAATTGCTAAAAAATAAGGAAGACAACTTTGTCCTTTGATTAGGCCATAGTAACGGTTAATACGTAATCTCCGTTAAGTTAAAGTATCAAAATAGACCCAAACTATTCTTACAGGTAGGGCGCATGCACCTTCAAAAGACGAGGTAAGATATATGCAAAATTGACATATTACAGTTACCATATGTGCATTTTACTCTTGTTTATTTTGTATATCATATCTTTAAATTGTACTTTTAAAATTAAAAGTGCATAAATGGTCTATGTGGTTTGTTACAAATTACGGATTTAGTCTATTTTGTAATTTTGTAACAAACTCGGTTCATGTGGTTTTAACATGGATTGAATTCAGTCTATTTTGTCTAAAAAATATATGGAAAATGACCAAAATACCCCTACCTTCTACTTTAGATTTATTTTTCGGTAAGGGTTTTTTGGTAATTTTGTGTCTAAATGGACTGAATCCGAAGGACTGGATTTGTTATGAAATTGCAAAATGAACTGAATCCGTAATTTCAGTAAACCACAGGGACCGATGTTGTAGTATATAGAACAAAAAGGCATACTCTCATAATTGATTGAGATACTGAAAAGCATACATTAACTGGTTGTACTGTAAACATAAATTGTTTCTATATTAAATGTCCTAATCAATTATGTGAGTGTTCTAATCAATTCTCATAATTTTATCACTTTATGTCTTTTTCAAAATCTATTTATGTTTGATCGTTTATTTCTATCGGGGATTCGTTTAATTTCTTCATAAACGAACACAAACAACTTACTTTTTTTAATAAACAAGAAAATTCGTTTGTTTAACCGTTAATGTTCGTTTATTTGTCTAACTAAAATATGAACAAACGCTTCGTCTATATTCGTTCGATACGTTTACAGCCCTAATTACAGAGTTGTTGTAACTTGTAAGTGAGAAAAGTATGATGAAATGTGATCCATACACGTTAATGATGTGGTAACAAAGGAAAATGATTTATCCTCCTACTTGATATGCCTACATATCCTCCTACTTACATGATCATGACAAGTGGATTGATCAATGGATGAAATTAAGAAACATAATTAGTGGATTATATATGTGTTAATTTGATATGATTAGGAGGATAAGTAGTAAGATATTGTAGGAGGATTTAGCATTAAATAAAAGTAGCAAGCATGAATAGGTAGTAAGTATTAAGGTTTGGTGGTGAGTGTATGTCCTCAAAACATATGCATGGTTTGAAAAGTTGATATGTTTTGTTGTGTGGTTGGTGAATGGAATTAAGACGTATCCATTGATATCGACCATTTCATAGTATGACACGTTTTTACGTTTGTTATTTGCCACATGACCCCAAACACAGTCTTGGACCATATATTCATCCTGGACCATTTCTTACTCAAACTTATTCAGATATTTTTTTCCCATATAACAGCTAGCAAAAAAAGCTTCTTCTTTTTCCTCCACTAACTTAGATTAGATTGTACTATGTATTTGTAAAGCTAGCTAGTCTTCTCGAACCTTTTGAATTAGTTACGGCAAGTTAGTACAGTTACGAAGTTGTTATTCAATTTTAGTACATAGTTTCTGTCACTTTTAAATAGTAATTAGTGATTCGATCTCATAAAAGGTAGTCACTTTCAGCCTTAAATCGATATATTTATGTGCAGAAGATTTTGTTGGTAATTTTAGTGTTATCAATTATTTTAGTTAATCGAAATTTTATAAAAACTAATGAAATTTTATATTCAGCTTGAATACGAGTTAGGAAAAGTGTGGAATACATACTCATTGAGCTAATATGTTTTCACTCACGACCACTGTTATGATCCCACATCGGCCAAGTATGAGAATGGTTGATGGTTTATAATGTTCAGGTGTCCCCTCCTCAAACAAGCTAACTTTTTGAGTGAGTTCTACACTTGGGACTTATGAACCGATTACGAGCCTAGTATGGGATAGGTTCGTATCAACCACATATAGTCAAAAGGGTTGTGCTCCCTTGCGAGGTCAAAGGACAACGCTAACTATCCCAACTAAACTTACAACTACTTCTAGAAATACTCCATGTAAAAGAACGAGAAACAACATCATCGAACAAAACCTTTTTACGAGGATTAAGCGAAGCAAAAAAGAGTTGATTACGAAAATTCCACACGCACCACAAAGACACATAAAAAAACACCTTTAATAATCCCTTTAAGACTAGAACCCAGTCGAATAGACTTAAGCCACTCCAACCAATCTGAATATGAAGCAACTGGACTCCAAAAAACGTTCCACCAACAACAAATAAGTCGAGAAATAGCAATGGCCACATCACAGGAAAAGAAAAAGTGAGATGTATCAACCTGTGAGCCATTACATACGGGACATAAAGAAGAATGCATTTAAATACCTCGTCTGATAAGATTAGACCGAGTAGGAAGACGATCAAAGAATAGCTTCAACATAAAAACATTTAACTTTATAGAACATACTTAACTCATCTATGTTTTTGTTTTAATCTCTTATGCCTATAATAAAAATGTTTCTACTTGAATCATCTCGATAAAGATTTTATGTAACTTAGGCATTAATAAAATCGAAACACTTTATACGAAATTCATCACACACGCTAACCTTATGTTTTTTATAAATTCTTACTTTAAAAGAAAATCCTCACGTAAAGATTCAAATTCAAGACCTCTTGCATATGACAACGATCTCTTTAAAAACACTCTTGATAACCAACTCAACAAACAGTTCATTACTCTTTACTCTTCTTGTCTCACGTAACCTAATTTTCTGATTCCGTCACTGTTTAGCTTCTATATATACTAATATTTTTGTTTGATAAAAATTGTTAGTACGTGTCGAAGCAAATAGGATATTTATTTGTGCGAGAATGTCGATCACATGATCAAATATGAACCACAACTCATACTTATTGGTGTTAAATTATTGTACTTATTAGCTTCTTCTGTCAACCACCAGTTTCTTCCGCTTCTCTAGCTAGCTTAAGCTTAAGCTTTTGGTCCTTATAAATACATGTAACACACTTCACCTTGTATTATTATTACTAGCTTATTAGTGGCTTAATTCTAACTATGAAATCATCTATGGTTGTTTGTGACCTATGCCACAAACAACAACCTTGTATCTACTGTTCCTCAGACTCAGCTTTCCTTTGTTTCGATTGCGATTTACATGTCCATTCCGCGAATTTCCTCGTTGCTCGTCATATTCGCGTTCCTCTTTGCAATAGAGAAGAACAAGATGATGCCTCATCGTCATCTTCTTCGACTCATGATTGTGTCTCGAGTACTGATAATGGATCATGCAGTGCCACTAATACGACTAGTCGTAAAATGACTACGAAAGTATCGTCTGACTGGAAGACTAGAGAGGTGTTGGAGAATTGGTGTACACGGCTTGGGATGAGTAGTACTACTACTAAGGTGATTATAGAGGCAGGTTTTCGAGTGTGGTGGGTTCATAGGTCGAAAATGTGGCCTTATCGCGTGGCGTTGGCAGCTTCGGTTTGGTTGGGACTATTAAGATCGACAAATAACCACAACAGGATGAGAATGAGCATCTTGCTAAAGAGGCTTGAGGAAATCTCAGGGGTGCCTGCTAAATCCATAGTAATCGCGCAATCTAGACTTGTGGCTACGTCGAAAATGATGAAGCGTACGTGTGAGGACGACAATGCGGAGGAGAGCTGGGCTGAATGCTAGCTTATTCGTCTAGTTGCATGATAGAGTTTGAAGTAAGAATAGAGTCTTAGGTAATGCATGCATATGTACTACGTAGTACGTAGTTCTATGTTTCCTTTTTGAATCGATCATTAGATGTATGGCAAGTTAGGTTTAGGATTAAAGAAAAAATTAAGGTGTGTAGAATGGACATATTTCGATAGTACGTGTTGTATGCATCGATATCAGAGTTTCTAACAATTACTATAAAGGATCAAAGGATTCAGATTAGATTCCAAACTATACTATTTATTGAAAATTGGAGCTTTTTAATTCATTTTGGTGCCATACTGCCATTAGAAAATTATGCATGTGTATATCGAGATCTATGTGACAAATGATGTCTAGTATCCACAAAAATCATTACAAGAAAAGATAGTTCCGGCGGCGATGTTTTTCCGGCAACAATAGCCCGTTAAACGACAACCAGATTTTGACGTGGCACAAAGTCAGGTGAGAATGTCGTAGGGGAAAAGTCGGTCAAACCATGAGTGAAATAATCTACAATAGCCCGTTAAACGACAACCAGATTTTGACGTGGCACAAAGTTAGACACTATCTTGATGAATGGTAACTCACCGAATGAAGTGTCATTATAATTTTGCGTCGTTTATATACTACAAAACGAGACTTTCGTAGAAACAAACATTTATTTATTGAATATTATACATATCATTTGTGGAAACACATGGAAGACTTACAAACATACACGTCTAAATATAGTTTTATTCGACACAGACACTTAAACATGCATATTACAACGATAATAGACTCATACACACGAAAACGGACACATCACAAACTAGTTCAAACTAATGTTCCCCATGTCATCGTAAAGGTCGTGTAGTAGTGCAGCTAAACCCATTGTGTGTTTCTCTGGATGGATATAAAGTTCTATTGTTTTCTTAAGTACCTTTATATTTCCATTCAAGTGCACACAGTTTGCAGACGTTGGAGATCTTGAAGAAGAAATTGGAGCCATTGAAGGTCTCGAAGAAGAGCTTGGAGAAGAAATTAGAGTCGTTGAACGTCTCGGAGAAAAGCTCATTGAAGCTCTAAGAGAACTGACTAGTAGTCTGACTCGTTCGTCTTTCCATAAAAAAATTGCATCCATATGATGGAGGTTTCACCCGTGAACGTGGACATACATAGTATGGTCTACCAAGGGTTTCAACTTGCCACGATTCTCATAGAACTACATCTCCATATCCACAACTACACGGAAAAGCTTCATGTTCCAACATCTTCATAATAACAATGTGTTTGTGATGATAAGTGTGTGTATATGATCTGCTAGTGGTTGTGTTGGTAAGAATGTGTGTGGTTATAAAGATAACATGTGTTTTAATGGTAAAAAAAGTTAGGGAAATGGCCACCATTTTCCCGCAAACGTCGCCAATGTTATTGTTATAACAGTTAGTACAGTGCTTATGAGGTACATGTGTTCCATCAATCCTACTGAATGTGCATTGCTTATTTTACTCTAAAACTTAGATGTTCAATGAATGAGTCGGTGTCGCCAATGAAGCGTACGTGTGAGGACGACAATGCGGAGGAGAGCTGGGGTGAATGCTAGCTTATTCGTCTAGTTGCATGATAGAGTTTGAAGTAAGAATAGAGTCTTAGGTAATGCATGTATATGTACTACGTAGTTCTATGTTTGTTTCCTTTTTGAATCGATCATTAGATGTGTGGCAAGTTAGGTTTAGGATTAAAGAAAAAATTAAGGCGTGTAGAATGGACATATTTCGATAGTACGTGTTGTATGCATATCAGAGTTTCTAACAATTTTAAATTTCTTCCTCATTCAGTGTATTATACTAAAAAAGGATCAAACGATTCAGATTAGATTCGAAACTATACTTATTTATTGAAAATTGGAGCTTTTTAATTCATTTTGGTGCCATACTGCCATTAGTAAATTATGCATGTGTATATCGAGGTCTATGTGACAAATGATGTCTAGTATCCACAAAAATCAATACAAGAATAGATAGTTCGGGTGGCGATTGTTTCTCCGGCGACGAATGTCGTCGGGATAGCCCGTTAAACGACAATCAAGATTTGATGTGGCACAAAGTCAGGAGAAAACTTTTAGTCAAAGATTGATCAACTTTTCTTCGACGACGTGTCGTCGGAGAAAAGTCGATCAAACTATGACCGAAATAATCCACCAAAAAACCAGGGAGAGAGAGAGGGGATTGTCTCGTCAACTTACCCCGATAACATATCGCCGAGGAAACATGGGGACAAATTAACCCCGGCGACAAGTCGCTGGGGAAAAATGCAATACACGACAAAACTAAAAATAATTCAGTGAAAATAATAGCGGAAAATTATCCGCCAAAGTATCCCGGCGACACGTCGCCCGGGAAAAATGGGCCATATAATTATTATCTTTTTGTTTTAAAAAAATATATATATAACTATTATTTATAAAATAAAGTTTAACTATATAATTATTATGTTAACATTATATAATTCTTTTGTAGACGCTATCTTGAGAATGGTAACTCGGGAAATGAAATGTCATTATATTTTTGCGTCGTTTATATACTACAAAACGAGACTTTCGTAGAAACGAACATTTATTTATTGAATATTATACATATCCCTTGTGGAAACACATGGAAGACTTACAAACAGGCACGACTAAACATAGTTTTATTCGACACGGACACTTAAACATGCGTATTACAACGATAATAGACCCATACACACGAAAATAGACACATCACAAACTAGTTCAAACTAATATTCCTCATGTCATCGTAAAGGTCGTGTAGTAGTGTAGCTGAACCCATTGTGTGTTTCTCTGGATGGATATAAAGTTCTATTGTTTTCTTAAGTACCTTTATATTTCCATTCAAGTGCACACAGTTTGCACACGTTGGAGATCTTGGAGAAGAAATTGGAGTCGTTGAAGGTCTCGAAGAAGAGCTTGGAGAAGAAATTAGAGTCGTTGAAGGTCTCGGAGAAAAGCTCATTGAAGCTCTAAGAGAACTGACTAGTAGTCTGACTCGTTCGTCTTTCCATAAAAAAATTGCATCCATATGATGGAGGTTTCACTCGTGAACATGGCCATGCATAGTATGGTCTACCAAGGGTTTCAGCTTGCCACGATTCTCGTATAATTACATCTCCATATCCACAACTATACGGAAAAACTTCATGCTCCAAAATCTTCATAATAACAATGTGTTTGTGATGATAAGTGTGTGTGTGTGAACTGCTAGTGGTTGTGCTGGTAAAAATGTGTGTGGTTATAAAGATAACATGTGTTTCTATGGTAAAAAGAGTAGGGGAAATGAAAAATATTTTCCTACCAATGTTATGGTTATAAGAGTTAGTACAGCTTATGAGGTACATGTGTTCCATCAATCCTATTGAATGTGCATTGCTTATTTAACTCTAAAACTTAGATGTTCAATGGATGAGTCGGTATGTTATGATTGTACGTTAGATGTTCAATGGATGAGTCTCTATGTTATGGTTGTACGTTTGATGATCAATGGATGGGTCGATATGTTATAGTTGTACCTTAGATGTTCAATGGATGAGTCGGTATGTTATGGTTGTATGTTAGATGTTAAATGAATGAGTCTGTATGTTATTGTTGCACGTTTGATGTTCAATGGATGAGTCGGTATCTTATGGTTGTACGTTAGATGTTCAATTGATGAGTCGGTATGTTATAATGACCTTGATGAAACTGTCTACATGAAGCCACCTCAAGGATACTATCCTAGAGGTGACAACATGGTGTGCAAGCTTAAAAAGTCCCTATATGGCCTCAAACAAGCCCCTAGGAAATAGAATGCCAAGCTTACCTTTGTGCTTGTTGAAAATGGTTTCTGTTAAAGCAAATCTGACTACTCCCTTTATACCAAGTCTAATAGCTATGTTTTTCTTGCACTTATTGTGTATGTTGATGATATTATCGTCACTGGTAATAATGTTGGTGAAATAGAAAAGTTCAAAATGTTTTTGAGAATCAAATTTATGATTAAAGACTTAGGGAAGTTGAATTACTTTCTTAGCATTGAGGTTGTTGACAGTGAAACTGGCATTTGTTTGAACCAAACAATGTATGTGCTAGACCTTCTGTCTGAATACGACATGCTGGGTTGTAAACCTACTAAGACCCATTTGCTTACTAAACTTGTCATATCTAATGAACCATCTAAAAATGACCTTTTGCTTGTTAACATTGTTGACTACCAAAGGCTCATGGGAAAATTGATATATTTAACTAACACCAGACCTGATATATCTTATGTTGTTCACTGCTTGAGTCAATTTATACATTCTCCTTTGGACTCTCATCTCAAAATTGCCGTCAAGATATTGAGATATCTTAAAGGCTCTCCAGGTTTGGGCATTCATTTTAAGAAGACTTCTGGTATGTCTCTTAATGCTTACTCTGATGCTGACTAGGCAAAATATGTGGTTACTAGAAAATCTGTCACATGGTATTGTGTCTTCATAAATGATAATCTAATTTCTTGGAAAAGTAAAAAACAAAACACTCTCTTTAAATCTTCATCTGAAGCAGAGTATAAAGCTCTTGCTTTAGTTACTAGTGAAGTGATCTGGGTTCTAAAAGTCTTGAAAGACTTGCAGTGTGTAAACCTGCTCCCAGTTAAACTTCATTGTGACAACAATTCAGCTATCAAGATAGCTACAAATTCTGTTTTTCATGAAAGAACAAAGCACCTTGAAATTGATTTGCATTTTGTAAGAGAAATATTTTTTAAATGGTGTTGTGAAAACTGTAAAGGTTGATTCCGCAAATCAAATTGTAGACATCCTAACAAAAGGATTGGATACAAATCAGCACAATGAACTTGCTAAGAAATCGGGTACGATAAACTTATATGGAATATTTGATTAAGGGGGATGTTAAGATTATGGGCATAACCAGATATCTCATTTAACTCTTAAGGACTTATCATATTTACTTTATGTTTTAGTTTCGATCTCTCTAGCTTGCTTTTCTAAGGAAACCCAAGGACTTGAAGTGTAACTTGTACCAAAGACTACTCCCTTTGTTGCAATCTATTATGGGCGGAAGGACTTAGTTGCAAAAACAGAAAGAACGGATGACAACGGATGCATAGCTTTTTTAGATACACGATCCTCTCATTTGGTCAAGGCATGGGATAATTTCATCTGTGTGTTTTGGGTGTTTTACTCTTTCTTATCATATCTGTAATCTTAATTCATTTTGTTTTGTTTTTTAATCTTGTAAAACTATTATCATTTAAATAATATATTTACACTTAAATAATATTAGTAGATTTATTTTGTTTTCAATTCATATACTTTTAAATATCTTTTATTTATCTTATATAAAAAGTTTTAAATCTCTTGAATCATGTATTTACGATATTTTATTTGAAAATGTAAATTAGTACTGATGGAGTTGTGTGGGTTAGAATGATGGTACGTTGGTTTTGTGGTGTGCTTTGAATGATGGTGTTAAAGAAGAAAAACAGGACAAATGGCTACATATTTTCTTTGTTTTTTTCAATCTTTTATATGATGATGGGTCAATTGAAAATGAATGCATGTGGCCCCTTTTAATGTATGATTCACAAAACTTACACCAATCATTTGTTTAGTTGTTCACAAGTCACAACTGCCCTTTAAATAAATTATCAATATTGGTCCATTTGGTTGGTTAAGATGTAAAGATTCTTGCTGTCCTTGATTACTTGCTAATCATTCCATTTATATAATTTGAATGTGTGGAATATGTATCAAAGCTAAAATGGGTCATTGCTTTACATCCATATCATGTTTCTTGTGAAGAATAAATACATATCAACCATACAAAACTACAATTAGAGCCATAAAAGAATGCACTAAAAAATTTCATACTTAATAATATAAAGTACTAATTGTTTTTTTTAAGAGGTTTTAAATTCGACTTCAAGTCTCACATTTGAATCTTACTAATATTCTATAGAAAAATCTAAATCTGATTTTCATCTTAATCTAAATAAGTGGTTGAAAAATTTGAAAGAACTCGTTTCTATAATAACTAGTATAACGTCAAGATAAATAGTAATAGTATAACGTCAAGATACATAATGCACATTATCATTCGAGCATTAGTCCTATGCGTGGAACTCTTTTGTTTGAGACAATTGACCATGTTCAAGTCTCATTTTTGGTATTGCTTCAGATAGATACAAGATTTTGCGAAATATGAGTTCGAGCGTTGAGTTTTGGCTCGTCTCACTTCAGGTGTTGCTCCTCTGAGCCAGGAGAGTTGCCGAATCTATTATTTGTGGGATGGATAATGACTTATATAAAAGAACTCTCAAAATCAAGATGTTCCCGTCAATCTACACCTTTTTATAAAATATACCATGCACATTAGATATTATTTATCGTTGATTTACTGAGGAAACTCTTTACCCTAGTATAGCATGATATATAATCCACATTAGTTCATGTATGCCGATAAGTACAATCAGTATGCATACATAGGGTTGAGCCGCGGACTCAGATCGGATCGGATTGAGGATCGAATTGGTCTAAAACCTCGAACCGAGACGGACCAAAATGCTCCGGTCCAGTCTAGGTTGGTCCGGTTTTGTCCGGTCTTTGGTCCAGTCCGATCCCAATTAAACAAAATAAATGAATTTTTGTTAAGACCGAATCGAACCGGACTGGACCGAAGACCGAAATAGTCCAAAATCACGGACCGAGGACCGGACCGAATTTACTCGGTCATGTCCAGTTCGGTTTTCCGGTCCGATCCGACGGTCAAAATGCTCAACCTTATACATACATATAATTACCAAGAATGAGTAGCTTAAATCTTAATCAAACAAGAATGAGTAGCTTTGATTTCAAGTAATGATATTAGAGACATATGACTTTCATTTACATACAATAATTATGCTTCCTTTCTAAATACAGTAAGTCTTAAACTAACTAACTAATTTCCTGCAAAAACCACAAGTATACATTTAGCAAGTTAAGTGCTTGGGCTGCTGGGGCACCCATCAAATCTCATTTTTCCCTCATTAGCTAGCTTGGACAATGTTAGCCCCAGCTTCACTCCTCGAGGACTTTCGCTAACCGAGTTTATGTCTCCCCATCTCCATCCTTCGCTTTGTTTGTTACTGTTGTTTCGGGTCACATTTGTTGTATGTTGCAGACACCATTTGCCAGGCACAACTCCATTCGCTGAACGGTTTAATATATTGTTGTCGATCTCCTGCAGCAGTGTCTCGTTTTCATTCTCAAAAGGCCTTGCAACTATTGAAAACTCCCCCATTTCGCTAAGAGTGTCGTTTTTAGTCATAACGTATCTCAAATCGTTGTCGACTGTAGTGTTTTGGAAACTAGGTGTGTTGCAAATGACTGTTTGGAAGTAGTATTCGAGAGGAGAGGGCGTGTTGCTCATGTACATAAGTAGTTTCCTAGGGAAGTTGTCCCATCCTTTTACGCAGAATTCTATCAAGGAGCGGCTTAGGATCACCCAAGGCGAACCTGCTAAGATCTTGAAAGTGTTTGGGGCGTTTCTAGCCCCTTTAGCATTAAAAATTGGACTAGTCTTTCTGGTATAAAGGCTCGGGTCTACTACCACTTGTCTAACCCGTTCGTCCCTACACCAAATTGGATTAATCGCAATAAAAAAAAGTGTAATAGCAAAAAAATCGTATTGATCTGGAGAAGCTAAGCTTACTGATCAGGAGAGGCCGTGGCGTTTGAGAAACGTACGAAGTTGAGGTCTCTAGGCAAGAATGTAAAAGCATGGAGTATATCTGCGCGCGTTAATCTAACTTATTATCGCGATCAGCTTATCTTATCAGGTGCTTATATCTATCTATCATATGGTAAAAAAACAATGTACGTACTACGTACCGTCTTGAGTGTAGAGAGGGTAATCATAAGCCGCGCTAAGTGGGACGAACCAGTCCCATGAGGTAATTTTCAGAAGCAACGCAGAGGCGTGCAGGAAAGCAGCTAGACCCGATCCTCCCATTTGGTTCACACCATAGCTCCTGCCAACAACATCGACATTATGAAAAGCCTTAAACAAAGGTTCATCCTGGACGAAAAGCGCAAGATCTGTCCTTTCGCTTTGGGGAGCAGAACCATCTAGCAGCAAAAGGTATTGGTTTCTCGGATGGTACGTAGCCTTCAACAGCCTGAGCATCCTTTGGGAGTCTCCACTCGATCCGTAAATCCAATACGCAAGGACTGGAGTCTCGCCACGTACTGAACTCTTTGCTATTACCACCTCCCGGTTTTTCGGAACATAAGTACTACTAGCAGTGGTACTGGTTCGAGTTCTACTAGCCGAGTAGTAGTAGTAGTATCCTCCAGGTTGGAAATACGACGAAAAAGCTCCAACTAGAAGCAATAGAACAGTAGCAACCCCGAAAAACTTGACATGGGCCGACGACGAAAAAGTATTCGCGAAAAAAGACTGCAGATTCGTAAATTTCATCGTAGTGGTGCCGTAGCCAAAAAGTAGCGTCCACTTTTTCCACGGCTCACTGCTGCGACAGTATATTTAAAAAGTGGTGATGAGTCAAATAAGGAGGGTGGATTGGATGGTGATGGACTAACAACTACTGATGGCTAGTACTAAACAAAACAAAGACAGACATTGAATAATGTTGTTGATATTATATTAGGGTGCTACTATAATAATAGAAATATTATTAATGTTTGTGATATTATATTATTATGTATTAAGAAATATTATTAATGTTGATATTATTGTGTATCAAGAAATATTATTAATGTTGGTGATATTATATTATTGTGTGTTAATCAATGTTGCAAATTAAGGTTTAAAATATCACTACAATGCATGGTTCTAAATAGCTCGCTATAGCTCGCTCTAAGGCGTGCTATAGCTTGAGGCGTGGCCTCCACGCAACGCTATAGGTCAAGGCGCGCTACGACATGAGCTGCGACGATTTTTTGAATTGAAGTCTAGAAAATGATTATTATTACATGTACGGAGAGTTTCCTAACTTTAATTATTATGTACAACACCTAATGTGAACTAAATATAAATATAATACTGAAATATGATAAAACATATAAATATTTTTATATGTTATGCCGCTACAAGCCACGCTTTACAAACGCTAAAGCTTCGCCTTAGCCGCTAAAGCGTATAGCTTGGACAGGCCGCTACGCCACGCCTCACGCTATTTATAACCATGCTACAATGTCATAACTTTATCGGTTTATGTAAAAACGATTATTAGGCAGTCAACTGTGGTTAGTAACGGTCAAGGAAAGTCAAACTTGCAGAAAACGTGTAAATTTTGTTGAAAATACTGAAAACTTAATATAAATTTGTGTTTATCACTTATAGCAACTATTTATCTGTATGATAAGTTTGATTTTAAGAATAAAATTGCCAAAATACCTAAAACTCATTAGAAATACCTAAAACTTTCCGGAAATACTTAAAATTTGCTAAAAATATGGATTCGATTAATTACCGATTAATTCCGTCTAGAACGATTGCAAGTTACAAGATGATTAACCGATCGACTAGCGATTCACGATTTTTGCAACCTTCGTATTAATAATAATAATAAATATTATTAATGTTGATTATTGTGTATTACTGATCATTTCGTCTCATAATTTAGTTTATTTTTTTCATTTTGAGTTGTTTTAAATTAATTTTTTATTTTCAGATATAAATATAAATATTAATTAAATTTATTTTATTATTCTCACTTGAAATGATATTTATAATTTAAAATAAAATTGTAATTAATTGATTATTGAGATGATATTTATAATTTAAAATAAAATTGTAATTAATTAGTTAAAAATAAATTACTGTATTTTTTTGCAAAAGGTAAAAAAAAAATTATAAAAGTTTTAATTCTTTTAAACCGTGTGTTTTTTTATGGATAGACTATAAATCTGTGACATAAAAAATATTGTTAATGTGGAGCAGCAAAACACATGGGAGTAAATTATGTATAGAAAAAAGTGTTTTGTGGGAATGGGTCATGTTCTTGGAAGGAAGGCTCCTTTGTCTTTACTTGTTGGCTACTTATTTTATTTACCAAGAATAATAAAACCGAAGATTAAAAAAATGCAACAGGAAAATCTTTAATGAATTACTAACGAATTACTTTTTTTTTTTTGAACAAACTAACAAATTACTTTAGCAACAAAGTATTGCGTAGAAATGATTCCATGAATGCAACAGGAGGTAGCATTGTAGCGTATATCATACTATATTATAAAGCATTTGGGACTTTTCCATAAAGGGAAAGTCTGAAAATTCAGACATCCTTACTTGTTTTTTATGGAAAGGTTTAATTTTGCTATATACTAACAACTGCCACATTCACCTCCGACGACTCCTTTTCCACAGCCTGTAAATTGTCGCTGCTACCAACTTTTCTGTAATTGTCACAGTTTTGTTGTGCTTTTTTGGTTTGGGGGCTAAATGTGGTAGTCTTGGGGATAGATCTGGTTGTTTTCGTAATATACCAGGTTGTTTTGGTGGTTTTGACTGGATCTTAAAACCAATCAATGAAGATGGTTCATATCTCAAACAAATAGAACTGATTGTAACACCCCCAGATTGGTCAAATGCAGCGGAGAAGTAGTTGGGGTGTTACTTGGGTGGATCGATAGCACATAGCATATAGAGCGATGATCATAAAATCATTCAAAAACATATTACATGAATTAATCGTACACATTGTATCTTGTCCAAAAGGAAAACCACATTTATTGAAAAACAGAAGTAAATATCCCAGCCCAATGGTCAACATGATGCTTTCCTAAAATGCTGGAATCCAATGCATGAACCTGCTTACTTTCCTGAGAAAACATGAAAGTAAAAATGTGGGGGTCAACACGAGGTTGGTGAATTCACAGGTTTAATTAAATAAAGTATTAATATGCAAAGCATCACGAAGGTAGCAGGACATCACAGCCCAATACTACAGTAGTTCCTACTGCCCTGTAATAGAAGCTAGACATGATTTTCAGTACGCCCATTGGGTCTATCCTGATGTTTGTTTCCCTTAATCCGACAATGACATAAACCTGCTGCTCGGCCTAAGCATCACGTGACAGCTGATCACGACAGGCCGGGTGTTGTCAACACCCGAATAGTACTATCCATACATTTCGCGCTACACTATTAACTATTACAGTCCACGGGAATGGGGTAACAGTAGGCAATAAATCGTTGTTGTCTGTGCATGCTTGCATAAAAATAAAAGTTGGCATGTTTTCTCCCCCAGTTATAAAACAGTAAAGATGGGGCCATGAACTCACCTTAGTGATAATGTGGTAGTGAAGATGATGTCACAGTATAGTCACGTACTGGAGAAATTACCTAAGTAATTTGAATGTCTCAGTGAATGTAGAAATAATTATGCATGTCAAATGGTGCATATGCAAAATGTATGATCACAGTTTATAGCTTGATACGTTGGCTTAATTTATTCACAATAAATTAAGGAGGTGTTTATATATATTGTTTTCAAGGAAATAATATATATTAATATACGAGTTCATGTTTAAGGGAAAGGTATAGTAAATTAAATAAATCCACATGTTTTATTTAATTTAAAATGAAGAATAAACTTTATACCTTATTATGATTTTAAGGTTTCACAAAAGAGATGGTTAAACGATTTTGTTAATATCGTAAAGTTGTAATTTAATATAAATAATCCGTTTTATGATAACCTTTTTTAAATAATTAAATTGGGATTACACTTGTAAATAAATATATGGTTTAGAAATCTTGTTATATTTTTATCCGTTAAAGTTATCACGTCGTTAGTCCTTGTCGGTTATCCCGTTTAATAAAAACGCCCCTAGGGCTTGATAAACTTCTGGGAAAAGGCAAAATACCCCCCTCCAATCCCACGGCATAAAAATAAATGGGATTAGGGTTTGATTAAAGTTTCAAAAAGTCACAAATGGTCCTTGTAGTTCATTAGTACACACGGTTTGATTTTTGGTACCCTTTAGTTTCAAAAATATCATAACCGGCCCTTGTATTTTATATAAGTCACGAAAATGATTTAAGATTTCTATTGTTTCTCAAAACTTGCCATATCTTTTAGAACTTGTCATAAATGGCCCAAAAAGTCTCTTGATTAAATCAAATGGGCTAAAATGGCCCATTAAGGTCACGGTTTGTGTATGTTTAAGCTTAATGGGCTTAAATGGCCCAACAAGGGTCTCGGTTCATTTTAATTAGGTTTTACCAAGTTAAATAAATTTTTACCGAGTGGTAAAAATAGTAATTAAGGTTTCTATTTTAACATTTCACTATTGGGTCCAATCTTTCACCAAATTACACAACCGGCACAAAAAGTAACACTTGTTTTCCTTTAATGGGCTACACGGCCCATTTAACATTCGGCTAAGGTAAAAGGTTTGGGCTTGGTAAAATTTGGTGGTAACTTGGTAAATATTAGTTTTCCACTAATGGGCTTATGAATTTCTATATGGGCTTATATAAATCCGGCTTATATTTCTTTTATTACCACTAGGCTTATATAGTTTCGGCTTATATTTTTATTATTACCCATGAGCTTATATAGGTTCGGCTTATATTAATTTTATTACCCATGAGCTTATATAGTTTCGGCTTATAATAAATTTTACACATGAGCTTATATAAATTTTGGCTTATATTTATATTACTTTCAAGCTTATTGTTTTGAAGGCTTATGGGCTTATTTTAAGGCTTTAATGATTTGGCTTATATTAATGTTATCATGTTTTAGCTTATATTTTCCTAAGGTAATATTCGGCTAAAATGACTTATAGATTAGTTTGACTTAGGGTGACTTTCATAAGTTCATATCTAGCTCAAATGATTTATGGGATTAGAAAACTAGCTTAAAGCTCTCATTAGTACGCGGCTTATATATGTTTTAAGGCAAGGAAAAATGCTAACGCACCTATAGATCCATATATACGTGTTTTCAAGGATTTACAACTTAAGGCTTCCCAATTTTTATTTATGCCGTGTGTTTATAAGTTACCTAGAGTGGGATTAAGAACTTTTACGTATGCATGTATACTATCCTCAATATGTTTATCATGGGGATGCATGAAACGTGACAATGAATAAGAAAAGTATAGGGAAGTTCATGCTTACTTGTTTTGGCAAAATGTAGACGAAAAGAGATGAAAATGAGGTGGCTTATAATCACACAAGTCTTAGGAGACTTTACTTCACGTCTTCAATGCTAGATTCGGGTAGTAAATGTGATAGCTTGAGGTTTGTTTAGTCTAGGTATGTTGTGAGGATTTTTGATCCGAGTGTTTTGTCGTGAGGGAGAGTAATGTGTGTCTTATGTGATACTTATTCAAATTGAAGCAAGAGAGGAGTGGCTAGGGAATGAGACACGGCAAGAGAGAGAGATGGCAAGATTTTGCTAGCTTTGTTTTGTACACTAAGGTACTAAACCTTAAATGCCCAAATATGTACAAGGTTGGTAGGGCTTTGGGTGTGTCTACCGTGGCATTTGGGGTTCCAAGAAGGGTGGAAGGATGTGCAAGTAATCATGGTTCAAGGTTTGTACAAATTGGTGTATGGTGTGGGATGGTTACACGGCTCAAGACAAAGGAGAAGAGTGAGGTGTCTTAAGTTCCTTAATCATCTCTTAGTACATTCATAAATGCTAGTTTAGTACATATTTACCCATGGTTTTAGGAGTGTAAAACCAAACCGGCGGTTTTGGGTATTATTTAGGGAGGGAAATATAGTTTATGTATTAAGTTGTTAATTAAATGTTATGTGATAAAAGTTTGTAAGATTTTAGTGAAAAGGTTTGTGGTTAAGTGTTTATGTACGGGTAGGAATAGGTTCGGGTCCGTTTTGCTCATTAGTCGGGTTAAATATGTGTGTCAAATGATTTTAAGTTATAGTAATGTGAGTAAGCCCGGGTTTTCAAGTGTTCAAGTTACGTTTAGTGCCTTTTTGGTGAAAGAATGGTCCCTAGGTAGTTACATTAGTACATTTACGTATAAAATATATTCGTAGTATGATTTATTAAATAATCATATGTAAAAGTGATAGTTAGGGTTGTCTGAAATCATTTACTGTAAAAATATATATATATATATATATATCTCTTATTTAAATTCACCATTGTTTATATATTTATAAATAGGTAATCAGTCATATACTGTGATCATGACGTTGTTCTTGGAGAAAAATCAGTGGGATGTATGCAAGTGATCATATGTTTCAAAAGACTCAAAGTCCTTTATGTTAGGTCATTTGTTGTCCTGCATGATTACTGAAATATAATCATACAAATGTAGTCACATTTTTGTGATAAAAATGTATAGTCACAATATAATTGTGATATGGTTGCTGTAATGTTAAGATGATGCATGCTTATGAAATGCATGTGATGGTTCAAATGATTCATGCAAGGAAAAGTGGTATAAAATATTTAGATATCATGAAGTGACGTACATAATGTTCACAAGTCAAAACCTGAAATCTCAGGTTTTACAGCATAAACCCGTTATTTTAGCTTTGTCCTCAAAGCTTAAAGTGACGTCACTGCTTAGGTAAAAAGGTGTGGATACTTGGCTTTGAACGATTCTTCGTGTTCCCAAGTAAACTCAGGTCCTTTCTTAGAGTTCCATCGTACTTTAACTAACGGGATTTGGCTTCTCTTCAACCTCTTGACTTCTCTCTCCACAACTTCCACTGGTTCTTCTACAAATTGAAGTTTGTCATCGAAATGGACTCCGTCCATTGGCATTGCTAAAGGTTCATCTGAGTAGCACTTCTTCAAGTTTGAGACATGAAATGTAGGGTGTACTCGGCTTAACTGCTGAGGCAGTTCTAAACGGTAGGCAACCTCTCCAATTCTGGCAATCACTTTGAAGGGTCCTACGTAACGTGGATTTAGCTTTCCTCGTTTCCCAAACCGTACAACACCCTTCCAAGGTGACACCTTTAGCATAACACGGTCACCTACGGCAAATTCCATAGGTTTACGTTTCCTATCAGCATAACTCTTCTGTCTATCCTGGGCAGCCTGAATTCGTTGTTTGATGAGAGTGATCTTCTCAGTGGTCTCTTGAATTAGTTCGGGTCCTGTTAGCTGAAATTCTCCCACTTCTGCCCAGCATACTGGTGAGCGACATTTGCGGCCATAGAGGGCCTCAAAGGGTGCTGCCTTAATACTGGCATGGTAACTGTTGTTGTAGGAGAATTCTACCAATGGGATGTGCTCGACCCATCCTTTTCCAAAGTCGATCACACATGCCCTCAGCATGTCTTCCAGTGTTTGGATTGTTCGTTCACTCTGCCCGTCTGTCTGTGGATGATATGCGGTACTCATATCCAGGTTTGTTCCTAACGCTCTTTGAAAAGCTTTCCAAAAGTTCGATGTAAACCTGCCATCTCTATCACAGATGATGGAGACTGGTATTCCATGCCTTGTCACGACTTCCTTCAAGTATGTCTTGGCTAATTTGCTCAGAGAATCGTTTTCCCTGATGGGTAGGAAATGGGCGGATTTTGTGAGGCGGTCTACGATTACCCAGATTGTATCGTATCCGTGAGATGATGTAGGAAGTTTGGTGATAAAATCCATGGTGATATTATCCCATTTCCATTTTGGTATGTCGGGTTGAACAAGTAACCCTGATGGTCGTTGATGTTCGATTTTTACTTTAGCACAAGTCAGACATTTCTTCACATAGGTGGCAATGTCGGCTTTCATGTTCGGCCACCAGTATAATCTTTTCACATCTTGGTACATCTTTTCAGATCCGGGGTGTATGGAGTACTTGGATTTATGGGATTCGTGCATGATCACGTTTCTTAAATCACCATAACAGGGTAGCCAACTTCTCCCGTGTAGACATAATGTTCCATCTGTTCTAGCTTCCAACTTTTCTTTGCTTAGGTCCGTCCTAAGCATTCCTCCTATGTCTTCCTTTCCGATGTTCTCAGGCTTTTGTGCTTGAAGTTGAGCCTCTAATATTTGTTTGGGTAGGTCCAAACTAATGGTCATGACTAGGGCTCGAACTCTCATGGGAGGATCAGTTCCCTTTCGGCTTAGTGCATCGGCAACTACATTTGCTTTGCCTGGGTGGTATTTGATGTCACAATCGTAGTCGCTGAGTAGTTCTATCCAACGACGTTGTCTCATATTTAATTCCTTCTGGTCTAAAATATGTTGCAAACTCTTGTGATCGGTGTGGACTGTGCATTTGGTACCGTACAGATAGTGCCTCCAGATTTTTAAGGCAAAAACTACGGATCCAAGTTCTAGATCATGGGTGGAGTAATTTTGCTCGTGCTTCTTCAGTTGTCTTGAAGCGTAAGCAATCACTTTCTGTCTCTGCATCAACACGGCTCCCAACCCTTTGTGTGATGCGTCACAGTAGACAACGAAGTCTTCGTTGCCTTCTGGTAAAGATAGAATGGGTGCACTGCATAATTTTTGCTTGATGGTCTGGAATGCAGCTTCTTCCTTTTCTCCCCATATGAACTTTATGCCTTTCTGAGTTAGTTTGGTCATTGGTTTCGCGATCTTAGAGAAGTCTTCGATAAATCGTCGGTAGTAACCGGCAAGTCCTAAGAATTGACGAATCTCCTTTGGAGATGTGGGAGATGTCCAATCTTTCACGGATTCGACTTTCGCCGGATCAACTTGGATTCCCTTGTCGTCAATTACATGACCAAGAAAGTGTACTTTTGGGATCCAAAAATCGCACTTTGAGAATTTTGCATACAACTTTTCTTCCTTGAGCAACTTTAGCACTTGAGCCAGATGTTCTCCGTGTTCTTGCTCATTCTTGGAATAGATGAGGATGTCGTCAATAAACACTATTACGAACTTATCCAGGTAAGGTCTGCATACTCTGTTCATAAGATCCATGAATATAGCTGGTGCATTAGTCAGTCCAAATGGCATGACTTGGAACTCATAATGACCGTATCGTGTCCTGAAAGCTGTTTTTGGTATGTCTTCTTCTCTGACCCTCAATTGGTGAATACCCAGATCGTAAGTCGATCTTGGAGTATATACTTGATCCTTGAAGTTGATCAAATAGGTCATCGATTCGTGGTAACGGGTAGCGGTTTTTCACAGTTAACTTATTCAGTTCTCTGTAATCGATACACATTCGGAATGAACCGTCTTTCTTTTTGACAAATAACACTGGGGCTCCCTAAGGTGAGGAACTGGGTCTTATGAAGCCTTTATCTGACAGTTCTTTGAGTTGTTCCGCGAGTTCTTTCATCTCGGTGGGTGCTAAACGGTAAGGTGCTTTAGCTACAGGTGCAGCTCCTGGCACTAAGTCTATTTGGAATTCCACTTGACGAGTCGGAGGTAATCCTGGCAAGTCGTCTGGAAAGACTTCGGGATAATCACGGACGATGGGTACATCCTTGATCTGTTTCTCCTCAGGTTTCTCTTCCTGATCTGTTTTAGAAATATGTGCTAAAAAGATAGGGCATCCTTTTAGTAGATATTTCTGAGCTTGGGTGCACGAGATTACACTCAACCTAGTATCGGCTTTATCCGCATTTCCGTCTCCTCGGATAATTAGGTATGTGCTTCCCCATGGGATGCGGACTAGTTTCTCGTCACACACAATGGTTGCATGGTACTTGGCTAACCAGTCCATACCAATGATGACGTCAAAACTACTTAGTTGTATGGGTATCAATTGAATATCAAATGGGTGGTTCTGAAGGTTTAGAGTACAGCCTCTTATGATGGTGTTCGTTTCTATGATTTTTCCGTTTGCTAGTTCAACTCTGTAGCAATTATCTAGTGGGGTTGGTAAAATGCCTAGCAAGCTACTAAATTCAGTGGATACGAAACTCCTATCGGCTCCCGTATCGAATAAAATATTTGCATAGCGATTATTTAGAAGGAACGTACCAGTAACTACATTGGAGTCGGGGTTGGTCCTGTTCTCTCCTATGACATAAACCCTGGCAGGTGCTCCGCTTTGGCTTTCATTCTTACGCTTTGGACAGTTAGGTCTGATGTGTCCAATTTCTCCACAACCAAAGCAATGGATTTCTTTGCGAGCCATGTTTCCACTGCCTGTGAGCTGGCGGTTTCCTTGGTATCCACTTCCACGGGAATTCTGCCTGTTGCCATTGTGGGGCTTGTTGTTGGTACTGAAATTGTTTCTGTTGGTCGGGACATGTGCATTGCTCTGCTCGGGTCTTCTACATCCATTAGTGGAGTAGTGATGGAAATTGCACTTGGGGCATCTGGGTTTGTTTCCTGCGTATAGCGGTGGTCCTGAGGAAATAGCACTGCAGATTTGACTTAAGCCTTGCCTCTTGGGCTGTTGAGTCTGAGGATGATGACGGTAGTTATCATCGACTTTCCTCTTGTGTTCTGCCTGCCTAGTCATGTGATCACGACCACGTTTGTCCACTAGTTCTGTGGCAAACTCAATGGCACTCTCGATGGTAGTAGGTCGAGATGCAAGCACACTGTCGTGAACAGAATCGGGAAGTCCACTAACGTACTTTTCTATCTTATCTGCCACTTTCGGGTACATGCGGGTACACATCAAGGTTAGTTCTTGGAATTTCTGGTTGTAGCTTGTGATATTGAAGTTGATGCATTTGAGATTCCACAATTCAATCTCCAGCTTTTTGATCTCGCTACGAGGACAATATTTCATGGTAAGCTTTTCCTTCAATGCAGTCCATTTCATTCCATAGGCTCCATCGTGTCCGAGGGTAGCAACTTGTGAGTTCCACCATGTGAGTGCATGTTCCAAAAGAGTACAAGTGGCGAACTTCACTTTGTTCTCTTCGGTGCAGTCACTAATACGAAATACCGTCTCGGTCCTTTCAAACCATTGCATGAGCTCGACTACCCCTTCCTTGCCCTTGAAATAGCAAGGTTTGCATTTTAGGAAGTCAGGGTAAGTACATCCTCGAGCTTCGCGGTTGCGGTTATTAGAGTTTTCACTGTCTCCATGGGTTCCGCTGGGGCGGTTTTCCCTGGCAGCTAAGGCGTCAGTAATGCCTTGCTCAATCAGTACTCTGAGTTGTGCATCAGATATGGTTGTTGCA
Organism: Glebionis coronaria; assembly: GCA_025667525.1. NCBI lineage: Eukaryota > Viridiplantae > Streptophyta > Magnoliopsida > Asterales > Asteraceae > Glebionis > Glebionis coronaria. Next base: position 645,023,551 of record CM046877.1, read on the forward strand.
GGTGTTTCAGCGGCGTTTGGGCGTACGCGTCTTGGTGGCATTTTCTATAAGAAAATTCCGAGATTCGTTAGTTGATAAAAGATGGTTATATTAAACTGCATGGGAAATGTCTATGCATAGAATTCACAACAAATTTGATAATCCGTTAAGAGTTCATAATAATATAAATGTAACCAAACAAATGAACAGTAGCATATCATTCCTGTGAACAATAATATAGTACAAGTACAACCGATCTAAGACAGGGTTATAGCAACCTGTCTGAAATAGTGGTACATATGTTTGTGATACAACCAAAAGATATCCTACCTACTAAGGTTAGGTACTACAAATACATCAGAAAAGGAAATACAATACAAAAGAGATAAATCATGAGAGCTGAGATGCAACTCAGTGCTTGTCATGATGTACAACTAAACATCTACCCTACACTAGTGTGGCTGCCTGCAGGTGCAGATGGTCCAACTGGTGGTGCATGCCTGTCCTGCATACGGATCACAGCACTCCGGGTCTCTCTGGTGTATCTCAAAGCCTCTAGTAGCTGCTGCTGGCGGGTAGTGTCGGCACTGCGTAGCTGCTCAGTCTCTGTAGTAATCCCCTGGTGACGGAGATCTGCTAGGTCCACGAAGGTCCTGAAGGTGTCCTCCTGTGAGTAGACGGCGGCTCGAGTCTCGTAGGAGTGACTCTCTAGCATAGCTAAACGGCATCGTAGGTAAGCTACCTCGTCCAAAAGCCAATATATAGTCTCCCGGGTGGTATATGACTCTCCGGCCATAGCCCAATAGAGAGAATCTAGTCTCTCCTGGAGCATAGTGCGACCCTGCTGGCCTGTCTGTAGAAGGGAGTGAATGAGAGTGGTGTCCTGTGCCTGTCGGGCTGTAAGTGCATCGACCTGTGCCTGAAGGGCACTAAGTCTAGCCTGCCCGGCTCCTGAACCCTCTCCGACCTCATAAGTCGAGTCGGTGATAGAGTCACGCCTCCTCTTACGAGGTGGCAAAGCACTGGTGGGGTGAGTACGAGGTACAGAAGGTGGTGGTGGTATGGAAGGTACGACCTGGTCCGCCTCTCTGGGAGGGGATGCAGGTACTACCAGTAGAGATGTAGTAGGAGGTGCAGTGGCTGGTGAAGGAGTAGGTGAATCTGTGAGTATGATGACCCCGTCCTGCTGGTCATCTCTGGACTCCGTATCAGATGTGGGTCCAACTAACACTGATGTCGGTGATAAGGGTGTGATGGTAGGAACCATAAGCTCCTCGAAGGTAGTAACAATAGTAGGCGTCGTCATGATATCTGAAAGTAATATTTTATAGTTTTGAGCAAGTTTTCAACTTACACAACATAAAATGTTTTCATGATGCATATGAGATGTGGTTTAAAAACTTTTAACCATGAGGTAGAAAGTATAAATATAGATATTTATGTGATTTATTTACCATGAGGAAATAAATCAATGTGAAGTTAGCTCATATAATATGATGCTCTATAATGCCATATGCCTAACTTATAGGTTCCCGAAAATCAATTTTTCTTTTTCAAACTGATTTTTATGTTCAGTTATAGTCCAGTTTTAAAAATTCCATTTCTTAAAATTTTTAAGTCTTTGATCTGGTTCTCTATAACTATGCGCTCTGATACCATTCTCTGTAACACCCCCAGATTGGTCAAATGCAGCGGAGAAGTAGTTGGGGTGTTACTTGGGTGGATCGATAGCACATAGCATATAGAGCGATGATCATAAAATCATTCAAAAACATATTACATGAATTAATCGTACACATTGTATCTTGTCCAAAAGGAAAACCACATTTATTGAAAAACAGAAGTAAATATCCCAGCCCAATGGTCAACATGATGCTTTCCTAAAATGCTGGAATCCAATGCATGAACCTGCTTACTTTCCTGAGAAAACATGAAAGTAAAAATGTGGGGGTCAACACGAGGTTGGTGAATTCACAGGTTTAATTAAATAAAGTATTAATATGCAAAGCATCACGAAGGTAGCAGGACATCACAGCCCAATACTACAGTAGTTCCTACTGCCCTGTAATAGAAGCTAGACATGATTTTCAGTACGCCCATTGGGTCTATCCTGATGTTTGTTTCCCTTAATCCGACAATGACATAAACCTGCTGCTCGGCCTAAGCATCACGTGACAGCTGATCACGACAGGCCGGGTGTTGTCAACACCCGAATAGTACTATCCATACATTTCGCGCTACACTATTAACTATTACAGTCCACGGGAATGGGGTAACAGTAGGCAATAAATCGTTGTTGTCTGTGCATGCTTGCATAAAAATAAAAGTTGGCATGTTTTCTCCCCCAGTTATAAAACAGTAAAGATGGGGCCATGAACTCACCTTAGTGATAATGTGGTAGTGAAGATGATGTCACAGTATAGTCACGTACTGGAGAAATTACCTAAGTAATTTGAATGTCTCAGTGAATGTAGAAATAATTATGCATGTCAAATGGTGCATATGCAAAATGTATGATCACAGTTTATAGCTTGATACGTTGGCTTAATTTATTCACAATAAATTAAGGAGGTGTTTATATATATTGTTTTCAAGGAAATAATATATATTAATATACGAGTTCATGTTTAAGGGAAAGGTATAGTAAATTAAATAAATCCACATGTTTTATTTAATTTAAAATGAAGAATAAACTTTATACCTTATTATGATTTTAAGGTTTCACAAAAGAGATGGTTAAACGATTTTGTTAATATCGTAAAGTTGTAATTTAATATAAATAATCCGTTTTATGATAACCTTTTTTAAATAATTAAATTGGGATTACACTTGTAAATAAATATATGGTTTAGAAATCTTGTTATATTTTTATCCGTTAAAGTTATCACGTCGTTAGTCCTTGTCGGTTATCCCGTTTAATAAAAACGCCCCTAGGGCTTGATAAACTTCTGGGAAAAGGCAAAATACCCCCCTCCAATCCCACGGCATAAAAATAAATGGGATTAGGGTTTGATTAAAGTTTCAAAAAGTCACAAATGGTCCTTGTAGTTCATTAGTACACACGGTTTGATTTTTGGTACCCTTTAGTTTCAAAAATATCATAACCGGCCCTTGTATTTTATATAAGTCACGAAAATGATTTAAGATTTCTATTGTTTCTCAAAACTTGCCATATCTTTTAGAACTTGTCATAAATGGCCCAAAAAGTCTCTTGATTAAATCAAATGGGCTAAAATGGCCCATTAAGGTCACGGTTTGTGTATGTTTAAGCTTAATGGGCTTAAATGGCCCAACAAGGGTCTCGGTTCATTTTAATTAGGTTTTACCAAGTTAAATAAATTTTTACCGAGTGGTAAAAATAGTAATTAAGGTTTCTATTTTAACATTTCACTATTGGGTCCAATCTTTCACCAAATTACACAACCGGCACAAAAAGTAACACTTGTTTTCCTTTAATGGGCTACACGGCCCATTTAACATTCGGCTAAGGTAAAAGGTTTGGGCTTGGTAAAATTTGGTGGTAACTTGGTAAATATTAGTTTTCCACTAATGGGCTTATGAATTTCTATATGGGCTTATATAAATCCGGCTTATATTTCTTTTATTACCACTAGGCTTATATAGTTTCGGCTTATATTTTTATTATTACCCATGAGCTTATATAGGTTCGGCTTATATTAATTTTATTACCCATGAGCTTATATAGTTTCGGCTTATAATAAATTTTACACATGAGCTTATATAAATTTTGGCTTATATTTATATTACTTTCAAGCTTATTGTTTTGAAGGCTTATGGGCTTATTTTAAGGCTTTAATGATTTGGCTTATATTAATGTTATCATGTTTTTAGCTTATATTTTCCTAAGGTAATATTCGGCTAAAATGATTTATAGATTAGTTTGACTTAGGGTGACTTTCATAAGTTCATATCTAGCTCAAATGATTTATGGGGATTAGAAAACTAGCTTAAAGCTCTCATTAGTACGCGGCTTATATATGTTTTAAGGCAAGGAAAAATGCTAACGCACCTATAGATCCATATATACGTGTTTTCAAGGATTTACAACTTAAGGCTTCCCAATTTTTATTTATGCCGTGTGTTTATAAGTTACCTAGAGTGGGATTAAGAACTTTTACGTATGCATGTATACTATCCTCAATATGTTTATCATGGGGATGCATGAAACGTGACAATGAATAAGAAAAGTATAGGGAAGTTCATGCTTACTTGTTTTTGCAAAATGTAGACGAAAAGAGATGAAAATGAGGTGGCTTATAATCACACAAGTCTTAGGAGACTTTACTTCACGTCTTCAATGCTAGATTCGGGTAGTAAATGTGATAGCTTGAGGTTTGTTTAGTCTAGGTATGTTGTGAGGATTTTTGATCCGAGTGTTTTGTGGTGAGGGAGAGTAATGTGTGTCTTATGTGATACTTATTCAAATTGAAGCAAGAGAGGAGTGGCTAGGGAGTGAGACACGGCAAGAGAGAGAGATGGCAAGATTTTGCTAGCTTTGTTTTGTACACTAAGGTACTAAACCTTAAATGCCCAAATATGTACAAGGTTGGTAGGGCTTTGGGTGTGTCTACCGTGGCATTTGGGGTTCCAAGAAGGGTGGAAGGATGTGCAAGTAATCATGGTTCAAGGTTTGTACAAATTGGTGTATGGTGTGGGATGGTTACACGGCTCAAGACAAAGGAGAAGATTGAGGTGTCTTAAGTTCCTTAATCATCTCTTAGTACATTCATAAATGCTAGTTTAGTACATATTTACCCATGGTTTTAGGAGTGTAAAACCAAACCGGCGGTTTTGGGTATTATTTAGGGAGGGAAATATAGTTTATGTATTAAGTTGTTAATTAAATGTTATGTGATAAAAGTTTGTAAGATTTTAGTGAAAAGGTTTGTGGTTAAGTGTTTATGTACGGGTAGGAATAGGTTCGGGTCCGTTTTGCTCATTAGTCGGGTTAAATATGTGTGTCAAATGATTTTAAGTTATAGTAATGTGAGTAAGCCCGGGTTTTTAAGTGTTCAAGTTACGTTTAGTGCCTTTTTGGTGAAAGAATGGTCCCTAGGTAGTTACATTAGTACATTTACGTATAAAATATATTCGTAGTATGATTTATTAAATAATCATATGTAAAAGTGATAGTTAGGGTTGTCTGAAATCATTTACTGTAAAAATATATATATATATATATATATATCTTATTTAAATTCACCATTGTTTATATATTTATAAATAGGTAATCAGTCATATACTGTGATCATGACGTTGTTCTTGGAGAAAAATCAGTGGGATGTATGCAAGTGATCATATGTTTCAAAAGACTCAAAGTCCTTTATGTTAGGTCATTTGTTGTCCTGCATGATTACTGAAATATAATCATACAAATGTAGTCACATTTTTGTGATAAAAATGTATAGTCACAATATAATTGTGATATGGTTGCTGTAATGTTAAGATGATGCATGCTTATGAAATGCATGTGATGGTTCAAATGATTCATGCAAGGAAAAGTGGTATAAAATATTTAGATATCATGAAGTGACGTACATAATGTTCACAAGTCAAAACCTGAAATCTCAGGTTTTACATGATTGTTTTGGTAATATAACGGGATCTGGACATCAAGATTTTAAGATTTATGAGAGATAATTTATAGTATTGAGATGAATATGGTGGAGGAGAAAATTAAAAAAAAAATAAAGTATTGTATTTGTTTAAGATATGGTTTTGTCAAAATTTGATAGCTGTGAGTGACGGTAACCTTGATTATTTTTGTCAAAATTGGTATTATCAAATTTTACTTTTATCAAAATTACTCTTTCATTCATTCTTTTGGTTTTTTTTCATTCATTCTAAATCCTACTGTATGGTTTTTAGATATGGGTAAAAACTAAAAATTACGTAGTAATAAAAATGTATGTCAAATTAAAAAGCACAAATTTTTAAAAAATATAATGATAGTCTTAGTTTTTTTTTTCTTCTTAACGCTAAAAAACATCCATGTTACTTGAGTATCATGCTATCATTAGTTCAATCTTAAGTCATTAGTCATTATATAGCTAAAAAATGTGCCATGAAAAAAAACACTTCAAAAACAATTTTTTCCGAAAAATACAATTATACGGGTACCCGCCGCCGCATCGCGCGGGTACCCGACTAATATATGAAATGTATCAAAGGGTCTGTCCTCATATCTGAAAGAATCTTAAAACAGTCTCTAGCTAGGCTATGTTTAGTAAGTGAGCTTATCACAACTTATCATAATGCGAGTTTATTAATTTTTTTTAAAAAAATAAGATAGTATTAAAAATTAGTTTCGTTTGGTTGACATAACTTGAAATAGCTTGTTAAAAAAATAAGCTCTTAAATGACATTCTAGCTAAAATAGAATGTAAAAATAAAGTCAAGCTACATGCTCGAGCATCCAGCTCCAACAATCCAACAATCTGCTCCGACTCCTAAGAATGCCAAAGATAATCCTTAATTGGTTACATCTTTTCATAAAATTGGATTCACGAATAAGAAAAGATGTTGATGCGCATTGTTAAATCTTCCTAAAAAATCTTCATACACACACAATCATATAATATTTATTTTTTCTACTTATTATCTCTCCTGATCTAAACCGTTCTATCACATGTCAGGATCCAGTGTGTAGGAAGATTTGTAGGAGGTTTTTTTAGGAGGAAATAGCATTTTTGTTTAAGTTTATTTGCATACCATACTTTTCTTTTGGATATGAGGGGACTCATCCCCACCATCCATCTTATTTTAATCCAATAGATAAAATTAAGCATAAAATATATTTCACCCTATTTTTTTCAAACATTAATATCTTTTAAACCGTTAATCGTTATGCGAAAAAAACATACCGTTACAAAGAGCATTTAGTTATCATTCCATATATATGCTATATGATACACTTTCGAAAAAAAAATTATTTTCCATTTTTTTCACGTTTTCGAAAATTATCATATATGATACTAATATCATGTATGACGAGTATCATATATGATAACAACCATATCATATATGATTTAACATTGTTATCATATATGATAAAACAGTATTATCATATATGATATTTCACGTAAATTTTAACAAGAAGAAAAAAAACGAATTTTTTTCTTCGAAAGTATATCATAATGCATATTGCTAGAAAAATAATTAAACGCTCGTCGTGATGGTATAATTATTTTCCTTTAATACTTAACGATTTAAAAGATATTTAAATTATAAAAAATAAGTAAAAAATAAAATATATTTAATGTTATCCATTAAATGAAAATAAGATGGATGGTTGAGATGAGTCATCTAATATTCAAAGAAAAGTATAGGTTGTGTTTAGTAATGGAAAAATGGATGTTTTCTAGAGAGATTTTCTTTGAAAAAAGAAAAGGTGTTCAAATTGATATTTTTCTAAAACTTTTCTTGAAAAAATAGAAAACCTATTTTCCACATGTATAAGGGGTGGCAATTTGTGTCGGGTTCGGGTTAGCGGGTTCGGGTTGTCAGGTTGGTGGGTCAGAAAATCCAACCCAAACCTAACTCATTTAAATAATCGGGTCAGTTATGTCAACCCTAACCCATTTACACATAACCGGAACCTAACCCATTTAACCCATGTATATATTTGGGTTGACGTTAAACATGTTACATAGGTTGAATAGGTTAAACGGGTTTATATATTGATCCATTTAACAAGTTTTATATATAAAAGTAGACACATTACACGTGTTAAACATGTTAAATGTGTTTATGTTCGGTCTATTTAACCTAGTTAACACGTATGGTAAAATATTAATCATTTTTAATATAAGGAAAAAAATCTTAAACGGGTTGTCAGGTCGACCTGCTTAATTTTTTTCCAACCCAAACCTAACCTGTTTAATAAAAGGGTCAGATAGCCCGACCCAAACCTGACCTAAAATTCAATATATTCAACCCGAACCTGTTAATTTTCGTGTCGGTTTCAGGTCGGGTTTCGTGTCAGGTCAGAAATTGCCACCCTTACTGTATAACTAATATTTAGAAAACTACTTTTATGAGATTTCCATATTTTTCTCTTTTCAACATAAGTCAAGGTTTTCTATTTTATTTAGAAAACTATTTTTATTATTGTTAATATGTATATTGTTACTACATCCGTTTTAAAATAAGTGTTAATTTTTAACTTTCGAAGTCTTTTTTTTATAACTTTAACCTTGTTGTGTGCGTTAAATGATACTCTTTGAAAATTATATGGATGGATAGAATTTTAAATGTATTTTATATTGATATTAACAAATATATTTACGATCAAAGTTTCGGAAAAAGACTTTAAAAGTCAAATGTGGACACTTACTTTGAGACTGATGAAGTATTAAATAGTGTTAATAACTCTATATGTATGACATTGTTATGGTGATATACGGTTTTAAATTTAGCTTAAAATAGTGTTGATATTTACGTTGTTCGCTTGTGATTTTTTCAAAATGATTAAAAATTTCAATTGTTGCTTTGAATAGTTGTTCGATTTGAAATTGTTCGTTTCAGAATTATTATTTGGTATAGGAGTATAATATATTCGATTGACTAGAATAGCGATAGAAAACAATAAAATTTAAATATGTTTTCAAGTTTTCATGGGTTCTCTAGAGAAAGAATAACTTCTCCATTTTCAAGAAAACTAAAAAATGGAAACTAGAAAATAACTCTTCTGAGCCCAACATGTTATCATGGTATAAGCCCAAAAGATGAAAGGAGCCCAAGTAGCCCAAAAGCCAAAAATAGTAAGTTAGTTAGTTTAACTGGTTTGAGACTTGACTAGGGGCGCCGGAATTGATTCATAGTCATGTATTGTTATTTGCTGCTGTTGATTCAATTCACCATCTCTTTCATAATTATTAGCAACTAATCATATATATAGTTTCTATAAATGGAAGGTGTTGTTTTATCACCATCAAGATGTGTGTTTCTGAGGCCAACACATACATATATACCCACTAAGTGTCTCTTTCAACAAACAGTTTACAAGAACAACAATTTGAAAACAAACAATCATAATCTGGTTGGTGTTCAAAGAGGAGGAAATGCTACTGCTGTTGTTGTTCTTGCTGCTGCTGTTTCTGGCAATAACACAGAACCAGAAGATAATGATTATATTATTGATACTCAAGATGAAAAAGAAGAAGAAACAGAAACCAAATCAGTAGTAGTAGAACCACTTGCTTTTGTTGATCTTCAAGTAACGCAACCAAAACAACAGACTACTGATAGTAGTAATAATGGCTTTGCTGCTGCTGCTGCTGCTGCTCTTTCTACTCCTCTTCTGGTACATACTATACTTACTAGTGTTGCTATATCCTCCTACACATACAATAATATTTTATATTTTATCTCCACTCATTATCTCTCCGCATCTAAACCGTCAGTTGTGACACGTGTCAGGATCCTGTGAAGGCATATAAGTAGGAAAGAATTGTAGGAGGATAAATCATTTCTCTATACTTATTTGTTTTAGCTTATAGTATAAAATGTAAGCCTATTTCGCCTTATATAACATAACCCTCAATCTGGTACCTTATTTACAGACTTATGGGCTTATCTAACTTTGTTATGATATCCTAAACTTATATAAGCCCATAACTCACCTATAAGCTTAAAAAAAGTAAACGAAAGTAGGTGAAACTAAAAAATGGTTGTGTTCTTGAGTCACTTAATAAAGAAAATGGAAGGAAAAGAATGAAAAATTAGTGTAATTTGAATGATTTTGAAAGTAAAGTGTTTCCTTCCAATATTGGGGTGAAACTATTTACTTCCATTTTCTTTCCTTTCCTTTAATGATAGATCTTGAGAACATATTAGAGTTTATGAAATATATGCCGAAATATAGGTTTATTTTTTGCTTAAGGGGGTGTTTGTTTTAGCTTATATAATGGGCTTATATAAGCCTATGTTTAATAAGCTTATGAGCCCATGGCTTATATAAGCTTAAGTTAACATGAGGGTAAAATGATAAATATGTTATATAAGCCCAAACCTTCATAAAAAAAGCCACATTTTTGTGGCTTATCAAAACACCCATATATAAGCTTATAAGCCTACTTATATAAGCTTAGCCAAACACTTGGTTTGGGCTTATAAGCTTATACAAGCTAATAAGCTTATAAGGCCATTATATAAGCTAAAACAAACACCCTCTATATAACGCAAGCCTTAAATTTGTGGCTTATTATAACAAACTTATATAAGCCCATAAGTCACCTATAAGCTTAAAAAATTAGAGTTTATGATATATAAGCCGAAATATGGTTTATTTTCGGCTTATATAAGGTAAGCGCTAAATTTGTGGCTTATTTTGAGACTTAGGGGCTTATATCAGTTTATCATGATATAACAAACTTATATAAGCCCATGAGTCTCTAAATAAGCTACCAGATTGAGGCTTATGTTATATAATCCGAAATCAGCTTACATTTTATAAGCCAAACCAAACACCCCCTAAATATATTTGTTTTCGTTAAACTGTTACTGTTTTTTCTTTAATCCCTGCCTGCACACTTACATTTTTCGGATTCCCTACTTTCGGATTTATCGTATTTGTCTACATTCTACCTCCCAATACCCTGCCCCGACAGGATTCGGAATGTTGTTTGCGAGATCATATGTTAGTCATTAGTGAAACAAAGAAACTAACTAGCTACTACATTGCCTAGTTGTTTGTTCTTCGTATGTTTTCGTTAAACTGTTTCTGTTTTTTCTTTAATCCCACCTGTACACTTTACATTTCTCTCCCTACTTGATTTATCCAATCTTTCGAGCTTATCCGACAAGATTCGGAATGTTGTTGTAGTTTATGAGATCATATGGTAGTAATTGGTAAAACAAACAAACAGACGGCTAGGATCTGTCTACATTCGACCTCTATATACCCGACGGTAATCAGTATATATGGTAGTAATTAGTAAAAGAGACAAACTAGCTACCACATTGCCTAGTTGTTTGTTCTTCAAATATTCTTTACCGCTTATGAAATTCTCTGCATTCTACCTCCCAATACCTCGCCCTGACAGGATTGCGTATGTTGTTGTTTACGAGATCACGTGGTAGTAGTAATAAGTAAAACAAAGAAACTAACTAACTAGCTACCACATTGCCTAGTTGTTTGTTCATTATCAGCAGGGGCGGATGCATCCATTGGGTTTTTGGGGCCGATAAGATGAGAATTTTAGTGAGCTTTTTTCTTCAACTTCGGGGGTGTTTGTTTAAGCTTATATGTGGCTTATGAGCTTATTTGTGTTTCAACTTATATTTCGTAAGCTTCAATTTTCCGGCTTATTTCCAGCCTTGTGGGCTTTATAATATGATTATTAGTGATATGATAAACTTATATAAGCCCATAAGTCTGGAAATAAGCTCGAAAATTGGGGCTTATGAAATATAAGCTGAAATCAAATAAGCTCGTAAGCCCACATCTAAGCTCGTAAGCCCTCCATTGAAAACTCAAATTGACCCCACCCACATACTAAAACCTAACATTCAACGGTCTAAAACCTTGTAAATTCTTCGTCTTTATGTAGAAATACTCGATTTATCATTTTGATACTGGTTTTTTTTCTGCATTTTTTTGCTATTGTCAAAAGAAAAAAAATGTGCCCCCCCACAGCGTAATATCCTGGTTCTGCCACTGTTTATTAGTTGTAACGGCTAGACAGTGCGGTGCTTTGCCATGTTGCCTGAACCTTTTTTGATCTGATATATTTACAAGGGTTAAAACCCGTTACCCCAAAAAAAGCTAGCTAGCACAAATCATATTCCATCATGTAATTAATGTAGAAACTATTCTTCAAATGGCTGCTCAACCTTTCATCTTTTCTCAAAAAGGATCAGAATCCAACCATCACGCCTGCCACCGCAAATTCATCACACCATGGAACCACAAGCACTAGGGCTGGTCTTTTCAGAACCCCAATATCTGGCGGCGTTCAGAGTGCTACCTCCGTTCACGACTTGCCTCCACCACCATTGGCTGTCCGCAACCTCATGGAACAGGCTAGGTTTGCTCACTTGTGTACTGTCATGTCCCGGATGCACCACCGTCGTGAGGGCTACCCTTTTGGTTCACTCGTTGACTTTGCAACTGACGAAATGGGCCGTAAGTTACTCACTTCCTTCCAAATTCCTTTTTCTATACTTTCCTCGTTCATTATATATGACGTAGATGATTACAAATCTTATTTATAAAACTTGCTGCAGATCCCATATTTTCTTTCTCTCCGTTAGCTATACACACCAGGAACTTGTTAGCCGACCCAAGGTGTACACTGGTCGTGCAGGTTAGCATGCTAAGCACAGAATTAATCATCTTTGAGTAGCTCGTGCCCGTCTCTGTTTATATACCTATTCATGACAGTTGGTTTTCACAGATACCGGGATGGAGTGGCTTATCAAATGCAAGGGTTACCATTTTTGGCGATGTTTTCCCTCTTCCTGAAGATCAGCAGGTTGCTGTTTTTTTTCGCAAATATATCTGCAGTTCCACAGTTTAGCATTACGAATAACTTGTTTCTGTTTCTATTAGTGACCCGTTAGTAATATTTATGTACTGATATGTGGTTTTCTCGTCTAGGAATGGGCTCATAAGCAGTATATAGCAAAACATCAGCAGGGGCCTTCACAGAAATGGGGAAACTTTTACTACTTCCGAATGCAGAATATAAGGTTCTTTTCGTAGCACGTGCTTATAGTACTCGTTTTTTTTTAGTATTCCATGTGTTTTGTAAGAACTGTTTCCGCTGGTTTTCTGAATGCTGTTATTCTCTGAATACAAACGCTTCTTGGAACCTGCGGTCTCTGTAGTGATATATACTTTATTGGAGGTTTCGGGACTGTTGCTTGGGTTAATATAAGTGAATACGAGGCTCTTCGACCTGACAAGATTGCTGTTGACGGGGGTGAGCAGAATCTCAAGGTGAGTTGCGTTAATACATTTTCTATTGTTCGGGCGTAGGATGGTTTTAGGCATAAAGCTGACCAGCAGCAAAATGATGACGATGATGATGATACATGCATCTTTGGCAGGAGCTCAACGCCATATTCTCAAAGCCTATCAAAGAGCTGCTGTCGATGGAAACAGAAGTAGATGATGCAGCGCTGATATCAATAGATAGCAAGGGAACAGATGTTCGTGTGCGTCAAGGTGCACAGGTAACTAGTAAAAACACCCTTCGTAAGACATCTTTTGTTAGTCGAGGTTCATTAATACTGTACCATCTCTGTGTGTTTGTTTGTGGCAGTTTAACATACAAAGGTTAGCGTTCGAAGAAGGGCACGGGGTTGAAACTCTCGAGGAAGCCAAAGCGGCACTATGGAACTTGATTCACAGAGGTGGTGGGTTAAAGTTGGAGCGTAAATCTTGACGCTCGTATGCAACTAAGCTTTTGAAGTTTGACTAAATTGCAGGGGAGTAAGCAGCAAATAAAAATGGGCGTGGAGTAGTCAAAAGAGAGACCTAAGCATATACCCCGACCGACCGAATCACAATGCTGACGGGTTAAATTGTTGGGGAGGGACTTTATACTCGTTTCTCTTTGTGTATCAGTACAACAATTTGGAGACGCTAGCTGCAAGTGGCTTGTAACTCGATAATAGGCTGGGATTATGAGTTTCCTTTGAAAGTACACATACGAGTTTATTTATCATCTAAATATTTTCGCTATATTTTTCATAATGTCGCTGCTGTTAGTTGCATTACCATCATATTTCGGTTGTTAGCGACCAGTTTCTAATTTCTGAAGTAGCGTAAACTCGGTGCTTGGGGTTAAAGATGTTGCGAAGGCCAGGAACTTGAGAATACACAGGTTTTCCCAACGAACCTTCCTGTAAATTATATCCTAGCCATCATCCGATCGGTGCATAATGAAAAAATAAACCGAATACAGAAAGGGATTTGAAGCAATTTGCATTATGTAAAATCAATTTGGTACAAGCCAGGCTACACTCGACACTCGAGTAGCCAAATTTTCGTCCACTATAAACAAGAAAGAATAGGATGTGTTCAACGCAAGAGACTCATAAGCGGATAAATAAACCATCTGTACTCGTAAAAATACATCTCAATGAACTGTAATTATCTTTCAACAGACCAATATACAATTTGAACCGCAAGAAAATATGGTATATCCGGCCGCTCAACACACGCAAGCACAGCTTCATACGAAGTCTTCACTTCTGAAACACTACTACCGCTCAGGTATCAGTTGCCTGAAAAGAAATCGATTCCCGTGTCCCAGGAACCAATAACAGATTATAAACAAAGAATACTGTGACAACATAGGTAAGTTCGAGGCTCTCAAAGATGAAAATTGGATGATAAATCTATGTGCAACATCGGCTAAACGACTACCTAAGTGAAGCTAAGTACATGCATTAGCGGCTAAATAGTTAGTCCACTATAGTTTCTCGACTAAATTATATAGATTCTCAGACAGGGAATCATATTGAATCAACCTAAACGACTACCTAAGTGAAACTAGGTACATGTTATCTAGCTTTTCTGCACACGATCCGTTGGTCTTAAACATATCCTGACCTATCTTTCCTACCAGGCCTGATTATAAGACACGTCTGCAATCGGAAAAGATATGCTAATAAGTACAAAAGACGAAGCTTACCATATATCTTAATGCATTTGTGCATTGAGAGCTCAATAAAGACCCAACATTCTTAGCTCTGTAACATGGCTCGGGTCAAGTTCCGTAGCATCCTTGTTGACTTCTCGGTCTTCTACAATGTATTCCTGGTATACGAAACAAAACAAGACGAGGATGAATACATGTCCCGAGTTGCAGATGAAGAAATAATTTCTTTTAAAGATCTGCATAAAGCCGAGTACTAATAGCAACAAACATTCGTTAACTTTTTTTTTAATACCGATCACTTTGTTTAGGATATGTGCTTCCTTGTCACGAATGTCACATAGCTACTTCTACGTACAGGTTGTTTAGCTACTAGTATAGATCGTTTTTCGTAAAAGATATCAGATGGCAAGAGCTAACCTTGGTGAGTTCTTGTTTGGCAAGAATGTGATAGTGTCGTTCGTTGATTTTCTGGCCACATATTATGGCTATAAAGAAACCATAGAGCAAGCCGACCAAAACGATTGCTAAGACTGAAATTAGAAAATTATTAGCAGGCGGCTATGATTTGACTTAGAGGGTGTTTGTTTTAGCTTATATAGTGAGCTTATAAGCTTATTAGCTTATATAAGCTTATAAGCCAAAACTAAGTGTTTGGTTAAGCTTATATAAGTGGGCTTATAAGCTTATATAAGGAGGTTTTGGTAAGCAAAGAATTTGTGGCTTATGTAAGGTTAATTGAGTTTATATAAAAATATTACCTAAAAAGACTTTTATACCCTTATTTAATAATTACTATCCTTTTTATTTTTATGTATTTTTTTGTCATTTTACTATATTAGTGATATAAGCTAAACCAAACACTTAACAAAGGCTTATAAGCTTATTATATAAAAGCCATAATTTGCTTATATAATATAAGCCTAAGCCCACTTATAAGCTTAACCAAACACCCTCTTAGTTGTGGAAAAGATATAGGATTGACGTGCGTACCAGCCATTGTGTAGAATCCATATGGATGTTCTTCATACCCAAACATTTCCCGAAGTTCATCCCCGTAAAATTTGTAGACCAGCACACCTAAGAAGGCTACAATCTGTTCAAACAAACGCAAGTGAATAAAATGTGTATGTATGGTAGGAAGACGAAACGAAAGGAAAGGAAAGGAGGGCTATATACCAGTTGAACAATAACGAAGATGAAAGCATGATCTCGTGCAACAAGCAGCTGAAACTTGAACCTCAACCACCAACGGTCAGGAGGGACATTAGCACGGAGAATAAAGACAGCCCTGCATTCAGTGCAGTGAGAGAAAGCAAACCCTTCCCTGGTAGATCGCCAATTGTCAAGACAAGCCCTGTGAACATATTTCTGGGTGCCTTTACAATGGCAAGGCGCAATGAGATCGTCTCCTTCAGTTTCAAGGCAAATGCGACACTGTGGTTGCTGGTCTGAATTAGCGTTTACCAAGCTAGTATTTTCATTTATATCGTCATCATCAGACGAAGTAGGAGCTTGTTCTACAGATATAGAACAATCAACTAGATTCGTCGTTGTCGTTGTTGTTGTTGTTATCTCGTCAAATGTAGAAGAACCAGCGTTATTGTTGTCGTTATTTAAAATGCTGGGTTCTGTTTCTTTTAGACCATCATTCGTCATGATCAAATCCAAATTTGTACCATTATTTCAGCCGGACCAAGGCGAGCAGGCTAGCAGGCTAGCGGCACAGCTTGTTGCTCGTTCGCGTAAATCCTATACTGAAAATGAAATAAAACCAACCAAATTATGTATGTACTAACAACAAAAATCTACTACTACTACTACTCTTGAAAAACAAAGGGACTAGTATTTATTTATTATAAAATAAGTCAGCCAGGTAACAAGTTGCGTCGCTGGCTTCTTTTATAGTATTAAATACAACGTTCGTGAATTTAGGTGTTAAAATATTACTGTTCACAACACACGTTGGAATTAGTCGGCTTGCAATGTCAAGTCAGATAACAAAACCAAATTATGTACTAGCAACAAACATCTACTACTACTACTCATGAAAAACAAGGGGACTAGTATTTATTTATTATAAAATAAGTCAGACAGGTAACAAGTTGCGTCGCTGGCTTTTTTTATTGTATTAAATATAACGTTTGTGGATATAGGTGTCAAAACATTACTGTTCATAACACGTTGAGATTAGTCGGCTCGCAATGTCAAGTCAGATAACAAAAAATATGAAATGATAGAGCTGCAGATCTTACATGATTTAAATAGTTAATAGTAATATAAATAGAAGAAAATAATAAATGATGATTACAGAGTGACTGACCTGAATTAATATTAATGAACAATTATTAATGAGAACCAACAAGGTTGTTTGTTTTGTTTCATCAATCAATCTGTTGCAGATTTAAGGAACAAGTTTTTTTAATGTTTTTCCTTTTTTTAATATGTTTTTTAGGAGAAAAGATATGGGCCAAACCTCCAAAGCCCAATATCATGTGAATATCCATATGAATAAACCAAACAAGCATTCTATGATTCTGATTACCACTAAACAAACACACACCATGTAATGAAATGAGTAATTTTTTTTAACAGCAGTTAGTGGTTAGTGATTCGAATTTGCAGTGATATTCAATTGGGCAGTATACAAGCCTTAAAAATTCTTCTTAAACACTCTCATTTCTATCAATTCGGGTCTCTGAAGGTATTTAGTGAGACTCAAACTTGAGACCTCACCAAAAATACTTCTCCAAGGTTATCTTTGGTTAGGGGTGGGAATCAGGTCGGGTCAGGTCAACCGGGTTTGGGTTAAGTCGAGGCGGGTCAAGTCGGGTCAAGACTCAAAAAAATCATACTCGAACCCAAGCCTAATTAAAACTCGGGTTCGGGTCAATTCGGGTTTTGGTCAACTCGAGTATAAAAGTATAAAATTTGGCTTGTTTAGGTGTTAATACAATGTAAAATGTGTTATTCGAGTTGGGTTAGTCGGGTTGGGGTCAAGTCGGGTCGGGTCAAGTCGGGTCAAGGCTAAAAAATATAAACCCGAACCCGAGTCTAATTAGAACTCGTGTCAATTCGGATCAAATCGAATTGACCCGAATACTTTTTTGGATCCGAGTGACCCGACCCGAATAGGCTTATTCGCATTTGGGTTCAGGTCAGGTTCGGGTCGGGTCAACTTTTTTGACACCTCTATCTTTGGTGGCCAACTAAGCCGCTCATTTGATTGAAATGAATATAGTAATTAAATGAGTAATTAATGTTTTATTGGCCTATTTGATTGTCAAGTATTAGAAAATCATTATGTATGTTGTTTGGTACGATGCAATGGACATTGTAAAGGAATGAAATAAGATATGACAATATGTGATTACATGTCGTAATGGAATGAAAAAAAAAACTAATATAACATTTGGTATGTTGCAATAAAAAAAGAATAAAAAGATTATTACGATGTAATGAAAAAATGTTTTTGCTTGCATTTATTGAATATAATGGTTCATTACGAGGAATGGCCCATTACACTAAAACCATTCTTTAAAGGTCCCTTTTTTGTTCATTATATCTCGTAATGGAATCAAAATTACATAAAACTCCATTATAACTAATCGCATTAAATAAATTTTCTAAAATTAATGGGTATTTAGTATTTTTATAATCGATTCCACTACATCTTATCATAATAACAGTAATATACTACTACATTACACTATTCATTTCATTATGTCGTTCATTACATTCATTTGACATTTCATTCATTCCTACCAATCGAACCCTAGAGCTGGCTATGTAATGAAATTGGTGGTTACAAGCGTAACAGAATTAAACGATGAAGAAACCATTCCATTACGAAGCTCAAAACAAACACAAAAATCATGTTTCATTACAATGATGTATCTATTACACCTATTAATGCATACCAAACGCTATGTAACGTTGAAGTGTCTCATGTCATAACATTCATATTTGTGAATGAAATCAGCAGATTGTGCTCATAAAAGCTCTTTCAAAAAGGCAACACGTATCCATGTTTTTAAACTTTATCTTTATTACTTATGAAAACACATGAATAAATACAGAATACAACGGCTTCTTTCTAGCCATATTAATCAGGATTCATGTTTCCATATACGCGTTGTTAGACATGAATAAAGGGCCTGTGATGGAAAAAGCGTCAACACTTATCACGCGGGAGCGTTGTTTGTTGTGGTGTGTAGATTGTTTCTCGGTTAAGAGGTTATATGTTAGAGACGCAACATATGTTTGTAATATACATGTGATGTGGAGAACGCATTAGAGACGCAACATATGTCTGTAGTATACATGTGATGTACAGAACGCATAATCACCCCTATAATAACAAGAAGACAATGATTTTTAACTATAAATTATCAAAAAATGAAAGTGGTATAATTTTTGTTTTCAAAATGCATCTATTAATGTTAAATGGCTACGATGAGAAAACGTAAATGTAATTAATCAATTCAGATTTGTCCAAATAGATAACTAGAAGATGAGTATTAAAAATCACAATAATTTACTTTGAACATATCTTAAAGTGAATGGTAACCAAATCTACTCTACTTTTGATGGCGTATAGCATGGATACGGCCCATTGGGCCTAAAACCATACATCAAACCTTAGGCCTAAACCCAAGTACACAAAAGCCCACCACGGTGGCAAAAGATTCAAACGGATCCGCTCCCAGCAAGCGAAGCCGCAACGCAATGACCGGACATACTTTCAGCAAGCATGTCCGAGACCCCTGCGGATAAATCCTCAAAGAGTCAATCCGCAGGACACGATTAGATAACAAACAGACAAATGGGCCTTTGGACCACAAAGGCCCACTCCTCAGGTACCATCAGAGAAACGAGGAAAGGCTCAGTACTTTTCCTTATAAATAGTACCCACTTGCACTCCAAACGAGGTATGATTTTCTCACTCATCTTTACACACACATATGTCTCAGAAGATATGATTACTCTCACACCGGAGTCTAAACGTGTGGTCCGTCCTCACGGTAAGGAGTAACATTATTACTTTACGTGTGTAGGAAATCGTCAACCATATATCTTGATAGTACAAGATACCTCACAACACAAGGCATCTAAGTACTTCTTGATGAGTACTTAGATCTACGTTCGACCCCGACCGATCAATGTACTAACTGTTAAATTTGAGGACTTAATCTGATAACCTTGTTTAACTATAAGGACTTATTGTGTCATGTTTATTCTTTCAGTTAGCTTAAAAGGACTTGGAGTGAAGGAGCTATTGGACTATAATGACTAAAGGTGGATGGAAGCTATTCTTGCTGTTGGACTTGGGCCTAAGCCCAAGAGAAGCCCATGTTGAAGCCCATGTATAACGGCTCTTAGCCTTAGGGTTTGGTTAAATCTGAGGAGCGTGTATCTCTTGTTATTATCGCCTCATTTGTATTTATGTGTTTTCTTCATAAAAACACACTTTGCTCTCTCTCTCTCTCTAGTTTGATCTCAGAAACCTTGTTTTATTTTGTTTTGATTGTAAGACTATGATCATGTAGATCATAGGGCTACACGTGAGTAGCACTGGTAGTCTTTAGTATTTTTCTTATTCAGTTTGTGTTCTTAAATCTTTGTTAATAAATGGTGTTTGAGGTGCTTCTGATCATGTTTTTCTACATGGTATCAGAGACAGGTTATTAAAACTCGATGAAAAATATTTTAGGGTTTGTTTAAAATTGGGGTTTTTTGGTTATTTATACTTTTTTTGAAAAGATCTGCTATTGAAATAGTGAGATTGTTAATATCCTACTTGAATCAAAGTTTTGAACCGTTAATTTTTTTGAGAAAAAATTAGGGTTTCTGAGATCTGCTCTCTTATTCATTATTATTGACGATTGGGTTGATTGGTGGTCTTGTCTCTTGATTAAAGTGATTTTCCCTAAATTTTTTTCGAAAAAAACAATTAGGGTTTCACTTTTGGTTGGTGGCTTGTTCGATTGGTGGTGATTCATTTTGTTTCCTTGTTGATTCGGTGGTTTGTTCGCTGGTTTGGTCACTTTCCCCAATTTTTTTCCTTGAAGAAATTTTTGGGGTTCGTGACTTAGAGATTCTGTCACATCTTAGACTAAGTGAATCTAAGAGCGACAGTTCGATTGAGCTTTGGTTTATAGCACTATAACACCTCTGCTTCTCTCTCTTTAATTGCTATCTACTTTTTGTCTGTTTTTTATTTTTATTGCTTGGCTATTTGGGGCTTTGGTAGTTTTTCTTTATTCATACCCTTTATTTGGATCCTCACTTGTTGCTTGCCTTTGACCTGCCACCCTTGAGTGGTTTGGATTCCTGGGAACTTTGTTTGTAGTATTGTGAGTTTATTTTTTGACCTTTTTTGACCCTTCACCATGTCTGAACATGGTGATGATGTTGCTATAAGTGTAACTGATCCAGTTACACTTATTAGTAAGCTTGACCTGAGTGATCCATTGCACTTGCACCCTAATGACTCAGTTGTTTTAACTGTTGTCACTGTGAAACTTAAGGTAACTGAAAATTATCAAGTTTGGGCTAATGCTATGTTAGTTGCTTTGGAAAGTAAAAATAAAATTGGTTTCATTGATGGTACTTGTAAAAGGTCTGTAACTGATGAGGTTTTAGCAAGGCAATGGGACAGGGTCAATGCTGTTGTGTTGGGTTGGATTCTTAACTCTATTTCTGAGGAACTTTTCCTTGGACAAATTTTTTCAAAAAAGGCCAAACATGTTTGGAAGAGCTAAAGGAAACATATCATAAGGTTGATGGTTCTGTCATGTTTAACTTGCACCATAAGATTAATACCTTGAAGCAAAATGGTTGTAACTTGTCTGATTATTATCATAAGTTGAATGCTCTCTGGAAACAATATGATGCTATGATTGAATTACCTGCTTGTGTTTGTACTGCTTCTAGTGAGTTTAAAAAACATAATCAGTTATTGAAACTTATGCCGTTTTTAATGGGGTTGGATGATTCTTATATGAGTATTAGGAGTTCTATATTGTCTAGGGAAAGTCTTCCTGATGTTAAGGGGGCTTATGCCATCATCTCTGCTGAGGAATCTCACAGAATGGCTTCTAGTAGTGGTTCTGGGCACTCTCAAAGGGCTTAGACCACTGCTTTTTTGTCTAATGGGCCTACCAGAAACAATGTTCAAAGAAATCAGAACCCTAATGCTAATATATTGAGACCCATAACCAACAACTTTAATCAGAATGGTAATCAAGGCAACTTTAGACCTAACAATGGTAATACTGGTTTTAGACCTAATAATCATAATGTTGTGAGACCCAACTTTACCTCTAATACTGAATTGGTTTGTGAAAACTGTGGGTACAATGGTCACACCATTGATAGGTGTTCTAAGATCATTGGGTACCCTAGTGATTTTGTTCATGGGAAAAAAAGGGAAACCAAAATTTCAAAGGAAACAATTTTGCTAATAACTCTGTTGGTTCTACTAGTGCTACTGGTTTTTCTGATGAACAAATGGCAACTCTTCTCTCTCTTTTTAAAGATAACAATGGATCTGGAAAGAATGTACAAGCCAATATGGTAGGTACTTATTTTAACTCTAGTAGGGTCTTCAATGACAATTTTGATAAGTTTTTTTGTTTCAACACTAGTTCTAAAATTGGTATGACTTACAATGGCAAGGTCATTAACTCTGGGGCTAGCCTACACATGACCAACAATGATAGTGAACTTGACAATGTGTTTGACATCTCTCATCTTAAAATTAAAGTCACTCACCCTAATGAAACTGAGGCTATTATATCTAAAATTGGTAATCTTAGACTTCCTAATGGTTTGACTTTAATGGATGTGTTGGTTATTCCTGAGTATTGTGTTACCTTAATCTCTGTGCATAAGTTGTCTAAACACAATAAAATCTTTGTTGTGTTTGATGAGAATAAGTGTTTCTTTGTTAATCAGGATTTGAATCTGAAAAATGTGTTGGGGACTGGTAAACAGTGTGGTGGTTTATACTATTTAGATACAAAAGGTACTAGTTGTAAAATTCAAAACTATCTTGTTACTTGCTCCTTGTCTCACTATGATTGGCATTGCAGACTTGGCCACCCTGCTGACCCTGCTCTTAATGTACTTAAACAGTCTTTGAAAATTGATAAAAATGACAAGACCTTTTTTTGTGAAATCTGTCAAAGAGCTAAGCAAACTAGGAAACCTTTTTCCGAAAACTAAGAAACTTGGTGATATTGTGCACTTAGATTTGCGGGGGTCCTTATAGGGTTGCCAGTCATTCTGGCCACAAGTATTTCTTAACTGTTGTGGATGATTACACTAGGGCTGTTTGGTTGTTTCTTATCAAAACTAAAGATGAAGTCTTCTCTTACATTCAAAATTTCTTTAATTTGATCAAAAATCAATTTAAGACTATTGTTAAGATCTTTAGAAGTGATAATGGAACTGAGTTTGTGAATCAAAACTATAAAACCTTTTGTGATAAAAATGGAATCATACATCAAACTTCTTGTGCTTATACTCCACAACAGAATGGGATTGTTGAAAGGAAACATAGACATCTATTAAATGTTGCTAGATGTCTTATGTTTCAAGGGGGAATTCCTCTTAAATATTGGACTAAATGTGTGCTAACTGCTACTTACCTTATTAACAGATTGCCCTCCTCCGTGCTTAATGGAAAAACCCCCTTTGAAATGATTTACCATACTTGTCCTAATCTCTCTCATATCAGAATGTTGGTTGTCTTTGTTTTGCTACTATTCTTAATAGTCATGATAAACTTGCTAACAGATCTGAGAAATGTGTTATGATGGGGTATTCTAGTTCTCAGAAGGGATGTAGGACTTATAGTCTTGATAGGAATCAGTTTTTTGTTTCTAGAGATGTTAAATTTTTTGAAACCATATTTCCTTTTAAAAATTCTACTTCTAATTTCAATAAAGACAATAATTCAAATGTTTTTCAAGACATAAATCTGTTGAACTTTTTTGACCTTGGTGACCCTGAACTTCCCTATGATGATGAGAGAGCAATGAAACATAATGGTGACAGTAGGTCACCAAGTGCTAGTAGCCCACCTCCAAGTCTAGGTGACACTGGAGACAATGGCATAGGCAATGATACCAGTGATGCCAACTTGAGTAGGGAAGAGGCCACCACACTTGATGAAAATGCTAATTTTGAGGGAAATTTAGAAATCAATCCCATTCCTTCCCCTCATGTTCAAAACATGGAAGGAAATCTTGGGAATGACTCTATAAACAATGTTCAGAGTGGTCAAGGTGTGAGGAGGTCCTCAAGACCTTCTGTTTTTCCCAAAAATTACAATGATTTTGTTGTCCAATCTAAAGTTAAGTATGGACTTGAAAAATTTGTTGGATATTCCAAACATGATAAATAAAATTTATGTTTTGTCACTCAACTTAACAAAATGAGTGAACCAAAAAGTTTTTTTGAAGCATCTCAGAATCATCTTTGGGTTGATGCTATGAACTCTAAACTTGCTGCCTTACTTGAAAATGACACTTGGGACATTGTTGAACTCCCTAAAGGTAGGAAGGCCTTAGGGTGTAAATGGATTTGGAAGTTAAAGTTTAAATCTAGTGGTGAATTGAGAGGTATAAGACTAGGGTTGTTGCCCAAGGCTTTGGCCAAAAAGAGGGAATTGATTATGATGAGACCTTTGCTCCTGTTATTAAGATGGTCATTGTTAGGTGTTTGATTAATCTTACTATCATGCAATCTTGGCCTGTTTTCCAACTTGATATCAATAATGCCTTTCTTTATGTTGACCTTGATGAAACTGTGTCCATGAAACCACCCTAAGGATATCTTCCTGGTGGTGAAAACTTGGTCTGTAGGCTTAAAAAATCCTTGTATGGGCTTAAACAAGCTCCTAGACAATGGAATGCCAAGCTGACCTCTGTTTTAAATGAAAATGGGTTTGTGCAGAGTAAGTCTGATTATTCTTTCTACACCAAGTCTTATGGTAATATCTTTCTTGCCCTGCTTGTGTATGTGGATGATATCATTATAACTGGAAATGACATTAGTGATAGAAAAGTTCAAAACTTTTTCAAAAACTAAGTTCATGATCAAAGACCTGGGTAGGCTCAAGTATTTTCTGGGTATTGAGATTGTGGATACTGATAATGGTGTTTGTTTAAACCAAAGAAAATATGTGCTTGACTTGTTGTCTGAATATGGGATGCTTGCTTGTAAACCTGCCAAGACCCCCTTGCCTTCTAAACTTGTCATCACCAATGAGCCTACTAGTGATGATCCATTACTTGCTAATATTGTGGATTATCAAAAACTCATGGGAAAGCTCATTTATTTAACTAACACCAGGCCTGACATATCTTATGATGTCCATTGCTTAAGCCAGTTTATGCACTCTCCTTTGAACTCTCATCTCAAAATTGCTTTTAAGATATTAAGATATCTTAAGAACTCACCAGGTTTGGGCATTCACTTCATAAGAAATTCTGGTATGACTCTTAATGCTTACTCTGATGCTGATTGGGCTAAATGTGTTGTCACTAGAAAATCTGTGATTGGGTATTGTGTCTTTATAAATGGGAACTTGGTTTCATGGAAAAGTAAAAAGCAAAATACTCTCTCTAAATCCTCTACTGAGGCAGAGTATAGAGCTCTTACCTCAGTAACCAGTGAAGTGATCTGGGTGCTCAAAGTCTTAAAAGACTTGCAATGTGATAATTTGCTCCCAGTCACACTTCACTGTAATAGCAATTCTGCTATCAAGATAGCAGCCAAACCTGTGTTTCATGAAAGAACAAAACATTTAGAAATTGATCTTCACTTTGTGAGAGAAATTTTTTTGAGTGGAGTTGTTAAAACAGAAAAAGTGGATTCTGCAAATCAAATTGCAGACATCCTTACAAAAGGGTTGGAAACAGATTTGTATAACAAGTTTGTCACAAAACTTGGTATGATTGACCTATATAGGTTATCAGATTAAGGGGGGATGTTAAATTTGAGGACTTAATCTGATAACCTTGTTTAACTATAAGGACTTATTGTGTCATGTTTATTCTTTCAGTTAGCTTGAAAGGACTTGGAGTGAAGGAGTTATTGGACTATAAGGACTAAAGGTGGATGGAAGCTATTCTTGCTGCTAGACTTGGGCCTAAGCCCAAGAGAAGCCCATGTTGAAGCCCATGTATAATGGCTCTTAGCCTTAGGGTTTGGTTAAATGTGAGGAGCGTGTATCTCTTGTTATTATCGCCTCATTTGTATCTGTGTGTTTTCTTCATAAAAACACATTTTGCTCTCTCTCTCTCTCTCTCTCTCTCTCTAGTTTGATCTCAGAAACCTTGTTTTATTTTGTTTTGATTGTAAGACTATGATCATGTAGATCATAGGGCTACACGTGAGTAGCACTGGTAGTCTTTAGTATTTTTCTTCTTCAGTTTGTTTTCTTAAATCTTTGTTAATAAAATGTTTTGGTGTTTGAGGTGCTTCTGATCATGTTTTTCTACACTAACAACTTTGTTGTGTGATATGGTGTTCCTTGTCTTGATGACAGCGAAACACATTAATTGTTACTTTATTATTTTTGGCACGTACAAAACGGGTGATGGATCATAAGCATTTGCTTTTTACTAGAGTTGCCAAAGTGAAAAACAATCTTGAGGTCGACATGACTTGAACTATATATGCAGATGTTAGATGGTTGATAAGTCTGCTTGGTGTTTATCAAGCTAGATGTGTATACCAGTAGCTTAATTAGTTTCTTTGAGTCTGATTATACAAATTTTTTATCTAAAATGATGTCATGTCAACTTGTTATAAGTTGACGAATGATACTAAACAACATCCATCTTTAACATAGGAGATTTTTGTTATAAAATACAAACAATTTATAATTTAAAGGAAACTGAAAAGACGATTACCTGATCGATCTAATTAATTTGTTTTTAACTTAAATTTGATATGTCTAATAAACCGGTTAGGTAAGTTCATTAAATCAGACATGAAAGATTGAGATGTATTTAGAACTCTATCTTACGTTGTGTTTTCGAGATCTTTCACTAAAGGAAAAGAAATAAAATGAAAGTAAAGGAAATAAAATGAAAATAAATTGAAAGAAAGTCGTGTTCTCAAATCTTTCATTATGGAAAAGAAAATGAAAGTAAATTAAAGTATTATTTGGTTGAATCTGAAAGAAATAAAAGTAAAGTGTTTCATCTCAATATTGGGATGAAACAATTTACTTCTATTTTCTTTTCATTTTCTTTAATAAAAGATCTCGAGAACACAAAGTTAATGTGTTATTTTTTGTGTCGGTTTCGAAGTATCAGATCAAAAAATTGCCAAGCTTAAGGCTACCTGCAACAGTGTGTAGTCGCAGTTGGTCGACTGATTTACAACACTTAAATCAACCCTAATTTGATCCTCGCATAACAACATGTCTTGCAGGAAATGAAAAACGAAATCGAGTCAACTTACAATTTAAATTACTAGTATTAGTTTTTAATTACTATTATAATGTTTTTATTTTATTTGAATTATTATGTAATGATTTTTTTATTTAGTGTAATCTTTTTTATTAAATGTAATGTTTTTATTTATTGAATAAAAATAAATTGAACTTGATCGCCTTATTGTGGTAACTAGATCGTTGTAGGTTATCGGAGAAAAAAGTTGATGTGTCAGAAAAAATGTAAATCGCATTAGAGGCTTGTTTACTTTTTTAAGTGCTATTATATTAGCCTCTTAATTAGCCTCTTAGTGGGAAGAAAGAGGTTTTTATGTAAGTATGTAAGGCTGGACACAACAGCGACCATGTGCGACCCTGATTTTTCTGCCACGCCAGCTTTTCCTCTCTGGCGACCTAATGCAACCTATTTGCCCCAACAAGGCAACCTAGTGCGACTTAGTTCAAAAAAAATTCAAAAAAAAAAATAGATTACATTTAATTAAAAAAACATTACATTTAATAAATAAACATTACATTTAATTTGAAAACATTATATTAAAAAAAGCTAATTTATTGATTGTCATTGGCCTAAATGTGTTATACTAGATCGGGTTTTAGGTTTAGGCGAGCTTTATAACACCCTCGTTTTACCTTATAGCAGCGGAAGCTAATTTTGGGGGTATTACTATCAAAGTACCATAGTCATAGTAATAGAAAATGCTCAAAAACATTTTTAAAAATATTTACGTCATCATTCATTTATTCAGAGTTAAATAAAAACAACTGTATAATAATGTACATCACATGTTTTTCCCAAAGATCTAGTTTTATTTTCTAGAACGATAACTTTATTTAAGACACCACCATCCGCAGCCCGTCGGTCCTCATTCACCTGAAATATATGCCTAAAAGTCAACACAATGGTTGAGTGAATTCATAGGTTTTAAACAATATTTGAATACAAGTACGACTCCAGGGCGACATTATTATACACCCAACTTTTTAAAATTTATCGATTCTTATTGCACTATCTCATCACCCCGCAACTAGACATTATCAGGAAAACCCAACAAATTTGCCCTTAAGTAGGAAGTTTGTTGGACTATCATAAATAGAAAAATAAAGCATATATGTTTAGCCTAGATAGGAACCATTAGCTGCTAGCAAGTGTGACTTGCCTAGATAGGAGATGTCAGTCTCCAATAGTGTAACACCCCATTTTGATAAATAGAATATCACATGATAATTATGGCATGTCATCAAAGCATGCAAGATAATATGTCATAAACATACATGACCAAAGGGATAACCAGAATCAAACATCGGTTCCCAAACATAAGCCCGAAACATAATTGAAATAAATGAACTAAAGGAAGACTAAACAAGCATAAATATATGCAGGCAAGAGGAGAAGAAGTCTAAGGTAGCTCCCATCCTATGCATGTCCTCCAAATGCTCCAGTCTAATCTTGGGTACTTGCCGTTTTGGGACATGGAAAGAATGTAACGGCTGAGGAATATGCTAAGTGAACGGATATATGACGTAGCATGAATGACATAATATAGTAAAGAAGTGTAAAACATGAAAGCAAAGGAGATGAATAAGTCCTGGAAAACCTAGACGTTTAACATGTTTATTGGTTTTAGTTCTGAAAACATAGCTTATGTTTACTTATGAAAATCTGTATTTGTTTAATATACCAAAAGCCAATATAGGTCATGAGGTCAACAACGTGCATGAATACTTAGAGGGGTGACCTCGTCATGCAAATTAGAGGGGATGCCTCTAATTATTTGGTAATGGGTAGGAGGGATCAGCTCCTTGTGAAGGATGCAAGGCACACACCACATTCACCATGAAATCCTGACTGAAACATGTAACTAGGATGCACCCATACGCCCCATATGATAACATAATAAATATAATGGACAAATAACTAAAAGGGACGCCACGAGCTATCACTCCACCGCGGTGAAGTCATAACACTAGTGCCTCTAGTGTTATGGTTATGGTACCTCCATAACTAGGTGAAACTGGTCATGCATGTATATGGCTAAGGTAACTAATAAAACATAAGCATTTAATCTGTAACTATTGGGGAAAATAGTTTGCTGCATACGTGAAATCCTAATAAAGGAAGAGGTTGTCCTTACTGAAGGACGGGAAATCCGTACCTTGTGTCCAGTAGAAACTAACAGAAACGCTGAAGAACCTACTCCGCCTTGGTTTAAGATAAATGTATTAACTTATTATGATACTTAGTTGATTTTTATAATTTGTTGCAAAAAATTAGAGTCTAATTCATTATAGATTGGATTTTATATGCTAATCTTGGTTTTAGGTCATTTTCTTGTAATTAGCTTGTGATTAGTGAATATTAGTATTTGTGATTATTTACCTTTTCTTTATATGGTAGATTAGAATTAGTATAATGTGTTTAGTAATAGTATATAGTTTTTATATAGTTATATAACTTGGAATATTAGTTTATAAGGGATTTCTAGGGTTTCTATGGCTATTTAGGGTATCCTTGTTGTAATTGAGTTGTTCTTATTCATTATTTGTACATATAGTTATCTTTAGAACTCAGACTTGATATATACATAGTGTATGTAACATATAGGCATATGTGGAAGTGATAATTGAGATAGTGAGTATACATATATTTAACAATTCATTCACATATCATATTAAAAAGCAAAAATTTCTTAGTAAAATCACCTCTTTATTTATAAACATATATATTACATTAGTCAAAACTACTAGATGTTATAAGCTTGTTCGTCGGTTATCTGTTGAGTAATTACGAGCGATTCTTCATGCGTATTCACCAGATCGTTATCAACATGTTGTTCTTCGGGATGATATATGGGTGACATCGTCGCCCCGTTGTGTTGAATTATAATATTATGTAATATGATGCAGGTGTACATTACGTCCGATAGTCTACGTCTTGACATTCCTCGGGTCGGGTAATCAATCAGCTTCCATTTCGTTTTCAATACACCGAATGCTCGTTCCACATCTTTTCTTGTTGCTTCGTGCTTCGCTTTATACAATCTCCGTTTATGATCATTTGTCAACGGATCTTTTATAGACTTTATAAGAACTTACCATCTCAGATATATCCCGTCAGTAAGATAATATCCCCGCCTATAATACACGTCGATTGCCACGAATCCTAGTTCTGGTGCTTTCCTTAATTTAAGATCATTGAAAACAAGGGATTGACATATAACATTTACGTCGTTATTCATTCCGACTACACCAAAGAACGCATGCCAAATCCATAAGTCTTGATAGACGACCACTTCCAATAAAATGAAAGGAGTTGATCCCTGACCACGTCTACAAAATTGAGCTTTGTAGGCAACGGGACAATTCTCCTACGGCCATTGTGTACAATCAATACATCCATTCATCCCAAGAAACCCATGCTTTGTCTCGTGATGAGCATAGAGTTTCTCTATGTCGGTATACGTTGGATTTCGCAAGTACTCTTTACCATATAATTCCATGATGGCCTTACAAAACTTTCGAAGACACTGACGGGCCGTTCTCGCACCTATTTGCAAAAAATCGTCAAGAGCATCAGGAATGGCTCTGTACGCCATTTGACGAATAGTGGAAGTGAACTTCAACAATGGCGAAAGACATTCTTAACCCGTACAATCGTAAGAATAAATCTCGATCCCTTCGGAACCGGTCACGAAATGTCTCCGCGTCATATTGCGACCCGCCAGTAAAATAAGTGGCGACTAGACGATTATGTGCACCCTCGTAATCTCTATGTATGTACCCTCGTTTTTTTGGAGGGTTTGATGCTTCGTAAGCCGATTGACAAGCTTGCGTAACCGCAAGCTCACTTATAACTTCATCCTCGTCGTCGAAAGAGTCGCTAAAAATAATTTATAAGACATTCTGGGTTTAATTTGTGTGAAAAATGGTTGAATAAACAAGGTTTTTATAGAGATAAAAGGTTAAATTTAAAATTAAAAAAAAGAGTTTTTTTTAATTCACATAACGGTCAAATTTTTGTTTCTATATTACTCCCAAAATCTGTCGCTTCACAGACCGAAAAGTGGGGATCGAATTGCACGATTCGAAGGTCACAACGGGGCGACCGAGTCCGTGACCGAGCCATTCAATCGACGATGTGCCCAGCCTAATAAGATATTTAAAGATATTTGAGCCTACAACTTTTCTCACCAAAAGTAAGAAAAAAACACCCCTAAGTAGGGGTGGCAATTATCGACACGACACGGTTAACGACACAAACCCGACACGAAGTTAAACATGTTTGGGTCAAAAACAGGTTAACCCGTATAACTCGTTTAATAAATGGGTCATGTTTGAGTTGAGTAAGTATTAAACCGGTCGACACGTGAACCCGTTTAAGAATATATAAGCATCGAAAAACAAAATATATAACCGTAATTTTATATTGTATTTGAGTTAAATGTATTTTATATGTAGTTAACTACTTTGGCTATAAAGGTAGCCAATGATTCACTGCTCGAGGAAGACTCCAAAGCCAGAAAACTTGTGGCCTCTCCTTTCAGTTGATTCGGTTGTGTTCAGTTTGCCCTTCGCCCTCAGCTACTTGCCTTCTTTAATTGAAATGAATGACTATTTTTTTTGAACGGCGAGTTAATAGTTAGTGACTGAAGTCTCTTGGTGAGACTCAAACTCGAGACCTATACAAGAATACATCCCCAAGGTTACCCTTATTAGCCAACTGAAATGTTTCATAAATATTTTGTATGTTATGTTTATTATTATTTTAACATCCTTATATCATTTTTCACATAATGTAGTTTAATCGACGAGTAACCAATTTTTTTAACCGTTTGACCAATTTATCTAAACAGGTTAAACGGGTTACACATGTTCTGTAAGTCTGAGTTAAGGTTGAGTTTTGTAACACGGCTATTATATTTTTTTTGAACGGCAAATGAAGTTTTATAAAAAAGCTAGAAAGAAACTAGCACACGAAATACACGCAAACACGATCCAACATACAGAAAACGAAAAAAAACAGAAAGCTCTAATGAAACGAGAAAAACTCGCAAAACAACCATGAACAACGATCTCACCATGGCGCCAACAGAAATAACTCCCATGAACAAATACCAAAACACCCGATGCATCAAACCAAAAACGATCTAACCAGCGTCCTTCATTTGTCTCGATAAGGCATCAAGAAGAAGAATATCTTCTTTAGAGTTGCCGGAATAACTCCAAATCTGAAGATCCTTAGGAAAAAAAATATTTCCACGTACGTAGTTGCGCGAGAGAGAACAACCCGTGTATATTACCCTTGGGGTCTCTATAGCTCCATCGTTTATTAGAATATAGTTCGTCATTAGATAGAGGGCCAACATTATCAAGCCACGAAGAATCAGACTCAATAGCAATATTTAAATCGTTACCCAGGGGTGTAGATGGAGGTGTGATGAGGGAGTCTTTTTCAGTTGCAAGATTAACATCCGAAAAGGCATTAGACGAGAGGTGAGCATCCTCATTATCACCCTAAGAATGCACTCCAAGAATCTCGCCAACATCATCTTCCGAATTCTGATCCATACGATCCTTTATACACCCATCATTATACAAGGCCGTATCACCACGAATCTCACCTTCTTCAAGGGATTCCACAAGATCACTTTCCATCCCACGAACATCCTTCTTTCGCAAAACCCGACTAGAAGCTGACACCGAATCAATGTTAACATTCTTAGGGGAATCTCGATCAGAACTATCAACCTCCAAATGCTCCTCACTTTCCAAACTTTCATTAAAAATAGGACCCTCTGCATCTTTACTTTCGAGAGGATTAGACAAGGAGTTAACCTCCAACGATTCAATATTGGGCACCTAATATGCAAACTCAGTAGCGATAATACGATAAGTCTGATTACGATATGAAACTAAAAATGACTCTACCACACGATGTAAAGACTCTGTAAGGACACAAACCTTTCCATGAGACATTGGTCCATCACTTACCATGTCCGTAAACACACTGCTTCCCCACCGACCACCCAACTTCTTATAAACCTCCGAAGCCCATGATGCTAATGGTTGACCCACCAGGTCTATCCAAACACATCTTTCATCAGGAATAAAATCGTGGGAAACATCTTTGAACTCCAAAAATATCTCCTTTAACGCCTTTGAAGTCTTGACACTTTTCACTTGATTCATAGAGTCAAATTCCAACCAAACCCAACGTCCCCCAACATATCTAAGACCTACATCATCGAATCCCTCAAAAGACATATGTTTTAGAAGCTCTGAAATGACACTTAAATCTTTTACTTTAGCAAGAACACTACGATCCATACCATCCAAATCAATACAATCGTCTACCGAGATAGACATTACTGCTTTATTACCCTCTTCCTTATGTACCTTATTACAATCCGACACCCCCTCAGATTCTGCTCCAGCATTACTCTCACCATATTTGCCCGACGTGTCCACTAATTTGTTGCCCAGGACGGCTTTAGCGTACGAGTTAAAAGACTGAAAAACCTTTTCGTTGCCACTAACAGATTGATTGTTCAAACCTGCAATGGGTTTGTCATACCCAGAACGTTCCACAGATCTAATATTATGTCGACCATACTTCGCCACATCGGCAAATAAATGAAAACCACCCATCCATATCGTTCTTATGTTCGGAACTAACTGATTGATATCGTTAACATTTATAAAATGTACGAAACCAAATCGATGACCCGATTTAGATCTCTTTGCTGCTATGTAAACATCGATCACCACACCCTATTTGTTACAAATATCCCGAAGATCTTGGACCGACGCATTCCATGGGATTTTAGAGACAAATATAGATGACAACGACTTATGTTCCTCACGAAAATTAGGGTGGGATTTGTTAGAAATACCTTCGTTACATTGCTCTTGACGACGATTATTATCGAGATGATCATTCCTTTTTCTTTCTGAATTATTAGATCCGTAACCTGTATCAATTTCCATCGTAATTAACAACATTATAGCCAAGATCTGAAAATAGGAGTGAAAACGCCTATCATTTGGATTGGATTCTGTGAAGAACGGGGTTGTTGTGGAGGAGGTAGGCGTTTGCGGTGGTGGATGAAGGTGGTGGCTGCGGCTGATTTTTTTGTAGGGTTTTTTGGAGAGGATGTTGTTTTCCCTAGACTACCACTTAAGCTAAATAGTTTACTTGTTATCTCTTCTTGTTAATGAGCATGAAATATTTTAATTATTCAAAAGATAAATCTATTTTATATAATAAACCAAAATAATTTACAAGTATTTTAAAGCACAAAAAATTAAATTAGTTTCCTAATATGGCTCCAGTGTACAAGATTTTTGATGCACAAGTCATAAACCAGTTTCCATAGATATGTTTTAAAACAATAGGAGCGTCTGTTTGTTCCATTCAAAAATTTTTTAAAAACAAATTTTCAAAACGCCAGGGACTATTTTAAGTAATGTTTTTATGGCATAAAAATTATTTATAATTAAAACGCGTTATTTGTTAATTTTGGACGCTCCTAACCTAAATTAACTCTAAACCTAAAACCTATATAAAGCCCTTCCACACCACATCTGCAGCACAAACTTCACAATGTGCGACATCCATGTTTTTTGTACAATCTGTCAGATCCCTAAACCTTTATTCTTAATATCCTTCTTTTGTAATGCTGCCAAAAATTGAATAGATTTAGATCCATTCATGCAACAACATTGATCTGATTGTTTGCACATATGATATGGATTGCTGATCATTACAATGCTGCCAAGAATTGAATGGATTTAGGTCCATTCATGCAACATCATTGATCTAATTGTTTGCACACATGATATTTATTGCTAATTATTACAATGCTGCCAAGAACTGAATGGATTTAGGTCCATTCATGCAACAGCATTGATCTAATTGTTTGCACATATGATCGTATGTATTGCTGATCATCACAATGCTGCCAAGAATTGAATGGATTTAGGTCCATTCATGCAACAGCATTGATCTGATTGTTTTCACATATGATATGTATTGCTGATCATCACAATGCTGCCAAGAATTGAATGGATTTAGGTCCATTCATGCAACAGCATTGGTCTGATTGTTTGCACATATAATATGTTTTGCTTCTTTTTAATGCAGGATATAGGTTGATTTGATGATCAATGGTTTTTTGGTTGTTGCATCCAATGATTCTGTTAATTAATATTAATTGAAGAAAAATAGGCAGATTCATAATCAACATGGCTGTTGGAAGGGCGAACATGATACAGTTGGAATGGATGGGATCAATGCTATTGTGTATCATCAGTCTTTATAATGTAAATTTATTCAATTTTATTTATGTCCATACTGTAATTATGTGTTGAATGGATTAAAGTTATTCACGGAATTGTCCATATTAATGTATAAATTTATAAAATTTTAATTTTATAAAAGTTGAATGGATACTTCTCTTATTTTTTATCCTCAGATAAATGTCTTAGAACTATGAATGATAAGATGCAGTCCTATAAGGGAATATCAATCATTTGAGTTTGATTGCACATCAAACCTTACTTATCTTAACTTTTGGTGCAATAAACTTCAGTTAACAATGGCTACCTACGTTCCTGGCTACATCAATGATCTTTCTGGTGTTAAGGATAACGTGTTGCTTAGGGTGCATGTGCTTAGTACGTGGATGCAGGAGGTTTATGTAAAAACTAACATAAAAAATATGGAGGTTTTGATTATCGATGAGAATGTAAGTCACAATACCATCAATGTGTATAAATACGTTCGGTTTTTAATTAATATGTCCATAACTAATGTATTACATGTAACTTTTTACTTTGCAGAACTCAAGAATGCAAGCCACTGTTCGTATGGGATTAGTAAACCAGGTCAAGGATAAGCTGGTGGAAGGAAAGTGTGTTGTTATAAAACGATACACTTTGGGAGAAATCCAACCAAGGTTCAGAATGGTTGACAAGGCTTTGCGGTTGAGTTTTTTGTCTAACACAGAAGTGGAGCCATGTACTGACTACACTGGATCTGTAAAACCCGCATGCTTTTACCATGAATAGTGCCCTTAAGATCGTACGTTCTAGATTAAAACTTACCTCATGTAGTATTGATCACATTCATGTGCTAATAATCAAGCAAGTGCATACGTGTATGTCATGACAAGTATCGATTACGTACGAACCCATGATAAACAGTTAATGATATATCACGTGAACATAATTAAATCATGAACACCATTTAAAATACTAACTAAAATAATTACGTAAATACTTATAATATATTTACGAGCGTTAAGTTTACGATATACGACATGTTAAAAGAAACAGAAACACGTTAAACACGAGCACGTTTAACCACGAACGAACACGAAACATCGGGACACGAGAAAGGTACGGGTACCCCATGTGGGGCCCCCATACCCACGGCACACATGCATATAATGGGCTTAGCCCATGGACTTTTCAAGTTAAGGGGGGTAAAGTGTTAAACATGTTTTCATTTTCATTTTACAAGAAATAAACTAAAAACCCTAAAAAGAGTTTTCTCCTCTTCCTTTTGCCTCCTTTGTGCCGCCACCTATACACCATCATAAGGGGGTGTTTGATTGATTTTGATCTTGA
Source organism: Glebionis coronaria (assembly GCA_025667525.1). Lineage (NCBI taxonomy): Eukaryota > Viridiplantae > Streptophyta > Magnoliopsida > Asterales > Asteraceae > Glebionis > Glebionis coronaria. The sequence continues at coordinate 645,060,262 of CM046877.1, forward strand.
AAACAAGTGTTAGAATACGTGTTTGTTCATCCTTTTTCCAAGCTACATAGTGGTATACCTTTCTAACCCTTCTTTTTAATTCTTTTTAATTCTTTTGATCTTTGATTATTTTCATGAACATGTTATTATTTTTCTTATGAAAACAAGATAATTAATCATTGATCTAACATGTTTTGGTATTAAATAAAATCAAGGAATGATTTAAAAGGGGTGTTGTTTCTAGCCGCCTAGCAAAACAAACCCGAGGGGGGTTTGGTTTGCTATTGCCGCCACCACCAAGACCACAAATGGTCTTGGTTGGCTCATGTGGGACCCACGGCAGCAAGGGGACACGTGTGCCCCGGGTTTGGCCCGGGGTACGGTGTCGAATTCATACCCGGTTCACGGTTCGTTGGTTAAAATCATGATCTATGTTACATGTAATTTTTATGAATCATGAACTTAGGATATAATTAATTAATAACATGAAATATTAATTAAATCATGACTTAGGTTATTTTAATTATTAGTTATCATGACATTAATTTAACCTAAGTATTTTATGTTATAAGTTATAATTAATTAATTATTAAAACATGCCTATAATTAATTAATTTAGACATGACTTAGGTTATATTATTATTGATAATAATACACATGTTAACCTAAGTATTTTCATTTCATTTTAATTATACATGTTATACTTTAATTAAAATGCTTAACCTATAGTTTAATTAAAATACATGAAATAATAATTAAACTATACACTATATCATATGACTTAAGTAGTAAGCTTATAACACTTAGACTTATATGTTAGCTTATATAATCAGCTTAATTCTAATTATGGAAACTTCTATTTATAGAAACTTAATTAAATAAGGCAACTAATCTAATTATGGAAACCTTCTATATATGGAAATCAATCTAATTCAGGCAGCTAACCTAATCAGGGCAACTTTCTATATATGGAAACTTATTTAATTAAGGCAGCTGATCTATTTTTGGAAACTTTCTATTTTTAGAAACTAATCTATTTTAGGCAGTGAATTCTATTTTTGGAAACTTTCTATTTTTGGAAACTTTCTATTTTTGGAAACTTTCTATTTTTGGAAACTTTCTATTTTTGGTAACTTTCTATTTTTGGAAACTTTCTATTTTTGGAAACTTTCTATTTTTGGAAACTTTCTATTTTTGGAAACCTGCTATTTTTGGAAAGTTACTTATTATTATACAGTAAGTATATTAATACATGAAACACCAGTAATACTTAATCAGATAAACCAGAAATACAAGATAAACACAGTTTAAGGCTTAAAACAGTGAACCATGACCTAAAACATACCAAATCAGCTATAACAAGACACAGAACCCAGTACGTAATCAGTGAATCGATACTTATACACGTGTGTATTCATGTAGCATTAGTGATCCAGAAGTAGGAGTCTTTCTTCCGTTCATTTCACTGGACTTGAGGTACGGATTCCCGTCCTTTCAGTATGGACATTCTTTCCTTATTAGGATTTCCCGTATGCAGCCAACTGTTTTCCCCAGCATTTGTTTTATTGTTTTGAACTGCTTATGTTAATTTAGCATAAACTATAGCCATATACAAGCATGACCAGTTTCACCTAGTTATGGAGGTACCATAACCATAGCATTGGAGGCACCGATGTTATGACTTCCCCACGGCGGAGTGATTGCTCGTGGCGTCCCTTTTTCAGTTTGGCCATATTATTATATCAGTCGGGGCGTATGGGTGCATCCTAGTTACATGTTTTATTTCAGTTTATCATGGTGAATGTGGTGTGTGCCTTGCACCCTTCACAAGGAGCTGATCCCTCCTACCCAAATCAGTATATTGATTAGAGGCATCCCCTCTAATCAGCATGATGAGGTCACCCCTCCAAGTATTCATGCACGTGACCTTTCATGACCTATATGGGCTATGGTATTTATATGTTAAAACAGTTTTCACAGGTTAAACATAAGGCTTTTCAAACTATAAAACCAGTTTTCATGTTACTTAACCAGTTTACTCAGTACTTAGTCTTCCGCTGTTATATGTTACATGCTTATCCTATATCATGCTTTATTGTACATCCGTGCACTGAGCGTCTTGCTCAGCCGTTTTCCTTTTCATGTTCCCAAAACGGCAGGTACTCAGGGACGCTCGTAGATCTGAAACGTAGGTGCATATGGATTGGAAGCTTTACTGTCTTTCTTTACTTTATGCATTTCCTTTACTTTGATACAGTTGCTTTGGACATTGTTTCGTCCTTCCTTTTACAGTATTTATGTTTGTGTGTGATGAGCTTTACTTTGGGATACCGATGTTTGTTTCCGGTATTTCCTTTTATGGTTGAATAATGCTTAGACATTTATCCTTGTATGCTTTGATGACACGCCATGATATGCGTAATATTCCATTTCCAAAATGGGGTGTTACAGGATCTCTCCATGGATTTGCGTTTAGGGCTTTTCAATCCATTACTGCTCTAACTCAAGAAGAGCATAGACAGTTTGGTATGTAATATCACACTTGAAAACATAATTCTTCGTATTGTTGTCTATTCAATTCGTTAATTCATTTGGTAATTATGTTTTTACAAACTCTTTAAACATATATCATAGGCCATATACGTTCCTATGAGGATTTAGATGCATATGATAAAAATGGTAAACAAGGGAAGAAGAAAAAATCCATGTTTGTCGATGCAGAGTAAGTAATAATAACATATTTAGGCTGAATAAAAGTAAATGTTATTAGAGGTTTAATTTTTTCACTTCTATTATGATTTAGAGGTAATGAACTGCGTGCTACCATGTGGGGAGAATATGCTCAACCATTGAGTGACTTCTTGAACAAATGCTCTAGCCATGCTAAAATTGTGATAGTCGTTCAATTGGCCATGATGAAAACATGGGATGGTAAGTAACATAAAAGTTAACATTTGGTGTAAAATAATACGTTGTATGTTTATTTTTTAGCACTAAATTATACTTATTATGATTTTATACTCAAATTATAGGTCATATGTGCGTTCAGAATGGATATCATGCAACTAGGTTGTTCCCGTTCGACTGTTCTGAACCAATTACTGATGAGAACTTTGTTGACGTTAAAGAATACTGTGGAAGGTATTTTTAAAGTTTTTTAAAAGCCTTTGTTTTGTATTTATATGCGTCCGTGTTGTAGTTTCATGTATTCATATATTTTTTGTGATCCTATTACAGGTTGTTATCTAATGACAACAAAGATGAATCTGAAAATACGGTACCCATATCTCCACTGCTTCAAAGAATTACACAAAGGATGTTTTCGTCACTAGATTCCCTCCTAGAAATATCACTGAGCTGTTGGATGTCGAACACGTAATAAATTATAAAGTTATCTAAAAAATTTGTTTATTATAAATAAGTGCAACAGATTATAACCATGTTTTAATTTTTATTTTCTTAGGGTGTTTCCAGCATCATAATTGGAACTATAATAGCCATTCACGAAGAGGAAGGTTGGTGGTATCTCGGATGCAAAGCATGTAAGAAGAAGTCTGTCAAGTCGTCAGATATTATTGATCTAGATACGGATGTAAAACCTACCATGTCATTGGATGGAAAAGACGAACGGCGTTGTCAAAAGTGCAACATCATTCTGGTGACTAAAACATTGTAAGTAATACATAAATAAATAGATTAGGCACATTATTTGTCAATTATTTATTTTGACTATTGTTTTGTTGTGTAGTTTCAAGCTTCAAATCAGAGTCCAAGACGAGAGTGGTACAATGTCCTTGATGTTGTGGAACGATGAGGTACAATCGTTGGTTGGAGTATCAGCCTTCCCTTTGTGTGAAAAATTTGGCAAGGTTGTTAGCCTCAAAATATTGAGTCAAACAAGAATGTCCGGTCATAGGTTTCTATTGTAATATTTATTAGAACGTTGTAATAGTTAGTTAAATAGTCGTGGTTCACGGGCTTGGATTTAAGCTACTTAGAGCCCAAAAGACAAGCCAGGTCCAAACAATATAGCCCATTATGGCTACATGTAAGCCCGGCTATATGAGGCCTTTCCTAGCATGTTAGGAAGGGTGGATGATCATTTGTAACTCTAATTTTCTATAATCTAAAATTCACCAAGTTAATCATCTCCTTCTCTCTACTTTCTCTCACTACTTTCTCTCTCTATGAATCCATCTCTTTTCATCTATTTTCTATCATTAATCATCATAATATTATGGGACAACATTTGGTATCAATCGCCACGGGGTAGATTGTGTTTGGTTGTTTGGTTTGAGTTTGATTCGGTTGATTTTTTCATCTAAATCATCCCGAATTAAATATCTTTTTAGTATTTCGGGCTAGAAATCTTGATATCAATCATTTATATCGATTTGGTAGGGATTTGGTTTGGTTTTTGTGCTAATAATCGCAAGCTTTTGAGGTGGTTGTATTCATTTTTGAGTTACGATTCGTTACTGCTTCAAGATCATTCCGAAATAAGGTTTTCGGATAAGGGTTAATTATTCCGAAAAAAAAGATTTTCGGATAAGGGTTTACTATTCCGAAGAAGGTATGTTTTTCCGAAATTTTCAATTTATCTGAAAAAGGTCATTTATCCGAAATCTGTACTTATTCCGAAGAACACCACTTTTCTGAAATTTTTACTTTATCCGAAAAAAGTGATTTATCCGAAAAAGTGACGTATTCCGAAGAAGGTCCTTTTCTCCGAAAAAGTGGTTTATCCGAAAATTTCTCTGAAAACATCCATTATTCCGAAGAAAGACCATTTCTTTGAAAACATCATTATTCCGAAGAAAGACCATTTCTCTGAAAACATCATTATTCCGAAGAAAGACCATTTTTCTGAAAACATCATTATTCCGAAGAAAGACCATTTCTCTGAAAACATCATTATTCCGAAGAAAGACCATTTCTCTGAAAATGTCAGTTATTCCGAAAAACCCCAATTTCTCTGAAAATGTCAGTTATTCCGAAAAAACCCAAATTCTCTTAAAAAGTCAGTTATTCCGAAATTATCCAATATTCTGAAAATTGAAGATTTTTTACAAAAGTGAAAATTTTTAATGGTCGTATGATTTTTCACCTTCGAATTTTTGGTTTCTTGTGAAGACAATTTTTAGGGGATTTTAACATTTTTCATCGCCAACAACAATCACAACACATCTACTTAAGATCCATTTTCACTTCATCGATTTAAAGTCTCTAGATATGGATTCTACTCAAGAGTATCGTGTCACAAACAACAATATCATGGTAGCGAGTAATAAAGAGAGACCACCAATGCTTGTGTCTGGTCGGTATGCCCAATGGCAATCACGTTTCATACGATACCTTGATACAAGACCAAATGGTGATGCCTTGAGGAAATGTATTACTCATGGACCATATGTATTCAAGAAAATCCCAATTCCTCCAAGACCAGCCACAGATACTACTGATCCAATACCTGCAAGTGAACGTGAGGAAACAAGATCCGATCTCACGCCTGAAAATTGTGCTTGGCATGATGCGGAGAAGGAAGCCATCTATATGGTTCTAAGTGGGATTGGAGATGATATTTACTCCACGGTTGATGCATGTCCTACAACACATGAAATGTGGACTGCTATTGAACGCTTGCAACAAGGAGAATCACTTAACAAACAAGATGTCAAAACAAACTTGTTTTGGAATTTTGGCAAGTTTACTTCAAGGGATGGAGAATCAATTGACTCTTACTACTCTAGGTTTTATAAAATGATGAATGACATGACAAGAAATAATCTGCAAGTCTCCACCATGCAAGTCAATGTTCAATTTCTTCAACAACTTCAACCCGAGTGGACACGGTTCGTCACTTTAGTAAAACAACAAGAAAAGTTAGACGAGGTCTCATATCATCGACTCTTTGGTATCTTGAAGCAATTTCAGAATGAAGCAAATGAGATTCGAGCTGAACGTGTTGCCAAGACGGCTAATCCACTTGCTTTAGTGACTACCACCCAACATGTTCAAGATCATCACTCTCGTGCTCCTAAGTCATACTCCACTACATCATCTTCACCACGATATTCCACTACATCATCTTCACCACGATATTCCACATCATCTAAGTCTTCATCTTCCACAAGATCTCGAGGTAAAGTGCCAAGAGCACCATCACCACCATCTGAATTATCATCTGAAGAAGATAGTGATGAAGACCAAGCTCAAAAGAATCGAGAGATGAAACAACAAATTGCTTTCATAATGAAGACTTATAAGTGTTGATGCAAAATTTGGTTGATCCTTGCTAGACCCGAATTAGGCTTAATTCGGGTTGGCTGGGCTCCGGCTCCTGCACCAAGTGAATCATTTGGTTGGGATCCTGCACACTAAACAACACGCGTTAGGCTTACCGTGGGAATGTTTCCCACGATTAGACTCCAGCGTGAGAGTAAGTAATCGATTTAGGGTTTATATGAGTTTAGAGTGTGAATCGTAATACCTTTGTGGAACCCTTGAGGGTTCCTTTTATAGGCAGTGAAACTCTAGTGGGCTTTCACTGATGCTTCGGCCCCAAGGAAGAGATAACCACCAGAATTAGAATGATTGTTATCTTCTAATTCTGGTAGTGAATATTCTCTCCCATTGGGATAAAGATATTCCTAGACAGAATATTATTCTGTCTAACCCTATGTCGGCCATGTCGGGCCGTGGGCCGCACACATGTGCGGTTACTATTCATCCAAGCCCATAAGCCCGAATGACATTATTCCACCCATCTGTGATGGGCCGGATACGGGTAGTACCCGTGGGCCGGGTTCGTGACCCGGTTGGGGACTATACGTCATCATGTCCCCCCAGTCTAGTTGTTACAGCCGTAGGCGTAACCTCTAGACTTTTAAGGTGCTCTCCGGACATACCAAGGAAAGACATAGGAAACGAAACATTGAAATTGTTGTTCTGGCCGCACGTGGCGACCCTTCGTAGGAATTTTTAATGAATACTACCTCAGCCGCATGCAACGGCCGAGACAACTTAAATGTAACATTAAATACGGTCTTACGTAAGAGCCGCATAACCCGACAAGAATAAAAAACATTAATGATAGTCAACAATCCAGTCGCATGTCTGCAAAAGTGCACCATTAATGCCCACCCTTGAGCCACGCAAAACTGTTTAAGAAGTGACCCGTGGGTCCCCCTCTGACGTTGTAGAAATGTCAGAAACCCTATCCATTGGATAGGCGATGTGACTGACACGTGTCGAAGATCCAAGGTACCTCGGAAACCGAGGCAACCCTATATAAGAGTGGGTATGCGTGTTTGTTACACACACAACCCACTCCTTCTTCCGCCATTGTTAATCTCAAGCTTTTATCTCCCAAAATTTTTGCCTTCTTTTCCACGGATATCCGTCACCGCAGGTTAGATTATCACGCCTTTAAAAACCTTTTTATAAAACATGGTAAAGGACAATCCCCTTATCACGGATGTCCTTAACGTGATGCCTGCGGAAAAATACATCGACTTCCTGTCGAAGTATTATATACCCGAAAGCGTACACCCTAGTTATCCAGGTGAGGGTGAAGCAATCACGGATGCACCGGCGGGAAAGATAGGCGTATACACACGCCTGTTTGACTCAGCCAACTACCGTATCCCGTTATCCAAGTTCTTGGTAGACCTTCTTTTATATTATGACTTCCATATCACCCAGCTCCATTGCATAGGGGCGTGTAAAATCAACCAGTTTGAGATTACATGCCATACGTGCGGAGTGACTCCGACCGTAGATCTTTTTAGAGCTTTCTACGCCCCCCCAATTAGTAAATGGGTGGCTATCGTTTAAAAAGCGATCCGGGAATGCCCCTATGACTTATAGGAAGCCTTTAGATTCCCTTAAGAACTGGTACGATTACTACTTCTTCGTTGATGAGAAAGTGTTCCCGACCCCTTTCGTACTTAAAACCAGAGCCCCAAAAGACTATCCGCCCAAATCCAAAGATTATAGTAGCCGGGACCTGAAAATACTAGATACCCATCGCACAGAATTCCATAAAGGGTTGTCGGAACACTTTCTGTGCTTAGTAGGGATAAGCCGCCGTTACTTTGGGAGGGATGACTTATACCCGTGCTTCTTAACGGAACAGGGAGAGGGTAGGTCCAATATATATGTTGTAAATTTGATTTATCACACATGTGTAGAACTGTACTAACCCACATCTAAAATTGTTTGCAGAGACGAACCTTCACGGACTAATCCGCCAGGGCGACCCTATGAAGGTGGCAGAAGGATTCCGGCCGTTAAAGCCGAATGAGCTCCCCTTGCTAGAAGCATTAGCCGACCGCACGATACCGCTTGAAGAGACAACCGAGCCTAGATCAGACGAAGAAGAGCCCGTTATCGAGAAATCCCCCTTGGATTTCCACAATGAAGACGGCGACGACCCATTGCTAGAGGGGGGTACCACCAATCAGGAAGAGGAGCATGATCCCAATGAAGACACCACTCAAGCTTCCGGGTCCACCCCACTTACCTCTAGAAAGAGAAAGACAACCAGGCGGGTGACGAAGAAAATTGGGGAGGAGGCCGGAGTCGCAAATGCTCCCCCCAAGAAGCTGCGGAAAGACCACCCACAATACCAAGAAGGAAGTAGCACCACGACTGCCCAGGCCGATCCCACCCCGACCATGGAAGGGCCAGTTCTGCGAGTCGCACCTGTGAGCGCCGTAGCTCCTACCGACCCAGACCCTGTTATTGGCACCTCGTAAGTACCCCTCGTGAGTATGATTCATACCTTTGTGTGATGCATAGACTAATATGTAAACAACAGGGCGAATCCGGCAGCCGCAGCGTAAGGGGAAGAAGTGGGGAGAAATCCATCCCCCGCACCAGCCAACAAGCCCCCATCACCTGCCACCACACATGCCAAGGAGCCGCGCCCCGAGGGGCCAGAAGAAAGCCTGCGCTTAGCTTGGAACTTATCAAGTTTGACACGGTTGGAGGCCAAATCCGAGTGTTCAGAATTTATCGAGCACATCACCCCGCCTGCCCTCGCCCAAGATTTAGATGAATTAGATTATGAGGCCCTTATTGAGCAGTTTGACGTGTCGTCCGCACACCAGGTGACGGTAGGTGCCGCGTTAAGACGCCGTCTAATCCAGGCCCTTACTAATGTGAATCGTGCAGACAAGAGGTTAGCCCGCCGCGAGGCGATGGTCGTGAAGAACGAGAAGACCATCGCATCTTTGCAGGCGGCACTATTGACAGCCGAGGCAACGGTGAAGGAGCAGGCGCATCACGCCGACGCTAGAGAGAAGCGTATTGCTGAGTTGGAGGCCCTCGTAGCCGCGTCAAGTGAGAAGGTAAACTTTCGGAATGTTGTACATACACTCATACTTTTTGTATGCATGTAACCCAAAAAGTATATATCCCTGTAATAACTCCAAATTTCATATGTAGGTGTCTGCGGATGAGGCTGCTGCCAAGGCTGTGACCGTGCAATCCTTCGACATCGCCCAGGAGCGTGACGCGCTGAAGGAAGAATTGACACGGACCCAAACCAATCTTGAAGAGCAAGTTGCCTCAGCTGATGAAGAGTTAAGCAAGATGGTTGTAAGTTGCGCTGAGAGGGTATGTCCCCCCCTACTAACCGCTACAGCCGGTCGTAGGTGGATTATCGGTCAGGGACTGCGACTTGCTGTAAGTGGGGCTCTGAACGCTCCACACCTACTGCAGGCGTTTGCCGGGGTCGTATCCGATGGAATCGACCGTGGTAGGCATGAAGGCCTGGTCAAAGCTGCGGAGATGATCGCGAAAAATGAAGATATCACACAGCATCCGTATCACAACCCCTCCGCAGCGGGTAAGATGACTGCGTCCATGGATGCCTTGGCAGAACTCCAACACCCTCTCCTAGACGAGCTTGAGGCAATGAAAGATGCTCCAAACGAGACGATAATGTCCCGGCTGAGTGCTGACCCTATTTCCTTGACGTTGGCCACTTACGATTCCGCATCCAAAACAATGACAGGCGAGAAGCTGCTTACAGAAGCCCTGGATGCTATCGCAGTCAAAGCCCGGGATGGGAAGGACGCTCGTGGGGAAGCCCTTCGAGCTTTAATTGAAGAAGGCCGGAAGGACCTAGGGGAATTCCTACCCCCCTTGTAATCATATTCGTCCGTGTATGTACACGGCTAAGACATATTTGTAGTAACTTGTCTTTTTATTTAGGAGTCCGTGATGACCACGGCTATTTTGTTTATTTATTTTGGAAACTTGTGTATTTTGACTGTGTCAAATATTGTACCTCAATACTGCATGATATATCACGTCTTACACACAAAGAAAGAAAATACATACAAGTCTTTAATTTACTAGACATGCGACGTGCGTCTTTACTATGCGGAGCACTGTGCGACTACGGCATATGAAACTTACCCCAACGTCTTGTGAGTAAGGTGTCTAGTAAGGATACATGATCCGTGCGGCTGGGATTGCATCCCTCTTACGCGGCAAGTTGAATTAGTAGGTTCACTTAATCCTCTTACCCCGCCTGGAGGCGTATAGTACATGTATAATAATTTGAAAGAATGCATATGAATGAAACATGGCATATTATAATACAAGTAAAATTCATACGACTAACAAAAAATCTAAAAAAGAAAAAAAATGATTTGCACGAAACAGGCCGTGGAGCTAGCTAGGCACCACGACATTTTATTAGAACGTTTACACTTTTGTTTGAACAATGATGACAAGTCCTAAAAAACAAGAAAGGAAACTAAACAAACATAAGAAAAACAAAAACAGATAGACCGCATGGTTCTTTATTAAGACCGCATATAGCAAAGTACCCATGCGGAAGCCGTAGCTTTCAAAGATAGCACCTTTTGAGATTGGAAATGTTCCATGTGCGCTCTAGGTCGCGGCCATCCATGTCACGTAACTTGTACGCGCCTCATCCCAAGGTTTCAGTGACTTCATACGGTCCTTCCCATTTGGGGCCCAGTTTTCCTGTATTCTCCACTCGACTTGCTTCGTTAGCACGATAGACGTAGTCTCCCGGTCGAAAAGAAACACCCTTGACCTTGGCGTCATAATAAGCCTTCATCTTAGCCTTGGACTTAGCCTCATTGATGGCTGCTATTTCCCTTTTTTCTTCTAACAGATCCAGGTTGATTCGCAGTTGTTCATCGTTTGTGACGACATTAACCTCCGCCGTGCGGATGGTAGGCATCCCTATTTCTGCTGGTATAACGGCTTCAGTGCCGTAAGCCAATGCAAATGGAGTATCTCCGTTGGCTGTTTTGATCATAGTTCTATGCGCCCATAGCACATGTGATAACTCATCGACCCATTTGCCACTTCGTTCATCCAGACGCGCCTTGATGCCATTCCCCAAGCTTCTATTTACTCGTTCGACAAGGCCGTTTGTTTGTGGATGCTTAACAGATGCGAAGCGCCGCTTGATGTTCAATGATGCACACCAATCTTTGAATGGGTTGTCCGTGAACTGCTTGCCGTTGTCCGAGATGATTTCTCCTGGTAGACCAAAACGGCACACAATGTGTTCCCACACAAACTTCTTGACCTGCTTGCCTGTGATAGACTTGACTGCCTTGGCTTCTATCTATCGTGTGAAGTAGTCCATTGCAACAATCAAGAATTTAACCCCCCCCCCCCCCCCCCCCCGCAGCTACAGGAAATGGTCCTGCAATGTCAGTTCCCCACTTATAGAATGGCCATGGGGACGTGATAGGTGTAAGCTCCTGCTGCGGGTGCCGCGGTACTGGCCTATGCACTTGGCAATCACTACACTTGCGAATCATGTCGCGCGCGTCTCTGTGCATGGTAGGCCAATAATATCCTGTTCGTAAGGCTCTAGCTACCACGGATCATGGACCTGCATGCATGCCGCACAACCCTTCGTGTATGTCACTGATTACGTAAGCTGCCTGGCGTGGTCCAACACACCGCAGCCACGGCTGCAAGAAAGAGCGCTTGTAAAGGATGCCTTCTCGAAGTTCGAAATGCTGCGACTTCCTTCTAACGCGTCGTGCTGCTTTTTCCTCGTCTGGAAGGGTCTCATTAGTCAAATAGTTGATGATTGGGGTCATCCATGTAGGTCCCTCCTCTTCAACTATAGCGGCAACCTCCCCTTCCGTTATAGATTTCTCCTTGAGTATTTCCACCAAAACTTGTTTAGACAAGTGAGCGAAGCTTGTGGATGCGATCTTGCTAAGAGCGTCCGCTTTCTTGTTCTCGCCCCTTGGCACCTGCTTGATGGAAAACTTACTGAAAGTCGCGATTAGCGACTTGACTTTTTCCAAGTACCTGACCATGTTGTCCTCCTTAGCCACATACCCACCTAGAATATGGTTCGCGACAAGCCGTGAGTCCACGTAGGCCTCAAGGTTGCGGACTCCCATTCTAGCGGCGATTTTTAAACCCACAATTAATGCTTCATATTCCGCTTCGTTGTTGGTGGCCGTGAACTCAAAACGGAGGGCGTACGTGAATTCCATTCCTTCTGGGTTTGTGAGGATGAGACCTGCTCCTGACCCGTCCGTACACGAGGATCCGTCCGTGAATAACACCCATGGTTCCGTTGGGATCTCGTCTTGCTTGATGATTGGTCCTTCCTCATCCGGCTTCTCGATCAGGAAATCTGCCAAGATCTGGCCTTTAACAGCCGTCCTTGGTCTGTAAGATATATTGTGCTCCCCCAATAGGATGCTCCATTTCTGTAGCCTCCCTGCCACGTCCGGTCTAGAAATAACCTGCTTGATTGGCTGATCCGTGATGACTACAATTGGGTGCGCCTGAAAGTACCGGCGCAACCGCTTTGTAGCAAACACTAGTGCTAACACCAATTTTTCCATGGAGGAATAATTCAATTCCGGCCCTTGTAGTGTTCTACTTATAAAGTAGACCGGAGTTTGTACGTTATCTCTATCCGTCATAAGTACCGCGCTTATTGCGCCATGAGTAGCTGAGAGATACATAATGAGTTCCTCCTTTGACCGGGGAGCTACTAGCATAGGGAGAGATGCAAGATGCTGCTTGAGTTGGCCGAAAGCTTCCTCAGCTTCCTTCGTCCAGCGGAAGTCTCCCTTTTTAATGCACTTCTTGAGTGTCTTAAATAGAGGTAATGACTTCTCTGCGGATTTAGATAGGAATCTATTCAGCCCGGCTAACTTCCCATTCAAGGACTGTACCTCCTTCCGTGTCTGAGGGGACGGCAGTTGTATCACTGCGTCCGTCTTCTCTGGGCAAGGTTTGATGCCGTTTGGATCAATCAAATATCCAAGGAACATTCCCTCCGTTGCTCCAAACGTACATTTCTTTGGATTTAACTTCATGTTAATCCTTCTCAGCGTGTCAAATGTTTCTTGGACATCCCGGAGAAGTGCCTCCTCCGTGTGACTTTTTATCACCAAGTCATCAACATAGACTTCCAAGTTGCGTCCTATTTGTGATTCAAAATCTTTGTCCACCACAACCGCTGATATGTAGCGCCGGCGTTCTTCAGTCCAAACGGCATTTTCGTATAGCAATATACGCCCTGGCTCGTATGGAACGCCGTTTTTTCTGCATCCTCCTCCGCCATCTGGATTTGGTGATACCCTTTATATGCGTCCAAGAAGCATTTGAAAGGATATCCACACAAGGACTCCACCTTCCAGTCGATTTCCGGTAACGGGTAACAGTCCTGTGGGCAGGCCTTGTTTAGATCCGTGAAATCTACACACATGCGCCAACTTCCATCATGTTTCTTGACCATGACCGGATTGGATAACCACTCGTGGTAGTATACCTCGCGCATGATGCCTGCATCCACTAGTTTCCGTACTTCTTCCAATATCACTTGGTTGCGCTCAGGCGCCTGGCCGCGCTTCTTTTGCTTGATGGGTTGGTACCCTTGGCGGATTTGGAGCTTATGCTCTGCTATCGCACGTGGCACGCCTGTCATATGCTTTGGCTCCCATGCGAATATATCTAGGTTTGCACTTAAAAAAGAGCACATGGCCCTTTTGCCGCTGTCCGAGAGCGCCCCTCCTATGGATACCTCTTGTTCCGGATAGTCAGGGTGAATGGCTACCTTCCAATTGGGCGGTGGTGACCCATCCTTGGGTGGAACAGGTGGAGCCGGTTTTGTCACGGTGTGACACTCGGATGCTGGTACGACTGTGTTGTAGATAGTAACAATACCTCCCTCAACGGGGAATTTGATCATTCCGTGCGCCGTAGAGGGTACTGCTCGTATAGCCAAAATGCCTGGTCTGCCTATGATCCCATTATACGGAGAGTGTGAGCGTATCACCATGAAGTTCATCCACGCCGTAGTGGAATGTTCCTCATTCCTAATGGTTACAAGCAAACGTAATTGCCCTATCGGCCAGATAGTGTCTCCACTAAAGCCAGTAAGCGGCGACGTGGCTGGTACTAATTGGCTTCTTATTTCTGGACATAACTGCATGAAACAGTGTTCATACAATACCTCTGCTGACGATCCTCCATCCATATACATGCGACGAACATTATGTGTTCCAATGCTTATCTCAATAGTGAGAGGCGCATCAATCACATCGCTTGCTGTGATGGGGGGGAATGAGATTTCCCTGCCGCGTGAAAATTTTTGGCCAACTTTCTGCCTCGTGCGGCGCTGTCTGGATTGGATCATGTATATGGTCAAAGGTTTATCCTTTTGGGGATCCTTCTTATCATACTTCTTGTTGTTGTCTTTTCCATCCTTCCAATCCTTAACTAGGTGCTTGAGTTTACCTGATTTGATCAGTGACTCGATATGCTTCTTGAGCTGGATACATTCCTCCGTACCGTGGCCTTTGTCATTATGGAACTCGCAGAAGCGACTTCCTTGCCGACGTTCCAGCGGAGTGGTCATTGGGGGAGGCCTTGGGAAGTTCGCCCCTTCCGTCAGCAAGATCTCCCTGTAGGACATCTTTAGGGGGGTGAACTTATCGTCCTGACGTCCTCCTTTGCTTTGGCTCTTATAGTCTGAGCTCTTGTTATTGTTCTGATTGCCTTGACCACCCGACTGTCTCCGGGACTGATCATTAGACCGATACCCGTTTCCTCGGGATGGGTAGGCCGCGGCAACGGCTGTTTCTCCTTCTATGAAATTTCTGACCCTTTCCATGAGGTCATCATATTTCTCTGGACGCTTGTCATTGAGGCGCCTGATCAGTTCTCTGTCTGTTATGGCGTGCATATAGTCAGAGATCTTCAGGAGCTCCGGCATGGTTCTTGTGCGCGTGCACTCATCATTGAAGCGTTCAGTGAAGGCTTCTGTGGACTCCCCCGGCCGTTGCTTGACAGTTGCCAATGAAACCGGGTCCCTATTATACTTCTTCCGTTGAGTATAATTATTCTCAAATGCAGTGCGTAGTTCCGTGAAGCTATCAATGCTCCGCGGGGGGAGTGCCTCAAACCAGTCACGGGCATTTCCGATCAAGGTCGAATTGAACATTTGGCACCATATAGGCATGGGCCATCGCTCAATTTTAGCCTGCGTATCGAATATTTTAAGGTGATCCACCGGATCACCAGACCCATCATAAGTCTTGATACACGCCGGCATGCGACGTTTGGTGTCCTTAGAATAGTTCCGTATGCGAAGGGTGAACGGATCTTCCCTGGGATCCGCCCATGGCCGAGTGAGCCTAGGGTCATCCCATGGTTCACACCATGGACGCGAAAGATCCTCCGCTTCCGTATCTCGATAGTAAGGGCCACCATAATACTCATCATTGTTTGGTGGTGGTGGAGGGGTGCGCTTAGGCCGGCGACGCTTAGGCGGATGGTCATCTGAGTCCTCTCCGGACGGGTCCGGGGATGGTGGTGCCCCATCTCTCGAATAGGGACCACTTTTTTGGGATGAACCAGGAGCCTTTTTCCCAGTGTTCATCCTGTCCCACACACTCGGGCGACGTGTGGTTCTGGCCAGCTCTCGATCTGGTCGTTCGGGTGAGCCATCCGGCCTTTCTCCCTCTCGTGACTGCATCAGTTCCTGCATGATGCGATCTCCTATGCGCTCAAACGCATTCCGGGGTTGAGGGGTCTCCTCAAAGGTGCCCTGCTCCTGAGGCCGAGCTTTCCTTTTCCTCTGATTTTGGGAGGAGGTGACTGGTCCGGTGTCACCAAAGTTGAGTCTGGATTGGAGGTCCCTCCCCAGGTTTAACCTTGATGCGATCCCCGGGACGATCCTTTCGAAGTTCTGCGTGAGAACTCGAGTAAGATCCTCCTCACTGAGTGGTAGGACTTCTACTTCTTCCTCCGTCAAGGGTCTGCGCGATTCCTTGTTAGGAGGGTTTGGCGCACTCCCTGGATCTGGGTTGTCCAGGGTTGAGGTAGGTGGGGGTGTCACGGAGATCGTGCTTGTCACCCCCAAAGGCTGAAAACTGCTACGGTTACCAGACCCGCCTGCGAGGCGGCTAGGTGATTGGTTGGGGATGAGGATCCCCTCCCCTTGGGACTTCCGGTTCCCGGGATTCACGTTCCTGGGGTTAGCTTGCGGATGCCCCTTCGTCGTTGGAAATTCGAGATGAGGTTTTGTTCTAGCTTAGTGTTATGGGTCCCACGGATGGCGCCAACTTGTTGATGCAAAAGTTGGTTGATCCTTGCTAGACCCGAATTAGGCTTAATTCGGGTTGGCTGGGCTCCGGCTCCTGCACCAAGTGAATCGTTTGGTTGGGATCCTGCACACTAAACAACACGCGTTAGGCTTACCGTGGGAATGTTTCCCACGATTAGACTCCGGCGTGAGAGTAAGTAATCGATTTAGGGTTTATATGAGTTTAGAGTGTGAATCGTAATACCTCTGTGGAATCCTTGAGGGTTCCTTTTATAGGCAGTGAAACCCTAGTGGGCTTTCACTGATGCTTCGGCCCCAAGGAAGAGATAACCACCAGAATTAGAATGATTGTTATCTTCTAATTCTGGTAGTGAATATTCTCTCCCATTGGGATAAAGATATTCCTAGACAGAATATTATTCTGTCTAACCCTATGTCGGCCATGTCGGGCCGTGGGCCGCACACATGTGTGGTTACTGTTCATCCAAGCCCATAAGCCCGAATGACATTATTCCACCCATCTGTGATGGGCCGGATACGGGTAGTACCCGTGGGCCGGGTTCGTGACCCGGTTGGGGACTATACGTCATCAATAAGAAAATCTACAAACCCACCAACAACAATCTTCGAACATCATCTAACACAAAGAACCAATATGTTGAGAGTCCTCCAAGGTATGACACATGTCGACGTGGTGAAAGTCCTTCTAGGTATGATCGGCATAATTCAACACATGTTGAGGGTTCTGCAAGGTATGATCGACAAACTGCCAAGTATGATACTCAGAGGATTGCTGCTGCTACTAGGAATAGGGAAACTGTTGGAAGTCAAGTGGTTCAGCAAAGTGGGATTCAATGTTTTAATTGCCAAGGTTATGGGCATATGGCAAAGGAATGCAGGAAGCCGAAAAGGGTTAGAGACTCCAGCTATCACAAGGAAAAGATGCTGCTATGCAAGAAGATGGAAGCAAGGGTTAAATTGTCAGCTGAGGAAGGATCAATGCTTGATGACACTGATGATGAAGATTTTTATCAAGAACTCGATGCACATTACTCGTACATGGCAAAGGTTGAAGAAGTTCTCAAAGTCACTGAAGATGACAATGGCCCTATCTTTGACACTGATCCAATCGCTAAGGTACACACTACTGATGAATATAATGTGTTTGGTGATATTCATGAGCATAGTGATCTACCCAATGCCATTAATGACATGTGTATGATGGAAACGATTTATAGCAAAACCACACCCGATTCATCAGACATGTGTAATAATGAGTCTGAGGATGATCAACATGCAAATGAGTATGATGAAGAGGAACGTATTGCGCTTGCTAATTTAATTGCCACTTTAAAAAAAGATGTCACTGAAAATAAAAGGAGTCAAAAGCAATTAAAGAAGGAAAACACTACACTCACTCAAAATTTTGAAGAATGCAAAGCTGCTCTTATCAAATCTACTGAGATGACTGAAAGTTATAGAGATGAGCTCCTTCAGAAAACCAAAGAGCTTGAGGGGTACAAGGGTAGTGCGTTAAAAAGTCAAAAGGACGATTTCGAAAACAAATATAATACAAATCTTGAGTTATTAGCCAAAGAGAAGCGTCAATATAATGTTTTCTTAATGGATGAACGTCAAAAAACGTACCTTGACAATACCAAAGTTAATGAACTTGAACAAAAGCTCTCTATGACCACTACCGATTCTGCTAAAATTCTTGAGGTTAAGAAACAAGAGGTAGATGCGTTAAAACAAGACTTCAAAAGTAGATATGATAAAGAAACCGAAAAAGTAAAGAAACTAGAAGAACAAGTCGAATTTTTGAAGAAAGTTGTTTATAAAACGCATGATTCTATTCAAAACGTAAGAATGCTAGCACCTCCGTCGATGTTTAAGGGTCAAGCTAGCTTTGCAAGTCCTGAGTACCTTGCCAAAGCTCAAGCTGCGAACCCGTGTCTTTATCTTGATGAGACTGAAAGGACCGATCTTGATTGCATGCCTGTAAGTGCCGATAGTGAAGAGACTGCCCTTTGGGATGATGATAGTCGACCACTTGTCAATAAGGAGTTTGTGAAACCATATAATTATGCTTATATGAATAGTCTTTATGGCCTTTTCAACAAACAAACTCAGAAAACTCGTGAGGAAGTGTTCTTAGAATGCAAACAAAAGAGAATTCAATGGAAGAAAGCTTTTGACACTAAGAAATCTAATGTTTACAAATATATAAACTACCTTCCTCTAGATTGTTGGGAATAAAATGTAGCCAGTTCACTTGAGCGTTGACAAGAGGAAAACAAGCGTTGACAAGAAGAAACAAACGCTGACAGATCAAGCGTTGACAAGAAGAAGTCAAGCGTTGATAGGTTGAAGACAAGCACTGATAGAAAGATATGGTCTACGCGTATTATGTTTCTAGTTTGTTTCTAGTAAAGATAGGATCAACATTATACTTTCTATAATTATCTTTACCTAGAATAGTTGATACGTAGACTCTTATACAAGGCTTCTTATGTCTATAAAAGAAGACCTTTAGGTTATGTTTGATATAAGTGTCAAAAAGTTGATGTGGCAGAAACTCAAAAACGAAGAAAACATGAAGACATTTGTCTAAGCGTTGTCAAGAGCAAATCAAGCATTGACAAGAGCAAATCGGGGGTTGATGGCTCAAGCGTTGTATGTGCAATCCAAGCATTGTCACATGCAATTCAAGCATTGACAGAAACGTAGACAAGAAGCCTATGGAAGCTTATATTTAGATAAACATGCAAGATATATTCTGTATAAGTTTATTTAAATAGAAGATTTACATGTTTATTTGATATTATCTCTTGTAAACCCTAATCCTTACACTATAAAAGGAACCAAGGGTTATTAGGTTTTTCATAACTTTCATATACAATGTAAACCTAAAGCGTGTGTCGACTAGGTGTGGGATTCAATGTACACA
The DNA here is from genome assembly GCA_025667525.1 of Glebionis coronaria. NCBI lineage: Eukaryota > Viridiplantae > Streptophyta > Magnoliopsida > Asterales > Asteraceae > Glebionis > Glebionis coronaria. Next base: position 645,079,776 of record CM046877.1, read on the forward strand.
CACCTAGTGATTGTTGATTATTAATATAATTAGCAATCCAATTGTTTTAATTCATGTTCTTTGTGCCTAAACACCTTGTCAATGTGTCGTGTTCTAATTCCGCTTTGATTATCTAATCATATGAACACGATGCATTCCTAGTAGCTTAAAAGATCTGGAATCTTAGGATTCCTCAATTGGTATCAAAGCCTAGTGGCTCGTGATGCTAGGACCAACAAGGTGTTCGTGTATGGTGAAAAGAAGAAAAATCCGTCAAGGGTTTTTCTGGACGTTTTTGTGTGCGCAGCAGTATTCAGAAGGTCATAACTTTTGATTGGACCGTTAGATCATCACAAAATTTCTTGTGTGTAATATATACACATATATCTAGACATCCACCGGAGGGATTGTCAAGTTTTATCCCCAAGAAAAAGTTATTAAGCGTCGAATTCAGCAGCAGGATATATGCAGTTTTCTGTAGACAGCCATGTTCAAACCACGATTTCTCCTTCGTTAACCGTTGGATCATCGTGATTTTTGAACTGTAGATTCTTGGCACTTGTGTCTAGAATCTCACTGAAGGGATTTTTTATCTGGGCTATAATTAAGAAGTTATTCAAGGTCGAAGTTTGCTGATTATGGTATAAACGTTTTTGCTCTTTTACATAAAATCATGAACTAAGGTTTCTATAAACCCTAGATCGACTTAACGCTGAAACATTTGAGGTCTGTGGCTGTTATAACACGTGATTACATGATGACCTAAAGAAAGAAAAGCTGTTGTGGTTCCATAAAAGAGAAGGACGTGAGCTACTGTATGCATGTATTTGTGATTTTGGCTCACTGATATTAAACATTCTAATTTGTGTGATCACGTGGGGTATGGATACACAAATTAAAGAAAGCAGATGGGAACTATGAAGTGGAATTGTTTATAACATATTGTACATCACGTGATGACAATAAACAATGAAAATTGTTTATTCTGGCACAACAAAAGTACAAGGTTTCAATCTGCTGGTCAAAAGTCACGTGGGTATTCAAACAAAAGCAATTTATTTTTGGACGTGATTATGGTATGGCTGATTTCTAGGAGATACACACGTGAGAATGAGGATATACATGGGAAAGTGGAGGAAATTACGGATTGAGTGTGCAAATTTTTAGGGATTGTTAGCTTATTCCCATAATTAGCTCCTTGTATGTATATTGGCTTTCACATGCAACGTGATGTGGGTATGGTACGTGCAAATTTATGGGCTGATAAAATTTGAGCAAGGATTTGGACGTAGAGTTACATAGTGAGGTTTTTATTCTAGCTATTGTTGTTATTTTTACCCGCTGATGTAAGGAAGAAAGTGAGCCGCTGATGTTTGTTAATTTGACGCTGACAAGAATAAGTCAAACGCTGATAGGAAGCGTTGACATGAGTTGACCGATATATGGTTTTTCAAACGCTGTGCGTGTTGTCCGATGTTGGACAACACACAGTGTTATATCTTGGACAAAGGAATATGTTGGACAACAAAAGGATAGTTGTTATTTGGAAAATTGGTACGTTTTTAGCACACAAAAAGGAGGTATTTACACGCAAAGGTACATGGAATCTCCGTTTTTATACAGAATATCAAGTTGATATTAATGGCTCGGATATTTTTACAAGGAGTAAATGATTTTTAAGTAAGTTAGCAACAATTCATGAAGACTTTGATTGATATTAGAGTATGTAATCGGGATAGCCTTGTGAAAGAGTTATTCGCTAACAGCTTTTACATACGAAGATATTGGTTCATTAAGACTTGTCATGAAGAGGTGTTTGCTTAAGGGGAAGAATTCTTATGGTAAGTTTGATGTTTGAAGAAGATTTTCGCGAGTTTGTGTTCTATCATATCTTAAAGTCGTGCACTTCCAGTCACTGACTTTTAAGGTAACTTGTTTGTGCTTACATTGTTACTGGTGAAGTGATACAAGATCTAGGAATATGTGATTTTTCTTATGGTACTCTATGCACATATTTTCTATCACTTGAATGAGTTACATTATCGTGCTCAGTGTCTCACAAAGGATGAGGATTTTTTATCAGCAACACACTTCATCACATTGTACAAGATATGGAACATAGGTTTGGGTTATTCTACTTCTACATCAAGAATATTATATTTATTTTTCTTCAAGATCATTACACAGAGGCTAAATTTGGAGAATCTTCAAGATTGCATACATTGTTTACTTCTCTGTTGATGTGACAAAAAGGGGAAGACATACATGCTACAATTGAGGGGAAGCAATTTGAAGATGATGTACAACTTACAAGAGATACACAAAGAGTTTTGCCTACATCAACTAGGGGAAGATTGTTGGGTCAAAAAGTTGATGTGGTGGAAACTCAAAAACGAAGAAAACATGAAGACATTTGTCTAAGCGTTGTCAAGAGCAAATCAAGCGTTGACAAGAGCAAATCAGGGGTTGATGGCTCAAGCGTTGTCATGTGAAATCCAAGCATTGTCACATGCAATTCAAGCATTGACAGAAATGTAGACAAGAAGCCTATGGAAGCTTCTATTTAGATCAACATGCAGGATATATTCTGTATAAGTTTATTTAAATAGAAGATTTACATGTTTATTTGATATTATCTCTTGTAAACCCTAATCCTTACACTATAAAAGGAACCAAGGGTTATTAGGTTTTTCATAACTTTCATATACAATGTAAACCTAAAGCGTGTGTCGACTAGGTGTGGGATTCAATGTACACACACCTAGTGATTGTTGATTATTAATATAATTAGCAATCCAATTGTTTTAATTCATGTTCTTTATGCCTAAACACCTTGTTAATGTGTCGTGTTCTAATTACGCTTTGATTATCTAATCATATGAACATGATGCATTCCTAGTATCTTAAAAGATCCGGAATCTTAGGATTCGTCATAGATGAGTCCAAAAGCAAGAGTAGGAAAACATTAGGTATTCTTAAAAACCACATAGATAATGTTAAATCTATTGTTGAAAGAGATTGGGCAAAACGTGAAAATACTGAGTGGCAACACCCGATTCCTCAAGATATTACCTTGCTTGTGAAAGAACTCTTAATTCCAAATACGACATTAATTAAAGAAACTGTTCTTCAGTTTGAAGAGTTCATTCGGACTGAAATGTATGATGATTTAAAATATGTTGAATCTCTTGAGAAACACATTGATGATCTTCAAATGGAGAAGTCTGATTTTTCAGATGAATGTGATTTACTCTTGCAAGAATACGTTTCTAAAGATGTTATGTGTGCTTATTTTACATCTTGTGTTGATATTGATGAATATTCGGATGTTGCATGCAAATATCTTGATAAGATCAAAGAATGTGAGCGTCTTGAAATTGAGCTTTCGTAACGTAAAGAAAATGTTGATAAAAAGGATTTTGAGTTACTTCAACACAAAACTGATTTCCTTCAAAAACATTGTCATTCTCTTGAACTTGCTTTGCAAAAAGACGTTGGTAGTTTTCCACATAATAATAACTTGCAAGAAAAACTTTCCAAAACGTTTCGAGAAATGAATGAACAGAATTTGGAAATTAAAGGGTTGAAAGCTCAGTTACAAGACAGGGACAGAGCGATAACAGAGTTGCAGAAACTCGTTGCTAAAATGGGTGGGAAAGTTGTGGAACCTAGCATTAAGAAACATGTTGTTAGACAACCCAATGCCTCTAAAGAGAATAGATCCTCTATCTTGGGAAAACCATCTGCTTTATCAAATTCCTCATTTTCAAACCTGTGTTTGCCCCCAAGATGGATGGAAAGGAAAGGTTACCACATAATCAACCCATAAGGACGAATGTTATAGCACTAAGCGTTAAGCATAATAATGTGATTAAACCAGGGATGTATAGAATGACCACTAAGCCCACAAACAAAGTTACTCAATTGCCTCAGACTTCTAGAAACACTAATATTCGTGTGTCTTCTACTATAGGAATAGTCTCCACTACTAGTGTTAGCCGGCCTCAGCTTAAGAGCACTCAAGTGAATGATAAGGTCTGGAAACACAAGAATCAAGGGAAGATGAAGGAAGTAGAAGAACAGCCTAGGAATTTAAATGTTTTTAAGAATAAAAAGTCTGTAATCGCATGTAATGACGATTTGAATGATGTGAATGATTTCAATGATATGAATGTGAAATTTGTTTGTGTCAAATGTGGAAAGTGTGATAATGATAATCATTCTATTTGTGCTATGAATAAAGTCAAAGGCGTAGATACTAGAACTAAGAAGCATGTTGCGATGCCTATTAGAGCTAGTAAACCCAAACGCAAAGTGAACCATTCTGGTGCAACCACCACTAAGAAAAGTAATGCATCATACTCCACCACTAAGAACCCTAGAAGCAGAATTAAGGAATTATATGTAGTCAATGCCCTCAATTTGAGTGTGGCCCTGTGCGACCAGCCTAGCTTTATTCCTTACTACAATTCCCCGTGCATCTTTCTTGTTCTTGAGAATCCATTTGGTATTGATTGCTGTCTTTCCATCTGGTAAGTCAACTAGAACCCAAACATTCTGAAACAAGAATTGTTGCATTTCCTCCTGCATAGCCTCCACCCAACTTTGATCCTCAAGAGCATGAGTGACTGATCTAGGTTCCACCTGTGAAAGAAAACAAGCAAACAAACAGTATTGAAAGTCCGTATGATTATTACGCTTTTGATCTTCAATATAGCTCACAAGAGCATGATGATCAGACGAGGCCTTCTTATGCATTCTACGTGTCTTGACAGTAGAACCAGGATCTCCTATGATTTGAGTGGTAGGGTGATCTTTGTGTGATTGCAACACTGGATTGGATGCTACCTCCACTTCTGGTGCCAAGTTATTGAGATCCCCAACAAAGTCAGCATCATATGAAGCAGCGTTGAAAATGCCATCTATCGGTTGCTTATGAATATCATCCAGCTTGGTAGAAGACTTCTTGTGATGGTTCCCCAAATCAGAAGGACTGGAGAAGCGAGTATGTGAAGCAGACTCACTAGCTGGAATACCAATAGGTGATAAGCTAGCACTAGGAGTAGAAGCTGGGGTACTAGGAGCAGCTTTATCAGTAGGCGTATTCAAGGGAAACTCAAAGCCACCTTGAGCAGCTGCTGTAGTAGCTTCTTGTTGTTGTTTGAGGAGGGTGTCAAGAGCTACTTGTAAATCCAATACATCCAATGGAGTTGCATCACTAGGAGGAGTAGGAGAGACGGTGGTGGAGTAGGATGGAACTACAAAAATATCATCCTCGTCATCTGAGTCAGAAAGACTAGTAGGAACACCTGTACTAGAAGTTGCAAACACTTGTGGACCTGCATCATGGTTAGTTTTGAAACGAAAATATCCTAATGAATCACTAAGATAATCAAGATCAAAATACCATTCAGGACCCTTGCCTTGGATGTTTGACTTCTCTTCAAAATACCCGAGATTAATAGTTTCAATGACCTGCTTGGCTTGGAGATTGTAGACACGATAAGCCCGAGAGTGAGCTGAATATCCCACAATGTATCCTTCATCTGCCTTGCCATAAAACTTTCCCAAATAGTCACTAGTATTCAGAATGGTGACAGGACACCCAAAAGGCTTCAAATGAGCAATATTTGGAACTTTGGCCGTTAGAAGCTCATAAGGAGTCTTCTTGTGAGGATTGGTAATAGAAACCCTATTCAAAACATAACTTGCAGTATTAACAGCTTCTGTCTAGAACATGGTTGGAAGCTTGGAATCGGCAAGCATTGTTCTTGCTGCTTCTATTAGAGTCCTGTTCTTTCTTTCTGCCACGCCATTCTGTTGAGGAGTTCTTGTTGCACTATAGTCTCTTTTGATGCCCTTAGCATTACAAAGTGCTATGAGGTCTTTATTTTTGAACTCGGTTCCATTATCACAACGAATACCTTTAACCTTCTTGGACAACTGGTTCTCTATAAGGGTAAGAAAATCTCTAAGAATTGAGTAGGTCTCACTCTTGGCAGCCATGAAGAACACCCACGTAAACCTGCTATATCCATCAGTTACCACCAGCCAGAATTGTTTGTGGTCAATGCTCCTAATGGAGGTAGGACCAAATAAATCCATGTGTAGTAGCTACAATGGTTCAGTTATTTGACTAAGAGCAGTAATGGCCTTGAAGGATGCTTTATGTTGTTTGCCTTCGCTGCAAGCAATACAATTTATATCATTTCTGAATGACTTGGGAGGTAAACCAGAGACCAGATTCAGATTTGCAAGTTTGTGAATGGTCTTGAATTTCACATGCCCCATCCTTCTGTGCCATTGAGTGGCTTCATCTTTCGAGGCTTTAGCAACCAAACATGCTAGTTGACTAGTAGGGTTCACTTCATTCAGCTTGATGCTATAGAGATTGTGTCTTCTAGGGATTCTGAGCAGAACCTGTGAGTCATCCGGAAGTTTAAAGTCTTTGGATAGCACAAGTGCATCAGTATCCGTAAAGAGAACAAAATGCTTCTTGTCACAAATCTGAGAGACAGATATCAAGTTGAAGTGTTGAAGTGCTTCTACATAGTAGACCTGCTCAAAATTTAGATTAGGCGTCTGAATTGTTCCTTTGCCAGTGATCCTGCCTTCTCCTCCACCAAAATAGACCTTGTCGCCTTGAAATGGTACAAAGTTAGAGAGAAGACTTTTATTTCCTGTCATGCTCCTAGAGCAACCACTATCAACAATTCCTAGACTAGGATCTTGGTTTGGAGTAACCTACAACAACAAGATAATAAAAATGCAAAAGTTAGTGTCTTAAGGGGACCCAAACCTTGTCAGGTTTGAGCCTGCCTTGTGGATCTTTAGTAGAGAGCCAAGAAGATTGATGAGATCCACCATTGTTCTTTGGTTGCCTATGCATCATATTGGTATTATTGTTTGACCAAGAACAACCTGCTGAGGGCTTAACAGCAGTTCCCAAACTTCCCAAACCAAAATACATGTGGTCAAAATTATGTGAATAAATTGGATTAAAATTCTGAAAATAGTTACTGGTAGTTCTATTTGTTGTTAATCCAATGTTTCTCCAATGATCAGAAGCTAATGGAGAGGTCCTTCTAGTAGAAGAAAACGATTGAGCACTAGGATTGAGTCTTCTAGAAGAATATAGAGCAACTCCTGGTGGACCAGGAGCAGGAAATGCTTGATGAACAGAAGCATGTTTGTCATAAAAATCACAATCTTTAATCAAATGAAATGCACTTCCACAAACAAAACATGTTTTAATCGACCTTTTATTAGAATGACATTGTTTCACACTGCTAACTTTATTACACACAATTCTAGGAGAATCAATCTTCCTAGGACTCAATAAACCAGGACCAGACACAGTTGACTTAAAAGTAATTTTCTCTTCACACTTCCTAGCACCAGTAGCAGCATGATAGTTTGACTTGGAACTTGTAGGTCTTGACTCTTCACTTGAACCACTTGATGCAGAGTCACTGGCTTTGTCACTGAAAGTACACGAGACAAAGTCATTAGAATTAGTAGAACTTTTTGGGAACTCATGCATCTGTGATCCATCCAAGTCATTATGCCTAGAAGTGGGCATGAAAGTTCCAGTAAGAGGGGGAGGGACAGCATGCATTTCTGCTGCTGGTTTAAACCTATTGTAACTAGGTTCTCCCTCTTCCTCTTTGTCGGCATCAAAGACACTCGAAAAAGATAAATCAAACACATCTTCTGAATCAATATATTTATCAAATCCTAACCCTCTTTTAGTCCTACCAGACATGCTACTATTGATTAATTTTGAAAGATTTTTAGGTGCCTTTTTCCATTTTTCAAATCTCAACATTGTAGCATCTAATCTTTCTTGCATCTCTTGTTTTTCTTTGATACTGGCATCTTTTACCTTTTCTGTATATTTAAGCATATTTGTTGTGTTTTCTAAATCGATGCTCAGTATCCTAATTTTATCCTCATACTCACGTTGAGTATCTTGTAGCCACCTCTTTTGTTGTTCCAATGTGTTTAAAGAAGCCTTATAGGCTTGAACTTCTAAAAAGTACTTATCATTCTGATCATTTAAGTCATTATATTGGGACAACAATTCTGAATATTTATCATGACAACCAAGAGGAAAATGTTGTACCTGAGGTGAGATGCTCATAAGATCAAACTCGTCTACTTCCTCTGCATCAGATAGATTCCCAGCAATCATTGCAAACACATCAGTCGAGGACTCAGCTGATTCCAAAGTGGTAGTCTGATGATCATTCCAGTTGACCATAGAGTCAACAGATACCAATGCCTTCCTGTCATCTTTCACCTCCTGAACCTTAAAAGCTGAGTATTTGCTCTTCTCCTGGTCATTCTTGCTAGGGCATTCCCTTGCAAAGTGACCTTGCTGCTGGCAGTTATAGCATCGAACCTTGCTTCTGTCGAACCTTGCTGGCTCCCTTGGGTTGTAATTGAATTTTCGACCTGCTTTCTTCTCAAACTTGTGAACCCTAAGAGTGAGCGTGGCCATCTGCCATTTAAGATCCATTTCATCCAGGTCAAGTTTATCGACCTGTTTGAAGTCATCAAAAGGAAGTTGTTGTTGAGCATCAACATCAGCCACAAAAGAATGAAGAACGGCTTCTACCATGCTACCAGACTTGGTTGTAGGATCAGGAGCAGAAGTATGCTGAAAGGTATGTTGAGAAGACACAGTATTGCTAGGGCTACTAGCATACGACATGGGACTGGATGCCATAGAACTCACAAATGCAGAATTAGCAGGAGTAGGAAAAGAATCACTTGAATATCCTCTCACATGAGGTTCAAAAGTTTTGAGCTTATGAAATAAATCATCAAAATTGAGATAGTCAAGGCCACCTTTTGCTTTGAGAGAGATTACCACCTGATTCCATGAGTAAGGTAAGGCCCGAAGAAATCTTGCATTAATATCACCATCATCAGGTTTCGACCGAAGTTGATTCAATTGGCTCAATATCTTTTGGAACCTGTCATACCCTTGATGTATACCTTCAGTTTCTGAGATTTTGAATTCTGTGAATTCATCTCTCAGCATGGATCTTCTCATTTTCTTTGATTCCTCATTCCCACCAAACCGTGCTTTTATTCCATTCCAGATCTCTCTAGCATCATCCAAATGGTAGAAGTCACCCATGTGATCATCTGGAAGATATTGAAGCAAAATAGTTTTTGCTTTGACTTCCTTCTGAATGGCTATGATTTCTTCATGAGTTTTAGGGTCAAGAAGAGTAATATTACCATTCTTGTCTCTTCCAGTTAGCTTCCTGCTGTTCCCATTCAGAATAACCTTCCAAAGGTCTTGATCAGTGTTGGTGATCCACCATTCCATCTTCATTGCCCAACTATCATACTCATCCTTTTTTAGAAGAGGGAATTTCCCATTTGTGTTGGAAACCGTAGCAACGATCTGCTGAGGTTGCACAGTTTTAGGAGTGCCGTCTTCTCCTGTTTGAGTAGAGCTTGAGGCAGACATGATAAAACAAAATTGTTAGTAATAAGAAAACTTGATTCTTTTTGTACAGAGACTCTCCCAGGCTCTGATACCACTTGTTGGGTCCACTAGATGTGGATCTTGCAGCCTGTCAGGAACGGTGAACGACTTCTGTAATCACAAGTCAATTCACAGAGAGACTCTATACACAATATAAATGCAGAATACAAATATAACAAAGAAGAACAGAATAACTATAAAGACTTGATCCTTTCTAATGATTTCTAATATTGATAATGACTAGAACTACGTTTGATGAAGGTGTGTCTAACCCTTCTGCCTCAGGTTCCTTTTATACTACAAGGAAACCCTAATACAGCATTAAACAAAACGTGTAAAACTGATATGCATATCCTTTCCTAACATATCTCATGCATATCCTAACAGAATAATAAATAAATAATAAAGTTTGACTTTTACTAGGACCAGGAGCATGACTTGCTCCTACTACTACTAAGACCAGGAGGAACTACATACCTCCTAGTCTACCTATTACAATTAACTATTCCAATGGTCCTAACAATATATGAGTCTGCTAGTAAGTCTTGGAAATGGTGGTTTGCTAATCAATGTCCTCCCGGATACAAATGGATGCCTAAAGCTAGGACAGAAAATGTGAAAACGAGTGTTAGTTTGCCTTTAAATGTTACTAAGGACACTACTGATTCTACTATCACAACTACTGTGGTATCCAATTTAGCAAATGCTCCATCGTGTTCTAACTCTTCTGCAGGTGATACAAATAATTCTCTTCATACTGGACTCCGGATGCACGAAGCACATGACGGGGAATCTCAAGCTTCTAATTAACTTCGTAGAGAAGTTCCTAGGAATGGTCTGATTCGGAAATGATCAATTTGCACCGATCCTAGGATATGGATATTTGGTTCAGGGGAATATCACGATTAAAATGGTATACTACGTTGAAGGGCTCAATCACAATCTTTTCTCGGTTGGTAAATTCTGTGATGTGGATTTGGAGGTTGCTTTTAGAAAGAAGACATGTTTTGTCTGTGATTATGATGGGAATGACTTACTTACCGGTACACGGGGTACTGATCTTTACACAATTTCACTTCAAGACATAACTTCATCAAATCCAATTTGCTTCATGGCTAAAGCTTCAACGACTCAGGCATGGTTATGGCATCAACGTTTATCTCATCTTAATACTGATACCATCAACTTGCTTTCCAAGAAAGATATTGTGAGAGGCCTTCCAAGTTTGAAATTCATCAAAGATCATCTTTGTTCTTCTCGTGAACTTTGTAAAGCTAAACGAAGTAGCTTCAAAACAAAGACCTCACCAAGCTCTAAAGGACGGTTAGATCTTCTTCACATGGATCTGTGTGGTCCCATGCGTGTTCAGAGTATCAATGGAAAGAAATATATTCTGGTAATTGTCGATGATTACTCAAGGTACACATGGACTCACTACTTGAGGTCCAAGGATGAAACACCCGAAGTTCTCATCAGCTTTCTTAAACTGATACAACGTGGTCTTCAAGCTCAAGTTAAAGTGGTTCGTACTAACAGAGGTACATAATTTTTGAATTCAAATCTGAGAAACTATTTTGAAGCCGAAGGAATTGAACATGAAACATCTATTGCTCGAACACCCGAACAAAACGGCGTTGTTGAAAGACGAAACCGTACTTTGGTTGAGGCTGCTCGAACATTACTATCCGCTTCAAAACTTCCACTATACCGAAGCCGTGTCAACCGCATGCTACACACAAAACCGCTCCTTAATTATCCCAAGACACGAAAAGACACCATATCACATAATTCATGATCGAAAACCTTCACTCAAACACCTTCATGTTTTAGGATGTACTTGTTACATTATTCGAGATGGTGAAAATTTGGATAAGATGAAAGAGAAAGGTGATGCATGTATTCTTGTGGGATATGCAACTCAGTCTAAGGGATATAGAGTGTACAACAAGAGAAAAAAATTGATAGTCGAGACTATTCACATCCGATTTGATGAATTACAAAAGATGGCACTTGATCAAAACAGTATAAGTCCCGATCCACAACGACAAATGACTTCCGTTCACAACCACACGGAACTCAGAACTCAAGACCACAGCAATGATCCGTCAAGTTCAACGCTGGTTCCAGAAAATGTTCCTAGAGCTGATATGACAGTCGACACGACAATTTAAGAGTTGGAAATGTTATATGGACCAATGTATGATGTGTAACACCCCATTTTGGAAATGGAAATATCACAGGAATTATGGCGTGTCATCAAAGCATACAAGGAAAAATGTCTAAACATTACTTGACCATAAAAGGAAAATACCGGAATCAAACATCGTTAGTCCAAAAGTAAAGCTCATCACACACAAACATAGTATAATAAAGGAAAGGAATAAACAATGTCCAAAGCATAAGTATCATAAGAAAGGAAATGCATAATGTAAAGATGGCTAGACAGCTTCCAGTCCATATGCACGTACTCTTAGTGTCTACGAGCGTCCCTGAGTACCTGCCGTTTTAGGAACATAGAAAAGGAAAACGGCTGAGCAAATACGCTCAGTGCACGGATGTACAATAAAGCATGAAGAGGATAAGCATATAACATAATAACAGCGGAAGAAAAACTAAGTCCTGAGTAACCTGATTAAGTCTTAATAAAACTGGTTTTATAGTTTGAAAGTCTTATGTTTATCTTATAAAAAAACTGTTTGTCATATTTTACCATTAGCCAATATAGGTCATGAAAATCCACCGTGCATGAATACTTGGAGGGGTGACCTCATCATGCAAATTAGAGGGGCTGCCTCTAATTTAATATACTAGTTTTTGGGTAGGAGGGATCAGCTCCTTGTGAAGGATGCAAGGCACACACCACATTCACCATGAAATCCTGAATAAAAACATGTAACTAGGATGCACCCATACGCCCCACATGATAAATATAAATAAATGGCCAAAAGCTGAAGGGACGCCACGAGCAATCACTCCGCCGTGGTGAAGTCATAACATCAGTGCCTCTAATGTTATGGTTATGGTACCTCCATAACTAGGTGAAACTGGTCATGCATGTATATGGCTATAGGTAATCTTAATTAAACATAAGCAATCAAACACATAACTTATACTATGGGAAAACAGTTGGCTGCATACGGGGAATCCTAATAGGAAAAGAATGTCCATACTGAAAGGACGGGAATCCGTACCTTATGTCCAGTGAACGAGAAAGACGAACTGAGAGGAATCATACTTCCGAATCACTAGTGCTACATAAATACATACATGAATAAGTATATGCTTACTAAATACGTAGGTGGTTTTATGTCATGTCTTAGCTTATTTTATGTGTTCTTACCATGTTTTACTGTTTAAAAGCCTTAAACTGTGTTTTATCTTATATTCTGTTTAATCTGATTAAGTATTTTTGGTATTTCATGTGTTATTATACTTACTGTGTAATAATAAGTAACTTTCCAAAAATAGCAGGTTTCCTAAAATAGAAAGTTTCCAAAAATAGAAAGTTTCCAAAAATAGAAAGTTTCCAAAAAAAGAAAGTTACAAAAAATAGAAAGTTTCCAAAATTAGAAAGTTTCCAAAAATAGATTTACTGCTTAAAATAGATAAGTTTCTAAAAATAGAAAGTTTCCATAAATAGATTAGCTGCCTTAATTAAATAAGTTTCCATAAATAGATTAGCTGCCTGAAATAAATAAGTTTCTAAAAATAGAAGGTTTCCATAAATAGATTAGCTGCCTTATTTAGTTAAGTTTCTAAAAATAGAAACTTTCCATAATTAGAAATAAGCTGGTTAAATAAGCTAAGTATATAAGCCTAAGTGTTTTCATGATTATTTTCTAAGTCATATGATATAATGTATAGTTTAATAATTATTTCATGTAATTAAATTAAACTATAGGTTAATATATTTAATTAAAGTATAACATGTTTTTAATTAAATAAGTTAAATACTTAGGTTAAAATATGTATTATTATATATTAATAATATAACCTAAGTCATGTTAATTAATTAATTATATCCATGGTTTTAAAATAATTAATTAATTATAAGTCTTAAATTTATAAATACTTAGGTTAAAATAATTTCATGATCATTAATAATTAAATAACCTAAGTCATGTTATTAAATTAATCACATCATTTTATTAATTTAATTTTAACATAAGGTCATAAACATAAAAAAACTAACATACACCATGAACCGGATCTAGACTAAAAAGCATGAACCGGACATGAAATCGACACCGTACCCCGAACCAACTCGGGGTACCCCATGTTTTGCTGCTGCCGTGGGACCCACACGCACCAACCAAGACCATATGGTCTTGGTGGTGGTCGGCTTGGCAAACCGAAACCCATTCGGGTTCGGTGCAGCATGCGGCTAAAAACAAACACCCTTAAAACACCCTTTTGATTTTATTTAACACCAAATCATGTTAGATCCATGTTTAATTATTATGTTTTTATAAAAACAACACATGTTCTTGATTTATAACAAGATTAAATCAAAAGAAAAGGTTTAAAAAGGTTTTACCGAATTCGTGGATCAAAAGGACGAAAAACCAACACGATCAATCACTAAAACTTCAAGATCCAAGATCACAAATCACCTCTTATGGTGGTTGTAGGGTGGCGGCACAAAGGAGAAAGGGAAGGAGCGTTTTTAGGTTTTCTTAAAAATCTTCTATAAAGATTAATTGAGTAGTAAAAATAATAATAACCCCCTTTTAGTAAATTTGAAAAATGGGCTTGGCCCATTTGTCCTTGTTGCCGCGGGTAGGGACCCCACTTGGGGCACCCGTACCTTTTTCCGTGTCTCGTTATTAAGTTAAACGTTTGTGATTATTTATTTCGTGTTTTAAATGTTATCGCTACGTAAATACCGTGATCTAATATATTTAATTTCGCTCGTAATAAATATATATACGTAATTAATAATAGTTCGTGTTTTAATTCCGTTCATGATTTCATGATCGCATGTTCGTGATTAATTATCCTCAAATAATTATTAAATGATCGTGCGTAATAAATACTTATCGTGTTCTAACACGTACGTAATACGTAAACTCCTAACACGTAATCGTAATCATGCTATAATGTTGGTTTTTGCAAACTCTTTTACTCGATTAATGTTCGTTTTTCCTCGACTCACTCGAATTGATTTTCAATTTTATCGTTAAGACTTTACTTGTTTTTGGTTAATAATACTTTTTTGGAAATCTATGTCTATTTAAACTTAAAAATGGGGAAAATATGTAGGCTAAGGAATATATAAAAATGAAAAGCGCAAATAGTTCACATAAAATTAATCTAACATGCAAAATAAAATTAAACTACAAATTAAAATCTAGATGCAACAAAAATAAACTATAATTAAAAATAAATATAAATGAAAAATTAATCTAAATGCAAACACGTAATAGCAAATAAAAGTGACAAAAAACGAAATCACAAAGATAAACTTAAAAATAAAGCTTAAAGCTTCAACCTTTTTAGCTTATTAATCTCTTAGATGATAAAGCTTGAAGCTTTATATACTAATAAGCTTAATAATCTCAAAAGGTGTAAACTTTATACTAATAATAAGCTTATCTAAATGAAATCTAATTTTTAAACCTTTTAAATCTATATTTTAACACAGCAATAATATTTAAAACTAATTAAACCAATTTTAATAAAAAGATAAAAAAAAATTTTAAAAAGAATTTAAACTAAATTAATCTAATTGATTATACTAAAACGATTAAGCTAAACAAAATAAAAAGGAGAGAACTTTGGTACCCGTGGTCCGTAGAAAACGCTCTAAAACAACATCAACAACATCAACAAAACGTGGCCCGTAAAGTACACGGTCTCCCAAAATCAACATAATACGGCCCGTAAAGTACACGGCCAACCAAATCAAACTCGAACCAAATTAATCAACCATAAGCTCTTTACCAAACTTGATAAATCGATTCACCAAGATCAAAATAAAAATAAGAGGTTAGGATAATAAGCAATATTATATGATATGATGACTAATAATAGATCTACACTAATTTTTAGAGATTTATAAAAAAGTACTATAATTTTAAAGCTAAAAATAAGAGATCTATAAAATTAAAAAGATGAATCTAAGATGAAAAATAGATCTAAGTTAAATTAATTAATCTACTTGCAAAATTTTAAGGATGTAAACTAAAAATATAAAAGTACTAAGTTAAAAAAAACTAGCTTATTAATAAGTTGTAAGCCTAAGCTTAGAACTTATGAGATTTAAAAAGCTAAAAAGCTAATTAAATAAATACTCCAACAATAAGCTAGATCTACGAAAATAAGGCAACAATAAGCTTGAAATAAAATGAATTATTCCAAACTTATATATAAATCTAACTTATTAGGAAAAAGTTATAAAAACTTATCCCAAATAATAAGATAGATTATAAAAGAAAAGTAAAAAGAAAGGAAGAATGAGAATTAAACTAAAGAGATTAAGCTAAAGGTTGAATTTTATTAATTATGAAAAGCTTGTACAAAACTTGAAAGGAAATTACAACTACTAATTTTGAGAGAGAAACTAAACTATGTAAAAAAAAAAACTAGCCAAATACAATGAGATGGAGGCTTTATATAAGTAGCTACAAGTGGGGGTGCTTTAGTCTTTTCCTTCATATTTTTGCTTGGAGGCCACACCTTTTGCTTGGAGACTACACCTTTTGCTTGGAGGCTACACCTTTTGCTTGAAGACTACACATTTTACTTGGAGGCCACACCTTTATTTGAACTAGTTTATGTTAAATAATAATAATAATAAAACAAAATTATAATTAATTTTTTTTTTTAAAAAAAAACTTTATTTTATTTTTATATTTATTATTTTTCGGAAATATATATATTTATATTATTTAATTATTAAAAACTATTTATTTAATTTTAAAACTTAATAAACTTTAAAAAAATCATAGAAAATAAACCGTGAAGAGTTACGACGCGAGGTCGGGACCGTTGGCTTCGTAATTTTGTGCTCTTTTATTGTTCCATATGGTTTGTTAATGGATAACTTTGGAAAATGCCAGAATTGGTCCTTGTTGTTTGTATTTCTTGATTTTAAGCTTAAAGCTTCGTTAAATCTTCATCCTTAGCTCTCCAAACTTCATTCTTTTTGCACTTTTGGTCTTTTGACTTCATCTTTGACTTTTTCTTCGACAATTGACTGTGAAATACCGTGTTTTCTTTCCTTTTGATCTTTTGTACCTGTTTCACACAAAAACACAAAACCACGCGTAATTCCGACTTTTACGATATTAAACACATGATTAGGTCTTGTTTTTCATTGATTTTAGTGGTAAAAGGATTAGTGTTTACACACTTATTAAATCCGCTACACTTGACCATTGCAGTGGCCCCATGCAATGCAAAATTTTAAAGCATAAAGTTACATTTTTCTCATAATCAATCCATCTCGGCCTTTATTACTATATACTAAAACTACTACAATAAAAAGAAACAAAAGTTAAAACAATTTATTAACTTGGAAATTATTTGATGGAAGAAACTTGTAAAGAAATCTAAGACTTTAATTAGGGCTTTGGTGTCATGAATATTAATCACCCTCAAGTTTCACGTTCCCCATACCAAGCTTAAAAACGAGATCATTGTTTACCATAAGTTAGCATAACTAACACTTACTCATGTGGTTAAATTAATCACTTAGACCCCCTTATTCCTACGGTGTATCTCTTGTATTTTATTTATGTCTTGAATGATCACGAGGATGCATTTTTGACTTATTTCGATAATTTATTAAGGCCGAAAATAAAGTGGGACGATTTAATCAATAGTTAGCTAAAGGACAAAATCTTTTAAAACTGCTTCTCAAAACCTCATAAAGTTCATATCTTGGCATAACTCGTTTCACGATTTGAGACCTTTCTCGGACCGATATTTGGTTTGTACTTCAAACTTCAAATCTTGAGAGATGATCTTGAAATTATGGTCTTCTCTTCATTTTGGTATACATCTTCATTAGGAGTGAAAGATGCTTCAAACGTTGACCACGACTTCTTCATTTATCCTCTTCTTTATTAAGGATTTTGATATACAACGATCCGCCTCCTTTTCGGACTTGGATCTATTTATCCTCATACCTTTTTAGGGTCTTTTTGGATAGACTTCTCCATGATCTTTAGGGGAGTAATTTCTTCTCGTCGTGTGTCTTGATCCATCATATTGATTTGGATTAATGATCTTCACATCATCTTTGGATCTTTAGCAAAAAGTGAATCCTCATGCCTTGTGAGGGCCTTTTTGGACTCGGGTATCATCATGCCTTGTTAGGGCATTTTTGGATATGCCAATCTTCGCGTCCCGCTTCAATAAGTTATGCCTTGGCTATGAACTCTAATTAATACCGAGCAACTTTTAAACGATCTTGTGCTAGAAGCTAAGTAACTTTTCAAATCGTACAACCTTATTTATTGCAAATATATTTATTAACAAGCGATGGGAGAAAAAGCTCATAACTAACTCACATAAGTTAACGAAAGAATACCAAACTTATAATTAACTCTATCATTTCTCGTTCTCCACAATTTAAAATCTCAAGGAATGAGACTCGTGGATGCTTAGCCTAATAAACCAAATAAGGTCCATATGGTTAAGGATACTAGCTAGAGTAAACTTGTATAAGTAAACTCGGGTTGAGTCAAAATATTCACGACGGGCCTAATATATCAAAGATATCTAAACTTGTTAAAACCATTTAATTTATTATTTATTTTTTACTTTTATTCTTAAAATGGAAAATATTACGATGCGATGATAAAAGGAAAGAAAATAAAGATATTACTAGGCCAAAATAGATCAAAAATTTGAAAAACGTTAAAAATTTTTTTTTAAATTTTCCGGTAAAATGGGGTCAAATTCATGGAAAAGTCCACTAAAATTTCAATAGAAATCCCCCCTATACTTAATATAAACATTGTCCTCAATGTTTAAGCATGTGGGAGACTAAACTCCCCTCCACTTAGGACATTGAGTATGTTATTTAAAATCGAGCTAAGGAAAGGACAACTAAAGTGATTACATTTATTCGTTTTATTTATATACAATATTGAATCACAATAGCAAAAACTTATCGAAGGAACCGGGTACACGGGAAACACGGGAACACGGGTCTCGTCAAAAGTACCAAAAGTGGATCATTTAAGCACATGTCCCTACACAATCACAACACACAAAACAAACAACCTACACGGCTCCCCCCTACACTTATTGGTGGAAATGGGTGAAGGTGAAAAAGGTAAAAATCTAACCTAGTTAAACGATGCTTGATTTTTCATCACGAGTCTCTAGCTCGACTCGAATTCCCGAATGTCATCATTTAAATGGGAAAATCATGGAAAACTGAGATTTCTAAGGGAGGAAAATCTCTCCATGATAGAGGGTGAAACAAAGTCATATAAGGCATACCCCATGAAAATCCACCTGGGTCAAACACATAATTTCCATCACAAAAGGAAATAAACCCCGAGGTGGTACGCAAGTCATAGAAAAGTGGGGTATCCTTAGGCAAAAGTCTCTTACAATGAAAGATAAGGTGGTGTGGCAATGAAAGCACAAAAGTCTCTATTCCTGGATCAAACACTGGTTCCTTAATGGGAAAATAGCAAGAGGTGTTGACATTTAAGCTCAAAATATCATCAAAATCCATAGTGGGAAAGTCATCCTCTTCCAAACTTGATGTGAAAACATAAGTATCGTCGGAGTCATAGGAAAACTCTTCCTCATGAGGAAAATAGGTATTTAGAAAGATATCTAAATCCTCCTCAAATGGAATAACCTCTAAAGTAGGTATGATCTCTAAGAGTGGAGGATCCTCCTCAAAAGTCATGACTTCTAAAATTAAAGTATACAAGTCAAAAGGAGTCTCCATGGAAGAATCACTCATAGAGATATGAGGTTCATTAAAATCATGGGGTGGGTCATCAAAGTTAATGAGATCACTTAAAGAAGTGTCATCATTGTAGGTATCAAAGATTGGTCGATCATAAATGTGTGCGTCAAAAGTGGGTGGGTCTAAAACGGATGGGTCAGAAGACGAGTCGTCTAAACCGAAGATAGTGTGATCACTTGAAGAAGTGTCATCACTATAGGTGTCATAAATGGGAGTTTCAAAAATTTGAGGCTCTAAGGGAAGGGATGAGTTTATCACAAAATCATGTTGATTAGACTTTTCAATTCCAAAAGGATTAATAAAAATCTCTTCATTGTCATAACTAAGAACATCAATCATATTGACCGACTCTTTTCCATTTGATTTTGTTGTGATTTTTCCCATTTTAAAAACTTGTTGTTCATCCCGAACCCTAAGAATTAACTCCCCTTCGGCCACATCAACTAAGGCTCTTCCGGACCTTAAGAATGGTCTACCAAGTATTAATGGAATACGAGGATCCATCTCATAGTCGACGACGACAAAGTCCACGGGAAAAGTGAATGTACCAACTCGAACAAAAACATCTTCGGCAATACCAACGGGGTATGCGAGAGTTCGATCAGCTAACTCTAAAGTCATACGAGTCGGTACAAGGTCGGGTAATGACAATTGTTTCCAAACCGAAAGTGGCATAAGATTGATGCTAGCGCCGAGATCCGCTAAAGCCATACAATCATCGATTTGAGGAAACGAGCAAGGTAACACGAATCGTCCGGGATCTCCTAGCTTTTCGGGAAGCTCTTTGAGAAGAACCGCGGAACAATTCTCATTTAAACGAGAGTTCACGAGCTCAACCATTTTTTCTTTCTTATTAAGCAAATCTTTAAACATTTTCACAAATTTTGACATTTGAGCAAGTGCTTCAATAAGGCTTATGTTAACATTCACATTGGAAATCATTTTCAAAAAGTTAGAGACATGAACGTCATCTTTCGTGAGCACTTTAGCCTTGCCTAACCTAGATGGATAAGGAATATTAGGCTTAGACTTAGAAGGTTGATAAGGAGAAGGACTCGCTTCTTGAACAACCGTAGGAATAGGCTCTTTCGGCAATAGAGGACTAGAACTAGGAGTGGTAGTGGGGGGAATCACCTGAGGGGGAGTAGGATTACTCATTATGACCTTCGGGCCTTGTCTCTCCTTTATGGGCGAAGAGATGGAAGGTCCCACTAAAGTGGCTCCACTTCGAGTATTTATAGCACTCACATTAGCACGAGGGTTAATCTCGGTATTTGAAGGCAAGGCTCCTTGAGGTCTAAGGGCTTGCAACGTTGTCAAAAATCTCTTATCGGTCGATTCTTGTATTTGTCGAGTAGATTCTTGCATTTGTTTCATAATCCTCTCATGGTCGGTCAATTTTTGGAGAACCAAGTCCATTTGAGGGTTTTGCATGTTCATTTGATTGAACCCTTGATTGTTAACCCCTTGATTAGGAAAACCTTGATTTTGATATTGAGATTGAAAACCGTTGTTATTATAAAAACCTTGATTATTATTTTGAAACCCTTGATTTTGACCATTAAAATTCCCTTGATTTGCATTCCCTTGAAAATTACCCATTTGAGGACCTTGGTTCCTATTTTGGTATTGGGTATTTTGGGCGGGTGGGGGTGGTCTTTGAGGTGCTACAAAACCCGGGGGAGCCAAATAATTAGTACTTTTGTAAGTAAAAATGGTTAACATCAACATTAGGTTTAAATTGAACCCTCTCATTAGTATTAAAAGCACAAACTTGCTGTTGTTGATTATTGTAAACCTTGTCACAATTGAAATATGAATGTGGTCCACCACAAGTCTCACACGTTTCACAATTTTCTTTCACGGCATTTACATGCGTAGTGAGGGCGTCGGTTTTTAGAGCAAGGTGTTTCACAATTGAAGTAAGCTCCTTAATTTGATTAGTCACCTCATTATCACTAGCACTAGCTATTGTAGTCCGAACACTCTTAGTTTGCACTTTTGCCTTGTTCTCAATAATGGCCCAAGCCTCGTTCATGGTTTTCACAAGAATATTGCCCCCCGCGGCACTATTAAGTGAGTCTTGGTCATTTAGAGTTAAACCATTGTAAAACGTATTTATTTGATGCACTTTGGTGAAACCGTGTTGTGGAAATTTTCTCAAAAGCTCTTTAAATCGATCCCAAGACTCACTAAAGTTTCCCCATATTTTTGCTCAAAGGTGATTATTTCATTCCTTAAAGAAGTGGTCCGTGATGGTGGGAAAAAGTAATTAATGAACTTGGTCTCTAAGTCGATCCATGTTGTAATACTTTGGGGTGGTTCCTTATCAAGCCAAATCCGGGCTTGTCCCTCGAGGGAAAAAGGAAAAAGTTGTAGGCGAACGGCCTCTTGTGGCACCCCATTGTATTTGATGGTATTAGCTAATTGGATGAAACGTTTGATATGAGCGTGTGGGTCATCATTAGTACGGCCTAAAAATGGTGTAGCGGAAACCATTTGAATAAAACCCGATTTAAGTTCGAAATGATTAGCTCCAATAGTCGGCACCACAATCGCGTCATCGTTTCCTTCAACGTGAGATTGTAGAATCTCAATCATTGGTCGATTATCCGTTGCCATCGTTATGTCGAAAGCTCGATTCTCGGGATCGGCTTGAATGACGGTCTTTTTGTTTTTCTTCTTCTTCTTCTTTTTGGAAGAATTGGAAGAGTTTGGTATACCAATCGGTATGTATGTATGCGCGCGAGTGCGCATACAATTAAAACTTTGGAATGAGGTAGGTGACCTCGGTCGACTTTGAGAGGAAAAGGATTTTCCCTCTCGAGGAGCAATATGAAAAAGCTTACAAAAATATATACTTAATTACTACTTGAGTTGGCAAACCAATAATCGGTCGTCCCTCTCAATATACGCACAAGCAAGCGGGGAAACGAGGTGGCACAAAGCACTTAAAAACCTTTTTCCTTAGACGGCCTTTTATAGCGCGTCGCCTTATACCCACCTTATAGTTTGTATATATCGAGTTCAAACGTCTTACTAGTATTTATCTATTTTGCCTTTTTCTTTCGTTAAGGATTCGACTACAATAGTTAGGTGATGAAATCCCAACTAAGGCTTATTTGAAAAGTAGGTAACTTTATTGTGCTACGTAATATAATATAATAAATGAAAAATCTTTTTGTATTTTTTAGAAAAATATATATTCACAATAAAAACGAAAGAAATCGAACTAAAAATTTAACACTAATACGTAATATTTTTGGTGTAATACTTTTAGGAAAAGTTATTACTTTTTGATTTTTTAATTTTTTGGTGGAATTCTTAGGAAAGAAATTGCTTTTGTGATTTTTTAATTTTTTTTGTATTTTTAAGTTTTTGATTTTTTTGTATTTTTGATTTTGTTAACAAGAAACGTAACGTTCAAAATGAACGGATCTCAAAATCCAAACGTCTTCACGAAAAATCGTCAATCGTACGAGCGAAGCGGCAGCGGCGCCATTTTAATGTTAAGAATTTTGCAAATCCTTTTATGTCTATTTCCCGTTCCTCGACTCAACTCGAATTGATTTTCAATTTTATCGTTAAGACTTTACTTGTTTTTGGTTAATAATACTTTTTTGGAAATCTATGTCTATTTAAACTTAAAAATGGGGAAAATATGTAGGCTAAGGAATATATAAAAATGAAAGCGCAAGTAGTTCACATAAAATTAATCTAACATGCAAAATAAAATTAAACTACAAATTAAAATCTAGATGCAACAAAAATAAACTATAATTAAAAATAAATCTAAATGAAAAATTAATCTAAATGCAAACACGTAATAGCAAATAAAAGTGACAAAAAACGAAATCACAAAGATAAACTTAAAAAATAAAGCTTAAAGCTTCAACCTTTTTAGCTTATTAATCTCTTAGATGATAAAGCTTGAAGCTTTATATAC
Source organism: Glebionis coronaria (assembly GCA_025667525.1). Lineage (NCBI taxonomy): Eukaryota > Viridiplantae > Streptophyta > Magnoliopsida > Asterales > Asteraceae > Glebionis > Glebionis coronaria. The sequence continues at coordinate 645,103,146 of CM046877.1, forward strand.
TAATAAGCTTAATAATCTCAAAAGGTGTAAACTTTATACTAATAATAAGCTTATCTAAATGAAATCTAATTTTTAAACCTTTTAAATCTATATTTTAACACAACAATAATATTTAAAACTAATTAAACCGATTTTAATAAAAAGATAATTTTTTTTAAAAAACAATTTAAACTAAATTAATCTAATTGATTAAACTAAAACGATTAAGCTAAACAAAATAAAAAGGAGAGAACTTTGGTACCCGTGGTCCGTAGAAAACGCTCTAAAACAACATCAACAACATCAACAAAACGTGGCCCGTAAAGTACACGGCCTCCCAAAATCAACAAAATATGGCCCGTAAAGTACACGGCCAACCAAATCAAACTCGAACTAAATTAATCAACCATAAGCTATTTACCAAACTTGATAAATCGATTCACCAAGATCAAAATAAAACATAAGAGGTTAGGATAATAAGCAATATTATATGATATGATGACTAATAATAGATCTACACTAATTTTTAGAGATTTATAAAAAAGTACTATAATTTTAAAGCTAAAAATAAGAGATCTATAAAATTAAAAAGATGAATCTAAGATGAAAAATAGATCTAAGTTAAATTAATTAATCTACTTGCAAAAATTTAAAGATGTAAACTAAAAATATAAAAGTACTAAGTTAAAAAAAACTAGCTTATTAATAAGTTGTAAGCCTAAGCTTAGAACTTATGAGATTTAAAAAGCTAAAAAGCTAATTAAATAAATACTCCAACAATAAGCTAGATCTACGAAAATAAGGAAACAATAAGCTTGAAATAAAATGAATTATTTCAAACTTATATATAAATCTAACTAATTAGGAAAAAGTTATAAAAACTTATCCCAAATAATAAGATAGATTATAAAAGAAAAGTAAAAAAGAAAGGAAGAATGAGAATTAAACTAAAGAGATTAAGCTAAAGGTTGAATTTTATTAATTATGAAAAGTTTGTACAAAACTTGAAAGGAAATTACAACTACTAATTTTGAGAGAGAAACTAAACTATATAAAAAAAACTAGCCAAATACAATGAGATGAGGGCTTTATATAAGTAGCTACAAGTGGGGGTACTTTAGTCTTTTCCTTCATATTTTTGCTTGGAGGTCACACCTTTTGCTTGGAAACTACACCTTTTGCTTGGAGGCTACAGCTTTTGCTTGGAGACTACACATTTTACTTGGAGGCCACACCTTTATTTGAACTAGTTTATTTTAAATAATAATAATAATAAAACAAGATTTTAATTAAAAAAAAAATTTTAAAAAAAACTTTATTTTATTTTTATATTTATTAATTTTCGGAAATATATATATTTATATTATTTAATTATTAAAAACTATTTATTTAATTTTAAAACTTAATAAACTTTAAAAAATCATAGAAAATAAACCGTGAGGAGTTACGACGCGAGGTCGGGACCGTTGGCTTCGTAATATTGTGCTCTTTTATTGTTCCATATGGTTTGTTAATGGATAACTTTGGAAAATGGCAGAATTGGTCCTTGTTGTTTGCATTTCTTGATTTTAAGCTTGAAGCTTCGTTAAATCTTCATCCTTAGCTCTCCAAACTTCATTCTTTTTGCACTTTTGGTCTTTTGACTTCATCTTTGACTTTTTCTTCGACAATTGACCATGAAATACCGTGTTTTCTTTCCTTTTGATCTTTTGTACCTGTTTCACACAAAAACACAAAACCACGCGTAATTCCGACTTTTACGATATTAAACACATGATTAGGTCTTGTTTTTCGTTGATTTTAGTGGTAAAAGGATAAGTGTTTACACACTTATTATGCTATATTAGGAAAGTTTTAATCTAGTACGTACGATCCTAAGGGTACTATGCATGGTAAAAGCATACAGGTTTTACAACTCTTCCCCCCTAAAAAGAATAATTCGTCCCCGAATTATAGATAAAGTAAACTGGAAAAGAAAAACATACCCGAATTCAAAATATGAAATGAGGGTAAGAAGCCCGGATAGACTCCTCCGTTTCCCAAGTGGCTTCCCGCTCGGTATGATCCCTCCATAGAATTTTGACGAATGGAATCGTCTTCTTTCTCATGACGCGTTCTTGTCTGTCAAGAACTCGTTCGGGTTCTTCTATAAAAGTAAGATCTTCACGTATCTGTTCCAGTGGATACTGAACCATGTGAAGGGGATGATACTGGTACCCTCTGAGTAAGGACACATGAAACACATTGTGCACATGCGAAAGCTGCGGAGGTAACGTCAATCGGTAAGATACTTCACCGACTCGTTCAATGATATCAAACGGTCCGATGAAACGAGGACTGAGCTTCCCTTTAATCCCGAAGCGTCTAACCACGTGCCGGCGAAACCTTAAGGAAGACGTGATCTCCTACATTAAAGTGTATATCCCTACGATGCTTATCGGCGTAACTCTTCTAACGTGACCGTGCCTCTTGAATTTTCTGCTTAGCTACTGCGATCTTCTCATTGGTCATCTCTATGATTTCCGGTCCTTCAAGTGTTCGCTCGCCAACCTGATCCCAGCAGATTGGGGCGCGACACTTTCTGCTATACAACATCTCAAATGGAGCACACTTGATACTTGCGTGCCAACTGTTGTTGTATGCAAACTCCACTAAACAGATGTATTCGTCCCAATCACCCGTCCATTCCACCGCACATGACCTCAACATATCTTCCAATGTCTGGATGGTTCGCTCCGACTGTCCGTCCGTTTGAGGATGAAAAGCCGTGCTAAGCTTAAGTTGTGTACCCCAAGCTTTCTGCAGACTTTTCCAAAAGCGCGAAGTGAATCGAGGATCTCTGTCTGAGACGATGCTGGATGGTGCACCGTGGAGTCTCATGATCTCTCGTCTGTACGTATCTGCGAGTTTACTTACCGGATCTTCCTTGCGGATCGGTAAGAAATGAGTTGATTTGGTAAGTCGATCAACGATAACCCAAATTTCATCGTGCTTCCTTTTGGTAGGCAGAAGACCGGTAACAAAATCCATGGTGATTTTGTCCCACTTCCACTCTGGAATATCTAATGGTTGAAGGAGACCGCCAGATCGCTGATGCTCGATCTTAACCTGCTGGTAGGTAAGACATTTGGAGACGTAAGTGGCCACATCCTGTTTCATACCACTCCACCAAAAGTACTGCTTGATGTCATGGTACATCTTAGTCGAACCAGGATGTATAGAGAATGGGGAGCTATGAGCTTCAGCTAACAAGGCTTCCCGGAGTTCTTGGTCATCAGGAACACAAAGTCTAGTGCCCTGCCAAACGATACCATCTGCATCTACTCTGAATTCTGTCTGCTTCTCAAAATTCTGTACTATCGCCCAGATTTCTCCGTCATCCTTCTGAGCTTCCTTGATCTTAGATAACAACTCTGGTTCCACTCTAAGATTAGCCCAGTAACCTTGTTGTCCACGTACCATGATCTTGATGTCTAGTCGCTCCAAGTCTCTGATGATTTCCTCTTCGATTTTTATGCCGTTGATCATTCCGGACTTCCTGCTAAGAGCATTTGCTACTACATTTGCCTTTCCGGGATGATACTGTAGATTAATGTCATAATCCTTCAACAGCTCTAACCATCTCCTCTGCCTCATGTTCAATTCACGCTGAGTGAAGATATACTTCAAGCTCTTGTGGTCCGTGAAAATGTCACATGATTCTCCATATAAGTAATGCCTCCATATCTTCAATGCAAACACGACTGCATCAAGTTCTAGGTCGTGCGTGGGGTAATTTTCTTTATAAGGCTTAAGCTGCCGTGAAGCGTACGCGATCACTTTCCCATGTTGCATGAGAACACAGCCAAGTCCCTTCCCCGATGCATCGCTGTAGATTTTAAATCCACTCGTACCAGATGGTAGAGTAAGAATAGGTGTAGATACTAGCTTCTGCTTCAGGTCTTCAAAGCTCTTCTCTCGATCTTCAGTCCAGACGAATTTCTCCCCTTTTCGCATCAGTTTGGTCAATGGTAGTGCTAGGCGGGAAAAGTTCTCCATGAACCTACGGTAATAACCAGCTAAGCCTAAGAAACTGCGGACTTCCGTCGTTGATGTCGGCCTTGGCCACTTAGTAATGGCCTCAACCTTCGCTGGATCCATAGTGATTCCTTCTGCTGATACAATGTGACCTAAGAATGCCACCTTATCTCACCAGAACTCACACTTGGAGAATTTAGCATACAGCTGCTTCTGGCGAAGAATTTGTAGTGCTGTACGAAGATGGTCTTCGTGTTCCTCCTTGGACTTTGAGAAAATCAGGATGTCATCGATGAAGACAATGACGAACTTGTCCAGAAATTCATGGAAGATTCTGTTCATCAAATCCATGAACACTGCTGGAGCATTTGTCAGGCCAAATGGCATAACTACAAACTCGTAGTAGCCATAGCGGGTATGAAAAGCAGTCTTAGCGATGTCCTACTCCTTGACCCGTAGCTGATGATAGCCTGACCTAAGATCGATCTTGGAGAAGTGTTTGGCCCCTTGGAGTTGGTCAAACAAATCATCAATGAGTGGCAGCAGATACCTATTCCGAATGGTAATCTTGTTGAGCTCGCGATAGTCTATGCAAAGACGCATACTGCCGTCCTTCTTCTTAACAAACAAGATCGATGCGCCCCATGGAGATGCGCTCGGTCGAATGAAACCTCGTTCAAGAAGTTCTTGCAGTTGATCCTTCATCTCTATGAGAGCCATGCAATAAGGAGCCTTGGAGATTGGTTCAGCTCCTGGAACCAGCTCGATACTGAATTCCACTTCTCGTGCAGGTGGTATGCCCGGAAGTTCTGCTGGAAACACATCTTGGAATTCCGACACTATGGGTTGATCCTGAATCGATGGAGACTCAGCATCCATGTCGTGAACCGTAGCTAGATAACCCTCGCAGCCATGTGACAGTAGTGCACGCGCTTGCAGGGTGGATATGACTTGTACAGACCGTTCGGGTATGAACCCATTATGAATGTACTCTGGTGCATTAACATCACCGAAGATAACTCGATATGAATGGCAGTCTATGGTAGCATGATACTTGGATAGCCAATCCATGCCCAAAATCATGTTGAAGTCATTCATGTCCAGCGGAAGTGCGTCGACAGGTCGAACCTTATCATCAAATTCTAGGGGAAGACTCTTATATACATGGGTGATTAATACAGAGTCCTCAAAGGCGTGGAAATAGTAAGCCTATTTTCTAGTGGCAAGGGAGGCATCCTAATGTTCTTAGCATAAGCAGTAGAAATAACCGAGTGAGTAGCACCCGTATCGAAAAGAACACATGCAGCTTGACCATACATATACAAGATTCTAGTGATGGTACCTGTAGACTTGTTGGCCTGGTCTCGAGATGTCGTGTAGACACGCCCGGCAGTAGGAGGCGGCTTGGTATCAGCATGTCCTGATGTACCCTCCATCTCGCCCTTACGGCAATCCTTCATAATATGGCCAGGGAGACCACACTTGAAGCACGCATCAGTATTACGGCGACATGGTCCTGGGTGCCCACGGTGGCAAGTAGAGCAAAGAGGATGAGTGTATCCTCCAGCAGGTGCTCTGGCTGGCCGAGAACCTGATAAAACATTTTACATAAGACATGGTAATTGGGTACAAAGGACAAAGCGGATAATCATAAGATTGAATACCAGTGATAGCTGGACGGCTAGGCTGCGAACCTCTCTGGTTCTGGTCCCTACCGTTTCCATGGTTCCTGGTAGAAGTTTGCTAAAGTGTCAGAATATGAGTTATAACATAAAACATAAGGAATTGCGTAAGTATTAGGACCTGCTGCTGTTGGAGTGCCCAGCGTTGTTACGGTAATTGTCATTACCGCCACGCCTATCCGTAGCAGAACGGTCGTTAGTCTAACCGTTTCCCTTGGGCTGATGAGGCTGCTGCTGAGTAGCCGGCTGAGACCGGTCCCCAGTTTTCTGCCTGGAAGATACATTTAAGAGATGAATAATTGACATAGGGAAAAATGTACGGATTGGTCACCGCTTGAATACGAATGTTTACCTCTTGTCGGGTCTTTCAGCTTCCCCGAACTCATCTCCCTCTTGCAGCATCTCCAGTCTACGTGCTGCATCGGCTACTTGTGCTACCGTATCCAATGGAGCACCTGATAAGTTATTTGCGATCCTTGGATTAAGAGCCCAACGAAAATGTAATGCTTGTTCTTCAGTGGTGCCCGCAGCTGCTCTCAGGACACCAGCATAGCGAAGGAAACGCTGCATGAAGTCATTGCTGTCTTCGTCAGGTCGCTGTCTGAGGCTATAGTATTCCCTCATGAGCCGATTCCTTCCTTCCATGGGAAAGATGTTAGGCGGGGGAGGATAACCGTCGTTATGAAGAAGAGCGTCTTGCATCTCTACATCAGCAGCTGCAAATATTGCCCAGATATTGTCTGCGTTTGCCATCTGACAGTATGACATAAAACGTATGATTAAACAGATCAAAACATAAAATCTATATATATACATGAAAAAAATTTATACTAAAATTTCACGAGAAAAATTTTATGCAAGAAAATTTTGTGTATGAATGCATGATGCAGTTTTATGAAAACTTTTGTATGCTCGAGAGTGAACGCCTCTGGTCAGTTCACCCAAAACAAAAGACATAGCGAGGGGACGCCTGTCCCAAATCTAAAAGTTTCGATAAAGCACATGCGACTAAATAGGGCCAGTCCTGTACCAACCATTACTTAGTAAAAAAAACCTACAACAATGACATGTATATGTATGCTTAAAAATGATGAATGCATGAAAACAACTGTCAGTTCTAGGAAGACCGTAGTGACTACCCACTAATTACAGGTCATATTTGAGAGCCTACAGGTCGAAGCCTTGGCTCTAATACCATAATTGTAACACCCCATTTTGGAAATGGAAATATCACAGGAATTATGGCGTGTCATCAAAGCATACAAGAAAAAATGTCTAAACATTACTTGACCATAAAAGGAAAATACCGGAATCAAACATCGGTAGTCCAAAAGTAAAGCTCATCACACACAAACATAGTATAATAAAGGAAAGGACTAAACAATGTCCAAAGCATAAGTATCATAAGAAAGGAAATGCATAATGTAAAGAAGGCTAGACAGCTTCCAGTCCATATGCACGTACTCTTAGTGCCTACGAGCGTCCCTGAGTACCTGCCGTTCTGGGAACATAGAAAAGGAAAACGGCTGAGCAAATACGCTCAGTGCACGGATGTACAATAAAGCATGAATAGGATAAGCATATAACATAATAATAGCGGAAGAAAAACTAAGTCCCGAGTAACCTGATTAAGTCTTAATAAAACTGGTTTTATAGTTTGAAAGTCTTATGTTTATCTTATAAAAAACTGTTTGTCATATTTTACCATTATCCAATATAGGTCATGAAAATCCACCGTGCATGAATACTTGGAGGGGTGACCTCATCATGCAAATTAGAGGGGCTACCTCTAATTTAATATACTGGTTTTTGGGTAGGAGGGATCAGCTCCTTGTGAAGGATGCAAGGCACACACCACATTCACCATGAAATCCTAAATAAAAAAATGTAACTAGGATGCACCCATACGCCCCACATGATAAATATAAATAAGTGGCCAAAAGCTGAAGGGACGCCACGAGCAATCACTCCGCCGTGGTGAAGTCATAACATCAGTGCCTCTAATGTTATGGTTATGGTACCTCCATAACTAGGTGAAACTGGTCATGCATGTATATGGCTATAGGTAATCTTAATTAAACATAAGCAATCAAACACATAACTTATACTACGGGAAAACAGTTGGCTGCATACGGGGAATCCTAATAGGGAAAGAATGTCCATACTGAAAGGACGGGAATTCGTACCTTATGTCCAGTGAACGAGAAAGACGAACTGAGAGGAATCCTACTTCCGAATCACTAGTGCTACATAAATACATACATGAATAAGTATCTGCTTACTAAATACGTAGGTGGTTTTATGTCATGTCTTAGCTTATTTTATGTGTTCTTACCATGTTTTACTGTTTAAAAGCCTTAAACTGTGTTTTATCTTATATTCTGATTAATCTGACTAAGTATTTTTGGTATTTCATGTGTTATTATGCTTACTGTGTAATAATAAGTAACTTTCCAAAAATAGCAGGTTTCCTAAAATAGAAAGTTTCCAAAAATAGAAAGTTTCCAAAAATAGAAAGTTTCCAAAAATAGAAAGTTACCAAAAATAGAAAGTTTACAAAAATAGAAATTTCCAAAAATAGATTTACTGCTTAAAATAGATAAGTTTCTAAAAATAGAAAGTTTTCATAAATAGATTAGCTGCCTTAAATAAATAAGTTTCCATAAATAGATTAGCTGCCTGAAAAAAATAAGTTTCTAAAAATAGAAGGTTTCCATAAATAGATTAGCTGCCTTATTTATTTAAGTTTCTAAAAATAGAAAGTTTCCATAATTAGAAATAAGCTGGTTAAATAAGCTAAGTATATAAGCCTAAGTGTTTTCATGATTATTTTCTAAGTCATATGATATAATGTATAGTTTAATAATTATTTCATGTAATTAAATTAAACTATAGGTTAAAATATTTAATTAAAGTATAATATGTTTTTAATTAAATAAGTTAAATACTTAGGTTAAACTATGTATTATTATATATTAATAATATAACCTAAGTCATGTTAATTAATTAATTATATCCATGGTTTTAAAATAATTAATTAATTATAAGTCTTAAATATATAAATACTTAGGTTAAAATAATTTCATGATCATTAATAATTAAATAACCTAAGTCATGTTATTAAATTAATCACATCATTTTATTAATTTAATTTTAACATAAGATCATAAACATAAAAAAAACTAACATACACCATGAACCGGATCTAGACTAAAAAGCATGAACCGGACATGAAATCGACACCGTACCCCAAACCAACTCGGGGTACCCCATGTTTTACTGCTGCCGTGGGACCCACAAGCACCAACCAAGACCATATGGTCTTGGTGGTGGTCGGCTTGGCAAACCGAAACCCATTCGGGTTCGGTGCAGCCTGCGGCTAAAAACAAACACCCCTTAAAACACCCTTTTGATTTTATTTAACACCAAATCATGTTAGATCCATGTTTAATTATTATGTTTTTATAAAAACAACACATGTTCTTGATTTATAACAAGATTAAATCAAAAGAAAAGGTTTAAAAAGGTTTTACCGAATTCGTGGATCAAAAGGACGAAGAACCAACACGATCAATCACTAAAACTTCAAGATCCAAGATCACAAATCACCTATTATGGTGGTTGTAGGGTGACGGCACAAAGGAGAAACGGAAGGAGGGTTTTTAGGTTTTCTTAAAAATCTTTTGTAAAGATTAATTGAGTAGTAAAAATAATATTAACCCCCTTTTAGTAAATTTGATAGATGGGCTTGGCCCATTTGTCCTTGTTGCCGCGGGTAGGGACCCCACTTGGGGTACCCGTACCTTTTTCCGTGTCTCGTTATTAAGTTAAACGTTTGTGATTATTTATGTTCGTGTTTTAAATGTTCTCGTTACATAAATACCGTGATCTAATATATTTAATTTCGCTCGTAATAAATATATATACGTAATTAATAATAGTTCGTGTTTTAATTACGTTCATGATTTCATGATCGCATGTTCGTGATTAATTATCGTCAAATAATTATTACATGATCGTGCGTAATAAATACTCATCGTGTTCTAACACGTACGTAATACGTAAACTCCTAACACGTAATCGTAATCATGCTATATTAGGAAAGTTTTAATCTAGTACGTACGATCCTAAGGGTACTATGCATGGTAAAAGCATGCGGGTTTTACATGATGAATATTTCACGGGGGAGAAACAAGTTGTATCGAAGTCTTCTGTTGTCACTCATGATAAGAATGATGATACCGATCATCGTCAACAAAAGGATACAACTTCATCTACTTCAACACCAGTTGCTGCAGAATTACTTCCTCAGAATATCACTTCAACAATCGCTCCTACAACATCCACAACTATTGTCATTGCTCCAGAGAACACAAATCAAGCAGACAATGCATTATCTGACGAAGACGAATTTATCAACCCATTCGGTACACCAGTACACGAAACTGGAGAGTCTTCTACTCGCCATGTTGATCCGTCAAATATGAATACATTCTACCAACGACATCCTTCAACACATCATTGGACCCAAGATCATCCTTTGGTTCATGTAATTGGAAACCCGTCACAGCCCGTTCGCACAAGACGACAGCTTAACACCGATGGCGATGTTTGTATGTTCGCACTCGCCGTGAGTTCAGCTGATCCGAAAACCATCAAAGAAGCCATGGCTGATCACGCTTGGATTGAATCGATGACGGATGAACTTCATCAATTTGAAAGACTTAAAGTCTGGGAACTTGTTGACAGACCATACGATGTAATACCATTAAATCTTCGATGGATCTAGAAAAACAAAATGGATTAAGAGAACACGATCATCAAGAATAAATCTAGGCTAGTGGCTAAAGGGTGTGGACAGAAAGAGGGTATTGATTTTGAAGAATCATTTGCACCAGTAGCTCGAATGGAAGCGGTCAGGATTTTTCTTGCTTATGCTGCACATAAGGGATTCATTGTCTATCAAATGGACGTAAAGACGGCATTTCTTAACGGTCCTTTGAAGGAAGAAGTCTATGTCACACAGCCGGAAGGATTCGTCAATCCTCATTATCCTGACAAGGTGTATCGTCTCCACAAAGCACTCTATGGACTCAAGCAAGCTCCAAGGGCGTGGTACGAAGAGCTCTCGAAATTTCTGGTCTCCAAAGGTTTCTCAAAAGGTTCCATTGATCTAACTTTGTTCACTTATAAATATGGGGATGACATTTTGCTTGTGCAGATTTATGTTGATGACATTATTTTCGGGTCTACAAACCCAAAACTTTCAAAATGGTTTGAAAAAGTATTGCACAGCAGATTTGAAATGTCTATGATGGGCGAACTAAAATTCTTTCTAGGAATTCAAGTTCACCAATCCCCAAGTGGTATCTTCATTAACCAAGCTAAGTATTGTTAAGAGATAATCAAAAAGCATGGTATGACTTCATGTGTCCCCGTTGGGACACCAGTATCAACCACATCCCTTGATGCTGATTTAGAGGGATTACCCATAGATCAAACGAGATATCGTTCCATGATCAGGTCCCTCATGTACTTGATAGCAAGCTGACCTGATATTCATCATGCTACATGCTATTGTGCACGATCTCAAGCTCGACCCACTGAAAAGCACCTCAAGGAGGTTAAACGGATCTTTTGATACCTTAAGCATACCATTCACATGGGACTCTGGTATCCGAGGGAAACCGGTTTCTTTCTAACGTCCTATTCAGATTATGATCATGTAGGGTGTCTTGATACACGTAAAAGTACTTCTGGTGGTGCACAATTTCTAGGTCAAGATAAGCTTGTGGGATGGTCTTCCAAGAAGCAGGATTGCACGTCACTTTCATCAGCCGAAGCGAAGTATGTGTCTCTATCTGCGTGTTGTGCTCAAGTTCTTTGGATGAGAACACAACTCACAAATTATGGCTTCCACTTTGATAAAGTACCTATGTACTGTGACTCAAAGTCTGCCATAGCCATCTCCTGCAATCCGGTACAGCATTCCCGCACGAAGCACATTGATGTCAGATATCACTTCATTAAGGAACAAGTTGAAAAGGGTATTGTTGAATTATACTTTGTTGGAACTGATTACCAATTAGCTGACTTGTTTACAAAAGCTCTTTCGAAAGAGAGGTTTGCGTATCTTGTTAGGAAAATTGGTATGAGATGTTTGACTCCAGCAGAACTTGAGATTCTGGCAAAGAAGCCTGCTTGATTCATCTATCAAACATCTATCTGTAATTATTATTGAAAAATAAAAATACAAAATTAAAAAATCTTTGATAATCCAAAAATATTCTTCTCGACATGTCTTTCAGAATCGATAATATGGACGTACCTAGAAATGTCGCTCAATAACGACACGGGTGTGTACATAAAGCTCGAATGAAAGTTGTAAATATTTTTCAAAACTTGTCATTTCTATCTTTTTAAAGGAAATTGTCTCTTTTGGACAATATTTCCAACAACGGGTAGAGCAATCTATCTCGGGTTGAGCTTGTCACAAAACATTCCACATTTTGAGCTCAACACAATGGCTTGTACTCACTTTCAGATTGCAACCCGGAACTATATTTACGGGGGAGTGTACGATTTCGTGCTCTTACCCTTAGCAAAAGAAGTTAAATCTTCTTACACTTGAGTGGATTCGTCAAGACATTCAAAGTCTATAAACTCAAGTTTATGCTTTAGAAAAACCTTTTCGACAAAAAGAATTGATTTTTCAAAAAGCGTTGAACATAATTTTTTCAAGAATTTCCCAATGATATTCAAAGTCTTTCAAAAATTGTGTGTTCAACAACTCCTATCCTCAAAAGTTTAATGTGGATCAAATCCTCGTAATGACAATTCCATTGGATCAATTTTTGAGGGGGAGCTTTCCAAATTTCATGCTAAATTTGACACATTTTTCTCCCGAAGATTTTCAAGACTATTTTTTTAAATATATTTTAATCAAATTTGGTATCTCTAATATCAAAGGATTTTATATATTAGAGATAGGGGAAAAATGTGATTAAAATGTGATCTAAAGACTCAAGCACTCTTGGTTACGATCAGTTACCCACAACATCTTTAATTCACGACGTTATTGGTGTCAAAAGGGTGGTTAGGTTTAAGTCCTATGATCCAACCAGAACCGGAGGGATCTTCCCAGGGACAATCCAATAGATTATTAGAAGTCCTTAAGAAAGATAGAGTAGAATGTGAACGTAGTTGAATGCCGACTAAGTACTGATGATAGCACTGGAACAATCACAACAAGGTGCTATTAATGATGTCTTGGTAAGCATTGAAGGGGTTGAAGAATGAAAAAGAAATGTAAGGATAAAGGGTGTAAAGAAATTAGCCCTCCATACAACTTAGGCAGAAATCGGGTCAACACATCATGAAAACAACTCATCATGGACCCAGTGATGTGAAGCACAACCCTTTCCTAGCTACTCAGGCTTCTCTCAAAAGAAGTTTGTTTTATTGTCACGGAGATCAACACAACTTCTATTGACTTTCTCACTCCGAGATAGTTGATATTGAATAGGTGGCATATGCTCCAGCCTCCGACCACTAAAAGTGCACAAATCGAGTCTAGAGCCAAGAGATCAATCAAATCTCGTTAGGACACACGGATGAAGATCAAGAGAGTCCTACGCTATATCCTTGAGATATTGCTAGAACACTCAGAGTGATACTATTCAGTATTCACAATGATGAGTGGAAATCCTTCCAGTGTTAACATCTAACAGCACTACGGTAGGTCATGTGTAAGATTCTTTATGAATTGAACATATGTTAAACTGAAAAGCAACAGTAGTTTGATTCTGAATTGATTCAAACTCATTTCAGGTTTCTACGCAATATCTTTATGGTCTTGCCAGAACATTCAGAGTGATATTCATTAATATTCACAGTGACGAATGGAAATCCTTCTAGCGTCAACATCAAACAGCGCTACGGTAGGTGACTTGTGAGATTCTTATAAATCAAACTTGCGTCAATTGGAAAGCAACAATGGTAAGATTCTTAATGAATCAAACTTGTTCCAGGAATTTGAATTGACGACTTTAATCAAGCGGATATTTATCCAATTGATTCACTCTTTATGTTCGCAGTCTTGCTTTGAGACGATCGAGTAAAGAGAACGGCTAGTATAGCCGCGAAACCCTGTCAAGGAGATTCTTAATTGAATCTACCTAATCACGGGTACGGTATTTAATATCGTATAACGGTCTTCACCGACCGGAGGTAAAACACTACCGATTTAGGACGAATGTCAAAGCAATTCAGTCCGTGTCTATGTTTTGTCTCGAGAAGGTGGCGTCACGGTGTACTCAGCAAAGTCAAAAATTCAAAACCACGTACTCATGCCCAAAGACTTATTCAACAATTAATCGTGTGAGCATGTGGATAAAGACACAAGATCGCAAGATGGCAAAGTCAAGTCAAGAATGATTTGAAGATCTCAAGATAAAAGACAAAGTCGAAAGAAAACGACAAAGGCTCAAAGATCACAGTATGAAGGAACAACACTACTGTTACACGTTCAAGACTCATTTATGACGAAATTCATGAATCTCCATTGGAATCCAAATATCGAAGAGGAATGAACTCACATTGGGGGAGATTGTTAGCCTCAAAATATTGAGTCAAACAAGAATGTTCAGTCATAGGTTTCTATTGTAATATTTATTATAACGTTGTAATAGTTAGTTAAATAGTCGTGGTTCACGGGCTTGGATTTAAGCTACTTAAAGCCCAAAAGACAAGCCCGGTCCAAACAATATAGCCCATTATGGTTACATGTAAGCCCGGCTATATGAGGCCTTTCCTAGCATGTTAGGAAGGGTGGATGATCATTTGTAACTTAATTTTCTCTAATCTAAAATTCACCAAGTTAATCATCTCATTCTCTCTACTTTCTTTCACTACTTTCTCTCTCTAGGAATCCATCTCTTTTCATCTATTTTCTATCATTAATCATCATAATATTATGGGACAACAAAGGTATTTATTAATTTATGTAACAAACTTACCTTCCACATGGTTTAATGGTAACCATAAAATAATGCTACATTTCTGTGTAATGTAGGTGGATGTTTTCCCCCCGGTCATTACTGGGTTGGTGGGAAAGAAATTTGCCTTCAAGGTTAGCGGAGATGAATACAATGCTAAGAAGATGCTCCATGTCTTTACTGTTTTGCGACTTACCGGAGATGTGGACATTATAGAAAGTCTTCGTCCAACTACAACACCTATAAAGGTAAATAGTTTTTTTTAAAACATTAGCCATATGTATTAATTTTGATAGTCAATGTAATTGTTAAATTGTGTTGTATGTTAACAGGAGTCTGAAGCCACAAGTTCTGCCGCAATTGTGGCCATTCTGTAGGTAATGAAACATCTAAATTATTGGTTACTTATATTCTTTGTCATATAAACTTTTGTAATTTAATATTTTATTTATTCATATGTCATAGGATCTTGAGTCTCAAACAGATGAGAATCACACTTCATTGTCTTCTAAAAAGTTTGTGATCCAAGTCCTGGTGAAGACGACTTGGGAAGTGCAAATTCAAATGCAAAAAAGTGGTTCTTGAAATTAAGATGGAAAAGAATCCTTGAAGTTCTCTATGATTTCCAACCTTCAATAACGAATGGCAGTTATGAATAATGTCATACTATATAAAGACAATATTTTGACACTTTTTGAGTGTTTTTGTAGTATGAATATGGTTGTTTTCTTTTTGATTGGGGAGTCCCAATCTTAGTTCTTTTATGAACACTACATAATATTTCCTTTAAAATATTTGTTGGGGTGTCCCAACATAGACATTTTTTACAATTTTCTCATCTTTGATTGCATTTGTTTTATAGTTTATGTGTCTAGACTAATAACTTATACTCAGGCACTTTCAAGAAAATAAGTCAGCAGATTATTCTACAGCTTGGACTGGAACATAAGTTTTTAAGCAGAGGTTTTTCAAGACACTGATTTTTGATAGAGGTTCATCCTAACGTTTTTGATCAAGACAATGGCACGTATTTATCATTCAAATAATCATGTACAAGTGTTCTATATTGTTTGTTTGTAAACATTGGTTTAATAAGATGTCGTTATACTATTTCAAACACAAATTTAATAACACACTTTTCACATTGTTTCTATTTCTTAAGTAAGTATAACTTAGTTTTGTTGAACAATTGTTTCTTCGTACGAATTACAACATGAAAGAGATGTTGATGATGATGGTTAAATAGAGGTTTATGATTACGATGAGCTTTATTTGGCATATGATGGCGACAAATCACCAAGTTTAAATGTTATTTCAATATGTTACCGATTACAAAAAATGTATACAAACATATGAATCCAGCCAAATCAAAACATTTTAATTTTTCTTTAAAGTTTTTGAAAGATATATATTTTAGATGAAAGCCCAAATGTTATGTATATTAAAACCACAATTACACACATATATATATATATATATATATACATGTATATATATATATATATATATATATATATATATATATATATATATATATATATATATATATATATATATAGGGGCACGCTATATGCAGAACCTAGTTTTTGGTACAGAACCTACAGAACCACCTTAATACCTCCGAATAATGCATGATGTATAATATATTAATGCATAGTGGCATTTTTGAAAATACATACTACATATTTTATTATATTAAGTAGTTTTTATACATCAAAAAGGTATAATAGGAAAAATACATTTTGACTTTTTTAGAAAAAAATAATTAAAAAAAACGTTTTTGAAAATCCTTTAAAAAAAATTTCAGTTCTAATTATTTTGTAAACACTTTAAATTTGAAATCTTAAATTTTTAAATAAATTTTTTTAATTTAAAAACATCTTATTTATTAAATAAAAAGAACGTTTTTTTATTTTTTTTAATTTTGATATCTTAAATTTTATAATTAAAAATGTCTTTTTTTATTAAAAAAAATGAATGTGTTTTTTGCAAAGAATAATTTTAGCTACGTTCTTTTTGTGTGCACATATGTTTTTATTATACATAACTTCAAAAATTCATAACAAAAACATACACGTATACATGTGTCTAAATTTATAACAAAAGTATAGACACATATACAATACACATAATTTGATATCAACTGAAATACAATTCTAATACAATGTCTAATAAAAAATGTCATCCTTTCATTCTTTTTTTTGTCTTCGGGGTCAAAAACATATATGTATTTCAAAAACATATATGTACGGCTTCAAAAACATATATGCCCGGCTTTAAGAACATATATGTAGCTTCAAGAACATATACGCACATATATGTACGGCTTCAAAAACATATATGTACTTCGACAACATATATGTACGGCTTCAAAAATATATATGTACTTCGATAACATATATGTACGGCTTCAAGAACATATATGTACGACTTCAAAAACATATATGTACTTTCAAAACATACATGTACGGCTTCAAAATGTATACTTCGAGAACATATCGGAAAGCACAAGTGCACCCTTTGATCTTTTTCATCACATAGCATCATTCATGTATCGAGCCACCCCCTAGTATAAATATAAAAAATTAGTAATAAAAAAAAAATTCAACCTTCGTCTTTTATGTTTTTGATATTTCTCGATAACATAAATCTGTTCTAAATATAAAATAAAATTTACATTTAATATCTAATTAAGTGAAAGGATTAATAGTAATTAATACATATCAAAACCTTTGTGTTTTTCACTACGGAACAAATTGGACAAAATCATTAAAACTCTTTTATTGCTTTGACTAAGAACAATTCAATCAACCACCACTCTTTTAAAATTTGACCATCAGTATCCACCATGACTCAAATAACAAATTCTCATATTTTAACCAAAAAAAATCATAAGGTCTAAATCATTTAACAAATGCTAATCATTTTTTGTGAAGACGCGAACACTAGCAAAAGATTAAACGAAACAACAACGAACGAATCTAAAAATAAAATCCAGATCGAAACTACAAATATTTTTTCAGCTCGAAAACTATATTTTTCGATCAAAAATAACAAAGAACGAATATCGAAACAACACATGTTTTTTAGCTCAAAATCATATTTTCCAGATCGAAACTAAATTAAAAATTTGTTTTTATATATAAAAGCAAACAACGAACTTTAAATAAAAAAAACTTACAATATTTGAAGGTATTATCGGATTGAAGCTAGTCGTAAATATCTTTTAATCTTCTTGTTGGTTGTTCATATTTGCACCGGGCATCTAAAGATATGCGGTTAGTTGGTCTTTAAGATGATCATTGTTAGGTATACAAAACAATCAAAAGGTTTTTTAGATCTTAAAAGAAATGATGAGTGGTTAACGGTGGTTTAAATCTACATGTGAAAGAAAGATGTGATAAGTACTACTTTTAATATGTAAATGAATACTAGTAGTTTATTTAAGGAGATTTAAAATACCACATTTGCCCTTTTTTTAACTTCTTTTCTATATAATGAGCAGTTTATATTTTTAAAATGTCTTTTGCATTTATATGATGTACATAATGCATTATCAGGAGTAAACACTTGGTTCTGTAGGTTATGTACCAAAAAAGAGGTTCTGCAAATAGCACTCCACTATATATATATATATATATATATATATATATATATATATATATATATATATATATATATATATATATATATATGAAAGCCCAGTTTTAAAGCCAATAATGTAAAGCCCAAATTACAAGATTTTTAATTGTAACATCCCGCCTACTCAGACCATAATATTGTCCGCTTTGCCCGCAGGCTCACGGCTTTGCTTTGTGGCCCTCTTGTGAAGACTTCCCGGCAGGTCACCCAAGCCAGTACTACTCTTCCATGAGCACGCTTAACTGCCAGTTCCTAAGAACCCCACTTGCAGTAGACCACAAAACGCGTTGTGTCATGAGAAGGCGACTGTTATCTTATGAACCATGGATCTCTCCTGGCCACAGCCGATGTGGGATTTGCTTGGGGTGTCACAATCACTCCCCCTTCGGGACTCATCGTCCTCGATGAGGTTTGCCCCACCATCCCAAACGGCTCAGGAGTGGCTCTGATACCACTTGTAACATCCCGCCTACTCAGACCACAATATTGTCCGCTTTGCCCGCAGGCTCACGGCTTTGCTTTGTGGCCCTCTTGTGAAGACTTCCCGGCAGGTCACCCAAGCCAGTACTACTCTTCCATGAGCACGCTTAACTGCCAGTTCCTAAGAACCCCACTTGCAGTAGACCACAAAACGCGTTGTGTCATGAGAAGGCGACTGTTATCTTATGAACCATGGATCTCTCCTGGCCACAGCCGATGTGGGATTTGCCTGGGGTGTCACATTAATAATGGAAAGTCCAATATTAGTCATTATTACTTACGCAAGACTAATGATATATTTGTATATACAGCCCAACTTTGATAATTGCATACATTTAGACACAAATTAGGTAATTACATAATTGGGTACAATCTGCTAACACATTATGACACAATTTTAGCATTCCATACATTAAAACACAAACATCCGAATGATAAGTATTCAAAGTACCAAAAGAACCATGCTAACAGTGAACATAACAACCAAAGTTTTGACCGAACCCTAAGAACAGACATTTAAACCAAGTCTAAACACAAGCATCACAGACAAATAAACAGAACAAGTAATCCGTATAAATGTTCAGCAGCAAAAGACATATAAATGTGATCAGCAATCACAAGTGTGATTTAACATACTTGGAATAAGGGAACCTGCATGTTTTCACCTTCCACCGCCTCTTGAACAACATCCATTAGCTTCATCCGCATCACTTTGGGTGTCTTAAAACCGCAAGTTTCTCCAAATACCCTTCACTTCCCAGCCATTTTGACGTGGCACAATCTTTCCGGACGAAGGCGGTCCGGAATCATTCTCAGTTTCATAAGGAACCTTACATCATCATGAACAAGAAGCGCTCTGGTGTATGTATGCATCATATGTGTTGCGCAGAAACCAGCCGACAATGCCTGATTAAGGCATATATTAAATACACATTATGAGTTAACACTACTGTCTACATTCAATTTACTACTACATATATTTGATTTTATTGAAGAATTAAACCTCTATATATCTTCTTACACTACTGCCTACATTAAATTTACTAAAGTTGAACTTTGATGCTCACCAATTGAGAAAGGTCATACACAGGTGCATTGAGCTCAATGTAGACAACGTTCACTTCATCCTTGTGAGTAGTAAGTCCTTCCTATCCACAGAAATGCCTTGCTCTTTTATCTGTCATGATATGTACATGTAGCAATTACCACAAGTATCCAACTATATTTGTAACAACTTTAGTACAAATACAATGTACATACCTTTAGAAGCATAAAGTGGTATCTCACGAGTCGGAAGCCTCAACATTTTTGGGTAGATATGAGCATTAAACTTTGCTATCCCATTGTGCTTAAAGACAAACAGATGTAGCCTATAGTTACCCATGTTTGTAAAAACCAGATTTTGTCCTTCCTGAATTTTTAGGTCAGCATCGAGCCTATCCCACATGGTCCCGAATAGGGAGTTTGATCGTACAACACTATTTGGGTCTGTTTGAATCCTCTCATGGTTGAGTTTGTACCTTGTGTGGTTGACGTACACCTTAAATCTGGTCTTCCAAATGTCTTACAAAAAATCTCCCGGAAGAACCTGTCACAAAAAAGAAGCATTTGTTTGATTCTTTCCACTAAAGGTTTTCAGTTCAACCATCATTGTAAACAAAATCTGCATATTATATAATGTGTACCTGCCCTCCGCGCGTAAACCTTACAAGACATCTCACAACTCGGTTCCCCACAGCACGCCGATCATAACCTTTGACTTCACATCCGCCATTTACATATCATGTTGCGTAAAACAAGTCATCCCCTTCTTTAATAAAGTGAAGCATACGCACATTATCATCCAAATTATCTTTTGCAAATGCTTCCCATTCGTCCCCATACAAATGCAGCTTTGTTCCATCTCTTCTTATTAAGCATACGTAACGATACCTGTTTGGTCCGTTAACAAGAATGTATGGCTGACCATTGAAGAACCTGACTTTGAATACTTTTGGTAATACCTATAACATAGATGTCTCATGTTACTACTATGTAAAACAATATGTTGTTAGTAAATAACTAACATGTGTTTAATGAAAACGTAACAATACGCACCAAATGGCTTTTGTATTCTTCAGTGCACATTGAGAAAATAAATTCATCATCCATGATAGCCTGAAACAAATTAAATAGCTGAATATAGAAGTTGCAATTTTTTATAAGGCATGTACTATAAACGCGTTAAACACTTTTTATCAGTGAATCATATGGAATACTTTTAGGTAGATTTATTTACTTTCAAAATGGAAAATTTCGAATAATGGTGATTTACCAAACTTCGAAGGACATACCATATGGACTGATATGGTATTTTCTATGCATCATTATATCAGTTCACTTTTTAAAGTTTTTAAACATGATGGCCAATATTTAAGCAGACAAGCTATGATCGATGTTGTAATCAATAAAATGCCATAATCTAATAAAAAAATTCAGGTTTGCAACCTGAACATAATCTTAGTTAGTTTTATTTACTTTCAAAATGGAAAATGGCTAATAATGGTGATTTAGCAAACTTTCAAGGACATACCATATGGACTGATATGGTATTTTCTATGCATCATTATATCAGTTCACTTTTTAAAGTATTTAAACACAATGGTCAATATTTAAACAAACAAGCTATGATCCATTTTGTAATCAATAAAATGCCAAAATCCATTCAAAACGTTTTTCAGGTTTGCAACCTAAATATCATCTACTATGGTTAATATAACTTTCAGTTCATCATTATCCACTTTAAATTTAAGTTATTGTACGGATCAAATAGACATGTAGATCATAAAAAATGGGACACTAATTAGGA
The DNA here is from genome assembly GCA_025667525.1 of Glebionis coronaria. Taxonomy (NCBI): domain Eukaryota; kingdom Viridiplantae; phylum Streptophyta; class Magnoliopsida; order Asterales; family Asteraceae; genus Glebionis; species Glebionis coronaria. Next base: position 645,124,790 of record CM046877.1, read on the forward strand.
CACTTGATAATCAAACTATTAACATCTTGATTTAAAGTTACATAAACATTAGTCAAATCAATCCTTCCAATAACTGCTGCATTAATATGTACATGAATCATATTATCTGCTAATCTTAATCTAAAAGGGATGCCCTATATTTTTGGGTACTGTCAACTGATAATAGTATGATTTCAATCACTAATAATAGATCATACAATAAATAACATTCAATCTCTTTACAAACATCTCAGAACATACAAATTAAATTAATTGCACTATTCATTTGTATAAGATGATGCATGCGACATCTAGAAGATCAATTGACTATGAAAATTAATCGAAAAAAGGTAACGAGTTTACCTTGAGTTGTAGATAAGAACAATGGATTCTAAGAAACTGTTTTGGTTAATGATAATCCGTTTGTGCTTTTTATGTTTTTTATAATTTTGATATGGATGGAGTGTTTTGGTAAGTGAGATACCATAATTATTATGATTATACGTTTCCCACCTATAGCCTATATTTTTTTATTTAAATTAAATTGGATAATTAATAAAATATATCATTTATTTAGTAAATATTATCAGTGTTTAATAAAAAGTTTAACAAGATGCATATGTTTGTTGCATGTATTATTTACTTTATATATTTTGTATAGTTTTTGTATGCGTTACGGAATGTGTATGTTTTGTTTTTTTTCATAATCATCAATTATTTAGGTGATTTTGTTGTCACCTAAAAGCATTGTTTGTTAAAAACATGTTTATTATATTCAACAACTAGTATTATTTTTATTAAAAATACTTTTATTTTGAAGATCAAGTACATGTTTAGTAAAATTTTCTCATTCCTATAAGAACTAATGGTTTTCATATTAAAAAACACATGCAAAAACTATTTCTTACAATCAAAAAACCTTATACCACATCATCTAAGGTAGTAATGTGTCTTTCATAAGTCCTTGTTATATTTTTCATGTATGTTTTATCAATCAGTATTTTCATACTATGTTTGTTAATTTTATTTGTTGTAGGATTTTATATACTCTGAATATGAAGGATTCAGGAGAAAACAAGTCGTCAAACGCCGACAATAAAGTTGTAATTGATCTATCTGATGATGATGATGATGATGATGTTAGTCTTACAATATAATTATCATATCATTTAGATTAAATAATTATACATATTTATATACGCATAAAGATAGCAATTTTTTTAACTATTTTGTTTTTTTTTGTTTTCAGCGTTCAAGGATGTCAGTGATGATGTTAGTGTTAAAATCATCCATAACATATCATTTAAACAAAAATTTTATACATATATTTAAAGTTAGATGTCTAATTTATTAGTTGTTGAGAAAACAATTTTGCAGCCCTACAAAGATCTGAGTGAAAATGTCGTTGGTCAAACCGTTGATGATGAAGAAGTTATTCATCTTGCTGATTCTGACGATGAAGATGTTGTTCCACTGGATAAAGAGAATAAAAACGTTGATAACGAAAAAAATGACAACAAAGTAACAACTCATTTCTTTCATTCATTATGTGTACATAATTTAAAGATATTTTATTTATACTTTTGTTCCTGTTGCATTTTTAGGTTGATGATGAGGACGAATCTTTTTCGTGTTCCCGTTTAACAAAAAAAGCAAGGACTTTGCCCTCTACATCAGAACCTTTACATCTTATTGATGAAACCACAGATGAGGACATTCCTAATAGTGACACTGTTATTAACATGACACAATCGGAACCTTTACATCTTATTGACGAAACCACGGATGAAGAAATTCCAAACAGTGACACCGGTATTAACATGACACAAGGTGTTGTTAACGAGGTCCTTTATGAAGCAACTGATGAAGAAAATGGCATTGATTTAAAACATTCAGATGATGTTACTGAAGAGTCTCCAGAGAAGACTACTGATGATTTAGATTTTATTGATGACGAAGGTGCAACAAAGGATGATACTGATGAAGAGTATGATCCGAATAACGATGTTTCGGATGACGAAGATTACAAACCTGCGGGTAACGATGCAAGTGATGATGAGTATGATCCTGATAGTGATAGTTCGGACGATGAAGATGACGATAATTGAAATATTGCAAAAACAGGTTTAGTACGGTTTTTCGTTAAATAAGTATATGTTATATTTTTATGTTTCGGTGTTCATTTTTTTTGTTTGTTTAAGTTTTTTCAACCTATTAATCTATAAATAAACATTGTTTTAATTATCATTTTTGTTATTCGTTTAATTTTATGTTTGTAACATTTGTTTAACTTAAAGACTCATTATAATTGGCTCATTTATGACATTTGTATTTTTTTCATGACTAAAAGTGTAAATAAAGGGCCTAAACACTCTTATATATAGAACCTTTGTTAATCCCATATAACACACACAAAAAAAACGTATTCGTCTATGAAACCCTAAATCTCATTCTATATTCATTCACTAATTTCATAAACCTCCAAATCATAACATATACTAATCATGGCTATATTGAAACCTGAAATCATTCTTGATTCGTCCAAACCAATAACTGACGAACCAAATGAAAAACAACAACAGAAACATAAGGATGAGCAAGGAGATGTCAATGGCAGTACAAACAATGGTGTGGCTCAACAACACGCACAAAAAATAAAACAAAAGGTTGATGATGCGATTTCATTCCTTTTTTCTGTCTTAGAAAAAGTTGAATCCACAAGAATTGGTAAATAACTTCAATTCTAAATAGTTTCGTTATAGTTTTGTATAACCAGTTTATATGTTGATCGTCACAAAAAAAATTTGTTTACAGCTGATTTGGACACCTCTGTTATGGTTGACTGGCTAAAAATGAATGTTGGGGATCATAATGATTGCCAAGAGGTCTTGAACCGCGTGAGTGCCAGGTTCCTAAAGGTCGATGCCATGCTCCAGGAATTTCGTGCAATGGGACTTGAGTTAGATGATGACTGCTATGTTGACATCAACTGCTTCAGTGATGATTAAACATACATGGTGGACTATTCAAAAATGTTTGTCTTATGTTTTTTGAGAAATAAATTTTATGTTTTCAGCTTTGTTAATGAAATCTCTCATTAAACGTATTTGATTCGAATTAAAATTGGTGTTGATCTGTTATTAATTGTTCCATTTTCAGTTACAATATTTCTACTAATTACCATAAATGTGGCTTCTACAAATATAATCATCTGATTTATGAGTATTAAATAAGAATCCCGAAAATCATGCATATTAAAATGTAACATTTATAAATCTTGTTTGTTCAATGTTTTATGCAACTATACAGAATCATAAACACAAAAAATGTCTCTACGTCTGTACTAATCCATTAACATGGACGATAACAATCAGATCGAATCAAGAAAGCGTAAAAAGAAAGTTGTTGTGAATCAAAACACGTTGCATTCAAATGAAAACTCTTATTTTAATGTCAACATGAGCCGTCAACATTCAAATCAAGATGTTCATACATCAGAAAAAAGTACACCGGCTCCAAAAAGAAGAGTATCACTTGCTGAAATACTCAATTGTAAGTTGGTTGTTCACATTAAATAATCTATTCGTTTTTTTGCATGTTAATCAAGATATTGATTTGTTTGTTCTTATGTTATTAGATGATCCACTTGATGGAGGTGTTCCAAAATACAACACTGCTCTCACAGGACAAATCAATATAACAGGTTTATGAAACTATCCTTTAAAATACTTTATGCTAAGTAGTTATCATTATAGTTGAATGATTTACAGATGTATGAAAAAATATGCATTCAAATTTGTAGAAACTAGAATGGGGGGGGTTGAATAGTTTCTTATATTTACTTGTTAAAATGTGGTTTCCGAAAATCCTTTTTCAAAAACTTAGGCTTGAGGAAATATGTGAAATCTTCTTATGCACAATATGAACAATGATAGTGTAACTAAACTAATACTAACAAAAATATATCCACAAAGAATAAAGAATGATAGTGTAGCTAGTCTAATACTAACACATGTATATGCATAAAGAATAAAGAATGTAAAGAGTTAAGGGTAAAGAAAAATCAAACCGAACACCAAGGATTTATAGTGGTTCGGCAACGAAGCTCACTCCTCGTTCCTACTCCACTCCTCGAGTACTCCTTACTCGAGAGTTCACTACACAACAAGCTCCTTATGGTGGAGAAAACCGTACACGTCGCTTAACCAATTTCCGACTCTAAGCTAAAAGTCGAGCCATAATCGTAGCTAGGACCAATCTACACAACTATACTTAGTACATATACAACTTCCAAATAGACACAACTACTTGGATCTTCACAACTATGACACAACTACAAGTGTATAAAATTAGATCTTCAATGGATCTTTGGTGGTGGACTCAACACTTCACTAGGATAGTGTTCTTCTCTTTGCACTTGGAGAGGAAGGGATGGAAGAACAAGATTCACTTCTTAAACAAGTAATAATTAAACAAATGATCAAAGATTTGAGTGATTAAAGAAGGGTTTGAATCTGGAAATAAATGTGCAAAAGAGGTGAGGTGAAAAGCTGAGAATGGTCCACTATTTATAGGACAAAGGAGCCAACGGCTATATCTGCCCACGGTACCTTATCTTAGCCCGCGGTACCTTATCGATAAGGTACCGCCTAGGCGCTAAGGTACCGCCGGACTAGACTCCGCTCCTTTTTGTCCTTTAGTGGTGGAGGTCTTATCTGGATATAAAAAATATCCTGAAAGGATATTCTTAACCAAATAAGAATATGCCATTTTCAAATTTCAAATAATTAATTTAATAAAACATTTTCTTAAAAAGAAAGTTTAATAAAAACTTGTCACACTTAATAAAAAGTGAGTTTTAAGAAAAGATTAAATCACTTGATCACTTGATTAAGGTTAGTACTTGTTTATCCATACCTTAAGTGAAAATAGGTAAAATGAAAAATACTTGAACACAAGAATTCGTTTTTTGTTGTTTTCGTAAATGCTTGTTTTTACATGTTGTCGTAATCAAAACTAAGCGAGACCGAAAAATGCAAGTAACGTTTTTAGTCATTATTGCATTAACAATCTCCCCCTTTTTGATTCCGACAATACATAAACTCAATCACACAAAAACAAGATTTTCGAAGACGAGTTTATTCATTTCTCCCCCTTTGTCGAAGCAAAAAGGTTGCGTAAGCCGGTGTTGATGAAACGGACTTTGCAAAGACTCCCCCTTGGTGCTTACTCCCCCTAGCTTGGGGCACCGAGGAATCGAGATATGGTAACAAGCTACATAGAAGGGTTAGCTTAACAAAAGAAACAACCAACAATATATAGCAATAGGTCACATAAAAAAAATTAAAAGAGAAGAAAACGCAAAGACAAAGATCCAAGATAGGTTACTAAAAGAACATCATACAAAGAAGTATGGAAAAAGAAACAAGCTAAAAGCATAAATCTAATCCTAGTTATTCTAGAATTCTAAGATTTTCTTGAATTTGGTGTCTTGTGGATAAGCAATCAATGCTTATATGAAAGACAAGGTAATAGCAGAGGGTGGTGGTGGTGGCTTGTTGGAGATCTCATAATCAAAGTGAAGAGGAGGCTTGATTAAGAGACTCTTGATGTAGCTCAACTCCTCATAGATGTGTGCCATAGCAAGATGTTGATATTGACAACAATGACAATATGTTCCATGGTGCATGACATTATCATGAGAAGGAGGAAGAACACTAAAGGGTGGTGGTGGAAGAAAAGATGTTCCACAATCAACATTCTTGGTAGGAGACATGTGATTAAGAGTGTTCGTGGGTGGGTTTGGATTGAAAGCAATTGGAGAAAATGGAGGAGATTCAAGGCTTTCATTGGGAGAATAATACATTTTGGATGTGAAGTAATGCAAAATTCTTATGGTTTAAATAGGGAAGGCTTAGGGTATTTTTGGGGTGGTCAAAGGGTTTGAAACAAAGATACTCAAAAATGTTGGAGCAAATCTGGAGTTTCAGACAAAAACCCGAAAAAGGAAGGCCACTGTAGGCGGTTCCTTATCTAGGGCGGCGGTAGCTTATCAATAAGGTACCGCGGTTCACATATGGAACCGCCTGCAGAAGCAGGGTTTGGTGTTTGGAGGAAGATTTTTCAGCAAATCTTATTTTTCTAGTCTAACTTATCATAGGGATATGCTTAAAAGCAAAGATAGACAAAGAAAACATATGCAAACTTACCAAATAGAGATTTGACCAAAATACATGGACTAAAAAATCGATGTAGGAGGTGTGTAAGACAAGACCTTAAGTCATGACACAATGATCCTCCATGATTCTATCTTGTTCTTGCTATGTTTGAGAGAATCATACATATGAATTATGTAAGCTCTAGCTTAATAGCGAGAATCTATGAAAAATCGTTTTTTAGATTGAATTAACAATGTCAAACGAATTTCTCAACCATTTTCGAAAGAGACTTTGAGAATTTTGAAAAGAAGAGGAGAAGATTTTTCAAAAGGAGTTTAAAAGACTCAAGGACTCAAAGTGGTAAAAGAAAACACACAAGAAGAAAAGAATTTAAGGAAGATGTTCCATTAATCCTAGACCTAGACGCAAGTAATTAAAAGGTTCCCTCTTAAGTGGCTTAGTGAAGATATCGGCTAAGTTGTCCTCGGAGGGCACCTTTTCAATAGTAATGTTCCCCTTTTGAACATTATCCATAAGGAAATGGTGTCTAATTTCTATGTGTTTGGTTCGCGAATGTTGCACGGGATTCTTGCTTAGGTCTATAGCGCCTTTATTATCGCACATGATGGGAACATCATCAAGAGAAATCCTGTAATCAACTAGCGCTTGCTTCATCCATAGAGCTTGTTGGCATGCTTTTTCGGCACTCACATACTCGGCTTCCGTGGTGGATATCGCAAGAGCGGTTTGTTTCTTGGAGAACCAAGAAGTTAAACAACAACCCATGAAGGTACAAACTCCACTAGTGCTTTTCCGGTCCACATAGTCTCCCGCATGATTCGAGTCCGCGTAGACAATGGTTTCTACGCCGGTCCCTATAGGATACCATAATCCTAAATGTATAGTGCCTTTAATGTATCGGAAGATACGCTTAACCGCTTCAAGGTGAGAGGTTTTGGGAGCCTCTTGGAAGCGAGCACAAAGGCAAACACTAAACATGATATCCGGTCGACTTGCCGTTAGGTACAACAAACTACCAATCATACCTCTATATTTGGTGTTTTCTACCGACTCACAATCATCATCTACGGTGAGTTTAGTATCCGAGGCCATAGGGGTCTTCATTGGTCTAGATTCTTCTAATCCAAATTTCTTTAGCATTTCTTTAGCGTACTTAGATTGACTAAAGAAAATACCATCGTCCATTTGTTTAATTTGGAGTCCTAAAAAGAAGTTAAGTTCTCCCATCATACTCATTTTAAACTCATCATGCATGATTTTGGCAAAGTCATCACACAATTCTTGACAAGCTGAGCCAAATATAATGTCATCAACATATATTTGTACGATTATGAGGTGAGGACCTTTTTTCTTTGTAAAGAGTGTATTGTCTACCATTCCCATGGTATACTCATGTTTAACAAGAAATGCTTTAAGTCTATCATACCAAGCTTTGGGTGCTTGTTTGAGTCCATAAAGTGCTTTCTTAAGCTTGTAAACATGGTCCGGTTTCTCAAAATCAAGAAGCCGGGAGGTTGAGCGACATATACCTCCTCATTGATCAAACCGTTAAGAAATGCACTCTTTACATCCATTTGTTGAAGCTTAAAATCTAAGGCACAAGTGTAGGCTAAAAGGATTCTAATTGATTCTAATCTAACTACCGGTGCATATGTCTCGTCATAATCAATCCCTTCTTGTTGATTATAGCCTTGAGCTACAAGTCTAGCCTTGTTACGAGACACAACACCATTCTCATCTAGATTATTCCTAAATACCCATTTGGTTCCTATAATGGTAGAACTTCTAAGTGGAGGAACAAGTTCCCAAACATCATTGGCAACGAATTGATTCAATTCTTCTTGCATCGCAATGACCCAACTCTCATCCGTCAAAGCTTCTTTAACATTCTTTGGTTCAATCAAGGAGACAAAACAAAAGAAGTTGCTTTGGTTTTGGACTTGAGATCTTAGGGTCCTTTGATTTAAGTCACCAATGACATTATTGAGAGTATGATCCCTAGACTCCTTAATATATACTTCCTTTTCAACACTAAGGTCTTCAACTCCTATTTTTCTAACCTCTTTGGCTTTAACTACTTCTAATTCATCCAAGTCATCATCAACCAATGGTGGTGTCTTGGGTGAAGGAGGGGTTTCATCAAAGGTTACATTGAGTGATTCTTCAATAACCCCCGTGGTTCTATTTAGGACTATGTAGGCTTTACTAGTTTGGGAATAACCTAAAAGGATACCTTCGTAAGACTTTGGGTCAAACTTGGTAAGGTAGTCTTTGGTGTTGAGGATAAAGCACTTGCTTCTAAACACCCTAAAGTATTCTAATGAGGGTTTCTTACCTTTAAGAATCTCATAGGGGGTCTTTCCTAGGAAAGGTCGAATAAGAATTCGGTTAAAAATATAAGTCGATGTGTCCACGGCATTGCACCAAAACTTTGAGGCAAAGATTGCTCGTTTAACATTGTCCTACTCATCTCTTGGAGAGTCCTATTCTTCCTTTCAACTACCCCATTTGATTGTGGAGTGCGAGGAGCCGAGAAGTTATGGGTAATACCATGAGCTTCACAAAAGGCACCAAATTGCACTTCATTATCAAATTCCCTACCATGATCCGTCCTAATAGAAACAATTGAACATCCTAGTTGATTTTGAATTCTTCGACTAAAGATTTTGAAGTGATCGAAAGCTTCATTCTTAGATGCCAAAAATCTAGTCCAAGTGAATCTAGAATAGTCATCAACTATAACTAGGGTATAAAGTTTACCTCCATAACTCCGTATGGCGGAAGGTCCAAAGAGATCCATATGTAGGAGCTCTAAGCACCGAGAGGTCGAAACCAAATTCTTGGCTTTGTGACTTGAGTGAACTTGCTTTCCAACTTTACAAGCATCACAAAAGTGACTATCAAACTTAATCTTGGGGAGGTGTCTTACCAACTCCTTAGAGACTAAAGATTGAATTAAACGCATATTAGCGTGACCTAATCTCCTATGCCAAAGAGTAGAACTATCATCTATAGTCTGAAGACATATGTTGTCTTTTGAATTCCTATTAACCTTCATGACATAGAGCCCATGCTTTCTAACACCTTTTCCAATGACTTTTCCATCTTTTACGATTTCACTGTCATGTTCCGAAAAGATGACCTTACACTTATTATCACAAATTTGACCTATACTTAAAAGGTTAAAACCTAAGTTATCTACGTGCTCAACATTTTCAATGGTCATGGAGTCAAGAGAAACCGTACCTTTGCCAATGATAGTACCACGTAGACTACTAGCGAATGTGACGTTACCTCCATCATATGCTTTGTAATGCGAGAACAAACTTCAATTACCCGTCATGTGTTTAGAACATCCACTATCCTTAATCCACTCATCGGGCTCCAAATCAATTCCCAAGCATATCTAGGTAACAACACATAAGATCAAACATTTGGTCCCCAATATCTCATGGGTCCAAAATTGTTAGTTCCAAACATCCCTTGCATTTGGTTGGGATGCATGAATGAGGATGGGATTACCCATGGAGAACAAAATGGAGGAGGGTAGTAATTCATGTAACCATTTTGTTGTTCATTATTTCTCCTAGGTGTGTTTGATCTAGGTTTAGAGTTATTATTATTCCTTCTAGGTGTTGGAGTTTTACTTCTAGGTCGTGAGTTGTTTTGATTATATCTTATAGGCGTTGTCGTTATACTTCTAGGCTTAGACTCATTCCGTACTCTAGGTGGAGTAGAGGATAGTCTAGATAAACTTCTATTTCCCATGAGAGGTTTACTTAATGGCTTGTAGAACTTACCAATAGCATTGTCGTCAAGTATGGGTAATTGTACCTTATTAACAGTAAGATGCTTTAGTTTTTCATCTAACTTAGACTTTTCAGAAAGTTTAGGATTTTCACAAAATTCATCTTCTGGCCGCGGTACCTTATCTATGGCGGCGGTTCCATAGTGATAAGGAACCGCGCCATACAATTTGGAACCGCGTCCAGTGGGTGTTTTTTGTGAAAACCTGACTTGTTTTGGTTCACTAGCTGAGGCTTCATTTGAGTTAAAACCTAGACCAAGTCTTTCCTTAGAATGAACTTGTTTGTTTAACATATCATCAAGAGCACTAGTACCTTTCATGAACTTTTCCAATTTAATGGAGGTGGTCTTGAGATCTTCATTCTCTAATCTAAGTTTCTCACAACTTAAGCAACCTAAATCAACCTCTTTGTTTTTCTCAAGTTTAGCCAATTTCTCCCTAAGTTCATCGATCTCATTTTCAAGCTTAGTTTTGGTTGATTTTAAGGTTTTATTCTTTTCTATGAATTTAAGACTAAGTTTGTGTAAGCTATCATATTTGCCTTCAAATTCAATATCATATAAAGTGGAACTATCATTGCTATAATATTCGGTTTCGGAATGTACCTCTTTAGAAGTGTGAGCCATAAGACATTTCTCCTCTTTGGGGTTGTCATCATCATCTTCACCGCTATCGCTCCAAGCGCCACTAACGAATTCCGTGTGGTTCTTATCACGAGCGGGCTTTGGACAATCACCAATGAAGTGATTTGGATCACCACATCTAAAGCAATTCCTATCACCTTTTTCGTTCTTGACAAACCGATTCTTTGACAATGGTTTCTTGTCATAGTTGGGTTGCCTAACGTGTTGGCCTCGTCTCTTGAAGAACTTCTTGAAATCTCTCACCGCCAATGCATACTCCTCGTCATCGCTTTCCGAGGAACTATCATGGTCACTTTGTGCCTTCTTGGCTTTAAGTGCAAGAGATTTCCTTTCACTATTGGTTTTCACTAATTCTGAGTCCTTCAAAATTATCATCTCATGAAACTTCAAGTTTCCTATGAGTTCATCGAGTGATAAAGTTGAGAGATCTTTCGACTCTTCAATCGCTGTGACTTTTGCTCTCCACTTTGGATGTAAGGCCCTTAGAAACTTCCTAACATTGTTCTTGCTAGAAAAACCATCATCAAGTGCTTTTAGACTAGTAATAATGGTGTAGCAAATGCACTATCAATAGTTTCATCTTCTAAGATGACAAATTGTTCATATTGTTGGACAAGAAGATCGATTTTGCTTTCTTTGACTTGGCTATTACCTTGGTGGATTACTAAAAGAGTGTTCTAAATATCTTTGGCGGTTTCACACATAAAAATTCTTTCATACTCTTTCTTAGGCAAAGCATTATAAATCACCATTTTAGCCTCATTATTTTTTGAAAGTTTCTTTTTAGTATCGTCATTAGCTTTGTCAAAAGTGACCAATTCTTTTGTTTTAGAAACTTCATTAAATTGAAAGGGTAAAAAATCACCATTGGTAATAACATGCCAAAGATCTAAATCTTTTGATTTCACATAAGTTTCAAATCTATTTTTCCAATAAATAAAACTATCGGTTTCAAAAAGTGGTGGTCTTTGCATAGATTGCCCTTCTAGGTACTTGTTGGAATCCATAGATCGATTCAAGTTTTAAAATACAATATACTTTAAAAATTCTTGAGCAACCCGCTCTGATACCAATTGTAGAAACTAGAAGGGGGGGGGGGGGTTGAATAGTTTCTTATATTTACTTGTTAAAATGTGGTTTCCAAAAATCCTTTTTCAAAAACTTAGGCTTGAGGAAATATGTGAAATCTTCTTATGCACAATATGAACAATGATAGTGTAACTAAACTAATACTAACAAAAATATATCCACAAAGAATAAAGAATGATAGTCTAGCTAGTCTAATACAAACACATGTATATGCATAAAGAATAAAGAATGTAAAGAGTTAAGGGTAAAGAAAGATCAAACCGAACACCAAGGATTTATAGTGGTTCGGCAACGAAGCTCACTCCTCGTTCCTACTCCACTCCTCGAGTACTCCTTACTCGAGAGTTCACTACACAACAAGCTCCTTATGGTGGAGAAAACCTTACACGTCGCTTAACCAATTTCCGACTCTAAGCTAAAAGTCGAGCCCTAATCGTAGCTAGGACCAATCTACACAACTATACTTAGTACATACACAACTTCCAAATAGACACAACTACTTGGATCTTCACAACTATGACACAACTACAAGTGTATAAAATTAGATCTTCAATGGATCTTTGGTGGTGGACTCAACACTTCACTAGGATAGTGTTCTTCTCTTTGCACTTGGAGAGGAAGGGATGGAAGAACAAGATTCACTTCTTAAACAAGTAATAATCAAACAAATGATCAAAGATTTGAGTGATTAAAGAAGGGGTTTGAATCTGGAAATAAATGTGCAAAAGAGGTGAGGTGAAAAGCTGAGAATGGTCCACTATTTATAGGACAAAGGAGCCAACGGCTATATCTGCCCGCGGTACCTTATCTTAGCCCGCGGTACCTTATCGATAAGGTACCGCCTAGGCGCTAAGGTACCGCCGGACTAGACTCCGCTCCTTTTTGTCCTTTAGTGGTGGAGGTCTTATCTGGATATAAAAAATATTCTGAAAGGATATTCTTAACCAAATAACAATATGCCATTTTCAAATTTCAAATAATTAATTTAATAAAACATTTTCTTAAAAAGAAAGTTTAATAAAAACTTGTCACACTTAATAAAAAGTGAGTTTTAAGAAAAGATTAAATCACTTGATCACTTGATTAAGGTTAGTACTTGTTTATCCATACCTTAAGTGAAAATGGGTAAAATGAAAAATACTTGAACTCAAGAATTCGTTTTTCGTTGTTTTCGTAAATGCTTGTTTTTACATATTGTCGTAATCAAAACTAAGCGAGACCGAAAAATGCAAGTAACGTTTTTAGTCATTATTGCATTAACATAATTATTTGGTTTGAACGGTAATAGGTTCTTCTACGCATATTGGGAAACAAACAAGGCTTCCTTTATCAGACGTTAGTAACTATAAAGTTAACCTGTCTGTTGTGTAAAGTATTTAACATTTAGTTCTGTTAATAAACGAGTGACGTTTGTTTAACCAAAGAATGACATACAAACCTCTTGCAATTAAATGAAGTAACAGGTTTGGGAATAAATAGGAACACATTTGTAACTCAATTGTCACCATCATTGGGCAATGTTCCTCAAGTTAGTCAAACAGGCTTGACAATTTCTGAATCACATATAGGTTAGTTCATATTGTTGTTAGTCGTGTATTTGTCTTTAGGTTTCCTTACATGAGCATTGTTTAGACTAAACTTATTAACTGTTTAAAAGTAGGTTCTTTAACACAGCATACAATGTCCCAAAAAGCAAGCAATAATCGGCAACTACTTTCTGGCTTTAGTAATTGTAAGTATGTAACCTTAAAAAGTCATATTTAGTTTTATTAGCACAGTTGTGTTTTTTAAAGTAAGCATACCATCTCTGTTTATTTATCATGTTTCAGATTTCTCGCAAAATATAACCTCCATGCCAAGTCTATCACCATTATTTTAGAATGACCCTGCACGGTTTAGACAAACATTACTTCAAACTAATCAACCACAATTAGGTGTGTTATTTACTTACCTTAGTAACAATTTTTGGAGGTTAACATGACTATGTAGTATGTTTTACATTTGATTCATTATAACTTATGTTATATTATGTTAGGTTTAAATCAGTAATCTGTTACAAATAATGTCAAAAATAGTGTTAATGCAAATGGCAAGACACCAAAAAAGCGCATTGTGTCTGTGCAAGATAAACAAACAAACATCGTGACACCAGTGGTTGGTAGAGGTAGACCAAGGAAAACACCAAAGGATACTACGCCTCTGTTATCGCATGATATTAATACTAATACAGCATCTGGAAACTCAACCGGTAATGTCACATATAGTTCATTACACTATTTATATGTTTGTAAAATATATACAATATAGTTGGAAAGTTAATCTCTGAATCATATGTATGCAGTGTCCCAAAGTCCAATACTTACCAGCAACAACATCAATTTTAATCGTTTTATAAGCCCTGCAAACAGTCCGGTGTCAGGCGGTATACAAGTTTTGACAGGTTCATCAACACGTGTCCCACAATCTCAGTTGAGTGATGTTACGAACGGTAATAACTCTATACATTTCATGTATAAATTAGTTAAAACATCGTTTAAAGAAAAATACATTTATAAACATATTCAATATTTGTTTCAGTAACGATGCAACAACCCAGAATTGGTCGAGGTAGACCAAGAAAGACAGCGAATGCTACTACGTCTCCTGCTGCGTATGTTATTACCAAGGATCCATCAGGTGCATGTTCATCAACGCGTGTACGACAATCCCCCTTGAGTGATGTAACAAACGGTAACAACTTTATACATTTCAATCTTTCCATATGTTTATTCAATTATTATTTACTATCAATTAACTGATTCATTGTCACATATAATAATTTTCAGTTATTTTTGAAACACCTGTCCCTCAAAGTGGTAGGCAACCAGTTAGAAGTAACTCTAATTCCCAAGTTACAAAAACATGCAATCTCTATCAGCAAATAACTCAACATACGAAGTCGGTGAATCATCAAGGTTGCCAACAAAAAATAAGCGGATGTCGTGAATACCTCAAACTCCGGTAGGATTTAATCTTGGTGGTGACGATGGAAATGTCATAATAGTCTATGATAAATACGTTGGAATATCTAAAGGTATTAACATAGCGTTACTACTTAATGTCACACTGAAAATACTTTCCGTTATTCACATTTTGCTTATTATTTTTGTTCATGCCCAGAATACTACGACCATGGCGACCCTATATATGAGTGCACAGAATGTCATGTGGGAGAAGGAAGCAAGAACAGGCAACTATAGTCCAAACAACAAACCTTATAGTATATGTTTTCAAAAGGGAAAAGTTTTTATTAAAAAACCCCCGCCGGCTCCAAAAAAGTTGGTTGATTTGTTTAATAACAACGATGCAAAGAGTCAAAATTTTAAAAACAACATCAGATCATACAGCAGTATGTTTGCTTTTACTTCCATGGGAGGGACGGTTGACGACTCAATAAATAAGAACGGACGAGGACCTTATGTTTTTCGCTTGCACGGACAAACATATCATAAAATTGGGAGCTTGCTTCCCGAGAATGGTGAGACGCCCAAGTTCGCACAACTGTATATCTATGATACTGAGAACGAAGTAGATAACAGAGTAAAAGCGTTAAGGTAATTTATTTGTTACACTGTTTGCATGTTTTTGATATTGTTTTAATCCAAAGTTGCCACACAATTTATATTATTGACATGTTATGTATAAATTGCAGCAGCTCTAACACATCGTCCGCTCCTGCTAACGCTAAGCATCCTATTGACAGAAACATAGTTTGTGAAGTTAAAGATGTTTTGGACACCTCGAGTAATTTGGTTAAAACATTTAGAAGGGCGCGTGACAGTTACAATCAAGACACCGAGCAAAATATTAAATAAAGTTGGTAGCCAAACGTGGTAAAGATGGACGGAACTACAATCTACCAACTGCCAACGAGGTCGCTGGACTGATTGTAGGTGACTTTGATGCTTGCGTAAATCTAAGAGATATTGTCATTGAAAAGCGTAAAGAAGGTTTCCAACGTATCAACATTTTCCATCCGATGTATCTTCCTTTGTAGTACCCATTGTTGATGCCACGTGGACAAGATGGTTATTATCTTGAAATACCTCATAAAAAAAAGGTTGTCCAAAGAATACCGGACCCGGATGAAGAGGAGAACAAAGACGATGAGGAGAAACGAAAATATGTTAGTATGCGTGAGTGGTTTGCTTTTCAAATACAAGAAAGACCCAATCAAGAAAATTTATTTATTCGTGGGGGTCGTTTGTTTCAGCAGTTTCTTGTGGATGGTTATACAATGGTGGAGACTGAACGTTTGTATTTCCACCGGTCCAATCAGTCTAAACTAAGGTGTGATACATACTCGAACATCCGTAAAAGCATTGCATTTGGGAATACCGACCCGACAGTTCTTGGGAAACCGATAGCCTTGCCTTCTACGTTTAAGGTGGTCCAAGGTTCATGAAGCAGAACTACATGGACGCCATGGCATTATGTAGATGGTACGGATGCCCGGATTTGTTCATAACGATAACATGTAATCCAAACTGGACAGAGGTTGCACGATTCATGCGTGATAATAACCTTACATCTTCCGACAGACCGGACGTGCTAACAAGAGTTTTCAAACAAAAACTTGACCTGCTGGTGAAAGACGTGAAAGATATGCAATTGTTTGGGCGTACCCAAGCAGGTAAAGACAAAAAAAATATTATCTTAAAGACGTCCATTAATAACGAAACATTTCTTTGGTTATTAGCATAATTTGTATTTAACTTTGAGTATTGTTCTTATTTTAACAGTTGTGTACACGGTAGAATTCCAAAAGAGAGGTCTCCCTCACGCGCATCTGTGTTTGTTCTTGCATAGGGACGACAAGGTGCCAAATACAGAGCAAATTGACAAATACATTTCCGCGGAGATACCGGATAAAAGCGAAGATCCAGAATTATACAAATTGGTTTTTGATTTTCTGATGCACGGTCCTTTGCGGTGCGGACGAGCCTAAACAGGTTTGTATGGTCGACGGTAAATGTAGCAAACGTTTCCCATTTAAGTTATGCGAACGCAGCTCCGTTGACGCTGATGGGTACCCTGTATATAAAAGACGTGATAACGGTAGGCATGTAGAAGCTGATAAAGGAGCTCAGCTACATAATGGTTATGTTATACCGTATAATGCCACTCTTCTAAAACGATATCAGTGTCACATTAATGTAGAGTGGTGCAATCAGACCGGATCTATAAAGTATTTGTTTAAGTACATTAACAAAGGACCAGATAGGGTATCGACACAGTTGTACAAACCGGGTACAACGAAAGACGGTGAACAAGTTGAAAAATCTGTAGACGAAATCAAGGCTTACTTAGATTGTAGATATCTATCCGCGTGTGAGGCGGCGTGGAGAATATTTGGTTTTGAGGTTCATTACCGAACACCTGCTGTTGAGCGGGTTTGGTTTCACTTACTAGGGGACCATCAAATAGTTTACGCCGAGAACTCAGACCTTGAAACAGTCATTCATAAGCCTACTGTTGGACATAGTATGTTTGAAGGTTGGTTAAAAATGAATGAACTCTATTCGGTTGCACGAGAGCTTACGTATGCTGAGTTTCCAACAAAATTTGTATGGAACGCATCTAAAAGAATATGGACCTTTAGGAAGAAAGGAAGAGCGATTGGTAGAATTCGTAATGTGCCTATATCTACAGGAGACGCCTACTATTGTAGGATTCTGTTAAATAGTGCGAAAGGTTATATAGACCATGATGGGATAAAAACAGTTAACAAGATTGTTTATCCTACATACAAAGAAGCTTGCTATGCGACTGGACTTTTAGAGGACGACAAGGAGTATGTCGAGAGTATTAAAGACGTTGGACATTGGGCACCTCCTGATCAAATCTGTGAGTTGTTTGTTACATTTCTGATGCAAAAGGAACTCACCAAACCTTTGCAAGTTTGGTTAGAAACATGGCACTTGATGGCAGAGGATGTGCAACGCAAGAAGAGAGAGCTTTTGAACGATCCATGTAAACCTTTATGCTCCTCTATTTAGTACACAACATGTAATTTAAAATTTTAAGAATGATTCCCATATGCTTATTTTTGTTAAGATTGACGTGATTATTTTGCAGATTTGATTGTCGGCGATGAAGAAAAGAAGAATGTATGTTTGTTCTATATAGAAGAACTTATGCGATCCATAGGTTATTCCCTACGTAGTTGGCCTGAGATGCCTTATCCAGACGACAGATACATGACTGCATTTGGAAATCGTCTTATATATGATGAGACTGATTATGATCCCGTTGAGTTGCAGAACGAGTATGAACGCCTGTACGCTTCTTTAACCGTAGAACAAAAAGGCGTTTATGACACTATCATGGGTTCTGTTGAGGAGCTAAGCGGAGGCGTGTATTTTATTTACGGATATGGAGGTACAGGAAAGACTTTCCTATGGAAGACACTAGCCGCTGGTATTAGGAGACGAGGAGACATTGTGTTAAACATTGCATCTAGTGGTATTGCGTCTTTGTTGATGCCGGGAGGTAGGACTACACATTCGCGGTTTCGTATTCCGATAAATGTAGATGAAACGTCTACCTGCTCCATATGTCCTCAAAGTGATCTTGGGTAGTTGCTAAAGAAATGTAAACTTATTATTTGGGACGAGGCTCCGATGGCTAACAAACTTTGTTTTGAGGCTCTCGATCGAACGTTAAAGGACGTATTGAGGACAAACAGACATGAAATGAATCAGGAGCCATTTGGAGGTATGACAGTTGTTTTTGGAGGAGATTTTAGGCAGGTTCTTCCCGTTGTTCCAAAAGGATCACGTCAAGACATTGTAAGTGCCTCATTGAAGCAGTCCTACTTGTGGGATCAATGCAGAGTGCTTAAGTTGACAGCGAATATGAGACTTACAGTTGGTTCAAGACCAGAGGATGTTGACGAGATACGAGATTTTGCCGAATGGATACTAAAGTTAGGAGACGGTGAACTTGGGGAAGATAATGACGGAGAGGTTGAAATAGATGTGCCTCAAGATATTCTGATAGACGCGACTGACGATCCAGTCACGTCTATTGTGGATTTCACGTACCCGAATCTTCTTGACAACATAAATGATGCTTCCTACTTCCAAGAAAAGGCAATTTTGGCGCCAACTAATGAAATTGCTGACTCTATAAACGAGAAGTTGTTGGAAAGATTTCCTGGCGAAGAGACTGTCTATTTGAGTTGCGACATCATAGACAAAGCTGATCGTGGTTCTTTCGTCGATGAATCTGTTTTCTCATCTGAGTTTATAAATGGATTGAAGTTCTCAGGTGTCCCGAATCACAGGTTAGCATTAAAGGTGGGTGTGCCTATAATGCTTTTGAGAAATATCGATCAACCAAACGGATTGTGTAATGGAACAAGGTTGCAGGTGCTTAATCTAACGAGAACTGGTATTAGTGCCAGGATTATCAATGGAACACATTTCGGAAAGGTAGTTATCCTTCCCAGGTTAAGAATAACTCCATCTGACAAGCGTTTGCCGCTAAAAATTGTCAGAAAACAGTTCCCTATTTCACTCTCATTTGCAATGACCATTAATAAAAGTTAAGGACAATCACTTTCTAAAGTCGGTCTCTACTTACCATGTCCAGTTTTTACTCACGGTCAACTATATGTAGCTGTCTCTCGAGTAAAAAGCAAGAAAGGGTTGAAGGTTGTTGTATGTGACACAGACGGGAATGTATGTAAAACAACTACAAATGTTGTATACAAGGAAGTCTTGCATGGTCTTTGACGAAGTTTATAATGGTATGTAATCTATTTTTTTTACATAAATTAAAAGTCTTACTTAAAGTTCATGTATCCATTTGTAATCATTTTAGTTTTAAACTTTCAGGTGTTAGCGACATGGACATTTTCTTTTCAATCAATTGGGACTAATACATCATACGTGAAGACCATAACGGATTGAAGGCTTTTGTTTTTATTGTCACAAACTTTAATATGGCACGAATGCTACATGTTCTTTCTTTTGTTGTCCTAATCTATTACGAGAACCCGTTTCACTTTTTTAAATATAAACATCCTTTCATTTTATTTTACGAAAATAACTATTTAAGCTAAAGCCGGCGTTAGACGGGTCTTTAATAGTTATTGAACTATTAAATATGTATACATTTAACACGGTTATTAAATGAGTCGTATTTAAATAAATGTTATAGTAACACGTCAAGCCGCGAACCTGAACAAGTTAACACGAACACGACTCAATTGACGCCCCTTGCCTAAGTGGCTCTTGTGGATAGAGTAAAAGAAAAGGAAAAGTCTACTTAAAATGGGTATCGAGGCTTCGTGTTTAGTGTTTTGGACATAGTATTTGTCTATGGGAGTAATAAAATAATAAAAGTGAATAGTACTATTCAGTCAACTAGTGGGTTGTCTGTCCCTCTGACAATATTCTTTCTCTCTTGTATTTCTATCTGGGTGCTCGTGCCCCCTTTGCCCCTCGATCTTAACTACACTCCATTTTTCAAATCAATTATTCAATCTAACCTCAAACATTATTTATTGTTAGGATTAAAAATCAATCATATAATGTAAACGTTTCAATTAATTTAATATATATATTTTTTTAATTATTATTATAAAATAGAGTAAAGTGCAAAGATTAGAGGGAAAGGTATCACAAAGAGGTGTTTTCTCTTCACTGCGCTACATCAGCGCCACGTCATACCAACTAATCTCTCTCATCTTCTCCAAAAACACCCCCTTTATCACAACTAGTCTCTCTCCTCTTCTCTTGGGTCCCACCACTCACCATTTTATTTAATTTTTCAATTTTCACACAAAATAAAAATTCATTTCATAAAACTAAAAATTACAAAATACTAAAAAATAAAATACAAATACGAGAAATAAAATTACGCTACGAATATAAAAATACGGAAAAAAAAAGACAATACGAAAAAAAAACAATACAAAAAAAAACATCCTAGAGTTGATATTTTGCCGCGATTTGTAGTTGTTTCCTCATGATAACCGACTTTTGAGGTTCTGGCAAATCGTCGGTCCGAATGGAGAGAAACTCCAGCTCTTTAAAAATTTATTTAATAATAATAAAACTTGAAAATACTGAAATACAATAGGAAATGTAATACGATACTAAAAATAAAATTACATAATACGATATTAAAAATAAAATTACATAATACGATTAGTCAGTTCCCGGATCCGAATCCGATAACAGACCACAAGGAAACTCCCAACGCAATGTTTCTTCTTCATCTTCTTCGGCCATAATTTGCGCCTCCCGCTCCCTTCTTTCCCTTTCTTCTTCTTCCTAAGTTTGTCTCAACACTTTTTGATCTAGGTATTCTTGATACACCTCAATGTCAGTCATTCTGCCATCTGTGAGGTTTGGAATTGGAAAGGGTAGATCGGGCGACTCATTTCTTATTCGGTGTTGTTGCGACGAAGGACCGATATGTGTTGTTTGATATCGGGACGAAGAACCAAAGTTATTCAACCATTTAGTATTTTCTTCAATTCTGGCCTCAAATTTTGTCGCCTTTCTTGCGCAAGATCTCCGGAGGCTGAAATCCAATTCAGCTTGCTTACTAAGATATGTGTCGATAAACTGACGCTCCTGTGGGGAGAGATCACGGCATTTCTTACATGCCGAGATCAATTCCCTATTCTCTTCGGACGCAGCATCGAAATCATCACCTAACTTCGTAAGCTGCTCGTAACGGCGTTGTTGTTGAAGTATTTGTCTGTTAACTATAGCCTTAATCTCGACTTCGGTATGTGGGAATGAGCATGCCATTTTTGATTTCTGAATGTGTGTGTGAAAAAACAGAGTTGTGTGTGAAAAAACTGTGTGTGAAAATATGGTATTTATAAAGAAAAAATATTGATTTTAAAAAAAAATTTTCTTTTTTTTTTTTAAAAATATAGCCGTTACAAACGGTAATAAAAAATTTTGGGCCCCACCTTCTTTTCCAACGAGCAATGTCACAAAGTGACATTTGAGAACCGGCGAGGGGGGTCGGTGTAACGGCGAAGGGCGGCGAGCGGCGGCGAGCCTGCCACCTAGGCACGGCGAGCCTGCCTCGCCGCCATATCGTTCCCTCTAAGGTTTGTCAAAACTTTGAATTACACTCTCGTTAATATTCAGTAACATACATTTTTGTTGTTGTAAATGAATGATACAAATAGTTTTCAGTTAAGGATTAAAATTGTTTGTCAATTTAAAAGTGTTTTAGTCTTTTTCAAATCAGGGATAATTTTCGTACTTAAATTTTAAAAAAGAAATTCTAAAAAAGTTTTCTTTTTCATAAACATTTTAAAAACTTTTTTTTCAATTTTTTTTTTAAATTTACCTTTTTTTTGAAAACCTTTTAGTTCTTTTTTTAATTTTAAATTTTTTTTCGGAACAAAAACTTATATTTTCTATTTTTGTAAAAGATGTACAATGTTTTATTATTCTTTTTTTATTTTAAAATGTTTTGATTTTTTTTCCAAAAAAGTAAATTTAAAAACAAAAACTTAAACTTTTTTGAAAATTTATCAAAAAAATTATTTTGAATTCCTTTTTTCGAAATTTTTTTTTTTCTTAAAAAGTTAAGTAGAAAAACCATCTCTGTGTTGTAAAAGAACTAAAACATTTTAAGATAACAAACAATTTTAACCTTTAACTAAAAATTGTTTGTACCATTCATCCTCAGAGTTGTATAACGAACTATTTTACAACCACAAAAATATATATTGTCTGAAGTATTAACATATGATTTAAAAAATTTTACAAGAAGTTTTCTATCTTGTGACTTAAAGACACATAATAAGAACATATAAAGTATAAAAAAGGTATACCGAGTCCCACAGAAAAGTACACAGGAATCCACAAAGTGTGAATACTCGTGTACATTTATGTGAAAACAGATGTACTTTTTACTTTCTTATCATGTGCCGTTTTTATATGAAAACCGGTGTACTTTTTACTTTCTTATCATGTGCCGTTAAGGCTCAAAGATGGGTCAAGTTATAAAGACCCCCCTAAAATCCCTATATATACCCCCTGATTTTTAATTTTTTTTTATTTTATTTTTATAATTTTGGTTTTGTTATAAAACTGTGAATCGAAAAATATGGAATCAGAAAAATAAAGTTTAACAGGTTAAAACTGTTAAACAGTCAAAAATACGGAACAAAAACTGATAAAAAAACTATCCAGAAAAAAATTGGGAGACAAAAAGTACACAAATAGCGTACTTTTTGTACCTTATTTGTGGGGTAGGGTATCAATAGGATACCCCTGAAAGATAGAAAAAAAAAAACATAAATATAGGGGGGACTTTTGTGTTTTTCAATTTTGACTCCGTACACAAACACAGACACTAGACTAGACTTTGAATCAATCAAGTGCTAACTGCTAAGTGCAAACTAGTGGTAAACACACTCACTCTCACCATCTTCTTGTTCTCCTTCCTTCCTTCTAGGGTTTCATCAATCCATTCATCTTTTTTATAAAAAATAATAAAAAAACTAGTCCAATTCATATTAGTAGCTAACATCTCTTTTTTTTTTTTTTTTTTTTATAAAAAAAATAAACATCTTAGATTTATTTGCATGTGCTAATAATGGAGTTCCTCAAATTAAAAAAGTTCAGAAAACCCCAACAACAACCTCAACACAATGCTGATCCTGTTGTTGTTGAGCCCAATCCACAACAACAACAACAAGACCCCAAACCTATAGGAGATGAACACAATGAGGATAATGAGAATGATGAGGACAACAATGATGATGATGATGAGTTTATAATGAATGAGGTTAAAAGAAGGCTTAAGGAACTTAGGAGGAATAGTTTCATGGTTCTTATTCCTGAAGAAGAAGAGGAGGAGGAAACCACTTGTGGTCTTGTTGGAGACGAAGAGGAGGAGGAAGGTGATGTTAGTGAGAATTTTCGAGATGTCGAAGAGGAAGGGAGACATTTGTGGTCTTGTTTTGGTCCTTTTTATGATAGCTATTGTCAGCGGATGCTGCTGTTTGATCGACTGACTACGAGTGTTCTTAAAGACATTGCTGGTATACTTGCTTGCTTTTTCGTTTACTTACATTCGTGTAGATAGATAGATAGATAGGTTTCCTTTTTGCGACTCATGGGTGGTTCTAGTTTAGGATAGTTCAAAGCCCTCGGGATACTATATGTAACACCCTAGGCAATTCTCACATCGGTTGTGTCTTAAGGATATTGCTGCTAATGGTATATACTTGCTTGCTTTTTCGTTTTCGTTTTGTTTACTTACATTCGCATAAATTAGATAGATAGATAGGATAGGATTGGAGAGATTGCCTTTTTGTGACTTATGGTGGACGAGCATTGGTTCTAGGGCGCCATTTGTGGTCTTGTTTTGGGCCTTTTTATGATAGCTATTGTCAGCGGATGCTGCTCTTTGATCGGCAGACTACAAGCATTCTTAAGGATATTGCTGCTGGTGGTATATTTGCTTGCTTTTTTGTTTTGTTTTCTTATATTCGCGTAGATAGATAGGATAGGGGAGATAGATAGATTGACTTTTGGTGACTTATGGTGGACGAGCATTGGTTCTAGGTTCGGATACTAGCTAGTTTAGGATAGTTCAAAGCCCCCGGGATATTATATGTAACACCCTAAGCAAATCTCACATCGGTATGCTTGCTTGCCTTTTCGTTTTGTTTACTTACATTTGCGTGGATAGATAGATAGGGGAGATTGCCTTTTTGTGAATCATGGGTGGATCGAGCATTGGTTCTAGGTTCGAATACTAGCTAGCTTTAGGAGATTTTAAAGCCCCCGGGATACTATATGTAACACCCTAGGCAAATCTCACATCGGTTGTGTCTATGGCCTTGTTTTGGTCCTTTTTATGATACCTATTGTCAACGGATGCTTTTGTTTGATAGACTGACTACGAGTGTTCTTAAGGATATTGCTGCTAATGGTATATACTTGCTTGCTTTTTCGTTTACTTACATTCGTGTAGATAGATAGATAGAGATAGATAGGTTACCTTTTTGTGGTCTTGTTTCGGTCCTTTTTATGATGGCTACTGTCAACGCATGCTGCTCTTTGATCGGCAGACTACGAGTGTTCTCAAGGATATTGCTGCTGGTATACTTGCTTGCTTTTTCTTTTTGTTTTCTTATATATGTGTAGATAGATAGATAGGGGAGATTGCGTTTTCGTGAATCATGGTGGACAAGCATTGGTTCTAGGTTCAAATCCTTCTTTAGGAGATTTCATAGCCCCCGAGATACTATACGATTAAGAATTCTCATAGCACGCATCTCACTTTTGATTATTATGACATTCGGCTTATTTGTTTCCTTTTACATTTGTGTAGATTAGATAGATAGGAGAGGTTACCTTTTTGTGAATCATGGTGGACGAGCATTGGTTCTAGATTCGAATGCTAGCTAGTTTAGGATATTTCAAAGCACACACGGGATACTATATGTAACACCCTAGCAAATCTCACATCGGCTGTGGCCGGGAGAGATTGTGGTTTACAACATTTGTCTTACAATGACACAACGCGATTAACTAGTACCAGTGTGGGTGACCTGCCCATTCCTTGCAAGGCCGGAGGTCCTTTTCTACCTTGGTAGAACCGAACCAGCCTCTCTACCTTAGGTAGGGGTATGGCTGTCTACGTCTCAACCTTCCCTATACACCGTCCTAGATTGCATTGGGTGTTACCTTACCTTACCTTTTTAGTATGGGTGACCTGCCGGTAAGTCATCACATGAGGGCCAGAGCAAAGCGTGTGGCCTGAGTATGCGGGGTGTTTCAATGAGCATTCGTCCTAGGTTCAAATCCTTCTTTAGGAGATTTCAAAGCCCTCCGTGATACTATACAATTAAGAATTCTCATAGCACACATCTCACTTTTGATTATTATGACATAGCAAACTAATATAAGAGGGTGTTTGTTTCGGGCTTATATGTGGGCGATGAGCTTATTTGATATCGGCTTACATTTCATAAGTTGATATTTTTTGGCTTATTTTTGGACTTGTGGGCTTATATAAGTTTATTACGACATGATGAACTTATGTAAGCCCGTAAGTCTCAATATAAGCCGGAAAATTTGGGCTTATGATATATAAGCCAAAATCAAATAAGCTCGTAAGCCCATATATAAGCTGAAACAAACACGCTCTAGTATAAGGCGAAGAGTTTCAAGATAAACCACAAAAAGTGAGCTTACGAAACATAAGCGGATAAGCCCAAAACCAAATAAGCCATAAACCCGCTATATAAGCCGAAACAAACACCCCCGTAGATGCAAACTCGTCTTCACGATAGATGACATTGACCATATATATGTCCTAGGTTCTAATCCTACTTTAGGAGCTGAGATACTAGTTAAAAATTTTCAGAGCACACGTCTCACTTTTGATTATTATGTATCAAGTGCCATTGTAGCTTCATATTTGTTTGCTTTAATTATTGATTTGTAACAGTATCACACAATGATCATTCGTCATCCACTCCATCACCAAGGTCTGTCTCCAAGAAGCTCACATCACCCCTTCGATGTCTCTCTTTGAAGAAATTTGAAAATCCTCCTCTAGATGACACAGAGCAACTTCACCAGCACCAACCGGAAAATGATCCATATCTCGATCTCGAGACATCATACGTATCTCAACTATGCTTGACCTGGGAAGCACTCCACTGTCAGTATACGCAGCTTACAACTACATCTCAATCTGAAAATAATTCCAAATGTTACAACCACAGCGCTCAGCAGTTCCAGCAGTTTCAAGTCTTGCTGCAACGTTTTATTGAAAATGAACCTTTCGAGCGTGGTCTTAGGCCTGAAATTTACGCTCACACCAGAAATACCTTTTCCAAACTTCTGCAGGTTCCAAATATATTAGGTGAGGACCTGCGTTCCTTCCTTCCTTCCTACACGCCACTAATATACATTCATATCCATTTCTTAACGTGACTTTGCTGTTGTCGCTTTAGGTCAAGATAGAAAAGACATGACAACAGAAGAGGAATCGGAAATGCTGTTTGTCGAAGCTCCAGAGCTTATAAGAATAATTGAGAGTTCAATTCTTACTTTCCAAATGTTCGTAAAGATGGACAAGAAGAAGAAATCAAATGGCGTCCGGAATATTTTTGGAGGCCAGAACCAGATGGTTACCCCTCTTCAGCAGGTTCAATCTTTGCTAGACAAGGTTATATTCTTCACTTGTGTATATTTTATTTATATTTCCGCTTGTTTCCGGTTTTCCTTCTTGCAACAATCGAGGTTGTAAATATCGCTCGGCGTGGTGTCGGTGGTCGACCCCCGCCAAGCGATATATCGGTCTTGGCGGCGATATATCGGTTTCTCGGCGGGTACCCTAAATTATATATTTTTATCATTATTTTTAATAATTTGAATGTTAACTCAATATAAATCTTCATATTTTATATACTTTTTAATAATTTCATTAATATTCTTATTGTTTCTCAAATAAAACACAATCAAGAAACTCGAATCACCAAAAAACAACCGATTTTGACAGATTTTGACCAATTTTGACTGATATTGACCGATATCGACCGATTTTGATCAAAACGCCAAGCTTGACCGATATGCAACATATCATGGCGGTGGACCACCGCCAAGCGATATATCACCGATATATCGGCCGCCATGACCGATATTTACAACACTGGCAACAATTAAACTGGACGTGACATATAGAATAGGCATATAATCCCTGTACTGCAATATCTATCCATTTTTCTAGTAACTTGATACTGAGTTCGGGCGATATGCTAGTTTATGGGAGGTACGAAGCTAAATATGTTTATATTTATGCAGAGGAAGATGAAGTTGAAGGAACTGTGGAAGAAGAGGAAAGGCGGGAAAAAGAATCAGTGGCCTGCAACGCAAGAGGAGGTGGAGTTGTTACTCGCGCTTATAGATGTGAAGGTGATCAGTCGGGTGCTGAGAATGGTCAAGATTACCAAAGAGCAATTGTTTTGGAGTGAAGAAAAGATGAAGAAACTACATTTATCAGCAGCAACGGGAAAACTTCAAAGAGATCCGTCTCCCATTCTTTTCCCTTGTTGACGACGTATGACGACATATTGCATGTTTCTAAGCAAATCAGTCATCAAGTTCTTGTTTCTTTCAAATGTAGTCTTAGTCTAGTAATCTGTTAAAATAACATTTTGTATTCGACTAATCGACCTTCCTGAACTTGGGTTGGTTAGAAATATGCAATCCAAGGTAAATGCTTCTTTCCGTCGACTCTAAAATCCATTGTTGCCTCGTTATTTTGGCTATTGCTGCAGATAGCTTCTAAGTCGTAAATTAATTATCTTTATATGATCATGTTACAGCAAGTTGTTATTTTGGCTATTGCTGCATATATGAGGTAAGATGTACGCGTTCCTGCTCGTCGCCGGTATTATTTGCCTATATAAGGGTTCGTTGTAGTATCATTTCGTATGTTACAAATGACTTATTTGACCGGCAGTAGTGATTGAAGTCGAAGCCATTGACCACCCGTGGGAGGCCACCACGCGTGGTTGATGTTATTTATTGGTTTGGTCAAGATGCTCATGAACGAAACTACGAAAGAGATGGAAAAAGCTTCCAACAGCCATCACTTTCATATTCATCGACATTTATTGTCTCGAGATAAAATTACAGAAGAAAAGATAACTGGATATCAAAACTAAATTTATTGCTAGTATTTCTTACTACAATACAAGTTTAGGAAATTGGGTGAAGAAATCTGTGGGTCAGCCTGGACCCATTTGACCCGTTCGAATGTTCCATAGCATGGCATGTTTAAACCCCTTCTGACCCGTTTACTCAAACAGTCAAACCAGCACGACTCACCCATTTTGCAACCTCTGCTGTCAAATAACAGCATGGAATTGAGCATACTGTGACCTTTGTTTCCGTTCCTGAATAAGCCCAATCGAGAGGGGTACCAACCGAATCCATCTTTAATGTATATTATGCGACAAGCTTGATATTGGACTTTTATCTTTATTTCCCTTTCGGGCGCATTCCAGTTATTTCCAGGTTCGGATGTCATGAGGAAATCATCACCAATCTCTTTATCCATCCACCTACGGAATCTGTCTTAACTATTTCAGCCCTCTAACGCCATCAATTCCAGTTTCGTATATTGAATCAGAACCTGCACAGAAATGCTGCTGCATTAAAATTGGCATTAACAAAAAAAACGGAGACTCAAGCAAGAAACAAGCCAAAAAGTTACCCATGCTGCAGGAAACAAGCCATTTCCGGAGCTGAAAAATCGTGAGAATGTAATTGCAAAACCTAGACTCAATTCCTATGTATATATATATCAAACCTAACGGTGACATCAACAGCCTATAAATGGGACAGTTGGTAACATTGCTTCATGCCGTGTATGTTTCTCGGCTTGTGGATCGATAATAACATCCTACTGCCATAATTCTATTAATGAACATGTTAGAGCACATTGCATCAGTCCTTGCTGAATGCAACGTAGAGATTGTTTCATATAGTTGTACTTTATTTTACAATTACAATTTCTCGTACATGTTTTGGATATTAATTTTCAGGGACTATATCTGATGCAGCGTTGTTAAAATTCAGAATTGAACAACTGTAATCGGGTGAGACTACGGGATTTTAGCTTCGGCATTGGGACGGAACTATGGGATTTTAGCTTCGGCATTGGGTCGGAACTATGGGATTTTAGTTGGTGACAACAATCACAGTATGTAAACATCAACCAGTAAATCCTCAAATAAAATTATAAACACGGATGAAAATTTGTTACCTGGAAATGCTTCACTTTGGCTGGATGACCTCGAGATTCAACACTTTGCTTTTCACTAGTATAAAGGTAGAAATACAATGTCGGTTGAAAGTTGAATGCATAAAAACAACAGTACGGGAACAATTTACCTGTACGTTCTTAACCTCGCAGAACAGGCCAGTGCCGACAACTCATAGGATTCAACCATTACGTGGCATATTTTTACCATAAGAAGCACAGGGTTCTAAAAGGAAACCACGTTTAACGCCTTAGCAGTTTATTCGCAATTACTAAACAAGAAAGCACCAATTTTTTCTTATAGAAAGTAAATAAAATAAAAAAATACATCTTCGAGACATAGTTGAGTAAAGAGATGATGGTATTAGAGGGCAATGTACACTCTCACAACAGATTTTAAACAACAAATCAAATTTTTCACCTTAAGCTAAGGATTGTACTAAATATCACAAGTAAAAACAACAACCTATTATCATCGTCACCTTATTGTTTGTGGAGTGCAAAAAATAATCAGGAAAACCTTTTTTTTTTCTTAATTCGGATCTCAAGCATCTACGGCATCAACCGGAAGGGAAGTTGCCCTATGAAGAGGTTGAGTTTCTCCGTCATCTAAAGAAAAAGAAACAAAACGGGTTCCCGAAGCAAACGACTGCAGTAAACGCTCATCATCATCTTTGTGGTGTTCTCTTAACGAGGATACTGACTTATGTCTCATATGTGCTTTTGGTTGTTTATCTCTGAGTTCCCTTAGCTCCATCTGATACTTGGCTTTGAGCCACCTCAATTCTTGTCTAATCTCGTTTTCGTAATCATCATCGTCGTCATCATCGTCATCTTCGGTAGCAGGAGTTTCTTCCAATACCCCAGGGAACCTCACTCTTTCCACAGGTTCATCTTCGGTACATGACTGATATTCACTGGTGCCTACTTCATGTTGACCTCCCCATATTTCTGAATACTGTAATCCATCGGATTGGCTCGATACAACTGGTGCACCTTCTGTTGTCACACACTGCTCAAAATCTTCAAATTCATACGTTATTTCTTCGAAACGGCCATGAATAGCACCACATTGTTGTCTTGAACAGTGAAGCGAGTTCTTTACTGGGCTACTCGTTGCGGTCATGTAGTTTAACCGAGATCCGTTTAATGCACAACTTTGACAGCTTTCATGACGAGGACTTTCTTCTGATTGGCCTAAACCCTTTTTCCAATCTGGCACCAAGCAAGATATTTCTCCATCGATCATGTCGGCTATCTTATGGACATCTTGATTGGTAATATCCAACTCGAATACCATTTCATTTGCAACACTAAATGCTGTGTCGGATTCAATGTCAAAAGGGAAGTAAATATTCCGTACACGCCCTGCATTTTTGGTGCACACGATCGTTATCTTGAGCCCTAATAGTAACAAATATACATTCTCTGTTCGACTTTGTAACACGTGTATTGAACAACATAAGATTCTTATCGATACAGGGAAAGTTACAAACTTTTAAAACCGTGTATTTGAAGAATCTTTGAAATTATTGTTTCTAGCATCTTTTTCACTTCTAATACAGTGTATCGCATCCAAAAGATCATTTAAGAATCTAAGACGGTTATTCATCATATTAAGAAAGGGTCAGACTTTTTATATTCGAATGGGTCGAGACTAGTTATAATACTTTTTAAGAAATGGAAGTCCCTAAACCCTAGGCATTATAATGGTAATATTTTTTGTATAAAAAACGCTTGCACATACATAAATAATTGTCCGGAGACAATATATTCATTTTGGACCCGAAAAGACGTTAGAAATGGTAAGACAGACAAAAACAAACAATGTTGTCTCAAGATTGTGCAAATATAACGGGTGTAGACAATACTTTATCTGTTCTCTAATCGGTAATTAAAAGTTGCGGAAATAACTTGAAGATACCTTCTCGATCTGCAATCCTTAACCTCAAAAAGATACCATCATCTTCTCCTCTCTTACCCTTGATAGAAATATCGATATCCTCAAGATGGTCTTCATCTTGGGTGGTAAATAATTCAATTTCGTGTCCTTCTTGTTCATAACCAATATAGTTAGAATAGTTATCAGTTTGCGGGCTTCCATTGCTAAAATGATGATTATTCATGTGAGGTATTCGTATTCCCTCAAACTCTCTCCAATAATCAATAGGCTGCATATCATAACCATAATCGTCAGGCTGAAGAAACGGGTCTTTAAGAAGCTCTTTTGCCGGAAGTCTAAGAGAGACGGTAACTAGACACTTCTCCACGAATTGTCGCACTTGAGGGTCCTTAACTTTGTAAAGAGCATCCGGCTTTTTCCCCTAGTTGATATACAAAAAAAAGAAGTTCAATAAATACATCACGTTTGTCGTGAAAACGTTGAAATGTAAGAAAGCCGTACCGAAATAACTTTCTTGTATATCTGAGCAGGATGAGTGCACTCGCTGTACGGATATTCAAAAGTAACCATTTCCAAAATGCACATCCCAAACGCATAAATGTCGACCAACTCATTATATTCCTCCGCATAAACCTCAGGAGCCATGAACTCCGGCGTTCCTGATAAATAAAACCAAAACCAAACCCGAACCTAAGCGATATTTAATAATCATACACTCAAACAAACATTAATAGATTACACTACTACAGAGTACTAACCGACACATCGAGCAGCGTGAGATTTACGAAGAATCGCCGCTAACCCCAAATCGCCAATCTTAACCTCACCTTGATTCCCATTAACAAAAATATTATCACACTTAAGATCCCTATGTATAACCGGAGGATCATGAGTATGTAAATAAAGCAACCCTTTCAAAATCTGCCTACACCAATGCTTAATCGCGCGCAAGTTAACCCGTTTATGCTTCTGCCTATACTGCCTAAGCGTCCCGGAAGTAAACATTTCGGTAACAAAATTCATGTTTCTATTAGCCGTATCGACCCAAGAAGTATAGAATTTCATAATGTTGTTATGCTTTAAGGTTTTTAACAAATGAATTTCGCAGTAGAGGCGTTCGAGATCCTCCGGGGATTGAAGGAAATCGTAAAGCTTGACTTGGTTCCAAGCAACTTCGATGCCTTCGTACTCGTCGAAAGCGCGATAGACGGTTTTCGAAGCTCCTTTGCCGAGAATCTCGTTATACTAAAAGAAAGCAAAAAATCAAACATGGAGTTTTCGAATTTATGTAAGATAAAAAGGAATGAAATGAAAAGAGAATACCCTTCCATATCTGCCAGTAGGATCAACTTCAACAAATTCAGAATCAGAATCATCTGAATCAAGAAGAAGAACACCATTCATTATGGTTTTATTTGACTAGATCTATCTATCTATCTATTTATGAATCTTTGCTTTTGTTGTTGGACTAGAATAGGTTGTTTTAAGGTTAAACTGGATTTGATGATCAGATGATGATGTTTGTTTGTTTGTTTGTCTGTGTTTCTGTCCAACAAGATCCTTGCCACAAAACACTAGGATGATGGGATGGATGGATGGATGATGGATTCTACTTTTTGAAAAAAGAAAAAAGAAAAAATAAAAATAAAAGAACATAGTATTATCATAAAGATATTTTTTTTTTCTTTTTTAGAAATTAAAAAGTAAAAGAAAATTGGATTTTGACCTTTTTGTTTAGAATCATTTTTACCATTTATAAAGTTGGAGGTAATTATGTATGTTTATAGAATCAGATTCTCTAGTTTAGGTAGAAGTATTAGGTAGTAGTGTAAGGTTATTTTCAGAACTAAATAAATGTACAAAACTGCGAGAACCATCTTTATACTTTTAAGAACATATGCAATGGTAAGTTTATAAAAGACTTTTTACTATTTAACCAAGTTATTTGAATGACTTTTCCCATTGCAACAAAAGCTTGATGAATAGCTTTGAAGTGAATGACTTGGTGTCTACCAAGTGTTTGATGTTGAATCCAAGATCGTTAGACTCAAACAGTAAAAACCGTTTTATCTAGGTTGATCATCATTCATATGATAACATAGCGGAATAAGAACAATGATCATGAACAAGATGTTTGACAAAGATGAAATATTCCCAAAGAGGATTTGTATTAATCAATAACACAAATCACTCTAGGTGTGTATACATTGAATCCCACACCTAGAGATCATAATAGCAGTAGGTTACATTTTGTGTGTTGGAACTGATAAATAAACCTACGGTCTGGTGTTCCTTTTATAACTTAAGGAACCCAGGGATACATGGAAACTAAATAAGATAATAATGACTAAATCAAAACAGAATTATTCATTCTTATCACTACTTGACCAAATCTCCATGTTTTTAGTACATGGCAGGGGAATCTTCACAGCAGTGGAAAGTTTTGTAGCAGGGGAAACTTTCTTGTATTTTGTCCACCAGCTTGAAGTTTCTCCTAATGCCATATTTGGTCCTTCTTGTTTCCATAGTGATTTGACTCATCAACTTTTGACTCAACAATCTTCCCCTAGTTGATGATGTCAAAACACTTCCCCTTAAACATACAACACCAAAGATCAACAGGCTGAACATTCTTTGTAGACAACTTCCCCTTTTTGACATGATCAAATAGGGGTTTTCTATGTGAACAACCTTGATTTTCAACTAATACTAACCAATATCATACATCAAACCCAAGTATTCTACTTTTCAAAATACCCTCCATGAAGCACATAGGGGATAGTGTTCCTAATAAAAAATGATTTTGAGCAGTAGATACTCACACTAGTTGTAGCAATACCAATGAGTAGTAGCAAAAACCTTCACCTTGATGTCATATGTGAATAACTAGCACTTCAACAATTTAGCTTCCCCTTAAATTGTGCTAGTCATTTATGAATCTTCAATTCTGTAGGCTTTGAAAGTAATAATCATAAGCGAAGAAAATTCAGTATCACCTATTTGATGTAGTAGTAGAAAAACCTGAATCCATGAGTTATAATGTGCACTA
Organism: Glebionis coronaria; assembly: GCA_025667525.1. NCBI lineage: Eukaryota > Viridiplantae > Streptophyta > Magnoliopsida > Asterales > Asteraceae > Glebionis > Glebionis coronaria. The sequence continues at coordinate 645,159,258 of CM046877.1, forward strand.
TCTATATGACGTCGAACGTATACCAACCATTGATGTATAGGGGGTCTACATGCCCTTGACAAATACCTCATCTTCTTGGAGACACGACCACGGTGATAGCAAGTATGAGCTTAAAGCACCATAAGAAAAATCTCATACACTTGCCAGTATTTATTGTCAATTCTTCGTCATATAATAAAGCACGAATAAAACACGTACTCGAATCATTATACTTCATCTTCAAATAGCTAATAGTCGATTACCTTCATGATCATGTAAACAATCAATATGAAAGTCTTTTATACCTTTACGACCAGTTGCTGTGAATAACCCATACTCCAAAACATTGCTGTCCCAAAAACCAAATCTGACAGCAGGGGGAACTTTTCTGGCAGCAGGGGGATTAGTGAAGGCAGGGGATCATAGCAGGGGGAACTTTTAATAAAAGCAGGGGAAACTTTTTCAAAAGCAGTGAGGAACTTTTAATGCCCCTGTTTTTGTTATTAATATGAAAAGTTTCCACTGTTAGCACCAATCATTATACCCTAATGTTGAACCAATCGAATAACAAATACTTTATGTTTGTGCAGCCACTTGCTGTTTTCTATTTGACCATGATATGATTAGATGTCCCAAGTCACGGGCCCATCTCCTGATCATTCCTTGAAATCAATTCAAGACTTCGTTTGACATACAACAGCAAGAAACAACATTACGTCACATTCAATTAGTATGACCCTTTCACAACATCAAACCTTATTGTTACTTCACAAAGTATATTCGCGTGAGAAACTTTGTTTAATTAAGACATCTTGTCTTATTGAACCACAAACAACCCCATGTGAATTAATCATTGGCTGTGTTTAAATCTTGGGCAGTAACTTCAAATCACATATTGACCAATATATCACATGACCATATACCAGTCAAACGTATGACAACCCCACCCCTTGTATCATTAATTAAGCATTGTACCTTTATCAAACCGCTTGACCATCACATGTAGGCCCCCATTCTGTGTATCTTTTGTATCTTCTGTCGGTGGTTAATGAAGACGTCCCAAGACACTCCCTATTTGCTTGCATAAACATTAAATCCTGGGACCACCACCGAATAAAACAAACAGCAAATTAATGCTATTCCTTTCACACGAGAACTAGGTGCATTGTTTGCTATCACACTGTTTAACCACAAATCACATCACATATCCTTTTCAAATACTTTATATGAATTCACTGTCACATGAATGGACCGTGTACACATATTCAGCACTTTAAAAAATTAATTACGTGATGCAATTTTGTCAATTGTATTCATACGACTAGAACATAATCCAGTGTGACTGTTTCGTTTCTTGACAGCAACAATAATTAATTATTTTAGGGTTTCAACATAAACCCTAAATCTTCACAGCAACGAAATTAAACATCTTGATCTCCTAGATATCGAGCCACCCGCTCTGATACCACATGTTGAATCCAAGATCGTTAGACTCAAACAGTAAAAACCGTTTTATCTAGGTTGATCATCATTCATATGATAACATAGCGGAATAAGAACAATGATCATGAACAAGATGTTTGACAAAGATGAAATATTCCCAAAGAGGATTTGTATTAATCAATAACACAAATCACTCTAGGTGTGTATACATTGAATCCCACACCTAGAGATCATAATAGCAGTAGGTTACATTTTGTGTGTTGGAACTGATAAATAAACCTACGGTCTGGTGTTCCTTTTATAACTTAAGGAACCCAGGGATACATGGAAACTAAATAAGATAATAATGACTAAATCAAAACAGAATTATTCATTCTTATCACTACTTGACCAAATCTCCATGTTTTTAGTACATGGCAGGGGAATCTTCACAGCAGTGGAAAGTTTTGTAGCAGGGGAAACTTTCTTGTATTTTGTCCACCAGCTTGAAGTTTCTCCTAATGCCATATTTGGTCCTTCTTGTTTCCATAGTGATTTGACTCATCAACTTTTGACTCAACATTTGACAAAAAACTTATCAAATGGTTTTCATTTAATGAATAGCTAAAAAGCTTTTGGAAAGCTTTTTATGCATTGGAGATGATTTATATGAATGACTTTTTAAAACACAAAATTTATGAAAACATTAATGTTAGTTATTACAAAAAGTCATAATAGGTTGAAGCATTGTGTATGCTCTAAGAATGCATATGTATTTTCGTTATTATGTTTAAGCTAACGTTTAAAAATTGTTTTATTTGTTATAGATCTAAGTATGATGAGAGATATAAAGAGTGCACATGTGTTTTCATATTATCTAACAAAAAGGTAGTTATAATATATACAAAACAAATACATGTGCATAGTCCTAGGATACATGTTCCTAGTGACTTACGACAATAAAAATTCATGTATTTTTACCTAATGAACTAATCCGATGAATATACATGTGCATTTTAAGTGTAAAAAGGTGGTTCTCGCAGTTCTGTACATTTATTTGGTTCTGAAAATAACCTCACCCTTAGGTAGTATTACTTTTACTATTTTGTTTATAACTGAGTCATATTTTGAAGAAAAGTCAAACATGAAAAATTGCGGACGGTATTAGGTATTACTTTTACTATTTTGTTTATATCTAAACCTTTTTTATACATCGTGGACGATATTAGGTATTACTTTTACTATTTTGTTTATAACTGAGTCGTATTTTAAAGAAAAGTCAAACATGAAAAATTGCGACTCTCACGAGAGATGACTTGTTTTGTTCATACTTGACTGATGTGGCAATGCTACTACCAAAAAGATACTTTTTTTTTGTTTTTGAAATTTAATAGGAAAAGAAAATTGTATTTAACCATTTTGCTTAGATTATAGAGTTTTCTATGTTTGACAGAATCAGACTCTCTAGTTTAGATAAGAGTAAGATTGTTTACATTTAAACTTTTCTCATGATCGTGGAACACGTTAATGTGATCAGTAACCCGAAAGAAGGTATTCGATATTTACTTTTACCCTTTTGTTTATACTTGATTCGTATTTTGAAGAAAAGTCAAACATAAAAAATTGCGCCTCTCATGAGAGACACAAGCCTGCTGAATTGTTTTGATCATACCCGGTGGATATGATGGGTGTCATGACTATACATGTTTTGGTGTTTAGTGATAGGCTTTAAGGGTATATTTTGAGGATTGTGGAGAATTTTGTTTAGATTTTATACTTAACGTATATAGTAGTATATATTAGTGAGTTTCTCAGGCTGCTCATAATGGCGGTGGAGCCATTCAATCAGTCGACAATTACGAACACGTCTCTTCATTACCTCACACAACCAAATAGATGTACGAACTAATTATGTTTGTATCAAAATGGGTAATATTATCTATAACAAACAATAATCAAGACCGTTATGATCAGATTAATTTTTATTAAAGCCACACCACACACATCTAAGAATAAAAAAGTCACTAATGGGGAAAATACCAAAGACAAAGCAAAAGTTAATGATGCAACACCAACAACTTAAAGCATAGGAGATGTTATAGGTAGGCAACACAAGATGGATCAATACATCCATCCCCATGCATCAAACATTAAAGATACTTGAATGATTTGTTGGAGTTTAACACATAATATATCATATACATCTTAGACATCAAAAGACTAGTAGCGAAAAGAATAAGGATCACATATACACATTTATAATTAACATAATGTAAACTAGAAACCATATCTTCTTGATTAACAACGATGGAATAGTAAATTCACCAAATCAAGAGCACCTCCTATGAAACACACGAATCTCCTTGATTTCAAACCCAAGATTAAAGCTATGATATTCTCTAACGGCATACATACAACACCTCAATCAACAATCTTTGATTGCTAGGTCTTGCCACCAAAATACTTGAAACCAAAAGTAGAGAGTTTCTCCTCTCTTTTTTTCTTTTCTTAAAGTGGACAGCTACAAGGGCACCAAAATAAGAGAGTAACTTTTTTTAAATTAGCCAGAAATATGTTGCAAACCCTTGGTATTTATAGGTCAAACAAAAAGAGTAAACATTTACAATATTTACTAAACAAGAAAATATTTTTTTGTTTTAAACTTGTCCCCCTTTTCTTCCTTAATAATGCACAGCTCACAAATGGTGTTTATCCCCGTTCTTATTGACTTGTTGACCTTTTATATTTAGTATACACATTTATAATAATTTCTCAAAAGTCCTTAAGCCTTTACAGTTAGTCTTTTATTAAACCTTTTAACTTTTAACTAACTATTGTTAAGTATTTTTTAATGGCAAATTAAATATACACAATAAATCTATTCATATATTATTGTATATTTTAATAAAGAGTGTTCAAATGTTTAAGTGTATGACCCTGTAAGCCCACGTACTTCTAGCCGTACAGAATATCAACTATGACTTACGCACATTTCAATCGCTCCTACTTGCGGAGTTTTCGTCATAGTATAATCTATACTAACATTGACATATAGTCTAGCAACACCTTTAGTGCTCTAAAAAATACATGATCCTGGTCTTGGTAAACATGTCAACCTTACGGTAAGAATTATTGCATCCTTTCTATTTCTAATAATGTTAACCACGATGGCAAAGTTCTAAGCGGGACAACTCTCCGAGAGCGGATCCGCAACACAACACTGGACATGCTTTCCTGAATCAAGTCCGAAACTCATGTGGATAAGTTCTCAGGAACGGATTCGCAGGTCACGATTAGCAAATAAAGACAAATGGGCTTTTGGACCACAAAGGCCCACTCAGAGTACTATCCGAAATACTAGGGAAAGCCCAGTACTTTCACCTATAAAAGGTACACTATGACACTCCAAATGGGGTATGATTTTCTTAGTCTTCCCAATACACACATATATCTCTCACGATATGAAATCTTACTCTCATGTTGGAGTCTAATCGTGAGGTCCGTTCCCACGGTAAGGACTAGAGGTATACTTTCATTTGTGCATGAAATCATCAAAACGTCTCTTGTTAGTGCAAGATCCAACTCAATCCAAGACATTTGAGCCCATTCCGCCAGGAACTCAGATTCGCTCTCTACCCCGACCGATCACTATAGTGACACTAAACATGATATCGAGTCGACTCGCCGTTAGGTACAACAAACTACCAATCATACCCATACATTTGGTGTTGGGCCAATGAAAGTTTTAACTATGGCCCAGTCTAGATTTGTTTAAATTAGACTAAGTGTTACTGATCGCTGAGAGGACCAGCGACAGAGATCAGACCATCGGAAGGCAAAGCCTCAGCTGGCACACCAGGAACATTCAAGTCAAAGACAACGTCAGAGAAGTCGAAGACAATCTGAAGTCATACTTACCAGCGATTATGAGTAGCTGGGATGTAGAAGGAATGTGCTGGTGTTCAAGGATCTCTGAGTTGACAATACTCAAAGATCACTTAAGAACCCTAGAAGTCTGATACAAGCAAAGCTTGTCCAATCCTTTATAGTTTAGGCGGGAGAATCTACTAAGTGTTTTGAGCGGGACAAAACAAAAGATTAAAGATAAAGCCTAGTACGACCTAGTGGGAAAAAAGGTGAACAGTTGGCAGAACTGTTCACCTAAAGTTGTTTAAAGGTATGTTTCGATTTGGACATGCATTTAATACGTTGTACTCTTCCATTCAGAAGATGACATGTATCAACTACTCCCACTAAGGAAGCAACCTTGTACCACTATAAATAGGAGTGAGAAAGAAGAGTTAAAGCAGTCCTTGTGCTTGGATAAATTATCTAAGTTCTTTCTCTCTTTGGAACCACTGAGCTCTCAGTTGTCTACCAGCGTCTCATAGGTTCCCTTGTAAACTTGAGTCTCGAATCAAGTTTACTTGTTCTAGGGTTCATTTCTTATTGTCATTAAACGGGTGTATTCATAACACTTTGTAATACTTTGTTTATAATAGTTAATAAATCATTACGCGTTTGAAAAGTATTTCGTTGTGTTTTTGTGTTTATTAGAGTTATAGTTTCGACAATTATTATATTAAGGGACTTTCAGTTGGTACCAGAGCGGTTTGATTTATAAAAATTTCTATAAACCGTTCTTGTTTTTAAAATCAAGATCCTAATATGACTGAAACTATGCCTCCTATACCACCACCCTTTGGTCAAACCAGTCAAGGTACCACTTCGACCAACGCACCGGCCACCACATCTACTACCATGCCTACACCGGTTGTAAGCACTTGTAATAATGATGATGACATTCCCCAACTTCTTGATGTTCGTGGGGGGTCACATGTGTCCAATGTTCCAGCGTTTGATGAAGAAGATTTTTCAAGTTGGAAAAGTGAATTTCTTATATATTCAGATGGCTTAGAACCTTTCTTGATAGAAATCTTAGAAAATGGTCCCTATGTACCACTGGCCGTTTCCTATACCCCTGAGAGACCCATCAAGAAGCCTGTTAAGCAATGGTCTCCAGCGGATAGACGTCTAGCTAACCAGGACAAGAGACCCAAAAGTATCATAGTCTCTTGCCTACCCAAGAACATTATGAAGTCCATTATCAAATGCAACTCTGCTAAGGAGATGTGGACCAAGTTAGTTCTAGGGTATGAAGGTCCAGAGGAAACAAAAGAAACCAAAATCCAAGCCCTTAGACTTAAGTTTAATGCTTTTAAAACTTTGGAAACAAAAACTGTTGCTCAAACTTATACTAGGCTTAAGATTTTGTTGAATGATTTGAGAAAAAATGGAGTTGTTCTACCTAAGGCTGAGGTTAATGCTACATTTGTCAAAAGTTTACCTAGAAAATGGCTTAGCCTAAACCAGACCTTAAGAGCAAATAATGCTATCAAAAATGATACTTTGGCCCAACTATTTGGTAGATATAACTATGAAGAAGGGCTAATTGACTCCATTTACAAATCAGAGACTGATAGGTTTACCACCAGTATCTGTTGGGAATAAATTAAGGCCAGATCACTTGAGCGCTGACAAGAACAACTCAAGCGTTGACAAGAACAAAGTGAGCGCTGACAGCCCAAGCGTTGACAAGTTAAAGTCAAGCGTTGATAGATTGAAGACAAGCACTGATGGAAGATATAAGCTACACGTTTATTATGTTCTAGAATACTTCTAGTAAAGATAGAAACGACAATGTATTTTCTATGTTTATCTTTACCTAGAATAGTTGATACGTAGCTTATTGTACAAGGCTTCTTAGTCTATAAAAGAAGGCTTTTAGGTTAATGTTTAGTATCAAGTTTTATATAAGTTTTCATTCGTAAACATCTTTCATTATAAGCAAGTTCGACATTCATAATCAAAGTGAAAGTTTTGTTTACATCTTGTGTTCTTGTTTAAGTATTAAATTCCGCATAATACTTAGATTCACAAAGCATATAACAAAGGTTTCTCTACGTGTTATACTTGATCTAATCTCGTATACACAAAGCTAATCGATCTAAGTTTGGGATCAACAAGTGGTATCAGAGCTTGTTGAGGAACTTTTGATCTTTGAAGAACACCAGAACGATACACGAACACCAAAACCCTAATTTTCTCAAAACCCTAAAAACATCATGTCTGAAGCAATAACCTCCTCCTCTTCACCATTACCAAACATCAAGATTCCCATGCTTGATGCAACCAACTTTGACTTATGGAAGTTCAACTTTGAACAATATCTGGGGATCTTTGATTACACACTCCAGGAGATTATTGAATATGGAAACTCATTCAATAAGGCTCAAAAGATTCAGGATGCCATTACAGCAAGATCAGCTGTTGAAGGATGTCCTGATGAAGATAAGAAAGAAAAACCTGGAGATGGTAGAGCTGTAGGTGCTGAAGATATTGCAAAGAAAAGGGTTGACATGAAAGCCCTAAATATTCTGAAAGTTTCTTTAGGACAAGAAAATCAGCACAAATATAGAGGATATGAATCTGCTAAGGATCTTTGGGAAGCAATTGAAGTTGCATATGGTGGTAATGCAGACACTAAGGAAGAAAAGAAAAAGCAACTTCTGCATGATTATGCTGTCTTCAAAGCTCAGCCCAATGAGAAACTGAGTAGTGTGAGAAGCAGATTGCTTGACATCACAAGCAAGTTGTCCTTCATGGGGACACAAGTTGGTGATATTGACACCAATGCTACCTTTCTGAAAAGTCTTGGTGAGGCATGGAAGATTGAGGCAAGATCTATTCTTGCCAATAATACTTACAAGAGCTCCTCGTTTGATGACATCTACAACAAACTAAGACTGTTGGAAGATGAAACTCTTTCAGCACATGGAAGCAAAGCTAGCACCAGCAACATGGCCTTATTCTCTCATAGTGAAGGTCAATTCAATCAGAAGGACTCTTTTATGCATCCAGTTACTGGATCATCATTTGTCAGCGCTGGAACAAGTCCTGTCAACATCTCTTTCTCAGACGCTGACACATTCATGAATGACTCCCCAAGAGTTAAACCTGCTGGTTTGGATTTAGATACTGTGTGTGCTTATATTGCTTCTTTGCCCAATGGTTCAGTGATTACATATGAGGACCTTGAGCAGATAAGTGATGAACACTTGGAAGAGATGGACATCAAGTGGAACATGGCTCTTGCTAGTATAAGAGCAAATAGGTGGAATAGAAGGTTCAAGAAGAAGATGACCTTCAATGCTAAAGACACTGCTGGATTTGATAAATCCAAAGTTGAGTGCTACAACTGTCATCGCATGGGACACTTCATGAGGGAATGCAGATCTCCTAGAAGATCTGATGCTGGTAAACCCTCAAGTCAGGTTGTTAAAGCTCAAGACTCCAAAGCCATGGTTGCAGTTCAAGGAATTGATGGTACTGGATGGGATTGGAGCTATCTGGCTAAGGATGCTGAAGAGGAAAAAGCTTTGATTGCTGATATTGAAGAAGAAGATCATGTTGAATATGCTCTCATGGCACACTCCTCCTCTTCATCTGATAATGAGGTATATGATGATGCTTTTTGTAGCAAAGGTTGTAGGCTAAACACTGATAGACTTAACAAAGAGGTGTTAAAACTAAAAGACGATATGAGCACTGAAAGGTGTAAATTGTCCAATTACCAACTAGCTCTTACTGAAACTGAGAAAACCGTTTCTGAATACAAGAAAATGAAATTTGATTTAAAAGATAAGATAAATATCTTAAAACATGAGCTAGAGAGTAGTATGGATATTAGAAATATCATGACAAAGGTCAATAGGGACCTTCAGGCTAAGTTAGATGAGGCCATTAAGAATAAAGATAATGTTGACCTCAAGATTCAAAGATTTGATAAAGCCACCCAAGCCCTAGGAGACTGTGTAGCTAAACAAAGAGATCCTAAGGACATGACTGGGATTGGGATGAATGATTACTCTCTGGTTCCACCACCAGCTGGTGACTTCTATGGTGTCCTTAGAAAGGATTTGTCTTGGACTGGTATACCAGAATGCCAAGAAGAGGAATTCTCTCCTCCACCAAGAGTTGTCACTCCAGTGGAAGAGTATCAACAAAAACTGACTGACCTAAATGAGTGGAAGAAAGCTAACCCTACTTTATTTGTTAAGGGAGGTTTGCTATGTGAAAGTCCCAATGAATCACCACCCATTAAGGTTACTCACCCAGTTACTGGTAAAGCTGTTGACCTAGGCTCAAATACTGTTAGAAGACCTACCATTAAATATGCAGAGATGTATAGGTCACCCAAGAGCCAAGGTAACAATCATGGAACAGGTTTCTTTGCTTCTAGACCTAAGAGTGTGTCTAAGAAAGCCTGTTATACTTGTGGTAGCTTTTCACATTTGGCATACAAGTGTGTCAACGCTCCCAAAGCCAGCGCTGATATGAACAATTTCAGCGCTGATAGGACGAAAGTCAACGTTGTTAGGAAGTCAAACGTTGTCAGACCCAGACCTTGTGTGCAGCAAAGTCCACAAGTGATTAGACCTGCCCCATTCTTTTCTAGAAGGTCTAACACTCATGGACAAAGACCTTTTCAAAAGACAAACACCTGGTCAAATAGGCAATGGGTTCCTGTAGCAAACCCTAGGTTCAACGCTGACAAGGGTAATTTCAGCGTTGACAGGACAAAATCCAACGTTGACAGAAACGTGACCAGACCTAAGTATTTGCAGCCACAAGGTAAGGGGTCAAAAGCTTCTTCAAGCTTAACATGGAGACCCAAGAAAGATCAAAACCCTAATAATAATGGAATTTCAATGACTTGCAATAGGTTTAATTACATTTCAAAGGTCATTACTAAACCAATTGGGGTTAACTGGGGTTTTCATCCTAAAAGGGATGAGAATGGGGTTGTTGTGAGAACTAAGTCTGTTCTTATTGAACAACCAGTTGAATCCAAGTCTTCTGAGACTTGGGTTCCCAAAGAAAACTAATTTGTTTTCTTTATGTGCAGGGCATTCAGAGACAGATCAATGATTATGGGTATTGGGATAGTGGATGCTCAAGGCACATGACAGGAAAGGAAGACTATCTGACAAACTTCACTCCTATTCAAGATGGTGATAAGGTATACTTTGGAGGTGGATATGGAACTATCACAGGCAAAGGAACCCTTCTCACCAATAATCTACGTTTTGAGAATGTCTTCCTGGTAAAAGAACTGGATTATAATCTGTTTAGTGTATCACAAGTGTGTGATAACAAAAATAAGGTTCTTTTCACTGATACTGAGTGTTTGATGTTAAGCAAGGATTTTAAGATCCCTGATGAGAAGTACATTGAGTATAGAACACCTAGGCATAAGGACATATATAATGTGAATTTAAATGGGATTAAAGTAAATGCAAATATGTCTTGTTTTTATGCTAAGGCCTCAGTAGATGAAAGTAATTTGTGGCACAGGAGACTAGGGCACATAAATTTTAAAAATATAAATAGACTTGTAAGGCTTGGTTTAGTTGATGGTTTGCCTGAGAAGGCCTTCCACAATGACCACTCTTGTGTTGCATGTCTTAAAGGCAAGCAGCACAAGGTCTCATTCAAGTCCAAGCAGGTGCATACTAGTTCCAGACCTCTTCATATGCTTCACATGGACCTCTTTGGTCCAACTAATATAGAAAGTTTGAATGGCAAGTCATATTGTTTTGTTGTCACTGATGACTTTTCTAGGTTTACTTGGACATTCTTTCTAGCTATGAAGAGTGACACAGCTGATGTTCTTATTGAATTTATCACTCAAATTGAGAAAAGGTCTGGCAATGAGGTTAAGATACTTAGGAGTGATAATGGTGGAGAGTTTAGGAACAAGAAGCTTGATGATTTTTGTGCCAGGAAGGGAATTACTAGGCAATTCAGTATTGCTAGAACCCCACAACAAAATGGGGTTGCTGAAAGGAAAATAGAACCCTAATTGAAGCAGCCAGAACAATGTTGGCTGATGCTCACTTTCCCATAGCCTTTTGGGCTGAGGCTGTTAATACGGCATGCTATGTGCAAAATAGAGCATTGGTTAACAAAATTCAGAACAAGACACCTTATGAGTTACTTTGGGGAAGAAAACCTAATATTGGTTTTCTCAGACCTTTTGGATGTCATGTAGTAGTCTTAGACACTAGTGATGCCTTAGGGAAATTTAGTGCAAAAGGTGATGAAGGTTACTTCATGGGGTATTCAGTGCAGAGCAAGGGTTATAGGGTTTATCTTAAGGAGGACAAACGTATTGTTGAGAGAGTACATGTTAGGTTCTTAGAGAATAAACCTAGTGATCCTAAGAGTGGTCCTAATTGGTTGTTTGATTTGGAACCCTTATCTAGAACTTTAAATTATATGCCTGTCACTAATCCAGACATTGTGAAGGTAACTTCAAATGTTGTGGAAGAACAAATTGTTGATGTTTCAGGTACACAGGTTAATGAGAGGGTTGGATCACAAGTAGAAAAGGCATCTCCTACATTTGAATATGTCACAATTCCCATTTGGACAGATGCTTTTGCTGCTGCTGCTGTTGCTGGACAAGATAATGGTGGTCTCCAAATACCACCAGATACAAACATGCATGGTTCTTCAGGCGCTGACAAAGGCAAATCTAGCGCTGACAAGACCAATTCAGACGTTGATGGCTCAGACGTTGACAACAACAGTTCAAGCGTTGTTAGTCCAAGCGCTGACAAACAAGGTTCAGACGTTGACAACACCTTTGCACATCTTTTCTCTTCTACTTTTGAACAAGGAGGACCTTCCAGAGTTTATGAAGAGATTCTTGTTGATCAAAGAGAGTCTGATGAAGAAGACATTGGCAATATGGAGCGTGAAGTTGAGGACACCAGACTTTTTGAAGGAGGAGTTCTCACTTCCACAATGAAGAATCACCCCCCATCTCAGATTATTGTTGATGTTATGACTCCAGTTCAGACAAGAAGATCTCATCAAGGACTTGGTGGATTTATTGCCAATATACACAAGAAGGTTGATACCCCTCTTGTGCAAGCATGTTTGTTTGCATGTTTTCTGTCACAAGAAGAACCCAAGAAGATATTTGATGCTCTCAAAGAACCAAGTTGGGTGGAAGCAATGCAGGATGAGCTTCACCAATTTGCAATTCAGGATGTTTGGGAGCTGGTTGATTGTCCTAGATATGTCAGACCTATAGGGACCAGATGGGTTCTCAGGAACAAAAGAGATGAAAGAGGTATTGTGGTCAGAAACAAGGCAAGGTTAGTGGCTCAAGGTTATACACAAGAGGAGGGGATCGACTATGAGGAAGTCTTTGCACCAGTTGCAAGGATTGAAGCTATTAGGATTTTTCTAGCCTATGCATCTTGCATGGGCTTCACAGTCTATCAAATGGATGTAAAGAGTGCATTCTTGTATGGCACCATTGTTGAGGAAGTTTATGTCATGCAACCTCCTGGTTTTGAGGATCCAGAGCATCCAGATAAAGTGTATAGAGTCAAAAAGGCTATGTATGGCCTTCATCAAGCCCCTAGAGCTTGGTATGGTACTTTGTCCACTTATTTGGTGGACAATGGATTCAAGAGGGGCACCATAGATCAGACACTATTTACAAAGAAGAAAGGCAAAGATGTGTTGCTTGTGCAGGTCTATGTTGATGATATCATTTTTGGGTCTACTGATCCAAAGATGAGTGAGGATTTCTCCAAGCTTATGACAGACAAATTCAAGATGAGTGCTATGGGGGAGATGAACTTCTTTCTTGGTTTACAAGTTCAGCAGAAAGAAGATGGTATCTTCATCTCCCAGGACAAATATGTTGCTGAGATCTTGAAGAAGTTTGGCTTTTCTCCACATGAAAAGAGGGCTTCTACTCCTATGAATAGAGAACACCCTTGGGGAAAGATTGGAGATGGGAAAGATGTTGATGTCAGGCATTATAGATCCATGATTGGATCCTTGATGTATCTTACTGCTTCCAGACCTGATATCATGTTTGCTGTATGTGCGTGTGCACGTCATCAAGTGACTCCCAAAGAATGTCACCTTTATGCTGTGAAGAGGATCTTTAGGTACCTAAGATGTTTCCCTAATCTTGGTTTGTGGTACCCAAAGGATTCACCATTGGAGCTGATTGCATATTCAGATAGTGATTATGGAGGTGATAAGTTTGATAGGAAATCCACAACTGGTGGATGTCAGTTTCTTGGGAGCAGATTAATATCTTGGCAATGCAAGAAACAAACAGTGGTGGCTAATTCTACAACTGAAGCAGAGTATGTGGCTGCAGCAGCATGTTGTGGTCAAGTGTTGTGGATTCAGAACCAGCTGTTGGATTATGGGTATAATTTCATGCATACTAAGATATTTGTTGACAATAATAGTACTTTATGCATCATTAAGAATCCTGTGCATTATTCTAAAACTAAACACATAGAAATTAGACACCATTTTATAAGAGATTGCTTTGAGAAAGGTTTAATACAACCAGATAGGGTTGACACTGAGGAAAATGTGTCAGATTTATTAACTAAACCTTTTGATACTGGAAGATTTCAATACTTGGTAACAAGTATTGGAATGGTTAATCTCACTTAATGTGTGTTTTGGATTCTTTTTGTAAAAGTATGTACAGGATGATGCATTATTATTATTGGTCTTATTGATGATTTAGATTTTCCACTATCTTTTTCTAACACTGACAAAGGCTGTTTGAACACTGATAAGTGTTTTTACAACGTTGTCAGCAATATAATTGTCTAACGCTGACAAAGCTTCCTTCAACGCTGTTATGTGTTATCGGGGCGTTGTCAGCAACAATGTTAGTTTTGTGGTTTTCAATCTAAATGTGCAGATGATGTTAGCAGTATACCATTGGATACAGAATTGCTTATGGATCAAAGGAGAAGCATTTGGACAAGTTTTTATTTATGGATGATGGTTGGAATGTTTCATTCCTATCTTGACATAAATTTTTTATGTTCATGCATGATTTTAGCAAACTTTTTGTATCATAGTTTAAGGGGAGGTTTTAGGAACCTTTAGGATTTTTGGGTATCCATATGATACTCTTATCACAATTCTAGATTGTGTCCACAGGTGAGTATGGGTTAGTTTTACTAAACCATGAGGCACTGTAGCATGCATAGTATATCAACTTTGCATGCTGCCAAGACATTTTTGGCCTAGAATTGGTTGTGGTTTATTGGGAGAATTGGGAATGATTTTGATATAGGATTTACCTGGGAGTAACAAGGATTTTATAAGGTAACTTGGTTGTTAAGAATTTTGGTTAGCAAGGGACACTAGAGGACTGTTATGTCTATCTTGCTTATGCAAGTGTGCATAACTGGACAGTGCTTGCCGCCCTATAATAATTATCAGCTTTTGGTTATCTTCTCTAGGATAAATTACTTGTTAAGGTCATTTTTCACTTTTTAAAACAATTTTATTTTTGGACGCTGACAAGATTTTTCCAAGCGTTGTTGTGACCAAATTGGACGCTGACATGGCTTTAGGCGAACGTTGACAAGATTATAGCCGTTGGGCGTTGATAGGTTATATTTGACCGTTGACACTCAATGGGACCTACCCAGTTGTTACTTTTTGACATTTTATCAAGCCGTAATTTTAGGAGTTGTTACTTTCATTAAATGCATGAGATAACTTATAACTTTTTCAATATTTTCATGATTAGTTTTTGAAAATCTTTGCCTATTTTTTGGGCCAATCACATGCATTCTTTATCTCCTATAAATTTGGCTCCTATTTTAAAACAGGGTATCTATAATTCTTGTCTAACACTTTTCTCTTATCAACCTTCATCTTCTACACTTCAAATTAACAGCTTTCATCAATGGCACCAAGATTTAACTCAGCAGAATTGGATTTGGGGTTCAAGTCTCAACACAACATGATTGCTTATCTTGTTGCTGATAATGATTTGTTTCCTCAATACACACAAATGGTGGCGTATTTGAACGCATCCCCCTTAAGGTATGCTCTTTCTCATACACCACTCATTCCAGTCACACACATTAAGCAGTTTTGGAACACTGTTAGTTCCTCAACAGTTAATTGAGTGACCACATTAACTTCTATTGTTCATAGGAGACCTTGGGTGGTTACTGAGGCCTTGGTACGCCAGGCCTTGCATCTTAATGATGCTGATGGTATAACCATCCTTCCCATAACTGAAATAGAACAAGGGCTTAGGGCTTTGGGATATCCTATTCCTGATGAAGGTACTCTTAATAAGTACCATAAGCAGGAATTTCCCCCAGCCTGGAAGTACCTCATTCACATTCTCCTTCAATGTTTGAGTCCCAAATGTACTGCACACAATGAGATCAATAGATCCATTGCAACTGCTATTGTGTGCATTGCAACAGGGCAAATATATAACTATTCTAAAATGATTTTTGAGGGGATGTGTAAAAACAAGGGGACAAAAATGACTTTAGCTTATCCCCGTTTTCTGCAAATGATTTTTGATGATCAAAGATATTGTTCAAGGGATCACAATGATTTTTATAAAATCCCTGAACAAAAGAAAGCTATTTTTACAAAGATGAATTCACCACCTCATAGAGACTTACCTTTAACCCCAGCCATGCTTGCTGTTATTACAGCAGCACAACCCCAACCAGACCCCCAACCTCATA
Organism: Glebionis coronaria; assembly: GCA_025667525.1. Classification (NCBI taxonomy): domain Eukaryota; kingdom Viridiplantae; phylum Streptophyta; class Magnoliopsida; order Asterales; family Asteraceae; genus Glebionis; species Glebionis coronaria. The sequence goes on from CM046877.1 coordinate 645,175,289, forward strand.
TTGACCCTCACCCACAACTTGAACCTATTCCTGAACCTTTACCCTCACCTGAACAAATGCAAATAGACCAAGAACCCTTTGACGCTGACACATCAAATGTTGGCGTTGATGTGCCTATTTCCAACGCTGACACCCAACCATCACAATCCCAAACACCCCTTAACCAACCCACATCTACACCATCTTCCACACCATCTTCCACACCACCTGAATATAGGTTGATCAAACGCCAAAGGACTACTGGAGTGTTCTCCTCTGGTGGTCCTAGCCATAAAGCAGAGAGAACCACCACTACAAGTGTGGCTGGTGACCTGGATGAGGCTGGGACTATTGGTTCTGGCTTAGAAGCTGGCCAAGGCAGTCCCACCATACTTAAGTCCTCATCCATGCCCAATGAACCTGACTTGGGAGGTCAAATCCCCATTTCAGATGAGGGCAGACTGGAACCAATGACTATTTTGGAATTGACGGCAGTCTACATTAGCTTGCAAAAGCAAAATGCAGACTTAGTACAAATTGTCAGCAAACAAGGTCTTGAACTCAAGGAATTAAGGGAGAGGATTGTTGTTTTGGAGAGTGATCATGCAAGGAGAGGTATGGAGGAGTCTTCCAAAGGGGAGGAAGATCAAAGAAATCTGAGTGATAAGAGCAGTCAAGATGGTCGATCAATGGATGTTGCTGAAGCTCTTACTACTTTGAAGGAACAAACAGGTTTTGATACGTCCTTAATCTCTCCAACCAATCTAAATTTATCATTTACAGCTATGTTGAGAGAGGTTACACAAGGCGCTGAGGGAAAATATTTGAGCGTTGACAAGACAAATTTGGACGCTGATAGAAGTATTTTGGGCGCTGATAGAGGAAACTTGGGCGTTGACAGATCTGCACATGAAGGTGATGTATTCTAGTCATCATCTATCATCAAGGAAGTTCCTACTCAGGTATTACCATCTACCTTACCAACCATTGCACCATCAGATAAGGGTAAGGGTATATTGGTAGAAGAAATTGTTCCAAAGAATGCAGCCCAAGTTGAATTTGATAGAAGATTGGCTGAGCAAATGATGGAACAAGGTGAAAAGGAAAAGTCACCATTTGTTGTGACTTCTGAAGAAGAAAGTGATGGAGCTAGCTCAGACTAAAGTGTGATGATTATTGAACCAGAAAGGCTTGAGTATGGTGATGAGCTTGCTAGGGAAAAGTTGAGAGATTTAAAGTTGCAGATTGACTTTGATATGCCAGAGGTGGTTCAGATGTACAATTCCTGGGAAGAAAGCTGCATGGATAATCCAGACTTGACCATTTCAGATCAAATATGGGGTTTGGAGCTTCTTCTTAGAGTTCAGAAGGATTGTAAGGTGATTTTGAAGCACAAGGCAAGCAACATTCTCTCTGAGTTGAAAAGGGATAGAAGGAAGCTCTACTTTATGTTGCTCAGATGTCATGGAGTTGGATGGACACATCAGAAGTTGAAGGCTTTGACATTTGATGAGTTGGAACATAGGGCTTATCCTATTTGGGTGAAAGTGCAGGAAGAAAACACTTTCAGACTTCTTTCAGATGAAAGAAAGGAGCAACTTGCAGAAGAGATGGAAATCAAGAAAGCTATGATAGTTCCCAGACCAGTAAAGAAGGGATTTACACTTGAGTTTCCAAAAGATATGAATCAACTATATCCAAGTGAAGCAGTTATTAGAAAGAGCCTCAAGCTCTCCCCATTAGAAGCTTCAGATATGGTGCAGGTGTTACCACTAGATTCCAGGAATCCAATTGTGAGTTATGATGAGGATGAATGTGGATTCTGGAAGATTGGAAGATATGGAAAGGAGGTACACACTTTTACCACTCTCATATCTTTATTTGCAAGTTGTGATAGAGAAGACTTGGTGGAACTTTGGAGGTTGCTGGAGACCAAGTATGAGGCTGAAGCACCAACTTCAGCTAATGGAATAAAACTTTGGACCACATTCAAAAGAATGTGTGGGACAAATGAGGAAGATCCTGAAATATGGAAGGATCTTGAAGATGACCTCAGTAGTCTTCAATGGAGGTTATATTCAGCTGCTGGTGTATACCATTTGAGTTCTACTAAGTTTGCTGAGTATCTACTTGTGGATGCTCAATATTTCATATCCAAGGCTGTTTTGGAAAAGATGAAGGACACCCAGTTGGAGATAGATTATACAAGTGACGTGGCAAAGAATTTGATCAGATTTATTTATTACCAATATGATAAGGTTTGTCTGACTCCTCCAAGTTCTTAATGTTTATTCAGAAACTTGATCATAAGAGTGGATATCAAGTTTAGGGGAGGATTGTTGGGAATAAATTAAGGCCAGATCACTTGAGCGCTGACAAGAACAACTCAAGCGTTGACAAGAACAAAGTGGGCGCTGACAGCCCAAGCGTTGACAAGTTAAAGTCAAGCGTTGATAGATTGAAGACAAGCACTGATGGAAGATATAAGCTACACGTTTATTATGTTCTAGAATACTTCTAGTAAGGATAGAAACGACAATGTATTTTCTATGTTTATCTTTACCTAGAATAGTTGATACGTAGCTTATTGTACAAGGCTTCTTAGTCTATAAAAGAAGGCTTTTAGGTTACTGTTTAGTATCAAGTTATATAAGTTTTCATTCGTAAACATCTTTCATTATAAGCAAGTTCGACATTCATAATCAAAGTGAAAGTTTTGTTTACATCTTGTGTTCTTGTTTAAGTATTAAATTCCGCATAATACTTAGATTCACAAAGCATATAACAAAGGTTTCTCTACGTGTTATACTTGATCTAATCTCGTATACACAAAGCTAATCGATCTAAGTTTGGGATCAACAGTATCACTGGTTCAAAAGCTCTTGATGCTAACCATTCTTTTCAGGACAGTGACTCTAACATAAAAGAGGATACCAGAAGCAGTCAAGAATTTCTTGATGAATTGCATGCTAAGTTCCATGACAGAGCTCTTCTAGCTGACCAAAAGAGGTACTATAAGAGATCAGGTAGAGTTGGAGCTGCTAAGGTTGATAAATCCAAGGTGTCATGCTACACTTGTGGAAAGATTGGTCACTTTCAGAAAGATTGTTGGTCAAACAAAGCCTCCTCTCCAAGCTTTCCATCATCCAGCAACAACCACAGCAGCAAGAAGAAGTTTTCTACCTCACCTTTCAAGCAAACTTCCCACTCTGACTCAGAGGGAAAGAAGGACTACAAAGTTAAGTAAAAAGCCTTGAAAGCTGAGTTGATGAAACTCAACCAAAAGGCTGAAGATGCAGCTAAGAAAAAGGATGTTAAGAAGACTGAAAAAGGTCTTGTTAATGCAATAAATGCCTAAAAACGTTACTTGCATTTTTCGGTCTCGCTTTGTTTTGATTACGACAATATGTAAAAACAAGCATTTACGAAAACAACGAAAAACGAATTCTTGAGTTCATGTATTTTTCATTTTACCCATTTTCACTTAAGGTATGGATAAACAAGTACTAACCTTAATCAAGTGATCAAGTGATTTAATCTTTTCTTAAAACTCACTTTTTATTAAGTGTGACAAGTTTTTATTAAACTTTCTTTTTAAGAAAATGTTTTATTATATTAATTATTTGAAAATTTGAAAATGGCATATTCTTATTTGGTTAGGAATATTCTATCAGGATATTTTTTAAGCCAGATATGACCTCCACCACTAAAGGACAAAAAGGGAGCAGAGTCTAGTCCGGCGGTACCTTAGCCCTAGGCGGTACCTTATCGATAAGGTACCGCGGGGTACCTTATCGATAAGGTACCGCGGGCTAAGATAAGGTACCGCGGGCAGATATAGCCGTTGGCTCCCTTGTCCTATAAATAGTTGACCATTCTCAGCTTTTCAACTCACCTCTTTTGCACATCTATTTCCAGATTCAAACCTCTTCTTTAATCACTCAAATCTTTGATCATTTGTTTGATTACTACTTGTTTAAGAAGTGAATCTTGTTCTTCCATCCCTTCCTCTCCAAGTGCAAAGAGAAGAACACTATCCTTGTGAAGTGTTGAGTCCGCCACCAAAGATCCATTGAAGATCTAATTTTATACACTTGTAGTTGTGTCATAGTTGTGAAGATCCAAGTAGTTGTGTCTATTTGGAAGTTGTGTATGTACTAAGTATAGTTGTGTAGATTGGTCCTAGCTACGACTAGGGCTCGACTTTTAGCTTAGAGTCGGAAATTGGTTAAGCGACGTGTACGGTTTTCTCCACCATAAGGAGCTTGTTGTGTAGTGAACTCTCGAGTAAGGAGTACTCGAGGTGTGGAGTAGGAACGAGGAGTGAGCTTCGTTGCCGAACCACTATAAATCCTTGGTGTTCGGTTTGATCTTTCTTTACCCTTAACTCTTTAAATTCTTTATTCTTTATGCATATACATTTGTTAGTATTAGCTTAGTTACACTATTATTCTTTATTCTTTGTGCATATATTTTTGTTTACACTATCATTGTTCATATTGTGCATAAGAATATTTCACATATTTCCTCAAGCCTAAGTTTTTGAAAAAGGATTTTTGGAAACCACATTTTAACAAGTAAATATAAGAAACTATTCACCCCCCCCTTCTAGTTTCTACAGGTCTGATTGCTGCTTCATTTGACTGGGATGATGAACCTCTTACATCTGAGGATGAAGGAACCACTACTGTCAGAGCTTTTATGGCAGTCGCTGATGAAGAACCTGCTGTGGGAAAGAGTGAAGTAAGATCTGGTCAATGGGTGGACATCACCATGAAAAAGGTACAAAGATTGCTTTCTATGCCTGAAGGTCCTGATAGAGACCATGTCAGTGACTATACCTTAGTTGACCTCCACTTTGTGGAAGAGCAAAGAAAAAACATGTTAAACAAGTTTCACAGTCTTAAAACAGAGTTAAATCTTTGTCAATATGAGTTAACAAATCTCAAACCTTTTGTGAATCTTGCAAATCAACTTCAAAATGAAGTAAGCAAATTGTCCATTGAAAATGAGTCTTTAACTGATGAAAACACTGAACTCAGAAGAACCATTAAAAATGGAATTTGGCTCAATCCACAGTGGAGGAAATAGTTGTTGAAGCCATACCAGGTGATGTGGTTCAGGCTATTGGGGGAAAGGGTAGATTCAAAAATCATATACCTGTACCAGTGTTAAATTTGTCCCTTCAGATGTTTCTTCTCCATCTTCCACCTCTGTGGATAAGATAAACCCTGACAAGAAATTAGAGGCACCAGCTCTACCAAGACTCGCTGGTTCTAACCCATCTGATTCCTTGCTTGGCCCAAAACCTCCAACCAAAACCCCAGGGAATTCAATTCTCAAAGTCGCTGATAAAGCGCACAAAAAGGTTTTTGTGACCAAAGACTCCACCAAACCCACTCCTCCACCTAAAGAGCTTTCACCCACCAAGCAACTTTTCCTCACCTTGATGGAAGAAGTAAAAGGGTTGAAAGAACAGATTAACCCCAAAGTCAATAGTCCATCTGTTAACTCTCTTGGTGAAGGATCAAGTAGTTGTAAGGGGAGAGCTTTATTCAGGCCTTGCAAACATTGCGGTTTCAAAAATCATTTCTCTGAGGACTGCTCAAAGAAACCAAAATGTATCACATGTGAGTCTACTGAACACACCTCTAGAGAGCATGAGGAGACTATTGCAGTTCAAAGAACAAGAACTCAATTAAGGTCTAAAACTCCTCACAGGCCCTCTAGGAGACCTGAGCCCAAACCCAGAGACAATTCTCAGGGTTACAGACCAAATCCCCCATGCAAGTACTGTGGCTTCTTTGACCATCACTCTGATGAGTGTGAGCATTATCCTGGATGTGACATCTGTGGAAGTATGCATCATGAACCCAGAGACTACAACCAAAGAGGGGGAGAAAGGAACCAGAGAAGACCCAATGTCACTGGTCAGCGACAACATGAACCTACTAGAAAGTGGGTTCATCATTGAAACTAATCTGGATCTGTTATATCTATACAGGCTTACTTAAAGAAATCTGTTTGGTATCTGGATAGTGGGTGCTCCAGACACATGACAAGGGTTAAACAATATCTGCATAGATTAAGAAGGAGTCTGGTTTAAAAGTAGTCTTTGGAGATGACTCCTCAGGGGCTACTAAGGGATATGGCTCAGTGGATTGCAACGGTATAACTTTCACAAGGGTCGCTTATGTCAATGGACTGAAGCACAACTTAATCAGCATCAGTCAACTCTGCGATGCTGGTTTTAAAGTTCTGTTCACTAAGACCCAAGGAACAATCTTCAATCAGATTGATGATGTTGTTCTAATTGCACCCAGAAGAAGGGATGTGTATGTCATTGACATGACATCATGTCCAGAAGGGAAGAAGACATGTCTCTTTGCCAAAGCATCTGATAGTGAAAATTGGCTATGGCATAAGAGACTCTCCCACCTTAACTTCAAGAACATCAACAAACTGGCCAAGAATGATTTAGTGGTTGGGCTTCCCTCTCTGACCATCACCAAAGACAGACCCTGCTCAGCCTGCGAGAAAGGGAAGCACCACAGAGCCTCATTTAAGACAAAGCAATTATTCTCCATAAATAAGTGCCTCCATCTTCTTCACATGGACTTATTTAGGCCAGTAAAACCACAATCCCTTAATCACAACAAGTATACACTAGTCATTGTAGATGAATTCTCAAGTTTCATATGGGTATTCTTTCTCAAAAGGAAGAGTGATGCAGCTGAAAGAATAATGTCTTTCATCAGAGAAATAGAGAACTTCAATGACTGCAGAGTTAAGGCTATCAGACGTGATGATGGCACTGAATTCAAGAACCATGCCATGGAAGCCTTTTGTGATGAAAAGGGAATATCATAGAAATTTTCAAACCCAGGCACCCCTGAACAAAATGGTGTCGCTGAAAGAAGAAATAGAACTCTCATAGAGGCTTCTAGAACCATGCTCAGTGAATCAAGACTTTCAAATTTTTTTTGGGGTGAAGCTGTTAACACAGCTTGTTACACACAAAACAGATCTATTATTGTGAAGAGACACGGGAAGACCGCTTATGAAGTGTATAGGAAGAGAGCCCCTGATGTAAGCTACTTCCATGTGTTTGGTTACCCTGTTTTCATTCACAACTACAAAGATCATCTGGGAAAATTTGATGAAAATTCAGATGATGGATTCTTTGTTGGTTACTCTCCTACCTCCAGAGCCTATATAGTATTCAACATTTCCAGGCAAGAACTTGAAGAATCCATTCATGTTACCTTTAATGAAGCATATGCTGTCATTACTCACACCAACATAAAAGAATGTGACATTGATTTCAATGAAGTCAAATCATATCCAGAGGATGATTTCTCAAATCCCAAAGAATCACCTCAGGCATGTCACAAGGAATTTCCATATGTTCATGCATTTGATCCTCACTCAATCTCTGACATCACTCTAGAGGTTGAAACTGCTGAACCTATCATTCCACCCACATAAGTGAATGCTGATCTTATCGAGCCAATCTCTCACTCAGATTAAGAGATTATGGATGAAGAGATAACATGTAAAGATCCTCCAGCATTTATTGAACCTGCTGTGACTCCTGAACCCACAGAGACTCCTGCTCCTCAATCTAAATGGAGTAGGAACCAAGATATTCTTTTGGTGAATATTCTTGGTGAACCCTCTGAGGGAGTCACCACCAGAGGCAAGTTGAGATCTCTAGAAACCGCCTCAGCGAATGAATGCCCTTTCGCTGATTTTCTCTCTGAAGATGAACCTAAGAATGTGTCTGCTACGCTTCTAGATGAAGGGTGGGTTATTGCCATGCAAGATGAGTTGACTCAGATCAAGAGGAACAAGGTGTGGACTCTGGTAAAAGCTCCAGCTAGAAAACAAGTAGTTAGAACTAAGTGAGTCTATAGAAACAAGAGGGATGAAACTAGAATGATTGTTAAAAACAAGGATAGGCTTGTGGTGCTGGGGTACAATCAATATGAGGGTATTGACTACGATGAAACATTTGCACCATTAGCCAGATTAGAAGCTATCAGAATCTTCCTAGCCTTTGCAGCTTATATAGGGTTTACTGTATACTAGATGGATGTGAAGAGTGCTTTTCTAAATGGTAAGCTTGCAGGGGAAGTATATGTCTATCAACCCCCTGGGTTCGAAAGCAGTGAGTATCCTGATCACGTCTGCAGACTTCACAAAGCACTCTATGGGCTGAAACAAGCGCCTAGAGCCTGGTATAAAACCCTATCAAAATTCTTACTTGAAAATAAATTTGTCAGAGGTACCATTGATCAAACCCTGTTCACTTATAGGTCTAAGGGTGATGTCATTTTAGTACAGATTTATGTTGATGATATAACTTTTGGTTCAACCAATATTACCTTGAGTAAACAGTTTGCCAAACTTATGACCAAAAAGTATGAAATGAGCATGATGGGGGAATTAACTTTTTTCTTGGGTTTTCAAATTAAACAAAATTCAAAAGGAATTTCCATTTGTCAATCAAAATATGTTAAGGATTTGCTCAAGAAGTATGATCTGTCTGATTGTGCATCAGTGAAATGCCCCATGCTTCCTCCCAACAACTTGGGAGCTGATGACTCAGGGGTCTCTGTTAATGAGACCTTATATAGAGGCATGATTGGGTCACTGATGTACCTCACAGCAAGCAGACCAGACATACAATTTGCCACATGTCTCTGTGCTAGGTACCAAGATAAACCCAAGGAATCCCACCTTGTAGCTGTCAAAAGAATTTTTAGGTACTTAAAAGGATCTCCCACACTGGGTCTCTGGTATCCAAATGGATCAGGCTTCAACCTCAAAGCCTACTCTGACTCTGACTACGCTGGGTGTTGTCTTGATAGAAAGAGCACCTCTGGGAGTTGTCAAATCCTTGGAGGAAAGTTAGTATGCTGGAGTGCTAAGGAACAAAACTCAGTGGCCATGTCATCAGCTGAAGCTGAATATGTAGCTGCCGCTGGTTGCTGTGCTCAAGTTCTCTGGATGAAAAGTCAGCTGGCTGATTATGGGATCAATTATGAAAAGGTTCCCATATTCTGTGATAACACAAGTGCTATAGCCATCTCCAATAATCCGGTACTTCATTCCAGAACTAAGCATATTGACATCAGCTATCACTTTATCAGAGACCATATTTTAAAAGGTGATATTGAGCTTCATTTTATACCAACTGAATACCAGCTCGCTGATATTTTCACCAAGCCTCTGGCTGAGCCAAGTTTTACTAGGCTGGTTGCTGAGCTAGGTATGCTCAATATTGGTAAACAAATCTGATAAATGATCTCTATCTCTGGGCATTTAAGGGAATTTAATGTAACGAGGTAGTTACATTCCAATGAGAGTTAATATATTCCCATATTTAATTCAAATGATTGTCCTTCATTATCAACAACTTTCCCACTTTCCAAGGGGACAGAAAAATCACATGAAGAGTCAAGGGTTCCCACTTTTCCTAAAAGGTAAACATTTTCATTTAATGCTTTAATTGAAAAACGGCAAAACCTTTTATCAAAACCCTTGACTCATTTTTCAAATATCACATTACTCATTATTTCCACACACACATACTATTCATCTTCTTCAAATCATCCATTTCTTCCTTCCATCAACAATGGCGTCTTCATCAACAAACACCTCGTTCACCGTATTGGCCGCCTCGAATGTAGATTTCGGGATAAACGATGGGAAGATCGCCCTTAACAACTGTGTAGCTCTCTTGGAACATAACAATCCTCTATACCATCCTTTGTTATCCTTCCTCAAGAACTCCATCATTTACGAAGCCATAACTAGGGAACCCTCCACATGCTACCACCAATACTTGAGGGAGTTCTGGTACAGCGCTGAAGTTGATCAAACCTCATCACACATCACCTTCAACCTTTCTACACATCCATAACCCCTCACCTTTGATTTCCACACCTTTGCCACAGTCATTGGACTTCCTGTCAATGAAGGCATGTCCGCTGTGCCTGCCAGCGCCACAGTGAAGAAGGATCTGGCTACTCTTCGTCCTCATGATGACGATGACAAACCCTTTACCACCCAAGGCTTCCAAAACAAATCACTGATCAAAGTGAATTACTTATCACCCACTTGGAGGACGCTGATGCTGTACATAGTGAAATGTCTGGGAGGAACCCAGGGGTCGCATGATCAACTTAATGGTGCTCAGCAAGCAATTGCTTACAGCTTGATTTGGGGGCAAGATATAGGGATCGCCCACATACTTTACACTGACCTCATTGCAAAGTTGGAAAACAAAGGGAAGAAGCATCGACTGGTCACTATCTGCTACACAAGATATCTCTCTCTCATCATAGAGGATATGCTTGGTGAAACCTACACCAATGATGAACTTTACTCCTTCTCTCCCTATCGCATCACTCCAGCCTCACTGAAGACTCCCTTAGAGGATGAAGTGCCTCTTAGAAGGCATATGATGAAGGTTGTTGGGTTACTCGCTGATGATGGAGAGCCCGTGATCCCTCATAATGAGGTGATTGCTGAAAGACAAACTGACAAGTCTTTGTCCAAGACCTCTATGTAGTCCACTTCTCAGTCCAAGGCGCTCAAGGAAAAGAAGAAGAACAGGAAAGACATCCCCCTTTCCTCTGAAACCCCTTATGTTAATCCTTCCAAGACGAAGAAGACCAAGAAGAACCCATCCCCTTCTCTGGAGGATGTGGTTAAAGAGCCTACCAATGACAAACAACTAGAGTCTAGCGTCTCCTTGTCAGCAGAGACGACTAAGAACCTTCTCCACGCTGATATCTCTCAGGTATTAGTTCGCCATCTTTTTTTCTTGGAGGATCACATACAACCACTCTCAAAATTCTGTAGGAGAGAGTGATGAAGTTTTTGGGTTTGCCTCAACCCATAGAGTGTCTGTGTCAGCACCTAGATCTCTTCGGATTATCTGTATACTCTGTCTTAACACTAGGATATGATTTACTTGTGCTTATAACGCACCCCGATGATCCTACACCCTCTAGACTGTGCTCTTGTCCATAACAACTTGAGCATGCTATAGGTCCCGACCTAGAGTCTCTGCACCTTACGTGGTCTCTGGGTCCCCTCATATGAAAAAGAGTCCCAAAGAATTTATTCTTTTGGGGGGACTGAATAATCACCCTCAGTCTTCCTAGGGGCAGCGATAAAAGGCGACCTTTACCTTCAAATATGTCACAACTAAAAGAGCCCCAAAAAATTTATTCTTTTGGGGGGACTGAATAATCACTCTTAGTGTTCCTAGGGGAAGCGATAAAAGGCGACCTTTAACTTCCATTACTTCACAATTAAAAGAGTCCCAAGGAGCAATCCTTTAGGGGGAGCTGGATAATCACACCCAGCTATCATAGGGGCAGAGAACAGCGACCATTCACCACATAGTTTTCACAAATTAAAAGAGTCCCAAGGAGTAATCCTTATGGGGGAGCTGGATAATCACACCCAGCTATCCTAGGGGCAGCAAATGGCGACCCTTCAACATATCTGTTTCACACTAAAAGAGTCCCAAGGATAAATCCTTAAGGGGGGCTGGATAATCACACCCAGCTTTCCTAGGGGCAGCGAATGGCGATCTATAACTTCATATTTATTTCACACTGGTTACTAACAAATGTCATAACAGGCTCACAATCTTCATAAAGAACAACAGAATGATGAGGCCTATTCCATTGTTGGTGACGATAATGCTGCAGTGTCCCACATTGATCTGGATGCCATGTCTGACATTGACTCCATGCCTGAAGATGAGGTATTTATCATTGAAGATGACCTTACCATCTCCGACTATGCTGATATGGATGCTGATGATGACCAAGTCACATCTGAATTGAAGCTCATTCCCTTCCCATCTATGGCAAATGTTCAAGAACTAGCTGCCAAGCAGCTATGGGACCAGAGGCTCTGTACACCAACCCCAGTTCCCTACCCCACTTTGCCAAACGTTATAGAACTGGGGGCAATGCAACACTTAGAACATTTGCAACACCTCAAGCCTGTCCATGTTCCTAGAATGAAATATGTTCAGGAACTAGCCACTGAGGAACTCTGAGTTAGGAGGGGAGACATCAGTATCACCAAGCCTAAAGTCACAAATGATGTCATCCTCTCTGAACTACAAACACTCACTCATGCTGCTGAGGAACTCACCACAACCCTAGAGACTTCACTAACTTCATCTATGGAATCCTCTATGACTGCACTACTTCCGCAACTACTAGAAAATGCCTTGAAAACTCAACTCCCAGCAGTTCTAAACCAGAGTCTTTAGCAATACATGCCATCAGTCCTCATCGCAGCTATCAAAGCCAATGTTGCTGCTATTGCCAAGGCATCTGAGCCTTCCATGCAACTTCTTTAGGAGCTATTACAAGAGGAACTTAAAGAAATATGTCTATTTGTCCATCAAGAATTTGTTAAGTTCCTCAAACCTGGATCAGGCACAGCTTCTGCCGGCGCTATGCCTAAGGGGGAGAATTCAGCTGCCTCTACCTCTAAAGAAGAAGAAGATATTGCTCCACCTAAGGGGGAGCAATCACTTAAACAACCAGCACCCTCAACAGAGATCCCAACACCAAAACCCATCAGATCCTTCAACCCCATCACTGAGGTGGCACAGGACAAGTGAAAAGGTATTGCCACTGAGGTGCCTAAAACAACCCTGCACTCCCTCCAAGAAGAAGGTGAATCCACAGCCAGACACTCTGACTTGAACAAATTTAAAAGTGCTGATGAACCACCACTAACCCAGAGCAGGCAAAGGCTCAAATCTTGGAACAAAAGAGGTTAGCAAACATTAGAGCTGCTGAAATTAAGAGCAAAGAAGCTCTGAACAAACTACTCTCTTCAGCTGTAAAGGAAGCTCAGTTGAATAAGCTCAAAGAACTTGAAGTCAAAAGGAGAAACCTTCAAAAATAATATGGGAGAATAGTAGACCAAAGAGCATAGCCTGGTTAAATCACCAAATACACATGTTACACTGACAAAGACAAAAGAGTAGTGATGACCTTATATAGAGAAAATCAAATAACCAACTACAAAGTCTTCAGTGACTTTAAACTCAGAGATCTGGGCCTCTCTGAATGGTTAGAAATGCGATCTCTTGCCCAAAAGAAGACTGGGCCTGGTGCTGCCCAAATGATGAAATACATTCAAGCTAAGCTTAATTGGGTAAGAGACACTGCTAAAAAGCTAAAGGTACCTCTGCCTCCTCAACTATCACAACAACAATCATCTCAAGGACAAAGAAAAAGGAAAACCCAAATGGGGCCTCTGGTAGAGAAGCTGGTCACTGAGAATGTTGTGGTAGATGGAATGTACAGAAACCTTGTACTTCCCAAGGAGATCACTAAGCCAGTGGGTGGCCAAGTATACTCAGAACCAGAGACAGGAATGGTCTTTATGAATGGTAATTGTGAGTATTGCTTTCAGAGAATGAATGAACTTCATCTGGCTTCAACCATCCAACTCATCAGATTCAAACATGGCATCCTAAGGAACTGCAAACTAGCTGATGATTTTGAGTTTGAAGTTGAGCTGATCATTAAGTCCAGGAGTGACAAAGTTGAAGCTCAGAGAATCTGTGACCAAGGCCTTGATCGCTGAAGAACATTTTATTTTGTTTTACTTTACACCACTGGGTGTCCTTGTAATAGACTAGGTTCTTTATGTTTAATATAACTCTGAGGTATGTTTGTTAATTTATGTGTAAGAAGAAGCTGTGTACTCACTTACAATAATTTTAGACTTAGTATAATTTATAAACAAATAGGGGGAGATTGTTGGGCCAATGAAAGTTTTAACTATGGCCCAGTCTAGATTTGTTTAAATTAGACTAAGTGTTACTGATCGCTGAGAGGACCAACGATAGAGACCAGACCGAGGACCAGCGATAGAGACCAGACCAGCGGAAGGCAAAGCCTCAGCTGGCACACCAGGAACATTCAAGTCAAAGACAACGTCAGAGAAGTCGAAGATAATCTGAAGTCATACTTACCAGCGATTATGAATAGCTGGGATGTAGAAGGAATGTGCTGGTGTTCAAGGATCTCTGAGTTGACAATACTCAGAGATCACTTAAGAACCCTAGAAGTCTGATACAAGCAAAGCTTGTCCAATCCTTTATAGTTTAGGCGGGAGAATCTACTAGGTGTTTTGAGTGGGACAAACAAGAAATTCAAGATAAAGCCTAGTACGACCTAGTGGGACAAAAGGTGAATAGTTGGCAGAACTGTTCACCTAAAGTTGTTTAAAGGTATGTCTCGATTTGGACATGCATTTAATACGTTGTACTCTTCCATTCAGAAGATGACACGTATCAACTACTCCCACTAAGGAAGCAACCTCGTACCACTATAAATAGGAGTGAGAAAGAAGAGTTAAAGCAACCCTTGTGCTTGGATAAATTATCTAAGTTCTTTCTCTCTTTGGAACCACTGAGCTCTCAGCTGTCTACCAGCGTCTCATAGGTTCCCTTGTAAACTTGAGTCTCGAACCAAGTTTACTTGTTCTAGGGTTCATTTCTTATTGTCATTCAACGGGTGTATTCATAGCACTTTGTAATACTTTGTTTATAATAGTTAATAAAGCATTACGCGTTTGAAAAGTATTTCGTTGTGTTTTTGTGTGACAATCCGTCAATTTATGGGTGATATTTTATTCTCAGTTATTATTTGAAAATATTATTTTAATGTTATATTATGAACTCACTTATTTTTGGGAAGTAATTTGGATTTACGTCTTGAAGTAGCATCGACTACGTCTAAACCGGAGGTTTCAACGTTACGTGCTTACGTTTACATACACCGTCTTTGATGACAGTCCGACATTTCAGAAAATAAATTTATCCGTGAATATTATTTTGGAGTTTTAAATTTGTGTTGGTTCATAAACTCACAAATTTACGAGAAGAGATTAGGACTTACGATTTTAATTTAACGTCCTTTACGACTAAACCGGAAACCTTAGGATTACGTATTTACGTTTTCGAACTCCGTTTTTGATGAGATAATTTTTATTAGATTTGTTTTGTGCCGTTGATTTATAATTTATAAAAACGTTTTTCGTAAAACGACCCGAGGGCACGCAAATCGAGGAAACTAGAATCGAGGAGTACCCGTAAATAATTGGGGATGAGACAAAAACAAGTTTTATCCCACCCCCACACATGGGACGGCCACATTGTGACACCACATTAACCTTGTGTCAAGTCTTACACAAGTTGCTTACACATGTTAAGTAAGCTTAACTTGTAAGCTTTTACACCTCAAAAACCACTAGCTAAAACCATTATACACATTCAAAACATGCAAACCACCTCAAAATCCTCTCATCTCTCTCTCTTTGTTCGTCCTATATCACCCCAAAACACCTATTTTGATCAATTTTAACCATGAAATCATGTGTTCTCACACATATGATGAGGCCCTTTTGAAGCTCTATAGATTGGTGGTGATTTTAACATCCAAGGAGAAGATTTGGTGATGTTCAAGGTCTGATTTTCCACAAGGAGTTCTTGAAGAATGGTGGTCTTGAAGATGGTCTTGGTTTATCACAAGTTTCTCCATCAAAATCCATGTCCAAATCACAACCTACATCAACTTGGTGGTATAAAGATTGTCCTCCTCATCCTCTTGTTATTTTTGATTATGTAATCTTGTATTTCTTTTACTTATGTATATTTATATGATGATGAATGATGATTAAAAATATTGTGTGGGGATTTGGTGTTGATAAACATGCTTAAAAAGATGAAAAATTATAAGAAACAAGGCTAAAATCTTGTTTAGATTGTTGGTTGTATAAAACAGTAAAGAATCATATGATGAACTGATAAAAATGGCATAGATTAATAGATATACAGTAAGTAATATGTCTTGTACACATGTGAGAGTTGGCCATGCAATGGAATCATTGTAATGAGTGAGATATGATCAAAACAAGTTTAGAGTACAAATCTGAGTTCACTGTTTTGGACGATTTTTAGAAAATACTTAGAAGCTGATTCAACAGTAGCTATAGAAGAGTTAAATGGAGCACATATCATTTAGTTTATGTCATAAAAATTGGAGCTTTTATCTCCATATAGAACTCTAGATATGGCAGTTTTGGTGAACATGAAAATAAAAATCAGATTTTGGAAATTAAAGTATAATAGTATTATATAAGCACTCAACTAAAAATAGTATAAAATGTGAATTAAAACCCACTAACTTATATAATACATTTATATAAATATGTATAAGGATAAATAAGTGGACATTTTATAAAAATGATAGTTTGATAAGTTTTAAAAGTTATAAAACTATAAACATGATTTTTACGACTTTTTCGGCTATTACCGTAAAATTAACGTTTTTCGCCAATTAAAACTTAGACGATCAAACCCGTCTAATGTAAAGTTTTTAAAACTGATATACTGATATATAAACATATATAACAAGTAAAAACCGATAAAATCCGAACTATATAACATACGGACATTAACGGACTAAGTTAACATTATTGGACTAATAATACAACAAAATGGGCTAAAACACTTATAAACTTATTTATTGGGCTTAACCCATTTGGGCCCAACATGTAAAGTATAGATACTTATAATACAAGTATAAAATGGATTAATACAAGTTAAAGAACTTATAATAAGTTTATTGGACTTAAGATATGTAAATAGGTAAAACTAGTAAACTAGTATAAACGTTACCGACACATAACACTAAAATGAGTAAATGAGAATATGTAAACCCACTTGATCATCATATATATATAATCATCATATGTATACATAATTGTTATTTTTATAAAGTCATTGGACATGAGTCTAAGACGAGTATTATTTGTCTAGGTTTCCGTGATTGAAGCACGTACCGTACGTCCGAATTGCCGATAACCCGCTTTCCCACATCAACGTGAGTTCATAGCCTCGCACTCTTTTAAATGTTTTTATGAAATGTTTTATAAACCCGAGAGGGAGATAACATGTTAGTTTTTATAAAATAGGACACCATTTGTCCCGATTGTTTGTTTATTGATTTGGATCCGAATGATTGTATGACCCGATTGTATGACCCGATACATGATCAAAGGACCCGATAGATGAAATAAAATGGATTATTAAAGTTAGGCTATGTCACTAAAAGTCCCATTAGCATGAATTGTGAACTACCGGGATTTGGTAGACGCTTATGCATATAATAGTACTATTTGAGGACGATCACCCCAGTTCGCGCCTTGACGGTTGATCCCCGTCGTGCCACATTGATTGGTAAGCGAATTTATGTATGAGAAGATTTCCATAGCGTGACCTCTGTGACGACACGCTAATTTAGATGGGCAAATTGAGTTTCGGGCTAGCTACCCGTTGTTTGGTTTAGTAAGGTAACAATGTCATGCGGCTTATAATAATCCAGTTAACGAAATACTACTATACGCACCGAATTACGATGTATTGCCTGACTAGCAATACGGGGTCATACTATTGATATTATGTTCATGTTTTGTTTTTTCATAACCATATTCATATAACGGTTTTTATTTAATCTATACAACGTTGTAAAACGTATTGTATGATGTTTCTATCGACAATGGCTCGCATAATGATTTTAAAGGCGAAAGCCTTTATTATGATTTTGATAAAGATTTGTATAAAATGATTTTGGCTATTTTATGGCCTGTTACAATGATTTGTTCAAAATGATTTTCGGTAATAATTTTATACCGATGTTATATTGATGGATTTTATTAAACTCTATGAATTCACTCGGCGTTATCGCTGACCTTTTCTTTTAACATGTTTTATCTCAGGTACTTGAAGGTAATTCTCGGGAAGACGACAAGAATTCATGGCCCGCACTTAAATAACAATTTCCATTCAAATCTTTTGTAAAATTATATGAAATGATTATAACTTGGGACCTATGTAACTTTGATATTTATGAATGGAAATGCTTTATTATTAAACGACGCGAATTTTTAAGCGTTGTCTATGATGTGAGTAATGTGCTATCCCGTAACACCAACTAGTCTTCCGCTGTATTGAGTTGTATAAATTTGGGGGTGTTACAGTTTGGTACCAGAGCTCTCGTTATAGAGAACGAAAGATTTTTAAAACCAAGGTTTTGAATAAAACGTTTCAAAATCTTTTAACTATAAACATTTTTCTAAAAATGTCTAAAATCTTTTGACTATAACGGTGCCGAAGAATTCCCGAGTTACCGACAAGACCAGACTAAGAAGTGTTATTTTAATATATATAACTTGGATTATATATATATATATATATATATATGATGTAATTTTATTACATGATTGTTTGATGATTATTTGGATATTTATACGAGGTATTTATACGACGTAGATTGTCACAAGGAACCCTAAATCCCCTAGTAAATTAATCGAAGCTATTCTCGTAGGAATTCTAGCCATCCTAGATCTAAACCAAGTTGTGGATGTTTGTAATCCCAACGAAATGGTTGATATTCGTAGAAATGTTGGTATTAGTTAATTAAGATCTTGAAGAAGAATTGGCAAGATTAAATCTGATATCGATGTCATGACGATCTTTCCTTATAGAGTAGAGTTTGACAAAACGTTACCGCCTAGAAAGATGTCATCTGATTCTTTGTCATCCAATTCTTAAATTGAAATCGAAAGGGTGAATGTTGCACTTGAGGCTGTCATTGGAACCATTACCTAAAAGCCTCATGCCACTAGTACCTTTCCGAGAAATCTGATTGAATGTGTGAGTCATCTCATGCTAGTGACTCATTTGATAATTGTTGTTGTAAGAGCTATAGGATTGGAATTAAGTGTTGATCATATCGAGCTTTTATTGCCCTTTTAAGATCTAAGTATAAGGTTGAAAGTATTGGAGAATGATGTAGGATATCGCATTGAGTATAAGTTGATTAAAACTAGAATGAAGTAAAAATTTAACTTGTATGGAATATGAGATTGTTAAAAGGAAGTCGTTAAGTCCTGTGATTGAATTATAAGGTTTTAACTGATTGTTGATTCGTGTTAAGGGTTGTTCCTAGGCCATTGTCCAATAATGAGGATGCCTAGTGTCCAGGGAATAAATTAAAGAAATCTTCTTCTGAATTGGGACCAATGGATCTTCTGGGACATGTGGAACACCTAATGACTCTTGTAGATTAGTATTCATTGTGGTATCTTTTAAAAATCCCTAACTTAACTGAGACATCAGTTGGTAGGATGAGTTCTGAGAATTGTATGACATAGTGACATGTAATGTGTTACGGTACAATTTTGACTTGTTTGTGATTAATGAAAAAGACTACCTTTGATTGCTAAATCCTACATGTATCGATGTTATCTATCTTTTATTGCTTCATCCTAATGTTCGCATTAGTGATGCAACCATTGAACAAGTACTCATCTTGATTTGAGTTACGTAGTGAATCATTCTTCGTGAGTGCCATCGAGGTCATGAACCTCATGATTATTTGGCTAAGCTCATTTCCTATTATATTGTAGTTAGTTCTTGGTGAACAACTTTTCATCACTCTTTTGCAGATCACTCATTGTTTTTATAAGATAAAACAGTATTCCTTGAGAAAAATTGAATTCTCATCACTAAAAGGATTATTCAAAATGAGATTTATAAGTAATTGTTATCGAAATGAAGTTGTTTATAAAACACCTTGGAAAACTTAATTGTTTTCATAACAAAGAAAATCTTTGTAAATTCATTATTGATTCTTATTTAAGAATTAAGCATGAAAATGTTTTTATTATAAACATGATAATGAAATTTTGACGAACTGAGTATTGCATCGTTAATCTTGAAATTGTATATAGTTGCGCGCCTACATACAATTTGGAATGGACTATGCAAGGCTGATTAGTAGTCACCATAAAACTAATGAATAAACACTACATTTTCTTTGAAGATTGTGAAAGATTAAATTTTATGAGATCTGCAAGAAGTGAAAAATAGGGACATAGTGTTAGGGACACCTACATATGTGCCTGTAGCATCTATTCTTCTGAGTTGAATTTACTCATCTGTGGAAATTGTCTTATTTGACAATTGACAATTCTTTCTTGTCCAATTCTCTCGTAGTGAGATTCTTAGGAAAAGTATCTGATTACCGAGTGTTGATACCCGAATGGATGTATTGACGTTCTTATCATTTCTCTTGATTAGATTTCATTTGAATGACCTGGGTAACGATCCGGGGAGCTTTCGAATGCGTACTCAATTTATGAAAACATGGGATATATTCATATTCGTTAAATGTTTTCGTCTGTATCTGATTTGAAATTCTCTCGCATAGATTATGTGTTGACCTTACTCTTGTAGTGTTAACAATGTCTCCAGATATCCTTGAATTGTGAAGGATTATGAGTTATCATTAGACTTTTGAGAAGTTCACATCTTATCGACGGCAATAAAACTGAAAAGTTGGTAATGCCAGTAGAATGGATTGATTGATTATGACATGACGACATTGTCTTAATTAATGGGAACTCGAGTAGAATTCCCCTAAATGATAAGATGTTGATTATCAAAAGTGATCTAAATAATTCTTGATGGATGACCATATCCTGCATTTAGACTTGAAATTTTACCGTGAATGGTTGTGAATTAGTCATAGATATTATAATCTAGAAAGAAATTAAAGAAAAATTATTAAAAGATGTACCTGCTATTTGAAACTTTAGGAGGTATTTTACCTAGACTTTCATCATTAAGGCAAGTTGAATTTGGTATTGATTATATTCTTGGTGCTGTATCTGTGGCATGTGCACTATACGTCAGCACCATCTGAATTAAAAGAATTACCGTACAACTGAGAGAGTTGTCGGAGTAAGCTTTTATTCTACCAAGCCCGTCATCATGAAGAGCTATGGTGTTATCATTCCTTATATTTATAGATTACTGTGAACTGAGTAAATTGACAATCGAAAACGATATCCATGACTCGAAATGGAAGATTTGTTCGATCATTTACAAGGTTCTAGCGTATGTTTTAAAGATTTGATCCATGGCATGGTTATCATCAACTTCGCATCTGCGAAAAAGATTATCTATTCTAATCACTACATCCAGAACTTGTAATGAACATTATGAGTTTCACGTGATGTCGTTTGGATTGACCAATGCACACGTAGCATTCATAAAATTGGTGAATCACGTGTGTAGGCTGTAAGTTGATAAATTCATGCTTGTGATCATTCAGGACTATTTGTTTGTTTATAAGAATAAGAATGAGTTAATAGTTATTGATAGATTGCCCTGAATTGGCCGAACAGTGAAAACCTGTACCTTGAATAATTAACATGAGATTAAGGACTTAAACCTTTACATTATTTGACTATGTGATTAATAGATAATGGAATCTATACTGACTCTTCAAATTAAGAGCCCTTTTAAGACTTTGGGTTTTACTAAAAAGAAAATGGAAATATGTTTTGACAAATGTTTTAACATTGGATTTCAAAGGGATTATTCCCCTATACACAAAACATTTAACTAAACTCTTGTTTAGGGGTAAATGTTTTTGCATACCTTAAGACAACTTAAGAGGGATTGAGGAAACCATTTAAACCATGACTTGAAATTTGAAACGATAATTTACGCTTTTTCAACTAAGAAAATTTTGACCAAAACATAACCAAAGATTTTTCAAACATTTACGAATCTTATTAATTATTATCGATAAAACAACAAAAATCGTGTTAATTAAATTTAAAATTTATATTGAACATTTTCATATAATTAAGCGGACTAAGAAATTTAAAATCTTTACGTTTACGTTCCATAAAAATTGAATATTTAATATTTAATTAGTTGTAATAATTATCGACGCTTTAGACGACAGATTGAGTAAAACAGATAAAAATAATAGTTGAGATGAAACTAAAACTTAGAAAATATGAAGAAAGAAATTATGAGTGAATTTTGGTCATGATAGTTATATCATCAGGAAAGGTGAATGTAGATATCGACACATAATATAGAAAGGATAAAGAATCAATTAGGACATGTTCCTTAATAATGAAGGTGCAAAATAAATTGCCGAACAATATAAAAATAAACGATGTTTGTTAAAAGGATAATATAGATAATAAAAGGGGTTCACGTCTAATGTGAACCATTAAAATTGAGAAGCCGATAGCGTTAAATGTATAACAGGCCACTTGTGATTGTCTAAATATGGAGGATTGTGAGATATAGTTATTTTGGAATCTGTAAGTATAAGTATTCTATTCTTGTCATTTCTGATTTAATGTATCATTACCAGAAGAAGTTGAACTAATGGAAAATTATGAAGGCAGACATCGCCTCATACATTAGTAAACGTCTAGCTATTGCAAAGGTCATCATCTGAATTTGATTCGATTTGGGTCATCGTCGACAGACTGACCAAATCTACTAATATCATTCCTGTTAATGATTAGATTCTTGATGAAGAAATTAACTCTTTTGTATTTAAAGGAGTTGTGTAAACATGGTGTGCCTGTATCGATCATCTCTATCAAGATCCTCGCTTCGCATCGAATTTCTGGAGATTTGCTCAGAAGTCATTGAGAACGAATCTTGATGAGGGTACTCTTTACCACCCCAAATCGAAGGGACGAGGTAAAGTAACGATGCAAAATACTATAAGTATTGTTCTATGTTTGAATGATTGACCTTTGGTAATAGACCGTATAATCGTTTTCCTTTGGAGAGATTATCATTGATAATTATCGTGTTAGGATCGAGATCGAATCTTGTTAAGATTTAAATATTAGAGCATCTGTAAGCAGGAGTTGAGATGAAGACATCCGACATACACCCATTGTGATTGGACATGTCTTTTAGGTTTTAAGGTTTCCTATGATGGCGAACCTAACCTTGCAAAATACCCGACCCGCGAGACCTGAAATGGTTGTTGAAATTAGGATCTGATTATTGACTGCCGGTAGTGGGTAGGAGGTTATGTGAATATGAAATGTAGTTCTTGAAGTGCCAGATTGGTAGCGAAGTTATGCCAAAAATTTTAACCATGGAAAAAAAAATGAATAGATGATCTGAAAGATCATGGGATATAAGTCCCCGTTGTATGGGACCATTGAGATGATGTAAAAGATTGGTTTGAAAGGCATATAAGCTGGATCTACCCTAGGACTTCAAGAGCTGCGTGAATTATGTATCGTATATCGAACTTGATAAAATGCCTATCAAGTGAAAATCTGACTATTCCTTAATGAAATTTAGATCGGCGAAAAGTTGCATTCATCAAAAACCCGTGAACATCACGGATAGAGAAAGTAAGTCAACGTTAAGCCTGATCTTATTCCAGTAATTGTGTTTGATGAAACTCGCGTATTGTAATGAATTACACTTGTGAGAAAAGACCGAATGTGGAGGAAATACCCACATGACTTTAACTCTATAAGAAGCGAGTAGTAAGATGATCTTTGAGGACAAAGATCCTGTTTAGGGGTAAATGCTGTGACAATCCGTCAATTTATGGTTGATATTTTATTCTCAATTATTATTTGAAAATATTATTTTAATGTTATATTATGAACTCACTTATTTTTGGGAAGTAATTTGGATTTACGTCTTGAAGTAGCATCGACTACGTCTAAACCGGAGGATTCAACGTTACGTGCTTACGTTTACATACACCGTCTTTGATGACAGTCCGACATTTCAGAAAATAAATTTATCCGTGAATATTATTTTGGATTTTTAAATTTGTGTTGGTTCATAAACTCACAAATTTACGAGAAGAGATTAGGACTTACAATTTTAATTTAACGTCCTTTACGACTAAACCGGAAACCTTAGGATTACGTATTTACGTTTTCGAACTCTGTTTTTGATGAGACAATTTTTATTAGATTCGTTTTGTGCCGTTGATTTATAATTTATAAAAACGTTTTTCGTAAAACGACCCGAGGGCACGCAAATCGAGGAAACTAGAATCGAGGAGTACCCGTAAATAATTGGGGATGAGACAAAAACAAGTTTTGCCCCACCCCCACACATGGGACGGCCACATTGTGACACCACATTAAGCTTGTGTCAAGTCTTACACAAGTTGCTTACACATGTTAAGTAAGCTTAACTTGTAAGCTTTTACACCTAAAAAACCACTAGCTAAAACCATTATACACATTCAACACATGCAAACCACCTCAAAATCCTCTCATCTCTCTCTCTTAGTTCGTCCCATATCACCCTAAAAACACCCATTTTGATCAATTTTAACCATGAAATCATGTGTTATTCACACATATGATGAGGCCCTTTTGAAGCTCTATAGATTGGTGGTGATTTTAACATCCAAGGAGAAGATTTGGTGATGTTCAAGGGCTGATTTTACACAAGGAGTTCTTGAAGAATGATGGTCTTGAAGATGGTCTTGGTTTATCACAAGTTTCTCCATCAAAATCCATGTCCAAATCACAACCTACATCAACTTGGTGGTATAAAGATTGTCCTCCTCATCCTCTTGTTATTTTTGATTATGTAATATTGTATTTCTTTTACTTATGTATATGTATATGATGATGAATGATGATTAAAAATATTGTGTGGGGATTTGGTGTTGATAAACATGCTTAAAAAGATGAAAAATTATAAGAAACAAGGCTAAAATCTTGTTTAAATTGTTGGCTGTATAAAACAGTAAAGAATCATATGATGAACTGATAAAAATGGCATAGATTTATAGATATAAGGTAAGTAATATGTCGTGTACACATGTGAGAGTTGGCCATGCAATAGAATCATTGTAATGAGCTAGATATGATCAAAACAAGTTTAGAGTACAAATCTGAGTTCACTGTTTTGGACGATTTTTAGAAAATACTTAGAAGCTGATTCAACAGTAGCTATAGTAGAGTTAAATGGAGCACATATCATGTAGTTTATGTCATAAAAATTTGAGCTTCTATCTCCATATAGAACTCTAGATATGGCAGTTTTGGTGAACATGAAAATAAAAATCAGATTTTGGAAATTAAAGTATAATAGTATTATATAAGCACTCAACTAAAAATAGTATAAAATATGAATTAAAACCCATTAACTTATATAATACATTTATATAAATATGTATAAGGATAAATAAGTGGACATTTTATAAAAATGTGAAGGCCTACGAAATCTAAGGATTTGGAAAATAAGGGATTAGATCTATGGATTTGGTGGAAGAGATGGGGAAGAAGGAGATTAGGTGTAGAGAGAGAAAGGAGAGGGAAGAAAAGTAGAGAGAGAAAGGGATTAGATTAAATGAATAATTGTTAATCAATGAATTAACCAACCCCCTCCTAACATGCTAGGAGGGGTATATATATAGCCCACCCTACATGTGGGCTATATGGACTATACTTTACTAAGTGGACCACGAGCCCATTACATAATTATCGTTGGAGCGACCGATCCTTCATAAATACGTAAAACGTATTTCCAAAAATCTCCCCCTAAGGGAGGTCGCTCCAAGTTACAAAGTTCTAAATATTCTATGGCTCGTGATCTATGCTAATAATGATGTGACCGAGACTTTCTTTGGGAAAACACATTTCCAACAATCTCCCCCTAAGGGAGGTCACACCATTTTACAAAATCTTAAACCTAGCATACTATGCTTGAGTCTTCGATCTTGTTCTTGTGAATATGCTTGATATGATCTTTGACTTTAGTCTTGAGCATGTTTCCTTGCCTTGACCTTGTGCATTCATCACTTGTGAAATTTGCCTCTTCGTGACTTCATGTTCCACATACTTATACCTTTAAATTCTTGAAAGCTTCAGAGTTTGATACAGCGGAAGACTTGACCTTCGGGCTTTCTTGAATTTGTTGAAGTACAAATTGTATGTAGTACAAGCATGTGGTGACGACTTCTTTTGGATTGTACACCGCAATGCCACCTTCTTGTTACGCTGCATAAGACAGTTAGCAACAAAACAATATACACGGATGAAATGGCCTTGAACATTTCATTCTAATTCGGTAGCATTTTACCTCCGGTCGGTGAAGACCGTTGGACGATATTAAATATCGTACTTGTGGCAGGTAGTTTCAATTAAGAACCTCCTTGACAAGATTTCGCGGGTAAACCCGTTCTCTTTACTCGACCGTCCAAAGCTGACTGCGAACGTAAAGAGTGAATCATTTGGATAATATTATCCGCATGATTTGAAGCCGTCAATTCATGTTCCTGGAACAAGTGAAGTTCAATTAAGAACCGCACCATCGTTGCTTTCCAGTTGTCACGAGCTTGATTCGTATAGAATCTTGCAAGTTACCTACCAAGTGCTGTTTGATGTTAACACTAGAAGGATTTCCATTCGTCACTGTAAATACTTAATAGTATTACTCTGAATGTTCTGGCAAGATCACTAAGATATTGCGTAGAGGCCTGGAACGTGTTTAAATTCATTTAAGAATTAAACAGCTGTTGCTTTCCAGTTATCACAAGTTTGATTCATAAAGAATCGCACAAGTCACCTACCATGAGCTTTTTGATATTCGCTCAAGAAGGATTTCCATCTTCATTGTAAATACTTTCGTATTACTCAGATGTTCAGGCAAGATCATGAAGATTTTGCGTAGGACTCTTAAGAACTTTCTTACTTTTCACAGTGTGTGAAGAAGCAAGTAAATATGAAAGTGTGTCCTAATGAGATATTTGATGATCTCAAATGGCTCTACACTCGATCGTGCATTTTGGATTTTTAGTGATCGGAGGCTGGAGAGGAGTGCCACCTTTTCAATACCAATTTATTCGGAGTGAATAAATCAATAGATAATGTGTTGTCTCCGTGTGATTAAAACAAATATCTTTTAAGAGATATCTGAGTTAGCTGGGATGGGTTGTGCCTTGCATCACTGGGTCCATGATGTCTATCTTCAATATCAAGAATCATTAAAATGATCTCAATAGCATACGAATTGACCCGGTTTCTGCCTAAGTTGTAAGGAGGGCTTCTTTCTTTACACCCTTTATCTTTACAATTCTTTTTCATTCTTCAACCCCTTCAATGCATACCAATACGTCATCACTAGCACCTTGTTGTGATTGTTCCAGTGCTAACTTAAGTACTTGGTCGGCATTCAGCTACGTTCACAATCTTTCTCCATCTTTCCTAAGGACTACTATTTCTAGCTATGGAATGTCCTTGGGAAGATTCCTCCGGTTCTAGAGAAATCATTGGACTTTAACCTATCCTACCATCCTTATGTCACCACAATCTTCACCGTCGTGAATAGAGATGTTTTGGGTAAGTGTATGTCACCATGAAATCCATTTTGAAGTGCAAATCCATTTTGCTCCCCCTTAACATATGCTACGATATTCGAAAACATTTCGCACATGTCGGGATGAGCTAACACGTTAAGTCAAACCATTTATGATTGATCATATCCCATATTAAATCACATTTTCTCCCCCATATTAAAAATATTAACCCAATCGATGTTTTTAATATCAATTGATTTAATAGCATTTTAAGAAAATTTGGGAAGAAAAATGCAAATCCAATTATCTTCATGATTTTAACAAGCTCCCCCTCAAATTAATGAGGGTGTACTTGAAACGTAAATTAAATACCTTTTAAACACAAGTGTAAGGTATTTATCATGTGCAAGGATCATATATGATAATGTATTCACAAGATTAGCAATTTACGAGGTTGGACCTGAATAATGGAGAACATCATATGAAAGAAGCACATGGTTCTTGTTCACGAATGTTGGTCACCTCGTCACGTCCCCGAGAAAATTAATTCCCGTTGTTGAGTCAAAGCTTTCCGGTGAAATGCTTGACTTGATTATGAAAAGCGGGTTGCTATCTGAAATAATAGCAAACCATTTTGAGCATGTTTTAAAAATTTGAACTTCTGCTCGAACTTTATTTACAATCCCGTGTCATTATTGAATGACATTTCTAGGTTCGTAAATATTATCGATTCCAGAAGACATGCTCTTTTTATCAAAACATTTTTGAACACACAATTTTGAAAGATTTAGAAAAACCTTTTGAGAAATTCTCGAAAAATTGTGTTCAAAGTTTTGAAAACCAATTACTTGAGCTTAAGATGTTGAATATCTTATAAAACGAGCTCAAGTCCGAGAAGTTGTAAACTTCCCGTTGTTAAGGATAAGTTTATCATCGGCGATAAACTTTCCTTTTAACTGAAGAACGAGTCCTAAGTTGACATTTACTTAGAAGTCGTTTTCATGAGCTTGAAAAACTTTGAATGTTTTAATGAAAAGCTCATGACCAAGAAAGGTGAATTTCTCGTTATGAGGAAAAGTTCTCTTATTTAAAAGATACACTTTCCTTTCTGAGCTTAAAACTTCGAATGTTTTAAGACAAGCTCATGACCGAGAAAATTGAATTTCTCGTTATGAGGATAAGTTTATCATTAATGATAAACTTTCCTTTATTTGAAGTTCGAGTTACAGTCTGACATTTAACTGTAAGTCATTGTGCATGAGCTTAAAAACTTCGAATGTTTTTATTATTAGCTCATGCCCGAGAAAAATTAATTTCTCGTTGTAAGGATAAGTTTATCATCGGCGATAAACTTTCCTGCCTTTGAAGAACGGGTTACAGACTGTCATTTATCTATAAGCCTTAATGCATGAGCTTAAAAACTTGGAATGTTTTTTATATAAGCTCATGCCCGAGAAAAATGAATTTCTCGTTGTTAGGATAAGTCATCATCGGGATGAACTTTCCTGTCTTTTGAGATCGAGTTACAGTCTGTTATGTGACTGTAAGTCCTTTGTGCAGCTTAACCATGAATCCCCTGAGACATTTGTTTCTCTGATATCTGCTTCTTCAGCAACCAAACTCTAAGAGTGTCCTTAGTTGAACGGTACACAACGATTGGACCGCTTCGTTCTTTTGGAACATCAACTTTGGTACCTGCAATCTCATTAGGAATTTGCATGCTTTGACGTGGGTTAGAGATATCAATTATAGAAGCACGTGGGGGTTCACAGTTTGCTTTACTTGTGTCAGAGGTGGCCTGAGGGGATGATTCACTTGTCTTAGTTGGCAAACGTTTCCTTTTATAGAAAATCTTAAGTTCAGGCTTAAGTGATGTATCATCCTTTGCAATTTCCTCCCTAGTAGTCTTCGTAGAATCAGAGGCTATCCTAGTTAAAGGGCACTCGTTTCCTACAAGAGTGAAAGTTCTACCAGTAGGGTGCCACATTTTGCCAACAGGTTTGATTTTAGCAACCCACTGGGATTTAAGTCTAGCACGGGAGTTCACCTCATTAAGCAATTTTTTGATACAAGCATCATGATTTGCCGTAAAGACACATTTTCTACATGTTTTACAAGTAGCATATTTAATGTCTGAGTAAGATCTAGAATCCCTAGATGATTGATTGATGCTCCTAGGATTGGACATGCTACGGTTAGCAGTATTGGGTAAACTAGAAGGCATCTTACTAGGTTTGAAATTCCTATCTCTTACATGTGTCTTTTGTTTAGCTTCCCTAAGATCAGATGCATGGCAAACGTCATTTGAACTAGTTCTAGACGTGGTCTTGGTATTTTTAGGGAAACTAGAGGCTATCATATGATTTGGTCTTGCTAAAGCTGGAGTGATCACATTGGGCCTAGTTGCTGGAGTGACTGGTCTAAAAAGATGAACCAAATCAACTTGGGAGGCAAACCGCGGTCTCGAGGATTGTGGTCGCTCGGATCTAAATGCAGTCGGTTGTCTGACAATCGGTTGTCTGACGAACTGATTTGTAGGCGGTTTCCCCAAGATTGATGGTTTTTCAAGCGTAGTGTCCACACTAGGTCCTCTATTTTTCCTTAACTCGTTTTTCAACGCAGCTATAGCAAATACCTTTTCCTGAACTTGGGCTTTTAACGTTTCATTTTCTTTGAGCAAGTTATCTTGGGATGCCAACTTAGATTCAAGCAGTTGAATTTGTTTCAAAAGATTATCCTTTTCAGCTTTAGAATCTAGAACAGTTTGATCCAATTTTCTTTCAAGAACAACGTTTGACTTTTCAAGTTTTTCAAAGTATGTTTCAAATTTATCCGTTTTCTTAGAAAATTCAATTTTGGCATCCTCAAGATCTTTTAATTGTTGAGCTACAATCATTTCGAGCTCTCTAATCTTGGAATCAGAAGCAGACAATGAAGCAGTTATAATACAATTTTCATGATGTACTATAGCATTCTGAACAATCTCTCCCCCATTATGACTTACATCGGATGAATCAGAAGTGGTATTGCTATCACTCTTTTCCATCCCATGTTTGTCATAATTAGGTTTAGAATGGTCAATATGCGGCATATCATCAGCATATACATAACCAACATCACATTGTACCATGTTTGCAGGCTCTTCGTCATAAATGGGTAAGGTGTCATCAAGAGAAATCTCGTGAACATTCCCCGACGTGCCACTGATATCATGTTGTCCTTCTGATTCTGTGCTCTTGGCATCGTTAGGCTCCAAGTTTTCAACCGTATGACCAGTTTTCTCTTGCATCAAAGAGTCTTGCACTCCATTATCATACCCTTGCTGAAGTCGAGATCTTTCATAAATCGAAGACGAGACTGATGTCATGAGTTTCAGAATTGTATCATGGAAGACTCGAAGTTCAGTATGTGTATCTCGAAGAAATGATTGGCAAATCATTGAACTTTCAGACTTGATGATATTGAACTGGAGGAAAGGCGTGAGTTGTGTCACAAGAGCCTTATAAGCAAGTGCCGATGCAGAGTGATTAAAGATTTTATTGTTAAGTTCCTCGGCGAGTTGGGTCAAAGTGGTGAAAATTGAGTCGATGAATATATGACGATCTTGTCCAAAGATTGTCACAAATTCGCTCCCTCCTTGAATCCGTGAAAGATTAACTAGATGATACTGAAGCATTCGAAATGAAGTTATACCACTTTCCCTAGCGTTGGCTTGCACTTGATGCGATTCTCCCTCTTTAAGTGTCGATTTTAACGATTCCATTGGTAATCGAGGAAAAATGATGTGGCTGTTGTTGTTGTCGGGTTTAAACAAGACGACTCGGCTCAAAAATTGTTATCGGCTCAAAAGATTATGAATAAAATCTGATCAAAAATCCGTAGTCGCTAAAAATAGAACCCGTCACCTTGACTCGTCACTTTGTCGTCAAATCCGGCCACAAAATATTTTTCCATGTTAACACTTTTAAAAATACCCGCCTCAACACGTTTTGCCAAAAATTAATATATAAAAGTGACAAAAATACAAAAAAATTTAATTCAACTAAAATTAAAAAATGTGATATGAAAAATAAAAGTAGAGAAATAAAAAATAAAAGAAAAACGTTTAAAGATAAGAAAATAAAATGTGATATGATTTGTTTTAAAGATAAGAAGAACGTTTAAAAAAAATGTGATTTGTTTTCTAAAAAGAAAAAACGGATATATTAAAAAAACGTTACTTAAATAAGATAAATAAAGAAAAAAAATAAACTTGATAATCGTGAGACGTGGTAATGTATTGAAAAAAGATAAGAAAAACTCAACCCCAAAAAAAATCTTCTTGCTTTGTTTACTCCGCCCAGTCAAAACACGTGGCCCCAAAAAAAAAATATATCACCGCCCCATTTTCTTTGTTATATCCGCCTAGTTTACTCCGTCACTTTTACTTCTTGTTTAATCCGCCCATGAGAATCTCTCTCACAAATATCTTAACCTAAATTAACTCTCTCTCTCTGCTAAACACACACACACAAACCGGCTCCTCCAACTCTCTTCCAACTCTCTCTCTTCTCAAACATAAAGCTCCTCCGTCTCTCTCCTCAATCACCCTATTTTCTCTTCTCAAACATAAACCGGCTCCGTTTGATTGTACAATTCGTCAAGATCTTTAAAAAAATAAGATCTCGGGTAAGGTTCTTTAACTTTGGTGTATTTGTTGAGTGTCTCTCTCCTGTAGCGTCTTTCTGGTCAAGTGTCTAGATTTTTGAGTCAAGATGATGTCTTTTTGGGTTCGAGTGGTGAGGGAGTCGATGGACGAGCGAGGGTGGGTGGGTTGTGGGTTTTAGTGTCGTGAGGGGAAAGAGTTGGGTTGTGGTGGGTGGGTTCGAGAGATGATAGACTTGTGAGGGGGTGTCTGTGTCTGTGTCAGTCGGTTGAGAGTGAGGGAGTCGAGGGAGAGTCGAGTGTTGTTGTGGAGAGGTTGGTCGAGTCTTGGGTGAGGTTGGGAGTTTGTGAGTGATGGGTTCGAGGGGGAGTCGAGTGAGAGGTTGTGGGGTTATTTTGTTTGTTTGAGAGGGGCTGTGGTTTTTGGTTGTCGAGAGTGTGTTTTTGGAGTCGGGGCTGTCGAGAGGGTGAGGGTTTTCAAGGGTGTTGTGGGGGTGACCGAGAGAGATAAGGTGAAAAAAGGGTGATTTGGTGAGAGAGTTGAGTCGTGAGAGTTTGTGGGAGGGTTTTGAGTGTTCGAGAGATGAGAGTTCTTCGAGTGACGAGAGGGGAACGAGAGGTGAATTGGGTTCGAGTGTAGGATTGTGAGTCTGTTGGTGTTAGTCGATAGTTGTTAGAAAAGCCTATTCGGAAAGTCCTTTCGAAAAGGTCTATGCGGAAAGTCTATTCAGAACTTTTTCTATGCGGAAAGTCTATTCGGAACTTTTTTGTCTATTCGGAACTTTTTTGTCTATTCGGAACTTTTTTGGCTATTCGGAACTTTTTTTTTTTCTATTCTGAAAGTTTTGTCTACTCGGAAAATTTTGTCTATTCGGAAAATGTATGCAGAAAGTCTATGCGGAATAAACGAGACTGATATGAAAACAGAAAGATTTGGATTGATTTGGACTGTAGACAGATTTGACAGATTGGATCGATGGACAAGAAGGAAGAGAAAAAAAAACTGATTAAAAAAAAATGATAAAAAAATAAAAAAATGACTAAATGATTAAAAAATTATTAAAAAACAACGACATATTAAACAAAGTTGTGATTAAAAATGACAGAATGGATTGGACAGATATGAATGAGAAACTGATTAAAAATGACTGATTAAAAAAAAAAAATTAAAAAAAAATTATTAAAAAAACGACTGATTAAACAAAGTTGTGATTAAAAAAAGACATAATGGATTGGATAGATTTTCCAGAAATAAAAAGAACGAGATGATTATATAAAAAATAAAACGAAAAGATTATTAAAAATTAGAAAAGAAAGGATTTTTACCACCAAATCAAAAGATAAAAAAATAAGCAAATCCTAAGATTCAACCATGGCTCTTGATACCAATTGAAGGCCTACGAAATCTAAGGATTTGGAAAATGAGGGATTAGATCTATGGATTTGGTGGAAGAGATGGGGAAGAAGGAGATTAGGTGTAGAGAGAGAAAGGAGAGGGAAGAAAAGTAGAGAGAGAAAGGGATTAGATTAAATGAATAATTGTTAATCAATGAATTAACCAACCCCCTCCTAACATGCTAGGAGGGGTATATATATAGCCCACCCTACATGTGGGCTATATGGACTATACTTTACTAAGTGGACCACGAGCCCATTACATAATTATCGTTGGAGCGACCGATCCTTCATAAATACGTAAAACGTATTTCCAACAAAATGGTAGTTTGATAAGTTTTAAAAGTTATAAAACTATAAACATGATTTTTACGACTTTTTCGGCTATTACCGTAAAATTAACGTTTTTCGCCAATTAAAACTTAGACGATCAAACCCGTCTAATGTAAAGTTTTTAAAACTCATATACTGATATATAAACATATATAACAAGTAAAAACCGATAAAACCCGAACTATATAACATACGCACACTAACGGACTAAGTTAACATTATTGGACTAATAATACAACAAAATGAGCTAAAACACTTATAAACTTATTTATTAGGCTTAACCCATTTGGGCCCAACATGTAAAGTATAGATACTGATAATACAAGTATAAAATGGATTAATACAAGTTAAAGAACTTATAATAAGTTTATTGGACTTAAAATATGTAAATAGGTAAAACTAGTAAACTAGTATAAATACTAAAATGAGTAAATGAGAATAAGTAAACCCACTTTATCATCATATATATATAATCATCATATGTATACATAATTGTTATTTTTATAAAGTCATTGGACATGAGTCTAAGACGAGTATTATTTGTCTAGGTTTCCGTGATTGAAGCACGTACCGTACGTCCGAATTGCCGATAACCCGCTTTCCCACATCAACGTGAGTTCATAGCCTCGCACTCTTTTAAATGTTTTATGAAATGTTTTATAAACCCGCGAGGGAGATAACATGTTAGTTTTTATAAAATAGGACACCATTTGTCCCGATTGTTTGTTTATTGATTTGGACCCGAATGATTGTATGACCCGATTGTATGACCCGATAAATGATCAAAGGACCCGATAGATGAAATAAAATGGATTATTAAAGTTAGGTTATGTCACTAAAAGTCCCATTAGCATGAATTGTGAACTATCTGGATTTGGTAGACGCTTATGCATATAATAGTACTATTTGGGGACGATCACCCCAGTTCGCGCCTTGACGGTTGATCCCCATCGTGCCACATTGATTGGTAAGCTAGTTTATGTATGAGAAGATTTCCATACCGTGACCTTTGTGACAACACGCTAATTTAGATGGGCAAATTGAGTTTCGGGCTAGCTACCCGTTGTTTGGTTTAGTAAGGTAACAATGTCATGCGGCTTATAATAATCCAGTTAACGAAATACTACTATACGCATCGAATTACGATGTATTGCCTGACTAGCAGTACGGGGTCATACTATTGATATTATGTTCATGTTTTGGTTTTTCATAACCATATTCATATAACGGTTTTTATTTAATCTATACAACGTTGTAAAACGTATTGTATGATGTTTTTATCGACAATGGCTCGCATAATGATTTTAAAGGCGAAAGCCTTTATTATGATTTTGATAAAGATTTGTATAAAATGATTTTGGCTATTTTATGGCCTGTTACAATGATTTGTTCAAAATGATTTTCGGTAATAATTTTATACCGATGTTATATTGATGGATTTTATTAAACTCTATGAATTCACTCGACGTTATCGCTGACCTTTTCTTTTAACATGTTTTATCTCAGGTACTTGAAGGTAATTCTCGGGAAGACGACAAGAATTCATGGCCCGCACTTAAATAAAAATTTCCATTCAAATCTTTTGTAAAATTGTATGAAATGATTATGACTTGGGACCTATGTAACTTTGATATTTATCAATGGAAATGCTTTATTATTAAACGACGCGAATTTTTAAGCGTTGTCTATGATGTGAGTAATGTGCTATCCCGTAACACCAACTAGTCTTCCGCTGTATTGAGTTGTATAAATTTGGGGGTGTTACATTTTGTGTTTATTAGAGTTATAGTTTCGACAATTGTTATATTAAGGGACTTTCATTTGGGATTGTCGACCAACTCACTCACTTCATCTAACGTGAGTTTGGTATCCGAGGCCATGGGAATCTTCATAGGTTAGAGTCCTCTAATCCAAATTCCTTTAACATTTCTTTAACGTACTTAGATTGGTTAAAAGAAATTCCATCGTCTATTTTTTTAATTTGGAGTCCTAAAAAGAAGTTAAGTTCATCCATCATGCTCATTTCGAAGTCATCATGAATGATTTTGGCAAAGTCATCTTACATCTCTTGACAGTTTGAGCCAAATATAAAGCCATTAACATATATTTGAACAATGATAAGGTGAGATCCTTTCTTCTTTGTAAAGAGTGTATTGTCTACCATCAACATATATTTGAACAATGATAATCATGTTTTACAAGAAACACTTTAAGTCTATCATACCAAGCTTTGGGTGCTTGTTTAAGACCACAAAGAGCTTTCTTAAGCTTGTAAACATGATCCTGTTTCCCAAAATCAATAAAGCCCGTAGGTTGAGCCACATATACCTCCTCATTGACCAAACCGTTAAGAAATGCACTCTTTACATTCATTTTTTGAAGTTTAAAGTCTAAGGCACAAGCGCATGCTAAAAGATCCTATGGACTCTAACCTAGCTACATGTGCATATGTCTCGTCATATTCAATTCCTTCTTGTTGTTATAACTTTGTGCTACAAGTCTAGCCTTGTTACGAGACACTACACCATTCTCATCAAGTTTATTTCTAAATACCCATTTGGTTCCTATGATGGTGGTATTTCTAGGTCCCAAACGTCATTAGCAATGGATTGATTTAATTCTTCTTACATGACGATGACCCAACTCTCATCCATCAAAGATTCTTTAACATTCTTAGGTTCTATCAAATAGACAAAAGGAAATAAGTTACTTTGATTTTGGGCTTGATATCTAAGGTTCCTTTGATTGAGGTCGCTTATGATGTTGTCTAGCGTGTGATCCGTAGATTCCTTAATGTTGGTTACCTTTTCAACATTAAGGTCTTTATCTCCTAGTTTTCTAACCTCTTTGGCTTTAAGTATATCATTTTCATCTAAGTCATAATCTATCAAAGGTGATGTCTTAGAGGGAGGAGGAATTTCATCGAATGTCATGTTGAGTGATTCTTCGATTACACCCAAGGTTCTATTTAGCTCTATATAAGCTTTACTAGTTTGAGAATAACCTAGAAAGATACCTTTGTATGACTTTGGGTTGAACTTGGTATGGTAAGCTTTGGTGTTGAGAATGAAGCACTTTCTTCCAAACACTTTAAAATACTCTAATGAGGGTTTCTTACCTTTAAGAATCTCATAAGGGGTTTTACCTAAGAAAGGTCGAATAAGAATTCAGTTGAGAATGTAGGTCAACGTGTCTACGGCATTGCACCAAAACTTTTGAGGTAATGATTTCTTGTTTAACATAGTCTTACTCATCTCTTGGATAGTCCTATTTTTCCTGTCAACTACCCCATTTGATTATGGAGTGTGAGGAGCCGAGAAGATATGGGTAATACCATGAGATTCACAAAAGGAACCAAATTTCACTTCATTATCAAATTCCCGACCATGATCCGTCCTAATAGATACAATGGGATATCCTAGTTAATTTTGGACTTTCCTACTAAAAACTTCGAATTGCTCGAAAGCATCGTTTTTATTAGCCAAAAATCTAGTCCAAAGGTATCTAGAATAGTCATCAACTCAGTATGGCGGAAGGACCAAAGAAATCCATATGTAGGAGCTCTAGGCACATAGACGTTGACACAAGGTTCTTGGCTTTGTGACTTAGACGAACTTGTTTTCGAACTTTGCAATCATCACAAAAATGACTATCAAACTTTATCTTAGGGATAAAGCCATGCCTTCTAACACCTTTTCCAACTACCTTTCCATCTTTACGATTTCATTATCATGTTCAAAAAAGATGACATTACACTTATTGTCACAAATTTCACCCAAACTAACTAAAATAAAACCTAAGTTATCTACATGTTCAACATTTTCAATGGTCATGGAGTCAAGAAAATGTACCTTTGCTAATGATGTTACCACGTAGTTTACTAGATAATGTGACATTACCTTCATTATATGCTTTGTAAGTAGAGAAAAGCTTTCGATTACCCGTCATGTGTTTAGAACAACCACTATTCTTAATCCACTCGTCGGGCTCCAAATCGATTCCCAACCATATATCTAGGTAACAACATAAGAAATCAGATATTTGGTCCCCAATATCTCATGGGTCAAAAGTTGTTAGTTCCAAACATCCATTGCATTTGGTTGGGATGCATGAATGGAGGACACATACCCTACGAAGAAAAGCATTGTTGTTGAAAGTTATTCAAATTCACTAGAGTATTTTGGTGTTCATTATTTCTTTTATGTGTTTTTTATCTTGACCTAGAATTATTATTGTTGAAGCATAGTTTGGTTGGGCTGGTTCGACGACTCTCCTGGGCTGTTCATCGTCTTCCCCGGTCCTAAGTGATGCTGCAAACAATAGAAAAACCGGTTAGACGTGGACGCGAGGCCGGAGCCCCGGGGTCCACCTCCGACAGTCAAGTTAGTATTTGATCGATATGTTATAAAGATGTGTGGTTAAAAGAGATAACCTGATGTAAAATGAGACCCCTACCCCTGTTTATATAGTGATAGGGTTTCTTGAAAGATAAGTAAGGTATATGGGACCCAGGCCTATTGGGTCGCGGGCCTGTTGGGTCGCGGGCTTGTTGGGTTGGGCCCTTTACCGACTACACGTCGACATGTCCTCTAGTCTATTATGATATGGTTCATGACCATGTTATGCTAGAATCATTCATGTGTCACGCTTACTACATAACCGTGTGCGGATTGCTACTAGGACATCCTCGTGGGTCGTCTGTTACATATAACTCTATTCGTAATGGGATACTTTTAGTGACAAGATGATGGGAAAACTATGCGAATAGTGAGCGCAGCCACAATACGTCATCATGTCCCCCGAGTCTAGTATGCGAGGTTTTCACCAAGGTTACTAGACTGCACAACATATCCGCTACCTGTAAGCGTATCCACGTTAAAAGAAATGGGGAACCCGTATACGTAAGACATGTGATTGTGCTAGAATGCTTGGTTTCCCGTTATGTGACGGTCAAGACCTCATAAGAAGAAAACGTGTTCTATAGCCGGGGTAACACTAGCATTAGAAAGGTATCATTCTTATTCATTCCTAACGTGAGGATGATAAGAAGGTTTTGTGAAGGTAGAGGTGGAACCCGTATGCTACATCGTGAACACATTGAAGGCATACTTCTTGTACTCATAAATGATGCAGCATATTGCGAACATTGCATTCGGCTTAAAGCCAACAGAAGGCATACCTATAAGGCAAGGTGATGCGGATATTTTAAATTCGTCTTATAGCCACGACATTTGATAATGACTTCAAAATATTTTCACGGTTTATCCTGAACTAAACACAGTTGATCAGGCTTTGTCTAATTAAGGCCAAACAATGTAAACTTTGGAAAAATCACTTTGTGGTCAAGCAAAGTAAATCTTTGTAGAAGGCGTATTTCCACAACAAAGATATGATCCAACGGAAGACTTAGTTCCGTGTAAAAAAGAATGAGCCAGTGGAAGGCCTGCTTCCATGGCAAACAATGAGACAACCAAAGGCGTAGTTCCACGACGAAGACAATAAGACAACAAAAGACGTACTTCCGCAACGAAGACATTAAGACAACGGAAGACGTACTTCTGCGGCAAAAACAATGCACCAGTGGAAGGAGTGCTTCCATGACAAAGGATAATGAGCCCGTGGGAGAAATACTTCCACGGCTAAGGATAATGAGCGCGTGCAAAAGATAAATGGTTTAGTCAGGGTCCCACGGATGGCGCCAACTTGTTGAAGCATAGTTTGGCTGGACCGGTTCGACGACTCTCCTAGACCGTTCATCGTCTTCCCCAGTCCTGAGTGATGCTGCAAACAATAGAAAAACAGGTTAGACATGGACCCGAGGCCGGAGCCCCGGGGTCCACCTCCGACGGTCAAGTTAGTATTTGATCGATATATTATAAAGAGGCGTGGTTAAGAGAGATGACCTGATGTAGAATGAGACCCCTACCTTTGTTTATATAGTGCTAAGGTTTCTTGAAGGATAAGTAAGGTATATGGGCCGCGGGCCTATTGGGTCGCATGCTTGTTGGGTCGCGGGCCTGTTGGGTCGGGCCTTTTACCGACCATACGTCGACAATTAATGTTTCTAGGTCGATGTGTTTTAGCTCTAGTTCAAGAGTCATTTCCTAATTTCGGTGGAGGAGTTTTAGTTCTATACCTGGAGTCATTTCTTACTCTTGGTGGAGGTGTTTTAGATTGACGATTAATATTGTTCATTCCCATGAGAGACTTACTTAAAGGTTTATAAAACTTACTAAACTCCTTTTCATCCATTATGGGTATTCTAACTATGTTAATAACCTTTTTGTCCTTTTCCTAAAATAGATTTTTCAGAAAAAAATATGTTTCTCAAATTCTGACTCCTCTGCCCGTGGATTGGTATTTCCTCCAACGATTCCATATATATAAGGAACCGCGGAGAACTGTTTTGAACCGTGGACAGTAGACGCGTTTTCTAAAAAAATTACTTCTGTGGGTTCACTAGTTGATGCTTCATTAAATTTAAAACCTAAACCAAGTTTTTCATAAGAATAAATTTGTCTACTTAACATGTCGTCAAGAGCATTAATACCTTTTACAAATTTATCCAACTTAATGGATGTGCTCTTGAGTTTCTCATTCTCTTGTCTAAGATTTTCACAATTTTTACAACCTAAATCAACTTCTTTGTTTTTCTCACTTTTAGCTGATTTACCTTTTACCTCACAAATTTTATTTCCAAGCTTAGTTGTAGTTCATTTTAGTGATTTGTTCTTTTCTATAATCTTAAGACTTAGTTTGCATAAATTATCATTGACTCTGTAGATCTATGTCGTATAAGGAAGAACTATCATTGCTATAGTATTCGGTTTCGAAATGTATCTCTTTTAAAGAATAAGCCATGAGACACTTCTCATCTTTTGCGTCTTCCTCGCATTCTTCACCACTATCGCTCTACGAGCCTCCAATGAACATCGTGTGAGTCTTGTCATGAGGTGACTTGGTACATTCTCCAATTAGATAGGTTTGGGTCACTGCATCTAAAACACTTCTTTTCACTTTTGTCATTCTTGTCGAACTGGCTCTTTGAGAATGACTTCTTGTCATTGCTTGGT
The DNA here is from genome assembly GCA_025667525.1 of Glebionis coronaria. Taxonomy (NCBI): domain Eukaryota; kingdom Viridiplantae; phylum Streptophyta; class Magnoliopsida; order Asterales; family Asteraceae; genus Glebionis; species Glebionis coronaria. The sequence continues at coordinate 645,215,955 of CM046877.1, forward strand.
TGTCTTACTTATTGTTCTCTTCTCTTAAAGAACTTCTTGAAATCTTTAACGGCCATAACATACTCTTCATCTTCACTACCGGAAGTCAAGCATTCATTGTCACTATGAGTATGCTCTTTCTTGGCTTTCAATGCTAGAGACTTTCTTTCACCCTTGTTCTTGGCAATCTCCGAATCATTTTAAGATTATCATTTCGTCAACTTTCAAGTTTCCAACAAGTTGATCGAGTGATAATGTAGTGAGGTCCTTTGATTCTTCAATCATCGTGACTTTAGCTCTCCACTTCGGATGCAACGCTCTAAGAAACTTCCTTGCATTGTTCTTGCTAGAAAACCTTCATCATGTGCTTTTAGACTAGTAATAATAATGTTAAATCTATCAAATTCACTATCAATAGTTTCATCTTCTAAGTTGAAAAATTATTCATATTATTGAATAAGAAGATCGATTTTGATTTCTTTGACTTGTCCATTACCTTGGTTATTAAAAGACTTTCCAAATTTCTTTAGCGATTTTGCTCATATAAATAACCATTTTAGCATCATTATTTTTAGCAAATTTCTTTTTAGTGTCATCATTTTGATTTTCATAAAAAACTATTTCTTTTTTTAGAAATCTCATTATATTGCAAAGGTAAAAAGTCACCATTAGTAATAACATGACAATGATCTAAATCTTTCGATTTCACGTAAGTCTCAAACCTATTTTTCCAATATATAAAACTATCAGTTTCATAAAGAGGTGATCTTCGCATAGATTTCCGTTCTAGGTATTTATCGGAATGCATTGATCAATCCAAGTTTTAAAATACAATTTACTTTAAAAGCTTGTATGACCTGGCTCTGATGCCAGTTGTAAAAACTTGAGAGGGGGGGGGGGGGGAGTTGAATAGTTTTACCAATTAAAAATTGATTTACAAAAAATTTCTTTTGAAAATAGTTAGATTCAAGTGATTTAGGTGAAATCATTTTATCCTAAATATGAACAAGTACTAACGTAGCTAGGCAAATAATCACAAACTATATGCAAGTATGTAAAGAGATTAAGGAAAGGAAAGATCAAACGAAACGCCAAGGATTTATAGTGGTTCATCCACGAAGCTCTATCTTCGTTCCTACCCTACTCCTCGAGTACCCTACTCGAGAGTTCACTTTTTGTTCTAAAAGTTGGTGTGGCAGAAATTCAAAGAAGAAAAAAACACGAGTATACCTATGTCTAGCCGCTGACACGTTATGTCTAGCCGCTGACAAGTGGTCGCACCGCTGATGGAATTCTATTTAGGATACATATTCAGTATACTGGTTATCAAAAATTCAGTATATTGTTTATTTAGATAGAATATCTTAACGTTTATTTATTCTTATCTCTTGTAAACCATGGTCCCTGCACTATAAAAGGAACCAAGGGTATTAGGTTTATTCATTCACTTCATTCACAATGTAAAACTAAATCAAATGTGTGTTCTAGGCGTGGGATTAATGTATACACACCTAAATGTTGTTTGTTAGTAATAATACAAGCAATCATTGGGGAAATTTCATCTTGTTCTTGTTCAATATCACATTGTTTAAACGTTTTTCATTCTATTCCGCCTTGTCTAATCAAGTAAATAAGATTCGTTCCTAGCAGCCTAATGATCTCAGAATCTTAGGATTTCACAATTGGTATCTGAGCCTCGTGGCTCTCGATGCTTGGATCAATAAGGTTTTCGTGTCGTTAAATAAATAAGAAATCCGTATAGGATTTTCTGGGCGATTTTTTGTGCATAGCAGTATTCAGAAGGTTATAACTCTTTAGTGAACCGTTAGATTGCCAAGAAACTTGGTGTGTGTGTTTTACACATATGTGGCTAGGTTTTCACCGGAGGGATCTTCATGATCATCTTTCAAGAAAAAGTTGTAGGCAATCAAAGTTGACTGCAGAAAGAGTCTTATTAGGGTTTGGTATAAAAACTCTATGTATGTTTCTTGGTGTTGTTGCGTTCTTGTCTGATCTAAGTCGTTACTGATGGTGATTACATTATCTTTGGTGAGTTGATTTCCAAATCAACAATGAAACCTAGTGTATTTAATATTCGTAGCCGCTATGATGATTTTTGTTTCTAGGGTTTGTTATAAACCCTAGATCGAATCAAAACAGGAAAAGAAGGTTTTATGTTTTTGGCTGCTGTTATTGTTGCTTAGAACTGAAGATCAGAAAGTCCTTGAACGTGATTGATGAAACACTAATGATATAGGGATTCGCATTTGGTGAAGCAGCAGGAGTGTCTTGGGATGTAGAAACAAGTTTCTAGTCATGAATCAAAACGCAGCAGATCATATTATCATCATGTGATTTGATACGTGCTATACTGCAAAAGGTTTTGAAGTTGTTATGTGATCTGTGATTTATGGAGAAAATTCGTTTTTTTTATTTTAGGAAGCAATATCTGTTACTCCGTAAAATATGGAAGATGTGCTGGTTATTAGCAAGAATTCAGACGTGGGAGGTTATAGTTCTTACGATTTTTTTTATTTTCTTTTGGGTAAAGGGTTACCCCGGTAAATATATTAATCACAGATAAAAATTCAGTACGATGGAATGTGACAGAGTGTCACATTAACCTCAAGCTAAGCTTGAAAAACCTACAATTGCGACATGCCACAATTGAAATACAAGAACCATAACAAAAGCCCGAAATATGACCTAAGAGGACCTAAGTCAAGTTACTACCATAAATCCTAAACCCCGATGGCATATTCCACTTTGCTAAAAACGACTTAACGTTCACCGTATTTTTAAACCGAAACGTAACAAGCTTCAATCAGACCGTTACCATAATCATGTCTCTTATGTCTTCCGGTTTCTTCTTAATATTTTTAAAAAGAGTGTTGTTTCTTTCACTCCATATATAATATGTCGCAGCGGCAAAAAGAAGCCGACCAACAACACTAACCACATTACGTTTATTAGCTCTAGGTTGAAGCCATTCCACAATGTCATCCAAGCACGGAGAGACAGATTCCATCCCAGCCAAACCTCGAACCATACACCATACCTGCGAAGCAAAACCACACGCAAAGAAAATATGTTCGTGTGAATCCGGATGGGCCTCACACAGTGGGCATACAAGCTGTGTTAGATCTACATTTGGACCAACATCCCATTGATGAAGCCTATCTTGCGTTTTAAGGCATCACCGCATAATTAACCAAACATGAAAGGCCTGACGAGGAATAGCATGAGAAAACCATACCACACGAAACCAACCAATAGTAGGACGTCTAACCCGAAGTACTTCCCACACCCTACTAACAGAAAAATCAGCCGTCATTCCGTTAGTATCCCTCCAGTGAATGTCATCCTCTATATCATCACGTAAATTAAGGGAAGGAAGCTGAGTCAAAATAGGAGCTTTAAGGAGCTATTTTTGAAGAATCCTCCAATTATCATGATTAACCATGTCCGCCACCGAATCATTAAGCGAGAATCCATCTCTATTGATATCCCTAGGAGAAAGATATTGATGTAACGGACTAAGAGTACACCAATGATCATGCCAGAACGACGTAGCTTGTCCATTTCCTACTTGCTTCCAAAAGAAAGGTCTAATAGATTCACGCACTTGGAGAATTTTTAACCAGCCCCAACTAGCATCCGGCTTAATTGGCACATCCCAGAACGATCTCCCCTTCAATTTATACATATGAATCCATCTAACCCAAAGCGACTCCTTATTCGATACGATGTTCCATATATGGGTAGTCATTAGGGCAATATTGAATAACTCAAGACTCCGTAACCCTAAACCACCCTCATTCATAGGGAGACAAATGTCCTCCCACGCTACTTTAGCTTTACCACGTCTATAGTCTCCATTACACCAAAGAAATCCCCAAATCGCTTGATGGATATCATCAATAATGCCCTTAGGAATTACCAGAACAGAGGCCCAGTAAACATGCATAGATGACAAAACTGACTTACACAATTGAAGGCGACCCGCAAACGAGAGAGACTTGTTCTTCCAGTCCCCCACACGATTCTTAACTTTATCAACAAGGATCTTGCAATCCCTATTTAGAAGTCTAGATGAAATGAGAGGCACTCCAAGATATTTCGTTGGTAAAGTTCCTTCAACAAACGACATCAGACTAAGGATCTCCAATTTCACGTGATTCAACACATTGCAAAAGAAGGCCGTGCTTTTAGGAATACTTGGAACTAGCCCCGAGACACCTTTAAACTCATCAAGAGAATCCAATATAACTTTAGCGGAAACAACATCCCCTCTGGCAAAAATAAAAAGGTCGTCTGTAAAGCACACATTAATAATACCGATCTCCTCACAGTTTTTATGGAATCGAAAGCCCTCCGAATTACGAGCATTCCTATGTAAAATAAGAGTGAAAACCTCCATTACCAAAGTAAATAGATAAGGAGAGATGGGGTCTCCTTGTCTTAGCCCCCTTCTGCCCTTAAAGTAGCCATGAATATCCCCATTGATGCTCAGAGAGAAAGAGGCCGATGTTACACATATCATAATCCATCTGATCATTTGGACTGGAAATCCAAAGCGCTTAAGAACAAGCTCCAAAAAATTGCCAGTTAACCGTATCGTAAGATTTTTGGATGTCCACTTTAAAAGCACACCGAGGAGGGCCTCTATCCCGATGATAGCTACGCATTAACTCTTGAGTAATAAGAACATTGTCCCGAGATACACCTCCCTGGAATAAACGCCGATTGATTCTCACTCACAACTTCATTAATCCCTTCCAATATTCGATTAGTAAGGATTTTACTAATGCATTTATAAAGAACACTACAACACGCAATTGGCCGAAAATCAGTGACTTTTTGAGGAGTCGCGACCTTCGGAATAAGAGCAAGAAACGTGTGATCAATTTCTTTGAGTAATTTACCGTTGATAAAGAATTGACGAATCGCAGTGCAAACATCCGTACCAACAATCTCCCATCAATGCTTAAAGAACGCTGAAGTGTACCCATCAGGTCCGGGTGCTTTATCATCCCCGATGTCAAATAACGCATGCTTAATTTCACTATCTGAAACTTGTCGAACCATCAACGAAGCTGTCTCAGGCGACACAGTTCTGACAAACAGGTTTTCTTCATTTAAAGCATCACAAGGCATGTCCGTACCAAGGAAGTTCATATAATGTGAAACAAACAGATTTGATACGTCTTGCCCAGTAACCACATCATTATTACTATCCAAAATAGTATCAATACGAGCCCTATGATTCTTACCTTTAACTGACTTATGGAAATATGCCGTGTTCGAGTCACCAACATCCAGCCACTCAACCTTCGCCTTTTGTTTGAGAAAACGAGCCTCATCCAGCTTAGCATCAATAAACGCCTGTATGTAAACCGACTCATCCTCTCGTAGAATAGCATTAGAAGGGTCCTTGTCCAAAGACTTTTGGACTTCATCCAACTCGTTCCTCAATTTCCCAACACGATCATGAATATTACCTTGAACATGAAGCAATTTTCTAAAAGGCTTTTTCAGAATCTTCAACTTTTCAACCACTTGATACATTGAGCACCCAGTAATATTATGGTTCCAATTCTCCAGAACAATTTCCTTGAACTTCAGTTTAGAAGTGAGGAAATTATAAAATTTAAAAGGTTTAGGATTTTTGCTAGACAAAGATGGGATCTTTAAAACAGCCGGTGCGTGATCAGAAATCCTATAAGGTTGAAATAAAGCATATGCCCCAGGAAATGCATCAATAAACCCATCATTACCCATAATACGGTCCAGTTTTTTCAAAACCCTATCACTCCCTTTTGGCTTTTGATTCCAAGTATAGTGCAATCCAGTGCTATTAATGTCAAAAACCTTAATGTTTTCCACACAATCTTTGAACTCCCCCATTGCAGCAGTAACATTCGATGGGCCCGAAAGGAAGCCATCCATATTAAGGCCACATTAAAATCACCCATGAGAATCCATGGATGCCCATGGACAACACTCTTATGATAGTCTAACTCATTCCATAGCTGACGTCTCTCAAGTTGAAGATTTCCAGCATAAATAAACGAACAATACACAAACTTATTATCACTCCGGTGAGTGATCTTGACATGAACAGCCTGTCGTGACATAGACAAAACCAACACATTAACAATATCTGTGTTCCAACCAATGATAATCCGACACCCCTTATGACACAAGTTAGCATTAGAGGTCCAATCCCAAGCCCTAAAGACCTTGTAACATATCAAGGATAACCCAGAAACATCAACATGTGACTCTAAAATACCACAAACGCTTAAATTATTTTCACCCACAACATAACAAACCTCTGATTGTTTAGGGGCTCGGTTCAATCCTCTGATATTCCATGTTGCAATACTAAACATCAACAACCATTTTAGAAGGAGTGCTTTCCCCTTGGTTATTCGTTGTTGGACGAGATTCAGCGAAAATCTTCTCAATCTCACTATCACTGTCATGATCCTCAACCTCGGTTGCCTTATATGGTTTTGTCGTTGAACCACTCGCTTCCCCTACTAAATTCTGAATCTCCTCGTCATCTCCTTGTAGGGAGGAAATCCTGTTTTCATTCCCAATACTCACCCCTTTCCCTGAAGTGCTAAGGTTAGCATTAGAACTTTTTCCTTCTTTGTTTCCATACGCAAACCTTGGTTTGGGTTTGGTCAATTTCACCCCCACCACATACCATTCCGATTGTCCTTGATACTGTTTAGCCTTATTTTTTTTGTTTTTCACAACAGTGAACCCATCAGCACGGCTAGGGTTAGGGTTAGGGTTCTCCTTAACCGGTTCAGGGGTACGTTTAGGGCACTTAGCATCTGAGTGTCCAAAAATTTTGCATTCTATACATTGAGGCGGCTGCCACTCGTACTTCACACGGATTCGTTCCTTCTTGTATCCTCCTATTGTGTTAGTGGGAACTGCCATGGTGACCTCATGCTTTAAAGGCTTGTCAGAACTTACCTCAACCAAGGTACGGGCATAACCCATTCTCCCCAAAGAGTCATCACACATAACACTTGTATGGGCATCTAAGAGAACAGGTTTCCCAATTTGTGTAGCAATAATACTCAACCCATCTTCAGAGTATGCTACCACAGGAACTTTGTGTAGTTTCACCCTTATGAAATTTCAGCAATTCTAATATGGTATGTGATATATTGCTTAATTTTAGGAATTACATTCCTTACTTATTGGTCTATAATGTTGTTGGGATAATTATGGACAAGCGTAAAATATAAGTTATGATTTTTGGATTATGATTTATTTTAAAGTACTCCTGATTATGTGGGGTACCAGCTAAGGCATCATGTGGGATTAAGCTTTTGGGCCAATGGAAAGTGATTTGTGGTACACAGTAGGTTACTTTTTGGTACCCATTGTTGTTATTTGTAGCCATTGTCATGAGGAATGTAGCCATTGTCATGAGAAATGTAGCCACTGACAGATCAATTTTAGCCTCTGACAACACTTTGTCCGATATATCTGTTCTAGCCTCTGAACAGTACCGTTTGATATGGGACAACACATGGTTATTATTTATCGGACAAAGATGGATATCGGGTAAGGAAGGATACGCTGCTGTTTGAATTTTTGGTTGAGTTTTGGCACACAAAACAAGGTATTTATACACACAGGTACATTGAATCTATGATTTTATACATAATATCATTATGATATTAATGGCTTGGATATTTTTCTTAGAAAAAGTATATGATTAAGGGTAAGAATTCTTATGATAAATTTGATGTTCGAAGTAGATTTTCGCGGGTTTGTGTTCTGTCATATCTTAAAAGTTATGAATGGTCCTAATTGACTTTAAAGATAACTTGTTCATGCTTACATGGTTGGTGACGGAGACTTGTCAAATCCAGCAATTGGATGATTGCTATCACTTGAAGGAGTTATGTTATTTGTGCTCAGTGTCTCATATTAAGATGAGGATTTTGACAAAGAGATCGAGGTCTGCTTATGTTTCTTCCAATCAGTATAAGTTCAACGTCACGTGAATAATACAAGACATGGAAGACAAGTTTGGTTTATTCTACTTCTACATCAAGATTATTGTATATGGTTGTCTTCAAGGTCATTACACAGATCCTATATTTGGAGAATCTTCGATTGCATACACTATTTAGTTCCCTATTTGATGTGACAAAAAGGGAAGATATAGATGCTTAAATTGAAGGGAAGCAATTTGAAGATGATGTACCATTTACAAGAGATACACAAGGCGTTTTGCCGACATCAACTAGGGGAAGATTGTTGGGTCTAAAAGTTGATGTGGCATAAACTCAAAGAAGAAAAAACACGAGTATACCTATGTCTAGCCGCTGACACATTATGTCTAGCCGCTGATAAGTGGTCGAGCCGCTGATGGAATTATACTTAGGATACATATTTAGTATATTGGTTATCAAATATTCAGTATATTGTTTAGTTAGATAGAATATCTTAATTTTTATTTGTTCTTATCTCTGGTAAACCCTGGTCCTTGCACTATAAAAGGAACCAAGGGTCTTAGGTCATTCACTTCATTAATAATGTAAACCTAAATCAAATGTGTGTTCTAGGCGCGGGATTAATGTATACACGCCTAAAGGTTGTTTGTTAGTAATAATACAAGCAATCATTGGGGAAATTTCATCTTGTTCTTGTTCTATAACACCTTGTTTAAACGTTTTTCATTATATTCCACCTTGTCTAATCAAGTGAATGAGATTTGTTCCTAGCAGCCTAAAGATCTCAGAATCTTAGGATTCCATAATTGAAAAGTTTGAGAAGGCTAGTCAAACCCTAGAGAAGTGTTTTAGTGAGCAAAGAAATCCTAAAGACATGCCAGGGATTGGCATGAATGCTAAGGAGTATGTTGCTGTTCCACCTCCTCCTGGTGATTTTTATGGGGTTTCTAGGGGAAAAGACTTGTCATGGACTGGTACTCCAGAATTCCAAGAAAATATCTTTACTCCTCCACCACGTGTGGTTAGCCCCATTGAGGAATATGAGAGGCAAAAAACAGATTTGGAATAGTGGAAGGCTGCTAATCCTTTCCTTTTCGTTAAAGGAGGTCTATTAAGTGAAGAGTCTAGTGATGTTAAGCCTATTAAAGTGACCAACCCCATGAATGGAAAAACTATTGACCTTGGCTTTACTACTAAAAGTAAAACTAGTGTTAAATATGCAGAGATGTATAGAAAACCTAGATCACCTATTAGGAGCCAAAGGAATGTGAACGAGATGGGTATAATCAAATTAGACCTAGGTTTGTATCTAAAAAGGCTTGCTATACTTGTGTAAGTTTCATTCATTTATCTTATAACTGTCACAGTGGATACAATGTATCCGTTGACAAAAGTAAATCCACATTTGTCCATCAACCCTTAACCCAATCAAGACCTCTAGCTGCTAAAATTTCTCCTTATTTCTCCAAAGCAACTAATGTTCAAGGTCAATGAACCTTTCATAAGACTCAAACTTGGTCTAAAAAACAATGGGTTCCTGTAGAAAACCCTAATCTAGCCTCCGACAAGGCATTTTTACATGCTGACAGGAACAATGTAGCCACTGACAACCCTAGATTTGGCATAACCATGAAAAAATTAGATGCTGTCAGACCATATGTTAGACCATACACTATGAGGTACTTGGGACACAAGGGTCAAGGGTCTAAGGCATCATCTAGTTTAGCTTAGAAACCTAAACAAGAACAAAATTCTACTTTTGAGGGTGTTTCAGTTATAGATTTAAATATCTTGAGAAGGTTACCACTAGAACCATTAGAACTAGTTGGATGTTTAGGACTCAAAGGAATGAACAGGGGTATGTGTTTAGGAATAAGGCCAGTCTAGTTGAACAACTAGACATATCTAAGTCTGACAAGGCTTGATCTCTAAAGAAAACTAATTTGTTTTCTTTATGTGTAGGGTATCCCACAACAGGTTAATGATAAAGGTTATTGGGATAATGGATGCTCAAGGCACATGCATTGTTGGTCTTTCCCCTGTTAATAGTTTTATCCACTGTCATGTTATCTCTACCCACTGTCGTGGGAAATGTAGCATCTAGTGATATGTTTTTATGGTTTTTATCTAACAATGCAGGTTAGTGAAGCAATATGGTGTGGTTGTTGCTCACTGATGGATTTCAAGGTAACAAATCTTTATTTATGATGGTTGGAATATTTACATTCCTATCTTGAAATAATTTTTTTTTTCACATATATTTTTTAAAGCATTCTCATCATAGTTTAAGGGGAGGTTTAGGACAACCTTTAGGCTCTTAAGTATTCTTAGAATACTCTAATCACAATTCTAGATTGTATCCACTGGTGAGTGAGAGTTAGAAATTAGGATGCCACATTTTTATAAATTTGGTGGAAATTCTAAACCTCGAGGCACTGTAGCATGCACGTTATTCACTTTGCATGCGTGCTGCCAAGACCTTTTGACCTAGATTTGGTATTGGTCGGATAGGAGACTTGGGCTATATATTTTTGGCTTACCTGGGAGTTACAAAGAGTTTATACAAGATAACTTCAGTCTTAAGGATTGTGTAAGTAAGGGACACTTGAGGACAATTATGTCTATCTTGCTTAAGCAAGTATGTATGATTGGACAGTGCTTGTGATGCTCACTCATTTAGGGAAAAGGTTATTTTCTTTAGGATTAAAGTCTTTGATAAGGGCTTTTTATCTTTTGTTACTTTTTATTTTTAGCCTCTAACCATAGCATTTTAATCCGCTGACCAAAACATTTTAGCCACAGACAAATCCATTTTACACGCTGACAAATATAGCCGTTGCCCTTGACAAAGTTTTGATCGTTGAAAAACACTGGGTCCCACCTAGTTGTTATTTTTAGGATATTATGAGCCGTAATTTTTGGGTAGTGGTTATTTAATTTAATTGGTATGAGATAAGTTCATTTTTTCAAAGATTTGCATGATTACTTTTTGAGAAATTTTCTCACTTACCTCTATTTTCAACCAATCACATCCCACGTTTTTCTACATACTCGGATCACCCTATCATGCACAAGGAAACTTTCTTATCACCTACATACTAACCTTTACCTTCATTCAAATCTTTCTTACATTCATCAACAGCGCCTAAGCTTAAACCTGTTGATGTTGTCTTAGAGTTCAAGGATCAACATAATATGATTGCTTATTTGATTGTTGATGATAGACATCATCCTCAATACACACAAATGATAGAGTATTTGTTGGCTTACAATTTAAGGTATGCACTTACACATGCTCCTATCATTCCTAACACACATCAAGAAGTTTTGGAACACTGCCACTTCTAAAACCGTTGATGGAGTGATTACAACAGAAGGCATTATCCATGGGAAACAATGGGTGGTTACTGAAGCTTTGATACGTCAAGCCTTGCATCTTGATGATGTTGATGGTATAATCACCCTTTCTAAAGATGTGCTACATGAGGGGCTTTAAGGCTTGGGTTATACTCTTCCACCTATAGGGAAGATTAACAAATACTCAAAAGGTCAGTTTCCCCCAGCTTGGAAGTTTTTAACACATGTCCTTCTTCAGTGTCTTAGTCCCAAATGCTCTTCATTCAATGAAATCAACCGTTCAATCGATAACGCTCTTGTTTGTTTAGCAACTGGGCAACACTATAATTTTTCAAAAATGATTTTTGAAGGCATGTTGCATAATAAGGGAAGCAAGATGACTCTTGCTTACCCTAGGTTTTTACAAATGGTTTTTGCTTTACAAGAAGACTATGGCAGGGATCATGAACACTTTTATGAGATCCCTGTCCAAAAGAAGAAGCTTTTAATCACCTTGAACACAACCCTATATGAACCTTTGCCATTGACACCACCCATGTTGGCTGTTATTGAAGCTGCCTTACACCAACCAGACCCACAACCAGAACCACAACCAACATCCCAACCAGAACCCCAAACAGACTCTCTACCATAACAAAAACAAGATCAACCATCCCAATCCCCTGACCCCATCATTGACATGACTCTTGATCAGTCCGATCCTTCAATTCCAGCCACTGACATTAATATGTCAGCCACTGACACTAGCTTTTAGACGCTGACACCATTCATGCAGACCCACACACCTCCTCAGACTCCCCACCACAAGACTTCCATTTAGCCAAATGCCAAAGGACTGTTGGGGTGTTCTCCCTTAGTGGTCCTAGCCATGTAGCAGAGAGAACCACTACCACTGGTGTGGTTAGTGATATGGATGTGGCTTGATCTATTGCCCTTGATGCAGGTTAAGACAGGTCCAATGTAGATAAGCCCACATCCATGCCCCATGATTCTTCATTTAGGATTCAGTTCTCTCATGTGGAGGAGGGCAATATGCAACCAATGACTCCTATTGAATTGACGGTACTCTACATTAGCTTGCAAAAGCAAAATGTAAAGCTTTTACAGAAGCTTACAGATCAAGACCTTGAACTCAATTATTTGAGGGAGAGAATCATTAGGTTAGAACAGAGAAGGAGGCTTGTTGTAGAGTCCTCAAGTGATACTAGGGAGGATTCTTACAAAAGGGAGGATGAACCTACAGAGCCCTTTATTTTGAGTGATAAGAGTTCCAAAGAAGGTTCTTTTGGTGACAAGGAGGTAGATGCTGTACTTACAGGTTTGAAGGAACAAGGGCAGTTTGATTCTTCAAAGGTGACACCCAAGTAACTATCCTTTGTAGAATTGATGTCGCAGCAAGAAAGTGTGCTTTCAGGTTCAACCACTGACAAGACCAATCAACCCGCTGACACTTCCTCTACAGCCACTGACAAACCCACATGTATCATTGGTGTATCCCAACCACCTTTGATAATTAGAGAGACTTCTACTTAGGTATCCACAACTACTTTACCAATCATAGATCCATTGGAAAAAGGTAAAACAGTATTGGTGGAGGTGCAAATTTTAAAGAAGAGTGCTCAAGAAGCTTTTGATCATCAATATGCACTCCAAATGCAGGAAGAGGAAAGGCATAAGCCTAAAAAAGTTAGTATTGAAGCCCCAATAGTCACTTCAGAATCTGAGAGTGGAAGTGATGAGGAAGAGAGTAGTGGACATGGTTCAACTGTTGATGCTGATGATGAACCAGAGAAGTTGAAGTATGGTGATGATGAGCTTGCCAATGAGAAATTGAGGCAACTTAAACTACAAGTTGATTTTGATGCGCCTTAAGTTGCTGAGATGTTTCACAGGTATGAAGCAACATCCATGGATGACCCAACCATTACATTATCTATGAAGAGCTGGGCGTTGGAATTGTTGATGAGAATTCAGCATGATGTTAAGGTAATCTTGGCGAATAAGGCTTCCAAAGAGGGAGTTATACTACTTGTTACTCAGAGGTCACCAAGCAGGTTGGACATATAGGTAGTTGAAGACTTTGTCTTATGATCAGTTGGAAGATTTGGCTTATCTTATTTGGCAACAAGTTAGTGAACGCAATACACATTTACAGTTGTCTGCTAAAAGGCAAGAGGAGATTAAGGAGAAGATAAGGATCAAGAAGGCCTCAATTACACCTAGACTTGTGAAGAAAATAGTAAAATTTCTGTTTCCAGAGTTTAGTCCATATGATCCAAGATTCAATGAAGGTGTCTTGAAGAAGAACTTGGAACTTTCTCCTTTGGAAGTTGGGTGACATCGCTGCTGTGGTACCCCTAGATTTCAGAAACCCTATTATCAAGTATGAAGAAGATTCAACAACAGGTTTCTGGAAAGTAACAAGATATGGGGATAAGGTACATGTATTTTCCTCACTTATGTCTCTGTTTGGAAGTATTGATAGAGAGGACTTGGAAACTCTTTGGAGTTTAATGAAGGAGAAATATGAGGCTGAAGCTCTTTCGTCTTTGAATGGAATAAAGATATGGTTAATATTCAAGAGAATGTTTGATCATGATGAGGCTGATCCAGTTTGGCTAGATTTGGAATATTTGAGTACGTTGGAGTGGCGTTTGTATTCAGCTTTTGGAATATACCATCTCCACACAACAAAGTTTTCAGAATTCTTGTTGGTTGATAGGGAGTACCCACTATCACAAGAAGTTTTGAAGAAGATAAGCACCAAGCTGAAGGTGGATTATACAGTGGTGTAGAGTTGACTTGATGAGATTTCTTCTCACTCAAATACAAGAATAGGTTTTATTTATAAGAATCCTCTGTATATTTTGCTTTTATTCAGACGCTTGATGTTTTGAATAACTATCAAGTTTAGGGGAGGACTGTTGGGAATAAAATTTACTAAGTCTTCTAGCCGCTGACAAATGGATTCTAGACGCTGACAAGTCAAAGTTATTCTAGACGCAGACATGAAGAATCAAGGCGCTAACAAAGAGAATCCTAGCCACATATAGAATAGTTAGTCAACGCATTTTTTAAGTTAGGAAGATGTATACGAATATTGTATTTCTTGTGTTTATCTGTTTAAATATCTTCCTAATATAGTTGATACGTAGCTTAATGTTCAAGGCTCCTTATGTGTATAAAAGGAGACCTTATGGTTTAGGGTTTGATAACACTTTCAATAGTTTTGTAAGTCGTGATTATTGATAATCAAAGTTGAAAGTTTGGTATACGTTTGTTCTTTGTTCTAAGTATTAACTCCGCATAGTACTTAGATTGTTTCATACACAAAGTTTCTCTATGTATTACACTTGATTTATTCTCGTTAATATAAAGCTTAACCGATCTAAGTTTGGGATCAACATTCACTTAATCAACAAGCTCCTTCGAGATGGAGAAACTTTATACTTTGCTTACACCAATTTCTGACTCTAAGCTAAAAGTAGAGCCTAAATCTTAGCTAGGAGTAATCTACACCAATATACTTTAAGGGGCAAGTATTAACTAAAATACATACACAACTTCCAATTATACACCAATTTGGATTTTCACAAATACTACACACAATGAATGAAAGAATGATTTAGATCATGACTAGATCTTGAACTTGACACAACACTTCAATGATTATATTGTCCTTCTCTTTGCACTTTAGAGGATTAGAGGATTGAGGAAAGAATCACTTCTTCAAAAAGATTAATAAAACAAATAATCAAGGGTTTGAGAGACTAAAAAATTGTTTGGAACTTAGAAACTGTGTGCAAAGATGTGCTTTCAAAAGCTAGAAATGAGCCACTATTTATAAGATAAGAAGTAGCAACGGCTAGTCTGGCCACAATTCGATAATGGTCCTACTATGTTTGTAGACTACGCTCTTTTTTGTCCTTTAGTGGTGAAAGCTTGTCTAGGCAGGTTATAATCCCCAAGGGAATATCCAACAAGCATTTGCATTTAAATAAAACATTTTCTTAAAAGTAAAGTAAATTTAAAAATAGTTTGTCACTTTTAAATAAAAGTGAGTTTTTTGAAAATAATTAATCTTTGATCACTTAATTAGGTTAATGACTTGTTTATTCATACCTTAAGTGATTTTAATTGAAATGGAAGATTTACACTCGAAAATTCGATATTCTTTGTTTTTGTTAAATGCTTGTTTTTATATATTTTCGTAATTAAAACAAAGCAAAACCAATCAATGCAAGTAACGTTTTTAGACATCGTTTGCATTAACAATATTCAGCACCTAAACATGTTATCGAACTTTGGCTTCAAATTTAATTTTTTTATGACCATGTTGATCGCGTTGCTAAATAAGCCATCAACCATGCGGCCGGTGGAAGACTCCTCAAGCATAGCTCCAACGACTCTTGGAAAATCATTGAGAACCTCACTTTTTATGAAAATCATCCAAGAGATTCCGCCAAACCGGTCAAGGCTATCTCAAAGCCTCAAGATGCCCTGAGAACACCTGACCGTCTTCTTAGTGAGCTTGAAAACAAAGTATATCTTTAACGGAAGCTCACTTAGCCCCTACCTCGCCAACCCATATAAACAAAGTATCCTATAAATGCAATTTTTACGGTGGTACACACTACACTCAATATTGTGTGGAAAACCCCGAACAAGCTCATGTTGATTACGCATCTTCGTGTACCGATGAAGGGGGAAATAAGTGGTCTACTTTTATACCCGGGCTTAATAACTTAGGTGATTCTTGTAACTCTTCTTGGAGAAATCGCTGAAATTTATGTAGAAGCAACCTCAAAACTTCTAGAGAAATTTATTTCATCTTATAGGATCCACTAGCTTATTAAACATATTTATCTCATTGTTATTCATTTCACCTTTAGTAAAAGAATAAAAAAACCCCTTCACATCTCATTTTCTTTAATTCATTGCTATCACAACACCATACCCCACCGAGATACCCGATTGTAGCCAAGGTCTTTCATGGTTCCATTGCTGAGTTAGGTTCAATGCGTAAGACCACCTCCGCGAGCACTGATAGGAAGGATAATAAAGCGTGCACTTGTTAGTATCGATAAACTTAAGAAAAACTCTTATATATATGATGTGTCTTTTTGTTTGTGGATACATATAAAAAAGAGTATTCAAAAGTAAAATTTCAAAAATACGCCTATAAAATAACCAAATACTATTTATTGAATTGTCTTTTGTGTGTCTACATAATGAAGATTGTCAATGTATTTATCACATATACATGGCTTATTAAACAAAAAAACCTAAACCTAATGAATCCAATCCCACAATCGGGTTTAGGCCACATCTAACCATCTAATACTCCTTCGCAGTTTGAACGACAATTTTTCGGATAGACAAACTGGAATGAATGTTGAAATCTGTTTCTTTTTTTCCTAATCTTCTTTTTTTTGCTTGAGTGGAAGCATAACTGTTATTAGCGGCATAGTTGCTTATTGCTTACGACATCCTCCTTTGCGTGGCTTGCTTTTCTTTTAGAATGGAGCAGCAATTTAATGATCAATTTTTATTTTCATCGATAATGATTTTCGACAACGAACACAAATAGACGGTGAAGAAAAACAATATGATTGACCAAAGGTGACTCAACATATTTTTTTACGGCTAGGGTTTAGGGTTTATGCAATGGGTATGAAAGACAAATTCCTAATAAAAGAAAAAGCAACAAAGCGGAAAATAACGAGGATCGCTCTAGATCACTAACATGTAGGCGGATAACAGAAGGATGAGAAATTTTGTTGATGGATCTAAAATAGATTTGATACCATGTAAAATACCAAAAAGATATATTATTGAATTGTGTTTTGTGTGATTACATAATGAATACTACCCATATATTTATAAAATATACATGACTTATTAAAAAAGGAAACCTAAACCTAATGAAACCAAACTCACGATCGGGTTTGAGCCACACCTAACCATCTAATAAGATCATAATTAGTTTATGAAAAAAATATAAAGCTAATAATCATAGCCATAGACACAATTAAATCTTTTGCGCACAGGTACAATAATTCAATATGTTATTTCAAGACAAATGTACCAATTATGTAATGTAGTTATGTAAACAAAGCATTATTGTCAATATGTATGATTATGTGTATAGATCATAAATCGCATCAAACTACATCTCCATTAAATGTATAAATGGTTTACGCAAACAAAACATATATGTGGTGTTGAGTCCTATTGATCGTTCGACTCAATGGTTATTAACCATATATCTAGGTTTGATCATCGTTCATATGATAACATAGCGGAAAAGAACAATGATCATGACAAGGTGTTTAGGCACAAAGACACGAATTAAAACAATTGGGATGTTCATTATATTAATAACAAACATCCACTAGACGTGTATACATTGAATCCCACGTCTAGTGCGACACACACTTTAGGTTTACATTGTGAATGAATGATATATGATATAAAACCTACGACCTATGTTTTCTTTATATACTAGAAAACATAGCTTACAAAGAAAGCTAAAGTAATAAAAAGACTCCAACGGCTTGTTCTTTTGCAACTTGTACTTTTTAGCCCTTGTCTTCTTATTTTGTTGTGTTTTGACTTATCAACTCAATAATTTGACCCAACAATCTTCCCCTAGTTGATGATGTCAAAACACTCCTCTTAAGCATGAATCCTTTGTATGTAGTACATGATCTCCAAGAAGCTTCCCCTTAAGTATAGCACATATTCTTCCCCTTTTTGACACATCAATAGGGAATATGTGAAAGTATGCAATCTTGTAGATTCTCCAAAAGTAGGCTCTGTGTAATGATCCTGAAGAAAAATAACTTAAAGTAGTCTTGATGTAGAAGTAAAATAACCACAAACCTATGTTCCATGTCTTGTTTATCCATGTGATGAAGAACTTATACCAGGTGTTAAAAATATAAGTAGACCTCGATCCCTTGTCAATATTCTCATCCTTTGTGAGACACTGAGCACGATAATGTAACTCCTTCAAGTGTTTATGACAAGTCTTCGTCACCAACTATGTAAGTACGAACAAGTTACCTTTAAAGTCAGTGGCTGGAAGTCCATGACTTTAAGATATGATAGAACACAAACTCGCGAAAATCTTCTTCAATCATCAAACTTCCATAAGAATTCTTCCCCTTAAGCTAACACTTCTTCAAGAAAAAAACTTAATCTTCATATCATATGTAAAAGTGATAAGACGGATAACTCTTTTACAAGGCTACCCCGATTACATAATCAAATCCAATAAATTAACTCACGAATTGTTGCTAACTCGCATTAAAATCATTAATCCATTTAAAAATATCCGAGCCATAAATATCAACTTGATATTCTAAATTATAACGGAGATTCCATGTACCTTATGTGTGTATATACCTTCTTTTTGTGTGCTTAAAACGTACCCATTTTCTCAAACATCAGCAAACAGTGTGTTATCCAATATCTCTTCTGTCCAATATCTTTGGTAGATGTATTGTCCAATATCGGACAATACGTGTCAGCGTTGAAGTACATATATCGGACGACACTGTCAACTCCATCAGTGTTGACTTATTCCTGTCAGCGTCGAAACCCTTCCTGTCAGCGCCCAAATAACAAACGTCAGCGCCAACCTATAATCCTGTCAGCGTCCATTCTTATCAGCGTTTAAAACTTTGTCAACGTCCAAAATACGAACATCAGCGTCTACATAATAACCTTGCACCATGTGAATGTCAACGTGAATATCCAATCAGAAGCCTCCCATCGTGTGAACACATAAATTCTGACCAATGAGGAACGAGCCCCACGAGAACAAACCTAGACCCGCATGTAGAGGATACACGTTTATAACGAATATTAGGGTTTTCTATTGCACCGTGTGAATGCAACTAGGTCATCCAATCAGAATCAATACCTCGTGTGAACACACCATCCTTAAACCAATAGGAATTGAAGGCTCACGCTTATACAGAGAATAAGCATGTATAGGATCAAAACTTATAACAAATTAGGGTTTAAGCCGTGGCCGTGTGAATGCTAGATTTCCACCAATCAAACATGTCAAACCGTGTGAACACAAGGGCTAAGAACCAATAGAAACACTTCTTATGTACCGTGTGAACACACATGGTTTTAACCAATCACGTCTGAGGATCCGTGTGAATGAAAGTTTGAAGACCAATGAGAAACGAATGATGAACTTTAGCCACGAATCTGCATTAATCTTCACGTCTGCAACAACGATCTAGGGTTTGGAGTTTTGAGCACTGAAACCCTAATTAGGGTTTGTAAATAACCACCTTAGATCGTATATCTTCACACGTTTTAACAGCCACCAATTTCAATTCTTCCTGCTTTTTAAGTAGATCTAGGGTTTGAAGAACCCTAGTTCATGATTTCATGTGAAAGCAGAAAACTGAAAATTTTCCATCAGCCAACTTCGACACTTAATAACTTTTGCCTGGGGATAAAACTCGACAATCCCTCCGGTGGATGTTTAGATCTATATATGTAGAACACATATCTAAAATTTCGTGACGATCCAACGGTTAGATCAAAAGTTATGACCTTCTGAATACTGCTGCGCACACAAAAACGTCCAGAAAAATCCAATACGAATTTTTCTTCTTTACCATACACGAACACCTCGTCGTACCTAGATATCAAGAGCCTTAGGCTCTGATACCAATTGTTGATCCCTACAATCGTTCGACTCAATGGTTAGGAACCATATATCTAGGTTTGATCATCGTTCATATGATAACATAGCGGAAAAGAACAATGATCATGACAAGGTGTTTAGGCACAAAGACACGAATTAAAACAATTGGGATGTTCATTATATTAATAACAAACATCCACTAGACGTGTATACATTGAATCCCACGTCTAGTGCGACACACACTTTAGGTTTACATTGTGAATGAATGATATATGATATAAAACCTACGACCTATGTTTTCTTTATATACTAGAAAACATAGCTTACAAAGAAAGCTAAAGTAATAAAAAGACTCCAACGGCTTGTTCTTTTGCAACTTGTACTTTTTAGCCCTTGTCTTCTTATTTTGTTGTGTTTTGACTTATCAACTCAATAATTTGACCCAACATGTGGGAGAATAAAAAATTTAGAGGGTTCAGGATATTTGGAGGAACCCGATAAATGTTGATCGCGTAATGTAATTTTTTATAAAAGGTCTCGAGTTTTTCAAAATTAACTTGGTCTCAAAATTTTGGGTCATGCTAATATTACTTACTTTACTAATATGTTACACACAAAAAGGTTGAATACCATCAAATCAAAACTAGAAAAACAACAAAACTAAAAAAACCATCGCGTAATAGGTCAAACATAAAAATTTCGGATATCTGAGTTGTAAACATATATCCAAAGTTTTGAATATCTAGTTGAATAAGCTAATTAAAATAATGGGTCTAACTAAATTTTGGATATGTGGATTAAAATTCGTATATCTAAAATTTTGTATATTTGAATTAAAATTAACTAAAATTTTAGATATATGAAATTTTCAACATCTGAACTGAATTTTTTTGGATGCTTTGAATTAAAAGAACTTTTTGTTTGGAGTTTGTTGTAGCTAAAAATCGCCTCATACCGCCATATACTTAACAAGAAGCTTGTTTAATCTATTCAATCCGTGTAATCTATTGAACCCGTCAACCCAAGTATAGATATGAGTTTAATGGGCCATGTTCAGGTTATATGTAAATAGGTTAGCGTTGACATACGTAGGTTCAAGTTGAGGTTTTTTGACCGCCAATCTGTCAACCCGAAGCGCTAATTCGAACCCGACCCGAATTTATACCTAGTTATAAATTATAATTCCATCTAACACTATTTGAGAAACGTGAATAAATACTAACATTCACCTTTGGTGAATGTTATCACTAAAAATGTGTATTTGGGGATTCTCTTATTTATAATGACTAATCTGTTATTTAGATGGAAGTAATCATCGAGGATAGGGTGAGAACATTGGAGAAGAAGTTCTTTACAGAATATGCATGATTAAGCTTCAAGAGGGTGTCGAAGGTACCTTTAGGATGGAATGAAACTACAAGGGAGCATTAGACCTAGTCCATCAAGAATGTGCTATTGAGTCGGTTTAGCATAAAACACCACACGACATGTGATGTATGTAAACAATAAGTCATGAACTTGCCTGCTACACTTTTGCGGTTACCAAGATCTCGAAGTCTTATCCATGGAAATAAAGTTATGCTTCAAAATGATTCACCAACAAACGGGGTAATAGAATTGATACATTTTTAATTTAACTTTTTCAGCATATATATACCTAACAGTGTGAAGTGGTTTATCAGGGTATGACAACAGATGCTTATGATTATGATCATGAGCATCAATTCTGCTTATGGATGCAACTTTTTGCATGTCAATCATAAATCATTAACCTCTTTAATCTTAGAAGCATTCCTGATATCTTGAACTTGTAAAAGGTAGGAGAAATGAGGATTCATGAAATTATTGTATATGTGTCGTTTTGTTGCATGCATGGTCTCCTTACATCCATGACAACGATGACAATGTGTAATTTCATTTCTTCCTTTTGATATTTATTTACTTATATCCTAAAAAGAATAAAACAATTTTTATATGCAAATTAATAACAAATTAATTATGTTTATTGCAATTTATGTGTGGCTGAAATAAGGTACGCATGGGTGTATGCAGCACTTTAGTTCCTTCTAGTGAATAGTTTTGCATATGTACTTGTTCAAAAAAAAAGTTTTGCATATGTCTTCTATTAAACGATAAATGTTTCAAGCAATTTATTCTTAGTTTTTCTTTTCTTTTATCTTAGATTTAACATAGTAATTTTACTATCACAAGTCAAATATTTACTACTCCGTAAGTGTTCTCTTTAACTTTTTTGAGTCTTTTTAATACAACCTTGACCATAAATTATATGAATGGATTAGGATTTAAATGTATTTTCATCGATATAATTTATATCAAGTATTATATAACACAAATAAATATATGTATGGTTAAAGTTGAACAAGAAAGACTAAAAATAATACAAGTGGATACTTATTATGAGATAAATGAACTAATTGTAGCTAGAATTATAAAACTTGACCTTTTAACTATATGTGTGATATATGTAGCTTCATATGACTGTGATTTTATCACTATTGCTTGCTACATTCACTTGTTTTGGTGGTGCTATGTGTGGAATTAGGATCATTAACCTATTACTAAAACGGAGGCAAATTAGGGTTAACCAACTTCGTGAGAGAGACATTGAATAACCTCAGGAATTGAGCGAGGTGCGCGACACCCCATGGCACCAAAAAATAGGGACACCTTCTTGATGTTTAAAATGTACATGTTTATTTTTTGGTGTGTGTTATGTTTGATCAAGTCTATTTGTTTAAATATAATTGTTAGTTTTTTGATTATATTTCTAAGGACATTTAATATGGTGGTTATGAAATGATGAAGAGGTATATGAGCTTGTAAACTAAAGTAGGTATCCGGAATTTAAATAACTTAAAGAGTTTGTCAATAAATAGTTATACAACAAACTTGGATATCCGAATTTTTCAATGATGATTTTATGTTAGATGCATTATTTTAGGTAACTTTTCTTAATTTGCATATCTGAAATTACGAATAAATTTTTTATTTATTCGAATAACCAAAATTTCATATTAAATAATACTTATGTGACACAAATATTTGGATAAGATTTACTTTAAACCATTAATTCTCTATTTTCAAATCACATAATATATTTTAAATATTCAATTGAAACTTCCCCATAATGTCTTTTTTGTTGTAAAATAACAAGTGAATAATAATAAGTTGATCTTTAATAGTGCTTATGATATTTTTAAGTTACACTTTTCAATAATTCTAGTCCAAAACATCTCATCATAACTAAGTATGTACCCTTACCCCTTTATCAGACAAAATTTTGCCATAATGATGCGCCTCCTCTGCATGTTTAGAAACATAAAATGTGCGGACCACCTACAATAAAACCTTTAGAGAATTGAAGCATCTATAAAACAGTTATAACCATAAGAAATAACTTGGCATATATTACTTACACAGCTCCGGATGGTGTCATGTTTCTGATCACATTCTTTGATGCGCTATATTCCTATACCTCATACGCCACAACATCAAGAGCCTGATATGTATCCTACATGTATATTTCAAAATATATACAGTTATGGAATAGTATCTATATATTTGTTTTATGTTTTCGCATAAAACTTCTAAATCAATGCTTTTTTACAAGAATATTGGATCCAACATCCTATACGTTCGCATTCTGCTCTCGAACTGCTTGAAGACGAGTCTTTTAGTGGTGTCCTTCGGATTATTCCTGCTACTCCAACAGATGATCACGAAACGCGTCATACCCTAAGATATAACGTTCATGGAAATTGTTTTTACGCTAACAAAGCATTACGAATGTGAATACCACGTGGTTCGACTATGTTCTTTCATTAAGATTGATAAACATTATGGATATTTGTGTGAGATAAATAACATTTCACCCCATTTTTTGTTCGCCTAATCGATGTTTTAATAATAATTATAATTTATATATTAGGAGAAGGCAAACGGGCAACAAGCTGCGCCGCTAGCCTTTTTTTATAGCAAAACCAAGTCTATTAAATACAACGTTTGTAGATTTAGGAGTCAAAACATTACTATTAAATACAATGTTTTAATTAGGCATTTAAGCTCGTGTTGTTAGATACTATGCACGCCTAAATCAGCATTGCACCGTTTAAAATTGCCATTTGGGCCACTTGTGGTTTTTTAACCAAATCAAGGAAAATAGGAAAATTTAACTAAAAATCATTTGTGTTTTAATAAATTAATTTAGCAAACACATAAACAATTAATTGTTAAGTTAATTAAGTATAAGTTAATAAAATTATATTTTCTTAGAGTATTATCATGAATTACTTAAAGTTGAAGGTACTAGATGCCCCACTTTACTAAGTTTGTGTATGATATAACAAACCAAATGTCGAGTTCTAATCCTAAGCAAGAACCAATCTTTGTCGCTCATCTTCTTTTCCAACACAAGGCTAAATGTCGAGTCCTAATCTAAAGCTAGAATCAATCTTCATCCCCCATCTTCTTTTCCGACACAAGGTTAGATGTCGAGTCCTAATCCAAAGCTAGAACCAATCTTCATTACTCTTCACATTCAAGTTAAATGAGAACTCACAAGAATACACATACACATAATCACATCATTTTGTAGTTTAGTGAGAACTAACACACAAGACATATTACAGAACAATAAAAATCCAAGTATACACATATAACTTTGATCTACACACGACAAATTCAAGTATACACAAATACATTGGATCTATACAAGACTAAAATGAACAAAATGATAAACATGACTAGATATAAGAAAGGATGATCTTCATCAAGGCTTCATATTTTATCACATCACAGATGTGTGAGTGATCTTCTCTTTGGACAAGAAAATAAGGGGATCAAGAGGATAATCAAGTAATCATACTTAACAAATTAAGTGATCATTTACTAATGATTGGACACATAGAAAGAATATAAGAAGTAGAAAACTGTCCAAAAAGGTTCATTTTGGATAAATAATCCGCTATTTATAAGAGACAATCTATAACGGCTCCCTGGGCGCGGCTCAATAAATGGGCTGGCAGCTCAATATTGATATTGAGCCGCAGGCACCTATACTGAGTCGTGGGCTCTAGAGCCGCTCTTTTTTGTCCTTTAGTGGGGAAATACCATCTAGTGAAGTTACATTGAGGGTATATTCTTAGGTCATTTGGAATATGGCAAATTTAAATTTCTATTTTTTATTTTAATAAAACATTTTCTTAAAAATAAAGTTTATTAAAATATTTTGTCACATTTGTATAAATGTGAGTTTTGAGATTAATCATTTTCTATGATCACTAAGCATGTATAAGATATGTTTGTGTAAGATTTAAATGATTATTACCTTGATGATAGTGTTTGTTGAATATTTCATCTTTCAATTATCTTTGACGATAAAAGTTTTAACACTTTGTAGTGATCAAAACTAAGAAAGATTAGTTATTACAAATAATGTTTTTAGCCATTTGTTGCATTAACAATCTCCCTTTTTTATTACGACAAACTATAAACTCATTGTAAAAACAAATGTTTTCGAATTATTAACGAGTTTATCAATATCATTTCTCCCTCTTTTGCTGAAGCAAAAATGTAGTACAAATCTTTGAATAAGAGAAGAATCAACTTTGCTAGTAGCCCCCCTGGTGTTTAATCCCCCAAGTTTGGGGCACCAAGTGATCGAGCTATAGTGAAAAGCTACATACAAAGGTTAGTAGATAGAAAAGAAACACCAATGTAAATGCAATAGTCATTACCCACCAAATAACTTGAGAGGGAGAAAGAAAAGAAATCCCAAATTATAGAGTGAGTATTTGCTAAGTATGTCCAAGGAGAGTAATTTGACAAGCTCAAATCTAAAATTGTTGGAATAAAGGTAGAAAAGAAACATACAACAATTTGAAGATATAATGTCAAAGGGTTAAAAGCATAAATATTTTAGAATCATCCAAGAAATTCAAAGTTTAACCAATATCAACTCTCAACAATATATGTGATAAAAGAATTAGCAAAACAAGCAATAATACACATACCAATCATATTAGAATAAATATGGGATCACATACAACAAGAGATTCATATATGAAAATACGAATACAAAAGCAAGAAATAAGAATATAAACAACATAAGCATAACAACTATTCTAGTAGAAATAGTCCTCCAAGACCGCTTAGATTTTTATTTTAGACTCAAGTGATTAGAACACAACATGTGTTTTCACCGGTAAAATAAGACAAAGGCGCATTGTTAATGCAACCAATGCCTAAAAACATCATTAGTGTTAACTAATCTTTCTTAGTTTTGATCACGACAAAGTATAAAGACATTTATCGTCAAAGACAACCGAAAGAAGAATTATTCAACAAACAATATTATCAAGGTAATAATCATTTAAGTATTACACAAACATATCTTAATCATGTTTAGTGATCATAGAAAGTGATTAACATCAAAACCCACATTTATACAAATGTGACAAAGATTTTAATAAACTTTATTTTTAAGAAATTGTATTATTAAAATAGAAAATGAAAATTTGAATATAGCATATTCCACATGCCATAGGAATATTCTTTGAGGGTTTAAACTGCCCCATATAACATTTCCCCACTAAAATACTAAAAGGAGCGGAGTCTACTACCTGTGGTTCCTTAAGTAGCTAGGCGGTTCTTTAGTGATAATGAATCGTAGGCTATTTATTGAACCGCGCCCAGAGAGCCGTTATTTTTTTGTCTCTTATAAATAATGGATCATATTTTCATTTTCTAAGAACCTTTATGGACAAAATCTTTCTGCTTCTTATCTTCTTTCTATGTTCTTCAATCATTAGTAAGTGATCACTTAATTTGTTAAGTATGTTTACTTATGATTATCCTCTTGATCCTCTTCTTTACTTGTCCAAAGAGAAGATCACTCACACATTTGTGATGTGATTAAAGATGAAGCTTTGATGAAGATCATCCTTCCTTAGATCTAGTCATGTTCATCATTTTGTTTAATTGAGTCTTGTGTAGATCTAATGTTTTTGTGTATACTTGGATTAGTGTTGTGTTATTCCAATGTATTTGTGAATACTTAGATTAGTCTTGCGTAAATCCATTGTATATGTGTATACTTGGATTTGTCTTATGTAGATTCAAGTTACATGTGTATACTTAGATATGTGTTTTTGAGTTCTAATAAGTGTTGTGTGTTAGTTCTCACTAAACTACAAAGTGATGTGTGTATGTGTCTTGTGAGTTCTCAGTAAACTTGAAAGTGAAGAGTTGTGAAGATTGGTTCTAGGTTTAGATTTGGACTCGACATCTAGCCTTGTGTCAAAAAAGAAGATGGGCGACGAAGATTGGTTATAGCTTTCGATTAGAACTCGACATCTTTCCTTGTTTTGGAAAATGGTAAAGTAGGCGACATGTGTAGATTTGTCCTAGCTAAGATTATGTCTCGAATATTAGCTAAGTGTCTGAAAATAGTGTAAGCGACATTGTAAGGTTTTATCCGCCAACCATACATTTTGAATTCATCCAAAAGTTCATCAGCTTTAGAGGCCAGCTCTTCATGATTTTGGGTCACATCAGTGGTGAACATGTTGTACACATGAGTGACAAAACCTTTGAGAGTTTCATATAGAACCTTCTCAGTCACAGGCTTGGTGTCATCAAAAGTATCAGTCAGAACCACAGTCTTAGTCCCCATTAAAGAGGTGTCAAGGTGTGCCTCAAGAGAGGGCTTTGTAGTGGCCTCAGGGGAGGGCTACTTTTGTTCGGTTGCCTCAGGGGAGGGCTTTTGTTGAGCCTCAGGGGAGGGCTGAATGTCCTCGAACGTTGGAGGGGACTGTGACTTTTGACTTGATTGAGGTGGGTCCTGAGTGTCAGGTTCATCCCCAGCCGCAATCATCTCCTCGTCGTCACTGAAACCATGGAGTAGCTCCTTAGGCTCTTCTAGAAATGTAACAAAGTCTCCAAAGTTTAGTGACCTCTGTGTTTTGTCCAGCTCCCCTTCAAAAGAAGGTTTGCCTTGGTTTTGGTCACTCCCTGCCCCAAATTTTGAGGCTTGGGTTTTAGCCAACTAATACTCAGGGGCAGTTTGTGAAGGATCAATTTTGGAAGTAAGATCCCTATCAGCGAGGTGTTTTACCCGTGGGCGTCTCTCTGAGTCATGGGGATCAATGATTGTTCCCTTAGGCAAAGACTTTTGATTTAGTGTGCCTTCATCGGGAGTTGTGGAAGTAAGATTCCTACCAACGGGGTGTTTTACCCGTGAGCGTCCCTCTGGGTCTGAGGAATCAAGTTTGGGGTCCTCAGGCAAAGACTTTTGAGGTAGTGTGCCTTCATCGGATTGTGTGGCAGTAATAGGCCTATCCGCGAGGTGTTTTACCCGTGGGCGTCTCTTTGAGTCTTTGGCCTTGGTGGTGTCCTCAGGCAAAGGTTGTGATTTACGAATGCCCTCATCAGACTGAGTGGAAGGCATTCCCATAGGAGTAGGTTGTATTTTTCCCACTCCATCAAGAGGACCAGTAGTTTGGCCCGTCGACCCTGATTGTGATATATCAGGGCCTCCCGAAAGCTCTTTCCCTTGGGGTGTTGGAAGCTTGGTCTGAACAAGGGTAGTCTTTTTAGCCTTGGCCTTTTTTGGACGAGTCTCGGAACCCTCAGGGCCCTGTGTCATTGGGGGTTTGGTCTTTGACACAGTCTGAGGCTTTTTGTTCCCTTTCTTTGGAAAGAAAGGAATGGGAGACTTGGATGATTCACGACTGAACACCTCAGTCATGTGAGCCGTCAATTCAACGGGTTTGACTTCAGATGGGTTCTTTGAAAAGTTTGTGGCACTCAGGATTGGTAAGTTAAAAACATTAAAGTTTTCCTGAGTGCAAAGGGAACCCAGTAACCGTTCTAAGGCGCAAGATAGGAATCTTGGGTAAGATACATACTTTTGCCTGGACTCCTTCAGGAGCCTGGTTACGAGATCATTGTAAATGATCTCTCCTATGTCAATCTTCAGTCCATTTATGAGACTGTAGATTAGCATCTGCTGAGTAGAATTAACTTGCTTAGTAGATGGATAACTCCCACCGATCACCTGAATCACAAAAGTGACCAGGATTCTCCAAGCCATGGGGAAAGCAGTTTTTATCAATGGGGTTTTAGTTACAAGCAACTCAGGGACCCCGATTTCTTTTAAGCCTTTTTTAACTGACTCATTGTCAGGATATGCAACATACTTCCCATTATTATAATCGAGTCCACTAGCTTGACAAAAAGTTTTGTAGTCCAAAATCAATGGCGTTTTCCCATTGTTCACAGTGAACTCGATGACACAATCCTTATGCGATTTGGTCTCAGACCCCTGAGACCCTTCCGCCCCTTGAAGTATTGGGATTACAACCACAGCCGTGTACCACATTGTTTTTAAGATATTCATGGTAAAAGACTGAGGGGGTTTTGGTAAAAGCATCAGCCCAATCACAGTTTTTCAAAAATTTGCAAATAGGTTTATAGGCTGATACACTACTAGGGTAATTGAAATTTCCCCCATAGTTGTTTCATGCAAAATGGACTCCCTCGTTGATGAGGTGCTCGACCTGAGGGGCATATGTGATAGCCTTGGATAGTGCCATTTTTGAAAATAGTCAAAAGCTTTCTAAAAGGGCAATGGCACTTCTTTGATAATCAAACCAAGACTTGTTTCTTGTTATAACACACAAATGTTTCACCAAGTGACTTTATGTAAATCTTTTGCCTTGTTGAGAGGAATCAAAAAAATTACCAAGTAACTTTGATCACTTGTGTTATATAACTATGAAACGAGTGATTCGATGTGATTATCTTTTCGATGAAAACTTTTGTTAGAAACAATGGTTGAACACATACTTAACTTTTGACAGAAGATTTTGGCAGAATAAGTTTGCAAAAACTTTGTGTGTGTGTTATGATTTTGTGTGGGTATTTATAGACTCAGATGTGAAATAGAACTTATTTGATACAAATTCTAATTTTGAGATATTTTCACATCCGCATTTAATGAAATGTACAAGTGGTCCCCCTTAAATCTCAGCGACTGTTCCGTTTCTACACTTTTTCCGTTTTTTGCAGACATGACGTGGGGCCATGTGCAGTTTGAAAGGACATGCAGAAACGGATTTTGCTTGAAAAGGGAAAGCATTTAATGCTTAGTGGGATACTTGACATTATGTGACCCCTTGACTGGCTTGTTACATTAAATGCAAGGAATATTTGTTCCTCATTTAATATTGTGAATCACCATCCTAGGACATTAAGTAACTAAATCATTAGAGCATTTAGTAACATCATTTAATGTACTTTAGTGTCAAGGGATGAGAACAGTAAGATATATTTACCCAGGGAGAGAGATTAAGAATATACACTATACTGAATACCTTTTATCAGGGAGACTTATTAATCAATATTCAGCATACCAAGTTCAGCTTTCAGTCTTGTGAACGTTGGTTCATCTAATGGTTTTGTGAATATATCAGCTAGCTGATATTAAGTGGGAATGAAGTGTAATTCAATATCTCCTTTTAGAATGTGATCCCTGAGAAAGTGATATCTTATGTCAATGTGTTTAGTCCTTGAGTGTAGGATTGGATTGTTGGATATGGCAATTGCACTGGCGTTGTCACAAAAGATGGGGACTATTTTGTATTCAACATTATAGTCCCTGAGTTGACTTTTCATCCAAAGGATGTTTGCACAACAACTAGCAGCTGCCACATACTCAGCCTTAGCAGAGGACATTGCGACTGACTGCTGTTTCTTTGCACTCCAACATACTAGCTTGCCACCTAGGAATTGACATGCACCTGAGGTACTTTTTCTATCCATATTGCAACTAGCATAGTCGGAGTATGAGTATACTGAGATCGAAGCCTGAACAACGAGGATACCATAGACCCAGTGATGGAGTACCCTTCAGGTACTTGAAGATACATTTGACAGCAGTAAGGTGTGATTCTTTGGGATTGGCCTGATATCTAGCACATAGAATAGTTGAGAACTGAATGTCAGGCTTGGTTGCAGTTAGGTACATTAATGATCCAATCATTCCCCTGAATAAGGTTTGATTGACTAGTTTACCAGTGAGATCAGGATCTAAGTTGTTAGGGGGAACCATAGGAGTCTTGACTGAAGCACACTCAGAGATATAATATTTCTTAAGTATTTCTCTGGTGTATTTTTCTTGACAGACTGAGATCCCTTCGTCCCCCTGCTTGATTTGTAGTCCAAGAAAATATGTCAATTCACCCATCATACTCATTTCGAATTTCTTTGTCATAAGTTTTTCAAACTTTCTACAAAGATCATAATTGGTGGATCCGAATATGATGTCATCAACGTATATCTAGACTAGAAGAACGTTCTCCTTGGTTCTGAAGATAAACAAAGTGTTGTCTATCTTCCCCCTGATAAATTTGTTCATTATCAGGAAGGTAGAGAGAGTCTCATACCATGCCCTTGGTGCTTGTTTGAGTCCATATAGAGCTTTATCAAGTTTGCAGACATGGTGTGGGAACTCAGAACTCTCGAACCCAGGAGGCTGAACAACATAAACTTCTTCAGTGATCTTGCCATTCAGGAAGGCACTTTTCAGATCCATTTGAAATACTTTGAAGTTCATGTATGTGGCATAGGCAAGGAAGATCCTGATGGCTTCCATTCTTGCAACAGGGGCGATGGCTTCCATTCGAGCTGACCACACCCCTGAACAACCAACCTAGCCTTGTTTTTTTATTACAATTCCATTTTCACCAGTCTTGTTTTTGAAAACCCATTTTGTTCCAAGAGCTGATTTTCCTCTAGGAAGAGGAACAAGTTTCCAAACATTGTTTCTGAGGAATTGATTGAGTTCTTCTTGCATGGCCTCGACCCATCCTGGATGTGTCAGGGCCTCTGAAACCTTTTTGGGTTCAATTTCAGAAAAGGAAGTCAGCAAAAAGACACTCATGGACTGAGGCTGCTGTGAGTTTAGCAGCCTGACTACGTGTGAGCATCCCTTCAGATACATCACCAATTATATTTACCAGCTCAATATGTTGTTGTCTAGACCATCTGTCTCGAGGACATGGATTGGAGCTTGGGGATAATTGGTGGTTATCAGAGATTGGTTCTTCAGTACTGAGTACTAAATTGTTACTTCTCACTGATGTGTCTTCAGTGATTGGTTGATCATTACTTTCATCAATTGTCCCTTCAGTGTCTTCTTGAATTTGGGATCAGTTGATCCTTCATCCTGAGTTATTATTACTTCAGGGACATGTTGATTAGTAATGAGATTATCAATTGACCTGTTGTGAGGAGACACCGGAAAGGATATGTCAGCATCAGATTGATAATGTCTTGAGGGATTTTCATACTCATCAGGAGGATATCTTGATGAGTCATTAATCCCAATCTCTTCCATTGATTGATTTGTGAAGTTAATGGCATCCATACTTTCATCAAATGTGATAGGAAATGACTCCTCAACTTGTGTCTCCTAGTGTTAAACACTCTAAAGGCTTTGGAGACAAAAGTGTATCCAAGAAAGTATCCATCATCAGCTTTTGCGTCAAACTTTCCAAGGTGATCCTTTTGATTGTGAATGAACACAAGACACCCAAATACATGGAAATAGCTGATATCAGGAATCCTTTCCCTGAATATTTCATAAGGAGTCTTATCATGTCTTTTAACCAGTATGCTTCTGTTCTGAGTATAGCAAGCTATTTTCACAGCCTCAGAGAAAGATTAGATCCATTGAGCATGGCTCTTGCTGCTTCAATGAGAGTTCTATTCTTCCTTTCAGCCACACCATTTTGTTCTGGTGTGTAAGGAGAAGATAAGTTCTGAGAGATTCCTTTCTCATCACAAAAACTCTCGAGCTCATGGTTCCTGAATTCTGTCCCATTATCAGTTAGTATTTGTTTGACTTTGGTGTCATTTTGGTTTTCTACTTGCCTGATAAATGACATGATGAATTCAGGAGCCTGACTCTTCTTCTTAAGGAAGTATACTGTGACAATCCGTCAATTTATGATTGATATTTTATTCTCAATATTTATTTGAAAATATTAATTTTAATGTTATATTATGAATTCACTTATTTTTGGGAAGAAATTTGGATTTACGTCTTGAAGTAGCATCGACTACGTCTAAACCGGAGGATTCAACGTTACGTGCTTACGTTTACATACACCGTTTTGGTGACAGTCCGACATTTCAGAAAATAAATTTATCCGTGAATATTATTTTGAGATTTTAAATTTGTGTTGGTTCACAAACTCACAAATTTACGAGAAGAGATTAGGACTTACGATTTTAATTTAACGTCCTTTACGACTAAACCGGAAACCTTAGGATTACGTATTTACGTTTTCGAACTCCGTTTTTGATGAGACAATTTTTATTAGATTCGTTTTGTGTCATTGATTCATAATTTATAAAAACATTTTTCGTAAAATGACCCGAGGGCACGCGAATCGAGGAAACTAGAATCGAGGAATACCCGTAAATTAATGGGGATGGAACAAGTACATACTTGTCCCTCCCCTACACATGGCTAAACAAAGCTAACAACACCATGTGGTGTCAAGCTTACAAGATAAGCTAAGACACATGTCTTAGTTTACTTGTAAACTAGCAACCAACATCAAAACCACCACCTCAAACCATTTTCATTCATTTCAACACATGCAAACCACTAAACACTCTCCTCCCTCTCTCTAACATTCGTCACAAACTCAACCAAAACAACCCCCATTTGATCTTGATTCAACCATAAATCATATGTATAATTTACATATGATAAAAACCCATTGAAGTTATGAAGATTGGAGGTGATCTTTGTTGATCCCAAACTTAGATCGATTAAGCTTTGTGTAAACGAGATTAGATCAAGTACTACACGTAGAGAAACCTTTGCTTATGAATAAAGTAACAAAGTGTTATGCGGAATTAACACTTGATCTAAAACACAATGATGTTAAACAAACTTTCACTTGTATTAGAATAATCTTGTTGATTACAATGAAAGGTTTAACTTGCGAATACTATGAAAACTGATATTAAACATTAACCTAAAAGATCTTCTTTTATAGAACAAGAAGTCTTGTACAATAAGCTACGAATCAACTATTCTAGGTAAAGATAAACATAGAAAATACATTGTCGTTTCTATCCTTACTAGAAGTAATCTAGAATATAATAAACGTGTAGCTCACATCTTCCATCAGTGCTTGTCTTCAATGTCAACGCTTGACTTTATCTTGTCAACGCTTATGCTGTCAGCGTTCACTTTGCTCTTGTCAACGCTTAAGTTGTTCTTGTCAGCGTTCAAGTGTCCTGGCCTAAATTTATTCCCAACAATCCTCCCCTAAACTTGATATCCACTCTTATGATCAAGTTTCTGAATAAACATTAAGAACTTGGAGGAGTCTGACAAACCTTATCATATTGGTAATAAATAAATCTGATCAAATTCTTTGCCACGTCACTTGTATAGTCTATCTCCAACTGGGTGTCCTTCATCTTCTCCAAAACAGCCTTGGATATAAAATACTGAGCATCTACAAGTAAATACTCAACAAACTTTGTAGAACTCAAATGGTATACACCTGCAGCTGAATATAACCTCCATTGAAGACCACTGAGGTCATCTTCAAGATCCTTCCATATTTCAGGATCTTCTTCTTTTGTCCCACACATTCTTTTGAATGTGGTCCAAAGTTTTATTCCATTGGCTGAAGTTGGTGCTTCAGCCTCATACTTGGTCTCTAGTAACCTCCAAAGGTCTACCAAGTCTTCTCTGTCACAACTTGCAAATAAAGATATGAGAGTGGTAAAAGTGTGTACCTCCTTGCCAAATCTTCCAATTTTCCAGAATCCACATTCATCTTCCTCATAACTCACAATTGGATTCCTGGAATCTAGTGGTAACACATGCACCATATCTGAAGCTTCTAATGGGGAGAGCTTAAGGCTCTTTCTAATGATTGCTTCACTTGGATACAGTTGAGACATATCTTTTGGAAACTCAAGAACAAATCCCTTCTTCACTGGTCTAGGGACTATCATAGCTTTCTTGATTGCCATCTCTTCTGCAAGTTGCTCCTTTCTTTCATCTGAAAGAAGTCTGAAAGTGTTCTCTTCCTGCACTTTCACCCAAATAGGATAAGCCCTATGTTCCAACTCATCAAATGTCAAAGCCTTCAGCTTCTGATGTGTCCATCCAACTCCATGACATTTGAGCAACATAAAATAGAGCTTCCTTCTATCCCTTTTCAATTCAGAGAGAATGTTGCTTGCCCTGTACTTCAGCATCACCTTACAATCCTGCTGAACTCTAAGAAGAATTTCCAAACCCCATATCTGATCTGAAATGGTCAAGTCTGGATTATCCATGCAGCTTTCTTCCCAAGAATTGTACATCTGAACTACCTCTGGCATATCAAAATCAATTTGCAACTTCAAATCTCTCAGCCTTTCCTTAGCAAGCTCATCACCATACTCAAGTCTTTCTGGTTCAACAATCATCACACTTGAGTCTGAGCTAGCTCCATCACTTTCTTCTTCAGAAGTCACAACAAATGGTGACTTTTCCTTCTCACCTTGTTCCATCATTTGCTCAGCCAGTCTTCTATCAAATTCAATCTGAGCTGCATGCTTTGGAACAACTTCTTCTACCAACTTACCCTTACCCTTATCTGTTGATTCAATTGTTGGTAAGGTAGATGATAATACCTGAGTAGGAACATCTTTGATGATAGATGATGACTGGAATACATCACCTCCATATGCAGATCTGTCAACGCCCAAATTTCCTCTATCAGCGCCCAAAATATTTCTGTCAGCGTCCAAACTTTCCTTGTCAACGCCCAAATATTTTCCCTCAGCGCCTTGTGTAACCTCCCTCAACATATCTGTAAATGATAAATTTAAATTTGTTGGAGAGATTAAGGACGTATCAAAACCTTCTTGTTCCTTCAATGTAGTAAGAGCTTCAGCAATATCCAATGATTGACCATCTTGACTGCTCTTATCACTCAGATTTCTTGCTTCCTCCCCTTTGGAAGACTCCTCCATACCTCCCCTTGAATGAGCACTCTCCAAAACAACAATCCTCTCCCTCAATTCCTTGAGTTCAAGGCCTTGGTTACTGACAATTTGTACTAAGTCTGCATTTTGCTTTTGCAAGCTAATGCAGACAGCCGTCAATTCTAAAAGCGTCATTGGTTCCAGTCTGCCCTCTTCCAAAATGGGAATTTGACCTCCCAAGTTAGGTTCATTGGGCATGGATGAGGACTTAATTATGGTGGGACTGTCTTGGCCAGCTTCTAAGCCAGAACCAATAGTCCCAGCCTCATCCAGGTCACCAGCCACACTTGTGGTGGTGGTTCTCTCTGCTTCATGGCTAGGACCACCAGAGGAGAACACTCCAGCAGTCCTTTGGCGTTTAATCAACCTATATTCTGGTGGTGTGGAAGATGGTGTAGAAGATGGTGTAGATGTAGGGTGGTTAAGGGGTGTTTGGGATTGTGATGGTTGGGTGTCAACGTTGGAAATAGGCATATCAACGCCCACATTAGATGTGTCAGCGTCAAAGGGATTTTGGTCTATTTGCATTTGGTCAGGTGAGGGTAAAGGTTCAGGGATAGGTTCAAGTTGTGGTTGAGGGTCAATATGAGGTTGGGGGTCTGGTTGGGGTTGTGCTGCTGCAATAACAGCAAGCATGGCTGGGGTGAATGGTAGGTCTCTATGAGGTGGTGAATCCATCTTGGTAAAAATAGCCTTCTTTTGTTCAGGGATCTTATAAAAGTCATTGTGATCCCTTGAACAATATCTTTGAGCATCAAAAACCATTTGCAGAAAACGGGGATAAGCTAAAGTCATTTTTGTCCCCTTGTTTTTACACATTCCTTCAAAAATCATTTTAGACCAATTATAATTTTGCCCTGTTGCAATACACACAATAGCAGATGCAATGGATCTATTGATCTCATTGTGTGCAGTACATTTGGGACTCAAACATTGAAGGAGAATGTGAATTAGGTACTTCCAGGCTGGGGGAAATTCCTGCTTATGGTACTTATTAAGAGTACCTTCATCAGGAATAGGGTATCCCAAAGCCCTTAGCCCTTGTTCTATTTCAGATATGGGAAGCATGGTTATACCATCAGCATCATTAAGATGCAAGGCCTGGCGTACCAAGGCCTCAGTAACCACCCAAGGTCTCCCATGTACAATAGAATTCAATGTTGTCACTCCATTAACTGTTGAGGAACTAACAGTGTTCCAAAACTGTTTAATGTGTGTGACTGGAATGAGTGGTGCATGAGAAAGAGCATACCTTAATGGGGATGCATTCAAATACTCCACCATCTGAGTGTATTGAGGGAACAAAGTATTATCAGCAACAAGATAAGCAATCATGTTGTGTTGAGACTTGAACCCCAAATCCAATTCTGCTGAGTTAAATCTTGGTGCCATTGATGAAAGCTGTTAATTGAATGTATAAAAGATGAAGGTTGATAAGAGAAAAATTGTTAGACAAGAATTATAGATACCCTGTTTAAAATAGGAGCCAAATTTATAGGAGTGGATGAATGCACGTGATTGGCCCAAAAATAGGCAAAGATTTTCAAAAATCAATCATGAAAATATTGAAAAAGTTTATAAGTTATCCCATGCATTTAATGAAAGTAACAACTCCTAAAATTACGGCTTGAAAATATGTCAAAAAGTTACAACTGGGTAGGTCCCATTGTTTGTCAACGGTCAAATATAACCCATCAACGCCCAACGGCTATAATCTTGTCAACGTTCGCCTAAAGCCATGTCAGCGTCCATTTTGGTCACAACAACGCTTGGAAAAATCTTGTCAGCGTCCAAAAATAAAATTGTTTTAAAAAGTGAAAAATGACCTTAACAAGTAACTTATCCTAGAGAAGATAACCAAAAGCTGATAATTATCATAGGGCGGCAAGCACTGTCCAATTATGCACACTTGCATAAGCAAGATAGACATAACAGTCCTCTAGTGTCCCTTGCTAACCAAAATTCTTAACAACCAAGTTACCTCATAAAATCCTTGTTACTCCCAGGTAAAACCCATATCAAAAGGATTCCCAAGCCTCCCAACAGACCACAACCAATTCTAGGCCAAAAATGTCTTGGCAGCATGCAAAGTTGATATACTATGCATGCTACAGTGCCTCATGGTTTAGTAAAACTAACCCATACTCACCTGTGGACACAATCTAGAATTGTGATGAGAGTATTCTAAGAATACCCAAGAGTCCTAAAGGTTCCTTAAACCTCCCCTTAAACTATGATACATGAGTTCTCAAAATATATATATGAACATTAAAAATTTATGTCAAGATAGGAATATAAATATTCCAACCATCATCCATAAACAAAACATGTCCAAATAGCTCTTCAAAGATCCATAAGCAACTCTGTATCCAATGGCATAAAGCTACCATTACCTGCACATTTAGATGAAAACCACAAAACTAACATTTGTTGCTAACAGCGTCCCGACAACACTTAACAGCGTTGAAGGAACTCTTGTCAGCGTTAGACCATAATATCTCTAACAACGGCAAAATAACACTTGACAGCGTTACATTTACCTTTGTCAGTGTTAGAAAAATAATGTGGAAAATCTAAATCATCACAAAGACCAATAATAATGCATTATCCTGTACATACTTTTACAAAAATGTTCCAAAACACATATTAAGTGAGATTAACCATTCCAATATTTGTTACCAAATATTGAAATCTTCCAGCATCAAAAGGTTTAGTTAATAAATCAGCTACATTATCTTCAGTATCTACCCTATCTGGTTGTATTAAACCTTTCTCAAAGCAATCTCTTATAAAATGATGTCTAATTTCTATGTGTTTGGTTTTAGAATGATGTACAGGATTTTTAATAATGCATAAAGTACTGTTATTGTCTACAAAAATCTTGGTATGCATAAAATTATACCCATAATCCAACAGCTGGTTCTGAATCCATAAGACTTGTCCACAACAAGCAGCTGCTGCAACATATTCTGCTTCAGTTGTAGAGTTTGCCACCACTGTTTGTTTCTTGCATTGCCAAGATATTAATCTGCTCCCAAGAAATTGGCATCCACCAGTTGTGGATTTCCTATCAAACTTGTCACCACCATAGTCACTGTCTGAATATGCAATAAGGTCCAATGGAGAATCTTTTGGGTACCATAATCCAAGATCTGGATAACATCTTAGATACCTAAAAATCCTCTTCACAGCAAAAAGGTGACATTCTTTGGGAGTCACTTGATGGCGTGCACATGCACACACAGCAAACATGATGTCAGGTCTTGAGGCGGTAAGATACATCAATGAACCAATCATTGATCTATAGTGCCTAACATCCACATCCTTTCCAGCTCCAATTTTTCCCCAAGGGTGTTGTCTATCCATAGGAGTAGAAGCCTCCTTCTCATGTGGAGAAAAACCATATTTCTTCAAGATTTCAGCTACATACTTGTCTTGGGAGATGAAGATACCATCCTCTTTCTGCTGAACTTGCAAACCTAGAAAGAAGTTCATCTCACCCATTGCACTCATCTTGAATTTATCTGTCATGAGCTTGGAAAAGTCCTCACTCATTTTTGGATCAGTAGACCCAAAAATGATGTCATCAACATAGACCTGCACAAGTAACACATGTTTCCCTTTCTTCTTTGTAAACAGTGTCTGATCTATGGTGCCCCTTTTGAAACCATTTTCCACCAAGTAAGTGGACAATGTACCATACCATGCTCTTGGGGCTTGATGAAGTCCATACATTGCTTTCTTCACTCTATAAACCTTGTCTGGATTCTCAGGATCTTCAAAACCAGGAGGTTGCATGACATATACTTCCTCAACAATTGTCCCATAGAGGAAAGCACTCTTCACATCCATCTGGTAAACAGTAAAATTCATACAAGAGGCATAAGCTAGAAAAATTCTTATAGCTTCAATTCTTGCAACTGGTGCAAAAACTTCTTCATAATCAATTCCTTCCTCTTGTGTATATCCCTGAGCTACCAAACGTGCCTTGTTTCTGACCACAATGCCTCTTTCATCTTTCTTATTCCTTAGAACCCATCTTGTCCCAATTGGTCTCACATATCTAGGACAATCAACCAGCTCCCAAACATCCTGTATAGCAAATTGGTGAAGCTCATCCTGCATTGCTTCCACCCAACTTGGTTCCTTGAGAGCATCAAAAATTTTCTTGGGTTCTTCCTGTGACAGAAAACAGGCAAACAAACATGCTTGTACAAGAGGGGTATCAACCTTCTTGTGTATATTGGCAATAAATCCACCAAGACCTTGATGAGATCTTCTTGTCTGAACTGGAGCCATAACATCACCAATGATTTGAGATGTGGGGTGATCCTTTGCTGTGGAAGTGAGAACTCCTCCTTCAATAAGTCTGGTGTCCTCAATTTCACGCTCCATGTTGCCAATATCTTCTTCCTCAGATTCTTCTTGATCAACAGAAATCTCTTCATGGACATTAGAAGGTCCACCCTGTTCAAAATGAGAAGAGAAAAGCTGTGTAAAGGTGTCTCCAAAGTCTGATCCTTGTTTATCAGCGTTTGGGCTAACAACGCTTGAACTGGTGTTGTCAGCGTTGGAGCTATCAGCGTCTGAATTGGTCGTGTCAGCGCTTGATTTCCCTTTGTCAGCGCTTGAAGAATCATGCATGTTTGTAGTTGGTGGTATCTGAACACCACCATTATCTTTCCTTGCAGCAGTAGCAGCAGCATAATACTCATCTGTCCATATAGGAAGTGTAACAATTTCTTGTGTGGGAGATGATATAACTGCTGGTGGTCCATCCTCCTTAGCAACCTGTATACCTGAAACATTACCAATTCTCTTTTCCAAAACACTTGAAGTTACCTTCACAATGTCTGGATCAGTAACAGGCATATAATTTAAAGCTCTAGACAAAGGTTCTAAGTCAAACAACCAATTTGGACCACTCTCAGGATCACTAGGTTTACTCTCTAAAAACCTAACATGTACTTTTTCAAGTATACGTTTTTCCTTTTTAATGTAAACCCTATATCCTTTACTCTGCACTGAATAACCCATGAAGTAGCCTTCATCACCTTTTGAATCAAATTTACCTAGGGCCTCACTAGTTTCTAGAACAACTACATGACATCCAAAAGGCTTCAGAAAACCAATATTTGGCTTCCTTCCCCAAAGTAATTCATAAGGTGTCCTATTATGTATCTTGTTGACCAATGCCCTATCTTGAACATAACAAGCTGTGTTAACAGCTTCAGCCCAAAAAGCTATAGGAAAGTGGGCATCAGCCAACATGGTTCTGGCTGCTTCAATAAGGGTCCTATTCTTCCTCTCAGCAACCCCATTTTGTTGTGGGGTTCTAGCTATGCTAAACTGCCTAGTAATCCCTTTCTTGGCACAAAAATCATCTAACAACTGATTTCTAAACTCACCCCCATTGTCACTTCTAATAATTTTGACCTCATTACCATTTTTC
Source organism: Glebionis coronaria (assembly GCA_025667525.1). Classification (NCBI taxonomy): domain Eukaryota; kingdom Viridiplantae; phylum Streptophyta; class Magnoliopsida; order Asterales; family Asteraceae; genus Glebionis; species Glebionis coronaria. The sequence continues at coordinate 645,257,500 of CM046877.1, forward strand.
TTTTCAATTTGGGTAATGAAATTAATCAGACTTAGGGCAGTTTCACTTTTCTTGGCTAAAAAGAAAGTCCATGTGAACCTGGAGTAATCATCAGTAATGACAAAACAATATGATTTACCCTTCAAACTTTCTATATTAGTTGGACCAAAGAGGTCCATATGCAATAAGTGAAGGGGTTTAGAACTAGAGTGCACCTGTTTAGACCTGAATGAGACCTTGTGCTGCTTGCCCTTAAGGCATGCAACACAAGAGTGGTCATTGTGGAAAGCCTTTTCAGGCAAACCATCAACTAAACCAAGCCTCACAAGTCTATTAATATTCTTAAAGTTTATGTGCCCTAGTCTCCTGTGCCAAAGATTACTTTCATCTACTGAGGCTTTAGCATATAGACATGACATTTTATTATTTACCTTAATCCCATTAAGATTCACATTATATATGTCTTTATGCCTTGGTGTTCTAAAATCTATGTATTTCTCCTCAGGGAGCTTATAATCTTTGCTTAACACCAAGCACTCAGTATCTGTGAAAAGAACCTTATTTTTGTTATCACACACTTGTGATACACTAAACAAATTATAATCCAGGTCTTTTACCAAGAAGACATTATCAAACCTTAGATTGTTGGTGACAAGGGTTCCTTTTCCTATGATTGTGCCGTAGCCACCTCCAAAGTATACCTTATCACCATCTTGAATAGGAGAGAAATTGGTCAGATAGTCTTCCTTTCCTGTCATGTGCCTTGAGCATCCACTATCCCAGTATCCATAGTCATTGATCTTCTTCTGAATGCCCTGCACATAAAGAAAACACATTAGTTTTCTTTGGGAACCCAAGCCTTAGAAGACTTGGATTCATTTGGTTGTTCAAGAAGAACAGACTTGGTTCTCATAACAACCCCATTTTCATCCCTGTTTGAATGAAATTCCCAGTTAACCCCAATTGGTGTTGACAATGCCTTTGAAATATAATGAAACCTGTTGCATGTCATAGAAATACCAGTATTATTAGGGTTCTGGTCTTGTTTTGGTCTCCATGTTAAGCTAGTAGAAGCTTTAGACCTATTTCCCTGTGGCTGCAAATACCTAGGTTTGTCAGCGCTGAAATTTCTCTTGTCAGCGCCCCGATTGCTCCTATCAGCGTTGTACCTAGGGTTTGCTACAGGAACCCATTGCCTATTTGACCAAGTATTTGACTTTTGAAAAGGTCTTAGGCCTTGTGTGTTAGACCCTTTAGAAAAGAATGGGGCTGGTCTAACAACTTGTGAACTTTTGTTCACAAAGGTATTGGGTCTGACAGTGTTTGACCTATGTTGACTTTTGTCAGCGCTGAAATGGTTCCTGTCAGTGTTGACATTGGAAGCATTGACACATTTGTAGGCCAAATGTGAGAAGCTACCACATGTGTAACAAGCTTTTCTAGACATAGTCTTAGGTCTAGAAGCAAAGAAGCCTGTTCCATGATTACTAACTTGGCTTTTTGGTGACCTAGAATTTCTATACATCTCTGCATATTTAACACTAGGTTTTCTAACAGATTGTGGGCCAAGGTCAACAGCTTTGCCAGTGGTAGGGTGTGTGATCTTAATAGGTTTAGGATCAAGGCTCTTGATTGGTGTGGGCTCATTTGGACTTTCACACAATAACCCTCCCTTAACAAACAAAGTGTGGTTTGCTTTCTTCCACTCTTCTAGGTCAGTCAGCTTTTGCTGATATTCCTCAACTGGGGAAGTCACTCTAGGTGGAGGAATAAACTCCTCCTCTTGGCATTCTGGCAAGCCAGTCCAAGATAAGTCCTTTGATTGGACACCATAGAAATCCCCAGCTGGTGGTGGAACAACAGTATAATTATTCATCCCAATCCCACTCATATCCTTAGAGTCTCTTTGTTTGCTAACACACTCTCCTAGGGATTGTGTGGCCTTATCAAATCTCTGGATTTTAAGACTCACATTATCTTTATTTTTGTTAGCCTCCTCTAACTGAGCTATCAAATCAAGATTAACCCTATTTACTATATCTTGAACATCCTTACTCTGATGTAACTCATGTTTTAAGATATTTATTTGATCCTTTAAATCAAACTCCATTTTCTTATACTCATATACTGTCTTTTCTGTTTGGGTAAGAGCAACTTGATAGTTAGATACTTTGCATCTTTCAGTACTTGCCTCATCTAATAATTTAACTATCTCTTGTTTTAATTTTTCAGTATTTAAACGACAACCCTTAGAACAGAAAGCATCATCATATACCTCATTATCTGATGAGGAGGAGGAGTGTGCCATGAGAGCATATTCAGCATGCTCTACTTTAACCTCAGCAACCAAAGCTCTGTCCTCTTCCTCATTCTTAGCCATCTAGCTCCAATCCCATTCTCCAACACCATCAATTTGTTGAACAGCAACCATGGCCTTGGGATCTGGGCTCTTAATCATTTGGCTTGAAGGCTTCCCAACATCAGATCTCCTTGGAGATCTACATTCCCTCATAAAGTGCCCCATCCTATGACAGTTGTAGCACTCCACCTTGGACTTGTCAAAGCCAGCAACATCCTTAGCATTAAAGGTCATCTTCTTTTTGAACCTTTTATTGAACCTGTTTGCTCTTAAACTTACAAGAGCCATAGTCCACTTTATATCCATCTCTTCCAATTGTTCATCACTTATCTGCTCAAGATCTTCATAAGTGATCCTTGAATCACTAGGCAAAGAAGCAATGAAGGCACACACAGTATCAAGATCAAAACCAGCAGGTTTAATTCTATCAGCGCCATGATTGTGTGTGTCAGCGCTTGAGTACAAAGCGTTGACAGGATATGATCCAGCGCTGACAGATTGACATCCAGCGCTGACACCTTGAGATCCAGTTGCTGAATGTCCATAGAAGTTCATGGAATCAAATTGGCCTTCACTTTGTGAAAAGAAGGCCATGTTGCTGCTGGAAGATTTGTTATCACTTTCCAATTGCCATTCATTCTCCAATAGTCTTAACTTGTTGAAGATGTCATCAAAACTGGAAGTCTTGTGGGTGTTATTGACAAGAATGGATCTTGTCTCAATCTTCCATACATCACCAAGGCTTTTGAGAAAAGTAGCATTCAATTCAGGGTCATCAATCTGTTTTCCCATGAAGGAAAGTTGACTTGTGATGTCAAGAAGTCTACTTCTCACACTGCTGAGATTCTCATTAGGTTGAGCTTTAAAGACAGCATACTCATGCAAGAGTTGCTTCTTCTTTTCTTCTTTTGTGTCAGCATTGCCACCATGTGCTACTTCAAGAGCTTCCCAAAGCTCTTTTGCTGACTCAAATCGTTTGTACTTGTGCTGATTCTCATGACCTAGGGCATGTTTCAAGATATTCAAGATTTTCATGTCCACCCTCTTCTTGGCTATATCTTCAACAGCAACAGCTCTCCCATCTTCAGGTTTTTCCACCTTATCAGATTCAGGACAATTAGGAACAGCTGTCCTTGTGGCAATAGCAGCAGTAATCTTTGCTGCTTTATCGAATGTGTTCCCATATTCGATAATTTCCCAAAGAGTGTAGTCATGAATAGCTATGTATTGCTCAAAATCGGACTTCCAGAGCTCAAAGTTCCTGGCATCAAACATGGGAATTTTGATACTAGGGTTTGAGAAGTTGTTTTGCAGCGAAGCAGGAGGTTGATTTGTGCCAGACATGATGTTTTTAGGGTTTTGAGAATTTTAGAGTTTTTAGGGTTTGGTGTTTTAGGGTTCTACGTTATTTAAAGATCAAAAGTTTCTCAACAAGCTCTGATACCACTTGTTGATCCCAAACTTAGATCGATTAAGCTTTGTGTAAACGAGATTAGATCAAGTACTACACGTAGAGAAACCTTTGCTTATGAATAAAGTAACAAAGTGTTATGCGGAATTAACACTTGATCTAAAACACAATGATGTTAAACAAACTTTCACTTGTATTAGAATAATCTTGTTGATTACAATGAAAGGTTTAACTTGCGAATACTATGAAAACTGATATTAAACATTAACCTAAAAGATCTTCTTTTATAGAACAAGAAGTCTTGTACAATAAGCTACGAATCAACTATTCTAGGTAAATATAAACATAGAAAATACATTGTCGTTTCTATCCTTACTAGAAGTAATCTAGAATATAATAAACGTGTAGCTCACATCTTCCATCAGTGCTTGTCTTCAATGTCAACGCTTGACTTTATCTTGTCAACGCTTATGCTGTCAGCGTTCACTTTGCTCTTGTCAACGCTTAAGTTGTTCTTGTCAGCGTTCAAGTGTCCTGGCCTAAATTTATTCCCAATAATCTTAACATGTAAAAAGGAGTTTTCAAGGGAGTTTGGGGCTGATTTCTCAAGGAGTTTTCATGAAGAACAAGGGCTGATTTTTGGAGGAATCTACAAATACTTGGTGATCCTAGAAGTGTTGTTGATATCTCATAAGATTGGTTACCCAAAACCATGTCTTGTTCATCCAAAAGCTCATCATTTCATCACTTTGGTGGTATAAAGATTGTTCTCCCCATCCTCTTGTTATTTTGATTATGTAATCATGTATTTTCTTTCTTATTGTATATGTATATGATGGATATATGATGATAAAAATGTTGTGTGGGGATCAGTGTTGATAAATATGATTAAAGAGATGAAAAACCATAGGTAACAAGGTTAAAATCTTGCTAAATATGATGGCTGTATAAAAATAGTAAGTAACCAAATGTTAAACTGATAAAATAGCATGGTGGAATCAATTTACAGTAAGTATTAGATGTCATACACATGTGAGGGTTGGCCATGCAATGGAATCATCAAAATGAGTGAGATATGATTAAAACAAGTTTAGAGTACAAATCTAAGTACACTGTTTTGGACGATTTTTGTAAAATACTTTGAGGCTGATTATGGTAGTTTGATAAGTTTTATATAAATATGTGAATTAAAACCCACTAACTTATATAATACATTTATATAAATATGTATAAGGATAAATAAATGGACATTTTATAAAAATGGTAGTTTGATAAGTTTTATAAGATATAAAACTATAAACATGATTTTTACGACTTTTTCGGCTATTATCGTAAAATTAACGTTTTTGTTAAATAAAACTTAGACGCTTGGACCCGTCTAATGTAAACTTTTATAAACTCATATACTGATAAAACACGAACTATATAACATACGGATATTAACGGGCTAAGTTAACGTTATTAGACTAATAATACAACAAAATGGGCTAAAACACTTATAAACTTATTTAATGGGCTTAACCCATTTAGGCCCAACATGTAAAGTGTAAATACTGATAATACAAGTATAAAATGGATTAATACAAGTTAAAGAACTTATAATAAGCCTATTTGACTTAAAACATGTAAATAGGTAAAACTAGTAAACTAGTATAAAAGATATCAACACATAACACAAAAATGAGTAAACGAGAATATGTAAACCCAATTGATCATCATATATATAAAATCATCATATGTATACATAATTGTTATTTTTATAAAGTCATTGGACAAGAGTCTAGGACGAGTATTATTTGTCTAGGTTTCCGTGATTGAAGCACGTACCGTACATCCGAATTGCCGATAACCCGCTTTCCCACATCCACGTGAGTTCATAGCCTCGCGCTCTTTTATATGTTTTTATGAAATTTTTTATAAACCCGCGAGGGAGATAACATGTTAGTTTTTATAAAATAGGACACTAGTTGTCCCGATTGTCTGTTTATTGATTTGGACCCGAATGATTGTATGACCCGATGAATGATTACATGACCCGATAGATGAAATGAAATGGATTATTAAAGTTAGGCTATGTCACTAAAAGTCCCATTAGCATGAATTGTGAACTACCGGGATTTGGTAAACGCTTATGCATATAATAGTACTATTTGGGGACGATCACCCCATTTCGCGCCTTGACGGTTGATCCCCGTCGTGCCACATTGATTGGTAAGCGAATTTATGTATGAGAAGATTTACACAAGCGTGATTATTGTGACGACACGCTAATTTAGATGGGCAAATTGAGTTTCGGGATAGCTACCCGTTGTTTGTTGTAGTAAGGTAACAATGTCATGCGGCTTATAATAATCCAATTAACGAAATACTGCTATACGCACCGAATTACAATATATTGCCTGACTAGCAATACGGGGTCATATTATTGATATTATGTTTGTGTTTTGGTTTTCATGACCATATTCATATAACGGTTTTTATTTAATCTATACAACGTTATAAAACATATTGTATGATGTTTTTACGACATTGACTCGTATAATGATTTTTAAGGCAAATGCCTATATTATCATTTTCGATAAGGATTTGTATAAAAATGACTTTGGCTATTTTATGGCCTATTACAATGATTTGTACGAAATTATTTTTGGTAATAATTTTATACCAAAGTTATATTGATGGAATTTATTAAACTCTATGAATTCACTCGGCGTTATCGCTGACCTTTTCTTTTAACATGTTTTATCTCATGTACTTGAAGGTAATTCTCGGGAAGACAACAAGAATTCATGGCCCACACTTAAATATTAATTTCCATTCAAATGCTTTGTAAAACCTGTATAAAATACAATGACTTGGGACCTATGTAACTTTGATATTCATGAATGGAAATGCTTTACTATTAAACGACGCGATTTTTAAGCGTTGTCTATGATGTGAGTAATGTGCTATCCCGTAACACCAACGAGTCTTCCGCTATATTGAGTTGTATATTTTTGGGGTGTTACAGTTTGGTACCAGAGCTCTGTTATAGAGAACGAAAGATTTTTAAAACTAACGTTTTGAATAAAACATTTCAAAATCTTTTAACTATAAACATTTTTCTAAAAATGTCTAAAAATATTTTGACTATAACGGTGCCGAATAATTTCCGAGTTACCGGCAAGGCCAGACTGAGAAGTGTTATTTTAATATATATTACTTAGATTGATGTAATTTTATTACATGATTGTTTGATGATTATTTTGATATTTATACGAGGTATTTATACGACGTAGATTGTCACAAGGAACCCTAAATCCCCTAGTAAATTAATCGAAGCTATTCTCGTAGGAATTCTAGCTACCCTAGATCTAAACCAAGTTGTGGATATTTATGATCCCAACAAATGGTTGATATTCGTAGAAATGTTGATATTAGTTGATTGTGATATTAAAGAAGAATTGGCGAGATTAAATCTGATATCGATGTCATGACGATCTTTCCTTATAGAGTGGAGTTTGACAAAACGTTACCACCTAGAAAAGATGTCATCCGATTCGTTGTCATCCAATTCTAAAATTGAAATCGAAAGGGTGAATGTTGCACTTGAGGCTGTCATTGGAACCATTACCCAAAAGCATCATGCCACTAGTACCTTTCCGATAAATCTAATTGAATGTGTGAGTCATCTCATGCTAGTGACTCATTTGATAACTATTGTTGTAAGAGCTATAGGATTGGAAATTAAGTGTTGTTGATATCGAGCTTTTATTGCCCTTTTAAGGTTTATGAATAAGGTTGAAAGTACTGGAGAATGAGGTAGGATATCGAATTGAGTATAAGTTGGTTGAAACTTGAATAAAGTAAAATTTAACACATATGGAATAAGAAATTGTTAAGAGGAAGTTGTTGAGTCCTGTGATTGAATTATAAGGTTTTAACTGATTGTTGATTCGTGTTAAAGGTTGTTCCTAGGCCATTGTCCAATGACGAGGATGCCCAGTGTCCAAGAAATAAATCGAAGAAATCTTCTTCTAAAATTGGGACCGATGGATCTTCCGGGACAGGTGGAACCCCCATGACTCTTGTAGATTAGTATTCATTGTGGTATCTTTTAAAAATCCCTAACTTAACTGAGACATCAGTTGGTAGGATGAGTTCTTGGAATTGTATGACATAGTGACACATAATGTGTTACGGTACAATTTTGACTTGTTTGAGATTAATGAAAAGACTACCTTTAATTACTAAATTCTACATGTATCGATGTTATCTATCTTTTATTGCTTCATCCTAATGTTAGCATTAGTGATGCAACCATTGAACAAGTACTCATCTCGATTTGAGTTACGTTGTGGATTATTCTTTTTGGGTGCCATCGAGGTCATGAACCTCATGATTATTTGGCTAAGTTCATTTCCTATTATATTGTAGTTAGTTCTTGGTGAACAACTTTTCATCACTCTTTTGTAGATCACTCATCTATATACCCTATAAAGGGTGTATCCCAATTGTTGAATGTTGAAACTTGAAAAAACAATAAATTAGGAAACTTGAATAAACAACAAATTAGGAAACTTGAAAAAACGACTGCAGTTGAAAAAATCTTCTTATTAATATTGGAAATGTTGAACTCTATTCATCTTTTTAATAATACCATGTCAAATATCAAAGCAATGTTGTATACATAGTAATACGTGTGAAATATTAAGGAAATAATATCACACAATTATGAAAATATCAAAAAGATGGAAACAACTAAAACATAGTGGCTGGAAAGAAAAATAATTTCATTATGCCTATATAAACCACCTTAATGTGCAATGCATTCATATAAAACTTAGAGCATAATGTGTGAAACTGAGATTTGGAATAAAAAGAAATGGCAATGACGAATGATAAGAATGTAGATGATATTCTTGAGGTTTGTTTTTTTTTCACTTTGATCTCCATCCTCCACATCTCCTTTTTAGTTTTCTCCTTAGATTGAATTGTTTACAGCATTCAGGGGCGGAGCCACCCTTGTGGCAGGTGGTTTTCGGGAACCACCTTAGACCTTGAAAGTTAATAAAAGCTATATGCAAGGTATTTTTAGGACCTACCTTGGATTTGGTCAGGGAACCACCTTGGAGAAGAAGAAAGGAAAAACACAAATAAAACAAAGTGTAAAAAAAATCGATAGGTAAAAGTAACCTGAGATTTGGTCGGAAGGCACTTGTAGAGAAGAAAAGTAGTTGTGTCGGAAGTATGAAAATGAAGAAGACGTATAAATGTTTGTAATTTGTCTTTGAATTTTACTTTTCAACTTTTGATGTTTCTTAAAGTAGTTTTAGTTTAATTTATCAATATATGTATCATTCTGCAATGTTAGTCACCTACTACGAATATTAATGAAAATTAATTTTTTCATATTGGCTACAAACTACAGTAATAGATTATAGCAATATTTCATAAAAAATAACAATTAGTTACACATATTTATCAATGTTTTAAAGGTATACTTGATGTAAGTTTTAAATAATGATGTAATAATGACCCTTCTACTGTCTGAAAGAAAGAATTTATGTGAGTTTCCATATTGAAAAACGATAAGAACTTTAACAGTTGCTATAAACATGGGTGTTTTATTCTATATTTGTAATGGGCCCGATTCAATACAATGTGGTTTGATCCGATACGATTTTACCCGACCAAGATGCTCGATTTCACCTTTTTCTGAGGTGAAAATAGGCACCACCTTGCGTTTTCGGCCGGCTTCGCCACGGCTTGTATTGTATTTTTTTAGAGCTTGATCCTTCTACTCGAACACTTAGGTATTGACCATATAAAATTTCAAATACGTCTTTGTTAAACTACCATTCATCCTTTCGTAAAATAACTCCAACAATTGACATACAATCAATATTTTTCAAATAATCATCTGGAATGTACAAATATTACTAAAGTTGAGCTCAATCCGCTTATGTATGAATTACGAGAATTGGAACGACTTATGAATTTATATTGAAACTTGTTTATGCATGTGTGTCTTATTTCATTTTCTTCAAAACAGTAGAATAATATATTTTGTGATTGTTTCCATTGTCACCTGTTTGGGTGGAAATTTTGAATAAAATCATTTGTTTTTAGGTATTTTATAATTTATTAATCTTTTGCACTTTATGGTTATTTTTCCTGGATCAACTTTCACACCGTGAATAAAGCACTACGTTTGTCAAAGTTATGACTACAATTGTTTTTAAGTATGTTACCAAAATAGTTCTTGTGTTGCTATGTAAGATACGACTATGATCTTCTGAACCTAAAACCTATATATTAGTCTCATTATTAAATTAAAAATAAAAATACTAGACACTGAAAGCACTTCTAATTCGTATTCATTAGACCTCGTTAATCTTAACTGTAACTGGATTATACATAAAACAATCCACACAATTAAGCACGTTTATTTCATGAGTCACCAATTAAACCCCACGTCGTAAACTTTTTTTAAATACATTATCTCTAAAATGTATTAACTCAATGAATGGGTACCATAACAACCACATCTATTAAAACCAAAATCAATTTGTGTCATGTATTGTGAATCAATCGTTTGAACATTTTGATTCACTGATAAAACATATATTTTTAAATAAATGTGTAGTCATAACCTTTAATAGAACATATACTTTTAAATAAATGTGTAGTCATAACCTTTGATAGAAGGATAAACATCATCTAATTAATCGTTTGAACATTTAATAGGAGGATAAACATCATCTAATTAAATAACTGTTATCAAAATACATTTCTTTCTAACCCATAATTAACACCCCGTTACTTATGTAATACACATTTTTCCAATTCCATGTAATACCACGGACAACCCTACTTTTCGTGTATCGATATCTTCGGTTTCCTTGCACCTAAGGCGGTGGAGCTTTTGAAGAGAGTTCAACGAGTTACGAATAACAACATTATTAAACCTAAATTCACAAATGTGTTTTTTCATAAAATTAACTTTATAATAAAAAAATTGTTATGTGGCTTGTTGCTTGCCTTCTAGAACTATGTAAGTATATTATTTTCCTTTCAAATGTCGTGTACCAAGAAGTTTTACTTGACGAGTAGCATTCCCTTTCGTCATATTTATTAAATGTTTTTATATGTTTTATATGCATTTTCTACATGTTAAGAATTCATCGGATGGTATTAACACGCTTATTTTATAGCAAATTCACTTTCGGTTTCAAGAAACACTTACTACAAAATAAGTCAGTTCGTTAATCATCTGTCGCTAGGCATTCCGCCGCTATGCGCGGGTATTCGTCTAGTTGTTTTTATAAGATAAAACAGTATCCCATGAGAAAAATTGAATTTTCATCACTATAAGGATTATTCAAAGTGAGATTTATAAGTGATTGTTATCGAAATGAAGTTGTTTATAAAACACCTTGGAAAACTTAATTATTTTCATAACAAAGAAAATCTTTGTAAATTTATTTTTGATTCTTATTTAAGAATTAAGCATGAAAATGTTTTTATTATAAACATGATGATAAAATTTTGACGAACTGAGTATTGCATCGTTAATCTTGAAATTGTATATAGTTGCGCGCCTACATACAATTTGGAATGGACCATGCAAGGCTGATTAGTAGTCACCATAAAACTGATTAATAAACACTACCTTTTCTTTGAAGATTGTGAAAGATTAAATTTTATGAGATCTACAAGAAGCGAAAAATAGGGACATAGTGTTAGGGACACCTACATATGTGCCTGTCGCATCTATTCTTCTGAGTCGAATTTACTCATCTGTGGAAATTGTCTTATTTGACAATTGACAATTCTTTCTTGTCCAATTCTTTCGTAGTGAGATTCTTAGGAAAAGTATCTGATTACCGAGTGTTGATACCCGACTGGATGTATTGACGTTCTTATCATTTCTTATGATTTGATTTCATTTGAATGACCTGGGTAACGATCCGAGGATCTTTCGAATGCGTACTCAAATTATGAAAACATGGGATATATTCATATTCGTGAAATGTTTTCGTCTGTATCTGATTTGAAATTCTCTCGCATAGATTATGCGTTGACCTTACTCCTTTAAGGTTAGTTATGTCTCCATATATCCTTGAATTTGTGAAGGATTATGAGTTATTATTAGTCTTTTGAGAAGTTCACATCTTATCAACGACAATAAAACTGAAAAGTTGATAGTGCCAGTAGAATGGATTGATTGATTATGACATGACGACATTGTCTTAATAGATGGGAACTCGAGTAGAATTTCCCTAATGATAAGATGTTGATTATCAAAAGTGATCTAAATAATTCTTGATGGATGACCATATCCTGCATTTAGACTTGAAATTATACCATGAATAGTCATAGATATTATAATCTAGAAAGAACCTAATATGAATTTATTAAAAGATGTTTCTGTTATCTGAAATTTTAGAAGGTATTTGTTGGTAAATTACCTAGACTTTCGCCATCAAGGCAAGTTGAATTTGGTATTGATTATATAACTGGTGCTGCACCTGTGACATGTGCACTGTAAGTCAGCACCATCTGAATTAAAGGAATTACCGTACAACTGAGAGAGTTGTCGGGGAAAGCTATTATTCTACCAGGCTCGTCATCATAAAGAGCTATGGTGTTATTATTTCTTATATTTATAGATTACTGTGAACTGAGTAAATTGACAATTAAAAATGATATCCATGACTCGAAATGGAAGATTTGTTCGATCATTTACAAGGTTCTAGCGTATGTTTTAAAGATTTAATCCACGGCATGGTTATCATCCACTTCGCATCCGCGAAAAAGATTATCTATTCCAATCACTACATCTAGAACTTGTAATGAACATTATGAGTGTTAGGACCATTGTAATAGTTATATGTAATAGGTAGACTAGGAGGTATGTAGTTCCTCCTGGTCCTAGTCGTAGTAGGAGCAAGTCCTGCTCCTGGTCCTAGTCGAAGTCAAACTTTATTATTTACTTAATATTCTGTTAGGATATGCATGAGATATGTTAGGAAAGGATATGCATATCAGTTTTACATGTTTTCATTAATGAGGTATTAGGGTTTCCTTGTAGTATAAAAGGAACCTTAGGCAGAAGGGTTACAGATACCTTCACAAAACGTAGTTCTAGTCTTTATCAATATTAGAAATCCTTAGAAAGGATCAAGTCTTTGTAGTTATTCTGTTTCTCTTGTTTATATTTATATTCTACATTCATATTGTGTATAGAGTCTCTTTGTGATTTGACTTGTGATTACAGAAGTCATTCACCGGTCTTGACAGGCTGCAAGATCTACATCTAGTAGACCCAACAAGTGGTATCAGAGCCTGGGAGGGTCTCTATACAAGCAGAATCAAGTTCTCTTATTACTAACAATCTGTTTATCATGTCTGCCTCAACTTCTACTCAAACAGGAGAAGAAGGCACTCCTAAAATTGTACAACCTCAGCAGATCCTGGCTACGGTCTCCAACACGAATGGAAAATTCCCTCTTCTGAAGAAAGGTGAATATGATAACTGGGCAATGAAGATGGAATGGTGGATCACCAACACTGATCAAGATCTTTGGAAGATCATTCTGAATGGAAACAGCAGAAAGCTTACTGGACGAGACAAGAACGGTAATATTACTCTTCTTGACCCTAAAACTCATGAGGAAATCATCGCTATTCAGAAGGAGGTAAAAGCAAAAACAATTTTGCTTCAATCTCTTCCTGAAGATCACATGGGTGACTTCTACCATTTGGATGATGCCAGAGAGATCTGGAATGGCATAAAAGCAAGGTTTGGCGGGAATGAGGAGTCAAAGAAAATGCGAAGGTCCATGCTGAGAGATGAATTCACAGAGTTCAAAATCTCAGAAACTGAAGGTCTGAATCAAGGGTATGATAGGTTCCAGAAGATATTGAGCCAGTTGAATCAACTTCGGTCCAAGCCTGATGATGGTGATGTTAATGCAAGGTTTCTTAAAGCCTTACCCTACTCTTGGAACCAGGTGGTAATCTCTCTTAAAGCCAAAGGTGGGCTTGATTATCTCAGTTTTGATGATTTGTTTCATAGGCTCAGAACCTTCGAACCTCATGTGAGAGGATATCCTAGTGACTCTTTTCCCACCCCTGCTAATTCAGCCTTTGTGAGCTCTATGGCATCTAGTCCCATGTCATATGCAAGTAGCCCGAGCAATACTGTTTCTCCCCAGCATACTATTCAGCATACTGGTGCCATGTCATATGCTTCTAGTCCCATGTCTTCTGCTCCTGATCCTGCTGCCAAGTCTGGTAGTATGGTAGAAGCTGTTCTTCATTCTTTTGTGGCTGATGTTACTGCTGAACAACAACTTGCTTTTGATGACTTCAAACAGATCGATAAGCTTGATCTGGATGAGATCGATCTTAAATGGCAGATGGCCATGCTTACTCTTAGGGTTCACAAGTTTGAGAAGAAAGCAGGAAGGAAGTTTAATTACAACCCTCGGGAGCCAGCAAGATTTGATAGAAGCAAGGTACGTTTCTATAACTGCCAGCAACAGGGTCACTTTGCAAGAGAGTGCCCTAGCAAGAATGATCAGGAGAAGAGCAGGTACTCCGCTTTCAAGGTTCAGGAGGTTAAAGATGACAAGAAGGCATTGGTATCTGTTGACTCTATGGTCAACTGGAATGATCATCAGGCTTCTACTCTGGAATCAGCGGAATCAACGACTGATGTGTTGGCAATGATTACTGGGAATCTCTTTGATGCAGAAGAAGCAGAAGAGTTTGCTCTTATGGGCATCTCACCTCAGGTACAACATTGTCCTCTTGGTTGTCATAATAAATACACAGAACTGTTGTCCCAATTTAATGAAGTAAATGATCAAAATGATAAGTATTATTTAGAGGTACAAGCCTATAAAGCTTCATTAAACACATTGGAACAACAAAAGAAGTGGTTACAAGATACACAACGTGCGTATGAGGATAAAATCAGGATACTAAGCATTGATTTAGAAAACACTACAAATATGCTTAAATATACAGAAACTGAAAGAGATGCTAGTATCAAAGAAAAAGAGGAGATGCAAGCTAAATTAGATGCTACAATGTTAAGATTTGACAAATGGCAAAAGGCACCTAAAAATCTTTCAAAATTAATTGATAGTAGCATGTCTGGCAGAACTAAAAGAGGCTTAGGATTTGAAAAATATATTGATTCTGAAGATGTATTTGATTTATCTTTCTCAAGCGTCTTTGTTGCCGACAAAGAGGATGAGGGCAAACCTAGTTACAATAGGTTTAAACCAGCAGCAGAAATACATGCTGTCCCTCCTCCTCTTACTGGAACTTTCATGCCCACCTCATGGCATAATGACTCAGATGGATCACAGATGCTTGAGTCCCCAACAAGTTCTACTAATACTAACGACTTTGTCTCATGTACTTTCAGTGACAAAGCCGGTGACTCTGCATCTAATGGTTCAAGTGAAGAGTCAAGACCTACGAGTTCCAAGTCGAATGAACATGCTGCTACTGGTGCTAGGAAGTGTGAAGAAAAAGTTGCTGTCAAGTCAAGTGTGTCTGGTCCTTGTTTATTGAGTCCTAGGATGAATGTTTTTCCTAGAAATCTGTGTAATAAAGTAGGCAGTATGAAACAGTCTCATTCTAATAAAAGGTCTTTCAAAACATGTTTTGTTTGTGGCAATTCCTTTCATTTAATTAAAGATTGTGATTATTATGACACACATGCATCTGTTAATCATGCTTTACTTGCTCCTGGTTCACCAGGAGCTGCTCCATATGCTACTAGAAGACTTAATCCTAGTGCTCCAATGTTTCATACTTCTAGAGTATCCTCTCCTTTCACGTCTGATAATTGGAGAGAAAATGGATTCCAAACAACTAGTAATTATTTTCCAAATTATAATCCAAACTATGCGCATCAGTTTGACCACACGTATTTTGGTTTGGGAAATTTGGGAACTGCTGTTAAGCCCTCAGCAGGTTGTTCTTGGTTCAATAACAATACCCATATGATGCATAGACAACCAAGAAACAATAGTGGATCTCATCAATCTTCTCGGCATTCTTCTAATGATCCACAAGGCAGGCTCAAACCTGAAAAGGTTTGGGTCCCCTTAAGACACTAACTTTTGTATTGTTATTATCTTGTTGTTGTAGGTTACTCCATACCAGGATCCTAGTCTAGGCATTGTTGATAGCGGTTGCTCTAGGAGCATGACTGGCAATAAAAGCCTTCTCTCTAACTTTGTACCATTTTATGGGGGCAAGGTCTATTTTGGTGGAGGTGAAGGCAGAATCACTGGAAAAGGAACGATAAAGACTCCAAATCTAAATTTTGAGCAGGTCTACTATGTGGAAGCACTTCAACACTTCAACTTGATATCGGTCTCTCAGATTTGTGACAAGAAGCAGTTTGTACTCTTCACCGATACTGATGCACTTGTGCTCTCCAAAGATTTTAAGCTTCTGGATGACTCACAAGTTTTACTCAGAATCCCTAGAAGACACAATCTATATAGCATCAAGTTGAATGAAGTCAACCCTACTGGTCAACTAGCATGTCTGGTTGCAAGAGCCTCGGAAGATGAAGCCACAAAATGGCACCGAAGGATGGGACATGTGAACTTCAAGACCATTCACAAACTTGCCAATTTGAATCTGGTCTCTGGTTTACCTCCCAAGACGTTTAGAAATGACATAAATTGTGTTGCTTGCAGCAAAGGCAAACAACACAAAGCATCCTTCAAGGCCATTACTGCTTTAAGTCTCATTACTGAACCATTGCAGCTTCTACACATGGACTTATTTGGTCCTACTTCCATCAGAAGCATAGACCACAAGCAATTCTGTTTGGTGGTGACTGATGGTTATAGCAGGTTTGCGTGGGTGTTTTTCATGGCTGCCAAAAGTGAGACCTACTCAATTCTTCGAGATTTTCTTACCTTGATAGAGAATCAATTGTCCAAGAAAGTTAAAGGTATTCGATGCGACAATGGAACCGAGTTTAAAAATAGAGACCTCATCGCATTTTGCAATGCTAAGGGCATCAAAAGAGATTATAGTGCTGCTAGGACTCCTCAACAGAATGGTGTGGCAGAAAGAAAGAACCGGACACTAATAGAAGCAGCAAGAACTATGCTTGCCGATTCCAAGCTTCTGACCATGTTCTGGACAGAAGCTGTTAATACTGCAAGTTATGTTTTGAATAGGGTGTCTATTACCAATCCACACAAGAAAACACCTTATGAGCTGCTCACGGGCAAAGTTCCAAATATTGCTCATTTGAAGCCTTTTGGGTGTCCAGTCACCATTCTGAATACTAGTGACTATTTGGGGAAGTTTGATGGCAAGGCTGATGAAGGATATATTGTAGGATATTCAGCTCATTCTCGGGCATATCGTGTCTACAGTCTTCAAGCCAAACGGATAATTGAAACTATAAATCTCAAGTATTTTGAGGAGAAGACAAACATACAAGGCACAGGTCCAGAATGGTATTTTGATCTTGATTATCTTAGTGATTCGTTAGGATATTTTCGTTTCAAAACTAACCATGATGCAGGATCACAAGTGTTTGCTACTTCAAGTACTGGTGTTCCTTCTAGTCTTTCTGATTCAGATGATGAGGATGACATTTTTGTGGTTCCATCCTATTCCACAATGGTTTCTCCTACTCCTCTTAGTGATGCAACTCCATTGGATGTACAGGACTCCCAAGCAGCTCTTGATACTCTTCTCAAGCAACAACAAGAAGCTACTAAAGCAGCGGCTCAAGGTAGTTTTGAGTTTCCCTTGGTTGAGCCTACTGACAAAGTTGCTCCTGGTACTCCAGCTTCTGCTCCTAGTGCTAGTCACTCACCTACTGGTACTCCAGCTAGTGAGTCTGCTTCCAATACACGTTTCTCCAGTCCTTCTGATTTGGGGAATCATGAAAAGAAGTCTTCTACCAAGCTGGATGATATACATAAACAACCGGTAGACGGGATTTTCCAAAATGCTTCATATGATGCTGATTTTGTTGGTGATCTCAATAACTTGGCACCAGAAGTGGAGGTTTCTTCCAATCCAGTCTTGCAACCACATAAAGACCATCCTACCACTCAAATTATTGGAGATCCTGGTTCTACCGTCAAGACAAACAGAATGCAGCAGAAGGCCTCGTCTGATCATCATGCTCTTGTGAGCTATATTGAGGATCAAAAGCGTAATAATCATACGGACTTTCACCACTGTTTGTTTGCTTGTTTTCTTTCACAGGTGGAACCTAGGTCTGTTTCTCATGCTCTTGAGGATCAAAGTTGGGTGGAGGCTATGCAGGAGGAAATGCAGCAATTCTTGTTTCAGAATGTTTGGGTTCTGGTTGACTTACCAGATGGGAAGACAACTATCAATACCAAATGGATTCTCAAAAACAAGAAGGATGCACGGGGAATTGTTGTCAGGAATAAAGGTAGGCTTGTCGCACAAGGACACACTCAAATTGAGGGCATTGATTATACTGAAGTCTTTGCGCCTGTTGCAAGGATTGAGGCCATTCGTCTGTTTTTGGCCTTTGCTTCGTATGTTGGCTTTACGGTGTTCCAGATGGATGTCAAGAGTGCATTTCTCTATGGAAAAATTGACGAGGAAGTGTATGTTACTCAACCTAAGGGGTTTGTTGATCCACTTCATCCCAAGAAAGTCTACAAGGTGGTCAAGGCTCTTTATGGGTTACATCAGGCTCCTAGAGCCTGGTATGAGCGACTCTCCACTTTCTTGTTAAAGAATGGCTATAGAAGAGGTACTATTGACAAGACACTATTTCTTCGGCGGAACTCCAAGGATATTATTCTTGTTCAGGTTTATGTGGACGACATTATCTTTGGTTCTACAAGGAAGGAGTGGTGTGATGAGTTTGAACACTTGATGAAAGGCGAATTTCAGATGAGTGCCATGGGAGAACTGTCATTTTTCCTTGGTCTTCAGGTCAAGCAACAATCGGATGGGATTTTCATCAGTCAAGATAAGTATGTTCATGAGATTCTTCAGAAGTTTGACATGGATCCTCTTAGACCAGCAACAACTCCTTATGAAGTTGCTAAACTCAAACTTAAGAATGAGCCAGATCCACCGGTAAATGTTCATATGTACAGGTCTATGATTGGCTCTCTCATGTATTTGACTGCGTCACGTCCGGACATTATGTTTGCAGTAAGTGCTTGTTCTAGACACCAGGTGACTCCAACGGTTTCGAACTTAAATGCAGTGAAGAAGATTTTCAAGTATATCAAGGCTCAACCTAAATTGGGTCTATGGTATCCTAGAGAATCTCCCTTTGTTCTTGAAGCATACAGTGATAGTGATTATGCTGGTGCTAATAATGATAGGAAGTCTACTACTGGTGGTTGTCAATTTTTGGGTCGTCGGCTTATTTCATGGCAATGTAAGAAACAGACAATCGTAGCTACTTCTTCCACAGAAGCTGAATATGTAGCTGCTGCTAGTTGCTGTGGTCAAGTTTTATGGATCCAAAATCAGATGTTGGACTATGGGTTCAATTTTATGAATACCAAAATTTTTATTGACAATCAAAGCACTATTTGTATTGTGAAGAATCCTGTATTTCATCAGCGGACGAAACATATTGAGATTCGGCATCATTTTATACGCGATGCAAATGAGAAGAAGCTGATACAGGTTCTTAAAGTTCATACGGATGACAATGTTGCTGATTTGCTGACTAAAGCTTTTGATGGTCCTCGGTTTAACCACTTGGTGGTTCATATTGGGATGGTCAATCCGTGAGGTCTCGGATTGAGGGGAGGCAAAGCCTAAGGGGAGGCTTTGTGTACGTATTAGGTCAGTCTAACGTATTCATAGTATTTAACAACATAATTTCTTGGTTATGGTGGTGTGTGGTACTTCTGATGGAGGATTTTTGCTCTCTTATGGTGGATATGGCCTTATATGACTGGCTTCTGGTCCTCTTTGGTCAGCTTCTAGTTATGCTTGGTTGCCTTCTGGTGGTTTAAAATCCTTCCATGTCTATTGGTGTTTGACTCTTGGTACTGGTACTGGTCTGGCTACTGTTCATTCTTTTTGTCCTGTGTTAATCACATTTTGCTCCTGGTCTGACCATTGTGTACTTTGACTTTTGGTCAACGCTCCCAATACTGGTATTTACAAGTTTGAATTCAGCAAATAAATTGGGGGTAAGTTATTATGTTAAAAAGGGCAAGTGGTTAGTATGCCATTATGGTTTAATTTGAAAGGGCAACCCCCCATTAATAGGGGTCAATGAACAGTTACCATTTTCTTCCTATATGGTCAACATACACCCTTGACTCACTCATTACAATTAAAACACACACAAAAACCGCTTCTACTCCTTTCATCCCAATCCAAATCCCTCTTCCATCCATTCATCAAGATCCATGGCTGCTCTTGCTTATCAACCTGCTCATAATCGTGTTGCTTATCTGGGTGATGGTCCTAATCGTGAACATTTTGCTGATATCTTGGAGTTTATTGAAGCTTCAAACTTAAGGTTTGCATTTACTGTTTGTCCTACCATATATGATAGTGTGGTACGTCAATTTTGGGCGTCTGCTGAGCATGTGAATGTGGCTGGACGTCCACGAGCACTCCATGCTACCATAGATGGTCGTGCTTATGTGGTCACTGAAGCATCTATTCGCTCTTCTCTTCATCTTCAGGATGAGGGGGGTGTTGTATCACTTCCCAGTTCAGAAGTATTAGAGGGTATGGCTGCCATAGGTTATGAACATGGGGGGAAGTTTAACTTCCAAAAGAATACGTTTTCCCCTCAGTGGAAGCTTCTGGTTCACTATTTAATCCATTGTATGAGTCCCAAGTCAGGGAGTTGGGATGCGTTCCCTACTCCTTTGGCTACTGGTCTTATATGTTTAGCCCAGGGTAGAGTGTTTAATTTTTCCCATTATTTATTTGAGGGGATGGCTAGTAATTTGTCGACTACTGGTTCTAGGAAGAAATTTCTTATGTACCCTAGGTTTATTCAACAAATACTTGTTTGCATTCCACGTGATAGGGCTGAGCATGTACCATCTAAACTAACAGCGAAAGTGTATTACAATATGATGAATGGGTTTACTGGGGATTGGAGGCCCCTGACTCAAGCCATGATGGGGTTGGCTCAGGGTCCTATAGGTCAGGAGGAGGAGGCTCCGGAGTTGGTTGTGTTAGATGATGACCCCATGGAGGAGGAGGAGGCTCCTACTGGTGGTGACATTCCTGTGTTAGAGGAGGAGCTAGTTGAGGAGGTGGTGGTTGAAAAACCATCCCCTTCCAAGGCTGGTCCTTCCTCCGTTCCACACCAGTCTCCATTTGTGGAGACTCCACCTCCTAGCCCTGCCCCACACTCGACTGATATCCCGTTTGCTGCTAGTTCTCCACAGGTTGACCCCAATGTTGCTTCGGGCTCCCGTGATGCTTTCCCTGATCCAAGTTCTCTTGGTGGGCAGGCAGAGGAGCCTACTACACTGACATCTTTGTTAGATCTTATGCACAGGTACCATGAGAGAATGACTTGTTTGGAAGCTGACTTGAACCAACATCGGAAGCTCACAAGGGAGTTTGTTCTTCCTCTGGCCGATCGTATAAAGGTATTGGAGAATCAACAGCGTCGTCGCAAGAAGCATGTGGTTCTTTCGGATTCTGAGGATGAGGGCGCGGAGAATGTTGAGGATGGCTTGACGTTGCTGGCAAAGGCTGCCTTTGCTGATAAAGTTTATGATGATCTGCCTGGTCCTCCAATGTCCTCCAATGCTCCTTCTTCTAGTGCTATTCCCCCTTATATGGGTGGTGCTTCTGATGCTGCTGCTGGTTCTCATGCTGGTCCCTCTAATGATCCGAAGGGAAAAGCTCCAATGACTGATTCTCCATCTCCCACCCGCAAGCGCTCTCGTCAACAGCTTGAAGAAGACAGACTTGGTGAAGAGGCTGCTCGTCGGGTTCAGGCTGAGATTGATGAGGAGGATAGAGCTGCTGAGGAAGAGCTCCGTGAGCGAAGGCGTGCGCAAATTCAGCATGATGCTATGCACTGGACTGATGGTGAATGGATGCAAGTGTTGACTGTTCTCACTCGTGATTATGCTCAGTTTAAAGATCTGTTGGGTGATGATGTTGATGACCACAATTGTATTCCGCGTGCTATGGTGATGATGCGTAAGCATCAGTTGACTCTTGCTGAAGAACTCAAGAACCAACGAAGGAACATACCTCTTTCTCGGACTGAGCAGCGCCAGCAGATGCAACGTTACGTGAAATATCAATCTGCTGCTCATTTCAATGCTCCGTAGTCTTGGAATCGGGTGCGAGCTCTGACATTTGATGAGCTTAAGGTCCTTTATAAGAAGATGGTGAAGCGTCAGAGCCAACCCATTCCGGAAAGATTTATTTACCATCCTCGTGGTGTGACAACTTCTATGCCTGCTGCTTCTACTGCTCCTTCGTCTGTACCCATTCCTGGTTCTGATGGTAGTTCTTCTGGTTCTGGTGCTGTTTCTGTTGGTCCTTCTACTACACCCTTGGTTTCTCCTATTGGTTCTACTGCTGGTCCTGCTACTACCATCTTTGTTACTACCACCACCACTCATGCTTCCACCACCACACCTGTTCCTACTACCACCATCCATGTTCCTGCAAGCACGTTTGTTGATTCCCCCATACCTACTGCTGCTACATCTGATGTGCCATCTTCATCACCACAAGTTCCTGCAACACAACCTAATCCTACTTCTGATGCAGCACCTAGTGGTTCTTTGGGTGGACATGTTCATGAGTCTACTTCTACTGCTTCTCCTGCTGTTGCTGAAGTTCAGGTGAAGGTTGAATCCACTCCTTCGGTCCCCACGCCTCGACGTTCCACTCGCCAGAAACTTACTCGTCGTGTTCGCCGCGGTAAATCAGTTCCTTTTGAGAAACGTGATCCTGAGAACTTAATTGATGCAGCTTCGGATAGCGATTCTGACTTACCCTTGGGCAATGGAAGTATTACGGGGTATATGGTTGAGAGGTCTACAACACTTCCTGGTGGCGTCTCCCATCGGATAACTTTGAGTGATGGGACTGTGCGAATGGTCACGGGTTTGCAGGGTGTGTTATCGTGGGCTGACCGTATGGATCTTATGGCGTTGTTTGGGCTTGTTGATTCTAGTATGCCGTTTAACCCCATGGCGGTGTCTTCCTGGCCTGGTATCCGTCTTTGGGCCGATCTCAAGCTTATGTTGGATCCTCCTCCATCTGCTACTCCTTTGGGCGTATGGAAGGATCAAATGCAATGGGAGATTGTTCGCTGGAAGCTTTATGCTGGATGTGGAGTTCATGTGTTGGAGTTAGGTTCTGGTCATGTGGTGTTTATGTTGACGGATGTTGTGTATCCTTTGACTATTTCTTCCATGGAAGCAATGCTGGCAAGTCACTTGCAGATTTCTACTGCTCCTTCTGGGAATGAGTCGAGTATGGCTACATCTTTGGTGGAGGGTATTCAAGCACGGTTGCTAGCGGATAAGAAGGCAGCTTCTGGTATGTAAGGTAATGGGTTGTAAGTGCTTATACTTTGAATTTTTGTTCTTATTTTGATTCTTTTCACCAATATGTACAGTGATTGGTGACTTTTATTCTTTGTAGTTAAAAAAAAAAAAAAAAAAACAAACAAACTAATAATAATAAAAAAAAAATATACTTTTTATATAATATCTGCTTATACTTTAACACAGTTTAGCTTTTATACTTGTACATAATATCCCTTGGCTGGTTCAAAATGTGGTTCCTGGTTTGAGTTTGTTATGGTACTTGGTTTCACTTGGTGTTGGACGTGGTCCACACAACAAATGGTTCTCAACTTACCATGTCTCATCGACAAGAAAAAGTTGATTCACCTTGAGGGTACGGCTCCTGGTGCGATTATCAAATCCGTTGATGGTTGCCAGGTTACCTAAAACTGGATGGTTTTCACTTACCATAGTCTTGGACTGAAAAGTGGCTAATCCAAGGGGGTACGGCTCTTGGTAAAGATCTTATCAAATCCGTTGATAGCTGTAATAGCTTGCTTAAAGCTATAGGGTGTTCAACTCACCGATGCTTCATTGCTAAGAGTTGGCGAGTCCAGAGGGGTACGGCTTCTGGTAAAGACGCATCAAATCCGTTGACGGCTGTGATGGTTTGCCTAAAATCATCAGGGTACTCCCACTCACCATTGATTCACGTTCTAAGAGTTGGGCTGGGTTCTAGTCTCCCAGGGTGATGCTTATTCCACCAGAATGACTAGCTAGCCCAAGAGCGAGCAGCTACTTGGTAAAGGCTAATCAAATCTGCTCATATTGCTGAAAAGATTCAACCTGATGCTGATTTGTTACAAGCTTTGGAGAAGCTTCTAGTATTTCATGCGGCTGTTCTTCTGATTCTTATCTTGTTGATGCTACTATTTGTTTTGCTGATTCAATCCTCGGGTTTTCTTTGCACGTTTTCCAGGAAACTTGAACTCAACAAGTCAAATTCAAGTTTAGGGGAGGATTGTTAGGACCATTGTAATAGTTATATGTAATAGGTAGACTAGGAGGTATGTAGTTCCTCCTGGTCCTAGTCGTAGTAGGAGCAAGTCCTGCTCCTGGTCCTAGTCGAAGTCAAACTTTATTATTTACTTAATATTCTGTTAGGATATGCATGAGATATGTTAGGAAAGGATATGCATATCAGTTTTACACGTTTTCATTAATGAGGTATTAGGGTTTCCTTGTAGTATAAAAGGAACCTTAGACAGAAGGGTTACAGATACCTTCACAAAACGTAGTTCTAGTCTTTATCAATATTAGAAATCCTTAGAAAGGATCAAGTCTTTGTAGTTATTCTGTTTCTCGTGTTTATATTTATATTCTACATTCATATTGTGTATAGAGTCTCTTTGTGATTTGACTTGTGATTACATAAGTCATTCACCGGTCCTGACAGGCTGCAAGATCTACATCTAGTAGACCCAACAATGAGTTTCATGGTATGTCGTTTGGATTGACTAATACACATGTAGCATTCATAAATTTGGTGAATCATGTGTGTAGACTGTAATTTGATAAATTCATGCTTCTGATCATTAAGAACCATTTGTTTGTTTCTAAGAATAAGAATGAGTTAATAATTATTTATAGATTGTCCTGAATTGGCCGAACAATGAAAACTTGTACCTTGAATAATTAACATGTGATTTAAAGCTTGATCCTTTACATAAAATGACCGTTTGATTAATGATGGTAAGATATATATATATATATATATATATATATATATATATATATATATATATATATATATATATATATATATATATATATATATATATATATATATATATATATATATATATATATATATATATATATATATATATATATATATATATATATATATATATATATATATATTGACTCATTAAAGATTAGAGCCATTAAGGCTTTGGGATATACCAAAAAGAAAGTGCAAATACGTCTTGACAAATGTTTTATCAAAAAGAACTTTTGAGGGATTATTCCCTTATACCCAGAACATTTAACTAAACTCCTGTTTAGGGGTAAATGTTTGTGTGTACCTCAAGACAACCTAAGAGGGATTAAGGAGAACATTTAAACCATAACTTGAAATTTGAAACGACAATTATTTTCAACTAAGAAAATTTTGACCAAAGTGTAAATAAAGAACTTTTCGAACATTTACGAATCTTATTAGTTATTTTTAATAAATCAACAAAAATTGTGTTAACTAAATTCAAATTTATTTTGAATATTTTTCTATAATTAGACGAACTGAGAAAATTAAAACTTTCACGTTTACATTTCATAGAAATTTAATAATAATTATTAATTTATTTGTAATAATTATCGACGCTTTAAAAAGTCGGATTGAGAAAAACTGATAAAAATAATAGTTGAGACGAGACTAAAACTTAGAAAATATGAAGAAAGAATATCTGAGTGAATTGTGGACATGATAATTATATCATCAGGAGAGGTGAATTTAGATATCGACACATTATGTAAAAAGTATAAAGAACCAATTAGGATGTGTTCCTTAGTAATGATGGTACAAAATAAATTGCCGAGCAATTTAAAAATAGTCGATACTTGTAAAGAAGATAATATAAATAATAAAAGGGGTTCGCGGCTAATGTAAACCATTAGAATTGAGAAACCGATGGCGATAAATGTTTTAAAGGCCACTTGTAGTTGCCTGAATGTGGAGATTTTGAGATTTAGTCATATTGAAATCTCGTAAGTATAAGTATTCTATTCCTGTCATTTCTGATTTAATGTATCATTATCAGAAGAAGTTGTACTAATGGCAAATTATAAAGGCAGACACCGCCTCATATATTAGTAAAAGTCTAGCTATTGCAAAGGTCATCATCTGAATTTGATTCGATTTGGGTCATCGTCGACAGACTGACCAAATCTGCTAATATCATTCCTGTTAATGATGGATTCTTGATGAAGAAATTGACTCTTTTGTATTTAAGGGAGTTGTGTAAACATTGTGTGCCTGTATCGATCATCTCTATCAAGATCCTCGCTTCACATCGAATTTCTAGAGATTTGCTCAGAAGTCATTGAGAACGAATCTTGATGAGAGTACTGTATACCACCCCAATCGAAGGGACGAGGTAAAGTAACGATACAAAATACTATAAGTATTGTTTTATGTTTGAACGATTGACCTTTGGTAATAAACCGTATAATCGCTTTCATTTGGAGATACTATCATTGATAATTATCGTAATAGGATCAAGATCGAATCTTGTGAGGATCTAAATATTAGAGCATCTGTAAGCAGGAGTTGGGATGAAGACACCCGACATACACCCATTGTGAGTTGGACATGTCTTTTAGGTTTAAGGTTTCCTATGATGGCGAACCTAACCTTACAAAATACTCGACCCGCGAGACCTGAAATGATTGTTGAAATTAGGATCTGATTATTGACTGCCGGTAGTGAGCAGTAGATTATGAGAATATGAAATATAGATCTTGAAGTGCCAGATGGGTAGCGAAGTTATGCCAAAAATTTTAACCATGGAAAATGAATAGATGATCTGAAAGATCATGGGATATAAGTCCCCGTTGTATGGGACCATTGAGATGATGTAAAAGTTGGTTTGAAAGGCATATAAGCTGGATCTACCCTAGGACTTCAAGAGCTGCATGAATTATGTTTCGTATATCGAACTTGATAAAATATCTATCAAGTGAGAATCTGATTACTTCTTGATGAAGTTTAGATCGGCGAAAAGTTGCATTCATAAAAAACCCGTGAACATCATGGATAGAGAAAGTAAGTCAACATTAAGCCTGATCTTATTCCCGTAGTTATGTTTGATGAAACTCGCGTATTGTAATGAATTACACTTGTGAGAAAAGACCGAATGTGGAGGAAATACCCACATGGCTTTAACTCTATAAGAAGCGAGTAGTAAGGTAAGATGATCTTTGAGGACAAAGATCCTGTTTAGGGGTAAATGCTGTGACAATCCGTCAATTTATGATTGATATTTTATTCTCAATATTTATTTGAAAATATTAATTTTAATGTTATATTATGAACTCACTTATTTTTGGGAAGAAATTTGGATTTACGTCTTGAAGTAGCATCGACTACGTCTAAACCGGAGGATTCAACGTTACGTGCTTACGTTTACATACACCGTTTTGGTGACAGTCCGACATTTCAGAAAATAAATTTATCCGTGAATATTATTTTAAGATTTTAAATTTGTGTTGGTTCACAAACTCATAAATTTACGAGAAGAGATTAGGACTTACGATTTTAATTTAACGTCCTTTACGACTAAACCGGAAACCTTAGGATTACGTATTTACGTTTTCGAACTCCGTTTTTGATGAGACAATTTTTATTAGATTCGTTTTGTGTCGTTGATTCATAATTTATAAAAACGTTTTTCGTAAAACGACCCGAGGGCACGTAAATCGAGGAAACTAGAATCGAGGAATACCCGTAAATTAATGGGGATGGAACAAGTACATACTTGTCCCACCCCCAAACATGGCTAAACAAAGCTAACAACACCATGTGGTGTCAAGCTTACAAGATAAGCTAAGACACATGTCTTAGTTTACTTGTAAACTAGCAACCAACATCAAAACCACCACCTCAAACCATTTTCATTCATTTCAACACATGCAAACCACTAAACACTCTCCTCCCTCTCTCTAAAATTCGTCCCAAACTCATCCAAAACAACCCCCATTTGATCTTGATTCAACCATAAATCATGTGTATAACTTACATATGATGAAAACCCATTGAAGTTATGAAGATTGGAGGTGATCTTAACATGTAAAAAGGAGTTTTCAAGGGAGTTTGGGGCTGATTTCTCAAGGAGTTTTTATGAAGAACAAGGGCTGATTTTTGGAGGAATCTACAAATACTTGGTGATCCTAGAAGTGGTGTTGATATCTCATAATATTGGTTACCCAAAACCATGTCTTGTTCATCCAAAAGCTCATCATTTCATCACTTTGGTGGTATAAAGATTGTTCTCCCCATTCTCTTGTTATTTTGATTATATAATCATGTATTTTCTTTCTTATTGTATATGTATATGATGAATATATGATGATAAAAATGTTGTGTGGGGATCAAGTGTTGATAAATATGATTAAAGAGATGAAAAACCATAAGTAACAAGGTTAAAATCTTGCTAAATATGATGGCTGTATAAAAACAGTAAGTAACCAAATGTTAAACTGATAAAATAGCATGGTGGAATAAATTTACAGTAAGTATTAGATGTCATACACATGTGAGAGTTGGCCATGCAATGGAATCATCAAAATGAGTGAGATATGATCAAAACAAGTTTAGAGTACAAATCTGAGTACACTGTTTTGGACGATTTTTATAAAATACTTTGAGGCCGATTCAACAGTAGCCATAGGAGAGTTAAATGGAGCACATATCATTTAGTTTATGCCATAAAAATTTGAGCTTCTATCTCCATATAGAACTCTAGATATGACTGTTTTGGTGAACATGAAAGTAAAAATCAGATTTTGAGAAAATTAAAGTATAATAGTATTATATAAGCACTCAAATAAAAATAGTATAAAATGTGAATTAAAACCCACTCACTTATATAATACATTTATATAAATATGTATAAGGATAAATAAATGGACATTTTATAAAAATGGTAGTTTGATAAGTTTTATAAGTTATAAAACTATAAACATGATTTTTACGACTTTTTCGGCTATTACCGTAAAATTAACGTTTTTGTTAAATAAAACTTAGACGGTTGGACCCGTCTAATGTAAACTTTTATAAACTCATATACTGATATATAAACATATATAACAAGTAAAAACCGAAAAACCCGAACTATATAACATACGGACATTAACGGGCTAAGTTAACGTTATTAGACTAATAATACAACAAAATGGGCTAAAACACTTATAAACTTATTTATTGGGCTTAACCCATTTAGGCCCAACATGTAAAGTGTAAATAATGATAATACAAGTATAAAATGGATTAATACAAGTTAAATAACTTATAATAAGCCTATTGGACTTAAAACATGTAAATAGGTAAAACTAGTAAACTAGTATAAAAGATATCAACACATAACACTAAAATAAGTAAATGAGAATATGTAAACCCACTTGATCATATATATATAAAATCATCATATGTATACATAATTGTTATTTTTATAAAGTCATTGGACAAGAGTCTAAGACGAGTATTATTTGTCTAGGTTTCCGTGATTGAAGCACGTACCGTACATCCGAATTGCCGATAACCCGCTTTCCCACATCCACGTGAGTTCATAGCCTCGCACTCTTTTAAATGTTTTTATGAAATTTTTTATAAACCCGCGAGGGAGATAAAATGTTAGTTTTTATAAAATAGGACACTAGTTGTCCCGATTGTCTGTTTATTGATTTGGACCAGAATGATTGTATGACCCGATGAATGATTACATTACCCGATAGATGAAATGAAATGGATTATTAAAGTTAGGCTATGTCACTAAAAGTCCCATTAGCATGAATTGTGAACTACTGGGGTTTGGTAGATGCTTATGCATATAATAGTACTATTTGGGGACGATCACCCCAGTTCGCGCCTTGACGGTTGATCCCCGTCGTGCCACATTGATTGGTAAGCGAATTTATGTATGAGAAGATTTACACAAGCGTGACTATTGTGACGACACGCTAATTTAGATGGGAAAATTGAGTTTCAGGATAGCTACCCGTTGTTTGTTGTAGTAAGGTAACAATGTCATGCGGCTTATAATAATCCAATTAATGAAATACTGCTATACGCACCGAATTACAATATATTGCCTGACTAGCAATACGGGGTCATATTATTGATATTATGTTTGTGTTTTGGTTTTCATGACCATATTCATATAACGGTTTTTATTTAATCTATACAACGTTATAAAACGTATTGTATGATGTTTTTACGACATTGACTCGTATAATGATTTTTAAGGCAAATGCCTATATTATCATTTTCGATAAGGATTTGTATAAAAATGACTTTGGCTATTTTATGGCCTATTACAATGATTTGTATGAAATTATTTTTGGTAATAATTTTATACCAAAGTTATATTGATGGAATTTATTAAACTCTATGAATTCACTCGGCGTTATCACTGGCCTTTTCTTTTAACATGTTTTATCTCAGGTACTTGAAGGTAATTCTCGGGAAGACAACAAGAATTCATGGCCCGCACTTAAATATTAATTTCCATTCAAATGCTTTGTAAAACCTGTATAAAATACAATGACTTGGGACCTATGTAACTTTGATATTCATGAATGGAAATGCTTTACTATTAAACGACGCGATTTTTAAGCGTTGTCTATGATGTGAGTAATGTGCTATCCCGTAACACCAACGAGTCTTCCGCTGTATTGAGTTGTATATTTTTGGGGGTGTTACATATACCCATGTGCATCTAGAGTATTCATCGACAATCACTAGGGTATATTTGATTTATGGACATTGGACTGACAGGCCCAAAGAGGTCCATATGAAGAAGATGAAGACACTTCCTAATAGAGAAGTTTTGTTTTGTCTTGAAAGAAGCTCTCTTGTGTTTACCTTTTTCACAGGCTGAACAAGGCTTATCTTTGAAATACACAAGAGAACTTTATTTTGTTTTGCAAGTTTGTTTATGTCTTTGAAATTGAGATGTGACAATCTCTTGTGCCAAAGCCAATTGACAGAGTCTGAGGCTTTGGCAAAGAAACATGTTCCTGAGGAAGTTATTGATGAAATATCTAAGACTCCAAATGCATTCTACAAAAAGTAGTTCGTACATATCATCTTAGCTTGAAGTAGAATCACCACGGCTCATCCAACAGAGGGTATGTAGCATTCAATAACGGTCCTCTCACGCTAATGGTATCTCCTATATCAATTCTTTAGCTTCTTGAGCATCGACTTTTTGAACAACTGTTCTAGCATCTTTTTGAGCAGCCGTGAATGTTTTTTTTTGGCGTTTGCTTAATAGATACTTCAGCAGCAACAACTATTTGAACAACTTTTTGGGGATTTGGCAATCTTTTTGTTGTGGTATTGACGTATATGTGTTGCCGCCTTCTCGGTCACCTACAAATACACCAATAAATCTTATGAATCTTATAACGTTGAACTATATTTCAAATCGTCATAAACTAAAAGATTTGGGTGTTTACGAAATCAATTTCAAGGGCAGACACACTTGTTGGCATTGTGGTTTACACTTGTTGATCTTTAACAGAATTGATAAGCCAAAATTGTCTCAGAACACACTTTTACATATTCAACAACTTATTTCTAATTTTACACATGTTTCCTAATGTGTTGTCAATTTTAATTCTGAAATTAATATTGACCATCAAAATCTATTATCGGGTCATACTTTGATTTCATTAGCGTTTTTCAGTTAGTTGTACATAAGGTTGCATAACCTGCAACAAAATGTGACAACCACTATACTCGTTATATACTTAAAATCACATTGTCGTTATCTCATCAAGGCGGTTGCTAAAAATTTTTGAGGACACATGATTAGCTATTGTGGTTGACCCACACGTCGGAAGGAAAAGTAGTAACAATGATAAACTTATACATATTTTCATACCTTGAGCTAAATTTTGAAGATCTTCAAGATCATCGAAAGCCTTCGAGCTCAGTTTTGTCAACGGAAACTTCAACCTCCATCGTCCATTATATTGTCACTTGTATCATGTGAAGGTTTCTGAGATTACGTTTATTTGTAAGTATTAGCCGATATCAAGAGCTACTAAAAAGGCCACAAGAACACTAAGGTAAACAAGTGACTAAGACACAAGACAAAGCTACTAAATCTTATACATGTTTGACTATTAGAAGAACCAACCAGATTAATGAATCAAACTTATATAAAATTAGTATAGTAACTACATAATACAAACACAACCACATTGTTTCTTAGTCCCCATTCATTCACAGTTACTATTATCCGAATAACTTGTTAACCAGACAACTCAGACAAGAGTACCAAAAAGTTCAAACCATCCACGATCTTAAGCATCCTTTGTATGTGAAAAACATACATAAAAACAAAATTAAGCATTTTATCAAATACCTTATGTGCAAGCTTGAACCACATGAATATGCTACCTAAATAACTCTAGAGGTTCTTTTGAGTAGGTCTGGCTTGATATCGTGCACAATAGCATGTGGCATGATGAATATCAGGCCTGCTGGCTGTAAGGTACATAAGTGACCCGATCATACTGCGATATCGCGTTTAATCTATGGGATATGAGTACAAGTCAGCTTCTAGGGATTTTGTCGACAATGGTGTATCAACGCGAGCACATGAGGTCATAACATGCTTTTTAAGTATCTCTTGAGCATACATAGTTTGGTTAATGAAGATACCACGTGGGGATTGATGAATCTGGAGGCCTAAAAAGAATTTTAGCTCCCCCATCATTGACATTTCAAATCTGTTGTGCATTAATTTTTCAAAACATTTTGAAAGTTTTGGGTTCGTAGAACCAAAAATAATGTCATCAACATAAACTTGCACCAGTAGTATGTCATCCCCATATTTATTAGTAAAGAGAGTAGGATCAATAGAACCTTTGGAAAATCCTTTGGAAACCAAGAAGTTTGATAGTTCTTTGTACCATGCCCTTGGAGCTTGTTTAAGTCAATATACAGCCTTCTTGAGACAATAGACTTTGTCAGGATGATGAGGATCGATGAATCCTTTCGGCTGATTAACATACACTTCTTCCTTCAAATGATCATTGAGAAAAGCAGTCTTAACGTCCATCTGAAAATTTGTGAAGCCCTTATGTGCAGCATAAGCAAGGAATATCCTGACAGCTTCCAAACGAGCAACTGGAGCGAATGATTCATCGTAGTCTATTCCTTCTTGTTGACGGTATCCCTTAACCACCAGACGAGATTTGTTTTTGATGATGGTTTGTTCTTCATCCAGTTTGTTTTTCCAGATCCATTTGAAATCTAAGATTGACATTCCATAGGGTCTGTCAACAAGTTCCCAAACATATAGGCGTTCAAACTGATGAATTTGGTCTTGCACTGATTCAATCCATGCATGATCAGTCATGGCTTGTTTGATGTTTGTAGGTACAGTTAAACTCACGGTGAGTGCATACATACACACATCGCCATCGGTTTCGAGTTGTCTGCATGTTCGAACCGATTATGAAGGATTTCCAATGACTTGCTCCAATGAATGATCACGTGTCCAATGGTGAGTGGATGGATATCGTTGGTAGAATGTATGCATGCTGGACGGATCAACATGTTGAGTAGAAGACTCTCCGACTTCACGTACTGGTGTACCGAACGGGTTAATAAATTCTTCTTCGTCAGGTTGTGCATTGACTGCTTGATTGTTGTTTCCTCCTTCAGCATTGACGGTTGGTGATGTTGGTTGTATGATTGTTTCTTTAGTTTGTTGAGTAACCAATGGAATTGTCTCTTGAGCAACAGTTGCTGAAGTAGAGGCAGTTGTGTCTTATTGATTCTGTTCGGGTGCATCAGCATCATTTACAGCGGAAGGCTTTGACACAACTTGATTGTTTCCATAGTAATATTCATTATACATTGGAACATATAAATCAACCAACTCATTCATTTGTGTCGTATCCGTCAAGTCTTCTGTAGGAGTACTTTGTTGACATTCTTGCACGGGACGTACACTGTTTTGTGTAGGTGCTAATGCTGGACATTGAGGAGCGGGACTTGAGTTGTTGTGATCAAGTACCATTTGTGGTAATTCTTCAAAGTTCACGTGAATTGTTTCGACAATAATATTTGTTCTCTTGTTGTAAACTCGATATCCTTTCGACAATGTGGCATACCCCACAAAAATACATGCAACACCTTTTTCTTTCATCTTGTCGAGATCTCACCGTCTTTAAGAATGTAGCATAAAGATCCAAATACGTGAAAGAATTTAACCGTAGGTTTCTTGCCATTGATGATGTGGTAAGGTGTCTTTTCATGTATAGGGATGACGAGAGAACGATTCTGACTATAACATGCGGTTGCAATAGCTTCAGCCCAAAAGAATATATGTAATTTTGAAGCAGAAATCATTGTTCGAGCTGCCTCTACCAAAGTGCGGTTCCGTCTTTCGACAACGCCGTTTTGTTCAGGAGTTCGAGCAATAGACGTTTGATGTTTAATGCCTTCTTCTTGAAAGTAAGATTGCAAGTTCTTGTTCAAAAAATCAGTACCCCTATCCGTTCTTACGGTTAAGACTTGAGCTTGAAGGTTGCGTTGTATCATCTTGAGAAAGTTTTTGAGAACCTCTGGTGTTTCATCTTTGGACCTTAAGAAGAAAGTCCATGTATATATAGAGTAATCATCAACAATCACGATAATATACTTTTTCCCGTTAATACTCTCTACACGCATGGGGCCACATAAATCCATGTGTAGAAGTTCCAATCGTCCTTTTGAGCTTGGGTAGTCTTTGTTTCGAAAGACTTCTGTTTTGCTTTCCCCAACTCACAAGAAGAACAAAGATGGTCTTTGACGAATTTTAACTTAGGAAGACCGGTCATAATATCATTCTTCGAAAGCAAGTTGATGGTGTCAAAGTTGAGATGTGACAATCGTTGATGCCATAACCATGATTGAGAGGATGAAGCTTTAGCCATTAAGCAAATTGGATTTGTTGAAGATGTGTCTTGAAGAGTTACTGTGTAGAGATCAGAACCACGAGAACATGTAAGAAGGTCATTCCCATCGTAGTCTCTAACATAGCAAGTAGATTTCCGAAAAGCCACTTCCAAATCCGCCTCACAAAATTGACCAACCGAGAATAAATTGTGATTCAGTCCCTCAACGTAATAAACCCGTTTGATAGTGAGAATTCCTTGAACCAAATCTCCATATCCAAGTATCGGTGCAAACTGATCATTTACAAACCGCACCGTACCCAGAAACTTCTCCACGAAGTTAATTAGAAGCTTGAGATTGCCCGTCATGTGCTTTGTGCACCCAGAGTCCATTATGAAGAGAATGATCTCGACGAGCTGCATAAGAATTAGGAGACAATGTAGATTTTGACAAATGGGAGCCCGTGATAGCAGGTTACAAAATATTAGTAGACCTAGATGTAGATTCTAGAGGCAAGCTAACTTTCATAGTCCCAATTAAAATAGTGGCTGTCTTAGGTACCCACTTGTATCCGGGTGGTGTAAATTTCGAGTACCCCCGTGTACATTTCTTAATCATGTTCTCATAAAGCTTCTTTAACACAGAGTAGTGGATTCGAACACACTTAGTTTCTTAAGTGGTTGGACAGTAGATTGGTTCATGGTTCTTGTGGGTTTTCTAGTACTAGTGGGCACAAGAGTAGGCTTCCTAGTTCTAGCATTCACGCCATTATGATTAACAGCACAAGTAGCATGATTAAAAGTACGAGCACATTTAACACATTTAACACAGACAAATTTATCATTCGAAGTTTTAATATATCTGTCATTACATACAGTTACAAATGTTTTATTCTTAGAAAACTTAAAATTCCTACGGTGGTCTTCTACTTCCATCTTCTTCCCTTGACTATTATTAGGCATGACTCTATCTTGCATTCTAGTGCTCTTAAGCTGTGGTCCGCTAACGCTAGTAGTGGGAGTTACTCCTGTAAAAGAGGACACGCGTTGATTAGTTTTCTTAGAATTCTGAGGTAACCGCGATGTACCAGTTTGAGTGGGCCTAGTGTTCATCTTATACATTCCAGGTGCTATCACATTTGTGCTCTTATCAAATCCTAGCTTAGGCAAAGTCTATGGGGGGTTGCCTAAAATAGATGATTTAGGGCATTTAACCGCATTCGGTTGACGAACGGCGGATGGTTTACCCAAAACAGACTTTCTTTTCATTTTCGCAATGAGTTTCTGTAACTCACTAATGGCTATGTCCCTTTCTTTTAGCTGATCTTTCAAATCATTTATTTCAAAATCTTTTTCATTTAAGGTACAAAACAAAGATGCTGCCATTTCACGACATTTTTTATGATTGTGAGATTGATCATCACTTTGTGAAGCAAGTTCAAGGGTGTGAAAACTTTTCTCAAGATTAAAAAACCTTTTCTCAAGTTCTTTGTATGACTCAACCTTTTTTGAAAGCTCAACCTCAAGATTGTGACATTTATCAACAACTAAAACATTCAGATGATCTATACGATAGAATTCCCGCGAAAGTCGATCAATTTCGTTAGATAGATGGGTTTCTTGTGTCTTTAATTTAGTTTGAAGAAAATCAATCTCTTCTTCAAGAGATTTGACATATCCTAAATCAGTTGTCATTTCTTCAGTGAGAGCATTATAAAACATTTCACATTGTTTGAAAGGTCATCGATGGTTGAGACAATACATTGTTGAATGACGACTTCTATTTATGGGTGAGGTTTAATATTCCCAACGGTAGCTCTAGAAACTTTTTCATAATCGACAACACCTTTGTATAAATTTAAAACCCCTTGTTCTATAAACTCAAATTGCGAAACACTTTTACATTTTTCATCCCAGTTATGTTTTTCATCCAAAATTCGCTTTTCTAACAAAATTGACTTCTTTTTAAAACCCCTTTTTGAAGAACTTTTCGTTTCCATGTGATTATCCGTTGGTGGAATATTTGGAAAATAGTCTTGTTCATATGAACGCTCTTTTTGAGGGACAAAGTTAAAGACATGTTTCTCATTCCATGCGGTATAATCATAAGGTGTAATGAAGTCATTTAGGTTGGATTGACGTTCTGCGTCACGACGAAGGATTTCTTCGGAGTCGGGGGAAAGCATAAGGGAAAGATTATCATTATAGCAACGGATATCATAAAGACCAGGCTTGATTGTTTGAACGTTCTTGAGATATTCAGGCTTAACAAAACTCGTTTTCATATTTCTATTGAGCATATTCATAGTTTGAATAGACTGACGCGTTTTGTAAACAATGTTGTTTAACGTTTCGACTCTCTTTTCCAAATCAAGAATTTTTTTAATATCCTTTTCTTCACGAGTTTTATAAAGCTCAGTTTTTTCTTTTTTAACCGACTCTAACTCAGTAATCTGGAGTTTATGTAGCATCAGTTGTTCTTCAAGTTCTGATATCTTTTGTTTTGGCATATGAATTTCGTGTGTTACTTCTGAACAATATTGTTCGTTGAGCACCTTAAGTTCATAAACCAAACCATTAGCTATTGCAACTCGTCGATCAACTTCTTTTACATAATCACACTCTTTAAGCCTGTCTATCTCCTCGGCTAAGGATGTGTTTGCTTGCTTCAAACGTTTATTTGCCTCTTTGCTTTCATTAAATTCACATTTTAAAGAATCAATAATAGATGCAAGCAAATCACGGTCCTCTTCCGAGTCAGTATCCTGGATAGCATTTCCGTCATCATTACACATATGCTGTGAATATGTAGAGATATTGCTATCCTCCGTTTCCATTACATATGTGTCATTGATGCTTTCGGGTTCCTCAGGATGCCGTCGTTCGTTAGCAAACACATTATAGTTAGCATGTGATGGTACCTTTACAATTGGCTCAGTATCAAAGATAGGTCCAGAAGTATCATCAATCTCTAGAATCACTTCTTGAATCTTTGCCATGTACACATAATGTGCCTCCAACTCTTGATCGTCGGCTTCATCATCAGTGTCATCACGCCAGTCAACTTCATCTGTTGTGAGTGGAATTCCTGCTTCTTCTTTCTTACACAGTAGCATCGTTTCCTTGTAATATCCTGAATCCTTAACCCGTTTTGGCTTCTTACATTCCCTAGCCATGTGCCCAAATCCCTTGTAGTTGAAGCATTGAATCCTAGTCTTCTGCACCACCAGAGTGCCTACAGTATCTCTAGCCCCAACTTGATTCAGCATCCTCTGATTATCATACCTAGCATCACGATCATACCTAGGTGCATGATTAACTTCCTTATATCTAGCATTGGATGATGATATGAGGTTGTTGTTGGTAGGTTTGTAGATCTTCTTATAAGTTGTGGTGAGTACAGACATGAGTTCCTCAATCTTCTTGTCCCTTGAAGTTTTTTCATCATCACTGTCTCCATCTGACTCGGTGTCATACTTTGGAGGTGGAGTGGGAAGAATTGCTTTTGCTTTGTGTTTAGCAGTAGCTAGAGATTTGGTGGATGAGCTTGATGACTTTGAGGAATGAGTTGGTGGTTGTTGACGGGGAACGGTTTTTGTTGAAGTAGCAGCCACAAAAGCAATAGAATTTGCAGACCGTTCTGCCTTTTCAGCCCTTAGTTCATTCACTTCATTCTGATTTTGTTTCAAGATATCATAAAGTTTGTGATAGGAGATGGCCTTGATATCTTCCTTTTGTTTAACCAAGGTCACAAACCTTTGCCATTCCGGTTTGAGTTGAAGTAGAAACTGAACATTGGCATGATGATTGGAGATGGTGCACTGATTTCTGACAAGCTCATTCATCATTTTGTAGAATCTCGAGTAATATGAGTCAATGGATTCACCATCTTCAGATGTGAATATTGCCAAATCGCAAAGTAGGTTAGTCTCGAGATCTTGAACATTGATCGACTCACCTTGCTTCAATCGATGAATTGCATTCCACATTTCCATAGCATTAGGACATGCATCAACTGTAGAATAGATGTCGTTATTAATTCCAGTGAGTATGAAGTTTAAAGCATCAGCTTCAGCTTGGAGGAGTTTCTTTTTCTCAGCAGAACATGTGTCAAAATCCTCCATAGCTCGTATAGTTGATGAAGTACCATCCTCTGCCTGTGTGGTAATTGGACTGAATTCAAAAACTGGAGGTGGATTCTCAAGGCAGTGACGAAGAGCAGTTCGGTTTTCTTTTCCGTCGAGAAATCTGAGAAAACGAGATCTCCATTGAACGTAGCAACCGGCAGTGAGCACAGGTGGATTACTGTTGCCACCTTGTTCCAAATGAATTTGATTAGCAGTTGCAATGTTGATGTTGTTGTTAGACATGGTGAATACTTGTGAATGAATTGCAGATCTGAGTGGATTTGTTGTGATGAGGTGTGGTTAAAATTTTGAAAATTAAATTTTTTTTCTCAGTCCGACAATAAATTCCTCAGTCCGACAAAACGGTAAGCCGAAAAGTTTTGTATTGCCAAATTTTGAAATTGATTTAGAAATAGCCAAAAAGTAGTAGGAAAAAATTTGAATTTACTTGACCTAAAATTTTTTAACGCTTTTTTTTATCTTCGTGTAAACTATGTTCCGAAACTAGTCTAGATAGTGGCTAAGTCTAAAAAATGCTCTAACAAAATTTATCTGTCCATCGGAATGTCACCCATCGCAATACATGTCGGAATGGCCATCGGAATGTCCGGTCGGAATGTTCTGTCGGGATGTTCAGTCGGAATGTTCTGTCGGAATGTTCTGTCAGAATGTTCTGTCGGAATGTTCAGTCGGAATGCTCTGTCAAAATGTTCTGTCGGAATGTCCTGTCGGAATATTCTTCTGTCGCAATATGGTTGTCGCAATATTGGCAGAGTAACGTCGCAATATCCCTTAAAAACCATCGGAATCCGCGATCGCAATAAACGATCGGAATAACTCGTCGGAATAAGGTATCGGAATCCTTGTGATCGCAAAGTAAAACCCTTGGGTTATTGCGATCGAGCCTCACTCACTTGTACTTTCCGATGGAATCACTTGCTAGAAATTCGGAAAGATGAAAACAAGAAAGTTCTTAACTTTTGATCCAAAAGATTTGTGTTTTAACCGAAACCAAGATACCCAAATCACTACTACTGGTATGTAGACGATTTGTATCAAGAATAGACCATAAAAAACACAAAAAAGATTTGGGACGTGAGATATAAATCAAAATAGCCACGAAAAATCAAGAACACAACACATAAATCTTCAATCACCTATCCACTATAGGCTCTTGATACCAATTGTTATATCATATCAATCCATAACACAAGATTTAGAATGGATATTTAGAGAGAGAAAGAGAAGAAAAGTAGAGAGAGAAACAAGAGAGAATTTGGAAGGTTTATGTTTACTAGAGAGAGAAAGTAAAATGAACCAACACCCTCTTCCACACATGGAAGAGGGTATATATACCCTTGGCATATGGGCCGTGGGTTTAGTATCCATGGGCCGGGCTTGGCTTACACTTGGGCTTACGCCCCTAACTTAGACAATATTAGCTTAAAGTCCAAGCCCGGTTTTTCCCGACTAACCTATTCCAATACAAGACCAATAACAACTAAGATGACCTATTACATTCTTGTTCGACTATATAAAATATAGGGCTAACACGTTCTTTGATCAAAACAACGATGATATTATTTATCCTTGGAAAGCCTAAGAAAGTGAATAACATACAACATTAAACAACAAGTATTTGACATTTCATGTAAGAAACTCATGCTTAAGTATCATATGACTTTGAAATATTCGATTCAACATTTTATTCCATTTGAATGGCGAGCTATTTATGAAATCTATTATTTAGTTAAACCTCCTTACCGGTATGATTGGAGTTTAGTTTGTTGATCTTTGCTTTTGGCTTCACATTAAACTCGCTTTTCTTTCTTTATTTGTGTATGTATTTGTAAAGTTACTTACAATCTATTGTGCTTCGACTTCACATAATAAACATATATATATACAACCTACATATACAAAAATATACAAATAGGAGTTAGTTTTACTAAGTCCATATGGTAAAGAAATAGAGTCCCAAACATAATTGCTAACACACAAAAGCAAATTTGGATTAAAATTATCAGAAAATATGGGCTGCAATAAAAAGGCCATAACATGTGCTACATGAATCCGTTTCAAGAACATGACTAAGCGAATTTATGTATGAGAAGATTTACACAAGTGTGATTATTGTGACGACACGCTAATTTAGATGGGCAAATTAAGTTTCGGGATAGCTACCCGTTGTTTGTTGTAGTAAGGTAACAATGTCATGCGGCTTATAATAATCCAATTAAGGAAATACTGCTATACGCACCGAATTACAATATATTGCCTGACTAGCAATACGGGGTCATATTATTGATATTATGTTTGTGTTTTGGTTTTCATGACCATATTCATATAACGGTTTTTATTTAATCTATACAACGTTATAAAACGTATTGTATGATGTTTTTACGACATTGACTCGTATAATGATTTTTAAGGAAAATGCCTATATTATCATTTTCGATAAGGATTTGTATAAAAATGACTTTGGCTATTTTATGGCCTATTACAATGATTTGTACGAAATTATTTTTGGTAATAATTTTATACCAAAGTTATATTGATGGAATTTATTAAACTCTATGAATTCACTCGGCGTTATCGCTGACCTTTTCTTTTAACATGTTTTATCTCAGGTACTTGAAGGTAATTCTCGGCAAGACAACAAGAATTCATGGCCCGCACTTAAATATTAATTTCCATTCAAATGCTTTGTAAAACCTGTATAAAATACAATGACCTGGGACCTATGTAACTTTGATATTCATGAATGGAAATGCTTTACTATTAAACGACGCGATTTTTAAGCGTTGTCTATGATGTGAGTAATGTGCTATCCCGTAACACCAACGAGTCTTCTGCTATATTGAGTTGTATATTTTTGGGGGTGTTACAGTTTGGTACCAGAGCTCTGTTATAGAGAACGAAAGATTTTTAAAACTAAGGTTTTGAATAAAACATTTCAAAATCTTTTAACTATAAACATTTTTCTAAAAATGTCTAAAAATATTTTGACTATAACGATGCCGAATAATTCCGAGTTACCGGTAAGGCCAGACGGAGAAGTGTTATTTTAATATATATTACTTAGATTGATGTAATTTTATTACATGATTGTTTGATGATTATTTTGATATTTATACGAGGTATTTATACAACGTAGATTGTCACAAGGAACCCTAAATCCCCTAGTAAATTAATCGAAGCTATTCTCGTAGGAATTCTAGCTACCCTAGATCTAAACCAAGTTGTGGATATTTATGATCCCAACAAATGGTTGATATTTGTAGAAATGTTGATATTAGTTGATTGTGATATTAAAGAAGAATTGGCGAGATTAAATCTGATATCGATGTCATGACGATCTTTCCTTATAGAGTGGAGTTTGACAAAACGTTACCACCTAGAAAAGATGTCATCCGATTCGTTGTCATCCAATTCTAAAATTGAAATCGAAAGGGTGAATGTTGCACTTGAGGCTGTCATTGGAACCATTACCCAAAAGCATCATGCCACTAGTACCTTTCCGATAAATCTAATTGAATGTGTGAGTCATCTCATGCTAGTGACTCATTTGATAACTATTGTTGTAAGAGCTATAGGATTGGAAATTAAGTGTTGTTGATATCGAGCTTTTATTGCCCTTTTAAGGTTTATGAATAAGGTTGAAAGTACTGGAGAATGAGGTAGGATATCAAATTGAGTATAAGTTGGTTGAAACTTGAATAAAGTAAAATTTAACACATATGGAATAAGAAATTGTTAAGAGGAAGTTGTTGAGTCCTGTGTTTGAATTATAAGGTTTTAACTGATTGTTGATTCGTGTTAAAGGTTGTTCCTAGGCCATTGTCCAATGACGAGGATGCCCAGTGTCCAAGAAATAAATCGAAGAAATCTTCTTCTAAAATTGGGACCGATGGATCTTCCGGGACATGTGGAACCCCCATGACTCTTGTAGATTAGTATTCATTGTGGTATCTTTTAAAAATCCCTAACTTAACTGAGACATCAGTTGGTAGGATGAGTTCTTGGAATTGTATGACATAGTGACACATAATGTGTTACGGTACAATTTTGACTTGTTTGAGATTAATGAAAAGACTACCTTTAATTGCTAAATTCTACATGTATCGATGTTATCTATCTTTTATTGCTTCATCCTAATGTTAGCATTAGTGATGCAACCATTGAACAAGTACTCATCTCGATTTGAGTTACGTTGTGGATTATTCTTTTTGGGTGCCATCGAGGTCATGAACCTCATGATTATTTGGCTAACTTCATTTCCTATTATATTGTAGTTAGTTCTTGGTGAACAACTTTTCATCACTCTTTTGTAGATCACTCATCTATATACCCTATAAAGGGTGTATCCCAATTGTTGAATGTTGAAACTTGAAAAAACAATAAATTAGGAAACTTGAATAAACAACAAATTAGGAAACTTGAAAAAATGACTGCAGTTGAAAAAATCTTCTTATTAATATTGGAAATGTTGAACTCTATTCATCTTTTTAATAATACCATGTCAAATATCAAAGCAATGTTGTATACATAGTAATACGTGTGAAATATTAAGGAAATAATATCACATAATTATGAAAATATCAAAAAGATGGAAACAACTAAAACATAGTGGCTGGAAAGCAAAATAATTTCATTATGCCTATATAAACCACCTTAATGTGCAATGCATTCATATAAAACTTAGAGCATAATGTGTGAAACTGAGATTTGGAATAACAAGAAATGGCAATGACGAATGATAAGAATGTAGATGATATTCTTGAGGTTTGTTTTTTTTTTCACTTTGATCTCCATCCTCCACATCTCCTTTTTAGTTTTCTCCTTAGATTGAATTGTTTACAGCATTCAGGGGCGGAGCCACCCTTGTGGCAGGTGGTTTTCGGGAACCACCTTAGACCTTGAAAGTTAATAAAAGCTATATGCAAGGTATTTTTAGGACCTACCTTGGATTTGGTCAGGGAACCACCTTGGAGAAGAAGAAAGGATAAACACAAATAAAACAAAGTGTAAAAAAAATCGATAGGTAAAAGTAACCTGAGATTTGGTCGGAAGCCACTTGTAGAGAAGAAAAGTAGTTGTGTCGGAAGTATGAAAATGAAGAAGACGTATAAATGTTTGTAATTTGTCTTTGAATTTGACTTTTCAACTTTTGATGTTTCTTAAAGTAGTTTTAGTTTAATTTATCAATATATGTATCATTCTGCAATGTTAGTCACCTACTACGAATATTAATGAAAATTAATTTTTTCATATTGGCTACAAACTACAGTAATAGATTATAGCAATATTTCATAAAAAATAACAATTAGTTACACATATTTATCAATGTTTTGAAGG
The DNA here is from genome assembly GCA_025667525.1 of Glebionis coronaria. NCBI lineage: Eukaryota > Viridiplantae > Streptophyta > Magnoliopsida > Asterales > Asteraceae > Glebionis > Glebionis coronaria. The sequence goes on from CM046877.1 coordinate 645,301,918, forward strand.
TATACTTGATGTAAGTTTTAAATAATGATGTAATAATGACCCTTCTACTGTCTGAAAGAAAGAATTTATGTGAGTTTCCATATTGAAAAACGATAAGAACTTTAACAGTTACTATAAACATGGGTGTTTTATTCTATATTTGTAATGGGCCCGATTCAATACAATGTGGTTTGATCCGATACGATTTTACCCGACCAAGATGCTCGATTTCACCTTTTTCTGAGGTGAAAATAGGCACCACCTTGCGTTTTCGGCCGGCTTCGCCACGGCTTGTATTGTATTTTTTTAGAGCTTGATCCTTCTACTCGAACACTTAGGTATTGACCATATAAAATTTCAAATACGTCTTTGTTAAACTACCATTCATCCTTTCGTAAAATAACTCCAACAATTGACATACAATCAATATTTTTAAAATAATCATCTGGAATGTACAAATATTACTAAAGTTTAGCTCAATCCGCTTATGTATGAATTACGAGAACTGGAACGACTTATGAATTTATATTGAAACTTGTTTATGCATGTGTGTCTTATTTCATTTTCTTCAAAACAATAGAATAATATATTTTGTGATTGTTTCCATTGTCACCTGTTTGGGTGGAAATTTTGAATAAAATCATTTGTTTTTAGGTATTTTATAATTTATTAATCTTTTGCACTTTATGGTTATTTTTCCTGGATCAACTTTCACACCGTGAATAAAGCACTACGTTTGTCAAAGTTATGACTACAATTGTTTTTAAGTATGCTACCACAATAGTTCTTGTGTTGCTATGTAAGATACGACTATGATCTTCTGAACCTAAAACCTATATATTAGTCTCATTATTAAATTAAAAATAACAATACTAGACACTGAAAGCACTTCTAATTCGTATTCATTAGACCTCGTTAATCTTAACTGTAACTGGATTATACATAAAACAATCCACACAATTAAGCACCTTTATTTCATGAGTCACCAATTAAACCCCACGTCGTAAACTTTTTTTAAATACCTTATCTCTAAAATGTATTAACTCAATGAATGGGTACCATAACAACCACATCTATTAAAACCAAAATCAATTTGTGTCATGTATTGTGAATCAATCGTTTGAACATTTTGATTCACTGATAAAACATATATTTTTAAATAAATGTATAGTCATAACCTTTAATAGAACATATATTTTTAAATAAATGTGTAGTCATAACCTTTAATAGAAGGATAAACATCATCTAATTAATCGTTTGAACATTTAATAGGAGGATAAACATCATCTAATTAAATAACTGTTATCAAAATACATTTCTTTCTAACCCATAATTGACACCCCGTTACTTATGTAATACACATTTTTCCAATTCCATGTAATACCACAGACAACCCTACTTTTCGTGTATCGATATCTTCGGTTTCCTTGCACCTAAGGCGGTGGAGCTTTTGAAGAGAGTTCAACGAGTTACGAATAACAACATTATTAAACCTAAATTCACAAATGTGTTTTTTCATAAAATTAACTTTATAATAAAAAAATTGTTATGTGGCTTGTTGCTTGCCTTCTAGAACTATGTAAGTATATTATTTTCCTTTCAAATGTCGTTTACCAAGAAGTTTTACTTGACGAGTAGCATTCCCTTTCGTCATATTTATTAAATGTTTTTATATGTTTTATATGCATTTTCTACATGTTAAGAATTCATCGGATGGTATTAACACGCTTATTTTATAGCAAATTCACTTTCGGTTTCAAGAAACACTTACTACAAAATAAGTCAGTTCGTTAATCATCTGTCGCTAGGCATTCCGCCGCTATGCGCGGGTATTCGTCTAGTTGTTTTTATAAGATAAAACAGTATCCCATGAGAAAAATTGAATTTTCATCACTATAAGGATTATTCAAAGTGAGATTTATAAGTGATTGTTATCGAAATGAAGTTGTTTATAAAACACCTTGGAAAACTTAATTGTTTTCATAACAAAGAAAATCTTTGTAAATTTATTTTTGATTCTTATTTAAGAATTAAGCATGAAAATGTTTTTATTATAAACATGATGATAAAATTTTGACGAACTGAGTATTGCATCGTTAATCTTGAAATTGTATATAGTTGCGCGCCTACATACAATTTGGAATGGACCATGCAAGGCTGATTAGTAGTCACCATAAAACTGATTAATAAACACTACCTTTTCTTTGAAGATTGTGAAAGATTAAATTTTATGAGATCTACAAGAAGCGAAAAATAGGGACATAGTGTTAGGGACACCTACATATGTGCCTGTCGCATCTATTCTTCTGAGTCAAATTTACTCATCTGTGGAAATTGTCTTATTTGACAATTGACAATTCTTTCTTGTCCAATTCTTTCGTAGTGAGATTCTTAGGAAAAGTATCTGATTACCGAGTGTTGATACCTGACTGGATGTATTGACGTTCTTATCATTTCTTATGATTTGATTTCATTTGAATGACCTGGGTAACGATCCGAGGATCTTTCGAATGCGTACTCAAATTATGAAAACATGGGATATATTCATATTCGTGAAATGTTTTCGTCTGTATCTGATTTGAAATTCTCTCGCATAGATTATGCGTTGACCTTACTCCTTTAAGGTTAGTTATGTCTCCATATATCCTTGAATTTGTGAAGGATTATGAGTTATTATTAGTCTTTTGAGAAGTTCACATCTTATCAACGACAATAAAACTAAAAGTTGATAGTGCCAGTAGAATGGATTGATTGATTATGACATGACGACATTGTCTTAATAGATGGGAACTCGAGTAGAATTTCCCTAATGATAAGATGTTGATTATCAAAAGTGATCTAAATAATTCTTGATGGATGACCATATCCTGCATTTAGACTTGAAATTATACCATGAATAGTCATAGATATTATAATCTAGAAAGAACCTAATATGAATTTATTAAAAGATGTTTCTGTTATCTGAAATTTTAGAAGGTATTTGTTGGTAAATTACCTAGACTTTCGCCATTAAGGCAAGTTGAATTTGGTATTGATTATATAACTGGTGCTGCACCTGTGACATGTGCACTGTAAGTCAGCACCATCTAAATTAAAGGAATTACCGTACAACTGAGAGAGTTGTCGGGGAAAGCTTTTATTCTACCAGGCTCGTCATCATGAAGAGCTATGGTGTTATTATTTCTTATATTTATAGATTACTGTGAACTGAGTAAATTGACAATCGAAAACGATATCCATGACTCGAAATGGAAGATTTGTTCGATCATTTACAAGGTTCTAGCGTATGTTTTAAAGATTTGATCCACGGCATGGTTATCATCAACTTCGCATCCGCGAAAAAGATTATCTATTCCAATCACTACATCCAGAACTTGTAATGAACATTATGAGTTTCATGGTATGTCGTTTGGATTGACTAATACACATGTAGCATTCATAAATTTGGTGAATCATGTGTGTAGACTGTAATTTGATAAATTCATGCTTGTGATCATTAAGAACCATTTGTTTGTTTCTAAGAATAAGAATGAGTTAATAATTATTTATAGATTGTCCTGAATTGGCCGAACAATGAAAACTTGTACCTTGAATAATTAACATGTGATTTAAAGCTTGATCCTTTACATAAAATGACCGTTTGATTAATGATGGTAAGATATATATATATATATATATATATATATATATATATATATATATATATATATATATATATATATATATATATATATATATATATATATATATATATATATATATATATATATATATATATATATATATATATATATATATATATATATATATATATATATATATATATATATATATATATATTGACTCATTAAAGATTAGAGCCATTAAGGCTTTGGGATATACCAAAAAGAAAGTGCAAATACGTCTTGACAAATGTTTTATCAAAAAGAACTTTTGAGGGATTATTCCCTTATACCCAGAACATTTAATTAAACTCCTGTTTAGGGGTAAATGTTTGTGTGTACCTCAAGACAACCTAAGAGGGATTAAGGAAAACATTTAAACCATAACTTGAAATTTGAAACGACAATTATTTTCAACTAAGAAAATTTTGACCAAAGTGTAAACAAAGAACTTTTCGAACATTTACGAATCTTATTAGTTATTTTCAATAAATCAACAAAAATTGTGTTAACTAAATTCAAATTTATTTTGAATATTTTTCTATAATTAGACGAACTGAGAAAATTAAAACTTTCACGTTTACATTTCATAAAAATTTAATAATTATTATTAATTTATTTGTAATAATTATCGACGCTTTAAAAAGTCGGATTGAGAAAAACTGATAAAAATAATAGTTGAGACGATACTAAAACTTAGAAAATATGAAGAAAGAATATCTGAGTGAATTGTGGACATGATAATTATATCATCAGGAGAGGTGAATTTAGATATCGACGCATTATGTAAAAAGTATAAAGAACCAATGAGGATGTGTTCCTTAGTAATGACGGTACAAAATAAATTGCCGAGCAATTTAAAAATAGCCGATACTTGTAAAGAAGATAATATAAATAATAAAAGGGGTTCGCGGCTAATGTAAACCATTAGAATTGAGAAACCGATGGCGATAAATGTTTTAAAGGCCACTTGTAGTTGCCTGAATGTGGAGATTTTGAGATTTAGTCATATTGAAATCTCGTAAGTATAAGTATTCTATTCCTGTCATTTCTGATTTAATGTATCATTATCAGAAGAAGTTGTACTAATGGCAAATTATAAAGGCAGACACCGCCTCATATATTAGTAAAGTCTAGCTATTGCAAAGGTCATCATCTGAATTTGATTCGATTTGGGTCATCGTCGACAGACTGACCAAATCTGCTAATATCATTCCTGTTAATGATGGATTCTTGATGAAGAAATTGACTCTTTTGTATTTAAGGGAGTTGTGTAAACATTGTGTGCCTGTATCGATCATCTCTATCAAGATCCTCGCTTCACATCGAATTTCTAGAGATTTGCTCAGAAGTCATTGAGAACGAATCTTGATGAGAGTACTGTATACCACCCCAATCGAAGGGACGAGGTAAAGTAACGATACAAAATACTATAAGTATTGTTTTATGTTTGAACGATTGACCTTTGGTAATAAACCGTATAATCTCTTTCATTTGGAGATACTATCATTGATAATTATCGTAATAGGATCGAGATCGAATCTTGTGAGGATCTAAATATTAGAGCATCTGTAAGCAGGAGTTGGGATGAAGACACCCGACATACACCCATTGTGAGTTGGACATGTCTTTTAGGTTTAAGGTTTCCTATGATGGCGAACCTAACCTTACAAAATACTCGACCCGCGAGACCTGAAATGATTGTTGAAATTAGGATCTGATTATTGACTGCCGGTAGTGAGCAGGAGATTATGTGAATATGAAATATAGATCTTGAAGTGCCAGATGGGTAGCGAAGTTATGCCAAAAATTTTAACCATGGAAAATGAATAGATGATCTGAAAGATCATGGGATATAAGTCCCCGTTGTATGGGACCATTGAGATGATGTAAAAGTTGGTTTGAAAGGCATATAAGCTGGATCTACCCTAGGACTTCAAGAGCTGCATGAATTATGTTTCGTATATCGAACTTGATAAAATGTCTATCAAGTGAGAATCTGATTACTTCTTGATGAAGTTTAGATCGGCGAAAAGTTGCATTCATAAAAAACCCGTGAACATCATGGATAGAGAAAGTAAGTCAACATTAAGCCTGATCTTATTCCCGTAGTTATGTTTGATGAAACTCGCGTATTGTAATGAATTACACTTGTGAGAAAAGACCGAATGTGGAGGAAATACCCACATGGCTTTAACTCTATAAGAAGCGAGTAGTAAGGTAAGATGATCTTTGAGGACAAAGATCCTGTTTAGGGGTAAATGCTGTGACAATCCGTCAATTTATGATTGATATTTTATTCTCAATATTTATTTGAAAATATTAATTTTAATGTTATATTATGAACTCACTTATTTTTGGGAAGAAATTTGGATTTACGTCTTGAAGTAGCATCGACTACGTCTAAACCGGAGGATTCAACGTTACGTGCTTACGTTTACATACACCGTTTTGGTGACAGTCCGACATTTCAGAAAATAAATTTATCCGTGAATATTATTTTAAGATTTTAAATTTGTGTTGGTTCAAAAACTCACAAATTTACGAGAAGAGATTAGGACTTACGATTTTAATTTAACGTCCTTTACGACTAAACCGGAAACCTTAGGATTACGTATTTACGTTTTCGAACTCCGTTTTTGATGAGACAATTTTTATTAGATTCGTTTTGTGTCGTTGATTCATAATTTATAAAAACGTTTTTCGTAAAACGACCCGAGGGCACGCAAATCGAGGAAACTAGAATCGAGGAATACCTGTAAATTAATGTGGATGGAACAAGTACATACTTGTCCCACCCCCACACATGGCTAAACAAAGCTAACAACACCATGTGGTGTCAAGCTTACAAGATAAGCTAAGACACATGTCTTAGTTTACTTGTAAACTAGCAACCAACATCAAAACCACCACCTCAAACCATTTTCATTCATTTCAACACATGCAAACCACTAAACACTCTCCTCCCTATCTCTAAAATTCATCCCAAACTCATCCAAAACAACCCCCATTTGATCTTGATTCAACCATAAATCATGTGTATAACTTACATATGATGAAAACCCATTGAAGTTATGAAGATTGGAGGTGATCTTAACATGTAAAAAGGAGTTTTCAAGGGAGTTTGGGGCTGATTTCTCAAGGAGTTTTTATGAAGAACAAGGGCTGATTTTTGGAGGAATCTACAAATACTTGGTGATCCTAGTTATTTTGATTATGTAATCATGTATTTTCTTTCTTATTGTATATGTATATGATGAATATATGATGATAAAAATGTTGTGTGGGGATCAAGTGTTGATAAATATGATTAAAGAGATGAAAAACCATAAGTAACAAGGTTAAAATCTTGCTAAATATGATGGCTGTATAAAAACAGTAAGTAACCAAATGTTAAACTGATAAAATAGCATGGTGGAATAAATTTACAGTAAGTATTAGATGTCATACACATGTGAGAGTTGGCCATGCAATGGAATCATCAAAATGAGTGAGATATGATCAAAACAAGTTTAGAGTACAAATCTGAGTACACTGTTTTGGACGATTTTTATAAAATACTTTGAGGCTGATTCAACAGTAGCCATACGAGAGTTAAATGGAGCACATATCATGTAGTTTATGCCATAAAAAGTTGAGCTTCTATCTCCATATAGAACTCTAGATATGACTGTTTTGGTGAACATGAAAGTAAAAATCAGATTTTGAGAAAATTAAAGTATAATAGTATTATATAAGCACTCAAATAAAAATAGTATAAAATGTGAATTAAAACCCACTAACTTATATAATACATTTATATAAATATGTATAAGGATAAATAAATGAACATTTTATAAAAATGGTAGTTTGATAAGTTTTATAAGTTATAAAACTATAAACATGATTTTTACGACTTTTTCGGCTATTACCGTAAAATTAACGTTTTTGTTAAATAAAACTTAGACGGTTGGACCCGTCTAATGTAAACTTTTATAAACTCATATACTGATATATAAACATATATAACAAGTAAAAACCGATAAAACCCGAACTATATAACATACGGACATTAACGGGCTAAGTTAACGTTATTAGACTAATAATACAACAAAATGGGCTAAAACACTTATAAACTTATTTATTGGGCTTAACCCATTTAGGCCCAACATGTAAAGTGTAAATAATGATAATACAAGTATAAAATGGATTAATACAAGTTAAAGAACTTATAATAAGCCTATTGGACTTAAAACATGTAAATAGGTAAAACTTGTAAACTAGTATAAAAGATATCAACACATAACACTAAAATGAGTAAATGAGAATATGTAAACCCACTTGATCATATATATATAAAATCATCATATGTATACATAATTGTTATTTTTATAAAGTCATTGGACAAGAGTCTAAGACGAGTATTATTTGTCTAGGTTTCCGTGATTGAAGCACGTACCGTACATCCGAATTGCCGATAACCCGCTTTCCCACATCCACGTGAGTTCATAGCCTCGCACTCTTTTAAATGCTTTTATGAAATTTTTTATAAACCCGCGAGGGAGATAAAATGTTAGTTATTATAAAATAGGACACTAGTTGTCCCGCTTGTCTGTTTATTGATTTGGACCAGAATGATTGTATGACCCGATGAATGATTACATTACCCGATAGATGAAATGAAATGGATTATTAAAGTTAGGCTATGTCACTAAAAGTCCCATTAGCATGAATTGTGAACTACCGGGATTTGGTAGATGCTTATGCATATAATAGTACTATTTGGGGACGATCACCCCAGTTCGCGCCTTGACGGTTGATCCCCGTCGTGCCACATTGATTGGTAAGCGAATTTATGTATGAGAAGATTTACACAAGCGTGACTATTGTGACGACACGCTAATTTAGATGGGAAAATTGAGTTTCAGGATAGCTACCCGTTGTTTGTTGTAGTAAGGTAACAATGTCATGCGGCTTATAATAATCCAATTAATGAAATACTGCTATACGCACCGAAATACAATATATTGCCTGACTAGCAATACGGGGTCATATTATTGATATTATGTTTGTGTTTTGGTTTTCATGACCATATTCATATAACGGTTTTTATTTAATCTATACAACGTTATAAAACGTATTGTATGATGTTTTTACGACATTGACTCGTATAATGATTTTTAAGGCAAATGCCTATATTATCATTTTCGATAAGGATTTGTATAAAAATGACTTTGGCTATTTTATGGCCTATTACAATGATTTGTATGAAATTATTTTGGTAATAATTTTATACCAAAGTTATATTGATGGAATTTATTAAACTCTATGAATTCACTCGGCGTTATCGCTGGCCTTTTCTTTTAACATGTTTTATCTCAGGTACTTGAAGGTAATTCTCGGGAAGACAACAAGAATTCATGGCCCGCACTTAAATATTAATTTCCATTCAAATGCTTTGTAAAACCTGTATAAAATACAATGACTTGGGACCTATGTAACTTTGATATTCATGAATGGAAATGCTTTACTATTAAACGACGCGATTTTTAAGCGTTGTCTATGATGTGAGTAATGTGCTATCCCGTAACACCAACGAGTCTTCCACTGTATTGAGTTGTATATTTTTGGGGGTGTTACATATACCCATGTGCATCTAGAGTATTCATCGACAATCACTAGGGTATATTTGATTTATGGACATTGGACTGACAGGCCCAAAGAGGTCCATATGAAGAAGATGAAGACACTTCCTAATAGAGAAGTTTTGTTTTGTCTTGAAAGAAGCTCTCTTGTGTTTACCTTTTTCACAGGCTGAACAAGGCTTATCTTTGAAATACACAAGAGAACTTTATTTTGTTTTGCAAGTTTGTTTATGTCTTTGAAATTGAGATGTGACAATCTCTTGTGCCAAAGCCAATTGACAGAGTCTGAGGCTTTGGCAAAGAAACATGCTCCTGAGGAAGTTATTGATGAAATATCTAAGACTCCAAATGCATTCTACAAAAAGTAGTTCGTACATATCATCTTAGCTTGAAGTAGAATCACCACGGCTCATCCAACAGAGTTTCAGGATAGCTACTATTGTGACGACACGCTAATTTAGATGGGAAAATTGAGTTTCAGGATAGCTACCCGTTGTTTGTTGTAGTAAGGTAACAATGTCATGCGACTTATAATAATCCAATTAATGAAATACTGCTATACGCACCGAATTACAATATATTGCCTGACTAGCAATACGGGGTCATATTATTGATATTATGTTTGTGTTTTGGTTTTCATGACCATATTCATATAACGGTTTTTATTTAATCTATACAACGTTATAAAACGTATTGTATGATGTTTTTACGACATTGACTCGTATAATGATTTTTAAGGCAAATGCCTATATTATCATTTTCGATAAGGATTTGTATAAAAATGACTTTGGCTATTTTATGGCCTATTACAATGATTTGTATGAAATTATTTTTGGTAATAATTTTATACCAAAGTTATATTGATGGAATTTATTAAACTCTATGAATTCACTCGGCGTTATCGCTGGCCTTTTCTTTTAACATGTTTTATCTCAGGTACTTGAAGGTAATTCTCGGGAAGACAACAAGAATTCATGGCCCGCACTTAAATATTAATTTCCATTCAAATGCTTTGTAAAACCTGTATAAAATACAATGACTTGGGACCTATGTAACTTTGATATTCATGAATGGAAATGCTTTACTATTAACGACGCGATTTTTAAGCGTTGTCTATGATGTGAGTAATGTGCTATCCCGTAACACCAACGAGTCTTCCGCTGTATTGAGTTGTATATTTTTGGGGGTGTTACATATACCCATGTGCATCTAGAGTATTCATCGACAATCACTAGGGTATATTTGATTTATGGACATTGGACTGACAGGCCCAAAGAGGTCCATATGAAGAAGATGAAGACACTTCCTAATAGAGAAGTTTTGTTTTGTCTTGAAAGAAGCTCTCTTGTGTTTACCTTTTTCATAGGCTGAACAAGGCTTATCTTTGAAATACACAAGAGAACTTTATTTTGTTTTGCAAGTTTGTTTATGTCTTTGAAATTGAGATGTGACAATCTCTTGTGCCAAAGCCAATTGACAGAGTCTGAGGCTTTGGCAAAGAAACATGTTCCTGAGGAAGTTATTGATGAAATATCTAAGACTCCAAATGCATTCTACAAAAAGTAGTTCGTACATATCATCTTAGCTTGAAGTAGAATCACCACGGCTCATCCAACAGAGTTTCAGGATAGCTACTATTGTGACGACACGCTAATTTAGATGGGAAAATTGAGTTTCAGGATAGCTACCCGTTGTTTGTTATAGTAAGGTAACAATGTCATGCGACTTATAATAATCCAATTAATGAAATACTGCTATACGCACCGAATTACAATATATTGCCTGACTAGCAATACGGGGTCATATTATTGATATTATGTTTGTGTTTTGGTTTTCATGACCATATTCATATAACGGTTTTTATTTAATCTATACAACGTTATAAAACGTATTGTATGATGTTTTTACGACATTGACTCGTATAATGATTTTTAAGGCAAATGCCTATATTATCATTTTCGATAAGGATTTGTATAAAAATGACTTTGGCTATTTTATGGCCTATTACAATGATTTGTATGAAATTATTTTTGGTAATAATTTTATACCAAAGTTATATTGATGGAATTTATTAAACTCTATGAATTCACTCGGCGTTATCGCTGGCCTTTTCTTTTAACATGTTTTATCTCAGGTACTTGAAGGTAATTCTCGGGAAGACAACAAGAATTCATGGCCCGCACTTAAATATTAATTTCCATTCAAATGCTTTGTAAAACCTGTATAAAATACAATGACTTGGGACCTATGTAACTTTGATATTCATGAATGGAAATGCTTTACTATTAAACGACGCGATTTTTAAGCGTTGTCTATGATGTGAGTAATGTGCTATCCCGTAACACCAACGAGTCTTCCGCTGTATTGAGTTGTATATTTTTGGGGGTGTTACATATACCCATGTGCATCTAGAGTATTCATCGACAATCACTAGGGTATATTTGATTTATGGACATTGGACTGACAGGCCCAAAGAGGTCCATATGAAGAAGATGAAGACACTTCCTAATAGAGAAGTTTTGTTTTGTCTTGAAAGAAGCTCTCTTGTGTTTACCTTTTTCACAGGCTGAACAAGGCTTATCTTTGAAATACACAAGAGAACTTTATTTTGTTTTGCAAGTTTGTTTATGTCTTTGAAATTGAGATGTGACAATCTCTTGTGCCAAAGCCAATTGACAGAGTCTGAGGCTTTGGCAAAGAAACATGCTCCTGAGGAAGTTATTGATGAAATATCTAAGACTCCAAATGCATTCTACAAAAAGTAGTTCGTACATATCATCTTAGCTTGAAGTAGAATCACCACGGCTCATCCAACAGAGGGTATGTAGCATTCAATAACGGTCCTCTCACGCTAATGGTATCTCCTATATCAATTCTTTAGCTTCTTGAGCATCGACTTTTTGAACAACTGTTCTAGCATCTTTTTGAGCAGCCGTGAATGTTTTTTTTGGCGTTTGCTTAATAGATACTTCAGCAGCAACAACTATTTGAACAACTTTTTGGGGATTTGGCAATCTTTTTGTTGTGGTATTGACGTATATCTGTTGCCGCCTTCTCGGTCACCTACAAATACACCAATAAATCTTATGAATCTTATAACGTTGAACTATATTTCAAATCGTCGTAAACTAAAAGATTTGGGTGTTTACGAAATCAATTTCAAGGGCAGACACACTTGTTGGCATTGTGGTTTACACTTGTTGATCTTTAACAGAATTGATAAGCCAAAATTGTCTCAGAACACACTTTTACATATTCAACAACTTATTTCTGATTTTACACATGTTTCCTAATGTGTTGTCAATTTTAATTCTGAAATTAATATTGACCATCAAAATCTATTAGCGGGTCATACTTTGATTTCATTAGCGTTTTTCAGTTAGTTGTACATAAGGTTGCATAACCTGCAACAAAATGTGACAACCACTATACTCGTTATATACTTAAAATCACATTGTCGTTATCTCGTCAAGGCGGTTGCTAAAAATTTTTGAGGACACATGATTAGCTATTGTGGTTGACCCACACGTCGGAAGGAAAAGTAGTAACAATGATAAACTTATACATATTTTCATACCTTGAGCTAAATTTTGAAGATCTTCAAGATCATCGAAAGCCTTCGAGCTCAGTTTTGTCAACGGAAACTTCAACCTCCATCGTCCATTATATTGTCACTTGTATCATGTGAAGGTTTCTGAGATTACGTTTATTTGTAAGTATTAGCCGATATCAAGAGCTACTAAAAAGGCCAAAAGAACACTAAGGTAAACAAGTGACTAAGACACAAGACAAAGCTACTAAATCTTATACATGTTTGACTATTAGAAGAACCAACCAGATTAATGAATCAAACTTATATAAAATTAGTACAGTAACTACATAATACAAACACAACCACATTGTTTCTTAGTCCCCATTCATTCACAGTTACTATTATCCGAATAACTTGTTAACCAGACAACTCAGACAAGAGTACCAAAAAGTTCAAACCATCCACGATCTTAAGCATCCTTTGTATGTGAAAAACATACATAAAAACAAAATTAAGCATTTTATCAAATACCTTATGTGCAAGCTTGAACCACATGAATCTGCTACCTAAATAACTCTAGAGGTTCTTTTGAGTAGGTCTGGCTTGATATCGTGCACAATAGCATGTGGCATGATGAATATCAGGATTGCTGGCTGTAAGGTACATAAGTGACCCGATCATACTGCGATATCGCGTTTGATCTATGGGATATGAGTACAAGTCAGCTTCTAGGGATTTTGTCGACAATGGTGTACCAACGCGAGCACATGAGGTCATAGCATGCTTTTTAAGTATCTCTTGAGCATACATAGTTTGGTTAATGAAGATACCACGTGGGGATTGATGAATCTGGAGGCCTAAAAAGAATTTTAGCTCCCCCATCATTGACATTTCAAATCTGTTGTGTATTAATTTTTCAAAACATTTTGAAAGTTTTGGGTTCGTAGAACCAAAAATAATGTCATCAACATAAACTTGCACCAGTAGTATGTCATCCCCATATTTATTAGTAAAGAGAGTAGGATCAATAGAACCTTTGGAAAATCCTTTGGAAACCAAGAAGTTTGATAGTTCTTTGTACCATGCCCTTGGAGCTTGTTTAAGTCCATATACAGCCTTCTTGAGACAATAGACTTTGTCAGGATGATGAGGATCGATGAATCCTTTCGGCTGATTAACATACACTTCTTCCTTCAAATGATCGTTGAGAAAAGCAGTCTTAACGTCCATCTGAAAATTTGTGAAGCCCTTATGTGCAGCATAAGCAAGGAATATCCTGAGAGCTTCCAAACGAGCAACTGGAGCGAATGATTCATCGTAGTCTATTCCTTCTTGTTGACGGTATCCCTTAACCACCAGACGAGATTTGTTTTTGATGATGGTTTGTTCTTCATCCAGTTTGTTTTTCCAGATCCATTTGAAATCTAAGATTGACATTCCATAGGGTCTGTCAACAAGTTCCCAAACATATAGGCGTTCAAACTGATGAATTTGGTCTTGCACTGATTCAATCCATGCATGATCAGTCATGGCTTGCTTGATGTTTGTAGGTACAGTTAAACTCACGGTGAGTGCATACATACACACATCGCCATCGGTTTCGAGTTGTCTGCATGTTCGAACCGATTATGAAGGATTTCCAATGACTTGCTCCAATGAATGATCACGTGTCCAATGGTGAGTGGATGGATATCGTTGGTAGAATGTATGCATGCTGGACGGATCAACATGTTGAGTAGAAGACTCTCCGACTTCACGTACTGGTGTACCGAACGGGTTAATAAATTCTTCTTCGTCAGGTTGTGCATTGACTGCTTGATTGTTGTTTCCTCCTTCAGCATTGACGGTTGGTGATGTTGGTTGTATGATTGTTTCTTTAGTTTGTTGAGTAACCAATGGAATTGTCTCTTGAGCAACAGTTGCTGAAGTAGAGGCAGTTGTGTCTTATTGATTCTGTTCGGGTGCATCAGCATCATTTACAGCGGAAGGCTTTGACACAACTTGATTGTTTCCATAGTAATATTCATTATACATTGGAACATATAAATCAACCAACTCATTCATTTGTGTCGTATCCGTCAAGTCTGCTGTAGGAGTACTTTCTTGACATTCTTGCACGGGACGTACACTATTTTGTGTAGGTGCCAATGCTGGACATTGAGGAGCGGGACTTGAGTTGTTGTGATCAAGTACCATTTGTGGTAATTCTTCAAAGTTCACGTGAATTGTTTCGACAATAATATTTGTTCTCTTGTTGTAAACTCGATATCCTTTCGACAATGTGGCATACCCCACAAAAATACATGCAACACCTTTTTCTTTCATCTTGTCGAGATCTCACCGTCTTTAAGAATGTAGCATAAAGATCCAAATACGTGAAAGAATTTAACCGTAGGTTTCTTGCCATTGATGATGTGGTAAGGTGTCTTTTCATGTATAGGGATGACGAGAGAACGATTCTGACTATAACATGCGGTTGCAATAGCTTCAGCCCAAAAGAATATATGTAATTTTGAAGCAGAAAGCATTGTTCGAGCTGCCTCTACCAAAGTGCGGTTCCGTCTTTCGACAACGCCGTTTTGTTCAGGAGTTCGAGCAATAGACGTTTGATGTTTAATGCCTTCTTCTTGAAAGTAAGATTGCAAGTTCTTGTTCAAAAAATCAGTACCCCTATCCGTTCTTACGGTTAAGACTTGAGCTTGAAGGTTGCGTTGTATCATCTTGAGAAAGTTTTTGAGAACCTCTGGTGTTTCATCTTTGGACCTTAAGAAGAAAGTCCATGTATATATAGAGTAATCATCAACAATCACGATAATATACTTTTTCCCGTTAATACTCTCTACACGCATGGGGCCACATAAATCCATGTGTAGAAGTTCCAATCGTCCTTTTGAGCTTGGGGTAGTCTTTGTTTCGAAAGACTTCTGTTTTGCTTTCCCCAACTCACAAGAAGAACAAAGATGGTCTTTGACGAATTTTAACTTAGGAAGACCGGTCATAATATCATTCTTCGAAAGCAAGTTGATGGTGTCAAAGTTGAGATGTGACAATCGTTGATGCCATAACCATGATTGAGAGGATGAAGCTTTAGCCATTAAGCAAATTGGATTTGTTGAAGATGTGTCTTGAAGAGTTACTGTGTAGAGATCAGAACCACGAGAACATGTAAGAAGGTCATTCCCATCGTAGTCTCTAACATAGCAAGTAGATTTTACGAAAAGCCACTTCCAAATCCGCCTCACAAAATTGACCAACCGAGAATAAATTGTGATTCAGTCCCTCAACATAATAAACCCGTTTGATAGTGAGAATTCCTTGAACCAAATCTCCATATCCAAGTATCGGTGCAAACTGATCATTTACAAACCGCACCGTACCCAGAAACTTCTCCACGAAGTTAATTAGAAGCTTGAGATTGCCCGTCATGTGCTTTGTGCACCCAGAGTCCATTATGAAGAGAATGATCTCGATGAGCTGCATAAGAATTAGGAGACAATGTAGATTTTGACAAATGGGAGCCCGTGATAGCAGGTTACAAAATATTAGTAGACCTAGATGTAGATTCTAGAGGCAAGCTAACTTTCATAGTCCCAATTAAAATAGTGGCTGTCTTAGGTACCCACTTGTATCCGGGTGGTGTAAATTTCGAGTACCCCCGTGTACATTTCTTAATCATGTTCTCATAAAGCTTCTTTAACGCAGAGTAGTGGATTCGAACACACTTAGTTTCTTAAGTGGTTGGACAGTAGATTGGTTCATGGTTCTTGTGGGGTTTCTAGTACTAGTGGGCACAAGAGTAGGCTTCCTAGTTCTAGCATTCACGCCATTATGATTAACAGCACAAGTAGCATGATTAAAAGTACGAGCACATTTAACACAGTTAACACAGACAATTTTATCATTCGAAGTTTTAATATATCTGTCATTACATACAGTTACAAATGTTTTATTCTTAGAAAACTTAAAATTCCTACGGTGGTCTTCTACTTCCATCTTCTTCCCTTGACTATTGTTAGGCATGACTCTATCTTGCATTCTAGTGCTCTTAAGTTGTGGTCCGCTAACGCTAGTAGTGGGAGTTACTCCTGTAAAAGAGGACACGCGTTGATTAGTTTTCTTAGAATTCTGAGGTAACCGCGATGTTCCAGTTTGAGTGGGCCTAGTGTTCATCTTATACATTCCAGGTGCTATCACATTTGTGCTCTTATCAAATCCTAGCTTAGGCAAAGTCTATGGGGGGTTGCCTAAAATAGATGATTTAGGGCATTTAACCGCATTCGGTTGACGAACGGCGGATGGTTTATCCAAAACAGACTTTCTTTTCATTTTCGCAATGAGTTTCTGTAACTCACTAATGGCTATGTCCCTTTCTTTTAGCTGATCTTTCAAATCATTTATTTCAAAATCTTTTTCATTTAAGGTACAAAACGAAGATGCTGCCATTTCACGACATTTTTTATGATTGTGAGATTGATCATCACTTTGTGAAGCAAGTTCAAGGGTGTGAAAACTTTTCTCAAGATTAAAAAACCTTTTCTCAAGTTCTTTGTATGACTCAACCTTTTTTGAAAGCTCAACCTCAAGATTGTGACATTTATCAACAACTAAAACATTCAGATGATCTATACGATAGAATTCCCGCGACAGTCGATCAATTTCGTTAGATAGATGGGTTTCTTGTGTCTTTAATTTAGTTTGAAGAAAATCAATCTCTTCTTCAAGAGATTTGACATATCCTAAATCAGTTGTCATTTCTTCAGTGAGAGCATTATAAAACATTTCACATTGTTTGAAAGGTCATCGATGGTTGGGACAATACATTGTTGAATGACGACTTCTATTTGTGGGTGAGGTTTAATATTCCCAACGGTAGCTCTAGAAACTTTTTCATAATCGACAACACCTTTGTATAAATTTAAAACCCCTTGTTCTATAAACTCAAATTGCGAAACACTTTTACATTTTTCATCCCAGTTACGTTTTTCATCCAAAATTCGCTTTTCTAACAAAATTGACTTCTTTTTAAAACCCCTTTTTGAAGAACTTTTCGTTTCCATGTGATTATCCGTTGGTGGAATATTTGGAAAATAGTCTTGTTCATATGAACGCTCTTTTTGAGGGACAAAGTTAAAGACATGTTTCTCATTCCATGCGGTATAATCATAAGGTGTAATGAAGTCATTTAGGTTGGATTGACGTTCTGCGTCACGACGAAGGATTTCTTCGGAGTCGGGGGAAAGCATAAGGGAAAGATTATCATTATAGCAACGGATATCATAAAGACCAGGCTTGATTGTTTGAACGTTCTTGAGATATTCAGGCTTAACAAAACTCGTTTTCATATTTCTATTGAGCATATTCATAGTTTGAATAGACTGACGCGTTTTGTAAACAATGTTGTTTAACGTTTCGACTCTCTTTTCCAAATCAAGAATTTTTTTAATATCCTTTTCTTCACGAGTTTTATAAAGCTCAGTTTTTTCTTTTTTAACCGACTCTAACTCAGTAATCTAGAGTTTATGTAGCATCAGTTGTTCTTCAAGTTCTGATATCTTTTGTTTTGGCATATGAATTTCGTGTGTTACTTCCGAACAATATTGTTCGTTGAGCACCTTAAGTTCATAAACCAAACCATTAGCTATTGCAACTCGTCGATCAACTTCTTTTACATAATCACACTCTTTAAGCCTGTCTATCTCCTCGGCTAAGGATGTGTTTGCTTGCTTCAAACGTTTATTTGCCTCTTTGCTTTCATTAAATTCACATTTTAAAGAATCAATAATAGATGCAAGCAAATCACGGTCCTCTTCCGAGTCAGTATCCTGGGTAGCATTTCCGTCATCATTACACATATGCTGTGAATATGTAGAGATATTGCTATCCTCTGTTTCCATTACATATGTGTCATTGATGCTTTCGGGTTCCTCAGGATGCCGTCGTTCGTTAGCAAACACATTATAGTTAGCATGTGATGGTACCTTTACAATTGGCTCAGTATCAAAGATAGGTCCAGAAGTATCATCAATCTCTAGAATCACTTCTTGAATCTTTGCCATGTACACATAATGTGCCTCCAACTCTTGATCGTCGGCTTCATCATTAGTGTCATCACGCCAGTCAACTTCATCTGTTGTGAGTGGAATTCCTGCTTCTTCTTTCTTACACAGTAGCATCGTTTCCTTGTAATATCCCGAATCCTTAACCCGTTTTGGCTTCTTACATTCCCTAGCCATGTGCCCAAATCCCTTGTAGTTGAAGCATTGAATCCTAGTCTTCTGCACCACCAGAGTGCCTACAGTATCTCTAGCCCCAACTTGATTCAACATCCTCTGATTATCATACCTAGCATCACGATCATACCTTGGTGCATGATTAACTTCCTTATATCTAGCATTGGATGATGATATGAGGTTGTTGTTGGTAGGTTTGTAGATCTTATTATAAGTTGTGGTGAGTACAGACATGAGTTCCTCAATCTTCTTGTCCCTTGAAGTTTTTTCATCATCACTGTCTCCATCTGACTCGGTGTCATACTTTGGAGGTGGAGTGGGAACAATTGCTTTTGCTTTGTGTTTAGCAGTAGCTAGAGATTTGGTGGATGAGCTTGATGACTTTGAGGAATGAGTTGGTGGTTGTTGACGGGGAACGGGTTTTGTTGAAGTAGCAGCCACAAAAGCAATAGAATTTGCAGACCGTTCTGCCTTTTCAGCCCTTAGTTCATTCACTTCATTCTGATTTTGTTTCAAGATATCATAAAGTTTGTGATAGGAGATGGCCTTGATATCTTCCTTTTGTTTAACCAAGGTCACAAACCTTTGCCATTCCGGTTTGAGTTGAAGTAGAAACTGAACATTGGCATGATGATTGGAGATGGTGCACTGATTTCTGACAAGCTCATTCATCATTTTGTAGAATCTCGAGTAATATGAGTCAATGGATTCACCATCTTCAGATGTGAATATTGCCAAATCGCAAAGTAGGTTAGTCTCGAGATCTTGAACATTGATCGACTCACCTTGCTTCAATCGATGAATTGCATTCCACATTTCCATAGCATTAGGACATGCATCAACTGTGGAATAGATGTCGTTATTAATTCCAGTGAGTATGAAGTTTAAAGCATCAGCTTCAGCTTGGAGGAGTTTCTTTTTCTCAGCAGAACATGTGTCAAAATCCTCCATAGCTCGTATAGTTGATGAAGTACCATCCTCTGCCTGTGTGGTAATTGGTCTGAATTCAAAAACTGGAGGTGGATTCTCAAGGCAGTGACGAAGAGCAGTTCGGTTTTCTTTTCTGTCGAGAAATCTGAGAAAACGAGATCTTCATTGAACGTAGCAACCGGCAGTGAGCACAGGTGGATTACTGTTGCCACCTTGTTCCAAATGAATTTGATTAGCAGTTGCAATGTTGATGTTGTTGTTAGACATGGTGAATACTTGTGAATGAATTGCAGATCTGAGTGGATTTGTTGTGATGAGGTGTGGTTAAAATTTTGAAAATTAAAATTTTTTTCTCAGTCCGACAATAAATTCCTCAGTCCGACAAAACGGTAAGCCGAAAAGTTTTGTATTGCCAAATTTTGAAATTGATTTAGAAATAGCCAAAAACTAGTAGGAAAAAAATTGAATTTACTTGACCTAAAATTTTTTAACGCTTTTTTTTATCTTCGTGTAAACTATGTTCCGAAACTAGTCTAGATAGTGGCTAAGTCTAAAAAATGCTCTAACAAAATTTATCTTTCCATCGGAATGTCACCCATCGCAATACATGTCGGAATGGCCATCGGAATGTCCGGCCGGAATGTTCTGTCGGGATGTTCAGTCGGAATGTTCTGTCGGAATGTTCTGTCAGAATGTTCTGTCGGAATGTTCAGTCGGAATGCTCTGTCAAAATGTTCTGTCGGAATGTCCTGTCGGAATATTCTTCTGTCGCAATATGGTTGTCGCAATATTGGCAGAGTAACGTCGCAATATCCCTTAAAAACCATCGGAATCCGTGATCGCAATAAACGATCGGAATAACTCGTCGGAATAAGGTATCGGAATCCTTGTGATCGCAAAGTAAAACCCTTGGGTTATTGCGATCGAGCCTCACTCACTTGTACTTTCCGATGGAATCACTTGCTAGAAATTCGGAAAGATGAAAACAAGAAAGTTCTTAACTTTTGATCCAAAAGATTTGTGTTTTAACCGAAACCAAGATACCCAAATCACTACTACTAGTATGTAGACGATTTGTATCAAGAATAGACCATAAAAAACACAAAAAAGATTTGGGACGTGATATATAAATCAAAATAGCCACGAAAAATCAAGAACACAACACATAAATCTTCAATCACCTATCCACTATAGGCTCTTGATACCAATTGTTATATCATATCAATCCATAACACAAGATTTAGAATGGATATTTAGAGAGAGAAAGAGAAGAAAAGTAGAGAGAGAAACAAGAGAGAATTTGGAAGGTTTATGTTTACTAGAGAGAGAAAGTAAAATGAACCAACACCCTCTTCCACACATGGAAGAGGGTATATATACCCTTGGCATATGGGCCGTGGGTTTAGTATCCATGGGCCGGGCTTGGCTTACACTTGGGCTTACGCCCCTAACTTAGACAATATTAGCTTAAAGTCCAAGCCCAGTTTTTCTCGACTAACCTATTCCAATACAAGACCAATAACAACTAAGATGACCTATTACATTCTTGTTCGACTATATAAAATATAGGGCTAACACGTTCTTTGATCAAAACAACGATGATATTATTTATCCTTGGAAAGCCTAAGAAGGTGAATAATATACAACACTAAACAACAAGTATTTGACATTTCATGTAAGAAACTCATGCTTAAGTATCATATGACTTTGAAATATTTGATTAAACATTTTATTCCATTTGAATGGCGAGCTATTTATGAAATCTATTATTTAGTTAAACCTCCTTACTGGTATGATTGGAGTTTAGTTTGTTGATCTTTGCTTTTGGCTTCACATTAAACTCGCTTTTCTTTCTTTATTTGTGTATGTATTTGTAAAGTTACTTACAATCTATTGTGCTTCGACTTCACATAATAAACATACATATATACAACCTACATATACAAAAACATACAAATAGGAGTTAGATTTACTAATTCCATATGGTAAAGAAATAAAGTCACAAACATAATTGCTAAGACACAAAAACAAATTTAGATTGAAATTATCAAAAAATATAGGCTGCAATAAAAAGTTCATAACATGTGCTACATGAATCCGTTTCAAGAACATGACTAAGAAAATGAAAGCTTGAAACAAGGAATACATTTTTTCTCAGAAAACCTCGGTAAAAAGCGACCTAACCGGTCGAAAACAAGTCAAAACCGGCTAAAACAACAAAAAATGCCGAACCGGCCAAAATCATCCAAACCTAAGCAAAAACCGGACTTTAGATTTCCAGTCCACAAGGACCATCTGAATCCGTGGAAAATAAATTTACACAGATCCTATATGGACAAAACACACCTAGGAATTGTGTTTGTTTATTTTTTGTCATGTTTTGCCAGGTTTAAAAGTCGGTCAGCTAGTATTTGAAGTAGTTGTGAATGCACCGGATAAACAACATCTCGGCAGAACACCATAATATAATGGTCGAGATATGAGTCTGCTCTAACAACATGTCACGTTCTTTGATCAAAACAACGATGATATTATTTATCCTTGGAAAGCCTAAGAAGGTGAATAATATACAACACTAAACAACAAGTATTTGACATTTCATGTAAGAAACTCATGCTTAAGTATCATATGACTTTGAAATATCCGATTCAACATTTTATTCCATTTGAATGACGATCTATTTATGAAATCTATTATTTAGTTAAACCTCCTTACCGGTATGATTGGAGTTTAGTTTGTTGATCTTTGCTTTTGGCTTCACATTAAACTCGCTTTTCTTTCTTTATTTGTGTATGTATTTGTAAAGTTACTTACAATCTATTGTGCTTCGACTTCACATAATAAACATACATATATACAACCTACATATACAAAAATATACAAATAGGAGTTAGTTTTACTAATTCCATATGGTAAAGAAATAAAGTCCCAAACATAATTGCTAACACACAAAAGCAAATTTGGATTGAAATTATCAAAAAATATGGGCTGCAATAAAAAGGCCATAACATGTGCTACATGTATCCGTTTCAAGAACATGACTAAGCAAATGAAGGCCTGAAACAAGGAGTACATTTTGTCTTGGAAAACCTTGGTCAACAGAGGCCTAACCGGTCGAAAACTGGCCAAAACCGGCCAAAACAACCAAAAATGCCGACACCAAACAAAATCATCAAAAATTAAGCAAAAACCGGAATTTTGATTTCCATTCCAATAGGAATCCGTGGGAAATCAATTGGCACGGATCCTAGATAGATAATAGACACCTAGGAATTATGTTTGTTTAGTTTTTGTCGTGTTTTGCCAGGTTTAAAAGTCGGTCAGCTAGAATTTGAAGTAGTTGTGAATGCACCGGAAAAACAACATCTCGGCGGCACACCATAATATAATGGTCGAGATATGAGTTTGCTCTAATAACACGTCGCGTTCTTTGATAAAAAAATGATAATATTAGTTATCCTTGGAAAGTCTAAGAAGGTGAATAATATACAACACTAAACAACAAGTATTTGATATTTCATGTAAGAAACTCATGCTTAAGTATCATATGACTTTGAAATATGCGATTCAACATTTTATTCCATTTGAATGGCGAGCTATTTATGAAATCTATTATTTAGTTAAACCTCCTTACCGGTGTGATTGGAGTTTAGTTTGTTGATCTTTTCTTTTGGCTTCACATTAAACTCGCTTTTCTTTCTTTATTTCTGTATGTATTTGTAAAGTTACTTACAATCTATTGTGCTTCGACTTCACATAATAAACATACATATATACAACCTACATATACAAAAATATACAAATAGGAGTTAGTTTTACTAATTCCATATGGTAAAGAAATAAAGTCCCAAACATAATTGCTAACACACAAAAGCAAATTTGGATTGAAATTATCAGAAAATATGGGCTGCAATAAAAAGGCCATAACATGTGCTACATGTATCCGTTTCAAGAACATGACTAAGCAAATGAAGGCCTGAAACAAGGAGTACATTTTGTCTCGGAAAACCTTGGTCAACAGAGGCCTAACCGGTCGAAAACTGGTCAAAACCGGCCAAAACAACCAAAAATGCCGCCAGACAAAATCATCCAAAATTAAGCAAAAACCGGAATTTTGATTTCCATTCCACATGGACCACCTAGAATCCGTGGGAAATCAATTGGCACGGATCCTAGATGGATAATAGACACCTTGGAATTATGTTTGTTTAGTTTTTGTCGTTTTTTGCCAGGTTTAAAAGTCGGTCAGCTAGTATTTGAAGTAGTTGTGAATGCACCGGAAAAATAACATCTCGGCGGCACACTATAATATAATGGTCGAGATATGAGTTTGCTCTAAAACACATCGCGTTCTTTGATCAAAACAATGATGATATTATTTATCCTTGGAAAGCCTAAGAAGGTGAATAATATACAACACTAAACAACAAGTATTTGACATTTCATGTAAGAAACTCATGCTTAAGTATCATATGACTTTGAAATATTCGATTCAACGTTTTATTCCATTTGAATGGCGAGCTATTTATGAAATCTATTATTTAGTTAAACCTCCTTACTCGTATGATTGGAGTTTAGTTTGTTGATCTTTGCTTTTGGCTTCACATTAAACTCGCTTTTCTTTCTTTATTTGTGTATGTATTTGTAAAGTTACTTACAATCTATTGTGCTTCGACTTCACATAATAAACATACATATATACAACCTACATATACAAAAACATACAAATAGGAGTTAGATTTGCTAATTCCATATGGTAAAGAAATAAAGTCACAAACATAATTGCTAAGACACAAAAACAAATTTAGATTGAAATTATCAGAAAATATGGGCTGTAATAAAAAGGCCATAACATGTGCTACATGAATCCGTTTCAAGAACCTGACTAAGAAAATGAAAGCTTGAAACAAGGAATACATTTTTTCTCAGAAAACCTCGGTCAAAAGCGACCTAACCGGTCAAAAACTTGTCAAAACCGGCTAAAACAACCAAAAATGCCGAACCGGCCAAAATCATCCAAACCTAAGCAAAAACCGGACTTTAGATTTCCAGTCCACAGGGACCATCTAGAATCCGTGGAAAATAAATTTGCACAGATCCTAGATGGACAAAAAACACCTAGGAATTTTGTTTGTTTATTTTTTGTCATGTTTTGCCAGGTTTAAAAGTCGGTCAGCTAGTATTTGAAGTAGTTGTGAATGCACCGGATAAACAACATCTCGGCAGAACACCATAATATAATGGTCGAGATATGAGTCTGCTCTAACAGCATGTCACGTTCTTTGATCAAAACAACGATGTTATTATTTATCCTTGGAAAGCCTAAGAGGGTGAATAATATACAACACTAAACAAAAAGTATTTGACATTTCATGTAAGAAACTCATGCTTAAGTATCATATGACTTTGAAATATTCGATTCAACATTTTATTCCATTTGAATGGCGATCTATTTATGAAATCTATTATTTAGTTAAACCTCCTTACCGGTATGATTGGAGTTTAGTTTGTTGATCTTTGCTTTTTTCTTCACATTAAACTCGCTTTTCTTTCTTTATTTCTGTATGTATTTGTAAAGTTACTTACAATCTATTGTGCTTCGACTTCACATAATAAACATACATATATACAACCTACATATACAAAAATATACAAATAGGAGTTAGTTTTACTAATTCCATATGGTAAAGAAATAAAGTCCCAAACATAATTGCTAACACACAAAAGCAAATTTGGATTGAAATTATCAGAAAATATGGGCTGCAATAAAAAGGCCATAACATGTGCTACATGTATCCGTTTCAAGAACATGACTAAGCAAATGAAGGCCTGAAACAAGGAGTACATTTTGTCTCGGAAAACCTTGGTCAACAGAGGCCTAACCGGTCGAAAACTGGTCAAAACCGGCCAAAACAACCAAAAATGCCGACACAAGACAAAATCATCCCAAATTAAGCAAAAACCGGAATTTTGATTTCCATTCCACATGGGAATCCGTGGGAAATCAATTGGCACGGATCCTAGATAGATAATAGACACCTAGGAGTTATGTTTGTTTAGTTTTTGTCGTGTTTTACCAGGTTTAAAAGTCGGTCAGCTAGTATTTGAAGTAGTTATGAATGCACCGGAAAAACAACATCTCGGCGGCACACCATAATATAATGGTCAAGATATGAGTTTGCTCTAACAACACGTCGCGTTCTTTGATCAAAACAATGATGATATTATTTATCCTTGGAAAGCCTAAGAAGGTGAATAATATACAACACTAAACAACAAGTATTTGACATTTCATGTAAGAAACTCATGCTTAAGTATCATATGACTTTGAAATATTCGATTCAACATTTTATTCCATTTGAATGGAGAGCTATTTATGAAATCTATTATTTAGTTAAACCTCCTTACCAGTGTGATTGGAGTTTAGTTTGTTGATCTTTGCTTTTGGCTTCACATTAAACTCTCTTTTCTTTCTTTATTTGTGTATGTATTTGTAAAGTTACTTACAATCTGTTGTGCTTCGACTTCACATAATAAACATACATATATACAACCTACATATACAAAAATATACAAATAGGAGTTAGTTTTACTAATTCCATATGGTAAAGAAATAAAGTCCCAAACATAATTGCTAACACACAAAAGCAAATTTGGATTGAAATTATCAGAAAATATGAGCTGCAATAAAAAGGCCATAACATGTGCTACATGTATCCGTTTCAAGAACATGACTAAGCAAATGAAGGCCTGAAACAAGGAGTACATTTTTTCTCGGAAAACCTTGGTCAAAAGAGGCCTAACCGGTCGAAAACTGGTCATAACCGGCCAAAACAACCAAAAATGCCGACACCAGACAAAATCATCCCAAATTAAGCAAAAACCGGAATTTTGATTTCCATTCCACATGGGAATCCGTGGGAAATCAATTGGCACGGATCCTAGATAGATAATAGACACCTAGGAATTATGTTTGTTTAGTTTTTGTCGTGTTTTTCCAGGTTTAAAAGTCGGTCAGCTAGTATTTGAAGTAGTTGTGAATGCACCGGAAAAACAACATCTCGGCGGCACACCATAATATAATGGTCGAGATATGAGTTTGCTCTAACAACACGTCACGTTCTTTGATCAAAACAATGATGATATTATTTATCCTTGGAAAGCCTAAGAAGGTGAATAATATACAACACTAAACAACAAGTATTTGACATTTCATGTAAGAAACTCATGCTTAAGTATCATATGACTTTGAAATATTCGATTCAACATTTTATTCCTTTTGAATGGCGAGCTATTTATGAAATCTATTATTTAGTTAAACCTCCTTACCGGTGTGATTGGAGTTTAGTTTGTTGATCTTTTCTTTTGTCTTCACATAAAACTCGCTTTTCTTTCTTTATTTGTGTATGTATTTGTAAAGTTACTTACAATCTATTGTGCTTCGACTTCACATAATAAACATACATATATACAACCTACATATACAAATATATACAAATAGGAGTTAGTTTTACTAATTCCATATGGTAAAGAAATAAAGTCACAAACATAATTGCTAACACACAAAAGCAAATTTGGATTGAAATTATCAGAAAATATGGATTGCAATAAAAAGGCCATAGCATGTGCTACATGAATCCGTTTAAAGAACATGACTAAGAAAATGAAAGCTTGAAACAAGAATACATTTTTTTCTTAGAAAACCTCGGTCAAAAGCGACCTAACCGGTCGAAAACTGGTCAAAACCGGCTAAAACAACCAAAAATGCCGAACCGGCCAAAATCATCCAAACCTAAGCAAAAACCGGACTTTAGATTTCTAGTCCACAGGGACCATCTTGAGGAAAATATATTTACACAGATCCTAGATGGACAAAAAACACCTAGGAATTTTGTTTGTTTATTTTTGTCATGTTTTGCCAGGTTTTAAAGTCAGTCAGCTAGTATTTGAAGTAGTTTTGAATGCACCGGACAAACAACATCTCAGCGGAACACCATAATATAATGGTCGAGTTATGAGTCTGCTCTAACAGCATGTCACGTTCTTTGATCAAAACAACGATGATATTATTTATCCTTGGAAAGCCTAAGAAGGTGAATAATATACAACACTAAACAACAAGTATTTGACATTTCATGTAAGAAACTCATGCTTAAGTATCATATGACTTTGAAATATTCGATTCAACATTTTATTCCAATTGAATGACGATCTATTTATGAAATCTATTATTTAGTTAAACCTCCTTACCGGTATGATTGGAGTTTAGTTTGTTGATCTTTGCTTTTGGCTTCACATTAAACTCGCTTTTCTTTCTTTATTTGTGTATGTATTTGTAAAGTTACTTACAATCTATTGTGCTTCGACTTCACATAATAAACATACATATATACAACCTACATATACAAAAATATACAAATAGGAGTTAGTTTTACTAATTCAATATGGTAAAGAAATAAAGTCCCAAACATAATTGCTAACACACAAAAGCAAATTTGGATTGAAATTATAAGAAAATATGGGCTGCAATAAAAAGGCCATAACATGTGCTACATGTATCCGTTTCAAGAACATGACTAAGCAAATGAAGGACTGAAACAAGGAGTACATTTTGTCTCGGAAAACCTTGGTCAACAGAGGCCTAACCGGTCGAAAACTGGTCAAAACCGGCCAAAACAACCAAAAATGCCGACACCAGACAAAATCATCCCAAATTAAGCAAAAACCGGAATTTTGATTTCCATTCCACATGGGAATCCGTGGGAAATCAATTGGCACGGATCCTAGATAGATAATAGACACCTAGGAATTATGTTTGTTTAGTTTTTGTCGTGTTTTGCCAGGTTTAAAAGTCGGTCAGCTAGTATTTGAAGTAGTTGTGAATGCACCGGAAAAACAACATCTCGGCGGCACACCATAATATAATGGTCGAGATATGAGTTTGCTCTAACAACACGTCGCGTTCTTTGATCAAAACAACGATGATATTATTTATCCTTGGAAAGACTAAGAAGGTGAATAATATACAACACTAAACAACAAGTATTTGACATTTCATGTAAGAAACTCATGCTTAAGTATCACATGACTTTGAAATATTCGATTCAACATTTTATTCCATTTGAATGGCGAGCTATTTATGAAATCTATTATTTAGTTAAACCTCCTCACCGGTGTGATTGGAGTTTAGTTTGTTGATCTTTGCTTTTGGCTTCACATTAAACTCTCTTTTCTTTCTTTATTTGTGTATGTATTTGTAAAGTTACTTACAATCTATTGTGCTTCGACTTCACATAATAAACATAAATATATACAACCTACATATACAAAAATATACAAATAGGAGTTAGTTTTACTAATTCCATATGGTAGAGAAATAAAGTCCCAAACATAATTGCTAACACACAAAAGCAAATTTGGATTGAAATTATCAGAAAATATGGGCTGCAATAAAAAGGCCATAACATGTGCTACATGAATCCGTTTCAAGAACACGACTAAGAAAATGAAAGCCTGAAACAAGGAGTACATTTTGTCTCGGAAAACCTTGGTCAACAGAGGCCTAACCGGTTGAAAACTGGTCAAAACCGGCCAAAACAACCAAAAATGCCGACACGAGACAAAATCATCCAAAATTAAGCAAAAACCGTAATTTTGATTTCCATTCCACATGGACCACCTAGAATCCGTGGGAAATCAATTGGAACGGATCCTAGATGGATAATAGACACCTAGGAATTAGGTTTGTTTAGTATTTGTCATGTTTTGCCAGGTTTAAAAGTCAGTCAGCTAGTATTTGAAGTAGTTGTGAATGCACCGGAAAAACAACATCTCGGCGGCACACTATAATATAATGGTCGAGATATGAGTTTGCTCTAACAACACGTCGCGTTCTTTGATCAAAACAACGATGATATTATTTATCCTTGGAAAGCCTAAGAAGGTGAATAATATACAACACTAAACAACAAGTATTTGACATTTCATGTAAGAAACTCATGCTTAAGTATCATATGACTTTGAAATATTCGATTCAACATTTTATTCCATTTGAATGGCGAGCTATTTATGAAATCTATTATTTAGTTAAACCTCCTTACTGGTATGATTGGAGTTTAGTTTGTTGCTCTTTGCTTTTGGCTTCACATTAAACTCGGTTTTCTTTCTTTATTTGTGTATGTATTTGTAAAGTTACTTACAATCTATTGTGCTTCGACTTCACATAATAAACATACATATATACAACCTACATATACAAAAACATACAAATAGGAGTTAGATTTACTAATTCCATATGGTAAAGAAATAAAGTCACAAACATAATTGCTAACACACAAAAACAAATTTAGATTGAAATTATCAGAAAATATGGGCTGCAATAAAAAGGCCATAAGATGTGCTACATGAATTCGTTTCAAGAACATGACTAAGAAAATGAAAGCTTGAAACAAGGAAAACATTTTTTCTCAGAAAACCTTGGTCAAAAGCGACCTAACCGGTCTAAAACTGGTCAAAACCGGCTAAAACAGCCAAAAATGCCGAACCGGCCAAAATCATCCAAACCTAAGCAAAAACCGGACTTTAGATTTCCACTCCATAGGGACCATCTAGAATCCGTGGAAAATAAATTTGCACAGATCGTAGATGGAAAAACCATACCTAGGAATTTTGTTTGTTTATCTTTTGTCGTGTTTTGCCAGGTTTAAAAGTCGGTCAGGTAGTATTTGATGTAGTTGTGAATGCACCAGACAAACAACATCTCGGCGGAACACCATAATATAATGGTCGAGATATGAGTCTGCTCTAACAGCATGTCACGTTCTTTGATCAAAACAACGATGATATTATTTATCCTTGGAAAGCCTAAGAAGGTCAATAATATACAACACTAAACAACAAGTATTTGACATTTCATGTAAGAAACTCATGCTTAAGTAACATATGACTTTGAAATATTCGATTCAACATTTTATTCCATTTGATTGGCGAGCTATTTATGAAATCTATTATTTAGTTAAACCTACTTACTGGTATGATTGGAGTTTAGTTTGTTGATCTTTGCTTTTGACTTCACATTAAACTCGCTTTTCTTTCTTTATTTGTGTATGTATTTGTAAAGTTACTTACAATCTATTGTGCTTCGACTTCACATAATAAACATACATATATATAACCTACATATACAAAAACATACAAATTGGAGTTAGATTTACTAATTCCATATGGTAAAGAAATAAATTCCCAAACATAATTGCTAACACACAAAAACAAATTTAGATTGAAATTATCAAAAAATATGGACTACAATAAAAAGGCCATAACATGTGCTACATGAATCCGTTTCAAGAACATGACTAAGCAAATGAAAGCCTGAAACAAGGAGTACATTTTGTCTCGGAAAACCTTGGTCAAAAGAGACCTAACCGGTCGAAAACTGGTCAAAACCGGCCAAAACAACCAAAAATGCCGACACCGGCCAAAATCATCCAAACCTAAGCAAAAACCGGACTTTTGATTTCCAATCTATAGGGACCATCTAGAATCCGTGGAAAATAATTTGCACAGATTCTAGCTGGACAAAACACACCTAGGAATTTTGTTTGTTTAGTTTTTGTCGTGTTTTGCCAGGTTTAAAAGTCGGTCAGCTAGTATTTGAAATAGTTGTGAATGCACCGGAAAAACAACATCTCGGCGGCACACTATAATATAATGGTCGAGATATGAGTTTGATCTAACAACACGTCGCGTTCTTTGATCAAAACAACGATGATATTATTTATCCTTGGAAAGCCTAAGAAGGTGAATAATATACAACACTAAACAACAAGTATTTGACATTTCATGTAAGAAACTCATGCTTAAGTATCATATGACTTTGAAATATTCGATTCAACATTTTATTCCATTTGAATGGCGAGCTATTTATGAAATCTATTATTTAGTTAAACCTACTTACTGGTATGATCGGAGTTTAGTTTGTTGATCTTTGCTTTTGGCTTCACATTAAACTCGCTTTTCTTTCTTTATTTGTGTATGTATTTGTAAAGTTACTTACAATCTATTGTGCTTCGACTTCACATAATAAACATACATATATATAACCTACATATACAAAACATACAAATAGGAGTTAGATTTACTAATTCCATATGGTAAAGAAATAAAGTCACAAACATAATTGCTAACACACAAAAACAAATTTAGATTGAAATTATCAGAAAATATGGGCTGCAATAAAAAGGCCATAACATGTGCTACATGAATCCGTTTCAAGAACATGACTAAGCAAATGAAAGCCTGAAACAAGGAGTACATTTTGTCTCAGAAAACCTTGGTCAAAAGAGGCCTAACCGGTCGAAAACTGGTCAAAACTGACCAAAACAACCAAAAATGCCGACACCGGACAAAATCATCCAAAATTAAGCAAAAACCGGACTTTTGATTTTCATTCCACAAAGACCACCTAGAATCCGTGGAAAAGTTATTTGCACAGATTTTAGATGGATAATAAACACCTATGAATTATGTTTATTTAGTTTTTGTCGTGTTTTGCCAGGTTTAAGAGTCGGCCAGCTAGTATTTAAAGTAGTTGTGATTGCAACGGACAAACAACATCTCGACGGCACACCATAATATAACGGTCGAGATATGAGTTTTCTGTAACAACACGTCGCGTTCTTTGCTCAAAACAACGATGATATTATTTATCCTTGGAAAACCTAAGAAGGTGAATAATATACAACACTAAACAACAAGTATTTGACATTTCATGTAAGAAACTCATGCTTAAGTATCATATGACTTTGAAATATTCGATTCAACATTTTATTCCATTTAAATGGCGAGCTATTTATGAAATCTATTATTTAGTTAAACCTTCTTACCGGTATGATTGGAGTTTAGTTTGTTGATCTTTGCTTTTGGCTTCACATTAAACTCGCTTTTCTTTCTTTATTTGTGTATGTATTTGTAAAGTTACTTACAATCTATTGTGCTTCGACTTCACATAATAAACATACATATATATAACCTACATATACAAAAACATACAAATAGGAGTTAGATTTACTAATTCCATATGGTAAAGAAATAAAGTCACAAACATAATTGCTAACACACAAAAACAAATTTAGATTGAAATTATCAGAAAATATGGGCTGCAATAAAAAGGCCATAACATGTGCTACATGAATCCTGATATCGCTCATTTATACGAGTTTTTCATAGCGGTATTTGTTATGTTTTGTGTCCTAAACGTAATGGATAGACCCCGTATTGCTTATATTTTGTGTAAAGTGTGTTTTGTAGGTTCTCAACTCACCATGTCTTACCGACAAGAAAGAGTTGATTCACCTTGAGGGTACGGCTCTTGGTGTGACACATCAAATCCGTTGATGGTTGCCAGGTTACCCAAAACTGGATGGTTTTCACTTGCCATGGTCCTAGACTGAAAAGTGGCTAATCCAAGGGGGTACGGCTCTTGGTAAAGATTTTATCAAATCCGTTGATAGCTGTAATAGCTTGCTTAAAGCTATAGGGTGTTCAATTCACCGATGCTTCATTGCTAAGAATTGGCGAGTCCAGAAGGGTACGGCTTCTGGTAAAGACATATCAAATCCGTTGACGGCTGTGATGGTTTGCCTAAAATCATCAGGGTACCCCCACTCACCATTGATTCACGTTCTAAGAGTTGGGCTGGGTTCTAGTCTCCCAGGGTGATGTTTATTCCACCAGAAAGACTGGCTAGCCCAAGAGCGAGCAGCTACTTGGTAAAGGCTCATCAAATCTGCTCATGTTGCTGTAAAGATTTGGGACCAAAAGGGGCAAAGCAAAAGTTTTACACCCAAATCAGTTCAGCCTCGGATCAAGAGTTGCGCCGCAGGACATACCTGTTGCGGCGCAACAGAAGTTGCTACAGATCATGGTTTCTCGGATCACCAATTGCGGCGCAAGACTCAAGAGTTGCGGCGCAACTAAAGAAGCTACAGGACTTGGCACTTGCGGAACAAGAGTTGCGGCGCAAGACCATTCAGTTGCGGCGCAACTGGTCTTTTTGCAGTTACAAACTCTGTTTTTATTCTTCATTAAGGGGGGAAGCTAAAGAGTTAGTGGACATCATGGGACATTATTGCTAGACGTTTTTTTGATGTCCCAGGAGGAGTATTTAAGGAACACAACATCCACACAAGAAGAATCGATTCATACCATCATACAACAAGCATTACCATCATTATCATTATAATCATAAGTTTCCGTTGAACAATCGTTGTCTTCAATTGTTACTTTGTTAATTTGGAGAGCATTGGAACCTATTTCTCAGTTTGGTATTGAATTTTTCTATCATTTTAATTGCAATTTGAAGTATGTCTTTTACATATTTAATTGTGTTTGTTACAATCATGAGTAGCTAATTTCTTTATACGTTTGCTTGGATTATGTGATGCTTATGTGTTAGATTTTGGGTTGGAAATTCGATTGATTTGTTGAGATTAATTGGGGATCCGTTTGGGTTAATAACTTAATTATCTTGTCAAAATTGTTTATACTCTTGTTTGGTAATCTAAAAACGGGTATTCGAAAGGAATCCGTAATTTTTACTAAAATAGGAACGAATTAATCGGCCTGTCTTTAGTTGATTATAAGTGAATGATATTCGAAAGGAGTCATTAACAACAATTTTCATAAGTAGATATTCACACAAACGCTAGCTACTAAATTAAGAGAAATCGGTTTAGGAGTTAGTAAGCTATTCGAAAGGAAGCTTATAAATTAATTCTCACTTATCAGCTTGAAACTTTATGCACTATTACTTGAGGTGTTAACGGTATTCGAAAGGAATCGTTGCATGGTTAGGTAATTGGAGAAATCCGGTATTCGAAAGGAACTTAGGATTTTTACATTAGAAGTTTTTCGATATTTTCATACCTAAGGAATAACTCATAGTCATTCACGGTCCAAGCAAGCGTATCTTTTATCCATATTTGAAATCTTGAATATTTTCACTGTTTTTATAAGCAAGTCTTCACTAAGACTAAAACCAATTTGTTACTCGTTACGCATTTTTACTAACTAATATTTCAACTATAAATAGTCCCTGTGTTCGAACCCGATATTTGCTAATACTATTTTACAATTGACAAGGGTACACTGCCCGTGTTATAATCTAGTAAAGGTTAATTTTGGGAAAACTAGATTTTACGCATCAAGTTTTTGGCGCCGCTGCCGGGGACTTGATTTAGTTGAATATTTTTCACGGGTATTGTTGTTTGTGTTGTGATTTTCAGGATTATTGATTGTGTATGTACACAAGATCCCAAGGGAAACAAGTGCAAAGTCCTCTTTCGGATCCGGAAAAACTTTTGAGGAAACGGGGTTTAGGAGCAGCCGCTTCGGTAGTTTATAGTGAAAGCATATCCTCCGAGGAGGAAGTTGAACCAGTTTTTGAAGAAGAAATGGCAGAAAACGAAGATGATGATATTAGACTAGAAAACCAACCCAATCCTTTTGACATACCGATGATCGATAGGAATAGGATAGTACCACAGACGAATGGGTCGGCTATTGTGGCACCAGTTTTGGGGGATGAATTTTCCGTTAAAGGTCATCACTTAAAGATGATTCAAGATAGCACTTTTGACGGACATTTCAAGTCCGACCCACACAAGCATGTGGCGAGTTTCATAGAGACATGTAGAATGTTTCGATATGGAGAGGGTCAAGAGGAAAGCGTTATGCTAAGTTTGTTTCCATTGTCTCTAACGGGAGAGGCGAAAACATGGTTTAATGAATTAGAGCCGGGTACGATTAGAACTTGGGAAGAAATGAGGGAGCTTTTTGTAACAAGATTTTTTCCACCTATTTTGCGCAGGAAGCTATTGAATCAAATCCGTTCTTTTCAACAATGGGACAACGAGACCATAACAAGTGCTTGGATTAGGCTTAAG
Organism: Glebionis coronaria; assembly: GCA_025667525.1. Lineage (NCBI taxonomy): Eukaryota > Viridiplantae > Streptophyta > Magnoliopsida > Asterales > Asteraceae > Glebionis > Glebionis coronaria. The sequence continues at coordinate 645,337,819 of CM046877.1, forward strand.
GAATTGTTAAGGAACTGCCATGGGCACGAGTTAGATAAAGATGAAGTTATTGATATCTTCTACTACGGTTTGGATAGTCGTTCTCAACATGACTTGGATTTGGCAGGTGGTGGCAGTTTCTTATACAAGTCACCAAACGAGGCTCACCGAATGATGGAAGATCAAGTTCAAGCTCATATTGCTAGGGATCGGATTAATAGGAATAGGAGAGTTAGAGGAACGGTGAACCAAGTTGAAGAAGGAGGTAGTAGTGGTAGCAACAAAGAAGTGGTGAACGAGATTAAAGCCTTGGGTAAGGAAATGAAAAGCCGAATGGATCGTTTGGAGAAAGATGTACACTTAGTGAAAAACGGTTGTGGGAAATGCGGGGGACCTCACTACACGGATGATTGTGAGCCGAAATCTGAGGAGGCTAACTATGCCAACTATGGGTATCAAAACCGGGGAAATAGTGGGTATGGAAATAAGAATCAGGGAAACAGAAATGAGGCGAGATTTCAACCCAACCAATCGAAACAAAAGGAGGAGCATACCGAACAGAATTTTGAGGAAATGATGAAAGATTTTGTCTACTCTCAAAAGGCTACCAATGATATTATGGCTAACTCCATGAAAGGATTCACCGAAAAATGGGAGCAAAACCAACGGAACACCCAAGCTAACATGCAAGACTTGGAGCGAAAATTTGAAAGATTAAGTGAAAAGTTCTCGAACCGACCAACGGGTCAAATGCCAAGTTCAACCCAACCAAATCCGAGGCAAAATCAAAACAACACCGGAGGATCATCGAACCAAGGGTCGAAGTATGTACCACCAAATAATCGTGATGAGCATGTGAACGTTGTGGAGACTAGGTCTGGACCTAAGTATGGGGGGAACCGAGAATTGGTGCTAAATAAAGACAAAACAGGAAAAACAGCTGAAACAGACAAGTTGCGCCGCAATAGTAGGGACTTGCGCCGCAACTCGTCATCCGAAGGAAACCCAATTGTCAATAACCAACCACTTGCGCCGCAAGAGGATGGAGTTGCGCCGCAACTGGTGGTCCGAGATTTCAAAATGAGCCAGGAACCCATAGATAGTGATTCGGACGACGAGGAAGAGATAGAAATGGAGTCGAGACCTGGGAAGGAACCAAAGGGTGATAATAAAGGAAAAGAGCCGGAAATCGAACAAAAAGGGCCATATAAGCCACATATCCCATATCCGCATAGACTTCGAAAAGAAAAGAAAAAGGAACAATACGGGAAATTCATCGAGTTAATGAAGACTGTTAAGATTAATGTTCCTTTAGTTGATCTTATTGCGGGTATGCCAAATTATGCAAAGTTCATGAAGGAACTTGTGAGTGGGAAAGGTGATTACATGGAGAAAACCACCGCGTTCTTAAATGCCGAATGTTCAGCAATTGTGAAGAGATCTATTCCACCGAAACTTGAAGATCCCGGAAGTTTTCTCTTAACTTGCACTTTTAATGATAAACTTACTTTTAGTGCATTAGCGGATTTAGGGGCAAGCATTAACTTAATGCCCTACTCTATTTACACTAAATTGTCTTCAAGTGTTTTAACCCCAACACGTATGAGTATAAGATTGGCCGATCGATCTTATCAATATCCATTGGGTATTGCCGAAAATATGCTCATACGGGTCGGAGAATTTTTATATCCCGTGGATTTTGTTATTCTTGAAATGGAGGAGGATGAAAAAGTTCCTCTCATTTTGGGTAGACCATTTTTAAACACCGCGGATGCTATCATACGGGTTCGGGATACCGAAATTTCTTTAGGTTTGGGTAATGAAAGGGCAACATTTTCTTTGAAGCAAGCAATGAAACATTCATATTCTACAGATGAATCTTGTTTTAGAATAGATGTTCTAGATGAAGCAGCTTATGACCTTGATTGGGAAGGCATTTTGGAAGCAGAGGCGGCAATGGAAAGGCTGAATTCCATTGTTAAAGAAGAGGCGAATGAAGAAGGAAGCTCGGATGAAGTAAAGGAGTTGGTGGTTAACGACGGGGAGAGGATCAAGACTTCTATTGAGGATCCTCCGAAGGATTTGGAACTTAAGCAATTGCCAGCACATCTCGAGTATGCATTCTTAGATGGTAATTCTAGTCTCCCAATTATTATTTCGTCTTCACTTTTGGAAGACGAAAAGATTAAATTACTAACGGTCCTTAAAAGCCATAAAAAAGCTTTCGCTTGGCGTATTTCTGATATTCCGGGTATAAGTTCTGATTTTTGTAAACATAAAATTAACTTTTTAGATGATGTAAAACCTGTTGTCCAAAGACAACGGAGACTTAACCCGAATATGCAGGATGTGGTCAAGAAGGAAATTGTTAAACTTTTGGATGCAGGTATAATTTACCCGATAGCGGATAGCCCCTGGGTTAGTCCGGTACATTGTGTGCCCAAGAAAGGTGGAATGACTGTGGTGTTGAACGAAAAGAATGAATTGGTACCAACAAGAACAGTGACGGGCTGGAGGGTTTGTATCGATTATAGGAAGTTAAATGAGGCGACTCGAAAGGATCATTTTCCATTGCCATTTATGGATCAAATGATAGAAAGGTTGGCGGGGAACGAGTTTTATTGTTTCCTTGATGGTTTCTCGGGTTATTTTCAAATTCCAATTGACCCCGAGGACCAAGAGAAAACAACATTTACTTGTCCTTTCGGCACCTTTGCTTATAGACGGATGCCATTTGGGTTATGTAATGCACCGGGAACATTTCAGAGGTGTATGATGGCGATTTTTCAGAATATGATTGAGAATTCCATGGAGGTTTTTATGGACGATTTTTCGGTTTATGGGAGTTCATTTGATGGTTGTTTAGAAAGTTTAGATAAGATGCTAGCACGGTGTGAAGAAACAAATTTGGTGCTTAATTGGGAAAAATGCCATTTCATGGTGAAGGAAGGAATAGTATTGGGGCACAAAATTTCTAAGGCGGGAATTGAGGTTGATAGAGCAAAGATTGAAGTTATAGCAAAGTTACCACCTCCAACGAACGAAAAATCAGTTAGAAGCTTTCTAGGACACGCGGGGTTTTATAGGCGGTTTATTAAGGATTTTTCAAAGATAACTAGGCCGATGACTCGTTTGTTAGAGAAAGATACAAAGTTCGAATTTTCGGAGGATTGTATGAAGGCATTTGAATTGTTGAAGGAAAGATTAACGAACACACCCATTCTAATCTCGCCAAATTGGGATCTACCCTTTGAGTTGATGTGTGACGCGAGCAATTTTGCGGTAGGGGCGGTATTGGGTCAAAGGATTGAGAAACATTTTAGGCCGATTTATTTTGCAAGCAAGACATTAAATGAAGCTCAGCAAAATTATACCACTACCGAGAAGGAGTTACTAGCTGTTGTGTTCGCGTTCGATAAATTTCGGTCTTATTTGGTATTGAGTAAAACGGTAGTGTTCACGGATCACTCAGCCTTGAAGTTTCTGTTTTCAAAGTTAGATGCGAAGCCGAGATTGATTAGGTGGATCTTACTTTTGCAAGAATTTGATGTGGAGATCCAAGATAAGCGGGGTAGAGAAAATGTGGCGGCGGATCATTTGAGCCGTTTGGAGAATCCGAGTCTTGGAGCTTTGAATGAGGAGGATATTCGAGACACCTTTCCGGATGAAAGATTGGCATTTGTTGGAAAAGCAGTTGGTGAACGGGGTCCTTGGTACGCCGACATAGCCAATTATTTAGCGGGTGGAGTCGTTAGTAGATTGCTTACTTATCAACAACGGAAAAAGCTATACTCGGATGCCAAGTATTACTTTTGGGAGGAGCCGTTTCTATTTAGAATGTGTGCCGATGGAATGGTGAGAAGGTGTGTTTATGGGGCCGATACAAGGCGAATTCTCGATGAATGTCACCATGGTCCAACGGGAGGGCATTATGGTCCAACCGTGACGGGAAAGAAGGTGTTTGATGCAGGTTTCTATTGGCCTACTATTTTTCAGGAAGCACGCACCTTAGTGAGGACATGTGATTCGTGTCAAAGGCAAGGAACGGTTACAAAACGAGACGAGATGCCGCAACAAAGTATACAAGTGTGCGAAGTGTTTGATATTTGGGGAATTGATTTCATGGGGCCGTTTAAACCGTCAAACAAAAATGTCTACATCTTGGTGGCGGTGGATTATGTATCAAAATGGGTCGAGGCAAAGGCACTACCTACTAATAATGCTAACGTTGTTATTGATTTTTTACGAAGTTTGTTTTGTAGGTTTGGCATGCCAAAAGCTTTGATAAGTGATCGGGGAACCCATTTTGCAAACACCCAAATGGAAAAAGTTTTGAAGAAATATGGGGTACAACACCGGTTTTCGACTTCCTACCACCCTCAAACAAGTGGGCAAGTCGAAAACACCAATCGGGCGATTAAACGGATTTTGGAAAAGACGGTCAACAATAATCCGTCTTTATGGTCAAAGAAATTGGATGAAGCATTATGGGCATTTAGGACAGCTTACAAAACTCCGATTGGGACCACCCCGTTCAAGATGCTATATGGGAAAACGTGTCATTTACCCATGGAGATAGAGCATAAGGCATATTGGGCGCTTAAAGAATGTAGCATGGATTTACTAGCTAGTGGCGAAACTAGATTTTTACAACTCCATGAGCTAGACGAGTTAAGATGGAACGCATACGAGAATTCCGCTCTTTATAAGGCAAGAACTAAGATGGTCCATGATTTGAAAATTAGGCGGAAAGAGTTTAAGGAAGGGGACAAGGTGCTTTTGTTTCAATCGAAGTACAAATTTAAAGCACCTAAGTTGAGATCAAAGTGGACGGGTCCGTATTTAGTGAGACGGGTCTTTTCGAGTGGATATGTGGAGTTAGAAACGGATGAGGGCGGATCATTTATTGTTAATGGTCAAAGAGTCAAGCTATATCATGAGGAAGATGAGGAGAACGGTATGACGATGGAGGATGGGTTTTACCCGTTCTAGATTCTCGGCACAACGAGGAGTCAAGCTCATGACTCGAGGAAAAAAAACGAGCATTTCCGGATTAAACCCCGGTTTGTTGTATCATTTCTCTTTTAACTTCTCTTATTTTGATTATTTTTACTGACTTTAGTTATTTTAGTAACTTAGGAGTTTTTATAGTATGTTTTAGAATTAGTGTTTAAGTCAATTAGAAGGAAAACATCTCGGACCAAGAGTTGCGCCGCAACTCCTCTGTCTTGCGCCGCAACTCCTCTGTCGTGTATACAGTTGCGCCGCAACTAGTTTTCTTGCGCCGCAAGACATTCATGTGTGGATAAAACTCAGTTTCTTATCTTTTAAAAAACCCTCACACATATTATTTCTCTCACACAATCTTAGCACCACAGCAAACACACAAAAACACACACTAATCTCCATCTTCGAATTTTCATCAAATCTTTTCTTAAAAATCAATCAGTTCATTCATGAGGAGATCGGTATGTTGTATATTCCTTTTAAATTCTTAATTTTAGTTTTAATTAGGGTTCTTGATGTACAATTAATTTGGGGGAAAGTTTTTAATTAGGGTTCTTTAGTATTAAGATTAGTTAATTAGTAACATAAGTTAATTAGGCCTAATATCGTTTAGTGTTAGGATTTTTAGGTTTAGATTTGGTCTTTTTGGGGTTCCTTGTTGCTGCAGTTTTTGCCCAGAAAACACCCAGTTGCGCCGCAAGAGGGAATAGCTGCGGCGCAAGAAAGAGCCCGAGACAGAATAATAGGATTCTAACAATGTAGTTTTGTTTCGTTGTTGTTGTTGTTTGTTTTTGTAGGGCAAACGTCAAGCTGTTGAGGAGCCAGCGATGGGAGAATCATCCAGAGCACCTCGAGTGACCCACTCATCGGTTCCATCCGCTGAATCCATGCTCATGAGACAAGAAGTGCACCCTTGGCTAAAATGGCCGGGATGCACAGCTGATGAAAAGATCCGGTTTAATAACAATTTGGCCTTGCTTCAGAATAAAACGGTTCATCCCCCGAAGTTCTTAGATTGGGGTATGCTAGATAACTTGGGAATAACTGCTGAGTTGAATCCGTTTTTGACTACTCAGTTTATAAGCAGGGCAGGAGCGCCACCTTTTGAGGTGGACGTTTGGAGGAGAGCATTTAGTATCCGGGAGAAAATTTATCGAGAACTCTGTCTCGAATTTTACTCTACTTTGACAGTTGACCCGGTTCCGGATAATAGTCATGAAGTTTATGGTGCCGAGATAATTCAGTTTCGGTTAGGGGGGCGAGCTCATGAGGTCACCCTACCACAGTTTGGGTATTTGGCGGGTTTATTCACGGAAGCTGAATATATGGATAAATCCAATATGCCAAAGTATATTTGTGAGGGAAGTTGGGACTGGAATGCAATTCGGGGTAGGAAAGATGAGGTATGGTTTGATTTGTCCGGACATAGGCCTCACGCACGCACCAACAAAGCAAACAATCTGACGGATCCGATACTTAGAGTGCTTGAAAAAGGTATCTCTAATTCATTCTTGCACCGATTTCAGCATCAGGACAAGGTGTATCTTGATGATTTGTGGCTTTTGTTTTTCTTCGCAAAGAGGGACCCGAATCAGTTTGTGAATGCCCCGTGGGCATTGGTTGAGTATATGAGCGATAAAGGGTTAGGACGACAAGCTGCAGGGCCTATGGTTTGTGGCCACTTTATTACGAGGATTGCAAGGAATTTGGGTATTCTAAATCAGGCGGGGATTCAAAGGTGCGGTACACCGGTGGGATAGAAGACGTTTACAATGAATGATTTGCAACGAGCAAATATTGTAACCGCAAACCGAGTGTATGTTGGTCATGTGCAAGAGGAGGAGGGTGACGATGCTGAGGAAGAGTATGAGGAAGAAGCGGGTAATGCAAACACAGCGGGTGCAGTTCCCCCACAACCTGGGCAGTTTGATTTTAATCCTATGATGCAGGAATTGTATAGGATTGGGCACCGAGTGGATGAGACATATGCGGAGGTTCATCAGCTCAGAACAGAGGTCGAGAGGACCCACTCAGATTTGCACCAGTTTGGGGATTACACGCAGTACCACATGCAGCGATACCAGCCCATGTGGGATTATATGGCCACTTCCCAGTATCATGTGCAGAATTCCGAGGCAGCAAGTGGGTGGACTGAATACAACCCACCTCCCATGTGGTACCAACCACCACCTACGGATGATGAGTGAAGAAGTTGAAGCCGTTTGTGGGGCTTCTTTGATTGTTGTTGTACTTTTTCTTTTTCAGTTGTGTTTAAGACTGGCATTAAGTTCAGCACGTGCGGAGTAGACTCGGAATTCAGACCTCATCAATCGGAACTCGCACGGTGTTATTTTTTTTTTCTTTTCCCTTTTATTTTTCTAATTTTATTTTAATTTCCCTTTTAGTTAGATTTTCTTTTGATGGAACACATTAGGGACAATGTGTTACTCAAGTATGGGGGGGTGAGTCGGGAAATTAGTTAGTTTTGTCCCCTATAACGTTTATTTTAGTCCCATTTGAGTCATTTAGAGTCTTTCAAAAAAAAAAAAAATAAAAAAAATAAAAAAAAAAAAAAAAACATTACGGTTTGAGTCGGATTTGCTTAGGGACAAGCAAATGCTTAAGTATGGGGGGTTTGATATCGCTCATTTATACGAGTTTTTCATAGCGATATTTGTTATGTTTTGTGTCCTAAACGTAATGGATAGACCCCGTATTGCTTATATTTTGTGTAAAGTGTGTTTTGTAGGTTCTCAACTCACCATGTCTTACCGACAAGAAAGAGTTGATTCACCTTGAGGGTACGGCTCTTGGTGTGACACATCAAATCCGTTGATGGTTGCCAGGTTACCCAAAACTGGATGGTTTTCACTTGCCATGGTCCTAGACTGAAAAGTGGCTAATCCAAGGGGGTACGGCTCTTGGTAAAGATTTTATCAAATCCGTTGATAGCTGTAATAGCTTGCTTAAAGCTATAGGGTGTTCAATTCACCGATGCTTCATTGCTAAGAATTGGCGAGTCCAGAAGGGTACGGCTTCTGGTAAAGACATATCAAATCCGTTGACGGCTGTGATGGTTTGCCTAAAATCATCAGGGTACCCCCACTCACCATTGATTCACGTTCTAAGAGTTGGGCTGGGTTCTAGTCTCCCAGGGTGATGTTTATTCCACCAGAAAGACTGGCTAGCCCAAGAGCGAGCAGCTACTTGGTAAAGGCTCATCAAATCTGCTCATGTTGCTGTAAAGATTTGGGACCAAAAGGGGCAAAGCAAAAGTTTTACACCCAAATCAGTTCAGCCTCGGATCAAGAGTTGCGCCGCAGGACATACCTGTTGCGGCGCAACAGAAGTTGCTACAGATCATGGTTTCTCGGATCACCAATTGCGGCGCAAGACTCAAGAGTTGCGGCGCAACTAAAGAAGCTACAGGACTTGGCACTTGCGGAACAAGAGTTGCGGCGCAAGACCATTCAGTTGCGGCGCAACTGGTCTTTTTGCAGTTACAAACTCTGTTTTTATTCTTCATTAAGGGGGGAAGCTAAAGAGTTAGTGGACATCATGGGACATTATTGCTAGACGTTTTTTTGATGTCCCAGGAGGAGTATTTAAGGAACACAACATCCACACAAGAAGAATCGATTCATACCATCATACAACAAGCATTACCATCATTATCATTATAATCATAAGTTTCCGTTGAACAATCGTTGTCTTCAATTGTTACTTTGTTAATTTGGAGAGCATTGGAACCTATTTCTCAGTTTGGTATTGAATTTTTCTATCATTTTAATTGCAATTTGAAGTATGTCTTTTACATATTTAATTGTGTTTGTTACAATCATGAGTAGCTAATTTCTTTATACGTTTGCTTGGATTATGTGATGCTTATGTGTTAGATTTTGGGTTGGAAATTCGATTGATTTGTTGAGATTAATTGGGGATCCGTTTGGGTTAATAACTTAATTATCTTGTCAAAATTGTTTATACTCTTGTTTGGTAATCTAAAAACGGGTATTCGAAAGGAATCCGTAATTTTTACTAAAATAGGAACGAATTAATCGGCCTGTCTTTAGTTGATTATAAGTGAATGATATTCGAAAGGAGTCATTAACAACAATTTTCATAAGTAGATATTCACACAAACGCTAGCTACTAAATTAAGAGAAATCGGTTTAGGAGTTAGTAAGCTATTCGAAAGGAAGCTTATAAATTAATTCTCACTTATCAGCTTGAAACTTTATGCACTATTACTTGAGGTGTTAACGGTATTCGAAAGGAATCGTTGCATGGTTAGGTAATTGGAGAAATCCGGTATTCGAAAGGAACTTAGGATTTTTACATTAGAAGTTTTTCGATATTTTCATACCTAAGGAATAACTCATAGTCATTCACGGTCCAAGCAAGCGTATCTTTTATCCATATTTGAAATCTTGAATATTTTCACTGTTTTTATAAGCAAGTCTTCACTAAGACTAAAACCAATTTGTTACTCGTTACGCATTTTTACTAACTAATATTTCAACTATAAATAGTCCCTGTGTTCGAACCCGATATTTGCTAATACTATTTTACAATTGACAAGGGTACACTGCCCGTGTTATAATCTAGTAAAGGTTAATTTTGGGAAAACTAGATTTTACGCATCAAATCCGTTTCAAGAACTTGACTAAGCAAATGAAAGCCTAAAACAAGGAGTACATTTTGTCTTAGAAAACCTTGGTCAAAAGAGGCCTAACGGTCGAAAACTGGTCAAAACCGACCAAAACAACCAAAAATGCCGACACCGGACAAAATCATCCAAAATTAAGCAAAACCGGACTTTTGATTTTCATTCCACAAAGACCACCTAGAATACGAGGAAAATCTATTTACACGAGTTTTAGATGGATAATAAACACCTAGGAATTATGTTTATTTAGTTTTTGTCGTGTTTTGCCAAGTTTAAAAGTCGGTCAGCTAGTATTTAAAGTAGTTGTGATTGCAACGGACAAACAACATCTCGGCGGCACACCATAATATAACGGTCGAGATATGAGTTTGCTCTAACAACACGTCGCGTTCTTTGATCAAAACAACGATGATATTATTTATCCTTGGAAAACCTAAGAAGGTGAATAATATACAACACTAAACAACAAGTATTTGACATTTCATGTAAGAAACTCATGCTTAAGTATCATATGACTTTGAAATATTCGATTCAACATTTTATTCCATTTAAATGGCGAGCTATTTATGAAATCTATTATTTAGTTAAACCTTCTTACCGGTATGATTGGAGTTTAGTTTGTTGATCTTTGCTTTTGGCTTCACATTAAACTCGCTTTTCTTTCTTTATTTGTGTATGTATTTGTAAAGTTACTTACAATCTATTGTGCTTCGACTTCACATAATAAACATACATATATATAACCTACATATACAAAAACATACAAATAGGAGTTAGATTTACTAATTCCATATGGTAAAGAAATAAAGTCACAAACATAATTGCTAACACACAAAAACAAATTTAGATTGAAATTATCAGAAAATATGGGCTGCAATAAAAAGGCCATAACATGTGCTACATGAATCCGTTTCAAGAACATAACTAAGCAAATGAAAGCCTAAAACAAGGAGTACGTTTTGTCTTAGAAAACCTTGGTCAAAAGAGGCCTAACCGGTCGAAAACTGGTCAAAACCGACCAAAACAACCAAAAATGCCGACACCGGACAAAATCATCCAAAATTAAGCAAAACCGGACTTTTGATTTTCATTCCACAAAGACCACCTAGAATACGTGGAAAATCTATTTACACGAGTTTTAGATGGATAATAAACACCTAGGAATTATGTTTATTTAGTTTTTGTCGTGTTTTGCCAGGTTTAAAAGTCGGTCAACTAGTATTTAAAGTAGTTGTGATTGCAACGGACAAACAACATCTCGGCGGCACACCATAATATAACGGTCGAGATATGAGTTTGCTCTAACAACACGTCGCGTTCTTTGATAAAAATAACGATGATATTATTTATCCTTGGAAAACCTAAGAAGGTGAATAATATACAACACTAAACAACAAGTATTTGACATTTCATGTAAGAAACTCATGCTTAAGTATCATATGACTTTGAAATATTCGATTCAATATTTTATTCCATTTGAATGGCGAGCTATTTATGAAATCTATTATTTAGTTAAACCTACTTACTGGTATGATCGGAGTTTAGTTTGTTGATCTTTGCTTTTGGCTTCACATTAAACTCGCTTTTCTTTCTTTATTTGTGTATGTATTTGTAAAGTTACTTACAATCTATTGTGCTTCGACTTCACATAATAAACATACATATAAATAACCTACATATACAAAACATACAAATAGGAGTTAGATTTACTAATTCCATATGGTAAAGAAATAAAGTCACAAACATAATTGCTAACACACAAAAACAAATTTAGATTGAAATTATCAGAAAATATGGGCTGCAATAAAAAGGCCATAACATGTGCTACATGAATCCGTTTCAAGAACATGACTAAGCAAATGAAAGCCTGAAACAAGGAGTACATTTTGTCTCAGAAAACCTTGGTCAAAAGAGGCCTAACCGGTCGAAAACTGGTCAAAACCGACCAAAACAACCAAAAATGCCGACACCGGACAAAATCATCCAAAATTAAGCAAAAACCGGACTTTTGATTTTCATTCCACAAAGACCACCTAGAATCCGTGGAAAAGTTATTTGCACGGATTTTAGATGGATAATAAACACCTATGAATTATGTTTATTTAGTTTTTGTCGTGTTTTGCCAGGTTTAAGAGTCGGCCAGCTAGTATTTAAAGTAGTTGTGATTGCAACGGACAAACAACATCTCGACGGCACACCATAATATAACGGTCGAGATATGAGTTTTCTGTAACAACACGTCGCGTTCTTTGCTCAAAACAACGATGATATTATTTATCCTTGGAAAACCTAAGAAGGTGAATAATATACAACACTAAACAACAAGTATTTGACATTTCATGTAAGAAACTCATGCTTAAGTATCATATGACTTTGAAATATTCGATTTAACATTTTATTCCATTTAAATGGCGAGCTATTTATGAAATCTATTATTTAGTTAAACCTTCTTACCGGTATGATTGGAGTTTAGTTTGTTGATCTTTGCTTTTGGCTTCACATTAAACTCGCTTTTCTTTCTTTATTTGTGTATGTATTTATAAAGTTACTTACAATCTATTGTGCTTCGACTTCACATAATAAACATACATATATATAACCTACATATACAAAAACATACAAATAGGAGTTAGATTTACTAATTCCATATGGTAAAGAAATAAAGTCACAAACATAATTGCTAACACACAAAAACAAATTTAGATTGAAATTATCAGAAAATATGGGCTGCAATAAAAAGGCCATAACATGTGCTACATGAATCCGTTTCAAGAACTTGACTAAGCAAATGAAAGCCTAAAACAAGGAGTACATTTTGTCTTAGAAAACCTTGGTCAAAAGAGGCCTAACGGTCGAAAACTGGTCAAAACCGACCAAAACAACCAAAAATGCCGACACCGGACAAAATCATCCAAAATTAAGCAAAACCGGACTTTTGATTTTCATTCCACAAAGACCACCTAGAATACGAGGAAAATCTATTTACACGAGTTTTAGATGGATAATAAACACCTAGGAATTATGTTTATTTAGTTTTTGTCGTGTTTTGCCAGGTTTAAAAGTCGGTCAGCTAGTATTTAAAGTAGTTGTGATTGCAACGGACAAACAACATCTCGGCGGCACACCATAATATAACGGTCGAGATATGAGTTTGCTCTAACAACACGTCGCGTTCTTTGATCAAAACAACGATGATATTATTTATCCTTGGAAAACCTAAGAAGGTGAATAATATACAACACTAAACAACAAGTATTTGACATTTCATGTAAGAAACTCATGCTTAAGTATCATATGACTTTGAAATATTCGATTCAACATTTTATTCCATTTAAATGGCGAGCTATTTATGAAATCTATTATTTAGTTAAACCTTCTTACCGGTATGATTGGAGTTTAGTTTGTTGATCTTTGCTTTTGGCTTCACATTAAACTCGCTTTTCTTTCTTTATTTGTGTATGTATTTGTAAAGTTACTTACAATCTATTGTGCTTCGACTTCACATAATAAACATACATATATATAACCTACATATACAAAAACATACAAATAGGAGTTAGATTTACTAATTCCATATGGTAAAGAAATAAAGTCACAAACATAATTGCTAACACACAAAAACAAATTTAGATTGAAATTATCAGAAAATATGGGCTGCAATAAAAAGGCCATAACATGTGCTACATGAATCCGTTTCAAGAACATGACTAAGCAAATGAAAGCCTAAAACAAGGAGTACGTTTTGTCTTAGAAAACCTTGGTCAAAAGAGGCCTAACCGGTCGAAAACTGGTCAAAACCGACCAAAACAACCAAAAATGCCGACACCGGACAAAATCATCCAAAATTAAGCAAAACCGGACTTTTGATTTTCATTCCACAAAGACCACCTAGAATACGTGGAAAATCTATTTACACGAGTTTTAGATGGATAATAAACACCTAGGAATTATGTTTATTTAGTTTTTGTCGTGTTTTGCCAGGTTTAAAAGTCGGTCAGCTAGTATTTAAAGTAGTTGTGATTGCAACGGACAAACAACATCTCGGCGGCACACCATAATATAACGGTCGAGATATGAGTTTGCTCTAACAACACGTCACGTTCTTTGATAAAAAAAACGATGATATTATTTATCCTTGGAAAACCTAAGAAGGTGAATAATATACAACACTAAACAACAAGTATTTGACATTTCATGTAAGAAACTCATGCTTAAGTATCATATGACTTTGAAATATTCGATTCAACATTTTATTCCATTTAAATGGCGAGCTATTTATGAAATCTATTATTTAGTTAAACCTTCTTACCGGTATGATTGGAGTTTAGTTTGTTGATCTTTGCTTTTGGCTTCACATTAAACTCGCTTTTCTTTCTTTTTTTGTGTATGTATTTGTAAAGTTACTTACAATCTATTGTGCTTCGACTTCACATAATAAACATACATATGTTGGGAATAAATCTATGCTTATTGGTTTCCCCTGCTAGTTGATTATTCGTACCCCTGCTAGAGTAAGTTCCCCCTGCTAAATAACAAAGGCAGGGGGATTGGTTCCCCTGCTGAAGTCAAAGGACCTGCTGTCAAAGATAAACATGGAATAGATTTTTACGCGTTTCAGTTATTATTCCTTAATACTTTCCAAGTTTGTTTGTAGTGATCTTGTACGTGAGTCCTTGTGGCTATAAAAGGACTCACTAGGTTAGCATGCAAGGTGTGTCTTTCTCATTTGTCTTTCATTATCATACTTTAAGGTTTTGTAAACCCTAATACCATTTTAGGGTATTCGTATATCATTGATATATTAAAGTTCAACGTTTCAATCACATTGTTCTTGTGCTAAACATTATATTCCGCATCTTGTTTAGTTACTTTGCTTTGCAAAGTTTCTCTAGTGTTAGATTGAATTATTTCTCTCTATCACAACCCTTAAACAAGCTATTAAGGTTTAAGATCTGACTTTGGGATCAACAAGTGGTATCAGAGCTTGTTGAGAAACTTTTTCTAAATCAAGAACAAAATCCTCATAACAAACATGTCTTCAGACTCATCCTCAAACAACAACAACCACAATAACCTCAAGTTACCTATGTTGGATCCTGAAAACTTTGAATTATGGGAATTCAGAATCCAACAATACCTGAAAATTAAACATTATGTTCTCTGGGAGATCATAGAATTTGGTGATCAGTTCAACAAAATGTTAGCAGTTGAAGAGGGAAAGGAAGAAGGTAAAAGTTCCAAAGGTAAGGACAAGAAGAAATCTGCTGCTCTGTGTGATAAGGAAATACTGGCTAGAAGGCATGATGTCAGGGCTCACAGCTCATTGCTGTTGGCTCTACCTAATAGACATCAACTCAGATTCAGAAAATACAAAACAGCTAAAGAACTATGGGAAGCCATAGGCACAACCTTTGGAGGAAATGAAGCCACAAAGAAAAAGAAGAAGAATCAAATGCTGGATGATTTTGCTTCTTTCAAAGCAATTGGTGATGAATCAATTGGAGCTATTTACAATAGGCTTCAAGATATGGTAGCCCAGTTGGAATTCTTTGATATAGAGGTGTCAAAAGAGCAAGTGAACACCAGGTTTCTTAACAGCCTCCAGAAAGAATGGTTTGTCTATAAGTCAATTTGGCAGAATAAGGATGACTTGGACAACAAGAACATTGATGACATATACAATAACTTAAAAGTTTTTGAACCTGTTGTCAATGAGATGAAGTCAAAAGGAACGATTCCCACCAACTCAAGTGGATCCACTGATTCCCCTGCTAACATGACATTCATATCACAAAGGAGTGGAATCTCCAAGAACAGTGGAATTGAAGTAGCCCCTACTACTTATTCCCCTGCTACCAGGTCTGGACCATCCTATGATGAAGAAAGACCAGCTACATTCAGCCTGGATACTGCTTGTGCTTTTATAGCATCTCAAGGGTCACAAGGATCTACTGTGTTGCATGAAGATCTAAGTCAAATCAGTAAGCAAGGGCTAGAAGAGATGGATATCAAGTGGAATATGGCTCTGCTCAACATGAGAGCCAATAGGTTCTACAAGAAGTATGGGAAGAAAATCTCAATCAATCCCTCTGATGTGGCTGGGTTTGATAAAACAAAAGTTGAATGCTACAACTGTGGCAAGAAGGGTCATTTTGCCAGGGAATGCAGAGGACCTAAGACTGGTAACAGCTACAGAAAGGAAACAAGAGATGATGATTCTGGTGCTAAAGCCATGGTAGCCATGCAGGGAATAGATGGAGCAAGTGGATGGGACTGGAGTGCAATGACAGAGAATGTGGAAAGAAATCAAGCTTTGATTGCTGAGGAAAAAGAAGAAGACTTTGCACTTATGGCCATGTCAAGTTCCAGCTCTGACAATGAGGTATATAATGACTCATATTGTACTAAAGCTTGTAGGAAAAATACTGAGTCTTTGAATGATCAAATCAGAAAGGTAAAAGCTGACTATATCAATTGTGATAATGATCTTGATAATTATAAACGTGCTTTAAAACAGTTAGAGTCCACCATAAGAGAGTTTAAGCAAAGAGAAAGTGATTATAGGGATCACATTATGATTCTAGAAAGAGATGCCAAGGAGAATAACAAATCTATAAAAGAATTGACTGCTGAACTTGAAATTTTCAAAGCTAACCAAAAGATAGATGAGGAAACTATTGAAAATTTTGGAAAAGCTTCAAAAGATTTAACCAAAGCAGTTGAAATTGGTCAATCTCCTAGGGACAAAATAGGGTTTGGGATTAAAAATGAGCATGCCACCATACCACCACCCCCTGCCAACATCCATGCTCCTTTTCCTAGAAAAGACCTGTCCTGGACTGGTCTCCCTTGTTTTCAAAAACAGGATGACATTGAGTTTGACTTGAGTGCTTATATACCCAATAATCCTGATACTGAAGAGTCTCTAGTAAAAACTAGTGTTATTAGGGATTTTGAAAAGGAACAGGTTGCTTTAAAACAATGGAAAATTGATAACCCTGTTCTATTTTCAAAAGAAGGAATTTTTGGTAGTGACTCTAGTTCTAAGAGCAGCTCTCCCAAATCTAAGACCAGATCACAGTCTCCTAAGTCCACCATTAAATATGCTGGTATGTACAGGACTGCAAGAGGTAATCAAAGAAATTGAAATGACCAAAAGTCTCACCAATTAGGAGAAGACTTTGTGATTAACACCAAACCCTACTTCACATGTGGCAGTTTTGAGCACACTTATCAAGAGTGTAAGGCACCGATGAAGATGGTGGCTACAAATCCCTTAAAGGATATGCAACCTAAAACCATTCTCCTAAATGTAGGGGCAAAATCCTTTTCCCCTGCCAAGTATGTTGCCCCTGCCTTGAGAAACAGGGTGACTGACAAATACGTTGTTCCTGCACTTAGAAAGGAGAATGATGTTCACACAAAGCCCATCACTTCTGTGACCATCCCAACACCTCAGAATGCATATAGATCTGGCTCTAGACCTTACCAACACATGAATAGAGGCTAAAACAAAAGATGGGTTCCCTCTGCTAAGCATAGGGATTCCCTTGCTAAAACTGGGGTATCCCCTGCTAGCAAAATTTTGCCTTCTAGGAACATGGGAAGATGGGGAAAAGCTGTGAAAGCCTCAGCTCGTTGGGTGTGGGTACCCAAAAGGGGTACTCAATCTAATGATGTATCTCTATTTTTTGATAAGCTATCCTACATTGATACACGAGGTAGATCCAAGTCTGTAATGGCTTGGGTCCCCAAGAAAAACTAATTTGTTTTTCTTTTTGCAGGTGACAAAGAAGACAAGGGATGATAGAGCATATTGGGATAACGGATGCTCAAGAAGTATGACTGGACAAAAAGCTTACCTGTCTAACTTTGTGCCCCTGCATGACAATGATGGTGTTTCTTTTGGAGATGGACATGGAACTATAACAGAAAAAGGAACTATTGTCACCAATGGGATGACTTTTGACAATGTCTACTTGGTGAAAGAACTCAAGTACAATCTCTTCAGTGTGTCACAGATGACTGATAACAAGAATTTTGTCTTGTTTACTGACACTGAGTGCTTGGTGTTAGGAAAGGAGTTTGTCTTACCTCCAGACACTCCTATTGTACTCAGAACACCAAGACAGAAGAATATGTACACATTTGATCTCAAGGACATATCTCTCCAGGACAATGAAACATGTTTCATTGCCAAAGCCTCAGTAGATGAATGTAAGAAATGGCATAGAAGACTTGGTCATCTTAATTTCAAGCACATGAACAAACTAGTAAAGTATAATCTGGTTCATGGTCTCCCTTCCAAGTCTTTTGTAAATGAACATACTTGTGCTGCCTGTCTGAAAGGGAAGCAACACAGAGCATCTTGAAAATCAAAAACAAGTATGTCCACCACCAAGCCATTGGAACTACTACATATGGATCTCTTTGGTCCTACTTCTGTGGCAAGCATAATGAAAAAATGGTACTGCGTAGTGATTACTGATGATTTTTCAAGGTTCACATGGACATTCTTTCTATTTGAGAAGAGTGACACAGCTGATGTACTCATTGGGTTCATCGATCAAATTGAACTATCAAAAAGCATGAAGGTAGTCACCATGAGATCAGACAATGGTGGTGAGTTCAGAAACCAGAAACTGGACTATTTCTGCATAAACAAAGGCATCAAGAGGCAATTCAGCATTGCAAGAACACCTCAACAGAATGGAGTGGCAGGAAGAAGGAATAGGACACTCATTGAAGCTGCAAGAATTATGCTGTCTGATTCCAAACTTCCAGTTATCTTTTGGGCTGAAGCTGTATCCACTGCTTGTTATGTACAAAACAGGGCCTTGGTGGTTAAGGCACACAACAAGACCCCCTATCAGCTGTTCAATGGAAGACCTCCCTTAATTGACTTTTTCAGACCTTTTGGATGTCATGTGATCATCTTGAACACTATTGACAATCTAGGTAAGTTTAGTGAAAAGGGTGATGATGGATACTTTTCGGGTTATTCATTAAACAGCAAGGGATATAGGGTCTTCAACAAGAAGACAAGCAAAATCACAGAAAATCTTCATGTGAACTTTCTTGAAGACAAACCTGAAGATGTTCAAACAGGTCCTGACTGGTTCTTTGATTTAGAAGTACTTTCAAAATCTATGAATTATTTACCTGTTGCTTTGCAGACCACTAACCTTTCAGGTACTCAAGAACCAACTGGTGTAGAGAAGTCACCCCTGAGGTACATGAATGTACCCTCATTATTTCCTATTGAAGCTGATGATCAAGAAGAAAATTATTCTCTAGGAAAAGAACAACCAATCTCATCCCCTGCGCCTGAAAGCAGCAGAATGGCTGAAAGCAGTGGAATCCAGGATTCCCCTGCTAGACCAATTGATTCCTCTCTCACAAAGGATCCTGTTGCTAATGATACTAATGATGCAGAAAGAGAATCCCCACTCATTTCATCATCTCCACCCATAGCTGATGGTCCTATTATATCCAGCAGTGGAAGTAGAATAATCAAGAGTGGAGGTCCAAGTTAGTTAGAGCTTCATTCTGCTCACCAGCACCCATCTCTAGGTCATGCTGTATCATTTGGAAGTTCCTTTGAGGACTTCTTTCCTAATCAAAATAGCCCCATCAACTCTGATTTGGAAGAAGATGAAACAGAAGTAATCATGCAGCCTACCTACAGTATCAATAAGGATCACCCTATCTCTCAAATCATTGGTAATCCTGAAGCCCCTAGACATACAAGGTATATAGCAAAGAAGCACAGCTTCATTGCTAACATCACCATGAAGTTCAATCATGACAACATGCAATGTTGTCTGTTTACTGCATTTTTGTCACAAGAAGAGCCAAAGAAGATTTTCCAAGCTTTAAATGACCCAAGCTAGGTTGAAGCCATGCAAGAGGAGCTCTTACAATTTGACATACAAGAGGTTTGGATTCTGGTGGACTGTCCCAAATGGGCAAGGCCCATTGGGACAAAGTTTGTACTCAGGAATAAAAAGGATGAAAGGGGAATAGTTGTCAGGAACAAAGCAAGACTAGTGGCACAAGGGTATACCCAGGAAGAAGGAATTGATTATGAAGAGGTATTTGCTCCAGTTGCCAGGATTGAATCCATTAGATTATTCCTTGCTTATGCTTCATTCATGGACTTCACTGTTTTTCAAATGGATGTGAAAAGTGCCTTTCTATATGGAACAATTGATGAAGAAGTCTATGTTATGCAACCTCCAGGGTTTGAAGACCCAGAACATCCAGACAAAGTATACAAGGTGAAAAAGGCTATGTATGGACTTCACCAAGCTCCCAGAGCCTGGTATGGTACTCTCTCTAAATATATCTTAGACAATGGATTCAGCAAGGGAAAGATTGATCAAACCCTGTTTACTAAGAAACAAAAGGGTGACCTTTTGCTAGTACAAGTCTATGTTGATGACATCATTTTTGGATCCACTAACTCTATGCTTAGAAAAGAGTTTGCCAAACTGATGCAGGATAAATTCCAAATGAGTGCCATGGGAGAACTAAACTTCTTTTTGGGGTTGCAAGTTCAGCAGCGGAAAGACGGGATATTTATCTCACAAGACAAATATGTGGCTGAGATTGTGAAGAAGTTTGGCATGTCTGATGGAAAGAAGGTGTCCACTCCAATGGACAAGGATCATATGGGGTAAAGATGGTCCTGGAAAGCCTATAGATGTCAGGAACTACAGGTCTATGATTGGGTCTCTTATGTATCTCACTGCTTCAAGACCTGACATCATGTTTGCAGTCTGCTTATGTGCAAGATACCAGGTGTCACCAACAGAGTGTCACTTATTTGCTGTGAAAAGAATTTTTAGGTATCTAAAGTGTCATCCCACCTTAGGACTTTGGTATCCAAAGGAGTCACCATTTGAGCTGATAGCCTATTCAGATAGTGATTATGCTGGTGACAACAATGATAGGAAATCTACAACAGGGGGATGCTAATTTTTGGGAAGCAGACTTATATCTTGGCAATGTAAGAAGCAGACCATCATGGCAACATCCACAACTGAAGCTGAGTATGTAGCAGCTGCTACATGCTGTGGTCAAGTATTTTGGGTGCAAAATCAACTGCTTGATTATGGGTATAACTTTCTTAAAACCAAGATATTCATTGATAACAACAGCACCATTTGCATTATTAAGAACCCTGTTTTTCATAGCAAGACTAAACACATTGAAATTAGACATCACTTTATCAGAGATTGTTTTGAAAAAGGACTAATTGTCCCTGAGAAAATTGATACAGAACTTAATGTTTCTGATCTTTTAACAAAAGCTTTTGCAGGTATTGGAATGGTTACCCCTTAAAAACTGATGTCTATTTTGTCCTATATGATCAGGGTTGCTTCACTGCTGTTGTTGTACAACTGTTAGTCCATTTTTCCATCACTTTTTATTCCACTACTTTTTAACATAGATTCCCCTGCTAAGAGAATTTTTCTCTTATGCTGGGTGTGTTCTTTTTACAAAAGTGGTTATATGTGGTTTTAGACTAACAATGCATAGGTTTATATGGTGCATACAATTCTCATTGGTGAATCAGGTATATACTCTATGTTTCAGGGGATGTTAGGTCACACCTTTAGGACTTAGTGTATCCTTAGGATACTCATATATGATCTTAGATATCCACTGGTGAGTGAGGGTTCAGGGTAATGAGGACTTGCTGCAAAGCTTGTCAGAATTCTGAAACCTTGAGGCACTGTAGTGAGTGCTTACATTTCTCTATTAAAACAGCTTGCTGTTCAATTACAGATGTGTGGCACACATTGCCAAGACTGACTGACCATAGGTAAGGGACAAGGTAGGGATGGTGACTGGGGTATGCATGTTTTCTTTGGTTAACCTGGTGTAGGGGGACTTATGTATTGACTTTTTGTATTGGGACCATTGCTGAATAGAGGACTCTTGAGTTTCTATGTATCTATCTTGTGTATACAAGTGTGTACATTAGAGCAGAGCTAGTTAGCATTGGTCTCTCCATGACTAGTCCAATACCCCTAGGAAAGTTTCCCCTGCTTTCATCTTTTGCTTCCCCTGCCTTCATAACATTCCCCTGTTTGACCGTTGACCGACAATACCGTTACCCTGTTCATAGCCGTTGGGCCTGCTTGCACAAATTTTGGTTAGGGAATATTTTATTGTTTTTAAAAAGATATTTAAGGCACTTTCTTCGCTGATTGGTAATCTTTTCTTTATTATTTCAAATAAATTACTTTTTTATCAAGATTTATCTTTGATATTTTTGCAATTTGAAAATTTTGGTCCAATCACAGCTCTTCAATTCGCCTATAAAAACTTAATTCCCTTCACCAGCAGGTCCATCTCTCTCTCTCGACTTAATCCCACCTACCTCTCACCTTTATAAACCTTCAAACTTTACCATGAATCTTAAAATTGCTGCTAATCATAACCAAATCGCTTTGTTACATGATGAACCATCAGAGTTTGCTGATGCTGTGGCCTTTCTAAAGTCATCATACTTTAGAGTGGCCCTTCTCATCAATCCTCGAATCTATACCTCACACATTCAGCAGTTCTGGTCTAAAGCCATGACCAAAACAGTGAATGGAGAGGTTACAATTCAAAGCACTATTGATGGTCATCCCAAGGTGATTACACTTGCCTCCATCAGGGAGAATCTTCTCCTTGATGATGAGGATGGGATAACCAACTTTTCTGAGGCTGAAATTTTTGCAGGTCTTGTTAAATTGGGGTACAAACTTTCTAAAAATAAAAAATGTAAGTTTGCTAAAGGCCAGTTTGCCCCTCATTGGAAATATTTGATTCATACTATTATGCAATGTTTGTCACCAAAAACCACTGCTTTTAATGAGGTTGGTAGTGAGATGGCTTCTGCCCTGATCTGCTTTGCAACAGGGAGGAAGTATTGTTTTTCTCAAATGATTTTTAAAGGAATGGTTAAAAACGTTTCAAGCAACTCAAAGTTTTGTATGTACCCAAGGTTTATAGAACTTCTGCTGAATATGAGTGATCATGGACCAATTAAACATAAAAACTATTTTTCAGCAACTAAACATACCACAAAACTATTCACCACACTACTTGCACCATCACCTCTGTTTTCTGGCAAAACCATTCCACTCACTACAATTATGATGGACCAAATCAGACGGGAAGAAGCCAAGAATCAAACAGCTAAACACCAACCTTCTGATTCCCCTGCCAGACACCTACACCCTGCTAGTCCTTTACCCCCTACTGATCCACAACATGAAAGGCGATCTAAATCCAGGTTTGCCAGGTCTCCCTTGCCTGGTGAATCTTCACAAGCAGCAGAGAGGAGAGTCTCCAAGGGTTTGGAGCAACCTGAGGGTTTGGCTGCCACTACTGTCTCATCCTCAAGGGGTGAGCAGGACAGTGACACCATCAGTAAGTCCTCTCCCTCACTCCATGATATCCAAAAAGGGGAGAAATCCCCTTCTAGGATTGAGAGCAGTATGAAACCTTTGACTAATTTGGAATTGACGAAAATGTGTATGAGTCTGAAAAGGCAGAATGCACAACTGGTACAAGATGTCAAAAAGCAAGGCCTGGTTATCCATAATTTGGAAACCAGACTTGCTACTCTTGAGGGGAGGAGAAAGCCCAGACTGATTATATCAACAGATGAGGATGCTTCCAAAGGGGAGGAAGTTCCAAATACAGAAGAGTCTACTCAGTACTATTCATATCCTGGTGGTGTACATGGAAAGATAGCAAGTACTGAGAAAGGGATGGAGAAAGGAAGTGCTGATAAGGGAAGTGACAAGGGGAGTGCAACCAAAGATATTGCTCAAACATTGCTTACCATGGGCAATCCAGAAGAAGCCCCTGCTTCAAAAGTTTCCCCTGCCATTGCTGATCCCACTACTGTAAGTCAATCCCCTGCTAAGAATATTACTCAAACTTTTGTTAGAAAGAACAGAAAGCAACCAGCTCAGAAGGGGATTACAATCAAAGAACCTGCATCTAAAGTGAAACCAGCACCAGCAGTGGATCCAAAAGACAAAGGAAAAGGAATCATGGTGGAACAGCCCAAGAGAAAATACAAGCATCTAACTCCTGAACAGCAAAGGGCTCAAGAAGCACATGATGCACAAGTAGCTCTCAGGCTACAACAAGAGGAAATGGATATGCAGGACTAAAGAATGCAAAAGATGAGGCCCAAAGATATGCTCAAGCAGGTTGAGATCATGCATAGAGAACTAGATGACAGGGTACCTCATGTGGGAGAGTTTCTTGATCAATGGGAGAAGTAGTTAATAAATGCTCCTTTGGAAGACAGGTATGAGCTGACTTGCCTTGTTTACAAATATCAAACTGAGTATCTGGAAAGAAGGGCAAATCAAATTCAGAGATAGAAGTATTTGACTTCAGAGAAAGGGCAACTTGAACACTACAAAGTTTTGCTTAAGAGACATAGGAAGTGGAAGGATGGTGACTTCAGAGATATGAGTTTTGAAGCTATAAAAAGAGTAGTCAGACCAGTCCTAAGATTGTATGATGTGGAGGATTGGATGACTATCAACACTCCTGAGGAAGCTGAGTATCTTAGGAGACAAAGTGAAATGCTACAGAAAGCCAGGGAATCTAAGAAAAGAAAAGCTGGAGAAACAACTTTGGAAACTACACAAGTAGGTGCATCAGCCCGAGCAGGTGCATCATCACAAGCAGGGGCATTACATCAAGCAGGTGGAAGTTTTCCAGAAATTGAGAAGTCTGTACTTAATGTACAAAGAGCATCCAAAAGACTCAAGAGAATGGAGAAAGTGGGCACAGTTACTAAAGAGTCTCAAAGGCCTTCTGATGAGACTACTTTTAT
Organism: Glebionis coronaria; assembly: GCA_025667525.1. Lineage (NCBI taxonomy): Eukaryota > Viridiplantae > Streptophyta > Magnoliopsida > Asterales > Asteraceae > Glebionis > Glebionis coronaria. The sequence goes on from CM046877.1 coordinate 645,362,337, forward strand.
ACATAGTCTCATCGTCCAAATTGGGCTTAAAATGCATAAAACATCATTAAATCTGCCAAATATATGCATGTGTTTGTTACTTGTGTATTTTAGGTACGGATATTGAGGAAATGACAAAAAGATCACAAGAATCATTCAAAAACGAACACGGGAAACGAAGCCGCACAATGAACCGGGCCCAAATTTGGAATTTCCAAAAATGAACTTGAAGAATTGAAGATTGTCAACATTGGTCCCTCATTTTTGAAGACTTCGCAATTTACACCCTTGCAAAACTCATAAAATGCATTGAGGTCCCTAAATTATCAAGATATTACAAGTTCAGTCCTTGAAGAATGAAGAATTTGCATTTGAAGTCCTTGTTATAACTTTTTGCAAACTTGTGCCAAAAATGACAACTTGGTCAAAGTTGTTTACAAAGGGAAAAGTTAATGTTGCTGATTATTACAAGATGAAGAAACAAAGAGACTTGGGGGGCCATTTCAGTCAAACACCCAAACCTACCACAGCCTATCATTTTGCCACATCACTCCAACCCACCACTCACCATCCTACACCTCATCACCCCATCCCAGTCACCCTCTACTCACGGTTTAATTAATTAACTAAAACCCTTACCTCCAAACAAGTATTTAAATAATACTTAACCCTAATTCGGATTAAACTCACACTAAACACCCCATAAACCCTAGTAATCCCCAGGATGAACATCATTTAAAACAAAGGGTTTTTTTGTTAATACTCTCCAGATCAATGATTAAGGGTTTTGTCATCCCATCCCACACAAAACCCATGACCCCAACCAACCCATGTGACACCCCCAATGGTCCCCGGCAACGGCGCCACAAAATGATAATCGTATTTTTTTTACCCCTTTAGGAAAAGGAAGGTAAATAGGGTAAGTATTAAGCGTACGTTTAGGAAAACGTAAACACTTATGACCCAAAGTGGGGATCGTTCTCTCGAGGAGGCACGTGTGTTGTGTAATGAATTGATTAATGTTTGTGATTTTTTTGAGAAGAAAAGAAAAGAGAAATAAGAAAGAAATGACGGTTACGAAGACGGATCGAGCTAAGACGAAAAAGCGTTCACGTAAAACCGTAAAAACTACAAAATTAAAATTTTTAAAACCTAAAAATTAATTTAAAGCTAAAAGTAAGTCTAAAATAATATAAATAAGAATAAAAATCCAATAAAAATATTTTAAAACCTTTTATTAATTAAATATTCAATTTTAAATGCTAATTAAAGCCCTAAAATTAAATATAATTAATCAAAATGTCCAAAATATTATTTTATTGAACAAATAACTTACTTATATTATCTAAAGACTAAAAAGTATTTTTCCTAATTTTTGAAAACTATTTTTCTATTTTTAAATCACTAAAAACTATTTTTAAACTAAAATAATTATAAAAAATAATAAAATAATGCTAAAAATAATTTACCAATTTTAAAAATCCTAAATTACTCTAATGAACAGTAGAAAAATGAAAAAGTTAGAAAATATTAAATTTTTCACTAAAAGACAAAACTATTTTAAAATAAAACCCTAATTAACTTAAATTAATTCTAAAAAATAAAAAAAAAGATGAACAGTGAAAACTTTTTTAACCAAAAATCTTAAAATATTATTCTAAGTCTAGGAAAATTGTTTAAACTGAAAAAGAAGTATTTTTGGCACTAAATGCCAAAAACAGAAACATTAAAAGTTAATTAAAAATGCAATAAAACCTAAAAAATACTAAATGAACAGTAATAAAAATTTTACTTAAACTGAAAAATCCTAAATAAAATAAGAAAAATAATAAAACAAGTTTCAAGTCCTAATTCTACTTTTTGCCCACTAAAGACAAAAATTCTCAAAAACTGATAGTGACATTTATCTGGTTTTGTCTTGTTGCTTAGCAGTGGAAACAAGTTAACTAGCAGTGGGAAAGGAGTTCCCACTGGTAGTGTTAATTTTTGTTCAGTAAGCAATAAGCTTAGGAAAGCTTATTGTGAGCTTGTTCTTTGGACAAATGGGCACCCTTATACTCAGTTGAGTATAAGGAGTCTATGCAAACACAAAAACACCAATGTCACTTAACAAAATCAAGCACAAATCCGAATTTCAATGGCTCATAACTTGCAATCTAGCTAAACAAATGACAAATAAGCAGAACACAATCCTTAAACAACCTATTGTCTAACAATGGGTAAGATTTGAAGAACAAATTTACACAAAAACAGACACAATAGGCAGTTTTCTGATTTAGCTAGTTTAGGCCATTTTTATCATGCAAACTTGCTTGTTTCTTCACCAGACTGAAAACTTAGAGCACATATATCATATCAACCACCTAAGAAGTGTATATAGACTGGTTTTAACACAAGAATCCCCCAAGAGGTTCAATTATCATGCAAATTCAAACACCCTCTTATATTTTAGATGATCAAAATTTTCAAGCAAATCTTTTTAAAACCTATCCAAACTGAATCAAACTCAAACTAGCATGCATAAAAACCTATAAACAACATAAACAAACTACAAACATACACTTAAACACTTGCACACAAAATCATGCCAAATCACACAAAATCAGTAATATAAAAAAATGAAATAGGAACAAGGCTTTTACCTTGTTGGACCTACATCCAGGCCCAACAATGGCTGCAATGCCATTTCCTTCAGGCTGGGGCCTGAGCTGATCCTTGAACAAACAAGCAAACTTAAAACCTGCTAAGAACAAAATGAAGAACACAAATACTAACTTTCTGATTTTAACACTTTTTTAAAACCTTGAAACCAAATAACCTTGAAACTTAAACACGTTTTAAAACTAGATCAATTTCAAATACCCAAGATTTCCAATCCACTTTCACTTCAAGGAATCTTAGATTTCTGAAATTATCAAAAACTTTTTGAAACCTTTTTGAAAATTCAAACACACAAGTGTTTACACAATTTGAAAAATGGAACTCAGCTAGGCTTTCAACACACACACACAACTTTTAATAATTATAAAAAGGAATTAAATTGCTTCAAACAAATACCAAACTTTTATATCACTAAAAAGGAATTACAAATGTGAAAGCCAAAAACTGGAACAAGTGATAATGGACACATGCGTCTCCTTATATAGCACTAGAAAGAAGATACTAGAAGCTAAAAACCCTAATACATTGACTGCCTAAAATGCCCTTGGGTCTTGTTTGAAAAATCAGTCAAAATGGCCTCTTGTGAAGATGTTGACATGGCCAGCTGTTGTCTTGATCTTGGGACGTTTATTTTGTGTAGGGAACAAGTTGAATCATCATAGCCCTCCATCTTGTCTGCTTTTGGGGCTTTGGGAGAAAGTGACGTTGCAGGGGACCATTGGAGGTGTCACATGGGTTGGTTGGGGTCATGGGTTTTGTGTGGGATGGGATGACAAAACCCTTACTCATTGATCTGGAGAGTATTAACAAAAAACCCTTTGTTTTAAATGATGTTCATCCTGGGGATTACTAGGGTTTATGGGGTGTTTAGTGTGAGTTTAATCCGAATTGGGGTTAAGTATTATTTAAATACTTGTTTGGAGGGAAGGGTTTTAGTTAATTAATTAAACCGTGAGTGGAGGGTGACTGGGATGGGGGTGATGAGGTGTAGGATGGTGAGTGGTGGGTTGGAGTGATGTGGCAAAATGATAGGCTGTGGTAGGTTTGAGTGTTTGACTGAAATGGCCCCCCAAGTCTCTTTGTTTCTTCATCTTGTAATAATCAACAACATTAACTTTTCCCTTTGTAAACAACTTTGACCAAGTTGTCATTTTTGGCACAAGTTTGCAAAAAGTTATAACAAGGACTTCAAATGCAAATTCTTCATTCTTCAAGGACTGAACTTGTAATATCTTGATAATTTAGGGACCTCAATGCATTTTATGAGTTTTGCAAGGGTATAAACTGCCAAGTCTTCAAAAATGAGGGACCAATGTTGACAATCTTCAATTCTTCAAGGTCATTTTTGGAAATTCCAGATTTGGGCCCGGTTCATTGTGCGTCTTCGTTTCCCGTGTTCGTTTTTGAATGATTCTTGTGATCTTTTTGTCATTTCCTCAATATCCGTACCTAAAATACACAAGTAACAAACACATGCATATATTTGGCAGATTTAATGATATTTTATGCATTTTAAGCCCGATTTGGACGATGAGACTATGTATAAAAGCAGTCTCATCACTCCCCCATACTAAACCATTGCCGGGCCCTCACGCAATGCTAGAATTAAGTATCATAGCACTTCCAAAATTCATTTTATTCTTTTTATTGAATGATAAACTAGCTACATTACTACTATTTGTGTTTTAGACATAATGTATGATTTTCATCGCAAAATGGGACGTTTAGGTTCATAGAACAAGAACACTTGAATGCTTCGTTAGAAATAATTCCATCGTCCTCGATTTTCACCCTAATTCCATGCCAAGCGTGCACCGAGATCATTGTCATTATAAGTTAGTAATGCTAACACTACTCATATGCCCTAATCACGTACTTATCCTCCCATTATTCCTAAGTTGTATCTCTTATATTTTATTTTGTCTTGAATGTTTCACGAGGATACATTGTTTGACTTATGCGATAATAGAGATTTAGGTCTAAAAATAGAGTCATAACGGTGTAACTAAAACCATCAAATCAATAACCCCTCCTAATAGACAACGATGTCAAAAAATTAAGTTGACAAGAAGAATCGATAAACACGGTTTTATAATGGTTTTGAACATGAGACTTATTACCAAGACTTTTATACGCCCCCTAACGGAAGGGCCTTATTATCTTTGGTTTACCTCCATCGTTTATTCAACTTCGCCATGAAGCTTTTATTATGACTTCGGTCTTGCCTTGCCTTTTATTATCCGCCTCATCGGTGGTTTTATTAGCCAAAGACGTATATCCTCATGCTAAAGCGAATTTTGGATCTTTAAAGCTTCGAAGATTAAGGCTTGATTCACTTTCAATTTTGCATAGATTTTTCGGCCTTGTGGGGCTTTCAAATTGTTTGCTAGATTTAGGTGAGCACTTGAAATCTTATTATTAGGTGAAGCTTTCGATTATTAGGGTGCCAATACTTCAAAACCGTGACGCTGGCGATACCTTAATGTCTCCCCAATTTAATTACACGGAAGCTACTAGAAAAGACTAGAAACCCAACAATCCTAACTAAACCGCTAAGTCAATATTTATTAAGCAAAAAATATTTACATGCGAAGGGAGAATAAGCAAACAACGAGAACACATGAGTTTTTGAAAGAATACGAGTACTCTACGTTTAGCATAGTAACTTATAATTAACTCTATCATTTCTCGTCCTAATTTAAGAGACTTAGCCTAATGTGAAGTTAAGGAATCAAAGCTAAGTGCTCAACACGCGCAGTCGAGTAAAAAATTACTCTTATTCTCCCCATCGGAAAACCTATATTCGTGTCTTCAAACACTTATGAAACATGAGAAAAAATTTTAAAATTTGGCCATTTTTAGCCTTATTTTGCAACAAAACGATAAACAAAAAGATAAACTTTGGAAAGCGTGAAGGTTTGGCAAGGCAAGTATCTATTCACCCCCCATACTAAAGTTAAACATTGTCCTCAATGTTTCGAGTATAGGGGTGCAAACACCCCCATGCTAGAGACGTAGTCGAATGCCTAATCTAGCATGGAAAGGGTGTAACCAATAAATTAATAGCCGTTTATGAAGTGTGCTAAAAACCTAAGGTTAGAACATCAAAAGGATATATCATTTGGATATTGAGAAAGTCTTCAAAGCAAACGATCGAGTGCTCCCATAAAACGAAAGACGAGAGGCTCCAATCGTGAAGATCATGATCTAAAAACCACAATGCACAAACAACCACGAAACAAAGGTTGGAAGGGCACCAATCCCCTCACATTAACTAATTAGAAAGCAATAATATGTACATGGATAAGCATGGGTCTCCCCCACGAGGCACCTTGTTTTTGATAACCGAGTCAAAAGCTCGACTCGAATCCCCATAAATGTGATCATTTAGGGATAATCATGGTGTGGTCAATTTTTGGTGGGGCTTACATGATAAACAAGGCCCAAAAACAACCGGTATTAAGGACTAAGTCCTTTGATGATGCAAAATACCGGGATCGAAGATGGCGTTCTCGTTTTCATTGGAAAAACAAACCAACGCGACTTCATCATAAGCCAAAAAAAACTCAAAGAGTTTCAAGAAAATAGATGAGAAGAAATAGAAGGGTGGGACAATGGGTAAGTCATGAAAACATTGAGCTACTCGAGGTAGACTCGCACCAATCAAATGAAAAGATTTTCCATTTATTGCATCAGTAGAAGACCGAGATTTCCCTTTACAAGCAATTCCAGGATCAAATATCTCGTCCTCGGTGGAGAAAGGGGAGGGAACATAAGGGGCTTCCCCCACACTAGGTCCACACAAAGCATCGTCAAAAGGAGAAGACGAGCTTGTAGCACTCAATACACATGGTGATGACAGAGTTAGAATTGTAGAAAAATCTTTTAAATTCAATTCAAAATCTTTTCCTTTTTCATCTTTTACACTCTCCTTATGAAAACCCGATTTGATTATGTCAAAAATATTTGGTGTTTCTAAAGCAATGTTAGTCACACTAAAAATTCTCACATTTGAAAACCGTTTTGGCAAAGGTGGTGGTAAGTTTTCAAATCTTTTGTCAACAAAGAAAACTTCCCCATCGGGATCAACATATTCATCATCCGAAGAATCACTCGAGATTGGAATCTTAGGCTTAACACTCTTAACCTCCACCGGCGGAGGGGACGGAACTTCATTTTTTCTCAACAACTCCTAAAACTCTATTTGAAATATTTTTGTAAATTTTTTTGATGGGATTGACATTGTACAAAGACGTGATAGAATACACATGAGAAAGTGTGGAGTTTTGGGTTGCATTAATGACGAGTTCTTCATCATTGAAACGAAGAGTGATTTTCCTTGCATGCACATCAATAAGTGCTCTCGAGGTATCCAAAAATGATCGACCTAAAATTAGCGGAACTTTAGGATCGATGGGAATATCTACAACAATAAAGTCTATAGGATAGTAGAACTTTCCAACTTTCACAAAGACGTCCTCGGCAACTCCACAAGCTAGAATCGTAGAATGATCGGCCATTTCGATTGACATTCTTGAAGGAGTGAGATTGGGAAGATTGAGCGATTTAAAAATCTCAAGAGGCATCAAATTAATACTAGCACCAAGATCGGTCAAGGCGTAGCATTCTTCCATGTCTTGTATTGCACATGGGATTAAAAACTTGCCGGGATCACCGACTTTTTGAGGTATGCGGCTAAGAAAAACCGAAGAACAACTAGACGATTTTTGCAATTTCTCTTTGTTATTCAACATACTTTTGAAGTTCGCGGCAAATCGAGGCATCATGACTAAGGCGTCGGCAAAAATTATATGAAAATGCAAGTCACGAAACATTTTCATAAAGAGTTCAAATTGATAATTATTTCGTTCTTGTGCCATTTCCTTGTCTCGTCTTGAAGGGTAAGGTAAAGGTGGTGTGGGTTGGGGCATAGGCATAGGCATCGGCCTTGGAATCTCGGGTTCCATGATTGGTGTGGGTTCAACCGTAGGTGTGGTTTGAGCGGTACTTCGTGGGCTTGGAATGTGCTCCTTTTCTACCACCACCTCGGGTTCTTTCTCTTTTTCCTTCTCCATAGAAGTACTTGGACGAGAAATGGGTTCTTTGAAAGTTTTACCACTACGAGTAGTAATAACCTGTTGATCCCAAAGTCAGATCTTAAACCTTAATAGCTTGTTTAAGGGTTGTGATAGAGAGAAAGAATTCAATCTAACACAAGAGAAACTTTGCAAAGCAAAGTAACTAAACAAGATGCGGAATGTAATGTTTAGCACAAGAACAAATGTGATTCAAATGTTGAACTTTAATATATCAAAGATATACGAATACCCAAAGTGGTATTAGGGTTTACAAAACCTTAAAGTAATAATAATGAAAGACGAAATGAGAAAGACACCCTTTGCATGCTAACCTAGTGAGTCCTTTTATAGGTACAAGGACTCACGTACAGGATCACTACTAACAAACTATGGAAAGTATTAAGGAATAATAACTGAAACGCGTAAAAATCTATTCCATGTTTATCTTTGACGGCAGGGCCTTTGACTTCAGCAAGGGAATCAATCCCCCTGCCTTTGTTATTTAGCAGGGGGGAACTTACTCTAGCAGGGGTACGAATAATCAACTAGCAGGGGAAACAGATAAGCATAGATTTATTCCCAACAATCCTCCCCTAAACTTGTGCTTTCCCCTAAAGACAAGTTTCTGAATAAATGCTAGTTGATGAGGATGCTTACAAACTCTCTGGCCAAATCTGACTATGAACCATTCTTACCAGATCATAAGCAACAGGCTTCTTAGCATCTACAATTAGGTTAGCCTGTGCCAGTTTCTTCAAGGTGTCCTAAGAGAAGGGATAATACCTATGATTGAGCAAGTACACACTCACACCTTCCATCATCACCTCATAGACCCCAGAATTAGTAAATAGCTTCCAATACAACAAATCTCCTTTGTTTACTGCATCAAATATAGGATCAAATAACTCATGCTCATACATCCTATGCATGCACTCCCAGATTACCCAATCCTTCTCCACTCCATCCATGGTAGGAGGTTTTGCAGCAAACGTTTTCTTCAATATTTTCCACAGATCTTCTAAGTCTTCACTATCTAAAATTTGAAACATGACATCTAGACTTAGAGAGGTCTGTGCTGTATTGTCAGCTCTTGTAAGCTTCCACCAAGTCCTCCCTTTGTGTTCATAAACAACATACTCTATAATAGCAAACTTCTTTCCAAGCTCACTAGGTGAGATATCATCATTTTCCTGCAGAATCAGCTGTTTATCAATCTCATCATTTGAAGGCTTTTGAGACTCTTTAGTGACTATGCCTACTTTATCCATTCCCTTGAGTCTCTTTGCTGCTCTTTGTATATTAAGTACGGACTGCTCAAGTACTTCTGGAAAGCTTCCACCTGCTTGATGCGATGCCCCTGCTTGGGATGATGCACCTGCTTGTGTAGTCTCTCCAGCTTTTCTTTTCTTTGATTCTCTAGCTTTCTGTAGCACTTCACTTTGTCTCCTAAGATACTTAGCTTCCTCAAGAGTGTTGGTAGTCATCCAATCCTCCACATCATACAACTTTAGAACTGGTCTGACCGCTCTCTTTATAGCTTCAAAACTCATATCTCTGAAGTCACCATCCTTCCACTTTCTATGTCTCTTAAGCAGGACTTTGTAGTGATCAAGTTGCCCTTTCTCTGAAGTTCGATACTTCTCACTCTGAATTTGCATTGCCCTTCTTTCCAGATATTCAGTTTGATATTTGTAAACAAGGCAAGTCAACTCATACCTGTCTTCCAAAGGAGCATTTTTCAACTCCTTCTCTCATTGATCAAGAAACTCTCCAACATGAGGTACCCTGTCATCTAGTTCTCTATGCATAATCTCAACCTGCTTTAGCATGTCTTTGGGCCTCATCTTCTCCATTCTTTGATCCTGCATATCCATCTCCTCTTGTTGTAGCCTGAGAGCTACTTGTACATCATGTGCTTCTTGGACCTTTTGCTGTTCAGGAGTCAGATGCTTGTATTTTCTCTTGGGCTGTTGCACCATGATTCCTTTTCCTTTGTCTTTTGGATCTACTGCTGGTGCTGGTTTTGCTTTAGATGCAGGTTCTTTGATTGTTATCCCCTTCTGAGCTGGTTGCTTTCTGTTCTTCCTAACAAATGTTTGAGTAATGTTCTTAGCAGGGGATAAACTTACAGCAGTGGGATCAGCAATGGTAGGGGAAACTTTTGAAGCAGGGGCTTCTTCTTGATTGCCCATGGTGAGCAATGTTTGAGCAATATCTTTGGTTGCACTCCCCTTGTCACTTCCCTTATCAGTAATTTCTCTCTCTATCCCTTTCTTAGCACTTGTTATCTTTCCATGCTCCCCACCAGGATATGAATAATACTCAGTAGATCCTTCTATGTGTGGAATTTCCTCCCCTTTGGAAGCATCCTCATCTGTGGAAAGAATCAGTCTGGGCTTTCTCCTCCCCTCAAGAGTAGCAAGTCTGGTTTCCAGTTGAGAGATAACCAGACCTTGCTTTTTGACATCTTGTACTAGTTGTGCATTTTGCCTTTTCAGACTCATGCACATTTTCGTCAATTCCAGATTTGTCAAAGGTTTCATACTGCTCTCAATCCTAGAAGGGAATTTATCCCCTTGTTGGATATCATGGAGTGGGGGAGAGGACTTATTGATGGTGTCACTATCCTGCTCACCCTTGATGATGAGACAGTAGTGGCAGCCAAACCCCCAGGTTGCTCCAAACTCTTGGAGACTCTCCTTTCTGCTGCTTGTGAAGATTCACCAGGCAAGGGAGACCTGCCAAACCTGGATTTTGAACGCCTTTCTTGTTGTGGATCAGCAGGTGGTAGGTTCTTGGCAGGGGAATCAGCAGGTTGATTTATGGCTGTTTGATTTTTGGCTTCTTCCCGTCTGATTTGGTCCATCATAATTGAAGTGAATGGAATGTTTCTGCCAGAAAACAAAGGTGATGGTGCAAGTAATGTGGTGAAGAGTTTGGTGGTGTGTTGGGTTGCTGAAAAATAGTTTCTGTGTGTAATGGGACCATGATCACTCATATTCAGCAAAATTTCTATAAACCTTGGATACATACAAAACTTTGAGGTGCTTGAAACATTTTTAACCATGCCTTTAAAAATCATTTGAGAAAAACAATACTTCTTTCCTATTGCAAAGCAGATCAGGGCAGAAGCTATCTCACTACCAACCTCATTAAAAGCAGTGGTTTTTGGTGACAAACATTGCATAATAGTATGAATCAAATATTTCCAATGAGGGGCAAACTGGCCTTTAGCAAACTTACATTTTTGATTTTCAGAAAGTTTGTACCCCAATTTAACAAGACCTTCAAAAATTTCAGCCTCAGAAAAGTTGGTTATTCCATCCTCATCATCAAGGAGAAGATTCTCCCTGATAGAGGCAAGTGTGATTACCTTGGAATGACCATCAACTGTGCTTTGAATTATGACCTCTCCATTCACTGTTTTGGTCATGGCTTTAGACCAGAACTGTTGAATGTGTGAGGTATAGATGAGAGGATTGATGAGAAGGGCCACTCTAAAGTACGAAGACTTTAGAAAGGCCACAGCATCAGCAAACTCGGCTGGTTCATCATGAAGCAAAGCAATTTGGTTATGATTAGGAGCAATTTTAAGGGTCATGATGAATTTTGAAAATAGTTTGGAGGTTTATAGAGATGATAGGTAAGTGGGATTAAGTCGAGAGAGAAAAATGGACCTGCTGGTAAAGGGAATTAAGTTTATATAGGCGAATTGAAGAGCTGTGATTGGACCAAAATTTTCAACTTGCAAAAATATCAAGGATAAACCTTGATAAAAAAATTAATATATTTGAAATAGAAGGAAAAGATTACCAATCAGCGAAGAAAGCGCCTTAAATATCTTTTAAAAATAATAGAATATTCCCTAACCAAAATTTAAGCAAGCAGGCCCAACGGCTATGAACAGGGTAACGGTATTGTCGGTCAACAGTCAAACAGGGGAATGTTGTGAAAGCAGGGGAATAAAAGATAAAAGCAGGGGAAACTTTCCTAGGGGTATTGAACTAGTCATGGAGAGACTAATGCTAACTAGCTCTGCTCTAATGCACACACTTGTATACACAAGATAGATACATAGAAACTCAAGAGTCCTCTATTCAGCAATGGTCCCAATACAAAAAGTTAATATAAGTCCCCCTTCACCAGGTTATCCCAAGAAATCATGCATACCCCAGTCACCATCCCAACCTTGTCCCTTACCTATGGTCAGTCAGTCTTGGCAATGTGTGCCACAGGTCTGTATTTGAACAGCAAGCTGTTTTAATAGAGAAATGTAAGCACACACTACAGTGCCTCAAGGTTTCAGAATTCTGACAAGCTTTGCAGTAAGTCATCATTAACCTGAACCCTCACTCACCAGTGGATATGATCTAAGATCATATATGAGCATCCTAAGGATACCCTGCGTCCTAAAGGTGTGACCTAACCTCCCCTGAAACATAGAGTATATACCTGATCCACCAACGAGAATAGTATGCACCATATGAACCTCTGCATTGTTAGTCTAAAACCACATAGAACCCCTTTTGTAAAAAGAACACACCCAGCTTAAGAGAAAAATCCTCTTGGCAGGGGAATGAACCCCAAGCAGGGGAATCAGTGTTAAAAAAACAGTGGAATGAAAGAGATGGACAAATGGACTAACAATTATACAACAACAGCAGTGAAGTAACCCTGATTATACATGACAAAATAGACATCAGATTTTAAGGAGTAACCATTCCAATACCTGCAACCAGATACTGAAACCTCCCTACATCAAAAGCTTTTGTTAAAAGATTAGAAACATTAAGTTCTGTATCAATTTTCTCAGGGATAATCAGTCCTTTTTCAAAACAATCTCTGATAAAGTGATGTCTAATTTCAATGTGTTTGGTTTTGCTATGAAAAACAGGGTTCTTTATAATGCAAATAGTGCTTTTGTTGTCAATGAATATCTTGGTTTTAAGAAAGTTATACCCATAATCAAGCAATTGATTTTGCACCCAAAGAACTTGACCACATCATGCAGCAGCTGCTACATACTCAGCTTCAGTTGTGGATGTTGCCATGATAGTCTGCTTCTTACATTGCCAAGATATAAGCCTGCTCCCCAAAAATTGGCATCCCCCTGTTGTAGACTTCCTATCATTGTTGTCACCAGCATAATCACTATCTGAATAGGCTATCAGCTCAAATGGTGACTCCTTTGGATACCATAGTCCTAAGGTAGGATGACATTTTAGATACCTAAAAATCCTTTTTACAGCAAATAAGTGACACTCTGTTGGTGACACCTGGTATCTTGCACATAAGCAGACTGCAAACATGATGTCAGGTCTTGAAGCAGTGAGATACATAAGAGACCCAATCATATACCTGTAATTCCTGACATCTATAGGCTTTCCAAGACCATCCTTGCCCCATGGATGATCCTTGTCCATGGGAGTGGACACCTTCTTCCCATCAGACATGCCAAACTTCTTTACAATCTCAGCCACATATTTGTCTTGTGAGATAAATATCCCATCTTTCCGCTGCTGAACTTGTAACCCCAAAAAGAAGTTTAGTTCTCCCATGGCACTCATTTGGAATTTATCCTGCATCAATTTGGCAAACTCTTTGCTAAGCATGGAGTTAGTTGATCCAAAAATGATGTCATCCACATAGACTTGTACTAGCAGAAGGTCACCCTTTTGTTTCTTGGTAAACAGGGTCTGATCAATCTTCCCCCTGCTGAATCCATTGTCTAGGAGATATTTAGAGAGAGTACCATACCAGGCTCTGGGAGCTTGGTGAAGGCCATACATGGCCTTTTTCACTTTGTATACTTTGTCAGGATGTTCTGGATCTTCAAACCCTGGAGGTTGCATGACATAGACTTCTTCATCAATGGTTCCATATAGGAAGGCACTTTTCACATCCATCTGGAAAACAGTGAAGTCCATGAATGAGGCATAAGCAAGAAATAATCTAATAGCTTCAATCCTGGCTACTGGAGCAAACACCTCTTCATAATCAATCCCTTCTTCCTGAGTATACCCTTGTGCCACTAATCTTGCTTTGTTCCTGACAACTATTCCCCTTTCATCCTTTTTGTTCCTGAGTACCCACTTGGTCCTAATAGGCCTTGCCCATTTGGGACAATCAACGAGAGTCCAAACCTCTTGTATGTCAAATTGTAAGAGCTCCTCTTGCATGGCTTCAACCCAGCTTGGGTCATTTAAAGCCTGAAAAATCTTCTTTGGCTCTTCTTGTGACAAAAATGCAGTAAACAGACAACATTGCATGTTGTCATGATTGAACTTCATGGTGATATTTGCAATGAAGTTGTGCTCCTTTGCTGTATACCTTGTATGTCTGGGGGCTTCAGGATTGCCAATGATCTGAGAGATAGGATGATCCTTATTGATTCTATAGGTAGGCTGCATGATGACTTCTGTTTCATCTTCTTCCAAATCAGAATTGATGGGACTATTTTGATTAGGAAAGAAGTCCTCAAAGGAACTCCCAAATGAGACAGGATGACCTAGAGATGGGTGCTGATGAGCAAAATGAAGCTCTGAATAATTAGGACCTCCACTCCTTATGATTCTGCTTCCACTGCTGGATATGATAGGACCATCATTTATGGGTGTAGATGATGAAATGAGTGGGGATTCTTTTTCTGCATCAGTAGTCTCATTAGCATCATGATCCTTTGTGAAAGAGGAATCAATTCCTCTAGCAGGGGAATCTTGGATTCCACTGCTTTCAGCCATTCCACTGCCTTCAGCCATAGCAGGGGATGAGATTGGCTGTTCTTTTCCTGGAGCAGAATTGTCTTCTTGATCATCAGCTTCACTAGGAAACAATGAGGGTACATTCATGTACCTCAGAGGTGACTTCTCTGCACCAGTTGTTTCGTGAGTACCTGAAATGTTAGAGTTCTGCAAAACAACAGGTACATAATTCATGGACTTGGAAAGTACATCTATATCAAAGAACCAGTCAGGACCTGTTTGAACATCTTCAGGTTTGTCTTCAAGAAAGTTCACATGAAGATTTTCTGTGATTTTGCTTGTCTTCTTGTTGAAGACCCTATATCCCTTGCTGTTTAATGAGTAACCCACAAAGTATCCATCATCACCCTTTTCACTAAACTTACCTAGATTGTCAATGGTGTTCAAGATTATAACATGACACCCAAAAGGTCTGAAAAAGTCAATTAAGGGAGGTCTTCCATTAAACAGCTGATAAGGGGTCTTGTTGTGTGCCTTAACAACCAAGGCCCTGTTCTGTACATAACAAGCAGTGGATACAGCTTCAGCCCAAAAGATAACTGGAAGTTTGGAATCAGACATCATAGTTCTTGCATCTTCAATGAGTGTCCTATTCCTTCTTTCTGCCACTCCATTCTGTTGAGGTGTTCTAGCAATGCTGAATTGCCTCTTGATGCCTTTGTTTATGCAGAAAGAATCCAGTTTCTGATTTCTGAACTCACCACCATTGTCTGATCTCATGGTAACTACCTTCATGCTTTTTGACAGTTCAATTTGATTGATGAACCCAATGAGTACATCAGCTGTGTCACTCTTTTCAAATAGAAAGAATGTCCATGTAAACCTTGAAAAATCATCAGTAATTACTAAGCAGTACCATTTCTTCATTATACTTGCCACAGAAGTAGGACCAAAAAGATCCATATGCAGTAGTTCCAATGGCTTGGTGGTGGACATACTTGTTTTTGTCTTGCAAGATGCTCTGTGTTGCTTCCCTTTCAGACATGCTGCACAAGTATGTTCAGTGGCAAAAGACTTGGAAGGAAGACCATGAACCAGATTATGCTTTACTAATTTGTTCATGTTGTTGAAATTAAGATGACCAAGTCTTCTATGCCATTTCTTACATTCATCTGCTGAAGCTTTGGCAATGAAACATGTTTCATTGTCTTGGAGAGATATGTCCTTGAGATCAATTGTGTACATGTTCTTCTGTCTTGGTGTTCTGAGAACAATTGGAGTGTCTTTTGGCAAGACAAACTCCTTTCCTAATACCAAGCATTCAGTGTCAGTTAACAAGACAAAATTCTTGTTATCAGTCATCTGTGACACACTGAAGAGATTATACTTGAGTTCTTTCACCAAGTACACATTGTCAAAAGTCATCCCATTTGTGACAATAGTTCCTTTTCCTGTTATAGTTCCATGCCCATTTCCAAAAGAAACACCATCATTGTCATGCATGGGCACAAAGTTAGACAAGTAAGCTTTTTGTCCAGTCATACTTCTTGAGCATCCACTATCCCAATATGCTCTATCATCCCTTGTCTTCTTTGTCACCTGCAAAAGGAAAAACAAATTAGTTTTTCTTGGGGACCCAAGCCATTACAGACTTGGATCTACCTCGTGTATCAATGTAGGATAACTTATCAAAAACTAGAGATACACCATTAGATTGAGTACCCCTTTTGGGTGCCCAAACCCAACGAGCTGAGGCTTTCACAGCTTTTCCCCATCTTCCCATGTTCTTAGAGTGTACAACTTTTCTAGCAGGGGATACCCCAGTTTTAGCAGGGGAATCCTTATGCTTAGCAGAGGGAACCCACCTTTTGTTTTGGCCTCTATTCATGTGTTGGTAAGGTCTAGGGCCAGAAGTGTTGGGCTTTGGGTGAACATCATTCTCCTTCCTAAGGGCAGGAACAACATATTTATCAGTCACCCTATTTCTCAAGGCAGGGGCAACATACTTGGCAGTGGAAAAGGATTTTTCCCCTGCATTTAAAAGAATGGTTTTAGGTTGCATATCCTTTAAGGGATTTGCAGCCACCATCTCCATTGGTGCCTTACACTCTTGATATGTGTGTTCAAAACTGCCACATGTGAAGCAAGGCTTGGTATTAATCACAAAGTCTTCTCCTAATTGATGAGACTTTTGGTCATTCCAATTTCTTTGATTACCTCTGACATTCCTGTACATACCAGCATATTTAATGGTGGGCTTAGGAGACTGTGGCCTTGCCTTAGATTTAGGAGAGATACTCTTAGAACTAGGATTGCTGCCAGAAATTCCTTCTTTTGAAAATCGAACTGGGTTGTCAATTTGCTTTAACCCAACCTATTCCTTTTTAACATCCCTAATGACACTAGTTTTAACTAGAGACTCTTCTGTATCAAGATTATTAGGTATATAAGCACTCAAGTCAAACTCAATGTCATCCTGTTTTTCAAAACAAGGGAGACCAGTCCAGGACAAGTCTTTTCTAGGAGAGGGAGCATGGATGTTAGCAGGGGGTGGTGGTATGGTAGCATTCATATTCTTAATTCCAAACCCTGTTTTGTCCTTAGGAGATTGACCAATTTCAACTGCTTTGGTTAAATCTTTTGAAGCTTTTCCAAATTTTTCAACAGTTTCCTCATCTATCTTTTGATTAGCTTTGAATATTTCAAGTTCAGCAGTTAAAACATTTATAGATTGGTTATTCTCCTTGGCATCTCTTTCTAGAATCACAATGTGATCCCTATAATCACTTTCTCTTTGCCTATACTCTCTTATGGTGGACTCTAGTTGTTCTAAAGCACGTTTGTAGTTATCAAGATCATTATCACAATTGATGTAGTCAGCTTTTACCTTTCTGATTTGATCATTCAAAAATTCAGTATTTTTCCTACAAGCTTTAGTACAGTATGAGTCATCATATACCTCATTGTCAGAACTGGAACTTGACATAGCCATAAGTGCAAAATCTTCTTCCTTTTCCTCAGCAATCAAGGCTTGATTTCTTTCCACATTCTCTGTCATAACACTTTAGTCCCATCCATTTGCTCCATCTATCCCCTGCATGGCTACCATGGCTTTAACACCAGAATCATCATCTCTTGTCTCCTTTCTGTAGCTATTTCCAGACTTAGGTCCTCTGCATTCCCTGGCAAAATGACCCTTCTTGCCACAATTGTAGCATTCAACTTTTGTTTTATCAAACCCAGCCACATCAGAGGGATTAATTGTGATCTTCTTCCCATACTTCTTGTGGAACCTGTTGGCTCTCATGCTGAGCAAAGCCATATTCCACTTGATATCCAATTCTTCTAGCGCTTGCTTACTGATTTGATTTAGATCTTCATGTAACACTGTAGATCCTTGTGGCCCTTGTGATGCTATAAAAGCACATGCAGTATCAAGGCTGAATGTAGATGGTCTTTCTTCATCATAGGAAGGTCCAGACCTGGTAGCAAGGGAATAGGTAGCAGGGGCTACTTCTATTCCACTGTTCTTGGAGATTCCACTCCTTTGTGATATGAATGCCATGTTAGCAGGGGAATCTATGATTCCACTTGAGTTGGTGGGGATTGTTCCTTTTGACTTCATTTCATTGACAATAGGTTCAAAACCTTTAAGTTATTATATATGTCATCAATGTCTTTTTCATCCAAGTCATCCTTATTCTGCCAAATTGCCTTATAGACAAACCATTCTTTCTGGAGACTGTTAAGAAACCTGGTGTTCACCTGCTCTTTTGATACCTCAATATCAAAGAATTCCAAGTGGGCCACCATGTCTTGAAGCCTATTGTAAATAGCTCCAATTGATTCATCACCAATTGATTTGAAAGAAGCAAAGTCATTCAGCATTTGATTTTTCTTCTTCTTCTTTGTGGCTTCATTTCCTCCAAAGGTTTTGCCTATGGCTTCCCATAGATCCTTAGCTGTTTTGTATTTCCTGAATCTGAGTTGATGTCTATCAGGTAGGGCCAACAGCAATGAGCTGTGAGCCCTGACATCATGCCTTCTAGCCAGTATTTCCTTATCACATAGAGCAGCAGATTTCTTCTTGTCCTTACCTTTGGAACTTTCACCTTCATCCTTGCCCTCTTCAACTGCCACCATTTTGTTGAATTGATCACCAAACTCTATGATCTCCCAGAGAACATAGTGTTCCATTTTCAGGTATTGTTGGATTCTGAATTCCCATAATTCAAAGTTTTCAGGATCCAACATGGGTAACTTGAGGTTATTGTGGTTGTTGCTGTTTGTGGATGAATCTGAAGACATGTTTGCTATGAGGATTTTGTTCTTGATTTAGACAAAGTTTCTCAACAAGCTCTGATACCACTTGTTTATCCCAAAGTCAGATCTTAAACCTTAATAGCTTGTTTAAGGGTTGTGATAGAGAGAAAGAATTCAATCTAACACAAGAGAAACTTTGCAAAGCAAAGTAACTAAACAAGATGCGGAAAATGTAATGTTTAGCACAAGAACAAATGTGATTCAAACGTTGAACTTTAATATATCAAAGATATACGAATACCCAAAGTGGTATTAGGGTTTACAAAACCTTAAAGTAATAATAATGAAAGACGAAATGAGAAAGACACCCTTTGCATGCTAACCTAGTGAGTCCTTTTATAGGTACAAGGACCCACGTACAAAATCACTACTAACAAACTATGGAAAGTATTAAGGAATAATAACTGAAACGCGTAAAAATCTATTCCATGTTTATCTTTGACGGCAGGGCCTTTGACTTCAGCAGGGGAATCAATCCCCCTGCCTTTGTTATTTAGCAGGGGGAACTTACTCTAGCAGGGGTACGAATAATCAACTAGCAGGGGAAACAGATAAGCATAGATTTATTCCCAACATAACCTTCAATTCTCCTTTCAGGTTCACGATGGTATCACTAGGAAGACCACCCGAAGAAGAGGGCTTACACATGATAGCTTCAAACATTTTAGCCACTCGGTCTTCAAACTTAGATTGCCTAGCATCCTCTTTTAACAACTCTTGCTTAATCTCATGTTGACCTTGCTCCATTTTTTGTTGATTTTGTTGGAGACGTGTGACATTTCCCTCCATTTGATTAGCATGAGTTTTAAGTTCATTAGCAAGTTCGTTTTTAAGCTCGTTTTTCAATTCGGACCTTAAGCTAACCATTTCACGTTGCATATTATCAAACTTAGCATCATTAGCCTTAGCATAATTCAAAAACTCTCCTTGAAGATTTTTGGTGTGATCATTTTGAAAACCTTGAGTCGTAGTGAGAAAATCACGGTTTTGGTTTTGATTTGAAATTTGCCCATTTCCACTTTGATAATTACCCTTGTTGTAATTCCTTTGATTGCCTTGATAATTACCACCTTGGTTGTTGTTTCGATAGTTATTAGCATTTTGATTTGGTGGAGCTTGATTTTGGCGGGAACCTTGACCGACTTGGTTATAAGTTCCCGTGGCTACATAAGCATTCGAAGTGTTACCATCCGCGGTAATGCACTCGGAAAGATCATGAGCTCCACCACACGACAAACAACTCTTAGAAACCGCTTTAACCGAAGCGGAATTTGAAGCTTTTTGAGCTTTCCAATGGGACATAAGGCTAGCAAATCTATCAAAAAACCGATTTTCCTCATTAGCTTCATCATGTAAGGCATTGATACTACGAGACGATGATGAGCCCATTTTGGCAACACTCGGTGTGTTACGAGGGCTATAAACCTTAGACCTATTCTCAATTATGACCAAAGCTTTCTCGACCGTTTTACACAAAAAATTACCACCCGCGGCGGCATTTATGTGACAAATCTAACATTTTCAGGTAGTGAAATATTTTCTCGTATAATATTTTGAAACTTATTTTTGTGTTGGTTGACGAACTCACAATTTACGGATTTAAATTTGGGCTTACGTGCATAATTTGGCGTCTTTTACGACTAAACCGGAAACCTTAGGATTACGTATTTACGTTTTTGAACTCCGTTTTTGATGAGACAATTTTTATTGGATTCGTTTTGTGACGGTGATTCATAATTTATAAAAACGTTTTTCGTAAAACGACCCGAGGGCACGCAAATCGAGAAAACTAGAATCGAGAAATACCCGTAAACTAGTGAGATGGGACAAAACACTTTGTCCCACCCCACTAGCAATATGGGACGGCTACACTTGACACCACAACACTAATGTGGCATCAAGTTAGCTAACTTACAACAAGTGTAAGCAAATGCTTACACATTAAGCAAACTTTACCACTAACTAGTCAAAACTAGTTACTTGTTTCATTTCTACCATTTCTTCCATGCAACGCAACACCAAAACTCTCTCAACTCCTCCCTTTGTGCCGTCCCAAATAAGCCAACAAACACCATTCTTGATCTTTTCTAGCCATAAACCACATGTTTACTAGTCCTATTAAGGTGTTCTCTTGAAGCCTTGATCATTTGGTGGCCATATTAACAACTTTTGAGGTGATTTGCTTGTGTCCTAGGGCTGATTTTCCAACTTATGTTCTTGATATTTGATGGTCTTGGAGATACTTGTTGTGTTCATCAAGTTCTTGCCTTCCTAAAACAAGAAATCCACTTGGATTGGTAAAGAAGATCATCCTCTACATTTTTCTCTTATTATTTTGTAAAGAACAAATGTATTTTCTTTCATTTTGTATATGTATATGATGTATATATGATGATAAAAATGTTGTGTGGGGATCAAGTGTTGATAAACATGCTTAAAAATGATGATAACTATAAGAAATGAAGCTAAAATCTTGACTATTTAGTTGGCTGTATAAAAACAGTAGATAACTAAAAGATGAACTGATAAAATTGCATGGTTTGATCTATTTACAGTAAGTGATGATGTTATACACATGTGAGAGTTGGCCATGCAATGGAATCAAAATAATGAGTGAGATATGATCAAAACAAGTTAGGTGGTGTAATCTGAATAAGCAGTTTTGTAGGGACTGTTAAGGCAACTCAGACTCAAAATGGGCAGTAGCTATAACTAAGTTATATGTAGCACATATTATGAAGAATTTTTCATCCAAAAATGAGCTTCTAAGTCATTGTAGAACTCTAGATATGATAAAAATGGTGAATATGAAGTTAAAAATCAGATTTTGGAAATAATGTTTATTATTATTATATAAGCACTCACATTATAATGTATAAAATGTAAAAATATAAACCCACTAACTTATAAAACTTATTTATATAAATGTATAAAAGGTTACTTAAATGAGTAAATCATATAAATGGTGGTAAAAATAATATTTATAAGTAAAAAAACTATAAACTTGATTTTTACAACTTTTTCGGCTATCGCCGTGAAATTAACGTTTTTTCGCCAAATAAAACTTAGACGACCAAACCCTTCTAATGTAAAGTTTATAAAAGTCATATACTGATGTATAGATAACTAAGACAAGTAAAAACCGATAAAACCCAAACTATAAGAATTACGGACATTTACGAGCTAACTAAACATATTGGACTAATAATTGGACTTAATAAGATAAAAACTTGTAAAAAGAATTAATTGGGCTTAACCCATTTGGGCCCAACATGAAAAGTAAATATACTGATCATATAGGTATAAAATGGGTAAAAACAAGTAAAAGAACTTATAAAAGAATTAATGGACTTAAAATAGGTAAAATCGATAAAACTAGTGAACTAGTAAGACGTTACCAAAACGTAAACACTAAATTGAGTAAACAAGGATGTATAAACCCACTTGATCATCATCATATGTACAAAATCATCATATGTATATTATTATTTTGATAAAAGTCATTGGACCGAGTCTAAGACCGATTATTATTTATATAGGTTTCCGTGACCGAAGCACGCCCGTAGCCGATAATCCGCCTTTCATTAACAACGTGAGTTCATAGCCTCGCACTCTTTTAAATGTTTTATAAAATGATTTGTAAACCCGCGAGGGAGATAACATGCTAGATTTTTATAAAAATAGAACACAAGTAGTCCCGATTGTATGCTAAATGATATGGACCCGAATGATGCTATGACCCTATATTCGAGACTAAAAGGATTATTAGTAGTTAGGTTATGTCACTTAAAGTCCCATTAGCATGAATTGTGAACTACCGGGTTTTGGTAGACGCTTATGCATTTGATAGTACTATTTGGGGACGATCACCCCAGTTCGCGTCTTGACGGTTGATCCCCGTCGTACCACATTGATTGGTAAGCGAATTTATGTATGAGAAGATTCCATAGCGTGATTTTTGTGACGACACGCTAACTTAGATGGGCAAATTGTTTGTCGGGTTCGCGGCCCGCTGTTTTCACAGTAAGGTAACAATGTCATGCGGCTAATAATAATCCTAAAACGTATCCTAATTCAGATACCATGTATCCTAATACAATATAAGACATAAATAATAAACGATAATGACGCTATTACGATGAATATATTACCTATCATGGTAATATCGAGACTACGGTCTCATGGACGGTTTCAGATGTAGGCTTGATTTATATATTGCCTGACTAGCAATATGTGGACTTACTTCCGATATTATACTTGTGTTCTGATTTTAAATGAATGTAAATGATTGTTTTATATAACGATTTTCATTAAACTCTATGAATTCACTCGGCATTCGCTGATATGATTTTTGCATGTTTTCTATCTCAGGTGCTTGAAGGTAATCCGGATGGAGATCGACTCTGATGGCCCACACTTAATATTAAAAATGTTCATTCGATCTGTGTTTTTTAAACTTAATGACCTGTATAATTTGGGACCTGTTGTACACTTTGAAACTTTTTATCGAATGAATGTTTGTTAAACCTTGTACAACCATTTTTATGTGTTGTCTATGATTGGAGTTATTGTGCTATCCCGTAACACTCTGAAAGACCCTTCCGCTGTACCGATACGAAAAATGAGAGTGTTACAGTTTTGTACCAGAGCTCTCGTTATAGAGAACAAAATATTTTAAAAACCAAGGTTTTGAACAAAACTTTTCAAAATCTTTTGACAATGAACATTTGAGAAAATATTTGAAAAATCTTTTGACTATAACGGTGCCAGAGATCTCCGACGTTACCAACAAGCCCTATTGAGAAGATATATATTTTGATATATATAATTTAATTTATATATATATGTATATATCGTGATTTCATTATGTAATTGTTTAACTAGTATGTTATCCTAATACGAGATAAATATATATAAATGCAGATTGTCATGACTGACCCTAATATTCCTGTAGAAAACCATGCTATTCTCGAACCTAATATAGAAGATGATCCTTATTTATACTTAGTAGATTTTGATATTGATGATGAGGAGGAACCATTTGAGGATCCCGAGCCCGAGTTAGGACTAGGAGATCAGATTGCCCCTCAGGTTGACTTAGTAGAGAATGAGATTGAGAATGTTGATATTGAGAATGATGATGAGATTGGGTTAGATAATTTAGATGACGAGATTGACGACGAGGATGTCGAGGAGGACGTAGGTATAGATGTTGAGGTCGATGATGATGAGGAAGCCGAGCTTATTTATCCGTATGATGTTCCAGAGGGCGAGCCTTTGCCCCCACCAGTTTGTTTGTCTGATTATGAGGATGAGTTACCTAGGGATGAAATGTCTGAATCGTCTGAATCTGATTTTGAATCAGAGGAGGATGAGGATGACGATGCACCTGATGGTACTGATGGTATTGCTACTCGTAGACGTGAGATAGGAGAGTCGTCTAGTACTCGAGAGGCTACTCATATTGATGGTCTTGCACCATGGGCCTTGAGACGTGATCTAGATGCTTCCCTTGTTAAGAGTTGTGTGACAGAGGTTGGATTAGGTATTGTTCAGACTCAGGTTGCTTATTTGGAGTCGAAGGCTAAGATTAGCGAGAAAGAGCGAGAATTGCTTAGTTTGGATTTGAGTGATGTAGAACGTGGATTGAATGAGGCTTTTAGGAGGTTATCGGTGTTGGAAAGTGGTGAGTATGCTGCCATGAAGAGAAAGGTGAATTCTATGGAGATTCAGTTGAGTGTGGCTCGTGCGATGCGTGATAAAGCTGAAAAGGAATTGAATATATCTGTGGGTTGGAACAGTAGATTTTATGCCGACATGGTTGAAAGAGGAGTAATCCGTAAGCGCCCAGCTGAAGATGTGTCTAGTGATCGTCCGGCGAAGATTCAGAAGACGATGGATGAAGGACCATCTGGCGGTTCTTAGTAGACCAGTCTGTGTTTAGTAGTGACCTTTATATCTTTTGTGTTTGTAGCTTTGACTGAACCGACTTGTTAGTAATAGACTTGGCACGAATTTTGAGTGTATATAGTGCTAGAACTTTGATATGGGATGTACTAAGACAATACTTTTGTTTCAGATCGAATGAAATATGTATCTTGTCTTGAATTCCATATTGTGCCTTATTTGTATCTTGATTATGAATTCAGTCCATATTATATGAATCCTTTGTTGGATGAATGCTTAATACTTTGAAATTGTGAAATTATAGAACTATGCCGCCCAAGAAGGCTGTGACTGAGGATGATGTACGTAGGATTATTACGGAGCAAGTTACCGCATCTATGACTGAATTTATGGCAAATGCTAGAAATGAAGCTGGCGGTAGTGGAGCTGGCGGTAGTGGAGCTGGCGGTAGTGGAGCTGGCGGTAGTGGAATTGGCGGTACTAATGTGAATGTGAATGCTAATAATGTGAATGCTAATGCTGGAGGAAATGTAGGAGAACTTGGAACTAATGCACCTGAAGTTGGTGGTTGTACTTATGTGACGTTCATGAAGTGTGAACCTCTACCTTTTAATGGAACTGAAGGTGCTGTAGGACTAAGCCAGTGGATTGAGAAGATTGAATCGGTGTTTCGGATTAGTAAGTGTAAGGAGGAAGATAAGGTGACTTTTTCTATGGCTACTCTTAAAGGTCGTGCGTTGACTTGGTGGAACGGGAGAATTGCTTTCATGGGTCTTGATGCTGCTAATGCTACTCCTTGGGCTGAAATCAAGAAGTGGATGACTTTGGAGTTTTGTCCTCGTAGTGTGATCATTAGGTTAGAGCAAGAGTTGATTCATCTGAGAATGAAAGGTGTGGATATTGATAGTTACACGAATCGATTCCATGAGTTGGCCTTGCTATGTCCTCGATTGGTTGAACCCGAAGAGATCCGAATTGAGCAATATGTGAAAGGGTTGACCAGGAATATCCGGGGGGACGTGACATCATCGAAACCACTGACCATTGATGATGCTGTTCGAATAGCTTACCAACTCATTGGACAGATAATTCAGGATAAGGAAGATGAAGCCCGTGTTGGTGAGAAAAGAAAGGGAGACGGTGATCGTGTAGATAGAGGTGATTATAGGAAGAATTTCAATCGCCGTCAGAACCAGAGAAAGGGGAATGCAAATGCTCTTACCAACAATGCACCGCGCAACGATGATAGATGTCCTAAGTGTGGCAACAAGAGGCATGCTGGCGACTGCTGGAAGTGCCGAAATTGTGGAAAGCTTGGACACAAGGTTGAAAGGTGTAAGAAGGGAACCATTTGCTTCAACTGTAATGAAGAAGGTCATAGGAAATCGGAATGCCCCAAGTTGAAAGCGATTGTACCTGGAAGAAACCCCCAGGGTGGTATCTACCAACTTGGAATAATTGAGGTGAAGAAAGAGGATCCGAATGTCGTTACCGGTACGTTTTTACTCAACAATCATTATGCTGTTGCTTTATTCGATTCAGGTGCCGATAGGAGCTTTGTATCCACTAAATTTAGTGCCCTTATTGATATTGAACCTGTTGAGATAAGTACCAGTTACGAGGTGGAATTGGCTGATGGTAAATTAGTGAAAACTAATAAGCTATTAGAAGGATGCTCTCTAAATCTCTTGAACCATTCCTTTCCGATTGATTCGATGTTGATAGAATTAGGTAGTTTCGATATTATTATTGGTATGGATTGGTTGTCGTTGAATAATGCTACTATTTTATGTGGAGAGAAGAAGGTTAAGATTCCTCTTAGGAATAGGACGTTAGTAATTGATGGTAGTCGAGGTGAATCCCGTTTAAAAATCGTTTCATGTATTAAAGTCCAAAAGTACATCAGGAACGGTTGTGAGTTATTCTTAGCTCAAGTGACCGGGAATGAGTCTAGGGAGAAACGATTGGAAGATGTACCTATTATTTGTGAATTTCCAGAGGTATTTCCTAAAGATTTACCCGGACTTCCACCGATAAGGCAAGTAGAGTTTCGAATCGATTTAATTCCTGGTGCTGCACCGGTGGCACGTGCGCCTTACCGATTAGCCCCTTCTGAATTAAAGGAGTTATCTGAGCAACTTAAGGAGTTGTCTGATAAAGGTTTTATTCGACCGAGCTCATCGCCTTGGGGAGCTCCAGTCTTGTTCGTTAAGAAGAAGGATGGATCTTTTCGTATGTGCATTGATTATAGGGAACTGAATAAGTTGACAATTAAAAATCGATATCCTTTACCTAGGATTGATGATTTGTTTGATCAACTACAAGGATCTAGTGTGTATTCTAAGATAGATTTGCGGTCAGGATATCACCAACTTCGCGTCCGTGAAGAAGATATTCCTATAACTGCATTTAGAACTCGTTATGGACACTATGAATTTCAAGTAATGCCATTTGGGTTAACTAACGCACCTGCGGTTTTCATGGACTTAATGAACCGAGTGTGCAAGCCCTACTTGGATAAATTTGTGATTGTGTTTATTGCCGATATTCTTATCTATTCTAAGAACGAAGATGAGCATAGAGAACATTTGAGGATTGTTTTGAAGTTGTTGAAGGATGAAAGGTTGTATGCTAAGTTTTCGAAGTGTGATTTCTGGTTAGATTCTGTGCAATTTCTTGGTCATGTGATTAACAGAGATGGAATTCATGTTGATCCTGCAAAGGTTGAAGCTATTAAGAATTGGTCTGCACCGACAACGCCAACGGAAGTGCGACAGTTCTTAGGATTGGCTGGCTATTATAGGCGATTCATTAAAGAATTTTCTTTGATAGCTAAACCCTTGACTAAGCTTACTCAGAAGAATAAACCTTTCGTTTGGGGAAGTGATGAAGATGGAGCATTTCAGACATTGAAGCAAAAATTATGTAGTGCGCCAATCTTATCATTACCCGAAGGGAGTGAAGATTTTGTAGTGTATTGTGATGCATCTCTTAGAGGTTATGGAGCTGTTTTGATGCAGAGAGAGAAAGTGATAGCTTATGCTTCTAGGCAATTAAGGAAGAATGAAGAGAATTATACTACTCATGATCTTGAGTTAGGAGCTGTAGTCTTTGCTCTTAGGTTGTGGAGACATTATCTGTATGGCACCAAGTGTACGGTATTCACCGATCACAAAAGCCTATAGTATATTCTCGATCAGAAGGAATTGAACATGAGGCAACGAAGATGGATAGAGTTGTTAAGTGATTATGATTGTGATATAAAATATCACCCAGGAAAAGCCAATGTTGTTGCTGATGCGTTGAGTAGGAAAGATAGAGAGCCTATCAGGGTGCGTTCTCTAGTCTTGACCGTGCACAATAATTTGCCTGAGCAAATTAGAAATGCGCAAATAGAAGCTTGTAAGAAGGAGAATTTTGTTAATGAAGGGTTCCGAGGAGAAGGAGATCCTTTAGAGATTAGAGCTGATGGAGTGAAATGCTTAAGAGGTCGTATGTGGATACCTAAGTTTGGAGGCTTAAGAGATTTGGTTATGTTAGAATCCCATAAATCTAAGTATTCCATTCATCCGGGATCTGATAAGATGTACCATGATTTGAAGAAGTTGTACTGGTGGCCGAACATGAAAGCTGACATAGCTATGTATGTTCTTCAATGCTTGACTTGTGCTAGAGTCAAAGCGGAACATCAAAAGCCATCAGGACTACTTCAACAACCAAAGATTCCTGAATGGAAGTGGGAGCGAATTACGATGGACTTTATCACCAAGCTTCCTAGAACATCATCTGGAAACAATTCGATTTGGGTTATTGTCGATAGACTGACCAAATCAGCACACTTCATTCCGGTTAAGGAGCAGTTCTCACTGGAGAAGCTGACTCGAATATACCTTGATAATGTTGTATGACAGCATGGAGTGCCTGTATCGATCATTTCAGATCGAGATCCTAGATTCGCATCGAATTTTTGGAAATCTCTCCAAAGATCTTTGGGAACGAATCTCGATATGAGCACTGCTTATCACCCCCAGACTGATGGGCAGAGTGAAAGGACGATACAAACACTGGAAGATATGTTGAGAGCTTGTGTGTTAGACTTTGGTAAGAATTGGGATAAACATTTGCCGTTAGCAGAGTTTTCGTATAACAATAGTTACCATTCTAGTATTAAGGCTGCACCGTTTGAAGCTTTGTATGGTAGGAAGTGTAGATCTCCTGTATGTTGGAGTGAAGTTGGGGATACCCAGCTCACGGGACCGGAATTGATCCGGGAGACTACGGAGATGATAGTTCAGATTAAGAAGAGGTTGTTGACTGCCCAAAGTAGACAGAAAAGTTACGTGGATGTGCGGCGGAAGCCAATGGAGTTTGAAGTGGGTGACCGAGTAATGTTGAAGGTATCGCCATGGAAAGGCGTTATAATATTTGGAAAGCGATGAAAATTGAATCCCCGTTATATTGGACCCTTTAAGATTTTATCTAGAGTAGGTCCGGTGGCTTACAAACTAGAGTTACCCCCAGAACTTCATGGTGTTCACAACACATTCCATGTATCTAATATGAAGAAATGTCTAGCAGTGAGTGATGAGAAAATTCCGTTAGGTAAGGTTCTAATAGATGGGAAGTTGAATTTTATCGAAGAGCCCGTAGAAGTTATGGACCGTGAGGTAAAGCAACTGAAACAAAGTCGGATACCTATTGTCAAGATCCGATGGAATTCAAAGCATGGACCGGAGTATACTTGGGAACGAGAGGATGAAATGTGGAAGAAATATCCGCACCTCTTCGATTTCAATAAGAAACGGACATCCAAATGAAATGGATCACGAGGACGTTGATCCCTTTTAGGAGGAAAGCTGTGACAAATCTAACATTTTCAGGTAGTGAAATATTTTCTCGTATAATATTTTGAAACTTATTTTTGTGTTGGTTGACGAACTCACAATTTACGGATTTAAATTTGGGCTTACGTGCATAATTTGGCGTCTTTTACGACTAAACCGGAAACCTTAGGATTACGTATTTACGTTTTTGAACTCCGTTTTTGATGATACAATTTTTATTGGATTCGTTTTGTGACGGTGATTCATAATTTATAAAAACGTTTTTCGTAAAACGACCCGAGGGCACACAAATCGAGAAAACTAGAATCGAGAAATACCCGTAAACTAGTGAGATGGGACAAAACACTTTGTCCCACCCCACTAGCAATATGGGACGGCTACACTTGACACCACAACACTAATGTGGCATCAAGTTAGCTAACTTACAACAAGTGTAAGCAAATGCTTACACATTAAGCAAACTTTACCACTAACTAGTCAAAACTAGTTACTTGTTTCATTTCTACCATTTCTTCCATGCAACTCAACACCAAAACTCTCTCAACTCCTCCCTTTGTGCCGTCCCAAATAAGCCAACAAACACCATTCTTGATCTTTTCTAGCCATAAACCACATGTTTACTAGTCCTATTAAGGTGTTCTCTTGAAGCCTTGATCATTTGGTGGCCATATTAACAACTTTGGAGGTGATTTGCTTGTGTCCTAAGGCTGATTTTCCAACTTATGTTCTGGATATTTGATGGTCTTGGAGATACTTGTTGTGTTCATCAAGTTCTTGCCTTCCTAAAATAAGAAATCCACTTGGATTGGTAAAGAAGATCATCCTCTACATTTTTCTCTTATTATTTTGTAAAGAACAAATGTATTTTCTTTCATTTTGTATATGTATATGATGTATATATGATGATAAAAATGTTGTGTGGGGATCAAGTGTTGATAAACATGCTTAAAAATGATGATAACTATAAGAAATGAAGCTAAAATCTTGACTATTTAGTTGGCTGTATAAAAACAGTAGATAACTAAAAGATGAACTGATAAAATTGCATGGTTTGATCTATTTACAGTAAATAGATGATGTTATACACATGTGAGAGTTGGCCATGCAATGGAATCAAAATAATGAGTGAGATATGATCAAAACAAGTTAGGTGGTGTAATCTGAATAAGCAGTTTTGTAGGGACTGTTAAGGCAACTTGGACTCAAAATGGGCAGTAGCTATAACTAAGTTATATGTAGCACATATTATGAAGAATTTGTCATCCAAAAATGAGCTTCTAAGTCATTGTAGAACTCTAGATATGATAAAAATGGTGAATATGAAGTTAAAAATCAGATTTTGGAAATAATGTTTATTATTATTATATAAGCACTCACATTATAATGTATAAAATGTAAAAATATAAACCCACTAACTTATAAAACATATTTATATAAATGTATAAAAGGTTAATTAAATGAGTAAATCATATAAATGGTGGTAAAAATAATATTTATAAGTAATAAAAACTATAAACTTGATTTTTACAACTTTTTCGGCTATCGCCGTGAAATTAACGTTTTTTCGCCAAATAAAACTTAGACGACCAAACCCGTCTAATGTAAAGTTTATAAAAGTCATATACTGATGTATAGATAACTAAGACAAGTAAAAACCGATAAAACCCGAACTATAAGAATTACGGACATTTACGAGCTAACTAAACATATTGGACTAATAATTGGACTTAATAAGATAAAAACTTGTAAAAAGAATTAATTGGGCTTAACCCATTTGGGCCCAACATGAAAAGTAAATATACTGATCATATAGGTATAAAATGGGTAAAAACAAGTAAAAGAACTTATAAAAGAATTAATGGACTTAAAATAGGTAAAATCGATAAAACTAGTGAACTAGTAAGACGTTACCAAAACGTAAACACTAAATTGAGTAAACAAGGATGTATAAACCCACTTGATCATCATCATATGTACAAAATCATCATATGTATATTATTATTTTGATAAAAGTCATTGGACCGAGTGTAAGACCGATTATTATTTATATAGGTTTCCGTGACCGAAGCACGCCCGTAGCCGATAATCCGCCTTTCATTAACAACGTGAGTTCATAGCCTCGCACTCTTTTAAATGTTTTATAAAATGATTTGTAAACCCGCGAGGGAGATAACATGCTAGATTTTTATAAAAATAGAACACAAGTAGTCCCGATTGTATGCTAAATGATATGGACCCGAATGATGCTATGACCCTATATTCGAGACTAAAAGGATTATTAGTAGTTAGGTTATGTCACTTAAAGTCCCATTAGCATGAATTGTGAACTACCGGGTTTTGGTAGACGCTTATGCATTTGATAGTACTATTTGGGGACGATCACCCCAGTTCGCGCCTTGAAGGTTGATCCCCGTCGTACCACATTGATTGGTAAGCGAATTTATGTATGAGAAGATTCCATAGCGTGATTTTTGTGACGACACGCTAACTTAGATGGGCAAATTGTTTGTCGGGTTCGTGGCCCGCTGTTTTCACAGTAAGGTAACAATGTCATGCGGCTAATAATAATCCTAAAACGTATCCTAATTCAGATACCATGTATCCTAATACAATATAAGACATAACTAATAAACGATAATGACGCTATTACGATGAATATATTACCTATCATGGTAATATAGAGACTACGGTCTCATGGACGGTTTCAGATGTATGCTTGATTTATATATTGCCGGACTAGCAATATGTGGACTTACTTCCGATATTATACTTGTGTTCTGATTTTAAATGAATGTAAATGATTGTTTTATATAACGATTTTCATTAAACTCTATGAATTCACACGGCATTCGCTGATATGAGTTTTGCATGTTTTCTATCTCAGGTGCTTGAAGGTAATCCGGATGGAGATCGACTCTGATAGCCCACACTTAATATTAAAAATGTTCATTCGATCTGTGTTTTGTAAACTTAATGACCTGTATAATTTGGGACCTGTTGTACACTTTTAAACTTTTTATCGAATGAATGTTTGTTAAACCTTGTACAACCATTTTTATGTGTTGTCTATGATTGGAGTTATTGTGCTATCCCGTAACACTCTGAAAGACCCTTCCGCTGTACCGATACGAAAAATGAGAGTGTTACAATTTAAATAATCTCTTTCATGATAATTAAGTCCATTCTAAAACGTGTCAATTTGGTGCAAGTCGGAAAAACCGTGATGAGGACTAATACTTGATTTTGCAACCAAGAATAAAATATTGTAGTCGCAAGTCTTTTTGAATTGAAAACCGGTCTTAAGTGCGACTCAATCGTCTTTTGGTGAATCAAGAGAATGGTTTGGTTTGTTTGATTTAAAATAATAGCAAGTAATTAAAGTGTCGTTGAGTAAAATGGAAGGATAAGGATTAATACTAAAATGACGAGTAAAAATAAATGCATGTAAACTTTAAGGTAAAATGAGCACACTAAATAAAACTAACACTTGGAAAATTTCTAAAAATAAGTACTAAAAGAAAGTAAGATCGGAGTACACCAAAACAAGCCAAAAGAAAACCCCGATCGGAATGTATTCCGATCGGTTGATCGGAATATGGGTGGAAGGGAACTAATCGGAATATCCACGAAATGGGGGTAATCGGAATGTGGATAAAAGGCCACCAATCGGAAAGTTGAATAGTAACTCTAATCGGAATATCACACTAGTCCACCAATCGGAATAACAATCTTGATTAAATCGGAATACTAGCAAAAAGACCCAATCGGAATACTTGGGGTGCCAATCGGAAAATGAAAACCCTTTTCCGATTGGATCAATCGGAAAAAGGGTGGGAGGCTGCTCGGAATGTATAACAATCGGAAAAGGGAGTTGTACCCTTTCCGGAAATGAAGGAAATCGGTTATAAGCTAATGATTAAGCTATATAA
This sequence comes from Glebionis coronaria, assembly GCA_025667525.1. NCBI lineage: Eukaryota > Viridiplantae > Streptophyta > Magnoliopsida > Asterales > Asteraceae > Glebionis > Glebionis coronaria. The sequence continues at coordinate 645,395,759 of CM046877.1, forward strand.
TGAGCTTATCACCAAACTAAGCCGAATCAATGCCTAAGTCGGATCGAATAAGCACTTGTATCAACTTATTCAACCTCAAAATAAGCAACTTTTTAGATCAAACAATAAAAACATAAACTTTTTAAGGAAGATTTTTGTAAAGTAAATAAGCTACTCATAAAAATAAGCCAATAAGCACAAAAGTCTTAAAGCTTAATCAAATGAAAACTTATGAAATGATCAAAAAATTAACTTTTTAAGCACGAAACCATTAAGAACAACACGGATCTATTGATAATCGCACCAAAATCAATCTTAAATCAAAGAAAAGTAGAATGAGATTAAGGAATAAAAGCTTAAAATAGAACTTTGATTAATGAAATAAGCAATACAAAGAGTTTAATCTTGAAAGATTAAGATAGAAGATGAAGTTTAGTGAGAGAAAGTTTAAGACTTTCTCTCTTTAAAACTAGAGAAAACTAAGAAAAAGTGAAAATTAACTAAAACTATCTAACCACCCTCCTAATGACTATTAGGAGGGTATTTATAGGGAAGGTGGAAAGAGTGCATGTGTTGCATCTTCTTGCTTGCTTTCTTCACGTTTTCTCGACTCGACTTTAATTCTTTGTCTTTGTCGTCTCGGGATTTGAACTTGTCTTTTTAATTTTTCTTCTTCTATTAGACTTAAGTTCTTCGACTTCGTTAAACTTCCGTCTTTAGACTTTTTCTTCGATAAATCTTCAGAATAGGATTTGGACTTCCGTTCTTTTTGCACTCTTGATCTTTTGACTTCGTCTTTTCCCGTTTTCTTCGATAAAAGCTCGTGAAAACCCGTTTTTTCTTCCTTTTTCATATTTTGGCCCTAAAACACAATAAAAACACAAACCACGCATAATTCCGACTTTTACGACATAAATCACACGTTTTGGTCTTGTTATTATTGGAAATAAGTAGTAAAAGGATAAGTTTTTTCATACTTATTAAATCCCCTACACTTGACCATTGCAATGCCCTCATGCAATGCATTAATTTTAAAGCACGGTTTACATTTTCCATCATAAATAACCCACCTTGGCCTTTATTAAATACTAAACATAAAAGATAGAAATAAGTAAAGAAATTAAAAACTTACATTGGGTTTTGGCGGCCATGAACGTTTATCATCCTCAAGTTTCACGTTCCCCATACCAAGCTTAAAAACGAGATCATTGTTATTATAAGTTAGCAAACTATCACGAACTCAGGTGGGCCAATTACTCACTTAGACTCCCTTATTCCTAGGTGTATCTCTTATATTTTATTTTTGTCTTAGATGATCACGAGGATGCATTGTTTGACTTATTTCGATAGTTATTTAGGCCGAAACTAAAGTGAACGATTTAATCAATAGTTAGCTAAAGGACCAAATCTTTTAAAACTGCTTCTCGGGACCTCATAAAGTTCATATCTTGGCATAACTCGCTTCACGATTTGAGACCTTTCCCGGACCGATATTTGGCAGCGACTTCATACTTCGAATCTTGAGAGACGTTCTTGAAATTATGGTCTTCTCTTCATAATAGGAATTCCTTCACTTGAAGTTTTGAGAGATTCTTCATCTTTGGACCACGACTTCTTCATTTTTCTCCAATCTTTATTTTGGACTTTGATATACAACGATCCGCATCCTTTTAGGACTTGGATCTATTTATCCTCATACCTTGTTAGGGTCTTTTCGGATAGACTTCTCCATGACTTTTGGGGAGTTTTTGCTTTTCGTCGTGTGTCTTGATCCTTCATATTGATTTTTGATAAATGATTCTTCACATCACTTTTGGATCTTTAGCAACAAAATGTAGCCCTCATGCCTTGTTAGGGCCTTTTCGGACTTGCCAATCTTCACATCCCGCTTCAATAAGTTATGCCTTGGCTATGAACTCTAATCCGTACCGAGCAACTTTTAAACGATCTGGGGCTAGAAGCTAAGTAACCTTTTAAATCGTACAACCTTATTTATTAGCAGATAAATTTATTAACAAGCGGAGGGAGAATAGGCTTATAATTAAGTCACATAAATTCACGAAAGAATACCGAACTTATAATTGACTCTATCATCTCTCGTTCTCCATAGTTTAAAATCTCAAGGAATGAGACTCGTGGATGCTTAGCCTATTAAATCAAAGTTTTGGGTTTTCGAGTCGCCTATAGGATCTTGCAAATTCTTAGACTTTTTCAAGTTCAGAAATCGCATTTTAAAGTTCCCTTGATAAACGACTCTCTAGGATCAATTATGGGAACTTGCAAAAAGTTCTTGTTCTTAACCGGTGAGAGTTAAGACCTTCGCGTTTTATAGCTCCCTATATAAAAGCCTAGCAAAACTTGACTTAAACATGTTAAGGATACTAGCTAGAGTAACTTAGATAAGTAAACTCGGGTTGAGTCAAAATGTTCACGACTAAGAAAAATCTAAAACCACTTTATTGCAAATTTATTCTATCAAGAAAATAAAATAAACATAATAAAGGAAAATACAACTATACAACTAGGCCAAAATAGATTAAAAATTTTGAAAAATGTCGAAAAATCAAATTTTCCGGTTAAAATGAGGGCAAATTCATGGAAAAGACCACTTACTTCGATAGAAGTCCCCCCTACACTTGAGATAAACATTGTCCTCAATGTTTGAGCATGTGGGAGTAAACTCCCCTACACTTATGACATTGTGCACTTTGTTTAAATCTTGCTAAGGGAAGGATAACTATAGTGAATTCAATGTGAACATATAAAATATGAAATATTGAATCACAAGAGTTTAGGATAGAACCGGAAAGATGGGAACACGGTATCATGGTTCGTCAAAAGTCATCAAGGTGGATCTTTGAATCTTTAATCCCTACACAGCACAAGAAACAAGACAACAAACATATGCGGGGCTCCCCCTACACTTATTATGAAAGCAGTAAAGGATAGAACACGGGTTGCCTCCCGAGAAGCGCTTGTTTTTGTTCACCGTGTCATGAGCCTGACTCGACCCAATTTTAGTTCATGGGGAACATGGTGAGGGATAGAATCATCTCATGGGAGATGTCCACACCAAAATACAGCTTCAGACGCTGGCCATTCACCTTGAAGTTGGGTCCATTCGGCTGAGAAAGCTCAATGGTCCCATAAGGAAAGACTTTGGTGACGGTGAATGGACCAGACCAGCGGCTCTTCAACTTGCTAGAGAAGATCTTCAACCGAGAGTTAAAGAGTAAGACTTGATCACCAACGTGGAACTCTCGGTTCTTGATTTTTGCGTCTTGAATGATCTTCGTCTTCTCCTTGTAGATCAGAGAGTTCTCATAAGCTTCATTCCTTAGTTCGTTGAGCTCGTTGAGTTGAATCTTACGATGATCACCGGATTTGTTGATGTCGAAGTTAGCCCACTTCAAGGCCCAGTGCGCCTTATGTTCCAGCTCGATGGGTAAGTGGCAGGCTTTCCCGTACACAAGACGATAAGGTGTACAACCGATCGGGGTCTTGTAAGCAGTACGGAAAGCCCACAGAGCATCATCTAACTTATCGGCCCACGCGGCGCGATGCTCTCCCACAGTACGCTCCAAAATTCTCTTCAAGCCACGGTTGGATATCTCGGCTTGCCCATTGGTTTGGGGATGATAGGCGGTGGAAAGATGGTGAGTGGCACCATACTTAGCCATGACTCTTGCAAATTGATCATTGCAAAAATGAGTCCCGCGGTCACTGATGATAGCATGAGGAATGCCGAATCGAGCGAAAAGTTGCTTCAGAAAGTTCACAACCACCCTCGCATCATTCATAGGAAGAGCCTTGGCTTCAACCCATTTAGAAACGTAGTCGACGGCGACGAGGATGTACTTGTTCCCTTTGGAGGATGGAAATGGCGCCATAAAGTCGATTCCCCATACATCAAAGATTTCACATTCATGTATGAAATTTTGAGGCATCTCATCCTTATGTGTGATCTTGCCTTGGCGTTGGCAAGCATCACAATGCTTAACCATCTCGTGAGCGTCACGATAAATGGTGGGCCAATAGAATCCAAAATCAAACACTTTCTTAGCGGTGTAGTTGGGACCAAAGTGACCACCGGTGGGTCCTTTGTGGCAAGCTTGGAGAATGTCAAAAGCTGCCGGTCCGTCAACACATCGACGAATGATAAGATCAGCACATTGTTTGAATAGAAAAGGTTCATCCCAAAAGTAAGTCTTGACATCATTCAAGAACTTCTTCTTTTGTTGGGATGTTAACCCTTTGATGAGAATACCACCCGCTAAGTAGTTTGCAATGTCTGCAAACCACGGGGTGTCATCAAGATTGAGGTTTATAGAGATTAAGGTCTCAAGGGGGAAAGAGTCATTGATCTCTTTGTTCGGATGATCCCCTTGATATGGATCCTCAAGTCGACTCAGATGATCCGCGGCCAGGTTTTCAGCACCCTTCTTGTCACGAATTTCAATGTTGAATTCTTGAAGGAGTAAAACCCAACGAAGAAGTCTTGGCTTAGAATCATGCTTTGTCATCAAGTACTTCAACGCGGAATGGTCCGTGTATACGATGGTGGGAGATAAAACAAGATAGGGGCGAAATTTCTCAAAAGCATAGACAACAGCTAAAAGCTCTTTTTCGGTTGTCGTATAATGCAATTGAGCCCCCGTCATTGTTTTGCTAGCATAGTGGATTGGTTGGAAGTGTTTATTCACTCGTTGGCCCAAAACCGCACCAATTGCAAAGTCGCTAGCATCGCACATCAATTCAAAAGGCAGCTCCCAATTAGGGGTAACGAAGACCGGTGCCTTAGTTAGCTTATCCTTGAGAAGATTGAAGGCTTCGAGACACTCTTTAGAAAAGATAAAAGGAGTATCTTTTTCCAAGAGGTGGGTCATCGGGTGAGCGATTTTAGAGAAATCCTGAATGAATCGACGATAGAAGCCCGCATGACCCAGAAAACTTCTCACACCCTTCACGGTTGAAGGTGGAGGTAATTTGGCTATGACATCAACTTTAGCACGGTCGACTTCAAGACCGGCTTTAGAGATTTTGTGTCCTAGAACAATGCCTTCTTTTACCATAAAATGGCATTTTCCCAATTCAGAACAAGGCGAGTGTCTTCGCACCGCTTAAGCATACATTCCAAATTGGCAATGCAAGAAGAGAAGGAATCCCCGAAGACCGAGAAATCATCCATGAAGACTTCCATGGTTTGCTCAACCATGTCATGGAAGATAGCCAACATGCACCTTTGGAAAGTCCTCGGGGCATTGCATAAGCCAAAAGGCATTCTTTTATAAGCAAAGGTGCCATAGGGAAAAGTGAATGTTGTCTTCTCTTGATCTTGGGGATCGATGGGTATTTGAAAATAACCCGAGAAACCATCGAGAAAGCAGTAATATTCATTACCTGCTAAATGTTAAAGCATTTGGTCCATAAAAGGTAGAGGGAAATGATCATTTCGCGTGGCATCATTGAGTTTGCGGTAGTCTATACAAACTCTCCACCCAGTAACGAGACGGGTAGGAATTAACTCGTTGTTTGCATTGGGCACAACGGTGATTCCGCCTTTCTTAGGCACACAATGGACTGGACTAACCCATGGTGAATCCGAAATAGGGTAAATCATACCCGCATCAAGAAGTTTGATAACCTCTTTTTTGATGACTTCATGGATTTTAGGATTCACCCTTCGTTGGCTTTGAATTGTGGGCTGAAAGTCGTCCTCCATGAGAATTTTATGTGTGCAGAAGTGAGGATCAATTCCACGAATGTCGGAGATTTTCCAAGCGATGGCTCTTTTATGCTTCTTCAACACAGCGACAAGTCGGGATTTTTCGGCTTCTTTCAGATCCTTTGCGGTGATGACCGGTAACTTCTCGTTGTCTTCCAAGAAAACGTACTCAAGATGAGGAGGTAGGTCTTTAAGCTCGAGAGTGGGAGGATCCTCAATAGATGGTGAAACTAACGATGGATCATCATTAGTCACCTCTTTAGGAGAAGGAGGAGACAACGGGCCCTCATTGAGAAGTCTCTCAATAGTACGAATGTCTTCATCCCAATTGGTGGACAAATTATCATACTTAATATCGAGAGGACCCAACCTAGCTTCGAAATCATCCAAGTCACTTTCTCCAAAAGGAGTCAATGCTGGAGCAATTGAGGCAACGGTCTCAACATTGGGTAGAGAAGAAAGAGTACTTTTGCAAGCATCATGAAAATGTTCTTCACAAGCCTCATCGAGAACATCAATAGCATTAACACTCTCATATGAATAAGGTTGCTTAGAAATCTTACCCATGTTGAAGACAATTTTATCGTCACCAACTCTCATGATTATTTCGCCCGCGGCTACATCAATGAGAGTGCGACCGGTCCTCAGGAATGGACGTCCTACGATTAATAGAACACGGGGATCCATCTCGTAGTCAACGACGACAAAATCCGCCGGGAAGGTGAATTTGTCAACGCCAACAAAGACATCTCCGGCTATCCCCACTGGATAAGCAACCGTACGGTTGGCTAATTCCAAAGTCATTTTGGTGGGGACTAGCTCGGGGAGAGATAATTGCTTCCAAACACTTAAAGGCATTAAGTTTATACTGGCACCTAGATCGGCTAGGGCCATGCAATTCTCTACTCCCGGGAAGTTGCAAGGAATCAAGAAGCGACCCGGATCACCAAGTTTGGTGGGCAATTTCCTTAAGAGCACTGCGGAGCAGTTCTCGTTAAGTTGGGTTTGAGCGATGTCAAGAAGCTTTTCCTTATCACTTAGAAGATCTTTAAACATCTTAGCGTATTTAGGCATGTGAGCGAGAGCCTCGGCAAAGGAGATGTTAAAATTCAATTGTTTAAACATTTTTAGAAAGTTTGAAACCTGAATATCATCCTTGCTCTTTTGCTTCTCTTTCCTCAACCTTGAAGGATAAGGTATATTGGAGGAAGAAGAAGGCTTTAAGGGAATAGGATCACTCACAACCACGGGTGGTGGGGAAATGGGGATAGAAGGTGAAGGAGGTGGGAAAGTTGCTCTTTTTCCTTGTTCACAATCACGGGTGGAGGTGTAGGAAGCTCAGGTTCCATATAACCTTTTCCACTACGAGTGGTGATTGCTTTCATCTCCCCTCTTGGATTCGCAACGATATTACTCGGAAGAGTACCCGAAGAAGAGGATTGATTACCTTGGATGAGCGAACATATCATATCACGAAGGTGAACAACTTGATTATTAAAAGAGTTTTGCATGTTTGCATTAATTTCGTTGCTGTGTTTGGCCATATCATTCCTTAGCTCGGCTCGAATATCGCTCCCTTGTTTCGCCATTTCTCCCTTCAAGTTGCGGACTTGACTCTGAAGATTCGTCACCAACTCCCGATTGGTCTTCATGAATGTCTCGACTTCTGGACTCACTGCCATCGGTTGATTGAGAGGTGGAGCTTGGTAAGCTTGAGAATTTCCTTGAGTTGGGTATGGGTTTCGTTGGGATTGATATTGATTGTTTGCACGAGGTTGGGATTGGTTGTAGCTTTGTTGTTGGTTTTGGTTTGCAGGAGGGAAACCAGGTGGAGCAAGATAATTGTTGGAACGATAACTTAGCAAGCCACGGTCTCCTTGAGGGTGGGCTTGATAGCCTCCCGTGGGATAAGTACCGTATGCTGCGTTAACGTCTTCAGAAAAATTTTCGTGAGTAGACAGACACTCATTGTAGGAATGAGGACCACCACATGTGTCACAAGAAATAGCAACGGCTTTAGCTTGTTGAGTTTGGTTAGAAGTCAAAATTTGGAGACTTTTGTTAATATCACGAATAGCACGTTCCACAACGGACATGTTGGTGGTGGAAGAAGTAGATGAAACATTGACTCTCTGATTAGATCTTGAGGATGCAGATGAATCCCAATTCTTGTGGTGAGTAGTCATGTTTTCAATCAACTCTCGACACTCCTCTGGTCTCCTTTTCATAAAGGTACCACCGGCGGCGGCATTGATCGTGTCACGATCACGAAGAGTGAGACCATTATAGAAGGTGTCAATGAGAGTGACGGGGAGCATATTGTGATTAGGACAACGGTCGATCAAATCATTGTACCGTTCCCAAGCATCGAAAAGCGATTCATCATTCTCTTGCATAAATCCACTGATTTGGTTACGAAGGCTAGTGACCATGGATGGGGGAAAGTAGCGCAATAAAAAGCGTTGAGTCATGTCATTCCACGTATGAATAGAATTCTTAGGAAGACGGTCAAACCATTTTTCGGCATGGTGAGAAAGCGAGTGTGGAAAAAGTTGGAGGCGAAGGTTATCCATAGAAACACCAGAGCACTTCATGCTTTGGGTCATGGTAATGAATTTGTCGAGGTGTTTGTTGGCATCATCATCCGGAATTCCACGAAATGGGTTCGTTTGCACTTGTTGGATCATGTGATGCTTCAACGAAAACTCCTGAGCCGTGACGTGCATTGGCGCAATCGGGCCTCCGCGTCCGTTCATGGTGGGTTGGCACAATTCCTCCATGGTTCGTAAATCAGGTAGGAGGACATTGTTGTTGTTGTTATTCAAATTGGGTTGAGGTGGGTGATTATTGTTGTTATTAACACCAGCCATATCTAAATCTTCACGAGTCTCGGGCTCAGAATAGTTCGAAGATCTAGTACGCATACACTTGCAGAAGAAAAATATACACAAAGAGAATATCTATAATCTTTTTGGTGCAAAACCTTTTGAAAAGAATTGCTTTTTAATGATTTTATAATGTTTTTGTATTTTTGAAGAGTTTTATATTTTTTATGGAATTTTGAAAATTTTTGAAGCAAGGAAAAATAACGTTCAAAGAACGGATCCCAAAATTCAATGCGTCTCTCACTAAAAACCGTTTATCGTAACGAAAAGAGCCGGCAGCGACGCCATTTAATACTTGATTTTGCAACCAAGAATAAAATATTGTAGTCCCAAGTCTTTTCGAATTGAAAACCGGTCTTAAGTGCGACTCAATCGTCTTTTGGTGAATCAAGAGAATGGTTTGGTTTGTTTGATTTAAACTAATAGCAAGTAATTAAAGTGTCGTTGAGTAAAATGGAAGGATAAGGATTAATACTAAAATGACGAGTAAAAATAAATGCATGTAAACTTTAAGGTAAAATGAGCACACTAAATAAAACTAACACTTGGAAAATTTCTAAAAATAAGTACTAAAAGAAAGTAAGATCGGAGTACACCAGAACAAGCCAAAAGAAAACCCCGATCGGAATGTATTCCGATCGGTTGATCGGAATATGGGTGGAAGGGAACTAATCGGAATATCCACGAAATGGGGGTAATCGGAATGTGGACAAAAAGCCACCAATCGGAAAGTTGAATAGTAACTCTAATCGGAATATCACACTAGTCCACCAATCGGAATAACAATCTTGATTAAATCGGAATACTAGCAAAAAGACCCAATCGGAATACTTGGGGTGCCAATCGGAAAATGAAAACCCTTTTCCGATTGGATCAATCGGAAAAAGGGTGGGAGGCTGCTCGGAATGTATAACAATCGGAAAAGGGAGTTGTACCCTTTCCGAAAATGAAGGAAATCGGTTATAAGCTAATGATTAAGCTATATAATGAGCTTATCACCAAACTAAGGCGAATCAATGCCTAAGTCGGATCGAATAAGCACTTGTATCAACTTATTCAACCTCAAAATAAGCAACTTTTTAGATCAAACAATAAAAACATAAACTTTTTAAGGAAGATTTTTGTAAAGTAAATAAGCTACTCATAAAAATAAGCCAATAAGCACAAAAGTCTTAAAGCTTAATCAAATGAAAACTTATGAAATGATCAAAAGATTAACTTTTTAAGCACGAAACCATTAAGAACAACACGGATCTATTGATAATCGCACCAAAATCAATCTTAAATCAAAGAAAAGTAGAATGAGATTAAGGAATAAAAGCTTAAAATAGAACTTTGATTAATGAAATAAGCAATACAAAGAGTTTAATCTTGAAAGATTAAGATAGAAGATGAAGTTTAGTGAGAGAAAGTTTAAGACTTTCTCTCTTTAAAACTAGAGAAAACTAAGAAAAAGTGAAAATTAACTAAAACTATCTAACCACCCTCCTAATGACTATTAGGAGGGTATTTATAGGGAAGGTGGAAGGAGTGCATGTGTTGCATCTTCTTACTTGCTTTCTTCACGTTTTCTCGACTCGACTTTAATTCTTTGTCTTTGTCGTCTCGGGATTTGAACTTGTCTTTTTAATTTTTCTTCTTCACTTAAGTTCTTCGACTTCGTTAAACTTCCGTCTTTAGACTTTTTCTTCGATAAATCTTCAGAATAGGCTTTGGACTTCCGTTCTTTTTGCACTCTTGATCTTTTGACTTCGTCTTTTCCCGTTTTCTTCGATAAAAGCCCGTGAAAACCCGTGTTTTCTTCCTTTTTCATATTTTGGCCCTAAAACACAATAAAAACACAAATCACGTATAATTCCGACTTTTACGACATAAATCACACGTTTTGGTCTTGTTATTATTGGAAATAAGTAGTAAAAGGATAAGTGTTTTCACACTTATTAAGGACATTCATGTAACATCTCCTTAAACCTATTCCAAGCCGTTGAAAAACTTTCATTTGATTCTTATGAAAATTTAGAAATCTCATTTTTCAAATGTGTAGTCTTAGAGGGCGGAAAAAAATGGTTCACAAATTTCGAAACGAGATCCTTCCACGTCAATATAGAATTGGGTGGCTCTTTCTCTAACCAAATTTTAGCGGGCCCCGCTAAGGAATACGGAAAAAGCATCATCTTAATCGAGTCATTCGAGACATCCTTAAATTTTCACGTGGCGGTAAGACGATTGAATTAGCGGATATGGTTGTGGGGATTGTCCTTCTCATCACCATGGAATTTGTTGTTTTGGATCATCGACAACAAACCCGTTTTCACCTCAAAATTCTCCGCAAGGATAGCGGGATTCACAATAGCTTCTCCATAACCCTCGGTGGGTGCTTGAAGTAACTCCATCATAGTTCGATTCGCCATGGTTGGTGCTTCTCGTATAATGGGTTCGTCAATAGGAGACTCCTCACTAGAATGAGTTGGAGTGGGAGTTTTGTTCTTTCGTCTACGTGCACGTTTTGCTTGATTACGAGTTAGCATAAACGTCACGTACCACGAGGAGACGAGCAAAGAAGATTCTTTTTGGTGTTTTGTATTTTTCAATTTTTTTTTGTGGTTTTTGATGGTATTAACTTTTTTTTTGGAAATTGGTGAATGTATTAAGTAGACACAAATCTACAAATCTCCTCCTTAATCAAATATCTTGATTAAAGAAGCCTCAAGGAATGAAAACGATCACGTGAAGTGAACGCCTTCGATGACTTTAGAACGATGGTGGAACACCAAATCGTTCAAGAGGGTTTAATCAATAGAAACCAAGAAAATATATATGATACTTAAGTTATACTTTGGGCGGCAAAACCCTCGATTCACTCTCAAAATCAAATACGCACAAGCAAGCGGAGGAAACGAGGCGGTGCGAAGCACTTAAGAGCCTTTTTCCTTTAGGTCGTGAAATACAACCGCCTTATACCCACCTTATAGTTTGTATTTTTCAAAATCGAGCTTCACAAAAGTATTTATCTATTTTTGCCTTTTTTCTTTGGTTTGAGATTCGAATACAATGATTAGGTAATGACCTCCCAAGTCAAGGTTGTGATTTCTCACGTATTTGGAGTACTTGTGAATTTATTGTTCTACGTATACAATATAGTCATAATATTCACACAAAAACCGAAAAACGATAATACGTATTAGTAGAGTGCTACTAATACAAATACTAATTATGGTTAGTATAAAAACAACAATGGTTCAATCAAAACACAACACGCATCCCCGGCAGCGGCGCGAAAATGATAATCGTATTTTTTTTACCCCTTTAGGAAAAGGAAGGTAAATAGGGTAAGTATTGAGCGTACGTTTAGGAAAACGTAAACACTTATGACCCAAAGTGGGGATCGTTCTCTCGAGGAGGCACGTGTGTTGTGTAATGAATTGATTAATGTTTGTGATTTTATTGAGAAGAAAAGAAAAGAGAAATAAGAAAGAAATGACGGTTACGAAGACGGATCGAGCTAAGACGAAAAAGCGTTCACGTAAAACCGTAAAAACTACAAAATTAAAATTTTTAAAACCTAAAAATTAATTTAAAACTAAAAGTAAGTCTAAAATAATATAAATAAGAATAAAAATCCAATAAAAATATTTTAAAACCTTTTATTAATTAAATATTCAATTTTAAATGCTAATTAAAGCCCTAAAATTAAATATAATTAATCAAAACGTCCAAAATATTATTTTATTGAACAAATAACTTACTTATATTATCTAAAGACTAAAAATTATTTTTCCTAATTTTTGAAAACTATTTTTCTATTTTTAAATCACTAAAAACTATTTTTAAACTAAAATAATTATAAAAAATAATAAAATAATGCTAAAAATAATTTACCAATTTTAAAAATCCTAAATTACTCTAATGAACAGTAGAAAAATGAAAAAGTTTGAAAAATATTAAATTTTTCACTAAAAGACAAACCTAGTTTAAAATAAAACCCTAATTAACTTAAATTAATTCTAAAAAATAATAAAAAGATGAACAGTGAAAACTTTTTTAACCAAAAATCTTAAAATATTATTCTAAGTCTAGGAAAATTGTTTAAACTGAAAAAGAAGTATTTTTGGCACTAAATGCCAAAAACAGAAACATTAAAACTTAATTAAAAATGCATTAAAACCTAAAAAATACTAAATGAACAGTAATAAAAAATTTTACTTAAACTAAAAAATCCTAAATAAAATAAGAAAAATAATAAAAAAAGTTTCAAGTCCTAATTCTACTTTTTGCCCACTAAAGACAAAAATTCTCAAAAACTGATAGTGACATTTATCTGGTTTTGTCTTGTTGCTTAGCAGTGGAAACAAGTTAACTAGCAGTGGGAAAGGAGTTCCCACTGGTAGTGTTAATTTTTGTTCAGTTAGCAATAAGCTTAGGAAAGCTTATTGTGAGCTTGTTCTTTGGACAAATGGGCACCCTTATACTCAGTTGAGTATAAGGAGTCTATGCAAACACAAAAACACAAAGGTCACTTAACAAAATCAAGCACAATTAGCAACAAAAGTTACTGACGAAGGACAAAATGGTATCTGATGAACAGTAACAAAATTACATGCACAAAACCGAATTTCAATTGGTCATAACTTGCAATCTAGCTAAACAAATGACAAATAAGCAGAACACAATCCTTAAACAACATATTGTCTAACAATGGGTAAGATTTGAAGAACAAGTTTACACAAAAACAGACACAATATGCAGTTTTCTGATTTAGCTAGTTTAGGCCATTTTTATCATGCAAACTTGCTTGTTTCTTCACCAAACTGAAAACTTATAGCACATATATCATATCAACCACCTAAGAAGTGTATCTAGACTGGTTTTAACACAAGAATCCCCCAAGAGGTTCAGTTATCATGCAAATCCAAACACCCTCTTATATTTTAGATGATCAAAATTTTCAAGCAAATCTTTTTAAAACCTATCCAAACTGAATCAAACTCAAACTAGCATGCATAAAAACCTATAAACAGCATAAACAAACTACAAACATACACTTAAACACTTGCACACAAAATCATGCCAAATCACACAAAATCAGTAATATAAAAAAAATGAAATAGGAACAAGGCTTTTACCTTGTTGGACCTACATCCAGGCCCAACAATGGCTGCAATGCCATTTCCTTCAGGCTGGGGCCTGAGCTGATCCTTGAACAAACAAGCAAGCTTAAAACCTACTAAGAACAAAATGAAGAACACAAATACTAACTTTCTGATTTTAACACTTTTTTAAAACCTTGAAACCAAATAACCTTGAAACTTAAACACGTTTTAAAACTAGATCAATTTCAAATACCCAATATTTCCAATCCACTTTCACTTCAAGGAATCTTAGATTTCTGAAATTATCAAAAACTTTTTGAAACCTTTTTGAAAATTCAAACACACAAGTGTTTACACAATTTGAAAAATGGAACTCAGCTAGGCTTTCAACACACACACAACTTTTAATAATTATAAAAAGGAATTAAATTGCTTCAAACAAATACCAAACTTTTATATCACTAAAAAGGAATTACAAATGTGAAAGCCAAAAACTGGAACAAGTGATAATGGACACATGCGTCTCATTATATAGCACTAGAAAGAAGATACTAGAAGCTAAAAACCCTAATACATTGACTGCCTAAAATGCCCTTGGGTCTTGTTTGAAAAATCAGTCAAAGTGGCCTCTTGTGAAGATGTTGACATGGCCAGCTGTTGTCTTGATCTTGGGACGTTTATTTTGTGTGGGGAACAAGTTGAATCATCATAGCCCTCCATCTTGTCTGCTTTTGGGGCTTTGGGAGAAAGTGACGTTGCAGGGGACCATTGGGGGTGTCACATGGGTTGGTTGGGGTCATGGGTTTTGTGTGGGATGGGATGACAAAACCCTTAATCATTGATCTGGAGAGTACTAACAAAAAAACCCTTTGTTTTAAATGATGTTCATCCTGGGGATTACTAGGGTTTATGGGGTGTTTAGTGTGAGTTTAATCCAAATTGGGGTTAAGTATTATTTAAATACTTGTTTGGAGGGAAGGGTTTTAGTTAATTAATTAAACCGTGAGTGGAGGGTGACTAGGATGGGGGTGATGAGGTGTAGGATGGTGAGTGGTGGGTTGGAGTGATGTGGCAAAATGATAGGCTGTGGTGGGTTTGGGTGTTTGACTGAAATGGCCCCCCAAGTCTCTTTGTTTCTTCATCTTGTAATAATCAGCAACATTAACTTTTCCCTTTGTAAACAACTTTGACCAAGTTGTCATTTTTGGCACAAGTTTGCAAAAAGTTATAACAAGGACTTCAAATGCAAATTCTTCATTCTTCAAGGACTGAACTTGTAATATCTTGATAATTTAGGGACCTCAATGCATTTTATGAGTTTTGCAAGGGTATAAATTGCCAAGTATTCAAAAATGAGGGACCAATGTTGACAATCTTCAATTCTTCAAGGTCATTTTTGGAAATTCCAGATTTGGGCCCGGTTCATTGTGCGGCTTCGTTTCCCGTGTTCGTTTTTGAATGATTCTTGTGATCTTTTTGTCATTTCCTCAATATCCGTACCTAAAATACACAAGTAACAAACACATGCATATATTTGGCAGATTTAATGATATTTTATGCATTTTAAGCCTGATTTGGACGATGAGACTATGTATAAAAGCAGTCTCATCACCTTCAAATGATGAAATTGATAAACAGCTAATTTTGCAGGAAAATGATGATATCTCACCCAGTGAACTTGGAAAGAAGTTTGCAATCATAGAATATGCTGTTTATGAACACAAAGGGAGGACTTGGTGGAAGCTTACAAGGGTTGACAATACAGCACAGACATTTCTAAGTCTAGATGTCATGTTTCAAATTTTGGATAGTGAAGACTTAGAAGATCTGTGGAAAATATTGAAAAAACGTTTGCTGCAAAACCTCCTACCATGGATGGTGTGGAGAATGATCGGGCAATCTGGGAGTGCATGCATAGGATGTATGAGCATGAGTTATTTGATCCTATATTTGATGCAGTGAATAAAGGAGATTTGTTGTATTGGAAGCTATTTACCAATTCTGGGGTCTATGAGGTAGTGATGGAAGGTGTAAGTGTGTACTTGATCAATCATAGGTAATATCCCTTCTCTCAGGAGACCTTGAAGAAACTAGCACAGGCTAACTTAATTGTAGATGCTAAAAATCCTGTTGCTTATGATCTGGTAAGAATGGTTCATAGTCAGATTTGGCCAGAAAGTTTGTAAGCATCCTCATCAACTAGTATTTATTCAGAAACTTGTCTTTAGGGGAAAGCACAAGTTTAGGGGAGGATTGTTGGGAATAAATCTATGCTTATTGGTTTCCCCTGCTAGTTGATTATTCGTACCCCTGCTAGAGTAAGTTCCCCCTGCTAAATAACAAAGGCAGGGGGATTGGTTCCCCTGCTGAAGTCAAAGGACCTGCTGTCAAAGATAAACATGGAATAGATTTTTACGCGTTTCAGTTATTATTCCTTAATACTTTCCAAGTTTGTTAGTAGTGATCTTGTACGTGAGTCCTTGTGGCTATAAAAGGACTCACTAGGTTAGCATGCAAGGTGTGTCTTTCTCATTTGTCTTTCATTATCATACTTTAAGGTTTTGTAAACCCTAATACCATTTTAGGGTATTCGTATATCATTGATATATTAAAGTTCAACGTTTCAATCACATTGTTCTTGTGCTAAACATTATATTACGCATCTTGTTTAGTTACTTTGCTTTGCAAAGTTTCTTTAGTGTTAGATTGAATTCTTTCTCTCTATCACAACCCTTAAACAAGCTATTAAGGTTTAAGATCTGACTTTGGGATCAACAACATATATACAACCTACATATACAAAAACATACAAATAGGAGTTAGTTTTACTAATTCCATATGGTAAAGAAATAAAGTCACAAACATAATTGTTAACACACAAAAATAAATTTAGATTGAAATTATCAGAAAATATGGGCTGCAATAAAAAAGCCATAACATGTGCTACATGAATCCGTTTCAAGAACATGACTAAGAAAATGAAAGCTCGAAACAAGGAGTACATTTTGTCTCGGAAAACCTCGGTCAAAAACGACCTAACTGGTCGAAAACTGGTCAAAACCGGCCAAAACAGCCAAAAATGCCGAACCGACAAAAATCATCCGAACCTAAGCAAAAACCGGACTTTATATTTCCAGTCCATAGGGACCATCTAGATTCCATGGAAAATAATTTGCACAGATTCTAGATGGACAAAACACACCTAGGAATTTTGTTTGTTTAGTTTTTTTCGTGTTTTGCCAGGTTTAAAAGTCGGTCAGCTAGTATTTTGAAGTAGTTGTGAATGCACCGGACAAATCTCGACAGAACACCATAATATACGGTCGAGATATGAGTCTGCTCTAACAGCACGTCGCGTTCTTTGATCAAAACAATGATGATATTATTTATCCTTGGAAATCCTAAGAAGGTGAATAAAATACAACACTAAACAACAAGTATTTGAAATTTCATGTAACAAACTCATGCTTAAGTATCATATGACTTTGAAATATTCGATTCAACATTTTATTCCATTTGAATGGCGAGCTATTTATGAAATCTATTATTTAGTTAAACCTCCTTACCGGTATGATTGGAGTTTAGTTTGTTGATCTTTGCTTTTGGCTTCACAATAAACTCGCTTTTCTTTCTTTATTTGTGTATGCATTTGTAAAGTTACTTACAATCTATTGTGCTTCGACTTGACATAATAAACATACATATATACAACCTACATATACAAAAACATACAAATAGGAGTTATTTTTACTAATTCCATATGGTAAAGAAATAAATTCCCAAACATAATTGCTAACACATAAAAACAAATTTAGATTGAAATTATCAAAAAATATGGACTACAATAAAAAGGCCATAACATGTGCTACATGAATCCGTTTCAAGAACATGACCAAGCAAATGAAAGCCTGAAACAAGGAGTAAATTTTGTCTCGGAAAACCTTGGTCAAAATAGACCTAACCGGTCGAAAACTGGTCAAAATCGGCCAAAACAACCAAAAATGCCGACACCGGCCAAAATCATCCAAACCTAAGCAAAAACTGGACTTTTGATTTCCAGTCCATAGGGACCATCTAGAATCCGTGGAAAATAATTTGCACAAATTATATATGGACAAAACACACCTAGGAATTTTGTTTGTTTAGTTTTTTTCGTGTTTTTCCAGGTTTAAAAGTCGGTCAGCTAGTATTTGAAGTAGTTGTGAATGCACCAGACAAATCTCGACAGAACACCATAATATAACGGTCGAGATATGAGTCTGCTCTAACAGCACGTCGCGTTCTTTGATCAAAACAACGATGAAATTATTTATCCTTGGAAATCCTAAGAAGGTGAATAATATACAACACTAAACAACAAGTATTTGACATTTCATGTAAGAAACTCATGCTTAAGTATCATATGACTTTGAAATATTCGATTCAACATTTTATTCCATTTGAATTGCGAGCTATTTATGAAATCTATTATTTAGTTAAACCTCCTTACCGGTATGATTGGAGTTTAGTTTGTTGATCTTTGCTTTTGGCTTCACATTAAACTCGCTTTTCTTTCTTTATTTGTGTATGTATTTGTAAAGTTACTTACAATCTATTGTGCTTCGACTTCACATAATAAAGATACATATATACAACCTACATATACAATAACATACAAATAGGAGTTATTTTTACTAATTCCATATGGTAAAGAAATAAATTCCCAAACATAATTGCTAACACACAAAAACAAATTTAGATTGAAATTATCAAAAAATATGGACTACAATAAAAAGGCCGTAACATGTGCTACATGAATCCGTTTCAAGAACATGACTAAGAAAATGAAAGCCTGAAACAAGGAGTACATTTTTCTCGGAAAACCTTAGTCAAAAGAGACCTCACCGGTCGAAAACTGGTCAAAACCGGCCAAAACAACCAAAAATGCCGACACCGGCCAAAATCATCCAAACCTAAAACCGGACTTTTGATTTCCAGTCCACATGGACAACCTAGAATCCGTGGAAAATCAATTTTCACTGATTCAAGATGGATAATACACACCTAGGAATTACGTTTGTTTAGTTTTTGTCGTGTTTTTCTAGGTTTGAAAGTCGGTCAGCTAGTATATGAAGTAGTTGTGAATGCACCAGACAAACAACATCTTGGTGGCACACCATAATATAACGGTCAGACTTTTCTCTAACAACACGTCGCGTTCTTTGATCAAAACAACGATGATATTATTTATCCTTGGAAAGCCTAAGAAAGTGAATAATATATAACATTAAACAACAAGTATTTGACATTTCATGTAAGAAACTCATGCTTAAGTATCATATAACTTTGAAATATTCGATTCAACATTTTATTCCATTTGAATGGCGAGCTATTTATGAAATCTATTATTTAGTTAAACCTCCTTACCGGTATGACTGGAGTTTAGTTTGTTGATCTTTGCGTTTGGCTTCACATTAAACTCGCTTTTCTTTCTTTATTTGTGTATGTATTTGTAAAGTTACTTACAATCTATTGTGCTTCGACTTCACATAATAAACATACATATATACAACCTACATATACAAAAACATACAAATAGGAGTTATTTTTACTAATTCCATATGGTAAAGAAATAAATTCCCAAACATAATTGCTAACACACAAAAACAAATTTAGATTGAAATTATCAAAAAATATGGACTACAATAAAAAGGCCATAACATGTGCTACATGAATCCGTTTCAAGAACATGACTAAGCAAATGAAAGCCTGAAACAAGGAGTACATTTTGTCTCGGAAAACCTTGGTCAAAAGAGACCTAACCGGCGAAAACTGGTCAAAACCGGCCAAAACAACCAAAAATGCCGACACCGGCCAAAATCATCCAAACCTAAGCAAAAACCGGACTTTTGATTTCCAGTCCACATGGACAACCTAGAATCCGTGGAAAATCAATTTTCACTGATTCAAGATGGATAATACACACCTAGGAATTACGTTTGTTTAGTTTTTGTCGTGTTTTTCTAGGTTTAAAAGTCGGTCAGCTAGTATTTGAAGTAGTTGTGAATGCACCGGACAAACAACATCTTGCTGGCACACCATAATATAACGGTCGAGATATGACTTTGCTCTAACAACACGTCGTGTTCTTTGATCAAAACAACGATGATATTATTTATCCTTGGAAAGCCTAAGAAAGTGAATAATATACAACATTAAACAACAAGTATTTGACATTTCATGTAAGAAACTCATGCTTAAGTATCATATAACTTTGAAATATTCGATTCAACATTTTATTCCATTTGAATGGCGAGCTATTTATGAAATCTATTATTTAGTTAAACCTCCTTACCGGTATGATTGGAGTTTAGTTTGTTGATCTTTGCTTTTGGCTTCACATTAAACTCGCTTTTCTTTCTTTATTTGTGTATGTATTTGTAAAGTTACTTACAATCTATTGTGCTTCGACTTCACATAATAAACATACATATATACAACCTACATATACAAAAATATGCAAATAGGAGTTATTTTTACTAATTCCATATGGTAAAGAAATAAATTCCCAAACATAATTGCTAACACACAAAAACAAATTTAGATTGAAATTATCAAAAAATATGGACTACAATAAAAAGGCCATAACATGTGCTACATGAATCCGTTTCAAGAACATGACTAATCAAATGAAAGCCTGAAACAAGGAGTACATTTTGTCTCGGAAAACCTTGGTCAAAAGAGACCTAACCGGTCGAAAACTGGTCAAAACCGGCCAAAACAACCAAAAATGCCGACACCGGCCAAAATCATCCAAACCTAAGCAAAAACAAGACTTTTGATTTCCAGTCCACATGGACAACCTTGAATCCGTGGAAAATCAATTTTCACTGATTCAAGATGGATAATACACACCTAGGAATTACGTTTGTTTAGTTTTTGTCGTGTTTTTCTAGGTTTAAAAGTCGATCAGCTAGTATTTGAAGTAGTTGTGAATGCACCGGACAAACAACATCTTGGTGGCACACCATAATATAACGGTCGAGATATGACTTTACTCTAACAACACGTCGCGTTCTTTGATCAAAACAACGATGATATTATTTATCCTTGGAAAGCCTAAGAAAGTGAATAATATACAACATTAAACAACAAGTATTTGACATTTCATGTAAGAAACTCATGCTTAAATATCATATGACTTTGAAATATTCGATTCAACATTTTATTCCATTTGAATGGCGAGCTATTTATGAAATCTATTATTTAGTTAAACCTCCTTACCGGTATGATTGAGTTTAGTTTGTTGATCTTTGCTTTTGGCTTCACATTAAACTCGCTTTTCTTTCTTAATTTGTGTATGTATTTGTAAAGTTACTTACAATCTATTGTGCTTCGACTTCACATAATAAACATACATATATACAACCTACATATACAAAAACATGCAAATAGGAGTTATTTTTACTAATTCCATATGGTAAAGAAATAAATTCCCAAACATAATTGCTAACACACAAAAACAAATTTGGATTGAAATTATCAAAAAATATGGGCTGCAATAAAAAGGCCATAACATGTGCTACATGAATCCGTTTCAAGAACATGACTAAGCAAATGAAAGCCTGAAACAAGGAGTACATTTTGTCTCGGAAAACCTTGGTCAAAAGAGACCTAACCGGTCGAAAACTGGTCAAAACCGGCCAAAACAACCAAAAATGCCGACACCGGCCAAAATCATCCAAACCTAAGCAAAAACCGGACTTTTGATTTCCAGTCCACATGGACAACCTAGAATCCGTGGAAAATCAATTTTCACTGATTCAATATGGATAATACACACCTAGGAATTACGTTTGTTTAGTTTTTGTCGTGTTTTTCTAGGTTTAAAAGTCGGTCAGCTAGTATTTGAAGTAGTTGTGAATGCACCGGACAAACAACATCTTGGTGGCACACCATAATATAACGGTCGAGATATGACTTTGCTCTAACAACACGTCGCGTTCTTTGATCAAAAGAACGATGATATTATTTATCCTTGGAAAGCCTAAGAAAGTGAATAATATACAACATTAAACAACAAGTATTTGACATTTCATGTAAGAAACTCATGCTTAAGTATCATATGACTTTGAAATATTCGATTCAACATTTTATTCCATTTGAATGGCGAGCTATTTATGAAATCTATTATTTAGTTAAACCTCCTTACCGGTATGATTGAGTTTAGTTTGTTGATCTTTGCTTTTGGCTTCACATTAAACTCGCTTTTCTTTCTTAATTTGTGTATGTATTTGTAAAGTTACTTACAATCTATTGTGCTTCGACTTCACATAATAAACATACATATATACAACCTACATATACAAAAACATGCAAATAGGAGTTATTTTTACTAATTCCATATGGTAAAGAAATAAATTCCCAAACATAATTGCTAACACACAAAAACAAATTTGGATTGAAATTATCAAAAAATATGGGCTGCAATAAAAAGGCCATAACATGTGCTACATGAATCCGTTTCAAGAACATGACTAAGCAAATGAAAGCCTGAAACAAGGAGTACATTTTGTCTCGGAAAACCTTGGTCAAAAGAGACCTAACCGGTCGAAAACTGGTCAAAACCGGCCAAAACAACCAAAAATGCCGACACCGGCCAAAATCATCCAAACCTAAGCAAAAACCGGACTTTTGATTTCCAGTCCACATGGACAACCTAGAATCCGTGGAAAATCAATTTTCACTGATTCAATATGGATAATACACACCTAGGAATTACGTTTGTTTAGTTTTTGTCGTGTTTTTCTAGGTTTAAAAGTCGGTCAGCTAGTATTTGAAGTAGTTGTGAATGCACCGGACAAACAACATCTTGGTGGCACACCATAATATAACGGTCGAGATATGACTTTGCTCTAACAACACGTCGCGTTCTTTGATCAAAACAACGATGATATTATTTATCCTTGGAAAGCCTAAGAAAGTGAATAATATACAACATTAAACAACAAGTATTTGACATTTCATGTAAGAAACTCATGCTTAAGTATCATATGACTTTGAAATATTCGATTCAACATTTTATTCCATTTGAATGGCGAGCTATTTATGAAATCTATTATTTAGTTAAACCTCTTTACCGGTATGATTGGAGTTTAGTTTGTTGATCTTTGCTTTTAGCTTCACATTAAACTCGCTTTTCTTTCTTTTTTTGTGTATGTATTTGTAAAGTTACTTACAATCTATTGTGCTTCGACTTCACATAATAAACATACATATATACAACCTACATACACAAAAATATACAAATAGGAGTTAGGTTTACTAATTCCATATGGTAAAGAAATAAAGTCCCAAACATAATTGCTAACACACAAAAACAAATTTGGATTGAAATTATCAGAAAATATGGGCTGCAATAAAAAAGGCCATAACATGTGCTACATGAATCCGTTTCAAGGACATGACTAAGCAAATGAAATCCTGAAACAAGGAGTACATTTATTCTCAGAAAACCTTGGTCAAAAGAGGCCTAACCGGTCGAAAACTGGTCAAAACCGGCCAAAACAACCAAAAATGCCGACACCGGACAAAATCATCCAAAATTAAGCAAAAACCGGACTTTTGATCTCCATTCCACAAAGACCACGTAGTATCCGTGGAAAATATATTTGCACGGATCTTAGATGGATAATAAACACCTAAGAATTATGTTTATTTAGTTTTTGTCTTGTTTTGCCAGGTTTAAAAGTCGGTCAGCTAGTATTTGAAGTAGTTGTGAATGCACCGAACAAACAACATCTCGGCGGCACACTATAATATAACGGTCGAGATATGAGTTTTCTCTAACAACACGTCACGTTCTTTGATCAAAACAACGATCATATTATTTATCCTTGGAAAACCTAAGAAGGTGAATAATATACAACACTAAACAACAAGTATTTCACATTTCATTTAAGAAACTCATGCTTAAGTATCATATGACTTTGAAATATTCGATTCAACATTTTATTCCATTTGAATGGCGAGCTATTTATGAAATCTATTATTTAGTTAAACCTTCTTACCGGTATGATTGAAGTTTAGTTTGTTGATCTTTGCTTTTGGCTTCACATTAAACTCGCTTTTCTTTCTTTTTTTGTGTATGTATTTGTAAAGTTACTTACAATCTATTGTGCTTCGACTTCACATAATAAACATACATATATACAACCTACATATACAAAAACATACAAATAGGAGTTAGTTTTACTAATTCCATATGGTAAAGAAATAAATTCCCAAACATAATTGCTAACACACAAAAACAAATTTAGATTGAAATTATCAGAACATATGGGTTGCAATAAAAAGGCCATAACATGTGCTACATGAATTAGTTTCAAGAACATGACTAAGCAAATGAAAGCCTGAAACAAGGAGTACATTTTGTCTCGGAAAACCTTGGTCAAAAGAGACCTAACCGGTCGAAAACTGGTCAAAACCGGCCAAAACAACCAAAAATGCCGACACCGCCCAAAATCATCCAAACCTAAGCAAAAACCGGACTTTTGATTTCCAGTCCACATGGACAACCTAGAATCCGTGGAAAATCAATTTTCACTGATTCAATATGGATAATACACACCTAGGAATTACGTTTGTTTAGTTTTTGTCGTGTTTTTCTAGGTTTAAAAGTCGGTCAGCTAGTATTTGAAGTAGTTGTGAATGCACCGGACAAACAACATCTTGGTGGCACACCATAATATAACGGTCGAGATATGACTTTGCTCTAACAACACGTCGCGTTCTTTGATCAAAACAACGATGATATTATTTATCCTTGGAAAGCCTAAGAAAGTGAATAATATACAACATTAAACAACAAGTATTTGACATTTCATGTAAGAAACTCATGCTTAAGTATCATATGACTTTGAAATATTCGATTCAACATTTTATTCCATTTGAATGGCGAGCTATTTATGAAATCTATTATTTAGTTAAACCTCTTTACCGGTATGATTGGAGTTTAGTTTGTTGATCTTTGCTTTTAGCTTCACATTAAACTCGCTTTTCTTTCTTTTTTTGTGTATGTATTTGTAAAGTTACTTACAATCTATTGTGCTTCGACTTCACATAATAAACATACATATATACAACCTACATACACAAAAATATACAAATAGGAGTTAGGTTTACTAATTCCATATGGTAAAGAAATAAAGTCCCAAACATAATTGCTAACACACAAAAACAAATTTGGATTGAAATTATCAGAAAATATGGGCTGCAATAAAAAAGGCCATAACATGTGCTACATGAATCCGTTTCAAGGACATGACTAAGCAAATGAAATCCTGAAACAAGGAGTACATTTATTCTCAGAAAACCTTGGTCAAAAGAGGCCTAACCGGTCGAAAACTGGTCAAAACCGGCCAAAACAACCAAAAATGCCGACACCGGACAAAATCATCCAAAATTAAGCAAAAACCGGACTTTTGATCTCCATTCCACAAAGACCACGTAGTATCCGTGGAAAATATATTTGCACGGATCTTAGATGGATAATAAACACCTAAGAATTATGTTTATTTAGTTTTTGTCTTGTTTTGCCAGGTTTAAAAGTCGGTCAGCTAGTATTTGAAGTAGTTGTGAATGCACCGAACAAACAACATCTCGGCGGCACACTATAATATAACGGTCGAGATATGAGTTTTCTCTAACAACACGTCACGTTCTTTGATCAAAACAACGATCATATTATTTATCCTTGGAAAACCTAAGAAGGTGAATAATATACAACACTAAACAACAAGTATTTCACATTTCATTTAAGAAACTCATGCTTAAGTATCATATGACTTTGAAATATTCGATTCAACATTTTATTCCATTTGAATGGCGAGCTATTTATGAAATCTATTATTTAGTTAAACCTTCTTACCGGTATGATTGAAGTTTAGTTTGTTGATCTTTGCTTTTGGCTTCACATTAAACTCGCTTTTCTTTCTTTTTTTGTGTATGTATTTGTAAAGTTACTTACAATCTATTGTGCTTCGACTTCACATAATAAACATACATATATACAACCTACATATACAAAAACATACAAATAGGAGTTAGTTTTACTAATTCCATATGGTAAAGAAATAAATTCCCAAACATAATTGCTAACACACAAAAACAAATTTAGATTGAAATTATCAGAACATATGGGTTGCAATAAAAAGGCCATAACATGTGCTACATGAATTAGTTTCAAGAACATGACTAAGCAAATGAAAGCCTGAAACAAGGAGTACATTTTGTCTCGGAAAACCTTGGTCAAAAGAGACCTAACCGGTCGAAAACTGGTCAAAACCGGCCAAAACAACCAAAAATGCCGACACCGCCCAAAATCATCCAAACCTAAGCAAAAACCGGACTTTTGATTTCCAGTCCACATGGACAACCTAGAATCCGTGGAAAATCAATTTTCACTGATTCAAGATGGATAATACACACCTAGGAATTACGTTTGTTTAGTTTTTGTCGTGTTTTACCAGGTTTAAAAGTCGGTCAGCTAGTATTTAAAGTAGTTGTGAATACACCGGACAAACAACATCTTGGTGGTACACCATAATATAACGGTCGAGATATGACTTTGCTCTAACAACACGTCACGTTCTTTGATCAAAACAACGATGATATTATTTATCCTTGGAAAGCCTAAGAAAGTGAATAATATACAACATTAAACAACAAGTATTTGACATTTCATGTAAGAAACACATGCTTAAGTATCATATGACTTTGAAATATTCGATTCAACATTTTATTCTATTTGAATGGCGAGATATTTATGAAATCTATTATATAGTTAAACCTCTCTACCGGTATGATTGGAGTTTAGTTTGTTGATCTTTTTTTTTTTAAAAAAGGTAAAGTATTATAGCTACCAAAAAAATATACAAACCCACCATGGCAACCATGAACAAAACTCATGGGGCATAGAAAGGCTATAAAACAAAATACAAATACTTGATAAAACATAATCAAGGAAAAACCTTAACAAAATACATAAAAAATGACTATAAATTCATAAACTGAATCATCAAAGAAACCAATCACCAGACTAGTCAGATAACTGCAGTTTTCCAATATCAGATGCCACTATGATCCAAAAGAAAGATCCTCAACACAAAATTAATGAAGAAGCTTATACTAGGGACCAAGGAAAAGCAAGTAGAAAGGATCCAAGAAAGGAAATAGAGCTCAACATCCTTCTACAAACCAAGCCAACCAACAAACACACCTTAGCAGCCTATGAACACAACCTACACACAAGAAAATCTTGACCCTAATAGAACTCAGAAACCGTGGCCCTACCCTGCACCATGGAACCCAAGAAGAGTAGTCTAAGCACCCTGCTATCAACTGCAAAGGCTCATAGACTGCTAAAACAGGTAAACCAACTAGGGGTACTAGCACAACCTACACCACCAGAAAATCTTGGCATTACTAGAACTAAGAAAGTGAGGCCCTTCCCTGCATCTCACAACCCTAGAAGAGTAACCCAAGCAACCAGCTATCAACTGTATAAGCTAGAACCCCCTAGGCCTGTTAACCCATCCTACCCCTTATACCTCCATAGTATTATCTTTAGACTTAAGACTCATAGGGAACTTCCAAATTCTAGCAGCATTAATAACATCAGCAGAATTCTTCAAGATACTTAACCCCATGAGCTTGAGCCTAATTGTATTAGTAATAATGGTGAAAAGCTTATCTTCAGTTCTAAAAGACTTGTTGAACAGCCTGAAGTTCCTTTCTTGCCATATAAAGTACACAGTAGCACCAAATACCAGCCTTTGTATAATGCTCCAAATATTGTTAGAAGCAACCTTGTTGACCACACTAGAAATGATCATAGCCCAAGTGTGATTAACATCATCAAGCTTGGCCCTCACCTTTAATCTTTCCCATAGCCTTCTAACATAATGACACTAAAATAAAAGATGACTATGAGAGTCTTTGAAGACATTGCAGAATGGGCAAGCCATATCCTGAATGTTTAGCCACTTCGACAACCTATCTTGAGTTTTGAGCTTCCCTTTAATGGACATACAAAGAACAAAAGAATGCCTTGGAACACATTGAGAAAACCAGACATGTTTGTACCAAATGACTTTAGGTGCATTTCTTCTAACACCTTTCCAAACTTCTGCCATACTAAACCTCTTTTCCTTTCCTTCCTTATCCACCCAGACAACTTTTATCAGCAACATTACTATCAAGTTTAGGCACAGGGAATTGTATGTAGTCTTTGAACCTAACCAGTCATTCCCTAGGCCATTTCTAAGCATCCCCTCTTATCATGTCTTTAACCTTAGCACTAGGGTTAAGGTGAGCTTGAGTGATATCCCATTGGCTTATGTTTCTGCATAAAGGACCAACATCAAACCACTTGTCATACCAGAAGTTGCAGGTTTTGCCATCTCCAACCCTAGTATAAACAAACTGTTGATCCCAAACTTAGATCGATTTAGCTTTATGTATACGAGATTAGATCAAGTAATACACTTAGAGAAACCTTTGTATATGTTTATTATAATCTAAGTTTTATGTGGAATTAACACTTAAAATAGAACACACAAGATATAAACAAACTTTCACTTTGATTAATGATATCAAACTTGCTTACAATGTAAGTAGTTTACGAATGAAAAACTTATATGAAACATTAACCTAAAGGTCTTCTTTTATAGACATAAGAAGCCTTGTACAATAATCTACGTATCAGTTATTCTAGGTAAAGATAAATATAGAAAATACATTGTTGTTCCTATCTTTACTAGAAGTAATCTAGAATACAATAAACGCGTAGAGTATATCTTCCCATCAGTGCTTGTCTTCAATGTATCAACGCTTGACTTTATTTTGTCAACGCCTGTCAGCGTTTGTTTTACTCCTGTCAACGCTTGATCTACTCTTGTCAGCGCTCAAGTGATCTGACCATAATTTATTCCCAACAATCCTCCCCTAAACTTGATATCCACTCTTATGATCAAGTTTCTGAATAAACATTAAGGACTAGGAGGAATCTTACAAACCTTCTCATATTGGTAATAAATAAATCTGATCAAGTGTTTTGCTACATCACTTGAATAATCAATATCCAGCTGAGTGTTCTTCATCTTCTCCAAGATATCCTTGGATATGAAATACTGACCATCCACAAGTAGATACTTAGCAAACTTTGTAGAACTCAAATGGTAAACACCAGCAGCTGAATATAATCTCCATTGAAGACCACTGAGGTCATCTTCAAGATCCTTCCAAATTGCATGATCCTCATCTTTTGGTCCACACATTCTCTTGAATGTGGACCATAGTTTTATTCCATTAGCTGAAGTTGGAGCTTCAGCCTCATACTTGGTCTCTAGCAACCTCCATAGGTCTACCAATTCTTCTCTATCACTACTTGCAAACAAAGAATATGAGTGGTAAAAGTGTGTACCTCTTTGCCATACCTGCCAATTTTCCAAAACCCACATTCATCTTCTTCATAGCTCACAATTGGGTTTCTGGAATCTAGTGGTAACACTTGCACCATATCTGAAGCTTCTAATGGTGAGAGCTTGAGGCTCTTTCTTATAACAGCTTCACTTGGATATAGTGGATCCATATCTTTGGAAAACTCAAGAGAAACTCCCTTTTTCACTGGTCTGGGAACAAACATTGCTTTCTTGAGCTCCATTTCTTCTGCAAGTTCTTCTTTCCTTTCATTAGAAAGATGTCTTAGAGTGTTTACTTCCTGCACTCTAACCTAGATGTGATAAGCTTTGCATTCCAACTCATCAAATGTCAATGCCTTAAATTTCTGATATGTCCATCCTACTCCATGACATCTGAGCAACATGCAGTATAGCTCCCTTCTATCCCTTTTCAACTCTGAGAATATATTGCTTGCCTTGTGTTTCATAATAACCTGGCAGTCTTTTTGTACTATGAGGAGAATCTCCAAACGCCATATCTGATCTGAAATGGTCAAGTGTGGATTCTCCATACATCTTTCTTCCCAAGCATGATACATTTGAACCACCTCTGGCATATCAAAGTTAACCTGTAATTTCAACTCTCTTAATTTCTCCTTGGCCAATTCATCTCCATACTCAAGTCTCTCTGGCTGTTCTATGATCATAACACTTGAGTCTGAGCTAGCTTCATCACTTCCTTCTTTCTCTTCTGAAGTGAAAACAAATGGTGACTCTTTCACCTCCTTTCTATCTTGTTCCATGATTTGTGCAGCCAACCTTCTATCAAACTCAACTTGAGCTGCATTCTTTGGAACAATCTCTTCTACCATAATACCCTTACCCTTATCTAATGGATCAATTGTTGGTAAGGTAGATGGTGATACCTGTGAAGAAAACTCCTTGATGATGGATGATGACTGGGATACATCACCCTCATGTGCAGGTCTGTCAACGCCCAATTTTGTTGTGTCAGCGCCCAAAATATTTCTGTCAGCGTCCAAATTATCCTTGTCAATGCCCAAATTTCCTGCCTCAGTGCCTTTTGCAATTTCCTCCAACATGGCTGTAAATCATAAATTTAAGTTTGTAGGAGAGACTAAGGACGTATCAAAACCTGTTTGTTTCTTCAAACTTGTAAGGGCCTCAGCAACATCCAAAGATTGACCATTATGGCTGCCCTTATCACTCACATTTATTGGATCTTCCTCCCCTTTGGAAGATTCCTCCATCCCTCTCCTTGCACTTGCAGTCTCCAAAACAACAATCCTCTCCCTCAAATGCTTGAGTTCAAGGCCTTGTGAGCTGACAACTTGTACCAAGTCTGCATTTTGCTTTTGCAAGCTCATGCAGACTGCCGTCAATTCAATTAGGGTCATTGGTTCCAATCTGCGCTCCTCTAAAATGGGGATTTGACCTCCCAAGTCAGATTCATTGGGCATGGATGAGGACATAATGATGGTGGGACTGCCTTGGTCAGCTTCTAAGCCAGAACCAATAGTCCCAGCCTCATCCATAGCACCAGCCACACTTGTGGTGGTGGTTCTCTCTACTACATGGCTAGGACCACCAGAGGAGAACACTCTTGTAGTCCTTTGGCGTTTCATCAACCTATATTCAGGGGGTGTAGAAGATGATGTGGATTGGGTGGATGTGGGTTGGTTAAGGGGTGTTTGGGTTTGTGAAGGTTGCGTGTCAACGTTGGAAATAGGCACATCAACGCCAACATTGAACGTGTCAGCGTTGAAAGGTTCTTGGTCAATTTTCATATGTTCAGGAGAAGGTAATGGTTCAGGTATTGGGTCAATTTGGGGTTGAGGGTCTGGTTGGGGTTGTGCTGCTGCAATGATAGCAAGCATAGCTTGGGTTAAGGGTAGGTCACGATGGGGGGGGGGGTGAGTTCATCTTCATAAAAATAGCTTTCTTTTGCACAGGGATCTCATAAAAATCATTATGATCCCTTGTGCAGTATCCTTGAACATCAAAAACCATTTGCAAAAATCGGGGATAAGCTAAAGTCATTTTATTCCCCTTATTTTTACACATGCCCTCAAAAATCATTTTAGAATAATTAAATTGTTGCCCAGTTGCAATGCATACAATAGCACTTGCAATAGACCTATTGATCTCATTGTGTGCAGTGCATTTGGGACTCAAACATTATAGGAGGACATGTATGAGGTACTTCCAGGCTGGGGGAAACTCCTGTTTATGATATTTGTTTAAAGTTCCTTCATCAAGAAAAGGATAACCCAAAGCCCTTAGTCCCTGTTCTATTTCTTTAATGGGAAGGGTGGCTATACCATCAACATCATCAAGATGCAAGGCTTGGCGTACCAAAGCCTCAGTAACCACCCAAGGTCTCCCATGAATAATAGAAGTTAATGTAGTCACTCTATTAACTGTTGAGGAACTAACAGTGTTCCAAAACTGTTTAATATGTGTGACTGGAATGAGTGGTGCATGAGAAAGAGCATACCTGAGGGGGGATGCGTTCAAATACGCCACCATTTGTGTATATTGGGGAAACAGACTATCATCAGCTTCAAGATACGCGATCATGTTGTGTTGGCTTCTGAATCCCAATTCCAATTCTGATGGTTTAAACTTTGGTGCCATTGTTGAAAGCTGTTAAAATTGATTGATGAAGATGAAGTTGATAAGAGAAAAATTGTGTTAGACAAGAAGTATAGATACCCTGTTTAAAAAAAGGAGCCAAATTTATAGGAGAAGAAAATGCATGTGATTGGCCCAAAAATAGGCAAGTATTTTCAAAATGTAATCATGAAAATATTGAAAAATAATAAGTTTATCTCATGCATTAAATGAAAAGTAACAAATCCCAAAATTACGGCCTAAAAATATGTCAAAAAGTAACAACTGGGTAGGACCCATTGAGTGTCAACGGTCAAAAATAACCTATCAACGCCCAACAGCTATAATCTTGTCAACGTTTGCCAATAGCCATGTCAGCGTCTAAATTGGTCTCAACAACGCTTGGAAATATACTTGTCAGCGTCCAAAAATAAAAATGTTTAAAAATGAAAAATGACCTTAACAAAGTAATTTATCCTAGAGAAGATAACCAAAAAGCTGATAATTATTATAGGGCGGCAAGCACTGTCCAGTTATGCACACTTGCTTATGCAAGATAGACATAACAGTCCTCTAGTGTCTCTTGCTAACCAAAACTCTTAACAACCAAGTTACCTTATAAAATTCCTTGTTACTCCCAGGTAAATTCCATAACAAAATTATTCCCAAGTCTCCCAACAGACCACAACCAATCCTAGGCCAAAAATGTCTTGGCAGCATGCATAGTATATCAACTTTGCATGCTACAGTGCCTAATGATTTAGTAAAACTAACTCATACTCACCTGTGGACACAATCTAGAATTGTGATAAGAGTACCATATGGATACCCAAACATCCTAAAGGTTCCTAAAACCT
This sequence comes from Glebionis coronaria, assembly GCA_025667525.1. Classification (NCBI taxonomy): domain Eukaryota; kingdom Viridiplantae; phylum Streptophyta; class Magnoliopsida; order Asterales; family Asteraceae; genus Glebionis; species Glebionis coronaria. Next base: position 645,428,369 of record CM046877.1, read on the forward strand.
CCCCTTAAACTATGATACATAAGTTGCTAAAAACATGCATGAACATAAAAATTTATGTCAAGATAGGAATTAAAAATTCCAACCATCATCCATAAATAAAAACTTGTCCAAATTCTTCTCCATTGATCCATAAGCAACTCTGTATCCAATGGTATACTGCTAACACCATCTGCACATTTAGATTAAAAACGACAAAACTAACATTGTTGCTGACAACGCCCCGATAACACATGACAGCGTTGAGGGAAGCTTTGTCAGCGTTAGACAATTATATTGCTGACAACGTTACAAAAACACTTATCAGCGTTCAAGCAACCTTTTTTAGTGTTAGAAAAATATAGTGGAAAATCTAAATCATCAATAAGACTAATAACAATGCATCATCCTGTACATACTTTTACAAAAAGACTCCAAAACACATATTATGTGAGATTGATCATTCCAATACTTGTTACCAAGTATTGAAACCTCCCAACATCAAAAGGTTTAGTTAGTAAATCTGACACATTTTCCTCAGTGTCAACCCTATCTGGTTGTATTAAACCTTTTTCAAAACAATCTCTTATAAAATGGTGTCTAATTTCTATGTGTTTAGTTTTAGAATGATGTACAGGATTCTTAATGATGCATAAAGTACTGTTATTGTCAACAAATATCTTGGTATGCATGAAATTATACCCATAGTCCAACAGCTGGTTCTGAATCCACAAAACTTGTCCATAACAAGCAGCTACAGCCACATACTCAGCTTCAGTTGTAGAATTAGCTACCACTGTTTGTTTCTTGCATTGCCAAGATATCAACCTGCTCCCAAGAAACTGACATCCACCAGTTGTGGATTTCCTATCAAATTTATCACCTCCATAATCACTATCTGAATATGCAATCAGCTCCAATGGTGAATCCTTTGGGTACCACAAACCAAGACTAGGATAGCATCTTATGTACCTAAAGATCCTCTTCACAGCATAAAGGTGACATTCTTTGGGAGTCACTTGATGACGTGCACAAGCACACACAACAAACATGATGTCAGGTCTGGAGGCTGTAAGATACATCAAGGATCCAATCATGGATCTATAGTGCCTGACATCAACATCTTTCCCATCTCCAATCTTTCCCCAAGGGTGTTCTCTATCCATAGGAGTTGTAGCCCTCTTTTCATGTGGAGAAAAGCCAAACTTCTTCAAGATCTCAGCCACATATTTATCCTGGGAGATGAAGATACCATCTTCTTTCTGCTGAACTTGTAAACCAAGAAAGAAGTTCATCTCCCCCATAACACTCATCTTGAATTTGTCTGTCATCAGCTTGGAGAAATCCTCACTCATCTTTGGATCAGTAGACCCAAAAATGATGTCATCAACATAGACCTGGACAAGCAACACATCCTTGCCTTTCTTCTTTGTAAATAGTGTCTGATCTATGGTGCCCCTCTTGAATCCATTGTCCACTAAATAAGTAGACAAAGTACCATACCATGCTCTAGGGGCTTGATGAAGTCCATACATAGCCTTTTTGACTCTATACACCTTGTCTGGATTCTTTGGATCCTCAAAACCAAGAGGCTGCATCACATATACTTCCTCAACAATTGTTCCATAGAGGAAGGCACTATTGACATCCATTTGATAGACAGTGAAGCCCATGCAGGATGCATAGGCTAAAAAGATCCTAATAGCTTCAATCCTTGCAACTGGTGCAAAGACTTCCTCATAGTCTATCCCCTCCTCTTGTGTATATCCCTGAGCCACTAACCTTGCCTTGTTTCTGACCACAATGCCTCTTTCATCTCTCTTGTTCCATAGAACCCATCTTGTCCCTATAGGTCTGACATATCTGGGACAATCAACCAGCTCCCAAACATCCTGAATTGCAAATTGGTGAAGCTCATCCTGCATTGCTTCCACCCAACTTGGTTCTTTGAGAGCATAAAATATCTTCTTGGGTTCCTGTTGTGACAGAAAACAGGCAAACAAACATGCTTGCACAAGAGGGGTATCAACCTTCTTGAGTATATTGGCAATAAACCCACCAAGACCTTGATGAGATCTTCTAGTCTGAACTGGAGTATTAACATTACCAATGATTTGAGAAGGAGGATGATTCTTCATGACTGAAGTAAGTACTCCTCCCTCAAAAAGTCTGGTATCTTCAACTTCATTCTCCATGTTGCCAATATCTTCTTCATCAGACTCTCTTACATCAACATAGGGATGACCTTCTTCATATAAACTGGAAGGTTCACCTTGTTCAAAAGTGGAAGAGAAAAGATGTGCAAAAGTGTTGTCAACGCCTGAATCTTGGTTGTCAGCGCTTGGGCTAACAACGCTTGAACTGTTGTTGTCAACGTCTGAGTCATCAACGTCTGAATTGGTCTTGTCAGCGCTAGATTTGCCTTTGTCAGCGCCTGAAGGACCATGCATGTTTGTATCTGGTGGTACTTGGGGGCCACCATTATCTTTACCAGCAGCAGCAGCAGCAAAAGCATCTGTCCAATTGGGAATTGTAACATATTCTTGGATAAGAGATGACTTTTCTGCTTGTGATCCAACCTTGTCATGAACCTGTGTACCTGAAACATCAACAATTTGTTCCTCCACAACATTTGAAGTTACCTTCACAATGTCTGGATTAGTGACGGGCATATAATGTAATGTTCTAGATAAAGGTTCCAAGTCAAACAATCAATTAGGACCACTTTCAGGATCACTAGGTTTATTTTCTAAAAACCTAACATGTACTCTTTCAAGTATACGTTTTTCTTCTTTAAGATAAACCCTATATCCCTTGCTCTGCACTGAATACCCCATGAAGTAGCCTTCATCACCTTTTGCACTTAATTTACCTAAGGCATCACTAGTGTCTAAAACTACTACATGACAACCAAAAGGTCTGAGAAAACCAACATTAGGTTTTCTTCCCCAAAGTAACTCATAAGGTGTTTTTGTTCTGAATTTTGTTAACCAATGCTCTATTTTGAACATAACAAGCTGTATTAACAGCCTCAGCCCAAAAGGCTATAGGAAAATGAGCATCAACCAACATGGTTCTGGCTGCTTCAATTAGGGTTCTATTTTTCCTCTCAGCAACCCCATTTTGCTGTGAGGTTCTTGCAATACTAAATTGCCTAGTAATTCCTTTCCTGGCACAGAAATCATCTAGCTTCTTATTCCTAAATTCTCCACCATTATCACTCCTAAGCATTTTAACTTAATTGCCAGTCTTTTTCTCAATCTGAGTGATAAAATCAATTAGAATATCAGCTGTGTCACTCTTCATAGCTAGAAAGAATGTCCAACTAAACCTAGAAAAGTCATCTGTGATAACAAAGCAATATGACTTACCATTCAAACTTTCTATATTGGTTGGACCAAAGAGGTCCATATGAAGCAAATGAAGAGGTCTAGTACTAGAGTGCACCTGTTTGGACTTGAATGAGACCTTGTGCTGCTTGCCTTTAAGACATGCAACACAAGAGTGGTCATTGTGGAAGGCCTTCTCAAGCAAACCATCAACCAAGCCAAGTCTCACAAGCCTATTTATATTTTTAAAATTTATGTGCTCTAGTCTCTTGTGCCACAAATTACTCTCATCTACTGAAGCTTTAGCATAAAAACAAGACATATTGTTATTAATTCTAATCCCATTCAGATTCACATTGTATATGTGTTAACTCGGATTTTACCTAGTTTAAAAATTAAGTTCGTTGTGTTGGTCTAATCGAATTGATCTTGGTTAACTATGTGACTCTATTGTTCTTTGGTGAAACAAAAGTGTGTCGTTGTAGTATTAAAAGTGCAAAACTTAAAAGTAAAAGGGCAATTAAAGTAAATCTAAAACTAATTTAAAGTAAGTGCAAGTATTTAAAACGTGACTAAAATAAAAGGGCACTAAACGTAAATGACGCAAACTTAAAGCTATCTAAGGCAAACTTAAAACGTAACTAAATCTTAAACTAAGGCAAGGCTAAAATAAGGCTAAGGCAAATAAACTTAAAGTGCGAGTAATGAATAAGGCGGGAAAAATAAAGCTTGAAATTAAAAATTAAAAACATAAACTAAAAAGAACCTGAATACAGCTCATTTGGAATAATCCTTCGTTCGGAACAATCACTCATCCGGAATGTCACCTTCGTTTGGAATGATTTTTCTTCGCTCGGAATATTACCAAAATCCTTGATCCGGAACAAATTGATCTGAATATGTCACTTATCCAAAACAATCCTTCGTTCGGAACTTTGCTGCTTCAGAACTTCTTGAAAGAAATCCTTGATTCGGAAGTCTTGGTTCGGAAGATGTTGATTCGGAACTCTTCCGTATGAATTGCTTGATTCGGAAGTTTTTGAGTTCCGAATGAACCACTCTTGAGTCGGAACTCCTTATGCCAAATCCTTGACTCGGAACTTTTGGTTCGTTCGGAAGTTTCTTGATTCGGAAGACTTTTTGATGTTCCGAATGAAGCCCTCTGGTTTGGAACTTTTGCTCGTTCGGAAGTTTTGATCCTGAACTTCTTGATTCGGAAGACTTCCGAATGAAGTACTTGGTTCGGAACTTTTTGATGTTCCAAATAAGTTGCTTGATTCGGAAGTTTTTGCTTAACCCTTGATCCGGAATATTCGTTCGGAAGTCCTTGACTCGGAACTTTTGGTGTTGATCCGGAACTCTTCCGAATGAAACCTCTTGATCCGGAACTTCTTGGATCGGAAGACTTCTGAATGAACAAGAGTTGGTTCGGAACTTTCCTAGAAAAGATCAGTCACAGAAAAACAAACACCCCCGAAGAACAAGGAAATACAGTAACACGAATCTAACCACAATAATCCAAATCAAACAAAAGATTTAACCAAACTAATAACAAAACAATAAATAATCATAAACAAACAATCTATATCAATAAAACTAACAAATCTAACCACAATAATCAAAACCCACTTTGATCAAAATAAGAACATGAACATGAACACAAAAATAAACATAAAAATCAAAGATTAAGAAAGGTAGATAAGATATTAACAAGATAAAATAAAGATTGACAAGAATTAAATGGAAACTTACTTGAAATTAAAGGAATTTAAGGTGCAAGACAAGGTATTTAAATTTGACAAGTATTTAAATGACATGAATTTAAAGGTGCAAGGTAAATAAATGGTGGAAGACTAATTGTCACACTTAGCCAACACATGAAAAGTAATTAAGACTAATCTATATATAGGGGAGGATTAGGAAGCTTCCTCCCCTCCTTCCTTTCTTCTTAATTGCGTCATTAGGTCCTTAAGCCTTTAATCTTCATTAATTGCACCATTAGTCCTTTATTCTTCTAATCTTCTTTAAACTTGGACTCTAATGACTTGTGGCTCGGGATTTCTTTGAACTCGTCTTTTAATTCTTCAATAAAGTAGACTTGAGTTCTTCGGCTTTAAGTAAACTTCCATCTTTCGACTTTTTCTTCGATAAATCTTCAGAATTGGTCTTGGACTTCCGTTCTTTTTGCACTCTTGACTTCTCGACTCCGTCTTTCATCTTTTTCTTCAATAAAAGCCCGTAAATGCCCGTGTTTTCTCCACTTTTCACCTTTTCGTCCTAAATCACAACAAAAACACAAACCACACATAATTCCGACACAAAAGACATAAAATACACGTTTAGGCTCGGTTATTATTGTAATTAAGTGGTAGAAAGGATGGGTGTTTACACACCTATCAAATCCCCTACACTTGACCATTGCAATGTCCTCATGCAATGCATTAGTTACAAAGCACGTTTACATTTTTCATCACAATCAATCCATAATGGCCTTTATTAAAGAGATAGAAAATTAAAAACATACAAAGTAAAGAAATCAAAAACATACCTTGGGTTTGGGAAATGTCATGAATAATCATCATCCTCAAGTTTTCACTTTCTCCAAACCAAGCTTAGAAACAAGATCATTGTTATTATAAGTTAGTAAACTAACACGAACTCATGTGGGCCAATTATTCACTTAGACTCCCTTATTCCTATTGGTATCTCTTATATTTTATTGTTGTCTTGAATGATCACGAGGATGCATTGTTGACTTATTTCGATAGTTTATTAAGCCGAAAATAAAGTGAACGATTTAATCAATAGTTAGCTAAAGGACAAAATCTTTTAAAACTGCTTCTCGGGACCTCATAAATGTGACAACCGTGGTTTTAAGGTTCGTCACTTGGTCTTACTTTTAGGTTATTTTATGTGTGACTACTTGATTTTTGTGCTTACGTGTTTATTTTGTGTGAACGAGGTTGGTGTGATTATCGTTTATGAGTATAGAGTACTCATAAGTAAATCGAGGAACGGTTAATTCATGTTCATGAGATCACAATTAGTGACTATGAAATGAAATGGTGATATTTTGATGGTTACGTATACGTATAAGTATTATAGTAATAGTGTATTTTTTTTAGGATTTACGGTTTAGCATTTAGAGGTCTCGGAAGAGGTAATTAGTCATATGAATATTTTTCGGGATGGTTTTAAGTCATTTAGGACTTAAATATAAAGTTTATTTCAAAATTTGAGATTTTTTATAAAAGTGTATATTTTACGACTTTTACGGTAAAACGCGTAAATTTGACTAGTTTTACGGTTTTGAGGTTTTGGGAGCTTTAGGAACTGAAATAAATTAAGGTAAATTAAGGTAATATTATTAATACATATATTAATAATAAAAATAAATAAAAAACGAATTTTGAGGGGTATGGTCGGTTTAAAAAAAAAGAAAGAAAAAGGAAAAAAAGGAAAAAAGGAAACAAGTGTTATACTTGGACAATGATTGTTTTGCTATATAAGAAACCCCCACACTTATACCAAACGAATTATATTCATTCCCTGGAGTTTATAGTCGACTTATAGAAGAGAAAAATTAGGGTTCTTCATAAAATTAGGGTTTTCTCTTCTTCCATTAATTTAAAGGTAAATCTTCAAAACCCTTTTCATATTAAATTGTTTTTATGTTTAATTAATCATTCTTATGATGGATTAGGGTTAGGTTTTATATAAAATCAGTAAATTAATGATGTTATAATCATAATATAATGATCATATAATCTAGGGCTTGTATTAGATGGGGTTATGGGTAATTAATTAGTTCAACTTATTTAAACCCGTTTTTAAAAACTGGGCAGATTTTGAGTCAATTGTTTTGATCATATCGGGAGTTCTATAAACTCTTATTTTACGATCCAAGTACCCCTGGAAAGATATTTGAAGTGGCTTTCCAATGCAAGAAACGAGAACTATATTGGAGGTCGGGAAGTGGGTCAAAAACAGGTTACAACAGTCGGAGGTCAAAACAGTTTTGAATTCAGCCTGTTTTCTTTTTAAGTTTTGGGTTGTTTGGGGTACTTAGGGTTGCATTGGGATCTTCTCACGAACGTGAGAGATGGTTTATATATTGTAGTAAGTATCTGCACTTGGGCTAAGGTTGTGGTTTAGGGTAAGAACCCTTAATTGTAACAAACTTTTAGTATGTTTAAAATCAGGAAATCTGGAATGACAAAATTATATATATATATATATCGGGGCCTTAACAGTAGCTTTAAGGTTAGGGCAAGTGGGAGGTATTAGCTAACATATGTAAGGGTATGAATATTCCTTTTACAGAAACCATGGGTATATTTAAGTGGACGTTTGACTTAAAGTGTTGAGACCTAAAACTGGGACTGTTTTGTGTAAAATTATGAACGGGATAGCTATTAAACTTAACCAAGTTAGGGACTTGTTAAGGAAGGGTAATGGGGTGATTAGAACTTAATAATGAGGTAATTATATGGGAATAGGCTAGATGTCCATCATAGGTTGATGAGCCATCTTGGTGGTTGGTTCGGGTATTGATTGTGTGTTTTTGGTTTGTTAGCTCGTTGCTAAGTGCGAGGACTTGTGAAGAAGCAATCAGGTGAGTTTCATAGTCCCATGTTTACAATTGATTTTGACTTCCAGATGGGATGGAAGAGACACTGTGTTGTGTTATTTATAAATTGTTGCTGTGAATGTTTTTATCGTTGTGATGGACTTGTGTGTACATTATGTGATTAACTGCTATGTGATTCTTGATTGTGTATGATTTGGATCGGGGGACACGTGCCGTCTAAGTTCTTGTGGTTTGACAAGGTAGTGGCCTTGTGGTTTGACAAGGTAGTGGCCTTGTGGTTTGACAAGGTAGTGGCCTTGTTGTTTGGCAACGTAGGAGCCTTGGATTTTGGTTTGGTATGATTAATCTTGAATGTTAGTTGTTAATGCATATTTGTAACACATTGTCCATATGTTCTTTTGTTGATGGTGGTTATTCAGAGCTTATAACTGTTTTGGCTTTGGAGTCTAAACCTATGACTCTCACGAACTTTATGTTGACGTGTTTTAGTGTCTCTTTCAGGTGAGAATGTGGTTAAGCTTGAGGATAGAAGTGGCTAGACTTGGATGCCTTAGGATTGCATATAGAAGGAGATCCCCGTTCCTTCTTAGTTTACCTTTATGTTTATTTTTGAATTAGTGATACTGTTGGCACCTATATGTTTGTTTTGTTTATGTTTATTGTTTGTCTTGGGTAAGTGGTAGGACTGTTACCTACTTACCTAGACTCCTGCATTGTTGAGATATTGTCATGACATTTGTGTCGCCATTTATGACATTATATTTGCATTTTAGTCTTCTCTATAGAGACACCATTTGTTGTGATGATATCCATACGTCGCGCCCCATATTCCGCCATTGGTGGGGTGTGACAGAATGGTATCAGAGACAGGTTATAGAGAATTAGGTTGCCTTGTCGCGTAGCCTAGTCTATAGCTTAAGGGTCCCTGCATATAGGCGTCATAGGAGTATGTGTGCATTTTATTATAATTGATGTGTTTGAATGTTATTTATTGTGATGTTTTGACTGGTATGAATTGAACCATAGTAAATTCATACTTAGCCACATGTTATTTTCTTTTCGAGTTGTGAGTAGTGCGGGTTTAACCATGATCGTCCACGCTAGTCATTGTCGTATTTTACTTATAATGTACATTATAGTACATATTTTGGTACATAGTAGTTTCTATCTTTTGTTGGGTTATTTTATGTACCTGAGGGGTATTATTTTCTTTTGATGTTTAAGTCATGTTCCCTAAGAATCATGTGGTAGTTCGAGTTATTAGGAGTAGGTGAATATGAAGGACCTTATGCTATTTCCACTCTTATGGGCGACATGACTTATAACTGATTATGTTTTCGTTTTAGATTTAGTCTAGGCTATTTTAGCTAGACTATGGATTTCTGTATTCCAAGAGTTTTATTATGTTATTTTATAGATGGAGTTTTGGACCTTATTGGTTATGTGGTTATGAGCTTATGTGAGTAGATAGATTTATGTGTTATATGTTGTATTGATTCTTATAAGTGTCATCATAGGAGGGAGTGCATTGGGGAAAGGGTAATTGTATAAGTATGGTGGCCAACATAGTTATACAAGTACCACAACTTCAATGGGTTCTCAAGTATGATTGCATGAAAGAGGATTAGTACATGCTTGTATATGGTGAGATGTAGATATTGGGTATACGTATAATATATGGGTTTATGTAACGGCTGCCTACGATATGGCTATTTTTATTAGGTTGTTATATGTTTTGGGTTATAGTTGTGTTGTGTGATTTTGGGGTCACACGATATGGTTTGGTTTTGGAGGTGGGTTTTATGCTTTGTTATGGCACGGTGAGATGGTGATTACTCGTGTGAAAAAACGAGTGTATGACGTGATTGGTTGATTCGACATGTATGGTAACGAGTATGTTTTGGGTGATATAATAGGTATATATGCGGATGTATATATACTACTATGTGTTAAGTTATGGTATATGGTCGTTCACTAGTTATTATAACTTGAACGTACCTTGTGTTTGTTCGTGTTTTATGGTGCTGGAGTTGATGGAGTTTCAACAACGTTTCGATTTTTTTTGAACTGTGTCTTGTAGCGTATTCTTTGAGTTCATATTTCACGTGTACGTTTTAAAATTTTTTCTGGGTTTTAAGTCCGTTGAAATAAATGGAGATTTCTTTTGGGATAATGAAATCTTTTGGGTTGAGTCTTACATTTCTTTTGGTTGGTATATGGAAAAAGGGGGGACTTGGAAATCTACTATAGAGTTAGATAGTTGGTTGTATTCGGTAAAATAAGGGTAAGGTGTTGGAGTCATGTTTGAAACAAGATGTAACATAAGTTTTTTTTTTATCAACACTTACTTATATCAAATTCTAAAAGACTTTCTTTAAAATAAAGCGAAGTAAAATTTCTTTCTACTTACATAGTTTATATAATCGGATTTAACCGATTCATGGCATTTATAGTTATTGATACAAGGTTAAAAGGAGTTTATGAATATTTCACATACAATTATATCTTTCATTGAAAAGGATTGCATTGATCACTAAGTCTATTCTTTAGTTTTTAAAACAACTAGCATAAAATTGTTTTGGTCATAACTTGTTCGTTTTTAGAGCTTTTTCAGTGATTCAAAAGCCAAAAACTATGTACTCGGAACGTACTTTTCAAATATTCAGAATGTATAGTCATGGGAGGTCAGTGGACTGGTCGGAATTGTTGTACAAGTGTCGGGTTCAAGGTTGAGTTTGAATAGTAGTTTTATTTTTTTATGATTTGGGATGCACGGGATACCTAGTCTTTGAGTTGAGTTTTGAGATCGTCTAGAAGGTTGTTTGTAGATGGTTTGAGTCACATAGATGTGGGGAGGTAAGGAAAAAAAAAATTTAAAAAAAATATATATATATTCTTTTGGAAAGTCGATCTTTGCACGGTTTAAATAATATATGGCGGGGCGTAATATGTTTTGGTTGCCATTGGGTGTTTCTTGGATTATTTTTCGTTGTCATGGGTCATTTGGAAATTGATACATGTTTTGGGTTTGAGTTTTCTGTGGAGTCTCGTGGTTTTTTTATTTGTTTTAATTGGTGCACGTGAAATGTCGTTAGTTATCCGTGGGTTTAATTCGTCGATCGTATCTGGTGTATTCAGGATGTAGTTTTGGTTTTGTAGGGTTTAGGAGCGTTGAGGTAGAACCATGAATAGAGCAAGTAGGATAAGTGAGAGGAGTTGTAGTTAGTGTCATCCAAGGCAAATCGTTGATGGAGTGAATTAAGAACAAGAGCTGTTAGAAATTGCAAGGAATTTATTCGTATTGCCGCTAAGAGAGGGTGTGAGGAGGACATAGTTGAAATTGCTAAGGATGTTGTATGAACGCTTTGGGTTTACGGTTATGCATTTGGCTTCGCCAAAGCACTAGCGGTTTTCATGGAGTCAATGAATCGAGTGTGCATGAACGTCTATGAACAAGTTGTCATCGGGAGCATCGACGACATCTTGATCTACTCAAATCTTAGAAGGAGGATGAGGCGAATTATGTGTTGGTTTTGGAGTTGTTAGTAAAGGGAATGAAACGTGAGATTTTCAAGTGTGAGTTTTGGATTTAGTTTGCCAGGACTAGTAGTCAGAGATGATGGCATATCGTGGAACCAGCAAGGGGCGAAGTGAGGAAGGACGAGGAAGCATTTTGGAGGCTGAAGAGGTGGATTGGATGATGAGCAGATCTTGGCATTATCGGAAGGACGGGATGAATTCGCGAAGCATGACGATACGTGGAGCAGGGATTTGGACGCGTACGAGGACGACAAAGAAAGGCGATCGCTTAAACGTTGCAGGAACTGAAGATTTGGAAGAACTGGATAGACTTAGTTAGTGGAGCTGGACTGTTATATATGCCTAGAATCCTAGAGGCATTTGGTGTACGAGACGTGGAGAATGATCTATACGGATCATGAACGTCTCCAACACACATTCAATCATCTTGATTGAACATTTGGCAAAGGTGATGGGTGGAGTTAATTGATGAAAGAAAATTGCAAGGCCATGTACCATCTGGGAAAGGCAAGCATGGTCGATGAGACATGGAAAAAGAAGGATGAGGTGAAGCTGAGACGAACTTGAACTATAGGGATGATGTATTAGAGTGGTTTGGATGAAGGATGTGGGTTGCACGAGTTGAGTTGTGTAAAGCAGTGAACGCGTCAACATTTATGTTGCGTGGCTTGGACAATCGTAAGGAGGAAAGGGACGTAGACTATACTTCCTACATGGATAGGAGTAGTTTAGAAAGGGCGATGTAAGGACGAAGTTGGTGGAAGGGATACATAATGCGGTGGGGGATTAAGTACGATGAGAGTTGGGTGATAGTCGATAGACTGACTAATTCATCACCTATTTCAAGAGGAATAAGAAGTCACGTAGTTGGGAAGTTGGAAGAATTAATGGATATGTGAAAGACCATCATAGGTCACTTTGTAAGAAAATTGGAATTTAAAGTAGTTTGGGATACGGACTGAAGGGAGTTGATGAACATAATTGGACATGGGTGATTGATTTAGAGGTAGTTTGGAAACTCGTTAGCGATGGCTGAGTTTTCATATAATGATAGTTATCGTACTAGAAGTCGATAAATGCAATTTGAGGAACAATATGAAAGGATAGGGTGAGTTGTCCTCATTGTGGACTAGAATTGGTAAAAGAGGCTACTAATGTGGTAATGGTGTTTGTGGACAGAATGAGAGCAACACGGGATGCTATATAGAAAAGGAGGAAACCACTAGATTTAGTGACAAAGTTATGTATGGAGTTTCACCCATAGTAACGGGTGGTATGATTTGGAAAGATGCAAGTGTTGATGTAGAGTTTTGTAGTTCCATTTATTATCTCTGGGAAGATCAGACCATTAGCTTATGAGCATAGAATTACCTGGGGGAAATGAGTTGTATACATGATACATTTCATGTATTGGGGTTGGTAAATATTGTTTGAGGATGCATATTTGCATGTCCGGTTATTCGAGTTTTGTGCTAATAAGGGTCTTTGTTTTATCGAAGAGTCATTTGCGAGATTTATTGACTGTGAGGTCAAGAGTTTGGCAATGGGTTTAATTATTTTTGGTTTGTACATGTGGTATCTTGAAACTTGAACTGAAGTTCACGTGGAAATGAGAGGAGTTCATTTAGAACAAGTATCCTCGTGTGATTTGTTGTCTGTGTGTTGATCCTAAGGAGTAAATCTCGGGACGAGATTTCTATTAGGAGGGAGTGATGTGACAACCGTGGTTTGAGGTTCGTCACTTGGTCTTACTTTTAGGTTATTTTATGTGTGACTACTTGATTTTTGTGCTTACGTGTTTATTTTGTGTGAACGAGGTTGGTGTGATTATCGTTTATGAGTATAGAGTACTCATAAATAAATCGAGGAACGGTTAATTCATGTTCATGAGATCACAATTAGTGACTATGAAATTAAATGGTGATATTTTGGTGGTTACGTATACGTATAAGTATTATAGTAATAGTGTATTTTTTTTAGGATTTACGGTTTAGCATTTAGAGGTCTCGGAAGAGGTAATTAGTCATATGAATATTTTTCGGGATGGTTTTAAGTCATTTAGGACTTAAATATAAAGTTTATTTCAAAATTTGAGATTTTTTATAAAAGTGTATATTTTACGACTTTTACGGTAAAACGCGTAAATTTGACTAGTTTTACGGTTTTGAGGTTTTGGGAGCTTTAGGAGCTGAAATAAATTAAGGTAAATTAAGGTAATATTATTAATACATATATTAATAATAAAAATAAATAAAAAACGAATTTTGAGGGGTATGGTCGGTTTAAAAAAAAAGAAAGAAAAAGGAAAAAAAGGAAAAAAGGAAACAAGTGTTATACTTGGACAAGGATTGTTTTGCTATATAAGAAACCCCCAAACTTATACTAAATGAATTATATTGATTCCCTGGAGTTTATAGTCGACTTATAGAAGAGAAAAATTAGGGTTCTTCATAAAATTTGGGTTTTCTCTTCTTCCATTAATTTAAAGGTAAATCTTCAAAACCCTTTTCATATTAAATTGTTTTTATGTTTAGTTAATCATTCTTATGATGGATTAGGGTTAGGTTTTATATAAAATCAGTAAATTAATGATGTTATAATCATAATATGATGAACATATAATCTAGGGCTTGTATTAGATGGGGTTATGGGTAATTAATTAGTTCAACTTATTTAAACCCGTTTTTAAAAACTGGGCAGATTTTGAGTCAATTGTTTTGATCATATCGGGAGTTCTATAAACTCTTATTTTACGATCCAAGTACCCCTGGAAAGATATTTGAAGTGGCTTTCCAATGCAAGAAACGAGAACTATATTGGAGGTCGGGAAGTGGGTCAAAAACAGGTTACAACAGTCGGAGGTCAAAACAGTTTTGAATTCAGCCTGTTTTCTTTTTAAGTTTTGGGTTGTTTGGGGTACTTAGGGTTGCATTGGGATCTTCTCACGAACGTGAGAGATGGTTTATATATTGTAGTAAGTATCTGCACTTGGGCTAAGGTTGTGGTTTAGGGTAAGAACCCTTAATTGTAACAAACTTTTAGTATGTTTAAAATCAGGAAATCTGGAATGACAATAGTATATATATATATATCGGGGCCTTAACAGTAGCTTTAAGGTTAGGGCAAGTGGGAGGTATTATCTAACATATGTAAGGGTATGAATATTCCTTTTACAGAAACCATGGGTATATTTAAGTGGACGTTTGACTTAAAGTTTTGAGACCTAAAACTGGGACTGTTTTGTGTAAAATTATGAACGGGATAGCTATTAAACTTAACCAAGTTAGGGACTTGTTAAGGAAGGGTAATGGGGTGATTAGAACTTAATAATGAAGTAATTATATGGGAATAGGCTAGATGTCCATCATAGGTTGATGAGCCATCTTGGTGGTTGGTTCGGGTATTGATTGTGTGTTTTTGGTTTGTTAGCTCGTTGCTATGTGCGAGGACTTGTGAAGAAGCAATCAGGTGAGTTTCATAGTCCCATGTTTACAATTGATTTTGACTTCCAGATGGTATGGAAGAGACACTGTGTTGAGTTATTTATAAATTGTTGCTGTGAATGTTTTTATGGTTGTGATGGACTTGTGTGTACATTATGTGATTAACTGCCATGTGATTCTTGATTGTGTATGATTTGGATCGGGGGACACGTGCCGTCTAAGTTCTTGTGGTTTGACAAGGTAGTGGCCTTGTGGTTTGACAAGGTAGTGGCCTTGTTGTTTGGCAACGTAGGAGCCTTGGATTTTGGTTTGGTATGATTAATCTTGAATGTTAGTTGTTAATGCATATTTGTAACACATTGTCCATATGTTCTTTTGTTGATGGTGGTTATTCAGAGCTTATAACTGTTTTGGCGTTGGAGTCTAAACCTATGACTCTCACCAACTTTATGTTGACGTGTTTTAGTGTCTCTTTCAGGTGAGAATGTTGTTAAGCTTGAGGATAGAAGTGGCTAGACTTGGATGCCTTAGGATTGCATATAGAAGGAGATCCCCGTTCCTTCTTAGTTTACCTTTATGTTTATTTTTGAATTAGTGATACTGTTGGCACCTATATGTTTGTTTTGTTTATGTTTATTGTTTGTCTTGGGTAAGTGGTAGGACTGTTACCTACTTACCTAGACTCCTGCATTGTTGAGATATTGTCATGACATTTGTGTCGCCATTTATGACATTATATTTGCATTTTAGTCTTCTCTATAGAGACACCATTTGTTGTGATGATATCCATACGTCGCGCCCCATATTCCGCCATTGGTGGGGTGTGACAATAAAGTTCATATCTTGGCATAACTCGCTTCGCGATTTGAGACCTTTCTCGGACCGATATTTGGCAGCGACTTCATACTTCAAACCTTGAGAGACGTTCATGAAATTATGGTCTTCTCTTCATAATGGAATTTCTTCACTTGAAGTTTTGAGAGATTCATACTTGGACCACGACTTCTTCATTTTTATCCAATCTTTATTTTGGACTTTGATATACAACGATCCGCCTCCTTTTATGACTTGGATCTATTTATCCTCATACCTTGCTAGGGTCTTTTCGGATACACTTCTCCATGACTTTTGGGGAGTATTTGCTTTTCGTCGTGTGTCTCGATCCTTCATATTGATTTTCGATAAATGATTCTTCACATCACTTTGGATCTTTAGCAACAAAATATAGCCCTCATGCCTTGTTAGGGCCTTTTCGGACTCGCCAATCTTCGCATCCCGCTTCAATAAGTTATGCCTTGGCTATGAACTCTAATCCATACCGAGCAACTTTTAAACGATATTGGGCTAGAAGCTAAGTAACTTTTCAAATCGTACAACCTTATTTATTACAGATAAATTTATTAACAGGCGATGGGAGAATGGGCTTATAATTAACTCACATAAATTCACGAAAGAATACCAAACTTATAATTGACTCTATCATCTCTCGTTCTCTACAGTTTAAAACCTCAAGTAATGAGACTCGTGGATGCTTAGCCTATTAAATAAAAGTTTTGGGTTTTCGAGTCGCCTATAGGATCTTTCAAATTCTTAGACTCTTTCAAGTTTAGAAATCGCGTTTTAAAGTTCCCTTGATAAACGACTCTCTAGGATCAATTATAGGAACTTGCGAAAAGTTCTTGTTCTTAACCCGTGAGAGTTAAGACTTTCGCGTTTTATAGCTCCCTATATAATAGCCTAGCAAAACTTGACTTAAACATGTTAAGGATACTAGCTAGAGTAAACTAAGATAAGCAAACTCGGGTTGAGTCAAAAGGTTCACAACGTTTGAACATTAAAACCACTTTATTAAAAATTTATTCTAAGAAGGAAAGAAAATAACTATACAAAGGGAAAAACTAATGGGCCAAAATAGATCAAAAATTTTGAAAAATGTCAAAAAATTGATTTTCCGGTTAAAATGAGGACAAATACAAGGAAAAGGCCACTTAACTTCGATAGAAGTCCCCCCTACACTTAAGATAAACATTGTCCTCAATGTTTAAGCATGTGGGAGTAAACTCCCCTACACTTAGGACATTGTGCACTTTGTTTAAATCTCGCTAAGGAAGAGACAACTAAAGAGATTCCTATTTTAATATTGAGAAAATATAAAATAGTGAATCGAAAAGAGTTTAGGATAGAACCGGGAAAATGGAACACGGAATCACGGGTCGTCAAGAAGCATCAAGAGTGGATCGTTGAGCTTGAATCCCTGATTAAGTGAGGAGAGGAGAGGAAATAGCAAACCAACGGGTCTCCCCCTACACTTATGATAAAGAAAGCAAAAAGATAGATACATGGGTTGCCTCCCAAGAAGCGCTTGATTTTTGTTTACCGAGTCGTGAGCCTGACTCGACCTTGATCATCATAGGAAGAAGCATGAAATATATCCACCAGGATCAAAGACATAGTTTTCGTCCATCACATAGTAGAGGCTTAAGGCGAACAAGGCAAGCCAAAGAAGAATAGGCAAGGTTCCCTTAAGCAACGATGGAGGATGGTGGAAGCAAGTATGGTGAGGTGCAAGCAGATTTCCATAAGCTCCAAAGATATTTCCTTTTATTTCATCAGGTGGATACTGAGATGGCTGCAGGATAACAATACCGGGGTCGAACACCTTTTCCTTTAGGGGAAAATAGCACTCAGGCTCAGCAGAGTGTGAAGAAGATCCGCGAAGAAGCACAACCTCGTCCTCAGAAGAGGGCCAAAGAGGTGTTAACTCATACGTGCTGTGGATATCGGTGTCAACCAGTTGCTTCTCCTTAGAAAGAATGTGCTTCAAATCCAAAGTAGGATCAAGACGATAATCTTCAAAGTCATAAGGAGGAGCATCACTCTCATGAGGGAAGTAAGTGTTGAGAAACGTAGAGAAATCTTCCTCAAATGAGTAATCGTCCAAAGTAGGATCGAGTGATGGCGGTGGATCTTCAGCATGTGAAGAATCGCTTGAAAGAGTATCGGCCTCATCAAAATCATCATATGTGGGCATATCGGGATACTCAGAAGTACAACCATCAAAATCATCCGAATCTGAGCTAGAATCATCATCATCATAAGCATCAAAGACCGGTGGAGAATCATAAATGGGAGAAGGTTCCAAATTGGGGCGAGAATCATCCAAATTATCATGAAAGAGTGGATTATCATTGCAAGACTCGAATAGAGGATTGTTGTAGACGACGAAGTCCTCATGCACATTAATCATATTCACTGATTTTCGGCCTCCAAAGGATTTGCCTGTAAGCTTCCCCATTTTAAAAATTTGTGAATCATCCCCGACTCGTAAGATTAACTCACCTTCGGCCACATCAACTAAAGCTAGTCCGGTTCTCAAAAATGGCCGACCAAGTATTAAAGGAATACGAGGGTCCATTTCATAATCAACTACGACAAAGTCGACCGGGAAAGTAAATGTGCCAACTTTGATGAACACATCTTCGGCTATACCAACGGGGTAAGCGAGAGTGCGATTTGCAAGTTCAAGAGTCATCTTTATTGGAGTGAGGTCGGGCAATGATAGTGTTTTCCAAACACTCAAAGGCATCAAATTAATACTGGCCCCGAGATCAGCAAGGGCAGTAAATTCTTCAGTTTTGTTGAAAATGCAAGGCAACACAAAACGACCGGGATCTCCAAGATTTTCTGGAAGTTCTTTAAGAATAACTGCAGAGCAGTTTTCATTTAAACGTGTGTTGGCGAGTTCAATCAGCTTCTCCTTCTTATTAAGCAATTCCTTAAATGCTTTAACAAATTTGGGCATGTGGACAAGTGCTTCAAGAAAGCTAATGTTGAAGTTCATCTGAGAGATCATCTTTATATAGCGTGTCACTTCGGAGTCCTCCTTGGTTAGCAGTTTGGTCTTGCCTAAACGAGAAGTATAAAGGATATTGGGTTTGGGTGGTGAAGGTGAAGGCGTAGCAGGTAAAGGTTGAGATGTTGAAGGGTCCTTCCTAGAGACATCGTCATGACGAGGCGGAGACGGTAATGGTGTACTAATACTAGGTGTAGGAGGATTGGGGATAAATAGTGGTGGGGGAGGTGTAAATGATGGGGGTGGGATTGGTGGATCGACAATGGTAATCCCACTACGAGTAGTAATAGCACTCACATTTGCTCGCGGATTTGTGACGGTGTTCGAAGGTAGAGAACTCGAAGTAGAAGGTTGAGCTGCGGGCAAGAAACTAGCAAGCATATTCTTCAAATCAGTCGTTTGATTGCTGAATGAAGATTGAATATTATCTCGAAGCTCGGATCTAATCTCATTTCCTTGCTTTGTTATATCTCCTTTAAGATTGATAATTTGACTCTGCAGATTCTTGATTTGCTCACCTTGGGTTCTCATTATGGCTTCAACATCGGGGTTAATGGGTGGGTTTTGTTGGGCGGGTGGGTGATAAGGATTAGAAGCTCTTGGTGGGATTTGGTTGCTTCTATTGTAGTTGTTGGTGGGGTTTTGGTTTTAAGGAGAAAAACCGGGTGAAAGGTAATTGTTAGACCGGTAACTCAGCAAATTTCTATCCCCTTGATGTCGAGCTTGGTAATTTTCCGGTGAATAATTACCATAAGCTGCATATACATTTTCCGGATTTCCTTGAGTTGAAGGAAAATCGGTGTATGAGTGTGGACCACCGCATGTTTCACAAGGATTAGCAACCACTTTAACTTGTTGTTGTTGTTGGTTTGAAGCGAGAAGCATAATACTTTTGCTCATTTCAGTCATCATGCGGGTGAGTTCGGTCATTTCAGGGTTTGCTGAGGTGGAAGAAACATTGACTCTCGGGTTGTTCCTTGATGAAGCAGAGGAATCCCAGTTTTTGTGGTGAGTAGTCATGTTCTCAATAAGCTCTCTAAACTCCTCGGGTCTCCTTTTCATGAATGTGCCACCGGCGGCTGCATTAATCGTATCACGATCTCGAAAAGTCAAACCGTTTTAGAAAGTATCAATCAATGTGACTGGAAGCATGTTATGGTTTGGACAACGATCAATCAAGACATTATATCTTTCCCAAGCATCAAAAAGAGATTCATCGGGATCTTGCATGAAACCGCTGATTTGATTGCGAAGGCTCGTGACCATGGATGGTGGAAAGTAGCGCGACAAAAAGCGTTGAGTCATGTCATCCCAAGTGTGAATAGAATTCTTTGGTAGACGATCAAACCATTTCTCGGCATGATTTGATAAAGTATGTGGGAAGAGTTGTAGGCGAAGAACATCCATTGTGGCTCCAGGCAACTTCATGCTTTGGGTGAGCGTAATGAACTTGTCGAGGTGTTTGTTGGCATCATCATCAGGAAATCCGAGGAATGGGTTAGTTTGCACTTGCTGAATCATGTGGTGCTTCAACGAAAACTCAGGAGCGTTGATTTGCATTGGCGCAATCGGTCCTCCTCGTCCAAACATGGTTGGTTGACAAAGCTCCTCCACTGTCTGAAGATCGGGCTGTGGAAGAACATTGTTGTTATTGTTGAGGTGCGGTGGAATATTATTGTTGTTAACACCTGACATACTTAAATCTTCTTGAGTCTCGGGCTCTTGATAATTAGAAGATCTAGTACGCATACACCTGAAAATGCAAGAGAAAACAATACCAAACGCAAAGACAATATATATACACAATAAAGATAAAATCTTTTTGGATTTTTGAAAATTTTTTATTTTTATGGATTTTTATCAATTTTTAATTTTTATGATTTTTTGAATTTTTTATGCAAGAAAAATAACGCTCACAAGTGAACGGATCCCAAAAAGCAACGCGTCTCTCACAGATGACCGTTAATCTTTACGAAAAGAGCCGGCAGCGGCGCCATTTGTTAACTCGGATTTTACCTAGTTTAAAAATTAAGTTCGTTGTGTTGGTCTAATCGAATTGATATAGGTTAACTATGTGACTCTTTTGTTCTTTGGTGAAACAAAAATGTGTCGTTGTAGTATTTAAAATAAAAGTGCGAAACTTTAAAGTAAATGGGCAATTAAAGTAAATCTAAAACTAATTTAAAGTAAGTGCAAGTATTTAAAACGTGACTAAAATAAAAGGGCACTAAACGTAAATGACGCAAACTTAAAGCTATCTAAGGCAAACTTAAAACGCAACTAAAACTTAAACTAAGGCAAGGCTAAAATAAAGCTAAGGCAAATAAACTTAAAGTGCGAGTAATGAATAAGGCGGGAAAAATAAAGCTTGAAATTAAAAATTAAAAACATAAACTAAAAAGAACCTGAATACAGCTCATTTGGAATAATCCTTCGTTCAGAACAATCAATCATCCGGAATGTCACCTTCGTTTGGAATGATTTTTCTTCGCTCGTAATATTACCAAAATCCTTGATCCGGAACAAATTGATCTGAATATGTCACTTATCCAAAACAATCCTTCGTTCAGAACTTTGCTGATTCGGAACTTCTTGAAAGAAATCCTTGATTCGGAAGTCTTGGTTCGGAAGATGTTGATTCGGAACTCTTCCGAATGAATTGCTTGATTCGGAAGTTTTTGAGTTCCGAATGAACCACTCTTGAGTCGGAACTCCTTATACCAAATCCTTGACTCGGAACTTTTGGTTCGTTCGGAAGTTTCTTGATTCGGAAGACTTTTTGATGTTCCGAATGAAGCCCTCTGGTTCGGAACTTTTGCTCGTTCGGAAGTTTTGATCCTGAACTTCTTGATTCGGAAGACTTCCGAATGAAGTACTTGGTTCAGAAATTTTTGATGTTCCGAATAAGTTGCTTGATTCGGAAGTTTTTGCTTAACCCTTGATCCGGAATATTCGTTCGGAAGTCCTTGACTCGGAACTTTTGGTGTTGATCCGGAACTCTTCCGAATGAAACCTCTTGATCCGGAACTTCTTGGATCGGAAGACTTCCGAATGAACAAGAGTTGGTTCGGAACATTCCTGGAAAAGATCAGTCACAGAAAAACAAACACTCCCGAAGAACAAGGAAATACAGTAACACGAATCTAACCACAATAATCCAAATCAAACAAAAGATTTAACCAAACTAATAACAAAACAATAAATAATCATAAACAAACAATCTATATCAATAAAACTAACAAATCTAACCACAATAATCAAAACCCACTTTGATCAAAATAAGAACATGAACATGAACACAAAAATAAACATAAAAATCAAAGATTAAGAAAGGTAGATAGGAGATTAACAAGATAAAATAACGATTGACAAGAATTAAATGGAAACTTACTTGAAATTAAAGGAATTTAAGGTGCAAGACAAGGTATTTAAATTTGACAAGTATTTAAATGACATGAATTTAAAGGTGCAAGGTAAATAAATGGTGGAAGACTAATTGTCACACTTAGCCAACACATGAAAAGTAATTAAGACTAATCTATATATAGGGGAGGATTAGGAAGCTTCCTCCCCTCCTTCCTTTCTTCTTAATTGCGTCATTAGGTCCTTAAGCCTTTAATCTTCATTAATTGCACCATTAGTCCTTTATTCTTCTAATCTTCTTTAAACTTGGACTCTAATGACTTGTGGCTCGGGATTTCTTTGAACTCGTCTTTTAATTCTTCAATAAAGTAGACTTGAGTTCTTCGGCTTTAAGTAAACTTCCATCTTTCGACTTTTTCTTCGATAAATCTTCAGAATTGGTCTTGGACTTCCGTTCTTTTTGCACTCTTGACTTCTCGACTCCGTCTTTCATCTTTTTCTTCAATAAAAGCCCGTAAATGCCCGTGTTTTCTCCACTTTTCACCTTTTCGTCCTAAATCACAACAAAAACACAAACCACACATAATTTCGACACAAAAGACATAAAATACACGTTTAGGCTCGGTTATTATTGTAATTAAGTGGTAGAAAGGATGGGTGTTTACACACCTATCAAATCCCCTACACTTGACCATTGCAATGTCCTCATGCAATGCATTAGTTACAAAGCACGTTTACATTTTTCATCACAATCAATCCATAATGGCCTTTATTAAAGAGATAGAAAATTAAAAACATACAAAGTAAAGAAATCAAAAACATACCTTGGGTTTTGGAAATGTCATGAATAATCATCATCCTCAAGTTTTCACTTTCTCCAAACCAAGCTTAGAAACGAGATCATTGTTATTATAAGTTAGTAAACTAACACGAACTCATGTGGGCCAATTATTCACATAGACTCCCTTATTCCTATGGGTATCTCTTATATTTTATTGTTGTCTTGAATGATCACGAGGATGCATTGTTGACTTATTTCGATAGTTTATTAAGACGAAAATAAAGTGAACGATTTAATCAATAGTTAGCTAAAGGACAAAATCTTTTAAAACTGCTTCTCGGGACCTCATAAAGTTCATATCTTGGCATAACTCGCTTCGCGATTTGAGACCTTTCTCGGACCGATATTTGGCAGCGACTTCATACTTCAAACCTTGAGAGACGTTCATGAAATTATGGTCTTCTCTTCATAATGGAATTTCTTCACTTGAAGTTTTGAGAGATTCATACTTGGACCATGACTTCTTCATTTTTATCCAATGTTTATTTTGGACTTTGATATACAACGATCCGCCTCCTTTTATGACTTGGATCTATTTATCCTCATACCTTGCTAGGGTCTTTTCGGATACACTTCTCCATGACTTTTGGGGAGTATTTGCTTTTCGTCGTCTGTCTCGATCCTTCATATTGATTTTCGATAAATGATTCTTCACATCACTTTGGATCGTTAGCAACAAAATATAGCCCTCATTCCTTGTTAGGGCCTTTTCGGACTCGCCAATCTTCGCATCCCGCTTCAATAAGTTATGCCTTGGCTATGAACTCTAATCCATACCGAGCAACTTTTAAACGATATTGGGCTAGAAGCTAAGTAACTTTTCAAATCGTACAACCTTATTTATTACAGATAAATTTATTAACAGGCGATGGGAGAATGGGCTTATAATTAACTCACATAAATTCACGAAAGAATACCAAACTTATAATTGACTCTATCATCTCTCGTTCTCTACAGTTTAAAACCTCAAGTAATCAGACTCGTGGATGCTTAGCCTATTAAATCAAAGTTTTGGATTTTCGAGTCGCCTATAGGATCTTTCAAATTCTTAGACTCTTTCAAGTTTATAAATCGCGTTTTAAAGTTCCCTTGATAAACGACTCTCTAGGATCAATTATAGGAACTTGCGAAGAGTTCTTGTTCTTAACCCGTGAGAGTTAAGACTTTCGCGTTTTATAGCTCCCTATATAATAGCCTAGCAAAACTTGACTTAAACATGTTAAGGATACTAGCTAGAGTAAACTAAGATAAGCAAACTCGGTTGAGTCAAAAGGTTCACAACGTTTGAACATTAAAACCACTTTATTAAAAATTTATTCTAAGAAGGAAAGAAAATAACTATACAGAGGGAAAAACTAATGGGCCAAAATAGATCAAAAATTTTGAAAAATGTCGAAAAATTGATTTTCCGGTTAAAATGAGGACAAATACAAGGAAAAGGCCACTTAACTTCGATAGAAGTCCCCCTACACTTAAGATAAACATTGTCCTCAATGTTTAAGCATGTGGGAGTAAACTCCCCTACACTTAGGACATTGTGCACTTTGTTTAAATCTCGCTAAGGAAGAGACAACTAAAGAGATTCCTATTTTAATATTGAGAAAATATAAAATAGTGAATCGAAAAGAGTTTAGGATAGAACCTGGAAAATGGAACACGGAATCACGGGTCGTCAAGAAGCATCAAGAGTGGATCGTTGAGCTTGAATCCCTGATTAAGTGAGGAGAGGAGAGGAAATAGCAAACCAACGGGTCTCCCCCCTACACTTATGATAAAGAAAGCGAAAAGATAGATACATGGGTTGCCTCCCAAGAAGCGCTTGATTTTGGTTTACCGAGTCGTGAGCCTGACTCGACCTTGATCATCATAGGAAGAAGCATGAAATATATCCACCAGGATCAAAGACATAGTTTTCGTCCATCACATAGTAGAGGCTTAAGGCGAACAAGGCAAGCCAAAGAAGAATAGGCAAGGTTCCTTAAGCAACGATGGAGGACGGTGGAAGCAAGTATGGTGAGGTGCAAGCAGATTTCCATAAGCTCTAAAGATATTCCTTTTATTTCATCAGGTGGATACTGAGATGGCTGCAGGATAACAATACCGGGGTCGAACACCTTTTCCTTTAGGGGAAAATAGCACTCAGGCTCAGCAGAGTGTGAAGAAGATCCGCGAAGAAGCACAACCTCGTCCTCAGAAGAGGGCCAATGAGGTGTTAACTCATACGTGCTGCGGATATCGATGTCGACCGGTTGCTTCTCCTTAGAAAGAATGTGCTTCAAATCCAAAGTAGGATCAAGACGATAATCTTCAAAGTCATAAGGAGGAGCATCACTCTCATGAGGGAAGTAAGTGTTCAGAAACGTAGAGAAATCTTCCTCAAATGAGTAATCGTCCAAAGTAGGATCGAGTGATGGCGGAGGATCTTCAGCATGTGAAGAATCGCTCGAAAGAGTATCGGCCTCATAAAAATCATCATATGTGGGCATATCGGGATAATCAGAAGTACAACCATCAAAATCATCCGAATCTGAGCTAGAATCATCATCATCATAAGCATCAAAGACCGGTGGAGAATCATAAATGGGAGAAGGTTCCAAATTGGGGTGAGAATCATCCAAATTATCATGAAAGAGTGGATTATCATTGCAAGACTCGAATAGAGGATTGTTTTAGACGACGAAGTCCTCATGCACATTAATCATACTCACTGATTCTCGGCCTCCAAAGGATTTTCCTATAAGCTTCCCCATTTTAAAAATTTGTGAATCATCCCTGACTCGTAAGATTAACTCACCTTCGGCCACATCAACTAGAGCTCGTCCGGTTCTCAAAAAAGGCCGACCAAGTATTAAAGGAATACGAGGGTCCATTTCATAATCAACTACGACAAAGTCGACCGGGAAAGTAAATGTGCCAACTTTGATGAACACATCTTCGGCTATACCAACGGGGTAAGCGAGAGTGCGATTTGCAAGTTCAAGAGTCATCTTTGTTGGAGTGAGGTCGGGCAATGATAGTGTTTTCCAAACACTCAAAGGCATCAAATTAATACTGGCCCCAAGATCAGCAAGGGCAGTAAATTCTTCAGTTTTGTTGAAAACGCAAGGCAACACAAAACGACCGGGATCTCCAAGCTTTTCTGGAAGTTCTTTAAGAATAACTGCAGAGCA
Organism: Glebionis coronaria; assembly: GCA_025667525.1. Classification (NCBI taxonomy): domain Eukaryota; kingdom Viridiplantae; phylum Streptophyta; class Magnoliopsida; order Asterales; family Asteraceae; genus Glebionis; species Glebionis coronaria. The sequence continues at coordinate 645,454,475 of CM046877.1, forward strand.
GTTTTCATTTAAACGTGTGTTGGCGAGTTCAATCAGCTTCTCCTTCTTATTAAGCAATTCCTTAAATGCTTTAACAAATTTGGGCATGTGGACAAGTGCTTCAAGAAAGCTAATGTTGAATTTCATCTGAGAGATCATCTTCACATAGCGTGTCACTTCGGAGTCCTCCTTGGTTAGCAGTTTGGTCTTGCCTAAACGAGAAGGATAAAGGATATTGGGTTTGGGTGGTGAAGGTGAAGGCGTAGCAGGTAAAGGTTGAGATGTTGAAGGGTCCTTCCTAGAGACATCGTCATGACGAGGCGGAGACGGTAATGGTGCACTAATACTAGGTGTAGGAGGATTGGGGATAAATAGTGGTGGGGGAGGTGTAAATGATGGGGGTGGGATTGGTGGATCAACAATGGTAATCCCACTACGAGTAGTAATAGCACTCACATTTGCTCGCGGATTTGTGACGGTGTTCGAAGGTAGAGAACTCGAAGTAGAAGGTTGAGCTGCGGGCAAGAAACTAGCAAGCATATTCTTCAAATCAGTCGTTTGATTGCTGAATGAGGATTGAATATTATCTCGAAGCTTGGATCTAATCTCATTTCTTTGCTTTGTTATATCTCCTTTAAGATTGATAATTTGACTCTGCAGATTCTTGATTTGCTCACCTTGGGTTCTCATTATGGCTTCAACATCGGGGTTAATGGGTGGGTTTTGTTGGGCGGGTGGGTGATAAGGATTAGAAGCTGTTGGTGGGATTTGGTTGCTTCTATTGTAGTTGTTGGTGGGGTTTTGGTTTTAAGGAGAAAAACCGGGTGAAAGGTAATTGTTAGACCGGTAACTCAGCAAATTTCTATCCCCTTGATGTCGAGCTTGGTAATTTTCCGGTGAATAATTACCATAAGCTTCATACACATTTTCCGGATTTCCTTGAGTTGAAGGAAAATCGGTGTATGAGTGTGGACCGCCGCATGTTTCACAAGGATTAGCAACCACTTTAACTTGTTGTTGTTGTTGGTTTGAAGCGAGAAGCGTAATACTTTTGCTCATTTCAGTCATCATGCGGGTGAGTTCGGTCATTTCAGGGTTTGCTGAGGTGGAAGAAACATTGACTCTCGGGTTGTTCCTTGAAGAAGCAGAGGAATCCCAATTTTTGTGGTGAGTTGTCATGTTCTCAATAAGCTCTCTACACTCCTCGGGTCTCCTTTTCATGAATGTGCCACCGGCGGCTGCATTAATCGTATCACGATCTCGAAAAGTCAAACCGTTGTAGAAAGTATCAATCAATGTGACTGGAAGAATGTTATGGTTTGGACAACGATCAATCAAGACATTATATCTTTCCCAAGCATCAAAAAGAGATTCATCGGGATCTTGCATGAAACCGCTGATTTGATTGCGAAGGCTCGTGACTATGGATGGTGGAAAGTAGCGCGACAAAAAGCGTTGAGTCATGTCATCTCAAGTGTGAATAGAATTCTTTGGTAGACGATCAAACCATTTCTCGGCATGATGTGATAAAGTATGTGGGAAGAGTTGTAGGCGAAGAACATCCATTGTGGCTCCAGGCAACTTCATGCTTTGGGTGAGCGTAATGAATTTGTCGAGGTGTTTGTTGGCATCATCATCAGGCAATCCACGGAATGGGTTAGTTTGCACTTGCTGAATCATGTGGTGCTTCAACGAAAACTCAGGAGCGTTGATTTGCATCGGCGCAATCGGTCCTCCTCGTCCAAACATGGTTGGTTGACAAAGCTCCTCCATTGTCCGAAGATCGGGCTGTGGAAGAACATTGTTGTTATTGTTGAGGTGCGGTGGTATATTATTGTTGTTAACACCTGACATACTTAAATCTTCTTGAGTCTCGGGCTCTTGATAATTAGAAGATCTAGTACGCATACACCTGAAAATGCAAGAGAAAACAATACCAAACGCAAAGACAATATATATACACAATAAAGATAAAATCTTTTTGGATTTTTGAAATTTTTTAATTTTTATGGATTTTTATCAATTTTTAATTTTTATGATTTTTTGAATTTTTTATGCAAGAAAAATAACGCTCACAAGTGAACGGATCCCAAAAAGCAACGCGTCTCTCACAGATGACCGTTAATCTTTACGAAAAGAGCCGGCAGTGACGCCATTTGTTAACTCGGATTTTACCTAGTTTAAAAATTAAGTTCGTTGTGTTGGTCTAATCGAATTGATCTAGGTTAACTATGTGACTCTTTTGTTCTTTGGTGAAACAAAAATGTGTCGTTGTAGTATTTAAAATAAAAGTGCGAAACTTTAAAGTAAATGGGCAATTAAAGTAAATCTAAAACTAATTTAAAGTAAGTGCAAGTATTTAAAACGTGACTAAAATAAAAGGGCACTAAACGTAAATGACGCAAACTTAAAGCTATCTAAGGCAAACTTAAAACGCAACTAAAACTTAAACTAAGGCAAGGCTAAAATAAAGCTAAGGCAAATAAACTTAAAGTGCGAGTAATGAATAAGGCGGGAAAAATAAAGCTTGAAATTAAAAATTAAAAACATAAACTAAAAAGAACCTGAATACAGCTCATTTGGAATAATCCTTCGTTCAGAACAATCACTAATCCGGAATGTCACCTTCGTTTGGAATGATTTTTCTTCGCTCGGAATATTACCAAAATCCTTGATCCGGAACAAATTGATCTGAATATGTCACTTATCAAAAACAATCCTTCGTTCGGAACTTTGCTGATTCGGAACTTCTTGAAAGAAATCCTTGATTCGGAAGTCTTGGTTCAGAAGATGTTGATTCGGAACTCTTCCGAATGAATTGCTTGATTCGGAAGTTTTTGAGTTCCGAATGAACCACTCTTGAGTCGGAACTCCTTATGCCAAATCCTTGACTCGGAACTTTTGGTTCGTTCGGAAGTTTCTTGATTCGGAAGACTTTTTGATGTTCCGAATGAAGCCCTCTGGTTCGGAACTTTTGCTCGTTCAGAAGTTTTGATCCTGAACTTCTTGATTCAGAAGACTTCCGAATGAAGTACTTGGTTCGGAACTTTTTGATGTTCCGAATAAGTTGCTTGATTCAGAAGTTTTTGCTTAACCCTTGATCCGGAACTTTCGTTCGGAAGTCCTTGACTCGGAACTTTTGGTGTTGATCCGGAACTCTTCCGAATGAAACCTCTTGATCCGGAACTTCTTGGCTCGGAAGACTTCCGAATGAACAAGAGTTGGTTCGGAACTTTCCTGGAAAAGATCAGTCACAGAAAAACAAACACCCCCGAAGAACAAGGAAATACAGTAACACAAATCTAACCACAATAATCAAAATCAAACAAAAGATTTAACCAAACTAATAACAAAACAATAAATAATCATAAACAAATAATCTATATCAATAAAACTAACAAATCTAACCACAATAATCAAAACCCACTTTGATCAAAATAAGAACATGAACATGAACACAAAAATAAACATAAAAATCAAAGATTAAGAAAGGTAGATAGGAGATTAACAAGATAAAATAAAGATTGACAAGAATTAAAGGTGCAAGGTAAATAAATGGTGGAAGACTAATTGTCACACTTAGCCAACACATGAAAAGTAATTAAGACTAATCTATATATAGGGGAGGATTAGGAAGCTTCCTCCCCTCCTTCCTTTCTTCTTAATTGCGCCATTAGGTCCTTAAGCCTTTAATCTTCATTAATTGCACCATTAGTCCTTTATTCTTCTAATCTTCCTTAAACTTGGACTCTAATGACTTGTGGCTCGGGATTTCTTTGAACTCGTCTTTTAATTCTTCAATAAAGTAGACTTGAGTTCTTCGGCTTTAAGTAAACTTCCATCTTTCGACTTTTTCTTCGATAAATCTTCAGAATTGGTCTTGGATTTCCGTTCTTTTTGCACTCTTGACTTCTCGACTCCGTCTTTCATCTTTTTCTTCAATAAAAGCCCGTAAATGCCCGTGTTTTCTCCACTTTTCACCTTTTTGTCCTAAATCAAAACAAAAACACAAACCACGCATAATTCCGACACAAAAGACATAAAATACACGTTTAGGCTCGGTTATTATTGTAATTAAGTGGTAGAAAGGATGGGTGTTTACACACCTATCAATATGTCCTTATGCCTAGGTGTTCTATACTCAATATATTTCTCATCAGGGATCTTATAATCCTTGCTTAACACCAAACACTCAGTATCAGTAAACAGAACTTTATTTTTGTTATCACAAACTTGTGATACACTAAAAAGGTTGTAATCAAGTTCTTTTACCAGAAATACGTTCTCAAAACGCAAATTCTTGGTGAGAAGGGTTCCTTTGCCTGTGATAGTACCATATCCGCCTCCAAAGTAGACCTTATCACCATCTTTAATGGGAGTGAAGTTCGTCAGATAGTCTTCCTTCCCTGTCATGTGCCTTGAGCATCCACTGTCCCAATATCCATAATCATTGACCTGTTTTTGAATGCCCTGCACATAAAGAAAACAAATTAGTTTTCTTTGGGAACCCAAGCCTTAGAAGACTTGGATTCATCTGGTTGTTCAATAAGAACAGACTTAGTTCTCATAACAACCCCATTTTCATCCTTCTTAGGATGAAAAACCCAGTTAACCCCAATAGGTTTTGTAATGACCTTTGAAATGTAATTAAATCTGTTGCAGGTCATTGAAATCCCATTATCATTAGGATTTTGATCTTTCTTGGGTCTCCATGTCAAGCTTGAAGAAGCTTTAGACCCCTTTCCTCGTGGTTGCAAATATTTAGGTCTGGTCACGTTTCTGTCAGCGTTGGAATTGGTCTTGTCAACGCTGAAATTACCCTTATCAGCGTTGAACCTAGGGTTTGCTACAGAAACCCATTGCCTATTAGACCAAGTGTTTGTCTTTTGAAATGGTCTTTGTCCATGAGTGTTAGACCTTCTAGTGAAGAATGGGGCAGGTCTAACAACTTGTGGACTTTGCTGTACACAAGGTTTGGGTCTGACAACGTTTGACTTTCTAACAACGTTGACTTTTTGTTCCTGTCAGCGCTGGCTTTGGGAGCGTTGACACACTTGTATGCCAAGTGTGAAAAGCTACCACAAGTGTAACAAGCTTTTCTAGACACAACCCTAGGTCTAGAAGAGAAGAAGCCTGTTCAAATTATTAACTTGGCTCTTGGGTGACCTAGTATTCCTATACATCTCTGCATACTTAATGCTAGGTTTTCTATCAGTGTTGGAGCCAAGATCAACATCTTTACCAGTGAGTGGGTTAGTAACCTTAATGGGTGTTGACTCATTGGGATTTTCAAATAGCAAGCCACCCTAAACAAATAAAGTAGGGTTAGCTTTCTTCCATTCATTCAGGTCAGTCAACTTTTGTTGATACTCTTCAACTGGGGTGACAACTCTTGGTGGAGGAATGAATTCCTCCTCTTGGAGTTCTGGCAAACCAATCCAAGATAGGTCCTTTTGTTGGACACCATAGAAGTCACCAGCTGGTGGTGGAACCACAGAGTAATCATTCATCCCAATCCCAGTCATGTCCTTAGGATCTCTTTGTTTACTCACATAGTCTCTTAGGGTTTGTGTGGCTCTATCAAATCTTTGAATTTTAAGGCCAACATTATCTTTATTCTTAATGGCTTCATCTAATTTAGCCTGTAACTCACCATTAACCCTTTCCATGATGTTTCTAATATCCATACTAGCATTTAACTCATGTTTTAAGATATTTATTTTATCTTTTAAGTCAAATTCCATTTTCTTGTATTCAGAAACTGTCTTCTCAGTTTCAGTGAGAGCTAGTTGGTAATTAGACAGTTTGCATCTTTCAGTACTCATATCATCTAATAATCTTAACACCTCTTTGTTAAGTCTTTCAGTATTTAACCTACAACCTTTACTACAAAAAGCATCATCGTATACCTCATTATCAGATGAAGAGGAGGAGTGTGCCATGAGAGCATATTCAACATGCTCTTCTTCTTCAATTTCAGCAACCAAAGTTTTATCCTCTTCCACATTCTTAGCCAGATAGCTCCAATCCCATCCCATTCCATCAATTCCTTGAACTGCAACCATGGCCTTAGGATCCTGAGCTTTAACAATTTGAATTGAGGGTTTACCAGCATCAGATCTTCTAGGAGATCTGCATTCCCTCATGAAGTGCCCCATACGATGACAGTTGTAGCATTCAACTTTGGATTTATCAAATCCAGCTGTATCCTTTGCATTGAAGGTCATCTTCTTCTTAAACCTTCTGTTCCACCTGTTTGCTCTTATACTAGCAAGAGCCATGTTCCACTTAATGTCCATCTCTTCCAAGTGCTCATCACTTATCTGCTCAAGGTCCTCATATGTAATCACTGAACCATTGGGCAAAGAAGCAATATAAGCACATACAGTATCCAAATCCAAACCAGCAGGTTTAACTCTTTGTGAGTCACTTTTGAGTGTGTTAGCGTCTGAAAAGGAGACGTTGACAGGACATGTTCCAGCGCTGACACATGATGATCCAGTAACTGGATGCATGTAGGAGTCCTTCTGATTGAATTGACCTTCACTATGAGAAAAGAAGGTCATGTTACTGTTGGTGGACTTGCTTCCATGCTCTAAAAGAGTCTCATCTTCCAACTGCCTTAGTTTGTTGTAGATATCATCAAACGTGGGACTTTTGTGAGTATTATTGGCAAGAATAGATCTTGCCTCAATCTTCCACGCCTCACCAAGACTTTTAAGAAAAGTAGCATTGATGTCAACATCACCAAGTTGTGTCCCCATGAAGGATAATTTGCTTGTAATATCAAGCAATCTGCTTCTCACACTACTGAGCTTTTCATTAGGTTGAGCCTTGAAGACAGCATAATCATGCATGAGTTGCTTCTTCTTCTCTTCCTTAGTATCTTCATTGCCACCATATGCAACTTCAAGAGCTGCCCAAAGGTCCTTAGCAGATTCATAACCTCTGTATTTATGCTGGTTCTCTTGTCCCAAAGAGAGTTTCAGAATATTTAGGGTTTTCATGTCAACCCTTTTCTTTGTTATGTCTTCAGCAGACATAGCTCTACCATCATCTGGTTTTTCCTTCTTGTCTGCTTCTAAACATCCAGCAACAGTTGTTCTTGTTGATCCCAAACTTAGATCGATTAAGCTTTGTGTATACGAGATTAGATCAAGTACTACACGTAGAGAAACCTTTGCTTATGAGTAAAGTAACAAAGTGTTATGCGGAATTAACACTTGATCTAAAACACAAAGATGTTAAACAAACTTTCACTTGTATTAGAATGATCGAATTGATTACAATGAAAGGTTTAACTTGCGAATACTTATGAAAACTGATATATATGACTTTAACCTAAAAGATCTTCTTTTATAGAACAAGAAGTCTTGTACAATAAGCTACGAATCAACTATTCTAGGTAAAGATAATAATGGAAAATACAATATTGTGCTTATCTTTACCATACATAAATAAAGAAACAAATAAACAAAACGATTCGTATAAAGATATTCTATCAGTGTCAATCTTCAAGGCTGTCAGCGTTGACTTCTTCAATGTCAACGCTTGGCTGTCAGCGTCCAATGTCTTCTTATCAGCGTTGACATTCTTCTTATCAGCGTCTAGTGAACTGACCTATATTTTATTCCCAACAATCCTCCCCTAAACTTGATATCTATTCCAATGATCAAGTTTCTGAATAAAAACTTAAGACTTAGGAGGAATCTTGCAAAAACTTCTTATGTTGGTGATAAACATATCTGATCAAGTCCTTGGCCACGTCACTAGTATAATCAATCTCCAAGGGTGTCTCTAGCATCTTCTCCAACACTTCTTTGGACAAGAAATAGTCAGCATCCACAAGTAAATATTCTGAAAACTTTGTAGAGCTCATATGAAATACACCACAAGTAGAATAAAGCCTCCAGTGAAGATTACTGAGATCATCTTCAAGATCCTTCCAAATGGCAGGATCTGCTTCTTTTGGACCACACAAAGTCATAAATGTGTTCCAAAGTCTTATTCCATTTGCTGAAGTAGGTGCTTCAGCTGTATACTTGGCCTCTATTAATCTCCATAGATGCACCAAGTCTTCCCTGTCTATACTTGCAAAAATAGAAATAACCGAAGTGAAAGTATGTACCTCCTTTCCAAATCGTCCAACCTTCCAAAATCCACACTCATCTTCATCAAAACTAATGATTGGATTTCTGTCATCCAGAGGTACTACATTAACCAAATCTGAAGCTTCCAATGGAGAAAGCTTGAGATGCTTCCTTATTACACCTTCAGTTGGAAAATACACATCCATATTTTTGGGAAATTGAAAAGGATCTCCTTTCTTCACTGGTCTTTGAGCAATCCTTATTTCCTTTTGAATCTGCATTTCCTCAGCAAGCTCTTGTTTCCTTTCTTCTGAAAGAAACTGGTAGACATTATGTTCTTGCACCTTCCTCCAAATAGGATGTGCCCTATACTCTAGCTCCTCAAAAGATAAGGCCAGTAACTTCTTGTATGTCCATCTGGGCTAATGGCATCTAAGCAACTTATAGTATAACTTCCTTCTATCCCTTTTGAGCCACGTCTTGACCTCTTGTGCATTAAACCTCATAATCACCTTTATGTCATCTTGTACCCTAAGCAGAACTTCCAACCCCCAAATTTGATCTGATAAGCTCATTCCTGGGTTGTCCATAACCTTGTCTTCCCAAGCATGGTACATTCTGGTGATTTCTGGTAGGTCCCAATCAATTTGATTCTTCAACTCACTCAACCTTTCCTTTGCTAGCTCATCCCCATATTCAAGCCTTTCTGGATCTTCAATAATCTGAATACTTGAATCTGAGCTATCACCTTCCTTTCCATCACCACTTTCTTCCTCACTCTCAGAAACAACAAATGGTGATCTTCTACTCCTCTTCAAATCACTTTGCAAAAGTTGTGCAGCCAACTGTTCATCAAAAGCAATTTGTGCTGCATCCTTCTTTGGAACATCTTCTTCAATCAGGATCCCTTTACCTTTGTCTTTTGGATCAATAATTGGTAAAGTAGAAGAAGAAACCTGTGTGGACACATCTTTGATGATTGTTGATGGCTGGAATACATCAACACTACCTGCAACTTTGTCAGCGTTCAAGTTGCTCCTATCAGCGCCACGATTACCTTTATCAGCGCTGGATGTGTCAGCGTCCAAACCTGTATCAGCGCCCAATGTTTCTTTGAAAGATCCTTCCAAGTTCAATGGTGTCACCTTGGATGTATCAACAACTGGGTGCTTCTTCAAGTTGGTGAGTGCTTCAGCAACCTGCAAAGATTCACTAAATTGTGAACTCTTCTCTGAACTCTTCTCACTTGCTGTATGAATCAGCTCATCCTCCTCATCCTCTTCATCCTCCCCTTTGGAAGATTCCTCCATTAGACTCCTGCTACTTGGATTCTCCAAAACAGTGACCCTCTCTCTCAAAACTTGGAGTTCACGTCCCTGTTTGTTGACAATTTGTACAAGGCTGACATTTTGCTTTTGCAAGCTAATGACAGCAGCCGTCAATTCAATTATTGTCATTGGTTCCAATCTGCCCTCAGCTAAAATGGGAATTTGACCTCCCAAAATAGAATCATGGGGCATGGATGAGGTCTTAATGATGTTGGGACTGTCTTGACCAGCATCTAAGCCTGTGTCAATAGCCCCAGCCTCACCCATTTCACCAGCCACACTTGTGGAGGTGGTTCTCTCTGCTACAAGGCTAGGACCACTAGAGGAGAACACTCCAGTAGTCCTTTGGCGTTTATTTAACCTAGATTGTAATGGGGTAGAAGATGAAGTAGATTGTTTGGGTGTGGGTTGGTTAAGGGGTGTTTGGGATTGTTCAGGAATGGTGTCAGCGTCGGGATTGGCTGTGTCAGCGCCAACATTTTGAGTGTCAGCGCTGGGTTGGTCAATGTCCATGTTTTCTGGTGAAGGGAATGGGTCATGAATAGGCTCAAGTTGGGGTTCAGGTTCAGGTTGTGGTTGTGGTTGTGGTTGAGCAGCCTGAATTACTTCAAGCATGGGTTGAGTAAGAGGTATGGATTCATTTGTGGAGCTCATTTTAGCAAAAATGGTTTTCTGTTGTTTAGGGATCTCATAAAAAGTGTCATGATCCCTAGAACAATATTCTTGTAAATCAAAGACCATTTGCAAAAATCTAGGGTAAGCCAAAGTCATTTTACTTCCCTTGTTTTTACACATCCCTTCAAAAATCATTTTTGAAAAATTATACTTAAGCCCACGTGTTAGACAAACCAAAGCACTTGCTATTGACCTGTTTATTTCATTAAAAGAAGTACATTTTGGACTTAAGCATTGTAAAAGGACATGTATCAAATATTTCCAGTCAGAGGGAAATTCCTGTTTATGATATTTATTTAAAGTGACATCAGCAGGAATAGGATAACCCAATTCCCTAAGACCTTGTTCTATTGTTGCAATGGCAAGGGTAGTCACACCATCAGCGTCATCAAGACGCAAAGCTTGGCGAACCAAGGCTTCAGTGACCACCCATGTTCTTCCATGAACAGTAGATGTTAATGTGGTCACTCCATTAGTTGTTGTGGAACTAGCAGTGTTCCAAAACTGTCTAATGTGTGCGACAGGGACTAATGGTGTATGAGAAAGTGCATACCTGAGATAGGATGCATTTAAAAATGCCACCATTTGTGAATACTGAGGAAACAAATCATCATCAGCAGTCAAGTAAGCTACCATATTGTGTTGGCTCTTGAACTCCAATGTTAAATTCTTTGAGTTGAACTTGGGTGCCATTTTTGAAAGCTGTTTAGGTTATGTGATATGGGAAAAATCTAGGAGAAAAGTGTTAGACAAGAAAATATGAATACCCAGAATAAAAAGATTAGCCAAATTTATAGGAGAGATGCATGATTTTGATTGGTCAAAAATGAGGCGGTTATATTCAAAGAGCAATGATGAAAATATTGAATCAAATATAACTTATCTCATGCATTAATTAAAAGTAACAACTCCCCAAAATTACGGCCAAAGATTAGTCAAAAATAACAACTGGGTAGGGCCCACTAGGTGTCAACGGTCAAAAATAGCCCATCAGCGCCCAACGGCTATATTTTCTTGTCAGCATTTGCCTAAAGCCTTGTCAGCGTCACGATTGGACATAACAGCGTTTGGAGGAAAACTTGTCAGCGTCTAAAAATAAAAATAAAAATATTTAAAAAGAAAAAGACCTTAACAAAGTAATTTATCCTAAGGGAAATATCTTACAAGTTGATAATAATTACTGGGCGGCAAGCACTGTCCATTTATGCACACTTGCTTAAGCAAGATAGACACAAATGACCTCTAGTGTCCCTTGCTAACCAAAATAGTTACCAACAAAGTTATTTCATAAAATTCTTTGTAACTCCCTGGTAAACCCATAACCAAAGTATTCCCAAGTCTCCCATCAGACCACAACCAATTCTAGGCCAAAAATGTCTTGGCAGCATGCATAGTTTATCAACTTTGCATGCTACAGTGCCTCATGGTTTAGTAAAACTAACCCATACTCACCTGTGGACACAATCTAGAATTGTGATAAGAGTATTATAAGAATACCCAAGAGTCCTAAAGGTTCCTTAAACCTCCCCTTAAACTATGATACATGAGTTTTCAAAATATATATGAACATTAAAAATTTATGTCAAGATAGGAATATAAATATTCCAACCATCATCCATAAACAAAACATGTCCAAATAGCTCTTCAAAGATCCATAAGCAACTCTGTATCCAATGGCATAAAGCTACCACCTACCTACACATTTAGATGAAAACCACAAAACTAACATTTGTTGCTGACAGCGTCCCGACAACACTTAACAGCGTTGAAGGAACTCTTGTCAGCGTTAGACAATAATATTTCTAACAACGGCAAAATAACACTTGACAGCGTTACATTTACCTTTGTCAGTGTTAGAAAAATAAAGTGGAAAATCTAAATCATCACAAAGACCAATAACAATGCATTATCCTGTACATACTTTTACAAAAAGATTCCAAAACACATATTAAGTGAGATTAACCATTCCAATATTTGTTACCAAATATTGAAATCTTCCAGCATCAAAAGGTTTAGTTAATAAATCAGCCACATTATCTTCTGTGTCTACCCTATCTGGTTGTATTAAACCTTTCTCAAAGCAATCTCTTATAAAATGATGTCTAATTTCTATGTGTTTGGTTTTAGAATGATGTACAGGATTTTTAATAATGCATAAAGTACTGTTATTGTCTACAAAAATCTTGGTATGCATATAATTATACCCATAATCCAACAGCTGGTTCTGAATCCATAAGACTTGTCCACAACATGCAGCTGCTGCAACATATTCTGCTTCAGTTGTAGAGTTTGCCACCACTGTTTGTTTCTTGCATTGCCAAGATATCAATCTGCTCCCAAGAAATTGGCATCCACCAGTTGTGGATTTCCTATCAAACTTGTCACCACCATAGTCACTGTCTGAATATGCAATAAGGTCTAATGGAGAATCTTTTGGGTACCACAAGCCAAGATCAGGATAACATCTTAGGTACCTAAAAATTCTCTTCACAGCAAAAAGGTGACATTCTTTGGGAGTCACTTGATGGCGTGCACATGCACACACAGCAAACATGATGTCAGGTCTTGAGGCTGTAAGATACATCAATGATCCAATCATTGATCTATAGTGCCTAACATCCACATCCTTTCCAGCTCCAATTTTTCCCCAAGGGTGTTGCCTATCCATAGGAGTGGAAGCCTCCTTCTCATGTGGAGAAAAACCATATTTCTTCAAGATTTCAGCTACATACTTGTCTTGGGAAATGAAGATACCACCTTCTTTCTGTTGAACTTGTAATCCTAGAAAGAAGTTCATCTCACCCATTGCACTCATCTTGAATTTATCTGTCATGAGCTTGGAAAAATCCTCACTCATTTTTGGATCAGTAGACCCAAAAATGATGTCATCAACATAGACCTGCACAAGCAACACATGTTTTCCTTTCTTCTTTGTAAATAGTGTCTGATCTATGGTGCCCCTTTTGAAACCATTTTCCACCAAGTAGGTGGACAATGTACCATACCATGCTCTTGGGGCTTGATGAAGTCCATACATAGCTTTCTTCACTCTATAAACCTTGTCTGGATTCTCAAGATCTTCAAAACCAGGAGGTTGCATGACATATACTTCCTCAACAATTGTTCCATAGAGGAAAGCACTCTTCACATCCATTTGATAAACAGTGAAGTTCATGCAAGATGCATAAGCTAAGAAAATTCTGATAGCTTCAATTCTTGCAACTGGAGCAAAGACTTCTTCATAATCTATGCCTTCCTCTTGTGTATATCCCTGAGCTACCAAACATGCCTTGTTTCTGACCACAATGCCTCTTTCATCTTTCTTGTTCCTTAGAACCCATCTTGTCCCAATTGGTCTCACATATCTAGGACAATCAACCAGCTCTCAAACATCCTGTATAGCAAATTGGTGAAGCTCATCCTGCATTGCATCCACCCAACTTGGTTCCTTAAGAGCATCAAAAATCTTCTTGGGTTCTTCCTGTGACAGAAAACAGGCAAACAAACATGCTTGTACAAGAGGGGTATCAACCTTCTTGTGTATATTGGCAATAAATCCACCAAGACTTTGATGGGATCTTCTTGTCTGAACTGGAGCCATAACATCACCAATGATCTGAGATGTGGGGTGATCCTTTGCTGTGGAAGTGAGAACTCCTCCTTCAAAAAGTCTGGTGTCCTCAACTTCACGCTCCATGTTGCCAATATCTTCTTCATCAGACTCTGTTTGATCAACATGAATCTCTTCATGGACGTTGGAAGGTCCACCTTGTTCAAAATGTGAAGAGAAAAGATGTGCAAAGGTGTTGTCAAAGTCTGATCCTTGTTTGTCAGCGTTAGGGCTAACAACGCTTGAACTGCTTGTGTCAGCGTCTGATCCATCAGCGTCTGAATTGCTCTTGTCAGCGCTTGATTTCCCTTTGTCAGCGCCTGAAGCACCATGCATGTTTGTATTTGGTGGTATTTGAAAACCACCATTATCCTTTCTAGCAGCAGCAGCAGCAGCATAATACTCATCTGTCCATATAGGAAGTGTAACATATTCTTGTGTGGGAGATGATTTGACTGCTGGTGGTCCATCCTCCTTAGCAACCTGTATACCTGAAACATTACCAATTCTCTTTTCCAAAACACTTGAAGTTACCTTCACAATGTCTGGATCAGTAACAGGCATATAATTTAAAGCTCTAGATAAAGGTTCTAAGTCAAACAACCAATTTGGACCATTTTCAGGATCACTAGGTTTACTTTCTAAAATCTAACATGTACCTTTTCAAGTATACGTTTTTCCTTTTTAATGTAAACCCTATATCCTTTGCTCTGCACTGAATAACCCATGAAGTAGCCTTCATCACCTTTTGAATCAAATTTACCTAGGGCTTCACTAGTTTCTAAAACAACTACATGACAACCAAAAGGCTTGAGAAAACCAATATTTGGCTTCCTTCCCCAAAGTAATTCATAAGGTGTCTTATTATGTATTTTGTTGACCAATGCCCTATTTTGAACATAACAAGCTGTGTTAACAGCTTCAGCCCAAAAGGCTATAGGAAAGTGGGCATCAGCCAACATGGTTCTGGCTGCTTCAATAAGGGTTCTATTCTTCCTTTCAGCAACCCCATTTTGCTGTGGGGTTCTAGCTATGCTAAACTGCCTAGTAATCCCTTTCTTGGCACAAAAATCATCTAACAACTGATTTCTAAACTCACCCCCATTGTCACTTCTAATAATTTTGACCTCATTACCATTCTTCTTTTCAATTTGGGTAATGAAATTAATCAGACTTTGGGCAGTTTCACTTTTCTTGGCTAAAAAGAAAGTCCATGTAAACCTGGAATAATCATCAGTGATAACAAAACAATATGATTTACCCTTCAGACTTTCTATATTAGTTGGACCAAAGAGGTCCATATGCAATAAGTGAAGTGGTTTAGAACTAGAGTGCACCTGTTTAGACCTGAATGAGACCTTGTGCTGCTTGCCCTTAAGACATGCAACACAAGAGTGGTCATTGTGGAAAGCCTTTTCAGGCAAACCATCAACTAAATCAAGCCTCACAAGTCTATTGATATTCTTAAAGTTTATGTGCCCTAATCTCCTGTGCCAAAGATTACTTTCATCTACTGAGGCTTTAGCATACAGACATGACATTTTATTATTTACCTTAATTCCATTAAGATTCACATTATATATGTCTTTATGCCTTGGTGTTCTAAAATCTATGTATTTTTCCTCAGGGAGCTTATAATCTTTGCATAACACCAAGCACTCAGTATTTGTGAAAAGAACCTTATTTTTGTTATCACATACTTGTGATACACTAAACAAATTATAATCCAGTTCTTTTACCAAGAAGACATTCTCAAACCGTAGATTGTTGGTGACAAGGGTTCCTTTTCCTGTGATGGTGCCGTAGCCCCCTCCAAAGTATACCTTATCACCATCTTGAATAGGAGAGAAATTGGTTAGATAGTCTTCCTTCCCTGTCATGTGCCTTGAGCATCCACTATCCCAGTATCCATAATCATTGATCTTCTTCTGAATGCCCTGCACATAAAGAAAACATATTAGTTTTCTTTGGGAACCCAAGCCTTGGAAGACTTGGATTCATTTGGTTGTTCAACAAGAACAGACTTGGTTCTCATAACAACCCCATTTTCATCCATGTTTGAATGAAATTCCCAGTTAACCCCAATTGGTGTTGACAATGCCTTTGAAATATAATGAAACCTGTTGCATGTCATAGAAATACCAGTAGAATTAGGGTTTTGGGCTTGTTTTGGTCTCCATGTTAAGCTAGTAGAAGCTTTAGACCTATTTCCCTGTGGTTGCAAATACCTAGGTTTAGCAGTGTGTCTGTCAGCGCTGAAATTTCTCTTGTCAGCGCCTCGATTGCTCTTATCAGCGTTGAACCTAGGGTTTGCTACAGGAACCCATTGCCTATTGGACCATGTGTTTGACTTTTGAAAAGGTCATAGGCCTTGTGTGTTAGACCCTCTAGTAAAGAATGGGGCTGGTCTAACAACTTGTGAACTTTTGTTCACAAAGGTATTGGGTCTGACAGTGTTTGACCTATGTTGACTTTTGTTAGCGCTGAAATTGTTCCTATCAGCGTTGACATTGGAAGCATTGACACATTTGTATGCCAAATGTGAGAAGCTACCACATGTGTAACAAGCTTTTCTAGACATAGTCTTAGGTCTAGAAGCAAAGAAGCTTGTTCCATGATTACTTACTTGGCTTTTTGGTGACCTAGTATTCCTATACATCTCTGCATACTTAACACTAGGTTTTCTAACAGTTTGTGGGCCAAGGTCAACAGCTTTGCCAGTAGTAGGGTGTGTGATCTTAATAGGTTTAGGATCATAGGACTCCACAATTGGTATCATGTTTGGTGTGGGCTCATTTGGACTTTCACACAACAACCCTCCCTTAACAAACAAGGTGTGGTTAGCTTTCTTCCACTCATCTAGGTCAGTCAATTTTTGCTTGTATTCCTCAACTGGGGAAATCACTCTAGGTGGAGGAATGAATTCCTCCTCTTGGCATTCTGGCAAGCCAGTCCAAGATAAGTCCTTTGATTGGACACCATAGAAATCCCCAACTGGTGGTGGAACACCAGTATAATCCTTCATCCCAATCCTACTCCTATCCTTAGAGTCTCTTTGTTTACTAACACACTCTCCTAGGGATTGTGTGGCCTTATCAAATCTCTGGATTTTAAGACTCACATTATCTTTATTTTTGTTAGCCTCTTCTAACTGAGCTATCAGATCAAGATTAACCCTATTTACTATATCTTGAACATCTTTACTCTGATGTAACTCATGATTTAAGATATTTATTTGATCCTTTAAATCAAACTCCATTTTCTTATACTCAGCTACTGTCTTTTCTGTTTGGGTAAGAGCAATTTGATAATTAGATACTTTGCATCTTTCAGTACTTGCCTCATCTAATAATTTAACTATCTCTTGATTTAATTTTTCAGTATTTAAACGACAACCCTTAGAACAGAAAGCATCATCATATACCTCATAATCTGATGAAGAGGAGGAGTGTGCCATGAGAGCATATTCAACATGCTCTTCTTTAACTTCAGCAACCAAAGCTCTGTCCTCTTCCTCATTCTTAGCCATCCAGCTCCAGTCCCATTCACCAACACCATCAATTTGTTGAACAGCAACCATGGCCTTGGGATCTGGGCTCTTAATCATTTGGCTTGAAGGCTTCCCAGCATCAGATCTTCTTGGAGATCTACATTCCCTCATAAAGTGCCCCATCCTATGACAGTTGTAGCACTCAACCTTGGACTTGTCAAAACCAGCAACATCCTTAGCATTAAAGGTCATCTTCTTCTTGAACCTTTTATTGAACCTGTTTGCTCTTAAACTTACAAGAGCCATAGTCCATTTGATATCCATCTCTTCCAATTGTTCATCACTTATCTGCTCAAGATCTTCATATGTAATCCTTGAATCACTGGGCAAAGAAGCAATGAATGCACACACAGTATCTAGATCAAAACCAGCAGGCTTAATTCTATCAGCGCCATAATTGTGTGTGTCAGCGCTTGAGTATAAAGCGTTGACAGGATATGATCCAGCGCTGACAGGCTGAGATCCAGCGTTGACACATTGAGATCCAGGGGCTGAATGTCCATAGAAGTTCATGGAATCAAATTGGCCTTCACTTTGTGAGAAGAAGGCCATGTTGCTGCTGGAAGATTTATTATCACTATCCAATTGCCATTCATTCTCCAACAGTCTTAGTTTGTTGAAGATGTCATCAAACCTGGAGGTCTTGTGGGTGTTATTGACAAGAATGGATCTTGTCTCAATCTTCCATACATCACCAAGGCTTTTGAGAAAAGTAGCATTCAATTCAGGGTCATCAATCTGTGTTCCCATGAAGGAAAGTTGACTTGTGATGTCAAGAAGTCTACTTCTCACACTGCTGAGATTTTCATTGGGTTGAGCTTTAAAGACAGCATACTCATGCAAGAGTTGCTTCTTCTTTTCTTCATTTGTGTCAGCATTGCCACCATATGCTACTTCAAGAGCTTCCCAAAGCTCTTTTGCAGACTCAAAGCGTTTGTACTTGTGCTGATTCTCATGACCTAGGGCGTGTTTCATGATGTTCAAGATTTTCATGTCCACCCTCTTCTTGGCTATATCTTCAACAGCTACAGCTCTCCCATCTCCAGGCTTTTCCTGCTTATCAGCTTCAGGACAATTAGGAACAGCTGTCCTTGTGGCAATTGCAGCAGCAATCTTTGCTGCTTTGTCGAATGTGTTCCCATATTCGACAATCTCCCAAAGAGTATAGTCATAAATAGATATATACTGTTCAAAGTTAGACTTCCAAAGCTCAAAGTTCCTGGCATCAAACATGGGAATTTTGATACTAGGATTTGAGGAGTTGTTTTGTAGCAAAGCAGCAGCTTGATCTGTGCCAGACATGATGTTTTTAGGGTTTTGAGAATTTTAGGGTTTTTAGGGTTTTTGGTGTTTTAGGGTTCTTGCGTTACTTAAAGATCAAAAGTTTCTCAACAAGCTCTGATACCACTTGTTGATCCCAAACTTAGATCGATTAAGCTTTGTGTATACGAGATTAGATCAAGTACTACACGTAGAGAAACCTTTGCTTATGAGTAAAGTAACAAAGTGTTATGCGGAATTAACACTTGATCTAAAACACAAAGATGTTAAACAAACTTTCACTTGTATTAGAATGATCGAATTGATTACAATGAAAGGTTTAACTTGCGAATACTTATGAAAACTGATATATATGACTTTAACCTAAAAGATCTTCTTTTATAGAACAAGAAGTCTTGTACAATAAGCTACGAATCAACTATTCTAGGTAAAGATAATAATGGAAAATACAATATTGTGCTTATCTTTACCATACATAAATAAAGAAACAAATAAACAAAACGATTCGTATAAAGATATTCTATCAGTGTCAATCTTCAAGGCTGTCAGCGTTGACTTCTTCAATGTCAACGCTTGGCTGTCAGCGTCCAATGTTTTCTTATCAGCGTTGACATTCTTCTTATCAGCGTCTAGTGAACTGACCTATATTTTATTCCCAACAGTTCTTGCAGCAATGGCATTAGCAATCTTTTGAGCCTTATTGAATGTGTTTCCATATTTAATAATCTCCCAGAGTGTGTAGTCATAGATCCCTAGATATTGCTCAAAGTTGAATTTCCACAATTCAAAGTTGGTTGCATCAAGCATAGGAATCTTGATGTTTGGTAAGGGTGAGGAGGAGGAGGTTATTTCTGGAGTTGACATGATGTTTTTAGGGTTTTTGAGAAAATTAGGGTTTTGGTGATTTTTAGGGTTCTTGTGTTCTTTAAGATCAAAAGTTCCTCAACAAGCTCTGATACCACTTGTTGATCCCAAACTTAGATCGATTTAGCTTTATGTATACGAGATTAGATCAAGTAATACACTTAGAGAAACCTTTGTATATGTTTATAATAATCTAAGTGTTATGCGGAATTAACACTTAAACAAGAACACACAAGATATAAACAAACTTTCACTTTGATTAATGATATCAAACTTGCTTACAATGAAAGTAGTTTACGAATGAAAAACTTATATGAAACATTGCCCTAAAGGTCTTCTTTTATAGACATAAGAAGCCTTGTACAATAATCTACGTATCAGCTATTCTAGGTAAAGATAAATATAGAAAATACATGGTTGTTCCTATCTTTACTAGAAGTAATCTAGAATACTGTTAGCCGTATTTAAAGTGATGGTCATATAATATACCGTTGCGAAGCTCGTGAAAAATACTATTCAACGGTGTCGAGAGTTCTTAGTTATTAATGTTTATGTAACGGGATTTAGTCCCGAACACACAAATGAGGAAGGCCTCCTAAACACTTACTACTTAGTATAAAAGGCCTCCTAAGCCTCATTTGTGTGTGTGTCTTCCATTTCATTTGTTTTGTAGAGAGAGAAACGTTTGTGTTTCTCTCACTAGGAATTCACATCTTCTTGTTTTTCTCTTTTCCTTCATCTAATCTAATCTTTCTTTTTTGGTTTAATCTTCATCTTCATTTCTATATCATTATAAGTCGTGTGTTACAATCCAACAAGTGGTATCATTCGCCAAGGGATTCGTGGATAGCTCTTTGGTGTTGTCCTTGTTTCTTGCTTATTCTGTGGGTTCTTTTGATTTTTTTACTAAAGATCAAAATTTTTTTCGTGTTTTCTTTGTTATTCCAAGTATTCGTGTTGTGGGTATTTTGGTTTGCTCAAAAACACGAATTTGTTGCCTCAAAGTTGCGAATTTGTTGCCTCAAAGTTGCTAAAATCGTTGCCTAAAAAGTTGGAAAAACAAGGTCCCTTATTGCGACAGCTTGAATTTCGGAAAGGTAAGTACGGTTTCGATCGCAATAACCCTAGGGTTTTACTTTGCGATCAGTATTGCGATAGCCCCTTTTTCCGATCTGAACATTCCGATCGTTATTGCGATCTGGATTGCGACGGATTTAAGGCAATCTTGAAACGTTACTCTGCCTAAATTTTGTCAGCATTCCGATCTGAAGTATTCCGATCTGAAGTATTCCGATCTGAACATATTACGATCTGAACATATTCCGACAGATCATCATTGCGATCTAGCATTCCGACAGATCATCATTGCGATCTAAGATTCCGATAGAAGGACTTTCCGATCGTAGGACATTCCGATAGAAGGACATTCCGATGGAATATTCCGATGGGCATTCCGATGGAAATTTTGTTTGAGTAATTTTTAGTCTTAGCCACCATCTAGACTAGTCTCAGAACATAGTTTACACGAAGATCAAAAAAAAAAAAAAAAAAAAAAAAAAAGAGTTAAAATTTTTAGGTCAAGTAAAATCAAATTTTTTCCCTACTAGTTTTTGGCTATCTCAAACTCAATTTCAAAATTTGGCGATACATAATTTTTTCAGCTTACCGTTTTGTCGGACTGAGGAATTTATTGTCGGACTGAGAAAAAAATCGGAAATTTCGGAATTTCAACATCACCACACGCTTTCTACGAATTGAGATCCTGTTGTTCACACGACTTCTTCGATGACGTCTCAACAAGATATCTATGCTGCGGGTACTGAGAATCGTCCACCCATGCTTACCAAGGAGAATTACACTACATGGGCTAGTCGTCTCCTTCGTTATGCAAAATGTAAACCTCTGGGAAAGTTGATTGTCAACTCGATTCAAAAGGGTCCGTACGTTAGAAGAACAATTATTGTGCCTGGGGACCCTACGAATGCTAACCCAGTAGCTGATTCAAGTCATGAGCAAACAGATGAAGAATTAACTGAAGCTGAATCCAAACAACTCGACGCTGATGATCAAGCAATTCAAGTCATTCTTATGGGACTTCCTGAAGATGTTTATGCTGCTGTCGATAGTTGTGAAACCGCACACGAGATGTGGCTTAGGATTCAGAAAATGATGAAGGGCAGTGAAATCGGTTTACAAGAAAAGGAAACTAAGTTGCTTCGTGAATGGGAGAAATTTACGTCTACTGAAGGGGAACAAATAGAACCTTATTATCATCGGTTTTCAACCCTCATGAACCATCTTAGAAGAAACAAACATGAACCTGCACAAATTGCTGCCAACATTAAATTTCTTGATAATCTTCCTTCTGAATGGTCACGATATGTCACTCTTGTCAATCAAACCAAGGATCTTCATGTTGTGGACTACACTCAAGTTTATGACTATTTGAAGATGAATCAAGATGAAGCTAACGAAGTTAGGGCAGAAAGACGTGCCAAGACACAAGATCCATTGGCTTTTATGACAAACTCTCCATCATCTATGTCATATCCCATGGTACCCTACCATCAACCCTCATCTAGTAACTTCATGCCACAACAACAACAACAACAACTCACTGCTTATGGATATCAACATCCTGCTGCTATGAATTACTTACAACAACCCATTGCCTGTTTTGATGACATTACCGATCCTACTCATGCTATTAATACGGGTCTTGCCCTTCTTGCTAAGGCATTCAAATTCACCATTAACCCCACCAACAACAATCAGAGAATCTCCTCGAACACTAGAAATAGGCAGATTGCTCAACCTTTCATGAATGCGAATCAAGATCGCCAATTGGTAGTTGCTGGAAACACGGGGACTCAGTTTCAACAATATGGTCAGAATGCTGGGCAGACCGTTGGAAATGCAGGAAATCAGTATGGTCAAAACCGTGGTCAAAATCCGGGTGTTCCGAATGCGGGTAATCAGAATGGGTTAATTGTTGTGCCAGCGGTTGGTAACCAGATGGGAAACATTGTGGCTGCAAGGGCTGAGAATACTGGTACGGGAAATGGAAACAACAATCGTCAGGTTCAGTGCTACAACTGCAGGGGATTTGGTCATTATGCTCGTGATTGCACAGCCAAAAAGAAGAGGGATGCTGCGTATCTTCAGACTCAGCTTCTCATAGCACAAAAAGAAGAGGCAGGAATCCCACTTCAAGCTGAGGAATTTGATCTTATGGCTTCTGCTGCAGAATATGACGAGGAAGAAGAGATGAATGCCAACTACATCTTGATGGCAAACTTACAGCAAGCATCAACCTCAGGAATGCATGATGACAGAGCTCCCGTCTATGATGCAGACGGTCCCTCTGAGGTACACCCAAGTTTTGATGATAATGATATATATAATATGTCTAATCAGGAGGAAGAGTATACTGAGATGCTTGAGCCCTACATTGAGACACACGAGGATCAAATAAATACTAGTAATATTATTTCAAATGAGCCTAGTGTGGACCTTAGTGTAGATCAAGTTGCCCAGCCTACAACCCTTCCTGATGAGACACATGCGTATTATAAATCTCTATTTGATAAGCTTGCTAAGGATGTAGATCATGCTACGGTGGTGAATAATAAGTTTAGAGAAACTAATGCCAAATTGACCACTGAGCTTGCAGGATATAAGGAACGGGAGAAAAGTTTTGAGATTCATCATGAAAAAATCAAGGAACTTGAACAAGCTCATGCTACATCGGTTTATCAAGAAAAATGCACCACTAAGAAGTTAAATGCCTTACACTTAAGTAGTGCTAAAAAGATAAGCGACTTGAATGATGAAATCACTTCTCTTAATCAACAGCTTTCAACTAAAAAATCTATTGTTTCTGATTTAAAAGAAGAAAGAAAACAGCTAAAACATGATTTCAAAATTCGAGAAGATGGGCTTCTTGAGGATTTTTGCAAAGCGCAGGATAGGATTAGAGAATTAGACAACCTTTTAGTAAAACGTGGCCAAACTATGCAGACGATAAATATGCTCGCACCAAAAGTGAATGAGATAAATTACACTCGATACAAAATGGCTTTAGGTTGTCCTCTTCCCCCTAATCCAGGATACCTTAAGAAAGTTCAGGCCACTAATGAAACTTTATATAATGGTAGTGTGTTATTGTCTGATGAGCATGATCCTCCTAGTGTGCATGATTCCGAGGAAACTACTGACCTCGCTGTAGAGTCTCGTTTAAGAATGAAAAAGCTTGATAAAGAAGTGATACCCGTTTATTATCCGAAAGTTAATCCTCCAACTGTTTTTGTTCGGTCTAAAACGAGTACTGAAATGCTTTTGCTACCAAGTGAGGAATTGTCTGATGACCCTCCTAAACCGAGTATCACTCGCCGATTTCTAAACGAGCTTAAAGATAACTTTGTCATCCTTAAACGTGTTGTTAATTCAAAAATAACTGGAGGTAATTTTACATCACCTGTTCAGATTGAGGTTCAGAAAATTCTTCAAAATGATATTAATCCGATTATTAATCAAGTTGATGCTCGGTTAGGAAATTTAGAAAACGCTTTTCTAAAAGAATTAGCCAACTTTGTTGAAGACTTTAAATCATTGACGAAGGAAGCTGATGAATCTCTTGATAAAATTAAAGTTTTGGAAAACGATCTTGAACGCCTCTCTAAAGCTCGTGATTGTATTGATAGTAGCCCTGTTGAGTTAGGTACCTCTATGTCGCATAATGAAAACCTCCAAACTGAGCTTGATCTCATGAAAGAGAAGATGGAATCTTATGTCATTAAAAAGGATAAAGAATTCACCGATCTTTGGAATAAATTTGTCAAAAAATGTGATGAATGCAAATATGACAAGATTTCGTATGAAAAAGCTCACAATGAAATGCAACAAACTATCGCACGGTTGCAGGCTCAGTTAGGAGGGGTTTCAGAAACGAATTTGGCCTCGTCTAGGTTAGAGAGTGCTAGTGGTGGTAATGTTCAGAAGCTTAAGGCTAAGATTGCAGATTTAGAATCTGTTGTTGTTTCATATAAGCGGGCTGTTGAACAAAGTAAGTCTGTCTATCAGAAACTTATTGATAAAATCTGTGAGAACTGTAAGTTAAAGGCCTTGTTAAAAGATAAGACTTCTGAACCTAGCTCGATTGTGGATACGATGATCCAGAAACCAGCAACCTCGGGACCCACTCGTATTGCTGTGACTCCTTTTCCCAAGGTTGCTGGAACGAAAACTGCTATGATTGCCCCAGGAATGTTTCGTGTTAGTTCTCCCTCTATTCCTAGCAAACAACGTACAGCAAGCGTTAGGACAAAACCGATCACTATAACTCAACCACAAGTTATTGATTTAAAAAGTGCTAATTCTAATAGACGCGTGTCTTCTTCTACAGGAATAAACAACTACACTAAGAGCAGAAGGCCACAGCCTACGAGCAATACAAGGAATGATAGGGTCCCTTTTGCCTCTAGAAGTAGTCGCCCCAAGATCAATAATGTGGAAGTAGAAGAACACCCTAGGAATCTACCGCTTTTTAATCATAATCAGAAACCTAATTCATCTGAATGTAATGACTTTAAGCTTGCTATTCGGAATGAAAAATCTGAAGTTATTTGTGCTAAATGTAATAAATGTTTCTTTACTTTTAGTCATGATGCTTCTGGTTTGACTATGAATGGTTTGAATTATGGTGGTTACACTCGAATTGACAAGCTGTCAGTCAGTGAACAACAACGCACTCCTAAGGCTAAGGTGTATGTTCCAAAAAGTACGCATGTAGGGTCCACAGAAAGTCTTGCTAAGCCTAGTAGCCCTAGACTCACCTCTAAATGGTTGCCTACTGGTAGAAATTTTGACTGTAGTGGCAAAATTATCGACACTAGTAGATCTCATACTGACAGTGAAACGTCGGTATGTGATACGGCTTAATTATCTTCTAACCCTACAGGAACCTATTTCATCGGTTGCCAAAATATTTGTTTCTCTTATCATTGGCAGGCTGTTGAAATTTGTCTCTGGTGCGTGGACTCGGGCTGTTCCAAACATATGACTGGGAATCGAAGCCTTCTCAAGAACTTTGTATGGCGTTTCATGGGAACTGTTCGATTTGGAAATGATCATGTTGCGGCAATTCTTGGCTATGGTGATCTTCATTGGGGAAATATAATCATCACAAGAGTCTCTTTTGTTGATGGCTTGGGACATAACTTGTTCTCGGTTGGGCAATTTTGTGATTCAGACTTGGAGGTCGCTTTCAGAAGTCATACATGCTTTGTAAGAGATCTTGAAGGAATTGATTTGTTGAAAGGAAATCGTACCACCAACCTTTACACCATTGATCTTTTTCAAATGTCTGCTGCTTCTCCAATTTGTCTCATGGCCCGAGCCACATCAACAAAGTCGTGGTTATGGCATCAAAGGTTATCTCATCTCAATTTCGATGCCATCACCCATCTCGCGAAAGATGATCTCGTTACCGGTCTTCCAAAGTTCAAATATACAAAAGACCATCTTTGTCCTTCATGTGAGCAAGGTAAAAGTAAGAAGAAGCCTCACAAACCCAAACCTGTTCCCAACTCAACGAATAGGTTACATCTCCTACATATGGATTTGTGTGGCCCAATGAGAATCAAAAGTATTAATGGAAAGCGGTATGTCCTTGTCATTGTGGATGACTATTCTCGCTACACATGGGTTCATTTTCTTGCTTCAAAAGATGAAACCCCTGATGTAATTATTAACTTCTTGAAGAAAACATCAGTTCTACTGCAAGCCCCTGTCATTATTGTGAGAACGGATAACAGTACAGAATTCACAAATCAGAAATTGAAAACTTATTTTGACGAAGTTGGGATTTCTCATCAAACTTCGGCTGTAAGAACTCCAGAGCAGAATGGAGTTGTGGAACGGAGGAATCGTACGTTAGTTGAAGCTTCTCGAACGATGCTTCTCTCCTCTAGTGCACCGTTATTCCTTTGGGCCGACGCTATAGCAACTGCATGTTATACTCAAAACCGCTCCATTATTCACACCCGTTTCAACAAAACACCTTATGAGATCATTAATGGAAGAAAACCGGATATTTAATTTTTACATGTCTTCGGTGCATTATGTTATCCGAAGAATGATCGTGAAGATATCGGTAAACTTGAACCTAAAGGTGATATTGGTTTTTTCATTGGTTATTCTTCAACTGCTTGTGCTTACAGGGTTTATAATCGAAGGACAAGAAAGGTAATGGAGACTATGAATGTTACCTTTGATGAACTCTCGGGTATGGCCTCTCAACATAGGAGTTCACATCCCGAGTTTCAAGGTCAGACTTCTGGACACGTAAGTTCAGGACTCGCGCTTCAATTTGCACCGCCAGCAATCTCATCGTTACAACCATCAGAACGTGACTTGGAAGTCTTATTTGGGCCAATCTATGATGAATATATGGAGGGTCCTTCGTCATTTGGTGTTCCTCAAAATGCCCCGGCTGCACCTGCTATGGTAGTTCAAGAACCTCCGACTGCATCTACACCATCGGCATCTACTTCTGCACCATCTACGTCAACCTCAACCATAGTGACTCAAAACATTCCAACCACTTATCCGATTGCTGACGCAACTCAACAACATTCTCAGCAAATTCCTACTCATGTTCATCTTCAGAATGAAATAGTTGCTGAAAATGCAAACAATGCGATGCTCAACGAACACGAGTTTGTTAATCCATTTGCGGCTTCCACAAGCACTACTCAGCCTTCAGCACCATATGTGGATCCGTCGAGCTCGCATCAAGTTTCTCATACACTTCCACATGAACACAAATGGACTAAGAATCATCCTTTGGTTCAAGTGATTGGCAATCTCTCATGACCGGTCTCAACACGAAATCAGCTGCGTACCGATGGTGATATGTGTATCTATGCACTATCAGTCAGCACAATGGAACCAGCAAGTGTGAAAGAAGCAATGACCGATGCATCATGGATTGAGTCTATGCAAGAAGAACTCAATCAGTTCATCCGACTCGATGTATGGGAGTTAGTACCTCGACCAGACAATATCGATCCGCTTACCCTGAAATGGTTATTCAAAAACAAGATGGATGAGGAGCAAACGGTCATTAGGAACAAGACTCGGTTAGTTGTGAGAGGTTATAAACAGCAGGAGGGAATTGATTTCGCCGAGTCCTTCGCCCCGGTTGCTAGGATGGAAGCTATTAGGATTTTCTTGGCATACGCTGCACACAAATCATTCAAAGTGTATCAAATGGACGTGAAGACGGCTTTCTTGCATGGGCCGTTAAAAGAAGATGTGTATGTATGTCAACCTGAAGGTTTCATCAATACTGAACATCCAAGCCATGTCTACAAGTTGAAAAAGGCAATTTATGGTTTGAAACAAGCACCGAGGGCATGGTACGACGAATTATCATCATTTCTTCTACAAAATCACTTCAGCAAAGGAACTATTGATCCAACGTTGTTTATCAAGCACTACGGCAATGACATCTTGGTGGCTCAGGTCTATGTAGATGATATTATATTTGGTTCTACTAACCCAATATATTCCATATTATATGCCGACCTTATGAAAAGTCGATTTGAAATGTCCATGATGGGGGAAATGACGTTTTTTCTTGGTCTCCAAGTTCACCAATCCCCCCGTGGTATTTTTATAAATCAGTCCAAGTATGTGCTTGAGATTCTAACGAAATTTGGTATGGATAACTGTGATCCTATTGGTACTCCAATGGACACTAAACACAAGCTTGATTTGGATAAGAAAGGGACATTTGTAGATGCTACAAAATACCGAAGTATGATCGGGTCCCTTATGTACTTAACCTCAAGCAGACCGGACATTGTGCATGCTACTTGTTTATGTGCTCGGTACCAGGCTCAGCCAACCGAGAAGCACCTCAAGGAGGTTAAAAGGATCTTTCGTTATCTCCGGGGAACCATTAACATGGGTCTCTGGTATACGAAGGATTCTGGTTTTAATCTCACGGGTTTTTCAGATGCCGATCATGCAGGGTGTCATGATACATTCAAGAGCACTTCCGGTGGAGCACAATTCTTAGGCGAAAAGCTAGTGAGCTGGTCATCAAGGAAACAAGACTGTACGGCGTTGTCAACCGCGGAAGCAGAATATGTGTCTCTATCCGTGTGTAGTGCTCAAGTCCTTTGGATGAGAACACAACTCACGGATTATGGCTTTTACTTTAACAAAGTCCATATTTACTGTGATTCACAATCAGCCATAGCCATATCCTGCAACCCGGTCCAACACTCCAAGACCAAGCACATAGCTGTCCGATTCCATTTCATTAAGGAGCATGTGGAAAAAGGAACGATAGAACTGTTCTTTGTCAAGACGGACTACCAACTAGCCGACATCTTCACCAAAGCTCTTCCTCAAGACAGATTTGAATTTTTGGTTCGTCGACTTGGTATGCGTAGTTTCACTCCTGATGAACTTGAACGTCTTGCACATTCGCAGTAATCTTGTATATATCTATCAGAAAACCAAAATACAAAAATATAAAACCTATAAAAACAAAATAAAAAATGAGAAAATCTTTCAAAAAATACCAAAAATATTCTTCTCCGACATGTCTCTCAGCATCGATAATATGGACGTGCTTAGAAATGTTGTTCAATAACGACACGGGTACGTACATAAAGTTCGAATGAGAGTTCAAATGTTTTCAAAACATGTCTTTTCTACTTTTCTTCTCATAATGGCTTATAGTCACATGTCAGACTATAACCCGGTCCCTAAATAAAGGAAAGTCTTTGACTTATCCTCAACAACGAGAAATTCATTTTTCTCGGTCATGAGCTTATATCAAAACATTCAAAGTTTTAAGCTCATGAACACACTTTTTCTCGGACTTTTGAGCACAATTTTTCAAAGTATTTCAAAAACAATGTGCTCATATACTCCCCTATTTAAATAGAATCTCTTTTCGAGGGGGAGTATAATGATTTCATAAACATTTGTTCCAAAGTTTCATGACACATTATTCTCTCCATGTTTCATCACTAGTATCACAAAAATTTCAATTTCATGCAATTTTTGAGGGGGAGAATAGTGATTAAAATGTGTTATCTTAAATAAGATCTTTGATATAAGTGCTTTCTCTTCCTAATATGTGCAAAAAATCTCTCCTTTTATGATGCACATATGTAGGGGGAGCGTTTTTGGTGATATAGAAAACTTTCAAGGTGTAAACATTGATTTCATCAACACCTTGACCGCATTTTCAATTGATTTTTCTGGTTACGATATCTATACCCTTCAACACATATATTCACGATGGTATTGGTGTCAAAAGGTGGTTAGGTATTCGTCCTATGATCCAACCAGAACCGGACGGATCTTCCCAGGGACAATCCATTAGAACTTAGAAGTCCTTAGGAAAGATGGAGTAGTTGAGTGTACGGGAATAATGCCGACTAATGACTTAAGCTAGCACTGGAACAATCACAACAAGGTGTTAGTTATGACGTCTTGGTAAGCATTGAAGGGGTTGAAGAATGAAAAAGAAATGTAAGGATAAAGGGTGTAAAGAAAGAAGCCCTCCATACAACTTAGGCAGAAACCGGGTCAATACATCTTTTATCAGAATCACTTTGATGATTTCTGATTCTGAAGACAAAGCATCATGGACCCAGTGATGCAATGCACAACCCTTCCCAGCCTACTCAAGCTTCTCTCAAAAGAAGTTTGTTTTATTGTCACGGAGTTCAACTCATTTCTATCAACTTTCTCACTCCGAGATAGTAGATATTGAATAGGTGGCAGTCTGCTCCAGCCTCCGATCACCAAATAAACGTGCACTCATAGAGTCTAGAGCCAACGAGATTCATCAAAAAAATCTCATTAGGACACTTATTCCGTAGATCAATTGTTGTTCATCATTAGAACACAAGCGATGATTTACAGAGTCCTACGCTCTATCCTTGTGGTATTGCTAGAACATTCAGAGTGATACTCTTTAGTATTCACAGTGATGAATGGAAATCCTTCCAGTGTTAACATCAAACAGCACTGCGGTAGGTCATATGTAAGATTCACTTGAATTAAACATATGTTAACTGGAAAGCAACAGTGGTTTGATTCTTAATTGATTCAAACTCGTTCCAGGTCTCGACGCAATATCTTTATGATCTTGCCAGAACATTCAGAGTAATACTTTTCAGTATTTACAGTGATGAATGGAAATCCTTCCAGTGTCATCATCAAACAGCACTGCGGTAGGTAACTTGTGTGATTCTATATGAATCAAACTTGTGTCAACTGGAAAGCAACGATGGTTTGATTCTTAATTGATTCAGACTTGTTCCAGGAAAGTGAATTGACGACCTAATCAGCAGAATGGAACTGCATGATTCACTCCT
Source organism: Glebionis coronaria (assembly GCA_025667525.1). Lineage (NCBI taxonomy): Eukaryota > Viridiplantae > Streptophyta > Magnoliopsida > Asterales > Asteraceae > Glebionis > Glebionis coronaria. The sequence continues at coordinate 645,485,260 of CM046877.1, forward strand.
TACTTTGAATTATCTTTCGATATATTCAAGTATTGAGAACGGCTACCACAGCTGGAAATCCTGTCAAGGAAGTTCTTTGAACTTACCTGATCACAGGTACAGTATTCGTACTGTATAACGGGAAACTGGTGGAATGCAAACGGTGGCGTTATCTCAAGAGTTGCAATTCAAGGCCACATATTCAGGATTATTGAAGAAAGCTCAAGAACCTCTAAAGACAAAGACTTCCGCTACTCTGATGATCAAGGGAGATTGTTAACAAGCTTTCATGTCAACTAAAAACATGAGTATGTGGGTAAAGACACAAGAACACAAGCTGGAAAAGTTACAAGATCAAGTCAAGGCAAAGATCCAAGATCACAAGTCATGAAAGGAACTATGAAAGAACTCTCAAGGCAACAAGCTTCAAAGTCTTCAACACCAACGAAGTGAAGTCACATATTACATGACCACCCCTTAGGGGGAGATTGTTAGCCGTATTTAAAGTGATGGTCATATAATATACCGTTGCGAAGCTCATGAAAAATACTATTCAACGGTGTCGAGAGTTCTTTGTTATTAATGTTTATGTAACGGGATTTAGTCCCGAACACACAAATGAGGAAGGCCTCCTAAACACTTACTACTTAGTATAAAAGGCCTCCTAAGCCTCATTTGTGTGTGTGTCTTCCATTTCATTTGTTTTGTAGAGAGAGAAACGTTTGTGTTTCTCTCACTAGGAATTCACATCTTCTTGTTTTTCTCTTTTCCTTCATCTAATCTAATCTTTCTTTTTTGGTTTAATCTTCATCTTCATTTCTATATCATTATAAGTCGTGTGTTACAATCCAACAAATACAATAAACGCGTAGAGTATATCTTCCCATCAGTGCTTGTCTTCAATGTATCAACGCTTGACTTTATCTTGTCAACGCTTGGCTGTCAGCGTTTGTTTTACTCTTGTCAACGCTTGATCTACTCTTGTCAGCGCTCAAGTTATCTGACCATAATTTATTCCCAACACAAACTGCCTAATCAACTCCCTTAGATCCAAAAATTGCTTCCAACACCATGAATTTTGATTAAGAGTGCTAATGCTCCATACACTCTTACCTTTGAGCCAAGTAAGATTGATCCACCTAACCCAAATAGAATCCTTGTTACAAAGGATGTTCCAAAGGTGCTTGGACATGAGGGTCATGTTCCATTCTTGTAAAGATTTAAGACCAAGACCACCTTGGCTCTTAGGCATACAAATGTCCTTCCATGCTACACTTATGACCCCCTTGTTATTGTCATTTCCAGACCATAGGAAAGACTTAAGAAGTTTGTCAATAGATTCACAAACATTTGATGGAAGAATGAAGATAGAAGCCCAATAAACCTGAAGAGAGGCAAGAACAGAGGTAATAAGTTGCAGCCTACCTGCATAAGACAGGGTTTTGTTTCTCCGATCATTAATCCTCTTCTTCACATTGTCAATCAAGAATAAGCAATCTTCTTTGTATAATCTTCTAGATGTTAAAGGCACCCCCAAGTATCTTGCAGGCAAGGTCCCTTCATTGAATGGCATGAACATTAGGATTCTACACTTGACATCATTTGGCACATTTCCAAAGTAGACTGTACTTTTAGTCATACTAGGGAAGAGGCCTGAACTAAGAGTAAACTCATCCAGAGCTCTTCTAAGAATGGAAGCAGAAGTAGCATCTCCATTGCACAACAACATGAGGTCATCAGCAAAGCACAAATGTGTGATTCCCATCTCCTTGCATCCCCAATGATATCTGAATCTCTTGTCAAGCTTAATTTGCCTTTTAACCATGAGGTTGAAGACTTCCATAACAATTGTAAAAAAGTAAAGTGACACGGGATCACCTTTCCTTAAGACTCTCTTGGCTTTGAAGAAACCACAAGAGTCTCCATTGACATTAATTGAAAAAGATGCAGTAGTGAGACAGGTCATGATCCAATTCACCATTTTATCAGGGAAACCAAATAGCTCCAAAGCTAGCTTCAAAAAGCTCCATGACACAGTATCATAAGCCTTTTGAATGTCAACTTTAAAGGCCACCCTTCTTCCAATCGCTTTCCAATTATAACCATTCATTAGCTCTTGAATGAGAAGCACATTGTCACTTATCTGCCTTCCTTCAATGAAAGCACCTTGGTTGCAGTCAATCAGTTTACCCAAAGCACCTTTAATTCTATTAGTAATCACTTTAGAAACACATTTGTAGATCACACTACAACAAGCAATAGGCCTATAATCTGCTGCTTTAGTAGGGTTCTTGCATTTAGGCACAAGTGAAATAGTAGTATTGTTAAGCTCACCCAACATCTTCCCATTAATGAAGAACTCCCTGACTGCAGCACAAACATCATTCCCAACCACACTCCATGCAGCCTTGAAAAACTTGGAGGTAAAGCCATCTCGACCAGGGGCCTTCAAATCATCAATATCAAAAATTGCATCCTTGATTTCTGCATTAGAGACATATCTCACCATATCCCTTGCATCAGCAGCATAAATCTTCTTAGAAAACAGACCAATAGAGTCATCAATAAGGTAAGTATCTCCTTCTATGCCAAAAATATTAGTGAAGTGATCAACAAAGACATCTACTACTCCATCACCACTAACACTTTCACCATTATCTTTCATGACTGAATCAATCCTGCTCCTACTTAATCTTCCTCTAATAGAACTATGGAAATAAGCATTGTTAAGGTCCCCTTCTTTAAGCCATTCATTTTTAGACTTTTGCCTTAGGAACCTTTCTTCATCTACTAAAGCAGCCTTATAGTCTTATGTGTATTTAGACTCCTTTTCCCTAAGATCAACAGAAGCAGGATTTCTCTCCAACTCTACTTGGACTTTTTCCAACTCAGTTTTAAGCTTCATCACATTCTTAAAGACATTACCATTCTTCTTATTAAGTTTCCTCATATGTTTCTTCATATTTCTCAATCTTTTAGCCAAAGTGAACATATAGAATCCACTAACATGCAGATTCCAATTATCAGCAACTACCTTCTTAAAGTCTGGCTTATCAGCAAGGAAGTTCATGAATCTAAATGGTTTAGGCTTCTTGGAGCAGACTTTATTTAATGACAGTAATGAAGGGCTATGATCAGAGATGAGGTATGGAAGGAACTTGGCAGCACAACCACTAAATTCTTCAATGAAATGATAATTACCCATGATCCTATCCAGCTTCTTGAAAATACCCAAAGAAGGGTCATGTTTCTTCTGAATCCAAGTGTAAAACAACCCAGACATAGCCACATCTTCCATGTCAAGAGCTTCAACACATTTCTTAAAGTCATTAATCTCCCAGTCTCTACTATATTTAACTTTAGATGTACTCTCATCTTTGTACAAAGTGACATTGAAGTCACCAAGCATTACCCAAGGAGAGTCACCAGCTATAGACTTATGAACCACTAGATTATCCCATAACCTCAGCCTATCCCTCTCATCATTCTCTTCATATATGAAAGAAATATAGAAAGACTTGGCAGAAGCAATAATGGTGACCAATAAGTGAATGACTTGATCACCAATTGATAGTTGTGTAACAATAAGAAGACTAGGATCCCAACCAACCAAAATCCTACAACCCTCACCACTCTCAACACTATTAGATTCCCAATTCTACAAATTCATAATATTACTTGAAACAAGCTTCACAAACTTCTTGTTAAGCCTAGTTTCTACTATACCACACATACAAATATTATTATTCAATATAAGATTTCTTACTTCATCTTGCTTAGAGGGATCAGTTAACCCTCTAATGTTCCATTAAGCTATTTTGATCACCATTAAATATGAGGAGGGTTTGGCAAAGAATCACCCTGTGCCATGGCCAAATCAGTTAACACAACATACATACAACATCTTGTGTCATAAAAGTAGCATGTGCATAATGGTCTTCAGCAACCTCAGCATCCATAGAAACACCCAGGATAGCTTCTGAAACACCCTTGACACCACTATGACTCCAAATATCACTGAGTTGATGGTAATACTTAACCATATCATCACTCCATTTACTAACCACATTCTCACCTATAGGAGACTGCTTACAAACAGCAAGACCTATAGTAAACACATTTCTACTCTCTTCAAGCTTCCTCACTTCATCATTGGCATTAAGTGCACATTGATCAAAATTTTTACCACTAGCCTCACTGCTGCTCAAGCCTGTATCCTTCATTACTTTTCCAAGAAACTCTTTAGAGGAATTTTTGTGGATCCCATTGATCGTTAGACTCAATGGTTATGAACCATTATATCTAGGTTGATCATCGTTCATATGATAACATAGCGGAATAGAACAATGATCATAACAAGGTGTTTAGGCACAAGACACATAAATTACTCAAGCGATTGTTCATTATATTAATAACAAACAACCACTAGACGTGTATACATTGAATCCCACGTCTAGTGCGACACACACTTTAGGTTTACATTGTGAATGAATGATATCAATAAAACCTAAGACTCTTGTTCCTTTTATAGTGGAAGGAACAGAATCTACAAGAGATAATATCAAATAAACATCTAAATATTATATTTCTATAGATATATATTGAATATATTATTTAGAATATATCCAATATATTCTGTAAATAAAATTTCCATCAGCGCCGTAGACTTCTGTCAGCGTCCAAACATGGCGTGTCAGCGTCTAGCATGTTTTCTTCGTTTTAGAGTTTCTGCCACATCAACTCATATTAATTTTGACCCAACAATCTTCCCCTAGTTGATGTCGGCAAAACTCTTTGTATATCTCTTGTAAGTTGTACATGATCTTCAGATTGCTTCCCCTCAAGTGTAGCACGTATTTTCTTCCCCTTTTTGTCACATCAACAAGGAAGTAAACAATGTAGGCAATCTTGAAAATTCTCCAAAAGTAGGCTCTGTGTAATGATCCTGAAGAAAAATAAATAAAGTATTTTTGATGTAGAAGTAAAATAACCCAATCTTGTGTTCTATGTCTTGTACTATCCATGTGACTAAGAACTTATAGAGGAGGATATAAGTAGACCTCGATCCCTTGTCAATATTCTCATCCTTTGTGAGACACTGAGCACGATAATGTAACTCCTTCAAGTGTTTATGACAAGTCTTCGTCACCAACCATGTAAAGCACGAACAAGTTACCTTTAAAGTGTGAGTGTCACAGGAAACACCACGACTTTAAGATATGATAGAACACAAACTCGCGAAAATCTTCTTCAATCATCAAACTTACCATAATAATTCTTCCCCTTAAGCTAACACCTCTTCATGACAAGTCGATATCTTCATATGTAAAAGATGTCAACGAATAACTCTTTCACAAGGCTATTCTGATTACATAATCCAATAAAATTCTTCATGAATGGTTGATAACTTACTTAAAAATCATTAATTCCTTTCAAAATATCCGAGCCATAAATATCATCATGATATTCTATATTAAAACGGAGATTCCATGTACCTTTGTGTGTAAATAACTCCTTTTTGTGTGCTAAAAACGTCTAATTTTCTCAAACAGCAGCAAACAGTGTGTTGTCCAATATCTCTTCTGTCCAATATCTTGGTCAGATGTATTGTCCGATATCTGACAATACGTATCAGCGTTGAAACACATATCTCGGACAACACTGTCAACCTGTTAGCGTTGACTTATTTCTTGTCAGCGTCAAAATCCTTTCTGTCAGCGCCTAAATAACAAACGTCAGCGCCAACCTAAAATCCTGTCAGCGTCCATTCTGTCAACATTAAAACAAATAAATTTGTTTTCATGTTCTTTCTCTTCTAAGTCCTTGCATGTCCCACGAATAATCCATCCAACGTCTAATCTCCATAACGAATGTTTCTAAGCATACATTGATTATAACAGTCGTAACCTTTGACTAAACTTGAAACAATTTAGACCAATCATATTCATCGCACCGTGTGAACACACTTCTTTGATCTTATATATCACATCCCTCTACGTGTTATACCAAGACCATATGCCCTTTGCTTCGTGTGAACACATACTGAACAACCAATCAATGTTCATCTACCGTGTGAACACAAAGAATTTCCACCAATGAGAACGTGAAGGACCATATTAACGCAAGATATAACCAATCAGATCATTCTCTTCGTGTGAACACCATAAACCTCCACCAATAGGAACAAGGGACTCACGGAAATACCATAAACTAGCATGTAGAGGATCTAAAGTTTATATAATGAATATTAGGGTTTAAGCCGTGTGAATGCATGTTAGATTTAACGCAGATCGTGTGAACAGAAGCATGGATAACCAATCAAGATCCTTTTACCGTGTGAACATACTTCCTTAATCGTGTAAACACACGTCCACCTTTAATCTGCTGCTACAACACAACCATGCTGCGAACATCCCTTTTTCTGATTTAGACACGATCTAGGGTTTTGAACTTTGAGTATTGAAACCCTAATTAGGGTTTTTAAATTAACCTTAGATCGTGTATCTTCACACGTTTTAACAGCCACAAGCTACATAATGTTCTGCTTTTCTTGTAGATCTAGGGTTTGAGAAACCCTAGGTCATGATTTTTTGTGAAAGCAAAGCATTAATACCTTTACTGCAGCGAACTTCGACCATGAATAACTTCTTCATTAGGGCTTAGATCGAAGATCCCTTCGGTGAGATTCCAGACACAAGTGCCAAGAACCTACAGTTCAAAAATCACGAAGATCCAACGGTTAACGAAGGAGAAAACGTGTTTTGAACATGGCTGTCCACAGAAAACTGCATACACTCTGCTGCTGACTTCGACGTTTAATAACTTTTGCCTGGGGATAAAACTCGACAATCCCTCCGGTGGATGTTTAGATCTATGTATGTAGAACACACATATAAAATTTCGTGACGATCCAACGGTTCAATCAAAAGTTATGACCTTCTGAATACTGCTGCGCACACAAAAACGTCCAGAAAAATCCATACGAATTTTTCTTTTCTTCACCATACACGAACACCTCGTCGGACCTAGATATCATGAGCCTTAGGCTCTGATACCAATTGTGGATCCCATTGATCGTTAGACTCAATGGTTATGAACCATTATATCTAGGTTGATCATCGTTCATATGATAACATAGCGGAATAGAACAATGATCATAACAAGGTGTTTAGGCACAAGACACATAAATTACTCAACGATTGTTCATTATATTAATAACAAACAACCACTAGACGTGTATACATTGAATCCCACGTCTAGTGCGACACACACTTTAGGTATACATTGTGAATGAATGATATCAATAAAACCTAAGACTCTTGTTCCTTTTATAGTGGAAGGAACAGAATCTACAAGAGATAATATCAAATAAACATCTAAATATTTTATTTCTATAGATATATATTGAATATATTATTTAGAATATATCCAATATATTCTGTAAATAGAATTTCCATCAGCGCCGTAGACTTCTGTCAGCGTCCAAACATGGCGTGTCAGCGTCTAGCATGTTTTCTTCGTTTTAGAGTTTCTGCCACATCAACTCATATTAATTTTGACCCAACAATTTTTATATATTTCACCAAACTCCCTCTTTTTGTCCTTGATATTAACATCAATCTTATTAATTTTGCCCTCCAACAGCTGACAAAAACTTTGTATCTCATCCATCACCTTACCATTTCTATCATTCTCCACTACCATATCATCTTCCACATTAAGCAAATCATACCTGTTTTGCACAGAAACTTGCTCATGAGGAACCTCCTTTTTAATAACACCTTCATTAACAATAGCCTTCCATTTCTTTTGGACATGAGCAAAACCATCTGCATCAACAGTTGCTTTCTTATCACTTGGCTTCCCACTAGTAGAGGCCTTAGGAATATCATTCCTAGACAACTCATTAACATTTACATTATTATAGCCACCCCTAGAATACCCCCCTCTTCCTCTGCTATTCATGTTTCTTCCCATATTACCACTCCTATTACCTCCTTGCTCATTATTCCCTTGTCCACCATCATTTCCACTTCTAACAGATCTCTTATAAGACACATTCCTCCATTCATTTTCACCACCACCATTGTTTTGAGCATTAGTAGACATAGGAACAGATTTCTTAGCCAATTCATCTATAACATTAACCTTTTTACCACACTTTTCAATATAATGGCCAAACACCTTGCAATAAGTACACAGAGGTGGAGTCCATGGGTATTCAACCCTCAAACCCATAGACTTACCACTACTAACATAACAAACATCAATGGTGTCCAAAAGGCCTTCTGATGCATCAATCTCAACAAGAACCCTAGCATAACTAGCTCTCCCATAGGCCTTCTCACACATAGCTGTAGTGACCTTGTCCATCATAATAGGGGTTTCCAACCTACTAGTGATCCTACTGATACCATCTATGTTCCAAGCTTCAAGTGGGATATTATATATCTTCACCCAAAGAGGGACCCTAGAAGGCTCAGGTTTGGTAAGGCATAGTCCTGGCTCCTACTTCATCACAAATAAAGGTTTCTGATCAACAAGCCATGGACCATTTTCAATCATAAAATTCATACCCTCCACAGATTTGAATTTAAAATAATAAACATCATCCTCTACTACAATCACTTCACCTAACCCATACATTCTCCACATCCTTCTCAAATGGCCAAAAATCTCCCAATGGCTCATTTTCATTCCTACAAAGTACCCAACCAATGTCATATCCCACTTTTTACTACCTTCAACAACAACAGGGTCAAGGTCTACAAACTTCTTACCCCCTTCACCAATCATGACAGGAACCAATTTTAGCTTATTATTACCTTCACTACTAAGGGACTTAGCCAGGTTTGAAAACCTAACCCCATCTCCCCAAACATTCTCAACAACTTTAGCAGGGGTCTAAGCAGGACTAGCCTCATGACCACCAGCATCAGCAACCTTACCACTACCCTCACCTTCTTCCATTACAACTTCATTAGTACTAGGGACCTCACTAACTACAACCTTAACACTACCACTTTCATTCACAACCAAAATTTCCTCTTCTACACTTCCCCCATCAACAGTCTCACTATTAACATCAGCAGTAAACTTACCCGAACTACCCCTAGTATTAGTACCCCTATTATTCTTTCTATTTTTCTTCTTACCAGGCTTAGCAATACCATCCTTAGACAGTTTTGATAATGAAGCCTGAAACAAGGAGTACATTTTATCTCGGAAAACCTTGGTCAAAAGAGACCTAACCGGTCGAAAACTGGTCAAAACTGGCCAAAACAACCAAAAATGCCGACACCGGTCAAAATCATCCAAACCTAAGCAAAAACCGGACTTTTGATTTCCAGTCCACATGAACCACCTAGAATCGGTGGAAAATCAATTTGCACGGATTCAAGATAGATAACACACACCTAGGAATTACGTTTGTTTAGTTTTTGTCGTGTTTTGCCAAGTTTAAAAGTCGGTCAGCTAGTATTTGAAGTAGTTGTGAATGCACAGGACATACAACATCTCGGCGGCACACCATAATATAACGGTCGAGATATGAGTTTGCTCTAACAATACGTCGCGTTCTTTGATCAAAACAAAGATGATATTATTTATCCTTACAAAGCCTAAGAAGGTGAATAATATACAACACTATACAACGAGTATTTGACATTTCATGTAAGAAACTCATGCTTAAGTATCATATGACTTTGAAATATTAGATTCAACATTTTATTCCATTTGAATGGAGAGCTATTTATGAAATCTATTATTTAGTTAAACCTCCTTACCGGTATGATTGGAGTTTAGTTTGTTGATCTTTGCTTTTGGCTTCACATTAAACTCGCTTTTCTTTCTTTATTTGTGTATGTATTTGTAAAGTTACTTACAATCTATTGTGCTTCGACTTCACATAATAAACATACATATATACAACCTACATATACAAAAACATACAAATAGGAGTTACTTTTACTAATTCCGTATGGTAAAGAAATAAATTCCCAAACATAATTGCTAACATATAAAAACAAATTTAGATTGAAATTATCAAAAAATATGGGCTGAAATAAAAAGGCCATAACATGTGCTACATGAATCCGTTTCAAGAACATGACTAAGCAAATGAAAGCCTGAAACAAGGAGTACATTTTATCTCGGAAAACCTTGGTCAAAAGAGACCTAACCGGTCGAAAACTAGTCAAAACTGGCCAAAACAACCAAAAATGCCGACACCGGCCAAAATCATCCAAACCTAAGCAAAAACCGGACTTTTGATTTCCAGTCCACATGGACCACCTAGAATCGGTGGAAAATCAATTTGCACGAATTCAAGATAGATAACTGATGAGACTGCTTTTATACATAGTCTCATCGTCCAAAATGGGCTTAAAATGCATAACATATCATTAAAACTGCCAAATATATGCTCGTGTTTGTTGCTTGTGTATTTTAGGTACGGATATTGAGGAAATGACAAAAGATCACAAGAATCGATAAAAAACGAACACGGGAAACGAAGTCGCACAATGAACCAGACCCAAATCAAGAATTTCCAAAATGACCTTGAAGAATTGAAGATTGGCAACATAGGTCCCTCATTTTTGAAGACTTGGCAATTTATACCCTTGCAATACTCTCTATTTTCATTTAGGTCCCTAAATTATCAAGATGTTACATGAACAGCCCTTGAAGATTGAAGAAATTGCATTAGAAGTCCTTGTTTAAAGTTTGAAAACACCTTGTGCCATAAATGACAACTTGGCAAACTTATTTACAAAGGAATTGATTGTTTGGCTGAATTATTACAAATTGACAAAGACAAGGAACGTTGAGGACTATTTCTGGCCAGACAAGAAACATTTAACCACCACTCCTGGCACGCCACCTCACCCACACCTTCCACCTCACCCTCCACGTCTGAATCCCACCCAACCAAAACCAATTAGTTTATTAACTAATTTTTCCCACCAAAACACCTTTTTAAACCCATTAATCCCCAAATCGGATTAAACCCACACTAATCCCCCATAAACCCTAAATTGATTCTAGTATTAATTGGATTAAAAACAAAGGGGTTTTGGCTTATAATTTCCAGAACCATATTTTACCCCACTCCCAACAAAACCCCACACCCAGAAACAACACCACATGACTGTGGGTCCCCATTCGACCATCCCCTGCTCTGTCCCTTTCTTCACAAAACCCCAAAGGAGACAGCATCAAGGTTCCTCATCCAAACTTGTTCCCAAAGGCTTATTAAACGTCCAAGATCATCCAACAACAGCTGGCCATCACATGTTGCTCATTTGACCAAGAATTCAGTCAAGACACAAGGGCATTTTCGGATTTTTATGTATTAGGGTTTAGGGCTGTGATTTTCCTTGTATTATTTTATTAGCATTCTAGATGGTTCTGAGTAGTGCTATATAATGAGACGTATGTGTCTCATTTAGCTTTTGTTCCAGATTTTTTCCAAGCACTAGTAATCCCTTTTTAAATATTTATAAAGTTGGTATTTTTGTTAAATTGTAATTCCTTTTATTATTTTTAAAAGTTGGTGTATGCTTGAGATAAATCTGAGTTCCATATTTGTTCATTAGTTCAAGGATTTTCAAAAATCATTCTTGTTTTCAAGTTTCTGAAAAAAGAGGGTATTTTGATATATCTTGTTCCAAAATTGGTTTTCCAGGTGTGTAAGTGTGTTTTGTTTAAGTGTTTTGAAAGGAAAAGATTGGAGAGAAGTTTGTGAAAAAAGAAAGGTTTAGAAATTCTAAAAAATCAGATATTGTGTTCATTTGTTGATCTTAGCAGAATCCATTGGAAGCTTGTTTGTCCAAGGATCAACACAAGCCCGGGCTTGTAGGAGGTGGCATAGCAGCCATTGTGGGACCTGGATGTGGGTCCCACAAGGTAACTTCCTTGTTTCTTTGTTCCAGTTTTGAAATTTTGTGGTTTATGTGAAATTGGTGAAAAGTGCATGAAAGTTGTTTATGTGTGTTAAGCGGTTTGATTTGAGTGTTATAGGATTATTATGCATGTTAAAAACAGTTTGAATCAATTTGGTTTGGATTGGATGTGATTTGGTTTGAAAAACTTCAATTTCAGAAACTAAAGGGGTGTTTGGATTTGAGTTTTAGCCAGGAACTTTTGATAGCTTTTGGTTTAAAAATCATCTAGACAATCTAGGGTTGTATGAGTTATGTGTTAGCAGTAATAGGTTTTCAGTTTGGATAGTATCTAAGTGAGATTGCAGGCTAAAAATTGGTTATTATAGCATAAAATCAGTAAGTGCCTTTTACTGCCTGTTTTGTGAAATTTGTGCCAACCAATCTTGATCATTGCTAGAATATAGGTTGTTTTAGGATTATTGATAGTTTTTATGAGATTTGGTGAATTTATTTGCATGATTTGAGGCCTTGAAATTCGTTTTTGTGCAAGTAAATAAGGGTCTACTGTTCATCAGAAACCTAGGTCCTTAATCAGTAACTTTTGGTGTCATTTGGGTGAGATTTTGTGAAGTGACTTGCTAGTTTTTGTGTTGTTATTGACTCCCTATACTCAACTGAGTATAGGGGTGCCCATTTGTCCAAAGAAAACCAAGCATACAAGCTTTCCTAAGCTCAAAGGTCAACTGACCATTTATTTACACTAGCAGTGGGAAAAAAGTTGCCCCTGCTAGTGTATTGGTTAGTACTGCTTGACTAGCAGACAAAACCAAGCAAGGTGTCACTATCAGATTTTTGATTTTTTGTCTTTAGTGGGTCAAATTTAGAGTTAGGACTTGAAACCAGTTTCTAAATTTTTCTAATTTTATTTTTTATTTTTATGTTTAATTAGAATTTTTATTACTATTTATTTGCTATTTTTTACATTTAATAGCTATTTTAAATACTTTTTAATTTCTAATTTTTGTCATTTAGTGTAGAAAATTAATATTTTTAAATTTCAAAAATTTTGTTAGACTTAGAAAAATATTTTAAGATTTTTAGTTCAAAAATTTTTTACTGTTCACTTTTTATTTAATTTTTAGAATTAATTTAGTTTAATTAGGGTTTTATTTATTATCAGTTTTGTCTTCTAGTGAAAAATTTTATATTTTTCAAACTTTTTCATTTTTCTACTGTTCATTAGAGTGTGTCAAATTATTTTTGGCATTATTTTATTATTTTTTATGATTATTTTGGTTTAAAAATAGTTTTTAGTGATTTAAAAATAGATAAATAGTTTCTTAAAATTTAGAAAAATACTATTTAGTCTTTAGATAATATAAGTAAGTTATTTGTTTAATAAAATAATATTTTGGACATTTTGATTAATTATATTTAATTTTAGGGCTTTAATTAGCATTTAAAATTGAATATTTAATTAATAAAAGGTTTTAAAATATTTTTATTGGATTTTTATTCTTATTTATATTATTTTAGACTTAGTTTAGCTTTTAATTAATTTTTAGGTTAAAAATTTTAATTTGTAGCTTTTTACGGTTTTACGTGAACGCCTTTTTCGTCTTAGCTCGATCCGTTTTCGTAACCGTCATTCTCTTCTTACCCCATTTCTATTTTCTTTTTTCTCAAGAAATAAAATCACAATCAAAAATCAATTCATTACACAACGCACTAGCCTCCTCGAGAACGAACTCACTTTAGGGTCATTAGTGCTCGGTTTTCCTAAACTGACACTTAACGCTTACCACTATTTTGTTGCTCTTTTCCTAAAGGGTAGCAAAAACATTACATCAATTTTTGGCGCCGCTACCGGGGAGGCGTGTTGTGTTTTGATTGGAGTTGTTGTTTTTATATACTAACCATAATTAGTATTTGTATTAGTAGCACTCTACTAATACGTATTATCGGTTTTCGGTTTTTGTGTGAATACTATTACTATAGTGTATACGTAGAACAATAAATTCACAAGTACTCCAAATACGTGAGAAATCACAACCTTGACTTGGGAGGTCATTACCCAATCATTGTATTCGAATCTCAAACCAAAGAAAAAGGCAAAAATAGATAAATACTTTCGTGAAGCTCGATTTTGAAAAATAAAAACTATAAGGTTGTTAGAAATACGTTTTACGTATATTAGAAGTATCGGTCACTCCACAATATTATTAATGTTGTAATAGCTCGTAGTTAGTGTTACTTATTAAGTTAAGTAAGAAACCGACCCATGGGCTTGTCATGGGTCGTCCCAAGCCCAAATAAGGGTCTTGGATATAAATACCCCTTTCCACAATGGAAAGGGGTTGGTTGTTGATCATTTCACTAGTTCATTTGAATAAAAGAACACATAGTTTCTCTCACTTTCTCTCTCTAGTTTCTCTCTCTAGAAATCATCAACCCACTTCATAGATTCATAGGTTATCAAGATTCTACATTTGGTATCAAGAGCTATGGGGTGATTTAAGGTAATGATTTGTGTGGTTTTTTAGTTTTTGATTGTATTAGTGTTCTTTAAGAAGATTCATCTTGATTCTTGGAGTTTTTGGTGTTTTTGTGATTGGGATAAGTAGATAAGTATTAGTTTTTACTTATTATTGTAGAAATCACAAAACTTTTTGGGTTATTTGGTAAAAATCTGGGTTTAATCATCATTTTTTGATCGACTGTTCATACGAACAAGGTTTCTGATTACCCAGTAAAGTTCCGAACCAAAAACATCCGGATCAAAAAGTTCCGGATCAACAAGTTCCGGATCAAGAAGTTCCGGATCAAGAAGTTCCGAACCAAAAGTTCCGGATCAAGGAAAGTTCCGGATCAAGAAGTTCCGAACCAAAAGTTCCGGATCAAGGAAAGTTCCGAACCAAAAGTTCCGGATCAAGGAAAGTTCCGGATCAAGGAAAGTTCCGGATCAAGGCAAAGTTCCGGATCAAGGGAAAGTTCCGGATCAAGGGAAAGTTCCGGATCAAAGGAAAGTTCCGGATCAAGGGAAAAGTTCCGGATCAAGGGAAAGTTCCGGATCAAGTCTTCCGAACCAAAAGTTCCGAATCAAGGTATTCCAAGCCAAAATCTTCCGAATCAACACTTCCGAATCAACAAAAGTTTCGAATCAAGGGATATTTTACTTGTTTTTTCGACGATTTTTTAGAGGATTTAATCTTGGTTTCTTACAACAAAAACTCAACACAATTCACAAGCTTTACTTCACTGCTCAATCAACCGATAATCTTTGTCTCTTTGAAGTGAACAAAATGAATCCGAATTCAGTAATGCCTCAGATGACATCCCTTACGGATATTTCCGTCATTACGGGAACGGATAATCGCCCTCCAATGCTCATCAAAGAAGTTTTTGAAGCATGGCAAGGTCGGATGATGTCTTACCTTAAGGGAAAACCGGTATATGGGAGGCTTATGGTTAAGTCAATTTTAAATGGTCCACTTGACTATGGTACCATCGTGGTTAACAATGTGACTCGACCAAGGGAGTTTGAAGAACTTACACCAGCTCAACAACTTGTTGCCGATGCAGACGAAAAGGCTCTTCAAACCATTCTCCAAGCTCTTCCACATGACATCTATCGAATGGTAAGTCAGTATACGGTGGCAAAGGATTTATGGGAACGTCTAAAGGTGTTGCTACAAGGTACGTCTCTTACCAAACAGGAAAGGGAATGTCAGTTGTATGATCTATTTGATAGATTCACGTATAACCCAGGGGAAACGCTTCACGACTATTACTTCAGATTCACTACTCTCATGAATGATCTGAATGTATACAATCTCGTGATTGCTCCATTCCAGGTTAACACCAAGTTTTTGAATACTTTACCTCAAGCTGAATGGGGTGAGTATATTACCGATGTTAAGTTAACAAGGGATTTGCATAAGTGCAATTTGGATCAACTCTATGCTTTTCTTCAGCAGCATGAGAAACATGTGATCATGTACCGTTCGCCTCGAGGTATGTACCCTGATTCCTTAGCTTTGATGGCGAATCAACCAAGTTTGTCACACAACAACACTCCTTATATCGTGGGACATCAAGCCTATCATCCATCACCTTACATGACACCAACCTTCCCCTAATACTCGATTTTACCGCAACCACCCACCTCACATCAGCAACAATATCGGTTTAATGCACCTTCATCACAGTATGCTTCACAACCTCACCCAGCAAGCATTGCACCTTATGCTCAGCCTTCATATTCTTCTTATCAAGAGAATGCAGCATATCCACCAAGCTACTCTGATCACATGAGTATTCCTTCTAGTGATTATGCAGCTCAACAAGACCAAGCAATGTATTGTGATGATGAGGAAGTCCCCATTCCTGTATTCAAACAAGGAACTGACCCAATTGAAGTGTTAACCACTATGTCTGCTTATCTCACCAGGACTTTAAGCAAACGAGGATTTAGGGGATCAGCTCCTACTAACAATCAGTTGAGGAATTCAACCAATTCTCGCCAACAAGCTACTATTGAGAATGGCAGGGTAATGGTTCAACCTATTCAACCATATCAGGGGAGACCTACTACATCAACCACCAATGCACGCACGGTCAATCCTGCTCCAATGGTTAACACTCCCTCCACGGGCTAATTCCACAGGCAAGCTGAGAATGATTACATGCTACAACTGCAAGGAAGAAGTTCACATGTCCAGGGATTGCAAGAAACCCAAGAGGAGAAGGGATGGTCAATGGTTTGCAGAGAAGATTTATCTGGTGAATGCTCAGGCACAAGGAAGGGAACTTGATGAAGAGGAGCTTGCATTTCTTGATGATCCAGGGATTGCTGAACAAGACGTTGTCACTACACAGAATGCAGCATACCAAGCAGATGATCTTGATGCGTATGACTCAGACTGTGATGAATTTCAATCTGCAAATGCAGCTCTTATGGCAACTATCTCCAGCTTAGGGCCAGAAAAGAGATCTGAGGTACTTATTAATACCACTGATAATACCACTGATACTAGTATTCAACCACATCAAGTTGTGCAAGAGAGTGCTGATTCGAATGAGTCTTCGGTGGTGAGTCTTTCAAATGAGGAGACAATCAATGATAGTAATATCAATGTGAGTCCCCAGACTTTGAGGGAATCACAACCGGGAGCCATTTCGCATACGCATACTCCTGCTCAACAAGATTTGGTCATGGTTCCTGCTACATTACTTAGCCAAATGAATGCTGCACTCTTAGAAACCCTAGCTAAGAATAAGAATTTGTCTGATGAGCTTGCCTTAAGCAACGAGAAAGTTCAAACTTTAAAATTAGTGCCTTCGTCTAGTGTTCTAACAAATCCTGAATATGATCATTTTCGAAACAAACAAATGGGTCATTTGCAAGAAATTGAAACCTTAAGAGCAGATCTTTCTAATGAACTTAAAGAAAAAGAGTTAGTGGTCACTAATTTTCAAAAACTTCAAACGGATTTTGAATTACTCGAGTCTAAGAAGAATGAAATGGAAATTAATGCGGCTAATAAGATCAGAAGTCTAGATTATTTGCTTTTAAGACAATACGCTTCCTCTCAACTAGTGCACTTATTTGATGCTTCGCTTAGAGAATTTAACTTATCACGTCAAAAAGGCCTTCCCCCTAACCCACGGTATGCAAAACAAGCTTTAAGCCATAGTCCAAGACTCTATAATGCAACCCAATTAGGATTGGTCTTAGACCCGATTGTTATTTTCGATGATCGCACCAATAAGGATCTAGTTGATGAGAATTGCTCATACAATTTTGCAAAATATCCCGATTGTGATTATTTTAAAATGAATCAGGAGCTTGCTAAAACAGATTTTAGAATTCGCTTCCATATGGACAAAGATATCATTACAGCACCAACCTACATGTTGAATGAAGAAAACCCTAGTACACTTCCTACACTTGTCAAAATGGAAGGTACTAAGGAAATTCCAAAGGATCTTCCACCTGTTAGCACTGTATGGTTAAACTTGCAAGAGATTAATCAATACTTTACTAATTTTGACAAGGTCATTTTGGAATGTACGACTTCAAATGGCCTAAACGCCGGAGAATGGGCTTTCGAACACATGAACGAGGTGTTTAAGAATGAGATCAATCCGTTTGTCGAAAGTCTAAAAGGAAGTTTTGCATCTCTTAAGGAAAATCTTGAGTTTGAAATTGGAGAAGTTCAAAAAGTGTTTTATGAAATGGACACCGCTTACGAACTACAACTAATTGAAAAGGAAAAGATTTTATCCGAATATGACCGATTTTTGTCCCAAGTAATTTCGTGTGATGTGCTTACTGCTGTAAATGTCAATTATTCGAATGAGCTTACATCCGCTATGATTAACTGTGATGCTGTGAATATATGTGATGATGTGTGTGATCTCTCTGTAAATGTTGCTGATACTGTAAATGAGGTAGATAATCATTCTTGTCACGAATCTAACGCTGAGTTTTTAAAGCTACAAGATTCTTACAATATACTTTCAAAACGCTTTAATCAACTAGAACAACATTGTATATCTTTAGAATTAAAACAACAAACTCAAAATGAGGATCTTTTGATATCAAATGGTTGTGAAAATGGTGTTGAGACGAGTGACAAGATGATTGCAATAGTTAAGGCATTAGAGGAAGAGATTATGAGATTGAAGAGAGATGTGTCATCAAATAAAACACTAAAATTGGAACTAGAGGCTGCAGAGTCTAAAAACCAGGACTTAGAAATTAGACTTTCGTCTATTCTAGGGGAGATGGATCGGGCAAGACAGGGACTATCCGCTCTTTATGGTTCAATAGAAGAACGCTTAGCTTTTAATGCAGCACAACAACAATCTTATGTTGAACAACTGAACCAAAAGTGTGAGGAAATCTCTGACTTAAACATCCTGCTCATTGACAAAAACATGGTTTTGGTCGAGTTAAAGGAGACACTTCTTCTCACCCGACAAGAAGTTGTTGATAACTTAGCTATCGACTCTGCACCGTCCACTAGTGCTCCAACAACCAAGTCAGTAGTGCTCTATAAGAACCCGCTCCATAAGAAAAACCCGGTTACCTACGATGATTATATGAGGAATGCAATTAAGCATGTAGATCTTGTTAGGGATATCTTAGACGATCTTTATGCCTTAGATCCCTCAAGTAGCTACTATTATTCAGCCTATGAATATATTAAGCGTGTTCAATATTGCTTAGCCTACTTGCAATACATAGGTAAACCAGGTTCTGCACTACCCACTAATCATCCCATTGCTGTAACTCCATTCAATAAGACCCCAAGAGCAAAACCGTCATTGGCACCATCAAGTAAGGCACCTTTAAAAACTGTTGCTAATGTTCCCACTTTGCCTTCTATAGGAGTAAAAGAGTCTACTAAGGCTAAAGGATCGCCACTCAAGAAAGATAAGATCAATCCCTCCACTAGTAGTACCAACAAGAAGAAAGTAGAAGCTCACCATAGGAATGTTAGTTCAGTTTTAAATAAAAAGAATCATGTTAAGACTAAAAACTCTGCGCCTATGCAGAAGCCTAAACCATTCGTGAATTCTAATTTGAATTATTGGAATTGTAATGAATGTATGTTTTCCCAATGTCATGATTTGTGTCTTATTGATCATGTGAATGAAATGAATGCCATTAGGAATAATCTTGAATGGAAGCCAACTGGTAGAACTCGTGCCCAAGTTGGATGGCAATGGCGTCCCACTGGTAGGACCTTTACATTAGATGGAAAAATGTGCCCTTTAACTAGGAATGCATTCATTGAGGTTAGGTCTGAGCGTCCTTTAGCTAGGCACACTAGCACTCAAGTATGGAAACAACGCCCTTTAATTTGGTCAGCCCCCACTATAGTGCCTATCAGTGAAGAAATACCTCAGGATTTAAGCCAACTAGAATCTACACCACCAATTAGGAAGAAGAAGGCTAGGAAATCTAAGAAACCTAAAGTTAGCAAATCTAAGATTATTAAATCTGTACATGCTAATAACAAGGAACATTCAGATTCCAATACCTCTACATTGTCCTCGTCTGGTGATATTTTCAGGTGGTCCAAATCATCCTCTGGTATTTGGACTCCGGTTGTTCAAAGCATATGACCGGAGATCGCTCGATGCTCCGAAATTTCGTTAGCAAGTTTCTTGGTACGGTTAAATTCGGTAATGATCATATAGCAAAGATAATAGGGTATGGTGAATATCAGATTGGAAACGTTACGATTTCAAGGGTATACTATGTAGAAGGTCTTGGTCATAACTTATTTTCAGTAGGACAGTTTTGTGATTCCAACCTAGAGGTTGCTTTTCGACAACATACTTGTTTCATCCGCAACTTGGAAGGAAAAGACTTGTTGAAGGGATCTCGTGGTGCAAATCTTTATACATTGTCCCTACAAGACATGATGGCCGCCTCTCCAGTATGTCTTCTCTCTAAAGCATCTAAGACCAAGTCATGGTTATGGCATCGCAGATTATCTCATCTTAACTTTGATGCTATTAATCATCTGGCTAAAAACGAATTAGTTCGTGGTCTTCCAAAGCTAAAATTTCACAAGGATCATTTATGTTCCGCGTGTTCAAGGGGGAAAAGTACCAAGAAATCATACAAGACCAAAGCTGAAGACACCAATCAAGAAAAACTTCATCTTTTGCATATGGATCTTTGTGGGCCAATGAGAACTGAAAGTGTGAGCGGTAAGAAATTCATTCTTGTCATTGTGGATGATTTCTCCAGGTTTACATGGGTTAGATTTCTACGTATAAAGGATGAAGCACCGAAGGCTATCATCACTTTTCTGAAATTCATTCAGGTACGTTTGAATACTTCTGTCCGCTGTATTCGTACAGACAATGGAACAGAGTTCGTCAACCAGACTCTTCGTGATTACTATAAAGGAGTTGGTATCTCTCATGAAACATCCGCTGCACGTACTCCACAACAAAATGGTGTCGTTGAAAGACGGAATCGTACGCTTATGGAAGCTGCTAGGACTATGCTGATTTATGCGAACGCTCCATTGTTCTTGTGGGCAGAAGCTATATCTACTGCATGTTTCACCCAAAACCGTTCTATCATTCGGAAACGCCATGGAAAAACACCTTACGAGCTTCTACATGATCGTAAACCCGATGTTTCATTCTTTCATGTGTTTGGTGCTCTTTGTTATCCAAACATTAATAGTGAGAACTTGGGCAAGCTTCAACCGAAAGCCGATATAGGTATTTTCATTGGTTACTCACCCTCCAAGAAAGCATACCGAATTTACAACCGTCGTCTTGGTAAGATTGTAGAAACTATGGACGCAGATTTCGATGAGCTGACAGCGATGGCTTCTGAGCAACGCAGCTCTGAACCCGCGCTTCATGAGATGGGAACCGGTGCTATTAGTTCCGGATTAGTTCCCAATAATCCTACTTCTACATCATTTTTACCACCTACAAGGCCCGAGTGGGATAAACTGTTTCAACCGTTGTTTGATGAATTCTTTGATCCCCCAAATGATGAAGTTCCAACACCTGTAGTGATAGCTCCAATACCTGAAGTTGTTGCTCAAGCTAATGAAGCTTTATCTAATGCATATTCAATTAACATTGAACCAGATGCACCTTTACCAAGTGATTCTCAAACTACACCTGAATCATCACCCTTACTTGTGCCTAATGATGTGGAAGAGGATTCTATTGATCACGACTTGGAATATGCTCACCTACAAGAGCTTCCTTTCTTTGGTGTAGCGATACATGAAAACCCTTCAGCCGCGTCTACCTCAGAAGAAGCTCCTTCTATTGTTCACTCCTGACCACCTAGGATTGAAAATCATAGCACCAAATGGACAAAAGATCACCCAATTAGGAATGTCATTGGAGATCTAGATTGACCAGTCTCTACACGCCATCAATTACAAGAGAGTGCACTCTATTGCTACTTTGATGCATTTCTCTCCGAAGTTGAACCTAAAAATTGGAAACAGGCTATGACTCAATCATCTTGGATTGAAGCCATGCAGGAGGAACTAAATGAATTCCAAAGACTTGAAGTATGGGAATTAGTTCCTCTCCCTGACAAGGTTAACATCCTTACTTTGTTATGGGTTTATAAGGTTAAACTTGATGAGATGGGTGCAGTATTAAAGAATAAGGCTAGATTGGTGGCTATGAGGGATAAATACAAGGAGTAGAAAGAAGCACTTGAAGCTTCTGTTGAAGAGAGAGTGAAAGCATCCGTTGAATCCATTATGCCAAAACTTCGTGATGAGTTGAAGACACTCGCAGCTGATAACTTGATGATCAAGTCATCCAATCCTTCAGAATCCGCCTACAAAATTGCTTATGAGTTAACGGATTTTGAATTAAAGAAGATCCTGAAAGCTCGCATGAGGGAACTTGGATCTTTTGATAAATCTAAGATTCAACGGACACTCTACAAATCCCTGAATGACGCTATCATGGAGGATGATCGGTTGTTCAAGATGTTTGGAAGTGTGGTACCTTACCACATTCTGCCTGAGGAAGAAAGGGAAGAAAGTGAACAAGAAGAGGGTGACGGGGAAGAAGAAGAAGAAGAAGAAGAAGAAGAAGAAGAAGAAAAGGATGATGACGATGACGATGATGGTGATGATGATGATGATGATGATGATGATGGTGATGATGATGGTGGTGATGGTAATGAGGAGAGTGCTAAGGGGAGCAACGAGGATAGTGATGAGGATGATGATGGTACACAGCCTAAAAAGGGGGACAAGGGTGCCAGCACAAAGAAACCTTCTAAGTCTGGAACCAAGTCTAAGAAAGATGCTGCAGAAAAAGGAAAAATCTACTTCCACGGAATCAAGACGATCCAAGTGGCGCCACGATGTGAATGCTACTACAGCGTCATCGATTCCCGGTACATCTATTGCTGTGTCTATACCTGTTACCACTAACCCTGTTAGTTCTGTTGTTGTTGCTCCTTTGATTGCAGAGTCAGTAACTGAACCTGAAGCTGCACAACACTCGCCTGTTCATGACACCGCCGAGATGCCTGAATCAGAACCAGCACGTGTTCATGTCTCTACTCCTCTACAACAAGAACCACAATCTACTGTTCCTGAGTCAAGCACACGGGACTGGGCAGACACATTGGAGATTGACGAGACTGCACTGCCACAAGCTTGCTTTTGGCTTCACATTAAACTCGCTTTTCTTTCTTTATTTGTGTATGTATTTGTAAAGTTACTTACAATCTATTGTGCTTCGACTTCACATAATAAACATACATATATAAAACCTACATATACAAAAACATACAAATAGGAGTTAGATTTACTAATTCCATATGGTAAAGAAATAAAGTCACAAACATAATTGCTAACACACAAAAACAAATTTAGATTGAATTTATCAGAAAATATGGGCTGCAATAAAAAGGCCGTAAGATGTGCTACATGAATTCGTTTCAAGAACATGACTAAGAAAATGAAAGCTTGAAACAAGGAATACATTTTTTCTCAGAAAACCTTGGTCAAAAGCGACCTAACCGGTCGAAAACTGGTCAAAACCGGCTAAAACAGCCAAAAATGCCGAACCGGCCAAAATCATCCAAACCTAAGCAAAAACCGGACTTTAGATTTCCAGTCCACAGGGACCATCTAGAATCCGTGGAAAATAAATTTGCACAGATCGTAGATGGAAAAAACATACCTAGGAATTTTGTTTGTTTATTTTTTGTCGTGTTTTGCCAGGTTTAAAAGTCGGTCAGGTAGTATTTGAAGTAGTTGTGAATGCACCGGACAAACAACATCTCGGCGGAAAACCATAATATAATGGTCGAGATATGAGTCTGCTCTAACAGCACGTCACGTTCTTTGATCAAAACAACGATGATATTATTTATCCTTGGAAAGCCTAAGAAGGTGAATAATATACAACACTAAACAACAAGTATTTGACATTTCATGTAAGAAACTCATGCTTAAGTAACATATGACTTTGAAATATTCGATTCAACATTTTATTCCATTTGATTGGCGTGCTATTTATGAAATCTATTATTTAGTTAAACCTACTTACTGGTATGATTGGAGTTTAGTTTGTTGATCTTTGCTTTTGACTTCACATTAAACTCGCTTTTCTTTCTTTATTTGTGTATTTATTTGTAAAGTTACTTACAATCTATTGTGCTTCGACTTCACATAATAAACATACATATATATAACCTACATATACAAAAACATACAAATAGGAGTTAGATTTACTAATTCCATATGGTAAAGAAATAAATTCCCAAACATAATTGCTAACACACAAAAACAAATATAGATTGAAATTATCAAAAAATATGGACTACAATAAAAAGGCCATAACATGTGCTACATGAATCCGTTTCAAGAACATGACTAAGCAAATGAAAGCCTGAAACAAGGAGTACATTTTGTCTCGGAAAACCTTGGTCAAAAGAGACCTAACCGGTCGAAAACTGGTCAAAACCGGCCAAAACAACCAAAAATGCCGACACCGGCCAAAATCATCCAAACCTAAGCAAAAACCGGACTTTTGATTTCCAGTCCA
Source organism: Glebionis coronaria (assembly GCA_025667525.1). Lineage (NCBI taxonomy): Eukaryota > Viridiplantae > Streptophyta > Magnoliopsida > Asterales > Asteraceae > Glebionis > Glebionis coronaria. Next base: position 645,509,706 of record CM046877.1, read on the forward strand.
TAGGGACCATCTAGAATCTGTGGAAAATAATTTGCACAAATTCTAGCAGGACAAAACACACCTAGGAATTATGTTTGTTTAGTTTTTGTCGTGTTTTGCCAGGTTTAAAAGTCGGTCAGCTAGTATTTGAAGTAGTTGTGAATGCACCGGAAAAACAACATCTCGGCGGCACACTATAATATAATGGTCGAGATATGAGTTTGCTCTAACAACACGTCGCGTTATTTGATCAAAACAACGATGATATTATTTATCCTTGGAAAGCCTAAGAAGGTGAACAATATACAACACTAAACAACAAGTATTTGACATTTCATGTAAGAAACTCATGCTTAAGTATCATATGACTTTGAAATATTCGATTCAACATTTTATTCCATTTGAATGGCGAGCTATTTATGAAATCTATTATTTAGTTAAACCTCCTTACCGGTGTGATTGGAGTTTAGTTTGTTGATCTTTGCTTTTGGCTTCACATTAAACTCGCTTTTCTTTCTTTATTTGTGTATGTATTTGTAAAGTTACTTACAACCTATTGTGCTTCGACTTCACATAATAAACATACATATATACAACCTACATATACAAAAATATACAAATAGGAGTTAGTTTTACTAATTCCATATGGTAAAGAAATAAAGTCCCAAACATAATTGCTAACACACAAAAGCAAATTTGGATTGAAATTATCAGAAAATATGGGCTGCAATAAAAAGGCCATAACATGTGCTACATGAATCCGTTTCAAGAACACGACTAAGCAAATGAAAGCCTGAAACAAGGAGTACATTTTGTCTCGGAAAACCTTGGTCAACAGAGGCCTAACCGGTTGAAAACTGGTCAAAACAACCAAAAATGCCGACACGAGACAAAATCATCCAAAATTAAGCAAAAACCGTAATTTTGATTTCCATTCCAAATGGAGCACCTAGAATCCGTGGGAAATCAATTGGCACGGATCCTAGATGGATAATAGACACCTAGGAATTATGTTTGTTTAGTTTTTGTCGTGTTTTGCCATGTTTAAAAGTCGGTCAGCTAGTATTTGAAGTAGTTGTGAATGCACCGGAAAAACAACATCTCGGCGGCACACTATAATATAATGGTCGAGATATGAGTTTGCTCTAACAACACGTCGCGTTCTTTGATCAAAACAACGATGATATTATTTATCCTTGGAAAGCCTAAGAAGGTGAACAATATACAACACTAAACAACAAGTATTTGACATTTCTTGTAAGAAACTCATGCTTAAGTATCATATGACTTTGAAATATTCGATTCAACATTTTATTCCATTTGAATGGCGAGCTATTTATGAAATCTATTATTTAGTTAAACCTCCTTACTGGTATGATTGGAGTTTAGTTTGTTGATCTTTGCTTTTGGCTTCACATTAAACTCGCTTTTTTTTCTTTATTTGTGTATGTATTTGTAAAGTTACTTACAATCTATTGTGCTTCGACTTCACATAATAAACATACATATATACAACCTACATATACAAAAACATACAAATAGGAGTTAGATTTACTAATTCCATATGGTAAAGAAATAAAGTCACAAACATAATTGCTAACACACTAAAACAAATTTAGATTGAAATTATCAGAAAATATGGGCTGCAATAAAAAGGCCATAAGATGTGCTACATGAATTCGTTTCAAGAACATGACTAAGAAAATGAAAGCTTGAAACAAGGAATACATTTTTTCTCAGAAAACCTTGGTCAAAAGCGACCTAACCGGTCGAAAACTGTTCAAAACCGGCTAAAAAAGCCAAAAATGCCGAACCGGCCAAAATCATCCAAACCTAAGCAAAAACCGGACTTTAGATTTCCAGTCCACAGGGACCATCTAGAATCCGTGGAAAATAAATTTGCACAGATCGTAGATGGAAAAAACATACCTAGGAATTTTGTTTGTTTATTTTTTGTCGTGTTTTTCCAGGTTTAAAAGTCGGTCAGGTAGTATTTGAAGTAGTTGTGAATGCACCGGATAAACAACATCTCGGCGGAAAACAATAATATAATGGTCGAGATATGAGTCTGCTCTAACAGCACGTCACGTTCTTTGATCAAAACAACGATGATATTATTTATCCTTGGAAAGCCTAAGAAGGTGAATAATATACAACACTAAACAACAAGTATTTGACATTTCATGTAAGAAACTCATGCTTAAGTAACATATGACTTTGAAATATTCGATTCAACATTTTATTCCATTTGATTGGCAAGCTATTTATGAAATCTATTATTTAGTTAAACCTACTTACTGGTATGATTGGAGTTTAGTTTGTTGATCTTTGCTTTTGACTTCACATTAAACTCGCTTTTCTTTCTTTATTTGTGTATTTATTTGTAAAGTTACTTACAATCTATTGTGCTTCGACTACACATAATAAACATACATATATATAACCTACATATACAAAAACATACAAATAGGAGTTAGATTTACTAATTCCATATGGTAAAGAAATAAATTCCCAAACATAATTGCTAACACACAAAAACAAATTTAGATTGAAATTATCAAAAAATATGGACTACAATAAAAAGGCCATAACATGTGCTACATGAATCCGTTTCAAGAACATGACTAAGCAAATGAAAGCCTGAAACAAGGAGTACATTTTGTCTCAGAAAACCTTGGTCAAAAGAGACCTAACCGGTCGAAAACTGGTCAAAACCGGCCAAAACAACCAAAAATGCCGACACCGGCCAAAATCATCAAAACCTAAGCAAAAACCGGACTTTTGATTTCCAGTCCATAGGGACCATCTAGAATCCGTGGAAAATAATTTGCACAGATTCTAGCTGGACAAAACACACCTAGGAATTTTGTTTGTTTAGTTTTTGTCGTGTTTTGCCAGCTTTAAAAGTCGGTCAGCTAGTATTTGAAGTAGTTGTGAATGCACCGGAAAAACAACATCTCGGCGGCACACTATAATATAATGGTCGAGATATGAGTTTGCTCTAAAAACACGTCCCGTTCTTTGATCAAAACAACGATGATATTATTTATCATTGGAAAACCTAAGAAGGTGAATAATATACAACACTAAACAACAAGTATTTGACATTTCATGTAAGAAACTCATGCTTAAGTATCATATGACTTTGAAATATTCGATTCAACATTTTATTCCATTTAAATGGCGAGCTATTTAAGAAATCTATTATTTAGTTAAACCTTCTTACCAGTATGAATTGAGTTTAGTTTGTTGATCTTTGCTTTTGGCTTCACATTAAACTCGCTTTTCTTTCTTTATTTGTGTATGTATTTGTAAAGTTACTTACAATCTATTGTGCTTCGACTTCACATAATAAACATACATATATATAACCTACATATACAAAAACATACAAATAGGAGTTAGATTTACTAATTCCATATAGGGTAAAGAAATAAAGTCACAAACATAATTGCTAACACACAAAAACAAATTTAGATTGAAATTATCAGAAAATATGGGCTGCAATAAAAAGCCCATAACATGTGCTACATGAATCCGTTTCAAGAACATGACTAAGCAAATGAAAGCCTGAAACAAGGAGTACATTTTGTCTCAGAAAACCTTGGGCAAAAGAGGCCTAACCGGTCGAAAACTGGTCAAAACCGACCAAAACAACCAAAAATGCCGACACCGGACAAAATCATCCAAAATTAAGCAAAAACCGGACTTTTGATTTTCATTCCACAAAGACCACCTAGAATCCGTGGAAAATCTATTTGCACGGATTTTAAATGGATAATAAACACCTAGGAATTATGTTTATTTAGTTTTTGTCGTGTTTTGCTAGGTTTAAGAGTCGGTCAGCTAGTATTTAAAGTAATTGTGATTGCAACGGACAAACAACATCTCGGCGGCACACCATAATATAACGGTCGAGATATGAGTTTGCTGTAACAACACGTCCCGTTCTTTGATCAAAACAACGATGATATTATTTATCCTTGGAAACCCTAAGAAGGTGAATAATATACAACACTAAACAACAAGTATTTGACATTTCATGTAAGAAACTCATGCTTAAGTATCATATGACTTTGAAATATTCGATTCAACATTTTATTCCATTAAAATGGCGAGCTATTTATGAAATCTATTATTTAGTTAAACCTTCTTACCGGTATGATTGGAGTTTAGTTTGTTGATCTTTGCTTTTGGCTTCACATTAAACTCGCTTTTCTTTCTTTTTTTGTGTATGTATTTGCAAAGTTACTTACAATCTATTGTGCTTCGACTTCACATAATAAACATACATATATACAACCTACATATACAAAAACATACAAATAGGAGTTAGTTTTACTAATTCCATATGGTAAAGAAATAAAGTCACAAACATAATTGCTAACACACAAAAAAAAATTTAGATTGAAATTATCAGAAAATATGGGCTGCAATAAAAAAGCCATAACATGTGCTACATGAATCCGTTTCAAGAACATGACTAAGAAAATGAAAGCTCGAAACAAGGAGTACATTTTGTCTGGGAAAACCTCGGTCAAAAGCGACCTAACTGGTCGAAAACTGGTCAAAACCGGCCAAAACAGCCAAAAATGCCGAACCGACCAAAATCATCTGAACCTAAGCAAAAATCGGACTTTAGATTTCCAGTCCATAGGGACCATCTAGATTCCGTGGAAAATAATTTGCACAGATTCTAGATGGACAAAACACACCTAGGAATTTTGTTTGTTTAGTTTTTTTCGTGTTTTGCCAGGTTTAAAAGTCGGTCAGCTAGTATTTGAAGTAGTTGTGAATGCACCAGACAAATCTCGACAAAACACCATAATATAACGGTCGAGATATGAGTCTGCTCTAACAGCACGTCGCGTTCTTTGATCAAAACAACGATGATATTATTTATCCTTGGAAATCCTAAGAAGGTGAATAATATACAACACTAAACAACAAGTATTTGAAATTTCATGTAAGAAACTCATGCTTAAGTATCATATGACTTTGAAATACTCGATTCAACATTTTATTCCATTTGAATGGCGAGCTATTTATGAAATCTATTATTTAGTTAAACCTCCTTACCGGTATGATTGGAGTTTAGTTTGTTGATCTTTGCTTTTGGCTTCACATTAAACTCGCTTTTCTTTCTTTATTTGTGTATGCATTTGTAAAGTTACTTACAATCTATTGTGCTTCGACTTGACATAATAAGCATACATATATACAACCTACATATACAAAAACATACAAATAGGAGTTATTTTTACTAATTCCATATGGTAAAGAAATAAATTCCCAAACATAATTGCTAACACATAAAAACAAATTTAGATTGAAATTATCAAAAAATATGGACTACAATAAAAAGGCCATAACATGTGCTACATGAATCCGTTTCAAGAACATGACTAAGCAAATGAAAGCCTGAAACAAGGAGTACATTTTGTCTCGGAAAACCTTGGTCAAAAGAGACCTAACCGGTCGAAAACTGGTCAAAACCGGCCAAAACAACCAAAAATACCGACACCGGCCAAAATCAGCCACACCTAAGCAAAAACCGGACTTTTGATTTCCAGTCCATAGGGACCATCTAGAATCCGTGGAAAATAATTTGCACAGATTCTAGATGGACAAAACACACCTAGGAAATTTGTTTGTTTAGTTTTTTTCGTGTTTTTCCAGGTTTAAAAGTCGGTCAGCTAGTATTTGAAGTAGTTGTGAATGCACCGGACAAATCTCGGCAGAACACCATAATATAACGGTCGAGATATGAGTCTGCTCTAACACCACGTCGCGTTCTTTGATCAAAACAACGATGAAATTATTTATCCTTGGAAATCCTAAGAAGGTGAATAATATACAACACTAAACAACAAGTATTTGACATTTCATGTAAGAAACTCATGCTTAAGTATCATATGACTTTGAAATATTCGATTCACCATTTTATTCCATTTGAATGGCGAGCTATTTATGAAATCTATAATTTAGTTAAACCTCCTTACCGGTATGATTGGAGTTTAGTTTGTTGATCTTTGCTTTTGGCTTCACATTAAACTCGCTTTTCTTTCTTTATTTGTGTATGTATTTGTAAAGTTACTTACAATATATTGTGCTTCGACTTCACGTAATAAACATACATATATACAACCTACATATACAAAAACAGACAAATAGGAGTTATTTTTACTAATTCCATATGGTAAAGAAATAAATTCCCAAACATAATTGCTAACACACAAAAACAAATTTAGATTGAAATTATCAAAAAATATGGACTACAATAAAAAGGCCATAACATGTGCTACATGAATCCATTTCAAGAACATGACTAAGCAAATGAAAGCCTGAAACAAGGAGTACATTTTGTCTCGGAAAACCTTGGTCAAAAGAGACCTAACCGGTCGAAAACTGGTCAAAACCGGCCAAAACAACCAAAAATGCCGACACCGGCCAAAATCATCCAAACCTAAAACCGGACTTTTGATTTCCAGTCTACATGGACAACCTAGAATCCGTGGAAAATCAATTTTCACTGATTCAAGATGGATAATACACACCTAGGAATTACGTTTGTTTAGTTTTTGTCGTGTTTTTCTAGGTTTGAAAGTCGGTCAGCTAGTATATGAAGTAGTTGTGAATGCACCGGACAAACAACATCTTGGTGGCACACCATAATATAACGGTCGAGATATGACTTTGCTCTAACAACACGTCGCGTTCTTTAATCAAAACAACGATGATATTATTTATCCTTGGAAAGCCTAAGAAAGTGAATAATATACAACATTAAACAACAAGTATTTGACATTTCATGTAAGAAACTCATGCTTAAGTATCATATGACTTTGAAATATTCGATTCAACATTTTATTCCATTTGAATGGCGAGCTATTTATGAAATCTATTATTTAGTTAAACCTCCTTACCGGTATGATTGGAGTTTAGTTTGTTGATCTTTGCTTTTGGCTTCACATTAAACTCGCTTTTCTTTCTTTATTTGTGTATGTATTTGTAAAGTTACTTACAATCTATTGTGCTTCGACTTCACATAATAAACATACATATATACAACCTACATATACAAAAACATACAAATATGAGTTATTTTTACTAATTCCATATGGTAAAGAAATAAATTCCCAAACATAATTGCTAACACATAATAACAAATTTAGATTGAAATTATCAAAAAATATGGACTACAATAAAAAGGCCATAACATGTGTTACATGAATCCGTTTCAAGAACATGACTAAGCAAATGAAAGCTTGAAACAAGGAGTACATTTTATCTCGGAAAACCTTGGTCAAAAGAGACCTAACCGGTCGAAAACTGGTCAAAACCGGCCAAAACAACCAAAAATGCCGACACCGGCCAAAATCATCCAAACCTAAGCAAAAACCGGACTTTTGATTTCCAGTCCATAGGGACCATCTATAATCCGTGGAAAATAATTTTCACAGATTCTAAATGGACAAAACACACCTAGGAATTTTGTTTGTTTAGTTTTTTGCGTGTTTTTCCAGGTTTAAAAGTCGGTCAGCTAGTATTTGAATTAGTTGTGAATGCACCGGACAAATCTCGGCAGAACACCATAATATAACGGTCGAGATATGAGTCTGCTCTAACAGCACGTCGCGTTCTTTGATCAAAACAACGATGATATTATTTATCCTTGGAAATCCTAAGAAGGTGAATAATATACAACACTAAACAACAAGTATTTGACATTTTATGTAAGAAACTCATGCTTAAGTATCATATGACTTTGAAATATTCGATTCAACATTTTATTCCATTTGAATGGCGAGCTATTTATGAAATCTATTATTTAGTAAAACCTCCTTACCGGTATGATTGGAGTTTAGTTTGTTGATCTTTGCTTTTGGCTTCACATTAAACTCGCTTTTCTTTCTTTATTTGTGTATGTATTTGTAAAGTTACTTACAATCTATTGTGCTTCGACTTCACATAATAAACATACATATATACAACCTACATATACAAAAACATACAAATATGAGTTATTTTTACTAATTCCATATGGTAAAGAAATAAATTCCCAAACATAATTGCTAACACATAATAACAAATTTAGATTGAAATTATCAAAAAATATGGACTACAATAAAAAGGCCATAACATGTGCTACATGAATCCGTTTCAAGAACATGACTAAGCAAATGAAAGCCTGAAACAAGGAGTACATTTTGTCTCGGAAAACCTTGGTCAAAAGAGACCTAACCGGTCGAAAACTGGTCAAAACCGGCCAAAACAACCAAAAATGCCGACACCGGCCAAAATCATCCAAACCTAAGCAAAAACCGGACTTTTGATTTCCAGTCCACATGGACAACCTAGAATCCGTGGAAAATCAATTTTCACTGATTCAAGATGGATAATACACACCTAGGAATTACGTTTGTTTAGTTTTTGTCGTGTTTTTCTAGGTTTAAAAGTCGGTCAGCTAGTATTTGAAGTAGTTGTGAATGCACCGGACAAACAACACCTTGGTGGCACACCATAATATAACGGTCGAGATATGACTTTGCTCTAACAACACGTCGCGTTCTTTGATCAAAACAACGATGATTTTATTTATCCTTGGAAAGCCTAAGAAAGTGAATAATATACAACATTAAACAACAAGTATTTGACATTTCATGTAAGAAACTCATGCTTAAGTATCATATGACTTTGAAATATTCGATTCAACATTTTATTCCATTTGAATGGCGAGCTATTTATGAAATCTATTATTTAGTTAAACCTCTTTACCGGTATGATTGGAGTTTAGTTTGTTGATCTTTGCTTTTAGCTTCACATTAAACTCGCTTTTATTTCTTTATTTGTGTATGTATTTGTAAAGTTACTTACAATCTATTGTGCTTCGACTTCACATAATAAAGATACATATATACAACCTACATACAAAAAAATATACAAATAGGAGTTAGGTTTACTAATTCCATATGGTAAAGAAATAAAGTCCCAAACATAATTGCTAACACACAAAAACAAATTTGGATTGAAATTATTAGAAAATATAGGCTGCAATAAAAAAGGCCATAACATGTGCTACATGAATCCGTTTCAAGAACCTGACTAAGCAAATGAAAGCCTGAAACAAGTAGTACATTTATTCTCAGAAAACCTTGGTCAAAAGAGGCCTAACCGGTCGAAAACTGGTCAAAACCGGCCAAAACAACCAAAAATGCCGACACCGGACAAAATCATCCAAAATTAAGCAAAAACCGGACTTTTGATTTCCATTCCACAAAGACCACCTAGTATCCATGGAAAATATATTTGCACAGATCTTAGATGTATAATAAACACCTAGGAATTATGTTTATTTTGTTTTTGTCTTGTTTTGCCAGGTTTAAAAGTCGGTCAGCTAGTATTTAAAGTAGTTGTGAATGCACCGAACAAACATCTCGGTGGCACACTATAATATAACAGTCGAGATATGAGTTTTCTCTAACAACACGTTGCGTTCTTTGATCAAAACAACGATCATATTATTTATCCTTGGAAAACCTAAGAAGGTGAATAATATACAACACTAAACAACAAGTATTTCACATTTCATTTAAGAAACTCATGCTTAAGTATCATATGACTTTGAAATATTCGATTCAACATATTATTCCGTTTGAATGGCGAGCTATTTATGAAATCTATTATTTAGTTAAACCTCCTTACCGGTATGATTGGAGTTTAGTTTGTTGATCTTTGCTTTTGGCTTCACATTAAACTCGCTTTTCTTCCTTTTTTTGTGTATGTATTTGTAAAGTTACTTACAATCTATTGTGCTTCGACTTCACATAATAAACATACATATATACAACCTACATATACAAAAACATACAAATAGGAGTTAGTTTTACTAATTCCATATGGTAAAGAAATAAATTCCCAAACATAATTGCTAACACACAAAAACAATTTAGATTGAAATTATTAGAAAATATGGGCTGCAATAAAAAGGCCATAACATGTGCTACATGAATTCGTTTCAAGAACATGACTAAGCAAATGAAAGTCTGAAACAAGGAGTACATTTTGTCTCGGAAAACCTTGGTCAAAAGAGACCTAACCGGTCGAAAACTGGTCAAAACCGGCCAAAACAACCAAAAATGCCGACACCGGCCAAAATCATCCAAACCTAAGCAAAAACCGGACTTTTGATTTCCAGTCCACATGGACAACCTAGAATCCGTGGAAAATCAATTTTCACTGATTCAAGATGGATAATACACACCTAGGAATTACGTTTGTTTAGTTTTTGTCGTGTTTTGCCAGGTTTAAAAGTCGGTCAGCTAGTATTTAATGTAGTTGTGAATACACCGGAAAAACAACATCTTGGTGGTACACCATAATATAACGGTCGAGATATGACTTTGCTCTAACAACACGTCACGTTCTTTGATCAAAACAACGATGATATTTTTATCCTTGGAAAGCCTAAGAAAGTGAATAATATACAACATTAAACAACAAGTATTTGACATTTCATGTAAGAAACTCATGCTTAAGTATCATATGACTTTGAAATATTCGATTCAACATTTTATTCCATTTGAATGGCGAGATATTTATGAAATCTATTATATAGTTAAACCTCTCTAGCGGTATGATTGGAGTTTAGTTTGTTGATCTTTTTTTTTAATTTAAAAAAAGGTAAAGTATTATAGCTACAAAAAAATATACAAACCCACCATGGCAACCATGAACAAAACTCATGGGGCATAGAAAGGCTATAAAACAAAATACAAATACTTGATAAAACATAATCAAGGAAAAACCTTAACAAAATACATAAAAAATGACTATAAATTCATAAACTGAATCATCAAAGAAACCAATCACCAGACTAGTCAGATAACTGCAGTTTTCCAATATCAGATGCCACTATGATCCGAGAGAAAGATCCTCAACACAAAATTCATGAAGAAGCTTATACCAGGGACCAAGGAAAAGCAAGTAGAAAGGATCCAAGAAAGGAAACAGAGCTCAACATCCTTCTACAAACCAAGCCAACCAACAAACACACCTTAGCAGCCTATGAACACAACCTACACACAAGAAAATCTTGACCCTAATAGAACTCAGAAACCGTGGCCCTACCTGCACCATGGAACCAAAGAAGAGTAGTCTAAGCACCCTGCTATCAACTGCAAAGGCTCATAGACTGCTAAAACAGGTAAACTAACTAGGGGGACTAGCACAACCTACACCACCAGAAAATCTTGGCATTACTAGAACTAAGAAAGTGAGGCCCTTCCCTGCATCTCACAACCCTAGAAGAGTAACCCAAGCACCCAGCTATCAACTGTATAAGTTAGAACCCCCTAGGCCTGTTAACCCATCCTACCCCTTATACCTCCATAGTATTATCTTTAGACTTAAGACTCACAGGGAACTTCCAAATTCTAGCAGCATCAATAACATTAGCAGAATTCTTCAAGATACTTAACCCCATGAGCTTGAGCCTAATTGTATTAGTAATAATGGTGAAAATCTTATCTTCAGTTCTAAAAGACTTGTTGAACAGCCTGAAGTTACTTTCTTGCCATATAAAGTACACAGTAGCATCAAATACCAGCCTTTGTATAATGCTCCAAATTTTGTTAGAAGCAACCTTGTTGACCACACTAGAAATGATCATAGCCCAAGTGTGATTAACATCATCAAGCTTGGCCCTCAACTTTAATCTTTCCCATAGCCTTCTAGCGTAATGACACTAAAAGAAAAGATGACTATGAGAGTCTTTGAAGACATTGCAGAATGGGCAAGCCATATCCTGAATGTTTAGCCACTTCGACAACCTATCTTGAGTTTTGAGCTTCCCTTTAATGGACATACAAAGAACAAAAGAATGCCTTGGAACACATTGAGAAAACCAGACATGTTTGTACCAAATGACTTTAGGTGAATTTCTTCTAACACCTTTCCAAACTTCTGCCATACTAAACCTCTTTTCCTTTCCTTCCTTATCCACCCAGACAACTTTATCAGCAACATTACTATCAAGTTTAGGCACAGGGAATTGTATGTAGTCTTTGAACCTAACCAGTCATTCCCTAGGCCATTTCCAAGCATCCCCTCTTATCATGTCATTAACCTTAGCACTAGGGTTAAGGTGAGCTTGAGTGATATCCCATTGGCTTATGTTTCTGCATAAAGGACCAACATCAAACCACTTGTCATACCAGAAGTTGCAGGTTTTGCCATCTCCAACCCTAGTATAAACAAACTGTTGATCCCAAACTTAGATCGATTTAGCTTTATGTATACGAGATTAGATCAAGTAATACACTTAGAGAAACCTTTGTATATGTTTATAATAATCTAAGTGTTATGCGGAATTAACACTTAAACAAGAACACACAAGATATAAACAAACTTTCACTTGGATCAATGATATCAAACTTGCTTACAATGAAAGTAGTTTACGAATGAAAAACTTATATGAAACATTAACCTAAAGGTCTTCTTTTATAGATATAAGAAGCATTGTACAATAATCTACGTATCAGCCATTCTAGGTAAAGATAAATATAGAAAATACATTGTTGTTCCTATCTTTACTAGAAGTAATCTAGAATACAATAAACGCGTAGAGTATATCTTCCCATCAGTGCTTGTCTTCAATGTATCAACGCTTGACTTTATCTTGTCAACGCTTGGCTGTCAGCGTTTGTTTTACTCCTATCAACGCTTGATCTACTCTTGTCAGCGCTCAAGTGATCTGACCATAATTTATTCCCAACAATCCTCCCCTAAACTTGATATCCACTCTTATGATCAAGTTTCTGAATAAACATTAAGGACTAGGAGGAATCTTACAAACCTTCTCATATTGGTAATAAATAAATCTGATCAAGTCTTTTGCTACATCACTTGAATAATCAATCTCCAGTTGAGTGTTCTTCATCTTCTCCAAGATATCCTTGGATATGAAATACTGACCATCCACAAGTAGATACTCAGCAAACTTTGTAGAACTCAAATGGTAAACACCAGCAGCTGAATATAATCTCCATTGAAGACCACTGAGAACATCTTCAAGATCCTTCCAAATTGCAGGATCCTCATCTTTTGGTCCACACATTCTCTTGAATGTGGACCACAGTTTTATTCCATTAGCTGAAGTTAGAGCTTCAGCCTCATACTTGGTCTCTAGCAACCTCCATAGGTCTACCAAGTCTTCTCTATCACAACTTGCAAACAAAGATATAAGAGTGGTAAAAGTGTGTACCTCTTTGCCATACCTGCCAATTTTCCAAAACCCACATTCATCTTCTTCATAACTCACAATTGGGTTTCTGGAATCTAGTGGTAACACTTGCACCATATCTGATGCTTCTAATGGTGAGAGCTTGAGGCTCTTTCTTATAACAGCTTCACTTGGATATAGTGGATCCATATCTTTGGGAAACTCAAGAGAAACTGTAAAACCCGCATGCTTTTACCATGAATAGTGCCCTTAAGATCGTACGTCCTAGATTAAAACTTACCTCATTTAGTATTGATCACATTCATGTGCTAATAATCAAGCAAGTGCATACGTGTATGACATGACAAGTATCGATTACGTACGAACTCATGATAAACAGTAAATAATATATCACGTGAACATAATTAATTCATGATCACCATTTAAAATACTAACTAGAATAATTACGTAAATACTTATAATATAATTACGAGCGTTAAGTTACGAAAAACGACACGATAAAATAAACAGAAACACTTTAAACACGAGCACGTTTAACCACGAACGAACACGAAACATCGGGACACGAGAAAGGTACGGGTACCCCATGTGGGGCCCCCATACCCACGGCACACATACAAGAAATGGGCCTAGCCCATGGACTTTACAAGTAAAGGGGGGTAAAGAGTTAAACATGTTTTCACTTTTCACTTTCAAGAAAATAAACAAAAACCCTAAAAGAGTTTTTCTCCTCTCCTTTTTCTCCTCTTTGTGCCGCCACCTTCACACCACCATTGGAGGGTGTTTGTTTGATTTTGATCTTAAAAACAAGTGTTAGAAACCGTGTTTGTTCATCCTTTTTCCAAGCTACATAGTGGTATACCTTTCTAACCCTTCTTTTTAATTCTTTTTAATTCTTTTAATCTTTGATTATTTTCATGAACATGTTATTATTTTTCTTATTAAAACAAGGTAATTAATCATTGATCTAACATGTTTTGGTATTAATTAAAATCAAGGAAGGATTTATAAGGGTGTTTGTTTTTAGCCGCCTAGCAAAAAAACCCGAGGGGGGTTTGGTTTGCTATTGCCGCCACCACCAAGACCATTTTTGGTCTTGGTTGGCTCATGTGGGACCCACGGCAGCAAGGAGACACATGTGCCCCGGGTTTGGCCCGGGGTACGGTGTCGAATTCATGCCCGATTCATGGTTCGTTGGTTAAATCATGATTCATGCTACATGTTAATTTTTATGAATTATGAACTTAGGATATAATTAATTAATAACATGAAATATTAATTAAATCATGACTTAGGTTATTTTAATTATTAGTTTATCATGACATTAATTTAACCTAAGTATTTTATGTTATAAGTTATAATTAATTAATTATTAAAACATGCCTATAATTAATTAATTTAGACATGACTTAGGTTATATTATTATTAATAATAATACACATTTTAACCTAAGTATTTTCATTTCATTTTAATTAAAACATGTTATAATTTAATTAAAATGCTTAACCTATAGTTTAATTAAAATACATGAAATAATAATTAAACTATACACTATATCATATGACTTAAGAAATAAGCTTATAACACTTAGACTTATATGTTAGCTTATGTAATCAGCTTAATTCTAATTATGGAAACTTCTATTTATAGAAACTTAATTAAATAAGGCAACTAATCTAATTATGGAAACCTTCTATATATGGAAATCAATCTATATCAGACAGCTAATCTAATCATGGAAACCTTCTATATATGGAAACTTATTTAATTAAGGCAGCTGATCTATTTTTGGAAACTTTCTATTTTTAGAAACTAATCTATTTTAAGCAGTAAATTCTATTTTAGGAAACTTTCTATTTTTGGAAACTTTCTATTTTGGAAACTTTCTATTTTTGGAAACTTTCTATTTTTGGAAACTTTCTATTTTTGGTAACTTTCTATTTTTGGAAACTTTCTATTTTTGGAAACTTTCTATTTTTGGAAACTTTCTATTTTTGGAAACCTGCTATTTTTGGAAAGTTACTTATTATTATACAGTAAGTATATTAATACATGAAACACCAGTAATACTTAATCAGATTAATCAGAATACTAGATAAACACAGTTTAAGGCTTTAAACAGTGAACCAGGACCTAAAACATACCAAATCAGCTAATATGAGACACAAAACCCAGTACGTAATCAGTAAATCGATACTTATACACGTGTGTATTCATGTAGCGTTAGTGATCCAGAAGTAGGAGTCTTTCTTCCGTTCATTCACTGGACTTGAGGTACGGATTCCCGTCCTTTCAGTATGGACATTCTTTCCTTATTAGGATTTCCCCGTATACAGCCAACTGTTTTCCCCAGGATTTGTTTTATTGTTTTGAACTGCTTATGTTAATTTAACATAATCTATAGCCATATACAAGCATGACCAGTTTCACCTAGTTATGGAGGTACCATAACCATAGCATTGGAGGCACCGATGTTATGACTTCCCCACGGCGGAGTGATTGCTCGTGGCGTCCCTTTCAGTTTTGGCCATATTATTATATCAGGTGGGGCGTATGGGTGCATCCTAGTTACATGTTTATTCAGTTTATCATGGTGAATGTGGTGTGTGCCTTGCACCCTTCACAAGGAGCTGATCCCTCCTACCCAAACAAGTATATTGATTAGAGGCATCCCCTCTAATCAGCATGATGAGGTCACCCCTCCAAGTATTCATGCACGTGACCTTTTCATGACCTATATGGGCTATGGTATATATATGTTAAAACAGTTTTCACAAGATAAACATAAGGCTTTTCAAACTATAAAACCAGTTTTCTTGATACTTAACCAGTTTACTTAGTACTTAGTCTTCCGCTGTTATATGTTACATGCTTATCCTATTTCATGCTTTATTGTACATCCGTGCACTGAGCGTCTTGCTCAGCCGTTTTCCTTTTCATGTTCCCAAAACGGCAGGTACTCAGGGACGCTCGTAGATCTCAAACGTAGGTGCATATGGACTGGAAGCTTTACTGTCTTTCTTTACTTTATGCATTTCCTTTACTTTGATACAGTTGCTATGGACATTGTTTCGTCCTTTCCTTTTACAGTATTTATGTTTGTGTGTGATGAGCTTTACTTTGGGGTACCGATGTTTGATTCCGGTATTTCCCTTTTATGGTTGAATAATGCTTAGACATTTATCCTTGTATGCTTTGATGACACGCCATGATTATGCGTAATATTCCATTTCCAAAATGGGGTGTTACAATTATGGTATCAGAGCCAAGGCTTCGACCTGTAGGCTCTCAAATATGACCTGTGATTAGTGGGTAGTCACTACGGTCTTCCTAGAACTGACAGTTGTTTTCATGCATTCATCATTTTTAAGCATACATATACATGTCATTGTTACAGGGTTTTTGACTAAGTAATGGTTGGTACAGGACTGGCCCTATTTAGTCGCATGTGTTTTATCGAAACTTTTAGATTTGGGACCGACCCATAGGCGTCCCCTCGATATGTCTTTTATTTTGAGTGAACTGACCGGAGGCGTTCACTCTCGAGCATCAAAAGTTTTCATAAAACTGCATCATGCATTCATACAAAGATTTTCTTGCATAAAATTTTTCTCGTGAAAATTTTTGGCATAAATTTTTTTTTATATATTTTATGTTTGAACTGTTAATCATATGTTTTATGTTATACTGTCAGATGGTTCTCACACGCGAGCAAGAGCAGCTCAATGCTGCAATTCAGGCTGCCATGCAAGCCTTACTTCCTCAAATGAGGAATGACATTCGTGCTGAAGTCCAAGCTGCCAATAATCAGCAGCCGCAGAATCAGGCACCTCCTCCTCCTCCTCCTCCCCCAGTGACTCTAGCGGTATGGTTGGAAAGATTTAACAAGCTCCGTCCTAGATCTTTTGAAAAGACTGATAGCCCCAGCGATGCTGAAAGCTGGCTGACTCACATTGAGAAAATCTTCAATGCTATGGGATGTGACCCCGCCTTCAAGGCAAGATTGGCATGCTACAGGTTTGAAGGCGATGTACTCAACTGGTGGCTAGCTTTGACGCAGTCAGAAGGAGGTGATGAATGGGTCGCTGGTTTGACATGGGCCCAATTCAAGGAGAGAGTGATGGAACAGTTCTTTCCTAAGGCAGAGCAGGACAAACTCAAGCGTGAATACCACGGGATACGTCAGAGACAGGGCGAGAATAGCAACGAATTCATGCAGCGCTTTCTTCGCCTAGCTGGTTTTCTAGGAGCAGCGGCTGGTACTCCTGAGGAGCAGGCACACCATTTTAGGTGGGCACTTCGCACCTCGGTCGTGAATAATCTGGTATGTGCTACGTTCAATACAGTAGCACAAGTGGCCGACGCAGCAAGAAAGCTTGAGATGTTGCAGGAACGCGATGAGTTCGGGGAAGCTGAAAGACCCGACAAGAGGTAAAACATTTCATGTTCTAGCGTTAACCAGACCGCATCCTATCGTTATATGTTCTATAATCATCTTTTAAACTGTATCTTCCAGGCAGAAAACTGGGGACCGGTCTCAGCCGGCTACTCAGCAGCAGCCCAATCAGCCCAAAGGAAACGGTCACTCTAACGACCGTTCTGTTGTGGAAAGGCGCAACGGTAATGATAATTACCGTAACAATGCGGGACACTCCAACAACAGCAGGTCCTACTATTTATGCATCTTCTTATGATTTCATGTTATGTCTCTCATGCTGACACTATATTAATCTCTACCAGGAACCACGGTAACGGAAGGGACCAGAACCACAGGGGTTCTCAGCCTAACCGTTCAGCTAACACTGGTAAACATCTTATGACGCTTACGTCCTATACTCGTGCATATACCTTATTCTTAACACGTTTTGTCATCAGCAGGCCCTCAGCAAGCAAGGACTCCTGCTGGAGGATTCACTCATCCTCTTTGCAGCACTTGCCATCGCAGACACCCTGGCCCATGTCGTCGTGACTCCGACGCGTGCTACAAGTGCGGCCTCCCTGGCCATCGTATGAGAGATTGCCGTAAGGGTGAAATGGAGGGTACTTCGGGTCATGCTGATACTAAACCGCCTCCTACCACTGGGCGTGTCTACACGACATCGCGCGATCAGGCAAACAAATCTACAGGTACCATTACTGGAATTTTGTATATGTACGGCCAGGCTGCATGTGTTCTTTTCGACACGGGTGCCACTCATTCAGTTGTTTCCACTACTTATGCTAAGAACATCAGGACACTTCCCTTGCCATTAGAAAATAAGCTTACCATTTCCACGCCTCTGAGGGACTCTGTATTAATAACTCATGTATACAAGAGTCTTCCTCTAGAGTTTGACGATAAAGTTCGTGCAGTAGATGCACTTCCTCTAGACATGATTGAGTTCGATATGATTCTCGGCATGGATTGGCTATCCAAGCACCATGCTACCATAGACTGCCACTCATATCGAGTGATCTTCGGGGACATTAATGCACCAGAGTACATCCATAACGGGTTCATACCCGGACGGTCTGTACAAGTCATATCTACCTTGCAAGCACGTGCGTTACTGTCACATGGCTGCGAAGGTTATCTAGCTACGGTTCATGACATGGATGCTGAATCCCCATCGATTCAGGATCAACCAGTAGTTTCAGAATTTCAAGACGTCTTCCCAGATGAACTTCCAGGCATACCACCTGCAAGAGAAGTGGAGTTCAACATCGACCTTGTTCCAGGAGCTGAGCCAATCTCTAAGGCTCCGTATCGTATGGCTCCCATAGAGCTAAAAGAACTGAAGGACCAACTGCAGGAACTTCTTGAACGAGGGTTCATTAGACCAAGCGCATCTCCATGGGGCGCACCGGTCTTGTTTGTTAAGAAGAAGGACGGCAACATGCGACTTTGCATTGACTACCGTGAACTTAATAAGATTACCATCCGCAATAGATATCCACTGCCACGTATAGACGATCTGTTTGACCAACTTCAAGGAGCCAAACATTTCTCAAAGATCGATCTAAGGTCAGGCTACCATCAGCTAAGGGTTAAAGAGCAGGATATTGCCAAGACTGCTTTTCGTACCCGCTATGGCCATTATGAGTTCGTGGTCATGCCATTCGGCCTGACTAACGCTCCAGCAGTATTCATGGATCTGATGAACAGAATCTTCCATGAATTCCTTGATAAATTTGTCATTGTATTCATCGATGACATTTGGATATTCTCAAAGTCCACGGAGGAACACGAAGATCATCTCCGTACTGTACTACAGATTCTTCGTCAGAAGCAGCTGTATGCGAAATTCTCCAAGTGTGAGTTCTGGTTAAACAAGGTGGCATTCTTAGGTCACATTGTATCAGCAGAAGGGATCACTATGGACCCAGCGAAGGTTGAGGCTATTACTAAATGGCCAAGACCAACATCAGCGACAGAAGTCCGCAGCTTCCTAGGCTTAGCTGGATATTATCGAAGATTCGTGGAGAACTTTTCCCGCCTGGCATTGCCTCTCACCAAACTGATGCGAAAATGAGAGAAATTCGTCTGGACGGAAGAACGAGAGAAGAGCTTCGAAGACCTAAAGCAGAAGTTAGTATCTGCACCTATTCTTACTCTCCCATCTGGTACAGGTGGATTTCAGATCTATAGCGATGCATCGGGGAAGGGACTGGGCTGTGTTCTCATGCAACATGGGAAAGTGATCGCGTATGCTTCACGGCAGCTTAAGCCCTATGAAGAAAACTACCCTACGCATGACCTGGAACTTGCTGCAGTGGTGTTCGCATTGAAGATATGGAGGCATTACTTATACGGAGAATCATGCGACATTTTCACGGATCACAAGAGCTTGAAGTATATCTTCACACAGCGAGAATTGAACATGAGACAAAGGAGATGGTTGGAACTGTTGAAGGATTATGATATTAACCTACAGTATCATCCCGGGAAAGCTAATGTAGTAGCAGATGCACTTAGCAGGAAGTCTGGAATGATAAACGGCATTGAGATCGAGGAACAAAACATAAGAGACTTGGAGCGGCTAGACATCGAAATCATGGTACGTGGGCAGCACGGATACTGGGCGAATCTTAGAGTAGAACCTGAGTTACTGACTAGGATTAAGGAAGCGCAGAAGGATGATGGAGAGATTTGGGCGATAATTCAGAATTTGGAGAAGCAGACAGAATTCAGAATGGACGCAGACGGTATCGTTTGGCAGGGCACGAGACTTTGTGTTCCTGACAATCAAGAACTCCGGGAAGCATTGTTAGCTGAAGCTCACAGCTCCCCATTTTCTATACATCCTGGGTCGACAAAAATGTACCATGACATCAGACAGCACTTTTGGTGGAGTGGTATGAAACAGGATGTAGCCACGTATGTCTCCAAATGTCTTACCTGTCAGCAGGTTAAGATTGAACATCAGCGATCTGGCGGTCTCCTTCAACCGTTGGATATTCCTGAGTGGAAGTGGGACAAAATCACCATGGATTTTGTTACCGGTCTTCCGCCTACCAAGAAGAAGCACGATGCTATTTGGGTCATCGTTGATCGACTCACCAAATCAGCTCATTTCTTACCGATACGCAAGGAAGATCCGGTAAGTAAACTCGCAGATACGTACAGAAGGGAGATCATGAGACTCCACGGCACTCCCTCCAGCATCGTCTCAGACAGAGATCCTCGTTTCACGTCGCGATTCTGGAAAGGTCTGCAAAAAGCTTGGGGTACACAACTTAAGCTGAGCACAGCCTTTCATCCTCAAACGGACGGACAATCGGAGCGAACAATTCAGACATTGGAAGATATGTTAAGGTCGTGTGCGTTGGAATGGACAGGTGATTGGGACGATTACATCTGTTTAGTCGAGTTTGCATACAACAACAGCTGGCACGCAAGTATCAAATGTGCTCCTTTTGAAATGTTGTATGGCAGAAAGTGTCGCGCTCCAACTTGCTGGGATCAAGTGGGAGAGCGAACACTCGAAGGACCAGAGATTATAGAAATGACCAATGAGAAGATTGAGGTAGCTAAACAGAAGTTGCAAGAAGCACGGTCACGTCAGAAGAGTTACGCCGATAAGCATCGTAGGGACATACATTTTAATGTGGGAGATCACGTCTTCCTCAAGGTTTCGCCGGCACGTGGTGTTAAACGCTTCGGGATCAAAGGAAAACTCAGTCCTCGGTTCATCGGACCATTTGATATCGTTGAACGAATCGGCGAAGTATCTTACCGATTGGCGTTACCTCCTCAGCTTTCGCACGTGCATAACGTGTTCCATGTGTCCTTACTCAGAGGGTACAATTATCATCCCCTTCACATGGTTCAGTATCCACTGGAACAGATACGTGAAGATCTCACTTTTATAGAAGAACCCGAACGAGTACTCGACAGGCAAGAACGAGTCATGAGAAGGAAGACGATTCCATTCGTCAAAATTCTTTGGAGGGACCATACCGAGCGGGAAGCCACTTGGGAAACAGAGGAGTCTATCCGGGCTTCTTACCCTCACTTCATATTTTGAGTTCGGGTATGTCACTTCTTTTCAGCTTACTTTATCTATAATTCGGGGACGAATTATTCTTTTTAGGGGGGAAGAATTGTAAAACCCGCATGCTTTTACCATGAATAGTGCCCTTAAGATCGTACGTCCTAGATTAAAACTTACCTCATTTAGTATTGATCACATTCATGTGCTAATAATCAAGCAAGTGCATACGTGTATGACATGACAAGTATCGATTACGTACGAACTCATGATAAACAGTAAATAATATATCACATGAACATAATTAATTCATGATCACCATTTAAAATACTAACTAGAATAATTACGTAAATACTTATAATATAATTACGAGCGTTAAGTTACGAAAAACGACACGATAAAATAAACAGAAACACTTTAAACACGAGCACGTTTAACCACGAACGAACACGAAACATCGGGACACGAGAAAGGTACGGGTACCCCATGTGGGGCCCCCATACCAACGGCACACATACAAGAAATGGGCCTAGCCCATGGACTTTACAAGTAAAGGGGGGTAAAGAGTTAAACATGTTTTCACTTTTCACTTTCAAGAAAATAAACAAAAACCCTAAAATAGTTTTTCTCCTCTCCTTTTTCTCCTCTTTGTGCCGCCACCTTCACACCACCATTGGAGGGTGTTTGTTTGATTTTGATCTTAAAAACAAGTGTTAGAAACCGTGTTTGTTCATCCTTTTTCCAAGCTACATAGTGGTATACCTTTCTAACCCTTCTTTTTAATTCTTTTTAATTCTTTTAATCTTTGATTATTTTCATGAACATGTTATTATTTTTCTTATTAAAACAAGGTAATTAATCATTGATCTAACATGTTTTGGTATTAATTAAAATCAAGGAAGGATTTATAAGGGTGTTTGTTTTTAGCCGCCTAGCAAAACAAACCCGAGGGGGGTTTGGTTTGCTATTGCCGCCACCACCAAGACCATTTTTGGTCTTGGTTGGCTCATGTGGGACCCACGGCAGCAAGGAGACACATGTGCCCCGGGTTTGGCCCGGGGTACGGTGTCGAATTCATGCCCGATTCATGGTTCGTTGGTTAAATCATGATTCATGCTACATGTTAATTTTTATGAATTATGAACTTAGGATATAATTAATTAATAACATGAAATATTAATTAAATCATGACTTAGGTTATTTTAATTATTAGTTTATCATGACATTAATTTAACCTAAGTATTTTATGTTATAAGTTATAATTAATTAATTATTAAAACATGCCTATAATTAATTAATTTAGACATGACTTAGGTTATATTATTATTAATAATAATACACATTTTAACCTAAGTATTTTCATTTCATTTTAATTAAAACATGTTATACTTTAATTAAAATGCTTAACCTATAGTTTAATTAAAATACATGAAATAATAATTAAACTATACACTATATCATATGACTTAAGAAATAAGCTTATAACACTTAGACTTATATGTTAGCTTATGTAATCAGCTTAATTCTAATTATGGAAACTTCTATTTATAGAAACTTAATTAAATAAGGCAAATAATCTAATTATGGAAACCTTCTATATATGGAAATCAATCTATATCAGGCAGCTAATCTAATCATGGAAACCTTCTATATATGGAAACTTATTTAATTAAGGCAGCTGATCTATTTTTGGAAACTTTCTATTTTTAGAAACTAATCTATTTTAAGCAGTAAATTCTATTTTAGGAAACTTTCTATTTTTGGAAACTTTCTATTTTGGAAACTTTCTATTTTTGGAAACTTTCTATTTTTGGAAACTTTCTATTTTTGGTAACTTTCTATTTTTGGAAACTTTCTATTTTTGGAAACTTTCTATTTTTGGAAACTTTCTATTTTTGGAAACCTGCTATTTTTGGAAAGTTACTTATTATTATACAGTAAGTATATTAATACATGAAACACCAGTAATACTTAATCAGATTAATCAGAATACTAGATAAACACAGTTTAAGGCTTTAAACAGTGAACCAAGACCTAAAACATACCAAATCAGCTAATATGAGACACAAAACCCAGTACGTAATCAGTAAATCGATACTTATACACGTGTGTATTCATGTAGCGTTAGTGATCCAGAAGTAGGAGTCTTTCTTCCGTTCATTCACTGGACTTGAGGTACGGATTCCCGTCCTTTCAGTATGGACATTCTTTCCTTATTAGGATTTCCCCGTATGCAGCCAACTGTTTTCCCCAGCATTTGTTTTATTGTTTTGAACTGCTTATGTTAATTTAGCATAATCTATAGCCATATACAAGCATGACCAGTTTCACCTAGTTATGGAGGTACCATAACCATAGCATTGGAGGCACCGATGTTATGACTTCCCCACGGCGGAGTGATTGCTCGTGGCGTCCCTTTCAGTTTTGGCCATATTATTATATCAGGTGGGGCGTATGGGTGCATCCTAGTTACATGTTTATTCAGTTTATCATGGTGAATGTGGTGTGTGCCTTTCACCCTTCACAAGGAGCTGATCCCTCCTACCCAAACCAGTATATTGATTAAAGGCATCCCCTCTAATCAGCATGATGAGGTCACCCCTCCAAGTATTCATGCACGTGACCTTTTCATGACCTATATGGGCTATGGTATATATATGTTAAAACAGTTTTCACAAGATAAACATAAGGCTTTTCAAACTATAAAACCAGTTTTCTTGATACTTAACCAGTTTATTCAGTACTTAGTCTTCCGCTGTTATATGTTACATGCTTATCCTATTTCATGCTTTATTGTACATCCGTGCACTGAGCGTCTTGCTCAGCCGTTTTCCTTTTCATGTTCCCAAAACGGCAGGTACTCAGGGACGCTCGTAGATCTCAAACGTAGGTGCATATGGACTGGAAGCTTTACTGTCTTTCTTTACTTTATGCATTTATGTTTGTATGTGATGAGCTTTACTCTGGGGTACCGATGTTTGATTCCGGTATTTCCCTTTTATGGTTGAATAATGCTTAGACATTTATCCTTGTATGCTTTGATGACACGCCATGATTATGCGTAATATTCCATTTCCAAAATGGGGTGTTACAGAAACTCCCTTTTTCACTGGTCTGGGAACAAACATTGCTTTCTTGAGCTCCATTTCTTCTGCAAGTTCTTCTTTCCTTTCATCAGAAAGAAGTCTTAGAGTGTTTGCTTCCTTCACTCTAACCTAGATGGGATAAGCTTTGCATTCCAACTCATCAAATGTCAATGCCTTCAATTTCTGATATGTCCATCCTACTCCATGACATCTGAGCAACATGCAGTATAGCTCCCTTCTATCCCTTTTCAACTCTGAGAGAATATTGCTTGCCTTGTGTTTCAAAATAACCTGGCAGTCTTTTTGTACTATGAGGAGAATCTCCAAACGCCATATCTGATCTGAAATGGTCAAGTGTGGATTCTCCATACATCTTTCTTCCCAAGCATGATACATTTGAACCACCTCTGGCATATCAAAGTCAACCTGAAATTTCAACTCTCTTAATTTCTCCTTGGCCAACTCATCTCCATACTCAAGTCTCTCTGGCTGTTCTATGATCATAACACTTGAGTCTGAGCTAGCTTCATCACTTCCTTCTTTCTCTTCTGAAGTGAAAACAAATGGTGACTCTTTCACCTCCTTTCTATCTTGTTCTATGATTTGTGCAGCCAACCTTCTATCAAACTCAACTTGAGCTGCATTCTTTGGAACAATCTCTTCTACCATAATACCCTTACCCTTATCTAATAGTTCAATTGTTGGTAAAGTAGATGGTGATACATTTGAAGAAACCTCCTTGATGATGGATGATGACTGGGATACATCACCCTAATGTGCAGGTCTGTCAACGCCCAATTTTGCTGTGTTAGCGCCCAAAATATTTCTGTCAGCGTCCAAATTCTCCTTGTCAATGCCCAAATTTCCTGCCTCAGCGCCTTTTGCAATTTCCTCCAACATGGCTGTAAATGATAAATTTAAGTTTGTAGGAGAGACTAAGGACGTATCAAAACCTGTATGTTTCTTCAAACTTGTAAGGGCCTCAGCAACATCCAAAGATTGACCATTATGGCTGCCCTTATCACTCACATTTATTGGATCTTCCTCCCCTTTGGAAGATTCCTCCATCCCTCTCCTTGAACTTGCAGTCTCCAAAACAACAATCCTCTCCCTCAAATGCTTGAGTTGAAGGCCTTGTGAGCTGACAACTTGTACCAAGTCTGCATTTTGCTTTTGCAAGCTCATGCAGACTACCGTCAATTCAATTAGGGTCATTGGTTCCAATCTGCCCTCCTCTAAAATGGGGATTTGACCTCCCAAGTCAGATTCATTGGGCATGGATGAGGACATAATGATGGTGGGACTGCCTTGGCCAGCTTCTAAGCCAGAACCAATAGTCCCAGCCTCATCCATAGCACCAGCCACACTTGTGGTGGTGGTTCTCTCTACTACATGGCTAGGACCACCAGAGGAGAACACTCCAGTAGTCCTTTGGCGTTTCATCAACCTATATTCAGGGGGTGTAGAAGATGATGTGGATTGGGTGGATGTGGGTTGGTTAAGGGGTGTTTGGGTCTGTGAAGGTTGTGTGTCAATGTTGGAAATAGGCACATCAACGCCAACATTGAACGTGTCAGCGTTGAAAGGTTCTTGGTCAATTTTCATATGTTCAGGAGAAGGTAATGGTTCAGGTATTGGGTCAATTTGGGGTTGAGGGTCTGGTTGGGGTTGTGCTGCTGCAATGACAGCAAGCATAACTTGGGTTAAGGGTAGGTCACGATGGGGGGGGGTGAGTTCATCTTCATAAAAATAGCTTTCTTTTGCACAGGGATCTCATAAAAATCATTATGATCCCTTGTGCAGTATCCTTGAACATCAAAAACCATTTGCAAAAATCGGGGATAAGCTAAAGTCATTTTGTTCCCCTTATTTTTACACATGCCCTCAAAAATCATTTTAGAATAACTAAATTTTTGCCCAGTTGCAATGCATACAATAGCACTTGCAATAGACCTATTGCTCTCATTGTGTGCAGTGCATTTGGGACTCAAACATTGTAGGAGGACATGTATGAGGTACTTCCAGGCTGGGGGAAACTCCTGTTTATGATATTTGTTTAAAGTTCCTTCATCAGGAAAAGGATAACCCAAAGCCCTTAGTCCCTGTTCTATTTCTCTAATGGGAAGGGTGGCTATACCATCAGCATCATCAAGATGCAAGGCTTGGCGTACCAAAGCCTCAGTAACCACCCAAGGTCTCCCATGAATAATAGAAGTTAATGTTGTCACTCTATTAACTGTTGAGGAACTAACAGTGTTCCAAAACTGTTTAATATGTGTGACTGGAATGAGTGGTGCATGAGAAAGAGCATACCTAAGGGGGGATGCGTTCAAATACGCCACCATTTATGTATATTGGGGAAACAGAGTATCATCAGCTTCAAGATACGCGATCATGTTGTGTTGGCTTCTGAATCCCAATTCCAATTCTGATGGTTTAAACTTTGGTGCCATTGTTGAAAGCTGTTAAAATTGATTGATGAAGATGAAGTTGATAAGAGAAAAACTGTGTTAGACAAGAAGTATAGATACCCTGTTTAAAAATAGGAGCCAAATTTATAGGAGAAGAAAATGTATGTGATTGGCCCAAAAATAGGCAAGTATTTTCAAAATGTAATCATGAAAATATTGAAAAATAATAAGTTTATCTCATGCATTAAATGAAAAGTAACAACTCCCAAAATTACGGCCTAAAAATATGTCAAAAAGTAACAACTGGGTAGGACCCATTGAGTGTCAACGGTAAAAAATAACCTATCAACGCCCAACGGCTATAATCTTGTCAACGTTTGCCTATAGCCATGTCAGCGTCTAAATTGGTCTCAACAACGCTTGGAAATATACTTGTCAGCGTCCAAAAAAAATGTTTAAAAATGAAAAATGACCTTAACAAAGTAATTTATCCTAGAGAAGATTACCAAAAAGCTGATAATTATTATAGGGCGGCAAGCACTGTCCAGTTATGCACACTTGCTTATGCAAGATAGACATAACAGTCCTCTAGTGTCCCTTGCTAATCAAAACTCTTAACAACCAAGTTACCTTATAAAATTCCTTG
Organism: Glebionis coronaria; assembly: GCA_025667525.1. Taxonomy (NCBI): domain Eukaryota; kingdom Viridiplantae; phylum Streptophyta; class Magnoliopsida; order Asterales; family Asteraceae; genus Glebionis; species Glebionis coronaria. The sequence goes on from CM046877.1 coordinate 645,537,542, forward strand.
TTACTCCCAGGTAAATTCCATAACAAAATTATTCCCAAGTCTCCCAACATACCACAACCAATCCTAGGCCAAAAATGTCTTGGCAGCATGCATAGTATATCAACTTTGCATGCTACAGTGCCTCATGATTTAGTAAAACTAACTCATACTCACATGTGGACACAATCTAGAATTGTGATAAGAGTACCATATGGATACCCAAACATCCTAAAGGTTCCTAAAACCTCCCCTTAAACTATGATACATAAGTTGCTAAAAACATGCATAAACATAAAAGTTTATGTCAAGATAGGAATTAAAATTTCCAACCATCATCCATAAATAAAAACTTGTCCAAATGCTTCTCCATTGATCCATAAGCAACTCTGTATCCAATGGTATACTGCTAACACCATCTGCACATTTAGATTAAAAACCACAAAACTAACATTGTTGCTGACAACGCCCCGATAACACATGACAGCGTTGAGGGAAGCTTTGTCAGCGTTAGACAATTATATTGCTGACAACGTTACAAAAACACTTATCAGCGTTCAAGCAACCTTTGTCAGTGTTAGAAAAATATAGTGGAAAATCTAAATCATCAATAAGACTAATAACAATGCATCATCCTGTACATACTTTTACAAAAAGAATCCAAAACACATATTATGTGAGATTGATCATTCCAATACTTGTTACCAAGTATTGAAACCTCCCAGCATCAAAAGGTTTAGTTATAAATCTGACACATTTTCCTCCGTGTCAACCCTATCTGGTTGTATTAAACCTTTTTCAAAACAATCTCTTATAAAATGGTGTCTAATTTCTATGTGTTTAGTTTTAGAATGATGTACAGGATTCTTAATGATGCATAAAGTGTTGTTATTGTCAACAAATATCTTGGTATGCATGAAATTATACCCATAGTCCAACAGCTGGTTCTGAATCCACAAAACTTGTCCACAACAAGCAGCTGCAGCCACATACTCAGCTTCAGTTGTAGAATTAGCCACCACTGTTTGTTTCTTGCATTGCCAAGATATCAACCTGCTCCCAAGAAACTGACATCCACCAGTTGTGGATTTCCTATAAAATTTATCACCTCCATAATCACTATCTGAAAATGTAAACAGCTCCAATGGTGAATCCTTTGGGTACCACAAACCAAGACTAGGATAGCATCTTAGGTACCTAAAGATCCTCTTCACAGCATAAAGGTGACATTCTTTGGGAGTCACTTGATGACGTGCATAAGCACACACAGCAAACATGATGTCAGGTCTGGAGGCTGTAAGATAAATCAAGGATCCAATCATGGATCTATAGTGCCTGACATCAACATCTTTCCCATCTCCAATCTTTCCCCAAGGGTGTTCTCTATCCATAGGAGTAGTAGCCCTCTTTTTATGTGGAGAAAAGCCAAACTTCTTCAAGATCTCAGCCACATATTTATCCTGGGAGATGAAGAGACCATCTTCTTTCTGCTGAACTTGTAAACCAAGAAAGAAGTTCATCTCCCCCATAGCACTTATCTTGAATTTGTCTGTCATCAGCTTGGAGAAATCCTCACTCATCTTTGGATCAGTAAACCCAAAAATGATGTCATCAACATAGACCTGGACAAGCAACACATCCTTGCCTTTCTTCTTTGTAAATAGTGTCTGATCTATGGTGCCCCTCTTGAATCTATTGTCCACTAAATAAGTAGACAAAGTACCATACCATGCTCTAGGGGCTTGATGAAGTCCATACATAGCCTTTTTGACTCTATACACCTTGTCTGGATTCTCTGGATCCTCAAAACTAGGAGGCTGCATCACATATACTTCCTCAACAATTGTTCCATAGAGGAAGGCACTCTTGACATCCATTTGATAGACAGTGAAGCCCATGCAGGATGCATAGGCTAAAAAGATCCTAATAGCTTCAATCCTTGCAACTGGTGCAAAGACTTCCTCATAGTCTATCCCCTCCTCTTGTGTATATCCCTGAGCCACTAACCTTGCCTTGTTTCTGACCACAATACCTCTTTCATCTCTCTTGTTCCTTAGAACCCATCTTGTCCCTATAGGTCTGACATATCTGGGACAATCAACCAGCTCCCAAACATCCTGAATTGCAAATTGGTGAAGCTCATCCTGCATTGCTTCCACCCAACTTGGTTCTTTGAGAGCATCAAATATCTTCTTGGGTTCCTGTTGTGACAGAAAACAGGCAAACAAACATGCTTGCACAAGAGGGGTATCAACCTTCTTGTGTATATTGGCAATAAACCCACCAAGACCTTGATGAGATCTTTTAGTCTGAACTGGAGTATTAACATTACAAATGATTTGAGAAGGAGGATGATTCTTCATGACTGAAGTAAGTACTCCTCCTTCAAAAAGTCTGGTATCTTCAACTTCATTCTCCATGTTGCCAATATCTTCTTCATCAGACTCTCTTACATCAACATAGGGATGACCTTCTTCATATAAATTGGAAGGTTCACCTTGTTCAAAAGTGGAAGAGAAAAGATGTGCAAAAGTGTTGTCAACGCCTGAATCTTGGTTGTCAGCGCTTGGGCTAACAACGCTTGAACTGTTGTTTTCAACGTCTGAGTCATCAACGTCTGAATTGGTCTTGTCAGCGCTAGATTTGCCTTTGTCAGCGCCTGAAGGACCATGCATGTTTGTATCTGGTGGTACTTGGGGACCACCATTATCTTTACCAGCAGCAGCAACAGCAGCAAAAGCATCTGTCCAAATGGGAATTGTAACATATTCTTGGATAGGAGATGACTTTTTTGCTTGTGATCCAACCTTGTCATGAACCTGTGTACCTGAAACATCAACAGTTTGTTCCTCCACAACATTTGAAGTTACCTTCACAATGTCTGGATTAGTGACAGGCATATAATTTAAAGTTCTAGATAAAGGTTCCAAGTCAAACAACCAATTAGGACCACTTTTAGGATCACTAGGTTTATTTTCTAAAAACCTAACATGTACTCTTTCAAGTATACGTTTTTCTTCTTTAAGATAAACCCTATATCCCTTGCTCTGCACTGAATACCCCATGAAGTAGCCTTCATCACCTTTTGCACTAAATTTACCTAAGGCATCACTAGTGTCTAAAACTACTACATGACAACCAAAAGGTCTGAGAAAACCAATATTAGGTTTTCTTCCCCAAAGTAACTCGTAAGGTGTTTTGTTCTGAATTTTGTTAACCAATGCTCTATTTTGAACATAACAAGTTGTATTAACAGCCTCAGCCCAAAAGTCTATAGGAAAATGAGCATCAGCCAACATGGTTCTGGCTGCTTCAATTAGGGTTCTATTTTTCCTCTCAGGAACCCTATTTTGCTGTGGGGTTCTTGCAATACTAAATTGCCTAGTAATTCCTTTCCTGGCACAGAAATCATCTAGCTTCTTATTCCTAAATTCTCCACCATTATCACTCCTAAGCATTTTAACTTCATTGCCAGTATTTTTCTCAATCTGAGTGATAAAATCAATTAGAATATCAGTTGTGTCACTCTTCATAGCTAGAAAGAATGTCCAAGTAAACCTAGAAAAGTCATCTGTGATAACAAAGCAATATGACTTACCATTCAAACTTTCTATATTGGTTGGACCAAAGAGGTCCATATGAAGCAAATGAAGAGGTCTAGTACTAGAGTGCACCTGTTTGGACTTGAATGAGACCTTGTGTTGCTTTCCATTAAGACATGCAACACAAGAGTGGTCATTGTGGAAGGCCTTCTCAAGCAAACCATCAACCAAGCCAAGTCTCACAAGCCTATTTATATTTTTAAAATTTATGTGCCCTAGTCTCCTGTGCCATAAATTACTCTCATCTACTGAAGCTTTAGCATAAAAACAAGACATATTGTTATTCATTCTAATCCCATTCATATTCACATTGTATATGTGTTAACTCGGATTTTACCTAGTTTAAAAATTAAGTTCGTTGTGTTGGTCTAATCGAATTGATCTTGGTTAACTATGTGACTCTATTGTTCTTTGGTGAAACAAAAGTGTGTCGTTGTAGTATTAAAAGTGCAAAACTTAAAAGTAAAAGGGCAATTAAAGTAAATCTAAAACTAATTTAAAGTAAGTGCAAGTATTTAAAACGTGACTAAAATAAAAGGGCACTAAACGTAAATGACACAAACTTAAAGCTATCTAAGGCAAACTTAAAATGCAACTAAAACTTAAACTAAGGCAAGGCTAAAATAAAGCTAAGGCAAATAAACTTAAAGTGCGAGTAATGAATAAGGCGGGAAAAATAAAGCTTGAAATTAAAAATTAAAAACATAAACTAAAAAGAACCTGAATATAGCTCATTTGGAATAATCCTTCGTTCGGAACAATCACTCATCCGGAATGTCACCTTCGTTTGGAAATATTTTTCTTCGCTCGGAATATTACCAAAATCCTTGATCCGGAACAAATTGATCTGAATATGTCACTTATCCAAAACAATCCTTCGTTCGGAACTTTGCTGATTCGGAACTTCTTGAAAGAAATCCTTGATTCGGAAGTCTTGGTTTGGAAGATGTTGATTCGGAACTCTTCCGAATGAATTGCTTGATTCAGAAGTTTTTGAGTTCCGAATGAACCACTCTTGAGTCGGAACTCCTTATGCCAAATCCTTGACTCGGAACTTTTGGTTCGTTCGGAAGTTTCTTGATTCGGAAGACTTTTTGATGTTCCGAATAAAGCCCTCTGGTTCGGAACTTTTGCTCGTTCGGAAGTTTTGATCCTGAACTTCTTGATTCGGAAGACTTCCGAATGAAGTACTTGGTTCAGAACTTTTTGAGGTTCCGAATAAGTTGCTTGATTCGGAAGTTTTTGCTTAACCCTTGATCCGGAACTTTCGTTCGGATGTCCTTGACTCGGAACTTTTGGTGTTGATCCGGAACTCTTCCGAATGAAACCTCTTGATCCGGAACTTCTTGGCTCGGAAGACTTCCGAATGAACAAGAGTTGGTTCGGAACTTTCCTGGAAAAGATCAGTCACAGAAAAACAAACACCCCCGAAGAACAAGGAAATACAGTAACACGAATCTAACCACAATAATCAAAATCAAACAAAAGATTTAACCAAACTAATAACAAAACAATAAATAATCATAAACAAACAATCTATATCAATAAAACTAACAAATCTAACCACAATAATCAAAACCCACTTTGATCAAAATAAGAACATGAACATGAACACAAAAATAAACATAAAAATCAAAGATTAAGAAAGGTAGATAGGAGATTAACAAGATAAAATAAAGATTGACAACCCCGAAGAACAAGGAAATACAGTAACACGAATCTAACCACAATAATCAAAATCAAACAAAAGATTTAACCAAACTAATAACAAAACAATAAATAATCATAAACAAACAATCTATATCAATAAAACTAACAAATCTAACCACAATAATCAAAACCCACTTTGATCAAAATAAGAACATGAACATGAACACAAAAATAAACATAAAAATCAAAGATTAAGAAAGGTAGATATGAGATTAACAAGATAAAATAAAGATTGACAAGAATTAAATGGAAACATACTTGAAATTAAAGGAATTTAAGGTGCAAGACAAGGTATTTAAATTTGGCAAGTATTTAAATGACATGAATTTAAAGGTGCAAGGTAAATAAATGGTGGAAGACTAATTGTCACACTTAGCCAACACATGAAAAGTAATTAAGACTAATCTATATATAGGGGAGGATTAGGAAGCTTCCTCCCCTCCTTCCTTTCTTCTTAATTGCGTCATTAGGTCCTTAAGCCTTTAATCTTCATTAATTGCACCATTAGACCTTTATTCTTCTAATCTTCTTTAAACTTGGACTCTAATGACTTGTGGCTCGGGATTTCTTTGAACTCGTCTTTTAATTCTTCAATAAAGTAGACTTGAGTTCTTCGGCTTTAAGTAAACTTCCATCTTTCGACTTTTTCTTCGATAAATCTTCAGAATTGGTCTTGGACTTCCGTTATTTTTGCACTCTTGACTTCTCGACTCCGTCTTTCATCTTTTTCTTCAATAAAAGCCCGTAAATGCCCGTGTTTTGTCCACTTTTCACCTTTTCGTCCTAAATCACAACAAAAACACAAACCACGCATAATTCCGACACAAAAGACATAAAATACACGTTTAGGCTCGGTTATTATTATAATTAAGTTGTAGAAAGGATGGGTGTTTACACACCTATCAAATCCCCTACACTTGACCATTGCAATGTCCTCATGCAATGCATTAGTTACAAAGCACGTTTACATTTTTCATCACAATCAATCCATAATGGCCTGTATTAAAGAGATAGAAAATTAAAAACATACAAAGTAAAGAAATCAAAAACATACCTTGGGTTTTGGAAATGTCATGAATAATCATCATCCTCAAGTTTTCACTTTCTCCAAACTAAGCTTAGAAATGAGATTATTGTTACTATAAGTTAGTAAACTAACACGAACTAATGTGGGCCAATTATTCACTTAGACTCCCTTATTCCTATGGGTATCTCTTATATTTTATTGTTGTTTTGAATGATCACGAGGATGCATTGTTGACTTATTTCGATAGTTTATTAAGCCGAAAATAAAGTGAACGATTTAATCAATAGTTAGCTAAAGGACAAAATCTTTTTAAACTGCTTCTCGGGACCTCATAAAGTTCATATCTTGGCATAACTCGCTTCGCGATTTGAGACCTTTCTCGGACCGATATTTGGCAGCGACTTCATACTTCAAACCTTGAGAGACGTTCATGAAATTATGGTCTTCTCTTCATAATGGAATTTCTTCACTTGATGTTTTGAGAGATTCATACTTGGACCACGACTTCTTCATTTTTCTCCAATCTTTATTTTGGACTTTGATATACAACGATCCGCCTCCTTTTATGACTTGGATCTATTTATCCTCATACCTTGCTAGGGTCTTTTCGGATACACTTCTCCATGACTTTTGGGGAGTATTTGCTTTTCGTCGTGTGTCTCGATCCTTCATATTGATTTTCGATAAATGATTCTTCACATCACTTTGGATCTTTAGCAACAAAATATAGCCATCATGCCTTGTTAGGGCCTTTTCGGACTCGTCAATCTTCGCATCCCGCTTCAATAAGTTATGCCTTGGCTATGAACTCTAATCCATACCGAGCAACTTTTAAACGATCTTGGGCTAGAAGCTAAGTAACTTTTTAAATCGTACAACCTTATTTATTACAGATAAATTTATTAACAGGCGATGGGAGAATGGGCTTATAATTAACTCACATAAATTCACGAAAGAATACCAAACTTATAATTGACTCTATCATCTCTCGTTCTCCACAGTTTAAAACCTCAAGTAATGAGACTCGTGGATGCTTAGCCTATTAAATCAAAGTTTTGGGTTTTCGAGTCGCCTATAGGATCTTGCAAATTCTTAGACTCTTTCAGGTTTAGAAATCGCGTTTTAAAGTTCCCTTGATAAACGACTCTCTAGGATCAATTATAGGAACTTGCGAAAAGTTCTTGTTCTTAACCCGTGAGAGTTAAGACTTTCGCGTTTTATAGCTCCCTATATAATAGCCTAACAAAACTTGACTTAAACATGTTAAGGATACTAGCTAGAGTAAACTAAGATAAGCAAACTCGGGTTGAGTCAAAAGATTCACAACGTTTGAACATTAAAACCACTTTATTAAAAATTTATTCTAAGAAGGAAAGAAAATAACTATACAAAGTGAAAAACTAATGGGCCAAAATAGATCAAAAATTTGGAAAATGTCGAAAAATTGATTTTCCGGTTAAAATGAGGACAAATACAAGGAAAAGGCCACTTAACTTCGATAGAAGTCCCCCCTACACTTAAGATAAACATTGTCCTCAATGTTTAAGCATGTGGGAGTAAACTCCCCTACACTTAGGACATTGCGCACTTTGTTTAAATCTCGCTAAGGAAGAGACAACTAAAGAGATTCCTATTTTAATATTGAGAAAATATAAAATAGTGAATCGAAAAGAGTTTAGGATAGAACCAGGAAAATGGAACACGGAATCACGGGTCGTCAAGAAGCATCAAGAGTGGATTGTTGAGCTTGAATCCATGATTAAGTGAGGAGAGAAGAAGAAATAGCAAACCAACGGGTCTCCCCCTACACTTATGATAAAGAAAGCGAAAAGATAGATACATGGGTTGCCTCCCAAGAAGCGCTTGATTTTTGTTTACCGAGTCGTGAGCCTGACTCGACCTTGATCATCATAGGAAGAAGCATGAAATATATCCACCAGGATCAAAGACATAGTTTTCGTCCATCACATAGTAGAGGCTTAAGGCGAACAAGGCAAGCCAAAGAATAATAGGCAAGGTTCCCTTAAGCAGCGATGGAGCACGGTGGAAGCAAGTATGGTGAGGTGCAAGCAGATTTCCATAAGCTCCAAAGATATTTCCTTTTATTTCATCAGGTGGATACTGAGATGGCTGCAGGATATCAATACCGGGGTCGAACACCTTTTCCTTTAGGGGAAAATAGCACTCAGGCTCAGCAGAGTGTGAAGAAGATCCGCGAAGAAGCACAACCTCGTCCTCAGAAGAGGGCCAAAGAGGTGTTAACTCATACGTGCTGCGGATATCGGTGTCGACCGGTTTCTTCTCCTTAGAAAGAATGTGCTTCAAATCCAAAGTAGGATCAAGACGTTAATCTTCAAAGTCATAAGGAGGAGCATCACTCTCATGAGGGAAGTAAGTGTTGAGAAACGTAGAGAAATCTTCCTCAAATGAGTAATCGTCCAAAGTAGGATCGAGTGATGGCGGAGGATCTTCAGCATGTGAAGAATCGCTCGAAAGAGTATCAGCCTCATCAAAATCATCATATGTGGGCAGATCGGGATACTCATAAGTACAATCATCAAAATCATCCGAATCTGAGCTAGAATCATCATCATCATAAGCATCAAAGACCGGTGGAGAATCATAAATTGGAGAAGGTTCCAAATTGGGGCGAGAATCATCCACATTATCATGAAAGAGTGGATTATCATTGCAAGACTCGAATACAGGATTGTTGTAGACGACGAAGTCCTCATGCACATTAATCATATTCACTGATTCTCGGCCTCCAAAGGATTTGCCTGTAAGCTTCCCCATTTTAAAAATTTGTTAATCATCCCCGACTCGTAAGATTAACTCACCTTCGGCCACATCAACTAGAGCTCGTCCGGTTCTCAAAAATGGCCGACCAAGTATTAAAGGAATACGAGGGTCCATTTAATAATCAACTACGACAAAGTCGACCGGGAAAGTAAATGTGCCAACTTTGATGAACACATCTTCGGCTATACCAACGGGGTAAGCGAGAGTGCGATTTGGAAGTTCAAGAGTCATCTTTGTTGGAGTGAGGTCGGTCAATGATAGTGTTTTCCAAACACTCAAAGGCATCAAATTAATACTGGCCCCGAGATCAACAAGGGCAGTAAATTCTTCAGTTTTGTTGAGAACGCAAGGCAACACAAAACGACCGGGATCTCCAAGCTTTTCCAGAAGTTCTTTAAGAATAACTGCAGAGCAGTTTTCATTTAAACGCGTGTTGGCGAGTTCAATCAGCTTCTCCTTCTTATTAAGCAATTCCTTAAATGCTTTAACAAATTTGGGCATGTGGACAAGTGCTTCAAGAAAGCTAATGTTGAAGTTCATCTGAGAGATCATCTTCACATAGCGTGTCACTTCGGAGTCCTCCTTGGTTAGCAGTTTGTCCTGCCTAAACGAGAAGGATAAGGGATATTGGTTTTGGGTGGTGAAGGTGAAGGCGTAGCAGGTAAAGGTTGAGATGTTGAAGGGTCCTTCCTAGAGACATCGTCATGACGAGGCGGAGACGGTAATGGTGCACTAATACTAGGTGTAGGAGGAGTGGGGATAAATGGTGGTGGTGGAGGTGTAAATGATGGGGGTGGGATTGGTGGATCGACAATGTAATCCCACTACGAGTAGTAATATCACTCACATTTGCTCGCGGATTTGTGACGGTGTTCGAAGGTAGAGAACTCAAAGTAGAAGGTTGAGCTGCGGGCAAGAAACTAGCAAGCATATTTTTCAAATCAGTCGTTTGATTGCTGAATGAGGATTGAATATTATCTCGAAGCTCAGATCTAATCTCATTTCCTTGCTTTGTTATATATCCTTTAAGATTGATAATTTGACTCTGCAGATTCTTGATTTGCTCACCTTGGGTTCTCATTATGGCTTCAACATCGGGGTTAATGGGTGGGTTTTGTTGGGCGGGTGGGTGATAAGGATTAGAAGCTCTTGGTGGGATTTGGTTGCTTCTATTGTAGTTGTTGGCGGGGTTTTGGTTTTGAGGAGAAAAACCGGGTGAAAGGTAATTGTTAGACCGGTAACTCAGCAAATTTCTATCCCCTTGAGGTCGAGCTTGGTAATTTTCCGGTGAATAATTACCATAAGCTGCATACACATTTTCCGGATTTCCTTGAGTTGAAGGACAATCGGTGTATGAGTGTGGACCGCCGCATGTTTCACAAGGATTAGCAACCGCTTTAACTTGTTGTTGTTTGTTTGAAGCGAGAAGCATAATACTTTTGCTCATTTCAGTCATCATGCGGGTGAGTTCGGTCATTTCAGGGTTTGCTGAGGTGGAAGAAACATTGACTCTCGGGTTGTTCCTTGAAGAAGCAGAGGAATCCCAGTTTTTGTGGTGGGTAGTCATGTTCTCAATAAGCTCTCTACACTTCTCGGGTCTCCTTTTCATGAAGGTGCCACCGACGGCTGCATTAATCGTATCACGATCTCGAAAAGTCAAACCGTTGTAGAAAGTATCAATCAATGTGACTGGAAGCATGTTGTGGTTTGGACAACAATCAATCAAGACATTATATCTTTCCCAAGCATCAAAAAGAGATTCATCGGGATCTTGCATGAAACCGCTGATTTGATTGCGAAGGCTCGTGACCATGGATGGTGGAAAGTAGCGCGACAAAAAGCGTTGAGTCATGTCATCCCAAGTGTGAATAGAATTCTTTGGTAGACGATCAAACCATTTCTCGGCATGATGTGATAAAGTATGTGGGAAGAGTTGTAGGCGAAGAACATCCATTGTGGCACCAGGCAACTTCATGCTTTGGGTGAGTGTAATGAACTTGTCGAGGTGTTTGTTGGCATCATCATCAGGCAATCCACGGAATGGGTTAGTTTGCACTTGCTGAATCATGTGGTGCTTCAACGAAAACTCAGGAGCGTTGATTTGCATCAGCGCAATCGGTCCTCCTCATCCAAACATGGTCGGTTGACAAAGCTCCTCCATTGTCCGAAGATCGGGCTGTGGAAGAACATTGTTGTTATTGTTGAGGTGCGGTGGAATATTATTGTTGTTAACACCTGACATACTTAAATCTTCTTGAGTCTCGGGCCCTTGATAATTAGAAGATCTAGTACGCATACACCTGAAAATGCAAGAGAAAACAATACCAAACGCAAAGACAATATATATACACAATAAAGATAAAATCTTTTTGGATTTTTGAAATTTTTTAATTTTTATGGATTTTTATCAATTTTTAATTTTTATGATTTTTTGAATTTTTTATGCAAGAAAAATAACGCTCACAAGTGAACGTATCCCAAAAAGCAACGCGTCTCTCAAAGAAAACCGTTAATCTTTACGAAAAGAGCCGGCAGCGGCGCCATTTGTTAACTCGGATTTTACCTAGTTTAAAAATTAAGTTCGTTGTGTTGGTCTAATCGAATTGATCTAGGTTAACTATGTGACTCTTTTGTTCTTTGGTGAAACAAAAATGTGTCGTAGTAGTATTTAAAATAAAAGTGCGAAACTTTAAAGTAAATGGGCAATTAAAGTAAAACAAAAACTAATTTAAAGTAAGTGAAAGTATTTAAAACGTGACAAAAATAAAAGGGCACTAAACGTAAATGACGCAAACTTAAAGCTATCTAAGGCAAACTTAAAACGCAACTAAAACTTAAACTAAGGCAAGGCTAAAATAAAGCTAAGGCAAATAAACATAAAGTGCGAGTAATGAATAAGGCGGGAAAAATAAAGCTTGAAATTAAAAATTAAAAACATAAACTAAAAAGAACCTGAATACAGCTCATTTGGAATAATCCTTCGTTCGGAACAATCACTCATCCGGAATGTCACCTTCGTTTGAAATGATTTTTCTTCGCTCGGAATATTACCAAAATCCTTGATCTGGAACAAATTGATCTGAATATGTCACTTATCCAAAACAATCCTTCGTTCGGAACTTTGCTGATTCGGAACTTCTTGAAAGAAATCCTTGATTCGGAAGTCTTGGTTCGGAAGATGTTGATTCGGAACTCTTCCGAATGAATTGCTTGATTCGGAAGTTTTTGAGTTCCGAATGAACCACTCTTGAGTCGGAACTCCTTATGCCAAATCCTTGACTCAGAACTTTTGGTTAGTTCGGAAGTTTCTTGATTCGAAAGACTTTTTGATGTTCCGAATGAAGCCCTCTGGTTCGGAACTTTTGCTCGTTCGGAAGTTTTGATCCCGAACTTCTTGATTCGGAAGACTTTCAAATGAAGTACTTGGTTCGGAACTTTTTGATGTTCCGAATAAGTTGCTTGATTCGGAAGTTTTTGCTTAACCCTTGATCCGGAACTTTCGTTCGGAAGTCCTTGACTCGGAACTTTTGGTGTTGATCCGGAACTCTTCCGAATGAAACCTCTTGATCCGGAACTTCTTGGCTCGGAAGACTTCCAAATGAACAAGAGTTGGTTCGGAACTTTCCTGGAAAAGATCAGTCACAGAAAAAAAACACCCCCGAAGAACAAGGAAATACAGTAACACGAATCTAACCACAATAATCAAAATCAAACAAAAGATTTAATCAAACTAATAACAAAACAATAAATAATCATAAACAAACAATCTATATCAATAAAAGTAACAAATCTAACCACAATAATCAAAACTCACTTTGATCAAAATAAGAACATGAACATGAACACAAAAATAAACATAAAAATCAAAGATTAAGAAAGGTAGATAGGAGATTAACAAGATAAAATAAAGATTGACAAGAATTAAATGGAAACTTACTTGAAATTAAAGGAATTTAAGGTGCAAGACAAGGTATTTAAATTTGACAAGTATTTAAATGACATGAATTTAAAGGTGCAAGGTAAATAAATGGTGGAAGACTAATTGTCACACTTAGCCAACACATGAAAAGTAATTAAGACTAATCTATATATAGGGGAGGATTAGGAAGCTTCCTCTCCTCCTTCCTTTCTTCTTAATTGCGTCATTAGGTCCTTAAGCCTTTAATCTTCATTATTTGCACAATTAGTCCTTTATTCTTCTAATCTTCTTTAAACTTGGACTCTAATGACTTGTGGCTCGGGATTTCTTTGAACTCGTGTTTTAATTCTTCAATAAAGTAGACTTGAGTTCTTCGGCTTCAAGTAAACTTCCATCTTTCGACTTTTTCTTCGATAAATCTTCAGAATTGGTCTTGGACTTCCGTTCTTTTTGCACTCTTGACTTCTCGACTCCGTCTTTCATCTTTTTCTTCAATAAAAGCCCGTAAATGCCCGTGTTTTCTCCACTTTTCACCTTTTCGTCCTAAATCAAAACAAAAACACAAACCACGCATAATTCTAACACAAAAGACATAAATTACACGTTTAGGGTCGGTTATTATTGTAATTAAGTGGTAGAAAGGATGGGTGTTTACACACCTATCAATATGTACTTATGCCTAGGTGTTCTATACTTAATATATTTCTCATCAGGGATCTTATAATCCTTGCTTAACACCAAACACTCAGTATCAATAAACATAACTTTATTTTTGTTATCACAAACTTGTGATACACTAAAAAGGTTGTAATCAAGTTCTTTTACCATAAATACGTTCTCAAAACTCAAATTCTTGGTGAGAAGGGTTCCTTTGCCTGTGATAGTACCATATCCGCCTCCAAAGTAGACCTTATCACCATCTTTAATGGGAGTGAAGTTCGTTAGATAGTCTTCCTTCCCTGTCATGTGCCTTGAGCATCCACTGTCCCAATATCCATAATCATTGACCTTTTTTTGAATGCCCTGCACATAAAGAAAACAAATTAGTTTTCTTTGGGAACCCAAGCCTTAGAAGACTTGGATTCATCTGGTTGTTCAATAAGAACAGACTTAGTTCTCATAACAACCCCATTTTCATCCTTCTTAGGATGAAAAACCCAGTTAACCCCAATAGGTTTTGTAATGACCTTTGAAATGTAATTAAATCTGTTGCAGGTCATTGAAATCCCATTATCATTAGGGTTTTGATCTTTCTTGGGTCTCCATGTCAAGCTTGAAGAAGCTTTAGACCCCTTTCCTTGTGGTTGCAAATATTTAGGTCTGGTCACGTTTCTGTCAGCGTTGGAATTGGTCTTGTCAACGCTGAAATTACCCTTGTCAGCGTTGAACCTAGGGTTTGCTACAGAAACCCATTGCCTATTAGACCAAATGTTTGTCTTTTGAAATGGTCTTTGTCCATGAGTGTTAGACCTTCTAGTGAAGAATGGGGCAGGTCTAAAAACTTGTGGACTTTGCTGAACACAAGGTTTGGGTCTGACAACGTTTGACTTTCTAACAACGTTGACTTTGTTCCTGTCAGCGCTGAATTTGTTCCTGTCAGCGCTGGCTTTGGGAGCGTTGACACACTTGTATGCCAAGTGTGAAAAGCTACCACAAGTGTAACAAGCTTTTCTAGACACAACCCTAGGTCTAGAAGAGAAGAAGCCTGTTCCATTATTGCTAACTTGGCTCTTGGGTGACCTAGTATTCCTATACATCTCTGCATACTTAATGCTAGGTTTTCTATCAGTGTTGGAGCCAAGATCAACAGCTTTACCAGTGAGTGGGTTAGTAACCTTAATGGGTGTTGACTCATTGGGATTTTCAAATAGCAAGCCACCCTTAACAAATAAAGTAGGGTTAGCTTTCTTCCATTCATTCAGGTCAGTCAACTTTTGTTGATACTCTTCAACTGGGGTGACAACTCTTGGTGGAGGAATGAATTCCTCCTCTTGGAGTTCTGGCAAACCAGTCCAAGATAGGTCCTTTTGTTGGACACCATAGAAGTCACCAGATGGTGGTGGAACCACAGAGTAATCATTCATCCCAATCCCAATCATGTCCTTAGGATCTCTTTGTTTACTCACACATTCTCCTAGGGTTTGTGTGGCTCTATCAAATCTTTGAATTTTAAGGCCAACATTATCTTTATTCTTAATGGCTTCATCTAATTTAGCCTGTAACTCACCATTAACCCTTTCCATGATGTTTCTAATATCCACACTAGCATTTAACTCATGTTTTAAGATATTTATTTTATCTTTTAAGTCAATTTCCATTTTCTTGTATTCAGAAACTGTCTTCTCAGTTTCAGTGAGAGCTAGTTGGTAATTAGACAGTTTGCATCATTCAGTACTCACATCATCTAATAATCTTAACACCTCTTTGTTAAGTCTTTCAGTATTTAACCTACAACCTTTACTACAAAAAGCATCATCGTATACCTCATTATCAGATAAAGAGGAGGAGTGTGCCATGAGAGCATATTCAACATGCTCTTCTTCTTCAATTTCAGCAACCAAAGTTTTATCCTCTTCCACATTCTTAGCCAGATAGCTCCAATCCCATCCCATTCCATCAATTCCTTGAACTGCAACCATGGCCTTAGGATCCTGAGCTTTAACAATTTGACTTGAGGGTTTAACAGCATTAGATCTTCTAGGAGATCTGCATTCCCTCATGAAGTGCCCCATACGATGACAGTTGTAGCATTCAACTTTGGATTTATCAAATCCAGCTGTATCCTTTGCATTGAAGGTCATCTTCTTCTTAAACCTTCTGTTCCACCTGTTTGCTCTTATACTAGCAAGAGCCATGTTCCACTTAATGTCCATCTCTTCCAAGTGCTCATCACTTATCTGCTCAAGGTCCTCATATGTAATCACTGAACCGTTGGGCAAAGAAGCAATATAAGCACATACAGTATCCAAATCCAAACCAGCAGGTTTAACTCTTGGTGAGTCACTTTTGAGTGTGTGAGCGTTTGAAAAGGAGACGTTGACAGGACATGTTCCAGCGCTGACACATGATGATCCAGTAACTGGATGCATGTAGGAGTCCTTCTGATTGAATTGACCTTCACTATGAGAAAAGAAGGCCATGTTACTGTTGGTGGACTTGCTTCCATGCTTTAAAAGAGTTTCATCTTCCAACAACCGCAGTTTGTTGTAGATATCATCAAACGTGGGACTTTTGTGAGTATTATTGGCAAGAATAGATCTTGCCTCAATATTCTACGCCTCACCAAGACTTTTAAGAAAAGTAGCATTGATGTCAACAAGTTGTGTCCCCATGAAGGATAATTTG
Organism: Glebionis coronaria; assembly: GCA_025667525.1. Classification (NCBI taxonomy): domain Eukaryota; kingdom Viridiplantae; phylum Streptophyta; class Magnoliopsida; order Asterales; family Asteraceae; genus Glebionis; species Glebionis coronaria. The sequence continues at coordinate 645,553,923 of CM046877.1, forward strand.
CTTGTAATATCAAGCAATCTGCTTCTCACACTACTGAGCTTTTCATTAGGTTGAGCCTTGAAGACAGCATAATCATGCATGAGTTGCTTCTTCTTCTCTTCCTTAGTATCTTCATTGCCACCATATGCAACTTCAAGAGCTGCCCAAAGGTCCTTAGCAGATTCATAACCTCTGTATTTATGCTGGTTCTCTTGTCCCAAAGAGAGTTTCAAAATATTTAGGGTTTTCATGTCAACCCTTTTCTTTGCTATGTCTTCAGTAGACACAGCTCTACCATCATCAGGTTTTTCCTTCTTGTCTGCTTCTGAACATCCAACAACAGTTGTTCTTGCAGCAATGGCATTAGCAATCTTTTGAGCCTTATTGAATGTGTTTCCATATTCAATAATCTCCTAGAGTGTGTAGTCATAGATCCCTAGATATTGCTCAAAGTTGAATTCCCACAATTCAAAGTTGGTTGTATCAAGCATAGGAATCTTGATGTTTGGTAAGGGTGAGGAGGAGAAGGTTATTTCTGGAGTTGACATGATGTTGTTAGGGTTTTTGAGGAAATTAGGGTTTTGGTGATTTTTAGGGTTCTTGTGTTCTTTAAGATCAAAAGTTCCTCAACAAGCTCTGATACCACTTGTTGATCCCAAACTTAGATCGATTTAGCTTTATGTATACGAGATTAGATCAAGTAATACACTTAGAGAAACCTTTGTATATGTTTATAATAATCTAAGTGTTATGCGGAATTAACACTTAAACAAGAACATACAAGATATAAACAAACTTTCACTTTGATTAATGATATCAAACTTGCTTACAATGAAAGTAGTTTACGAATGAAAAACTTATATGAAACATTAACCTAAAGGTCTTCTTTTATAGACATAAGAAGCCTTGTACAATAATCTACGTATCAGCTATTCTAGGTAAAGATAAATATAGAAAATACATTGTTGTTCCTATCTTTACTAGAAGTAATCTAGAATACAATAAACGCGTAGAGTATATCTTCCCATCAGTGCTTGTCTTCAATGTATCAACGCTTGACTTTATCTTGTCAACACTTGGCTTTCAGCGTTTGTTTTACTCCTGTCAACGCTTGATCTACTCTTGTCAGCGCTCAAGTTATCTGACCATAATTTATTCCCAACACAAACTGCCTAATCAACTCCCTTAGATCCAAAAATTTCTTCCAACACCATGAATTTTGATTAAGAGTGCTAATGCTCCATACACTCTTACATTTGAGCCAAGTAAGATTGATCCACCTAACCCAAATAGAATCCTTGTTACAAAGGATGTTCCAAAGGTGCTTGGACATGAGGGTCATGTTCCATTCTTGTAAAGATTTAAGACCAAGACCACCTTGGCTCTTAGGCATACAAATGTCCTTCCATGCTACACTTATGACCCCCTTGTTATTGTCATTTCCAGACCATAGGAAAGACTTAAGAAGTTTGTCAATAGATTCACAAACATTTGATGGAAGAATGAAGATAGAAGCCCAATAAACCTGAAGAGAGGCAAGAACAGAGGTAATAAGTTGTAGCCTACCTGCATAAGACAGGGTTTTGTTTCTCCGATCATTAATCCTCTTCTTCACATTGCCAATCAAGAATAAGTAATCTTCTTTGTATAATCTTCTAGATGTTAAAGTCACCCCCAAGTATCTTGCAGGCAAGGTCCCTTCATTGAATGGCATGAACATTAGGATTCTACACTTGACATCATTTGGCACATTTCCAAATTAGACTGTACTTTTAGTCATACTAGGGAAGAGGCCTGAACTAAGAGTAAACTTATCCAGAGCTCTTCTAAGAATGGAAGCAGAAGTAGCATCTCCATTGCACAACAACATGAGGTCATCAGCAAAGCACAAATGTGTGATTCCCATCTCCTTGCATCCCCAATGATATCTGAATCTCTTGTCAAGCTTAATTTGCCTTTTAAACATGAGGTTGAAGACTTCCATAACAATTGTAAACAAGTAAAGTGACACAGGATCACCTTGCCTTAAGCCTCTCTTGGTTTTGAAGAAACCACAAGAGTCTCCATTGACATTAATAGAAAAAGATGCAGTAGTGAGACAGGTCATGATCCAATTCACCATTTTATCAGGGAAACCAAATAGCTCCAAAGCTAGCTTCAAAAAGCTCCATGACACGGTATCATAAGCCTTTTGAATGTCAACTTTAAAGGCCACCCTTCTTCCAATCGCTTTCCAATTATAACCATTCATTAGCTCTTGAATGAGAAGCACATTGTCACTTATCTGCCTTCCTTCAATGAAAGCACCTTGGTTGGAGTCAATCAGTTTACCCAAAGCACCTTTAATTCTATTAGTAATCACTTTAGAAACACATTTGTAGATCACACTACAACAAGCAATAGGCCTATAATCTGCTGCTTTAGTAGGGTTCTTGCATTTAGGCAGAAGTGAAATAATAGTATTGTTAAGCTCACCCAACATCTTCCCATTAATGAAGAACTCCCTGACTGCAGCACAAACATCATTCCCAACCACACTCCATGCAGCCTTGAAAAACTTGGAGGTAAAGCCATCTCGACCAGGGGCCTTCAAATCATCAATATCAAAAATTGCATCCTTGATTTCTGCATTAGAGACATATCTCACCATGTCCCTTGCATCAGCAGCATAAATCTTCTTAGAAAACAGACCAATAGAGTCATCAATAGGGTAAGTATCTCCTTCTATGCCAAAAATATTAGTGAAGTGATCAACAAAGACATCTGCTACGCCATCACCACCAACACTTTCACCATTATCTTTCATGACTGAATCAATCCTGCTCCTACTTAATCTTCCTCTAATAGAACTATGGAAATAAGCATTGTTAAGGTCCCCTTCTTTAAGCCATTCAATTTTAGACTTTTGCCTTAGGAACCTTTCTTCATCTAGTAAAGCAGCCTTATAGTCTTATGTGTATTTAGACTCCTTTTCCCTAAGATCAACAGAAGCAGGATTTCTCTCCAACTCTACTTGGACTTTTTCCAACTCAGTTTTAAGCTTCATCACATTCTTAAAGACATTACCATTCTTCTTATTAAGTTTCCTCATATGTTTTTTTTCATATTTCTCAATCTTTTAGCCAAAGTGAACATATAGAATCCACTAACAGGCAGATTCCAATTATCAGCAACTACCTTCTTAAAGTCTGGCTTATCAGCAAGGAAGTTCATGAATCTAAATGGTTTAGGCTTCTTGGAGCAGACTTTATTTAATGACAGTAATGAAGGGCTATGATCAGAGATGAGGTATGGAAGGAACTTGGCAGCACAACCACTAAATTCTTCAATGAAATGATAATTACCCATGATCCTATCCAGCTTCTTGAAAATACCCAAAGAAGGGTCATGTTTCTTCTGAATCCAAGTGTAAAACAACCCAGACATAGCCACATCTTCCATGTCAAGAGCTTCCACACATTTCTTAAAGTCATTAATCCCCCAATCTCTACTATATTTAACTTTAGATGTACTCTCATCTTTGTACAAAGTGACATTGAAGTCACCAAGCATTACCCAAGGAGAGTCACCAGCTATAGACTTATGAACCACTAGATTATCCCATAACCTCAGCCTATCCCTCTCATCATTCTCTGCATATATGAAAGAAATATAGAAAGACTTGGCAGAAGCAATAATGGTGACCAATAAGTGAATGACTTGATCACCAATTGATAGTTGTGTAACAATAAGAAGACTAGGATCCCAACCAACCAAAATCCTACAGCCCTTACCACTCTCAACACTATTAGATTCCCAATTCTACAAATTCATAATATTAGTTGAAACAAGCTTCACAAACTTCTTGTTAAGCCTAGTTTCTACTATACCACACATACAAATATTATTATTCAATATAAGATTTCTTACTTCATCTTGCTTAGAGGGATCAGTTAACCCTCTAATGTTCCATGAAGCTATTTTGATCACCATTAAATTTGAGGAGGGTTTGGCACAGAATCACCCTGTGCCATGGCCAAATCAGTTAACACAACATTAGATACAACATCTTGTGTCATAAAAGTAGCATGTGCATAATGGTCTTCAACAACCTCAGCATCCATAGAAACACCCAGGATAGCTTCTGAAACACCCTTGACACCACTATGACTCCAAATATCACTGAGTTGATGGTAATACTTAACCATATCGTCACTCCATTTACTAACCACATTCTCACCTATAGGAGACTGCTTACAAACAGCAAGACCTATAGTAAACACATTTCTACTCTCTTCAAGCTTCCTCACTTCATCATTGGCATTAAGTGCACACTGATAAAATTTTTTACCACTAGCCTCACTGCTGCTCAAGCCTGTATCCTTCATTACTTTTCCAAGAAACTCTTTAGAGGAATTTATATATCTTTCACCAAACTCCCTCTTTTTGTCCTTGATATTAACATCAATCTTATTAATTTTGCCCTCCAACAGCTGACAAAAACTTTGTATCTCATCCATCACCTTACCATTTCTATCATTCTCCACTACCATATCATCTTCCACATTAAGCAAATCATACCTGTTTTGTACAGAAACTTGCTCATGAGGAACCTCCTTTTTAATATCACCTTCATTAACAATAGCCTTCCCTTTCTTTTGGACATGAGCAAAACCATCTGCATCAATAGTTGCTTTCTTATCACTTGGCTTCCCACTAGTAGAGGCCTTAGGAATATCATTCCTAGACACCTCATTAACATTTACATTCCTATAGCCACCCCTAGAATACCCCCCTCTTCCTCTGCTATTCATGTTTCTTCCTATATTACCACTCCTATTACCTCCTTGCTCATTATTCCCTTGTCCACCATCATTTCCACTTCTAACAGCTCTCCTATAAGACACATTCCTCCATTCATTTTCACCACCACCATTGTTTTGAGCATTAGTAGACACATGAACAGATTTCTTAGCCAATCATCTATAACATTAACCTTTTTACCACACTTTTCAATATAATGGCCAAACACCTTGCAATAAGTACACAGAGGTGGAGTCCATGGGTATTCAACCCTCAAACCCATAGACTTACCACTACTAACATAACAAACATCAATGGTGTCCAAAAGGCCTTCTGATGCATCAATCTCAACAAGAACCCTAGCATAACTAGCTCTCCCATAGGCCTTCTCACACATAGTTGTAGTGACCTTGTCCATCATAATAGGGGTTCCCAACCTACTAGTGATCCTACTGATACCATTTATGTTCCAAGCTTCAAGTGGGATATTATATATCTTCACCCAAAGAGGGACCCTAGAAGGCTCAGGTTTGGTAAGGCATAGTCCTGGCTCCCACTTCATCACAAATAAAGGTTTCTGATCAACAAGCCATGGACCATTTTCATTCATAATATTCATACCCTCCACAGATTTGAATTTAAAATAATAAACACCATCCTCCACCACAATCACTTCACCTAACCCATACATTCTCCACATCCTTCTCAAATGGCCAGAAATCTCCCAATGGCTCATTTTCATTCCTACAAAGTACCCAACCAATGTCATATCCCACTTTTTACTACCTTTAATAACAACAGGGTCAAGGTCTACAAACTTCTTACCCCCTTCACCAATCATGACAGGAACCAATTTTAGCTTATTATTACCTTCACTACTAAGGGACTTAGCCAAGTTTGAAAACCTAACCCCATCTCCCCAAACATTCTCAACAACTTTAGCAGGGGTCTCAGCAGGACTAGCCTCTTGACCACCAGCATCAACAACCTTACCACTACCCTCACCTTCTTCCATTACAACTTCATTAGTACTAGGGACCTCACTAACTACAACCTTAATACTACCACTTTCATTCACAACCAAAATTTCCTCTTCTACACTTCCCCCATCAACAGTCTCACTATTAACATCAGCAGTAAACTTACCCGAACTACCCCTAGTATTAGTACCCCTATTATTCTTTCTATTTTTCTTCTTACCAGGCTTAGCAATACCATCCTTAGACAGTTTTGATAATGAAGCAGATGAATCTATATTAGGTGGTTTTGGATCTGGATCTTTCATTGTAAATGAAAAATTAATTCATGAATTTTTGGTGAAAAATCAATGAAAACGATGATGATTTGAGATAAATGGAGTGAATCTATGTCGGAATGATAAATTAATTTGTTGATCTTTGCTTTTGGCTTCACATTAAACTCGCTTTTCTTTCATTATTTGTGTATGTATTTGTAAAGTTACTTACAATCTATTGTGCTTCGACTTCACATAATAAACGTACATATATACAACCTACATATACAAAAACATACAAATAGGAGTTACTTTTACTAATTCCATATGGTAAAGAAATAAATTCCCAAACATAATTGCTAACACATAAAAACAAATTTAGATTGAAATTATCAGAAAATATGGGCTAAAATAAAAAGGCCATAACATGTGCTACATGAATCCGTTTCAAGAACATGACTAAGCAAATGAAAGCCTGAAACAAGGAGTACATTTTATCTCGGAAAACCTTGGTCAAAAGAGACCTAACCGGTCGAAAACTGGTCAAAACTGGCCAAAACAACCAAAAATGCCGACACCGGCCAAAATCATCCAAACCTAAGCAAAAACCGGACTTTTGATTTCCAGTCCACATGAACCACCTAGAATCGGTGGAAAATCAATTTGCACAGATTCAAGATAGATAACACACACCTAGGAATTACGTTTGTTTAGTTTTTTTTCGTGTTTTGCCAGGTTTAAAAGTCGGTCAGCTATTATTTGAAGTAGTTGTGAATGCACCGGACATACAACATCTCGGCGGCACACCATAATATAACGGTCGAGATATGAGTTTGCTCTAACAACACGTCGCGTTCTTTGATCAAAACAAAGATGATATTATTTATCCTTAGAAAGCCTAAGAAGGTGAATAATATACAACACTATACAACAAGTATTTGACATTTCATGTAAGAAACTCATGCTTAAGTATCATATGACTTTGAAATATTCGATTCAACATTTTATTCCATTTGAATGGAGAGCTATTTATGAAATCTATTATTTAGTTAAACCTCCTTACCGGTATGATTGGAGTTTAGTTTGTTGATCTTTGCTTTTGGCTTCACATTAAACTCGCTTATCTTTCTTTGTTTGTGTATGTATTTGTAAAGTTACTTACAATCTATTGTGCTTCGACTTCACATAATAAACATACATATATACAACCTACATATACAAAAACATACAAATAGGAGTTACTTTTACTAATTCCATATGGTAAAGAAATAAATTCCCAAACATAATTGCTAACACATAAAAACAAATTTAGATTGAAATTATCAAAAAATATAGGCTGAAATAAAAAGGCCATAACATGTGCTACATGAATCCGTTTCAAGAACATGACTAAGCAAATGAAAGCCTGAAACAAGGAGTACATTTTATCTCGGAAAACCTTGGTCAAAAGAGACCTAACCGGTCGAAAACTGGTCAAAACTGGCCAAAACAACCAAAATGCCGACACCGGCCAAAATCATCCAAACCTAACCAAAAACCGGACTTTTTATTTCCAGTCCACATGGACCACCTAGAATCGGTGGAAAATCAATTTTCACGAATTCAAGATAGATAACTGATGAGACTGCTTTTATACATAGTATCATCGTCCAAAATGGGCTTAAAATGCATAAAATATCATTAAAACTGCCAAATATATGCTCGTGTTTGTTGCTTGTGTATTTTAGGTACGGATATTGAGGAAATGACAAAAAGATCACAAGAATCAATCAAAAACGAACACGGGAAACGAAGTCGCACAATGAACCAGACCCGAATCAAGAATTTCCAAAATGACCTTGAAGAATTGAAGATTGGCAACATTGGTCCCTCATTTTTGAAGACTTGGCAATTTATACCCTTGCAATACTCTCTATTTGCATTTAGGTCCCTAAATTATCAAGATGTTACATGAACAACCCTTGAAGATTGAAGAAATTGCATTAGAAGTCCTTGTTTAAAGTTTGAAAACACCTTGTGCCATAAATGACAACTTGGCAAACTTATTTACAAAGGAATTGATTGTTTGGCTGAATTATTACAAATTGACAAAGACAAGGAACGTTGAGGACTATTTCTGGCCAGACAAGAAACATTTAACCACCACTCCTGGCACGCCACCTCACCCGCACCTTCCACCTCACCCTCCACGTCTGAATCCCACCCAATCAAAACCAATTAGTTTAATAACTAATTTTTCCCACCAAAACACCTTTTTAAACCCATTAATCCCCAAATCGGATTAAACCCCACACTAATCCCCCATAAACCCTAAATTGATTCCAATATCAATTGGATTAAAAACAAAGGGGTTTTGGCTTATAATTTCCAGAACCATAATTTACCCCACTCCCAACAAAACCTCACACCCAGAAACAACACCACATGACTGTGGGTCCCCATTCGACCATCCCCTGCCCCGTTCCTTTCTTCACAAAACCCTAAAGGAGACAGCATCAGGGGTCCTCATCCAAACTTGTTCCCAAAGGCTTATTAAACGTCCAGGATCATCCAACAACAGCTGGCCATCACATGTTGCTCATTTGACCAAGAATTCAGTCAAGACTCAAGAGCATTTTCAGTTTTTTATGTGTTAGGGTTTAGGGATTTGATTTTCCTTGTATTATTTTATTAGCATTCTAGATGGTTCTGAGTAGTGCTATATAATGAGACGTATGTGTCTCATTTAGCTTTTGTTCCAGATTTTTTCCAAGCACTTGTAATCCCTTTTTAAATATTTATAAAGTTGGTATTTTTGGTTAAATTGTAATTCCTTTTATTATTTTTAAAAGTTGGTGTATGCTTGAGATAAATCTGAGTTCCATATTTGTTCATTAGTTCAAGTATTTTCAAAAATCATTCTTGTTTTCAAGTTTCTGAAAAAAGAGGGTATTTTAATATATCTTGTTCCAAAATTGGTTTTCCAGGTTTGTAAGTGTGTTTTGTTTAAGTGTTTTGAAAGGAAAAGATTTGAGAGAAGTTTGTGAAAAAAGAAAGGTTTAGAAATTTTAAAAAATCAGATATTGTGTTCATTTGTTGATCTTAGCAGAATCCATTGGAAGCTTGTTTGTCCAAGGATCAGCACAAGCCCGGGCTTGTAGGAGGTGGCATAGCAGCCATTGTGGGACCTGGATGTGGGTCCCACAAGGTAACTTCCTTGTTTCTTTGTTCCAGTTTTGAAATTTTGTGGTTTATGTGAAATTGGTGAAAAGTGCATGAAAGTTGTTTGTGTGTTAAGCGGTTTGATTTGAGTGTTATAGGATTATTATGCATGTTAAAAACAGTTTGAATCAATTTGGTTTGGATTGGATGTGATTTGGTTTGAAAAACTTCAATTTTAGAAACTAAAGGGGTGTTTGGATTTGAGTTTTAGCCAGGAACTTTTGATAGCTTTTGGTTTAAAAATCATCTAGACAATCTAGGGTTGTATGAGTTATGTGTTAGCAGTAATAGGTTTTCAGTTTGGATAGTATCTAAGTGAGATTGCATGCTAAAAATTTGTTATTATAGCATAAAATCAGTAAGTGCCTTTTACTGCCTGTTTTGTGAAATTTGTGCCAACCAATCTTGATCATTGCTAGAATATAGGATGTTTTAGGATTATTGATAGTTTTTATGACATTTGGTGAATTTATTTGCAAGATTTGAGGCCTTGAAATTCGTTTTTGTGCAAGTAAATAAGGGTCTACTGTTCATCAGAAACCTAGGTCCTTAATCAGTAATTTTTGGTGTCATTTGGGTGAGATTTTGTGAAGTGACTTGCTAGTTTTTGTGTTGTTATTGACTCCCTATACTCAACTGGGTATAGGGGTGCCCATTTGTCCAAAGAAAACCAAGCATACAAGCTTTCCTAAGCTCAAAGGTCAACTGACCATTTATTTACACTATCAGTGGGAAAAAAGTTACCCCTGCTAGTGTATTGGTTAGTACTGCTTGACTAGCAGACAAAACAAAGCAAGGTGTCACTATCAGATTTTTGATTTTTTGTCTTTAGTGGGTCAAATTTAGAGTTAGGACTTGAAACCAGTTTCTAAATATTTCTTATTTTATTTTTGATTTTTATGTTTAATTAGAATTTTTATTACTGTTCATTCGCTATTTTTAACATTTAATAGCTATTTTAAATACTTTTTAATTTCTGATTTTTGTCATTTAGTGTAGAAAATTAATATTTTTAAATTTCAAAAATTTTGTTAGACTTAGAAAAATATTTTAAAATTTTTAGTTCAAAAATTTTTTACTGTTCACTTTTTATTTAATTTTTAGAATTAATTTAGTTTAAGTAGGGTTTTATTTATAGTCTGATGAGACTGTTTTTATACATAGTCTCATCGTCCAAAATGGGCTTAAAATGCATAAAATATCATTAAAACTGCCAAATATATGCTCGTGTTTGTTGCTTGTGTATTTTAGGTACGGATATTGAGGAAATGACAAAAAGATCACAAGAATCAATAAAAAACGAACACGGGAAACGAAGTCGTACAATGAACCAGACCCGAATCAAGAATTTCCAAAATGACCTTGAAGAATTGAAGATTGGCAACATTGGTCCCTCATTTTTGAAGACTTGGCAATTTATACCCTTGCAATACTCTCTATTTGCATTTAGGTCCCTAAATTATCAAGATGTTACATGAACAACCCTTGAAGATTGAAGAAATTGCATTAGAAGTCCTTGTTTAAAGTTTGAAAACACCTTGTGCCATAAATGACAACTTGGCAAACTTATTTACAAAGGAATTGATTGTTTGGCTGAATTATTACAAATTGACAAAGACAAGGAACGCTGAGGACTATTTCTGGCCAGACAAGAAACATTTAACCACCACTCCTGGCACGCCACCTCACCCGCACCTTCCACCTCACCCTCCACGTCTGAATCCCACCCAACCAAAACCAATTAGTTTAATAACTAATTTTTCCCACCAAAACACCTTTTTAAACCCATTAATCCCCAAATCGGATTAAACCCCACACTAATCCCCCATAAACCCTAAATTGATTCCAGTATCAATTGGATTAAAAACAAAGGGGTTTTGGCTTATAATTTCTAGAACCATAATTTACCCCACTCCCAACAAACCCCACACCCAGAAACAACACCACATGACTGTGGGTCCCCATTCGACCATCCCCTGCCCCGTCCCTTTCTTCACAAAACCCCAAAGGAGACAGCCTCAAGGGTCCTCATCCAAACTTGTTCCCAAAGGCTTATTAAACGTCCAGGATCATCCAACAACAGCTGGCCATCACATGTTGCTCATTTGACCAAGAATTCAGTCAAGACTCAAGGGCATTTTCGGATTTTTATGTATTAGGGTTTAGGGCTTTGATTTTCCTTGTATTATTTTATTAGCATTCTAGATGGTTCTGAGCAGTGCTATATAATGAGACGTATGTGTCTCATTTAGCTTTTGTTCCAGATTTTTTCCAAGCACTTGTAATCCCTTTTTAAATATTTATAAAGTTGGTATTTTTGGTTAAATTGTAATTCCTTTTATTATTTTTAAAAGTTGGTGTATGCTTGAGATAAATCTGAGTTCCATATTTGTTCATTAGTTCAAGGATTTTCAAAAATCATTCTTGTTTTCAAGTTTCTGAAAAAAGAGGGTATTTTAATATATCTTGTTCCAAAATTGGTTTTCCAGGTTTGTAAGTGTGTTTTGTTTAAGTGTTTTGAAAGGAAAATATTTGAGAGAAGTTTGTGAAAAAAGAAAGGTTTAGAAATTTTAAAAAATCAGATATTGTGTTCATTTGTTGATCTTAGCAGAATCCATTGGAAGCTTGTTTGTCCAAGGATCAGCACAAGCCCGGGCTTGTAGGAGGTGGCATAGCAGCCATTGTGGGACCTGGATGTGGGTCCCACAAGGTAACTTCCTTGTTTCTTTGTTCCAATTTTGAAATTTTGTGGTTTATGTGAAATTGGTGAAAAGTGCATGAAAGTTGTTTATGTGTGTTAAGCGGTTTGATTTGAGTGTTATAGGATTATTATGCATGTTAAAAACAGTTTGAATCAATTTGGTTTTGGATTGGATGTGATTTGGTTTGAAAAACTTCAATTTCAGAAACTAAAGGGGTGTTTGGATTTGAGTTTTAGCCAGGAACTTTTGATAGCTTTTGGTTTAAAAATCATCTAGACAATCTAGGGTTGTATGAGTTATGTGTTAGCAGTAATAGGTTTTCAGTTTGGATAGTATCTAAGTGAGATTGCATGCTAAAAATTTGTTATTATAGCATAAAATCAGTAAGTGCCTTTTACTGCCTATTTTGTGAAATTTGTGCCAACCAATCTTGATCATTGCTAGAATATAGGTTGTTTTAGGATTATTGATAGTTTTTATGAGATTTGGTGAATTTATTTGCAAGATTTGAGGCCTCGAAATTCGTTTTTGTGCAAGTAAATAAGGGTCTACTGTTCATTAGAAACCTAGGTCCTTAATCAATAACTTTTGGTGTCATTTGGGTGAGATTTTGTGAAGTGACTTGGTAGTTTTTGTGTTGTTATTGACTCCCTATACTTAACTGAGTAAAGGGGTGCCCATTTGTCCAAAGAAAACCAAGCATACAAGCTTTCCTAAGCTCAAAGGTCAACTGACCATTTATTTACACTAGCAGTGGGAAAAAAGTTACCCCTGCTAGTGTATTGGTTAGTACTGCTTGACTAGCAGACAAAACCAAGCAAGGTGTCACTATCAGATTTTTGATTTTTTATCTTTAGTGGGTCAAATTTAGAGTTAGGACTTGAAACCAGTTTCTAAATTTTCCTTATTTTATTTTTGATTTTTATGTTTAATTAGAATTTTTATTACTGTTCATTTGCTATTTTTAACATTTAATAGCTATTTCAAATACTTTTTAATTTCTGATTTTTGTCATTTAGTGTAGAAAATTAATATTTTTAAATTTCAAAAATTTTGTTAGACTTAGAAAAATATTTTAAGATTTTTAGTTCAAAAATTTTTTACTGTTCACTTTTTATTTAGTTTTTAGAATTAATTTAGTTTAATTAGGGTTTTATTTATTATCAGTTTTGTCTTCTAGTGAAAAATTTTATATTTTCAAACTTTTTCATTTTTCTACTGTTCATTAGAGTAATTTAGGATTTTTAAAAGTGTCAAATTATTTTTGGCATTATTTTTTATTTTTTATGATTATTTTGGTTTAAAAATAGTTTTTAGTGATTTAAAAATAGAAAAATAGTTTTTAAAAATTTAGAAAAAACACTTTTTAGTCTTTCGATAATATAAGTAAGTTATTTCTTTAATAAAATAATATTTTGGACATTTTGATTAATTATATTTAATTTTAGAGCTTTAATTAGCATTTAAAATTGAATATTTAATTAATAAAAGGTTTTAAAATATTTTTATTGGATTTTTATTCTTATTTATATTATTATAGACTTAGTTTAGCTTTTAATTAATTTTTAGGTTAAAATTTTTAATTTGTAGCTTTTTACGGTTTTACGTGAACGCCTTTTTCGTCTTAGCTCGATCCGTTTTCGTAACCGTCATTCTCTTCTTACCCCATTTCTATTTTCTTTTTTCTCAAGCAATAAAATCACAATCAAAAATCAATTCATTACACAACGCACTAGCCTCCTCGAGAACGAACTCACTTTAGGGTCATTAGTGCTCGGTTTTCCTAAACCGACACTTAACGCTCACCCCATTTTTATTTTTCTTTTTCTCAATATAATCAAAAACATTAATCAATTCATTACACAACACACTAGCCTCCTCGAGAACGAACTTACTTCATTTTAGGGTCATTCACACACGGTTTTCTTAAATCGTCGTGCTTACCCTATATTTTAGTTGCTTGTTTTTCCTAGAGCAAGTATCTAATTTTACAACTATCAATTTTGGCGCCGCTGCCGGGGAGGCGTGTTGTGTTTTGATTGGAATTGTTGTTTTTATATACTAACCATAATTAGTATTTGTATTAGTAGCACTCTACTAATACGTATTATCGGTTTTCGGTTTTTGTGTGAATACTATTACTATAGTGTATACGTAGGACAATAAATTCACAAGTACTCCAAATACGTGAGAAATCACAACCTTGACTTGGGAGGTCATTACCCAATCATTGTATTCGAATCTCAAACCAAAGAAAAAGGCAAAAATAGATAAATACTTTCGTGAAGCTCGATTTTGAAAAATACAAACTATAAGGTGGGTATAAGGCGGTTGTATTTCACGACCTAAAGGAAAAAGACTCTTAAGTGCTTCGCGCCGCCTCGTTTCCTCCGCTTGCTTGTGAGTATTTGATTTTGAGAGCTAATCGAGGGTTTTGCCGCCCAAAGTATTACTAAGTATATATATATTTTCTTGGTTTCATTGATTAAACCCTCTTGAACGTTTTTGTGTTCCACCAACGTTCTAAAGTCATCGAAGGCGTTCACTTCACGTGATCGTTTTCATTCCTTGAGGCTTCTTTAATCGAGAGATTTGATTAAGGAGGAGATTTGTAGATTTGTGTCTACTTAATACATTCACCAAATCCAAAAAGGTTAATACAATCAAAAACCACAAAAAAATTGAAAAATACAAAACACCAAAAAGAATCTTCTTTGCTCGTCCCCTCGTTGTACGTGACGTTTATACTAACTCGTAAACAAGCAAGACGTGTGATGTAGTGTTTTTGCTACCCTTTAGGAAAAGAGCAACAAAATAGGGCAAGTGAGCACGACGATTTAGGAAAACCGTGTGTGAATGACCCTAAAATGAAGTGAGTTCGTTCTCGAGGAGGCTAGTGTGTTGTGTAATGAATTGATTAATGTTTGTGATTATATTGAGAAAAAGAAAAATAGAAATGGGGTGAGAAGAGAATGACGGTTACGAAGACGGATCGAGCTAAGACGAAAAAGGCGTTCACGTAAAACCGTAAAAAGCTACAAATTAAAAAATTTTAAACCTAAAAATTAATTAAAAGTTAAACTAGTCTAAAATAATATAAATAAGAATAAAAATCCAATAAAAATATTTTAAAACCTTTTATTAATTAAATATTCAATTTTAAATGCTATTTAAAGCCCTAAAATTTAATATAATTAATCAAAATGTCCAAAGTATTATTTTATTGAACTAATAACTTACTTATATTATCTAAAGACCAAAAAGTATTTTTCCTAAATTTTAAAAACTATTTTTCTATTTTTAAAACACTTAAAACTATTTTTAAACTAAAATAATTATAAAAAATAATAAAATAATGCCAAAAATAATTGGACAATTTTAAAAATCCTAATTTACTCTAATGAACAGTAGAAAAATGAAAAGTTTGAAAAATATAAAATTTTGCACTAAAAGACAAAACAGTTAATAAATAAAACCCTAATTAAACTAAATTAATTCTAAAAATTAAATAAAAAGTGAACAGTGAAAACTTTTAAAACTAAAAATCTTAAAATCTTTTTCTAAGTCTATGAAAATTATTAAAACTGAAAAATAATAATTTTTACCACTAAATGCCAAAAACAGAAAATAAAAAGTTAATTAAAATAGCTATTAATTGTAAAAAATAGTAAATGAACAGTAAATAAAAATCTAATTAAACTGAAAAATCACAAATAAAATTAGAAAAATAATGCAACAAGTTTCAAACCCTAATTCTTAAATTGGTCCACAAAAGACAAAAAATCCAAAATCTGATAGTGACACTTTGCCTGGATTTGTCTTTTAGCTAAGCAGGGGAAACAATTGCACAAGCAGGGGGAATGATGTTCCCACTGCTAGTGTATTTTTTTTATCAGTTTAGCTATAAGCTTAGGAAAGCTTATATGATTGGTTTTCTTTGGACAACAAGGCACCCCTACACTCAATGGAGTGTAGGGAGTCAGATGCAACACAAAAAACCACAAATTACTTCACAAATTCAAGCACAAATGGGCAAATAATCTTACTGATGAAGGTTAAGTGTTTACTGATGAATGGTAACTAAATTACTTGCACAAAAATGAATTTTAAAAGCTAAAAGCTTGCATACAAGCCTACCAAATCAGATAACAACTACTCACAACCCTAAGCAGACCTAATAACTAGCAACTACCAAGATATGATGAACAATTTCACTCAAAAATAAGCAGAAAAGTGGATTACTGAATTTAGGTAGTGGATACCATTTTTTATCATGCAATTTTGTTCTAAACCTTACCAATAATGAAAGCCAAAAGCATATATCACTTTCTAATAGCCAAATAAGTGTGTTCAACAGGTTTTCAAACAAGATTTATATCCTCTACCCTAGTTTAAACCTTAATCCAAACACTCCTTTTATCACTGAAAATCAAAGTTAACCAAGCAATCCTATTGAAACCTACACAAATATGATTTAACAAGTCCTAATCATGCATCTAAGTCACAAATTAGCATAAACAAACAACACACTAACACTTGAACAGATTTTCACAAATTTCATACCAAATCACAAATCTTTGAAACTGAAAAAGGTTCAAGGTAGTTACCTTGTGGGACCCACATCCGGGCCCCACTATGGCTGCAATGCCATTTCCTTCAGGCTGGGGCCTAAGCTGATCCTTGGAAAAACAGCTTCCAATGAAAGCCTGCTAAGAACAAATGAACAAACACAATAACACAATAATCTGATTTTTCTGATTTATTTTTCTCTTTTTAAACCTTTTCTCACAAATTTCTCAAATGTTTTTCTTTCAAAACACTTAAGCAAAACACTCACAAACTGGAGAACCAAATCTTGGAACAAGATTTTACCAAGAAATCACCTTTTTTCAGAAACTTTGAAACTGCCTTTTGAAAACTCAGAAACAATTTAACAAACAATTTTGGAACTCAGATTTTTTATCTCACTTAATACCAACTTTTAATTAACCAAAAGGAATTACAAATCAATTATGAAAATACCAAACTTTGTATTACTTAAAAAGGGATTACATAAAAATTGAGTAAAAAATCTGGAACAAGTCTAAATGAGACACAAACGTCTCATTTTATACAAGTGATAGAAGGTCCTAGAATACAAAAACCCTAATGCATAAAAGCCCTAAAATGCCCTTGAAGTCTTCAGTCTTCAAAATCAGTCAAACTTGGATTCTTGTGATAGATGTTGATGGCCAGTTGTTAAGAGTGATCTTGGACGTTCATTTGGTATTGGGGACCAAGGAAAACATGTGGGACGTTTATCTGGTTGGTTTTAGGGTTTTGAGGGGAAAGTGACGTGCAGGGGAGGGCCCTAAACTCACATGGGTTGGTCTTGGTTCACGTTTTGGGTGTGGGATGGGATGACAAAGGGGTTAATTATAGTTCTGGAAGGTTTCAACAAAAACCCCTTTGTTTTAAGGTTAATTGTGTCTGGGAATATTAGGGTTTATGTGGGTAATTAGGGGTTGGTTAATCTGTTTTTGGGGAAAGTTTTATTTAAAAACGTGTTTGGAGGGAAGGTAAGTTTTGACTTTGGTTGACCCAAGTTAATTAAATAAACCTGGTGAGTGGGGTGTGACTGGGATGGGGGTGATGAGGTGGTGGATTGTGAGTGGTGGAGTGGGGTGACGTGTGGGATTGATTGGTTGGGGATACTTGTAGTGTCTGGACAGAATAGCCCCCCAAGGTTCCAATTGTCTTCATATTGTATTAAACAGCCACAAACTCCATTTCCTTTATAAATAACTTTGACCAAGTTGTCATTTTTGGCATGTTAAGTTTGTAAACTTTCATCAAGGACTTAAAATGCATAATTTTCATTCTTTAAGGGCTTTTCTTGACATGTCTTCAAAATCCAAGGATGTGTCTTGTATAAATGAATTCTCCAAGGGCCTTTCTTGCCAAATCTTCAAAAATGAGGGACCACTGTTGCCAATCTTCAATTCTTCAAGGTCATTTTTGGAAATTCCAGATTCGGGTCCGGTTCATTGTGCGGCTTCTTTTCCCGTGTACGTTTTTGATTGATTCTTGTGATCTTTTTGTCATTTCCTCAATATCCGTACCTAAAATACACAAGCAACAAACACGAGCATATCTTTGGCAGTTTTAATGATATTTAATGCATTTTAAGCCCGACTTGGACGATGAGACTATGTATAAAATCAGTCTCATCACTCCCCCATACTAAACCATTGTCGTGCCCTCATGCAATGCTAGAATAAAGTATCGAAGCACCTCCAAAATTCATTTTTTTTTCTTTTTATTGAATGATAAACTAGCTATACTACTACTATTACTACTACTTGCGTTTTAGACATAATGTATGATTTTCATCGCAAAATGGGCCGTTTAGGTTCATAGAACAAGAACAAGTGAATGCTTCGTTAGAAAGAATTTCATCGTCCTCGATTTTCACCCTAATTCCATGCCAAGCGTGCAACGAGATCATTGTCATTATAAGTTAGTAATGCTAACACTACTCATATGCCCTAATCACGTACTTATCCTCCCATTATTCCTAAGTTGTATCTCTTATATTTTATATTGTCTTGAATGTTTCACGAGGATACATTGTTTGACTTATGCGATAATAGAGATTTAGGTCAAAAAATAGAGTCCTAACGGTGTAACTAAGACCATCAAATCAATAACCCCTCCTAATAGACAACGATGTAAAAAAATTAAGTTGACAAGAAGAATCGAAAAACACGGTTTTATAACGGTTTTGAACATGAGACTTATTACCAAGACTTTTATACGCCCCCTAACGGAAGGGCCTTATTATCTTTGGTTTACCTCCATCTTTTATTCAACTTCGCCATGAAGCTTTTATTATGACTTCGGTCTGCCTTGCCTTTTATTATCCGCCTCATCGGTGGTTTTATTAGCCAAAGACGTATATCCTCACGCTAACGCGAATTTTGGATCTTTAATGCTTCGAAGAATAAGGCTTGATTCACTTTCAATTTTGCATAGATTTTTCGGCCTTGTAAGCTTCAAATTGTTTGCTAGATTTAGGTGAGCACTTGAAATCTTATTATTAGGTGAAGCTTTCGATTATTCGGGTTGCCAATACTTCAAACCGTGACGCTGGCGATACCTTAATGTCTTCCCAATTTAATTACACGGAAGCTACTAGAAAAGACTAGAAACCCAACAATCCTAACTAAACCGCAAAGTCAATATTTATTAAGCAAAAGATATTTACAAGCGAAGGGAGAATAAGCAAACAACGAGAACACATGAGTTTTTGAAAGAATACGAGTACTCTACGTTTAGCATAGTAACTTATAATTAACCCTATCATTTCTCGTCCTCATTTAAGAGACTTAGCCTAATATGTAGTTAAGGAATCAAAGCTAAGTGCTCAACACGCACGGTCGAGTCAAAAATTACTCTTATTCTCGCCATCGGAAAATCTACATTCGTGTCTTCAAACACTTATAAAACATGAGAAAATTTTTAAAATTTGGCCATTTTTAGCCTTATTTTGCAACAGAAACGATAACAAAAAGATAAACTTTGGAAAGCGTGAAGGTTTAGCAAGGCAAGTATCTATTCACCCCCCATACTAAAGTTAAACATTGTCCTCAATGTTTCGAGTCTAGGGGTGCAAACACCCCCATACTAGAGACGTAGTCGAATGCCTAATCTAGCATGGAAAGGGTGTAACCAATAAATTAATAGCCGTTTATGAAGTGTGCTAAAAACCTAAGGTTAGAACATAAAAGGATATATCATTTGGATATTGAGAATGTCTTCAAAGCAAACGATCGAGTGCTCCCATAAAACGAACACGAGGGCTCCAATCGTGAAGATCATGATCTAAATACCACAATGCACAAACAACCACAGAACAAAGGTTGGAATGGCACAAATCCCCTCACATTAACTACATTAGAAAGCGATAATATGTACATGGATAAGCATGGGTTTTGCCCACGAGGCACCTTGTTTTTGATAACCGAGTCAAAAGCTCGACTCGATCCCTATAAATGTGATCATTTAGGGATAATCATGGTATGGTCAATTTTTAGTGGGGCTTACATGATGAACTAGGCCCAAAAACAACCGGTATTAAGGACTAAGTCCTTTGATGGTGCAAAATACCGGGATCGAAGATGGCGTTCTCGTTTTCATTGGAAAAACAAATCAACGCCACTTCATCGCGTGTCAACACAAACCCAAAGGGTTTCAAGAAAATAGATGAGAAGAAATAGAAGGGTGGGACAATGGGTAAGTCATAAAAAACATGAGCTACTCGAGGTATACTCGCACCAATCAAATAGAAAGATTTTCCATTTATTGCATCGGTGGAAGACCGAGATTTCCCTTTATAAGCAATTCCGGGATCAAATATCTCGTCCTCGGTGGAGAAGGGGAAGGGAACATAAGGGGCTTCCCCCACACTAAGTCCACACAAAGCATCGTCAAAAGGAGAAGACGAGCTTGTAGCACTCAAAACACGTGGTGATGACGGAGTTAGCATTGTGGAAAAATCTTTTAAATTCAATTTAAAATCTTTCCCTTTTTCATCTTTTAAACTCTCCTTGTGAAAACCCGACTTAATTATGTCAAAAATATTTGGTGTTTCTAAAGCAATGTTAGTCACACTAAAAATTCTCACATTTGAAAACCATTTTGGTAAAGGTGGTGGTAAGTTTTCAAAACATTTGTCAACAAAGAAAACTCCCCCATCGGGATCAACATATTCATCATCCGAAGAATCATTCACAATTGGAATCGTAGGCTTAACACTCTTAACCTCCACCGGCGGAGGGGACGAAAATTCATTTTTCTCAACAACTCCTAAAACTCTTTTTGAAATCTTTTTACAAATGTTTTTGATGGGATTGACATTGTACAAAGATGTGATAAAATACACATGAGAAAGCGTGGAGTTTTGAGTTGCATTAATGACGAGTTCTGTAAAACCCGCATGCTTTTACCATGAATAGTGCCCTTAAGATCGTACGTCCTAGATTAAAACTTACCTCAATTAGTATTGATCACATTCATGTGCTAATAATCAAGCAAGTGCATACGTGTATGACATGACAAGTATCGATTACGTACGAACTCATGATAAACAGTTAATAAATATGTCACGTGAACATAATTAAATCATGATCACCATTTAAAATACGAACTAGAATAATTACGTAAATACATATAATATAATTACGAGCGTTAAGTTTACGATAAACGACACGATAGAATAAACAGAAATACTTTAAACACGAGCACGTTTAACCACGAACGAACACGAAACATCAGGACACGAGAAAGGTACGGGTACCCCATGTGGGGCCCCCATACCCACGGCACATATACCAAGGTGGGCTTAGCCCATGGACTTTTACAAGTAAAGGGGGGTAAAGAGTAAAACTAGTTTTCATTTTTCACTTTCAAGAAATAAACACAAAAACCCTAAAAGAGTTTTCTCTCCTCCTCCTTGTTCTCTCTTTGTGCCGCCACCTTAGCATCACCATAGGAGGGTGATTGGTTGATTTTGATCTTAAAAACTATTGCTATAATCAGTGTTTGTTCATCCTTTTCCAAGCTACATAGTGGTATACCTTTTTAAACCCTTCTTTTTAATTCTTTTGAATCTTTGTTATTGTTCATGAATATGTTATTGTTTTTCTTATTTAAACATGATAATTAAACATTGATCTAACATGTCTTGGTATTAATTAAAATCAAAGAATGATTTAAAAGGGTGTTTGTTTTTAGCCGCCTAGCAAAACAAACCCGAGGGGGGTTTGGTTTGCTTATTGCCGCCACCACCAAGACCATTTTAGGTCTTGGTTGGCTCATGTGGGACCCACGACAGCAAGGGGGCACACGTGCCCCGAGTTTGGCTCGGGGTACGGTGTCGAATTCATGCCCGATTCATGGTTCGTTGGTTAAATCATGATCTATGTTACATGTTAATTTTTATGAATCATGAACTTAGGATATAAATTAATTAATAACATGAGATATTAATTAAACCATGACTTAGGTTATTCTAATTATTAATTTATCATGATATTAATTTAACCTAAGTATTTTATGTTATAAGTTATAATTAATTAATTAATTAAAACATGCCTATATTTAATTAAGGGTTAAAGAGCAGCATCCAACTTCAAGGAGCCAAACACTTCTCAAAGATCGATCTAAGGTCAGGCTACCATCAGCTAAGGGTTAAAGAGCAGGATATTGCCAAGACTGCTTTTCGTACCCGCTATGGCCATTATGAGTTTGTAGTCATGCCATTCGGCCTGACTAATGCTCCAACAGTATTCATGGATCTGATGAACAGAATCTTCCATGAATTCCTTGATAAGTTTGTCATTGTATTCATCGATGACATCTTGATTTTCTCAAAGTCCATGGAGGAACACGAAGACCATCTTCGTACGGTACTACAGATTCTACGTCAGAAACAGCTGTATGCGAAATTCTCCAAGTGTGAGTTCTAGTTAAACAAGGTGGCATTCTTAGGTCACATTGTATCAGCAGAAGGGATCACTATGGACCCAGCGAAGGTTGAGGCTATCACTAAATGGCCAAGACCAACGTCGGCGACAGAAGTCCGCAGTTTCTTAGGCTTAGCTGGATATTATCGCAGATTCGTGGAGAACTTTTCCCGCTTGGCACTACCTCTCACCAAACTGATGCGAAAAGGAGAGAAATTCGTCTGGACGGAAGATCAAGAGAAGAGCTTCGAAGACCTAAAGCAGAAGTTAGTATCTGCACCTATTCTTACTCTCCCATCTGGTACAGGTGGATTTCAGATCTATAGCGATGCATCGGGGAAGGGACTGGGCTGTGTTCTCATGCAACATGGGAAGGTGATCGCGTATGCTTCACGGCAACTTAAGCCCTATGAAGAAAACTACCCTACGCATGACTTGGAGCTTGCTGCAGTGGTGTTCGCATTGAAGATATGGAGGCATTACTTATACGGAGAATCATGCGACATTTTCACGGATCACAAGAGCTTGAAGTATATCTTCACACAGCGAGAATTGAAATGAGACAAAGGAGATGGTTGGAACTGTTGAAGGATTACGATATTAACCTACAGTATCATCCCGGGAAAGCTAATGTAGTAGCAGATGCACTCAGCAGAAAGTCCGGAATGATCAACGGCATTGAGATCAAGGAACAAAACATAAGAGACTTGGAGCGGCTAGACATCGAAATCATGGTACGTGGGCAGCACGGATACTGGGCGAATCTTAGAGTAGAACCTGAGTTACTGACTAGGATCAAGGAAGCGCATAAGTATGATGGAGAGATTTGGGCGATAATTCAGAATTTAGAGAAGCAGACGGAATTCAGAATGGACGCAGACGGTATCGTTTGGCAGGGCACGAGACTTTGTGTTCCTGACAATCAAGAACTCCGGGAAGCATTGTTAGCTGAAGCTCACAGCTCCCCATTTTCTATACATCCTGGGTCGACAAAAATGTACCATGACATCAGACAGCACTTTTGGTGGAGTGGTATGAAACAGGATGTAGCCACTTATGTCTCCAAATGTCTTACCTGCCAGCAGGTTAAGATTGAACATCAGCGATCAGGCGGTCTCCTTCAACCGTTGGATATTCCAGAGTGGAAGTGGGACAAAATCACCATGGATTTTGTTACCGGTCTTCCGCCTACCAAGAATAAGCACGATGCTATTTGGGTCATTGTTGATCGACTCACCAAATCAGCTCATTTCTTACCGATACGCAAGGAAGATCCGGTAAGTAAACTCGCAGATACTTACAGAAGGGAGATCATGAGACTTCACGGAACTCCCTCCAGCATCGTCTCAGACAGAGATCCTCGTTTCACGTCGCGATTCTGGAAAGGTCTGCAAAAAGCTTGGGGTACACAACTTAAGCTGAGTACGGCCTTTCATCCTCAAACGGACGAACAATCGGAGCGAACAATTCAGACATTGGAAGATATGTTAAAGTCGTGTGCGTTGGAATGGACAGGTGATTGGGACGATTACATCTGTTTGGTCGAGTTTGCATACAACAACAGCTGGCACGCAAGTATCAAATGTGCTCCTTTTCGAAATGTTGTATGGCAGAAAGTGTCGCGCTCCAACTTGCTGGGATCAAGTGGGAGAGCGAACACTCGAAGGACCAGAGATTATAGAAATGACCAATGAGAAGATTGAGGTAGCTAAACAGAAATTGCAAGAAGCACGGTCACGTCAGAAGAGTTACGCCGATAAGCATCGTAGGGACATACATTTTAATGTGGGAGATCACGTCTTCCTCAAGGTTTCGCCGGCACGTGGTGTTAAACACTTCGGGATCAAAGGAAAACTCAGTCCTCGTTTCATCGGACCTTTTGATATCATTGAGCGAATCGGTGAAGTATCTTACCGATTGGCGTTACCTCCTCAGCTTTCGCACGTGCATAACGTGTTCCATGTGTCCTTACTCAGAGGGTACAATTATCATCCCCTTCACATGGTTCAGTATCCACTGGAACAGATACGTGAAGATCTCACTTTTATAGAAGAACCCGAACAAGTACTCGACAGGCAAGAAAGAGTCATGAGAAGGAAGATGATTCCATTCGTCAAAATTCTTTGGAGGGACCATACCGAGCGGGAAGCCACTTGGGAAACAGAGGAGTCTATCCGGGCTTCATACCCTCACTTCATATTTTGAGTTCGGGTATGTTACTTCTTTTCAGCTTACTTTATCTATAATTCGGGGACGAATTATTCTTTTTAGGGGGGAAGAATTGTAAAACCCGCATGCTTTTACCATGACTAGTGCCCTTAAGATCGTACGTCCTAGATTAAAACTTACCTCAATTAGTATTGATCACATTCATGTGCTAATAATCAAGCAAGTGCATACGTGTATGACATGACACGTATCGATTACGTACGAACTCATGATAAACAGTTAATAAATATGTCACGTGAACATAATTAAATCATGATCACCATTTAAAATACGAACTAGAATAATTACGTAAATACATATAATATAATTACGAGCGTTAAGTTTACGATAAACGACACGATAGAATAAACAGAAACACTTTAAACACGAGCACGTTTAACCACGAACGAACACGAAACATCGGGACACGAGAAAGGTACGGGTACCCCATGTGGGGCCCCCATACCCACGGCACATATACCAAGGTGGGCTTAGCCCATGGACTTTTACAAGTAAAGGGGGGTAAAGAGTAAAACTAGTTTTCATTTTTCACTTTCAAGAAATAAACACAAAAACCCTAAAAGAGTTTTCTCTCCTCCTCCTTGTTCTCTCTTTGTGCCGCCACCTTAGCATCACCATAGGAGGGTGATTGGTTGATTTTGATCTTAAAAACTATTGCTATAATCAGTGTTTGTTCATCCTTTTCCAAGCTACATAGTGGTATACCTTTTTAAACCCTTCTTTTTAATTCTTTTGAATCTTTGTTATTGTTCATGAATATGTTATTGTTTTTCTTATTTAAACATGATAATTAAACATTGATCTAACATGTCTTGGTATTAATTAAAATCAAAGAATGATTTAAAAGGGTGTTTGTTTTTAGCCGCCTAGCAAAACAAACCCGAGGGGGGTTTGGTTTGCTTATTGCCGCCACCACCAAGACCATTTTAGGTCTTGGTTGGCTCATGTGGGACCCACGGCAGCAAGGGGGCACACGTGCCCCGAGTTTGGCTCGGGGTACGGTGTCGAATTCATGCCCGATTCATGGTTCGTTGGTTAAATCATGATCTATGTTACATGTTAATTTTTATGAATCATGAACTTAGGATATAAATTAATTAATAACATGAGATATTAATTAAACCATGACTTAGGTTATTTTAATTATTAATTTATCATGATATTAATTTAACCTAAGTATTTTATGTTATAAGTTATAATTAATTAATTAATTAAAACATGCCTATAATTAATTAATTTAGACATGACTTAGGTTATATTATTAATAATAATAATACATATTTTAACCTAAGTACTTCATTTCATTTTAATTAAAACATGTTATACTTTAATTAAAATGCTTAACCTATAGTTTAATTAAAATACATGAAATAATAATTAAACTATATACTATATCTTATTGACTTAAGAAACAAGCTTATAAACACTTAGACTTATATGTTAGCTTATGTAACCAGCTTAATTCTAAATATGGAAACTTCTATTTATAGAAACTTAATTAAATAAGGCAACTAATCTATTAATGGAAACCTTCTATATATGGAAATCTATCTATTTCAGGCAGCTAATCTAATCATGGAAACCTTCTATATATGGAAACTTATTTAATTAAGGCAGCTGATCTATTTTTGGAAACTTTCTATTTTTAGAAACTAATCTATTTTAAGCAGTAAATTCTATTTTTGGAAGCTTTCTATTTTTGGAAACTTTCTATTTTTGGAAACTTTCTATTTTTGGAAACTTTCTATTTTTGGTAACTTTCTATTTTTGGAAACTTTCTATTTTTGGAAACTTCCTATTTTTGGAAACCTGCTATTTTTGGAAAGTTACTTATTATTACACAGTAACTATAATAATACATGAAATACCAGTAATACTTAAACGGATTAATCAGAATACAAGATAAACACAGTTTAAGGCTTTAAACAGTGAACCATGACCTAAAACATACCAAGTCAGCTGAAATGAGACATAAAACCCAGTATGTAATCAGTAAATCGATACTTATACACGTGTGTATTCATGTAGCATTAGTGATCCAGAAGTAGGAGTCTTTCTTCCGTTCATTCACTGGACTTGAGGTACGGATTCCCGTCCTTTCAGTATGGACATCCTTTCCTTATTAGGATTTCCCCGTATGCAGCCAACTGTTTTCCCCAGTATTTGTTTTATTGTTTTGAACTGCTTATGTTTAATTAGCATAATCTATAGCCATATACAAGCATGACCAGTTTCACCTAGTTATGGAGGTACCATAACCATAACATTGGAGGCACCAATGTTATGACTTCCCCACGGCGGAGTGATTGCTCGTGGCATCCCTTTTCAGTTTTGGCCATATTATTATATCAGGTGGGGCGTATGGGTGCATCCTAGTTACATGTTGTATTCAGTTTATCATGGTGAATGTGGTGTGTGCCTTGCACCCTTCACAAGGAGTTGATCCCTCCTACCCAAACCAGTATATTGATTAGAGGCATCCCCTCTAATCAGCATGATGAGGTCACCCCTCCAAGTATTCATGCACGTGACCTTTTCATGACCTATATGGGCTATGGTATATATATGTTAAAACAGTTTTCACAAGATAAACATAAGGCTTTTCAAACGATAAAACCAGTTTTCTTGATACTTAACCAGTTTTCTTAGAACTTAGTCTTCCGCTGTTATATGTTACATGTTTATCCTATTTCATGCTATATTGTACATCCGTGCACTGAGCGTCTTGCTCAGCCGTTTTCCTTTTCATGTTCCCTAAACGGCAGGTACTCAGGGACGCTCGTAGATCTCAAACGTACGTGCATATGGATTGGAAGCTTTACTGTCTTTCTTTACTTTATGCATTTCCTTTACTTTGATACAGTTGCTATGGACATTGTTTCGTCCTTTCCTTTTACAGTATTTATGTTTGTGTGTGATGAGCTTTACTTTGGGGTTACCGATGTTTGATTCCGGTATTTCCCTTTTATGGTCGAATAATGCTTAGACATTTATCCTTGTATGCTTTGATGACACGCCATGATTATGCGTAATATTCCATTTCCAAAATGGGGGTGTTACAAGTTCTTCCTCATTGAAACGAAGAGTGATTTTCCTAGCATGCACATCGATAAGTGCTCTCGAGGTATCCAAAAATGATCGACCTAAAATTAAAGGAACATTAGGATCGATGGGAATGTCAACAACAATAAAGTCCACGGGATAGTAGAACTTTCCAACTTTCACGAAGACGTCCTCGGCTACCCCACAAGCTAGAATCGTAGAATGATCGGCCATCTCGATTGACATTCTTGAAGGAGTGAGATTAGGAAGATTGAGCGATTTAAAAATCTCAAGAGGCATCAAATTAATACCATCACCAAGATCGGCCAAGGCGTAGCATTCTTCTATGTCTTGTATAGCACATGGGATTAAAAACTTGTCGGGATCACTGACTTTTTGAGGTATGCGGCTAAGAAAAACCGATGAACAACTAGACGATTTTTTCAATTTCTCTTTGTTATTCAACAAACTTTTGAAGTTCGCGGCAAATCGAGGCATCATGACCAAGGCGTCGGCAAAAGTTATATTAAAATGCAAGTCACGAAACATTTTCATAAAAAGTTCAAATTGATAATTATATCGTTCTTGTGCCCTTTCCTTGTCTCGTCTTGAAGGGTAAGGTAAGGGTGGTGTGGGTTGGGGCATAGGCATAGGCATTGGCCTTGGAATCTCGGGTTCCATGATTGTTACTGGTTCAACCGTAGGTGTGGTTTGAGCGGTACTTCGTGGGCTTGGAATTTGCTCCTTTTCTACCACCACCTCGGGTTCTTTCTCTTTTTCCTTCTCCATAGAAGTACTTGGACGAGAAATGGGTTCTTTGAAAGTTTTACCACTACGAGTAGTAATAACCTTCAATTCTCCTTTCGGGTTCACGATGGTATCACTAGGAAGACTACCCGAGGAAGAAGGTTTACACATGATAGCTTCAAACATTTTTCCCATTCGGTCTTCAAACTTAGATTGCCTAGCATCCGCTTTTAACAATTCTTGCTTAATCTCATGTTGACCTTGCTCCATTTTTTGTTGATTTTGTTGGAGTCGTTGAACATTTCCTTCCATTTTATTAGCATGAATTTTAAGCTCATTAGCAAGTTCGTTTTTAAGCTCGTTTTTCAACTCGGATCTTAAGCTAACCATTTCACGTTGCATATTATCAAACTTAGCATCCTTTGCTTTTGCATAATTCAAAAACTCTCCTTGAAGATTTTTGGTGTGATCATTTTGAAAACCTTGAGTGGTAGTTTGAAAATCACGGTTTTGTTTTTGGTTTGAAATTTGCCCATTTCCACTTTGATAATTACCCTTGTTGTATTTACGTTGATTGCCTTGTTAATTACCACCTTGATTGTTGTTTCAATAGTTATTAGCATTTTGATTTGGTGGAGCTTGATTTTGGCGGGAACCTTGACCGTTTTGGTTATAAGTTCCCGTGGCTATATAAGCACTCGAAGTGTTACCATCCGCGGTAATGCACTCGGAAAGATCATGAGCTCCACCACACGACAAACAACTCTTAGCAACCGCTTTAACCGAAGCGGAATTCGAAGCTTCTTGAGCTTTCCAATGGGACATAAGAGTCGAAAACCTATCGAAAAACCGATTCTCCTCATTTGCCTCATCTTGTAAGGCATTAATGCTACGAGACGATGGTGACGATGATGAACCCAATTTGGTAACACTCGGTGTGTTACGAGGGCTTTAAACCTTAGACCTATTTTCATTTATCACCAAAGCTTCCTCAACCGTTTTACACAAAAATTTACCACCCGCGGCGGCATTTAAATAATCTCTTTCATGATCATTAAGTCCATTGTAAAACGTGTCAATTTGGTGCAAGTCAGAAAAACCTTGATGAGGACATTCATGTAACATCTCCTTAAACCTATTCCAAGCCGTTGAAAAACTTTCATTTGATTCTTGTGAAAACTTTGAAATCTCGTTTTTCAAATGCGTAGTCTTAAAGGGCGGAAAAAATTGGTTCACAAACTTAGACACGAGATCCGTCCACGTCAATATAGAATTGGGTGGCTCTTTCTCTAACCAAATCTTAGCGGGGCCCGCTAAGGAATACGGAAAAAGCATCATCTTAATCGAGTCATTCGAGACATCCTTAAATTTGCAAGTGGCGGTAAGACGATTAAATTGGCGGATATGGTTGTGTGGGTTGTCCTTCCCATCACCACGGAACTTGTTGTTTTGAATCATGGACAACAAACCCGTCTTAACCTCAAAATTCTCCGCAAGGATAGTGGGAATCACAATAGCTTCTCCATAACCCTCGGTGGGTGCTTGAAGTAACTCTATCATAGTTCGATTCGCCATGGTTGGTGCTTCTCGTACAATGGGTTCGTAAATAGGAGACTCCTCACTAGAATGATTTGGAGTGGGAGTTTTGTTCTTTCTTTTACGTGCACGTCTTGTTTGATTACGAGTTAGCATAAACGTCACGTACAACGAGGGGACGAGCAAAGGAGATTCTTTTTGGTGTTTTGTATTTTTCAATTTTTTTGTGGTTTTTGATGGTATTAACTTTTTTTGGAATTTGGTGAATGTATTAAGTAGACACAAATCTACAAATCTCCTCCTTAATCAAATCTCTCGATTAAAGAAGCCTCAAGGAATGAAAACGATCACGTGACGTGAACGCCTTCGATGACTTTAGAACATTGGTGGAACACCAAAACGTTCAAGAGGGTTTAATCAATGGAAACCAAGAAAATATATGATACTTAGTAATACTTTGGGCGGCCAAACCCTCGATTAGTTCTCAAAATCAAATACTCACAAGCAAGCGGAGGAAACGAGGCGGCGTGAAGCACTTAAGAGCCTTTTTCCTTTAGGTCGTGAAATACAACCGCCTTATACCCACCTTATAGTTTGTATTTTTAAAAATAGAGCTTCACGAAAGTATTTATCTATTTTTGCCTTTTTTCTTTGGTTTGAGATTCGAATACAATGATTGGGTAATGACCTCCCAAGTCAAGGTTGTGATTGCTCACGTATTTGGAGTACTTGTGAATTTATTGTTCTACGTATACAATATAGTAATAGTATTCACACAAAAACCGAAAACCGATAATACGTATTAGTAGAGTGCTACTAATACAAATACTAATTATGGTTAGTATATAAAAACAACAATTGCAATCAAAACACAACACGCCTCCCCGGCAGCGGCGCCAAAATTGATAGTTGTAAAATTAGATACTTGCTCTAGGAAAAACAAGCAACTAAAATATAGGGTAAGCACGACGATTTAAGAAAACCGTGTGTGAATGACCCTAAAATGAAGTGAGTTCGTTCTCGAGGAGGCTAGTGTGTTGTGTAATGAATTGATTAATGTTTTTGATTATATTGAGAAAAAGAAAAATAAAAATGGGGTGAGAAGAGAATGACGGTTATGAAGACGGATCGAGCTAAGACGAAAAAGGCGTTCACGTAAAACCGTAAAAAGCTACAAATTAAAAAATTTAAAACCTAAAAATTAATTAAAAGTTAAACTAGTCTAAAATAATATAAATAAGAATAAAAATCCAATAAAAATATTTTAAAACCTTTTATTAATTAAATATTCAATTTTAAATGCTAATTAAAGCCCTAAAATTAAATATAATTAATCAAAATGTCCAAAATATTATTTTATTAAACTAATAACTTACTTATATTATCTAAAGACTAAAAAGTATTTTTCCTAAATTTTAAAAACTATTTTTCTATTTTTAAAACACTTAAAACTATTTTTAAACTAAAATAATTATAAAAAATAATAAAATAATGCCAAAAATAATTGGACAATTTTAAAAATCCTAATTTACTCTAATGAACAGTAGAAAAATGAAAAAGTTTGAAAAATATAAAATTTTGCACTAAAAGACAAAACAGTTAATAAATAAAACCCTAATTAAACTAAATTAATTCTAAAAATTAAATAAAAAGTGAACAGTAAAACTTTTAAAACTAAAAATCTTAAAATCTTTTTCTAAGTCTATGAAAATTATTAAAACTGAAAAATAATAATCTTTACCACTAAATGCCAAAAACAGAAAATAAAAAGTTAATTAAAATAGCTATTAATTGTAAAAAATAGTAGATGAACAGTAAATAAAAATCTAATTAAACTGAAAAATCACAAATAAAATTAGAAAAATAATGCAACAAGTTTCAAACCCTAATTCTTAAATTGGTCCACAAAAGACAAAAAATCCAAAATCTGATAGTGACACTTTGCCTATATTTGTCTTTTAGCTGAGCAGGGGAAACAATTCCACAAGCAGGGGGAATGATGTTCCTACTGCTAGTGTATTTTTTTGGTTAGTTTAGCTATAAGCTTAGGAAAGCTTATATGATTGGTTTTCTTTGGACAACAAGGCACCCCTACACTCAATGGAGTGTAGGGAGTCAGATGCAACACAAAAAACCACAAATTACTTCACAAATTCAAGCACAAATGGGCAAATAATGTTACTGATGAAGGTTAAGTGTTTACTGATGAATGGTAACTAAATTACTTGCACAAAAATGAATTTTAAAAGCTAAAAGCTTGCATACAAGCCTACCAAACTAGATAACAACTACTCACAACCCTAAGCAGACCTAATAACTAGCAACTACCAAGATATGATGAACAATTTCACTCAAAAATAAGTAGAGAAGTGGATTACTGAATTTAGCTAGTGGATACCATTTTTTATCATGCAATTTTGTTCTAAACCTTACCAATAACGAAAGCCAAAAGCATATATCACTTTCTAATAGCCAAATAAGTGTGTTCAACAGTTTTTCAAACAAGATTTATATCCTCTACCCTAGTTTAAACCTTAATCCAAACACTCCTTTTATCACTGAAAATCAAGATTAACCAAGCAATCCTATCGAAACCTACACAAATCTGATTTAACAAGTCCTAATCATGCATCGAAGTCACAAATTAGCATAAACAAACAACACACTAACACTTGAACAGATTTTCACAAATTTCATACCAAATCACAAATCTTTTAAACTGAAAAAGGTTCAAGGTAGTTACCTTGTGGGACCCACATCCGGGCCCCACTATGGATGCAATGCCATTTCCTTCAGGCTGGGGCCTGAGCTGATCCTTGGAAAAACAGCTTCCAATGAAAGCCTGCTAAGAACAAATGAACAAACACAATAACACAATAATCTAATTTTTCTGATTTATTTTTCTCTTTTTAAACCTTTTCTCACAAATTTCTCAAATGTTTTTCTTTCAAAACACTTAAACAAAACACTCACAAACTGGAGAACCAAATCCTGGAACAAGATTTTACCAAGAAATCACCTTTTTTCAGAAACTTTGAAACTGCCTTTTGATAACTCAGAAACAATTTAACAAACAATTTTGGAACTCAGATTTTTTATCTCACTTAATACCAACTTTTAATTAACCAAAAGGAATTACAAATCAATTATGAAAATACCAAACTTTGTATTACTTAAAAAGGGATTTCATAAAAATTGAGTAAAAAATCTGGAACAAGTCTAAATGAGACACAAACGTCTCATTTTATACAAGTGATAGAAGGTCCTAGAATACTAAAACCCTAATGCATAAAATCCCTAAAATGCCCTTGAAGTCTTCAGTCTTCAAAATCAGTCAAACTTGGATTCTTGTGATAGATGTTGATGGCCAGCTGTTAAGAGTGATCTTGGACGTTCATTTGGTATTGGGGACCAAGGAAAACATGTGGGACGTTTATCTGGTCGTTTTAGGGTTTTGAGGGGAAAGTGACGTGCAGGGGAGGGCCCTACACTCACATGGGTTGGTCTTGGTTCACGTTTTGGGTGTGGGATGGGATGACAAAGGGGTTAATTATAGTTCTGGAAGGTTTCAACAAAACCCCTTTGTTTTAAGGTTAATTGTGTCTAGGAATATTAGGGTTTATGTGGGTAATTAGGGGTTGGTTAATCTGTTTTTGGGGAAAGTTTTATTTAAAAACGTGTTTGGAGGGAAGGTAAGTTTTGACTTTGGTTGACCCAGGTTAATTAAATAAACCTAGTGAGTGGGGTGTGACTGGGATGGGGGTGATGAGGTGGTGGATTGTGAGTGGTGGAGACGTGTGGGATTGATTGGTTGGGGATACTTGTAGTGTCTGGACAGAATAGCCCCCCAAGGTTCCAATTGTCTTCATATTGTATTAAACAGCCACAAACTCCATTTCCTTTATAAATAACTTTGACCAAGTTGTCATTTTTGGCATGTTAATTTTGTAAACTTTCATCAAGGACTTAAAATGCATAATTTTCATTCTTTAAGGGCTTTTCTTGACATGTCTTCAAAATCCAAGGATGTGTCTTGTATAAATGAATTCTCCAAGGGCCTTTCTTGCCAAATCTTCAAAAATGAGGGACCACTGTTGCCAATCTTCAATTCTTCAAGGTCATTTTTGGAAATTCCAGATTCGGGTCCGGTTCATTGTGCGGCTTCTTTTCCCGTGTTCGTTTTTGATTGATTCTTGTGATCTTTTTTTCATTTCCTTAATATCCGTACCTAAAATACACAAGCAACAAACACGAGCATATATTTGGCAGTTTTAATGATATTTAATGCATTTTAAGTCCGATTTAGACGATGAGACTATGTATAAAAGCAGTCTCATCAACGTGCACGTAAACGAAAGAACAAAACTCCCACTCCAAATCATTCTAGTGAGGAGTCTCCTATTGACGAACCCATTGTAAGAGAAGCACCAACCATGGCGAATCGAACTATGATGGAGTTACTTCAAGCACCCACCGAGGGTTATGGAGAAGCTATTGTGATTCCCGCTATCCTTGCGGAGAATTTTGAGGTGAAAACGAGTTTGTTATCAATGATCCAAAACAACAAATTCCGTGGTGATGAGAAGGACAATCCACACAACCATATCCGCCAATTTAATCGTCTTACCGCTACTTGCAAATTTAAGGATGTCTCGAATGACTCGATTAAAATGATGCTTTTTCCGTATTCCTTAGCGGGGCCCGCTAAAATTTGGTTAGAGAAAGAGCCACCCAATTCTATATTGACGTGGAAGGATCTCGTTTCAAAATTTGTGAACCAATTTTTTCCGCCCTGTAAGACTACGCATTTGAAAAACGAGATTTTGAAATTTTCATAAGAGTGTAATGAAATGTTACATGAATGTTCTCATCACGGTTTTTCCGACTTGCATCAAATTGACACGTTTTACAATGGACTTAATGATCATGAAAGAGATTATTTAAATGCCGCCACGGGTGGTAATTTTTTGTGTAAAACGATTGAGGAAGCTTTGGTAATAACTAAGAATAGGTCTAAGGTTTATAGCCCTCGTAACACACCGAGTATTGCCAAAATGGGCTCATCATCGTCTCGTAGCATTAATGCCTTACATGATGAAGCAAATGAAGAAAATCTGTTTTTTGATAGATTTGCTAACCTTATGTCCCATTGGAAAGCTCAAGAAGCTTCGAATTCCGCTTCGGTTAAAGCGGTTTCTAAGAGTTGTTTGTCGTGTGGTGGAGCTCATGATCTTTCCGAGTGCATTACCGCGGATGGTAACACTTCGAGTGCTTATGTAGCCACAAGAACTTATAACCAAAACGGTCAAGGTTCCCGCCAAAATCAAGCTCCACCAAATCAAAATGCTAATAACTATCGAAACAACAATCAAGGTGATAATTATCAAGGAAATCAACGTAACTACAACAAGGGTAATTATCAAAGTGGAAATGGGCAAATTTCAAACCAAAACCAAAACCGTGATTTTCAAACTACCACACAAGGTTTTCAAAATGATCACATCAAAAATCTTCAAGGAGAATTTTTGAATTATGCTAAGGCAAACGATGCTAAGTTTGACAATATGCAACGTGAAATGGTTAGCTTAAGATCCGAGTTAAAAAACGAGCTTAAAAACGAACTTGCTAATGAACTTAAGACTCATGCTAATAAAATCGAAGGAAATGTTCAACGACTCCAACAAAATCAACAAAAAATGGAGCAAGGTCAACATGAGATTAAGCAAGAGTTGTTAAAAGCGGATGCTAGGCAATCTAAGTTTGAAGACCGAATGGGAAAAATGTTTGAAGCTATCATGTGTAAACCCTCTTCTTCGGGTGGTCTTCCTAGTGATACCATCGTGAAACCGAAAGGAGAATCGAAGGTTATTACTACTCGTAGTGGTAAAACTTTCAAAGAACCCATTTCTCGTCAAAGTACTTCTACGGAGAAGGAAAAAGAGAAAGAACCCGAGGTGGTGGTTGAAAAGGAGCAAAGTCAAAGCCCACAAAGTACCGCTCAAACCACACCTACGGTTGAACCAATACCAATCATGGAACCCGAGATTCCAAGGCCGATGCCTATGCCCCAACCCACACCAACCTTACCTTACCCTTCAAGACGAGACAAGGAAAAGGCACAAGAACGAAATAATTATCAATTTGAACTTTTTATGAAAATGTTTCGTGACTTGCATTTTAATATAAGTTTTGCCGACGCCTTAGTCATGATGCCTCGATTTGCCGCGAACTTCAAAAGTATGTTGAATAACAAAGAGAAATTGCAAAAATCGTCTAGTTGTTCATCGGTTTTTCTTAGCCGCATACCTCAAAAAGTAGGTGATTGTTGTCAATTTTTACCACTCTTTAGGAAAAGAGCAATAAATAGGGCAAGTGTGCACGACGATTTAGGAAAACCGTGTGTGAATGACCCTAAAAGTGAGTTCGTTCTCGAGGAGGCAAGTGCGTTGTGTAATGAATTGATTAATGATTTGT
Source organism: Glebionis coronaria (assembly GCA_025667525.1). Classification (NCBI taxonomy): domain Eukaryota; kingdom Viridiplantae; phylum Streptophyta; class Magnoliopsida; order Asterales; family Asteraceae; genus Glebionis; species Glebionis coronaria. The sequence continues at coordinate 645,590,354 of CM046877.1, forward strand.
GATTATATGATTGAGAAAGAAAGAAAGAAATGGGATTAGAAGAGAAAGACGGTTACGAAAACGAATTAAACTAAGACGAAAAAGGCGATCACGTAAAACCGTAAATAGTACAAAAATTAAAATTTTAACCTAAAAATTCCTAAAAATTACTAAAAATCCCCAATAATATTCTAAGAGTTTACAAAAAATCCAAACTTGCTAAAACCTTTTAATTAATTCAATAATGACTTTTTAATGCTAATTAAAGCCCTAAAAATCACAATTAATTATTAAAAAGCCCTAAACAAGATCTAATAGTTTGTAAACCTCAAAAATATCCTAATTAAGCTAAAAAATATTTTTAAAAATTTTAAAACCAAATTAAACTATTTTTAAACACTTAAAAACTATTAAAATCAATTAAATATTAAATTAATTCTAGAAAATAATTGAAAAGTCCTAAAAATATTTAGAAAGTGACAAAAATCCTAATTAAATGACTACAATCTAGGAAAAATGTAAAAACTAAAAAATCAAACTTCAGTTTTTTTATAATAAAATAATATTAAAATAATCAAAAAAAATTCAAAGTTCATAAAAAAATTCTACAAAATTACCAAAAATCTAGAATATTGTAACTAAGACAAAAATGCAATCAAAATTTTCTGAAACCTATTTATAATTTTATATTGAATTTTAAAGTTAGCTAAAAACCCTAAAATCCTATAAAATCAAAAATAAGCTAAATTGAAAACTTAAATAGTTGAAAACCTCAAAGATATGATTAAAAACCTAAAAACTATTTTTTCAGATTTTTAAATAACCTTTTTCTATTTTTAATGACTTTTTAAAATTAAAACTTAAAATATTCCTAGAAAATTAATTAATAAAGGGAAAAATAAACTTTTTAAACAAAAAAGTCTTAAAACCTAATACAAACCTAAGAAAAATGCTAAACAGGAAAAAGCTTAAAAGAATAAGCTTAAAATAGCTTATAAATAAGCTGTTTGCTAAATAAGCTACAAAACAAACAACCCTTAAGTAAATAATGATATGAAACCTATCAGTCAAAGTCCCTAGGGCGTAACGGTGTGTGTGATGTGTTATGAGAAGGATGGCGCAAGTTCGAGTCCTGGCCAGTCCTTTTTTTGAAAAACTTTTTTTTTTACTTTAAAATCAATACAGTAACTTAAATAAACTTAAAAACACACTCTTTAATCAAAAACACACAAGAATTAAGGATATTGAAATCAAACAAGTGCCCAGAAAGCACTTGTATCTGATGAACTAAAAAATGAAGGAAAACGTATCTTCACTTGTGAAGATACTTAACAAGAGGACTTGTTTTGAGTTTGTTGATAATTTTGATGGATAAGAGGGCACCCCTACACTCAGTTGGAGTGTAGGGAGTCAAGCAAACACAAAATCAAGCAAATCTTAGCAAGAATCAAGCAAAAGTAAAGGCACAAAAGTTACTGAATAGCTATGCAGGTCTGAGAATGTGTTTGCTGATAAACTTGGCACAAATGTGAATTTTAATGACTTAAAACTTGCAACCAAGCTCACCAAATAGCATACAACCAATGCACAATCCTAAAACAATCTATCTCTTAACAGACTACCAAATTTGAAGGTCAAATTCCACAAAAATCCAACTCAAATAGCAGTTACTGATTATAGCTATTGTTTCTGATGAGTATTTTGCTGATGCACTTGGCAAAAAAGTGAAATTCCAACCTTCAATCAAAGCACACAATGATACTAAGTAGCATAGAAGAGATCAAAAACCCTTAAACAACCTATAATCTAGCAAACTTCACAAATTGATGGATCAAATTCAACAAAACAAACAGAAAAGACAGTTTTCTGATTAAGGCAATGTTTTCAATATTTAAGCATGCAATCTTTGATTAAAACTTTACCAAACTGAAAGACAAGAGCATATAACACTAACAACTACCTAGTGAGTATATCAAACTAGTTTTAAGCCAAGATTTAACACATTAAACCCTACTTATCCCTTAATCCAAACACCCCTTTAAAAATCTGAAAATCAATATTACAAACAAATCAATCCAAAACTTAAGCAAAATGATTCCAACCAATCTAAACATGCATGATAACAAGTAAAAGACCTACTCAAGCTGACTAAACACATAAACAAGCAGTTTCATCAAAATTCAGGTAAAATCACATAAATCTTAAAAATCTTAGAAAACTGAAAAAGGGTCAAGTAAGCTACCTTGTTGGGCCTATATCCAGGCCCAACAGTAACTGAATAGTCACCTCCAAACAAGCTCGGGCTTGTGCTGAACTTTGTTGAGATTCTGATGAAGTTTTGCTTAACAAAAATGGATGAAAATGTTCCTTGTTTTGAACCTGCTAAGAGAGAACAAGGGAGACTGTGTAAAAGCTTAAGAGCTTGCCCCTAGCTTATAGATTAAGCTAGAAGAGTGCCTTAGCTTATGGGTAAGGTTATGATAAGTTAAAAAAAATGACCAAACAAATGGACTATTCAAGCTTGGTTACCCACTACACCAGAACAAGCAATGGTGTCTTGGACATACACAAGCTCAAACACCATCAAACTAACACCTTTCATCACCATTCTATCAGAATTGTATGAAAATTTAAGATTTAAGAAAACCTTGAAAAGAAACAGAAACTTTGAAAACTTAGGAAAACTGAAAAGCTTTTAAGACAAGTGAATCAACAATAAAACTTAAACAAACTTCAGACAATAAAAGTAAAGATGGCTCTCTTCTTCTCATCAACAAACTTCAACCTTTTTTTTCATTCATCAAAAAACAGGACTTACAAAGGTGTGACTAAGGAGAAAAACAAGAACAAGTTTCTGCTATGTCCTATATGGCCTTTATATAGAGGCTACAAAGGTTCTAGAACTGAAAGGAAACTAAAAACCCTAATGACTTGAACTTCCCAACTTGCCCTTGGACGATTTTGAATTTTCAGTCAAAAATATGCCATGTGAAGTTCTTTGGACTTTTGTGGGGGTGCCAGCAGTGAAAAGAGGATATTGGTCGTCCATTTTGCCTTTGGGAGCACGAAAATGCTGTGAGTTGTTGATCTTGCTGTCATCTTTTTGTTTGGGAGTGAATAGTGGGGCAGGGGAGGGTGGCACAAGCATGTGAGGTGATGGTGATGGGAGTTTAAGGGTGGTTTTAGGTTTAAGTGATGGTTAATCATGGATCTGGAGCAAATAAACAAAAAACCCTTTGATTTGATAAGTGTTCATCCTGGGGATTATTAGGGTTTAAGGGTGGATTAGGGTGAGTTTAATCCGGTTTGGGGTTAATGGATTTTAAATTAAGTGTTTGGGTGGGAAAATTAAACTGATTAATTAAATCAGTTTGAGTGAGTGGAGAGGTGACGTGGTAAGGAGGGACGTTTTGATTGGGTGTGGGGTGGAAGTGGGTGATGTGGCGTGCTATGAGTGGAGGGTTTAGGTTTGGTTGTCTGGCAGGTTTGACCCCTCATGTTTCATTCTTTGTTCATGTTGTTTTAAATGGCTATCAACGCCTAAATAACAAGTAACAACTTTAGGGCAGTTGTCATTTTTGGCACAAATACTTCCAAACTTGAAACAAGGACTTAAAATGCAATTTCTTCATATTTGAAGGACTGATTTTGGCATTTTCTTCATTCTTCAAGGTTTGAATTGATTGTTGACTTCTTGGAGGACCATTATTGACAATTTAGTTTTGTTGAGGGACTAAATTTGCCAATTCGTCAAAGATAAGGGTCCTTTTTGTAATTTTGACAAACTTTAGGGACCAAACTTGTAATTATGAAGATACAAGAGTATAAAGTGTCAATTCTTCAAAGTTAGAGGACCAATCTTCATAATTCTTCAAATCTTCAAGGACTTTCTTTGGAAAATTCTTCATTAGGGCTTGGTTCATCGTGCGGCTTCGTTTCCCGTGTTCGTTTTTGATTGATTCTTGTGATCTTTTGTCATTTTCTCAATATCCGTACCTAAAATACACAAGCAACAAACACAAGCATATATTTGGGTATTTTGTTGATATTTAATGCATTTTAAGCCCAATTTGGACGATGAGACTATGTATAAAAGCAGTCTCATCACTCCCCCATACTAAACCATTGCCGTGCCCTCACGCAATGCTAGAATAAAGTATCGTAGCATCTCCAAAATTCATTTTATTCACTTTATTGAACGATAAACTAGCTACACTACTACTATTACTACTTGCGTTTGAGACATAATGTATGATTTTCATCGCAAAATGGGACGTTTAAGTTCATAGAATAAGAACACGTGAATGCTTCATTAGAAATAATTTCATCGTCCTCGATTTTCACCCTAATTCCATGCCAAGCGTGCAACGAGATCATTGTCATTATAAGTTAGTAATGCTAACACTACTCATATGCCCTAATCACGTACTTATCCTCCCATTATTCCTAAGTTGTATCTCTTATATTTTATGATGTCTTGAATGTTTCACGAGGATACATTGTTTGACTTATGCGATAATAGAGATTTAGGTCAAAAAATAGAGTCCTAACGGTGTAACTAAGACCATCAAATCAATAACCCCTCCTAATAGACAACGATGTTAAAAAATTAAGTTGACAAGAAGGATCGATAAACACGGTTTTATAACGGTTTTGAACATGAGACTTATTACCAAGACTTTTATACGCCCCTAACGGAAGGGCCTTATTATCTTTGGTTTACCTCCATCTTTTATTCAACTTCGCCATGAAGCTTTTATTATGACTTCGGTCTTGCCTTGCCTTTTATTATCCGCCTCATCGGTGGTTTTATTAGCCAAAGACGTATATCCTCACGCTAAAGCGAATTTTGGATCTTTAAAGCTTCGAAGATTAAGGCTTGATTCACTTTCAATTTTGCATGGATTTTGCGGCCTTGTGGGGCTTCAAATTGTTTGCTTGATTTAGGTGAGCACTTGAAATCTTATTATTGGGTGAAGCTTTCGATTATTCGGGTGCCAATACTTCAAAACCGTGACGCTGGCGATACCTTAATGTCTTCCCAATTTAATCACACGGAAGCTACTAGAAAAGACTAGAAACCCAACAATCCTAACTAAACTGCTAAGTCAATATTTATTAAGCAAAAAATATTTACATGCGAAGGGAGAATAAGCAAACAACGAGAACACATGAGTTTTTGAAAGAATACGAGTACTCTACGTTTAGCATAGTAACTTATAATTAACTCTATCATTTCTCGTCATCATTTAAGAGACTTAGCCTAATGTGTAGTTAAGGAATCAAAGCTAAGTGCTCAACACGCACGGTCGAGTCAAAAATTACTCTTATTCTCACCATCGGAAAATCTACATTCGTGTCTTCAAACACTTATAAAACATGAGAAAAATTTAAAATTTGGCCATTTTTAGCCTTATTTTGCAACAAAATGATAAACAAAATGATAAACAAAAAGATAAACTTTGGAAAGCGTGAAGGTTTGGCAAGGCAAGTATCTATTCACCCCCATACTAAAGTTAAACATTGTCCTCAATGTTTCGAGTCTAGGGGTGCAAACACCCCCATACTAGAGACGTAGTCGAATGCCTAATCTAGCATGGAAAGGGTGTAACCAATAAATTAATAGCCGTTTAGGAAGTGTGCTAAAAACCTAAGGTTAGAACATCAACGGATATATCATGGATATTGAGAAATGTCTCCAAAGCAAACGATCGAGTGCTCCCATAAAACGAACACGAGAGGCTCCAATCGTGAAGATCATGATCTAAAATCCACAATGCACAAACAACCACGAAACAAAGGTCGGAAGGGCACAAATCCCCTCACGTAAGCTACATTAGAAAGCGATAATATGTACATAGGATAAGCATGGGACTCCCCCACGAGGCACCTCGTTTTTTATTACCGAGTCATGAGCTCGACTCGATCCCCTCAATACTAATTATCATTGGGGAAGGTGACTTGGTCGAGGTAGTTCAAGGATGGAACTTCCCCGCCAAAGTAGTGCTTCAACCTATGTCCATTCACCTTGAAGTTAGGACCATCATCTTGAGCTAGCTCGATGGTCCCATACGGAAACACTTGATTCACGGTGAATGGACCGGACCAACGGGATTTCAACTTACCGGAAAAGATTTTTAATCTTGAATTAAAAAGCAAAACTTGATCCCCAATGTTAAAAACCCGGTTTTTAATTTTTGAATCATGCAACTTTTCAGTTTTCTCTTTATAAATCAATGAATTTTCATAAGCAATATCCCTCAATTCATCTAATTCATTTAATTGCATTTTCCGGTGTTTTCCCGCGGTCTCCATATCATCATTACAATGCTTTAGGGCCCAATAAGCCTTGTGTTCTAATTCGATAGGCAAATGACAATTCTTTCCATACACAAGCTTATAGGGAGTGCACCCAATGGGCGTCTTATGAGCGGTCCTAGAGGCCCATAAAGCATCGTCTAACTTATCCGACCATGATTGTCGGTTTTCCCCAACGGATCTCTCCAAGGTCCTCTTCAACGCTCGGTTTGAAACCTCGACTTGCCCACTCGTTTGTGGGTGATAAGCCGTGGAAAGAAGATGTGTAACCCCATATTTCCTTAGAACCCTTTCAAATTGGTCGTTACAAAAATGGGTTCCACGATCGCTTATGATAGCACGAGGGGTTCCAAACCGAGAAAACAATTGCTTCAAAAACTTGACTACCACACGAGCATCATTGGTGGGCAAGGCCTTTGCCTCCACCCACTTAGAAAGGTAGTCAACCGCAACGAGAATGTACTTATTACCACGAGATGATGGGAACGGCCCCATAAAGTCTATACCCCCAACGTCAAAGATCTCACACACTTGAATGATATTTTGTGGCATTTCATCTTTTTGTGAGGCTTTTCCTTGTCGTTGGCATGCATCACACGACTTCACAAGATCTTGTGCATCTCGGTATATAGTAGGCCAAAAGAAGCCGGCATCAAACACCTTCTTAGCCGTGAGATTAGCACCGTGGTGACCACCCGTGGGTCCCTCATGACAAGCTCTAAGGATGTTAGAAGCTTCGGTGCCAAATACACAATGGCGGATGATTTGATCCGCACAAGTTCGAAACAAGTAAGGGTCGTTCCAAAAGTAGAACTTGACGTCACGAAAGAATTTTCGTTTTTGTTGAGTCGTCATACCCTTAATGATGAAGTTACCCGCATGGTAATTTGCAAAATCCGCAAACCATGGGGTGGAAGAATCAAGCTTAGAATTCACTACACCAAGTGTCTCGAGCGGAAATGTTTTGGTGATTTCCTTGGGCTCGTAAACACTTTGGTGAGGATCTTCCAAACGAGAGAGATGATCGGCCGCTAGATTCTCGGCTCCTTTTTTGTCAACGATTTTGTGATCAAATTCTTGAAGGAGGAGAATCCAACGAAGTAATCTAGGCTTAGCATCTTTCTTTGCCATGAGATACTTAATAGCCGAATGGTCCGTATACACTATGCATTTCGTCAAGACGAGGTAAGGTCGGAATTTCTCAAATGCATACACCACGGCAAGGAACTCCTTTTCCGTTGTAGTGTATTTAAGTTGAGCCTCGGTCATCGTCTTGCTAGCATAGTGAATAGGCAAGAAGTGCTTATCATGACGTTGCCCCAAAACGGCCCCTATAGCGTAATCACTAGCATCACACATAAGCTCAAAGGGGAGGTTCTAATTGGGAGCAACAAGGATGGGAGCTTCGGTAAGTTTCCTCTTAAGGATTTCAAAGGCTCGTACACAATCTTCGTCAAAGACAAAACGTGCCTCTTTTTCAAGAAGATGTGTAATGGGTCGAGAAATCTTCGAAAAATCCTTGATGAATCATCGATAAAAGCCCGCGTGGCCTAGGAAACTCCTAACTCCCTTGACGGTTTTGGGATGAGGTAATTTGGCGATGACGTCTACCTTAGCTTGATCTACCTCAATCCCCGCTTTCGAGACCTTGTGCCCTAAGACAATTCCACTCTTAACCATAAAATGACACTTTTCCCAATTGAGCACAAGGTTGGTTTCCTCACAACATTTTAACATTCTCTCAAGGTTCGACAAACACGAAGTGAACGAATCACCAAACACGGAAAAGTCATCCTTGAAGACTTCCATCGTCTTCTCGATCATATCATGAAAAATAGCCATCATGCACCTTTGAAAGGTTCCCGGTGCATTGCAAAGTCCGAATGGCATTCTACGATAGGCAAACGTTCCATATGGACACGTAAACGTAGTTTTTTCTTGATCACGAGGATCGATGGGAATTTGGAAGTAACCGGAAAAACCATCTAAAAAGCAATAGAAATCGTTTCCCACAAGACGCTCCAACATTTGGTCCATGAAGGGCAAGGGATAATGGTCTGTTCGAGTGGCTTCATTTAACTTTCGATAGTCAATGCACACTCTCCATCCGGTCACGAGTCTAGTGGGAATTAACTCGTTGGCATCGTTTGGCACAACGGTCATCCCTCCCTTTTTAGGGACACAATGAATAGGACTCACCCAAGGGCTATCGGAAATAGGGTAAATCATTCCCGCGTCAAGGAGTTTAAGGACCTCCTTTTTGATGACGTCGTGAATTTTGGGGTTCACCCTCCTTTGACTTTGGATTGTGGGCTTGAAATCCTCCTCCATTAAGATTTTGTGGGTACAAAACTTGGGATCGATTCCCTTAATGTCGGATAACTTCCACGCAATCTCCCCTTTGTGGTCCTTTAGAACATCGACAAGTGCGGTTTTTTCATCATTCGAAAGGTCTTTCGCAATAATAACCGACAACTTGTCGTCCTCCTCCAAATAGACATATTCGAGGTGAGGAGGTAAATCTTTCAACTCAAGGATAGGTGGTTCCTCAAGTGAAGATTTGGGCTCGATACTCATAACCTCCTCGGGTGGAGGAAATAGGAAATCGTTGAGAAAATCCTTGATAATCGAGAAGTCCTCATCGTTGTCGAGGTCTTCGTCACAAATACGTGGAACATTGCATTCTTCCAACGTAAAACCACCACCTTCGAAAGGAGTGAAGGTTGGTGTCGAATTATCAAGAATTGGATCTAACATAGTGGGATTGCCACTAGTTTCTTCATCACCAAACCCTAAAACTTCTTGTGAAAATTCCTCGCAAACCACGTCGATCATATCAACGAGGTTTATGGTAGCAACAGAATAAACATGAGAAAGTTGAGAATTTTGAGTTGCGTTTATAACAAGTTCCTCGTCGTTGAAACGTAAGGTGATCTTTCTAGCATGCACATCAATTAAAGCCATAGACGTATCTAAAAACGAACGACCTAAAATAAGAGGAACTTGAGGATCCGTGGGGATATCAACAACGATAAAGTCTACGGGATAGTAGAACTTCCCCACTTTCACAAAAACGTCTTCCGCCAAACCACATGCACGAATCGTGGAATGGTCGGCCAACTCAATAGACATTAGTGAAGGAGTAAGATTAGGAAGATTGAGCGACTTGAATATTGCAAGTGGCATCAAGTTAATGCTAGCACCAAGATCGGCCAAGGCATAGCTTTCTTCCATATCTTGAATGGCACAAGGGATCAAAAATTTACCGGGATCACCGACTTTTTTAGGTATGCGATTAAGATAAACCGACGAACAACTAGACAATTGGTGCAATTTCTCCTTGTTGTTCAACATACTCTTAAAGTTAGCGGCAAATCGAGGCATCATGACCAAAGCATCGGCGAAACTCACATTAAGGTGCAACTCACGAAACATTTTCATAAAAATCTCAAATTGGTAGTTGTCGCGCTCTTGTCGTTTCTCATTCCTAAGTATCGATGGGTAAGGCAAGGGTGGTGTGGGTTGGGGCATAGGCATAGCCTTTGGAATCTCGGGTTCCAATGTTGGTAAAGGGTCGACCGTAGGTGTGGCATGAGCGGTACTTTGTGGGCTTGAAATATGCTCCTTTTCGACCACCACCTCGGGTTCTTCCTCAATTTCCTCCACCGTTGGAGCAATTGGTTGAGGAGTCGGTTCTTTAAGTGTCTTACCACTTCGTGTGGTAATCACTTTCATCTCTCCCTTCGGGTTTGAAACGGTGTTACTAGGTAGACCACTCGAAGTAGAGGCTTTGTTTCCCATGACGGCTTCTAAAATGGCATTAAGCTTAGCATCTTGACTATCAAACTTCAAATCTTGACTAGCGGCTTTTTGGTCAATTCTTTGTTCAAGCCTAGCATGACTTTGTTCAATCTTATTGTTTTGACCTCTAATTTGATTAGCAAAATCATTTTTCAACTCATTTCTCATGTTAAGATTTTCCTTCACAAAATTTGCTAACTCCTTGGTGTTTTTAGCCGTGTCCCTAGCTTGACTAGCCAATTGCTCTTGAATGTTTTCCAAAATCTAATCATTTTCCGTGGCGTAATTCAAAAAGTCCATTGGAAGTTCTTTAGTGTAAACATTTTGAAGACCTTGACTCGTGTTTTGAAAATTACGGTTTTGGTTTTGATTTTGCAATTGGCTACTAGTTCCTTGATTCCCATAGTTGTTATTACCCTTAAAATTGTTCCTTTGATTGCTTTGGTAACCAACTTGATTGTTTCGATAATTGTTAGCATTTTGATTTGGTGGAAAACCCGGTGGAGTCAATTGATTAGTGCGAGGAACTTGACCGTTTTGGTTATAAGTTCCCGCGGCCGCGAAGGCACTCGAAGTGTTACCACCGTTGGTAATGCACTCGGAATAATCGTGAGCTCCACCACAATACATACAAGAAACCTCAACCACTTTAGCCGTAGAGGGAGTGGGTTGTTCACCAACTTTAAACTCAATTAACAATCCTTTCAACTTATCAAAAATTTTGTTCTCCAAATTAGCCTCGATTTGACAAGCATCAACGGTGTGTGACAATGAAGGCGAAGGCGAAGACGAAGTCTTACGAACACTCGACGTGCTACGAGGACTATAGACCTTAGACCTATTCTCAATGATTAACAATGCTTCCTCGACCGTCTTACACAAAAAATTACCACCCGCGGCGGCATTAAGATAATCACGCTCATGATCGTTCAAGCCATTGTAAAACGTGTCAATTTGATGCAAGTCGGAAAAACCATGATGAGGACATTCGTGCAACATTTCCTTAAACCTATTCCAAGCCGTAGAAAAACTCACATTATACTCTTGCGAAAACTTTGAAATCTCGTTTTTCAAGTGCGTAGTCTTAGAGGGCGGAAAAAATTGGTTCACGAATTTTGAAACGAGATCCTTCCACGTCAATATAGAATTGGGTGGCTCTTTCTCTAACCAAATTTTTGCGGGCCCCGCTAAGGAATACGGAAAAAGCATCATCTTAATCGAGTCGTTAGAGACGTCCTTAAACTTGCAAGTGGCGGTGAGACGATTAAATTGGCGAATGTGGTTATGAGGGTTGTCCTTTTCGTCACCTCGAAACTTGTTGTTTTGAATCATGGACAACAAACCCGTCTTAACCTCAAAATTCTCCGCAAGGATAGCGGGAATCACAATCGCTTCTCCATAACCCTCGGTGGGTGCTTGAAGCAACTCCATCATAGTTCGATTAGCCATGGGTGCTTCTTTCACTACAATGGGTTCGTCAATAGGAGACTCCTCACTAGAAGGAGTGATGGATTTGTTTCTTCGTTTACGGGCACGTCTTGCTTTGGAGCGAGTTTGCATAAACGTCACGTACAACGAGAAGGCGAGCAAAGAAGATTCTTTTTGGTGTTTTTACTTTTTCAATTTTTTGTGGTTTTTGATTGTTTTTACCTTTTTTGGATTTTTGGAATGTATTAGGTAGACAAAAATCTACAAATCTCCTCCTTAATCAAATCTCTCGATTAAAGAAGCCTCAAGGAATGAAAACGATCACGCGAAGTGAACGCCTTCGATGACTTTAGAACGATGGTGGAACACCAAATCGTTCAAGAGGGTTTAATCAATAGAAACCAAGAAAATATATATGATACTTAGTAATACTTTGGGCGGCAAAACCCTCGATTAGCTTTCAAAATCAAAATACGCACAAGCAAGCGGAGGAAACGAGGCGGCGCGAATCACTTAAGAGCCTTTTTCCTTTAGGTCGTGAAATACAACCGCCTTATACCCATCTTATAGTTTGTATTTTTCAAAATCGAGCTTCACAAAAGTATTTATCTATTTTTGCCTTTTTCTTTGGTTTGAGATTCGAATACAATGATTGGGTAATGACCTCCCAAGTCAAGGTTGTGATTTCTCACGTATTTGGAGTACTTGTAAATTTATTGTTCTACGTATACAATATAGTAATAGTATTCACAAAAAAAAAACGAAAAACGATAATACGTATTAGTAGAGTGCTACTAATACAAATACTAATTATGGCTAATATAAAAACAACAATTGTTCAACCAAAACACAACACGCCTCCCCGGCAGCGGCGCCAAAATGATTGTTGTCAATTTTTACCATCTTTAGGAAAAGAGCAATAAATAGGGCAAGTGTGCACGACGATTTAGGAAAACCGTGTGTGAATGACCCTAAAAGTGAGTTCGTTCTCGAGGAGGCAAGTGCGTTGTGTAATGAATTGATTAATGATTTGTGATTATATGATTGAGAAAGAAAGAAAGAAATGGGATTAGAAGAGAAAGACGGTTACGAAAACGAATTAAACTAAGACGAAAAAGGCGATCACGCAAAACCGTAAATAGTACAAAAATTAAAATTTTAACCTAAAAATTCCTAAAAATTGCTAAAAGTCCCCAATAATATTCTAAGAGTTTACAAAAAATCCAAACTTGCTAAAACCTTTTAATTAATTCAATAATGACTTTTTAATGCTAATTAAAGCCCTAAAAATCACAATTAATTATTAAAAAGCCCAAAAACAAGATCTAATAGTTTGTAAACCTCAAAAATATCCTAATTAAGCTAAAACTATTTTTAAAAATTTTAAAACCAAATTAAACTATTTTTAAACACTTAAAAACTATTAAAATCAATTAAATATTAAATTAATTCTAGAAAATAATTGAAAAGTCCTAAAAATATTTAGAAAGTGACAAAACTCCTAATTAAATGACTACATTCTAGGAAAAATGTAAAAACTAAAAAATCAAACTTCAATTTTTTTATAATAAAATAATATTAAAATAATCAAAAAAAAATTCAAAGTTCATAAAAAAATTCTAAAAAATTACCAAAAATCTAGAATATTGTAACTAAGACAAAAATGCAATCAAAATTTTCTAAAACCTATTTAATAATTTTATATTTAATTTTAAAATTAGCTAAAAACCCTAAAATCCTATAAAATCAAAAATAAGCTAAATTGAAAACTTAAATAGCTGAAAACCTCAAAGATATGATTAAAAACCTAAAAACAATTTTTTCAGATTTTTAAATAACCTTTTTCTATTTTTAATGACTTTTTAAAATTAAAACTTAAAATATTCCTAGAAAATTAATTAATAAAGGGAAAAATAAACTTTTTAAACAAAAAAGTCCTAAAACCTAATACAAACCTAAGAAATGCTAAACATGAAAAAGCTTAAAAGAATAAGCTTAAAATAGCTTATAAATAAGCTGTTTGCTAAATAAGCTACAAAACAAACAACCCTTAAGTAAATAATGAAATGAAACCTATCAGTCAAAGTCCCTAGGGCGTAACGGTGTGTGTGATGTGTTGTGAGGAGGATGGCGCAGGTTCGAGTCCTGGCCAGTCCTTTTTTTGAAAAACTTTTTTTTTTTACTTTAAAATCAATACAGTAAGTTAACTAAACTTAAAAACACACTCTTTAATCAAAAACACACAAGAATTAAGGATATTGAAATCAAACAAGTGCCCAGAAAGCACTTGTATCTGATGAACAAAAAAATGAAGGAAAACGTATCTTCACTTGTGAAGATACTTAACAAGAGGACTTGTTTTGAGTTTGTTGATAATTTTGATGGATAAGAGGGCACCCCTACACTCAGTTGGAGTGTAGGGAGTCAAGCAAACACAAAATCAGGCAAATCTTAGCAAGAATCAAGCAAAAGTAAAGGCACAAAAGTTACTGAATAGCTATGCAGGTCTGAGAATGTGTTTGCTGATAAACTTGGCACAAATGTGAATTTTAAAGACTTAAAACTTGCAACCAAGCTCACCAAATAGCATACAACCAATGCACAATCCTAAAACAATCTATCTCTTAACAGACTACCAAATTTGAAGGTCAAATTCCACAAAAATCCAACTCAAATAGCAGTTACTGATTATAGCTATTGTTTCTGATGAGTATTTTGCTGATGCACTTGGCAAAAAAGTGAAATTCCAACCTTCAATAAAAGCACACAATGATACTAAGTAACATACAATAGATCATAAACCCTTAAACAACCTATAATCTAGCAAACTTCACAAATTGATGGATCAAATTCAACAAAACAAGCAGAAAAGACAGTTTTCTGATTAAGGCAATGTTTTCAATATTTAAGCATGCAATCTTTGATTAAAACTTTACCAAACTGAAAGACAAGAGCATATAACACTAACAACTACCTAGTGAGTTTATCAAACTAGTTTTAAGCCAAGATTTAACACATTAAACCCTACTTATCCCTTAATCCAAACACCCCTTTAAAAATCCGAAAATCAATATTACAAAGCAAATCAATCCAAAACTTAAGCAAAATGATTCCAACCAATCTAAACATGCATGATAACAAGTAAAAGACCTACTCAAGCTGATTAAACACATAAACAAGCAGTTTCACCAAAATTCATGTAAAATCACATAAATCTTAAAAATCTTAGAAAACTGAAAAAGAGTCAAGTAAGCTACCTTGTTGGGCCTACATCTAGGCCCAACAGTGACTGAATAGTCATCTCCAAACAAGCTCGGGCTTGTGCTGAACTTTGTTGAGATTCTGATGAAGTTTTGCTTAACAAAAATGGATGAAAATGTTCCTTGTTTTGAACCTGCTAAGAGAGAACAAGGGAGACTGTGTAAAAGCTTACGAGCTTGCCCTAGCTTATAGATTAAGCTAGAAGAGAGCCTTAGCTTATGGGTAAGGTTATGATAAGCAAAAAAAAAATGACCAAACAAATGGACTATTCAAGCTTGGGTACCCACTACACCAGAACAAGCCATGGTGTCTTGGACATACACAAGCTCAAACACCATCAAACTAACACCTTTCATCACCATTCTATCAGAATTGTATGAAAATTTAAGATTTAAGAAAACCTTGAAAAGAAACAGAAACTTTGAAAACTTAGGAAAACTGAAAAGCTTTTAAGATAAGTGAATCAACAATAAAACTTAAACAAACTTCAGACAATAAAAGTAAAGATGGCTCTCTTCTTCTCATCAACAAACTTCAACCTTTTTTTTCATTCATAAAAAAACAGGACTTACAAAGTTGTGACTAAGGAGAAAAACAAGAACAAGTTTCTGCTATGTCCTATATGGCTTTTATATAGAGGCTATAAATGTTCTAGAACTGAAAGGAAACTAAAAACCCTAATGACTTGAACTTCCCAACTTGCCCTTGGACGATTTTGAATTTTTAGTCAAAAATATGCCATGTGAAGATCTTTGGACTTTTGTGGGGGTGCCAGCAGTGAAAAGAGGATCCTGGTCGTCCATTTTGCCTTGGGGAGCACGAAAATGCTGTGAATTGTTGATCTTGCTGTCGTCTTTTTGTTTGGGAGTGAATAGTGGGGCAGGGGAGGGTGGCACAAGCATGTGAGGTGATGGTGATGGGAGTTTAAGGGTGGTTTTAGGTTTAAGTGATGGTTAATAATGGATCTGGAGCAAATAAACAAAAAACCTTTGATTTGATAAGTGTTCATCCTGGGGATTATTAGGGTTTAAGGTGTTGGGTCCAATTATTAAGTTGATAAGTCAAAACACAACAAAATAAGAAGACAAGGGCTAAAAAGTACAAGTTGCAAAAGAACAAGCCGTTGGAGTCTTTTTATTACTTTAGCTTTCTTTGTAAGCTATGTTTTCTAGTATATAAAGAAAACATAGGACGTAGGTTTTAATCACTTATTCATTCACAATGTAAACCTAAAGTGTGTGTCGCACTAGACGTGGGATTCAATGTATACACGTCTAGTGGATGTTTGTTATTAATATAATGAACATCCCTAATTGTTTTAATTCGTGTTCTATTGTGCCTAAACACCTTGTCATGATCATTGTTCTTTTCCGCTATGTTATCATATGAACGATGATCAAACCTAGATATATGGTTCCTAACCATTGAGTCGAACGATTATAGGGATCAACAATTGGTATCAGAGCCTAAGGCTCTAGATATCTAGGTACGATGAGGTGTTCGTGTATGGTGAAGAGAAGAAAAATTCGTATTGAATTTTTCTGGACGTTTTTGTGTGCGCAGCAGTATTCAGAAGGTCATAACTTTTGATCTAACCGTTGGATCGTCACGAAATTTTAGATGTGTGTTCTACATACATAGATCTAAACATCCACCGGAGGGATTGTCGAGTTTTATCCCCAGGCAAAAGTTATTAAGCGTCGAAGTTGGCAGCAGAGGTGATTTTCAGATTTTTATATTCACATGAAATCATGATTTAGGGTTTTTGAAAACCCTAGATCATTGCATATAATGGAAGATCTGATGTTTTATGACGAATTGGTGGTGATAAAGTTTTAGGGTTTCATCCAAAACCCTAGATCTACGATTCGATTTTAGGGTTTTATATAAATCCTAGAATAAATCGTTGCTGTGTGATTGGAAGGACGTGACTGAGACCTACGGTAACAAAAAGGTCATATGATATTCGTTATAAACTTTAATCCTCTACATGCTAGCTTGTGGTTGTTCGCTGTGAAAAGATTGCATTCGCACAGATCTTCAAGTCTTATTGGTTTAAAACGTTGCATTCACACGGCAAATAGAAAAACCCTAATATTCATTATCTACTTTGAATTGTCTATTTGCTGGTGCATAATTACAGCCATGAGGATACAAGCTATCTCGATTTTGATTGGAGGAATAGAAGAGTGTTCACACGGTTGCTACATGCTTATTGGTTGAAACGAAACCCTAATATTCGTTATATTAATGTTTTAATCCCATGCATGCTAGTGCACGGTATTCCCATGAGCTCTCGATTCTTATTGGTTGAAGTTTACATGTTCACACGACTGTTCCTTGGTATCACACGAGTGTTTGATGTTTGTGTTCACACGGTATGTTAATTATGATTGGTCAAGAAATTGTCTATGTTCACACGGTTAACTAATTGTGAGAGGACGCATGAAATTGGATGCATGAAGATCTTGGACGTGATTATTTGCTTAAAGATGTTGACAAAGTTTTTAAGTAAACGCTGACAAGACTTCATAAGACGCTGACAAGGTTTAACATCAACGCTGATGTTTGAAATCTAAACGCTGACAGCGTATATTATTGACGCTGACAAGAGTTATGGTTGGCGCTGACGTGTGTAATTCAAGCGCTGACAGGAAGGGTTTCGACGCTGACAGAATAAGTCAACACTGTTAGGTTGACAGTGTTGTCCGATATAGATACTTCAACGCTGATAAGTATTGTCTGATATTGGACAATACATCTGACCAAGATATTGGACAGAAGAGATATTGGACAACACATGGATAGCTGCTGTTTGAGAAAAAAACTGGTACGTTTTTGAGCACACAAAAAGAAGGGAAAGACACACAAAAGGTACATGGAATCTCCGTTATAATTTAGAATATCATGATGATATTTATGGCTCGGATATTTTTAAATGGATTAATGATTTTAAAGCGAGTTAGCAATTATTTGTGGGATTTGATGGATATTTTAAACTATGTAATCGGGATAGCCTTGCAAAAGAGTTATCCATCAGTAGCTTTTACATATGGTATGACAATGTGATTCCATTAAAATCGTCATGAAGAAGTGTTAGCTTAAGGGGAAGAATTCTTATGGGAAATTTGGTGATTGAAGAAGATTTTCGCGAGTTTGTGTTCTATCATATCTTAAAGTCATGCACTTCCAGCCACTGACTTTAAAGGTAACTTGTTCGTGCTTACATAGTTGGTGACGAAGACTTGTCATAAACACTTGAAGGAGTTACATTATCGTGCTCAGTGTCTCACAAAGGATGAGAATATTGACAAGGGATCGAGGTCTACTTATATTTTTAGCATCTGGTATAAGTTCTTCATCACATGGATAAACAAGACATGGAACATAGGTTTGTGGTATTCTACTTCTGCATCAAGACTACTTTATTTATTTTTCTTCAGAATCATTACATAGAGCTACTTTTGGAGAATCTTCAAGATTGCATACTTTCACATATTCCCTATTGATGTGTCAAAAAGGGGAAGAATATGTGCTATACTTAAGGGGAAGCTTCTTGGAGATCATGTACTAAATACAAAGGATTCATGCTTAAGAAGAGTGTTTTGACATCATCAACTAGGGGAAGATTGTTGGGTCCAATTATTAAGTTGATAAGTCAAAACACAACAAAATAAGAAGACAAGGGCTAAAAAGTACAAGTTGCAAAAGAACAAGCCGTTGGAGTCTTTTTATTACTTTAGCTTTCTTTGTAAGCTATGTTTTCTAGTATATAAAGAAAACATAGGACGTAGGTTTTAATCACTTATTCATTCACAATGTAAACCTAAAGTGTGTGTCGCACTAGACGTGGGATTCAATGTATACACGTCTAGTGGATGTTTGTTATTAATATAATGAACATCCCTAATTGTTTTAATTCGTGTTCTATTGTGCCTAAACACCTTGTCATGATCATTGTTCTTTTCCGCTATGTTATCATATGAACGATGATCAAACCTAGATATATGGTTCCTAACCATTGAGTCGAACGATTATAGGGATCAACATAAGGGTGGATTAGGGTGAGTTTAATCCGGTTTGGGGTTAATGGATTTTAAATTAAGTGTTTGGGTGGGAAAACTAAACTGATTAATTAAATCAGTTTGAGTGAGTGGAGAGGTGACGTGGTGAGGAGGGACGGTTTGATTGGGTGTGGGGTGGAAGTGGGTGATGTGGCGTGCTATGAGTGGAGGGTTTAGGTTTGGTTGTCTGGCAGGTTTGACCCCTCATGTTTCATTCTTTGTTCATGTTGTTTTAAATGGCTATCAACGCCTAAATAACAAGTAACAACTTTAGGGCAGTTGTCATTTTTGGCACAAATACTTCCAAACTTGAAACAAGGACTTAAAATGCAATTTCTTCATATTTGAAGGACTGATTTTGGCATTTTCTTCATTCTTCAAGGTTTGAATTGATTGTTGACTTCTTGGAGGACCATTATTGACAATTTAGTTTTGTTGAGGGACTAAATTTGCCAATTCGTCAAAGATAAGGGTCCTTTTTGTAATTTTGACAAACTTTAGGGACCAAACTTGTAATTATGAAGATACAAGAGTATAAAGTGTCAATTCTTCAAAGTTAGAGGACCAATCTTCATAATTCTTCAAATCTTCAAGGACTTTCTTTGGAAAATTCTTCATTAGGGCTTGGTTCATCGTGCGGCTTCGTTTCCCGTGTTCGTTTTTGATTGATTCTAGTGATCTTTTGTAATTTTCTCAATATCCGTACCTAAAATACACAAGCAACAAACACAAGCATATATTTGGGTATTTTGTTGATATTTAATGCATTTTAAGCCCAATTTGGATGATGAGACTATGTATAAAAGCAGTCTCATCAGTCGGTGATCCCGACAAGTTTTTAATCCCATGTGCTATACAAGACATGGAAGAATGCTACGCCTTGGCCGATCTTGGTGCTAGTATTAATTTGATGCCTCTTGAGATTTTTAAGTCGCTCAATCTTCCCAATATCACTCCTTCAAGAATGTCAATCGAGATGGCCGATCATTCTACGATTCTAGCTTGTGGAGTAGCCGAGGACGTCTTCGTGAAAGATGGAAAGTTCTACTATCCCGTAGACTCTATTGTTGTTTACATTCCCATCGTTCCTAAAGTTCCTCTAATTTTAGGTCGATCATTTTTGGATACCTCGAGAGCACTTATCGATGTGCATGCAAGGAAAATCACTCTTCGTTTCAATGAGGAAGAACTCGTCATTAATGCAACTCAAAACTCCACACTTTCTCATGTGTATTCTATCACGTCTTTGAACAATGTTAGTCCCATCAAAAACATTTGTAAAAAGATTTCAAAAAGAGTTTTAGAAGTTGATGATAAAAATGAAGTTCCGTCCCCTACACCGGTGGAGGTTAAGAGTGTTAAGCCTACGATTCCAATCACGAATGATTCTTCAGATGATGAATGTGTTGATCCCGATGGGGGAGTTTTCTTTATCAACAAACGTTTTGAGAACTTACCACCACCTTTACCAAAACGGTTTTCAAATGTGAGAATTTTTAGTGTGACTAACATTGCTTTAGAAACACCAAATATTTTTGACATAATTAAGTCGGGTTTTCACAAGGAGAGTTTAAAAGATGAAAAAGGAAAAGATTTTAAATTGGATTTAAAATTTTTTTCTACAACTCTAACTCCGTCATCACCACGTGTATTGAGTACTAAAAGCTCGTCTTCTCCTTTTGACGATGCTTTGTGTGGACTTAGTGTGGGGGAAGCCCCTTATATTCCCTACCCTTTCTCCACCGAGGACGAGATATTTGATCCTGGAATTGCTTATAAAGGGAAATCTCGGTCTTCCACCGATGTAATAAATGGAAAATCTTTTCATTTGATTGGTGCGAGTCTACCTCGAGTAGCTCAATGTTTTTATGACTTACCCATTGTCCCACCTTTCTATTTCTTCTCATCTATTTTCTTGAAACCCTTTGGGTTTGTGTTGACACATGATGAAGTGGCGTTGATTTGTTTTTCCGATGAAAACGAAAACGCCATCTTCGATTCCGGTATTTTGCACCATCAAAGGACTTAGTCCTTTATACCGGTTGTTTTTGGGCCTTGTTTATCATGTAAGCCCCACCAAAAATTGACCACACCATGATAGTCCCTAATTGATCACATTTATGGGGATTCGAGTCGAGCTTTTGACTCGGTTATCAAAAACAAGGTACCTCGTGGGGGAGACCCATGCTTATCCATGTACATATTATTGCTTTCTAATTAGTTTAATGTGAGGGGATTTGCGCCCTTCCAACCTTTGTTCCGTGGTTGTTTGTGAATTGTGGTTATTAGATCATGATCTTCACGATTGGAGCCTCTCGTGTTCGTTTATGGGAGCACTCGATCGTTTGCTTTGAAGACTTTCTCAATATCCAAATGATATATCCTTTGATGTTATAACCTTAGGTTTTTATCACACTTCATAAACGGCTATTAATTTATCGGTTACACCCTTTCCATGCTAGATTAGGCATTCGACTACGTCTCTAGTATGGGGGTGTTTGCACCCCTATACTCGAAACATTTAGGACAATGTTTAACTTTAGTATGGGGGGTGAATAGATACTTGCCTTTCCAAACCTTCACGCTTTCCAAAGTTTATCTTTTTGTTAACGTTTTGTTGCAAAATAAGGCTAAAAATGGCCAAATTTTAAATTTTTTCTCATGTTTTATAAGTGTTTGAAGACACGAATGTAGGTTTTCCGATGGTGAGAATAAGAGTAATTTTTGACTCGACCGTGTGTGTTGAGCACTTAGCTTTGATCCCTTAACTACACATTAGCACTTAGCTTTGATCCCTTAACTACACATTAGGCTAAGTCTCTTAAATGAGGACGAGAAATGATAGAGTTAATTATAAGTTACTATGCTAAACGTAGAGTACTCGTATTCTTTCAAAAACTCATGTGTTCTCGTTGTTTGCTTATTCTCCCTTCGCATGTAAATATTTTTTGCTTAATAAATATTGACTTAGCGGTTTAGTTAGGATTGTTGGGTTTCTAGTCTTTTCTAGTAGCTTCCGTGTAATTAAATTGGGAAGACATTAAGGTATCGCCAGCGTCACAATTTTGAAGTATTGGCACCCCAATAATCGAAAGCTTCACCCAATAATAAGATTTCAAGTGCTCACCTAAATCAAGCAAACAATTTGAAGCCCCACAAGGCCGAAAAATCTATGAAAAATTGAAAGTGAATCATGCCTTAATCTTCAAAGCTTTAAAGATCCAAAATTCGCCTTAGCGTAAGGATATACGTCTTTGGCTAATAAAACCACCGATGAGGCGGATAATAAAAGGCAAGGCAAGACCGAAGTCATAATAAAAGCTTCATGGCGAAGTTGAATAAAAGATGGAGGTAAACCAAAGATAATAAGGCCCTTCCGTTAGGGGGCGTATAAAAGTCTTGGTAATAAGTCTCATGTTCAAAACCGTTATAAAACCGTGTTTATCGATTCTTCTTGTCAACTTAATTTTTTGACATCGTTGTCTATTAGGATGGGTTATTGATTTGATGGTCTTGGTTACACCGTTAGGACTCTATTTTTAGACCTAAATCTCTATTATCGCATAAGTCAACAGTGTATCCTCGTGAAACATTCAAGACAAAATAAAACATAAGAGATACAACTTAGGAATAATGGGAGGATAAGTACGTGATTAGGGCATATGAGTAGTGTTAGCATTACTAACTTATAATGACAATGATCTCGTTGCACGCTTGGCATGGAATTGGGGTGAAAATCGAGGACGATGAAATTATTTCTAACGAAGCATTCACGTGTTATTATTCTATGAACCTAAACGTCCAATTTTGCGATGAAAATCATACATTATGTCTAAAACGCAAGTAGTAGTAATAGTAGTAGTATAGTTAGTTTATCATTCAATAAAGTGAATAAAAATGAATTTTGGAGATGCTACGATACTTTATTCTAGCATTGCGTGAGGGCACGGCAATGGTTTAGTATGTTGATCCCAAACTTAGATCGATTAGCTTTGTGTATACGAGATTAGATCAAGTAATACACGTAGAGAAACCTTTGTATATGCTTATGAATCTAAGTGTTATGCGGAATTTAACACTTAAACAAGAACACACAATGATATGAACAAACTTTCACTTTGATTATCAATATCAAACTTGCTTACAATGAAAGTTGTTTACGAATGAAAACTTATATAAAACTTATTTAACCTAAAGGCCTTCTTTTATAGACATAAGAAGCCTTGTACAATAATCTACATATCAACTATTCTAGGTAAAGATAAATATAGAAAATACATTGTTGTTCTTATCTTTACTAGAAGTAATCTAGAATATAATACACGCGTAGAATATATCTTCCATCAGTGCTTGTCTTCAATGTGTCAACGCTTGACTTTATCTTGTCAACGCTTGAGCTGTCAGCGCTTGTTTTGTTCTTGTCAACGCTTGTTTTGTTCTTGTCAGCGCTCAAGTGATCTGGCCTTAATTTATTCCCAACAATCCTCCCCTAAACTTGATATCCACTCTTATGATCAAGTTTCTGAATAAGCATTAAGGACTAGGAGGAATCTTACAAACCTTCTCATATAGATAGTGAATAATTCTAATCAAATCTTTTGCCACGTCACTTGAATAATCTATTTCCAGCTGAGTGTCCTTCATCTTCTCCAAAATAGATTTGGATATGAAATACTGACCATCCACAAGTAGATACTCAGCAAACTTTGTAGAACTCAAATGGTAGACACCATCAGCTGAATATAACCTCCATTGAATACCACTGAGGTCATCTTC
The DNA here is from genome assembly GCA_025667525.1 of Glebionis coronaria. NCBI lineage: Eukaryota > Viridiplantae > Streptophyta > Magnoliopsida > Asterales > Asteraceae > Glebionis > Glebionis coronaria. Next base: position 645,613,981 of record CM046877.1, read on the forward strand.
AAGATCCTTCCAAATTGCAGGATCCTCATCTTTTGGTCCACACATTCTTTTGAATGTGGTCCAAATTTTTATTCCATTAGCTGAAGTTGGTGCTTCAGCCTCATACTTGGTCTCCAGCAACCTCCAAAGGTCCACCAAGTCTTCTCTATCACAACTTGCAAACAAAGATATGAGAGTGGTAAAAGTGTGTACCTCCTTGCCAAATCTGCCAATCTTCCAGAACCCACATTCATCTTCTTCATAGCTCACAATTGGATTCCTGGAATCTAATGGTAACACTTGCACCATATTTGAAGCTTCTAAAGGTGAGAGCTTGAGGCTCTTTCTGATGACAACTTCACTTGGATATAGTGGATCCATATCTTTGGGAAACTCAAATGAAATTCCCTTCTTCACTGGCCTGGGAACAATCATAGCTTTCTTGAGTTCCATTTCTTCTGCAAGTTCTTCCTTTCTTTCATCTGAAAGAAGTCTGAGAGTGTTTGCTTCCTACACTCTCACCCAAATGGGATAAGCCCTACTTTCCAACTCATTAAATGTCAAAGCCCTCAACTTCTGATAAGTCCATCCAACTCCATGAAATCTGAGCAACATAAAGTATAGCTCCCTTCTATCCTTTTTCAACTCTGAGAGAATATTACTTGCCTTGTGTTTCAAAATTACCTGGCAATCTTTCTGAACTCTAAGAAGAATCTCCAAACCCCATATTTGATCTGAAATGGTCAAGTCTGGATTCTCCATGCATCTGTCTTCCCAAGCATGATACATTTGAACCACCTCTGGCATGTCAAAGTCAACCTGCACCTTCAATTCTCTCAACTTTTCCCTAGCAAACTCATCACCATACTCAAGCCTTTCTGGTTCTATAATCATCACACTTGAGTCTGAGCTAGCTCCATCACTTCCTTCTTCTGAAGTCACAACAAATGGTGACTCCTTTTTATCTTGTTCCATGATTTGTGCAGCTAATCTTCTATCAAATTCAACCATTATACCCTTACCCTTATCTGATGGTGCAATGGTTGGTAAGGTAGATGGTGATACCTGAGTAGAAACCTCCTTGATGATAGATGATGACTGGGATACATCACCTTCATATACAGGTCTGTCAACGCCCAACTTTGTCCTATCAACGCCTAAAATATTTCTATCAGCGTCCAAATTTTCCTTGTCAACGCCCAAATATCCTCCCTCAGCGCCTTTTGTAACCTCTCTCAACATAGCTGTAAATGATAAATTTAAGTTTGTAGGAGAGACTAAGGACGTATCAAAACCTGTTTGTTTCTTCAAAGTTGTAAAGGCCTCAGCAACATCCATTGATTGACCATCATGACTGCCCATATCACTCAGATTTATTGGATCTTCCTCCCCTTTGGAAGATTCCTCCCCTTTGGAAGATTCCTCCATACCCCTCCTAGCACGATCACTTTCCAACACAACAATCCTCTCCCTCAATTTCTTGAGTTCAAGGCCTTGTGAGCTGACAACTAGTACTAAGTCTGCATTTTGCTTTTGCAAGCTTATGCAGACTGCCGTCAATTCCATAAGAGTCATTGGTTCCAGTCTGCCCTCCTCTAAAATGGGGATTTGACCTCCCAAGTCAGATTCATTGGGCATGTATGAGGACTTAATGATGGTGGGACTTCCTTGGCCAGCATCTAAGCCAGAACGAATAGTCACAGCCTCATCCAGGTCACCAGCCACACTTGTGGTGGTGGTTCTCTCTGCTACATGGCTAGGACCACCAGAGGAGAACACTCCAGTAGTCCTTTGGCGTTTCATCAACCTATATTCAGGGGGTATGGAAGATGGTGTGGAAGAATGGGTGGATGTGGGTTGGTTAAGGGGTGTTTGGGTTTGTGAAGGTTGTGTGTTAGCGTTGGAAATAGGCACATCAACGCCAACATTGAGTGTGTCAGCGTTGAAGGATTATGAGTCAAGTTGCATATGGTCAGGTGAAGGTAAAGGTTCAGGAATTGGTTCAAGTTGTGGTTGAGGGTCAATTTGTGGTTGGGGGTCCGGTTGGGGTTGTGCTGCTGCAATAACAGCAAGCATAGCTTGGGTTAAGGGTAGGTCACGATGGGGTGGTGAATTCATCTTCATAAAAATAGATTTCTTTTGCTCAGGGATCTTATAAAAATCATTATGATCCCTTGAGAAGTAACCTTGAACATCAAAAACCATTTGCAGAAAACGGGGATAAGCTAAAGTCATTTTGTTCCCCTTGTTTTTACACATGCCCTCAAAAATCATTTTTGAATAATTAAATTTTTGCCCTGTTGCAATGCACACAATAGCACTGGCAATGGATCTATTGATCTCATTGTGTGCAGTACATTTGGGACTCAAACATTGAAGGAGGACATGTATGAGGTACTTCCAGGCTGGGGGAAATTCCTGCTTATGATACTTGTTTAGAGTACCTTCATCAGGAAAAGGATATCCCAAAGCCCTAAGCCCTTGTTCTATTTCATTTATGGGAAGGGTGGCTATACCATCAGCATCATCAAGATGCAAGGCTTGGCGTACCAAAGGCTCAGTAACCACCCAAGGTCTCCCATGAACAATAGAAGTCAATGTGGTCACTCTATTAACTGTTGAGGAACTGACAGTGTTCCAAAACTGCTTAATATGTGTGACTGGAAGGAGTGGTGCATGAGAAAGAGCATACCTTAAAGGGGATGCGTTCACATATGTCACCATTTGTGTGTATTGGGGAAATAGAGTATCATCAGCTTCAAGATATGCAATCATGTTGTGTTGAGATCTGAACCCCAATTCCAATTCTGATGGTCTAAACTTTGGTGCCATTGATGAAAGCTGTTAATTTTAAGTGAAGAAGATGAAGTTGATAAGAGAAAATTGTTAGTTGATAAGAATTATAGATACCCTGTTTAAAAATAGGAGCCAAATTTATAGGAGAAGTAGATGCATGTGATAGGCCCAAAAATAGGCAAGTATTTTCAAAAATCATTCATGAAAATATTGAAAAAGTTATAAGTTATCTCATGCATTAAATGAAAAGAAACAACTCCCAAAATTACGGCCTAAAAATATGTCAAAAAGTAACAACTGGGTAGGTCCCATTGAGTGTCAACGGTAAAAAATAACCTATCAACACCCAACGGCTATAATCTTGTCAACGTTTGCCTATAGCCATGTCAGCGTCCAATTTAGTCACAACAACGCTTGGAAAATTCTTGTCAGCGTCCAAAAATTAAAATATTTTTTTAAAAATGAAAAATGACCTTAACAAGTAATTTATCCCAGAAAAGATAACCAAAAGCTGATAATTATTATAGGGCGGCAAGCACTGTCCAGTTATGCACACTTGCTTAAGCAAGATAGACATAACAGTCCTCTAGTGTCCCTTGCTAACCAAAACTCTTAACAACCAAGTCACCTTACAAAATTCCTTGTTACTCCCAGGTAAATCCCATAACAAAATTATTCCCAAGTCTCCCAACAGACCACAACCAATTCTAGGCCAAAAATGTCTTGGCAGCATGCATAGTATATCAACTTTGCATGCTACAGTGCCTCATGATTTAGTAAAACTAACTCATACTCACCTGTGGACACAATCTAGAATATTGATAAGAGTATCATATGGATACCCAAACATCCTAAAGGTTCCTAAAACCTCCCCTTAAACTATGATACAAAAGTTTGCTAAAATCATGCATGAACATAAAAATTTATGTCAAGATAGGAATGAAACATTCCAACCATCATCCATAAAGAAAAACTTGTCCAAATGCTTCTCCATTGATCCATAAGCAACTCTGTATCCAATGGTATACTACTAACACCATCTGCACATTTAGATTGAAAACCACAAAACTAACATTGTTGCTGACAATGCCCCGATAACACATGACAGCGTTGAGGGAAGCTTTTGTCAGCGTTAGGCAATTATAGTGCTGACAACGTTGCAAAAACACTTATCATCGTTCAAGCAACCTTTGTCAGTGTTAGAAAAATATAGTGGAAAATCTAAATCATCAAGAAGACCAATAATAATGCATCATCCTGTACATACTTTTACAAAAAGACTCCAAAACACATATTATGTGAGATTAACCATTCCAATACTTGTTACCAAGTATTGAAATCTCCCAGCATCAAAAGGTTTAGTTAGTAAATCTGACACATTTTCCTCAGTGTCAACCCTATCTGGTTGTATTAAACCTTTCTCAAAGCAATCTCTTATAAAATGGTGTCTAATTTCTATGTGTTTAGTTTTAGAATGATGTACAGGATTCTTAATGATGCATAAAGTACTATTATTGTCAACAAATATCTTAGTATGCATGAAATTATACCCATAGTCCAACAGCTGGTTCTGAATCCACAACACTTGGCCACAACAAGCAGCTGCAGCCACATACTCAGCTTCAGTTGTAGAATTAGCCACCAATGTTTGTTTCTTGCATTTCCAAGATATCAACCTGCTCCCAAGAAACTGACATCCACCAGTTGTGGATTTCCTATCAAATTTATCACCTCCATAATCACTATCTGAATATGCAATCAGCTCCAATGGTGAATCCTTTGGGTACCACAAACCAAGACCAGGATAGCATCTTAGGTACCTAAAGATACTCTTCACAGCATAAAGGTGACATTCTTTGGGATTCACTTGATGGCGTACACAAGCACACACAGCAAACATGATGTCAGGTCTGGAGGCAGTAAGATACATCAAGGATCCAATCATGGGTCTATAGTGCCTCACATCAACATCTTTCCCATCTCCAATCTTTCCCCAAGGGTGTTCTCTATCCATAGGAGTAGTAGCCCTCTTTTCATGTGGAGAAAAGCCAAACTTCTTCAAGATCTCAGCAACATATTTATCCTGGAGATGAAGATACCATCTTCTTTCTTCTGAACTTGTAAACCAAGAAAGAAGTTCATCTCCCCCATAGCACTCATCTTGAATTTGTCTGTCATAAGCTTGGAGAAATCCTCACTCATCTTTGGATCAGTAGACCCAAAAATGATATCATCAACATAGACCTGGACAAGCAATACATCCTTGCCTTTCTTCTTTTAAACAGTGTCTGATCTATGGTGCCCCTCTTGAATCCATTGTCCACCAAATAAGTAGACAAAGTACCATACCATGCTCTAGGGGCTTGATGAAGGCCATACATAGCCTTTTTGACTCTATACACTTTATCTGGATTCTCTAGATCCTCAAAACCAGGAGGCTGCATCACATATACTTCCTCAACAATAGTTCCATAGAGGAAGGCACTCTTAACATCCATTTGATAGACTATGAAGCCCATGCAGGATGCATAGGCTAGAAAAATCCTAATAGCTTCAATTCTTGCAACTGGTGCAAAGACCTCCTCATAGTCTATCCCCTCCTCTAGTGTATATCCTTGAGCCACTAACCTTGCCTTGTTTCTGACCATAATACCTCTTTCATCTCTTTTGTTCCTGAGAACCCATCTTGTCCCAATAGGTCTGACATATCTAGGACAATCAACCAGCTCCCAAACATCCTGAATTGCAAATTGGTGAAGCTCATCCTGCATTGCTTCCACCCAACTTGGTTCTTTGAGAGCATCAAATATTTTCTTGGGTTCTTCTTGTGACAGAAAACATGCAAACAAACATGCTTGCACAAGAGGGGTATCAACCTTCTTGTGTATACTGGCAATTAACCCTCCAAGACCTTGATGAGATCTTCTAGTCTGAACTGGAGTCATAATATCACCAATGATCTGGGAAGGGGGTGATTCTTCATTGTGGAAGTGAGAACTCCTCCTTCAAAAAGTCTGGTGTCCTCAACCTCATGCTCCAAGTTGCTAATATCTTCTTCATCAGACTCTCTTGCATCAACATGAGGATGAACCTCTTCATATAAATTGGAAGGTTCACCTTTTTCAAAATTGGAAGAGAAAAGATGGGCAGAATTGTTGTCAACGCCTGAACCTTGTTTGTCAGCGCTTGGGCTAACAATGCTTGAAGTGTGGTTGTCAACTTCTGAACCATCAACGTCTGAATTGGTCTTGTCAGTGCTAGATTTGCCTTTTTCAGCGCCTGAAGGATCATGCATGTTTGTATCTGGTGGTACTTGGAAACCACCATTATCCTGTCCAACAGCAGAAGCAATAGCAAAAGCATCTGTCCAAATGGGAATTGTGACATATTCTAATATAGGAGATGCCTTTTCTGCTTGTGATCCAACCTTCTTATGAACCTGTGTACCTGAAACATCAACAACTTGTTCCTCCGTAACATTTGAAGTTACCTTCACAATGTCTGGATTAGTGACAGGCATATAATTTAAAGTTCTAGATAAAGGTTCCAAGTCAAACAACCAATTAGGACCACTTTCAGGATCACTAGGTTTATTCTCTAAAAACCTAACATGTACTCTTTCAACTATACGTTTGTCATCTTTAAGATAAACCCTATAACCCTTGCTCTAGACTGAATACCCCATGAAGTAACCCTCATCACCTTTTGCACTAAATTTCCCTAAGGCATCACTAGTATCCAAGACTACTACATGACAACCAAAAGGCCTGAGAAAACCAATATTAGGTTTTCTACCCCAAAGTAACTCATAAGGTGTTATGTTCTGAATTTTGTTAACCAATGCTCTATTTTGCACATAGCAAGCTGTATTAACAGCCTCAGCCCAAAAGGCTATAGGAAAGTGAGCATCAGCCAACATTGTTCTGGCTGCTTCAATTAGGGTTCTATTTTTCCTTTCAGCAACCCCATTTTGTTGTGGGGTTCTAGCAATACTAAATTGCCTTGTAATTCCTTTCCTGGCACATAAATCATCTAGCTTCTTATTTCTAAATTCTCCACCATTATCACTCCTAAGGATTTTAACCTAATTGCCAGACCTCTTCTCATTCTGAGTGATAAAATCAATAAGAACATCAGCTGTGTCACTCTTCATAGCTAGAAAGAATGTCCAAGTAAACCTAGAAAAGTCATATGTGATAACAAAGCAGTATGACTTACCATTCAAACTTTCTATATTGGTTGGACCAAAGAGGTCCATGTAAAGCATATGAAGAGGTCTAGAACTAGTATGCACCTGTTTGGACTTGAATGAGACCTTGTGCTTCTTGCCTTTAAGACATGCAACACAAGAGTGGTTATTGTGGAAGGCCTTCTCAGGAAAACCATCAACTAAACCAAGCCTCACAAGTCTATTTATATTTTTAAAATTTATGTGCCCTAGTCTCATGTGCCACAAATTACTCGAATCTACTGAGGCCTTAGCATAAAAACAAGACATATTATTATTCATTTTAATCCCATTCAAATTCACATTATATATGTCCTTATGCCTAGGTGTTCTATACTCAATATATTTCTCATCAGGGATATTAAAATCCTTGCTTAACACCAAACACTCAGTATCAGTAAAAAGAACTTTATTTTTGTTATCACAAACTTGTGATACACTAAACAGATTGTAATCAAGTTCTTTTACCAGGAAGACGTTCTCAAAACGCAGATTCTTGGTAAGAAGGGTTCCTTTGCCTGTAATAGTACCATATCCGCCTCCAAAGTAAACCTTATCACCATCTTTAATAGGAGAGAAGTTCGTCAGATAGTCTTCCTTCCCTGTCATGTGCCTTGAGCATCCACTATCCCAATATCCATAATCATTGACCTGTCTTTGAATGCCCTGTACATAAAGAAAACAAATTAGTTTTCTTTGGGAACCCAAGTCTTAAAAGACTTGGATTCATCTGGTTGTTCAATAAGAACAGACTTAGTTCTCACAACAACCCCATTCTCATCCTTCTTAGGATGAAATACCCAGTTAACCCCAATAGGTTTTGTAATGACCTTTGAAATGTAATTAAATCTGTTGCAGGTCATTGAAATCCCATTATCATTAGGGTTTTGATCTTTCTTGGGTCTCCATGTTAAGCTTGAAGAAGCTTTACACCCCTTACCTTGTGGTTGCAAATATTTAGGTCTGGTCACGTTTCTATCAGCGTTAGAATTTGTCCTGTCAACGATGAAATTACCCTTGTCAGCGTTGAACCTAGGGTTTGCTACAGAAACCCATTGCCTATTTGACCAGGTGTTTGTCTTTTGAAATGGTCTTTGTCCATGAGTGTTAGACCTTCTAGTAAAGAATGGGGCAGGTCTAATCACTTGTGGACTTTGCTGCACACAAGGTTTGGGTCTGACAACGTTTGACTTCCTAACAATGTTGACTTTGTTCCTGTCAGCGCTGAAATTGTTCCTGTCAGCGCTGGCTTTGGGAGCGTGGACACACTTGTATGCCAAGTGTGAAAAGCTACCACAAGTGTAACATGCTTTTCTAGACACAACCTTAGGTCTAGAAGAGAAGAAGCCTGTTCCATGATTGCTAATTTGGCTCTTGGGAGACCTAGTATTCCTATACATCTCTGCATATTTAATGGTAGGTCTTCTAACAGTGTTTAAGCCTAGGTCAACAACTTTACCAGTGATTGGGTTAGTAACCTTAATGGGTGGTGACTCATTAGGACTTTCACATAGCAAGCCACCCTTGACAAATAAAGTAGGGTTAGCCTTCTTCCACTCATTCAGGTCAGTCAATTTTTGTTGATACTCTTCAACTGGAGTGACAACTCTTGGTGGAGGAATGAATTCCTCCTCTTGGAGCTCTGGCAAACCAGTCCAAGATAAGTCCCTTTGTTGGACACCATAGAAGTCACCAGCTGGTGGTGGAACCAAAGAGTAATCATTCATCCCAATTCCAGTCATGTCCTTAGGATCCCTTTGTTTAGCCACACAGTCTCCTAGGGTTTGGGTGGCTCTATTAAATCTTTGAATTTTGAGGCCAACATTATCTTTATTCTTAATGGCCTCATCTAACTTAGCCTGTAATTCACCATTAACCCTTTCCATGATGTTTCTAATATCCATACTACCCTCTAACTCATGTTTTAAGTTATTGATTTTATCTTTTAAGTCAAATTCCATTTTCTTCTATTCAGAAACGGTTTTCTCAGTTTCAGTAAGAGTTAGTCGGTAATTAGACAATTTACATCTTTCAGTACTCATATCATCTTTTAGTTTTAACACCTCTTTGTTAAGTCTTTCAGTATTTAACCTACAACCTTTGCTACAAAAAGCGTCATCATATACCTCATTATCAGATGAAGATGAGGAGTGTGCCATGAGAGAATATTCAACATGCTCTTCTTCTTCAATATCAGCAACCAAGGCTTTATCCTCTTCAACATTCTTAGCCAGATAGCTCCAATCCCATCCCATACCATCAATTCCTTGAACTGCAACCATGGCTTTGTAATCCTGAGCTTTAACAACCTAACTTGAGGGTTTACCAGCATCAGATCTTCTAGGAGATCTGCATTCCCTCATGAAGTGCCCCATACGATGGCAGTTGTAGCATTCAAGTTTGGATTTGTCAAATCCATCTGTGTCTTTAGCATTGAAGGTCATTTTCTTCTTAAACCTTCTATTCCACCTGTTTGCTCTTATACTAGCAAGAGCCATATTCCACTTGATGTCCATCTCTTCCAAGTGCTCATCACTTATCTGCTCAAGGTCCTCATATGTAATCACTGAACCATTGGGCAAAGAAGCAATGTAAGCAAAAACAGTATCCAAATCTAAACCAGCAGGTTTAACTCTTGGGGAGTCATTCTTGTATGTGTCAGCGTCTGAAAAGGAGACGTTGACAGGACTTGTTTCAGCGCTGACATATGATGATCCAGTAACTGGATTCATGTAAGAGTCTTTCTGATTGAATTGACCTTCACTATGAGAGAAGAAGGCCATGTTGCTGTTGGTAGATTTGCTTCCCTGTTCTAAAAGAGTTTCATCTTCCAACAGCCTTAGTTTGTTGTAGATGTCATCAAACGAGGAGCTCTTGTAAGTATTGTTGGCAAGAATAGATCTTGCCTCAATCTTCCATGCCTCACCAAGACTTTTAAGAAAGGTAGCGTTGATGTCAACATCACCAAGTTGTGTCCCATGAAGGACAACTTGCTTGTAATGTCAAGCAATCTGCTTCTCACACTTACTCAGTTTCTCATTGGGTTGAGCTTTGAAGACAACATAATCATGCAGAAGTTGCTTTTTCTTTTCCTCCTTAGTGTCTGCATTGCCACCATATGCAACTTCAAGAGCTTCCCAAAGATCCTTAGCAGATTCATAGCCTCTATATTTATGATGGTTTTCTTGTCCCAAAGAGACTTTCAGAATATTTAGGGCTTTCATGTCAACCCTTTTCTTTGCTATGTCATCAGCAGCCACAGCTCTACCATCTCCAGGTTTTTCTCTCTTATCCTCTTCAGAACATCCAGCAACAGCTGATCTTTGAGCAATGACATCAAGAATCTTTTGAGCCTTATTGAATGTGTTTCCATATTCAATAATCTTCCAGAGTGTGTAGTCATAGATCCCCAGGTATTGTTCAAAGTTGAACTTCCATAAGTCAAAGTTGGTTGCATCAAGCATGGGAATCTTGATGTTTGGTAAGGCTGAGGAAGAGGAGGTTATTGCTTCAGACATGATGTTGTTAGGGTTTCTGAGAAAATTAGGGTTTTGATGATTTTTAGGGTTCTGGTGTTCTTTAAGATCAAAAGTTCCTCAACAAGCTCTGATACCACTTGTTGATCCCAAACTTAGATCGATTAGCTTTGTGTATATGAGATTAGATCAAGTAATACACGTAGAGAAACCTTTGTATATGCTTATGAATCTAAGTGTTATGTGGAATTTAACACTTAAACAAGAACACACAATGATATGAACAAACTTTCACTTTGATTATCAATATCAAACTTGCTTACAATGAAAGTTGTTTACGAATGAAAACTTATATAAAACTTATTTAACCTAAAGGCCTTCTTTTATAGATATAAGAAGCCTTGTACAATAATCTACGTATCAACTATTCTAGGTAAAGATAAATATAGAAAATACATTGTTGTTCTTATCTTTACTAGAAGTAATCTAGAATATAATACACACGTAGAATATATCTTCCATCAGTGCTTGTCTTCAATGTGTCAACGCTTGACTTTATCTTGTCAACGCTTGAGCTGTCAGCGCTTGTTTTGTTCTTGTCAACGCTTGTTTTGTTCTTGTCAGCGCTCAAGTGATCTGGCCTTAATTTATTCCCAACATAGTATGGGGGAGTGATGAGACTGCTTTTATACATAGTCTCATCGTCCAAAATGGGCTTAAAATGCATAAAATATCATTAAAACTACTAAATATATGCTCGTGTTTGTTGCTTGTATATTTTAGGTACGGATATTGAGGAAATGACAAAAAGATCACAAGAATCAATCAAAAACGAACACGGGAAACGAAGTCGCACAATGAACCAGACCCGAATCAAGAATTTCCCAAATGACCTTGAAGAATTGAAGATTGGCAACATTGGTCCCTCATTTTTGAAGACTTGGCAATTTTAACCCTTGCAATACTCTCTATTTGCATTTAGGTCCCTAAATTATCAAGATGTTACATGAACAGCCATTGAAGATTGAAGAAATTGCATTAGAAGTCCTTGTTAAAAGTTTGAAAACACCTTGTGCCATAAATGACAACTTGGCAAACTTATTTACAAAGGAATTGATTGTTTGGCTAAATTATTACAAATTGACAACATAGTATGGGGGAGTGATGAGACTGCTTTTATACATAGTCTCATCGTCCAAAATGGGCTTAAAATGCATAAAATATCATTAAAACTACTAAATATATGCTCGTGTTTGTTGCTTGTATATTTTAGGTACGGATATTGAGGAAATGACAAAAAGATCACAAGAATCAATCAAAAACGAACACGGGAAACGAAGTCGCACAATGAACCAGACCCGAATCAAGAATTTCCCAAATGACCTTGAAGAATTGAAGATTGGCAACATTGGTCCCTCATTTTTGAAGACTTGGCAATTTTAACCCTTGCAATACTCTCTATTTGCATTTAGGTCCCTAAATTATCAAGATGTTACATGAACAGCCATTGAAGATTGAAGAAATTGCATTAGAAGTCCTTGTTAAAAGTTTGAAAACACCTTGTGCCATAAATGACAACTTGGCAAACTTATTTACAAAGGAATTGATTGTTTGGCTAAATTATTACAAATTGACAAAGACAATGAACGTTAAGGACTATTTCTGGCCAGACAAGAAACATTTAACCACCACTCCTGGCACACCACCTCACCCTCACCTTCCACCTCACCCTCCACGTCTGAATCCCACCCAACCAAAACCAATTAGTTTAATAACTAATTTTTCCCACCAAAACACCTTTTTAAACCCATTAATCCCCAAATCGGATTAAACCCCACACTAATCCCCCATAAACCCTAAATTGATTCCAGTATCAATTAGATTAAAAACAAAGGGGTTATGGCTTATAATTTCTAGAACCATAATTTACCCCACTCCCAACAAAACCCCACACCCAGAAACAACACCACATGACTATGGGTCCCCATTCGACCATCCCCTGCCCCGTCCCTTTCTTCACAAAACCCCAAAGGAGACAGCATCAAGGGTCCTCATCCAAACTTGTTCCCAAAGGCTTATTAAACGTCCACGATCATCCAACAACATCTGGCCATCACATGTTGCTCATTTGACCAAGAATTCAGTCAAGACTCAAGGGCATTTTCGGATTTTTATGTATTAGGGTTTAGGGCTTTGATTTTCCTTGTATTATTTTATTAGCATTCTAGATGGTTCTGAGTAGTGCTATATAATGAGACGTATGTGTCTCATTTAGCTTTTGTTCCAGATTTTTTCCAAGCACTTGTAATCCCTTTTTTAAATATTTATAAAGTTGGTATTTTTGGTTAAATTTTAATTCCTTTTATTATTTTTAAAAGTTGGTGTATGCTTGAGATAAATCTGAGTTCCATATTTGTTCATTAGTTCAAGGATTTTCAAAAATCATTCTTGTTTTCAAGTTTCTGAAAAAGAGGGTATTTTGATATATCTTGTTCCAAAATTGGTTTTCCAGGTTTGTAAGTGTTTTGAAAGGAAAAGATTTGAGAGAAGTTTGTGAAAAAAGAAAGGTTTAGAAATTTTAAAAAATCAGATATTGTGTTCATTTTTTGATCTTAGCAGAATCCATTGGAAGCTTGTTTGTCCAAGGATCAGCACAAGCCCGGGCTTGTAGGAGGTGGCATAGCAGCCATTGTGGGACCTGGATGTGGGTCCCACAAGGTAACTTCCTTGTTTCTTTGTTCCAGTTTTGAAATTTTGTGGTTTATGTGAAATTGGTGAAAAGTGCATGAAAGTTGTTTATGTGTGTTAAGCGGTTTGATTTGAGTGTTATAGGATTATTATGCATGTTAAAAACAGTTTGAATCAATTTGGTTTGGATTGGATGTGATTTGGTTTGAAAAACTTCAATTTCAGAAACTCAAGGGGTGTTTGGATTTGAGTTTTAGCCAGGAACTTTTGATAGCTTTTGGTTTAAAAATCATCTAGACAATCTAGGGTTGTATGAGTTATGTGTTAGTAGTAATAGGTTTTCAGTTTGGATAGTATCTAAGTGAGATTGCATGCTAAAAATTGGTTATTATAGCATAAAATCAGTAAGTGCCTTTTACTGCCTGTTTTGTGAAATTTGTGCCAACCAATCTTGATCATTGCTAGAATATAGGTTGTTTTAGGATTATTGATAGTTTTTATGAGATTTGGTGAATTTATTTGCAAGATTTGAGGCCTTGAAATTCGTTTTTGTGCAAGTAAATAAGGGTCTACTGTTCATCAGAAACCTAGGTCCTTAATCAGTAACTTTTGGTGTCATTTGGGTGAGATTTTGTGAAGTCACTTGCTAGTTTTTGTGTTGTTATTGACTCCCTATACTCAACTGAGTATAGGGGTGCCCATTTGTCCATAGAAAACCAAGCATACAAGCTTTCCTAAGCTCAAAGGTCAACTGACCATTTATTTACACTAGCAGTGGGAAAAAAGTTACCCCTGCTAGTGTATTGGTTAGTACTGCTTGTTGGGAATAAATCTATGCTTACTTGTTACCCCTGCTAGTTGATTATCAGTACCCCTGCTAGAGTAAGTTCCCCCTGCTAAATAACAAAGGCAGGGGGATTGGTTCCCGTGCTGAAGTCAAAGGCCCTGCTGTCAGTGATAAACATGGAATAGATTTTTACGCGTTTCAGTTATTATTCCTTAATACTTTCCAAGTTTGTTAGTAGTGATCTTGTACGTGAGTCCTTGTGGCTATAAAAGTACTCACTAGGTTAGCATGCAAAGTGTGTCTTTCTCATTTGTCTTTCATTGTCATACTTTAAGGTTTTGTAAACCCTAATACCATTTTAGGGTATTCGTATATCATTGATATATTAAAGTTCAACGTTCCAATCATATTGTTCTTGTGCTAAACATTATATTCCGCATCTTGTTTAGTTACTTTGCTTTGCAAAGTTTCTCTAGTGTTAGATTGAATTCTTTCTCTCTATCACAACCCTTAAACAAGCTATTAAGGTTTAAGATCTGAATTTGGGATCAACAAGTGGTATCAGAGCTTGTTGAGAAACTTTGTCTAAATCAAGAACAAAACCCTCATAGCAAACATGTCTTCAGACTCGTCCTCAAACAGCAACAACCACAATAACCTCAAGTTACCTATGTTGGATCCTGAAAACTTTGAATTATGGGAATTCAGAATCCAACAATACCTGAAAATGGAACACTATGTTCTCTGGGAGATCATAGAGTTTGGTGATCAATTCAACAAAATGTTAGCAGATGAAGAGGGAAAGGAAGAAGAAAAAGGTGAAAGTTCCAAAGGTAAGGACAAGAAGAAATCAGCTGCTCTGTGTGATATTGAAATACTGGCTAGAAGGCATGATGTCAGGGCTCACAGCTCATTGCTGTTGGCTCTACCTGATAGACATCAACTCAGATTCAGAAAATACAAAACAGCTAAGGAACTATGGGAAGCTATAGACACAACCTTTGGAGGAAATGAAGCCACAAATAAGAAGAAGAAGAATCAAATGCTGGATGATTTTGTTTCTTTCAAAGCAATTGGTGATGAATCAATTGGAGCTATTTACAACAGGCTTCAAGATATGGTGGCCCAGTTGGAATTCTTTGATATCGAGGTGTCAAAAGAGAAGGTGAATACCAGGTTTCTTAACAGCCTCCAGAAAGAATGGTTTGTCTATAAGGCAATTTGGCAGAATAAGGATGACTTGGACAACAAGAACACTGATGACATATACAACAACTTAAAAGTTTTTGAGCCTGTTGTCAATGAGATGAAGTCAAAAGGAACGATTCCCACCAACTCAAGTGGATCCACTGATTCCCCTGCTAACATGGCATTCATATCACAAAGCAGTGGAATCTCCAAGAACAGTGGAATTGAAGTAGCCCTTGCTACTTATTCCCCTGCTACCAGGTCTGGACCATCCTATGATGAAGAAAGACCAGCTACATTCAGCCTTGATACTGCTTGTACTTTTATAGCATCTCAAGGGCCACAAGGATCTACTGTGTTACATGAAGATCTAAGTCAAATAAGTAAGCAAGGGCTAGAAGAGATGGATATCAAGTGGAATATGGCTCTGCTCAGCATGAGAGCCAATAGGTTCTACAAGAAGTATGTGAAGAAGATCAATCAATCCCTCTGATGTGGCTGGGTTTGATAAAACAAAAGTTTAATGCTACAACTGTGGCAAGAATGGTCATTTTGCCAGGGAATGCAGAGGACCTAAGACAAGAGATGATGATTCTGGTGCTAATGCCATGGTAGCCATGCAGGGGATAGATGGAGCAAGTGGATGGGACTGGAGTGCTATGATAGAGAATGTGGAAAGAAATCAAGCTTTGATTGCTGAGGAAAAAGAAGAAGACTTTGCACTTATGGCCATGTCAAGTTCCAGCTCTGACAATGAGGTATATGCTGATTCATATTGTACTAAAGCTTGTAGGAAAAATACCGAGTCTTTGAATGATCAAATCAGAAAGGTAAAAGCTGACTATATCAATTGTGATAATGATCTTGATAATTATAGACGTGCTTTAGAACAGTTAGAGTCCACCATAAGAGAGTTTAAGCAAAGAGAAAGTGATTATAGGGATCACATTGTGATTCTAGAAAGAGATGCCAAGGAGAATAAACAATCTATAAAGGAATTGACTGCTGAACTTGAAATTTTTAAAACTAACAAAAAAGATAGATGAGGAAACTATTGAAAAATTTGGAAAAGCTTCAAAAGATTTAACCAAAGCAGTTGAAATTGGTCAATCTCCTAGGGACAAAACAGGGTTTGGGATTAAAAATGAGCATGCCACCATACCACCACCCCCTGCCAACATCCATGCACCTTTTCCTAGAAAAGACATGTCCTGGACTGGTCTCCCTTGTTTTCAAAAACAGGATGACATTGAGTTTGACTTGAGTGCTTATATACCTAATAATCTTGATACTGAAGAGTCTCTAGTAAAAACTAGTGTTATTAGGGATTTTGAAAAGGAACAGGTTGCTTTAAAACAATGGAAAATTGATAACCCTGTTCTATTTTCAAGAGAAGGAATTTTTGGTAGTGATTCTAGTTCTAAGAGTAGCTCTCCCAAATCTAATACCAAATCACAGTCCCCTGAGTCCACCATTAAATATGCTGGTATGTACAGGAATGTCAGAGGTAATCAAAGAAATTGGAATGACCAAAAGTCTCATCAATTAGGAGAAGACTTTGTGATTAACACCAAGCCCTGCTTCACATGTGGCAGCTTTGAGCACACTTATCAAGAGTGTAAGGCACCAATGGATATGGTTGCTGCAAATCCCTTAAAGGATATGCAACCTAAAACCATTCTTCTAAATGCAGGGGCAAAATCCTTTTCCCCTGCCAAGTATGTTGCCCCTGCCTTGAGAAACAGGGTGACTGATAAATATGTTGTTCCTGCACTTAGAAAGGAGAATGATGTTCACACAAAGCCAAGCACTTCTGTGACCATCCCAACACCTTATAATGCATATAGATCTGGCTCTAGACCTTACCAACACATGAATAGAGGCCAAAACAAAAGATGGGTTCCCTCTGCTGAGCATAGGGATTCCCCTGCTAAAACTAGGGTATCCCCTGCTAACAAAGTTTTGCCTTCTAGGAGCATTGGAAGATGGGGAAAATCTGTGAAATCCTCAGCTCGTTGGGTTTGGGTACCCAAAAGGGGTACTCAATCTAATGGTGTATCTCTAGTTTTTGATAAGCTATCCTACATTGATACACGAGGTAGATCCAAGTCTGTAATGGCTTGGGTCCCCAAGAAAAACTAATTTGTTTTTCTTTTTGCAGGTGAAAAAGAAGACAAGGGATGATAGAGCATATTGGGATAGTGGATGCTCAAGAAGTATGACTAGAAAAAAATCTTACCTGTCTAACTTTGTGCCCCTGCATGACAATGATGGTGTTTCTTTTGGAGATGGGCATGGAACTATAACAGGAAAATGAACTATTGTCACCATTGGGATGACCTTTGACAATGTCTACTTGGTGAAAGAACTAAAGTACAATCTCTTCAGTGTGTCACAGATGACTGATAACAAGAATTTTGTCTTGTTTACTGACACTGAATGCTTGGTGTTAGGAAAGGAGTTTGTCTTACCACCAGACACTCCTATTTTACTCAGAACACCAAGACAGAAGAATATGTACACAATTGACCTCAAGGACATATCTCTCCAAGACAATTAAACATGTTTCATTGCCAAAGCCTCAGTAGATGAGTGTAAGAAATGGCATAGAAGACTTGGTCATCTTAATTTCAAGAACATGAACAAACTAGTAAAGTATAATCTGGTTCATGGTCTTCCTTCCAAGTGTTTTGTCAATGAACATACTTGTGCTGCCTGTGTGAAAGGGAAGCAACACAGAGCATTTGCAAATAAAAAACAAGTATGTCCACCACCAAGCCATTGGAACTACTGCACATGGATCTCTATGGTCCTACTTCTGTGGCAAGCATAATGAAGAAATGGTACTGCCTAGTGATTACTGATGATTTTTCAAGGTTCACATGGACATTCTTTCTATTTCAGAAGAGTGACATAGCTGATGTACTCATTGGGTTCATCAATCAGATTGAACTATCAAAAAGCATGAAGGTAGTCACCATGAGATCAGACAATGGTTGTGAGTTCAGAAATCAGAAACTGGACTCTTTCTGCATAAACAAAGGAATCAAGAGAGAATTCAGCATTGCAAGAACACCTCAACAGAATGGAGTGGCAGAAAGAAGGAATAGGACACTCATTGAAGCTGCAAGAACTATGCTGTCTGATTCCAAACTTCCAGTTATCTTTTAGGCTGAAGTTGTATCCACTGCTTGTTATGTACAAAACAGGGCCTTGGTGGTTAAGGCACACAACAAGACCCCTTATCAGCTGTTCAATGGAAGACCTCCTTTAATTGACTTCTTCAGACCTTTTGGATGTCATGTGATCATTTTGAACACTATTGACAATCTGGGTAAGTTTAGTGAAAAGGGTGATGACGGATACTTTGTGGGTTATTCATTAAACAGCAAGGGATATAGGGTCTTCAACAAGAAGACAAGCAAAATCACAGAAAATCTTCATGTGAACTTTCTTGAAGACAAACCTGAAGATGTTCAAACAGGTCCTGACTGGTTCTTTGATATAGAAGTACTTTCAAAGTCTATGAATTATGTACCTGTTGCTTTGCAGAACACTAACATTTCAGGTACTCAAGAATCGACTGGTGCAGAGAAGTTACCCCTGAGGTACATGAATGTACCCTCACTATTTCCTATTGAAGCTGATGATCAAGAAAATAATACTTCTCTAGGAAAAGAACAACCAATCTCATCCCCTGCTATGTCATCTCCTGAAAGCAGCGGAATGGCTGAAGGTAGTGGAATCCAGGATTCCCCTGCTAGACCAATTGATTCCCCTTCCACAAAGGATCCTGTTGCTAATGATGCAGAAAGAGAATCCCCACTCATTTCATCGTCTACACCCATAGCTGATGGTCCTATTATATCCAGCAGTGGAAGCAGAATAATCAAGAGTGGAGGCCCAAGTTACTCAGAGCTTCATTCAGCTCACCAACACCTATCTCTAGGTCAAGCTGTATCATTTGGAAGTTCCTTTGATGACTTCTTTCCTAATCAAAATAGCCCCATCAATTATGATTTGGAAGAAGATGAAACAGAAGTAATCATGCAGCCTACCTACAGAATCAATAAGGATCACCCTATCTCTCAAATCATTGGTAACCCTGAAGCCCCTAGACATACAAGGTATACAGAAAAGGAGCACAGCTTCATTGCTAACATCACCATGAAGTTCAATCATGACAACATGCAATGTTGTTTGTTTACTGCATTTTTGTCACAAGAGGAGCCAAAGAAGATTTTTCAGGCTTTAAATGACCCAAGCTGGGTTGAAGCCATGCAAGAGGAGCTCTTACAGTTTGACATACAAGAGGTTTGGATTCTGGTAGATTGTCCCAAATTGGCAAGGCCTATTGGGACAAAGTGGTTACTCAGGAACAAAAAGGATGAAAGGGGAATAGTTGTCAGGAACAAAACAAGACTAGTGGCACAAGGGTATACCCAGGAAGAAGGAATTGATTATGAAGAGGTATTTGCTCCAGTAGCCAGGATTGAAGCCATTAGATTATTCCTGGCTTATGCTTCATTCATGGACTTCACTGTTTTTCAAATGGATGTGAAAAGTGCCTTCCTATATGGAACCATTGATGAATAAGTCTATGTTATGCAACCTCCTGGGTTTGAAGACCCAGAACATCCAGACAAAGTATACAAGGTGAAAAAGGCTATATATGGACTTCACCAAGCTCCTAGAGCCTGGTATGGTACTCTCTCTAAATATCTCTTAGACAATGGATTCAGCAGAGGGAAGATTGATCAGACCCTATTTACCAAGAAACAAAAGGGTGACCTTTTGCTAGTACAAGTCTATGTTGATGACATCATTTTTGGATCCACTAACTCTATGCTTAGCAAAGAGTTTGCCAAACTGATGCATGATAAATTCCAAATGAGTGCCATGGGAGAACTAAACTTCTTTTTGGGGTTACAAGTTCAGCAACGGAAAGATGGGATATTTATCTCACAAGACAAATATGTGGTTGAGATTATGAAGAAGTTTGGCATGTCTGATGGAAAGAAGGTGTCCACTCCAATGGACAAGGATCATCCATGGGGTAAAGATGGTCCTGGAAAGCTTATAGATGTCAGGAACTACAGATCTATGATTGGGTCTCTTATGTATCTCACAGCTTCAAGACCTGACATCATGTTTGCAGTGTGCTTATGTGCTAGATACCAGGTGTCACCAACAGAGTGTCACTTATTTGCTGTAAAAAGAATTTTTAGGTATCTAAAGTGTCATCCTACCTTAGGACTTTGGTATCCAAAGGAGTCACCATTTGAGTTGATAGTCTATTCAGATAGTGATTATGCTGGTGACAACAATGATAGGAAGTCTACAACAGGGGGATGCCAATTTTTGGGAAGCAGACTTATATCTTGGCAATGTAAGAAGCAGACTATTATGGCCACATCCACAACTGAAGCTGAGTATGTAGCAGCTGTTGCATGCTGTGGTCAAGTACTTTGGGTGCAAAATCAACTGCTTGATTATGGGTATAACTTTCTTAAAACCAAGATATTCATTGACAACAACAGCACAATTTGCATTATTAAAAACCCTGTTTTTCATAGCAAAACTAAACACATTGAAATTAGACATCACTTTATCAGAGATTGTTTTGAGAAAGGACTGATTGTCCATGAGGAAATTGATACAGAACTTAATGATTCTGATCTTTTAACAAAAGCTTTTGAAGTAGGGAGGTTCCAGTACTAGGTTGCAGGTATTGGAATGGTTACTCCCTAAAAATCGATGTCTATTATGTCATGAATATTCAGGGTGCTTTACTGCTGTTGTTGTATAACTGTTAGTCCATTTTTCCATCACTTTTTATTCCACTGCTTTTTAAAGATTCCCCTGCTGGGGGTTCATTCCCCTGCTAAGAGAATTTTTCTCTTTAAGCTGGATTAGACTAACAATGCAGAGTTTCATGTGGTGCATACTATTCTCATTGGTGAATCAGGTATATACTCTATGTTTCAGGGGAGGTTAGGTCACACCTTTAGGACTCAGGGTATCCTTTGGATACTCATATATGATCTTAGATCATATCCACTGGTGAGTGAGGGTTCCGGGTAATGAGGACTTGCTGCAAAGCTTGTCAGAACTCTGAAACCTTGAGGCACTGTAATGGGTGCTTACATTTCTCTATTAAAACAGCTTGCTGTTCAAATACAGATGTGTGGCACACATTTCCAAGACTGACTGACCATAGGTAAGGGAAAAGGTAGGGATGGTGACTAGGGTATGCATGTTTTCTTTGGGTTAACCTGGTGCAGGGTGACTTATGTGTTGACTTTTTGTATTGGGACCTTTGCTGAATAGAGGACTCTTGAGTTTCTATGTATCTATCTTGTGTATACAAGTGTGTGCATTAGAGCAGAGTTAGTTAGCATTGGTCTCTCCATGACTAGTCCGATACCCCTAGGAATGTTTCCCCTGCTTTCATCTTTTGCTTCCCCTGCTTACATAACATTCCCTTGTTTGACCGTTGACCGACAATACCGTTACCCTGTTCATAGCTGTTGGGCCTGCTAGCTTAAATTTTTGTTAGGGAATATTTTATTGTTTTTAAAAGATATTTAAGGCGCTTTCTTCGCTGATTGGTAATCTTTTCTTTATTATTTCAAATAAATTACTTTTTTATCAAGAATTATCTTTGATATTTTTGCAATTTGAAAATTTTGGTCCAATCACAGCTCTTCAATTCGCCTATAAAAACCTAATTCCCTTCACCAGCAGGTCCATCTCTCTCTCTCGACTTAATCCCACCTACCTCTCACCTTTATAAACCTTCAAACTATTTTCAAGCTTTATCATGACTCTCAAAATTGCTGCTAATCATAACCAAATCACTTTGTTACATGATGAACCATCAGAGTTTGCTGATGCTGTGGCCTTTCTAAAGTCCTCATACTTTAGAGTGGCCCTTCTCATCAATCCTCGAATCTATACCTCACACATTCAGCAGTTCTGGTCTAAATCCATGACCAAAACAGTGAATGGAGAGGTTACAATTCAAAGCACTGTTGATGGTCATCCCAAGGTGATTACACTTGCCTCCATCAGGGAGAATCTTCTTCTTGATGATGAGGATGGGATAACCAACTTTTCTGAGGCTGAAATCTTTGCAAGTCTTGTTAAATTGGGGTACAAACTTTCTAAAAACTTAAAATGTAAGTTTGCTAAAGGCCAGTTTGCCCCTCATTGGAAATATTTGATTCATACAATTTTGCAATGTTTGTCACCAAAAACCACTGCTTTTAATGAGTTTGGTAGTGAGATGGCTTCTGGCCTGATCTGCTTTGCAACAGGAAAGAAGTATTGTTTTTCTCAAATGATTTTTAAAGGAATGGTTAAAAACGTTTCAAGCAACTCAAAGTTTTGTATGTACCCAAGGTTTATAGAACTTCTGCTGAATATGAGTGATCATGGTCCAATTAAACACAAAAACTATTTTTCAGCAACCAAACACACCACCAAACTATTCACCACACTTGTTGCACCATCACCCCAGTTTTCTGGCAGGTCCATTCCACTCACTTCAATTATGATGAACCAAATCAGACGGGAAGAAGCCAAGAATCAAACAGCTACACACCAACCTTCGGATTCCCCTGCCAAGAACCTACACCCTGCTAGTCCTTTACACCCTGCTGATCCACAACATGAAAGGCGATCTAAATCCAGGTTTTCCAAGTCTCCCTTGCCTGGTGAATCTTCACAAGCAGCAGAGAGGAGAGTCTCTAAGGGTTTGGAGCAACCTGAGGGTTTGGCTGCCACTACTGTCTCATCCTCAAGGGGTGAGCAGGATAGTGACACCATCAGTAAGTCCTCTCCCTCACTCCATGATATCCAAAAAGGGGAGAAATCCCCTTCTAGGATTGAGAGCAACATGAAACCTTTGACTAATTTGGAATTGATGAAAATGTGTATGAGTCTAAAAAGGCAGAATGCACAACTGGTACAAGATGTCAAAAAGCAAGGCCTGGTTATTAATAACTTGGAAACCAAACTTGCTACTCTTGAGGGGAGGAGAAAGCCCAGACTGATTATATAAACAGATGAGGATGCTTCCAAAGGGGAGGAAGTTCCAAATACAGAAGAGTCTACTCAGTACTATTCATATCCTGGTGGTGTACATGGAAAGATAGCAAGTGTTGAGAAAGGGACGGAGAAAGGAAGTGCTGATAAGGGAAGTGACAAGGGGAGTGCAACCAAAGAAATTGCTCAAACATTGCTCACCATGGGCAATCCAGAAGAAGCCCATGCTTCAAAAGTTTCCCCTGCTGTTGCTGATCCCACTGCTGTAAGTAATTCCCCTGCAAAGAATATTACTCAAACTTTTGTCAGAAAGAACAGAAAGCAACCAACTCAGAAGGGGATTACAATCAAAGAACCTGCATCTAAAGTGAAACCAGCACCAACAGTGGATCCAAAAGACAAAGGCAAAGGAATCATGGTGGAACAGCCCAAGAGAAAATACAAGCATCTAACTCCTGAACAGCAAAGGGCTCAAGAAGCACATGATGCACAAGTAGCTCTCAGGCTACAACAAGAGGAGATGGATATGCAGGACCAAAGAATGCAAAAGATGAGGCCCAAAGATATGCTCAAGCAGGTTGAGATTATGCATAGAGAGCTAGATGACAGGGTACCTCATGTTGGATAGTTTCTTGATCAATGGGAGAAGGAGTTAATAAATGCTCCTTTGGAAGACAGGTATGAGTTGACTTGCCTTGTTTACAAATATCAAACTGAGTATCTGGAAAGAAGGGCAAATCAAATTCAGAGAGAGAAGTATTTGACTTCAGAGAAAGGGCAACTTGAACACTACAAGGTTTTGCTTAAGAGACATAGGAAGTGGAAGGATGGTGACTTCAGAGATATGAGTTTTGAAGCCATAAAAAGAGCAGCCAGACCAGTTCTAAGATTGTATGATGTGGAGGATTGGATGACTATCAACACTCCTGAGGAAGCTGAGTATCTTAGTAAAAAAAGTGAAATGCTGTAGAAAGCTAGGGAATCTAAGAAAAGAAAAGCTGGAGGAACAACTTTGGAAACTACACAAGCAGGTGCATCATCCCAAGCAGGTGCATCATCACAAGCAGGGTCATTACATCAAGCAGGTGGAAGTTTTCCAGAAATTGAGAAGTCTATACTTAATGTACAAAGAGCATCCAAAAGAATTAAAAGAATGGAGAAAGTTGGCACAGTTACTAAGGAGTCTCAACGGCCTTCAAATGATGAAAGATAAACAGCTGATTCTGCAGGAAAATGATGATATCTCACCTAGTGAACTTGGAAAGAAGTTTGCTATCATAGAATATGTTGTTTATGAACACAAAGGGAGGACTTGGTGGAAGCTTACAAGAGCTGACAATACAGCACAGACATTTCTAAGTCTAGATGTCATGTTTCAAATTTTGGATAGTGAAGACTTAGAAGATCTGTGGAAAATATTGAAGAAAACGTTTGCTGCAAAACCTCCTACCATGGATGGTGTGGAGAAGGATTGGGTAATCTGGGAGTGCATGCATAGGATGTATGAGCATGAGTTATTTGATCCTATATTTGATGCAGTGAATAAAGGAGATTTGTTGTATTGGAAGCTGTTTACCAATTCTGGGGTCTATGAGGTAGTGATGGAAGGAGTGAGTGTGTACTTGATCAATCATAGCTATTATCCCTTCTCTCAGGAGACCTTGAAGAAACTAGCACAGGCTAACTTAATTGTAGATGTTAAAACGCCTGTTGCTTATGATCTGGTAAGAATGGTTCATAGTCAGATTTGGCCAGAAAGTTTGTAAGCATCCTCATCAACTAGTATTTATTCAGAAACTTGTCTTTAGGGGAAAGCATAAGTTTAGGGGAGGATTGTTGGGAATAAATCTATGCTTACTTGTTACCCCTGCTAGTTGATTATCAGTACCCCTGCTAGAGTAAGTTCCCCCTGCTAAATAACAAAGGCAGGGGGATTGGTTCCCCTGCTGAAGTCAAAGGCCCTACTGTCAGTGATAAACATGGAATAGATTTTTACGCGTTTCAGTTATTATTCCTTAATACTTTCCAAGTTTGTTAGTAGTGATCTTGTACGTGAGTCCTTGTGGCTATAAAAGGACTCACTAGGTTAGCATGCAAAGTGTGTCTTTCTCATTTGTCTTTCATTGTCATACTTTAAGGTTTTGTAAACCCTAATACCATTTTAGGGTATTCGTATATCTTTGATATATTAAAGTTCAACGTTCCAATCATATTGTTCTTGTGCTAAACATTATATTCCGCATCTTGTTTAGTTACTTTGCTTTGCAAAGTTTCTCTAGTGTTAGATTGAATTCTTTCTCTCTATCACAACCCTTAAACAAGCTATTAAGGTTTAAGATCTGACTTTGGGATCAACACTGCTTGACTAGCAGACAAAACCATGCAAGGTGTCACTATCAGATTTTTGATTTTTTGTCTTTAGTGTGTCAAATTTAGAGTTAGGACTTGAAACCAGTTTCTAAATTTTTTTTATTTTATTTTTGATTTTTTTGTTTAGTTAGAATTTTTATTACTGTTCATTTGCTATTTTTTACATTTAATAGCTAATTTAAATACTTTTTAATTTCTGATTTTTGTCATTTAGTGTAGAAAATTAATATTTTTAAATTTCAATAATTTTGTTAGACTTAGAAAAATATTTTAAGATTTTTAGTTCAAAAAGTTTTTACTGTTCACTTTTTATTTAATTTTTAGAATTAATTTAGTTTAATTAGGGTTTTATTTATTATCAGTTTTGTCTTCTAGTGAAAAATTTTATATTTTTCAAACTTTTTCATTTTTCTACTGTTCATTAGAGTAATTTAGGATTTTTAAAAGTGTCAAATTAATTTTGGCATTATTTTATTATTTTTATGATTATTTTGGTTTAAAAATAGTTTTTAGTGATTTAAAAATAGAAAAATAGTTTTTTAAAATTTGGAAAAAATACTTTTTAGTCTTTAGATAATATAAGTAAGTTATTTGTTTAATAAAATTTAATTTTGGACATTTTGATTAATTATATTTAATTTTAGGGCTTTAATTAGCATTTAAAATTTAATATTTAATTAATAAAAGGTTTTAAAATATTTTTATTGGAATTTTATTCTTATTTATATTATTTTAGACTTAGTTTAGCTTTTAATTATTTTTTAGGTTAAAATTTTTAATTTGTAGCTTTTTACGGTTTTATGTGAACGCCTTTTCCGTCTTAGCTCGATCCGTTTTCGTAACCGTCATTCTTTTCTTACCCCATTTCTATTTTCTTTCTTCCCAAGCAATAAAATCACAATCAAAAATAAATTCATTACACAACGCACTAGCCTCCTCGAGAACGAACTCACTTTAGGGTCATTAGTGCTCGGTTTTCCTAAACCGACACTTAACGCTTACCACTATTTTGTTGCTCTTTTCCTAAAGGGTAGCAAAAACATTACATCAATA
The DNA here is from genome assembly GCA_025667525.1 of Glebionis coronaria. Lineage (NCBI taxonomy): Eukaryota > Viridiplantae > Streptophyta > Magnoliopsida > Asterales > Asteraceae > Glebionis > Glebionis coronaria. The sequence continues at coordinate 645,640,595 of CM046877.1, forward strand.
ACACACACCTAGGAATTACGTTTGTTTAGTTTTTGTCGTGTTTTGCCAGGTTTAAAAGTCGGTCAGCTAGTATTTGAAGTAGTTGTGAATGCACCGGACATACAACATCTCGGCGGCACACCATAATATAACGGTCGAGATATGAGTTTGCTCTAACAACACGTCGCGTTATTTGATCAAAACAAAGATGATATTATTTATCCTTGGAAAGCCTAAGAAGGTGAATAATATATAACACTCTACAACAAGTATTTGACATTTCATGTAAGAAACTCATGCTTAAGTATCATATGACTTTGAAATATTCGATTCAACATTTTATTCCATTTGAATGGAGAGCTATTTATGAAATCTATTATTTAGTTAAACCTCCTTACCGGTATGATTGGAGTTTAGTTTGTTGATCTTTGCTTTTGGCTTCACATTAAACTCGATTTTCTTTCTTTATTTGTGTATGTATTTGTAAAGTTACTTACAATCTATTGTGCTTCGACTTCACATAATAAACATACATATATACAACCTACATATACAAAAACATACAAATAGGAGTTACTTTTACTAATTCCATATGGTAAAGAAATAAATTCCCAAACATAATTGCTAACACATAAAAACAAATTTAGATTGAAATTATCAGAAAATATGGGCTGAAATAAAAAGGCCATAACATGTTCTACATGAATCCGTTTCAAGAACATGACTAAGCAAATGAAAGCCTGAAACAAGGAGTACATTTTATCTCGGAAAACCTTGGTCAAAAGAGACCTAACCGGTTGAAAACTGGTCAAAACTGGCCAAAACAACCAAAAATGCCGACACAGGCCAAAATCATCCAAACCTAAGCAAAAACCGGACTTTTGATTTCCAGTCCACATGGACCACCTAGAATCGGTGGAAAATAAATTTGCACGGATTCAAGATAGATAACACACACCTAGGAATTATGCTTGTTTAGTTTTTGTCGTGTTTTGCCAGGTTTAAAAGTCGGTCAGCTAGTATATGAAGTAGTTGTGAATGCACCGGACATACAACATCTCGGCGGCACACCATAATATAACGGTCGAGATATGAGTTTGCTCTAACAACACGTCGCGTTCTTTGATCAAAAGAAAGATGATATTATTTATCCTTGGAAAGCCTAAGAAGGTGAATAATATATAACACTATACAACAAGTATTTGACATTTCATGTAAGAAACTTATGCTTAAGTATCATATGACTTTGAAATATTCGATTCAACATTTTATTCCATTTCAATGGAGAGCTATTTATGAAATCTATTATTTAGTTAAACCTCCTTACCGGTATGATTGGAGTTTAGTTTGTTGATCTTTGCTTTTGGCTTCACATTAAACTCGCTTTTCTTTTTTTATTTGTGTATGTATTTGTAAAGTTACTTACAATCTATTGTGCTTCGACTTCACATAATAAACTACATATATACAACCTACATATACAAAAACATACAAATAGGATTTAATTTTACTAATTCCATATGGTAAAGAAATAAATTCCCAAACATAATTGCTAACACATAAAAACAAATTTAGATTGAAATTATCAGAAAATATGGGCTGAAATAATAAGGCCATAACATGTGCTACATGAATCCGTTTTAAGAACATGACTAAGCAAATGAAAGCCTGAAACAAGGAGTACATTTTATCTCGGAAAACCTTGGTCAAAAGAGACCTAACCGGTCGAAAACCTGTCAAAACTGGCCAAAACAACCAAAAATGCCGACACCGGCCAAAATCATCCAAACCTAAGCAAAAACCGGTCTTTTGATTTCCATTCCACATGGACCACCTAGTATCTGTGGAAAATCAATTTGCACGGATTCAAAATAGATAACACACACCTAGGAATTACGTTTGTTTAGTTTTTGTCGTGTTTTACCAGGTTTAAAAGTCGGTCAGCTAGTATTTGAAGTAGTTTTGAATGCACCGGACAAAGAACATCTCGGCGGCACACCATAATATAACGGTCGAGATATGAGTTTTCTCTAACAACAAGTCGCGTTCTTTGATCAAAACAACGATGATATTATTTATCCTTGAAAAGCCTAAGAAGGTGAATAATATACAACACTAAACAACAAGTATTTGACATTTCACTCTAAATGGTAATTTTTATAAAGAGAGAAAGGCAAGTAGCCAAAGTTGATACAAAATGCACAAAGAATAAATCAACAAGGACACATCCCTTGTTAACAAACTTTGGCAAGAACAAAAAACAAATGACATAAGGCATTGGACAAAACCCAAGCTCATATTACATACTAGAAATAGTCTAAGTAAACAAGTAAAAAACAAAAACTTGAAACCTAGACTACAACTAATACATCTTGCACTCCATGGACACCAAATCCAATTACTTAACCACAAGAAGGCCCACTTCTGAATCCATGAACCTAACTGAATCAACCCAAAGGGAAGCATCCAGCAGGCCGAATCCATCGCAATGGGACACTTCTCATGGCTAAGCAATACAAGGAACAGGCAATAGACAACCTGTTATAACCAACTAGAATGCAATATAACTTCAAAGGAAGTGCCAGTGTAGCAGCATGAACCATTTTACCTCCTTAAAAACCCTCCCAAGTGAAACCCAGTAGGAAACCAAGGGATGGAAAAAGAGTACAACAATGGTTCATGCCTTCCTTACCACCTGAAGCAAGCAGCAACAAACATGATAATAACCAAGTTGTTCCACACTCTAATCCATCATCTTGGAACCCTTCATTCCACCACAGGAAACAAGTAACCTGAAAAAAAAACAAAAGGGACCAAACAACACCCAAACAACCTGCATACCTCTCATCACCATGCAGTAAAACAAGAAACTAAGAGAACTACCTATCATCGATAAGCATATCAGTCACACCATCACCAACCTTCTTAGCTATAAGATCAGGTAGATACCATAACTTAGTAGCAATATGAACATCAGTGGACCAATTGAAATTAAGCCCAAGAAGTTTCAATCTTACAACTCTCGTAATGATACTTACCAAAGCCTCAGCAGGTCTAGAGGTCTTCGCAAAGATTCTGGAGTTCCTTTCTTGCTATATATAGTACACAGTAGCACCCCACAAAAGTCTTTGGACAACACTCCAAATAGACCTATTAACCTTTCTAATACAAACCCCAGAAACTACCTCAGCCCAAACATAAGAAAGGTTATCTAACTTAGCAAGGACTTTCATCCTATCCTAAACATATCGTGAGAAATTATAGTCGAAAAACAAGTGAGGATGAGTTTCTAAAACAGTATTACATAAAGGGCACATGACCATGTTAATATGAAACCATTTAGATAATCTATCTTGGGTCTTTAGCCTCCCTCGCACATCAAGCCATAAAATGAAAGAGTGACGAGGTATGCATTGAGGGAACCAAACATGTTCATACCATAAAACATGAGGATCATCCTATCTTAAAACCTTACCAACTTCTCTGACACTAAAATTAGTAGGGATCATTTGCTTATTAAACCAAATAGCCTTATCATTAGTTTCACTAAGAACAGGGACTTCAAAATTAAGCGAACTTCTATCTCTCTTGTTCCAATCATGTGGCCAAGACCAATCATTCCCAGTAACTCTATCCGCCACCTTATCTTTGACATTATAACCACTTGACCGTTTAAGGACATCCGAAATAATGTCACAGAGCAAACCCTTTTCATGCCATTTATCAATCCACAAGAAACAATCTTTCCCATCCCCAAGATTCACGCCAACGAAACTTTTGATTTTATCTCTTAGCATCAGAATATGTCTCCAAGACCATGAAGCATGACTCTTAATATGACAACTCCAAATGTGGTTACCCTTAAGTCTATAACTATTAACCCACTTTACCCATAATGACTCTTTGCTGCTAAAGACATTCCATAAATGCTTAATCATTAGACTATCATTCATACTTCTAGTAGTCTTAATGCCTAAACCACCTTGATTTTTGGGTCTACAAATGTCCTTCCATGCAACACTAGTAAAACCTTTTCTACCCTCATTAAAACCTCATAAAAAATTCTTCATGAGCTTATCAATACTAGTAAATATATGTTCAGGCAAGACAAACATAGAAGACCAATAAACACTCAACGAGGATAAAACAGATGAAATAAGCTGTAACTTACCAGCATAAGAAAGATATTTATTCTTCCAATCAAGAATCCTGCACTTAATCTTATCCATCAGAAAACTACAATCATCATTACGAAGCTTCTTAGTAACCATAGGGACTCCTAAATACTTGATAGGAAGATTCCCTTCAGCAAACGGAAGATCTAAGCAAATTCTAGACTTAATATCATTAGACACATTACAAAAATAAGCTGTGCTCTTCTCCATACTTGGGTATAATCTAGAGCACATACTGAACTCATCCAAACCTCTTCTAAGGATACTAGCCGATACTTCATCAGGATGACAAAGAAGCAGCAAGTCATCCACAAAACATAAGTGTGTCAAGTTAAGCTCCTTACAACTAAAATGAAATTTAAATCTCTTGTCCATTTTAATATGCCTCTTAATCATAAGGTTTAAAACCTCCATAACTAGGGTAAAAAGATAGGGTGATATAGGATCACCCTGTCTTAGACCTCTACCGCTCTTAAAAAAACCATGAACTTCTCCGTTAATGCATAAAGAGAAGGAAGCAGTCGTTAAACAAACCATAATCCAATTGATCATTGTGTTATGGAATCCAAACTTAGCTAAAATGGTTTTAAGGAAATCCCAATTGACTGTGTCATAAGCTTTCTTAATATCAACCTTAAAAGCACAATTCTTAGAACTAGTAGAATTATCATATCCCACCATTAGCTCTTGCATAATCAGAATATTATCACTTATGTGCCTACCCGGAACAAAAGCACATTGATTACTATCAACAAGACTATCAAGGCCCTCCTTAAGCCTATTAGTTAACACCTTACTAAGACATTTGTAAACTACATTACTACATGTTATAGGTCTAGAATCAGAAAATTTCCTAGACATTTTAAGCTTAGGTATAAGAGTAATGAAGTTAGTATTTAACTCACCTAAGAGTTTTCCTGAATCAAAAAACTCCTTCACAGCTTTACAAACATCCGGACCAACCACACTCCAAACTTTCTTAAAAAACATAGAAGTATAACCATCCGGGCCTGCGTCTTTATCATCCTTTATCCCAAACATAGCAATCTTCACTTCCTCATCTAACACAGGTCTGATCATATGCTCAGTAATCAAAGGATCAAGCTTCTTGTAAAATAACCCATCAGCATCTTCAATCTGGAAAATATCATCATGTTTTTGGAAAAACTTCTTGTAATGGTCTACAAAGCGATCATAAATATCACACCCATAATAGGTATTGTTAGCCTTAAAATGTGTGCGACTAACGGAATTACATTAGTTTCATAGCCGGGACTTGTAGGGACTAATATTGTCATATGTAAAGTCCAAGTCTCGGGCTATATAAACCCCTCCATACTTCCATGGAGGGGTGAGGCTTTTTATTTCTTGTCTTACCTTTCTCTCTCTAGAATAAAACACACTTTTATTCTCTCTTGTTTCTCTCTCAATTCACACGTTTCTTGGAAATGTTTGGAATTGTTGCTTCTTATTGCTGTTGTCTTATCCAATTTTGTCCGTCCCATCATCAAAACATCACCTAGATATCTGTTTCATTTCTTATTCCACTCTTACTGTTTCAAATAACTTTCACTTTTTGTTAACATTTTTAGTAGTTTTTTTTTAACTGCTTTTGAGCAATTTGTGCTCATCTATTTCTTTTGTCCCATAAAACATTGAACATATCCATTTTTTTGGGAAAAGGACATATATAACAAAAATGGACCAGATCCATTTTTTCAGCTGTAAAACCCTTTACGATGGAAGTATTCCGATGGCACATTATGCATATTCAGATGGGAATCTCAGCTACATTCCGATGGGGTTTGTTTTTGAAACATTCCGATGGGTCCGACTGTCCTTCATTGCGATGGGTGGTTTGACCTATCGTAATGGAAGATTAAGGCAACATGCTGATGAATTTTTTTTGAAACATTCCGATGGATGTGATAAACATTCCGATGGAAGGTGGTACCATTGCGATGGGATGCATCAAATTATTACGATGGTAATTCTTTACATTTCGACACTGATTTTCAGAAAACATTGCGATGGTACCTTAGACAGAAAACATTACGATGGGTTCATATCAAGTAATTATATAAAACAGACTCATTCCACATCTAACAAACATCAACAGTCTCAAATCCCATCTCATCTGACTCGAAAAAAAAAATAATAAAAAAAATAAATAAATAAAGATCTCAGTTCTGCTGTGCCAACCATGCCGTGATCTATTTAGATCTAGGAACACGAGAGCAAATCTCATCATAGATCGAATGTGAGGATTAACCTCCTTTTAATATTCGAAAATATAAGAATGAATTATAACAAACTTGTTATATTCGAATCTTTGTTTCGAGATAAATAATAAACGATGACATGCAATCAAAAAATCATAGCTAAACCTACCCGAGACCCTATGCACAGGTCTTATAGCCAACGTTTCTTTGAGTCGATTCTGATTATTCATATGGACGTGATTAGTGGTTGACTTGTTATCAAAAGGTGATGGGTTTTGGATTAATTTTGGCTTGTGATAAAAGGATATGGGTTTTTGTATGAGTTTTATTGATGAGATGAAGGATCTATAGATGTTAGACTGCGTTTGATTTATCCAAGAGGAAAGCTTGATGCACCGGATGTGCTTTGTGGATTGAAAGATGGATGATGGACCTGCTTAATCTTATTTTAGTTTGTCTGTTGGTTTAGGAGAGATGGGGACTAATGTTCTTTGATGGAAGCAGATCTACTGTTTGAGTGATATGTTTAAGATAGATAAGATGTGAAGATGGGGGCGGAGGTTTCTAAAGATGAGTTTAGTTTTAACAACTGACTTAATTATTAGGTGTATGTTAACTTCTATCAAAACTGATGGATCGGGTTATATGATATAAAGTAGCAGGCCGACTATTGCATTCCTTGATGGGCTTCGTTTCATATTGGTTGCTTAATGCAAAGGTTGTCTAGATATTATATTGATGGAGCCACTTGGTCAAATCCCGAAAGTCAGTTGATGGTTAATAATTCATGGTCGAAATTTATTTTGAAGACGGAAATGTATGATTGGTGTGTCGGATAGTTGGTATGCTTCGATCGAGGTCGATCCGCGAATCAGTTGGGCATGTGACTGATTTGGGCTTCAAAGTAAAGTTAACTAAACGGCGTTGAAGACTCCTCATTCTTTAGTCATCTTTGGATTTCTAGTTACCAACACTCAGCAACACACAAAACAAACACGACAAAAACAAACAAACACCAAAACGATCCTTTAAGATTCACTAAATTTGTCAAAACGGCTAGTATTCGGGCAAAGTAATGTCAAGTGATTACGAAGTGGATTTGGTATTTATTATTTGAAGGTGAAGTGGAATATCACGAAGGCGTCTACTCAATTCATCATCGAGCCTTTTCACCCCCTCTATCGATTGATGATTCGCTTCAGCATTTATGATTGAGACTTGATTTATCTAGTTTCCATTGTCAAGGGGTGGATGGTCGACGACATGGACAACTATCACTTAAGGAGTTACGTTGTAGTGCTCAGTGTCACACTCACCTGTAGTTGTGGATACTTCAAGAGGTGTTTTACATCTTATACTACTCTCTTCTTTTATGTATAAGGTACTAAGAGACGTTTCTCTGCACCGTTCGTCAATCAACAACAGTGCTAAGCGTAAGTAACAAATTTGGGAGATTGTACTTCAGTTTCAACTTTGGAATATCAGGTTTACTTCACCAGTGGTCACTACATATAGCCGAAAGAATACAAGGTCGGTAAGTTTAGCCAAAGAGTACAAGAGTAGAGATGTGATCAGCAAACAATTCTCACGAGCAACTTGAACTACAAAAGGTCAACAAAGATTTCTACTTCTGACACGAACATCTCGCGATTTTGACCGTACACGTCAGATGATGCTTCCGAGAGTTCGTAACCATCATGGGGGAAGAACGTGTACTTTTGGGTACTTAGTTCAACTTCCAGGGGGAAGTATTCTACAAGCGTGAGAAGATTTGTTGCTGATTTCTTACATGTTCCCCCAAACTCATAATCATGAAGACCAAAAATGTCAAGATAGTAGTTACTTTGTTTGGTTTGCTTCTTCTTCTACAAAATTCCGCTGTGCACTTTAAATGTCAAAGAAAGAAGATTGCTCAAGCTACAGGTTCTGCTCAAGACAGGGATATTGGTTTGGGGGGAAGCTGATTCAGAAGCTTCGTCAAAAAGAAGTCTATGAAGAAAGCTTTTCAAGACATGTGGTATGAATTGGGGGGAAGTTAATCCAGTTCATACATGATACAATGGTTCCTCAACAAGCAAAGACAAAGAGGATTCAAACTGGGGTAAAAGTTTTTCTAGAAGACTTGAAGACAACCGTGTCATCCTCAGCATTGGAAGCAAACTTAATACTGTCATATTTTTGTTGTATTTGCATTTGTTAGGAACATTGTAAGTAATTCCGTATGTCACCACATTGGGGGAAGATTGTTAGCCTTAAAATGTGTGCGACTAACGGAATTACATTAGTTTCATAGCCGGGACTTGTAGGGACTAATATTGTCATATGTAAAGTCCAAGTCCCGGGCTATATAAACCCCTCCATACTTCCATGGAGGGGTGAGGCTTTTTATTTCTTGTCTTACCTTTCTCTCTCTAGAATAAAACACACTTTTATTCTCTCTTGTTTCTCTCTCTACCATGGCTAAACAACACTTCTATCCTCCCCGACCTCCAGATCTTTTACCCGTGTTATTAGTGAATCCAAATTAACAGGTATGTCCTTCATCATCGCAAACAACTTCAATTCTGCTTCTACTCTTCTTGCCTTTGAGAAGCTTATGAAAATATGTCGTGTTGTTGTCTCATTCTCTAAGCCATTCTACTTTTGTCTTTGGTCTAAGAACACGTTCTTCATCAAGAACAGCATCATGATAGGCTTGTCCTTAAGTGTCTTCACTTTCTCAAACACATTACCGTTTTCTCTATTGAATCTTCTCATATATTTCTTTATATTCTTCAATATTTTAGCCAACACAAACATTGAAAAAACCAGTAACATCCACAAACCAATTATCCTTAACCCTAAAAACAAACCCCTCCTTTTCAGCCAAGAAATTCATAAATCTGAAAGATCTTGGCTTCAAACTAGTCACCTCAGGGAAACTAACTAACGCAGGACAATGGTCAGATGACAGATAAGGCAAAAAGTTAGCGAAGCTTCTACTAAACATTTGAATGAAATTTTCATTACACATAACCCTATCCAGTTTCTTAAGGATACCACTATTAGGATCATTTCGCTTCTCAATCCAAGTTTAGAACATACCACAGCTATATAAGTCCTCCACTTCAGGAACTTGAACACACTCTCGAAAGTCATCCATCCCACTAACTCTAGAAGTATAACCGCTTGAGCTCTCTTCAAAAGATAACATGACATTGAAATCCCCAAGTAACATCCTTGGGGAATCACCAATATCAGACTTATGCTCAATCAAATTTTTCCATAGAAGCCTTCGGCTCTTTTCAAATATCTCACCATAAACAAAAGAGACAAAAAAACTTCCTTTGGTCATTAATAAAAAACACCTCAAAATGTATCATTTGGTCTATATTGGATATTAACCTAGCATTAACAGCCAACGGATTCCAGCCCACAACAAGCCTACAACCCTTCCTGCTATCAACAGAGTTAGACACCCAAGACCAATCTCCAAACACATCATCACACACATCCTTAACCGCTTTCTTCCTCAACCTAGATTCAACAATACCAAACATACTAACATGATTATCTTTAATAAAATCCATAACTTCTTTCTGCATAAGGGTAGAATTCAACCCTTGTACATTCCAAACAGCTAACTTACCTATCATTGGAAACTAGAAGGATCCGCTGCTACACCCCCTTGCATTTCTGCCATGGACACATCATGTACATTACTAATCTCATTCTTAGATAAAAAATCAGCAGTGGCATTAGTAGCACCTTCAACATCATTTTAATGTCCATTAATTCTATCTTGATAGATGTCTTCAAGTTCATCGTCATAATACTCAACCATATCTTCTGACCAAGTGGCTTTAACCTCGTCAGTCAAAGACATACCCGAGTACACAAACAAATCCACCCTTAATTTATCCCTTTCCCAAGCCAACATAACCACTTTATCAGACTCTTTCTTCACCGCTTGTTCATAAAACTTACTAAATGCTACATTATTCTTTTTTCCGCCACATTCATCAACAATCCTTTTTTTAGCAACCTTAGTAGCAGTCTCATGAAGACCTTCTTTAATAGCAGCAATATTCTCTTGTATTTCATAAATTCTACTTTTGATAATACTTTCCTGCGACTTAGGATCTACTCTCATCCTATTACTCTTCCCCTCATAATATTTCACCTCTTCCGCAGACCATTTCTTCTTATCTTCTTCGGACACACCAATACCTGATTCAATAATAGCATCAATGAATTTCTTCCTCTTCTCACTTACTTCCTTATCATTCTAACTAACAAAAGCTCCAAACCTATTACCCGTAACCACTTCATGAACCATACTAACTTTTTTAGGACCTTCGTTTGAAACAGACTTCATTTCGCTAGGTAGAACAACATTCTTCTTGACTTCATTAACTTGACTAACCTTTACCCCCTTTGTTTCTTGACTCACTAGCTTAACACTAACATTAACTTGATCACCTTTATTATTTGAAACACCTAGTCTAGTAACACCACTTCCTCTACCACTATAAGTACCATTACCTCTTCCACCATTATAAGAACCTCTATCTGCATTACTAAAACCTCCCCTGCTATAACCTCCCCTTCTATTAACAACATTAGTCCAACCATCATTATTGGCACTATTGACATTGTTAGCACTGGTTGCTCTCATATGATTCACAGCAGGTTTAGAAATATCCCCTCTCTTCTTAACAATACAATTCTTCAAAGTATGACCAAAAACCTTACAATTTTCACAAACTGGAGGCTTCCAAGAATATTCTACTTCCAAAACCATAGAACGATCAGAACTCTTATAATAAATCTCCACCTCATTCAAAAGTTCCTTAGAAGAATCAACCTCAACTAAAAATCTAGCAAAAGTAGCCCTACCATATGTTTTTTCACACATCTCTATGGTAATTCTTTCCATAATGATAGGAATTCCAAGTCTACTAGCAATACGACTAATCCCGTCAACATTCCAAGCTTCTAATGGCACATTAAAAATCTTAGCCCATACTGGCACTTTTGTGACTTCTGGTTTTGATAAACAAATCCCCGGTTCCTATTTCTGGACAAAAAAAGGTTTGTTATCAACAAACCAAGGCCCATTTTCAAGCACAGTTTGCATACCATCAACCGAGTTAAAATTGCAAAAATACAAACAACATCTCGGCGGCACACCATAATATAACGGTCGAGATATGAGTTTGCTCTAACAACACGTCGCGTTCTTTGGTCAAAACAATGATAATATTGTTTATCCTTGGGAAGCCTAAAAAGGTGAATAATATACAAAACTAAACAACAAGTATTTGACATTTCATGTAAGAAACTCATGCTAAAGTATCATATGACTTTGAAATATTCGATTTAACATTTTATTCCATTTCAATCGCGAGCTATTTATGAAATCTATTATTTAGTTAAACATCCTTACCGGTATGACTGGAGTTTAGTTGTTAATCTTTGCTTTTGGCTTCACATTAAACTCGCTTTTCTTTCTTTATTTGTGTATGTATTTGTAAAGTTACTTACAATCTATTGTACTTCGACTTCACATAATAAACATACATATATACAACCTACATATACAAAAACATACAAATAGGAGTTACTTTTACTAATTCCATATGGTAAAGGAATAAATTCCGAAACATAATTGCTAACACATAAAAACAAATTTAGATTGAAATCTTCAAAAAATATGGGCTGAAATAAAAAGGCCATAACATGTGCTACATGAATCCGTTTCAAGAACATGAATAAGCAAATGAAAGCCTGAAACAAAGAGTACATTTTGTCTCGGAAAACCGTTGTCAAAAGAGACCTAATCGGTCGAAAACTGGTCAAAACTGGCGAAGACAACAAAATGCTGACACCGGCCAAAATCATCCAAACCTAAGCAAAAACCGGACTTTTGATTTCCAGTCCACATGGACCTCCTAGAATCCGTGGAAAATCAATATTCACGGATTCAAGAAAGATAACACACACCTAGGAATTACGTTTGTTTAGTTTTTGTCGTGTTTTGCCAGGTTTAAAAGTCGGTCAGCTAGTATTTGAAGTAGTTGTGAATGCACCGGACATACAACATCTCGGCGACACACCATAATATAACGGTCGAGATATGAGTTTGTTCTAACAACACGTCGCGTTATTTGATCAAAAAAAAGATGATATTATTTATCCTTGGAAAGCCTAAGAAGGTGAATCATATACAACACTAAACAACAAGTATTTGACATTTCATGTAAGAAACTCATGCTTAAGTATCATATGACTTTGAAATATTCGATTCTACATTTTATTCCAGTTGAATGGCGAGCTATTTATGAAATCTATTATTTAGTTAAACCTCCTTACCGGTATGATTGGAGTTTAGTTTGTTGATCTTTGCTTTTGGCTTCACATTAAACTCGCTTTTCTTTCTTTATTTGTGTATGTATTTGTAAAGTTACTTACAATCTATTGTGCTTCGACTTCACATAATAAACATACATATATACAAGCTACATATACAAAAACATACAAATAGGAGTTACTTTTACTAATTTCATATGGTAAAGAAATAAATTCCCAAACATAATTGCTAACACATAAAAACAAATTTAGATTGAAATTATCAGAAAATATGGGCTGAAATAAAAAGGCCATAACATGTGCTACATGAATCCGTTTCAAGAACATGACTAAGCAAATGAAAGCCTGAAACAAGGAGTACATTTTGTCTCGGAAAACCTTGGTCAAAAGAGTCTTAACCGGTCGAAAACTGGCCAAAACAACCAAAAATGGTGACACCGGCCAAAATCATCCAAACCTAAGTAGAAACCGGACTTTTGATTTCCAGTCCACACGGACCTCCTAGAATCCGTGGAAAATCAATTTTCACCGATTCAAGAAAGATAACACACACCTAGGAATTACGTTTGTTTAGTTTTTGTCGTGTTTTGCCAGGTTTAAAAGTCGGTCAGCTAGTATTTGAAGTAGTTGTGAATGCACCAGACATACAACATCTCGGCGACACACCATAATATAACGGTCGAGATATGAGTTTGTTCTAACAACACGTCGCGTTATTTGATCAAAAAAAAGATGATATTATTTATCCTTGGAAAGCCTAAGAAGGTGAATCATATACAACACTAAACAACAAGTATTTGACATTTCATGTAAGAAACTCATGCTTAAGTATCATATGACTTTGAAATATTCGATTCTACATTTTATTCCAGTTGAATGGCGAGCTATTTATGAAATCTATTATTTAGTTAAACCTCCTTACCGGTATGATTGGAGTTTAGTTTGTTGATCTTTGCTTTTGGCTTCACATTAAACTCGCTTTTCTTTCTTTATTTGTGTATGTATTTGTAATGTTACTTACAATCTATTGTGCTTCGACTTCACATAATAAACATACATATATACAAGCTACATATACAAAAACTTACAAATAGGAGTTACTTTTACTAATTTCATATGGTAAAGAAATAAATTCCCAAACATAATTGCTAACACATAAAAACAAATTTAGATTGAAATTATCAGAAAATATGGGCTGAAATAAAAAGGCCATAACATGTGCTACATGAATCCGTTTCAAGAACATGACTAAGCAAATGAAAGCCTGAAACAAGGAGTACATTTTGTCTCGGAAAAACTTGGTCAAAAGAGTCCTAACCGGTCGAAAACTGGCCAAAACAACCAAAAATGCTGACACCGGCCAAAATCATCCAAACCTAAGCAGAAATCGGACTTTTGATTTCCAGTCCACACGGACCTCCTAGAATCCGTGGAAAATCAGTTTGCACAGATTCAAGATAGATAACACACACCTAGGAATTACGTTTGTTTAGTTTTTGTCATGTTTTGCCAGGTTTAAAAGTCGGTCAGCTAGTATTTGAAGTAGTTGTGAATGCACCGGACATACAACATCTCGGCGACACACCATAATATAACGGTCGAGATATGAGTTTGTTCTAACAACACGTCGCGTTATTTGATAAAAAAAAAGATGATATTATTTATCCTTGGAAAGCCTAAGAAGGTGAATCATATACAACACTAAACAACAAGTATTTGACATTTCATGTAAGAAACTCATGCTTAAGTATCATATGACTTTGAAATATTCGATTCTACATTTTATTCCAGTTGAATGGCGAGCTATTTATGAAATCTATTATTTAGTTAAACCTCCTTACCGGTATGATTGGAGTTTAGTTTTCTCTGACTTCTCTCTAAAAAATACCTTTCTCTCTCTAAAAACCCTTGAATTTTATTCATTGAATCATCATCTAATTTAGATCCAACCATGGGATCTTAAATTTTATTTTGGATCCTTGTTTTTCATATCATTAGCTTTCTATTCATATAATTTTTCACCATAAAACATTCCATTTTATTACTCCTAAATCCATTTTATTATATTTTTCTGGGTTCCTGTTCATCGTTCACTCTTTCCCCGCCCAACTTTTTTCATTAATCCGTTTCATCTTTTCCTTAACCCTTTTCCCCAAATCATGAACCATGTCTAACCCTACCCCAACCACTATGATTGACCCAGGTATTGTGGTACCGCCTCCGGTTACTAATCCTCCTATGAAGAAATCAAGTAATAAATCTCTTAAAACAAGGCAAACTACTAGAACGATGAATCCTGACCCTAGGGTCACCATGAAGTATGCTACGGCTGATTTATTAGGTGAATCCGTTAATCAAATTAATGTGAAGGATGGTATCTCTCAGAATAGTACTGAAGTGAAGACGGAAGGGGTTTTTGCTACTGAAGTATTGAGTGATGTGTTAGGTGATGAGCCAAAGAAGGGTGGGGCTGTTACAGATGATAATGCAGGTAAGGATGATATGAATATAGATTCTAGTAATTTTAATGCTATGTTTCCTGAACTTAGTTCTAGTGTTTTGAAACCAAAGGTTGTAGATGATAGTGTTATTGTTAATGGTGATGATATTAAAGCTGATGTTAGTAAGGATGGTAAAGTTACTAGTATGAAGAGTGTACTTTTGGAAATGAATGTTAAGGGCAATACTAGTTTACAAAATGATGATAAGGGTGTTGCCAATAGTGATGGTAGTGCAAATGGGGCTAATGGTGTCAAGCCAATGGATATACAGGCTGAGGGAAAAAAAGAAGTTGTTAGTAATTTTAAGAAGTCAGTTTCATTTAGTAATGCTGTACAAGGGAATGGGGATAGTTATGATAACACCCTCATAAAGGTGCCTTGTGTGGACAGAGAGGGTAGGAAGGTTGTCAAAATGGACCCGGTTATCGCTGAAGGGAGCAAAAAATGGGAATTAACAGTGGTGGGATATTTTGTAGGGTTTAAGATGAGCTATAGGGAGATTGTGGGTCATCTTAGGAGGATGTGGAGACCATACCAACTGTCAGAAGTGATTGTTAATGAAGGTCTCTACTTCTTCAAGTTCAAATCAGTGGATGGAGTTCAAGCTGTTATTGAGAATGGACAGTGGTTGGTGGATCAAAAGCCGTTGTTTGTGCAAAAGTGGGCTCCGGGAATATGTCTAGATAAGAATGAACCTTCTAGGGTACCATTGTGGGTTAAAATCTTCAACATCCCGTTGGAAGCATGGAATAGGGATGGAATTAGCCGTATTGCTAGTAGAGTGGGTAATCCTATCATTATGGATAAAGTCACCACTTCTATGTGTGAAAAAGGTTTTGGGAGGGCTAGTTTTGCTAGAGTCCTAGTTGATGTTGATGCTGCGGATGGACTTATTGATAAGGTGGAGATTTGGTATGAGGAGTTGGATAGAAGTATGATGCTCAGAGTTGAATATGCTTGGCAACCTCCCTGTTGCTGTCATTGTAAAGTTTTTGGCCATGATGCTAGGACTTGTAAGATTCAAGCTAAAGTTAATGGTACTAATGGTGGTGTGGGAGGTAATAATAATCCGAAGGTTACAAAAGAAGATAAGAGTGCTGAAGTAAAGAGTGAATGGAAGACTGTTGGTTTGAAGAAGGCTGCGCCTAAGACCTCTGAGCCTTCTCAACCTGTGAATGCCCAGAGTAATATGAATTATGGTAGTGCTGTGAGAGGTGGTTTCTCGGGAAATAGAGGGTATTATGCTATGAATAGAGGAGGAGGAAATGGTAGGGGTAGGGGAAATCAATTTGGTAGAGGTGGTATGAGTATGGGAAGAGGTGCAATGAGTGGTGAACATGGAAATGTGAATAGCAATATTGCTGGAAGTAGTACTAGTCAGAGTGCTCCAGTGATAAATGCTAATAATGAGGTCAAAATTGATGCTGAGAATAATGCTAAGAAGCCTAAAGTTGGGGTAGTTAAACAGATAGCTAAAAATATTACATCGGCTAATAGTTTTGCTGCTCTAGCTGATAATGATGGTGAAGAAAGTGAAATTAATTTGAAGACAGATGTGGTGCAGTTAAAGAGGAACATTGATGTAGCTTTTGAGAGTGGGTTGTTAGTTGATGATGATATCTTAAAGAATTATCCGGTTGAAGTTCAAAGTTATTATAAGAATAGATGGGAGAGTTTAGATAGAACAGTGAAAATCCAATTTGTGAATAAGAAAATTAGTAATCTCAATCATGAGATTAATGTTAGGAAGAGTGCGGCTAATGAGACTGTTAGCAAGATTGTGGGAAAGAATGGTCCTCCTAGGACTAGATCAGGCCAGTCCATTAAGCAGGCAAATGATATTGCTTTTAGTGAAGCGATGATGGATGAGAAGGAGGAAATCCACAAAATGAAGTGTAAAAAAGATTGTTACGAAGTGGACTTGTTCCTTTTGACTGGTTTAGTGCCGTCTTTTGGAGATGATAACCGTTGGTCTGATGGAATGAGGTCATATTATAAGACTAAAATTGCTGAGGAAAAAGCAAGGGATGTATCGAATTTTGTGGATAAAGATATCGAAGAAGTGAGTAAGGATGAGTCGGCTCATGCAGAGTTTATGGTTCAGAATTTGACGTCTGGGCCTACGGATGCAGAGATGACTAATGTATCGGGGAATGGGGATGGTAGTTCATCATCAACCCTCCAATGAGTATTAAAATTGCAGCATGGAATATTAGGGGTATGAGTGATACCCCTAAACAGGATGAGGTTAAGCTCCTTATTTCTGAAAACAACTTGAAGATGTGTGCCGTTATTGAAACACAGCTTCACAAGAAGAAAGTTAAGACTGTATGTGATAAAGTTTTTGATGGATGGGATTGGATTTCGAATTTTAGTGAGAGTAAGAGAGGGTGCATAATAGTGGTAGGGTGGGATGCGGATTCTATTCAAGCTACTGTTTTATCTATAACTGATCAAGCTATTCATTTTGAAGTTAATTTGATTCATGATAGGAGAAAGTTTTTTGTTTCTTTTATATATGGAGAAGTTAACCCGAAAGATAGAGTTAGGCTTTGGGATAATTTGAATGACCACATGGCCACTGTCAAACAGGAGCCATGGGTCATGCTTGGTGATTTCAATGTTATTCTTAAGTCGGAGGAGCATTCTTTAGGAGATGCTGACAAGTATCATGCCACGAAGGATTTCAGAGAATGTGTTGAGCAACTTGACATGGATGATCTAGCTATGGCAGGTTTTTTCTTCACATGGGTTCAAAAAAGGTATGATCCGGGTAGTGGGATAATGAAGAAATTGGATAGAATTATGGGTAACAGCGGATTTGTAGATTTATTTAGTACCTGTTATGCCTGTTTTCTCCCATATGTTACATCTGATCACTGTCCGGCTTTACTCGTAATGTCTGATGTAGTGATTAAAAGGAAGAGGTCTTTTAGGTTTATGAATTATCTTACTTCTAAAGATGAGTTTCATAAGACGGTAAAAGATAATTGGAGCATTCCTGTTAAAGGGTATGCTATGTATACTTTTGCGAAGAGACTTAAGGGGATGAAGCAACACATGAGAAATCTGAATAGACAAAATGGTAATGTGTTTGAGAAGACGAAAATGTTGAGGCAGGAGTTGAAATTGGTCCAAGGTGAACTTGAGAAAGATCCTCTTAACGGGGAGTTAAAAGAGATGGAAATGATTTTCAACTTGGCTTATCGTGAGGCTGTCCTTGATGAAGAAAGAGTCCTTAGACAAAAGGCGAAGATTGAATGGTTAAGGGAGGGGGACCATAACACGGCTTACTTTCATAACTTACTTAAAGGCAGATTGAAGAAAAGTAGAATTATAAGTGTTAGAGATGAAGCGGGAAATGAGTATGAGAATGAAGCTGTGGCGGAACAGTTTGTGAAGCATTTCCAGAATTTTCTTGGTCAAAGTGATGAAATTTTCCCGGTGGAGTTGCCTGAATGTCTTTTCAAATCTAAGATCAGTGAAGATATTGCTTTAAATCTGATTAGAGATGTTTCGAATGAAGAAATTAAGATAGCCTTGTTTGATATTAAGGATGATAAAGCCCCTGGACCAGATGGCTTTACATCAAAATTCTTCAAAGCTACTTGGAATATTGTGGGTGATGATCTTTGTGCGGCTGTTAAAGAATTCTTCATGTCAGGTAAGATGCTTGGGGAATTAAATACTACTCTGATTTCTTTAATTCCTAAGTGTGCAATCCCCACTAAAGTATCTGATTATAGACCCATTGCTTGCTGCAATGTGATTTATAAATGCATAAGTAAAGTAATCACAAACAGGCTTAAGACGGTCCTCAATGGCATTATTGACCCTAATCAGAGTGCCTTTATTGAGGGTAGGCAAATTAGTGATAACATTATGCTTGCTCAAGAGCTGATGTGTGGTTATAATGCGATTAAGAAACCTGCTAGATGCAGTTTTAAGGTAGATATCCAGAAAGCTTATGACACGGTGTCATGGGATTTTTTAGAATTTTGCTTAGTGAAATTTGGGTTACACAGAATTATGATAGGATGGATTATGGTGTGTCTAAAGTCAGCATCATTTTCTGTTTGTGTTAATGGCGAATCCCATGGGTTTTTTAAAGCCAAGAGAGGACTTAGGCAGGGGGATCCCATTTCACCTTATCTATTCACGATGGTTATGGAGGTCTTTACTCTAATGCTTAAAAGGCAAATTTTGAAGGAAAAGAAGTTTAAATACCATTGGGGCTGTAAAAAACTAGGAATTGTAAACCTTTGCTTTGCGGATGATTTGATGATGTTTTGTCATGGGGATGTTATTTCAGCGTCAGTTCTAAGGAGAGCTTTGGATGAATTCTGTTTATCGTCGGGACTTAGACCTAGTATGATAAAGAGTACGTGCTATTTTGGTAATGTCGCTGATAATATTAGGGATGAGATTAAGCTTGTTATGCCATTCCAAGAAGGTTCGCTGCCGGTCAGATACTTAGGGATTCCTCTAGATGCTAGACAGATTTCTAGGACTGATTGCGGGACTCTTCTTGATAAAGTCAAGAAGAGAGTTCATGATTGGAGGAATAAAAATCTTTCATTTGCGGGAAGACTACAGCTTATTGTATCTGTCCTCAGCTCTCTTACGGTTTTTTGGGCGTCCATTTTTGTTATTCCCATAGGGGTGTGTAATGAGATTGATAAGGTGATGAAGAGCTTTTTATGGGGTGCTGAGGGTAAGAAAGGTTACATGCACAGTGTGTCGTGGAAAGAGGTTTGTAAACAGAAAGATGAGGGAGGTTTGGGATTAAAATCTTTGCATGAATGGAATAAAGCTCTTATGATCAAACATATATGGAATATTGTGAATCACAAGGATTCCATATGGGTAAAATGGGTTAGAGTTAATTGGCTGAAAGGTGATAATTTCTGGGCAGTAAGGTGTATTCAACACATTTCGTGGTGTTGGAAACAACTTCTGGTTTTAAGGGATGCAGTTAGAAGATTTATACATATTAAAATAGGCAATGGTAAGTTGTGCTATTTTTGGTATGACAGATGGTATAATGGTCAGTTATTATGTGATCTTGTGGATCAAAACTCTCTTTTGCAGGATATGGTAGCTAGACAAACTAAAGTTGCTGATATCATTAGTGAGGGAAGATGGAAATGGCCTAGGGGGTGGTGCTCTAAGTATGGGAATGTGACTACCTGTCCTGTGCCATCTATTGATCAATCAACGGAAGACAAAGCTGTCTGGATTGACAAAAGGGATCAGCAAAAAGTTTTCACCATCAATGAAGCATGGAAGGGAATTAAAGTGGAGTCGCCTAAAGTTATCTGGTGTGATCACGTTTGGTTTTCTCAGTGTGTTCCAAGACACGCGTTTGTTCTTTGGTTAGCTATTAAAGGGAGATTGAAGACACATGACAGAATTTCAAAATGGCTTAATATTGTGGATTTGCGTTGCCCGTTTTGTAATAACTGCAAGGACTCCCATCTTCATTTATTTTTTGAGTGTGGTTTTCCTAGAAGGTTGTGGGAACGTTTAAAGATGATGGCAAAGCTTGAAGGTATCTCTAACTCTTGGCCTCAGATTATTTCTTTCATGATAAATATTCCGGCTAGAAATACCATTTGGAGTGTGATCCAAAGGCTTATGTGGAGTTCAGCTGTATATTTTATATGGCAAGAACGAAACATCAGATTTTTTGAGAAATCCTTTAGAACTGAAGAGGAGGTCTTTAGGATCATTGTTAACTCGGTTAAATATCGTATTATGAGTTTGAATGTTAGGGTTACTCCTAATTCCTTGTTGGCAGCTAGGATTTGGGACTTTCCCTTGAAATCAGTAGTTGATATGAGTAGCATAGATGATGAATACCTGGAAGACCCTATGATTATTGATGGTGACACATAAAATTATAGTTTGGTTTCGCTGGTCTCATGAAGGGACTGGTTTTTGGGATTGTAATAGAAGCTGGACTCATGTAACCTTAATTCCTGTTGTATCTTCTGAAATGCAGGTTTATGAGGTAAGTAATTTTTCATGGTATCTTATCCCTGTTTGGCAGGGAGGTGTGGGGGGACTGTTTGGAGTTATGTTTGGTGGCTTGACGTGCTATTAGTGGACGTATAGATCTTGTTAGAGGGAGAATGCTATACAAACTAGAGTGTGTGGAGGGGTGTGTCGTCTATGCTTTGTATAGGTTTTCCTTTTGACTTGTCTATATTTACATATTTCTAGATTCCAAGCCAGTTTTTTGATGCTTTGTCCCCCTACTTATCTACTTTTTACGATATATCTGTTTAATGTTGTGCTATGAGATATATTGGTAAGTTTGCATCATTCTGAGAGGGTTTATATTGTTGTTGTACTCTTTCCCCCTCCAAGGTTTCCCACTGGGTTTTACTTGGTGGGGGTTTTGAGGAGGCAAAACAATGTAAACTGCTTCATTGGCTCCTCTCTACAGTTTTCTGCGTTTTCCAGATGGCGAATTATAGCAGGTATCTTTGCCTACTGCTTATATTCTTAGCTCAGGTGAAATGTCCCATTGTGATGGATTGAGTGTTCCTGGTTCTTTCCCTTTGCTGGTTTGAACAAAGGGCATTTCATGGATTCAGAAGTGGGCTTTTACTTGAGCTAAGGTATGGTATTTTTTTTGGTGTGCCATTGACATGCAGAAACCTTGGTCTTCATCAAATGGATCAAGTGATTGGGATAGCAGCTTTAGCTTTTGTAGTTTTAGCTGTTTTGTATTTAATATGTCATGAGCATGGGTTTTTTGTCCATTGCCATTGCCATTTGTTTTTTGCTGCCAATGCTAAGATATTGGGGGTTTGTCCTAATATTTTTTAGCCTTGTGCTTTTGTTTTGTTACTTTTTCTTCTTCCAGCTTAATAAAATTTACCTTTAAGCAAAAAAAAAAAAAAAATGATTGGAGTTTAGTTTGTTGATCTTTGCTTTTGGCTTCACATTAAAGTCGCTTTTCTTTCTTTATTTGTGTATGTATTTGTAAAGTTACTTACAATCTATTGTGCTTCGACTTCACATAATAAACATACATATATACAAGCTACATATACAAAAACATACAAATAGGAGTTACTTTTACTAATTTCATATGGTAAAGAAATAAATTCCCAAACATAATTGCTAACACATAAAAACAAATTTAGATTGAAATTATCAGAAAATATGGGCTGAAATAAAAAGGCCATAACATGTGCTACATGAATCCGTTTCAAGAACATGACTAAGCAAATGAAAGCCTGAAACAAGGAGTACATTTTGTCTCGGAAAACCTTGGTCAAAAGAGTCCTAACCGGTCGAAAACTGGCCAAAACAACCAAAAATGCTGACACCGGCCAAAATCATCCAAACCTAAGCAGAAATCAGACTTTTGATTTCCAGTCCACACGGACCTCCTAGAATCCGTGGAAAATCAGTTTGCACAGATTCAAGATAGATAACACACACCTAGGAATTACGTTTGTTTAGTTTTTGTCATGTTTTGCCAGGTTTAAAAGTCGGTCAGCTAGTATTTGAAGTAGTTGTGAATGCACCGGACATACAACATCTCGGCGACACACCATAATATAACGGTCGAGATATGAGTTTGTTCTAACAACACGTCGCGTTATTTGATCAAAAAAAAGATGATATTATTTATCCTTGGAAAGCCTAAGAAGGTGAATCATATACAACACTAAACAACAAGTATTTGACATTTCATGTAAGAAACTCATGCTTAAGTATCATATGACTTTGAAATATTCGATTCTACATTTTATTCCAGTTGAATGGCGAGCTATTTATGAAATCTATTATTTAGTTAAACCTCCTTACCGGTATGATTGGAGTTTAGTTTGTTGATCTTTGCTTTTGGCTTCACATTAAAGTCGCTTTTCTTTCTTTATTTGTGTATGTATTTGTAAAGTTACTTACAATCTATTGTGCTTCGACTTCACATAATAAACATACATATATACAAGCTACATATACAAAAACATACAAATAGGAGTTACTTTTACTAATTTCATATGGTAAAGAAATAAATTCCCAAACATAATTGCTAACACATAAAAACAAATTTAGATTGAAATTATCAGAAAATATGGGCTGAAATAAAAAGGCCATAACATGTGCTACATGAATCCGTTTCAAGAACATGACTAAGCAAATGAAAGCCTGAAACAAGGAGTACATTTTGTCTCGGAAAACCTTGGTCAAAAGAGTCCTAACCGGTCGAAAACTGGCCAAAACAACCAAAAATGCTGACACCGGCCAAAATCATCCAAACCTAAGCAGAAATCAGACTTTTGATTTCCAGTCCACACGGACCTCCTAGAATCCGTGGAAAATCAGTTTGCACAGATTCAAGATAGATAACACACACCTAGGAATTACGTTTGTTTAGTTTTTGTCGTGTTTTGCCAGGTTTAAAAGTCGGTCAGCTAGTATTTGAAGTAGTTGTGAATGCACCGGACATACAACATCTCGGCGACACACCATAATATAACGGTCGAGATATGAGTTTGTTCTAACAACACGTCGCGTTATTTGATCAAAAAAAAGATGATATTATTTATCCTTGGAAAGCCTAAGAAGGTGAATCATATACAACACTAAACAACAAGTATTTGACATTTCATGTAAGAAACTCATGCTTAAGTATCATATGACTTTGAAATATTCGATTCTACATTTTATTCCAGTTGAATGGCGAGCTATTTATGAAATCTATTATTTAGTTAAACCTCCTTACCGGTATGATTGGAGTTTAGTTTGTTGATCTTTGCTTTTGGCTTCACATTAAACTCGCTTTTCTTTCTTTATTTGTGTATGTATTTGTAATGTTACTTACAATCTATTTTGCTTCGACTTCACATAATAAACATACATATATACAAGCTACATATACAAAAACTTACAAATAGGAGTTACTTTTACTAATTTCATATGGTAAAGAAATAAATTCCCAAACATAATTGCTAACACATAAAAACAAATTTAGATTGAAATTATCAGAAAATATGGGCTGAAATAAAAAGGCCATAACATGTGCTACATGAATCCGTTTCAAGAACATGACTAAGCAAATGAAAGCCTGAAACAAGGAGTACATTTTGTCTCGGAAAACCTTGGTCAAAAGAGTCCTAACCGGTCGAAAACTGGCCAAAACAACCAAAAATGCTGACACCGGCCAAAATCATCCAAACCTAAGCAGAAATCGGACTTTTGATTTCCAGTCCACACGGACCTCCTAGAATCCGTGGAAAATCAGTTTGCACAAATTCAAGATAGATAACACACACCTAGGAATTACGTTTGTTTAGTTTTTGTCGTGTTTTGCCAGGTTTAAAAGTCGGTCAGCTAGTATTTGAAGTAGTTGTGAATGCACCGGACATACAACATCTCGGCGACACACCATAATATAACGGTCGAGATATGAGTTTGTTCTAACAACACGTCGCGTTATTTGATAAAAAAAAAGATGATATTATTTATCCTTGGAAAGCCTAAGAAGGTGAATCATATACAACACTAAACAACAAGTATTTGACATTTCATGTAAGAAACTCATGCTTAAGTATCATATGACTTTGAAATATTCGATTCTACATTTTATTCCAGTTGAATGGCGAGCTATTTATGAAATCTATTATTTAGTTAAACCTCCTTACCGGTATGATTGGAGTTTAGTTTGTTGATCTTTGCTTTTGGCTTCACATTAAACTCGCTTTTCTTTCTTTATTTGTGTATGTATTTGTAAAGTTACTTACAATCTATTGTGCTTCGACTTCACATAATAAACATACATATATACAAGCTACATATACAAAAACATACAAATAGGAGTTACTTTTACTAATTTCATATGGTAAAGAAATAAATTCCCAAACATAATTGCTAACACATAAAAACAAATTTAGATTGAAATTATCAGAAAATATGGGCTGAAATAAAAAGGCCATAACATGTGCTACATGAATCCGTTTCAAGAACATGACTAAGCAAATGAAAGCCTGAAACAAGGAGTACATTTTGTCTCGGAAAACCTTGGTCAAAAGAGTCCTAACCAGTCGAAAACTGGCCAAAACAACCAAAAATGCTGACACCGGCCAAAATCATCCAAACCTAAGCAGAAATCAGACTTTTGATTTCCAGTCCACACGGACCTCCTAGAATCCGTGGAAAATCAGTTTGCACAGATTCAAGATAGATAACACACACCTAGGAATTACGTTTGTTTAGTTTTTGTCGTGTTTTGCCAGGTTTAAAAGTCGGTCAGCTAGTATTTGAAGTAGTTGTGAATGCACCGGACATACAACATCTCGGCGGCACACCATAATATAGCGGTCGAGATATGAGTTTGCTCTAACAACACGTCGAGTTATTTGATCAAAACAAAGATGATATTATTTATCCTTGGAAAGCCTAAGAAGGTGAATAATATACAACACTAAACAACAAGTATTTGACATTTCATCAAAGAAACTCATGCTATTTCTCTCTCACCTTTTCTCTCTCTAAAAAACCCTGAAATTTTATTAAGTAATTTATCATCTAAATTTGATCCATCCAATGGATCATTGATTTTATTTTTGTTTTTGATTCTACTATTCCTGATCTATACAATCATATAAAAATCATTCATTATACATTTCATTTGACATTTTTTAAAAATTGTTTATCACTGTTCTTGGTATCCGTTACACACATTCATAAACACATACTGTTCATTCCTCGTACATTAAATACTTCATAAATCTTTCTTTTCACCATGTTTCTTCTTTTCTACCACGATTACTGATCTTTCCTCGTTTCACCATGGTGAAACAAGATCCACCTAATCCAAACTCTGACCTAATCCCACCTAGGGGTTCGGATGAGGTGATTCGTACCAAAAAAGGCATCAGGGTTCGAAACAAGGAGACGGGTTTATTTGTTGGGAATACGCAGGCTAAACAGGTGTCTAAGCCCTCTCATGCTAGTTTTAAGAAGGGGGTAAACAAGAATTATGGGGGAAAGGATATTGAGGGGTTAGTTATTGATGGTAATAGTGAGTCTGGGGAGGGTAATGATGGTGTTTCGGTGGTTGGCTCTGAAACCTATAGTCAGGATTCTAGAGGTGTGAATGAATCTATGACTGGGAGTGAGGTGTTAGCAGGCCTTGAAAAAGAGATTGTGAATGAAATTTTTGATGAGCCAAATAGGAAGAAAGGTAATGTTACTTTTAATTTTGTGAATAGAATGGATAATGGCAATGATGATAGGGGTGTATTGGGTCCAATGCCAGTCCCTGTGGTAGAGAACCCTGTTTTGAATAGAATCAATGTGAATGAAAGTGCTAGGATTATTAAGAGAGGTGAGAGTTTGACAGATGGGGGTAATAGGACTGAGGTTAATTTCTCTTTAAACAATGGTGAGAGTTGGCCTAGTCTAAATGGAACAAGTGGTAATGCTAATGTTGTTGATGAGGTTGTAGTTGTAGGTGATACGGTTATGGAGGAAAATCATGGTACTAGGCTTTCTAGTGCTTTTAAGGATGCTGTAAAAGGTTTTGTGGATAGCAATAGCAATATGTTAAGAACCTTCCCTGTGAAAGTGAATGAAAAAGGTATAATGAGTGCTAGCTTGGATCCGATTATTGTTGAAGGGAGTAAAAAATGGGATTTAACTTTAGTCAGATATTTTGTTGGTATGAAAATGTCGTATAGAGATATAATGGGTCATTTGAAAAGAATGTGGAGGAGTTATGGTTTTGTTGAGGTGATTACGAATGAGTGTGGGTTGTATTTTCTTAAGTTCAAAACTGTAGAAGACATGCAATATATTTTGGAGAATGGTCCATGTATTGTAAATGGGCTTCCATTGTTTGTGCAAAAGTGGGAACACGGGATGTGTATGGTTAAACCTGAGCCTAAAAAAGTTCCTCTATGGGTTCGTATTATGAAGGTGCCGTTAGAAGCATGGAGTAATGAGGGGATTAGTCGTATTGCTAGTTGCATAGGTACACCTATCATGATGGATAGGGTCACCACTTTTATGTGTGATAAAGCGTATGGAAGGGCTAGTTTCGCTAGGGTGTTGGTTGAAGTGGAAGCCGAGAGAGGTCTGCCGGAAGTTGTTGAAGTTACATATGAGAAGTTGGGTAAGAAGATGGAGTTGAGAGTTGATTATCCTTGGAGGCCCCCGGTTTGTTCTCACTGCAAGGTTTTTGGACACTACTTTGGTAATTGTTCTAAGCGTATTTTGAATGAAGCTGAAAAGGCTAAATTGGCTGAGGAAAAGGGAAAATCGAAGGTTAACGAGGTGAATCTGAATGAAGGGAATGAATGACAGACTGTGGGTAACAGAAAGGGTAATGGTGTTTCGGGCTATGTTAACAATGGTCAGAAAAACAGGTTTGGAGAAGGAACAAGTAGGGGTGGGTATAATTTGAGAGGCAGAGGTAATATGGGAAGAGGTAACATGGGCAGAGGTGGAAGGGGTTTAGGTGATCAAAGATTTAATAGGAATGATGTGGAACAAATTTTTCAAGTTAAGAAAACAGGTCCAGGAAAGGTATCAAATGATGGTGTTGGTAATATTGTTAAGGGAGTGAGTCAAATGGAAATTGATAAAGTGGTAAATGGTGTTAATGAAGGTACTGGTAAAGTTGTTAAAGAGAAAAGCCAAAAAGTGATTAGGAAAGAAGGTAATGAAAAAGTTTCGAGTGGTGTTGTAAACAGGTTTGCTACATTAGGGAATGAGGATGAAGTGAATAATGCTCTTGAATGGGAGAATATGAAGAGGAAGATAGATATGTGTTGTGAAATGGGAGTATTGATTTCTGTTGCTGAGAAGAACTGTTGGGATGATTCGTTAAAGGAATACTTTATCAAAAGAATGCAAGATGTGGTGAAGAAGTCGTCAGTTAAGGAGTTGAAGTCTAAGATAGATGTTATTAACAAACAGATTATTCATAGTAACAAAATGATAGCAATCGAATGCAAGAATATTGCTGACCAAAAATATAGAGCTGTTATGATCGAAAAGGGTTTATCTGAAGATGAAGCTTTTCAGGATGTGTATGAAGATGTGTATAATGATGAGTTAGATAGAATTGGGGTGCTTGAGTTGAGGAAAAAGTTTGCCGAAGTTGAGCTATTCTTTAAGACTGGACAAGTTTTTACCATTACTGAACTTAATAGCTGGCCGAAAGAGAAAATTGAGTTTTATAAATCATCAATTGGTGAGTCTGCTTTCAATCGTGCTTTAGAAGCTATTAGCAATAATGATGGGAGTATGGAGGAAGATGTTGTTGCTGATACAAGTAGGAATGCTCAATTTATGGCAAGTAATATTGTGACGAATGTTATGGATTCTGAGATTAGCCAGATGCAGGGTATGTCTGCACCCCCTCCACCTGTTAATCATGAGTATTAAGTTAGCATCATGGAATGTCAAGGGGTTAGGAAATACCCTTAGACAAAGTGAAGTTAGGAGTTTTGTTAGGGATAATGGTATTGTATTTTTAGGTATTATAGAAACTCAATTGCGAAAGAAGATGGTTAATAAAGTCTGTGAGAGTGTGTTTGGTAGTTGGTCGTGGTGTTCTAACTCTGCTGAGAGCCCTAAAGGTTGCAGGATAGCTGTTGGCTGGAATACTAATATGATTGATGCTCAATTAATTTCTCAGTTTGATCAAGCTATGCATTTCTTGGTTACTTTCCTAAAGGATAATAAAAAAGATATTTGTTTCGGTGGTATATGGTGATAATTATGTAACTCCTAGGATTAGACTTTGGAACAATCTTGTTGTGCATTCTTTGGTGGTTGGGAACTGTCCATGGGTGTTAATGGGTGATTTCAATGTTATTCTTAGGACTAATGAGAATTCAAGTGGGAACTATATCAGGTTTGAATAGAGAAGAGATTTTGTGGAGTGTATGGAGAGTTTGGGTATGGAAGATATTACGAGTCGTGGGATGTTTTATACATGGATTCAGAGAATGAGGAACCCTGAACTTGGCATTTTTAAAAAATTGGATAGGGTAATGGGAAATTCGTTTTTTGTTGACCATTACCCGTCTAGTTTTGCTAACTTTATGCCGTTTTTATCATTTGATCACTGCCCTGCTGTTCTATGTTTACCTGAGGTAAGTGTGTTCAGGTAGAAATCATTTAGATTCATGAATTATATTACGGATAAGAAGGAGTTCATAGAGACTGTTACTGAGAAATGGGGTTTAGATGTTAAAGGTTATGCTATGTTTAGGCTAGTTAAAAGACTCAAAGCTATGAAGAAGCACATGAGGAAGCTTAACAAAGATAATGGGGATGTTTTTGAGAAGGTTAAGGTCTTAAAAAATGAATTGGAGAATGTTCAGGTTTGTCTTGAAAAGGATCCATCTAATAGTGAGCTTAGAGAGGAGGAGAGTATTTTTGCTTATGCATACAAGCAAGCGATGATGGATGAGGAAAAGGTGCTAATGCAGAAGACTAAAGTGGAGTGGCTCAAGGATGGTGATACTAATAGCAAATATTTTCATAATGTGATTAGGGGTAGGGTGAGTAGAAACAGAATCCAGGTGGTTTATGATAGCGATGGTAAAGCTTGTTATGGAGATGAAGTTGCTGTGAAGTTTGTGGAACATTTTAGTTGTTTTTTTGGTACTTGTGATGAGGTTTATGCTATTGAAGACCCGGGAAGCTTATGTGTTAGAAAGCTAAGTATGAATAAGGCTGTGAACATGATCAAACCTATTTCTGAGGCGGAAATTAAAGTTGCTCTTTACAGTATTGAAGACAATAAGGCTTCCGGACCTGACGGTTACACTTCAAAGTTTTTTAAAGCTCCATGGGAGGTGGTGAAGCATGATGTTTTCTCGGCTGTGAGGGAGTTTTGTGCTAGTGGAAAAATGCTTGGTCAGGTTAATGCTACTCTTATATCTCTTATCCCGAAAATTGATATTCCTGCTAAGGTTACTGACTATAGGCCCATTTCCTGTTGCAATGCTTTTTATAAGATTATTAGCAAGGTTATTACTAATAGGATTAAACCGGTGCTTAATGATTTAGTTTATATCAATCAAAGTGCTTTTATTCAGGGTAGGCTTATTAGTGATAACATCTTGCTTGCTCAGGAATTTATGAAAAGCTATAATTGGGAATGTGGAATTAGGAATTGTGCTTTTAAGATAGATATCCAGAAAGCTTATGACACGGTTAATTGGAGCTTTTTGAGAACCTGCCTTAAGGAATTTGGGTTTCATCCTGTTATGATCCATTAGATTATGACTTGTCTTGAAACTGCTTACTTTTCGGTGTGTATTAATGGTGAGACCCATGGATATTTTAAAGATAAAAGAGGATTAAGGCAGGGTGATCCAATATCACCTTATCTTTTTACTTTGGTGATGGAAGTTCTAAATCTTATGGTTAAGAGGCAAATTAGAGTGGACAAGAGATTTAAATATCATTCGGGATGTCAAAAATTAAAGATTAATAGTCTGTGCTTTGCCGATGATTTGCTTATGTTGTGCCATGGTGATATGGTTTCTGCGTCCATACTTAGGAGAGGTCTAGATGAATTTACTCTTTCCTCTGGTTTATATCCTAGTATGAGCAAGAGCAATGTGTTTTTCTGTAATGTCCCTATGGATGTGAAGAATGACATTTTAATGGTTATGCCATTTAGTGAGGGTAAGTTGCCTATTAGATATTTAGGTGTTCCCTTGTATCCAAAAGGATTACTAAGAGGGATTGCAGTTACCTTTTAGAGGTTGTTCAAAATAAGTTGAGTTCTTGGAAAAATAAATGTCTCTCTTTTGCTGGTAGACTTCAACTTATTACTTCTGTTTTATCTTCGATGCAAGTGTATTGGGGTTCGCTGTTTATTCTCCCTATTGCGGTGTGTGATGATATAGATATTTTGTTAAGCAATTTTTTATGGGGAAATAACAGGAAGACTGGTGCTCTTGTCAGTGTTAAATGGGATGATGTTTGTAGGCCTAAGAATCAAGGGGGTTTAGGACTTAAGTCGATGCATAGTTGGAACATTGCGCTTATGGTAAAACATCTTTGGCATGTCATTTGTGATAAAGATACTATATGGGTTAAATGGGTGAAGATCCATAAGTTAAAAGGTCAAAACATTTGGGATATAAAACCTACGAGAGGTATGTCTTGGTGTTGGAAACACAATTTATCCTTAAGGGACATGATAAAGAATTTTGTTTTTGTTAAGTTAGGAGATGGTAATTCTTGTAATGTTTGGGCTGATAAGTGGCATCCTAGGGGTCCTATAAGTAAATTCATTTGCCATGCTATTATTAAACAGGCAGGTTTTTCTTTAAATAATAGTGTGAGCGATCTTATTGTTAATGGAACTTGGGCTTGGCCTATTGATTGGATTGGGGAATTTGATGATATTCTTGAGGTCCCGGTGCCTGATTTTAGAGAAGGTTGTAAAGACCTTGCTGTTTGGTGGGATAAGAAAGGGATTGAAAGGAAGTTTAGTGCTACTGAGGTTTGGAGAGCGCTTAAGACTGATTGCCCTGAAGTTATACGGCACAAACATATATGGTTCACCCAATGTATTCCTAGACATGCGTTTATTGCCTGGTTAGCTGTAAAGGAGAGACTCAAAACTAGTGATAGGCTGGCCAAATGTTTTAACGTTAGTGTCACCTCTTGTTTTTTATGCGGGGATAATAATGAGTCTCATAGTCATTTGTTCTTTTCGTGTAGCTTTTCGAAGCGGCTATTGGAAAGGTTAAAGCCTATGGCAAGGTTAGACCATTTGAGTAACATTTGGCCTAATGTTATATTTGGCCTTGTTAATTGTCCTGCTAGAAATAGTATTTGGAGTGTGATACAAAGGTTGGTTTTTGGTGCATGCATATACCTTCTTTGGCAGGAAAGGAATAATAAGAGAATGGGAATGGCTAATAGGGATGTGGAATGTTTAGTCAAGATGGTTATTAGCACTATTAGAATGAAGCTGCTTAGTCTCACTGTTAAGCCTTCTAGTGAGGTTTCTAATGCTGCTTTGGTGTGGAATGTGAAGTTTGTCAGGAGAATGGACTCTTGTGAGAGAGTTAGTTTCGAGATTAATAACCATATGTTAGCTTAATGTGTAGCCTTTTTTATCTGGATTTATGGTTTGAGAGGTCCTTTGGTGGGACTGGTCTCTGGGACTGCAACAGGATTTGGGTTCACTTATGTCTTATTTATAACCATAGCAGGAATTTTGGGAGGTTGCTGTTTATGTATGATTGCAGGTCTTGCTTTGCTTGCTATAAGGATTCAAGACTGCTTTTGTTGGATCTATGTTTGTGTGCTGCTATGGGTTTCATTCAAGATATTATGTCTCTTCGGCTTTATGTTGATGTTATCTGGTATATGCACAATATCTCTTATCCTCTTGTGTTGAGGATCTGGGTGGACAGTTTTCTGGTTGTTATCGGGTCAGGTTTGATGTGCTATTAGTGGACAACTTGGTATTTCTTGTGAGGGTGTGCTTGCACTTCTCTCCCTTTTTTTACCCGTTGTACATTTTTTAGTTGCCAAACCTTGTTTATGATGCAATGTCCATCCTTATAAATCTTATATCTGATTAATGTCGTGAAGATAGATATACAGGTTTATGCATCATGAGAGAGGAGACTTGTTTAGTTGTACTCTTTCCCCCATCTATGGTTTCCCACTGGGTTTTACATAGATGGGGGTTTTAAGGAGGCAATAAACAAGTTGTGATACACTGGCACCTCTCTTGTTTTCCTGCAGTTTGTTTATGATGGCGTTTGGAGTAGGTTTCTGTTGCCTACTTTACTTTGTCCTTAGTTTGAGGTAAGGTTGCCCATGGGGGATGGATTGGTTGCTCTTGATGCTTCCCTTTTGGGGTTGAATCATAGTAATCATGTATTCTGAAGTGGGTCCTTATCTCAGCTTATGGACTAGTTCTGTTTGATGTGCCATGGATTTACAGAAGGTGAACCTTATCTATTGGGTTCATTTTGGGTTGGTATGGGAAGCATTTATGTTCTATGCATAAGTTGCTTAGTTGTTTTTGTGGACTTGATTTTGAGATATAGTAGTATAGTTTTGGGTAGCAGCTAGGTAGTTAGTTTCTTATCTAGTTGTTTGTTTTAAGTATTGAGCATGGGTGTGTCCATGGCCTTTACTGTTAGTATTTGTATTGGTTGTTCATGAGATTGAGCATGGGATGTTTGTCCATGCCAATGTTTTTGTTGCTCAAGCTTGTTAGTAGGGGGTGTGTCCCTATCTAATTTTTGTTAAGCTTGGAGCTTTTTGTACTTCTGCCTTTGTGGCCTTTTCTTAATAAATTAACCGTTAAGAAAAAAAAAGTAAGAAACTCATGATTAAGTATCATATGACTTTGAAATATTCGATTCAACATTTTATTCCAGTTGAATGGAGAGCTATTTATGAAATCTGTAATTTAGTTAAACCTCCTAACCGGTATGATTGGAGTTTTGTTTGTTGATCTTTGCTTTTGGCTTCACATTAAACTCGCTTTTCTTTCTTTATTTGTGTATGTATTTGTAAAGTTACTTACAATCTATTGTGCTTCGACTTCACATAATAAACATACATATATACAACCTACATATACAAAAACATACAAATAGGAGTTACTTTTACTAATTCCATATGATAAAGAAATAAATTCCCAAACATAATTGCTAACACATAAAAACAAATTTAGATTGAAATTATCAGAAAATATGGGCTGAAATAAAAAGCTCATAACATGTGCTACATGAATCCGTTTCAAGAACATGACTAAGCAAATGAAAGCCTGAAACAAGGAGTACATTTTTTCTCAGAAAACCTTGGTCAAAAGAGACCTAACCGGTCGAAAACTGGCCAAAACAACCAAAAATGGTGACACCGGCCAAAATCATCCAAACCTAAGTAGAAACCGGACTTTTGATATCCAGTCCACACGGACCTCCTAGAATCCGTGGAAAATCAATTTTCATGGATTCAAGATAGATAACACACACCTAGGAATTACGTTTGTTTAGTATTTGTCGTGTTTTTCCAGGTTTAAAAGTCGGTCAACTAGTATTTGAAGTAGTTGTGAATGCATGGGACATACAACATCTCGACGGCACACCATAATATAACGGTCGAGATATGAGTTTGCTCTATCAATACGTCGCGTTATTTGATCAAAACAAAGATGATATTATTTATCCTTGGAAAGCCTAAGAAGGTGAATAATATACAACACTAAACAACAAGTATTTGACATTTCATGTAAGAAACTCATGCTTAAGTATCATATGACTTTGAAATATTCGATTCAACATTTTATTCCAGTTGAATGGCGAGCTATTTATGAAATCTGTTATTTAGTTAAACCTCCTTATCGGTATGTTTGGAGTTTAGTTTGTTGATCTTTGCTTTTGGATTCACATTAAACTCGCTTTTCTTTATTTATTTGTGTATGTATTTGTAAAGTTACTTACAATCTATTGTGCTTCGACTTCACATAATAAACATACATATATACAACCTATATATACAAAAACATACAAATAGGAGTTAATTTTACTAATTCCATATGGTAAAGAAATAAATTCCCAAAAATAATTGCTAACACATAAAAACTAATTTAGATTGAAATTATTAGAAAATATGGGCTGAAATAAAAAGGCCATAACATGTGCTACATGAATCCGTTTCAAGAACATGACTAAGCAAATGAAAGCCTGAAACAAGGAGTACATTTTGTCTCGGAAAACCTTGGTCAAAAGAGACCTAACCGGTCGAAAACTGGCCAAAACAACCAAAAATGGTGACACCGGCCAAAATCATTCAAACCTAAGCAGAAACCGGACTTTTGACTTCCAGTCCACACGGACCTCCTAGAATCCGTGGAAAATCAATATGCACGGATTCAAGATAGATAACACACACCTAGGAATTACGTTTGTTTAGTTTTTGTCGTGTTTTGCCAGGTTTAAAAGTCGGTCAGCTAGTATTTGAAGTAGTTGTGAACGCACCGGACATACAACATCTCGGCGGCACACCATAATATAGCGGTCGAGATATGAGTTTGCTCTAACAACACGTCGCGTTATTTGATCAAAACAAAGATGATATTATTTATCCTTAGAAAGCCTAAGAAGGTGAATAATATACAACACTAAACAACAAGTATTTGACATTTCATGTAAGAAACTCATGCTTAAGTATCATATGACTTTGAAATATTCGATTCAACATTTTATTCCAGTTGAATGGCGAGCTATTTATGAAATCTATTATTTAGTTAAACCTCCTTACCGGTATGATTGGAGTTTAGTTTGTTGATCTTTGCTTTTGGCTTCACATTAAACTCGCTTTTCTTTCTTTATTTGTGTATGTATTTGTAAAGTTACTTACAATCTATTGTGCTTCGACTTCACATAATAAACATACATATATACAACCTACATATACAAAAACATACAAATAGGAGTTACTTTTACTAATTCCATATGGTAAAGAAATAAATTCCCAAACATAATTGCTAACACATAAAAACAAATTTAGATTGAAATTATCAGAAAATATGGGCTGAAATAAAAAGGCCATAACATGTGCTACATGAATCCGTTTCAAGAACATGACTAAGCAAATGAAAGCCTGAAACAAGGAGTACATTTTGTCTCGGAAAACCTTGGTCAAAAGAGACCTAACCGGTCGAAAACTGGCCAAAACAACCAAAAATGGTGACACCGGCCAAAATCATCCAAACCTAAGCAAAAACCGGACTTTTGATTTCCAGTCCACATGGACCTCCTAGAATCCGTGGAATATCAATTTGCACGGATTCAAGATAGATAACACACACCTAGAAATTACGTTTGTTTAGTTTTTGTCATGTTTTGCCAGGTTTAAAAGTCGATCAGCTAGTATTTGAAGTAGTAGTGAATGCACCGGACATACAACATCTCGGCGGCACACCATAATATAACGGTCGAGATATGAGTTTGCTCTAACAACACGTCGCGTTATTCCAGTTGAATGGCGAGCTATTTATGAAATTTATTATTTAGTTAAACCTCCTTACCGGTATGATTGGAGTTTAGTTTGTTGATCTTTGCTTTTGGCTTCACATTAAACTCGCTTTTCTTTCTTTATTTGTGTATGTATTTGTAAAGTTACTTATAATCTATTGTGCTTCGACTTCACATAATAAACATACATATATACAACCTACATATACAAAAACATATAAATAGGAGTTACTTTTACTAATTCCATATGGTAAAGAAATAAATTCCCAAATATAATTGCTAACACATAAAAACAAATTTAGATTGAAATTATCAAAAAATATGGGCTGAAATAAAAAGTCCATAACATGTGCTACATGAATCCGTTTCAAGAACATGACTAAGCAAATGAATGCCTGAAACAAGGAGTACATTTTTTCTCGGAAAACCTTGGTCAAAAGAGACCTAACCGGTCGAAAACTGGCCAAAACAACCAAAAATGGTGACACCGGCCAAAATCATTCGAACCTAAGCAGAAACCGGACTTTTGATTTCAGTCCACACGGACCTCCTAGAATCCGTGGAAAATCAATTTGCACGGATTCAAGATAGATAACACACACCTAGGAATTACGTTTGTTTAGTTTTTGTCGTGTTTTGCCAGGTTTAAAAGTCGGTCAGCTAGTATTTGAAGTAGTTGTGAATGCACCGGACATACAACATCTCGGCGGCACACCATAATATAGCGGTCGAGATATGAGTTTGCTCTAACAACACGTCGCGTTATTTGATCAAAACAAAGATGATATTATTTATCCTTGGAAAGCCTATGAAGGTGAATAATATACAACACTAAACAACAAGTATTTGACATTTCATGTAAGAAACTCATGCTTAAGTATCATATGACTTTGAAATATTCGATTCAACATTTTATTCCAGTTGAATGGCGAGCTATTTATGAAATCTATTATTTAGTTAAACCTCCTTACCGGTATGATTGGAGTTTAGTTTGTTGATCTTTTCTTTTGGCTTCACATTAAACTCGCTTTTCTTTTTTTATTTGTGTATGTATTTGTAAAGTTACTTACAATCTATTGTGCTTCGACTTCACATAATAAACATACATATATACAACCTACATATACAAAAACATACAAATAGGAGTTACTTTTACTAATTCCATATGGTAAAGAAATAAATTCCCAAACATAATTGCTAACACATAAAAACAAATTTAGATTGAAATCTTCAAAAAATATGGGCTGAAATAAAAAGGCCATAACATGTGCTACATGAATCCGTTTCAAGAACATGACTAAGCAAATGAAAGACTGAAACAAAGAGTACATTTTGTCGCGGAAAACCTTGGTCAAAAGAGACCTAACCGGTCGAAAACTTGTCAAAACTGGCCAAGACAACCAAAAATGCTAACACCGGCCAAAATCATCCAAACCTAAACAAAAACCGGACTTTTGATTTCCAATCCACATGGACCTCCTAGAATCCGTGGAAAATCAATTTGCACGGATTCAAGATAGATAACCCACACCTAGGAATTTTGTTTGTTTAGTTTTTGTCGTGTTTTGCCAGGTTTAAAAGTTGGTCAGCTAGTATTTGAAGTAGTTGTGAATGCACCGGACATACAACATCTCGGCGGCACACCATAATATAGCGGTCGAGATATGAGTTTGCTCTAACAACACGTCGAGTTATTTGATCAAAACAAAGATGATATTATTTATCCTTGGAAATCCTAAGAAGGTGAATAATATACAACACTAAACAACAAGCATTTGACATTTCATGTAAGAAACTCATGCTTAAGTATCATATGACTTTGAAATATTCGATTCAACGTTTTATTCCAGTTGAATGGCGAGCTATTTCTGAAATCTATTATTTAGTTAAACCTCCTTACCGGTATGATTGGAGTTTAGTTTGTTGATCTTTTCTTTTGGCTTCACATTAAACTCGCTTTTCTTTCTTTATTTGTGTATGTATTTGTGAAGTTACTTACAATATATTGTGCTTCGACTTTACATAATAAACATACATATATACAACCTCCATATACAAAAACATACAAATAGGAGTTACTTTTACTAATTCCTTATGGTAAAGAAATAAATTCCCAAACATAATTGCTAACACATAAAAACAAATTTAGATTGAAATCTTCAAAAAATATGGGCTGAAATAAAAAGGTCATAACATGTGCTACATGAATCCGTTTCAAGAACATGACTAAGCAAATGAAAGCCTGAAACAAAGAGTACATTTTGTCGCGGAAAACCTTGGTCAAAAGAGACCTAACCGGTCGAAAACTGGTCAAAACTGGCCAAGACAACCAAAAATGCTAACACCGGCCAAAATCATCCAAACCTAAACAAAAACCGGACTTTTGATTTCCAATCCACATGGACCTCCTAGAATCCGTGGAAAATCAATTTGCACGGATTCAAGATAGATAACCCACACCTAGGAATTTTGTTTGTTTAGTTTTTGTCGTGTTTTGCCAGGTTTAAAAGTCGGTCAGCTAGTATTTGAAGTAGTTGTGAATGCACCAGACATACAACATCTCGGCGGCACACCATAATATAGCGGTCGAGATATGAGTTTGCTCTAACAACACGTCGAGTTATTTGATCAAAACAAAGATGATATTATTTATCCTTGGAAAGCCTAAGAAGGTGAATAATATACAACACTAAACAACAAGCATTTGACATTTCATGTAAGAAACTCATGCTTAAGTATCATATGACTTTGAAATATTCGATTCAACGTTTTATTCCAGTTGAATGGCGAGCTATTTATGAAATCTATTATTTAGTTAAACCTCCTTACCGGTATGATTGGAGTTTAGTTTGTTGATCTTTGCTTTTGGCTTCACATTAAACTCGGTTTTCTTTCTTTATTTGTGTATGTATTTGTGAAGTTACTTACAATCTATTGTGCTTCGACTTCACATAATAAACATACATATATACAACCTCCATATACAAAAACATACAAATAGGAGTTACTTTTACTAATTCCATATGGTAAAAAAATAAATTCCCAAACATAATTGCTAACACATAAAAACAAATTTAGATTGAAATCTTCAGAAAATATGGGCTGAAATAAAAAGGTCATAACATGTGCTACATGAATCCGTTTCAAGAACATGACTAAGCAAATGAAAGCCTGAAACAAAGAGTACATTTTGTCGCGGAAAACCTTGGTCAAAAGAGACCTAACCGGTCGAAAACTGGTCAAAACCGGCCAAGACAACCAAAAATGCTAACACCGGCCAAAATCATCCAAACCTAAACAAAAACCGGACTTTTGATTTCCAATCCACATGGACCTCCTAGAATCCGTGGAAAATCAATTTGCACGGATTCAAGATAGATAAACCACACCTAGGAATTATGTTTGTTTAGTTTTTGTCGTGTTTTGCCAGGTTTAAAAGTCGGTCAGCTAGTATTTGAAGTAGTTGTGAATGCACCGGACATACAACATCTCGGCGGCACACCATAATATAGCGGTCGAGATATGAGTTTGCTCTAACAACACGTCGAGTTATTTGATCAAAACAAAGATGATATTATTTATCCTTGGAAAGCCTAAGAAGGTGAATAATATACAACACTAAACAACAAGTATTTGACATTTCATGTAAGAAACTCATGCTTAAGTATCATATGACTTTGAAATATTCGATTCAACGTTTTATTCCAGTTGAATTGCGAGCTATTTATGAAATCTATTATTTAGTTAAACCTCCTTACCGGTATGATTGGAGTTTAGTTTGTTGATCTTTGCTTTTGGCTTCACATTAAACTCGCTTTTCTTTCTTTATTTGTGTATGTATTTGTGAAGTTACTTACAATCTATTGTGCTTCGACTTCACATAATAAACATACATATATACAACCTCCATATACAAAAACATACAAATAGGAGTTACTTTTACTAATTCCGTATGGTAAAAAAATAAATTCCCAAACATAATTGCTAACACATAAAAACAAATTTAGATTGAAATCTTCAGAAAATATGGGCTGAAATAAAAAGGTCATAACATGTGCTACATGAATCCGTTTCAAGAACATGACTAAGCAAATGAAAGCCTGAAACAAAGAGTACATTTTGTCGCGGAAAACCTTGGTCAAAAGAGACCTAACCGGTCGAAAACTGGTCAAAACCGGCCAAGACAACCAAAAATGCTAACACCGGCCAAAATCATCCAAACCTAAACAAAAACCGTACTTTTGATTTCCAATCCACATGAACCTCCTAGAATCCGTGGAAAATCAATTTGCACGGATTCAAGATAGATAACCCACACCTAGGAATTATGTTGGTTTAGTTTTTGTCGTGTTTTGCCAGGTTTAAAAGTCGGTCAGCTAGTATTTGAAGTAGTTGTGAATGCACCGGACATACAACATCTCGGCAGCACACCATAATATAGCGGTCTAGATATGAGTTTGCTCTAACAACACGTCGCGTTATTTGATCAAAACAAAGATGATATTATTTATCCTTGGAAAGCCTAAGAAGGTGAATAATATACAACACTAAACAACAAGTATTTGACATTTCATGTAAGAAACTCATGCTTAAGTATCATATGACTTTGAAATATTCGATTCAACAATTTATTCCAGTTGAATGGCGAG
The DNA here is from genome assembly GCA_025667525.1 of Glebionis coronaria. Lineage (NCBI taxonomy): Eukaryota > Viridiplantae > Streptophyta > Magnoliopsida > Asterales > Asteraceae > Glebionis > Glebionis coronaria. The sequence continues at coordinate 645,681,477 of CM046877.1, forward strand.
CTATTTATGAAATCTATTATTTAGTTAAACCTCCTTACCGGTATGATTGGAGTTTAGTTTGTTGATCTTTGCTTTTGGCTTCACATTAAACTCGCTTTTCTTTCTTTATTTGTGTATGTATTTGTAAAGTTACTTACAATCTATTGTGCTTCGAATTCACATAATAAACATACATATATACAACCTACATATACAAAAACATACAAATAGGAGTTACTTTTACTAATTCCATATGGTAAAGAAATAAATTCCCAAACATAATTGCTAACATAAAAACAAATTTAGATTGGAATCTTCAGAAAATATGGGCTGAAATAAAAAGGTCATAACATGTGCTACATGAATCCGTTTCAAGAACATGACTAAGCAAATGAAAGCCTGAAACAAAGAGTACATTTTGTCGCGGAAAACCTTGGTCAAAAGAGACCTAACCGGTCGAAAACTAGTCAAAACTGGCCAAGACAACCAAAAATGCTAACACCGGCCAAAATCATCCAAACCTAAACACAAACCGGACTTTTGATTTCCAGTCCACATGGACCTCCTAGAATCCGTGGAATATCAATTTGCACGGATTCAAGATAGATAACTCACACCTAGGAATTACGTTTGTTTAGTTTTTGTCGTGTTTTGCCAGGTTTAAAAGTCGGTCAGCTAGTATTTGAAGTAGTTGTGAATGCACCGGACATACAACATCTCGGCGACACACCATAATATAACGGTCGAGATATGAGTTTGCTCTAACAACACGTCGCGTTATTCCAGTTGAATGGCGAGCTATTTATGAAATCTATTATTTAGTTAAACCTCCTTACCGGTATGATTGGAGTTTAGTTTGTTGATCTTTGCTTTTGGCTTCACATTAAACTCGCTTTTCTTTCTTTATTTGTGTATGTATTTGTAAAGTTACTTACAATCTATTGTGCTTCGACTTCACATAATAAACATACATATATACAACCTACATATACAAAAACATACAAATAGGAGTTACTTTTACTAATTCCATATGGTAAAGAAATAAATTCCAAAATATAATTGCTAACACATAAAAACAAATTTAGATTGAAATTATCAGAAAATATGGGCTGAAATAAAAAGTCCATAACATGTGCTACATGAATCCGTTTCAAGAACATGACTAAGCAAATGAATGCCTGAAACAAGGAGTACATTTTTTCTCGGAAAACCTTGGTCAAAAGAGACCTAACCGGTCGAAAACTGGCCAAAACAACCAAAAATGGTGACACCGGCCAAAATCATCCAAACCTAAGTAGAAACCGGACTTTTGATTTCCAGTCCACACGGACCTCCTAGAATCCGTGGAAAATCAATTTTCACGGATTCAAGATAGATAACACACACCTAGGAATTACGTTTGTTTACTTTTTGTCGTGTTTTTCCAGGTTTAAAAGTCGGTCAACTAGTATTTGAAGTAGTTGTGAATGCACCGGACATACAACATCTCGACGGCACACCATAATATAACGGTCGAGATATGAGTTTGCTCAAACAAAACGTCGCGTTATTTGATCAAAACAAAGATGATATTATTTATCCTTGGAAAGCCTAAGAAGGTGAATAATAGACAACACTAAACAACAAGTATTTGACATTTCATGTAAGAAACTCATGCTTAAGTATCATATGACTTTGAAATATTCGATTCAACATTTTATTCCAGTTGAATGGCGAGCTATTTATGAAATCTATTATTTAGTTAAACCTCCTTATCGGTATTATTGGAGTTTAGTTTGTTGATCTTTGCTTTTGGCTTCACATTAAACTCGCTTTTCTTTCTTTATTTGTGTATGTATTTGTAAAGTTACATACAATCTGTTGTGCTTCGACTTCACATAATAAACATACATATATACAACCTATATATACAAAAACATACAAATAGGAGTTACTTTTACTAATTCCATATGGTAAAGAAATAAATTCCCAAAAATAATTGCTAACACATAAAAACTAATTTAGATTGAAATTATCAGAAAATATGGGCTGATATAAAAAGGCCATAACATGTGCTACATGAATCCGTTTCAAGAACATGACTAAGCAAATGAAAGCCTGAAACAAGGAGTACATTTTGTCTCGGAAAACCTTGGTCAAAAGAGACCTAATCGGTCGAAAACTGGCCAAAACAACCAAAAATGGTGACACCGGCCAAAATCATCCAAACCTAAGCAAAAACCGGACTTTTGATTTCCAGTCCACATGGACCTCCTAGAATCCGTGGAATATCAATTTGCACGGATTCAAGATAGATAACACACACCTAGAAATTACGTTTGTTTAGTTTTTGTCATGTTTTGCCAGGTTTAAAAGTCGGTCAGCTAGTATTTGAAGTAGTAGTGAATGCACCGGACATACAACATCTCGGCGGCACACCATAATATAACGGTCGAGATATGAGTTTGCTCTAACAACACGTTGCGTTATTCCAGTTGAATGGCGAGCTATTTATGAAATTTATTATTTAGTTAAACCTCCTTACCGGTATGATTGGAGTTTAGTTTGTTGATCTTTGCTTTTGGCTTCACATTAAACTCGCTTTTCTTTCTTTATTTGTGTATGTATTTGTAAAGTTACTTACAATCTATTGTGCTTCGACTTCACATAATAAACATACATATATACAACCTACATATACAAAAACATATAAATAGGAGTTACTTTTACTAATTCCATATGGTAAAGAAATAAATTCCCAAATATAATTGCTAACACATAAAAACAAATTTAGATTGAAATTATCAAAAAATATGGGCTGAAATAAAAAGTCCATAACATGTGCTACATGAATCCGTTTCATGAACATGACTAAGCAAATGAATGCCTGAAACAAGGAGTACATTTTTTCTCGGAAAACCTTGGTCAAAAGAGACCTAACCGGTCGAAAACTGGCCAAAACAACCAAAAATGGTGACACCGGCCAAAATCATTCAAACCTAAGCAGAAACCGGACTTTTGATTTCAGTCCACACGGACCTCCTAGAATCCGTGGAAAATCAATTTGCACGGATTCAAGATAGATAACACACACCTAGGAATTTTTTGTTTAGTTTTTGTCGTGTTTTGCCAGGTTTAAAAGTCGGTCAGCTAGTATTTGAAGTAGTTGTGAATGCACCGGACATACAACATCTCGGCGGCACACCATAATATAGCGGTCGAGATATGAGTTTGCTCTAACAACACGTCGCGTTATTTGATAAAAACAAAGATGATATTATTTATCCTTGGAAAGCCTAAGAAGGTGAATAATATACAACACTAAACAACAAGTATTTGACATTTCATGTAAGAAACTCATGCTTAAGTATCATATGACTTTGAAATATTCGATTCAACATTTTATTCCAGTTGAATGGCGAGCTATTTATGAAATCTATTATTTAGTTAAACCTCCTTACCGGTATGATTGGAGTTTAGTTTGTTGATCTTTTCTTTTGGCTTCACATTAAACTCGCTTTTCTTTCTTTATTTGTGTATGTATTTGTAAAGTTACTTACAATCTATTGTGCTTCGACTTCACATAATAAACATACATATATACAACCTACATATACAAAAACATACAAATAGGAGTTACTTTTACTAATTCCATATGGTAAAGAAATAAATTCCCAAACATAATTGCTAACACATAAAAACAAATTTAGATTGAAATCTTCAAAAAATATGGGCTGAAATAAAAAGGTCATAACATGTGCTACATGAATCCGTTTCAAGAACATGACTAAGCAAATGAAAGTCTGAAACAAAGAGTACATTTTGTCGCGGAAAACCTTGGTCAAAAGAGACCTAACCGGTCGAAAACTGGTCAAAACTGGCCAAGACAACCAAAAATGCTAACACCGGCCAAAATCATCCAAACCTAAACAAAAACCGGACTTTTGATTTCCATTCCACATGGACCTCCTAGAATCCGTGGGAAATCAATTTGCACGGATTCAAGATAGATAACCCACACCTAGGAATTTTGTTTGTTTAGTTTTTGTCGTGTTTTGCCAGGTTTAAAAGTCGGTCAGCTAGTATTTGAAGTAGTTGTGAATGCACCGGACATACAACATCTCGGCGGCACACCATAATATAGCGGTCGAGATATGAGTTTGCTCTAACAACACGTCGCGTTATTTGATCAAAACAAAGATGATATTATTTATCCTTGGAAAGCCTAAGAAGGTGAATAATATACAACACTAAACAACAAGCATTTGACATTTCATGTAAGAAACTCATGCTTAAGTATCATATGACTTTGAAATATTCGATTCAACGTTTTATTCCAGTTGAATGGCGAGCTATTTATGAAATCTATTATTTAGTTAAACCTCCTTACCGGTATGATTGGAGTTTAGTTTGTTGATCTTTGCTTTTGGCTTCACATTAAACTCGCTTTTCTTTCTTTATTTGTGTATGTATTTGTAAAGTTACTTACAATCTATTGTGCTTCGACTTCACATAATAAACATACATATATACAACCTACATATACAAAAACATACAAATAGGAGTTACTTTTACTAATTCCATATGGTAAAGAAATAAATTCCCAAACATAATTGCTAACACATAAAAACAAATTTAGATTGAAATCTTCAAAAAATATGGGCTGAAATAAAAAGGTCATAACATGTGCTACATGAATCCGTTTCAAGAACATGACTAAGCAAATGAAAGTCTGAAACAAAGAGTACATTTTGTCGCGGAAAACCTTGGTCAAAAGAGACCTAACCGGTCGAAAACTGGTCAAAACTGGCCAAGACAACCAAAAATGCTAACACCGGCCAAAATCATCCAAACCTAAACAAAAACCGGACTTTTGATTTCCAATCCACATGGACCTCCTAGAACCCGTGGAAAATCAATTTTCACGGATTCAAGATAGATAACCCACACCTAGGAATTATGTTTGTTTAGTTTTTGTCGTGTTTTGCCAGGTTTAAAAGTCGGTCAGCTAGTATTTGAAGTAGTTGTGAATGCACCGGACATACAACATCTCGGCGGCACACCATAATATAGCGGTCGAGATATGAGTTTGCTCTAACAACACGTCGCGTTATTTGATCAAAACAAAGATGATATTATTTATCCTTGGAAAGCCTAAGAAGGTGAATAATATACAACACTAAACAACAAGTATTTGACATTTCATGTAAGAAACTCATGCTTAAGTATCATATGACTTTGAAATATTCGATTCAACATTTTATTCCAGTTGAATGGCGAGCTATTTATGAAATCTATTATTTAGTTAAACCTCCTTACCGGTATGATTGGAGTTTAGTTTGTTGATCTTTGCTTTTGGCTTCACATTAAACTCGCTTTTGTTTCTTTATTTGTGTATGTATTTGTAAAGTTACTTACAATCTATTGTGCTTCGACTTCACATAATAAACATACATATATACAACCTACATATACAAAAACATACAAATAGGAGTTACTTTTACTAATTCCATATGGTAAAGAAATAAATTCCCAAACATAATTGCTAACACATAAAAACAAATTTAGATTGAAATCTACAAAAAATATGGGCTGAAATAAAAAGGCCATAACATGTGCTACATGAATCCGTTTCAAGAACATGACTAAGCAAATGAAAGCCTGAAACAAAGAGTACATTTTGTATCAGAAAACCTTGGTCAAAAGAGACCTAACCGGTCGAAAACTGGTCAAAACTGGCCAAGACAACCAAAAATGCTAACACCGGCCAAAATCATCCAAACCAAAACAAAAACCGGACTTTTGATTTCCAATCCACATGGACCTCCTAGAATCCGTGGAAAATCAATTTGCACAGATTCAAGATAGATAACCCACACCTAGGAATTTTGTTTGTTTAGTTTTTGTCGTGTTTTGCCAGGTTTAAAAGTCGGTCAGCTAGTATTTGAAGTAGTTGTGAATGCACCGGACATACAACATCTCGGCGGCACACCATAATATAGCGGTCGAGATATGAGTTTGCTCTAACAACACGTCGCGTTATTTGATCAAAACAAAGATGATATTATTTATCCTTGGAAAGCCTAAGAAGGTGAATAATATACAACACTAAACAACAAGCATTTGACATTTCATGTAAGAAACTCATGCTTAAGTATCATATGACTTTGAAATATTCGATTCAACGTTTTATTCCAGTTGAATGGCGAGCTATTTATGAAATCTTTTATTTAGTTAAACCTCCTTACCGGTATGATTGGAGTTTAGTTTGTTGATCTTTGCTTTTGGCTTCACATTAAACTCGCTTTTCTTTCTTTATTTGTGTATGTATTTGTAAAGTTACTTACAATCTATTGTTCTTCGAGTTCACATAATAAACATACATATATACAACCTACATATACAAAAACATACAAATAGGAGTTACTTTTACTAATTCCATATGGTAAAGAAATAAATTCCCAAACATAATTGCTAACACATAAAAACAAATTTAGATTGAAATCTTCAGAAAATATGGGCTGAAATAAAAAGGCCATAACATGTGCTACATGAATCCGTTTCAAGAACATGACTAAGCAAATGAAAGCCTGAAACAAAGAGTACATTTTGTCGCGGAAAACCTTGGTCAAAAGAGACCTAACCGGTCGAAAACTGGCCAAGACAACCAAAAATGCTAACACCGGCCAAAATCATCCAAACCTAAACAAAAACCGGACTTTTGATTTCCAGTCCACATGGACCTCCTAGAATCCGTGGAAAATCAATTTGCACGGATTCAAGATAGATAACCCACACCTAGGAATTTTGTTTGTTTAGTTTTTGTCGTGTTTTGCCAGGTTTAAAAGTCGGTCAGCTAGTATTTGAAGTAGTTGTGAATGCACCGGACATACAACATCTCGGCGGCACACCATAATATAGCGGTCGAGATATGAGTTTGCTCTAACAACACGTCGCGTTATTTGATCAAAACAAAGATGATATTATTTATCCTTGGAAAGCCTAAGAAGGTGAATAATATACAACACTAAACAACAAGCATTTGACATTTCATGTAAGAAACTCATGCTTAAGTATCATATGACTTTGAAATATTCGATTCAACGTTTTATTCCAGTTGAATGGCGAGCTATTTATGAAATCTATTATTTAGTTAAACCTCCTTACCGGTATGATTGGAGTTTAGTTTGTTGATCTTTGCTTTTGGCTTCACATTAAACTCGCTTTTCTTTCTTTATTTGTGTATGTATTTGTAAAGTTACTTACAATCTATTGTTCTTCGACTTCACATAATAAACATACATATATACAACCTACATATACAAAAACATACAAATAGGAGTTACTTTTACTAATTCCATATGGTAAAGAAATAAATTCCCAAACATAATTGCTAACACATAAAAACAAATTTAGATTGAAATCTTCAGAAAATATGGGCTGAAATAAAAAGGCCATAACATGTGCTACATGAATCCGTTTCAAGAACATGACTAAGCAAATGAAAGCCTGAAACAAAGAGTACATTTTGTCGCGGAAAACCTTGGTCAAAAGAGACCTAACCGGTCGAAAACTGGTCAAAACTGGCCAAGACAACCAAAAATGCTAACACCAGCCAAAATCATCCAAACCTAAACAAAAACCGGACTTTTGATTTCCAGTCCACATGGACCTCCTAGAATCCGTGGAAAATCAATTTTCACGGATTCAAGATAGATAACCCACACCTAGGAATTATGTTTGTTTAGTTTTTGTCGTGTTTTGCCAGGTTTAAAAGTCGGTCAGCCAGTATTTGAAGTAGTTGTGATTGCACCGGACATACAACATCTCGGCGGCACACCATAATATAGCGGTCGAGATATGAGTTTGCTCTAACAACACGTCGCGTTATTTGATCAAAACAAAGATGATATTATTTATCCTTGGAAAGCCTAAGAAGGTGAATAATATACAACACTAAACAACAAGCATTTGACATTTCATGTAAGAAACTCATGCTTAAGTATCATATGACTTTGAAATATTCGATTCAACATTTTATTCCAGTTGAATGGCGAGCTATTTATGAAATCTATTATTTAGTTAAACATCCTTACCGGTATGATTGGAGTTTAGTTTGTTGATCTTTGCTTTTGGCTTCACATTAAACTCGCTTTTCTTTCTTTATTTGTGTATGTATTTGTAAAGTTACTTACAATCTATTGTGCTTCGACTTCACATAATAAACATACATATATACAACCTACATATACAAAAACATACAAATAGGAGTTACTTTTACTAATTCCATATGGTAAAGAAATAAATTCCCAAACATAATTGCTAACACATAAAAACAAATTTAGATTGAAATCTTCAGAAAATATGGGCTGAAATAAAAAGGCCATAACATGTGCTACATGAATCCGTTTCAAGAACATGACTAAGCAAATGAAAGCCTAAACAAAGAGTACATTTTGTCGCGGAAAACCTTGGTCAAAAGAGACCTAACCGGTCGAAAACTGGTCAAAACTGGCCAAGACAACCAAAAATGCTAACACCGGCCAAAATCATCCAAACCTAAACAAAAACCGGACTTTTGTTTTCCAGTCCACATGGACCTCCTAGAATCCGTGGAAAATCAATTTGCACGGATTCAAGATAGATAACCCACACCTAGGAATTATGTTTGTTTAGTTTTTGTCGTGTTTTGCCAGGTTTAAAAGTCGGTCAGCTAGTATTTGAAGTAGTTGTGATTGCACCGGACATACAACATCTCGGCGGCACACCATAATATAGCGGTCGAGATATGAGTTTGCTCTAACAACACGTCGCGTTATTTGATCAAAACAAAGATGATATTATTTATCCTTGGAAAGCCTAAGAAGGTGAATAATATACAACACTAAACAACAAGTATTTGACATTTCATGTAAGAAACTCATGCTTAAGTATCATATGACTTTGAAATATTCGATTCAACATTTTATTCCAGTTGAATGGCGAGCTATTTATGAAATCTATTATTTAGTTAAACCTCCTTACCGGTATGATTGGAGTTTAGTTTGTTGATCTTTGCTTTTGGCTTCACATTAAACTCGCTTTTCTTTCTTTATTTGTGTATGTATTTGTAAAGTTACTTACAATCTATTGTGCTTCGACTTCACATAATAAACATACATATATACAACCTACATATACAAAAACATACAAATAGGAGTTACTTTTACTAATTCCATATGGTAAAGAAATAAATTCCCAAACATAATTGCTAACACATAAAAACAAATTTAGATTGAAATCTTCAGAAAATATGGGCTGAAATAAAAAGGCCATAACATGTGCTACATGAATCCGTTTCAAGAACATGACTAAGCAAATGAAAGCCTGAAACAAAGAGTACATTTTGTCGCGGAAAACCTTGGTCAAAAGAGACCTAACCGGTCGAAAACTGGTCAAAACTGGCCAAGACAACCAAAAATGCTAACACCAGCCAAAATCATCCAAACCTAAACAAAAACCGGACTTTTGATTTCCAGTCCACATGGACCTCCTAGAATCCGTGGAAAATCAATTTGCACGGATTCAAGATAGATAACCCACACCTAGGAATTATGTTTGTTTAGTTTTTGTCGTGTTTTGCCAGGTTTAAAAGTCGGTCAGCTAGTATTTGAAGTAGTTGTGATTGCACCGGACATACAACATCTCGGCGGCACACCATAATATAGCGGTCGAGATATGAGTTTGCTCTAACAACACGTCGCGTTATTTGATCAAAACAAAGATGATATTATTTATCCTTGGAAAGCCTAAGAAGGTGAATAATATACAACACTAAACAACAAGTATTTGACATTTCATGTAAGAAACTCATGCTTAAGTATCATATGACTTTGAAATATTCGATTCAACATTTTATTCCAGTTGAATGGCGAGCTATTTATGAAATCTATTATTTAGTTAAACATCCTTACCGGTATGATTGGAGTTTAGTTTGTTGATCTTTGCTTTTGGCTTCACATTAAACTCGCTTTTCTTTCTTTATTTGTGTATGTATTTGTAAAGTTACTTACAATCTATTGTGCTTCGACTTCACATAATAAACATACATATATACAACCTACATATACAAAAACATACAAATAGGAGTTACTTTTACTAATTCCATATGGTAAAGAAATAAATTCCCAAACATAATTGCTAACACATAAAAACAAATTTAGATTGAAATCTTCAGAAAATATGGGCTGAAATAAAAAGGCCATAACATGTGCTACATGAATCCGTTTCAAGAACATGACTAAGCAAATGAAAGCCTAAACAAAGAGTACATTTTGTCGCGGAAATCCTTGGTCAAAAGAGACCTAACCGGTCGAAAACTGGTCAAAACTGGCCAAGACAACCAAAAATGCTAACACCGGCCAAAATCATCCAAACCTAAACAAAAACCGGACTTTTGTTTTCCAGTCCACATGGACCTCCTAGAATCCGTGGAAAATCAATTTGCACGGATTCAAGATAGATAACCCACACCTAGGAATTATGTTTGTTTAGTTTTTGTCGTGTTTTGCCAGGTTTAAAAGTCGGTCAGCTAGTATTTGAAGTAGTTGTGATTGCACCGGACATACAACATCTCGGCGGCACACCATAATATAGCGGTCGAGATATGAGTTTGCTCTAACAACACGTCGCGTTATTTGATCAAAACAAAGATGATATTATTTATCCTTGGAAAGCCTAAGAAGGTGAATAATATACAACACTAAACAACAAGTATTTGACATTTCATGTAAGAAACTCATGCTTAAGTATCATATGACTTTGAAATATTCGATTCAACATTTTATTCCAGTTGAATGGCGAGCTATTTATGAAATCTATTATTTAGTTAAACCTCCTTACCGGTATGATTGGAGTTTAGTTTGTTGATCTTTGCTTTTGGCTTCACATTAAACTCGCTTTTCTTTCTTTATTTGTGTATGTATTTGTAAAGTTACTTACAATCTATTGTGCTTCGACTTCACATAATAAACATACATATATACAACCTACATATACAAAAACATACAAATAGGAGTTACTTTTACTAATTCCATATGGTAAAGAAATAAATTCCCAAACATAATTGCTAACACATAAAAACAAATTTAGATTGAAATCTTCAGAAAATATGGGCTGAAAGAAAAAGGCCATAACATGTGCTACATGAATCCGTTTCAAGAACATGACTAAGCAAATGAAAGCCTGAAACAAAGAGTACATTTTGTCGCGGAAAACCTTGGTCAAAAGAGACCTAACCGGTCGAAAACTGGTCAAAACTGGCCAAGACAACCAAAAATGCTAACACCAGCCAAAATCATCCAAACCTAAACAAAAACCGGACTTTTGATTTCCAGTCCACATGGACCTCCTAGAATCCGTGGAAAATCAATTTGCACGGATTCAAGATAGATAACCCACACCTAGGAATTATGTTTGTTTAGTTTTTGTCGTGTTTTGCCAGGTTTAAAAGTCGGTCAGCTAGTATTTGAAGTAGTTGTGATTGCACCGGACATACAACATCTCGGCGGCACACCATAATATAGCGGTCGAGATATGAGTTTGCTCTAACAACACGTCGCGTTATTTGATCAAAACAAAGATGATATTATTTATCCTTGGAAAGCCTAAGAAGGTGAATAATATACAACACTAAACAACAAGTATTTGACATTTCATGTAAGAAACTCATGCTTAAGTATCATATGACTTTGAAATATTCGATTCAACATTTTATTCCAGTTGAATGGCGAGCTATTTATGAAATCTATTATTTAGTTAAACCTCCTTACCGGTATGATTGGAGTTTAGTTTGTTGATCTTTGCTTTTGGCTTCACATTAAACTCGCTTTTCTTTCTTTATTTGTGTATGTATTTGTAAAGTTACTTACAATCTATTGTGCTTCGACTTCACATAATAAACATACATATATACAACCTACATATACAAAAACATACAAATAGGAGTTACTTTTACTAATTCCATATGGTAAAGAAATAAATTCCCAAACATAATTGCTAACACATAAAAACAAATTTTGATTGAAATCTTCAGAAAATATGGGCTGAAATAAAAAGGCCATAACATGTGCTACATGAATCCGTTTCAAGAACATGACTAAGCAAATGAAAGCCTGAAACAAAGAGTACATTTTGTCGCGGAAAACCTTGGTCAAAAGAGACCTAACCGGTCGAAAACTGGTCAAAACTGGCCAAGACAACCAAAAATGCTAACACCAGCCAAAATCATCCAAACCTAAACAAAAACCGGACTTTTGATTTCCAGTCCACATGGACCTCCTAGAATCCGTGGAAAATCAATTTGCACGGATTCAAGATAGATAACCCACACCTAGGAATTATGTTTGTTTAGTTTTTGTCGTGTTTTGCCAGGTTTAAAAGTCGGTCAGCTAGTATTTGAAGTGGTTGTGATTGCACCGGACATACAACATCTCGGCGGCACACCATAATATAGCGGTCGAGATATGAGTTTGCTCTAACAACACGTCGCGTTATTTGATCAAAACAAAGATGATATTATTTATCCTTGGAAAGCCTAAGAAGGTGAATAATATACAACACTAAACAACAAGTATTTGACATTTCATGTAAGAAACTCATGCTTAAGTATCATATGACTTTGAAATATTCGATTCAACATTTTATTCCAGTTGAATGGCGAGCTATTTATGAAATCTATTATTTAGTTAAACCTCCTTACCGGTATGATTGGAGTTTAGTTTGTTGATCTTTGCTTTTGGCTTCACATTAAACTCGCTTTTCTTTCTTTATTTGTGTATGTATTTGTAAAGTTACTTACAATCTATTGTGCTTCGACTTCACATAATAAACATACATATATACAACCTACATATACAAAAACATACAAATAGGAGTTACTTTTACTAATTCCATATGGTAAAGAAATAAATTCCCAAACATAATTGCTAACACATAAAAACAAATTTAGATTGAAATCTTCAGAAAATATGGGCTGAAATAAAAAGGCCATAACATGTGCTACATGAATCCGTTTCAAGAACATGACTAAGCAAATGAAAGCCTAAACAAAGAGTACATTTTGTCGCGGAAAACCTTGGTCAAAAGAGACCTAACCGGTCGAAAACTGGTCAAAACTGGCCAAGACAACCAAAAATGCTAACACCGGCCAAAATCATCCAAACCTAAACAAAAACCGGACTTTTGTTTTCCAGTCCACATTGACCTCCTAGAATCCGTGGAAAATCAATTTGCACGGATTCAAGATAGATAACCCACACCTAGGAATTATGTTTGTTTAGTTTTTGTCGTGTTTTTCCAGGTTTAAAAGTCGGTCAGCTAGTATTTGAAGTAGTTGTGATTGCACCGGACATACAACATCTCGGTGGCACACCATAATATAGCGGTCGAGATATGAGTTTGCTCTAACAACACGTCGCGTTATTTGATCAAAACAAAGATGATATTATTTATCCTTGGAAAGCCTAAGAAGGTGAATAATATACAACACTAAACAACAAGTATTTGACATTTCATGTAAGAAACTCATGCTTAAGTATCATATGACTTTGAAATATTCGATTCAACATTTTATTCCAGTTGAATGGCGAGCTATTTATGAAATCTATTATTTAGTTAAACCTCCTTACCGGTATGATTGGAGTTTAGTTTGTTGATCTTTTCTTTTGGCTTCACATTAAACTCGCTTTTCTTTTTTTATTTGTGTATGTATTTGTAAAGTTACTTACAATCTATTGTGCTTCGACTTCACATAATAAACATACATATATACAACCTACATATACAAAAACATACAAATAGAAGTTACTTTTACTAATTCCATATGGTAAAGAAATAAATTCCCAAACATAATTGCTAACACATAAAAACAAATTTAGATTGAAATCTTCAGAAAATATGGGCTGAAATAAAAAGGCCATAACATGTGCTACATGAATCCGTTTCAAGAAAATGACTAAGCAAATGAAAGCCTAAACAAAGAGTACATTTTGTCGCGGAAAACCTTGGTCAAAAGAGACCTAACCGGTCGAAAACTGGTCAAAACTGGCCAAGACAACCAAAAATGCTAACACCGGCCAAAATCATCTAAACCTAAACAAAAACCGGACTTCTGATTTCCAGTCCACATGGACCTCCTAGAATCCGTGGAAAATCAATTTGCACGGATTCAAGATAGATAACCCACACCTAGGAATTATGTTTGTTTAGTTTTTGTCGTGTTTTTCCAGGTTTAAAAGTCGGTCAGCTAGTATTTGAAGTAGTTGTGAATGCACCGGACATACAACATCTCGGCGGCACACCATAATATAGCGGTCGAGATATGAGTTTGCTCTAACAACACGTCGCGTTATTTGATCAAAACAAAGATGATATTATTTATCCTTGGAAAGCCTAAGAAGGTGAATAATATACAACACTAAACAACAAGTATTTGACATTTCATGTAAGAAACTCATAATTAAGTATCATATGACTTTGAAATATTCGATTCAACATTTTATTCCAGTTGAATGGCGAGCTATTTATGAAATCTATTATTTAGTTAAACCTCCTTACCGGTATGATTGGAGTTTAGTTTGTTGATCTTTGCTTTTGGCTTCACATTAAACTCGCTTTTCTTTCTTTATTTGTGTATGTATTTGTAAAGTTACTTACAATCTATTGTTCTTCGACTTCACATAATAAACATACATATATACAACCTACATATACAAAAACATACAAATAGGAGTTACTTTTACTAATTCCATATGGTAAAGAAATAAATTCCCAAACATAATTGCTAACACATAAAAACAAATTTAGATTGAAATCTTCAGAAAATATGGGCTGAAATAAAAAGGCCATAACATGTGCTACATGAATCCGTTTCAAGAACATGACTAAGCAAATGAAAGCCTAAACAAAGAGTACATTTTGTCGCGGAAAACCTTGGTCAAAAGAGACCTAACCGGTCGAAAACTGGTCAAAACTGGCCAAGACAACCAAAAATGCTAACACCGGCCAAAATCATCCAAACCTAAACAAAAACCGGACTTTTGTTTTCCAGTCCACATTGACCTCCTAGAATCCGTGGAAAATCAATTTGCACGGATTCAAGATAGATAACCCACACCTAGGAATTATGTTTGTTTAGTTTTTGTCGTGTTTTGCCAGGTTTAAAAGTCGGTCAGCTAGTATTTGAAGTAGTTGTGATTGCACCGGACATACAACATCTCGGCAGCACACCATAATATAGCGGTCGAGATATGAGTTTGCTCTAACAACACGTCGCGTTATTTGATCAAAACAAAGATGATATTATTTATCCTTGGAAAGCCTAAGAAGGTGAATAATATACAACACTAAACAACAAGTATTTGACATTTCATGTAAGAAACTCATGCTTAAGTATCATATGACTTTGAAATATTCGATTCAACATTTTATTCCAGTTGAATGGCGAGCTATTTATGAAATCTATTATTTAGTTAAACCTCCTTACCGGTATGATTGGAGTTTAGTTTGTTGATCTTTGCTTTTGGCTTCACATTAAACTCGCTTTTCTTTCTTTATTTGTGTATGTATTTGTAAAGTTACTTACAATCTATTGTGCTTCGACTTCACATAATAAACATACATATATACAACCTACATATACAAAAACATACAAATAGGAGTTACTTTTACTAATTCCATATGGTAAAGAAATAAATTCCCAAACATAATTGCTAACACATAAAAACAAATTTAGATTGAAATCTTCAGAAAATATGGGCTGAAATAAAAAGGCCATAACATGTGCTACATGAATCCGTTTCAAGAAAATGACTAAGCAAATGAAAGCCTAAACAAAGAGTACATTTTGTCGCGGAAAACCTTGGTCAAAAGAGACCTAACCGGTCGAAAACTGGCCAAGACAACCAAAAATGCTAACACCAGCCAAAATCATCCAAACCTAAACAAAAACCGGACTTCTGATTTCCAGTCCACATGGACCTCCTAGAATCCGTGGAAAATCAATTTGCACGGATTCAAGATAGATAACCCACACCTAGGAATTTTGTTTGTTTAGTTTTTGTCGTGTTTTGCCAGGTTTAAAAGTCGGTCAGCTAGTATTTGAAGTAGTTGTGAATGCACCGGACATACAACATCTCGGCGGCACACCATAATATAGCGGTCGAGATATGAGTTTGCTCTAACAACACGTCGCGTTATTGATCAAAACAAAGATGATATTATTTATCCTTGGAAAGCCTAAGAAGGTGAATAATATACAACACTAAACAACAAGTATTTGACATTTCATGTAAGAAACTCATAATTAAGTATCATATGACTTTGAAATATTCGATTCAACATTTTATTCCAGTTGAATGGCGAGCTATTTATGAAATCTATTATTTAGTTAAACCTCCTTACCTGTATGATTGGAGTTTAGTTTGTTGATCTTTGCTTTTGGCTTCACATTAAACTCGCTTTTCTTTCTTTATTTGTGTATGTATTTGTAAAGTTACTTACAATCTATTGTTCTTCGACTTCACATAATAAACATACATATATACAACCTACATATACAAAAACATACAAATAGGAGTTACTTTTACTAATTCCATATGGTAAAGAAATAAATTCCCAAACATAATTGCTAACACATAAAAACAAATTTAGATTGAAATCTTCAGAAAATATGGGCTGAAATAAAAAGGCCATAACATGTGCTACATGAATCCGTTTCAAGAACATGACTAAGCAAATGAAAGCCTGAAACAAAGAGTACATTTTGTCGCGGAAAACCTTGGTCAAAAGAGACCTAACCAGTCGAAAACTGGTCAAAACTAGCCAAGACAACCAAAAATGCTAACACCAGCCAAAATCATCCAAACCTAAACAAAAACCGGACTTTTGATTTCCAGTCCACATGGACCTCCTAGAATCCGTGGAAAATCAATTTGCACGGATTCAAGATAGATAACCCACACCTAGGAATTATGTTTGTTTAGCTTTTGTCGTGTTTTGCCAGGTTTAAAAGTCGGTCAGCTAGTATTTGAAGTAGTTGTGATTGCACCGGACATACAACATCTCGGCGGCACACCATAATATAGCGGTCGAGATATGAGTTTGCTCTAACAACACGTCGCGTTATTTGATCAAAACAAAGATGATATTATTTATCCTTGGAAAGCCTAAGAAGGTGAATAATATACAACACTAAACAACAAGTATTTGACATTTCATGTAAGAAACTCATGCTTAAGTATCATATGACTTTGAAATATTCGATTCAACATTTTATTCCAGTTGAATGGCGAGCTATTTATGAAATCTATTATTTAGTTAAACCTCCTTACCGGTATGATTGGAGTTTAGTTTGTTGATCTTTGCTTTTGGCTTCACATTAAACTCGCTTTTCTTTCTTTATTTGTGTATGTATTTGTAAAGTTACTTACAATCTATTGTGCTTCGACTTCACATAATAAACATACATATATACAACCTACATATACAAAAACATACAAATAGGAGTTACTTTTACTAATTCCATATGGTAAAGAAATAAATTCCCAAACATAATTGCTAACACATAAAAATAAATTTAGATTGAAATCTTCAGAAAATATGGGCTGAAATAAAAAGGCCATTACATGTGCTACATGAATCCGTTTCAAGAACATGAGTAAGCAAATGAAAGCCTAAACAAAGAGTACATTTTGTCGCGGAAAACCTTGGTCAAAAGAGACCTAACCGGTCGAAAACTGGTCAAAACTGGCCAAGACAACCAAAAATGCTAACACCGGCCAAAATCATCCAAACCTAAACAAAAACCGGACTTTTGTTTTCCAGTCCACATGGACCTCCTAGAATCCGTGGAAAATCAATTTGCACGGATTCAAGATAGATAACCCACACCTAGGAATTATGTTTGTTTAGTTTTTGTCGTGTTTTGCCAGGTTTAAAAGTCGGTCAGCTAGTATTTGAAGTAGTTGTGATTGCACCGGACATACAACATCTCGGCGGCACACCATAATATAGCGGTCGAGATATGAGTTTGCTCTAACAACACGTCGCGTTATTTGATCAAAACAAAGATGATATTATTTATCCTTGGAAAGCCTAAGAAGGTGAATAATATACAACACTAAACAACAAGTATTTGACATTTCATGTAAGAAACTCATGCTTAAGTATCATATGACTTTGAAATATTCGATTCAACATTTTATTCCAGTTGAATGGCGAGCTATTTATGAAATCTATTATTTAGTTAAACCTCCTTACCGGTATGATTGGAGTTTAGTTTGTTGATCTTTGCTTTTGGCTTCACATTAAACTCGCTTTTCTTTCTTTATTTGTGTATGTATTTGTAAAGTTACTTACAATCTATTGTGCTTCGACTTCACATAATAAACATACATATATACAACCTACATATACAAAAACATACAAATAGGAGTTACTTTTACTAATTCCATATGGTAAAGAAATAAATTCCCAAACATAATTGCTAACACATAAAAACAAATTTAGATTGAAATCTTCAGAAAATATGGGCTGAAATAAAAAGGACATAACATGTGCTACATGAATCTGTTTCAAGAAAATGACTAAGCAAATGAAAGCCTAAACAAAGAGTACATTTTGTCGCGGAAAACCTTGGTCAAAAGAGACCTAACCGGTCGAAAACTGGTCAAAACTGGCCAAGACAACCAAAAATGCTAACACCGGCCAAAATCATCCAAACCTAAACAAAAACCGGACTTCTGATTTCCAGTCCACATGGACCTCCTAGAATCCGTGGAAAATCAATTTGCACGGATTCAAGATAGATAACCCACACCTAGGAATTATGTTTGTTTAGTTTTTGTCGTGTTTTGCCAGGTTTAAAAGTCGGTCAGCTAGTATTTGAAGTAGTTGTGAATGCACCGGACATACAACATCTCGGCGGCACACCATAATATAGCGGTCGAGATATGAGTTTGCTCTAACAACACGTCGCGTTATTTGATCAAAACAAAGATGATATTATTTATCCTTGGAAAGCCTAAGAAGGTGAATAATATACAACACTAAACAACAAGTATTTGACATTTCATGTAAGAAACTCATACTTAAGTATCATATGACTTTGAAATATTCGATTCAACATTTTATTCCAGTTGAATGGCGAGCTATTTATGAAATCTATTATTTAGTTAAACCTCCTTACCGGTATGATTGGAGTTTAGTTTGTTGATCTTTGCTTTTGGCTTCACATTAAACTCGCTTTTCTTTCTTTATTTGTGTATGTATTTGTAAAGTTACTTACAATCTATTGTTCTTCGACTTCACATAATAAACATACATATATACAACCTACATATACAAAAACATACAAATAGGAGTTACTTTTACTAATTCCATATGGTAAAGAAATAAATTCCCAAACATAATTGCTAACACATAAAAACAAATTTAGATTGAAATCTTCAGAAAATATGGGCTGAAATAAAAAGGCCATAACATATGCTACATGAATCCGTTTCAAGAACATGACTAAGCAAATGAAATCCTAAACAAAGAGTACATTTTGTCGCGGAAAACCTTGGTCAAAAGAGACCTAACCGGTCGAAAACTGGTCAAAACTGGCCAAGACAACCAAAAATGCTAACACCGGCCAAAATCATCCAAACCTAAACAAAAACCGGACTTTTGTTTTCCAGTCCACATGGACCTCCTAGAATCCGTGGAAAATCAATTTGCACGGATTCAAGATAGATAACCCACACCTAGGAATTATGTTTGTTTAGTTTTTGTCGTGTTTTGCCAGGTTTAAAAGTCGGTCAGCTAGTATTTGAAGTAGTTGTGATTGCACCGGACATACAACATCTCGGCGGCACACCATAATATAGCGGTCGAGATTTGAGTTTGCTCTAACAACACGTCGCGTTATTTGATCAAAACAAAGATGATATTATTTATCCTTGGAAAGCCTAAGAAGGTGAATAATATACAACACTAAACAACAAGTATTTGACATTTCATGTAAGAAACTCATGCTTAAGTATCATATGACTTTGAAATATTCGATTCAACATTTTATTCCAGTTGAATGGCGAGCTATTTATGAAATCTATTATTTAGTTAAACCTCCTTACCGGTATGATTGGAGTTTAGTTTGTTGATCTTTGCTTTTGGCTTCACATTAAACTCGCTTTTCTTTCTTTATTTGTGTATGTATTTGTAAAGTTACTTACAATCTATTGTGCTTCGACTTCACATAATAAACATACATATATACAACCTACATATACAAAAACATACAAATAGGAGTTACTTTTACTAATTCCATATGGTAAAGAAATAAATTCCCAAACATAATTGCTAACACATAAAAACAAATTTAGATTGAAATCTTTAGAAAATATGGGCTGAAATAAAAAGGCCATAACATGTGCTACATGAATCCGTTTCAAGAACATGACTAAGCAAATGAAAGCCTGAAACAAAGAGTACATTTTGTCGCGGAAAACCTTGGTCAAAAGAGACCTAACCGGTCGAAAACTGGTCAAAACTGGCCAAGACAACCAAAAATGCTAACACCGGCCAAAATCATCCAAACCTAAACAAAAACCGAACTTTTGATTTCCAGTCCACATGGACCTCCTAGAATTCGTGGAAAATCAATTTGCACGGATTCAAGATAGATAACCCACACCTAGGAATTATGTTTGTTTAGTTTTTGTCGTGTTTTGCCAGGTTTAAAAGTCGGTCAGCTAGTATTTGAAGTAGTTGTGATTGCACCGGACATACAACATCTCGGCGGCACACCATAATATAGCGGTCGAGATATGAGTTTGCTCTAACAACACGTCGCGTTATTTGATCAAAACAAAGATGATATTATTTATCCTTGGAAAGCCTAAGAAGGTGAATAATATACAACACTAAACAACAAGTATTTGACATTTCATGTAAGAAACTCATGCTTAAGTATCATATGACTTTGAAATATTCGATTCAACATTTTATTCCAGTTGAATGGCGAGCTATTTATGAAATCTATTATTTAGTTAAACCTCCTTACCGGTATGATTGGAGTTTAGTTTGTTGATCTTTGCTTTTGGCTTCACATTAAACTCGCTTTTCTTTCTTTATTTGTGTATGTATTTGTAAAGTTACTTACAATCTATTGTGCTTCGACTTCACATAATAAACATACATATATACAACCTACATATACAAAAACATACAAATAGGAGTTACTTTTACTAATTCCATATGGTAAAGAAATAAATTCCCAAACATAATTGCTAACACATAAAAACAAATTTAGATTGAAATCTTCAGAAAATATGGGCTGAAATAAAAAGGCCATAACATGTGCTACATGAATCCGTTTCAAGAACATGACTAAGCAAATGAAAGCCTGAAACAAAGAGTACATTTTGTCGCGGAAAACCTTGGTCAAAAGAGACCTAACCGGTCGAAAACTGGTCAAAACTGGCCAAGACAACCAAAAATGCTAACACCGGCCAAAATCGTCCAAACCTAAACAAAAACCGGACTTTTGATTTCCAGTCCACATGGACCTCCTAGAATCCGTGGAAAATCAATTTGCACGGATTCAAGATAGATAACCCACACCTAGGAATTATGTTTGTTTAGTTTTTGTCGTGTTTTGCCAGGTTTAAAAGTCGGTCAGCTAGTATTTGAAGTAGTTGTGATTGCACCGGACATACAACATCTCGGCGGCACACCATAATATATCGGTCGAGATATGAGTTTGCTCTAACAACACGTCGCGTTATTTGATCAAAACAAAGATGATATTATTTATCCTTGGAAAGCCTAAGAAGGTGAATAATATACAACACTAAACAACAAGTATTTGACATTTCATGTAAGAAACTCATGCTTAAGTATCATATGAATTTGAAATATTCGATTCAACATTTTATTCCAGTTGAATGGCGAGCTATTTATGAAATCTATTATTTAGTTAAACCTCCTTACCGGTATGATTGGAGTTTAGTTTGTTGATCTTTGCTTTTGGCTTCACATTAAACTCGCTTTTCTTTCTTTATTTGTGTATGTATTTGTAAAGTTACTTACAATCTATTGTGCTTCGACTTCACATAATAAACATACATATATACAACCTACATATACAAAAATATACAAATAGGAGTTACTTTTACTAATTCCATATGGTAAAGAAATAAATTCCCAAACATAATTGCTAACACATAAAAACAAATTTAGATTGAAATCTTCAGAAAATATGGGCTGAAATAAAAAGGCCATAACATGTGCTACATGAATCCGTTTCAAGAACATGACTAAGCAAATGAAAGCCTGAAACAAAGAGTACATTTTGTCGCGGAAAACCTTGGTCAAAAGAGACCTAACCGGTCGAAAACTGGCCAAGACAACCAAAAATGCTAACACCGGCCAAAATCATCCAAACCTAAACAAAAACCGGACTTTTGATTTCCAGTCCACATGGACCTCCTAGAATCCGTGGAAAATCAATTTGCACGGATTCAAGATAGATAACCCACACCTAGGAATTATGTTTGTTTAGTTTTTGTCGTGTTTTTCCAGGTTTAAAAGTCGGTCAGCTAGTATTTGAAGTAGTTGTGATTGCACCGGACATACAACATCTCGGCGGCACACCATAATATAGCGGTCGAGATATGAGTTTGCTCTAACAACACGTCGCGTTATTTGATCAAAACAAAGATGATATTAATTATCCTTGGAAAGCCTAAGAAGGTGAATAATATACAACACTAAACAACAAGTATTTGACATCATGTAAAAAACTCATGCTTAAGTATCATATGACTTTGAAATATTCGATTCAACATTTTATTCCAGTTGAATGGCGAGCTATTTATGAAATCTATTATTTAGTTAAACCTCCTTACCGGTATGATTGGAGTTTAGTTTGTTGATCTTTGCTTTTGGCTTCACATTAAACTCGCTTTTGTTTCTTTATTTGTGTATGTATTTGTAAAGTTACTTACAATCTATTGTGCTTTGACTTCACATAATAAACATACATATATACAACCTACATATACAAAAACATACAAATAGGAGTTACTTTTACTAATTCCTTATGGTAAAGAAATAAATTCCCAAACATAATTGCTAACACATAAAAACAAATTTAATTGAAATCTTCAGAAAATATGGGCTGAAATAAAAAGGCCATAACATGTGCTACATGAATCCGTTTCAAGAACATGACTAAGCAAATGAAAGCCTGAAACAAAGAGTACATTTTGTCGCGGAAAACCTTGGTCAAAAGAGACCTAACCGGTCGAAAACTGGTCAAAACTGGCCAAGACAACCAAAAATGCTAACACCGGCCAAAATCATCCAAACCTAAACAAAAACCGGACTTTTGTTTTCCAGTCCACATGGACCTCCTAGAATTCGTGGAAAATCAATTTGCACGGATTCAAGATAGATAACCCACACCTAGGAATTATGTTTGTTTAGTTTTTGTCGTGTTTTGCCAGGTTTAAAAGTCGGTCAGCTAGTATTTGAAGTAGTTGTGATTGCACCGGACATACAACATCTCGGCGGCACACCATAATATAGCGGTCGAGATATGAGTTTGCTCTAACAACACGTCGCGTTATTTGATCAAAACAAAGATGATATTATTTATCCTTGGAAAGCCTAAGAAGGTGAATAATATACAACACTAAACAACAAGTATTTGACATTTCATGTAAGAAACTCATGCTTAAGTATCATATGACTTTGAAATATTCGATTCAACATTTTATTCCAGTTGAATGGCGAGCTATTTATGAAATCTATTATTTAGTTAAACCTCCTTACCGGTATGATTGGAGTTTAGTTTGTTGATCTTTGCTTTTGGCTTCACATTAAACTCGCTTTTCTTTCTTTTTTGTGTATGTATTTGTAAAGTTACTTACAATCTATTGTGCTTCGACTTCACATAATAAACATACATATATACAACCTACATATACAAAAACATACAAATAGGAGTTACTTTTACTAATTCCATATGGTAAAGAAATAAATTCCCAAACATAATTGCTAACACATAAAAAAAAATTTAGATTGAAATCTTCAGAAAATATAGGCTGAAATAAAAAGGCCATAACATGTGCTACATGAATCCGTTTCAAGAACATGACTAAGCAAATGAAAGCCTGAAACAAAGAGTACATTTTGTCGCGGAAAACCTTGGTCAAAAGAGACCTAACCGGTCGAAAACTGGTCAAAACTGGCCAAGACAACCAAAAATGCTAACACCGGCCAAAATCATCCAAACCTAAACAAAAACCGGACTTTTGATTTCCAGTCCACATGGACCTCCTAGAATTCGTGGAAAATCAATTTGCACGGATTCAAGATAGATAACCCACACCTAGGAATTATGTTTGTTTAGTTTTTGTCGTGTTTTGCCAGGTTTAAAAGTCGGTCAGCTAGTATTTGAAGTAGTTGTGATTGCACCGGACATACAACATCTCGGCGGCACACCATAATATAGCGGTCGAGATATGAGTTTGCTCTAACAACACGTCGCGTTATTTGATCAAAACAAAGATGATATTATTTATCCTTGGAAAGCCTAAGAAGGTGAATAATATACAACACTAAACAACAAGTATTT
Source organism: Glebionis coronaria (assembly GCA_025667525.1). Taxonomy (NCBI): domain Eukaryota; kingdom Viridiplantae; phylum Streptophyta; class Magnoliopsida; order Asterales; family Asteraceae; genus Glebionis; species Glebionis coronaria. The sequence continues at coordinate 645,706,096 of CM046877.1, forward strand.
GACATTTCATGTAAGAAACTCATGCTTAAGTATCATATGACTTTGAAATATTCGATTCAACATTTTATTCCAGTTGAATGGCGAGCTATTTATGAAATCTATTATTTAGTTAAACCTCCTTACCGGTATGATTGGAGTTTAGTTTGTTGATCTTTGCTTTTGGCTTCACATTAAACTCGCTTTTCTTTCTTTATTTGTGTATGTATTTGTAAAGTTACTTACAATCTATTGTGCTTCGACTTCACATAATAAACATACATATATACAACCTACATATACAAAAACATACAAATAGGATTACTTTTACTAATTCCATATGGTAAAGAAATAAATTCCCAAACATAATTGCTAACACATAAAAACAAATTTAGATTGAAATCTTCAGAAAATATGGGCTGAAATAAAAAGGCCATAACATGTGCTACATGAATCCGTTTCAAGAACATGACTAAGCAAATGAACGCCTGAAACAAAGAGTAAATTTTGTCGCGGAAAACCTTGGTCAAAAGAGACCTAACCGGTCGAAAACTGGTCAAAACTGGCCAAGACAACCAAAAATGCTAACACCGGCCAAAATCGTCCAAACCTAAACAAAAACCGGACTTTTGATTTCCAGTCCACATGGACCTCCTAGAATCCGTGGAAAATCAATTTGCACGGATTCAAGATAGATAACCCACACCTAGGAATTATGTTTGTTTAGTTTTTGTCGTGTTTTGCCAGGTTTAAAAGTCGGTCAGCTAGTATTTGAAGTAGTTGTGATTGCACCGGACATACAACATCTCGGCGGCACACCATAATATAGCGGTCAAGATATGAGTTTGCTCTAACAACACGTCGCGTTATTTGATCAAAACAAAGATGATATTATTTATCCTTGAAAGCCTAAGAAGGTGAATAATATACAACACTAAACAACAAGTATTTGACATTTCATGTAAGAAACTCATGCTTAAGTATCATATGACTTTGAAATATTCGACTCAACATTTTATTCCAGTTGAATGGCGAGCTATTTATGAAATCTATTATTTAGTTAAACCTCCTTACCGGTATGATTGGAGTTTAGTTTGTTGATCTTTGCTTTTGGCTTCACATTAAACTCGCTTTTCTTTCTTTATTTGTGTATGTATTTGTAAAGTTACTTACAATCTATTGTGCTTCGACTTCACATAATAAACATACATATATACAACCTACATATACAAAAACATACAAATAGGAGTTACTTTTACTAATTCCATATGGTAAAGAAATAAATTCCCAAACATAATTGCTAACACATAAAAACAAATTTAGATTGAAATCTTTAGAAAATATGGGCTGAAATAAAAAGGCCATAACATGTGCTACATGAATCCGTTTCAAGAACATGACTAAGCAAATGAAAGCCTGAAACAAAGAGTACATTTTGTCGCGGAAAACCTTGGTCAAAAGAGACCTAACCGGTCGAAAACTGGCCAAGACAACCAAAAATGCTAACACCGGCCAAAATCATCCAAACCTAAACAAAAACCGGACTTTTAATTTCCAGTCCACATGGACCTCCTAGAATCCGTGGAAAATCAATTTGCACGGATTCAAGATAGATAACCCACACATAGGAATTATGTTTGTTTAGTTTTTGTCGTGTTTTTCCAGGTTTAAAAGTCGGTCAGCTAGTATTTGAAGTAGTTGTGATTGCACCGGACATACAACATCTCGGCGGCACACCATAATATAGCGGTCGAGATATGAGTTTGCTCTAACAACACGTCGCGTTATTTGATCAAAACAAAGATGATATTATTTATCCTTGGAAAGCCTAAGAAGGTGAATAATATACAACACTAAACAACAAGTATTTGACATCATGTAAGAAACTCATGCTTAAGTATCATATGACTTTGAAATATTCGATTCAACATTTTATTCTAGTTGAATGGCGAGCTATTTATGAAATCTATTATTTAGTTAAACCTCCTTACCGGTATGATTGGAGTTTAGTTTGTTGATCTTTGCTTTTGGCTTCACATTAAACTCGCTTTTCTTTCTTTATTTGTGTATGTATTTGTAAAGTTACTTACAATCTATTGTGCTTCGACTTCACATAATAAACATACATATATACAACCTACATATATAAAAACATACAAATAGGAGTTACTTTTACTAATTACTTATGGTAAAGAAATAAATTCCCAAACATAATTGCTAACACATAAAAACAAATTTAATTGAAATCTTCAGAAAATATGGGCTGAAATAAAAAGGCCATAACATGTGCTACATGAATCCGTTTCAAGAACATGACTAAGCGAATGAAAGCCTGAAACAAAGAGTACATTTTGTCGCGGAAAACCTTGGTCAAAAGAGACCTAACCGGTCGAAAACTGGTCAAAACTGGCCAAGACAACCAAAAATGCTAACACCGGCCAAAATCATCCAAACCTAAACAAAAATCGGACTTTTGTTTTCCAGTCCACATGGACCTCCTAGAATCCGTGGAAAATCAATTTGCACGGATTCAAGATAGATAACCCACACCTAGGAATTATGTTTGTTTAGTTTTTGTCGTGTTTTGCCAGGTTTAAAAGTCGGTCAGCTAGTATTTGAAGTAGTTGTGATTGCACCGGACATACAACATCTCGGCGGCACACCATAATATAGCGGTCGAGATATGAGTTTGCTCTAACAACACGTCGCGTTATTTGATCAAAACAAAGATGATATTATTTATCCTTGGAAAGCCTAAGAAGGTGAATAATATACAACACTAATGATGAGATGGCATTTATACATGATCTCATCGTCCTTTTCGGGCTTTAAATGCATAAAAATGTCATAAAATACCATATATATGCTTGTGTTTGTTTACTTGTGTGTTTTAGGTATGGATATCGTGAAAAAGACAAAAGATCACAAGAATCAAGGAAAAACGAACACGAGAAACGAAGCCGTACAAAGAACCGGGCCCTAATCATGGAATTTTCATCAAATACCCTTGAAGACTTGAAGACAAAACAAGATTGATCCTTATTCTTTGAAGAAATGACACTTAAAACCCTTGTATATTAATAATTACAAGTTTGGTCCCTTAAGTTTGTCAAAATTGCAAAAAGGTCCTTCAAGATTGAAGAAATGGCAAGATTAGTCCCTCAACAATTTCAAATTGCCAATAATGGTCCCTCAACAAGTGAAAGACTCATTGAAGACCTTTGAAGATCAACTTTGTCCAAGTTCAGCCCTTGAAATACTCAAAATAGCAAGAATAGTCCTTGGAAACATTTTGGAGAAAGTCTTGTGCCAAAATTGTAAAAGGTTCAAACTTATTAACAAAGCAAAACCAAGTTTAGGGCTGGGAAACTTTAAAAGCCAAAAAAACCAAAAACCAAGGACCAGAAATGTCAACTCTGAAACATTTAAAAAAAAGAGGCGCCTAACAGGTTTTCTCCCCCAAAATCGGATCTAAACACCTACTATTCACCTTTCTTACTACCCAGAAATTACTTTCACTTTTCCTTGGGTAAAAACCAATTAAACTTGCACACAAGTAATTCACACACTCACAAACCTTTCCCACTCCTAAAAACCTGCATCCCACACATGTGCACCAAACCCCCAATTCCCCAATCCACCAATCACATCATTCCTTAGCCCCCAAGCTCATGACGTGTCCCAATTGAATGGCCAAGATTATTTGCTTCCTCCCAAAGCAAAATAAACGTTCAAGATCAAATGGACAGCTCATATGCACCAAAAACGTTTGAGGGCAATTTTGGAATTTCTTATGTATTAGGGTTTATGTTTCTATGCTTCTAGGATGTTCTATAGGCTCTATAAAAGGAGACCCAAGCTGTGGTGATCCCTTTGTTCCAGTTTTTAAGCTTGCACATGTAATTCCTTTTTAAAGAAATAAAAAGTTTGGTTTTTGAAATATTCAAGTGTAATTCCTTTTTTATTGTTTTTAAAAGTTGAGTGTTGTGTTAAGCTTAATTCTGAGTTCCACACTTTTATTTGGTTAAGCAACTTTGATTTTCAAAGTTGTTTAAGGTTTTGAGATTTTGAGAGATTTTGGTAAAATCTTCTCAAAAGGTTTGGATGTTAAGAGGTTTTGATTAATTGGTGTTATAGTGTTAATAGAAACGTTTTTAAGAAGTTTGATAAGTTTTGGTAAAGTTTTAAAAAGAAAAAAAAAAAAAAAGAATATTGTAAGCTTGAATTGTGTTTTCTTTGTTTTGTGTTCAAACAGGTTGAAGGCTTGTTGATTTAGTTCAGCACCAACCCGGGTTGGTTTGGAGGTGGATTCAACATCCACTAGGACCCTTGGATGTAGGGGTCCTAAGGTAACTCTCTTTTACTCTTTGAAAAGTTCACAAAAGTGCTTGGTACATGATTTGCTTGATTGATTGATTAAGTGTGTTTAAGTTACTTGATTTGTGTTTATGTTATGTTATATACATGTTATGAAGCTTTGATAACAATTTGGTTAGGTTTCATAAGGTTTTGATTTGGAAAAATTGGTTTTCAAAAAGTTTAAAGGGTGTTTGGCAATACGTTTTAGCAGGAGTTGGATCTTAATTAATGAATTGTAAGGGTGTTATAGTTAGTGATTAAGGTTGATTTAGATTTTAACTAGTTGGTAACTTAGTTTGGTACAAGTTTTAGCTTAGTTTAAGAGGTAAAAGGTAAAAAGGGTGTTAAAAAATCTGCATAAGTGTTATCTTGCTTGTTTTTATGATCTTTGGTGCATTTGATTTCTTGAATTTGAGTGCTAGGTGTTTGTTTCCTTGTTGTCATTGACTTCTTGTGATCAAAGGATCACAAGAGTGCCCCCATTGTCCCAAAATAACCATCAAATAAGCATCAAGCCAAGACCTCTTGGCATCACAAGTGCACAAGTGTGCACTTGGTTGTTCATCAGTAACTTAGCAGTACCAGGCCACGTTTTGCATAGTATTGCGCCGCAAGACCTACCTGTTGCGGCGCAACTGAAGGAGCTACAGACCAAAGGTACTCTCGCAACATTAGTTGCGGCGCAAGTCACAAACGTTGCGGCGCAACTGAGTGATAAAAAGGGGGGGGTTTCAGGATTCGAACCCTGGTCACCACGTTCACACCACACAACACTACCACTGCGCCCTAGGGTCTTTGACTACTAGGGAGTGGTTTTGTTATCTATTTATCACGTTTTTGTTTTGTCTCATTTTAAATAAGCCGTAGCTTTTTCCCTATTTTCTAGCTTATTTATTCAACTTATCTTTCCTAGCTTATTTTTCCTGAGATTCTTATAGTATTTAGTTTTTTTTAAAATTAGTTTCATAATTTTCCTTTTATTAATTAATTTTCTAGGATTTAATTAATAGACGTTTTTTATTAAATCAAAAAAAAAATACCAAAAATAGTTTTTATTTCTAGGAAAAATAGTTTTTAGGTTTTATTTAATATATTTGAGGTTTACATCTTATTTTGGTTTCAAAAACATTTATTTTTAATTTTATAATATTTTAAGGTTTTTTATAAACTTTAAAGATTTTTATAAAATTATTAAAAAAGGTTTAGGAGCTATAATTTGTGTTTTTCTCTTAATTATATTATTTAGGATTTTTAGAAATTTTTTATTTTAAATTTTAGAAACTTTTTATTTTTAGCATTATTTTAATATTATTTTATTAATTAATTTTCAAAATTTTATTTTTCTTTCTTTTTCATTTTTCCTAGGTTCTTTGTCATTAATTAGGACCATTTCCATTTCTAGAATAATTTTCTAGCTTTTAGATTTATTTTTATAATTATTTTAAGTTTAATTAGGTTTTAATCATTTTTAATCATTTTTAGGGTTTTAAAAATAGTTTTAATAAGTTTTAATTTTTAGAAAATTACTTTTTAGTCTTCTAATAATATAAGTTAAGTAATTGTTCAATAAAATCATATTTTAGACTTTTGAATTAGTTAAATTTAATTTTAGGGCTTTAATTAGCATTTAAAATTAATTATTTAATTAATAAAAGGTTTTAAAATATCTTTGTTGGATTTTTATCTTTGTTTATATTATTTTAGACTTGTTTTTATCTTTTTCTTGATTTTGTTTTTGGTCTTAGCTTAATTTTTAATTTTTGTGGTTTTTCTACGGTCTTACGTTTTCGTCGTAGTTTAATTTTCACGTATCCGTCTTTTCTTCTTCTCACCCCCATTCTTCTTAATATTAATCTCAAATAAATACAAGTTAATTCACAACACCATACCTCCTTGGGAAACGAATCTTTTCTCTCATTTTATTTGATTGTGGGTCATTAGTGTTGATTTTTCCTAAAATCATCACTCGATACTTACCGCTATTTACGCTCTTTGTTTTCCTAAACAAGAGTTGTATTTTACTACAATCAATTTTGGCGCCGCTGCCGGGGAGGTGTGTCGTGATTTAATTTGGAAAATTTTGTTTTTGATATTATCCATAATAATATTTGTGTTAAGTGGAACTCCCTTAACACGTATTATCGGTTTTCTCGGTTTTTCTTTGTGAATATTATTAATATATTGTATTAAGTATCACAACCAAAATACAATATCTCCAAAAGTGTGAAAACACAACCTTGATTCGGGATTTCATCACTCGATCATTGTATTCGAATCTCAAACAAAAAGAAAAGGCAAAAATAGATAAATACTTTCGAGAAGCTCGATTTTGAAAAATACAAACTATAAGGTGGGTATAAGGCGGGTATTATAAAATATACCCTAAGGAAAAAGGCTCTTAAGTGCTTTGCGCCGCCTCGTTTCCCCGCTTGCTTGTGAGTATTTTGAGATTGAAGGCTAATCGAGGGTTTTGCCGCCCAAAGTATTAATACGTATACTATATTTGCTTGGTTTTCTTTGTGATTAAACCCTCGTGAACAATTTGGTTTTCACCAAAGTTCTAAAGTCATTCGAAGGCGTTCACTCCACGTGATCGTTTTCATTCCTTTGAGGCTTCTTTAATCAAGAGTTTGATTCGAGGAGAGATTTTGTAGATTGTTGTCTACGAAGATACACCAAAATCCAAAAAAAAATTAAATATCATCAAAAACACAAAAAAATTGAAAATTCACAAAACAACCAAAAAGAATCTTCTTTGCTCACCTCCCATTCTTCGTGAAGTTTATGATCACTCGTAATCAAGCTAAACGAGCTCGTAAACGTCTTCAAAAGCAAGCAAATCAAGGATCGTTGATTGTTGAAGAACCTCCAATTGTGGAACCTATTATAGAACAAGAAGTCGTAATGGCTAATCGTACTATGATGGAGTTGCTACAAGCACCCACCGAGGGTTTTGGAGAGGCCATTGTTATTCCCGCCATCCTTGCGGAGAATTTCGAGATTAAGACGGGTTTAATGTCGATGCTACAAGCAAACAAATTTCGAGGTCATGAGAAAGACAACCCGCATTACCATATTAGGAATTTCAACCGTCTCACGGCCACTAGCAAATTCAAAGATGTTCCGCATGACGCCATTAAGATGATGTTGTTTCCATATTCGTTGGATGGTCCCGCAAAAATTTGGCTCGAGAAAGAACCGCCAAATTCGATTTTGACATGGGCCGATCTCGTTTCTAAGTTTGTGAACAAGTTTTTTCCACCATCGAAAACAACACACTTAAAAAATGAGATTTCACGATTTGTGCAACGTAATAATGAAAGTTTTTCAATGGCATGGGAACGATTTAAGGAGATGTTACATGAATGTCCTCATCATGATTTTTCGGAATTGCATCAAATTGATACCTTTTATAATGGGCTTAATGATCATGAACGAGATTATTTGAATGACGCCGCGGGTGGTAATTTTTTGTGCAAGACGACAAATGAGGCTTTACAAATCATTGAGAATCGATCTAAGGTTTATAGCCCTCGTAACACACCGAGTGTTGCCAATATGGGCTCGTCATCGTCATCACAATCGTCTCGTAGCATTAACGCCTTACATGATGAAGCTAATGAGGAAAATCGGTTTTTTGATAGATTTGCTAATCTAATGTCCCATTGGAAGGCTCAAGAAGCTTCCAATTCCGCTTCGGTTAAAGCGGTTGCTAAGAGTTGTTTATCGTGTGGAGGAGCTCATGATTTATCCGAGTGCATTACCGCGGATGGTAACACTTCGAGTGCTTATGTAGCAACGGGAACTTACAACCAAAACGGCCAAGGTTCCCGCCAAAATCAAGCTCCACCAAACCAAAATGCTAACAATTATCGAAACAACAACCAAGGTAATTACCAAGGCAACACACGCAATTACAACAAAGGGAATTATCAAAGTGGGAATGGACAAATCTCAAATCAAAACCAAAACCGTAATTTTCAAAATACTACACAAGGTTTTCAAAATGCTCACACAAAAAATTTGCAAGGAGAATTTTTGGATTATGCAAAAGCAAATGATGCTAAATTTGATAATATGCAACGTGAGATGATTAGCTTAAGGTCCGAGTTGAAAAACGAGCTTAAAAATGAACTTGCTAATGAACTTAAAACTCATGCAAATAAAATGGAAGGAAATGTCCAACGTCTTCAACAAAACCAACAAAAGATGGAATTAGGACAACATGAGATTAAGCAAGAGTTATTGAAAGCGGATGCTAGGCAATCAAAATTTGAGGACCGAATGGCTAAGATGTTTGAAGCTATCATGTGTAAGCCCTCTTCTTCGGGTGGTCTTCCTAGTGACACCATTAACAACCCGAGGGGAGAAATGAAGGTTATTACTACACGAAGTGGTAAAACTTTCAAGGAACCAATCTCTCGTCCAAGTACTTCTACGGAGAAGGAAATCGAGAAAGAACCCGAGGTGGTGGTCGAAAAGGAGCACATTACAATCCCACGAAGTACCGCTCAAACCACACCTACGGTTACACCAATACCAATTGTGGAACCCGAGATTCCAAGGCCGTTGCCTAATGACCAACCCACACCACCTTTACCCTACCCTTCGAGACGTAACAAAGAGAAAGCACAAGAACGGAACAATTATCAATTTGAGCTATTTATGAAAATGTTTCGTGATTTGCATTTTAACATAAGTTTTGCCGATGCTTTAATCATGATGCCTCGATTCGCCGCAAACTTCAAAAGTATGCTAAACAACAAAGAAAAGTTACAACAATCGTCTAGTTGTTCATCGGTTTTTCTAAGCCGCATACCACAAAAAGTCGGTGATCCCGGTAAATTTTTGATTCCGTGTGCTATTCAAGATATGGAGGAATGCTACGCCTTGGCCGATCTTGGTGCTAGTATTAATTTAATGCCTCTCGAGATTTTCAAATCGCTTTCGCTTCCGGCTCTTACTCCTTCGAACATGTCCATCGAGATGGCCGATCATTCTACGATCATGGCATGTGGAGTAGCCGAGGACGTTTTCGTTAAAGTCGGAAAGTTTTACTATCCCGTTGACTTTATCGTTGTAGACATTCCCATCGATCGAAAAGTTCCTCTCATTTTGGGTCGTTCATTTTTGGATACATCACGAGCACTTATCGATGTTCATGCTCGAAAAATCACCCTTCGTTTCAATGAAGAAGAACTTGTCATCAATGCAACACAAAACTCCAATCTTTCTCATGTATATTCTATTGCAACTTTAAACCATGGTGACTCGACCAATGACGTTTGCAAAGAATTTTCACCAAGAGTTTTAGGGAATGTCTCCAAAAACAATTTACCATTTCCTCCGCCGGTGGAGGTTATGAGTGCTAAGCCTACAAAGAAGAAACCATCAATACTTGAATCGAAAAATCCTTCACCTTCATTCTTGAAAAGTGTTGATAAGTTGCCGGTTTCTACGGAAGATCTTTCGGATGATGAATTTATGGACCCCGATGGGGAGGTTTTCTTCGTCGATAAACGTTTTGAGAACTTGCCACCACCAAAACCAAAACGGTTTCAAAATGTGAGAATTTTTAGTGTAACTAACATCGTCTTAGAAACACCGAATATTTTCGACATAATCAAAAAGGGTTTTCATAAGGAGAGTTTAAAAGATAAAAAAGGAAATGATCTTAAATGTGATTTAATTGATTTTTCTAAAAATCTAACTCCGTCATCACCACGTGATTTGAGTGCTACAAACTCGTCTACTCCTTTTGACGATGTTTTGTGTGGTTCTAGTATGGGGGAAGCCCCTTATGTTCCCTCATCCTTGTCCACCGAGGACGAGATATTCGATCCCAGAATTTCATGTAAAGGGAAATCTCGGTCTTCCACCGATGCAATAAATGGAAACTATATCTATTTGCTTGGTGCGAGTCTACCTCGAGTAGCTCAAACGTTTGTCTTACCAATTGTCTCACCCTTCTACTTCTCATCTATTTTCTTCAAACTCTTTGAGTTTATGGCACATGTTCGAATGGTGTTGAATTGTTTTCTCAATGGAAACGAGAACGCCATCTTCGACCCCGGTATTTTGCATCATTTAAGGACTTAGTCCTTTTTACCGGTTGCTTTTTGGGCCTTGTTTATCATGTAAGCCCCATCAAAAATTGACCACACCATGAAATCCCTAAATGTTCACATTTTGAGGGGATCGAGTCGAGCTCATGACTCGGTAATCAAAAACGAGGTGCCTCGTGGGGGAGATCCCATGCTTATCTTTATGCTTTATGTTCACTAATAAGGGGACTTGTACCCTTCCAACTCGTTGTCTCGTGGTTGTTTGTGATTGTGTTATCTAGATCATCATCATCATCTACGATTGAAGACTCTCGTGTTCGTTTACGTGAGCCTCCATCGTTCGTTTGAAGAAGTTTTTCACGAATCCATGACATATCCTTTATTGTTCTAACAATTATCTTTTAGCATAATTAATAAACGGCTTTAGATATATTGTTGATCACCCTTTCCATGCTAGATCCTAAGCATTCGATTCTTCGTCTCTAGTATGGGGGTGCTCCACCTTTAGACTCGAAACATTGAGGACAATGTTTACTTTTAGTATGGGGGGGTGAATAGGTACTTGCTTTGCTACGCCCTCACGTTTTCCAACTTTCAATGTTTTGTTTTGCTAATAAGGCTAAAAATGGCCAAATTTTAAAATTTTTCGTAGTTTTCATAAGTGTTTTTAAGACACGAATGTATATTTTCCGATGGGTAGAACAAGAGTTAATTTTTGACTTGATGGGCATTTGGAGCCATTTACATTCCTTAACCCGCTCAATTCAAGTTTTGCTAGACTTTTATATAGGGAGCTTTAAAACGCGAAAGTCTTAATTCATACGGGTTAAGAACAAGAACTTTTCGCAAGTTCCTATAATTGATTCTAGAAAGTCACTTATCAAGGGAACTTTAAAACGCATTCTCTAAACTTGAAAAAGTCCAAGAAAGTGCAAGATCCTATAGGTGGCTTGAAAACCCAAAACTTTGATTTGATATAGTCTTAATGAAAGCTAATCCAAATTTGGCTTAATTTTGACTTGCATGGCTAAGTATTCACGAGTCTCTTTAATTAGAGGTCTTTAAATAGTGAAGAACGAGAAATGATAGAGTTAGACAAGTGATCATGCTAAACGTAGAACATGAAAGTGTTCTTTCAAAAACTCATATGTTTTTAATTGTGGCTTTTTCTTCCCATAAGATCAATGCATTAGGAATAAATCATAATTGCAATAAGTAAGGTCATACGGTTTGAAAGGTTACTTAGCCTCTAGCGCAAGATCGTTTAAAAGTTGCTCGGGGTTGAATAGAGTTCATAGCCAAGGCATAACTTATTGAAGCGGGACGCGAAGATTGGCGATTATCCAAAAAGGCCCTAACAAGGCATGAGGAGCTCTATTTTTGCTAAAGATCCAAAGATGATGTGAAGTATCATTGTTCCAAAATCAATATGAAGGATCGAGACACACGACGAGAAGCAATTACTCCCCTAAAAGAATGGAGAAAGTCTATCCAAAAAGACCCTAACAAGGTATGAGGATAAATATATCCAAGTCCGAAAAGGAGGCGGATCGTTGTATATCAAAATCCAAAGTAAAGATTGAAGAAAAATGATGAAGTCGTGGTCCTATATGAAGAATCTCTCAAAAACGTCAAGTGAAGAAATTCCAAATATATGAAGAGAAGACCATTATTTCAAGAACGTCTTCCCAAGATTTGAAGTATGAAGTACATGCCAAATATCGGTCCGAGAAAGGTCTCAAATCGTGAAACGAGTTATGCCAAGATATGAACTTAAGGAGATACACGAGAAGCCGTTTTAAAAGATTTTGTCCTTCGGCTAACTATTGATCAAATCGTGCTACTTTACTTTCGGACTAATAACTACTCAAATAAGTCAATATGAATCACTTGTGATCCATGACAAATAGATAAAAAATGCTAGTAACCCATTTCCTTTTATAATAACTAGGATTGCGGGGAGAAAAAGTATTACACAATTTGAACGTATGAGTAGTGTTAGCATTGTGACTTGTACCAACAATGATCTTGTTTTTGCACTTAGCATGGAATGTATGACAATCAAGGATGACGAAGTTTACTCTAAGGGACATTAACTTGTTTCTATTCTTTGACCCTAAAAGTCACCTTTTGGTGATGAAAATCATACATTATGTCTTTACACAATCATCGTAGTATGTTGCAAGTGTTTTACTCTTCAATAAAGGTTAATAAAATTGAACTTTGGTGATGCTTAGATACTTTATTCTTAGCATTGCGTGAGGGCACGGCAATGCCTTAGTATGGGGGAGTGATGAGATGGCATTTATACATGATCTCATCGTCCTTTTCGGGCTTTAAATGCATAAAAATGTCATAAAATACCATATATATGCTTGTGTTTGTTTACTTGTGTGTTTTAGGTATGGATATCGTGAAAAAGACAAAAGATCACAAGAATCAAGGAAAAACGAACACGAGAAACGAAGCCGTACAAAGAACCGGGCCCTAATCATGGAATTTTCATCAAATACCCTTGAAGACTTGAAGACAAAACAAGATTGATCCTTATTCTTTGAAGAAATGACACTTAAAACCCTTGTATATTAATAATTACAATTTTGGTCCCTTAAGTTTGTCAAAATTGCAAAAAGGTCCTTCAAGATTGAAGAAATGGCAAGATTAGTCCCTCAACAATTTCAAATTGCCAATAATGGTCCCTCAACAAGTGAAAGACTCATTGAAGACCTTTGAAGATCAACTTTGTCCAAGTTCAGCCCTTGAAATACTCAAAATAGCAAGAATAGTCCTTGGAAACATTTTGGAGAAAGTCTTGTGCCAAAATTGTAAAAGGTTCAAACTTATTAACAAAGCAAAACCAAGTTTAGGGCTGGGAAACTTTAAAAGCCAAAAAAACCAAAAACCAAGGACCAGAAATGTCAACTCTGAAACATTTAAAAAAAAGAGGCGCCTAACAGGTTTTCTCCCCCAAAATCGGATCTAAACACCTACTATTCACCTTTCTTACTACCCAGAAATTACTTTCACTTTTCCTTGGGTAAAAACCAATTAAACTTGCACACAAGTAATTCACACACTCACAAACCTTTCCCACTCCTAAAAACCTGCATCCCACACATGTGCACCAAACCCCCAATTCCCCAATCCACCAATCACATCATTCCTTAGCCCCCAAGCTCATGACGTGTCCCAATTGAATGGCCAAGATTATTTGCTTCCTCCCAAAGCAAAATAAACGTTCAAGATCAAATAGACAGCTCATATGCACCAAAAACGTTTGAGGGCAATTTTGGAATTTCTTATGTATTAGGGTTTATGTTTCTATGCTTCTAGGATGTTCTATAGGCTCTATAAAAGGAGACCCAAGCTGTGGTGATCCCTTTGTTCCAGTTTTTAAGCTTGCACATGTAATTCCTTTTTAAAGAAATAAAAAGTTTGGTTTTTGAAATATTCAAGTGTAATTCCTTTTTTATTGTTTTTAAAAGTTGAGTGTTGTGTTAAGCTTAATTCTGAGTTCCACACTTTTATTTGGTTAAGCAACTTTGATTTTCAAAGTTGTTTAAGGTTTTGAGATTTTGAGAGATTTTGGTAAAATCTTCTCAAAAGGTTTGGATGTTAAGAGGTTTTGATTAATTGGTGTTATAGTGTTAATAGAAACGTTTTTAAGAAGTTTGATAAGTTTTGGTAAAGTTTTAAAAAGAAAAAAAAAAAAAAAGAATATTGTAAGCTTGAATTGTGTTTTCTTTGTTTTGTGTTCAAACAGGTTGAAGGCTTGTTGATTTAGTTCAGCACCAACCCGGGTTGGTTTGGAGGTGGATTCAACATCCACTAGGACCCTTGGATGTAGGGGTCCTAAGGTAACTCTCTTTTACTCTTTGAAAAGTTCACAAAAGTGCTTGGTACATGATTTGCTTGATTGATTGATTAAGTGTGTTTAAGTTACTTGATTTGTGTTTATGTTATGTTATATACATGTTATGAAGCTTTGATAACAATTTGGTTAGGTTTCATAAGGTTTTGATTTGGAAAAATTGGTTTTCAAAAAGTTTAAAGGGTGTTTGGCAATACGTTTTAGCAGGAGTTGGATCTTAATTAATGAATTGTAAGGGTGTTATAGTTAGTGATTAAGGTTGATTTAGATTTTAACTAGTTGGTAACTTAGTTTGGTACAAGTTTTAGCTTAGTTTAAGAGGTAAAAGGTAAAAAGGGTGTTAAAAAATCTGCATAAGTGTTATCTTGCTTGTTTTTATGATCTTTGGTGCATTTGATTTCTTGAATTTGAGTGCTAGGTGTTTGTTTCCTTGTTGTCATTGACTTCTTGTGATCAAAGGATCACAAGAGTGCCCCCATTGTCCCAAAATAACCATCAAATAAGCATCAAGCCAAGACCTCTTGGCATCACAAGTGCACAAGTGTGCACTTGGTTGTTCATCAGTAACTTAGCAGTACCAGGCCACGTTTTGCATAGTATTGCGCCGCAAGACCTACCTGTTGCGGCGCAACTGAAGGAGCTACAGACCAAAGGTACTCTCGCAACATTAGTTGCGGCGCAAGTCACAAACGTTGCGGCGCAACTGAGTGATAAAAAGGGGGGGGTTTCAGGATTCGAACCCTGGTCACCAACTTCACACCACACAACACTACCACTGCGCCCTAGGGTCTTTGACTACTAGGGAGTGGTTTTGTTATCTATTTATCACGTTTTTGTTTTGTCTCATTTTAAATAAGCCGTAGCTTTTTCCCTATTTTCTAGCTTATTTATTCAACTTATCTTTCCTAGCTTATTTTTCCTGAGATTCTTATAGTATTTAGTTTTTTTTAAAATTAGTTTCATAATTTTCCTTTTATTAATTAATTTTCTAGGATTTAATTAATAGACGTTTTTTATTAAATCAAAAAAAAAATACCAAAAATAGTTTTTATTTCTAGGAAAAATAGTTTTTAGGTTTTATTTAATATATTTGAGGTTTACATCTTATTTTGGTTTCAAAAACATTTATTTTTAATTTTATAATATTTTAAGGTTTTTTATAAACTTTAAAGATTTTTATAAAATTATTAAAAAAGGTTTAGGAGCTATAATTTGTGTTTTTCTCTTAATTATATTATTTAGGATTTTTAGAAATTTTTTATTTTAAATTTTAGAAACTTTTTATTTTTAGCATTATTTTAATATTATTTTATTAATTAATTTTCAAAATTTTATTTTTCTTTCTTTTTCATTTTTCCTAGGTTCTTTGTCATTAATTAGGACCATTTCCATTTTTAGAATAATTTTCTAGCTTTTAGATTTATTTTTATAATTATTTTAAGTTTAATTAGGTTTTAATCATTTTTAATCATTTTTAGGGTTTTAAAAATAGTTTTAATAGGTTTTAATTTTTAGAAAATTACTTTTTAGTCTTCTAATAATATAAGTTAAGTAATTGTTCAATAAAATCATATTTTAGACTTTTGAATTAGTTAAATTTAATTTTAGGGCTTTAATTAGCATTTAAAATTAATTATTTAATTAATAAAAGGTTTTAAAATATCTTTGTTGGATTTTTATCTTTGTTTATATTATTTTAGACTTGTTTTTATCTTTTTCTTGATTTTGTTTTTGGTCTTAGCTTAATTTTTAATTTTTGTGGTTTTTCTACGGTCTTACGTTTTCGTCGTAGTTTAATTTTCACGTATCCGTCTTTTCTTCTTCTCACCCCCATTCTTCTTAATATTAATCTCAAATAAATACAAGTTAATTCACAACACCATACCTCCTTGGGAAACGAATCTTTTCTCTCATTTTATTTGATTGTGGGTCATTACTTGTGGTTTTCCTAAATCACTCGTCGATACTTACCGCTCATATTTAGTTGCTTGTTTTTCCTAAAGCAAGTTATCTAAATTTTACCACAATCAACTAAACAACAAGTATTTGACATCATGTAAGAAACTCATGCTTAAGTATCATATGACTTTGAAATATTCGATTCAACATTTTATTCCAGTTGAATGGCGAGCTATTTATGAAATCTATTATTTAGTTAAACCTCCTTACCGGTATGATTGGAGTTTAGTTTGTTGATCTTTGCTTTTGGCTTCACATTAAACTCGCTTTTCTTTCTTTATTTGTGTATGTATTTGTAAAGTTACTTACAATCTATTGTGCTTCGACTTCACATAATAAACATACATATATACAACCTACATATACAAAAACATACAAATAGGAGTTACTTTTACTAATTCCTTATGGTAAAGAAATAAATTCCCAAACATAATTGCTAACACATAAAAACAAATTTAATTGAAATCTTCAGAAAATATGGGCTGAAATAAAAAGGCCATAACATGTGCTACATGAATCCGTTTCAAGAACATGACTAAGCAAATGAAAGCCTGAAACAAAGAGTACATTTTGTCGCGGAAAACCTTGGTCAAAAGAGACCTAACCGGTCGAAAACTGGTCAAAACTGGCCAAGACAACCAAAAATGCTAACACCAGCCAAAATCATCCAAACCTAAACAAAAACCGGACTTTTGTTTTCCAGTCCACATGGACCTCCTAGAATCCGTGGAAAATCAATTTGCACGGATTCAAGATAGATAACCCACACCTAGGAATTATGTTTGTTTAGTTTTTGTCGTGTTTTGCCAGGTTTAAAAGTCGGTCAGCTAGTATTTGAAGTAGTTGTGATTGCACCGGACATACAACATCTCGGCGGCACACCATAATATAGCGGTCGAGATATGAGTTTGCTCTAACAACACGTCGCGTTATTTGATCAAAACAAAGATGATATTATTTATCCTTGGAAAGCCTAAGAAGGTGAATAATATACAACACTAAACAACAAGTATTTGACATTTCATGTAAGAAACTCATGCTTAAGTATCATATGACTTTGAAATATTCGATTCAACATTTTATTCCAGTTGAATGGCGAGCTATTTATGAAATCTATTATTTAGTTAAACCTCCTTACCGGTATGATTGGAGTTTAGTTTGTTGATTGTGTATGTAATGAGCATGGGTCTTGTCCATTGCCATTGCCATTTGTTTTTTGATGCCAAAGATAAAATTATTAGGGGTTTGTCCTAATGTTTTGTCTTTGTGCTTATACTTTTGTTACTTTTCTTCCTGCTTAATAAAATTTTACCGTTAAGCAAAAAAAATGATTGGAGTTTAGTTTGTTGATCTTTGCTTTTGGCTTCACATTAAACTCGCTTTTCTTTCTTTATTTGTGTATGTATTTGTAAAGTTACTTACAATCTATTGTGCTTCGACTTCACATAATAAACATACATATATACAACCTACATATATAAAAACATACAAATAGGAGTTACTTTTACTAATTCCTTATGGTAAAGAAATAAATTCCCAAACATAATTGCTAACACATAAAAACAAATTTAATTGAAATCTTCAGAAAATATGGGCTGAAATAAAAAGGCCATAACATGTGCTACATGAATCCGTTTCAAGAACATGACTAAGCAAATGAAAGCCTGAAACAAAGAGTACATTTTATCGCGGAAAACCTTGGTCAAAAGAGACCTAACCGGTCGAAAACTGGTCAAAACTGGCCAAGACAACCAAAAATGCTAACACCAGCCAAAATCATCCAAACCTAAACAAAAACCGGACTTTTGTTTTCCAGTCCACATGGACCTCCTAGAATCCGTGGAAAATCAATTTGCACGGATTCAAGATAGATAACCCACACCTAGGAATTATGTTTGTTTAGTTTTTGTCGTGTTTTGCCAGGTTTAAAAGTCGGTCAGCTAGTATTTGAAGTAGTTGTGATTGCACCGGACATACAACATCTCGGCGGCACACCATAATATAGCGGTCGAGATATGAGTTTGCTCTAACAACACGTCGCGTTATTTGATCAAAACAAAGATGATATTATTTATCCTTGGAAAGCCTAAGAAGGTGAATAATATACAACACTAAACAACAAGTATTTGACATTTCATGTAAGAAACTCATGCTTAAGTATCATATGACTTTGAAATATTCGATTCAACATTTTATTCCAGTTGAATGGCGAGCTATTTATGAAATCTATTATTTAGTTAAACCTCCTTACCGGTATGATTGGAGTTTAGTTTGTTGATCTTTGCTTTTGGCTTCACATTAAACTCGCTTTTCTTTCTTTATTTGTGTATGTATTTGTAAAGTTACTTACAATCTATTGTGCTTCGACTTCACATAATAAACATACATATATACAACCTACATATATAAAAACATACAAATAGGAGTTACTTTTACTAATTCCTTATGGTAAAGAAATAAATTCCCAAACATAATTGCTAACACATAAAAACAAATTTAATTGAAATCTTCAGAAAATATGGGCTGAAATAAAAAGGCCATAACATGTGCTACATGAATCCGTTTCAAGAACATGACTAAGCAAATGAAAGCCTGAAACAAAGAGTACATTTTGTCGCGGAAAACCTTGGTCAAAAGAGACCTAACCGGTCGAAAACTGGTCAAAACTGGCCAAGACAACCAAAAATGCTAACACCGGCCAAAATCATCCAAACCTAAACAAAAACCGGACTTTTGTTTTCCAGTCCACATGGACCTTCTAGAATCCGTGGAAAATCAATTTGCACGGATTCAAGATAGATAACCCACACCTAGGAATTATGTTTGTTTAGTTTTTGTCGTGTTTTGCCAGGTTTAAAAGTCGGTCAGCTAGTATTTGAAGTAGTTGTGATTGCACCGGACATACAACATCTCGGCGGCACACCATAATATAGCGGTCGAGATATGAGTTTGCTCTAACAACACGTCGCGTTATTTGATCAATACAAAGATGATATTATTTATCCTTGGAAAGCCTAAGAAGGTGAATAATATACAACACTAAACAACAAGTATTTGACATTTCATGTAAGAAACTCATGCTTAAGTATCATATGACTTTGAAATATTCGATTCAACATTTTATTCCAGTTGAATGGCGAGCTATTTATGAAATCTATTATTTAGTTAAACCTCCTTACCGGTATGATTGGAGTTTAGTTTGTTGATCTTTGCTTTTGGCTTCACATTAAACTCGCTTTTCTTTCTTTATTTGTGTATGTATTTGTAAAGTTACTTACAATCTATTGTGCTTCGACTTCACATAATAAACATACATATATACAACCTACATATATAAAAACATACAAATAGGAGTTACTTTTACTAATTCCTTATGGTAAAGAAATAAATTCCCAAACATAATTGCTAACACATAAAAACAAATTTAATTGAAATCTTCAGAAAATATGGGCTGAAATAAAAAGGCCATAACATGTGCTACATGAATCCGTTTCAAGAACATGACTAAGCAAATGAAAGCCTGAAACAAAGAGTACATTTTGTCGCAGAAAACCTTGGTCAAAAGAGACCTAACCGGTCGAAAACTGGTCAAAACTGGCCAAGACAACCAAAAATGCTAACACCGGCCAAAATCATCCAAACCTAAACAAAAACCGGACTTTTGTTTTCCAGTCCACATGGACCTCCTAGAATCCGTGGAAAATAAATTTGCACGGATTCAAGATAGATAACCCACACCTAGGAATTATGTTTGTTTAGTTTTTGTCGTGTTTTGCCAGGTTTAAAAGTCGGTCAGCTAGTATTTGAAGTAGTTGTGATTGCACCGGACATACAACATCTCGGCGGCACACCATAATATAGCGGTCGAGATATGAGTTTGCTCTAACAACACGTCGCGTTATTTGATCAAAACAAAGATGATATTATTTATCCTTGGAAATCCTAAGAAGGTGAATAATATACAACACTAAACAACAAGTATTTGACATTTCATGTAAGAAACTCATGCTTAAGTATCATATGACTTTGAAATATTCGATTCAACATTTTATTCCAGTTGAATGGCGAGCTATTTATGAAATCTATTATTTAGTTAAACCTCCTTACCGGTATGATTGGAGTTTAGTTTGTTGATCTTTGCTTTTGGCTTCACATTAAACTCGCTTTTCTTTCTTTATTTGTGTATGTATTTGTAAAGTTACTTACAATCTATTGTGCTTCGACTTCACATAATAAACATACATATATACAACCTACATATACAAAAACATACAAATAGGAGTTACTTTTACTAATTCCATATGGTAAATAAATAAATTCCCAAACATAATTGCTAACACATAAAAACAAATTTAGATTGAAATCTTCAGAAAATATGGGCTGAAATAAAAAGGCCATAACATGTGCTACATGAATCCGTTTCAAGAACATGACTAAGCAAATGAAAGCCTGAAACAAAGAGTACATTTTGTCGCGGAAAACCTTGGTCAAAAGAGACCTAACCGGTCGAAAACTGGTCAAAACTGGCCAAGACAACCAAAAATGCTAACACCGGACAAAATCATCCAAACCTAAACAAAAACCGGACTTTTGATTTCCAGTCCACATGGACCTCCTAGAATCCGTGGAAAATCAATTTGCACGGATTCAAGATAGATAACCCACACCTAGGAATTATGTTTGTTTAGTTTTTGTCGTGTTTTTCCAGGTTTAAAAGTCGGTCAGCTAGTATTTGAAGTAGTTGTGATTGCACCGGACATACAACATCTCGGCGGCACACCATAATATAGCGGTCGAGATATGCGTTTGCTCTAACAACACGTCGCGTTATTTGATCAAAACAAAGATGATATTATTTATCCTTGGAAAGCCTAAGAAGGTGAATAATATACAACACTAAACAACAAGTATTTGACATCATGTAAGAAACTCATGCTTAAGTATCATATGACTTTGAAATATTCGATTCAACATTTTATTCCAGTTGAATGGCGAGCTAATTATGAAATCTATTATTTAGTTAAACCTCCTTACCGGTATGATTGGAGTTTAGTTTGTTGATCTTTGCTTTTGGCTTCACATTAAACTCGCTTTTCTTTCTTTATTTGTGTATGTATTTGTAAAGTTACTTACAATCTATTGTGCTTCGACTTCACATAATAAACATACATATATACAACCTACATATACAAAAACATACAAATAGGAGTTACTTTTACTAATTCCTTATGGTAAAGAAATAAATTCCAAAACATAATTGCTAACACATAAAAACAAATTTAATTGAAATCTTCAGAAAATATAGGCTGAAATAAAAAGGCCATAACATGTGCTACATGAATCCGTTTCAAGAACATGACTAAGCAAATGAAAGCCTGAAACAAAGAGTACATTTTGTCGCGGAAAACCTTGGTCAAAAGAGACCTAACCGGTCGAAAACTGGTCAAAACTGGCCAAGACAACCAAAAATGCTAACACCGGCCAAAATCATCCAAACCTAAACAAAAACCGGACTTTTGTTTTCCAGTCCACATGGACCTCCTAGAATCCATGGAAAATCAATTTGCACGGATTCAAGATAGATAACCCACACCTAGGAATTATGTTTGTTTAGTTTTTGTCGTGTTTTTCCAGGTTTAAAAGTTGGTCAGCTAGTATTTGAAGTAGTTGTGATTGCACCGGACATACAACATCTCGGCGGCACACCATAATATAGCGGTCGAGATATGCGTTTGCTCTAACAACACGTCGCATTATTTGATCAAAACAAAGATGATATTATTTATCCTTGGAAAGCCTAAGAAGGTGAATAATATACAACACTAAACAACAAGTATTTGACATCATGTAAGAAACTCATGCTTAAGTATCATATGACTTTGAAATATTCGATTCAACATTTTATTCCAGTTGAATGGCGAGCTATTTATGAAATCTATTATTTAGTTAAACCTCCTTACCGGTATGATTGGAGTTTAGTTTGTTGATCTTTGCTTTTGGCTTCACATTAAACTCGCTTTTCTTTCTTTATTTGTGTATGTATTTGTAAAGTTACTTACAATCTATTGTGCTTCGACTTCACATAATAAACATACATATATACAACCTACATATACAAAAACATACAAATAGGAGTTACTTTTACTAATTCCTTATGGTAAAGAAATAAATTCCAAAACATAATTGCTAACACATAAAAACAAATTTAATTGAAATCTTCAGAAAATATAGGCTGAAATAAAAAGGCCATAACATGTGCTACATGAATCCGTTTCAAGAACATGACTAAGCAAATGAAAGCCTGAAACAAAGAGTACATTTTGTCGCGGAAAACCTTGGTCAAAAGAGACCTAACCGGTCGAAAACTGGTCAAAACTGGCCAAGACAACCAAAAATGCTAACACCGGCCAAAATCATCCAAACCTAAACAAAAACCAGACTTTTGATTTCCAGTCCACATGGACCTCCTAGAATCCGTGGAAAGTCAATTTGCACGGATTCAAGATAGATAACCCACACCTAGGAATTATGTTTGTTTAGTTTTTGTCGTGTTTTGCCAGGTTTAAAAGTCGGTCAGCTAGTATTTGAAGTAGTTGTGATTGCACCGGACATACAACATCTCGGCGGCACACCATAATATAGCGGTCAAGATATGAGTTTGCTCTAACAACACGTCGCGTTATTTGATCAAAACAAAGATGATATTATTTATCCTTGGAAAGCCTAAGAAGGTGAATAATATACAACACTAAACAACAAGTATTTGACATTTCATGTAAGAAACTCATGCTTAAGTATCATATGACTTTGAAATATTCGATTCAACATTTTATTCTAGTTGAATGGCGAGCTATTTATGAAATCTATTATTTAGTTAAACCTCCTTACCGGTATGATTGGAGTTTAGTTTGTTGATCTTTGCTTTTGGCTTCACATTAAACTCACTTTTCTTTCTTTATTTGTGTATGTATTTGTAAAGTTACTTACAATCTATTGTGCTTCGACTTCACATAATAAACATACATATATACAACCTACATATACAAAAACATACAAATAGGAGTTACTTTTACTAATTCCATATGGTAAAGAAATAAATTCCCAAACATAATTGCTAACACATAAAAACAAATTTAGATTGAAATCTTCAGAAAATATGGGCTGAAATAAAAAGGCCATAACATGTGCTACATGAATCCGTTTCAAGAACATGACTAAGCAAATGAAAGCCTGAAACAAAGAGTACATTTTGTCGCGGAAAACCTTGGTCAAAAGAGACCTAACCGGTCGAAAACTGGTCAAAACTGGCCAAGACAACCAAAAATGCTAACACCGGTCAAAATCATCCAAACCTAAACAAAAACCGGACATTTGTTTTCCAGTCCACATGGACCTCCTAGAATCCGTGGAAAATCAATTTTCACGGATTCAAGATAGATAACCCACACCTAGGAATTATGTTTGTTTAGTTTTTGTCGTGTTTTGCCAGGTTTAAAAGTCGGTCAGCTAGTATTTGAAGTAGTTGTGATTGCACCGGACATACAACATCTCGGCGGCACACCATAATATAGCGGTCGAGATATGAGTTTGCTCTAACAACACGTCGCGTTATTTGATCAAAACAAATATGATATTATTTATCCTTGGAAAGCCTAAGAAGGTGAATAATATACAACACTAAACAACAAGTATTTGACATTTCATGTAAGAAACTCATGCTTAAGTATCATATGACTTTGAAATATTCGATTCAACATTTTATTCCAGTTGAATGGCGAGCTATTTATGAAATCTATTATTTAGTTAAACCTCCTTACCGGTATGATTGGAGTTTAGTTTGTTGATCTTTGCTTTTGGCTTCACATTAAACTCGCTTTTCTTTCTTTATTTGTGTATGTATTTGTAAAGTTACTTACAATCTATTGTGCTTCGACTTCACATAATAAACATACATATATACAACCTACATATACAAAAACATACAAATAGGAGTTACTTTTACTAATTCCATATGGTAAAGAAATAAATTCCCAAACATAATTGCTAACACATAAAAACAAATTTAGATTGAAATCTTCAGAAAATATGGGCTGAAATAAAAAGGCCATAACATGTGCTACATGAATCCGTTTCAAGAACATGACTAAGCAAATGAAAGCCTGAAACAAAGAGTACATTTTGTCGCGGAAAACCTTGGTCAAAAGAGACCTAACCGGTCGAAAACTGGTCAAAACTGGCCAAGACAACCAAAAATGCTAACACCGGCCAAAATCATCCAAACCTAAACAAAATCCGGACTTTTGATTTCCAGTCCACATGGACCTCCTAGAATCCGTGGAAAATCAATTTGCACGGATTCAAGATAGATAACCCACACCTAGGAATTATGTTTGTTTAGTTTTTGTCGTGTTTTGCCAGGTTTAAAAGTCGGTCAGCAAGTATTTGAAGTAGTTGTGATTGCACCGGACATACAACATCTCGGCGGCACACCATAATATAGCGGTCGAGATATGAGTTTGCTCTAACAACACGTCGCGTTATTTGATCAAAACAAAGATGATATTATTTATCCTTGGAAAGACTAAGAAGGTGAATAATATATAACACTAAACAACAAGTATTTGACATTTCATGTAAGAAACTCATGCTTAAGTATCATATGACTTTGAAATATTCGATTCAACATTTTATTCCAGTTGAATGGCGAGCTATTTATGAAATCTATTATTTAGTTAAACCTCCTTACCGGTATGATTGGAGTTTAGTTTGTTGATCTTTGCTTTTGGCTTCACATTAAACTCGCTTTTCTTTCTTTATTTGTGTATGTATTTGTAAAGTTACTTACAATCTATTGTGCTTCGACTTCACATAATAAACATACATATATACAACCTACATATACAAAAACATACAAATAGGAGTTACTTTTACTAATTCCATATGGTAAAGAAATAAATTCCCAAACATAATTGCTAACACATAAAAACAAATTTAGATTGAAATCCTCAGAAAATATGGGCTGAAATAAAAAGGCCATAACATGTGCTACATGAATCCGTTTCAAGAACATGACTAAGCAAATGAAAGCCTGAAACAAAGAGTACATTTTGTCGCGGAAAACCTTGGTCAAAAGAGACCTAAGCGGTCGAAAACTGGTCAAAACTGGCCAAGACAACCAAAAATGCTAACACCGGCCAAAATCATCCAAACCTAAACAAAAACCGGACTTTTGTTTTCCAGTCCACATGGACCTCCTAGAATCCGTGGAAAATCAATTTGCACGGATTCAAGATAGATAACCCACACCTAGGAATTATGTTTGTTTAGTTTTTGTCGTGTTTTACCAGGTTTAAAAGTCGGTCAGCTAGTATTTGAAGTAGTTGTGATTGCACCGGACATACAACATCTCGGCGGCACACCATAATATAGCGGTCGAGGTATGAGTTTGCTCTAACAACACGTCGCGTTATTTGATCAAAACAAAGATGATACTATTTATCCTTGGAAAGCCTAAGAAGGTGAATAATATACAACACTAAACAACAAGTATTTGACATTTCATGTAAGAAACTCATGCTTAAGTATCATATGACTTTGAAATATTCGATTCAACATTTTATTCCAGTTGAATGGCGAGCTATTTATGAAATCTATTATTTAGTTAAACCTCCTTACCGGTATGATTGGAGTTTAGTTTGTTGATCTTTGCTTTTGGCTTCACATTAAACTCGCTTTTCTTTCTTTATTTGTGTATGTATTTGTAAAGTTACTTACAATCTATTGTGCTTCGACTTCATATAATAAACATACATATATAAAACCTACATATACAAAAACATACAAATAGGAGTTACTTTTACTAATTCCATATGGTAAAGAAATAAATTCCCAAACATAATTGCTAACACATAAAAACAAATTTAGATTGAAATCTTCAGAAAATATGGGCTGAAATAAAAAGGCCATAACATGTGCTACATGAATCCGTTTCAAGAACATGACTAAGCAAATGAAAGCCTGAAACAAAGAGTACATTTTGTCGCGGAAAACCTTGGTCAAAAGAGACCTAACCAGTCGAAAACTGGTCAAAACTGGCCAAGACAACCAAAAATGCTAACACCGGCCAAAATCATCCAAACCTAAACAAAAACCGGACTTTTGTTTTCCAGTCCACATGGACCTCCTAGAATCCGTGGAAAATCAATTTGCACGGATTCAAGATAGATAACCCACACCTAGGAATTATGTTTGTTTAGTTTTTGTCGTGTTTTGCCAGGTTTAAAAGTCGGTCAGCTAGTATTTGAAGTAGTTGTGATTGCACCGGACATACAACATCTCGGCAGCACACCATAATATAGCGGTCGAGATATGAGTTTGCTCTAACAACACGTCGCGTTATTTGATCAAAACAAAGATGATATTATTTATCCTTGGAAAGCCTAAGAAGGTGAATAATATACAACACTAAACAACAAGTATTTGACATTTCATGTAAGAAACTCATGCTTAAGTATCATATGACTTTGAAATATTCGATTCAACATTTTATTCCAGTTGAATGGCGAGCTATTTATGAAATCTATTATTTAGTTAAACCTCCTTACCGGTATAATTGGAGTTTAGTTTGTTGATCTTTGCTTTTGGCTTCACATTAAACTCGCTTTTCTTTCTTTATTTGTGTATGTATTTGTAAAGTTACTTACAATCTATTGTGCTTCGACTTCACATAATAAACATACATATATACAACCTACATATACAAAAACATACAAATAGGAGTTACTTTTACTAATTCCATATGGTAAAGAAATAAATTCCCAAACATAATTGCTAACACATAAAAACAAATTTAGATTGAAATCTTCAGAAAATATGGGCTGAAATAAAAAGGCCATAACATGTGCTACATGAATCCGTTTCAAGAACATGACTAAGCAAATGAAAGCCTGAAACAAAGAGTACATTTTGTCGCGGAAAACCTCGGTCAAAAGAGACCTAACCAGTCGAAAACTGGTCAAAACTGGCCAAGACAACCAAAAATGCTAACACCGGCCAAAATCATCCAAACCTAAACAAAAACCGGACTTTTGATTTCCAGTCCACATGGACCTCCTATAATCCGTGGAAAATCAATTTGCACGGATTCAAGATAGATAACCCACACCTAGGAATTATGTTTGTTTAGTTTTTGTCGTGTTTTGCCAGGTTTAAAAGTCGGTCAGCTAGTATTTGAAGTAGTTGTGATTGCACCGGACATACAACATCTCGGCGGCACACCATAATATAGCGGTCGATATATGAGTTTGCTCTAACAACACGTCGCGTTATTTGATCAAAACAAAGATGATATTATTTATCCTTGGAAAGCCTAAGAAGGTGAATAATATACAACACTAAACAACAAGTATTTGACATTTCATGTAAGAAACTCATGCTTAAGTATCATATGACTTTGAAATATTCGATTCAACATTTTATTCCAGTTGAATGGCGAGCTATTTATGAAATCTATTATTTAGTTAAACCTCCTTACCGGTATAATTGGAGTTTAGTTTGTTGATCTTTGCTTTTGGCTTCACATTAAACTCGCTTTTCTTTCTTTATTTGTGTATGTATTTGTAAAGTTACTTACAATCTATTGTGCTTCGACTTCACATAATAAACATACATATATACAACCTACATATACAAAAACATACAAATAGGAGTTACTTTTACTAATTCCATATGGTAAAGAAATAAATTCCCAAACATAATTGCTAACACATAAAAACAAATTTAGATTGAAATCTTCAGAAAATATGGGCTGAAATAAAAAGGCCATAACATGTGCTACATGAATCCGTTTCAAGAACATGACTAAGCAAATGAAAGCCTGAAACAAAGAGTACATTTTGTCGCGGAAAACCTCGGTCAAAAGAGACCTAACCGGTCGAAAACTGGTCAAAACTGGCCAAGACAACCAAAAATGCTAACACCGGCCAAAATCATCCAAACCTAAACAAAAACCAGACTTTTGATTTCCAGTCCACATGGACCTCCTAGAATCCGTGGAAAATCAATTTGCACGGATTCAAGATAGATAACCCACACCTAGGAATTATGTTTGTTTAGTTTTTGTCGTGTTTTGCCAGGTTTAAAAGTCGGTCAGCTAGTATTTGAAGTAGTTGTGATTGCACCGGACATACAACATCTCGGCGGCACACCATAATATAGCGGTCGAGGTATGAGTTTGCTCTAACAACACGTCGCGTTATTTGATCAAAACAAAGATGATATTATTTATCCTTGGAAAGCCTAAGAAGGTGAATAATATACAACACTAAACAACAAGTATTTGACATTTCATGTAAGAAACTCATGCTTAAGTATCATATGACTTTGAAATATTCGATTCAACATTTTATTCCAGTTGAATGGCGAGCTATTTATGAAATCTATTATTTAGTTAAACCTCCTTACCGGTATGATTGGAGTTTAGTTTGTTGATCTTTGCTTTTGGCTTCACATTAAACTCGCTTTTCTTTCTTTATTTGTGTATGTATTTGTAAAGTTACTTACAATCTATTGTGCTTCGACTTCACATAATAAACATACATATATACAACCTACATATACAAAAACATACAAATAGGAGTTACTTTTACTAATTCCATATGGTAAAGAAATAAATTCCCAAACATAATTGCTAACACATAAAAACAAATTTAGATTGAAATCTTCAGAAAATATGGGCTGAAATAAAAAGGCCATAACATGTGCTACATGAATCCGTTTCAAGAACATGACTAAGCAAATGAAAGCCTGAAACAAAGAGTACATTTTGTCGCGGAAAACCTTGGTCAAAAGAGACCTAACCGGTCGAAAACTGGTCAAAACTGGCCAAGACAACCAAAAATGCTAACACCGGCCAAAATCATCCAAACCTAAACAAAAACCGGACTTTTTATTTCCAGTCCACATGGACCTCCTAGAATCCGTGGAAAATCAATTTGCACGGATTCAAGATAGATAACCCATGTTGGGTCCAATTATTAAGTTGATAAGTCAAAACACAACAAAATAAGAAGACAAGGGCTAAAAAGTACAAGTTGCAAAAGAACAAGCCGTTGGAGTCTTTTTATTACTTTAGCTTTCTTTGTAAGCTATGTTTTCTAGTATATAAAGAAAACATAGACGTAGGTTTTTATATCATATTATTCATTCACAATGTAAACCTAAAGTGTGTGTCGCACTAGACGTGGGATTCAATGTATACACGTCTAGTGGATGTTTGTTATTAATATAATGAACATCCCAATTGTTTTAATTCGTGTTCTTTGTGCCCAAACACCTTGTCATGATCATTGTTCTTTTCCGCTATGTTATCATATGAACGATGATCAAACCTAGATATATGGTTCATAACCATTGAGCCCAACGATTATAGGACTCATCAATTGGTATCAGAGCCTAAGGCTCATGATATCTAGGTCCAACGAGGTGTTCGTGTATGGTGAAGAAGAAAAATTCGTATTGAATTTTTCTGGACGTTTTTGTGTGCGCAGCAGTATTCAGAAGGTCATAACTTTTGATCTAACCGTTGGATCGTCACGAAATTTTAGATGTGTGTTCTACATACATAGATCTAAACATCCACCGGAGGGATTGTCAAGTTTTATCCCCAGGCAAAAGTTATTAAGCGTCGAAGTTGGCTGATCAATGATTTTCAGTTTTTCTGCTTTCACATGAAATCATGAACTAGGGTTTCTTCAAACCCTAGATCTACTTAAAAAGCAGGAAGAATTGAAATTGGTGGCTGTTAAAACGTGTGAAGATACACGATCTTAGGTTATTCACAAACCCTACTTAGGGTTTCGATAAACAAAGTTCTAAACCCTAGATCGATGTTTTTGCTACAGTTTTTCTGTTCGCAGCCAATGAATACATACGCATTACTGATTCGAATCTGCTACATGCTAGTCCAAGGTTATTCATGTGTTGCTCGATTCTGATTGGAGGAAAAGAATGTATTCATACGATTTAAAGGAAGGTTATTCGTAGCTTTCTGTGTTCACACGGTTTGTGATCCCCTACATGCTAGTGCATGGAATTACCGTAAGCCTCTTGTTCCTATTGGTGGAAACATTGCATGTTCACACGGTAAGTATATTCTGATTGATTAAAGGTTTAAGTGTTTTAACTTGTGTTCACACGGAGGCTCGTTTCTTATTGGTTCAAGGATAGTTGTGTTCACACGGTGAGAAGCATATGATTGGTTGTTAAAATTAGTGTTCACACGGTATTTAAATTACTATTGCTCAACGTTGATAAGTGAAAGGTGATGTTGATGGTTGTTATTTTGACGTTGTCAAAATCTTGGTGTAACGCTGATAAGAATTTAGACGCTGACAAAGTAAAGAATGAACGCTGACAGGTTATAAGGTTGGCGCTGACGTTTGTTATTTGGGCGCTGACAGGAGGGGTTTCGACGCTGACAGGAATAAGTCAACGCTGATAGGTTGACAGTGTCGTCCGATATATGTGCTTCAACGCTGATACGTATTGTCAGATATTGGACAATACATCTGACCAAGATATTGGACAGAAGAGATGTTGGATGACACATGGATAGCTGCTGTTTGAGAAAACTAGTACGTTTTAAGCACACAAAAAGGAGGAAAATACACACAAAGGTACATGGAATCTCCGTTATAATTTAGAATATCATGATGATATTTATGGCTCGGATATTTTTAAAAAGGATTAATGATTTTAAAGCAAGTTAGCAACAATTCGTGAGGTAATTTATTGGATTTGATTATGTAATCGGGGTAGCCTTGTAAAAGAGTTATCCATCTGGTCTCTTTTACATATGATATGAAGATTAAGTTTCTTCATGAAGAGGTGTTAGCTTAAGGGGAAGAATTCTTTTGGTACGTTTGATGATTGAAGAAGATTTTCGTGAGTTTGTGTTCTATCATATCTTAAAGTCATGCACTTCCAGCCACTGACTTTAAAGATAACTTGTTCGTGCTTACATAGTTGGTGATGAAGACTTGTCATAAACACTTGAAGGAGTTACATTATCGTGCTCAGTGTCTCACAAAGGATGAGAATATTGACAAGGGATCGAGGTCTACTTATATTTTTTGCATAATGTGGTATAAGTTCTTCATCACAAGGATAAACAAGACATGGAACATAGGTTTGTGGTACTCTACTTCAACATCAAGACTACTTTATTTATTTTTCTTCAGGATCATTACATAGAGCTACTTTTGGAGAATCTACAAGATTGCATACTTTCACATATTCCCTATTGATGTGTCAAAAAGGGGAAGAATATGTGCTATACTTAAGGGGAAGCGTCTTGGAGATCATGTACTACATACAAAGGATTCATGCTTAAGAGAAGTGTTTTGACATCATCAACTAGGGGAAGATTGTTGGGTCCAATTATTAAGTTGATAAGTCAAAACACAACAAAATAAGAAGACAAGGGCTAAAAAGTACAAGTTGCAAAAGAACAAGCCGTTGGAGTCTTTTTATTACTTTAGCTTTCTTTGTAAGCTATGTTTTCTAGTATATAAAGAAAACATAGACGTAGGTTTTTATATCATATTATTCATTCACAATGTAAACCTAAAGTGTGTGTCGCACTAGACGTGGGATTCAATGTATACACGTCTAGTGGATGTTTGTTATTAATATAATGAACATCCCAATTGTTTTAATTCGTGTTCTTTGTGCCCAAACACCTTGTCATGATCATTGTTCTTTTCCGCTATGTTATCATATGAACGATGATCAAACCTAGATATATGGTTCATAACCATTGAGCCCAACGATTATAGGACTCATCAACCCACACCTAGGAATTATGTTTGTTTAGTTTTTGTCGTGTTTTGCCAGGTTTAAAAGTCGGTCAGCTAGTATTTGAAGTAGTTGTGATTGCACCGGACATACAACATCTCGGCGGCACACCATAATATAGCGGTCGAGGTATGAGTTTGCTCTAACAACACGTCGCGTTATTTGATCAAAACAAAGATGATATTATTTATCCTTGGAAAGCCTAAGAAGGTGAATAATATATAACACTAAACAACAAGTATTTGACATTTCATGTAAGAAACTCATGCTTAAGTATCATATGACTTTGAAATATTCGATTCAACATTTTATTCCAGTTGAATGGCGAGCTATTTATGAAATCTATTATTTAGTTAAACCTCCTTACCGGTATGATTGGAGTTTAGTTTGTTGATCTTTGCTTTTGGCTTCACATTAAACTCGCTTTTCTTTCTTTATTTGTGTATGTATTTGTAAAGTTACTTACAATCTATTGTGCTTCGACTTCACATAATAAACATACATATATACAACCTACATATACAAAAACATACAAGTAGGAGTTACTTTTACTAATTCCATATGGTAAAGAAATAAATTCCCAAACATAATTGCTAACACATAAAAACAAATTTAGATTGAAATCTTCAGAAAATATGGGCTGAAATAAAAAGGCCATAACATGTGCTACATGAATCCGTTTCAAGAACATGACTAAGCAAATGAAAGCCTGAAACAAAGAGTACATTTTGTCGCGGAAAACCTTGGTCAAAAGAGACCTAACCGGTTGAAAACTGGTCAAAACTGGCCAAGACAACCAAAAATGCTAACACCGGCCAAAATCATCCAAACCTAAACAAAAACCGGACTTTTATTTTCCAGTCCACATGGACCTCCTAGAATCCGTGGAAAATCAATTTGCACGGATTCAAGATAGATAACCCACACCTAGGAATTATGTTTGTTTAGTTTTTGTCGTGTTTTGCCAGGTTTAAAAGTCGGTCAGCTAGTATTTGAAGTAGTTGTGATTGCACAGGACATACAACATCTCGGCGGCACACCATAATATAGCGGTCGAGATATGAGTTTGCTCTAACAACACGTCGCGTTATTTGATCAAAACAAAGATGATATTATTTATCCTTGGAAAGCCTAATAAGGTGAATAATATACAACACTAAACAACAAGTATTTGACATTTCAAGTAAGAAACTCATGCTTAAGTATCATATGACTTTGAAATATTCGATTCAACATTTTATTCCAGTTGAATGGCGAGCTATTTATGAAATCTATTATTTAGTTAAACCTCCTTACCGGTATGATTGGAGTTTAGTTTGTTGATCTTTGCTTTTGGCTTCACATTAAACTCGCTTTTCTTTCTTTATTTGTGTATGTATTTGTAAAGTTACTTACAATCTATTGTGCTTCGACTTCACATAATAAACATACATATATACAACCTACATATACAAAAACATACAAATAGGAGTTACTTTTACTAATTCCATATGGTAAAGAAATAAATTCCCAAACATAATTGCTAACACATAAAAACAAATTTAGATTGAAATCTTCAGAAAATATGGGCTGAAATAAAAAGGCCATAACATGTGCTACATGAATCCGTTTCAAGAACATGACTAAGCAAATGAAAGCCTGAAACAAAGAGTACATTTTGTCACGGAAAACCTCGGTCAAAAGAGACCTAACCGGTCAAAAACTGGTCAAAACTGGCCAAGACAACCAAAAATGCTAACACCGGCCAAAATCATCCAAACCTAAACAAAAACCAGACTTTTGATTTCCAGTCCACATGGACCTCCTAGAATCCGTGGAAAATCAATTTGCACGGATTCAAGATAGATAACCCACACCTAGGAATTATGTTTGTTTAGTTTTTGTCGTGTTTTGCCAGGTTTAAAAGTCGGTCAGCTAGTATTTGAAGTAGTTGTGATTGCACCGGACATACAACATCTCGGCGGCACACCATAATATAGCGGTCGAGGTATGAGTTTGCTCTAACAACACGTCGCGTTATTTGATCAAAACAAAGATGATATTATTTATCCTTGGAAAGCCTAAGAAGGTGAATAATATACAACACTAAACAACAAGTATTTGACATTTCATGTAAGAAACTCATGCTTAAGTATCATATGACTTTGAAATATTCGATTCAACATTTTATTCCAGTTGAATGGCGAGCTATTTATGAAATCTATTATTTAGTTAAACCTCCTTACCGGTATGATTGGAGTTTAGTTTGTTGATCTTTGCTTTTGGCTTCACATTAAACTCGCTTTTCTTTCTTTATTTGTGAATGTATTTGTAAAGTTACTTACAATCTATTGTGCTTCGACTTCACATAATAAACATACATATATACAACCTACATATACAAAAACATACAAATAGGAGTTACTTTTACTAATTCCATATGGTAAAGAAATAAATTCCCAAACATAATTGCTAACACATAAAAACAAATTTAGATTGAAATCTTCAGAAAATATGGGCTGAAATAAAAAGGCCATAACATGTGCTACATGAATCCGTTTCAAGAACATGACTAAGCAAATGAAAGCCTGAAACAAAGAGTACATTTTGTCGCGGAAAACCTTGGTCAAAAGAGACCTAACCGGTCGAAAACTGGTCAAAACTGGCCAAGACAACCAAAAATGCTAACACCGGCCAAAATCATCCAAACCTAAACAAAAACCGGACTTTTTATTTCCAGTCCACATGGACCTCCTAGAATCCGTGGAAAATCAATTTGCACGGATTCAAGATAGATAACCCACACCTAGGAATTATGTTTGTTTAGTTTTTGTCGTGTTTTGCCAGGTTTAAAAGTCGGTCAGCTAGTATTTGAAGTAGTTGTGATTGCACCGGACATACAACATCTCGGCGGCACACCATAATATAGCGGTCGAGATATGAGTTTGCTCTAACAACACGTCGCGTTATTTGATCAAAACAAAGATGATATTATTTATCCTTGGAAAGCCTAAGAAGGTGAATAATATACAACACTAAACAACAAGTATTTGACATTTCATGTAAGAAACTCATGCTTAAGTATCATATGACTTTGAAATATTCGATTCAACATTTTATTCCAGTTGAATGGCGAGCTATTTATGAAATCTATTATTTAGTTAAACCTCCTTACCGGTATGATTGGAGTTTAGTTTGTTGATCTTTGCTTTTGGCTTCACATTAAACTCGCTTTTCTTTCTTTATTTGTGTATGTATTTGTAAAGTTACTTACAATCTATTGTGCTTCGACTTCACATAATAAACATACATATATACAACCTACATATACAAAAACATACAAATAGGAGTTACTTTTACTAATTCCATATGGTAAAGAAATAAATTCCCAAACATAATTGCTAACACATAAAAACAAATTTAGATTGAAATCTTCAGAAAATATGGGCTGAAATAAAAAGGCCATAACATGTGCTACATGAATCCGTTTCAAGAACATGACTAAGCAAATGAAAGCCTGAAACAAAGAGTACATTTTGTCGCGGAAAACCTTGGTCAAAAGAGACCTAACCGGTCGAAAACTGGTCAAAACTGGCCAAGACAACCAAAAATGCTAACACCGGCCAAAATCATCCAAACCTAAACAAAAACCGGACTTTTTATTTCCAGTCCACATGAACCTCCTAGAATCCGTGGAAAATCAATTTGCACGGATTCAAGATAAATAACCCACACCTAGGAATTATGTTTGTTTAGTTTTTGTCGTGTTTTGCCAGGTTTAAAAGTCGGTCAGCCAGTATTTGAAGTAGTTGTGATTGCACCGGACATACAACATCTCGGCGGCACACCATAATATAGCGGTCGAGATATGAGTTTGCTCTAACAACACGTCGCGTTATTTGATCAAAACAAAGATGATATTATTTATCCTTGGAAAGCCTAAGAAGGTGAATAATATACAACACTAAACAACAAGTATTTGACATTTCATGTAAGAAACTCATGCTTAAGTATCATATGACTTTGAAATATTCGATTCAACATTTTATTCCAGTTGAATGGCGAGCTATTTATGAAATCTATTATTTAGTTAAACCTCCTTACCGGTATGATTGGAGTTTAGTTTGTTGATCTTTGCTTTTGGCTTCACATTAAACTCGCTTTTCTTTCTTTATTTGTGTATGTATTTGTAAAGTTACTTACAATCTATTGTGCTTCGACTTCACATAATAAACATACATATATACAACCTACATATACAAAAACATACAAATAGGAGTTACTTTTACTAATTCCATATGGTAAAGAAATAAATTCCCAAACATAATTGCTAACACATAAAAACAAATTTAGATTGAAATCTTCAGAAAATATGGGCTGAAATAAAAAGGCCATAACATGTGCTACATGAATCCGTTTCAAGAACATGACTAAGCAAATGAAAGCCTGAAACAAAGAGTACATTTTGTCGCGGAAAACCTTGGTCAAAAGAGACCTAACCGGTCGAAAACTGGTCAAAACTGGCCAAGACAACCAAAAATGCTAACACCGGCCAAAATCATCCAAACCTAAACAAAAACCGGACTTTTTATTTCCAGTCCACATGGACCTCCTAGAATCCGTGGAAAATCAATTTGCACGGATTCAAGATAGATAACCCACACCTAGGAATTATGTTTGTTTAGTTTTTGTCGTGTTTTGCCAGGTTTAAAAGTCGGTCAGCTAGTATTTGAAGTAGTTGTGATTGCACCGGACATACAACATCTCGGCGGCACACCATAATATAGCGGTCGAGATATGAGTTTGCTCTAACAACACGTCGCGTTATTTGATCAAAACAAAGATGATATTATTTATCCTTGGAAAGCCTAAGAAGGTGAATAATATACAACACTAAACAACAAGTATTTGACATTTCATGTAAGAAACTCATGCTTAAGTATCATATGACTTTGAAATATTCGATTCAACATTTTATTCCAGTTGAATGGCGAGCTATTTATGAAATCTAATATTTAGTTAAACCTCCTTACCGGTATGATTGGATTTTAGTTTGTTGATCTTTGCTTTTGGCTTCACATTAAACTCGCTTTTCTTTCTTTATTTGTGTATGTATTTGTAAAGTTACTTACAATCTATTGTGCTTCGACTTCACATAATAAACATACATATATACAACCTACATATACAAAAACATACAAATAGGAGTTACTTTTACTAATTCCATATGGTAAAGAAATAAATTCCCAAACATAATTGCTAACACATAAAAACAAATTTAGATTGAAATCTTCAGAAAATATGGGCTGAAATAAAAAGGCCATAACATGTGCTACATGAATCCGTTTCAATAACATGACTAAGCAAATGAAAGCCTGAAACAAAGAGTACATTTTGTCGCGGAAAACCTTGGTCAAAAGAGACCTAACCGGTCGAAAACTGGTCAAAACTGGCCAAGACAACCAAAAATGCTAACACCGGCCAAAATCATCCAAACCTAAACAAAAACCGGACTTTTGATTTCCAGTCCACATGGACCTCCTAGAATCCGTGGAAAATCAATTTGCACGGATTCAAGATAGATAACCCACACCTAGGAATTATGTTTGTTTAGTTTTTGTCGTGTTTTGCCAGGTTTAAAAGTCGGTCAGCTAGTATTTGAAGTAGTTGTGATTGCACCGGACATACAACATCTCGGCGGCACACCATAATATAGCGGTCGAGATATGAGTTTGCTCTAACAACACGTCGCGTTATTTGATCAAAACAAAGATGATATTATTTATCCTTGGAAAGCCTAAGAAGGTGAATAATATACAACACTAAACAACAAGTATTTGACATTTCATGTAAGAAACTCATGCTTAAGTATCATATGACTTTGAAATATTCGATTCAACATTTTATTCCAGTTGAATGGCGAGCTATTTATGAAATCTATTATTTAGTTAAACCTC
This sequence comes from Glebionis coronaria, assembly GCA_025667525.1. Taxonomy (NCBI): domain Eukaryota; kingdom Viridiplantae; phylum Streptophyta; class Magnoliopsida; order Asterales; family Asteraceae; genus Glebionis; species Glebionis coronaria. Next base: position 645,744,117 of record CM046877.1, read on the forward strand.
CTTACCGGTATGATTGGAGTTTAGTTTGTTGATCTTTGCTTTTGGCTTCACATTAAACTCGCTTTTCTTTCTTTATTTGTGTATGTATTTGTAAAGTTACTTACAATCTATTGTGCTTCGACTTCACATAATAAACATACATATATACAACCTACATATACAAAAACATACAAATAGGAGTTACTTTTACTAATTCCATATGGTAAAGAAATAAATTCCCAAACATAATTGCTAACACATAAAAACAAATTTAGATTGAAATCTTCAGAAAATATGGGCTGAAATAAAAAGGCCATAACATGTGCTACATGAATCCGTTTCAAGAACATGACTAAGCAAATGAAAGCCTGAAACAAAGAGTACATTTTGTCGCGGAAAACCTTGGTCAAAAGAGACCTAACCGGTCGAAAACTGGTCAAAACTGGCCAAGACAACCAAAAATGCTAACACCGGCCAAAATCATCCAAACCTAAACAAAAACCGGACTTTTATTTTCCAGTCCACATGGACCTCCTAGAATCCATGGAAAATCAATTTACACGGATTCAAGATAGATAACCCACACCTAGGAATTATGTTTGTTTAGTTTTTGTCGTGTTTTGCCAGGTTTAAAAGTCGGTCAGCTAGTATTTGAAGTAGTTGTGATTGCACCGGACATACAACATCTCGGCGGCACACCATAATATAGCGGTCGAGATATGAGTTTGCTCTAACAACACGTCGCGTTATTTGATCAAAACAAAGATGATATTATTTATCCTTGGAAAGCCTAAGAAGGTGAATAATATACAGCACTAAACAACAAGTATTTGACATTTCATGTAAGAAACTCATGCTTAAGTATCATATGACTTTGAAATATTCGATTCAACATTTTATTCCAGTTGAATGGCGAGCTATTTATGAAATCTATTATTTAGTTAAACCTCCTTACCGGTATGATTGGAGTTTAGTTTGTTGATCTTTGCTTTTGGCTTCACATTAAACTCACTTTTCTTTCTTTATTTGTGTATGTATTTGTAAAGTTACTTACAATCTATTGTGCTTCGACTTCACATAATAAACATACATATATACAACCTACATATACAAAAACATACAAATAGGAGTTACTTTTACTAATTCCATATGGTAAAGAAATAAATTCCCAAACATAATTGCTAACACATAAAAACAAATTTAGATTGAAATCTTCAGAAAATATGGGTTGAAATAAAAAGGCCATAACATGTGCTACATGAATCCGTTTCAAGAACATGACTAAGCAAATGAAAGCCTGAAACAAAGAGTACATTTTGTCGCGGAAAACCTTGGTCAAAAGAGACCTAACCGGTCGAAAACTGGTCAAAACTGGCCAAGACAACCAAAAATGCTAACACCGGCCAAAATCATCCAAACCTAAACAAAAACCGGACTTTAGTTTTCCAGTCCACATGGACCTCCTAGAATCCGTGGAAAATCAATTTGCACGGATTCAAGATAGATAACCCACACCTAGGAATTATGTTTGTTTAGTTTTTGTCGTGTTTTGCCAGGTTTAAAAGTCGGTCATCTAGTATTTGAAGTAGTTGTGATTGCACCGGACATACAACATCTCGGCGGCACACCATAATATAGCGGTCGAGATATGAGTTTGCTCTAACAACACGTCGCGTTATTTGATCAAAACAAAGATGATATTATTTATCCTTGGAAAGCCTAAGAAGGTGAATAATATACAACACTAAACAACAAGTATTTGACATTTCATGTAAGAAACTCATGCTTAAGTATCATATGACTTTGAAATATTCGATTCAACATTTTATTCCAGTTGAATGGCGAGCTATTTATGAAATCTATTATTTAGTTAAACCTCCTTACCGGTATGATTGGAGTTTAGTTTGTTGATCTTTGCTTTTGGCTTCACATTAAACTCGCTTTTCTTTCTTTATTTGTGTATGTATTTGTAAAGTTACTTACAATCTATTGTGCTTCGATTTCACATAATAAACATACATATATACAACCTACATATACAAAAACATACAAATAGGAGTTACTTTTACTAATTCCATATGGTAAAGAAATAAATTCCCAAACATAATTGCTAACACATAAAAACAAATTTAGATTGAAATCTTCAGAAAATATGGGCTGAAATAAAAAGGCCATAACATGTGCTACATGAATCCGTTTCAAGAACATGACTAAGCAAATGAAAGCCTGAAACAAAGAGTACATTTTGTCGCGGAAAACCTTGGTCAAAAGAGACCTAACCGGTCGAAAACTGGTCAAAACTGGCCAAGACAACCAAAAATGCTAACACCGGCCAAAATCATCCAAACCTAAACAAAAACCGGACTTTTATTTTCCAGTCCACATGGACCTCCTAGAATCCATGGAAAATCAATTTACACGGATTCAAGATAGATAACCCACACCTAGGAATTATGTTTGTTTAGTTTTTGTCGTGTTTTGCCAGGTTTAAAAGTCGGTCAGCTAGTATTTGAAGTAGTTGTGATTGCACCGGACATACAACATCTCGGCGGCACACCATAATATAGCGGTCGAGATATGAGTTTGCTCTAACAACACGTCGCGTTATTTGATCAAAACAAAGATGATATTATTTATCCTTGGAAAGCCTAAGAAGGTGAATAATATACAGCACTAAACAACAAGTATTTGACATTTCATGTAAGAAACTCATGCTTAAGTATCATATGACTTTGAAATATTCGATTCAACATTTTATTCCAGTTGAATGGCGAGCTATTTATGAAATCTATTATTTAGTTAAACCTCCTTACCGGTATGATTGGAGTTTAGTTTGTTGATCTTTGCTTTTGGCTTCACATTAAACTCACTTTTCTTTCTTTATTTGTGTATGTATTTGTAAAGTTACTTACAATCTATTGTGCTTCGACTTCACATAATAAACATACATATATACAACCTACATATACAAAAACATACAAATAGGAGTTACTTTTACTAATTCCATATGGTAAAGAAATAAATTCCCAAACATAATTGCTAACACATAAAAACAAATTTAGATTGAAATCTTCAGAAAATATGGGTTGAAATAAAAAGGCCATAACATGTGCTACATGAATCCGTTTCAAGAACATGACTAAGCAAATGAAAGCCTGAAACAAAGAGTACATTTTGTCGCGGAAAACCTTGGTCAAAAGAGACCTAACCGGTCGAAAACTGGTCAAAACTGGCCAAGACAACCAAAAATGCTAACACCGGCCAAAATCATCCAAACCTAAACAAAAACCGGACTTTTGTTTTCCAGTCCTCATGGACCTCCTAGAATCCGTGGAAAATCAATTTGCACGGATTCAAGATAGATAACCCACACCTAGGAATTATGTTTGTTTAGTTTTTGTCGTGTTTTGCCAGGTTTAAAAGTCGGTCAGCTAGTATTTGAAGTAGTTGTGATTGCACCGGACATACAACATCTCGGCGGCACACCATAATATAGCGGTCGAGATATGAGTTTGCTCTAACAACACGTCGCGTTATTTGATCAAAACAAAGATGATATTATTTATCCTTGGAAAGCCTAAGAAGGTGAATAATATACAACACTAAACAACAAGTATTTGACATTTCATGTAAGAAACTCATGCTTAAGTATCATATGACTTTGAAATATTCGATTCAACATTTTATTCCAGTTGAATGGCGAGCTATTTATGAAATCTATTATTTAGTTAAACCTCCTTACCGGTACGATTGGAGTTTAGTTTGTTGATCTTTGCTTTTGGCTTCACATTAAACTCGCTTTTCTTTCTTTATTTGTGTATGTATTTGTAAAGTTACTTACAATCTATTGTGCTTCGACTTCACATAATAAACATACATATATACAACCTACATATACAAAAACATACAAATAGGAGTTACTTTTACTAATTCCATATGGTAAAGAAATAAATTCCCAAACATAATTGCTAACACATAAAAACAAATTTAGATTGAAATCTTCAGAAAATATGGGCTGAAATAAAAAGGCCATAACATGTGCTACATGAATCCGTTTCAAGAACATGACTAAGCAAATGAAAGCCTGAAACAAAGAGTACATTTTGTCGCGGAAAACCTTGGTCAAAAGAGACCTAACCGGTCGAAAACTGGTCAAAACTGGCCAAGACAACCAAAAATGCTAACACCGGCCAAAATCATCCAAACCTAAACAAAAACCGGACTTTTGTTTTCCAGTCCTCATGGACCTCCTAGAATCCGTGGAAAATCAATTTGCACGGATTCAAGATAGATAACCCACACCTAGGAATTATGTTTGTTTAGTTTTTGTGGTGTTTTGCCAGGTTTAAAAGTCGGTCAGCTAGTATTTGAAGTAGTTGTGATTGCACCGGACATACAACATCTCGGCGGCACACCATAATATAGCGGTCGAGATATGAGTTTGCTCTAACAACACGTCGCGTTATTTGATCAAAACAAAGATGATATTATTTATCCTTGGAAAGCCTAAGAAGGTGAATAATATACAACACTAAACAACAAGTATTTGACATTTCATGTAAGAAACTCATGCTTAAGTATCATATGACTTTGAAATATTCGATTCAACATTTTATTCCAGTTGAATGGCGAGCTATTTATGAAATCTATTATTTAGTTAAACCTCCTTACCGGTATGATTGGAGTTTAGTTTGTTGATCTTTGCTTTTGGCTTCACATTAAACTCGCTTTTCTTTCTTTATTTGTGTATGTATTTGTAAAGTTACTTACAATCTATTGTGCTTCGACTTCACATAATAAACATACATATATACAACCTACATATACAAAAACATACAAATAGGAGTTACTTTTACTAATTCCATATGGTAAAGAAATAAATTCCCAAACATAATTGCTAACACATAAAAACAAATTTAGATTGAAATCTTCAGAAAATATGGGCTGAAATAAAAAGGCCATAACATGTGCTACATGAATCCGTTTCAAGAACATGACTAAGCAAATGAAAGCCTGAAACAAAGAGTACATTTTGTCGCGGAAAACCTTGGTCAAAAGAGACCTAACCGGTCGAAAACTGGTCAAAACTGGCCAAGACAACCAAAAATTCTAACACCGGCCAAAATCATCCAAACCTAAACAAAAACCGGACTTTTGTTTTCCAGTCCTCATGGACCTCCTAGAATCCGTGGAAAATCAATTTGCACGGATTCAAGATAGATAACCCACACCTAGGAATTATGTTTGTTTAGTTTTTGTCGTGTTTTGCCAGGTTTAAAAGTCGGTCAGCTAGTATTTGAAGTAGTTGTGATTGCACCGGACATACAACATCTCGGCGGCACACCATAATATAGCGGTCGAGATATGAGTTTGCTCTAACAACACGTCGCGTTATTTGATCAAAACAAAGATGATATTATTTATCCTTGGAAAGCCTAAGAAGGTGAATAATATACAACACTAAACAACAAGTATTTGACATTTCATGTAAGAAACTCATGCTTAAGTATCATATGACTTTGAAATATTCGATTCAACATTTTATTCCAGTTGAATGGCGAGCTATTTATGAAATCTATTATTTAGTTAAACCTCCTTACCGGTATGATTGGAGTTTAGTTTGTTGATCTTTGCTTTTGGCTTCACATTAAACTCGCTTTTCTTTCTTTATTTGTGTATGTATTTGTAAAGTTACTTACAATCTATTGTGCTTCGACTTCACATAATAAACATACATATATACAACCTACATATACAAAAACATACAAATAGGAGTTACTTTTACTAATTCCATATGGTAAAGAAATAAATTCCCAAACATAATTGCTAACACATAAAAACAAATTTAGATTGAAATCTTCAGAAAATATGGGCTGAAATAAAAAGGCCATAACATGTGCTACATGAATCCGTTTCAAGAACATGACTAAGCAAATGAAAGCCTGAAACAAAGAGTACATTTTGTCACGGAAAACCTTGGTCAAAAGAGACCTAACCGGTCGAAAACTGGTCAAAACTGGCCAAGACAACCAAAAATGCTAACACCGGCCAAAATCATCCAAACCTAAACAAAAACCGGACTTTTGTTTTCCAGTCCTCATGGACCTCCTAGAATCCGTGGAAAATCAATTTGCACGGATTCAAGATAGATAACCCACACCTAGGAATTATGTTTGTTTAGTTTTTGTCGTGTTTTGCCAGGTTTAAAAGTCGGTCAGCTAGTATTTGAAGTAGTTGTGATTGCACCGGACATACAACATCTCGGCGGCACACCATAATATAGCGGTCGAGATATGAGTTTGCTCTAATAACACGTCGCGTTATTTGATCAAAACAAAGATGATATTATTTATCCTTGGAAAGCCTAAGAAGGTGAATAATATACAACACTAAACAACAAGTATTTGACATTTCATGTAAGAAACTCATGCTTAAGTATCATATGACTTTGAAATATTCGATTCAACATTTTATTCCAGTTGAATGGCGAGCTATTTATGAAATCTATTATTTAGTTAAACCTCCTTACCGGTACGATTGGAGTTTAGTTTGTTGATCTTTGCTTTTGGCTTCACATTAAACTCGCTTTTCTTTCTTTATTTGTGTATGTATTTGTAAAGTTACTTACAATCTATTGTGCTTCGACTTCACATAATAAACATACATATATACAACCTACATATACAAAAACATACAAATAGGAGTTACTTTTACTAATTCCATATGGTAAAGAAATAAATTCCCAAACATAATTGCTAACACATAAAAACAAATTTAGATTGAAATCTTCAGAAAATATGGGCTGAAATAAAAAGGCCATAACATGTGCTACATGAATCCGTTTCAAGAACATGACTAAGCAAATGAAAGCCTGAAACAAAGAGTACATTTTGTCGCGGAAAACCTTGGTCAAAAGAGACCTAACCGGTCGAAAACTGGTCAAAACTGGCCAAGACAACCAAAAATGCTAACACCGGCCAAAATCATCCAAACCTAAACAAAAACCGGACTTTTGTTTTCCAGTCCTCATGGACCTCCTAGAATCCGTGGAAAATCAATTTGCACGGATTCAAGATAGATAACCCACACCTAGGAATTATGTTTGTTTAGTTTTTGTCGTGTTTTGCCAGGTTTAAAAGTCGGTCAGCTAGTATTTGAAGTAGTTGTGATTGCACCGGACATACAACATCTCGGCGGCACACCATAATATAGCGGTCGAGATATGAGTTTGCTCTAACAACACGTCGCGTTATTTGATCAAAACAAAGATGATATTATTTATCCTTGGAAAGCCTAAGAAGGTGAATAATATACAACACTAAACAACAAGTATTTGACATTTCATGTAAGAAACTCATGCTTAAGTATCATATGACTTTGAAATATTCGATTCAACATTTTATTCCAGTTGAATGGCGAGCTATTTATGAAATCTATTATTTAGTTAAACCTCCTTACCGGTATGATTGGAGTTTAGTTTGTTGATCTTTGCTTTTGGCTTCACATTAAACTCGCTTTTCTTTCTTTATTTGTGTATGTATTTGTAAAGTTACTTACAATCTATTGTGCTTCGACTTCACATAATAAACATACATATATACAACCTACATATACAAAAACATACAAATAGGAGTTACTTTTACTAATTCCATATGGTAAAGAAATAAATTCCCAAACATAATTGCTAACACATAAAAACAAATTTAGATTGAAATCTTCAGAAAATATGGGCTGAAATAAAAAGGCCATAACATGTGCTACATGAATCCGTTTCAAGAACATGACTAAGCAAATGAAAGCCTGAAACAAAGAGTACATTTTGTCGCGGAAAACCTTGGTCAAAAGAGACCTAACCGGTCGAAAACTGGTCAAAACTGGCCAAGACAACCAAAAATTCTAACACCGGCCAAAATCATCCAAACCTAAACAAAAACCGGACTTTTGTTTTCCAGTCCTCATGGACCTCCTAGAATCCGTGGAAAATCAATTTGCACGGATTCAAGATAGATAACCCACACCTAGGAATTATGTTTGTTTAGTTTTTGTCGTGTTTTGCCAGGTTTAAAAGTCGGTCAGCTAGTATTTGAAGTAGTTGTGATTGCACCGGACATACAACATCTCGGCGGCACACCATAATATAGCGGTCGAGATATGAGTTTGCTCTAATAACACGTCGCGTTATTTGATCAAAACAAAGATGATATTATTTATCCTTGGAAAGCCTAAGAAGGTGAATAATATACAACACTAAACAACAAGTATTTGACATTTCATGTAAGAAACTCATGCTTAAGTATCATATGACTTTGAAATATTCGATTCAACATTTTATTCCAGTTGAATGGCGAGCTATTTATGAAATCTATTATTTAGTTAAACCTCCTTACCGGTACGATTGGAGTTTAGTTTGTTGATCTTTTCTTTTGGCTTCACATTAAACTCGCTTTTCTTTCTTTATTTGTGTATGTATTTGTAAAGTTACTTACAATCTATTGTGCTTCGACTTCACATAATAAACATACATATATACAACCTACATATACAAAAACATACAAATAGGAGTTACTTTTACTAATTCCATATGGTAAAGAAATAAATTCCCAAACATAATTGCTAACACATAAAAACAAATTTAGATTGAAATCTTCAGAAAATATGGGCTGAAATAAAAAGGCCATAACATGTGCTACATGAATCCGTTTCAAGAACATGACTAAGCAAATGAAAGCCTGAAACAAAGAGTACATTTTGTCGCGGAAAACCTTGGTCAAAAGAGACCTAACCGGTCGAAAACTGGTCAAAACTGGCCAAGACAACCAAAAATTCTAACACCGGCCAAAATCATCCAAACCTAAACAAAAACCGGACTTTTGTTTTCCAGTCCTCATGGACCTCCTAGAATCCGTGGAAAATCAATTTGCACGGATTCAAGATAGATAACCCACACCTAGGAATTATGTTTGTTTAGTTTTTGTCGTGTTTTGCCAGGTTTAAAAGTCGGTCAGCTAGTATTTGAAGTAGTTGTGATTGCACCGGACATACAACATCTCGGCGGCACACCATAATATAGCGGTCGAGATATGAGTTTGCTCTAATAACACGTCGCGTTATTTGATCAAAACAAAGATGATATTATTTATCCTTGGAAAGCCTAAGAAGGTGAATAATATACAACACTTAACAACAAGTATTTAACATTTCATGTAAGAAACTCATGCTTAAGTATCATATGACTTTGAAATATTCGATTCAACATTTTATTCCAGTTGAATGGCGAGCTATTTATGAAATCTATTATTTAGTTAAACCTCCTTACCGGTACGATTGGAGTTTAGTTTGTTGATCTTTGCTTTTGGCTTCACATTAAACTCGCTTTTCTTTCTTTATTTGTGTATGTATTTGTAAAGTTACTTACAATCTATTGTGCTTCGACTTCACATAATAAACATACATATATACAACCTACATATACAAAAACATACAAATAGGAGTTACTTTTACTAATTCCATATGGTAAAGAAATAAATTCCCAAACATAATTGCTAACACATAAAAACAAATTTAGATTGAAATCTTCAGAAAATATGGGCTGAAATAAAAAGGCCATAACATGTGCTACATGAATCCGTTTCAAGAACATGACTAAGCAAATGAAAGCCTGAAACAAAGAGTACATTTTGTCGCGGAAAACCTTGGTCAAAAGAGACCTAACCGGTCGAAAACCGGTCAAAACTGGCCAAGACAACCAAAAATGCTAACACCGGCCAAAATCATCCAAACCTAAACAAAAACCGGACTTTTGTTTTCCAGTCCTCATGGACCTCCTAGAATCCGTGGAAAATCAATTTGCACGGATTCAAGATAGATAACCCACACCTAGGAATTATGTTTGTTTAGTTTTTGTCGTGTTTTGCCAGGTTTAAAAGTCGGTCAGCTAGTATTTGAAGTAGTTGTGATTGCACCGGACATACAACATCTCGGCGGCACACCATAATATAGCGGTCGAGATATGAGTTTGCTCTAATAACACGTCGCGTTATTTGATCAAAACAAAGATGATATTATTTATCCTTGGAAAGCCTAAGAAGGTGAATAATATACAACACTTAACAACAAGTATTTAACATTTCATGTAAGAAACTCATGCTTAAGTATCATATGACTTTGAAATATTCGATTCAACATTTTATTCCAGTTGAATGGCGAGCTATTTATGAAATCTATTATTTAGTTAAACCTCCTTACCGGTACGATTGGAGTTTAGTTTGTTGATCTTTGCTTTTGGCTTCACATTAAACTCGCTTTTCTTTCTTTATTTGTGTATGTATTTGTAAAGTTACTTACAATCTATTGTGCTTCGACTTCACATAATAAACATACATATATACAACCTACATATACAAAAACATACAAATAGGAGTTACTTTTACTAATTCCATATGGTAAAGAAATAAATTCCCAAACATAATTGCTAACACATAAAAACAAATTTAGATTGAAATCTTCAGAAAATATGGGCTGAAATAAAAAGGCCATAACATGTGCTACATGAATCCGTTTCAAGAACATGACTAAGCAAATGAAAGCCTGAAACAAAGAGTACATTTTGTCGCGGAAAACCTTGGTCAAAAGAGACCTAACCGGTCGAAAACCGGTCAAAACTGGCCAAGACAACCAAAAATGCTAACACCGGCCAAAATCATCCAAACCTAAACAAAAACCGGACTTTTGTTTTCCAGTCCTCATGGACCTCCTAGAATCCGTGGAAAATCAATTTGCACGGATTCAAGATAGATAACCCACACCTAGGAATTATGTTTGTTTAGTTTTTGTCGTGTTTTGCCAGGTTTAAAAGTCGGTCAGCTAGTATTTGAAGTAGTTGTGATTGCACCGGACATACAACATCTCGGCGGCACACCATAATATAGCGGTCGAGATATGAGTTTGCTCTAACAACACGTCGCGTTATTTGATCAAAACAAAGATGATATTATTTATCCTTGGAAAGCCTAAGAAGGTGAATAATATACAACACTAAACAACAAGTATTTGACATTTCATGTAAGAAACTCATGCTTAAGTATCATATGACTTTGAAATATTCGATTCAACATTTTATTCCAGTTGAATGGCGAGCTATTTATGAAATCTATTATTTAGTTAAACCTCCTTACCGGTATGATTGGAGTTTAGTTTGTTGATCTTTGCTTTTGGCTTCACATTAAACTCGCTTTTCTTTCTTTATTTGTGTATGTATTTGTAAAGTTACTTACAATCTATTGTGCTTCGACTTCACATAATAAACATACATATATACAACCTACATATACAAAAACATACAAATAGGAGTTACTTTACTAATTCCATATGGTAAAGAAATAAATTCCCAAACATAATTGCTAACACATAAAAACAAATTTAGATTGAAATCTTCAGAAAATATGGGCTGAAATAAAAAGGCCATAACATGTGCTACATGAATCCGTTTCAAGAACATGACTAAGCAAATGAAAGCCTGAAACAAAGAGTACATTTTGTCGCGGAAAACCTTGGTCAAAAAAGACCTAACCAGTCGAAAACTGGTCAAAACTGGCCAAGACAACCAAAAATTCTAACACCGGCCAAAATCATCCAAACCTAAACAAAAACCGGACTTTTGTTTTCCAGTCCTCATGGACCTCCTAGAATCCGTGGAAAATCAATTTGCACGGATTCAAGATAGATAACCCACACCTAGGAATTATGTTTGTTTAGTTTTTGTCGTGTTTTGCCAGGTTTAAAAGTCGGTCAGCTAGTATTTGAAGTAGTTGTGATTGCACCGGACATACAACATCTCGGCGGCACACCATAATATAGCGGTCGAGATATGAGTTTGCTCTAACAACACGTCGCGTTATTTGATCAAAACAAAGATGATATTATTTATCCTTGGAAAGCCTAAGAAGGTGAATAATATACAACACTAAACAACAAGTATTTGACATTTCATGTAAGAAACTCATGCTTAAGTATCATATGACTTTGAAATATTCGATTCAACATTTTATTCCAGTTGAATGGCGAGCTATTTATGAAATCTATTATTTAGTTAAACCTCCTTACCGGTATGATTGGAGTTTAGTTTGTTGATCTTTGCTTTTGGCTTCACATTAAACTCGCTTTTCTTTCTTTATTTGTGTATGTATTTGTAAAGTTACTTACAATCTATTGTGCTTCGACTTCACATAATAAACATACATTTATACAACCTACATATACAAAAACATACAAATAGGAGTTACTTTTACTAATTCCATATGGTAAAGAAATAAATTCCCAAACATAATTGCTAACACATAAAAACAAATTTAGATTGAAATCTTCAGAAAATATGGGCTGAAATAAAAAGGCCATAACATGTGCTACATGAATCCGTTTCAAGAACATGACTAAGCAAATGAAAGCCTGAAACAAAGAGTACATTTTGTCGCGGAAAACCTTGGTCAAAAGAGACCTAACCGGTCGAAAACTGGTCAAAACTGGCCAAGACAACCAAAAATGCTAACACCGGCCAAAATCATCCAAACCTAAACAAAAACCGGACTTTTGATTTCCAGTCCACATGGACCTCCTAGAATCCATGGAAAATCAATTTGCACGGATTCAAGATAGATAACCCACACCTAGGAATTATGTTTGTTTAGTTTTTGTCGTGTTTTGCCAGGTTTAAAAGTCGGTCAGCTAGTATTTGAAGTAGTTGTGATTGCACCGGACATACAACATCTCGGCGGCACACCATAATATAGCGGTCGAGATATGAGTTTGCTCTAACAACACGTCGCGTTATTTGATCAAAACAAAGATGATATTATTTATCCTTGGAAAGCCTAAGAAGGTGAATAATATACAACACTAAACAACAAGTATTTGACATTTCATGTAAGAAACTCATGCTTAAGTATCATATGACTTTGAAATATTCGATTCAACATTTTATTCCAGTTGAATGGCGAGCTATTTATGAAATCTATTATTTAGTTAAACCTCCTTACCGGTATGATTGGAGTTTAGTTTGTTGATCTTTGCTTTTGGCTTCACATTAAACTCGCTTTTCTTTCTTTATTTGTGTATGTATTTGTAAAGTTACTTACAATCTATTGTGCTTCGACTTCACATAATAAACATACATATATACAACCTACATATACAAAAACATACAAATAGGAGTTACTTTTACTAATTCCATATGGTAAAGAAATAAATTCCCAAACATAATTGCTAACACATAAAAACAAATTTAGATTGAAATCTTCAGAAAATATGGGCTGAAATAAAAAGGCCATAACATGTGCTACATGAATCCGTTTCAAGAACATGACTAAGCAAATGAAAGCCTGAAACAAAGAGTACATTTTGTCGCGGAAAACCTTGGTCAAAAGAGACCTAACCGGTCGAAAACTGGTCAAAACTGGCCAAGACAACCAAAAATGCTAACACCGGCCAAAATCATCCAAACCTAAACAAAAACCGGACTTTTGATTTCCAGTCCACATGGACCTCTTAGAATCCGTGGAAAATCAATTTGCACGGATTCAAGATAGATAACCCACACCTAGGAATTATGTTTGTTTAGTTTTTGTCGTGTTTTGCCAGGTTTAAAAGTCGGTCAGCTAGTATTTGAAGTAGTTGTGATTGCACCGGACATACAACATCTCGGCGGCACACCATAATATAGCGGTCGAGATATGAGTTTGCTCTAACAACACGTCGCGTTATTTGATCAAAACAAAGATGATATTATTTATCCTTGGAAAGACTAAGAAGGTGAATAATATACAACACTAAACAACAAGTATTTGACATTTCATGTAAGAAACTCATGCTTAAGTATCATATGACTTTGAAATATTCGATTCAACATTTTATTCCAGTTGAATGGCGAGCTATTTATGAAATCTATTATTTAGTTAAACCTCCTTACCGGTATGATTGGAGTTTAGTTTGTTGATCTTTGCTTTTGGCTTCACATTAAACTCGCTTTTCTTTCTTTATTTGTGTATGTATTTGTAAAGTTACTTACAATCTATTGTGCTTCGACTTCACATAATAAACATACATATATACAACCTACATATACAAAAACATACAAATAGGAGTTACTTTTACTAATTCCATATGGTAAAGAAATAAATTCCCAAACATAATTGCTAACACATAAAAACAAATTTAGATTGAAATCTTCAGAAAATATGGGCTGAAATAAAAAGGCCATAACATGTGCTACATGAATCCGTTTCAAGAACATGACTAAGCAAATGAAAGCCTGAAACAAAGAGTACATTTTGTCGCGGAAAACCTTGGTCAAAAGAGACCTAACCGGTCGAAAACTGGTCAAAACTGGCCAAGACAACCAAAAATGCTAACACCAGCCAAAATCATCCAAACCTAAACAAAAACCGGACTTTTGATTTCCAGTTCACATGGACCTCCTAGAATCCGTGGAAAATCAATTTGCACGGATTCAAGATAGATAACCCACACCTAGGAATTATGTTTGTTTAGTTTTTGTCGTGTTTTGCCAGGTTTAAAAGTCGGTCAGCTAGTATTTGAAATAGTTGTGATTGCACCGGACATACAACATCTCGGCGGCACACCATAATATAGCGGTCGAGATATGAGTTTGCTCTAACAACACGTCGCGTTATTTGATCAAAACAAAGATGATATTATTTATCCTTGGAAAGCCTAAGAAGGTGAATAATATACAACACTAAACAACAAGTATTTGACATTTCATGTAAGAAACTCATGCTTAAGTATCATATGACTTTGAAATATTCGATTCAACATTTTATTCCAGTTGAATGGCGAGCTATTTATGAAATCTATTATTTAGTTAAACCTCCTTACCGGTATGATTGGAGTTTAGTTTGTTGATCTTTGCTTTTGGCTTCACATTAAACTCACTTTTCTTTCTTTATTTGTGTATGTATTTGTAAAGTTACTTACAATCTATTGTGCTTCGACTTCACATAATAAACATACATATATACAACCTACATATACAAAAACATACAAATAGGAGTTACTTTTACTAATTCCATATGGTAAAGAAATAAATTCCCAAACATAATTGCTAACACATAAAAACAAATTTAGATTGAAATCTTCAGAAAATATGGGCTGAAATAAAAAGGCCATAACATGTGCTACATGAATCCGTTTCAAGAACATGACTAAGCAAATGAAAGCCTGAAACAAAGAGTACATTTTGTCGCGGAAAACCTTGGTTAAAAGAGACCTAACCGGTCGAAAACTGGTCAAAACTGGCCAAGACAACCAAAAATGCTAACACCGGCCAAAATCATCCAAACCTAAACAAAAACCGGACTTTTGTTTTCCAGTCCACATGGACCTCCTAGAATCCGTGGAAAATCAAATTGCACGGATTCAAGATAGATAACACACACCTAGGAATTATGTTTGTTTAGTTTTTGTCGTGTTTTGCCAGGTTTAAAAGTCGGTCAGCTAGTATTTGAAGTAGTTGTGATTGCACCGGACATACAACATCTCGGCGGCACACCATAATATAGCGGTCGAGATATGAGTTTGCTCTAACAACACGTCGCGTTATTTGATCAAAACAAAGATGATATTATTTATCCTTGGAAAGCCTAAGAAGGTGAATAATATACAACACTAAACAACAAGTATTTGACATTTCATGTAAGAAACTCATGCTTAAGTATCATATGACTATGAAATATTCGATTCAACATTTTATTCCAGTTGAATGGCGAGCTATTTATGAAATCTATTATTTAGTTAAACCTCCTTACCGGTATGATTGGAGTTTAGTTTGTTGATCTTTGCTTTTGGCTTCACATTAAACTCGCTTTTCTTTCTTTATTTGTGTATGTATTTGTAAAGTTACTTACAATCTATTGTGCTTCGACTTCACATAATAAACATACATATATACAACCTACATATACAAAAACATACAAATAGTAGTTACTTTTACTAATTCCATATGGTAAAGAAATAAATTCCCAAACATAATTGCTAACACATAAAAACAAATTTAGATTGAAATCTTCAGAAAATATGGGCTGAAATAAAAAGGCCATAACATGTGCTACATGAATCCGTTTCAAGAACATGACTAAGCAAATGAAAGCCTGAAACAAAGAGTACATTTTGTCGCGGAAAACCTTGGTCAAAAGAGACCTAACCGGTCGAAAACTGGTCAAAACTGGCCAAGACAACCAAAAATGCTAACACCGGCCAAAATCATCCAAACCTAAACAAAAACCGGACTTTTGATTTCCAGTCCACATGGACCTCTTAGAATCCGTGGAAAATCAATTTGCACGGATTCAAGATAGATAACCTACACCTAGGAATTATGTTTGTTTAGTTTTTGTCGTGTTTTGCCAGGTTTAAAAGTCGGTCAGCTAGTATTTGAAGTAGTTGTGATTGCACCGGACATACAACATCTCGGCGGCACACCATAATATAGCGGTCGAGATATGAGTTTTCTCTAACAACACGTCGCGTTATTTGATCAAAACAAAGATGATATTATTTATCCTTGGAAAGCCTAAGAAGGTGAATAATATACAACACTAAACAACAAGTATTTGACATTTCATGTAAGAAACTCATGCTTAAGTATCATATGACTTTGAAATATTCGATTCAACATTTTATTCCAGTTGAATGGCGAGCTATTTATGAAATCTATTATTTAGTTAAACCTCCTTACCGGTATGATTGGAGTTTAGTTTGTTGATCTTTGCTTTTGGCTTCACATTAAACTCGCTTTTCTTTCTTTATTTGTGTATGTATTTGTAAAGTTACTTACAATCTATTGTGCTTCGACTTCACATAATAAACATACATATATACAACCTACATATACAAAAACATACAAATAGGAGTTACTTTTACTAATTCCATATGGTAAAGAAATAAATTCCCAAACATAATTGCTAACACATAAAAACAAATTTAGATTGAAATCTTCAGAAAATATGGGCTGAAATAAAAAGGCCATAACATGTGCTACATGAATCCGTTTCAAGAACATGACTAAGCAAATGAAAGCCTGAAACAAAGAGTACATTTTGTCGCGGAAAACCTTGGTCAAAAGAGACCTAACCGGTCGAAAACTGGTCAAAACTGGCCAAGACAACCAAAAATGCTAACACCGGCCAAAATCATCCAAACCTAAACAAAAACCGGACTTTTGTTTTCCAGTCCATATGGACCTCCTAGAATCCGTGGAAAATCAATTTGCACGGATTCAAGATAGATAACCCACACCTAGGAATTATGTTTGTTTAGTTTTTGTCGTGTTTTGCCAGGTTTAAAAGTCGGTCAGCTAGTATTTGAAGTAGTTGTGATTGCACCGGACATACAACATCTCGGCGGCACACCATAATATAGCGGTCGAGATATGAGTTTGCTCTAACAACACGTCGCGTTATTTGATCAAAACAAAGATGATATTATTTATCCTTGGAAAGCCTAAGAAGGTGAATAATATACAACACTAAACAACAAGTATTTGACATTTCATGTAAGAAACTCATGCTTAAGTATCATATGACTTTGAAATATTCGATTCAACATTTTATTCCAGTTGAATGGCGAGCTATTTATGAAATCTATTATTTAGTTAAACCTCCTTACCGGTATGATTGGAGTTTAGTTTGTTGATCTTTGCTTTTGGCTTCACATTAAACTCGCTTTTCTTTCTTTATTTGTGTATGTATTTGTAAAGTTACTTACAATCTATTGTGCTTCGACTTCACATAATAAACATACATATATACAACCTACATATACAAAAACATACAAATAGGAGTTACTTTTACTAATTCCATATGGTAAAGAAATAAATTCCCAAACATAATTGCTAACACATAAAAACAAATTTAGATTGAAATCTTCAGAAAATATGGGCTGAAATAAAAAGGCCATAACATGTGCTACATGAATCCGTTTCAAGAACATGACTAAGCAAATGAAAGCCTGAAACAAAGAGTACATTTTGTCGCGGAAAACCTTGGTCAAAAGAGACCTAATCGGTCGAAAACTGGTCAAAACTGGCCAAGACAACCAAAAATGCTAACACCGGCCAAAATCATCCAAACCTAAACAAAAACCGGACTTTTGATTTCCAGTCCACATGGACCTCCTAGAATCCGTGGAAAATCAAATTGCACGGATTCAAGATAGATAACACACACCTAGGAATTATGTTTGTTTAGTTTTTGTCGTGTTTTGCCAGGTTTAAAAGTCGGTCAGCTAGTATTTGAAGTAGTTGTGATTGCACCGGACATACAACATCTCGGCGGCACACCATAATATAGCGGTCGAGATATGAGTTTGCTCTAACAACACGTCGCGTTATTTGATCAAAACAAAGATGATATTATTTATCCTTGGAAAGCCTAAGAAGGTGAATAATATACAACACTAAACAACAAGTATTTGACATTTCATGTAAGAAACTCATGCTTAAGTATCATATGACTTTGAAATATTCGATTCAACATTTTATTCCAGTTGAATGGCGAGCTATTTATGAAATCTATTATTTAGTTAAACCTCCTTACCGGTATGATTGGAGTTTAGTTTGTTGATCTTTGCTTTTGGCTTCACATTAAACTCGCTTTTCTTTCTTTATTTGTGTATGTATTTGTAAAGTTACTTACAATCTATTGTGCTTCGACTTCACATAATAAACATACATATATACAACCTACATATACAAAAACATACAAATAGGAATTACTTTTACTAATTCCATATGGTAAAGAAATAAATTCCCAAACATAATTGCTAACACATAAAAACAAATTTAGATTGAAATCTTCAGAAAATATGGGCTGAAATAAAAAGGCCATAACATGTGCTACATGAATCCGTTTCAAGAACATGACTAAGCAAATGAAAGCCTGAAACAAAGAGTACATTTTGTCGCGGAAAACCTTTTTCAAAAGAGACCTAACCGGTCGAAAACTGGTCAAAACTGGCCAAGACAACCAAAAATGCTAACACCGGCCAAAATCATCCAAACCTAAACAAAAACCGGACTTTTGATTTCCAGTCCACATGGACCTCCTAGAATCCGTGGAAAATCAATTTTCACGGATTCAAGATAGATAACCCACACCTAGGAATTATGTTTGTTTAGTTTTTGTCGTGTTTTGCCAGGTTTAAAAGTCGGTCAGCTAGTATTTGAAGTAGTTGTGATTGCACCGGACATACAACATCTCGGCGGCACACCATAATATAGCGGTCGAGATATGAGTTTGCTCTAACAACACGTCGCGTTATTTGATCAAAACAAAGATGATATTATTTATCCTTGGAAAGCCTAAGAAGGTGAATAATATACAACACTAAACAACAAGTATTTGACATTTCATGTAAGAAACTCATGCTTAAGTATCATATGACTTTGAAATATTCGATTCAACATTTTATTCCAGTTGAATGGCGAGCTATTTATGAAATCTATTATTTAGTTAAACCTCCTTACCGGTATGATTGGAGTTTAGTTTTAGCTGTTTTGTATTTAATATGTCATGAGCATGGGTTTTTGTCCATTGCCATTGCCATTTGTTTTTTGCTGCCAAAGCTAAGATATTGGGGGTTTGTCCTAATATTTTTTTAGCCTTGTGCTTTTGTTTTGTTACTTTTTCTTCTTCCAGCTTAATAAAATTTACCTTTAAGCAAAAAAAAAAAATGATTGGAGTTTAGTTTGTTGATCTTTGCTTTTGGCTTCACATTAAACTCGCTTTTCTTTCTTTATTTGTGTATGTATTTGTAAAGTTACTTACAATCTATTGTGCTTCGACTTCACATAATAAACATACATATATACAACCTACATATACAAAAACATACAAATAGGAGTTACTTTTACTAATTCCATATGGTACAGAAATAAATTCCCAAACATAATTGCTAACACATAAAAACAAATTTAGATTGAAATCTTCAGAAAATATGGGCTGAAATAAAAAGGCCATAACATGTGCTACATGAATCCGTTTCAAGAACATGACTAAGCAAATGTAAGCGTGAAACAAAGAGTACATTTTGTCGCGGAAAACCTTGGTCAAAATAGACCTAACCGGTCGAAAACTGGTCAAAACTGGCCAAGACAACCAAAAATGCTAACACCGGCCAAAATCATCCAAACCTAAACAAAAACCGGACTTCTGATTTCCAGTCCACATGGACCTCCTAGAATCCGTGGAAAATAAATTTGCACGGATTCAAGATAGATAACCCACACCTAGGAGTTATGTTTGTTTAGTTTTTGTCGTGTTTTGCCAGGTTTAAAAGTCGGTCAGCTAGTATTTGAAGTAGTTGTGAATGCACCGGACATACAACATCTCGGCGGCACATCATAATATAGCGGTCGAGATATGAGTTTGCTCTAACAACACGTCGCGTTATTTGATCAAAACAAAGATGATATTATTTATCCTTGGAAAGCCTAAGAAGGTGAATAATATACAACACTAAACAACAAGTATTTGACATTTCATGTAAGAAACTCATGCTTAAGTATCATATGACTTTGAAATATTCGATTCAACATTTTATTCCAGTTGAATGGCGAGCTATTTATGAAATCTATTATTTAGTTAAACCTCCTTACCGGTATGATTGGAGTTTAGTTTGTTGATCTTTGCTTTTGGCTTCACATTAAACTCGCTTTTCTTTCTTTATTTGTGTATGTATTTGTAAAGTTACTTACAATCTATTGTGCTTCGACTTCACATAATAAACATACATATATACAACCTACATATACAAAAACATACAAATAGGAGTTACTTTTACTAATTCCATATGGTAAAGAAATAAATTCCCAAACATAATTGCTAACACATAAAAACAAATTTAGATTGAAATCTTCAGAAAATATGGGCTGAAATAAAAAGGCCATAACATGTGCTACATGAATCCGTTTCAAGAACATGACTAAGCAAATGAAAGCCTGAAACAAAGAGTACATTTTGTCGCGGAAAACCTTGGTCAAAAGAGACCTAACCGGTCGAAAACGTGTCAAAACTGGCCAAGACAACCAAAAATGCTAACACCGGCCAAAATCATCCAAACCTAAACAATAACCGGACTTTTGATTTCCAATCCACATGGACCTCCTAGAATCCGTGGAAAATCAATTTGCACGGATTCAAGATAGATAACCCACACCTAGGAATTATGTTTGTTTAGTTTTTGTCGTGTTTTGCCAGGTTTAAAAGTCGGTCAGCTAGTATTTGAAGTAGTTGTGATTGCACCGGACATACAACATCTCGGCGGCACACCATAATATAGTGGTCGAGATATGAGTTTGCTCTAACAACACGTCGCGTTATTTGATCAAAACAAAGATGATATTATTTATCCTTGGAAAGCCTAAGAAGGTGAATAATATACAACACTAAACAACAAGTATTTGACATTTCATGTAAGAAATCATGCTTAAGTATCATATGACTTTGAAATATTCGATTCAACATTTTATTCCAGTTGAATGGCGAGCTATTTATGAAATCTATTATTTAGTTAAACCTCCTTACCGGTATGATTGGAGTTTAGTTTGTTGATCTTTGCTTTTGGCTTCACATTAAACTCGCTTTTCTTTCTTTATTTGTGTATGTATTTGTAAAGTTACTTACAATCTATTGTGCTTCGACTTCACATAATAAACATACATATATACAACCTACATATACAAAAACATACAAATAGGAGTTACTTTTACTAATTCCATATGGTAAAGAAATAAATTCCCAAACATAATTGCTAACACATAAAAACAAATTTAGATTGAAATCTTCAGAAAATATGGGCTGAAATAAAAAGGCCATAACATGTGCTACATGAATCCGTTTCAAGAACATGACTAAGCAAATGTAAGCGTGAAACAAAGAGTACATTTTGTCGCGGAAAACCTTGGTCAAAATAGACCTAACCGGTCGAAAACTGGTCAAAACTGGCCAAGACAACCAAAAATGCTAACACCAGCCAAAATCATCCAAACCTAAACAAAAACCGGACTTCTGATTTCCAGTCCACATGGACCTCCTAGAATCCGTGGAAAATAAATTTGCACGGATTCAAGATAGATAACCCACACCTAGGAGTTATGTTTGTTTAGTTTTTGTCGTGTTTTGCCAGGTTTAAAAGTCGGTCAGCTAGTATTTGAAGTAGTTGTGAATGCACCGGACATACAACATCTCGGCGGCACATCATAATATAGCGGTCGAGATATGAGTTTGCTCTAACAACACGTCGCGTTATTTGATCAAAACAAAGATGATATTATTTATCCTTGGAAAGCCTAAGAAGGTGAATAATATACAACACTAAACAACAAGTATTTGACATTTCATGTAAGAAACTCATGCTTAAGTATCATATGACTTTGAAATATTCGATTCAACATTTTATTCCAGTTGAATGGCGAGCTATTTATGAAATCTATTATTTAGTTAAACCTCCTTACCGGTATGATTGGAGTTTAGTTTGTTGATCTTTGCTTTTGGCTTCACATTAAACTCGCTTTTCTTTCTTTATTTGTGTATGTATTTGTAAAGTTACTTACAATCTATTGTGCTTCGACTTCACATAATAAACATACATATATACAACCTACATATACAAAAACATACAAATAGGAGTTACTTTTACTAATTCCATATGGTAAAGAAATAAATTCCCAAACATAATTGCTAACACATAAAAACAAATTTAGATTGAAATCTTCAGAAAATATGGGCTGAAATAAAAAGGCCATAACATGTGCTACATGAATCCGTTTCAAGAACATGACTAAGCAAATGAAAGCCTGAAACAAAGAGTACATTTTGTCGCGGAAAACCTTTTTCAAAAGAGACCTAACCGG
This sequence comes from Glebionis coronaria, assembly GCA_025667525.1. Taxonomy (NCBI): domain Eukaryota; kingdom Viridiplantae; phylum Streptophyta; class Magnoliopsida; order Asterales; family Asteraceae; genus Glebionis; species Glebionis coronaria. The sequence continues at coordinate 645,767,017 of CM046877.1, forward strand.
TCGAAAACTGGTCAAAACTGGCCAAGACAACCAAAAATGCTAACACCGGCCAAAATCATCCAAACCTAAACAAAAACCGGACTTTTGATTTCCAGTCCACATGGACCTCCTAGAATCCGTGGAAAATCAATTTTCACGGATTCAAGATAGATAACCCACACCTAGGAATTATGTTTGTTTAGTTTTTGTCGTGTTTTGCCAGGTTTAAAAGTCGGTCAGCTAGTATTTGAAGTAGTTGTGATTGCACCGGACATACAACATCTCGGCGGCACACCATAATATAGCGGTCGAGATATGAGTTTGCTCTAACAACACGTCGCGTTATTTGATCAAAACAAAGATGATATTATTTATCCTTGGAAAGCCTAAGAAGGTGAATAATATACAACACTAAACAACAAGTATTTGACATTTCATGTAAGAAACTCATGCTTAAGTATCATATGACTTTGAAATATTCGATTCAACATTTTATTCCAGTTGAATGGCGAGCTATTTATGAAATCTATTATTTAGTTAAACCTCCTTACCGGTATGATTGGAGTTTAGTTTGTTGATCTTTGCTTTTGGCTTCACATTAAACTCGCTTTTCTTTCTTTATTTGTGTATGTATTTGTAAAGTTACTTACAATCTATTGTGCTTCGACTTCACATAATAAACATACATATATACAACCTACATATACAAAAACATACAAATAGGAGTTACTTTTACTAATTCCATATGGTAAAGAAATAAATTCCCAAACATAATTGCTAACACATAAAAACAAATTTAGATTGAAATCTTCAGAAAATATGGGCTGAAATAAAAAGGCCATAACATGTGCTACATGAATCCGTTTCAAGAACATGACTAAGCAAATGTAAGCGTGAAACAAAGAGTACATTTTGTCGCGGAAAACCTTGGTCAAAATAGACCTAACCGGTCGAAAACTGGTCAAAACTGGCCAAGACAACCAAAAATGCTAACACCGGCCAAAATCATCCAAACCTAAACAAAAACCGGACTTCTGATTTCCAGTCCACATGGACCTCCTAGAATCCGTGGAAAATAAATTTGCACGGATTCAAGATAGATAACCCACACCTAGGAGTTATGTTTGTTTAGTTTTTGTCGTGTTTTGCCAGGTTTAAAAGTCGGTCAGCTAGTATTTGAAGTAGTTGTGAATGCACCGGACATACAACATCTCGGCGGCACATCATAATATAGCGGTCGAGATATGAGTTTGCTCTAACAACACGTCGCGTTATTTGATCAAAACAAAGATGATATTATTTATCCTTGGAAAGCCTAAGAAGGTGAATAATATACAACACTAAACAACAAGTATTTGACATTTCATGTAAGAAACTCATGCTTAAGTATCATATGACTTTGAAATATTCGATTCAACATTTTATTCCAGTTGAATGGCGAGCTATTTATGAAATCTATTATTTAGTTAAACCTCCTTACCGGTATGATTGGAGTTTAGTTTGTTGATCTTTGCTTTTGGCTTCACATTAAACTCGCTTTTCTTTCTTTATTTGTGTATGTATTTGTAAAGTTACTTACAATCTATTGTGCTTCGACTTCACATAATAAACATACATATATACAACCTACATATACAAAAACATACAAATAGGAGTTACTTTTACTAATTCCATATGGTAAAGAAATAAATTCCCAAACATAATTGCTAACACATAAAAACAAATTTAGATTGAAATCTTCAGAAAATATGGGCTGAAATAAAAAGGCCATAACATGTGCTACATGAATCCGTTTCAAGAACATGACTAAGCAAATGAAAGCCTGAAACAAAGAGTACATTTTGTCGCGGAAAACCTTTTTCAAAAGAGACCTAACCGGTCGAAAACTGGTCAAAACTGGCCAAGACAACCAAAAATGCTAACACCGGCCAAAATCATCCAAACCTAAACAAAAACCGGACTTTTGATTTCCAGTCCACATGGACCTCCTAGAATCCGTGGAAAATCAATTTTCACGGATTCAAGATAGATAACCCACACCTAGGAATTATGTTTGTTTAGTTTTTGTCGTGTTTTGCCAGGTTTAAAAGTCGGTCAGCTAGTATTTGAAGTAGTTGTGATTGCACCGGACATACAACATCTCGGCGGCACACCATAATATAGCGGTCGAGATATGAGTTTGCTCTAACAACACGTCGCGTTATTTGATCAAAACAAAGATGATATTATTTATCCTTGGAAAGCCTAAGAAGGTGAATAATATACAACACTAAACAACAAGTATTTGACATTTCATGTAAGAAACTCATGCTTAAGTATCATATGACTTTGAAATATTCGATTCAACATTTTATTCCAGTTGAATGGCGAGCTATTTATGAAATCTATTATTTAGTTAAACCTCCTTACCGGTATGATTGGAGTTTAGTTTGTTGATCTTTGCTTTTGGCTTCACATTAAACTCGCTTTTCTTTCTTTATTTGTGTATGTATTTGTAAAGTTACTTACAATCTATTGTGCTTCGACTTCACATAATAAACATACATATATACAACCTACATATACAAAAACATACAAATAGGAGTTACTTTTACTAATTCCATATGGTAAAGAAATAAATTCCCAAACATAATTGCTAACACATAAAAACAAATTTAGATTGAAATCTTCAGAAAATATGGGCTGAAATAAAAAGGCCATAACATGTGCTACATGAATCCGTTTCAAGAACATGACTAAGCAAATGAAAGCCTGAAACAAAGAGTACATTTTGTCGCGGAAAACCTTGGTCAAAAGAGACCTAACCGGTCGAAAACTGGTCAAAACTGGCCAAGACAACCAAAAATGCTAACACCGGCCAAAATCATCCAAACCTAAACAATAACCGGACTTTTGATTTCCAATCCACATGGACCTCCTAGAATCCGTGGAAAATCAATTTGCACGGATTCAAGATAGATAACCCACACCTAGGAATTATGTTTGTTTAGTTTTTGTCGTGTTTTGCCAGGTTTAAAAGTCGGTCAGCTAGTATTTGAAGTAGTTGTGATTGCACCGGACATACAACATCTCGGCGGCACACCATAATATAGCGGTCGAGATATGAGTTTGCTCTAACAACACGTCGCGTTATTTGATCAAAACAAAGATGATATTATTTATCCTTGGAAAGCCTAAGAAGGTGAATAATATACAACACTAAACAACAAGTATTTGACATTTCATGTAAGAAACTCATGCTTAAGTATCATATGACTTTGAAATATTCGATTCAACATTTTATTCCAGTTGAATGGCGAGCTATTTATGAAATCTATTATTTAGTTAAACCTCCTTACCGGTATGATTGGAGTTTAGTTTTTTCACCATAAACATTCCATTTTATTACTCCTAAATCCATTTTATTATATTTTCTGGGTTCCTGTTCATCGTACACTCTTTCCCCGCCCAACCTTTTTCATTAATCCGTTTCATCCTTTCCTTAACCCTTTTCCCTAAATCATGAACCATGTCTAACCCTACCCCAACCACTATGATTGACCCGGGTATTGTGCTACCTCCCCCGGTAGCTAATCCCCCTATGAAGAAATCGAGTAATAAGGCTCTCAAAACCAGGCAAACTACTAGAACAATGAATCCTGACCCAAGAGTTACCATGAAGCATGCGACGGCTGATTTGTTGGGTGAATCAGTCAATCAGGTGAATATTAAGGAAGGAAGTAGTCAGAATAGCTCTGAGGAGAAGAAGAAGGATGAGGGTTTTATTGCTGGCAATATGAGTGATGTGTTAGGTGAAGGGACTAAGCAGGGTGATGTTGTTAAAGGAGATAAGTCTGGTAAGGATGATATGAACATTGACTCTAGTGATTTTAATTCTATCTTCCCTAAACTTAGTTCTAGTGTATTAAAGCCTAAAATAATTGATGAAAGTCTGCTAGTAAATGTTATGTCTAGTAGTGTTAAGAGTGATAGTAAGGTTAAAGTTGATAGTATGAAGAGTGTTCTGATGGAGATGAGTAATAAGGGTAATGTTGGTCTTATGAAGGGTGATATGGGTAGTGGTAGTGATAAGGTTGCTAGTAGTCCTGATGGTGTTAAGGACATGGATGTGCAGGCTGAAGTTCAGAAGGAGAATAGTGGGTTTAAGAAATCGATTTTGTTTAGTAATGCGGTGCAAGGGAATGGGGTTACGTACGATAATAAGCTTATGAAGGTCCCTTGTGTGGACAGAGAGGGCAGGCTTGTTGTTAAGATGGATCCTATTATTGCTGAGGGTAGTAAAAAATGGGAATTAACTGTGGTTGGATATTTTGTGGGTTTTAAAATGAGTTATAGAGATATCTTAGGTCATTTAAGAAGAATGTGGAGGCCTTATCAGCTTTCGGAAGTAATTGTTAATGAAGGGCTCTATTTCTTTAAGTTTAAGTCGGAGGATGGATTACAAGCAGTTATCGAAAATGGCCCCTGGTTGGTTGATCAGAGACCATTATTTGTTCAGAAATGGGCTCTGGGTATTTGTTTGGATAAAGCGGAACCTTCTAGGGTTCCTTTGTGGGTAAGGATTTTTAACATTCCACTAGAAGCATGGACTAGAGAGGGGATTAGCAGGATAGCTAGTAGGATTGGTACCCCGATTATTATGGACAAGGTTACCACATCTATGTGTGAAAAAGGATTTGGGAGAGAAAGTTTTGCGAGGGTACTTGTAGAAGTGGATGCGATTGATGGTTTGGTTGATAAGGTGGAGATATGGTATGAAAGTCTTAATAGGAGCATGGAGCTTAGGGTAGAATATGCTTGGCAGCCTTCTTGCTGTAAGCATTGTAAGGTCTTTGGTCATGATTTCAAGTCATGCAAGGTTCGGGTTAGGAGTGATGAGGAGAAGGCGGAGATGGTAAGTGGTGCTACTCGTAAGGATGTGAAGGGAGGTCAGTCTGCTCAAGGTAATGGTGAATGGCAATCAGTGCCAGTGAAGAATGTTGCTGCGAAAAAGAGTGACCTTGGTCAACCTCAAGTTAGCCAACCTAAAGTGGAACCTGGTCTTTATGGGAGGGGAAGTAATGCTGGTACTAGGGGTGGTTATATTATGAATAGAGGTGGATGGAGTAATAGAGGAAGAGGTAATCCAAATGGTAGAGGAGGAATGGTTACGGGAAGAGGTGGATACTATATGGGCAATACTGGGAGTAGTAATAATAATCAGAGTGGAATGGCAGCGAACAATAGTAATGTGAAAAAGAATACTGGTGAGACGAACACTGTGAAACCTAAAGTTACTGCAGTGAAACACATAGCGAAAAGTGATATTGTTACTAAGAATAGCTTTGAGGTTTTAGCAGATGATAATGGTGATGGAAAAGTGGAAGATGCTAAGAAAGGAATAGAGCAGTTGAAAATGAACATCGATGTTGCTTTTGAGGGGGGTTTATTATGTGATGAAGATGTTATTGAACAGTGGCCGAGTGAAGTTCAAGGGTATTATAGGAATAGATGGAAAAGTTTGGACAAGAAGGTCAAAATTGAACTAGTTAGGAACAAAATCAAGAAGCTAGACAGTGAGATTAATTATCGGAAACAAAATGTGGAAGTGGCTGTTGAGAAAGTTGTTAATGCTAATATTTCTGCTGTTATGGCTGGTACGGGTGGTTCAAAGGATCAGATTGGTACTATTTTATATAATGAAGCAATGATGGTGGAGAAAGAAGAAATCCATAAAATTAATTTACTGAAAGATTGTTATGAAGTTGACTTGTATTTACTGTCGGGGTTAGTGCCTTCTTATGGGGATGAAAGCCATTGGTCTGAAAAGATGAGAGCTTACCATAAGGCTAAAATTTCCGCTGATAAAGCACACGGTGTCTCGGTATATGTGGATAGAATGGTTGATGAAGTTAGTATCGATAAGTCTCCTCATGCAGATTTCATGGTTCAAAACAATGTTTCTGGACCGGTTGATGCTGAGATGGCAAATGTATCGGGGAATGGAGATGGTGCATCATCGTCTATTATCCAATGAGTATCAAGTTAGCGGCATGGAATGTTAGAGGTATGTGTGATACCTCTAAACAAGATGAAGTTAAGCTTCTTATTAGTGAAAATAAACTTAAGATGTGTGCAGTAATTGAGACTCAACTTAGCAAGAAAAGGGTTAAGTCTGTTTGTGACAATGTGTTTGGTAGTTGGGAATGGGTTTCAAATTCTTCTGATAGTAAGAAAGGTTGCAGGATTGTGGTTGGATGGGATCCGGAGGTTATTGTTGCTTCGGTGTTATCTGCTGTTGATCAAGTTGTTCACCTTGAGGTTAGTTTTATCCAGGATAGGAGGAAATTTTTCGTTTCTTTTGTTTATGGTGAAATTAACCCTAAGGATAGAGAAAGGTTATGGAATAGCTTATGTGACCATATGGTTCTTGTTAATAATGAACCGTGGGTCATTTTAGGTGATTTCAATGTAATTCTATGTTCTGAGGAGCACTCTTTGGGTGATACTGACAAGTATCATGCTACTAGGGATTTTCGGGAATGTGTTGAACAACTGGACATGGATGATTTACCTATGACGGGATTATTTTATACTTGGGTTCAAAAAAGAAAGGATCCGGATAGTGGGATTATGAAGAAGTTAGATAGAATTATGGGCAATGGTAGTTTTTTTGATCTCTTTGGAACTTGTTTTGCTAAGTTCCTTCCGTATGTTACTTCTGATCATTGCCCAGCTCTCCTTGTTTTGAGTGATGTAGTTATTAAAAGAAGAAGATCGTTCAGGTTTATGAATTATTTGGTGCATAAGAAGGAGTTTCAGGATTCTGTAAAGGAAAATTGGAATATCCCTGTTAAAGGATATGCTATGTATGTTTTTACTAGAAGACTTAAAAATATGAAGGTACATATGAGGAAGCTAAATAAGCAGAATGGTAATGTCTTTGATAAGACAAATATGTTAAGGAAGGAGCTCAAGTTAGTCCAAGCGGAACTAGATGGTGATCCACATAATGCTGAGTTAAAGGAGATTGAAATGATCTTTAATTCTGCTTATAGAGATGCTATTCTTGATGAAGAGAGAGTTCTTAAACAGAAATCTAAAGTGGAGTGGCTTAGAGAAGGTGATCAAAATACAGCATATTTTCATAACTTCTTGAAGGGAAGGTTGAAGAAAAGCAGGATTATGAGTGTTAAAGACGAAGAGGGGACCGGGTATTTCAATGAAGATATTGCTTCTCAGTTTGTTAAGCATTTTGAGAACTTTCTTGGCACGTGTGATGAGGTGTATCCCATAGAGTTACCTGCGACCCTGTTTAAGACGAAACTGAGTCAAGATATGGCGCTTCATTTGATTAGAGATGTGTCTAATGAAGAAATCAAGATTGCTTTGTTTGATATCAAAGACGATAAAGCTCCTGGGCCTGATGGCTTTACCTCTAAATTTTTCAAGTCTGCTTGGAGTATTATTTGTGATGACCTTTGTGCTGCTGTTAGAGAGTTCTTTACTTCTGGCAAGATCCTAGGTGAAATTAATACTACCATTATATCGCTTATTCCCAAGTGCAACATTCCTATCAAAGTTACGGATTATAGACCCATAGCCTGCTACAATGTAGTCTACAAGTGTATAAGTAAGGTTATAACGAACAGGTTGAAAACTGTTTTGGGGGGCATTATTGATGTGAATCAAAGTGCGTTTGTGCAGGGTAGGCAGATTCATGACAACATTATGTTAGCTCAAGAGTTAATGTGTGGTTATACAGCGATTAAAAAGCCTGCTAGATGTGCCGTTAAGGTTGACATCCAAAAGGCTTATGACACGGTTTCATGGGTTTTCTTGGAAGCCTGTTTAGTGGAGTTTGGTTTCCATAAGGTGATGGTGGATTGGATCATGGTCTGCTTAAAATCTGCGTCTTTTTCAGTTTGTGTTAATGGGGAATCTCACGGATTCTTTAAGGCCAGTAGGGGATTGAGGCAGGGTGACCCCATCTCTCCGTATCTGTTTACCATTGTGATGGAAGTCTTTACTCTTATGCTTAAAAGGCAGGTTATTAGCGAGAGAAAATTTAGATATCATTGGGGCTGTAAGAAGTTAGGAATTGTCAACTTGTGTTTTGCGGATGACCTAATGATGTTTTGTCATGGTGACTTAATATCAGTTTCTGTGCTCAGGAGAGCTATGGATGAGTTTTGTGTTTCGTCTGGTCTTAGGCCTAGTATGACTAAAAGTACGTGCTATTTTGGAAATGTCCCGGCAAGTGATATTGAGGAAATTAGAATGGTAATGCCATTTAAAGTAGGAAATCTTCCAGTAAGGTATTTAGGTATACCTCTAGATGCTAGGAGAATTTCTAGAAACGATTGTGTTGTCTTGTTGGATAAAGTGAAAAAGAGGATCCAAAACTGGAGGAATAAGAATCTTTCGTTTGCAGGAAGACTTCAATTAATTGTTTCAGTTTTGAGTTCTATTAATGTATTCTGGGCATCCATTTTTGTGTTACCAAAAGGAGTTTGCGATGATATCGATAAAGTTTTTAAAAATTTCCTATGGAATGCAGAAGGTAAAAAGGGATATATGCATTGTGTTGCTTGGAAGGAGGTATGCAAACAGAAGGATGAGGGGGGATTAGGGCTTAAGTCCTTCTACGAATGGAATGAAGCTCTCATGACTAAGCATCTTTGGAATATCCTTACGGATAAAGACTCTATATGGGTGAGATGGGTTAAAACGATTTGGCTTAAAGGTGATAGCTTCTGGGCTGCTAAGGATATTCAACACATTTCATGGTGTTGGAAACAGCTCCTTCTGTTAAGAGACAAGATTAGAGATTTTGTGCGAGTTAAGATTGGAAATGGCGAAAGTTGTTATTTCTGGTTTGATAGGTGGTTTGATAGCCAGATTTTATACAAGCTTGTTGATCCTAATCTCCTTGCTAAAGACCATGGTGCTAGGACTTCAAAGGTTGCTGATTTGATAACTGATGGTAGATGGAGGTGGCCGCGTGGATGGCACACAAAGTTTAAAGAAGTTATTAACATTCCGGTCCCGAAGTTGCAGTGTGATGCTGTGGACAAAGTGTTGTGGCTCAACAAAAGTGGTAGTGATGCTGTTTTTAGTGTTCAGGAAGTGTGGAAGACTACTAGAAGCAATTCTCCTAAAGTCATTTGGTATAATCATATTTGGTTTAGCCAGTGTATTCCTCGTCATGCTTTTGTTTTATGGATGGCGGTAAAGTGTAGACTCAAGACACAGGATAGGTTATCCAAATGGCTTAATGTTCCTGATATCTTTTGTCACTTCTACGCTACATGTAAAGAATCACACTCACACCTTTTCTTTGAGTGTGCCTTTACAAGAAGATTATGGGAGCGCTTAAAAGGTATGACTAATCTTAATGATATCCCAAATTCCTGGCCACAAGTTATTTCATTTATTGTTAACATTCCTGTTAAGAATTCAGCGTGGAGTATAATTCAAAGATTAGTGTTAGGGGCTACTGTTTATTTCATATGGCAGGAGCGCAACATTAGGTTTTTTGAGAAGAAGTCACGGACTGATGATGAATTGTTTTGGATTATCACCCAATCCGTTAAAAGCAGAATGTGTAGTCTAACTATAAAAGGTACTCCGGAAGCTTTAATTGCTGCTAGGACTTGGGGTTTCCCTGTGTTAGTTAATGATAAAGCTGATGGTGACCGGAAGGATATGAGGGATGAGTTTTGTACTGATCCAATGGATATTGATGACGAGTGCTTGTAAGATTGTGATTTGGGGTCTCTGGTCCTATGCTGGGACTGGTTTGTGGGCATGTAACAGATGTTGGGTCCATCTAGGTTTAGAATTGGACCCATGCCAGTTTTGTATTTCAAAGGTAAGTTTTTACCTTTATGTTATCTTCTCCTTGTGTTTGGGGAGTTATGGGGAGGACTTTAGGGAGTTTCGGGCTCAGACTAGATGTACTATTAGTGGATGTATGGTTATGTCATGGAAGTGTGTTTTCCCGGCTAGAGTGTGCTGAAAGATGTGCCATCTATGCTTGGGGGGGTACATTTTCCCTTGATATAATCATATATACAATTTTTTAGTTTCCTAGTCTGTTTTGATGCTTAGTCCTCCTTTTATACCTTATGCTTGGTTAGTGTCATGAATCCTTAGGCATTTTTGATAGGTATATTTTGCATCATTGTGAGAGTGTCCATACTTTTGTTGTACTCTTTCCCCTTCCAAGGTTTCCCATTGGGTTTTACTTGGTAGGGGTTTTGAGGAGGCAAAAAAGTATGGACTGCCATTCTGGCAACTCTCTTTTATCCTTGCAGTTTCAGATGGTGTTTATAGCAGGTTTGTTCTTGGCCTGCTACCTATATCTTTAGCTTAGATAAGTAATTCCATTGTGATGGATTGGGTGTCCTAGTTTTTTCCCTTTGTGGTCTAAATTTAGGGCATTTTCATGGATTCAGAAGAGGATTGCTTATTTAAGTTAAAGTATGGTATTTTGGTGTGCCATTGTTTTGCAGGGTCTTGGTCTTTGTTTTTTGGGACCAAGTGTATGGGATAGCGGCTAGAACTTCTTTGGTTGTTAGTTGCTGTATTTTTGTATCTTGTATGTAATGAGCATGGGTTTTGTCCATTGCCATTGCCATTTGTTTTTTGATGCCAAAGATAAAATTATTAGGGGTTTGTCCTAATGATTCAGTCTTTGAGCTTATACTTTTGTTTCTTTTCTTCCTGCTTAATAAAATTTACCTTTAAGCAAAAAAAATGATTGGAGTTTAGTTTGTTGATCTTTGCTTTTGGCTTCACATTAAACTCGCTTTTCTTTCTTTATTTGTGTATGTATTTGTAAAGTTACTTACAATCTATTGTGCTTCGACTTCACATAATAAACATACATATATACAACCTACATATACAAAAACATACAAATAGGAGTTACTTTTACTAATTCCATATGGTAAAGAAATAAATTCCCAAACATAATTGCTAACACATAAAAACAAATTTAGATTGAAATCTTCAGAAAATATGGGCTGAAATAAAAAGGCCATAACATGTGCTACATGAATCCGTTTCAAGAACATGACTAAGCAAATGAAAGCGTGAAACAAAGAGTACATTTTGTCGCGGAAAACCTTGGTCAAAAGAGACCTAACCGGTCGAAAACTGGTCAAAACTGGCCAAGACAACCAAAAATGCTAACACTGGCCAAAATCATCCAAACCTAAACAAAAACCGGACTTCTGATTTCCAGTCCACATGGACCTCCTAGAATCCGTGGAAAATAAATTTGCACGGATTCAAGATAGATAACCCACACCTAGGAGTTATGTTTGTTTAGTTTTTGTCGTGTTTTGCCAGGTTTAAAAGTCGGTCAGCTAGTATTTGAAGTAGTTGTGAATGCACCGGACATACAACATCTCGGCGGCACACCATAATATAGCGGTCGAGATATGAGTTTGCTCTAACAACACGTCGCGTTATTTGATCAAAACAAAGATGATACTATTTATCCTTGGAAAGCCTAAGAAGGTGAATAATATACAACACTAAACAACAAGTATTTGACATTTCATGTAAAAAACTCATGCTTAAGTATCATATGACTTTGAAATATTCGATTCAACATTTTATTCCAGTTGAATGGCGAGCTATTTATGAAATCTATTATTTAGTTAAACCTCCTTACCGGTATGATTGGAGTTTAGTTTGTTGATCTTTGCTTTTGGCTTCACATTAAACTCGCTTTTCTTTCTTTATTTGTGTATGTATTTGTAAAGTTACTTACAATCTATTGTGCTTCGACTTCACATAATAAACATACATATATACAACCTACATATACAAAAACATACAAATAGGAGTTACTTTTACTAATTCCATATGGTAAAGAAATAAATTCCCAAACATAATTGCTAACACATAAAAACAAATTTAGATTGAAATCTTCAGAAAATATGGGCTGAAATAAAAAGGCCATAACATGTGCTACATGAATCCGTTTCAAGAACATGACTAAGCAAATGAAAGCGTGAAACAAAGAGTACATTTTGTCGCGGAAAACCTTGGTCAAAAGAGACCTAACCGGTCGAAAACTGGTCAAAACTGGCCAAGACAACCAAAAATGCTAACACTGGCCAAAATCATCCAAACCTAAACAAAAACCGGACTTCTGATTTCCAGTCCACATGGACCTCCTAGAATCCGTGGAAAATAAATTTGCACGGATTCAAGATAGATAACCCACACCTAGGAGTTATGTTTGTTTAGTTTTTGTCGTGTATTGCCAGGTTTAAAAGTCGGTCAGCTAGTATTTGAAGTAGTTGTGAATGCACCGGACATACAACATCTCGGCGGCACACCATAATATAGCGGTCGAGATATGATTTTGCTCTAACAACACGTCGCGTTATTTGATCAAAACAAAGATGATATTATTTATCCTTGGAAAGCCTAAGAAGGTGAATAATATACAACACTAAACAACAAGTATTTGACATTTCATGTAAGAAACTCATGCTTAAGTATCATATGACTTTGAAATATTCGATTCAACATTTTATTCCAGTTGAATGGCGAGCTATTTATGAAATCTATTATTTAGTTAAACCTCCTTACCGGTATGATTGGAGTTTAGTTTGTTGATCTTTGCTTTTGGCTTCACATTAAACTCGCTTTTCTTTCTTTATTTGTGTATGTATTTGTAAAGTTACTTACAATCTATTGTGCTTCGACTTCACATAATAAACATCCATATATACAACCTACATATAAAAAAACATAAAAATAAGAGTTACTTTTACTAATTCCATATGGTAAAGAAATAAATTCCCAAACATAATTGCTAACACATAAAAACAAATTTAGATTGAAATCTTCAGAAAATATGGGCTGAAATAAAAAGGCCATAACATGTGCTACATGAATCCGTTTCAAGAACATGACTAAGCAAATGAAAGCCTGAAACAAAGAGTACATTTTGTCGCGGAAAACCTTGGTCAAAAGAGACCTAACCGGTCGAAAACTGGTCAAAACTGGCCAAGACAACCAAAAATGCTAACACCGGCCAAAATCATCCAAACGTAAACAATAACCGGACTTTTGATTTCCAATCCACATGGACCTCCTAGAATCCTTGGAAAATCAATTTGCACGGATTCAAAATAGATAACCCACACCTAGGAATTATGTTTGTTTAGTTTTTGTCGTGTTTTGCCAGGTTTAAAAGTCGGTCAGCTAGTATTTGAAGTAGTTGTGATTGCACCGGACATACAACATCTCGGCGGCACACCATAATATAGCGGTCGAGATATGAGTTTGCTCTAACAACACGTCGCGTTATTTGATCAAAACAAAGATGATATTATTTATCCTTGGAAAGCCTAAGAAGGTGAATAATATACAACACTAAACAACAAGTATTTGACATTTCATGTAAGAAACTCAAGCTTAAGTATCATATGACTTTGAAATATTCGATTCAACATTTTATTCCATTTGAATGGCGAGCTATTTATGAAATCTATTATTTAGTTAAACCTCCTTACCGGTATGATTGGAGTTTAGTTTTTTGATCTTTGCTTTTGGCTTCACATTAAACTCGCTTTTCTTTCTTTATTTGTGTATGTATTTGTAAAGTTACTTACAATCTATTGTGCTTCGACTTCACATAATAAACATACATATATACAACCTACATATACAAAAACATACAAATAGGAGTTACTTTTACTAATTCCATATGGTAAAGAAATAAATTCCCAAACATAATTGCTAACACATAAAAACAAATTTAGATTGAAATCTTCAAAAAATATGGGCTGAAATAAAAAGGCCATAACATGTGCTACATGAATCCGTTTCAAGAACATGACTAAGCAAATGAAAGCCTGAAACAAAGAGTACATTTTGTCGCGGAAAACCTTGGTCAAAAGAGACCTAACCGGTCGAAAACTGGTCAAAACTGGCCAAGACAACCAAAAATGCTAACACCGGCCAAAATCATCCAAACCTAAATAAAAACCGGACTTTTGATTTCCAATCCACATGGACCTCCTAGAATCCGTGGAAAATCAATTTGCACGGATTCAAGATAGATAACCCACACCTAGGAATTATGTTTGTTTAGTTTTTGTCGTGTTTTGCCAGGTTTAAAAGTCGGTCAGCTAGTATTTGAAGTAGTTGTGATTGCACCGGACATACAACATCTCGGCGGCACACCATAATATAGCGGTCGAGATATGAGTTTGCTCTAACAACACGTCGCGTTATTTGATCAAAACAAAGATGATATTATTTATCCTTGGAAAGCCTAAGAAGGTGAATAATATACAACACTAAACAACAAGTATTTGACATTTCATGTAAGAAACTCATGCTTAAGTATCATATGACTTTGAAATATTCGATTCAACATTTTATTCCAGTTGAATGGCGAGCTATTTATGAAATCTATTATTTAGTGAAACCTCCTTACCGGTATGATTGGAGTTTAGTTTGTTGATCTTTGCTTTTGGCTTCACATTAAACTCGCTTTTCTTTCTTTATTTGTGTATGTATTTGTAAAGTTACTTACAATCTATTGTGCTTCGACTTCACATAATAAACATACATATATACAACCTACATATACAAAAACATACAAATAGGAGTTACTTTTACTAATTCCATATGGTAAAGAAATAAATTCCCAAACATAATTGCTAACACATAAAAACAAATTTAGATTGAAATCTTCAGAAAATATGGGCTGAAATAAAAAGGCCATAACATGTGCTACATGAATCCGTTTCAAGAACATGACTAAGCAAATGAAAGCCTGAAACAAAGAGTACATTTTGTCGCGGAAAACCTTGGTCAAAAGAGACCTAACCGGTCGAAAACTGGTCAAAACTGGCCAAGACAACCAAAAATGCTAACACCGGCCAAAATCATCCAAACCTAAACAAAAACCGGACTTTTGATTTCCAATCCACATGGACCTCCTAGAATCCGTGGAAAATCAATTTGCACGGATTCAAGATAGATAACCCACACCTAGGAATTATGTTTGTTTAGTTTTTGTCGTGTTTTGCCAGGTTTAAAAGTCGGTCAGCTAGTATTTGAAGTAGTTGTGATTGCACCGGACATACAACATCTCGGCGGCACACCATAATATAGCGGTCGAGATATGAGTTTGCTCTAACAACACGTCGCGTTATTTGATCAAAACAAAGATGATATTATTTATCCTTGGAAAGCCTAAGAAGGTGAATAATATACAACACTAAACAACAAGTATTTGACATTTCATGTAAGAAACTCATGCTTAAGTATCATATGACTTTGAAATATTCGATTCAACATTTTATTCCAGTTGAATGGCGAGCTATTTATGAAATCTATTATTTAGTTAAACCTCCTTACCGGTATGATTGGAGTTTAGTTTGTTGATCTTTGCTTTTGGCTTCACATTAAACTCGCTTTTCTTTCTTTATTTGTGTATGTATTTGTAAAGTTACTTACAATCTATTGTGCTTCGACTTCACATAATAAACATACATATATACAACCTACATATACAAAAACATACAAATAGGAGTTACTTTTACTAATTCCATATGGTAAAGAAATAAATTCCCAAACATAATTGCTAACACATAAAAACAAATTTAGATTGAAATCTTCAGAAAATATGGGCTGAAATAAAAAGGCCATAACATGTGCTACATGAATCCGTTTCAAGAACATGACTAAGCAAATGAAAGCGTGAAACAAAGAGTACATTTTGTCGCGGAAAACCTTGGTCAAAAGAGACCTAACCGGTCGAAAACTGGTCAAAACTGGCCAAGACAACCAAAAATGCTAACACTGGCCAAAATCATCCAAACCTAAACAAAAACCGGACTTCTGATTTCCAGTCCACATGGACCTCCTAGAATCCGTGGAAAATAAATTTGCACGGATTCAAGATAGATAACCCATACCTAGGAGTTATGTTTGTTTAGTTTTTGTCGTGTATTGCCAGGTTTAAAAGTCGGTCAGCTAGTATTTGAAGTAGTTGTGAATGCACCGGACATACAACATCTCGGCAGCACACCATAATATAGCGGTCGAGATATGATTTTGCTCTAACAACACGTCGCGTTATTTGATCAAAACAAAGATGATATTATTTATCCTTGGAAAGCCTAAGAAGGTGAATAATATACAACACTAAACAACAAGTATTTGACATTTCATGTAAGAAACTCATGCTTAAGTATCATATGACTTTGAAATATTCGATTCAACATTTTATTCCAGTTGAATGGCGAGCTATTTATGAAATCTATTATTTAGTTAAACCTCTTTACCGGTATGATTGGAGTTTAGTTTGTTGATCTTTGCTTTTGGCTTCACATTAAACTCGCTTTTCTTTCTTTATTTGTGTATGTATTTGTAAAGTTACTTACAATCTATTGTGCTTCGACTTCACATAATAAACATCCATATATACAACCTACATATAAAAAAACATAAAAATAGGAGTTACTTTTACTAATTCCATATGGTAAAGAAATAAATTCCCAAACATAATTGCTAACACATAAAAACAAATTTAGATTGAAATCTTCAGAAAATATGGGCTGAAATAAAAAGGCCATAACATGTGCTACATGAATCCGTTTCAAGAACATGACTAAGCAAATGAAAGCCTGAAACAAAGAGTACATTTTGTCGCGGAAAACCTTGGTCAAAAGAGACCTAACCGGTCGAAAACTGGTCAAAACTGGCCAAGACAACCAAAAATGCTAACACCGGCCAAAATCATCCAAACGTAAACAATAACCGGACTTTTGATTTCCAATCCACATGGACCTCCTAGAATCCTTGGAAAATCAATTTGCACGGATTCAAAATAGATAACCCACACCTAGGAATTATGTTTGTTTAGTTTTTGTCGTGTTTTGCCAGGTTTAAAAGTCGGTCAGCTAGTATTTGAAGTAGTTGTGATTGCACCGGACATACAACATCTCGGCGGCACACCATAATATAGCGGTCGAGATATGAGTTTTCTCTAACAACACGTCGCGTTATTTGATCAAAACAAAGATGATATTATTTATCCTTGGAAAGCCTAAGAAGGTGAATAATATACAACACTAAACAACAAGTATTTGACATTTCATGTAAGAAACTCATGCTTAAGTATCATATGACTTTGAAATATTCGATTCAACATTTTATTCCATTTGAATGGCGAGCTATTTATGAAATCTATTATTTAGTTAAACCTCCTTACCGGTATGATTGGAGTTTAGTTTTTTGATCTTTGCTTTTGGCTTCACATTAAACTCGCTTTTCTTTCTTTATTTGTGTATGTATTTGTAAAGTTACTTACAATCTATTGTGCTTCGACTTCACATAATAAACATACATATATACAACCTACATATACAAAAACATACAAATAGGAGTTACTTTTACTAATTCCATATGGTAAAGAAATAAATTCCCAAACATAATTGCTAACACATAAAAACAAATTTAGATTGAAATCTTCAGAAAATATGGGCTGAAATAAAAAGGCCATAACATGTGCTACATGAATCCGTTTCAAGAACATGACTAAGCAAATGAAAGCCTGAAACAAAGAGTACATTTTGTCGCGGAAAACCTTGGTCAAAAGAGACCTAACCGGTCGAAAACTGGTCAAAACTGGCCAAGACAACCAAAAATGCTAACACCGGCCAAAATCATCCAAACCTAAATAAAAACCGGACTTTTGATTTCCAATCCACATGGACCTCCTAGAATCCGTGGAAAATCAATTTGCACGGATTCAAGATAGATAACCCACACCTAGGAATTATGTTTGTTTAGTTTTTGTCGTGTTTTGCCAGGTTTAAAAGTCGGTCAGCTAGTATTTGAAGTAGTTGTGATTGCACCGGACATACAACATCTCGGCGGCACACCATAATATAGCGGTCGAGATATGAGTTTGCTCTAACAACACGTCGCGTTATTTGATCAAAACAAAGATGATATTATTTATCCTTGGAAAGCCTAAGAAGGTGAATAATATACAACACTAAACAACAAGTATTTGACATTTCATGTAAGAAACTCATGCTTAAGTATCATATGACTTTGAAATATTCGATTCAACATTTTATTCCAGTTGAATGGCGAGCTATTTATGAAATCTATTATTTAGTTAAACCTCCTTACCGGTATGATTGGAGTGGTAAGGTCCTTGACTCTCAAACAAGAGGTCAAGGGTTCAAACCTCACTAGGTGTGTACACTTGGGGGTGGCCACGGAGGTTCACCTGCGACGACTCCGGGCTATCCAAAAGGGTAGTCGCCCTGGGATTAGTCGGCTCGCAATGTCGAGTCGGAAACCTAGGTATACCCAAAAAAAATGATTGGAGTTTAGTTTGTTGATCTTTGCTTTTGGCTTCACATTAAACTCGCTTTTCTTTCTTTATTTGTGTATGTATTTGTAAAGTTACTTACAATCTATTGTGCTTCGACTTCACATAATAAACATACATATATACAACCTACATATACAAAAACATACAAATAGGAGTTACTTTTACTAATTCCATATGGTAAAGAAATAAATTCCCAAACATAATTGCTAACACATAAAAACAAATTTAGATTGAAATCTTCAGAAAATATGGGCTGAAATAAAAAGGCCATAACATGTGCTACATGAATCCGTTTCAAGAACATGACTAAGCAAATGAAAGCCTGAAACAAAGAGTACATTTTGTCGCGGAAAACCTTGGTCAAAAGAGACCTAACCGGTCGAAAACTGGTCAAAACTGGCCAAGACAACCAAAAATGCTAACACCGGCCAAAATCATCCAAACCTAAACAAAAACCGGACTTTTGATTTCCAATCCACATGGACCTCCTAGAATCCGTGGAAAATCAATTTGCACGGATTCAAGATAGATAACCCACACCTAGGAATTATGTTTGTTTAGTTTTTGTCGTGTTTTGCCAGGTTTAAAAGTCGGTCAGCTAGTATTTGAAGTAGTTGTGATTGCACCGGACATACAACATCTCGGCGGCACACCATAATATAGCGGTCGAGATATGAGTTTGCTCTAACAACACGTCGCGTTATTTGATCAAAACAAAGATGATATTATTTATCCTTGGAAAGCCTAAGAAGGTGAATAATATACAACACTAAACAACAAGTATTTGACATTTCATGTAAGAAACTCATGCTTAAGTATCATATGACTTTGAAATATTCGATTCAACATTTTATTCCAGTTGAATGGCGAGCTATTTATGAAATCTATTATTTAGTTAAACCTCCTTACCGGTATGATTGGAGTTTAGTTTGTTGATCTTTGCTTTTGGCTTCACATTAAACTCGCTTTTCTTTCTTTATTTGTGTATGTATTTGTAAAGTTACTTACAATCTATTGTGCTTCGACTTCACATAATAAACATACATATATACAACCTACATATACAAAAACATACAAATAGGAGTTACTTTTACTAATTCCATATGGTAAAGAAATAAATTCCCAAACATAACTGCTAACACATAAAAACAAATTTAGATTGAAATCTTCAGAAAATATGGGCTGAAATAAAAAGGCCATAACATGTGCTACATGAATCCGTTTCAAGAACATGACTAAGCAAATGAAAGCCTGAAACAAAGAGTACATTTTTAGCGGAAAACCTTGGTAAAAAGAGACCTAACCGGTCGAAAACTGGTCAAAACTGGCCAAGACAACCAAAAATGCTAACACCGGCCAAAATCATCCAAACCTAAACAAAAACCGGACTTCTGATTTCCAGTCCACATGGACCTCCTAGAATCCGTGGAAAATCAATTTGCACGGATTCAAGATAGATAACCCACACCTAGGAATTATGTTTGTTTAGTTTTTGTCGTGTTTTGCCAGGTTTGAAAGTCGGTCAGCTAGTATTTGAAGTAGTTGTGAATGCACCGGACATACAACATCTCGGCGGCACACCATAATATAGCGGTCGAGATATGAGTTTGCTCTAACAACACGTCGCGTTATTTGATCAAAACAAAGATGATATTATTTATCCTTGGAAAGCCTAAGAAGGTGAATAATATACAACACTAAACAACAAGTATTTGACATTTCATGTAAGAAACTCATGCTTAAGTATCATATGACTTTGAAATATTCGATTCAACATTTTATTCTAGTTGAATGGCGAGCTATTTATGAAATATATTATTTAGTTAAACCTCCTTACCGGTATGATTGGAGTTTAGTTTGTTGATCTTTGCTTTTGGCTTCACATTAAACTCGCTTTTCTTTCTTTATTTGTGTATGTATTTGTAAAGTTACTTACAATCTATTGTGCTTCGACTTCACATAATAAACATACATATATACAACCTACATATACAAAAACATACAAATAGGAGTTACTTTTACTAATTCCATATGGTAAAGAAATAAATTCCCAAACATAATTGCTAACACATAAAAACAAATTTAGATTGAAATCTTCAGAAAATATGGGCTGAAATAAAAAGGCCATAACATGTGCTACATGAATCCGTTTCAAGAACATGACTAAGCAAATGAAAGCCTGAAACAAAGAGTACATTTTGTCGCGGAAAACCTTGGTCAAAAGAGACCTAACCGGTCGAAAACTGGTCAAAACTGGCCAAGACAACCAAAAATGCTAACACCGGCCAAAATCATCCAAACCTAAACAAAAACCGGACTTTTATTTTCCAGTCCACATGGACCTCCTAGAATCCGTGGAAAATCAATTTGCACGGATTCAAGATAGATAACCCACACCTAGGAATTATGTTTGTTTAGTTTTTGTCGTGTTTTGCCAGGTTTAAAAGTCGGTCAGCTAGTATTTGAAGTAGTTGTGATTGCACCAGACATACAACATCTCGGCGGCACACCATAATATAGCGGTCGAGATATGAGTTTGCTCTAACAACACGTCGCGTTATTTGATCAAAACAAAGATGATATTATTTATCCTTGGAAAGCCTAAGAAGGTGAATAATATACAACACTAAACAACAAGTATTTGACATTTCATGTAAGAAACTCATGCTTAAGTATCATATGACTTTGAAATATTCGATTCAACATTTTATTCCAGTTGAATGGCGAGCTATTTATGAAATCTATTATTTAGTTAAACCTCCTTACCGGTATGATTGGAGTTTAGTTTGTTGATCTTTGCTTTTGGCTTCACATTAAACTCGCTTTTCTTTCTTTATTTGTGTATGTATTTGTAAAGTTACTTACAATCTATTGTGCTTCGACTTCACATAATAAACATACATATATACAACCTACATATACAAAAACATACAAATAGGAGTTACTTTTACTAATTCCATATGGTAAAGAAATAAATTCCCAAACATAATTGCTAACACATAAAAACAAATTTAGATTGAAATCTTCAGAAAATATGGGCTGAAATAAAAAGGCCATAACATGTGCTACATGAATCCGTTTCAAAAACATGACTAAGCAAATGAAAGCCTGAAACAAAGAGTACATTTTTAGCGGAAAACCTTGGTCAAAAGAGACCTAACCGGTCGAAAACTGGTCAAAACTGGCCAAGACAACCAAAAATGCTAACACCAGCCAAAATCATCCAAACCTAAACAAAAACCGGACTTCTGATTTCCAGTCCACATGGACCTCCTAGAATCCGTGGAAAATCAATTTGCACGGATTCAAGATAGATAACCCACACCTAGGAATTATGTTTGTTTAGTTTTTGTCGTGTTTTGCCAGGTTTAAAAGTCGGTCAGCTAGTATTTGAAGTAGTTGTGAATGCACCGGACATACAACATCTCGGCGGCACACCATAATATAGCGGTCGAGATATGAGTTTGCTCTAACAACACGTCGCGTTATTTGATCAAAACAAAGATGATATTATTTATCCTTGGAAAGCCTAAGAAGGTGAATAATATACAACACTAAACAACAAGTATTTGACATTTCATGTAAGAAACTCATGCTTAAGTATCATATGACTTTGAAATATTCGATTCAACATTTTATTCCAGTTGAATGGCGAGCTATTTATGAAATCTATTATTTAGTTAAACCTCCTTACCGATATGATTGGAGTTTAGTTTGTTGATCTTTGCTTTAGGCTTCACATTAAACTCGCTTTTCTTTCTTTATTTGTGTATGTATTTGTAAAGTTACTTACAATCTATTGTTCTTCGACTTCACATAATAAACATACATATATACAACCTACATATACAAAAACATACAAATAGGAGTTACTTTTACTAATTCCATATGGTAAAGAAATAAATTCCCAAACATAATTGCTAACACATAAAAACAAATTTAGATTGAAATCTTCAGAAAATATGGGCTGAAATAAAAAGGCCATAACATGTGCTACATGAATCCGTTTCAAGAACATGACTAAGCAAATGAAAGCCTGAAACAAAGAGTACATTTTGTCGCGGAAAACCTTGGTCAAAAGAGACCTAACCGGTCGAAAACTGGTCAAAACTAGCCAAGACAACCAAAAATGCTAACACCGGCCAAAATCATCCAAACCTAAACAAAAACCGGACTTTTGATTTCCAGTCCACATGGACCTCCTAGAATCCGTGGAAAATCAATTTGCACGGATTCAAGATAGATAACCCACACCTAGGAATTATGTTTGTTTAGTTTTTGTCGTGTTTTGCCAGGTTTAAAAGTCGGTCAGCTAGTATTTGAAGTAGTTGTGAATGCACCGGACATACAACATCTCGGCGGCACACCATAATATAGCGGTCGAGATATGAGTTTGCTCTAACAACACGTCGCGTTATTTGATCAAAACAAAGATGATATTATTTATCCTTGGAAAGCCTAAGAAGGTGAATAATATACAACACTAAACAACAAGTATTTGACATTTCATGTAAGAAACTCATGCTTAAGTATCATATGACTTTGAAATATTCGATTCAACATTTTATTCCAGTTGAATGGCGAGCTATTTATGAAATCTATTATTTAGTTAAACCTCCTTACCGGTATGATTGGAGTTTAGTTTGTTGATCTTTGCTTTTGGCTTCACATTAAACTCGCTTTTCTTTCTTTATTTGTGTATGTATTTGTAAAGTTACTTACAATCTATTGTGCTTCGACTTCACATAATAAACATACATATATACAACCTACATATACAAAAACATACAAATAGGAGTTACTTTTACTAATTCCATATGGTAAAGAAATAAATTCCCAAACATAATTGCTAACACATAAAAACAAATTTAGATTGAAATCTTCAGAAAATATGGGCTGAAATAAAAAGGCCATAACATGTGCTACATGAATCCGTTTCAAGAACATGACTAAGCAAATGAAAGCCTAAAACAAAGAGTACATTTTGTCGCGGAAAACCTTGGTCAAAAGAGACCTAACCGGTCGAAAACTGGTCAAAACTGGCCAAGACAACCAAAAATGCTAACACCGGCCAAAATCATCCAAACCTAAACAAAAACCGGACTTTTGATTTCCAGTCCACATGGACCTCCTAGAATCCGTGGAAAATCAATTTGCACGGTTTCAAGATAGATAACCCACACCTAGGAATTATGTTTGTTTAGTTTTTGTCGTGTTTTGCCAGGTTTAAAAGTCGGTCAGCTAGTATTTGAAGTAGTTGTGATTGCACCGGACATACAACATCTCGGCGGCACACCATAATATAGCGGTCGAGATATGAGTTTGCTCTAACAACACGTCGCGTTATTTGATCAAAACAAAGATGATATTATTTATCCTTGGAAAGCCTAAGAAGGTGAATAATATACAACACTAAACAACAAGTATTTGACATTTCATGTAAGAAACTCATGCTTAAGTATCATATGACTTTGAAATATTCGATTCAACATTTTATTCCAGTTGAATGGCGAGCTATTTATGAAATCTATTATTTAGTTAAACCTCCTTACCGGTATGATTGGAGTTTAGTTTGTTGATCTTTGCTTTTGGCTTCACATTAAACTCGCTTTTCTTTATTTATTTGTGTATGTATTTGTAAAGTTACTTATAATCTATTGTGCTTCGACTTCACATAATAAACATACATATATACAACCTACATATACAAAAACATACAAATAGGAGTTACTTTTACTAATTCCATATGGTAAAGAAATAAATTCCCAAACATAATTGCTAACACATAAAAACAAATTTAGATTGAAATCTTCAGAAAATATGGGCTGAAATAAAAAGGCCATAACATGTGCTACATGAATCCGTTTCAAGAACATGACTAAGCAAATGAAAGCCTGAAACAAAGAGTACATTTTGTCGCGGAAAACCTTGGTCAAAAGAGACCTAACCGGTCGAAAACTGGTCAAAACTGGCCAAGACAACCAAAAATGCTAACACCGGCCAAAATCATCCAAACCTAAACAAAAACCGGACTTTTGATTTCCAGTCCACATGGACCTCCTAGAATCCGTGGAAAATCAATTTGCACGGTTTCCAGATAGATAACCCACACCTAGGAATTATGTTTGTTTAGTTTTTGTCGTGTTTTGCCAGGTTTAAAAGTCGGTCAGCTAGTATTTGAAGTAGTTGTGATTGCACCGGACATACAACATCTCGGCGGCACACCATAATATAGCGGTCGAGATATGAGTTTGCTCTAACAACACGTCGCGTTATTTGATCAAAACAAAGATGATATTATTTATCCTTGGAAAGCCTAAGAAGGTGAATAATATACAACACTAAACAACAAGTATTTGACATTTCATGTAAGAAACTCATGCTTAAGTATCATATGACTTTGAAATATTCGATTCAACATTTTATTCCAGTTGAATGGCGAGCTATTTATGAAATCTATTATTTAGTTAAACCTCCTTACCGGTATGATTGGAGTTTAGTTTGTTGATCTTTGCTTTTGGCTTCACATTAAACTCGCTTTTCTTTCTTTATTTGTGTATGTATTTGTAAAGTTACTTACAATCTATTGTGCTTCGACTTCACATAATAAACATACATATACAACCTACATATACAAAAACATACAAATAGGAGTTACTTTTACTAATTCCATATGGTAAAGAAATAAATTCCCAAACATAATTGCTAACACATAAAAACAAATTTAGATTGAAATCTTCAGAAAATATGGGCTGAAATAAAAAGGCCATAACATGTGCTACATGAATCCGTTTCAAGAACATGACTAAGCAAATGAAAGCCTGAAACAAAGAGTACATTTTTTAGCGGAAAACCTTGGTCAAAAGAGACCTAACCGGTCGAAAACTGGTCAAAACTGGCCAAGACAACCAAAAATGCTAACACCGGCCAAAATCATCCAAACCTAAACAAAAACCGGACTTCTGATTTCCAGTCCACATGGACCTCCTAGAATCCGTGGAAAATCAATTTGCACGGATTCAAGATAGATAACCCACACCTAGGAATTATGTTCGTTTAGTTTTTGTCGTATTTTGCCAGGTTTAAAAGTCGGTCAGCTAGTATTTGAAGTAGTTGTGAATGCACCAGACATACAACATCTCAGCGGCACACCATAATATAGCGGTCGAGATATGAGTTTGCTCTAACAACACGTCGCGTTATTTGATCAAAACAAAGATGATATTATTTATCCTTGGAAAGCCTAAGAAGGTGAATAATATACAACACTAAACAACAAGTATTTGACATTTCATGTAAGAAACTCATGCTTAAGTATCATATGACTTTGAAATATTCGATTCAACATTTTATTCCAGTTGAATGGCGAGCTATTTATGAAATCTATTATTTAGTTAAACCTCCTTACCGGTATGATTGGAGTTTAGTTTGTTGATCTTTGCTTTTGGCTTCACATTAAACTCGCTTTTCTTTCTTTATTTGTGTATGTATTTGTAAAGTTACTTACAATCTATTGTGCTTCGACTTCACATAATAAACATACATATATACAACCTACATATACAAAAACATACAAATAGGAGTTACTTTTACTAATTCTATATGGTAAAGAAATAAATTCCCAAACATAATTGCTAACACATAAAAACAAATTTAGATTGAAATCTTCAGAAAATATGGGCTGAAATAAAAAGGCCATAACATGTGCTACATGAATCCGTTTCAAGAACATGACTAAGCAAATGAAAGCCTGAAACAAAGAGTACATTTTGTCGCGGAAAACCTTGGTCAAAAGAGACCTAACCGGTCGAAAACTGGTCAAAACTGGCCAAGACAACCAAAAATGCTAACACCGGCCAAAATCATCCAAACCTAAACAAAAACCGGACTTTTGTTTTCCAGTCCACATGGACCTCCTAGAATCCGTGGAAAATCAATTTGCACGGATCAAAGATAGATAACCCACACCTAGGAATTATGTTTGTTTAGTTTTTGTCGTGTTTTGCCAGGTTTAAAAGTCGGTCAGCTAGTATTTGAAGTAGTTGTGATTGCACCGGACATACAACATCTCGGCGGCACACCATAATATAGCGGTCGAGATATGAGTTTGCTCTAACAACACGTCGCGTTATTTGATCAAAACAAAGATGATATTATTTATCCTTGGAAAGCCTAAGAAGGTGAATAATATACAACACTAAACAACAAGTATTTGACATTTCATGTAAGAAACTCATGCTTAAGTATCATATGACTTTGAAATATTCGATTCAACATTTTATTCCAGTTGAATGGCGAGCTATTTATGAAATCTATTATTTAGTTAAACCTCCTTACCGGTATGATTGGAGTTTAGTTTGTTGATCTTTGCTTTTGGCTTCACATTAAACTCGCTTTTGTTTCTTTATTTGTGTATGTATTTGTAAAGTTACTTACAATCTATTGTGCCTCGACTTCACATAATAAACATACATATATACAACCTACATATACAAAAACATACAAATAGGAGTTACTTTTACTAATTCCATATGGTAAAGAAATAAATTCCCAAACATAATTGCTAACACATAAAAACAAATTTAGATTGAAATCTTCAGAAAATATGGGCTGAAATAAAAAGGCCATAACATGTGCTACATGAATCCGTTTCAAGAACATGACTAAGCAAATGAAAGCCTGAAACAAAGAGTACATTTTTTAGCGGAAAACCTTGGTCAAAAGAGACCTACCCGGTCGAAAACTGGTCAAAACTGGCCAAGACAACCAAAAATGCTAACACCGGCCAAAATCATCCAAACCTAAACAAAAACCGGACTTCTGATTTCCAGTCCACATGGACCTCCTAGAATCCGTGGAAAATCAATTTGCATGGATTCAAGATAGATAACCCACACCTAGGAATTATGTTTGTTTAGTTTTTGTCGTATTTTGCCAGGTTTAAAAGTCGGTCAGCTAGTATTTGAAGTAGTTGTGAATGCACCAGACATACAACATCTCGGCGGCACACCATAATATAGCGGTCGAGATATGAGTTTGCTCTAACAACACGTCGCGTTATTTGATCAAAACAAAGATGATATTATTTATCCTTGGAAAGCCTAAGAAGGTGAATAATATACAACACTAAACAACAAGTATTTGACATTTCATGTAAGAAACTCATGCTTAAGTATCATATGACTTTGAAATATTCGATTCAACATTTTATTCCAGTTGAATGGCGAGCTATTTATGAAATCTATTATTTAGTTAAACCTCCTTACCGGTATGATTGGAGTTTAGTTTGTTGATCTTTGCTTTTGGCTTCACATTAAACTCGCTTTTCTTTCTTTATTTGTGTATGTATTTGTAAAGTTACTTACAATCTATTGTGCTTCGACTTCACATAATAAACATACATATATACAACCTACATATACAAAAACATACAAATAGGAGTTACTTTTACTAATTCCATATGGTAAAGAAATAAATTCCCAAACATAATTGCTAACACATAAAAACAAATTTAGATTGAAATCTTCAGAAAATATGGGCTGAAATAAAAAGGCCATAACATGTGCTACATGAATCCGTTTCAAGAACATGACTAAGCAAATGAAAGCCTGAAACAAAGAGTACATTTTGTCGCAGAAAACCTTGGTCAAAAGAGACCTAACCGGTCGAAAACTGGTCAAAACTGGCCAAGACAACCAAAAATGCTAACACCGGCCAAAATCATCCAAACCTAAACAAAAACCGGACTTTTGTTTCCCAGTCCACATGGACCTCCTAGAATCCGTGGAAAATCAATTTGCACGGATTCAAGATAGATAACCCACACCTAGGAATTATGTTTGTTTAGTTTTTGTCGTGTTTTGCCAGGTTTAAAAGTCGGTCAGCTAGTATTTGAAGTAGTTGTGATTGCACCGGACATACAACATCTCGGCGGCACACCATAATATAGCGGTCGAGATATGAGTTTGCTCTAACAACACGTCGCGTTATTTGATCAAAACAAAGATGATATTATTTATCCTTGGAAAGCCTAAGAAGGTGAATAATATACAACACTAAACAACAAGTATTTGACATTTCATGTAAGAAACTCATGCTTAAGTATCATATGACTTTGAAATATTCGATTCAACATTTTATTCCAGTTGAATGGCGAGCTATTTATGAAATCTATTATTTAGTTAAACCTCCTTACCGGTATGATTGGAGTTTAGTTTGTTGATCTTTGCTTTTGGCTTCACATTAAACTCGCTTTTCTTTCTTTATATGTGTATGTATTTGTAAAGTTACTTACTGTGCTTCGACTTCACATAATAAACATACATATATACAACCTACATATACAAAAACATAAAAATAGGAGTTACTTTTACTAATTCCATATCGTAAAGAAAGAAATTCCCAAACATAATTGCTAACACATAAAAACAAATTTAGATTGAAATCTTCAGAAAATATGGGCTGAAATAAAAAGGCCATAACATATGCTACATGAATCCGTTTCAAGAACATGACTAAGCAAATGAAAGCCTGAAACAAAGAGTACATTTTGTCGCGGAAAACCTTGGTCAAAAGAGACCTAACCGGTCGAAAACTGGTCAAAACTGGCCAAGACAACCAAAAATGCTAACACCGGCCAAAATCATCCAAACCTAAACAAAAACCGGACTTTTGATTTCCAGTCCACATGGACCTCCTAGAATCCGTGGAAAATCAATTTGCACGGATTCAAGATAGATAACCCACACCTAGGAATTATGTTTGTTTAGTTTTTGTCGTGTTTTGCCAGGTTTAAAAGTCGGTCAGCTAGTATTTGAAGTAGTTGTGATTGCACCGGACATACAACATCTCGGCGGCACACCATAATATAGCGGTCGAGATATGAGTTTGCTCTAACAACACGTCGCGTTATTTGATCAAAACAAAGATGATATTATTTATCCTTGGAAAGCCTAAGAAGGTGAATAATATACAACACTAAACAACAAGTATTTGACATTTCATGTAAGAAACTCATGCTTAAGTATCATATGACTTTTAAATATTCGATTCAACATTTTATTCCAGTTGAATGGCGAGCTATTTATGAAATCTATTATTTAGTTAAACCTCCTTAACGGTATGATTGGAGTTTAGTTTGTTGATCTTTGCTTTTGGCTTCACATTAAACTCGCTTTTCTTTCTTTATTTGTGTATGAATTTGTAAAGTTACTTACAATCTATTGTGCTTCGACTTCACATAATAAACATACATATATACAACCTACATATACAAAAACATACAAATAGGAGTTACTTTTACTAATTCCATATGGTAAAGAAATAAATTCCCAAACATAATTGCTAACACATAAAAACAAATTTAGATTGAAATCTTCAGAAAATATGGGCTGAAATAAAAAGGCCATAACATGTGCTACATGAATCCGTTTCAAGAACATGACTAAGCAAATGAAAGCCTGAAACAAAGAGTACATTTTGTCGCGGAAAACCTTGGTCAAAAGAGACCTAACCGGTCGAAAACTGGTCAAAACTGGCCAAGACAACCAAAAATGCTAACACCGGCCAAAATCATCCAAACCTAAACAAAAACCGGACTTTTGTTTTCCAGTCCACATGGACCTCCTAGAATCCGTGGAAAATCAATTTGCACAGATTCAAGATAGATAACCCACACCTAGGAATTATGTTTGTTTAGTTTTTGTCGTGTTTTGCCAGGTTTAAAAGTCGGTCAGCTAGTATTTGAAGTAGTTGTGATTGCACCGGACATACAACATCTCGGCGGCACACCATAATATATCGGTCGAGATATGAGTTTTCTCTAACAACACGTCGCGTTATTTTATCAAAACAAAGATGATATTATTTATCCTTGGAAAGCCTAAGAAGGTGAATAATATACAACACTAAACAACAAGTATTTGATATTTCATGTAAGAAACTCATGCTTAAGTATCATATGACTTTGAAATATTCGATTCAACATTTTATTCCAGTTGAATGGCGAGCTATTTATGAAATCTATTATTTAGTTAAACCTCCTTACCGGTATGATTGGAGTTTAGTTTGTTGATCTTTGCTTTTGGCTTCACATTAAACTCGCTTTTCTTTCTTTATTTGTGTATGTATTTGTAAAGTTACTTACAATCTATTGTGCTTCGACTTCACATAATAAACATACATATATACAACCTACATATACAAAAACATACAAATAGGAGTTACTTTTACTAATTCCATATGGTAAAGAAATAAATTCCCAAACATAATTGCTAACACATAAAAACAAATTTAGATTGAAATCTTCAGAAAATATGGGCTGAAATAAAAAGGCCATAACATGTGCTACATGAATCCGTTTCAAGAACATGACTAAGCAAATGAAAGCCTGAAACAAAGAGTACATTTTGTCGCAGAAAACCTTGGTCAAAAGAGACCTAACCGGTCGAAAACTGGTCAAAACTGGCCAAGACAACCAAAAATGCTAACACCGGCCAAAATCATCCAAACCTAAACAAAAACCGGACTTTTGATTTCCAGTCCACATGGACCTCCTAGAATCCGTGGAAAATCAATTTGCACGGATTCAAGATAGATAACCCACACCTAGGAATTATGTTTGTTTAGTTTTTGTCGTGTTTTGCCAGGTTTAAAAGTCGGTCAGCTAGTATTTGAAGTAGTTGTGATTGCACCGGACATACAACATCTCGGCGGCACACCATAATATAGCGGTCGAGATATGAGTTTGCTCTAACAACACGTCGCGTTATTTGATCAAAACAAAGATGATATTATTTATCCTTGGAAAGCCTAAGAAGGTGAATAATATACAACACTAAACAACAAGTATTTGACATTTCATGTAAGAAACTCATGCTTAAGTATCATATGACTTTTAAATATTCGATTCAACATTTTATTCCAGTTGAATGGCGAGCTATTTATGAAATCTATTATTTAGTTAAACCTCCTTAACGGTATGATTGGAGTTTAGTTTGTTGATCTTTGCTTTTGGCTTCACATTAAACTCGCTTTTCTTTCTTTATTTGTGTATGAATTTGTAAAGTTACTTACAATCTATTGTGCTTCGACTTCACATAATAAACATACATATATACAACCTACATATACAAAAACATACAAATAGGAGTTACTTTTACTAATTCCATATGGTAAAGAAATAAATTCCCAAACATAATTGCTAACACATAAAAACAAATTTAGATTGAAATCTTCAGAAAATATGGGCTGAAATAAAAAGGCCATAACATGTGCTACATGAATCCGTTTCAAGAACATGACTAAGCAAATGAAAGCCTGAAACAAAGAGTACATTTTGTCGCGGAAAACCTTGGTCAAAAGAGACCTAACCGGTCGAAAACTGGTCAAAACTGGCCAAGACAACCAAAAATGCTAACACCGGCCAAAATCATCCAAACCTAAACAAAAACCGGACTTTTGTTTTCCAGTCCACATGGACCTCCTAGAATCCGTGGAAAATCAATTTGCACAGATTCAAGATAGATAACCCACACCTAGGAATTATGTTTGTTTAGTTTTTGTCGTGTTTTGCCAGGTTTAAAAGTCGGTCAGCTAGTATTTGAAGTAGTTGTGATTGCACCGGACATACAACATCTCGGCGGCACACCATAATATATCGGTCGAGATATGAGTTTTCTCTAACAACACGTCGCGTTATTTTATCAAAACAAAGATGATATTATTTATCCTTGGAAAGCCTAAGAAGGTGAATAATATACAACACTAAACAACAAGTATTTGATATTTCATGTAAGAAACTCATGCTTAAGTATCATATGACTTTGAAATATTCGATTCAACATTTTATTCCAGTTGAATGGCGAGCTATTTATGAAATCTATTATTTAGTTAAACCTCCTTACCGGTATGATTGGAGTTTAGTTTGTTGATCTTTGCTTTTGGCTTCACATTAAACTCGCTTTTCTTTCTTTATTTGTGTATGTATTTGTAAAGTTACTTACAATCTATTGTGCTTCGACTTCACATAATAAACATACATATATACAACCTACATATACAAAAACATACAAATAGGAGTTACTTTTACTAATTCCATATGGTAAAGAAATAAATTCCCAAACATAATTGCTAACACATAAAAACAAATTTAGATTGAAATCTTCAGAAAATATGGGCTGAAATAAAAAGGCCATAACATGTGCTACATGAATCCGTTTCAAGAACATGACTAAGCAAATGAAAGCCTGAAACAAAGAGTACATTTTGTCGCAGAAAACCTTGGTCAAAAGAGACCTAACCGGTCGAAAACTGGTCAAAACTGGCCAAGACAACCAAAAATGCTAACACCGGCCAAAATCATCCAAACCTAAACAAAAACCGGACTTTTGTTTCCCAGTCCACATGGACCTCCTAGAATCCGTGGAAAATCAATTTGCACGGATTCAAGATAGATAACCCACACCTAGGAATTATGTTTGTTTAGTTTTTGTCGTGTTTTGCCAGGTTTAAAAGTCGGTCAGCTAGTATTTGAAGTAGTTGTGATTGCACCGGACATACAACATCTCGGCGGCACACCATAATATAGCGGTCGAGATATGAGTTTGCTCTAACAACACGTCGCGTTATTTGATCAAAACAAAGATGATATTATTTATCCTTGGAAAGCCTAAGAAGGTGAATAATATACAACACTAAACAACAAGTATTTGACATTTCATGTAAGAAACTCATGCTTAAGTATCATATGACTTTGAAATATTCGATTCAACATTTTATTCCAGTTGAATGGCGAGCTATTTATGAAATCTATTATTTAGTTAAACCTCCTTACCGGTATGATTGGAGTTTAGTTTGTTGATCTTTGCTTTTGGCTTCACATTAAACTCGCTTTTCTTTCTTTATATGTGTATGTATTTGTAAAGTTACTTACTGTGCTTCGACTTCACATAATAAACATACATATATACAACCTACATATACAAAAACATAAAAATAGGAGTTACTTTTACTAATTCCATATCGTAAAGAAAGAAATTCCCAAACATAATTGCTAACACATAAAAACAAATTTAGATTGAAATCTTCAGAAAATATGGGCTGAAATAAAAAGGCCATAACATATGCTACATGAATCCGTTTCAAGAACATGACTAAGCAAATGAAAGCCTGAAACAAAGAGTACATTTTGTCGCGGAAAACCTTGGTCAAAAGAGACCTAACCGGTCGAAAACTGGTCAAAACTGGCCAAGACAACCAAAAATGCTAACACCGGCCAAAATCATCCAAACCTAAACAAAAACCGGACTTTTGATTTCCAGTCCACATGGACCTCCTAGAATCCGTGGAAAATCAATTTGCACGGATTCAAGATAGATAACCCACACCTAGGAATTATGTTTGTTTAGTTTTTGTCGTGTTTTGCCAGGTTTAAAAGTCGGTCAGCTAGTATTTGAAGTAGTTGTGATTGCACCGGACATACAACATCTCGGCGGCACACCATAATATAGCGGTCGAGATATGAGTTTGCTCTAACAACACGTCGCGTTATTTGATCAAAACAAAGATGATATTATTTATCCTTGGAAAGCCTAAGAAGGTGAATAATATACAACACTAAACAACAAGTATTTGACATTTCATGTAAGAAACTCATGCTTAAGTATCATATGACTTTTAAATATTCGATTCAACATTTTATTCCAGTTGAATGGCGAGCTATTTATGAAATCTATTATTTAGTTAAACCTCCTTAACGGTATGATTGGAGTTTAGTTTGTTGATCTTTGCTTTTGGCTTCACATTAAACTCGCTTTTCTTTCTTTATTTGTGTATGAATTTGTAAAGTTACTTACAATCTATTGTGCTTCGACTTCACATAATAAACATACATATATACAACCTACATATACAAAAACATACAAATAGGAGTTACTTTTACTAATTCCATATGGTAAAGAAATAAATTCCCAAACATAATTGCTAACACATAAAAACAAATTTAGATTGAAATCTTCAGAAAATATGGGCTGAAATAAAAAGGCCATAACATGTGCTACATGAATCCGTTTCAAGAACATGACTAAGCAAATGAAAGCCTGAAACAAAGAGTACATTTTGTCGCGGAAAACCTTGGTCAAAAGAGACCTAACCGGTCGGAAACTGGTCAAAACTGGCCAAGACAACCAAAAATGCTAACACCGGCCAAAATCATCCAAACCTAAACAAAAACCGGACTTTTGTTTTCCAGTCCACATGGACCTCCTAGAATCCGTGGAAAATCAATTTGCACAGATTCAAGATAGATAACCCACACCTAGGAATTATGTTTGTTTAGTTTTTGTCGTGTTTTGCCAGGTTTAAAAGTCGGTCAGCTAGTATTTGAAGTAGTTGTGATTGCACCGGACATACAACATCTCGGCGGCACACCATAATATATCGGTCGAGATATGAGTTTGCTCTAACAACACGTCGCGTTATTTTATCAAAACAAAGATGATATTATTTATCCTTGGAAAGCCTAAGAAGGTGAATAATATACAACACTAAACAACAAGTATTTGATATTTCATGTAAGAAACTCATGCTTAAGTATCATATGACTTTGAAATATTCGATTCAACATTTTATTCCAGTTGAATGGCGAGCTATTTATGAAATCTATTATTTAGTTAAACCTCCTTACCGGTATGATTGGAGTTTAGTTTGTTGATCTTTGCTTTTGGCTTCACATTAAACTCGCTTTTCTTTCTTTTTGTGTATGTATTTGTAAAGTTACTTACAATCTATTGTGCTTCGACTTCACATAATAAACATACATATATACAACCTACATATACAAAAACATACAAATAGGAGTTACTTTTACTAATTCCATATGGTAAAGAAATAAATTCCCAAACATAATTGCTAACACATAAAAACAAATTTAGATTGAAATCTTCAGAAAATATGGGCTGAAATAAAAAGGCCATAACATGTGCTACATGAATCCGTTTCAAGAACATGACTAAGCAAATGAAAGCCTGAAACAAAGAGTACATTTTGTCGCGGAAAACCTTGGTCAAAAGAGACCTAACCGGTCGAAAACTGGTCAAAACTGGCCAAGACAACCAAAAATGCTAACACCGGCCAAAATCATCCAAACCTAAACAAAAACCGGACTTTTGTTTTCCAGTCCACATGGACCTCCTAGAATCCGTGGAAAATCAATTTGCACGGATTCAAGATAGATAACCCACACCTAGGAATTATGTTTGTTTAATTTTTGTCGTGTTTTGCCAGGTTTAAAAGTCGGTCAGCTAGTATTTGAAGTACTTGTGATTGCACCGGACATACAACATCTCGGCAGCACACCATAATATAGCGGTCGAGATATGAGTTTTCTCTAACAACACGTCACGTTATTTGATCAAAACAAAGATGATATTATTTATCCTTGGAAAGCCTAAGAAGGTGAATAATATACAACACTAAACAACAAGTATTTGACATTTCATGTAAGAAACTCATGCTTAAGTATCATATGACTTTGAAATATTCGATTCAACATTTTATTCCAGTTGAATGGCGAGCTATTTATGAAATCTATTATTTAGTTAAACCTCCTTACCGGTATGATTGGAGTTTAGTTTGTTGATCTTTGCTTTTGGCTTCACATTAAACTCGCTTTTCTTTCTTTATTTGTGTATGTATTTGTAAAGTTACTTACAATCTATTGTGCTTCGACTTCACATAATAAACATACATATATACAACCTACATATACAAAAACATAAAAATAGGAGTTACTTTTACTAATTCCATATGGTAAAGAAATAAATTCCCAAACATAATTGCTAACACATAAAAACAAATTTAGATTGAAATCTTCAGAAAATATGGGCTGAAATAAAAAGGCCATAACATGTGCTACATGAATCCGTTTCAAGAACATGACTAAGCAAATGAAAGCCTGAAACAAAGAGTACATTTTGTCGCGGAAAACCTTGGTCAAAAGAGACCTAACCGGTCGAAAACTGGTCAAAACTGGCCAAGACATCCAAAAATGCTAACACCGGCCAAAATCATCCAAACCTAAACAAAAACCGGACTTTTGATTTCCAGTCCACATGGACCTCCTAGAATCCGTGGAAAATCAATTTGCACGGATTCAAGATAGATAACCCACACCTAGGAATTATGTTTGTTTAGTTTTTGTCGTGTTTTGCCAGGTTTAAAAGTCGGTCAGCTAGTATTTGAAGT
The DNA here is from genome assembly GCA_025667525.1 of Glebionis coronaria. Lineage (NCBI taxonomy): Eukaryota > Viridiplantae > Streptophyta > Magnoliopsida > Asterales > Asteraceae > Glebionis > Glebionis coronaria. The sequence goes on from CM046877.1 coordinate 645,803,615, forward strand.
AGTTGTGATTGCACCGGACATACAACATCTCGGCGGCACACCATAATATAGCGGTCGAGATATGAGTTTGCTCTAACAACACGTCGCGTTATTTGATCAAAACAAAGATGATATTATTTATCCTTGGAAAGCCTAAGAAGGTGAATAATATACAACACTAAACAACAAGTATTTGACATTTCATGTAAGAAACTCATGCTTAAGTATCATATGACTTTTAAATATTCGATTCAACATTTTATTCCAGTTGAATGGCGAGCTATTTATGAAATCTATTATTTAGTTAAACCTCCTTAACGGTATGATTGGAGTTTAGTTTGTTGATCTTTGCTTTTGGCTTCACATTAAACTCGCTTTTCTTTCTTTATTTGTGTATGAATTTGTAAAGTTACTTACAATCTATTGTGCTTCGACTTCACATAATAAACATACATATATACAACCTACATATACAAAAACATACAAATAGGAGTTACTTTTACTAATTCCATATGGTAAAGAAATAAATTCCCAAACATAATTGCTAACACATAAAAACAAATTTAGATTGAAATCTTCAGAAAATATGGGCTGAAATAAAAAGGCCATAACATGTGCTACATGAATCCGTTTCAAGAACATGACTAAGCAAATGAAAACCTGAAACAAAGAGTACATTTTGTCGCGGAAAACCTTGGTCAAAAGAGACCTAACCGGTCGAAAACTGGTCAAAACTGGCCAAGACAACCAAAAATGCTAACACCGGCCAAAATCATCCAAACCTAAACAAAAACCAGACTTTTGATTTCCAGTCCACATGGACCTCCTAGAATCCGTGGAAAATCTATTTGCACGGATTCAAGATAGATAACCCACACCTAGGAATTATGTTTGTTTAGTTTTTTTCGTGTTTTGCCAGGTTTAAAAGTCGGTCAGCTAGTATTTGAAGTAGTTGTGATTGCACCGGACATACAACATCTCGGCGGCACACCATAATATAGCGGTCGAGATATGAGTTTGCTCTAACAACACGTCGCGTTATTTGATCAAAACAAAGATGATATTATTTATCCTTGGAAAGCCTAAGAAGGTGAATAATATACAACACTAAACAACAAGTATTTGACATTTCATGTAAGAAACTCATGCTTAAGTATCATATGACTTTGAAATATTCGATTCAACATTTTATTCCAGTTGAATGGCGAGCTATTTATGAAATCTATTATTTAGTTAAACCTCCTTACCGGTATGATTGGAGTTTAGTTTGTTGATCTTTGCTTTTGGCTTCACATTAAACTCGCTTTTCTTTCTTTATTTGTGTATGTATTTGTAAAGTTACTTACAATCTATTGTGCTTCGACTTCACATAATAAACATACATATATACAACCTACATATACAAAAACATACAAATAGGAGTTACTTTTACTAATTCCATATGGTAAAGAAATAAATTCCCAAACATAATTGCTAACACATAAAAACAAATTTAGATTGAAATCTTCAGAAAATATGGGCTGAAATAAAAAGGCCATAGCATGTGCTACATGAATCCGTTTCAAGAACATGACTAAGCAAATGAAAGCCTGAAACAAAGAGTACATTTTGTCGCGGAAAACCTTGGTCAAAAGAGACCTAACCGGTCGAAAACTGGTCAAAACTTGCCAAGACAACCAAAAATGCTAACACCGGCCAAAATCATCCAAACCTAAACAAAAACCGGACTTTTGTTTTCCAGTCCACATGGACCTCCTATAATCCGTGGAAAATCAATTTGCACGGATTCAAGATGGATAACCCACACCTAGGAATTATGTTTGTTTAGTTTTTGTCGTGTTTTGCCAGGTTTAAAAGTCGGTCAGCTAGTATTTGAAGTAGTTGTGATTGCACCGGACATACAACATCTCGGCGGCACACCATAATATAGCGGTCGAGATATGAGTTTGCTCTAACAACACGTCGCGTTATTTGATCAAAACAAAGATGATATTATTTATCCTTGGAAAGCCTAAGAAGGTGAATAATATACAACACTAAACAACAAGTATTTGACATTTCATGTAAGAAACTCATGCTTAAGTATCATATGACTTTGAAATATTCGATTCAACATTTTATTCCAGTTGAATGGAGAGCTATTTATGAAATCTATTATTTAGTTAAACCTCCTTACCGGTATGATTGGAGTTTAGTTTGTTGATCTTTGCTTTTGGCTTCACATTAAACTCGCTTTTCTTTCTTTATTTGTGTATGTATTTGTAAAGTTACTTACAATCTATTGTGCTTCGACTTCACATAATAAACATACATATATACAACCTACATATACAAAAACATACAAATAGGAGTTACTTTTACTAATTCCATATGGTAAAGAAATAAATTCCCAAACATAATTGCTAACACATAAAAACAAATTTAGATTGAAATCTTCAGAAAATATGGGCTGAAATAAAAAGGCCATAACATGTGCTAATGAATCCGTTTCAAGAACATGACTAAGCAAATGGAAGCCTGAAACAAAGAGTACATTTTGTCGCGGAAAACCTTGGTCAAAAGAGACCTAACCGGTCGAAAACTGGTCAAAACTGGCCAGGACAACCAAAAATGCTAACACCGGCAAAAATCATCCAAACCTAAACAAAAACCGGACTTTTGATTTCCAGTCCACATGGACCTCCTAGAATCCGTGGAAAATCAATTTGCACGGATTCAAGATAGATAACCCACACCTAGGAATTATGTTTGTTTAGTTTTTGTCGTGTTTTGCCAGGTTTAAAAGTCGGTCAGCTAGTATTTGAAGTAGTTGTGATTGCACCGGACATACAACATCTCGGCGGCACACCATAATATAGCGGTCGAGATATGAGTTTGCTCTAACAACACGTCGCGTTATTTGATCAAAACAAAGATGATATTATTTATCCTTGGAAAGCCTAAGAAGGTGAATAATATACAACACTAAACAACAAGTATTTGACATTTCATGTAAGGAACTCATGCTTAAGTATCATATGACTTTGAAATATTCGATTCAACATTTTATTCCAGTTGAATGGCGAGCTATTCATGAAATCTATTATTTAGTTAAACCTCCTTACCGGTATGATTGGAGTTTAGTTTGTTGATCTTTGCTTTTGGCTTCACATTAAACTCGCTTTTCTTTCTTTATTTGTGTATGTATTTGTAAAGTTACTTACAATCTATTGTGCTTCGACTTTACATAATAAACATACATATATACAACCTACATATACAAAAACATACAAATAGGAGTTACTTTTACTAATTCCATATGGTAAAGAAATAAATTCCCAAACATAATTGCTAACACATAAAAACAAATTTAGATTGAAATCTTCAGAAAATATGGGCTGAAATAAAAAGGCCATAACATGTGCTAATGAATCCGTTTCAAGAACATGACTAAGCAAATGAAAGCCTGAAACAAAGAGTACATTTTGTCGCGGAAAACCTTGGTCAAAAGAGACCTAACCGGTCGAAAACTGGTCAAAACTGGCCAAGACAACCAAAAATGCTAACACCGGCCAAAATCATCCAAACCTAAACAAAAACCGGACTTTTGATTTCCAGTCCACATGGACCTCCTAGAATCCGTGGAAAATCAATTTGCACGCATTCAAGATAGATAACCCACACCTAGGAATTATGTTTGTTTAGTTTTTGTCGTGTTTTGCCAGGTTTAAAAGTCGGTCAGCTATTATTTGAAGTAGTTGTGATTGCACCGGACATACAACATCTCGGCGGCACACCATAATATAGCAGTCGAGACATGAGTTTGCTCTAACAACACGTCGCGTTATTTGATCAAAACAAAGATGATATTATTTATCCTTGGAAAGCCTAAGAAGGTGAATAATATACAACACTAAACAACAAGTATTTGACATTTCATGTAAGAAACTCATGCTTAAGTATCATATGACTTTGAAATATTCGATTCAACATTTTATTCCAGTTGAATGGCGAGCTATTTATGAAATCTTTTATTTAGTTAAACCTCCTTACCGGTATGATTGGAGTTTAATTTGTTGATCTTTGCTTTTGGCTTCACATTAAACTCGCTTTTCTTTCTTTATTTGTGTATGTATTTGTAAAGTTACTTACAATCTATTGTGCTTCGACTTCACATAATAAACATACATATATACAACCTACATATACAAAAACATACAAATAGGAGTTACTTTTACTAATTCCATATGGTAAAGAAATAAATTCCCAAACATAATTGCTAACACATAAAAACAAATTTAGATTGAAATCTTCAGAAAATATGGGCTGAAATAAAAAGGCCATAACATGTGCTACATGAATCCGTTTCAAGAACATGACTAAGCAAATGAAAGCGTGAAACAAAGAGTACATTTTGTCGTGGAAAACCTTGGTCAAAAGAGACCTAACCGGTCGAAAACTGGTCAAAACTGGCCAAGACAACCAAAAATGCTAACACCAGCCAAAATCATCCAAACCTAAACAAAAACCGGACTTTTGATTTCCAGTCCACATGGACCTCCTAGAATCCGTGGAAAATCAATTTGCACGGATTCAAGATAGATAAGGCACACCTAGGAGTTATGTTTGTTTAGTTTTTGTCGTGTTTTGCCAGGTTTAAAAGTCGGTCAGCTAGTATTTGAAGTAGTTGTGATTGCACCGGACATACAACATCTCGGCGGCACACCATAATATAGCGGTCGAGATATGAGTTTGCTCTAACAACACGTCGCGTTATTTGATCAAAACAAAGATGATATTATTTATCCTTGGAAAGCCTAAGAAGGTGAATAATATACAACACTAAACAACAAGTATTTGACATTTCATGTAAGAAACTCATGCTTAAGTATCATATGACTTTGAAATATTCGATTCAACATTTTATTCTAGTTGAATGGAGAGCTATTTATGAAATCTATTATTTAGTTAAACCTCCTTACCGGTATGATTGGAGTTTAGTTTGTTGATCTTTGCTTTTGGCTTCACATTAAACTCGCTTTTCTTTCTTTATTTGTGTATGTATTTGTAAAGTTACTTACAATCTATTGTGCTTCGACTTCACATAATAAACATACATATATACAACCTACATATACAAAAACATACAAATAGGAGTTACTTTTACTAATTCCATATGGTAAAGAAATAAATTCCCAAACATAATTGCTAACACATAAAAACAAATTTAGATTGAAATCTTCAGAAAATATGGGCTGAAATAAAAAGGCCATAACATGTGCTAATGAATCCGTTTCAAGAACATGACTAAGCAAATGGAAGCCTGAAACAAAGAGTACATTTTGTCGCGGAAAACCTTGGTCAAAAGAGACCTAACCGGTCGAAAACTGGTCAAAACTGGCCAGGACAACCAAAAATGCTAACACCGGCAAAAATCATCCAAACCTAAACAAAAACCGGACTTTTGATTTCCAGTCCACATGGACCTCCTAGAATCCGTGGAAAATCAATTTGCACGGATTCAAGATAGATAACCCACACCTAGGAATTATGTTTGTTTAGTTTTTGTCGTGTTTTGCCAGGTTTAAAAGTCGGTCAGCTAGTATTTGAAGTAGTTGTGATTGCACCGGACATACAACATCTCGGCGGCACACCATAATATAGCGGTCGAGATATGAGTTTGCTCTAACAACACGTCGCGTTATTTGATCAAAACAAAGATGATATTATTTATCCTTGGAAAGCCTAAGAAGGTGAATAATATACAACACTAAACAACAAGTATTTGACATTTCATGTAAGGAACTCATGCTTAAGTATCATATGACTTTGAAATATTCGATTCAACATTTTATTCCAGTTGAATGGCGAGCTATTCATGAAATCTATTATTTAGTTAAACCTCCTTACCGGTATGATTGGAGTTTAGTTTGTTGATCTTTGCTTTTGGCTTCACATTAAACTCGCTTTTCTTTCTTTATTTGTGTATGTATTTGTAAAGTTACTTACAATCTATTGTGCTTCGACTTTACATAATAAACATACATATATACAACCTACATATACAAAAACATACAAATAGGAGTTACTTTTACTAATTCCATATGGTAAAGAAATAAATTCCCAAACATAATTGCTAACACATAAAAACAAATTTAGATTGAAATCTTCAGAAAATATGGGCTGAAATAAAAAGGCCATAACATGTGCTAATGAATCCGTTTCAAGAACATGACTAAGCAAATGAAAGCCTGAAACAAAGAGTACATTTTGTCGCGGAAAACCTTGGTCAAAAGAGACCTAACCGGTCGAAAACTGGTCAAAACTGGCCAAGACAACCAAAAATGCTAACACCGGCCAAAATCATCCAAACCTAAACAAAAACCGGACTTTTGATTTCCAGTCCACATGGACCTCCTAGAATCCGTGGAAAATCAATTTGCACGCATTCAAGATAGATAACCCACACCTAGGAATTATGTTTGTTTAGTTTTTGTCGTGTTTTGCCAGGTTTAAAAGTCGGTCAGCTATTATTTGAAGTAGTTGTGATTGCACCGGACATACAACATCTCGGCGGCACACCATAATATAGCAGTCGAGACATGAGTTTGCTCTAACAACACGTCGCGTTATTTGATCAAAACAAAGATGATATTATTTATCCTTGGAAAGCCTAAGAAGGTGAATAATATACAACACTAAACAACAAGTATTTGACATTTCATGTAAGAAACTCATGCTTAAGTATCATATGACTTTGAAATATTCGATTCAACATTTTATTCCAGTTGAATGGCGAGCTATTTATGAAATCTTTTATTTAGTTAAACCTCCTTACCGGTATGATTGGAGTTTAGTTTGTTGATCTTTGCTTTTGGCTTCACATTAAACTCGCTTTTCTTTCTTTATTTGTGTATGTATTTGTAAAGTTACTTACAATCTATTGTGCTTCGACTTCACATAATAAACATACATATATACAACCTACATATACAAAAACATACAAATAGGAGTTACTTTTACTAATTCCATATGGTAAAGAAATAAATTCCCAAACATAATTGCTAACACATAAAAACAAATTTAGATTGAAATCTTCAGAAAATATGGGCTGAAATAAAAAGGCCATAACATGTGCTACATGAATCCGTTTCAAGAACATGACTAAGCAAATGAAAGCGTGAAACAAAGAGTACATTTTGTCGTGGAAAACCTTGGTCAAAAGAGACCTAACCGGTCGAAAACTGGTCAAAACTGGCCAAGACAACCAAAAATGCTAACACCAGCCAAAATCATCCAAACCTAAACAAAAACCGGACTTTTGATTTCCAGTCCACATGGACCTCCTAGAATCCGTGGAAAATCAATTTGCACGGATTCAAGATAGATAAGGCACACCTAGGAGTTATGTTTGTTTAGTTTTTGTCGTGTTTTGCCAGGTTTAAAAGTCGGTCAGCTAGTATTTGAAGTAGTTGTGATTGCACCGGACATACAACATCTCGGCGGCACACCATAATATAGCGGTCGAGATATGAGTTTGCTCTAACAACACGTCGCGTTATTTGATCAAAACAAAGATGATATTATTTATCCTTGGAAAGCCTAAGAAGGTGAATAATATACAACACTAAACAACAAGTATTTTACATTTCATGTAAGAAACTCATGCTTAAGTATCATATGACTTTGAAATATTCGATTCAACATTTTATTCTAGTTGAATGGCGAGCTATTTATGAAATCTATTATTTAGTTAAACCTCCTTACCGGTATGATTGGAGTTTAGTTTGTTGATCTTTGCTTTTGGCTTCACATTAAACTCGCTTTTCTTTCTTTATTTGTGTATGTATTTGTAAAGTTACTTACAATCTATTGTGCTTCGACTTCACATAATAAACATACATATATACAACCTACATATACAAAAACATACAAATAGGAGTTACTTTTACTAATTCCATATGGTAAAGAAATAAATTCCCAAACATAATTGCTAACACATAAAAACAAATTTAGATTGAAATCTTCAGAAAATATGGGCTGAAATAAAAAGGCCAGAACATGTGCTACATGAATCCGTTTCAAGAACATGACTAAGCAAATGAAAGCCTGAAACAAAGAGTACATTTTTTAGCGGAAAACCTTGGTCAAAAGAGACCTAACCGGTCGAAAACTGGTCAAAACTGGCCAAGACAACCAAAAATGCTAACACCGGCCAAAATCATCCAAACCTAAACAAAAACTGGACTTCTGATTTCCAGTCCACATGGACCTCCTAGAATCCGTGGAAAATCAATTTGCACGGATTCAAGATAGATAACCCACACCTAGGAATTATGTTTGTTTAGTTTTTGTCGTGTTTTGCCAGGTTTAAAAGTCGGTCAGCAAGTATTTGAAGTAGTTGTGAATGCACCGGACATACAACATCTCGGCGGCACACCATAATATAGCGGTCGAGATATGAGTTTGCTCTAACAACACGTCGCGTTATTTGATCAAAACAAAGATGATATTATTTATCCTTTGAAAGCCTAAGAAGGTGAATAATATACAACACTAAACAACAAGTATTTGACATTTCATGTAAGAAACTCATGCTTAAGTATCATATGACTTTGAAATATTCGATTCAACATTTTATTCCAGTTGAATGGCGAGCTATTTATGAAATCTATTATTTAGTTAAACCTCCTTACCGGTATGATTGGAGTTTAGTTTGTTGATCTTTGCTTTTGGCTTCACATTAAACTCGCTTTTCTTTCTTTATTTGTGTATGTATTTGTAAAGTTACTTACAATCTATTGTGCTTCGACTTCACATAATAAACATACATATATACAACCTACATATACAAAAACATACAAATAGGAGTTACTTTTACTAATACCATATGGTAAAGAAATAAATTCCCAAACATAATTGCTAACACATAAAAACAAATTTAGATTGAAATCTTCAGAAAATATGGGCTGAAATAAAAAGGCCATAACATGTGCTACATGAATCCGTTTCAAGAACATGACTAAGCAAATGAAAGCCTGAAACAAAGAGTACATTTTGTCGCGGAAAACCTTGGTCAAAAGAGACCTAACCGGTCGAAAACTGGTCAAAACTGGCCAAGACAACCAAAAATGCTAACACCGGCCAAAATCATCCAAACCTAAACAAAAACCGGACTTTTGATTTCCAATCCACATGGACCTCCTAGAATCCGTGGAAAATCAATTTGCACGGATTCAAGATAGATAAGGCACACCTAGGAGTTATGTTTGTTTAGTTTTTGTCGTGTTTTGCCAGGTTTAAAAGTCGGTCAGCTAGTATTTGAAGTAGTTGTGATTGCACCGGACATACAACATCTCGGCGGCACACCATAATATAGCGTTCGAGATATGAGTTTGCTCTAACAACACGTCGCGTTATTTGATCAAAACAAAGATGATATTATTTATCCTTGGAAAGCCTAAGAAGGTGAATAATATACAACACTAAACAACAAGTATTTTACATTTCATGTAAGAAACTCATGCTTAAGTATCATATGACTTTGAAATATTCGATTCAACATTTTATTCTAGTTGAATGGCGAGCTATTTATGAAATCTATTATTTAGTTAAACCTCCTTACCGGTATGATTGGAGTTTAGTTTGTTGATCTTTGCTTTTGGCTTCACATTAAACTCGCTTTTCTTTCTTTATTTGTGTATGTATTTGTAAAGTTACTTACAATCTATTGTGCTTCGACTTCACATAATAAACATACATATATACAACCTACATATACAAAAACATACAAATAGGAGTTACTTTTACTAATTCCATATGGTAAAGAAATAAATTCCCAAACATAATTGCTAACACATAAAAACAAATTTAGATTGAAATCTTCAGAAAATATGGGCTGAAATAAAAAGGCCATAACATGTGCTACATGAATCCGTTTCAAGAACATGACTAAGCAAATGAAAGCCTGAAACAAAGAGTACATTTTTTAGCGGAAAACCTTGGTCAAAAGAGACCTAACCAGTCGAAAACTGGTCAAAACTGGCCAAGACAACCAAAAATGCTAACACCGGCCAAAATCATCCAAACCTAAACAAAAACCGGACTTCTGATTTCCAGTCCACATGGACCTCCTAGAATCCGTGGAAAATCAATTTGCACGGATTCAAGATAGATAACCCACACCTAGGAATTATGTTTGTTTAGTTTTTGTCGTGTTTTGCCAGGTTTAAAAGTCGGTCAGCAAGTATTTGAAGTAGTTGTGAATGCACCGGACATACAACATCTCGGCGGCACACCATAATATAGCGTTCGAGATATGAGTTTGCTCTAACAACACGTCGCGTTATTTGATCAAAACAAAGATGATATTATTTATCCTTGGAAAGCCTAAGAAGGTGAATAATATACAACACTAAACAACAAGTATTTGACATTTCATGTAAGAAACTCATGCTTAAGTATCATATGACTTTGAAATATTCGATTCAACATTTTATTCCAGTTGAATGGCGAGCTATTTATGAAATCTATTATTTAGTTAAACCTCCTTACCGGTATGATTGGAGTTTAGTTTGTTGATCTTTGCTTTTGGCTTCACATTAAACTCGCTTTTCTTTCTTTATTTGTGTATGTATTTGTAAAGTTACTTACAATCTATTGTGCTTCGACTTCACATAATAAACATACATATATACAACCTACATATACAAAAACATACAAATAGGAGTTACTTTTACTAATACCATATGGTAAAGAAATAAATTCCCAAACATAATTGCTAACACATAAAAACAAATTTAGATTGAAATCTTCAGAAAATATGGGCTGAAATAAAAAGGCCATAACATGTGCTACATGAATCCGTTTCAAGAACATGACTAAGCAAATGAAAGCCTGAAACAAAGAGTACATTTTGTCGCGGAAAACCTTGGTCAAAAGAGACCTAACCGGTCGAAAACTGGTCAAAACTGGCCAAGACAACCAAAAATGCTAACACCGGCCAAAATCATCCAAACCTAAACAAAAACCGGACTTTTGATTTCCAATCCACATGGACCTCCTAGAATCCGTGGAAAATCAATTTGCACGGATTCAAGATAGATAAGGCACACCTAGGAGTTATGTTTGTTTAGTTTTTGTCGTGTTTTGCCAGGTTTAAAAGTCGGTCAGCTAGTATTTGAAGTAGTTGTGATTGCACCGGACATACAACATCTCGGCGGCACACCATAATATAGCGTTCGAGATATGAGTTTGCTCTAACAACACGTCGCGTTATTTGATCAAAACAAAGATGATATTATTTATCCTTGGAAAGCCTAAGAAGGTGAATAATATACAACACTAAACAACAAGTATTTTACATTTCATGTAAGAAACTCATGCTTAAGTATCATATGACTTTGAAATATTCGATTCAACATTTTATTCCAGTTGAATGGCGAGCTGTTTATGAAATCTATTATTTAGTTAAACCTCCTTACCGGTATGATTGGAGTTTAGTTTGTTGATCTTTGCTTTTGGCTTCACATTAAACTCGCTTTTCTTTCTTTATTTGTGTATGTATTTGTAAAGTTACTTACAATCTATTGTGCTTCGACTTCACATAATAAACATACATATATACAACCTACATATACAAAAACATACAAATAGGAGTTACTTTTACTAATTCCATATGGTAAAGAAATAAATTCCCAAACATAATTGCTAACACATAAAAACAAATTTAGATTGAAATCTTCAGAAAATATGGGCTGAAATAAAAAGGCCATAACATGTGCTACATGAATCCGTTTCAAGAACATGACTAAGCAAATGAAAGCCTGAAACAAAGAGTACATTTTTTAGCGGAAAACCTTGGTCAAAAGAGACCTAACCGGTCGAAAACTGGTCAAAACTGGCCAAGACAACCAAAAATGCTAACACCGGCCAAAATCATCCAAACCTAAACAAAAACCGGACTTCTGATTTCCAGTCCACATGGACCTCCTAGAATCCGTGGAAAATCAATTTGCACGGATTCAAGATAGATAACCCACACCTAGGAATTATGTTTGTTTAGTTTTTGTCGTGTTTTGCCAGGTTTAAAAGTCGGTCAGCAAGTATTTGAAGTAGTTGTGAATGCACCGGACATACAACATCTCGGCGGCACACCATAATATAGCGGTCGAGATATGAGTTTGCTCTAACAACACGTCGCGTTATTTGATCAAAACAAAGATGATATTATTTATCCTTGGAAAGCCTAAGAAGGTGAATAATATACAACACTAAACAACAAGTATTTGACATTTCATGTAAGAAACTCATGCTTAAGTATCATATGACTTTGAAATATTCGATTCAACATTTTATTCCAGTTGAATGGCGAGCTATTTATGAAATCTATTATTTAGTTAAACCTCCTTACCGGTATGATTGGAGTTTAGTTTGTTGATCTTTGCTTTTGGCTTCACATTAAACTCGCTTTTCTTTCTTTATTTGTGTATGTATTTGTAAAGTTACTTACAATCTATTGTGCTTCGACTTCACATAATAAACATACATATATACAACCTACATATACAAAAACATACAAATAGGAGTTACTTTTACTAATACCATATGGTAAAGAAATAAATTCCCAAACATAATTGCTAACACATAAAAACAAATTTAGATTGAAATCTTCAGAAAATATGGGCTGAAATAAAAAGGCCATAACATGTGCTACATGAATCCGTTTCAAGAACATGACTAAGCAAATGAAAGCCTGAAACAAAGAGTACATTTTGTCGCGGAAAACCTTGGTCAAAAGAGACCTAACCGGTCGAAAACTGGTCAAAACTGGCCAAGACAACCAAAAATGCTAACACCGGCCAAAATCATCCAAACCTAAACAAAAACCGGACTTTTGATTTCCAATCCACATGGACCTCCTAGAATCCGTGGAAAATCAATTTGCACGGATTCAAGATAGATAAGGCACACCTAGGAGTTATGTTTGTTTAGTTTTTGTCGTGTTTTGCCAGGTTTAAAAGTCGGTCAGCTAGTATTTGAAGTAGTTGTGATTGCACCGGACATACAACATCTCGGCGGCACACCATAATATAGCGGTCGAGATATGAGTTTGCTCTAACAACACGTCGCGTTATTTGATCAAAACAAAGATGATATTATTTATCCTTGGAAAGCCTAAGAAGGTGAATAATATACAACACTAAACAACAAGTATTTTACATTTCATGTAAGAAACTCATGCTTAAGTATCATATGACTTTGAAATATTCGATTCAACATTTTATTCCAGTTGAATGGCGAGCTATTTATGAAATCTATTATTTAGTTAAACCTCCTTACCGGTATGATTGGAGTTTAGTTTGTTGATCTTTGCTTTTGGCTTCACATTAAACTCGCTTTTCTTTCTTTATTTGTGTATGTATTTGTAAAGTTACTTACAATCTATTGTGCTTCGACTTCACATAATAAACATACATATATACAACCTACATATACAAAAACATACAAATAGGAGTTACTTTTACTAATTCCATATGGTAAAGAAATAAATTCCCAAACATAATTGCTAACACATAAAAACAAATTTAGATTGAAATCTTCAGAAAATATGGGCTGAAATAAAAAGGCCATAACATGTGCTACATGAATCCGTTTCAAGAACATGACTAAGCAAATGAAAGCCTGAAACAAAGAGTACATTTTTTAGCGGAAAACCTTGGTCAAAAGAGACCTAACCGGTCGAAAACTGGTCAAAACTGTCCAAGACAACCAAAAATGCTAACACCGACCAAAATCATCCAAACCTAAACAAAAACCGGACTTCTGATTTCCAGTCCACATGGACCTCCTAGAATCCGTGGAAAATCAATTTGCACGGATTCAAGATAGATAACCCACACCTAGGAATTATGTTTGTTTAGTTTTTGTCGTGTTTTGCCAGGTTTAAAAGTCGGTCAGCTAGTATTTGAAGTAGTTGTGAATGCACCGGACATACAACATCTCGGCGGCACACCATAATATAGCGGTCGAGATATGAGTTTGCTCTAACAACACGTCGCGTTATTTGATCAAAACAAAGATGATATTATTTATCCTTGGAAAGCCTAAGAAGGTGAATAATATACAACACTAAACAACAAGTATTTGACATTTCATGTAAGAAACGCATGCTTAAGTATCATATGACTTTGAAATATTCGATTCAACATTTTATTCCAGTTGAATGGCGAGCTATTTATGAAATCTATTATTTAGTTAAACCTCCTTACCGGTATGATTGGAGTTTAGTTTGTTGATCTTTGCTTTTGGCTTCACATTAAACTCGCTTTTCTTTCTTTATTTGTGTATGTATTTGTAAAGTTACTTACAATCTATTGTGCTTCGACTTCACATAATAAACATACATATATACAACCTACATATACAAAAACATACAAATAGGAGTTACTTTTACTAATACCATATGGTAAAGAAATAAATTCCCAAACATAATTGCTAACACATAAAAACAAATTTAGATTGAAATCTTCAGAAAATATGGGCTGAAATAAAAAGGCCATAACATGTGCTACATGAATCCGTTTCAAGAACATGACTAAGCAAATGAAAGCCTGAAACAAAGAGTACATTTTGTCGCGGAAAACCTTGGTCAAAAGAGACCTAACCGGTCGAAAACTGGTCAAAACTGGCCAAGACAACCAAAAATGCTAACACCAGCCAAAATCATCCAAACCTAAACAAAAACCGGACTTTTGATTTCCAATCCACATGGACCTCCTAGAATCCGTAGAAAATCAATTTGCACGGATTCAAGATAGATAACCCACACCTAGGAATTATGTTTGTTTAGTTTTTGTCGTGTTTTGCCAGGTTTAAAAGTCGGTCAGCTAGTATTTGAAGTAGTTGTGATTGCACCGGACATACAACATCTCGGCGGCACACCATAATATAGCGGTCGAGATATGAGTTTGCTCTAACAACACGTCGCGTTATTTGATCAAAACAAAGATGATATTATTTATCCTTGGAAAGCCTAAGAAGGTGAATAATATACAACACTAAACAACAAGTATTTGACATTTCATGTAAGAAACTCATGCTTAAGTATCATATGACTTTGAAATATTCGATTCAACATTTTAATTCCAGTTGAATGGCGAGCTATTTATGAAATCTATTATTTAGTTAAACCTCCTTACCGGTATGATTGAAGTTTAGTTTGTTGATCTTTGCTTTTGGCTTCACATTAAACTCGCTTTTCTTTCTTTATTTGTGTATGAATTTGTAAAGTTACTTACAATCTATTGTGCTTCGACTTCACATAATAAACATACATATATACAACCTACATATACAAAAACAAACAAATAGGAGTTACTTTTACTAATTCCATATGGTAAAGAAATAAATTCCCAAACATAATTGCTAACACATAAAAACAAATTTAGATTGAAATCTTCAGAAAATATGGGCTGAAATAAAAAGGCCATAACATGTGCTACATGAATCCGTTTCAAGAACATGACTAAGCAAATGAAAGCCTGAAACAAAGAGTACATTTTGTCGCGGAAAACCTTGGTCAAAAGAGACCTAACCGGTCGAAAACTGGTCAAAACTGGCAAAGACAACCAAAAATGCTAACACCGGCCAAAATCATCCAAACCTAAACAAAAACCGGACTTTTGATTTCCAATCCACATGGACCTCCTAGAATCCGTAGAAAATCAATTTGCACGGATTCAAGATAGATAACCCACACCTAGGAATTATGTTTGTTTAGTTTTTGTCGTGTTTTGCCAGGTTTAAAAGTCGGTCAGCTAGTATTTGAAGTAGTTGTGATTGCACCGGACATACAACATCTCGGCGGCACACCATAATATAGCGGTCGAGATATGAGTTTGCTCTAACAACACGTCGCGTTATTTGATCAAAACAAAGATGATATTATTTATCCTTGGAAAGCCTAAGAAGGTGAATAATATACAACACTAAACAACAAGTATTTGACATTTCATGTAAGAAACTCATGCTTAAGTATCATATGACTTTGAAATATTCGATTCAACATTTTATTCCAGTTTGTAGAATCTTGATAACCTATGAATCTATGAAGTGGGTTGATGTTTTCTAGAGAGAGAAACTAGAGAGAGAAAGTGAGAGAAAATGTGTGTCTTCTTTATTAAATAGAAACATGAAATGAACAACAACCAACCCCTTTCCAAGGAGGAAAGGGGTATTTATACTTCCAAGCAACATTGGGCTTGGGCCGGTCCATGACAAGCCCATGGACCGGTTCTTACTTAACTTAATAAGCAACTATTACCTACGAGCTATTACAATCATTAATAATATTGTGGAGTGACCGATACTTCTAATATACGTAAAAACGTATTTCTAACAATCTCCCCCTAAGGGAGGTCACTCCACGTTACAAAGTTCTAAACCTAGCATACTATACTAAGTCTTCGTTCTTTAGCTCGTAGTCTTTTCTTCTTTTTCTTTTTGTTGTGAATATTTTGATTTGATCTTTTTGGCTTTGGCTTGAGAGCATTGTTCTTTTGGCCTTTCACGTGCGATCTTTTGCCTTCTTGTGAATTTTGCCTCCTCGTGACTCCATGTTCCACACACTTATGTCGTTTTGTTGAATTCTCGAAAGTTTTAGAGTTTGGTACAGCGGAATACTTTATCTTGTACTTTCTTGAATTTTTGCTAAACTTTGATGCAGAAAAACATAAGCATGTGGGAACGACTTCTACAGGTACACCGCAACACCACCGTCTTCACTGGTACACAACAACACCACCATCTTCAACAGGTACACAGCAACACCACCGTCTTTAACAGGTACACAGCAACGACACGAATAAAATGGCTTTGAACATTTTATTCTAATTCGGTAGCATTTTACCTCCGGTTGGTGAAGACCGTTGGACGATATTAGATATCGTACCCGTGATGGATAGTTTCAATTAAATAAATTCCTGACAGGATTTCGCGGGTAAACCCGTTCTCTTTATTCGACCGTCCAAAGCTGACTGCGAACATAAAGAGTGAATCACTTGGATAAATTATCCTTGTGATTTGAAGCCGTCAATTCATGAAACCTGGAACAAGTGAATTTCAATTAAGATTTTCACCATCGTTTCTTTCCGGTTGTCACGAGCTCAATTCATAAAGAATCTTGCACGTCACCTACCAAGTGCTGTTTGATGTTAACACTAGAAGGATTTCCACTCGTCACTGTGATCAATAAAGAGTCACTCTGAGTGTTCTGGCAAGATCATATGATAATGCGAAGAGGCCTGGAACGAGTTTAAGTTCAATTAAGAATTAAACCACTGTTTCTTTCCAGTTTTTCACAAGATTGGTTCTAAAAGAACCGCACGTGTAACCTACCATGAGCTTGTTTGATGTTGGCTCAAGCAGGATTTCCATCTTCATTGCAATACTTGCGTATCACTCAGATGTTCTGGCAATATTACAGGAATACTGCGTAGGACTCATGAAAATCTCTTACTTTTCACAGTGTGTGAGAAAGTAAGGAATAAATGGAAAGTGTCCTAATGAGACTTTTGATGATCTCTTGGCTCTAAACTCGATTGTGCGTTTTGACTTAGTGAGCGATGGCTGGAGAGGAGTGCCACCTTTTCAATACCAGTCTATTCGGAGTGAATAAACCAATAGATAACGTGTTGATCTCCGTGTGATTAAAACAAATACCTTTTGAGAGATATTTGAGTTAGCTGGGAAGGGTTGTGCATTGCATCACTGGGTCCATGATGTCTTTCTTCAATACCGAGAATCATTAGCAAAAATGACCTCAATAGCATATGTATTGACCCGGTTTCTGCCTAAAGTTGTAAGGAGGGCTTCTCTCTTTACACCCTTTATCTTTACAATTCTTTTTCATTCTTCAACCCCTTCAATGCTTACCAATACGTCATCACTAGCACCTTGTTGTGATTGTTCCAGTGCTAGCTTAAGTACTTGGTCGGCATTCAGCTACGTTCACATTCTTTCTCCATCTTTCCTAGGACTTCTAATTCTATCTAGGGAATTGTCCTTGGGAAGATTCCATCGGCTCTGATGAATCATTGGACTAAACCTATTCCTACCACCCTTTTGTCACCACATTCGTCGTGAATTTAAGCGTGTTTTGGGAAGGAATTGCCACCATGAAAAATCATTGAAAATCACCTAAAGTACTTGTGATATTGAAATCAAAAGTTTCGTACCTTGGGTGTTTTTTATCATAAAAAACGCTCCCCCTTAACACGTGCTTTACACATATTAAGTTGGATTATCGTTAAGTCTTTTTCATCTCTTAGCCAAGTATCACTTAAATCTCCTTAATCCCATTTTCTCCCCTTATCCAAAATGTTAACCATTAATATTTGGGATATTGAATGGATTAACCGGTCTTTGGGTAAAAAATGAAATCAATGTTTGGCCATAGAACAAGTTAATGCTCCCCCTTAATTTAATAAGGGATATTTGTAGTGCTTTAGTATGATATATTTTGAAAGATTTAGAATCTCGTGAGAAATTCTTGAAAAGTTATCACACCTAAACACTACATCAAGCCGCAAAAGCACAATATTCACAAATATACATATTCACAATTGAAAACTAATATAAAGTGGACCTGAAATGTACGTCCCATTAAATGGATCGTTGCAGTAATTTGTGGTGCACTCCATATGGTCTACCACCAACGAATCTTTCCAAGCTCCTCATCAATCTACGTTCTCGGAGCTTTTGATCAATCTTCTTGATCACATACTTCGCCATCTGCCGGTAACCCGGATGCCAATCCTCCGTCATCTCTGGCAAAGTCCCACCCGAGTTAAGATGCTCCAACTTTCCTCTGACTTGTAGAAGAGTCCCATCACTGTACTTATATAGCTCATCCACCCTCATAAACTTCATTAAACCTCGATTGTTCAAGTAGAAAATTCCACAATTCGGGACAGAAATGTCGGTATAAGGACATCTATCTACATGTTGAGGTAGAACTTGATTCACTGGACGGGTTAAGTTGAGCTTCCTTTGGTAGCTTTCGACTCCCAACTGAAGATCTTCAACTCGTTTCTTGATAACAAAGCTTCGTGTGAACATACGAAGTGATGTATTCAAGGCAATGAGGTCTTCACGAGGAATATGTGTGAGTTGATCGCGGGTCATCAGGAGCAACATATCTTCGATATCCTCAAGGCGAATGATAGAAAAATCTCCCTGCTGTATTTTGTATTCTCTGTCATCCTCCCTTTTCAAACGAATCTCCGTCACATGATAATAGCCATTCTTGGCTTCAGTTTTCAACCCTAAGATGCTGGAGATGCGGATATCGGATCTAACATTGCTTCCAGAATTGACTAGGCAGCAACCCCTGTACGCCCTTCGGACTCGTTCGTCCCAATGAGATGCACCTATAACAGCATACATATCATAATTACGAGTTACCCTTGGGACCCAGAGTCTGTTTACCTTTTCCTTGATCCAGGGTATTGTCCCCCAGTTGGCAGCTTTCAGTAAGGTCAAGGATGTTGCGTACTTTGATGAACCCTTCAGAAGATACTCAAGATCATAGGTGACGAAGAAGTCGAGAGCTATCTGATTATCTTGAGTAGGATCAAGTGGAGGTGGAGCTCTTTCTGAATCATGAAGACCTGGCCGTTGAACGGTATTCAGAGCCTTCAGGATCTCATCGGCATAATACTCGAACTCCATTCGGGTTAACCGGGTTTTGGCGCGAAGTCTCTTATCCTTCAGCACTTTCTTCACCAAAGATGGAGTAACCGAAGTCTTATACTCATGAGCAAGAAATGCACATAAGTCAATCGGACTGCGGATACGGAGATACAAAACATCTTTGTCAGCGTCTGTGATCGGATCATATTGCGCTGCTGCCGTGATCTAAGCCTGTGGCGGTGCAGTCTCGTCAATCTCCAACGTGTCTGCCCAGTCTCGTGTGCTTGGTTCAGGAACCGTAGATTGTTGTGCTTGTTGTAGAGGAGTAGAAATGCAAACATCTGCTGGTTCTGATTCAGGCATATCTGTGGTGTCATGAACGGGTGAGTGTTGTGCAGCTTCAGGTTCAGTTACCGATTCTGCAATCACAGGAGCAACAACAACATGACTAACAGGGTTAGTGGTAATAGGTATAGATACAGCAATAGAAGTACCAGGAATCGATGACGTTGTAGTAGCATTCACATCGTGGCGCCACTTTAATCGTCTTGATTCCGATGATGTTGATTTGTCCTTCTGTGCTGCATCTTTCTTGGACTTGGTTCCAGACTTAGCAGGTTTCTTGGAGCTGGTAACCTTATCTCCCTCTTTAGGTTGTTCACCCCCATCATCATCCTCATTGTTATCCCCGTTGCTCCCCCTAGCACTCTCCTCATTACCATCACCACCATCATCGCCATCATCATCATCATCATCATCATCATCATCCTCATCCTCATCATCACCACCATTATCGTCATCCTTTTCCTCTTCTTCTCCTTCTTCTTCCTCTTCTTCTTCACCAGTACCCTCTTCCTGTTCACTTTCTTCCCTTTCTTCCTCAGGTAGAATGTGGTATGGTACCACACTTCCAAACGTTTTGAATAACCTATCATCCTCCATGATAGCGTCATTCAGGGATTTGTAAAGAGCCCGTTGAATCCTAGACTTATCAAACGATCCAAGTTCCACCATACGAGCTTTGAGGATCTTCTTTAATTCAAAATCCGTTAACTCATAAGCAATTTTATAGGCGGATTCTGAAGGATTGGATGACTTGATCATCAAATTATCAGCTGCGAGTGTCTTCAACTCATCACGCAGTTTTGGCATAATGGACTCAACAGATTCTTTCACTCTTTCTTCAACAGAAGCTTCAAGTGCTTCTTTCTGCTCCTTGTACTTATCCCTCATCGCTTGAAGTCTGGTGATACGTGCAGCATGCTTATCCGCCTCAGCCTGCTTAATCCGAGCTAGTTCTTATGCATGAGCTTTTCGCGTCAATTCCATATCTGCAGCGAACTTAGCAAGCATCTCCTCTTGGGCTTTTCTAGATGCTTCTTCACTTTGAGCTCGTCTATGTAGCTCTTGACGAAGTTCATCCATTTCTCTTTTGTGATTATCCGTATGTTTATCCAACATTTCGGCCATCACCAATGCAGCCATTGTAGATGTTGCAGAGCTGCTCTAGGTTGAGTGAAGTGGCTCGGTTGTTACTACGGTACTAAGGATGGGAGTTATTGGTGGTGGAAGGAATGGTGTTGAAGCCGGTCTGGTTGGTAAGGGTTGTATTGTTGGAGGTTGAGTTGCTATAGGTTGAGTTACTAACGGTTGAGTAGACACCATGATAGTAGGAGCACCAGACTCCTTTTCAACACTTGCTGAAACAGGTATTGATGGCTCCTTCGAAGTGGAATACCGTTCTGGTGACCCAAACTCATCAATATCATCTGGTTCCTCGTACTCTTCTTTAACATTTACCCTTGCACCTGAACCACTACCGCCAGTATCTTTCCTACTCCTTTGAATTGCTATCTTCATCATTTTTCTCTCTGTCTTGTCAAGAGTAGGATCAACAACATCTTCTTCGTCACGTAGAACCATCTCATCAGCCTTACCCTTTCCCTTCTTAACCTCAGTCTTCTTCTTCTTGGTTTCGGGTTCAGGTAACGCAGCTGGTTGCTTGCGTTTACCTTTACTCTTGACCGTAGTAGACGAGTCTTCTCCAGTCTGAAGGTTTGCTTTCAGCTTCTTGATTTCTAGCAGCAGTAGCTTGTAATCAGCAGAACCTTTGATTTTATCCGTCAGAAGATAATCAGGAATAGGACCAGGAATCATACCACCAGAAGGTCCTTCATGCCTTAGATCCACAGTATCATCAGCTTCTTCAGTGTGATAACGACTTGCTGCACGCCTATCAATAGTAGCATCATTTTTCATGAAATAATTAATGATAAGCTTGATAAACCGAGGATAAGGAAAGAAATTAGTCTTCAGCTTCTTGTTATGGAAGATTTGAAAGGTGAATTCTTCCCATATCAACAATGCATAATCGGCATTTACAGCTTTGTACATGCCATAGAAGAGGTTCATAATAGGACTGCGCAAAGCATCATGGCCACTTGTTTTTGGTGTAAGACATCTACTGAGAATACCCAACAATGCTCTCCAAGGTTGTCCTACTTTAGCAGTGGTAAACTCAGACGCAACTCGTATTTCAGGACATCCAATAGCGTCAAATAACTCTATGAGTTCATCTTTAGTAGGATCCCTCGAAAATGACATGCCTTTGGGTGTATCCCGTATACCAAAAATCTTACGGAAGTCTGAAACTGTGAGTGTATGCTGCTTGTTGTCGATGGTGAAGGTGATCTTGTTTGAAGTGATTTCCTTGGTAGCCCAAAATTCATACATATAATCATAAGGCACCGAGGCACTACTTCTTAAAGCATTCTTAAAATGGGATTGATCAAGGATTGCTATGGCTACTTTAAATCCATGGTGAGTGGATTTTGAGACTTGCTTCAGCCGGTAATTGTTGGGTATGAACTTGAGGGTTCGTGCTTTATCAATAGCGGCTTCTCTAGAGTCTTGGATTGCTTGTACTGTTGGATTAGTCATTGTATCTGCTTAAGATAAGACATGAAAGGTTGATGCACAAAAACATATAGATATATATCATTCTTACTTCTAAGCATAACACATTTCATATAATACAACAAGTACATATAACAGGCAAACAATATTAATCAAACAACTCTTTATCCGGAACTTTCCTTCATTCGGAACTTCTTCATTCGGAACATTCCTTCATTCGGAACTTCCTTCATTCGGAAGTTCTTCATTCGGAACTTCCTTCATTCGGAATTTCCTTCATTCGGAAGTTCTTCATTCGGAACTTCCTTCATTCGGAAGTTCTTCATTCGGAACTTCCTTCATTCGGAAGTTCTTCATTCGGAACATTCCTTCATTCGGAACTTCCTTCATTCGGAAGTTCTTCATTCGTAACTTCCTTCATTCGGAAGTTCTTCATTCGGAACTTCCTTCATTCGGAAGTTCTTCATTCGGAACTTCTTCATTCGGAAGTTCTTCATTCGGAACTTCTTCATTCGGAAGTCCTTCGTTCGGAACTTCTTCATTCGGAAGTTCCGAATGAAGAACTTCCGAATGAAGGAAGTCCTTCATTCGGAACTTCTTTCATTCGAAAGTTCTTCATTCGGAACTTCTTCATTCGGAAGTCCTTCATTCGGAACTTCTTCATTCGGAAGTCCTTCATTCGGAACTTCTTCATTCGGAAGTTCTTCATTCGGAACTTCTTCATTCGGAAGTCCTTCATTCGGAACTTCCTTCATTCATAAGTCCTTCATTCGGAAGTTTTTCAGAAAAATCCTTCATTCGGAAGTTTATATCCATGTTCATCGGGAACATTTCAAACGTAGCTATGATGATTAATCTATGCGCGTTTGTGAGTTCTAAGGCAAACTAAGGCAATTAAACATCATCTAAAACTATTCCGAGAAAAACCCACCACAAATCCTAATCAATTACTGCTTAATTTAGACACAAACCCTAATTTGGATTTAATCTAATTAAACGAATCATTTAACCTGATTCAACTGATGAAATAGGCGAATTATAAGTTAAATATAGATGATAATTACCTTTTAAATTGAATGAATCGGATTGGATGAATAAACGAGACGTTTTTTAGAGCTTGTGTGTGTGTTTCAACAATGGCGGCAAAGAGATAATGATACACTGAAAAGAAAGAGAGGGACGGGGGGTTTTGTTTGACTTAGGTCAAGTTTTTTACAACTTTCACACATTGTCACTTTATACCCAACACTCCTTATTCTTTTCCTTTTTGTTTATAACTTATCTATTCATTTTTTCTTAAGCATATTTAAATTTCGCCAACACAACTTAAGCATCTCAACCTATTAGCATATCTCCAAGATATAAAAGCAATGCCTATCACATAGAACGAACACAAGTTGTATTCTAAAGCAAAACCACTCAACTATCATTTAGCCATTAATTTTCCACAATCACTTTTGAAAAATCAATTTAATGACGAAGATGATTTTAATATTTTCTCCCCCTTAAACGATGACCCGTTTTCTATTTAAAGAGTTGTAGTCATTGTTTAAAGAGTCAAATATTGATGAAAGCATTTCCAATTT
Source organism: Glebionis coronaria (assembly GCA_025667525.1). Taxonomy (NCBI): domain Eukaryota; kingdom Viridiplantae; phylum Streptophyta; class Magnoliopsida; order Asterales; family Asteraceae; genus Glebionis; species Glebionis coronaria. The sequence goes on from CM046877.1 coordinate 645,827,767, forward strand.
GTATCTTGAAAAATTTGATTCGTGGTGTCAATAAGATTTCTCTTATTTTAACAAATTAATGCACTGAGACGTACACAAATTTGTGTTAGGCCAAGTTGTAAAGTAAACTTGATCCCTTTGCATGATTTGGCTTGTAAATCACGCCCGAGAAAATTAATTCCCGTTGTGAGCCAACGTTTTCCAAGGAAATACGTGACTTTAATATGAAAACCGGGTTGCAGTCTGAAATAACTACAAGCCATAATGGGCATGTTTTAAAAATGTACAACTTTTATACGGACTCTATTTATGGCACCGTGTCAATATTGATCGACATTTCTAAGGCCGTAAATATTACCGTACTAAAAGACATGCCCGATTAAAAAAACGAAAAATATTTTTGGTTTTTCTAGGTTTTATAATTTTTATGGTTTTTCTAGGTTTTATATTTTTTATGATTTTTGTTGGTTTTATATTTTTGTATTTTCTTTTTGTGGTTTATATATTTACGATAATATACATGATCACGAAACAAAGGATACTCTGAATAGTTTACCACCACTATTCAACTGATTCTTCTGCCAACTCTTTGAGAGTCGCTGGAGTGAAAGATTTCATGCCAAGCTTGTCGATCAAAAACTCGATTCATCCTCGATCTAAGGCTTTGGTGAACATATCCGCCAGCTGATACTCAGTAGTGACAAAATACAGCTCGATCACTCCGTTCTCCACCTGCTCTTTAATGAAATGGTAGCGAATGTCTATGTGCTTGGCCCGGGAGTGTTGAACATAGTTGCAGCAAAGGGCAATGGCACTCTTGTTGTCACAATACATCGGGATTTTGTTGAATCCCAAACCGTAGTCAGTTAATTGTGATCTCATCCAAAGGACTTGAGCACAACAACCGGACATGGCGATGTATTCAGCCTCCGTGCTTGATATTGCAGCGCTTTTCTGCCTTTTTGAAGACCAACTGATCAATCTATCTTCAAGGAGTTGCACAGATCCAGAAGTGCTACGCCTCGTGTCTTGACATCCAGCATGATCGGCATCTGCGTATGATATTAAAGCAATAGAGGAATCTTTCGGATACCATAGACCACGATGAAGTGTTCCTTTTAGATACCGAAAGATCCTTTTCACAACATGTAGGTGCTTTTCGGTAGGCCGAGCCTGATACCGGGAACACATGCATACAACAAATTGCAAATCAGGCCTGCTAGCAGTCAGATATAGAAGGGTGCCGATCATCCCACGGTAAAGTTTTGGATCGACAATAGTCCCATTCCTATCTTCATCTAACTTGGATTTCTCCACCATTGGAGTGTCCACGGGGTCACAATTTTCAAAGTTATATTTCTTAAGAGATTCTAGAGCATATTTGGATTGATTAATAAAGATGCCTCTGGGATTTTGAGAAATCTGTAATCCTAAGAAAAATGAAATTTTTCCCATCATCGACATCTGAAAGCGTGTGGACATTATCTTCTCAAAGCGATTTGACAATTATATGTTAGTGGCAGCAAATATTATATCATCAACATAAATTTGTACCAGAATCATGTCGTTGCCTTCCTTGAGAGTGAATAGAGTGGGGTCTACCTTTCCTTTGGAGAAGCCTTCCGAAATGAGATATGTGGACAGGAGATCATACCACGCGCGTGGAGCTTGTTTCAACCCATAGAGAGCCTTCTTAAGCTTGTACACATGATTAGGAAACTCCGTGCTAACGAACCCATCCGGCTGACTAACATAGACTTCTTCCCTTAGTTCACCGTTCAAAAATGCCGTCTTCACATCCATTTGATAGACGATCATGTTCATATGAGGAGCATACGCAAGGAATAGTCTTATCGCCTCCAATCTTGCCACAGGAGCAAAAGATTCTTCAAAGTCTATACCCAAGGCTTGTTTATATCCTCTAGCAACCAATCTAGCCTTATTCTTCAATACCGCACCCATCTCATCAAGTTTAACCTTATAAACCCATAACAAGGTAAGGATGTTAACCTTGTCAGGGAGAGGAACTAATTCCCATACTTCAAGTCGTTGGAATTCATTTAGTTCCTCCTGCATGGCTTCAATCCAAGATGATTGAGTCATAGCCTGCTGCCAATTTTTAGGTTCAACTTCAGAGAGAAATGCATCAAAGTAGCAATAGAGTGCACTCTCTTTTAATTGATGGCGTGTAGAGACTGGTCGATCTAGATCTCCAATGACATTCCTAATTGGGTGATCTTTTGTCCATTTAGTGCTATGGTTTTCAATCCTAGGTGGTCTGGAGTGAACAATAGAAGGAGCTTCTTCTGAGGTAGACACGACTGAAGGGTTTTCAGGTATCGCTACACCAAAGAAAGGAAGCTCTTGCAGGTGAGCATATTCCAAGTCGTGATCAATAGAATCCTCTTCCACATCATTAGGCACAAGTAGGGGTGACGATTCAGGTGTAGTTTGAGAATCACTTGGTGAAGGTGCATCCGGTTCAATGTGAATTGAAGATGCATTAGATAAAGCTTCATTGGCTGGAGCAACAACTTCAGGTATTGGAGCTATCACTACGGGTGCTGGAACTTCATCATTTGGGGGATCAAAGAATTCGTCAAACAACGGTTGAAACAGTTTATCCCACTCGGGCCTTGATGGTAGTAAGAATGATGTAGAAGTAGGATTATTGGGAACTAATCCGGAACTAATAGCACCGGTTCCCATCTCATGAAGCGCGGGTTCAGAGCTGTGTTGCTCAGAAGCCATCGCTGTCAGCTCATCGAAATCTCCGTCCATAGTTTCTACAATCTTGCCAAGACGACGGTTATAGATTCGGTATGCTTTCTTGGACGGTGAGTAACCAATGAAAATACCTATATCGGCTTTCGGTTGAAGCTTACCCAAGTTCTCACTATTAATGTTTGGATAACAAAGAGCACCAAACACATGAAAAAATGAAACATCGGGTTTACGGTCATGTAGAAGCTCATAAGGTGTTTTTCCATGGCATTTCCGAATGATAGAACGGTTTTGGGTGAAACATGCAGTAGATATCGCCTCTGCCCACAAGAACAATGGAGCGTTCGCGTAAATAAGCATAGTTCTAGCAGCTTCCATAAGTGTACGATTCTGTCTTTCAACGACACCGTTTTGTTGTGGAGTGCGTGAAGCGGATGTTTCATGTGAGATACCAACTCCTTCATAGTAATCACGAAGAGTCTGGTTGACGAACTTTGTACCATTGTCTCTACGAATACGGCGGACAGTAGTATTCAAACGTACCTGAATGAATTTCAGAAAAGTGATGATAGCCTTCGGTGCTTCATCCTTTGTACGTAGAAATCAAACCCATGTAAACCTGGAGAAATCATCCACAATCACCAGAATGAATTTCTTACCGCTCACACTTTCAGTTCTCATTGGCCCACAAAGATCCATATGCAAAAGATGAAGTTTTTCTTGATTGGTGTCTTCAGCTTTGGGCTTGTAAGATTTCTTGTTACTTTTCCCCCTTGAACACGCGGAACATAAATGGTCCTTGTGAAATTTAAGCTTTGGAAGACCACGAACTAATTCGTTTTTAGCCAGATGATTAATAGCATCAAAGTTAAGATGAGATAGTCTGCGATGCCATAGCCATGATTTGGTCTTAGATGCTTTAGAGAGAAGACATACTGGAGAGGCGGCCATCATGTCTTGTAAGGACAAGGTATAAAGATTTGCACCACGAGATCCCTTCAACAAATCTTTTCCTTCCAAGTTGCGGATGAAACAAGTGTGTTGTCGAAAAGCAACCTCAAGGTTGGAATCACAAAACTGTCCTACTGAGAATAAATTATGACCAAGACCTTCTACATAGTATACCCTTGAAATCGTAACGTTTCCAATCTGATATTCACCATACCCATTATCTTTGCTATATGATCATTCCCGAATTTAACCGTACCAAGAAACTTGCTGACGAAATTTTGGAGCATCGAGCGATCTCCGGTCATATGTTTTGAAAAGCCGGAGTCCAAATACCACAAGATGATTTGGACCACCTAAAAATATCACCACACGAAGAAAATGTAGAGGTATCGGAATCTGAGTGTTCCTTGTTATTAGCAGGTACAGATTTAATAATCTTAGATTTGCTAACTCTAGGTTTCTTAGATTTCCTAGCCTTCTTCTTCCTAATTGGTGGTGTAGATTCTAGTTGGCTTAAATCCTGAGGTATTTCTTCACTGATAGGCACTATAGTGGGGGCTGACCTAATTAAAGGGCGTTGTTTCCATACTTGAGTGCGAGTGTTCCTAACTAGAGGACACTCAGACCTAACCTCAATGGATGCATTCCTAGTTAAAGGGCACATTTTTCCATCTAATGTAAAGGTCCTACCAGTGGGACGCCATTGCCAGCCAACTTGGGCACGAGTTCTACCCGTTGGCTTCCATTCAAGACCATTCCTAATGGCGTTCATTTCATTCACATGATCAATAAGACACAAATCACGACGTTGGGAAAACCTACATTCATTACAATTCCAACATTTTAAATCAGAATTCACAAATGGTTTAGGCTTCTGCACAGGCGCAGAGCTTTTAGTCTTAACATGATTCTTCTTATTTAAAACTGAACTAACATTCCTATGGTGATCTTCTACTTTCTTCTTTTTGGCACTACTAGTGGAGGGCTTGATCTTATCTTTCTTGAGTGGCGATCCTTTAGCCTTAGTAGTCTCTTTTAATCCTGTAGAAGGCAAAGTGGGAATATTAGCAACAGATTTTAAAGGTGCCTTACTTGATTGTGCCAATGACGGTTTTGCTCCTGGAGTCTTATTAAATGGAGTTACAGCAATGGGCCTATTAGTGAGTAGTGCAGAACCTGGTGTACCTATGTATTGCAAATATGCTAAGCAATATTGAACTCGCTTAATATATTCATGAGCCGAATAATAGTAGCTACTTGAGGGATCTAAGGCATAAAGATCGTCTAAGATATCCCTAACAAGATCTACATGCTTAATGGCATTCCTCATATAATCATCGTAGGTAACCGGGTTTCTCTTATGAAGCGGGTTCTTATAAAGCACTACTGACTTGGTTGTTGGAGCACTAGTGGACGGTGTAGAGTCGGTAGCTAAGTTATCAACAACTTCTTGTCCGGTGAGAAGAAGTGTCTCCTTTAACTCGGCCAAAACCATGTTTTTGTCAATGAGCAGGATGTTTAAGTCAGAGATTTCCTCACATTTTTGGTTCAATTGTTCAACATAAAATTGTTGTTGTGCCGCATTAAAAGTGAAGAGTTCTTCTAGTGAACCATAAAGTTTGGACATTCCCTGTCTTGCACGATCCATCTCCCCTAGAATAGACGAAAGTCTAATTTCTAAGACCTGGTTTTTAGACTCTGCAGCCTCTAGTTCCAATTTTAATGTTTCATTTGATGACACATCTCTCTTCAATCTCATAATCTCTTCATCTAATGCCTTAACAATTGCAATCATCTTGTCACTCGTCTCAACACCGTTTTCACAACCATTTGATATCAAAAGATCTTCATTTTGAGTTTGTTGTTTTAATTCTAAAGATATACAATGTCGTTCTAGTTGATTAAAGCGTTTTGAAAGTAAATTGTAAGAATCTTGTAGCTTTAAAAACTCAGCGTTAGATTCGTGACAAGAATGATTATCTACCTCATTTACAGTATCAGCAACATTTACAGAGAGATCACAAACATCATCACATATATGCACAGCATCACAATTAATCATAGCGGATGTAAGCTCATTCGAATAATTAACATTTACAGTAGTAATCACATCACACGAGATTACTGCAGACAAGAATCGGTCATATTCGGTTAAAATCTTTTCTTTTTCAATTAGTTGTAGTTCGTAAGCGGTGTCCATTTCATAAAACACTTTTTGAACTTCACCAATTTCAAACACAAGATTTTCCTTAAGAGATGCAAAACTTCCTTTTAGACTTTCGACAAACGGATTGATCTCATTTTTAAACACCTCGTTCATATGTTCGAAAGCCCATTCTCCGGCAATTAAGCCATTTGAAGTCGTACATTCCAAAATGACCTTGTCAAAATTAGTAAAGTATTGATTAATCTCTTGCAAGTTTAACCTTACAGTGCTAACAGGTGGAAGATCCTTTGGAATTTCCTTAGGACCTTCCATATTGACAAGTGTTGGAAATGTACTAGGGTTTTCTTCATCTAATATGTAGGTCGGTGCTGTTATGAGATCTTTGTCCATATGGAAGCGAATTCTAAAATCCGTTTTTGCAAGCTCCTTATTCAATTTAAAATAATCACACTCGGGATATTTTGTAGAATTGTATGACCGATCCTTATCAACTAAATCCTTACTTGTTCGATCATCGAAAATAACAATCGGGTCTAAGGCCAATCCTAATTGAGTTGCATTATAAAGTATTGGATTATGTCTTAAAGCTTGTTTTGCATACCTTGGGTTAGGGGGAAGGCCTTTTTGACGTGATAAGTTAAATTCTCTAAACGAAGCATCAAATAAGTGCACTAGTTGAGAAGCAGCGTACTGTCTTAAAAGCAAGTAATCTAGACTTCTAATCTTATTAGTAGCATTAATCTCCATTTCATTCTTCTTAGACTCGAGTGATTCAAAATCCGTTTGAAGTTTTTGAAAATTAGTGACCACTAACTCCTTTTCTTTAAGTTCATTAGACAGATTTGCTCTTAAGTTTTCAATTTCTTGCAAGTGACCCATTTGTTTGTTTCGAAAGTGATCATATTCGGGATTTGTTAGAACACTAGACGAAGGCACTAATTCCAAAGTTTGAACTTTCTCGTTGCTTAAGGCAAGCTCATCAGACAAATTCTTATTCTTAGCTAGGGTTTCTAAGAGAGCAGCATTCATTTGGCTAAGTAATGTAGCAGGAACCATGACCAAATCTTGTTGAGCAGGAGTAGGCGTATGCGAAATGGCTTCCGGTTGTGATTCACTCAAAGTCTGGGGACTCACATTGATATTGCTATCATTGATTGTCTCCTCATTTGAAAGACTCACCACCGAAGAATAATTCGAATCAGCACTCTCTTGCACAACTTGATGTGGTTGAATACTAGCATCAGTGGTATTATTAGTGGTATTAATAAGTACCTCAGATCTCTTTTCTGGCCCTAAGCTGGAGATAGTTGCCATGAGAGCAGCCTTTGCAGATAGAAAGTCATCACAGTCTGAGTCATACGCATCGAGATCATCTGCTTGGTATGCTTCATTCTGTGTGGTGACAGTGTCTTGTTCAGCAATCCCTGGATCAGCAAGAAATGCAAGCTCCTCTTCATCAAGTTCCCTTCCTTGTGCCTGAGCATTCACCAGATAGATCTTCTCTGCAAACCATTGTCCATCCCTTCTCCTCTTGGGTTTCTTACAATCCCTGGACATGTGACCCTCTTCCTTGCAGTTGTAACATGTAATCATTCTCAACTTGCCTGTGGAGTTAGCCCATGGAGCAGTATTGACCATTGGAGCCTGATTGACCGTGCGAGCATTGGTAGTTGATGTGGTAGGTCTCTCATGATATGGTTGAATAGGCTGAACCATTACCCTGCCATTCTCAATAGTAGCTTGTTGGCGAGAATTGGATGAATTCCTCAACTGATTGTTGGTAGGAGCTGATCCCCTAAATCCTCGTTTGCTTAAAGTCCTTGTGAGATAAGCAGACATAGTGGTTAACACTTCAACTGGGTCAGCACCTTGTTTGAATACAGGAACGGGGACTTCCTCATCATCACAGTACATTGCTTGGTCTTGATGAGCTACATAATCACTAGAAGGAATACTCATTTGATCAGGGTAGCTTGTTGGATATGCTGCATTCTCTTGATAAGAAGAATATGAAGATTGAGCATAAGGTGCAATACTTGCTGGGTGAGGTTGTGTAGCATATTGTGATGAAGGTGCACTAAACCGATATTGTTGCTGATGTGAGGTGGGTGGTTGCGGTAGAATCGAGTATTGGGGGAAGGTTGGTGTCATGTAAGGTGATGGATGATAGGCTTGATGTCCCAAGATATAAGGAGTGTTGTTGTGAGACAAGCTTGGTTGATTCGCCATCAAAGCTAATGAATCAGGGTACATACCTCGAGGCGAATGGTGCATGATCACATGTTTCTCATGCTACTGAAGGAAAGCATAGAGTTGATCCAAATTGCACTTATGCAAATCCCTGGTTAACTTAACATCGGTAATATACTCACCCCATTCAGCTTGAGGTAAAGTATTCAAGAATTTGGTGTTAACCTGGAATGAAGCAATCACGAGGTTGTATACATTCAGATCATTCATGAGAGTGGTGAACCTGAAGTAATAATCGTGAAGAATTTCCCCTGGGTTGTACGTGAATCTATCAAACAGATCATACAACTGACATTCCCTTTCCTGTTTGGTGAGAGACGTACCTTGTAACAACACCTTTAGACGTTCCCATAAATCCTTTGCCACCGTATACTGACTTACCATCCTATAGATGTCATGGGGAAGAGCTTGGAGAATGGTTTGAAGAGCTTTTTCGTCTGCATCGGCAACAAGTTGTTGAGCTGGTGTAAGTTCTTCAAATTCTCTTGGTCGAGTCACATTGTTAGCCACGATGGTACCATAGTCAAGTGGACCATTTAAAATTGACTTAACCATAAGCCTCCCATAAACCGGTTTTCCCTTAAGATAAGACATCATCCGGCCTTGCCATGCTACAAAAACTTCTTTGATGAGCATTGGAGGGCGATTATCCGTTCCCGTAATAACGGAAATATCCGTAAGGGATGTCATCTGAGGCATTACTGAATTCGGATTCATTTTGGCAACTTCAAAGAGACAAAGATTATCGGTTGATCGAGCAGTGAAGTAAAGCTTGTGAATTGTGTTGAGTTTTTGTTGTAAGAAACCAAGATTAAATCCTCTAAAAAATCGTCGAAGAAACAAGCAAAATAACCCTTGATTCGGAACTTTTTTGTTGATTCGGAAGTTTGATTCGGAAGATATGGCTTGGAATACCTTGATTCGGAACTTTTGGTTCGGAAGTCTTGATCCGGAACTTTCCTTGATCCGGAACTTTTTCCTTGATCCGGAACTTTCCTTGATCCGGAACTTTCTCCTTGATCCGGAACTTTTGGTTCGGAACTTCCTTGATCCGGAACTTTCCTTGATCCGGAACTTTTTGGTTCGGAACTTCCTGGTTCGGAACTTTTGTTGATCCGGAACTTCCTTGATCCGGAACTTTTTGGTTCTGAACTTTTTGGTTCGGAACTTTGGTTGATCCGAAACTTGTTGGTTCGGAACTTTTGCTGGGTAATCAGAAGGTTGTACGATGAACAGTCGACCAATAAAAATGAAGATTAAACCCAGATTTTTACCAAATGACCCAAAAAGTTTTGTGATTTCAACAATAATAAGTAAAAACTAATACTTATCCACTAATCCCAATCACAAAAACACCAAAAAATCCAAGAATCAAGATGATCTTCTTAAAGAACACTAATACAATCAAAAACTAAAAAACCACACAAATCATTACCTTAAATCACCCCATAGCTCTTGATACCAAATGTAGAATCTTGATAACCTATGAATCTATGAAGTGGGTTGATGTTTTTAGAGAAACTAGAGAGAGAAAGTGAGAGAAAATGTGTGTCTTCTTTATTAAAAGGAAACATGAAATGAACAACAACCAACCCCTTTCCAAGGAGGAAAGGGGTATTTATACTTCCAAGCAACATTGGGCTTGGGCCGATCCATGACAAGCCCATGGACCGGTTCTTACTTAACTTAATAAGCAACTATTACCTACGAGCTATTACAATCATTAATAATATTGTGGAGTGACCGATACTTCTAATATACGTAAAAACGTATTTCTAACGCAGTTGAATGGCGAGCTATTTATGAAATCTATTATTTAGTTAAACCTCCTTACCGGTATGATTGGAGTTTAGTTTGTTGATCTTTGCTTTTGGCTTCACATTAAACTCGCTTTTCTTTCTTTATTTGTGTATGTATTTGTAAAGTTACTTACAATCTATTGTGCTTCGACTTCACATAATAAACATACATATATACAACCTACATATACAAAAACATACAAATAGGAGTTACTTTTACTAATTCCATATGGTAAAGAAATAAATTCCCAAACATAATTGCTAACACATAAAAACAAATTTAGATTGAAATCTTCAGAAAATATGGGCTGAAATAAAAAGGCCATAACATGTGCTACATGAATCCGTTTCAAGAACATGACTAAGCAAATGAAAGCGTGAAACAAAGAGTACATTTTGTCGCGGAAAACCTTGGTCAAAAGAGACCTAACCGGTCGAAAACTGGTCAAAACTGGCCAAGACAACCAAAAATGCTAACACCGGCCAAAATCATCCAAACCTAAACAAAAACCGGACTTTTAATTTCCAATCCACATGGACCTCCTAGAATCCGTGGAAAATCGATTTGCACGGATTCAAGATAGATAACCCACACCTAGGAATTATGTTTGTTTAGTTTTTGTCGTGTTTTGCCAGGTTTAAAAGTCGGTCAGCTAGTATTTGAAGTAGTTGTGAATGCACCGGACATACAACATCTCGACGGCACACCATAATATAGCGGTCGAGATATGAGTTTGCTCTAACAACACGTCGCGTTATTTGATCAAAACAAAGATGATATTATTTATCCTTGGATAGCCTAAGAAGGTGAATAATATACAACACTAAACAACAAGTATTTGACATTTCATGTAAGAAACTCATGCTTAAGTATCATATGACTTTGAAATATTTGATTCAACATTTTATTCCAGTTGAATGGCGAGCTATTTATGAAATCTATTATTTAGTTAAACCTCCTTACCGGTATGATTGGAGTTTAGTTTGTTGATCTTTGCTTTTGGCTTCACATTAAACTCGCTTTTCTTTCTTTATATGTGTATGTATTTGTAAAGTTACTTACAATCTATTGTGCTTCGACTTCACATAATAAACATACATATATACAACTGATATGTGTGTAAACACACATCTTTTCTACCACTTTATTACAGTAATAACCGGACCAAAACGTGTATTTTATGTCTTTTATGTCAGAATTATGCGTGGTTTGTGTTTTTGTTGTGATTTAGGACGAAAAGGTGAAAAGTGGAGAAAACACGGGAAGTCACGGGCATTTACGGACTTTTATTGAAGAAAAAGACAAAAGACGAAGTCAAGAAGTCAAGAGTGCAAAAAGAACGGAAGTCCAAGACCAATTCTGAAGATTTATCGAAGAAAAAGTCAAAAGACGGAAGTTTATCAAAAGCCGAGGAACTCAATTCTTATTTATCGAAGAATTAAAAGACGAGTCCGAAGAAATCCCGAGACAAAAGTCATCAAAGTCCAAGATTAACAAAAAGATTAAGAAGGAAGGACTTGATGGTGCAATTAACAAGAAAGGAAGGAGAGGAGGAAGCTTCCTCTAACCACTCCCTAATCACCTATATATACCCCTCATTTTCATTCATTAAGTTTTGTTGGCTAAGGTGACAATTAGTCTTCCACCATTTTCATATCTTGTCATTTACTTTTCATGTCATTTAAATACATGTTTTGCACCTTAATTATGTTTTAATTCCAAGTAAGTGTCCTTTAATTTTCTTGCTTTAATTTTCATTTATCTTTGATCAAGTTTATTTTCATCAATCTCATTCTTCTATTCTTCTTTTTGGTTCGGCTAAATTTAGGATTAAGCAAGCTTTTGCTTAATCCATTTGCTTATTTTACTAAAAAGTTTATCTTTTTATAATCATCTAAGTCTTTGTACGAATTGAGTTATAAGTTTGACAATCTCATTTGCTTGATTTATACTTAGCTTATTTGATTTCCCTAGTTGTCTAAAAAGTTTCATCCTTTCGAAAGTTTGCTTATTTTGTTCATTTAATTCGTGTTTTGCAAAAGTTGTTAAATTTGAGCTTATTGTATTCGTCTTATTGTTGTCTTGGTAAAGTTTTGATTTGTGCTTATTGTTAAAATTAGCTTATTTAGTTTTGCTTATTAGCTTACTGGTTCCCTTTGTTCCGAATTTTAAGGTTTTTGTTTGATACGATCCAATCAGTGCGATCGCATAAACCCTTAAGGGTTTCTACTTGCGATCCAGGGTTGCGATCAAGGACTAGGATCGTGATATGATCACACTCATAATCCCCACCACGATCACTCACTGCGATCGTGGGGTAAGATCAGTGAGTGCGATCCAAGTGCGATCCAAGGTCAAGATCACCCACTGCGATCCACTTGGTTGCGATCGTGGTGGAGTGCGATCGGGAGTACGATCCTCCACGTTTTGTTTCCATCTCACTGAGTGCGATCGTGGGCTACGATCCTGGTGCGATCTAGACTACGATCAAGCTACGATCTGAGTGCGATCCAACCACTTCATTGGTTGCGATCGTAGTACGATCGGATTCATTGTCTTTTTTTATTTTTATTTCTGTTTCATTTTAAACTTTGTTTTCCCGCCTCTTTATTTGAGTTATTATTTTTAATTTTTCACATTTTAATACTTTGTCAATTTTTATTCTCGTCACGCCTCTATCTTTATTCATTTAATTAATTTACTTTCCGTCACGTTTTTAAATATTGCACCCTTTTGTTTAATTAGATTTAGATTTATTTTAAACGCCACTTTACTTTCAACGACATTTACTTTTAAGTCTTTGCACCTTTTATTTAAAAACAACAAAAAATATTTGTTTCACCAAAGAACAATAGAGTCACATAGAGAACCTAGATCAATTCGTTAAGATATCGAGACAAGAACTTTATTTTTTTTTATTCGGGCTGTCAAAAGCCGTGTATCAAATGGCGCCGCTGCTAGATCTTTTCGTAAAGATTAACGGTTTTTTGTGAGAGACGCGTTGCTTTTTGGGATCCGTTCACTTGTGAGCGTTATTTTTCTCGCATAAAAAATTCAAAAAATCATAAAAATAAAAAATTGATAAAAATACATAAAAATTAAAAATTTCAAAAATCCAAAAAGATTTTATTTTTATTGTGTATATATATTGTTTTTGTGTTTGGTTTCTTTTTCTTTTGTCTTTGTAGGTGCATGCGTACTAGATCTTCTAATTATCAAGAGCCCGAGCCTCAAGAAGATTTAGTTATGTCAGGTGTTAACAACAATAATCCACCGCACCCTAATAATAACAACAATGCTCTTCCACAGCCCGATCTTCGGACCATGGAGGAACTTTGTCAACCAACTATGTTTGGACGAGGAGGACCGATTGCGCCGATGCCAATCAACGCTCCTGAGTTTTCGTTGAAGCACCACATGATTCAGCAAGTACAAACAAACCCATTCCATGGATTGCCTGATGATGATGCCAACAAACACCTCGACAAGTTCATTACAATCACCCAAAGCATGAAGTTGGCTGGTGCCACAATGGATGAACTTCGCATACAACTCTTTCCACATACTTTATTACATCATGCCGAGAAATGGTTTGATCGTCTCCCGACGAATTCAATTCACACTTGGGATGACATGACTCAATGCTTTTTGTCGCGTTACTTTCCACCATCCATGGTCACTAGCCTTCGCAATCAAATCAGCGGTTTCATACAAGACCCTGACGAATCTCTTTTTGATGCTTGGGAGAGATATAATGTCTTGATCGATAGATGTCCAAACCACAACATGCTACCTGTGACATTAATTGATACTTTCTACAACGGTTTGACTTTTCGAGATCGTGATATGATCAATGCAGCCGCCGGTGGCACATTCATGAAAAGAAGACCCGAGGAGTGTAGAGAGCTAATTGAGAACATGACTACTCACCACAAAAACTGGGATTCCTCTGCTTCTTCAAGGAACAACCCGAGAGTCAATGTTTCTTCCACCTCAGCAAACCCTGATATGACCGAACTCACCCGTGTGCTGACCGAAATGAGCAGAAGTATGCAACTCTTGGCCTCGAACCAACAACAACAACAAGTTAAAGCTGTTGCTACTCCTTGTGAAACATGCGGCGGTCCTCACTCATACACCGATTGTCCTTCTACACAAGGAAATCAAGAAAATGTGTATCCAGCTTATGGTAATTATTCACCGGAAAATTACCAAGCTCGACCTCAAGGGGATAGAAATCTGCTAAGTTACCGGTCCAACAACTACCTTTCACCCGGTTTTTCTCCTCAAAACCAAAACTCCGCCAACAACTACACTAGAAGCAACCACATCCCACCAAGAGCTTCTAGTCCTTATCACCCATCCACCCAACAAACCCCACCCATCAACCACGATGTTGAAGCCATCATGAGAACCCAAGGTGAGCAAATCAAGAACCTACAGAGCCAAATTATCAATCTTAAAGGAGATATTACCAAGCAAGGAAATGAGATTAGATCCGAGCTTCGAGATACTATTCAATCCTCCTTCAGCAATCAAACCAATGATTTGAAAAATATGCTTGCTAGTTTCTTGCCCGCCGCTCAACCTTCTTCTTCGAGTTCTCTACCTTCAAACACCGTCACTAATCCGCGAGCCAATGTGAGTGCTATTACTAATCATAGTGGAGTCACCATCGTAGGACCACAAATCCCACCACCATCATCTACACCTCCTCCACCACCATTTATCCCTACTCCTCCTACACCTAGTATTGGTGCACCATTACCGTCTCCGCCTCGACGTGATGAAGTTCCCACGAATGACCCTTCAACATCTCAACCTTTACCTACACCTGCACCTTCACCACCCAAACCCAATATCCCTTATCCTTCTCGTCTAGGCAAGACCAAAATGCTAACTAAAGAGGACTCCGACGTGACACGCTATGTGAAGATGATTTCTCAAATGAACTTCAACATTAGCTTTCTTGAAGCACTTGTCCACATGCCCAAATTTGTTAAAGCATTTAAGGAATTGCTTAACAAAAAGGAGAAGCTGATTGAACTCGCCAACACACGCTTAAATGAAAACTGCTCTGCAGTTATTCTTAAAGAACTTCTGGAAAATCTTGGAGATCCCGGTCGTTTTGTGTTGCCTTACGTGTTCAACAAAACTGAAGAATTTACTGCCCTCGCTGATCTCGGGGCTAGTATTAATCTTATGCCTTTGAGTGTTTGGAAAACACTATCATTACCCGACCTCACTCCAACAAAGATGACTCTTGAACTTGCAAATCGCACTCTCGCTTACCCTGTTGGTATAGCCGAAGACGTGTTCATTAGAGTTGGCGCATTTACTTTCACGGTCTATTTTGTCGTAGTTGATTATGAAATGGACCCTCGTATTCCTTTATTACTTGGTCGGCCATTCTTGAGAACCGGACGTGCTTTAGTGGATGTTGCCAAAGGTGAGTTAATCTTAAGAGTCGGGAATGACTCACAAATTTTCAAAATGGGGAAGCTTACAGGCAAATATTATGGACGAGAATCAGTGAATATGATTAATGTGCTCGATGACTTTACCGTCTATGACAATCCTCTATTCGATTCTTCCATCGATAATCCACTCTTTGTCGATGATGTGGATGATTCTCGCTCCACTTTGGAAACTTCTCTCATTTATGATTCTCCACCGGTCTTTGATGCTTATGATGATGATTCTCGCTCAGATTCGGATGAATTTGATTGTACTTCTGAGTATCCCGAGCTGCCCACTTTCGATGATTTTGATGAGGCTGATACTCTTTCGAGCGATTCTTCACATGATGAAGATCCTCCACCATCACTCGATCCTACTTTGGACGATTACTCATTTGAGGAAGATTTCTCTGAATTTCTCAACACTTAATTCCCTCATGAGAGTGATGCTCCTCCTTATGACTTTGAAGATTATCATCTTGATCCTACTTTGGATTTGAAGAACATTCTGTCAAAGGAGAAGAAACCGGTTGACACCAGTATCCGTTGCACATATGATTTGACACCTCTTTGTCCCCTTTCTGAGGACGAGGTTGTGCTTCTTTGCGGATCTTCTTCACACTCGGCTGAGCCTGAGTGCTATTTTCCCTTAAAGGAAACGGTGTTCGACCCCGGTATTGAAGTCTTTAAGCCATCTCAGTATCCACCTGATGAAATAAAAGGAAAAATCTTTGGAAATTTTGAAGACATGCTTGCACTCCACCCTTGCTTCCACCGTGCTCCATCACTGCTTAAGGGAACCCTACCACTACTTCTTTGGCTTGCCTTGTTCGCCTTAAACTTCTTCTATTTGATGGACGAAAACTATGTCTTTGATCCTGGTGGATATGTTTCACGCTTCTTCCGTTGATGATCAAGGTTGAGTCAGGCTAATGACTCGGTTAAAAAAAACAAGCGCTTCTTGGGAGGCAACCCATGCATCTATCTTTTCACTTTCTTTATCATAAGTGTAGGGGAGACCCGTTGGTTTGCTTTCCTCTCCTCACTTCTTAATCAGGGATTCAAGCTTCAATTATCCACTCTTGATGATTCTTGACGACCCGTGATTCCGTGTTCTACATCTTCCCGGTTCTATCCTAAACTCTTTTCGATTCTCTATTTTATATTTTCTCAAATATTAAAATAGGAATCTATTTAGTTGTCTTTTCCTTAGCGAGATTTAAACAACGTGCACAATGTCCTAAGTGTAGGGGAGTTTACTCCCACATGCTTAAACATTGAGGACAATGTTTATCTTAAGTGTAGGGGGACTTCTATCGAAGTTAAGTGGTCTTTTCCTTGTATTTGTCCTTATTTTAACCGGAAAATCAATTTTTCGACATTTTTCAAAATTTTTGATCTATTTTGGCCTATTAGTTTATCCCTTTGGATAGTTATTTTCTTGCCTTATTAGAATAAATGTTTAATAAGTGGTTTTAATTTTCAAAACGTTGTGAATCTTTTGACTTAACCCGAGTTTACTTATCTAAGTTACTCTAGCTAGTATCCTTAACGTGTTTAAGTCAAGTTTTGCTAGGCTTTTATATAGGGAGCTATAAAACGCGAAAGTCTTAACTCTCATGGGTTAAGAACAAGAAGTTTTCGCAAGTTCCTATAATTGATCCTAGAGAGTCGTTTATCAAGGGAACTTTAAAATGCGATTTCTAAACTTGAAAAAGTCTAAGAATTTGCAAGATCCTATAGGCGACTCGAAATCCCAAAACTTTTATTTAATAGGCTAAGTATCCACGAGTCTCATTACTTGAGATTTTAAACTGTGGAGAACGAGAGATGATAGAGCCAATTATAAGTTCGGTATTCTTTCGTGAATTTATGTGAGTTAATTATAAGCCTATTCTCCCATCGCTTGCTAAATAATTTATCTGCTAATAAATAAGGTTGTACGATTTGAAAAGTTACTTAGCTTCTAGCCCAAGATCGTTTAAAAGTTGCTCGGTATGGATTAGAGTTCATAGCCAAGGCATAACTTATTGAAGCGGGATGCGAAGATTGGCAAGTCCGAAAAGGCCCTAACAAGGCATGAGGGCTAAATTTTGTTGCTAAAGATCCAAAGTGATGAGAAGAATCATTTATCGAAAATCAATATGAAGGATCGAGACACACGATGAAAAGCAAAAACTCCCCAAAAACTCATGGAGAAGTGTATCCGAAAAGACCCTAACAAGGTATGAGGATAAATAGATCCAAGTCGTAAAAGGAGGCGGATCGTTGTATATCAAAGTCCAAAATAAAGATTGGAGAAAAATGAAGAAGTCGTGGTCCAAGTATGAATCTCTCAAAACTTCAAGTGAAGAAATTCCTATTATGAAGAGAAGGCCATTATTTCATGAACGTCTCTCAAGGTTTGAAGTATGAAGTCGCTGCCAAATATCGGTCCGAGAAAGGTCTCAAATCGCGAAGCGAGTTTGTAACACCCCCAAATTTATACAACTCAATACAGCGGAAGACTAGTTGGTGTTACAGGATAGCACATTACTCACATCATAGACAACGCATAAAAATCGCGTCGTTTAATAATAAATCATTTCCATTCATAAACATCAAAGTTACATAGGTCCCAAGTCATTACATTTCATACAAAGTTTTACAAAATATTTGAATGGAAAATATTGTTTAAGTGCGGGCCATGAATTCTTGACGTCTTCCCGAGAATTACCTTCATGTACCTGAGACAAAACATGTTAAAAGAAAAGGTCAGCGATAACGCCGAGTGAATTCATAGAGTTTAATAAATTCCATCAATATAACTTTGGTATAAAATTAGTACCAAAAATCATTTCGTACAAATCATTGTAATAGGCCATAAAATAGCCAAAATCATTTTATACAAATCTTTATCAAAATCATAATATAGGCGTTTGCCTTAAAAATCATTATACGAGCCAATGTCGTAAAAAAAACGTCATACAATACGTCTTATGACGTTGTATGAAAATAAAAACCGTTATATGAATATGGTTATGAAAACCAAAACACAAACATAATATCAATAGTATGACCCAGTATTGCTAGTCAGGCAATACATCGTAATTCGGAGCGTCTAATAGTATTTCGTTAGTTTGGATTATTATAAGCCGCATGACATTGTTACCTTACTAAACCAACAACGGGTAGCTAACCTGATACTCAATTTGCCCATCTAAAGTAGCGTGTCGTCACAAAGGTCACGCTATGGAAATCTTCTCATACATAAATTCTCTTACCAATCAATGTGGCACGTCGGGGATCAACCGTCAAGGCGCGAACTGGGGTGATCGTCCCCAAATAGTACTATTATATGCACAAGCGTCTACCAAATCCCAGTAGTTCACAATTCATGCTAATGGGACTTTTAGTGACATAACCTAACTTTAATAATCCATTTGATTTCATCTATCGGGTCCTTTAATCATTTATCGGGTCATACAATTGGGTCATACAATCATTCGGGTCCAATCAATAAACAAACAAGCGGGAAAAATGGTGTCCTATTTTATAAAAACTAACATGTTATCTCCCTCGCGGGTTTATAAAACATTTCATAAGAATATTTAAAAGAGTGCGAGGCTATGAACTCACGTTGATGTGGGAAGGCGGGTTATCGGCAATTCGGACGTACGGTACGTGCTTCAATCACGGAAACCTAGACAAATAATAATCGTCTTAGACTCATGTCCAATGACTTTATAAAAATAACAATTATGTATACATATGATGATTTTATATATATGATGATCCAGTGGGTTTACATGTTCTCTTTTACTCATTTTAGTGTTTACGTATTGGTATCTTCTTACTAGTTTACTAGTTTTACCTATTTACGTGTTTAAATCCAATAAACATATTATAAGTTCTTTAACTTGTATTAATCCTTGTTATACTTATATTATCAGTATCTACACTTTACAAGTTGGGCCTAAATGGGTTAAGTCCAATAAATAAGTTAATAAGTGTTTTAGTCCATTTTGTTGTTTTATTAGTCCAATAACGTTAATTTAGTCCGTTAATGTCCGTATGTTATATAGTTCGGGTTTTATCGGTTTTTACTTGTTATATATGTTTATATATCTGTATATGAGTTTTATAAAAGTTTACATTAGACGGGTCCAACCGTCTAAGTTTTATTTAACAAAAACGTTAATTTTTACGGTAATAGCCGAAAAAGTCGTAAAAATCATGTTTATAGTTTTATAACTTATAAAACATAACAAGTTACCATTTTTAGAAAATGTCCACTTATTTATCATTGTACATATTTATATAAATAAAATTCATGAGTTAGTGGGTTTTCACTTTACATTTTATACAATATAATTTTGAGTGCTTATATAATAGTATTATACTTTAATTTCCAAAATCTGATTTTTATTTTCATTTTCACCAAAACTACCATATCTAGAGTTCTATGTGGAGATAGAAGCTCAAATTTTTATCACATAAACTAAATGATATTTTATCCATTTAACTCTCCTATAGCTACTGTTGAATCATCATCCAAGTATTTTCTAAAAATCGTCCAAAACAGTGAACTCAGATTTGTATCTTAAACTTGTTTTAATCATATCTTACTCATTACAATGATTCCATTGCATGGCCAACTCTCACATGTGTACAAGACACATAACTTACTGTAAGTTGATTCTACTTCAACATTTTATAAGTCTAACATGTGGTTAGTTACTGTTTTTATACAGCCTACCATTTAAACAAGATTTACCCATTTTATATGTAGTTTGTCCATCTTTTTAAGCATGTTTATCAACACCAAATCCTCACACAATACTTTTATCATCATATAATCATCATATAAATATACAATAGGAAATAAAATACATGATTACATAATAAAAATAACAAGAGGATGAGGAGGACAATCTTTATACCACCATGATGATGTAGGTTGATCAAAACATGAATTTTGATGGAGAAACTTTTGATGCACAAAGACCATCTTCAAGACCACCAATCTTCATAAACACCTTGTGGAAAATCAGCCCTAATACTCCATGGAAACTCCTCCTTGGATGTTAAAACTTGCACCAATCTTCCTCTTTTTGAATGGAGATTAACATATGTAAGTTATAACAATAGTTTGTGGTTAAATTTAGATCAAATGGGGTGTTTTGTGTGAGAGTCCCACGAAATCATAGAGAGAGGAAGAGAGAAAATGAGTTTTTTTTGCATGGAGTAAATGAATGGAAATGGTAATGGCTAGTGGTTTTGGTGGAAAGTATGCTTACTTTGTAAGCTTGGGACAAGTGTAAGTAACTAAGTTACTTACAACTTGACACCTCTTTGGTGTTGGTAGCTTGCACTTGCCTTCCATATAGTGGGGTGGGGCAAGTGTAAACTTGTCTCATCCCACTAATTTACGGGTATTCCTCGATTCTAGTTTCCTCGATTTGCGTGCCTCGGGTCGTTTTACGAAAAACGTTTTTATAAATTATGAATCAACGGCACAAAACGAATCTAATAAAAATTGTCTCATAAAAAACAGAGTTCAAAAACGTAAATACGTAATCCTAAGGTTTCCGGTTTAGTCATAAAGGACGTTAAAATAAAGTCGTAAGTCCTAATCTCTTCTCGTAAATTTGTGAGTTTATGAACCAACACAAATTTAAAACTCCAAAATAATATTCACGGATAAATTTATTTTCTGAAATGTCGGACTGTCACCAAAACGGTGTATGTAAACGTAAGCACGTAACGTAGAATCCTACGGTTTAGACGTAGTCGATGCTACTTCAAGACGTAAATCCAAATTTCTTCCCAAAAATAAGTGAGTTCATAAAATAACATTAAAATAATGTTTTTAAATAATATCTGAGAATAAAATATCAACCATAAATTGACGGATTGTCACAGCATTTACCCCTAAACAGGATCTTTGTCCTCAAAGATCATCTTACTACTCGCTTCTTATAGAGTTAAAGCCATGTGGGTATTTCCTCCACATTCGGTCTTTTCTCACAAGTGTAATTCATTACAATACGCGAGTTTCATCAAACATAACTACGGGAATAAGATCAGGCTAAATGTTGACTTACTTTCTCTATCCATGATGTTCACGGGTTTCTGATGAATGCAACTATTCGTCGATCTAAACTTTACTAAGGAACAATCAGATTCTCACATGATAGATATTCCATCAAGTTCGATATACGAAACATAACTCACGCATCTCTTGAAGTCCTTGGGTAGATCCAGCTTATATGCCTTTCAAACCAAATCTTTTGCCTCATCTCAATGGTCCCATACAACGGGGACTTGTATCCCATGATTTGTCAGATCATTAATTCATTTTCCATGGTTAAAATTTTTGGCATAACTTCGCTACCCATCTGGCACTTCAAGCTCTACATTTCATATTCACATAACCTCTTGCCCACTATCGGCAGTCAATAATCAGATCCTAATTTCAACAATCATTTAAGGTCTCGCGGGTCGAGTAATTTGTAAGGTTAGGTTCGCCATCATAGGAAACCTTAAACCTAAAAGACATGTCCAACTCATAATGGGTGTATGTCGGGTGTCTTCATCTAAACTCCTGCTTACACATGCCCTAATATAGACCCTAACAAGATTCGATCTCGATCCTAATACGATGATTATCAATGATAATCCTTCCAAAGGAAAACGATTATACGGTTCATTACCAAAGGTCAATCATTCAAACATAAAACAGCACTTATATTACTTTGTATCGTTACTTTACCTCGTCCCTTCGATTTGGGGTGGTACATAGTACTCTCATCAAGGTTCGTTCTCAATGATTTCTGAGCAAATCTCTAGAAATTCGATGCGAAGCGAGGATCTTGATAAAGATGTTCGATACAGGCACACTATGTTTACATAACTCTTTTGCATTTATCATTAACGGGAATGATATTAGCAGATTTCGTCAGTCTGTCGACGATGACCCAAATCGAATCGAATTCAGATGATGACCTTTGCAATAGCTAGACGTTTACTAATGTATGAGGGGATATATGCCTTCATAATTGCCATCAATACAACTTCTTCAGACAAAGATACTTTTAGTCATAAATGACATAAATAGAATACTTATACTTACAAATTCCAACATAACTATATCTCACAATCCTCCATATTTAGACAATCACAAGTGGTCTTTTATACAATTAACGCTATTGGCTTCTCAATTCTAATGGTTCACATTAGCCGCAAACCCCTTTTTTTATCTATATTATCCTTTTTACAATCATCGGTTATTTTAAATTGTTCAACAATTTATTTTGCCCAGTCATTACTAAGGAACGTGTCCTAATTGTTTCTTTATCTTTTTTACATAATGTGTCAGTAATTACGTTCACTTTTCTTCATATTTTCTAAGCTTCAGTTTAGTTTCAGCTATCATTTTTTTCAGTTTTTCTCGATCCGATGTTTAAAGCGTCGATAGTTATTACAAATAATTAAATAATAATTATTAAATTTTTATGAAACGTAAACGTAAAAATTTTAAATTCCTCAGTTCGACCAATTATATAAAATGTTCAAAAATAAATTTGAATTTAATTAATGCGATTTTTATTGATTTATCGAAAATAATTAATAAGATTCGTAAATGTTCGAGAAACCTTTGCTTATATTTTGGTCAAAATTTTCTTGGTTGAAAAGCAAAAATTGTTGTTTCAAATTTCAAGTTATGGTTTAAATGGTTTTCCTCAATCCTTCTTAAGTTGTCCTAAGGTATGCAAAAACATTTACCCCTAAACAGGAGTTTAGTTAAATGTTTTGTGTATAAGGGAATAATCCCTTTAAAATCCTTTGTTAAAATATTTGTCAAAACATATTTCCATTTTCTTTTTGGTGAAACCCAAAGTCTTAAAAGGGCTCTAAATTTTTGAAGAGTCAATATATTCCATTTTCTATTAATCACACGGTTAAATCATGTAAAGTATTAAGTCTTAAGTCTTATGTTAAATATTCAAGGTACAATTTTTAATTGTTCGGCCAATTCAGGACAATCTATAATTAATTATTAACTTCATTCTTATTCTTGTAAACAAACAAATGGTCCTTAATGATCACGAGCATGAATTTATCAAATTACAGCCTACACACGCAATTCATCATATTTATGAATGCTACATGTGCATCGGTCATTTCAAACGACATCACGTGAAACTCATAATGTTCATCACAAGTTCTGGATGTAATGATTGGAATAGATAATCTTTTTCGCAGATCCGAAGTTGATGATAACCATGCTGAGGATCAAAAACCTTGTAAATGATCGAATAAATCTTCCATTTCGAGTTATGGATATCGTTTTCGATTGTCAATTTACTCAGTTCACGGTAATCTATAAATATAAGGAATGATAATACCATAGCTCTTCATAATGACGAGCTTGGTAGAATAAAAGCTTTCTCCGACAACTCTCTCAGTTGTACGGTAATTCTTTTAATTCAGATGGTGCTGTCGTACAATGCACACGCCACAGGTGCAGCACCGAGAATATAATCAAATACCAAATTCTACTTGCCTTAATGGCAAAAGTCTAGGTAATTCATCAACAAATACTTACTAAAGTTTTAGATAACATAAACATCTTTTAGTACATTCATATTAGGTTCTTTCTAGATTATAATATTTATGACTAATTTACAACCATTCACGGTATAAATTTCAAGTCTAAATGCAGGATATAGTCATCCATCGAGAATTATTTTGATCACTTTTTATAATCAACATCTTATCATTTAGGGGAATTCTATTCGAGTTCCCATCAATTAAGACAATGTCGTCATGTCATAATCAATCAATCCATTCAACTGGAATTATCAACTTTCCAGTTCCATTACCGTTGATAAGATGTGAACTTCTCAAAAGACTAATGATAACTCATAATCTATCACAAATTCAAGGATATATGGAGA
Organism: Glebionis coronaria; assembly: GCA_025667525.1. Classification (NCBI taxonomy): domain Eukaryota; kingdom Viridiplantae; phylum Streptophyta; class Magnoliopsida; order Asterales; family Asteraceae; genus Glebionis; species Glebionis coronaria. Next base: position 645,852,039 of record CM046877.1, read on the forward strand.
CATAACTAACCTTAAAAGAGTAAGTTTAACGCATAATCTACCCGAGAGAATTTCAAATCAGATACAGACGAAAACATTTAATGAATATGAATATATTCCATGTTTTCATAATTTGAGTACGCATTCGAAAGCTCCTCGGATCGTTACCCAGGTCATTCAAATGAAATCAAATCATAAGAAATGATAAGAACGTCAATACATCCAGTCGGGTATCAACACTCAGTAATCATATACTTTTCCTAAGAATCTCACTACAGGAGAATTGGACAAGAAAGAATTGTCAATTGTCAAACAAGACAATTTCCACAGATGAGTAAATTCGACTCAAAAGAATAGATGCTACAGGCACATATGTAGGTGTCCCTAACACTATGTCCTTATTTTTCACTTCTTGCAGATCTCATAAAATTTAATCTTTCACAATCTTCAAAGAAAATGTAATGTTTATTAACAATTTTATGGTGACTACTAATCAGCCTTGCATGGTCCATTCCAAATTGTATGTAGGCGCGCAGCTATATACAATTTCAAGATTAACGATGCAATACTCAGTTCGTCAAAATTTTATCATCATGTTTATATAAAAACATTTACATGCTTAATTCTTAAATAAGAATCAAAATAAATTTACAAAGATTTTCCTTGTTATGAAAATAATTAAGTTTTCCCAAGGTGTTTTATAAACAACTTCATTTCGATAACAATCACCTATAAATCTCACTTTGAATAATCCTTATATTGATGAAAATTCATTTTCCTCAAATGATACTGTTTTATCTTATAAAAACAATGAGTGATCTGCAAAAGAGTGATGAAAGGTGGTTCACCAAGAACTAACTACAATATGATAGGAAATGAGCTTTAGCCAAATAATCATGAGGTTCATGATCTCGATGGCACTCAAAAAGAATAATCCACAACGTAACTCAATTCAAGATGAGTACTTGTTCAATGGTTGCATCACTAATGCGAACATTAGGGTGAAGCAATAAAAGATAGATAACATCGATACATGTAGAATTTAGCAATCAAAGGTAGTCTTTTCATTAATCACAAACAAGTCAAATTGTACTGTAACACATTACGTGTCACTATGTCATACAATTTCCAAAACTCATCCTACCAACTGATATCTCAGTTAAGTTAGGGATTTTAAAAGATGCCATAATGAATACTAATCTACAGGAGTCATTAGGTGTTCCACATGTCCCGAAAGATCCACCGGTCCCAACTAAGAAGAAGATTTCTTCAATTTATTTTTTGGACACTGGGCATCCTTATTAGTGGACAATGGCCTAGGAACAACCCTTAACACAAACTAACAATCATTTAAAACCTTATAATTCAATCATAGGACTTAACGACATCCTCTTAACAATCTCATATTCCATACGGGTTAAATTTTACTTTATTCAAGTTTCAATCAACTTATACTAAATTCGATATCCTACCTCATATTCCAATTCTTTCAATCTTATTCTTACACCTTAATAGGGCAATAAAAGCTTGCTATGATCAACACTTAATTTCCAATCCTATAACTCCTTTATCAATAATTATCAAATAAGTCACTAGTATGAGATGACTCATACATTCACATAGACTTCTCGGAAAGGTATTAGTGGCATAAGGCTTTTGGGTACTGGTTCCAATGACAGCCTCAAGTGCAACATTCACCCTTTCGATTTCAATTTAAGAATTGGATGACAACGAATCAGATGACATCTTCCTAGGTGGTAATGTTTTGTCAAACTCCACTCTATAAGGAAAGATCGTCATGACATCGATATCATATTTAATCTCGCCAATTCTTCTTCGATTTCACAATCAACTAATATCTACATTTCTACGAATATCAACCATTTGTTGGGATCATAAATATCCACAACTTGGTTTAGATCTAGGATAGCTAGAATTCCTATGAGCATAGCTTCGATTGATTTACTAGGGGATTTAGGGTTCCTTGTGACAATCTACGTCATATAAATACCGCGTATAAATATCAAAATAATCATCAAACAATCATGTAATCAAATTACATCATATGTATATATATAATCTAAGTTATATATATATTAAAATAATACTTCTCAGTCTGGCCTTGTCGGTAACTCGGGAATTCTTCGACACCGTTATAGTCAAAAGATTTTTAGACATTTTTATAAAAATGTTTATAGTTAAAAGATTTTGAAATGTTTTATTCAAAACCTTAGTTTGAAAAATCTTTCGTTCTCTATAACGAGAGCTCTGGTACCAAACTGTAACACCCCCAAATTTATACAACTCAATACAGCGGAAGACTAGTTGGTGTTACAGGATAGCACATTACTCACATCAAAGACAACGCATAAAAATCGCGTCGTTTAATAATAAATCATTTCCATTCATAAACATCAAAGTTACATAGGTCCCAAGTCATTACATTCCATACAAAGTTTTACAAAATATTTGAATGGAAAATATTGTTTAAGTGCGGGCCATGAATTCTTGACGTCTTCCCGAGAATTACCTTCAAGTACCTGAGACAAAACATGTTAAAAGAAAAGGTCAGCGATAACGCCGAGTGAATTCATAGAGTTTAATAAGTTCCATCAATATAACTTTGGTATAAAATTAGTACCAAAAATCATTTCGTACAAATCATTGTAATAGGCCATAAAATAGCCAAAATCATTTTATACAAATCTTTATCAAAATCATAATATAGGCGTTTGCCTTAAAAATCATTATACGAGCCAATGTCGTAAAAAAACGTCATACAATACGTCTTATGACGTTGTATGAAAATAAAAACCGTTATATGAATATGGTTATGAAAACCAAAACACAAACATAATATCAATAGTATGACCCAGTATTGCTAGTCAGGCAATACATCGTAATTCGGAGCGTCTAGTAGTATTTCGTTAGTTTGGATTATTATAAGGCGCATGACATTGTTACCTTACTAAACCAACAATGGGTAGCTAACCCGATACTCAATTTGCCCATCTAAAGTAGCGTGTCTTCACAAAGGTCACGCTATGGAAATCTTCTCATACATAAATTCGCTTACCAATCAATGTGGCACGTCAGGGATCAACCGTCAAGGCGCGAACTGGGGTGATCGTCCCCAAATAGTACTATTATATGCACAAGCATCTACCAAATCCCGGTAGTTCACAATTCATGCTAATGGGACTTTTAGTGACATAACCTAACTTTAATAATCCATTTGATTTCATCTATCGGGTCCTTTAATCATTTATCAGGTCATACAATCGGGTCATACAATCATTCGGGTCCAATCAATAAACAAACAAGCGGGACAAATGGTGTCCTATTTTATAAAAACTAACATGTTATCTCCCTCGCGGGTTTATAAAACATTTCATAAAAATATTTAAAAGAGTGCGAGGCTATGAACTCACGTTGATGTGGGACGGCGGGTTATCGGCAATTCGGACGTACGGTACGTGCTTCAATCACGGAAACCTAGACAAATAATAATCGTCTTAGACTCATGTCCAATGACTTTATAAAAATAACAATTATGTATACATATGATGATTTTATATATATGATGATCCAGTGGGTTTACATGTTCTCTTTTACTCATTTTAGTGTTTACGTATTGGTATCTTCTTACTAGTTTACTAGTTTTACCTATTTACGTGTTTTAAGTCCAATAAACATATTATAAGTTCTTTAACTTGTATTAATCCTTGTTATACTTATATTATCAGTATCTACACTTTACAAGTTGGGCCTAAATGGGTTAAGTCCAATAAATAAGTTTATAAGTGTTTTAGTCCATTTTGTTGTTTTATTAGTCCAATAACGTTAATTTAGTCCGTTAATGTCCGTATGTTATATAGTTCGGGTTTTATCGGTTTTTACTTGTTATATATGTTTATATATCTGTATATGAGTTTTATAAAAGTTTACATTAGACGGGTCCAACCGTCTAAGTTTTATTTAACAAAAACGTTAATTTTTGCGGTAATAGCCGAAAAAGTCGTAAAAATCATGTTTATAGTTTTATAACTTATAAAACATAACAAGTTACCATTTTTAGAAAATGTCCACTTATTTATCATTGTACATATTTATATAAATAAAATTCATGAGTTAGTGGGTTTTCACTTTACATTTTATACAATATAATTTTGAGTGCTTATATAATAGTATTATACTTTAATTTCCAAAATCTGATTTTTATTTTCATCTTCACCAAAACTACCATATCTAGAGTTCTATATGGATATAGAAGCTCAAATATTTATCGCATAAACTACATGATATTTTCTCCATTTAACTCTTCTATAGCTACTGTTGAATCATCCTCCAAGTATTTTCTAAAAATCGTCCAAAACAGTGAACTCAGATTTGTATCTTAAACTTGTTTTAATCATATCTTACTCATTACAATGATTCCATTGCATGGCCAACTCTCACATGTGTACAAGACCCATAACTTACTGTAAATTGATTCTACTTCAACATTTTATAAGTCTAACATGTGGTTAGTTACTGTTTTTATACAGTCTACCATTTAAACAAGATTTACCCATTTTATATGTAGTTTGTCCATCTTTTTAAGCATGTTTATCAACACCAAATCCTCACACAATACTTTTATCATCATATAATCATCATATACATATACAATAGGAAATAAAATACATGATTACATAATAAAAATAACAAGAGGATGAGGAGGACAATCTTTATACCACCATGATGATGTAGGTTGATCAAAACATGGATTTTGATGGAGAAACTTGTGATGCACCAAGACCATCTTCAAGACCACCAATCTTCATAAACACCTTGTGGAAAATCAGCCCTAATACTCCATGGAAACTCCTCCTTGGATGTTAAAACTTGCACCAATCTTCCTCTTTTTGAATGGAGATTAACATATGTAAGTTATAACAATAGTTTGTGGTTAAATTTAGATCAAATGGGGTGTTTTGTGTGAGAGTCCCACGAAATCATAGAGAGAGGAAGAGAGAAAATGAGTTTTTTTTGTATGGAGGAAATGAATGGAAATGGTAATGGCTAGTGGTTTTGGTGGAAAGTATGCTTACTTTGTAAGCTTGGGACAAGTGTAAGTAACTAAGTTACTTACAACTTGACACCTCTTTGGTGTTGGTAGCTTGCACTTGCCTTCCATATAGTGGGGCGGGGCAAGTGTAAACTTGTCTCATCCCACTAATTTACGGGTATTCCTCGATTCTAGTTTCCTCGATTTGCGTGCCCTCGGGTCGTTTTACGAAAAACGTTTTTATAAATTATGAATCAACGGCACAAAACGAATCTAATAAAAATTGTCTCATAAAAAACGGAGTTCAAAAACGTAAATACGTAATCCTAAGGTTTCCGGTTTAGTCGTAAAGGACGTTAAAATAAAATCGTAAGTCCTAATCTCTTTTCGTAAATTTGTGAGTTTATGAACCAACACAAATTTAAAACTCCAAAATAATATTCACGGATAAATTTATTTTCTGAAATGTCGGACTGTCACCAAAACGGTGTATGTAAACGTAAGCACGTAACGTAGAATCCTCCGGTTTAGACGTAGTCGATGCTACTTCAAGACGTAAATCCAAATTTCTTCCCAAAAATAAGTGAGTTCATAAAATAACATTAAAATAATGTTTTTAAATAATATCTGAGAATAAAATATCAACCATAAATTGACGGATTGTCACAGAGTTATGCCAAGATATGAACTTTATGAGGTCCCGAGAAGCAGTTTTAAAAGATTTTGTCCTTTAGCTAACTATTGATTAAATCGTTCACTTTATTTTCGGACTAAATAACTATCGAAATAAGTCAACAATGCATCCTCGTGATCATTCAAGACAATAATAAAATATAAGAGATACACCTATGAATAAGGGAGTCTAAGTGAGTAATTGGCCCACATGAGTTATTGTTAGTCTGCTAACTTATAATAACAATGATCTTGTTTTTAAGCTTGGTTTGGAGAAAGTGAAAACTTGAGGATGATGATCATTCAAAACATTTCCAAAACCCAAGGTATGTTTTTGATTTCTTTATTTTGAATTTTCTATTTCTTTAATAAAGGCCAACATAGATTGATTATGATGAAAAATGTAATCTTGCTTTGTAACTAATGCATTGCATGAGGACATTGCAATGGTCAAGTGTAGGGGATTTGATATGTGTGTAAACACACATCTTTTCTACCACTTTATTACAGTAATAACCGGAACAAAACGTGTATTTTATGTCTTTTATGTCGGAATTATGTGTGGTTTGTGTTTTTGTTGTGATTTAGGACGAAAAGGTGAAAAGTGGAGAAAACACGGGAAGTCATGGGCATTTACGGACTTTTATTGAAGAAAAAGACGAAAGACGAAGTCAAGAAGTCAAGAGTGCAAAAAGAACAGAAGTCCAAGACCAATTCTGAAGATTTATCGAAGAAAAAGTCAAAAGACGGAAGTTTATCAAAAGCCGAGGAACTCAAGTCTTATTTATCGAAGAATTAAAAGACGAGTCCGAAGAAATCCCGAGACAAAAGTCATCAAAGTCCAAGATTAACAAAAAGATTAAGAAGGAAGGACTTGATGGTGCAATTAACAAGAAAGGAAGGAGAGGAGGAAGCTTCCTCTAACCACTCCCTAATCACCTATATATACCCCTCATTTTCATTCATTAAGTTTTGTTGGCTAAGGTGACAATTAGTCTTCCACCATTTTCATATCTTGTCATTTACTTTTCATGTCATTTAAATACATGTTTTTCACCTTAATTATCTTTTAATTCCAAGTAAGTGTCCTTTAATTTTCTTGCTTTAATTTTCATTTATCTTTGATAAGGTTTATTTTCATCAATCTCATTCTTCTATTCTTCTTTTTGGTTCGGCTAAATTTAGGATTAAGCAAGCTTTTGCTTAATCATTTGCTTATTTTACTAAAAAGTTTATCTTTTTATAATCATCTAAGTCTTTGTACGAATTGAGTTATAAGTTTGACAATCTTATTTGCATGATTTATACTTAGCTTATTTGATTTCCCTAGTTGTCTAAAAAGTTTCATCCTTTCAAAAGTTTGCTTATTTTGTTCATTTAATTCGTGTTTTGCAAAAGTTGTTAAATTTAAGCTTATTGTATTCGTCTTATTGTTGTCTTGGTAAAGTTTTGATTTGTGCTTATTGTTAAAATTAGCTTATTTAGTTTTGCTTATTAGCTTACTGGTTCCCTTTGTTCCGAATTTTAAGGTTTTTGTTTGATACGATCCAATCTGTGCGATCGCATAAACCCTTAAGGGTTTCTACTTGCGATCCAGGGTTGCGATCAAGGACTAGGATCGTGATACGATCACACTCATAATCCCCACCACGATCACTCACTGCGATCGTGGGGTAAGATCAGTGAGTGCGATCCAAGTGCGATCCAAGGTCAAGATCACCCACTGCGATCCACTTGGTTGCGATCGTGGTGGAGTGCGATCGGGAGTACGATCCTCCACGTTTTGTTTCCATCTCACTGAGTGCGATCGTGGGCTACGATCCTGGTGCGATCTAGACTACGATCAAGCTACGATCTGAGTGCGATACAACCACTTCATTGGTTGCGATCGTAGTACGATCGGATTCATTGTCTTGTTTTATTTTTATTTCTGTTTCATTTTAAACTTTGTTTTCCCGCCTCTTTATTTGAGTTATTATTTTTAAGTTTTCACATTTTAATACTTTGTCAATTTTTTTTCTCGTCACGCCTCTATCTTTAGTCATTTAATTAATTTACTTTCCGTCACATTTTTAAATATTGCACCCTTTTGTTTAATTAGATTTAGATTTATTTTAAACGCCACTTTACTTTCAATGACATTTACTTTTAAGTCTTTGCACCTTTTATTTAAAAAAAACCAAAAATATTTGTTTCACCAACGAACAATAGAGTCACATAGAGAACCTAGATCAATTCGTTAAGATATCAAGACAAGAACTTTAATTTTTTTTATACGGGCTGTCAAAAGCCGTGTATCAACAACCTACATATACAAAAACATACAAATAGGAGTTACTTTTACTAATTCCATATGGTAAAGAAATAAATTCCCAAACATAATTGCTAACACATAAAAACAAATTTAGATTGAAATCTTCAGAAAATATGGGCTGAAATAAAAAGGCCATAACATGTGCTACATGAATCCGTTTCAAGAACATGACTAAGCAAATGAAAGCCTGAAACAAAGAGTACATTTTGTCGCGGAAAACCTTGGTCAAAAGAGACCTAACCAGTCGAAAACTGTTCAAAACTGGCCAAAACAACCAAAAATGGTGACATCGGCCAAAATCATTCAAACCTAAGTAGAAACCGTACTTTTGATTTCCAGTCCACATGGACCTCCATGAATCCGTGGAAAATCAATTTGCACGGATTCAAGATAGATAACCCACACCTAGGAATTACGTTTGTTTAGTTTTTGTCGTGTTTTGCCAGGTTTAAAAGTCGGTCAGCTAGTATTTGAAGTAGTTGTGAATGCACCGGACATACAACATCTCGGCGGCACACCATAATATAGCGGTCGAGATATGAGTTTGCTCTAACAACACGTCGCGTTATTTGATCAAAACAAAGATGATATTATTTATCCTTGGAAAGCCTAAGAAGGTGAATAATATACAACACTAAACAACAAGTATTTGACATTTCATGTAAGTAACTCATGCTTAAGTATCATATGACTTTGAAATATTTGATTCAACATTTTATTCCAGTTGAATGGCGAGCTATTTATGAAACCTATTATTTAGTTAAACCTCCTTACCGGTATGATTGGAGTTTAGTTTGTTGATCTTTGCTTTTGGCTTCACATTAAACTCGCTTTTCTTTCTTTATTTGTGTATGTATTTGTAAAGTTACTTACAATCTATTGTGCTTCGACTTCACATAATAAACATACATATATACAACCTACATATACAAAAACATACAAATAGGAGTTACTTTTACTAATTCCATATGGTAAAGAAATAAATTCCCAAACATAATTGCTAACACATAAAAACAAATTTAGATTGAAATCTTCAGAAAATATGGGCTGAAATAAAAAGGCCATAACATGTGCTACATGAATCCGTTTCAAGAACATGACTAAGCAAATGAAAGCCTGAAACAAAGAGTACATTTTGTCGCGGAAAACCTTTGTCAAAAGAGACCTAACCGGTCGAAAACTGTTCAAAACTGGCCAAAACAACCAAAAATGGTGACATCGGCCAAAATCATTCAAACCTAAGCAGAAACCGTACTTTTGATTTCCAGTCCACATGGACCTCCTAGAATCCGTGGAAAATCAATTTGCACGGATTCAAAATAGATAACCCACACCTAGGAATTACGTTTGTTTAGTTTTTGTCGTGTTTTGCCAGGTTTAAAAGTCGGTCAGCTAGTATTTGAAGTAGTTGTGAATGCACCGGACATACAACATCTCGGCGGCACACCATAATATAGCGGTCGAGATATGAGTTTGCTCTAACAACACGTCGCGTTATTTGATCAAAACAAAGATGATATTATTTATCCTTGGAAAGCCTAAGAAGGTGAATAATATACAACACTAAACAACAAGTATTTGACATTTCATGTAAGTAACTCATGCTTAAGTATCATATGACTTTGAAATATTCGATTCAACATTTTATTCCATTTGAATGGCGAGCTATTTATGAAACCTATTATTTAGTTAAACCTCCTTACCGGTATGATTGGAGTTTAGTTTGTTGATCTTTGCTTTTGGCTTCACATTAAACTCGCTTTTCTTTCTTTATTTGTGTATGTATTTGTAAAGTTACTTACAATCTATTGTGCTTCGACTTCACATAATAAACATACATATATACAACCTACATATACAAAAACATACAAATAGGAGTTACTTTTACTAATTCCATATGGTAAAGAAATAAATTCCCAAACATAATTGCTAACACATAAAAACAAATTTAGATTGAAATCTTCAGAAAATATGGGCTGAAATAAAAAGGCCATAACATGTGCTACATGAATCCGTTTCAAGAACATGACTAAGCAAATGAAAGCCTGAAACAAAGAGTACATTTTGTCGCGGAAAACCTTGGTCAAAAGAGACCTAACCGGTCGAAAACTGTTCAAAACTGGCCAAAACAACCAAAAATGGTGACATCGGCCAAAATCATTCAAACCTAAGCAGAAACCGTACTTTTGATTTCCAGTCCACATGGACCTCCTAGAATCCGTGGAAAATCAATTTGCACGGATTCAAAATAGATAACCCACACCTAGGAATTACGTTTGTTTAGTTTTTGTCGTGTTTTGCCAGGTTTAAAAGTCGGTCAGCTAGTATTTGAAGTAGTTGTGAATGCACCGGACATACAACATCTCGGCGGCACACCATAATATAGCGGTCGAGATATGAGTTTGCTCTAACAACACGTCGCGTTATTTGATCAAAACAAAGATGATATTATTTATCCTTGGAAAGCCTAAGAAGGTGAATAATATACAACACTAAACAACAAGTATTTGACATTTCATGTAAGTAACTCATGCTTAAGTATCATATGACTTTGAAATATTCGATTCAACATTTTATTCCAGTTGAATGGCGAGCTATTTATGAAACCTATTATTTAGTTAAACCTCCTTACCGGTATGATTGGAGTTTAGTTTGTTGATCTTTGCTTTTGGCTTCACATTAAACTCGCTTTTCTTTCTTTATTTGTGTATGAATTTGTAAAGTTACTTACAATCTATTGTGCTTCGACTTCACATAATAAACATACATATATACAACCTACATATACAAAAACATACAAATAGGAGTTACTTTTACTAATTCCATATGGTAAAGAAATAAATTCCCAAACATAATTGCTAACTCATAAAAACAAATTTAGATTGAAATCTTCAGAAAATATGGGCTGAATTAAAAAGGCCATAACATGTGCTACATGAATCCGTTTCAAGAACATGACTAAGCAAATGAAAGACTGAAACAAAGAGTACATTTTGTCGCGGAAAACCTTGGTCAAAAGAGACCTAACCGGTCGAAAACTGGTCAAAACTGGCCAAGACAACCAAAAATGCTAACACCGGCCAAAATCATCCAAACCTAAGCAAAAACCGGACTTTTGATTTCCAGTCCACATGGACCTCCTAGAATCCGTGGAAAATCAATTTGCACGGATTCAAGATAGATAACCCACACCTAGTAATTACGTTTGTTTAGTTTTTGTCGTGTTTTGCCAGGTTTAAAAGTCGGTCAGCTAGTATTTAAAGTAGTTGTGAATGCACCGGATATACAACATCTCGGCGGCACACCATAATATAGCGGTCGAGATATCAGTTTGCTCTAACAACACGTCGCGTTATTTGATCAAAACAAAGATGATATTATTTATCCTTGAAAAGCCTAAGAAGGTGAATAATATACAACACTAAACAACAAGTATTTGACATTTCATGTAAGAAACTCATGCTTAAGTATCATATGACTTTGAAATATTCGATTCAACATTTTATTCCAGTTGAATGGCGAGCTATTTATGAAACCTATTATTTAGTTAAACCTCCTTACCGGTATGATTGGAGTTTAGTTTGTTGATCTTTGCTTTTGGCTTCACATTAAACTCGCTTTTCTTTCTTTATTTGTGTATGTATTTGTAAAGTTACTTACAATCTATTGTGCTTCGACTTCACATAATAAACATACATATATACAACCTACATATACAAAAACATACAAATAGGAGTTACTTTTACTAATTCCATATGGTAAAGAAATAAATTCCCAAACATAATTGCTAACACATAAAAACAAATTTAGATTGAAATCTTCAGAAAATATGGGCTGAATTAAAAAGGCCATAACATGTGCTACATGAATCCGTTTCAAGAACATGACTAAGCAAATGAAAGCCTGAAACAAAGAGTACATTTTGTCACGGAAAACCTTGGTCAAAAGAGACCTAACCGGTCGAAAACTGGTCAAAACTGGCCAAGACAACCAAAAATGCTAACACCGGCCAAAATCATCCAAACCTAAGCAAAAACCGGACTTTTAATTTCCAGTTCACATGGACCTCCTAGAATCCGTGGAAAATAAATTTGCACGGATTCAAGATAGATAACCCACACCTAGTAATTACATTTGTTTAGTTTTTGTCGTGTTTTGCCAGGTTTAAAAGTTGGTCAGCTAGTATTTGAAGTAGTTGTGAATGCACCGGACATACAACATCTCGGCGGCACACCATAATATAGCGGTCGAGATATGAGTTTGATCTAACAACACGTCGCGTTATTTGATCAAAACAAAGATGATATTATTTATCCTTGGAAAGCCTAAGAAGGTGAATAATATACAACACTAAATAACAAGTATTTGATATTTCATGTAAGAAACTCATGCTTAAGTATCATATGACTTTGAAATATTCGATTCAACATTTTATTCTAGTTGAATGGCGAGCTATTTATGAAACCTATTATTTAGTTAAACCTCCTTACCGGTATGATTGGAGTTTAGTTTGTTAATCTTTGCTTTTGGCTTCACATTAAACTCGCTTTTCTTTCTTTATTTGTGTATGTATTTGTAAAGTTACTTACAATCTATTGTGCTTCGACTTCACATAATAAACATACATATATACAACCTACATATACAAAAACATACAAATAGGAGTTACTTTTACTAATTCCATATGGTAAAGAAATAAATTCCCAAACATAATTGCTAACACATAAAAACAAATTTAGATTGAAATCTTCAGAAAATAAGGGCTGAATTAAAAAGGCCATAACATGTGCTACATGAATCCGTTTCAAGAACATGACTAAGCAAATGAAAGCCTGAAACAAAGAGTACATTTTGTCACGGAAAACCTTGGTCAAAAGAGACCTAACCGGTCGAAAACTGGTCAAAACTGGCCAAGACAACCAAAAATGCTAACACCAGCCAAAATCATCCAAACCTAAGCAAAAACCGGACTTTTGATTTCCAGTCCACATGGACCTCCTAGAATCCGTGGAAAATCAATTTGAACGGATTCAAGATAGATAACCCACACCTAGGAATTACGTTTGTTTAGTTTTTGTCGTGTTTTGCCAGGTTTAAAAGTCGGTCAGCTAGTATTTGAAGTAGTTGTGAATGCACCGGACATACAACATCTCGGCGGCACACCATAATATAGCGGTCGAGATATGAGTTTGCTCTAACAACACGTCGCGTTATTTGATCAAAACAAAGATGATATTATTTATCCTTGGAAAGCCTAAGAAGGTGAATAATATACAACACTAAACAACAAGTATTTGACATTTCATGTAAGAAACTCATGCTTAAGTATCATATGACTTTGAAATATTCGATTCTACATTTTATTCCAGTTGAATGGCGAGCTATTTATGAAACCTATTATTTAGTTAAACCTCCTTACCGGTATGATTGGAGTTTAGTTTGTTGATCTTTGCTTTTGGCTTCACATTAAACTCGCTTTTCTTTCTTTATTTGTGTATGTATTTGTAAAGTTACTTACAATCTATTGTGCTTCGACTTCACATAATAAACATACATATATACAACCTACATATACAAAAACATACAAATAGGAGTTACTTTTACTAATTCCATATGGTAAAGAAATAAATTCCCAAACATAATTGCTAACACATAAAAACAAATTTAGATTGAAATCTTCAGAAAATATGGGCTGAATTAAAAAGGCCATAACATGTGCTACATGAATCCGTTTCAAGAACATGACTAAGCAAATGAAAGCCTGAAACAAAGAGTACATTTTGTCACGGTAAACCTTGGTCAAAAGAGACCTAACCGGTCGAAAACTGGTCAAAACTGGCCAAGACAACCAAAAATGCTAACACCGGCCAAAATCATCCAAACCTAAGCAAAAACCGGACTTTCGATTTCCAGTCCACATGGACCTCCTAGAATCCGTGGAAAATAAATTTGCACGGATTCAAGATAGATAACCCACACCTAGTAATTACGTTTGTTTGGTTTTTGTCGTGTTTTGCCAGGTTTAAAAGTCGGTCAGCTAGTATTTGAAGTAGTTGTGAATGCACCGGACATACAACATCTCGGCGGCACACCATAATATAGCGGTCGAGATATGAGTTTGCTCTAACAACACGTCGCGTTATTTGATCAAAACAAAGATGATATTATTTATCCTTGGAAAGCCTAAGAAGGTGAATAATATACAACACTAAATAACAAGTATTTGATATTTCATGTAAGAAACTCATGCTTAAGTATCATATGACTTTGAAATATTCGATTCAACATTTTATTCCAGTTGAATGGCGAGCTATTTATGAAACCTATTATTTAGTTAAACCTCCTTACCGGTATGATTGGAGTTTAGTTTATTGATCTTTGCTTTTGGCTTCACATTAAACTCGCTTTTCTTTCTTTATTTGTGTATGTATTTGTAAAGTTACTTACAATCTATTGTGCTTCGACTTCACATAATAAACATACATATATACAACCTATATATACAAAAACATACAAATAGGAGTTACTTTTACTAATTCCATATGGTAAAGAAATAAATTCCCAAACATAATTGCTAACACATAAAAACAAATTTAGATTGAAATCTTCAGAAAATAAGGGCTGAATTAAAAAGGCCATAACATGTGCTACATGAATCCGTTTCAAGAACATGACTAAGAAAATGAAAGCCTGAAACAAAGAGTACATTTTGTCACGGAAAACCTTGGTCAAAAGAGACCTAACCGGTCGAAAACTGGTCAAAACTGGCCAAGACAACCAAAAATGCTAACACCGGCCAAAATCATCCAAACCTAAGCAAAAACCGGACTTTTGATTTCCAGTCCACATGGACCTCCTAGAATCCGTGGAAAATCAATTTGAACGGATTCAAGATAGATAACCCACACCTAGGAATTACGTTTGTTTAGTTTTTGTCGTGTTTTGCCAGGTTTAAAAGTCGGTCAGCTAGTATTTGAAGTAGTTGTGAATGCACCGGACATACAACATCTCGGCGGCACACCATAATATAGCGGTCGGGATATGAGTTTTCTCTAACAACACGTCGCGTTATTTGATCAAAACAAAGATGATATTATTTATCCTTGGAAAGCCTAAGAAGGTGAATAATATACAACACTAAACAACAAGTATTTGACATTTCATGTAAGAAACTCATGCTTAAGTATCATATGACTTTGAAATATTCGATTCAACATTTTATTCCACTTGAATGGCGAGCTATTTATGAAATCTATTATTTAGTTAAACCTCCTTACCGGTATGATTGGAGTTTAGTTTGTTGATCTTTGCTTTTGGCTTCACATTAAACTCGCTTTTCTTTCTTTATTTGTGTATGTATTTGTAAAGTTACTTACAATCGATTGTGCTTCGACTTCTGTAGGTCCTCGTAATCCTTGGATTATCCTTGTGTTGTGATTATCTAAAGAGATAGAAGGATAGATGAAGATG
Organism: Glebionis coronaria; assembly: GCA_025667525.1. NCBI lineage: Eukaryota > Viridiplantae > Streptophyta > Magnoliopsida > Asterales > Asteraceae > Glebionis > Glebionis coronaria. The sequence goes on from CM046877.1 coordinate 645,867,524, forward strand.
TAGAGAGAGAAACTAGAGAGAGGTTGGAGAGAAAATGAAATATTAGATTGAAATGTGTGTAAAGTGAATGACCAACCCCTCCTAACATGCTAGGAGGGGGTTTATATAGCCCACCCTACATGTGGGCTATATGGACTATATTGGATCACGAGCCCAATATCATTGGAGTGACCGATCCTTTCTAAATACGTAAAAACGTATTTCCAACAATCTCCCCCTAAGGGAGGTCACTCCAAGTTACAATGTCCTAAATAGTCTATAGCTCGTGATCTATGCTAATAATGATGTGACCGAGACTTTTCTTGGAAAAACGTATTTCCAACAATCTGCCCTAAAGGAAGGTCACACCATTTTACAAAATCTTAAACCTAGCATACTATGCTTGAGTCTTCGATCTTGTTCTTGTGAATATGCTTATGGGATCTTTGACTTTAGTCTTGAGCACGTGTCCTTGCCTTGACCTTGTGCATTCATCACTTGTGAAATTTGCCTCCTCGTGACTTCATGTTCCACATACTTATACCTTCGTAATTCTTGAAAGCTTCAGAGTTTGATACAGCGGAAGACTTAACTTTTAGGCTTTCTTGAATTAGATGAGGTATTAAGTGCATAAAGTATAAGCATGCGGGGACGACTTCTTCTCGGATTCCGCAACGCCACCGTCTTCAAATGCCGCAACATAAGTAGACACGAACGAAATGGCTTTGAACATTTCATTCTAAATCGGTAGCATTTTACCTCCGGTCGGTGAAGACCGTTGGACGATATTAGATATCGTACCCGTGACGGATAGTTTCAATTAAGTAACTTCCTGACAGGATTTCGCGGGTAAACCCGTTCTCTTTATTCGACCGTCCAAAGCTGACTGCGAACATAAAGAGTGAATCATTTGGATAAAAATATCCGCATGATTTGAAGCCGTCAATTCATGTTCCTGGAACAAGTGAAATTCAATTAAGAATCGCACCATCGTTGCTTTCCAGTTGTCACGAGCTTGATTCGTATAGAATCTTGCAAGTTACCTACCAAGTGTTGTTTGAGGTTAACACTAGAAGGATTTCCACTCATCACCGTGAATACTAAGGTATCACTCTGAGTGTTCTGGAAAGATCACTAAGATATTGCGTAGAGGCCTGGAACGTGTTTAAATTCAGTTAAGAATTAAACAGCTGTTGCTTTCCAGTTATCACAAGTTTGATTCATAAAGAATCGCACAAGTCACCTACCATGAGCTTTTTGATATTCGCTCAAGAAGGATTTCCATCTTCATTGTAAATACTTTCGTATTACTCGGATGTTCAGGCAAGATCATGAAGATTTTGCGTAGGACTCTTAAGATCTTTCTTACTTTTCACAGTGTATGAAGAAGCAAGGAATTATGAAAGTGTGTCCTAATGAGATATTTAATGATCTCAAATGGCTCTAGACTCGATCGTGCACTTTGGATTTTAGTGATCGGAGGCTGGAGAGGAGTGCCACCTTTTCAATACCAATTTATTCGGAGTGAATAAATCAATAGATAATGCGTTGTCTCCGTGTGATTAAAACAAATATCTTTTAAGAGATATCTGAGTTAGCTGGGATGGGTTGTGCCTTGCATCACTGGGTCCATGATGTCTGTCTTCAATATCAAGAATCATTAAACAATGATCTTAATAGCATATGTATTGACCCGGTTTCTGCCTAAGTTGTAAGGAGGGCTTCTTTCTTTACACCCTTTATCTTTACAATTCTTTTTCATTCTTCAACCCCTTCAATGCTTACCAATACGTCATCACTAGCACCTTGTTGTGATTGTTCCAGTGCTAACTTAAGTACTTGGTCGGCATTCAGCTACGTTCACAATCTTTCTCCATCTTTCCTAAGGACTACTATTTCTAGCTATGGAATGTCCTTGGGAAGATTCCTCCGGTTCTAGAAGAATCATTGGACTTAACCTATCCTACCATCCTTATGTCACCACAATCTTCATCGTCGTGAAATAAATGGGTTGTGGGTAAGTATAAATCATCATGAAATCCATTTTGCTCCCCCTTAACATATGCCACGATATTCGAAAACATTTCGCATATGTCGGGATGAGCCAGCACATTAAGTCAAACTATTTGTGATAATATCCCATATTAAATCACATTTTCTCCCCCATATTAAAAATATTAACCCAATCGATGTTTTTAATATCAATTGATTTAATAGCATTTTAAGAAAATTTGGGAAGAAAAATGCAAATCCAATTATCTTCATGAATTACACAAGCTCCCCCTCAAATTAATGAGGGTGTTCTTGAAACGTAAATTAAGTACCTTTTAAACACAAGTGTAAGGTATTTATCACGTGCAAAGATCATATATGATAATGTATTCACAAGATAGCGATTTATGAGGTTGGACCTGAATGATGAAGAACATCATATGAAAGAAGCACATGGTTCTTGTTCATGAATGTTGGTCGCCTCATCATGTCTGAAGTTATCTCTTTACTCCATGTGTACGATTGATATCTTTGTCTTGACACCAACATGTGAACTTGGCACTTTTGGCATCAAGGATTCTGAATGCTGGACAATTGCTCCCCCTCAATTGTTGACCCGTGTTCTATTGAAAGAGCTGTAGTCACCGTTTGAGTAGTCGCATCGTCGAGCATGTAGATACTAATTGTAGATTGCTATGGTTGTAGAGATGATAGCTTCATAAAAACAAGATTTCTCTTGTTTTAACAAATAAATGCACTGACACGTACATAAATTCGTGTTAGATTATGTTATAAAGTAAACACAATCCCTTACATGGTTATAAAGTAAACCATGCCCGAGAAAATTAATTCCCGTTGTTGAGTCAAAGCTTTCCAGTGAAATGCTTGACTAGAGTATAAAAAGCGGGTAACTATCTGAAATAATAGCAAACCATTTTGAGCATGTTTTAAAACATTTGAACTTCTACTTGAACTTTATTTACAACCCCGTGTCATTATTGAATGACATTTCTAGTATCGTAAATATTATCGATTCCAGAAGACATGCTCTTTTTATCAAAACATTTTTTGAACACACAATTTTGAAAGATTTAGAAAACCTTTTGAGAAATTCTCGAAAAATTGTGTTCATTGTTTTGAAAACCAATTACTTGAGCTTAAGATGTGGAATATCTTGCAAAACGAGCTCAAGTCCGAGAAGTTGTAAACTTCCCGTTGTTAAGGATAAGTTTATCATCGGCGATAAACTTTCCTTTTAATTGAAGAACGAGTCCTAAGTTGACATTTACTTAGAAGTCGTTTTCATGAGCTTGAAAAACATTGAATGTTTTAACGTAAAGCTCATGACCGAGAAAGATGAATTTCTCGTTGAGAAGAAGAGTTCTCTTATTTAAAAGATACACTTTCCTTGATGAGCTTAAAACCTGGAATGTTTTACTACAAGCTCATGACTGAGAAAAATTAATTTCCCGTTACGAGGATAAGTTATCATTAAAGATAAGCTTTCCTAAAATTAGAGTCCGAGTTACAGTCTGATATTTAACTGTAAGTCATTGTGCATGAGCTTAAAAACTTCGAATGTTTTAAATATAAGCTCATGCCCGAGAAAAATTAATTTCTCGTTGTGAGGATAAGTTTATCATCGGCGATAAACTTTCCTTTCTTTGAAGATCGAGTTATAGTCTGTGATGTGACTATAAGTCCTGATGCACTATAAGCTTAACTGGAAATCCCCTGAGACACTTGTTTCTTAGATATCAGCTTCTTTAGCAACCAAACTCCGAGAGTGTCCTTAATTGAGTGGTATACAATGATTGGACCGCTTCTTTCTTTTGGAACATTCTCTTTGGTACCTGCATTCTCATTAGGATTTTGCATGCTTTGATATGGGTTAGTGATATCTATCTTAGAAGCAAGTGGGGGTTCACAATTTTCTTTTCTTATGCTAGAGGTGACCTGAGGAGAGGATTCACTTGTCTTAGCTGGCAAACGTTTCCTTTTATAGAAAACCTTAAGTTCATGCTTAAGTGATGTATCCTCCTTTTCAATTTCCTCCCTAGTAGTCTTAGTAGAATCAGAGACTATCCTAGTTAAAGGGCACTCGTTTCCTACAAGAGTGAAAGTTCTACCAGTGGGGCGCCACATTTTACCAATGGGTTTGATTTTAGCTACCCACTGAGATTTAAGTCTAGCACGGTGTTGGGAATAAATTATGGGTCAGTTCACTAGACGCTGATAAGAAGAATTCAAGCGCTGATAGGATGACATTGGACGCTGACAGCCAAGCGTTGACACTTGAAGAAGTCAACGCTGACAGCCATGAAGATTAACACTGATGGAATATATCTTCATACGAATCTTTTTGTTTATTTGTTTCTTTATTTGTGTATGGTAAAGATAAGCTCGACATTGTATTTTCTATTATTATCTTTACCTAGAATAGTTGATTCGTAGCTTATTGTACAAGACTTCTTAATCTATAAAAGAAGATCTTTTAGGTTAAAGTGATTATCAGTTATCATAAGTTTTCACAAGTTAAACCTCTTTCATTGTAATCAAGTTCGATCATTCTAATACAAGTGAAAGTTTGTTTAACATCTTTGTGTTTTAGATTAAGTGTTAATTACACATAACACTTAGTTACTTCATTCATAAGCAAAGGTTTCTCTACGTGTATTACTTGATCTAATCTCGTATACACAAAGCTTAATCGATCTAAGTTTGGGATCAACAAGTGGTATCAGAGCTTGTTGAGAAACTTTTGATCTTTAAGTAACGCAAGAACCCTAAAACACCAAACCCTAAAAACCCTAAATTTCTCAAAACCCTAAAAACATCATGTCTGGCACAAATCAGCCTCCTGCTTTGCTACAAAACAACTCCACAAACCCTAGTATCAAAATTTCCATGTTTGATGCCAGGAACTTCGAGCTTTGAAAGTCTAATTTTGAGCAATATATAGCTATTCATGACTACACTCTTTGGGAGATTGTTGAATATGGGAACACATTCGACAAAGCGCAAAAGATTGCTAATGCTATTGCCACAAGGATAGCTGTTCCTAATTGTCCTGAAGCTGATAAGAAGGAAAACCCTGAAGATGGAAGAGCTGTATCTGCTGAAGATATAGCCAAGAAAAGGGTGGACATGAAAATCTTGAACATCATGAAACACGCCCTAGGTCATGAAAATCAGCACAAGTACAAACGCTTTGAGTCTGCAAAAGAGCTTTGGGAAGCTCTTGAAGTAGCACATGGTGGCAATGCTGACACAAAAGAAGAAAAGAAGAAGCAACTCATGCATGAGTATGCTGTCTTTAAGGCTCAACCCAATGAAAATCTCAGCAGTGTGAGAAGTAGACTGCTTGACATCACAAGTCAACTTTCTTTCATGGGAACACAGATTGATGACCCTGACTTGAATGCTACTTTTCTCAAAAGCCTTGGTGATGTATGGAAGATTGAGACAAGATCCATTCTTGTAAATAACACCCACAAGACCTCCAGGTTTGATGACATCTTCAACAAACTAAGACTGTTGGAGAATGAATGGCTTTTGGAGAGTGATAATAAATCTTCCAGTAGCAATATGGCCTTCTTCTCCCAAAGTGAAGGCCAATTTGATTCCATGAACTCCTATGGACATCCAGTCACTGGATCTCAGTCTGTCGGCGCTGGATCATATCCTGTCAACGCTTTATACTCAAGCGCTGACACTCACAACTTTGGCGCTGATGGAATTAAACCTGCTGGTTTAGATCTAGATACTGTATGTGCATTCATAGCTTCTTTGCCCAGTGATTCAAGGATTACATATGAAGATCTTGAGCAGATAAGTGATGAGCAATTGGAAGAGATGGACATCAAGTGGACTATGGCTCTTGTAAGTTTAAGAGCAAACAGGTTTAATAAAAGGTTCAAGAAGAAGATGACCTTTAATGCTAAGGATGTTGCTGGATTTGACAAATCCAAAGTTGAGTGCTACAATTGTCATCGGATGGGACACTTTATGAGGGAATGTAGATCTCCAAGAAGATCTGATGCTGGTAAGCCTTCAAGCCAAATGGTTAAGAGCCAAGATCCCAAGGCCATGGTTGCTGTTCAACAAATTGATGGTGTTGGAGGATGGGACTGGAGCTGGAACTTTATGGACAAGGATGAGGAAGAGGACAGAGCTTTGGTTGCTGAAGTTAAAGAAGAGCATGTTGAATATGCTCTCATGGCACACTCCTCCTCTTCATCAGATAATGAGGTATATGATGATGCTTTCTGTTCTAAGGGTTGTCGTTTAAATACTGAAAAACTAAATCAAGAGATAGTAAAATTATTAGATGAGGCAAGTGCTGAAAGATGCAAAGTATCTAATTATCAAATTGCTCTTACCCAAACAGAAAAGACAGTAGCTGAGTATAAGAAAATGGAGTTTGATTTAAAGGATAAAATAAATATCTTAAATCATGAATTACATCAAAGTAAAGATATTCAAGATATCACAAACAGGGTTAATCTTGATTTGATAGCTCAGTTAGAAGAGGCTAACAAAAATAAAGATAATGTGAGTCTTAAATCCAGAGATTTGATAAGGCCACACAATCCCTAGGAGAGTGTGTTAGTAAACAAAGAGACTCTAAGGACATGAGTGGGATTGGGATGAAAGATTATACTGGTGTTCCACCACCAGCTGGGGATTTCTATGGTGTCCAATCAAAGGACTTATCTTGGACTGGCTTGCCAGAACTCCAAGAGAAGGAATTCATTCCTCCACCTAGAGTGACTTCCCCAGTTGAAGAATACAAACAAAAACTGACCGACCTAGATGAGTGGAAGAAAGCTAACCACACTTTGTTTGTTAAGGGAGGGTTGTTGTGTGAAAGTCCAAATGAGCCCACACCAATCATGAGCCATGATCCTACACCTATTAAAATCACACACCCAACCACTGGCAAAGCTGTTGACCTTGGCCCACAAACTGTTAGAAAACCTAGTGTTAAGTATGCAGAGATGTATAGGAATACTAGGTCACCAAAAAGCCAAGTTAGTAACCATGGAACAGGCTTCTTTGCTTCTAGACCTAAGATTATGTTTAGAAAAGCTTGTTACTCATGTGGTAGCTTTTCACATTTGGCATACAAATGTGTCAACGCTTCCAATGTCAACGCTGATAGGAACCATTTCAGCGCTGACAAAAGTCAACATAGGTCAAACACTGTCAGACCCAATACCTTTGTGAACAAAAGTTCACAAGTTGTTAGACCAGCCCCATTCTTTTCTAGAGGGTCTAACACACAAGGCCTAAGACCTTTTCAAAAGTCAAACACTTGGTCCAATAGGCAATGGGTTCCTGTAGCAAACCCTAGGTTTAACGCTGATAAAGGCAATCGGGGCGCTGACAAGAATAATTTCAGCGCTGACAGACACACTGCCAAACCTAGGTATTTGCAACCACAGGGAAATGGGTCTAAAGCCTCTACTAGCTTAACATGGAGACCAAACAAGACCAAAACCCTAATTTTACTGGTCTTTCTATGACATGCAACCGGTTTCATTATATTTCAAAGGCCATGTCAACACCAGTTGGGGTTAACTGGGAATTTCATTCAAAAAGGGATGAAAATGGGGTTGTTATGAGAACCAAGTCTGTTCTTGTTAAACAACCAAATGAATCCGAGTCTTCCAAGGCTTAGGTTCCCAAAGAAAACTAATGTGTTTTCTTTATGTGCACGGCATTCAGATGAAGATCAATGATTATGGATATTGGGATAGTGGATGCTCAAGGCACATGACAGGAAAGGAAGACTATCTGACAAACTTCACTCCTATTCAAGATGGTGATAAGGTATACTTTGGAGGGGGCTATGGCACCATCACAGGAAAAGGAACCCTTATTACCAATAATCTACGTTTTGAGAATGTCTTCCTGGTAAAAGAACTGGATTATAATTTGTTTAGTGTATCACAAGTGTGTGATAACAAAAATAAGGTTCTTTTCACAGATACTGAGTGCTTGGTGTTAAGCAAAGATTACAAGCTCCCTGAGGAAAAATACATAGAATTTAGAACACCAAGGCATAAAGACATATATAATGTGAATCTTAATGGAATTAAGATGAATAATAAAATGATGTCATGTTTTTATGCTAAAGCCTCAGTTGATGAAAGTAATCTTTGGCACAGGAGATTAGGGCACATAAACTTTAAAAATATCAATAGACTTGTGAGGCTTGGTTTAGTTGATGGTTTGCCTGAAAAGGCTTTCCACAATGACCACTCTTGTGTTGCATGTCTTAAGGGCAAGCAGCACAAGGTCTCATTCAAATCTAAACAGGTGCACTCTAGTTCTAAACCACTTCACTTATTGCATATGGACCTCTTTGGTCCAACTAATATAGAAAGTTTGAAGGGTAAATCATATTGTTTTGTCATCACTGATGATTTTTCCAGGTTTACATGGACTCTCTTTTTAGCCAAGAAAAGTGAAACTGCCCAAAGTCTGATTAATTTCATTACCCAGATTGAGAAGAAGAATGGTAATGAGGTCAAAATTATTAGAAGTAACAATGGGGGTGAGTTTAGAAATCAGTTGTTAGATGATTTTTGTGCCAAGAAAGGGATTACTAGGCAGTTTAGCATAGCTAGAACCCCACAGCAAAATGGGGTTGCTGAAAGGAAGAATAGAACCCTAATTGAAGCAGCCAGAACCATGTTGGCTGATGCCCACTTTCCTATAGCCTTTTGGGCTGAAGCTGTTAACACAGCTTGTTATGTTCAAAATAGGGCATTGGTCAACAAAATACATAATAAGACACCTTATGAGTTACTTTGGGGAAGGAAGCCAAATATTGGCTTTCTCAAGCCTTTTGGTTGTCATGTAGTTGTTTTAGAAACTAGTGATGCCCTAGGTAAATTTGATACAAAAGGTGATGAAGGCTACTTCATGGGTTATTCAGTGCAGAGCAAAGGATATAGGGTTTACATTAAAAAGGAAAAACGTATACTTGAAAAAGTACATGTTAGGTTTTTAGAGAGTAAACCTAGTGATCCTGAGAGTGGTCCAAATTGGTTGTTTGACTTAGAACCTTTATCTAGAGCTTTAAATTATATGCCTGTTACTGATCCAGACATTGTGAAGGTAACTTCAAGTGTTTTGGAAAAGAGAATTGGTAATGTTTCAGGTATACAGGTTGCTAAGAAGGATGGACCACCAGCAGTTGAGTCATCTCCCACACAAGAATATGTTACACTTCCTATATGGACAGATGAGTATTATGCTACTGCTGTTGCTGCTAGAAAAGATAATGGTGGTGTCCAAATACCACCAAATACAAACATGCATGGTTCTTCAGGCGCTGACAAAGGGAAATCAAGCGCTGACAAGAGCAATTCAGACGTTGATGGATCAGACGTTGACAACAACAGTTCAAGCGTTGTTAGCCCAAGCGCTGACAAACAAGGTTCAGACTTTGATGACACCTTTGCACATCTTTTCTCTTCACATTTTGAACAAGGTGGACCTTCTAATGTCCATGAAGAGATTCCTGTTGATCAAAGAGAGTCTGATGAAGAAGATATTGGCAACATGGAGCGTGAAGTTGAGGACACCAGACTTTTTGAAGGAGGAGTTCTCACTTCCACAAATAAGGATCACCCCTCATCTCAGATCATTAGTGATGTTATGGCTCCAGTTCAGACAAGAAGATCCCATCAAAATCTTGGTGGATTTATTGCCAATATACACAAGAAGGTTGATACCCCTCTTGTACAAGCATGTTTGTTTGCATGTTTTCTGTCACAAGAAGAACCCAAGAAGATTTTTGATGCTCTCAAAGAACCTAGTTGGGTGGAAGCAATCAGGATGAGCTTCACCAATTTGCTATACAGGATGTTTGGGAGCTGGTTGATTGTCCTAGATATGTGAGACCAATTGGGACAAGATGGGTTCTAAGGAACAAGAAAGATGAAAGAGGTATTGTGGTCAGAAACAAGGCACGTTTGGTAGCTCAAGGATATACACAAGAGGAAGGTATAGATTATGAAGAAGTTTTTGCTCCAGTTGCAAGAATTGAAGCTATAAGAATTTTCCTAGCTTATGCCTCTTGTATGAACTTCACTGTTTATCAAATGGATGTGAAGAGTGCTTTCCTCTATGGGACAATTGTTGAGGAGGTATACGTTATGCAACCTCCTGGTTTTGAAGATCCTGAGAATCCAGACAAGGTTTATAGAGTGAAGAAAGCTATGTATGGACTTCATCAGGCCCCAAGAGCATGGTATGGTACATTGTCCACCTACTTGGTGGAAAATGGTTTTAAAAGGGGCACCATAGATCAGACATTGTTCACAAAGAAGAAAGGTAAGGATGTCTTACTTGTCCAGGTCTATGTTGATGATATCATTTTTGGATCTACTAATCCAAAGATGAGTGAAGACTTTTCCAAGCTTATGACAGATAAATTCAAGATGAGTGCAATGGGTGAGATGAACTTCTTTCTAGGCTTACAAGTTCAGCAGAAAGAAGATGGTATCTTCATCTCCCAAGACAAATATGTAGCTGAAATCTTGAAGAAATATGGTTTTTCTCCACATGAAAAGGATGATTCCACTCCTATGGATAGGGAACACCCTTGGGGAAAAATTGGAGCTGGAAAGGATGTGGATGTTAGGCACTATAGATCAATGATTGGTTCATTGATGTATCTTACAGCCTCAAGACCTGACATCTTGTTTGCTGTATGTGCTTGTGCACGCCATCAAGTGACTCCCAAAGAGTGTCACCTTTTTGCTGTGAAAAGAATTTTTAGGTACCTAAGATGTTATCCAGATCTTGGCTTATGGTACCCAAAAGATTCTCCATTGGAGCTTATTGCATATTCAGACAGTGACTATGGTGGTGACAAGTTTGATAGGAAATCCACAACTGGTGGATGTCAATTTCTTGGGAGTAGATTGATATCTTGGCAATGCAAGAAACAAACAGTGGTGGCAAACTCTACAACTGAAGCAGAATATGTTGCAGCAGCTGCTTGTTGTGGTCAAGTCTTATGGATTTAGAACCAGCTGTTGGATTATGGGTATAATTTCATGCATACCAAGATTTTTGTAGACAATAACAGTACTTTATGCATTATTAAAAATCCTGTACATCATTCTTAAACCAAACACATAGAAATTAGACATCATTTTATAAGAGATTGCTTTGAGAAAGGTTTAATACAACCAGATAGGGTAGCCACAGAAGATAATGTGGCTGATTTATTAACTAAACCTTTTGATACTGGAAGATTTCAATATTTGGTAACAAATATTGGAATGGTTAATCTCACTTAATATGTGTTTTGGAACCTTTTTGTAAAAGTATGTACAGGATAATGCATTGTTATTGGTCTTTGTGATGATTTACATTTTTCCACTTTATTTTTCTAACACTGACAAAGGTAAATGTAACGCTGATAAGTGTTATTTTGCCGTTGTTAGAGATATTATTGTCTAACGCTGACAAGAGTTCCTTCAACGCTGATATGTGTTGTCGGGGCGCTGTCAGCAACAAATGTTAGTTTTGTGGTTTTCAATCTAAATGTGTAGGTGGTGGTAGCTTTATGCCATTGGATACAGAGTTGCTTATGGATCTTTGAAGAGCTATTTGGACATGTTTTTGTTTATGGATGATGGTTGGAATATTTATATTCCTATCTTGACATAAATTTTTTTATGTTCATATATATACTTTGAGAAACTCATGTATCATAGTTTAAGGGGAGGTTTAAGGAACCTTTAGGACTTTTGGGTATTCTTATAATACTCTCATCACAATTCTAGATTGTGTCCACAGGTGAGTATGGGTTAGTTTTACTAAACCATGAGGCACTGTAGCATGCAAAGTTGACAAACTATGCATGCTGCCAAGACATTTTTGGCCTAGAATTGGTTATGGTCTGATGGGAGACTTGGGAATAGTTTTGTTATGGGTTTACCTGGGAGTTACAAAGAATTTTATGAAATAACTTTGTTGGTATGTATTTTGGTTAGCAAGGGACACTAGAGGACATTTGTGTCTATCTTGCTTAAGAGAGTGTGCATAAATGGACAGTGCTTGCCGCCCAGTAATTATTATCAACTTGTAAGATATTTCCCTTAGGATAAATTACTTTGTTAAGGTCTTTTTCTTTTTAAATATTTTTTATTTTTAGACGCTGACAAGTTTTTCTCCAAACGCTGTTACGTCCAATCGTGACGCTGACAAGGCTTTAGGCAAACGCTGACAAGAAAATATAGCCGTTGGGCGCTGATGGGCTATTTTTGACCGTTGACACCTAGTGGGCCCTACCCAGTTGTTATTTTTGACTAATCTTTGGCCGTAATTTTGGGGAGTTGTTACTATTAATTAATGCATGAGATAAGTTATATTTGATTCAATATTTTCATCATTGCTTTTTAAATATAACTACCTCATTTTTTACCAATCAAAATCATGCATCTCTCCTATAAATTTGGCTAAACTTTTTGTTCTGGGTATTCATATTTTCTTGTCTAACATTTTTCTCCTAGATTTTTCCCATATCACATAACCTAAACAGCTTTAAACATGGCACCAAAGTTCAACTCAACCAATCTGACATTGGAGTTCAAGAGCCAACATAATATGGTCGCTTACTTGGCTGTTGATAATGATTTGTTCCCTCAGTATTCACAAATGGTGGCATTTTTAAATGCATCCTCTATAAGGTATGCACTTTCTCATGAACCATTAGTCCCTGTCGCACACATTAGACAGTTTTGGAACAATGTTAGTTCCACAACAGCTAATGGAGTGACCACATTAACATCTACTGTTCATGGAAGAACATGGGTGGTCACTGAAGCCTTGGTTCGCCAAGCTTTGCGTCTTGATGACGCCGATGGTGTGACTACCCTTGTCGTTGCAACAATAGAACAAGGTCTTAGGGAATTGGGTTATCCTATTCTTGCTGGTAAATCATTAAATAAATATCATAAGCAGGAATTTCCCTCTGACTGGAAATATTTAATACATGTCCTTCTTCAATGCTAAAGTCCAAAATGTACTGCTTTTAATGAAATAAACAGGTCCATTGCAAGTGCTTTGGTTTGTATGTCACGTGGGCTTAAGTATAATTTTTCAAAAATGATTTTTGAAGGGATGTGTAAAAATAAGGGAAGTAAAATGACTTTGGCTTACCCAAGATTTTTGCAAATGGTGTTTGATTTACAAGCATATTGTACTAGGGATCATGACACTTTTTATGAGATCCCTAAGCAAAAGAAAACCATTTTTGACAAAATGAGCTCCACAAACATATCTATCCCTCTCACCCAAGCCATGCTTGAAGTAATTCAGGCTGCTCAACCACAACCAGACCCTGCACCTCAACTTGAGCCTATCCTTGAACCATTACCTTCACCTGATCACATGGACGTTGACCAACCCAATGTCAACGCTGACACTCAAAATGTTGGCGCTGACACAGCCAATCCCAACGCTATTGACATCACTGAACAATCCCAAACACCCCTTAACCAACCAACACCCACACAATCTACTTCATCTTCCACCCCATTACAATCTAGGTTGATTCAACGCCAAAGGACTACTGGAGTGTTATCCTCTGGTGGTCCTAGCCTTGTTGCAGAGAGAACCACCTCCACAAGTGTGGTTGGTGCCATGGATGAGGCTGGGGTATTGACACAATCTTAGATGCTAGTCAAGACAGTCCCAACATCATTAAGACCTCATCCACGCCCTATGATTCTATTTTGGGAGGTCAAATCCCCATTCTAGCTGAGGGCAGATTGGAACCTATGACATTGAATGAACTGACGGCTGCTGTCATTAGCTTGCAAAAGCAAAATGTCAGCCTTGTACAAATTGTCAATAATCAGGGCCGTGAACTCCAAGTTTTGAGGGAGCGGGTAACTGTTTTGGAGAATCCAAGTAGCCGGAGTAGAATGGAGGAATCTTCCAAAGGGGAGGATGAAGAGGATGAGCTGATTCATACAGCTAGTGAGAAGAGTTCACAATTTAGTGAATCTTTAGGTATTGCTGAAGCACTCACCAACTTGAAGAAGCACCCAATTCTTGATACATCCAAGGTAACTCCATTGAACTTGGAAGGATCTTTCACAGCAACAATGGGTGCTGATACAGGTTTGAACGCTGACACATCCAGCGCTGACAAAGTTAATCGGGGCGCTGATAGAGGTAACTTGAACGCTGACAAGGTTGCAGGTGGTGTTGATGTATTCCAGTCATCAGCAATTATCAAAGATGTGTCCACACAGGTTTCTTCTTCTACTTTACCTATTATTGATCCAAAAGACAAGGGTAAGGGGATTCTGGTTGAAGAAGATGTTCCAAAGAAAGATGCAGTACAAATTGCATTTGATGAACAGTTGGCTGCACAACTTTTGGAAAGAGATTTGAAGAGGAGTGGTAGATCACCATTTGTTGCCACTTCTGAGAGTGAGGAAGAGAGTGGTGATGAAAAAGAAGAAGATAGCTCAGATTCAAGTGTTCAAATTATTGAAGATCCAGAAAGACTTGAATATGGGGATGAGTTAGCAAAGGAAAGGTTGAGTGATTTGAAGAATCAGATTGATTGGGACCTTCCAGAAATCACCAGAATGTACCATGCTTGGGAAGACAAGGTTATGGACAACCCAGGGATGAGTTTGTCAGATCAAATTTGGGGGTTGGAAGTTCTTCTCAGGGTACAAGATGATATACAGGTGATTTTGAGGTTTAATGCACAAGAGGTCAAGACTTGGCTTAAAAGAGATAGAAGGCAGTTGTATTACAAATTGCTTAGATGCCATCAACCTAGATGGACATACAAGAAGTTGCTGGCTTTATCTTTTGAGGAGCTAGAGTATAGGGCACATCCTATTTGGAGGAATGTGCAAGAAAATAATGTCTACCAGTTTCTTTCAGAAGAAAGGAAACAAGAGCTTGCTGAGGAAATGCAGATTCAAAAGGAGATGAGGATTGCTCAAAGACCAGTGAAGAAAGGAGATCCTCTCCAATTTCCCAAAGATATGGATGTGTATTATCCAACTGAAAGTGTCATAAGGAAGCATCTCAAGCTTTCTCCATTGGAAGCTTCAGATTTGGTTAATGTAGTACCTCTAGATGACAGAAATCCAATCATAAGTTTTGATGAAGATGAGTGTGGATTTTGGAAGATTGGCAGGTTTGGAAAGGAGGTACATACTTTCACTTCAGTTATTTCTATCTTTGCAAGCATAGACAAAGAAGACTTGGTGCATCTATGGAGATTGATAGAGGCCAAGTATACAGCTGAAGCACCTACTTCAGCAAATGGAATAAGACTATGGAACACATTTTTGACTTTGTGTGGTCCAAAGGAAGCAGATCCTGCCATATGGAAGGATCTTGAAGATGATCTCAGTAATCTTCATTGGAGGCTTTATTCTACTTGTGGTGTGTTTCATTTGAGCTCTACAAAGTTTTCAGAGTATCTACTTGTGGATGCTGACTATTTCTTGTCCAAAGAAGTATTGGAGAAGATGAAGGAGACACCCTTGGAGATTGATTATACTAGTGACGTGGCTAAGGACTTGATTAGATATGTTTATCACCAACATAAGAAGTTTTTGCAAGATTCCTCCTAAGCTTTAAGTTTTTATTCAGAAACTTGATCATTGGAATAGATATCAAGTTTAGGGGAGGATTGTTGGGAATAAATTATGGGTCAGTTCACTAGACGCTGATAAGAAGAATTCAAGCGCTGATAGGATGACATTGGACGCTGACAGCCAAGCGTTGACACTTGAAGAAGTCAACGCTGACAGCCTTGAAGATTAACACTGATGGAATATATCTTCATACGAATCTTTTTGTTTATTTGTTTCTTTATTTGTGTATGGTAAAGATAAGCTCGACATTGTATTTTCTATTATTATCTTTACCTAGAATAGTTGATTCGTAGCTTATTGTACAAGACTTCTTAATCTATAAAAGAAGATCTTTTAGGTTAAAGTGATTATCAGTTATCATAAGTTTTCACAAGTTAAACCTCTTTCATTGTAATCAAGTTCGATCATTCTAATACAAGTGAAAGTTTGTTTAACATCTTTGTGTTTTAGATTAAGTGTTAATTCCGCATAACACTTAGTTACTTCATTCATAAGCAAAGGTTTCTCTACGTGTATTACTTGATCTAATCTCGTATACACAAAGCTTAATCGATCTAAGTTTGGGATCAACACACGGGAGTTCACCTCATTAAGTAATTTCTTGACACAAGAATCATGATTGGCTTTAAAGACACATTTCCTACATGTTTTACAAGTAGCATATTTAATGTCCGAGTAAGATCTAGAGTTCCTAGAGGATTGATTGATGCTCCTAGGATGTGACATGCTACGGTCAGCAGTGTTGGGTAAACTAGAAGGCATCTGTCTAGGTTTGAAATTCCTATCTCTTACTTGTGTCTTTTGCTTAGCTTCCTTTAGACCAAATGTATGGCGAACGTCTTTTGAACTAGTTCGAGACGTATTCTTTGGACTATGTCTAGGGAGACTAGATGCAATCATGTGATTAGGTCTTGCAAAAGCTGGTTTAGTCACATTGGGCCTAGATGGTGGAGTGACCGGTCTAGAAAGATGAACCATATCAACTTGGGAGGCAAACCGCGGTCTCGAGGATTTTGGTCGCTCAGATCTAAATGCAGTCGGTTGTCTAACAGACTGAATTTGAGGCGGTTTCCCCAAGATTGATGGTTTTTCAAGCTTAGTATACACACTAGTTCCTTTAGTTTTCCTTAATTCATTTTTCAACGCAGCTATAGCAAAAACCTTTTCCTGAACCTGGGCCTTTAAATTTTCATTATATTTAAGCAATTTATCTTGGGATGCCAACTTAGATTCTAGCAAAGTAATTTGTTTCACAAAATTATCTTTTTCAGCTTTAGAATCTTGAATTTTTTGATTTAATTTTCTTTCAAGAACAACGTTTGAATTTTCAAGTTTTTCAAAATACTTTTCAAATTTATCAGTTTTCTTCGAAATTTCAATTTTGGCAACCTCAAGAGCTTTAGATTGCTGAGCTAAAATCGTTTCAAGCTCTTTAATCTTGGAATCAGAATCGGTTATAGAAGCAGTCATAAAGCATTTATCATGATGAACTATGGCATTCTGAACAATTTCTCCCCCATTTTGACTCACATCGGATGAATCTGAAGTGGTAAAACTATCACCCTTTTCCATCCTATGTTTGTCATAATTAGGTTCGGAATGCTCAACATGCGGCAGTTCATCGGCATCGACATCATATACCACATTCCTTTGTACCGTATTTGTAGACTCTTTGTTAGATACGGGTATGGTGTCATCAATCCCTGACATGCTGCTTGTATCATGTTGTCCTCCTGATTCAATGCTCTTGCCATCGTTAGGCTCCAAGTTGTCAACCGTATGACAATTCTCCTCTTGCATCTGCATCACAGATTCTTGCACTCCATTATCATACACTTGCTGAAGTCTGGATCTTTCATAAATCGAAGACGAAACCGATGTCATAAATTTTAATAGTTTATCACGGAAATCTTTAACCTCGTTCTGTGTGTATTGAAAAAATGACCGGCATATCTCTGAATTGTCAGACTTGATGATATTGAATTGGAGGAAAGGCGTGAGTTGTGTCACTAGATCTTGATATGCAGATGCTGATGCAGAGTGATTAAAGTCTTCTTTGTGAAGTTGCTCAGCTAGTTGGTTCAAGTTGAGGAACATTGAATCGATGAATATATAACGATCTTGACCGAAGAGTGTCAGAAATTCGCTTCCTCCTTGAAACCAAGAAATGGTCACTAGATGAGACTGGAGTAGTCGAAAAAACGTGATACCACTTTCTCTAGCTGTGTTTTGCATGAGAAGCAAGTCTCCCTCTCGAGATGTCGAGTTCAACGAATCCATTGAAAATCGATGATAAATGAATGTAAGGATTACTTGTCGATCGATCAATGAAAGAAAGCAATTGTGTTTGTTGTTGTGAGTAGAAGTCGAGAAATAATGTTAAAATCCCCTAATAATTGTTCTCGATAAACCAAAAATTCCAAGACAAAATTACACACTTTTTGAAAAATCTTGAAATACTTGTCACTGTATCGGAATCCTCAAAATTAATCCGTCGGAATACCCATCGGAATGTCAGATCGGAATGTCAGATCGAAATGTCCAGATCGTAATGTCAGATCGGAATGATTTCAGATCGCAATACTCAGATAGCAATGTAACCTTGTCGGAATGATTCAGATCGCAATGTCCTATCGGAAAGTTCAGATCGCAAAGTCCTATCGGAAAGATTCAGATCGGAATATAGCTGACAAAATTTGGGCAGAGTAACGACTTAACCACTTCCTTATAACCGTCGGAATCCCAGATCGCAATGAACGATCGGAATGTCCAGATCGGAATAAGTATTGAAATCCTCAGTATCGCAATGTAGAACCAACCCCTTTCCGATGGTGATGGTTATTGCGATGGAAGCCCACTTTTCACTTGTACTTTCCGATGGAGATTTCTGCTTGAATTTCGGAAAGATGAACACAATACCTTTTTGCAATTTTGATCCAAGAAAGTTTGTGTTTTTAACCAAAACCAAGATACCAAAATCACTACAACAAGTAACTAGATAACGTGTATCAAGATCAAAGCATAAAAACACAAAAAAAATTTGGACGTGGGTATGGATTATCAAAACACAAAATCAAGAACACAAGAACAAAACCAATCAAACCAAGGCTCTTGATACCATTTGTAGGTCCTCGTAATCCTTGGATTATCCTTGTGTTGTGATTATCTAAAGAGATAGAAGGATAGATGAAGATGTAGAGAGAGAAACTAGAGAGAGGTTGGAGAGAACAAAACCTAACATGCTAGGAGGGGGTTTATATAGCCCACCCTACATGTGGGCTATATGGACTATATTGGATCACGAGCCCAATATCATTGGAGTGACCGATCCTTTCTAAATACGTAAAAACGTATTTCCAACAATCTCCCCCTAAGGGAGGTCACTCCAAGTTACAATGTCCTAAATAGTCTATAGCTCGTGATCTATGCTAATAATGATGTGACCGAGACTTTTCTTGGAAAAACGTATTTCCAACAACTTCACACAATAAACATACATATATACAACCTACATATACAAAAACATACAAATAGGAGTTACTTTGACTAATTCCATATGGTAAAGAAATAAATTCCCAAACATAATTGCTAACACATAAAAACAAATTTAGATTGAAATCTTCAGAAAATATGGGCTGAATTAAAAAGGCCATAATATGTGCTACATGAATCCGTTTCAAGAACATGACTAAGCAAATGAAAGCCTGAAACAAAGATTACATTTTGTCGCGGAAAACCTTGGTCAAAAGAGACCTAACAGGTCGAAAACTGGTCAAAACTGGCCAAGACAACCAAAAATGCTAACACCGGCCAAAATCATCCAAACCTAAGCAAAAACCGGACTTTTGATTTCCAGTCCACATGGACCTCCTAGAATCCGTGTGATACATGGTTTTTGCAATGGGTTCTAATTTTCTCTCGATATCCTCTCGAATTGATCTCAGTCTTAAGTGGAATGATTGTTCTTGGTTACTAAAGAAAAGGGTTTTGGTTTTCTAGTCTAATAAGAAGTGGAAATGAAAATTTAAATCAAAGACAATTACTTTAATTATGATTAACAAAGACTTGTATTGAACTTAAGATTAAAATCAAGATTAAAATTAAAATTGAAATTCAAGCAAACAGACATAAAGAAACAGTAAAGTAGATAAACAGTAACCTAAAGGGTAAATTTGATTCGGAACTTTTAAACCTTGATTCGGAACTCACTCATGCGGAACTTACTGAATCGGAAGTAACTGTTCACTCACTCATTCGGAAGTTTCCGGATGAGGGTTGATTCGGAAGTTTCCGGATGTAGGTTGATTCGGAAGTTTCCGGATGAGGGCTTGGTTCGGAACTTCTTGCTCGATTCGGAAGATTTTGCTTGATTCGGAACTTACTGGCTCGGAAATCACTGATCCGGATCTTAAAGCTTGGTTCGGAAGTTTCCGAATGAAGGCTTCATTCGGAATTTTTTGTTTGATTCGGAAGTTCTGGGAATCAGATACAGTAGCAGATATGCGAAGAACACGGAACACAAATTTTAATCAAAATCAAACCAAATACTCAAAAAGGATTTACCAAATTAAACACAATTCATTTAGACACCATAAACGACGAATCCCACTAATAAAAACACAAATCCAAACAACTTTTGAAGATCAAATCAAGAAAATAAAAACTTAAAAACTTGAAGATAAAGATGAAATGAACAAGATGAAATGAAAGATTAAACAAGAACTTGTATTGATTGATTAATGTTTTGAAAAGATAAAACAAAGGTTAAAATTACAAGATTAAAGAACTAAAGATGAAAATCACCAATCACCCTAGTGGTGAAGGTGAAGCTACGAACCAGGAAGAAGAAAGAGTGGGGAAAAAGAAAAAAAATGAAAGCTTCCCCTAAATGTGTGTGAGGGAATCCTTTATATAGGCTTGTCCTTTAGTTGGTGAGTGGGATTTCTCCCGTTCTTCTTGTATTTTCGTCTTTTCAGAAAAGTTTCCGTTTTCGATTCTGATTCGGGATTTGTTGTCGATTAAATTCAACTCGTCTTTTAATTTCTTCGTTTAATAGACTTGAGTTTCTTCGACTTATATAAATCTTCCATCTTTGGTCCTTTTCTTCGATAAATCTTCGAACAGGCCCAGCGACTTCAAATCTCTTGCATCTCTTGGACAATAGACTTTATCTTGAGTCCTTTTCCTCAGTAAAACCAGTGCAATCCCATGTTTTCTTCAGTATTCATCCGGTTGGCTCTGAAAACACAATAAACACAAAAACCACGCATAATTCCAAACAATTGATATTAAATACGTGTTTTGGTCTCGTTTTAGCCCGAATTAAGTGGTAAAAGGATGGGTGTTTACACACCTATCAAATCCCCTACACTTAACCATTGCCATGCCCTAATGCAATGCTTAGTGATAAAGCAAGCTTACACTTTTCTCATAATTAATCAACCTTGGCCTTATTTAAAATACTACTAAACAAAAAGTAAAGTACTAAAGGGAATTAAGACTTTGAAGGAAACAAAATGATAGAGAACCATTTTCACTTGAAAATAGCTATATGGAAATAACTTGCAAAGAAATCGATGACTTACATTGGGGCTTTGGTGCCGCGAAGATTTATCACCCTCAAGTTTCACGTTCCCCAAACTAAGCTTAAAAACGAGATCATTGTTATTATAAGTTAGCAATTCAAACACTTACACACCTGGCTTAATTAAATGCTTAAACTCCCTTATTCCTAGGTGTATCTCTTATATTTTATTTTTGTCTTAGAATGATCATGAAGATGCATTTTTGGACTTATTTCGATAGTTTATTAAAGCTGAAAGCAAAGTAGGACGATTTGATCAATAGTTAGCTAAAGGACAAAATCTCTTAAAAATGCTTCTCGGGATATCAAAAAGTTCATATCTTGGCATAACTTGGTTCACGATTTGAGACCTTTCTCGGGCCGATATTTGGCATGTACTTCATACTTCATATCTTCGAGAGACGTTCTTGAGATAATGGTCTTCTCATCATAATAGAGTTTCTTCGCTTGGAGACTTTTGAGGGGTACTCCAACTTTGTTGACCACGACTTCATGATTATTTCTTCAATCTCTAATTGGGATTTTGAGATACAACGATCCGCCTCCTTTTCGGACTTGGATCTATTTATCCTCATACCTTGTTAGGGTCTTTTCGGATAGACTTCTCCATGATCTTTATGGGAGTTGATTGCTTTTCGTCGTGAGTCTTGATCCTTCATATTGACTTTAGGAATAATGCTTTTCACATCACTTTGGATCTTCAGCAATAAAATTGAATCCTCATGCCTTGTTAGGGCCTTTTCGGACTCGCCAATCTTCGCGCCCCGCTTCATAAGTTATGCCTTGGCTATGAACTCTTATCATTACCGAGCAACTTTTAAACGATCTTGGGCTAGAAGCTAAGTAACTTTTCAAATCGTACGACCTTACTTATTGCAGATAAATTATTAGCAAGTGATGGGAGAATAGGCAAATAATTACACCAAGTAAGCTAGCGCAAGAATACCGACTTATAATTGACTCTATCATTTCTCGTCCTCCACAATTTAAAATCTCAAGTAATGAGACTCGTGGATACTTAGCCTAATAAACCAATTAAGGTCTACATGGTTAAGGATACTAGCTAGAATAAACTTAGATAAGTCCATTCGGGTTGAGTCAAAATAAACGCAACGGGCCTAATATGTCAAAGACTTCTAAACTAGCTACACCACTTTATTTAAAATTTTTGACTTTATTGCGGGATATATACATATGAAAGCAACGATAAAAATTTAAAAATTACAACTAATTGGCCAAAGTTAATAAAAAAATTTGAAAAATGTTGAAAAATAGGATTTTCCGGTTGATTGAAGGCATTTTCATGGAAAAGTCCACTTAAAACTTCGATAGAAGTCCCCCCTACACTTAAGATAAACATTGTCCTCAATGTTTAAGCATGTGGGAAAAGTCTCCCCTACACTTATGACATTGTGCACGTTGGTTAACTCAAGTTAAGGAAGAGACGACTAAAGTGATCAATTTGAGTATGAAGAAAATTGAATCACGATAGTTGAGAGATAGAACCGGATTTCGGATAACACGGGAGCACGGTTCTTTAAAAACTTCCAAGAGTGCACGAATCCCTGTAATCACATCACCATACAAAGACAAACACATATAGAAGTCCCCCCCCCCTACACTTAGGGGATTAAAATATAAAAGGATAGATACTCGGGCTGCCTCCCGAGGAGCGCTTGTTTTTGATAACCGAGTCACGAGCCTGACTCGACCCAAAATTAGTTCATGGGGAACGTGGTGAGGGATGGAATCACCTCCTTAGAGGTGTCCTCACCAAAGTACAACTTCACTCGTTGGCCATTCACCTTAAAGTTTGGTCCATCAGGTTGAGCGAGCTCGAGAGTACCATATGGAAAAATTTGGGCAATGGTGAATGGGCCGGACCAACGAGATTTGAGCTTTCCCGAGAAGATTTTCAACCGAGAGTTAAAAAGTAAGACTTTGTCTCCAACATGGAACTCTCGGTTTTTGATCTTGGAGTCGTGAATGAGCTTAGTTCTTTCCTTATAGATCAAAGAATTTTCATAAGCCTCATTACGGAGTTCATTCAGCTCATTGAGTTGGATCTTGCGTAGGTCACCGGCTTTGTTTATATCAAAATTAGCCCACTTCAAGGCCCAATAAGCCTTGTGCTCCAACTCAATGGGGAGGTGGCACGCTTTCCCGTACACAAGACGATAAGGCGTACAGCCGATCGGGGTCTTGTATGCAGTACGGAAAGCCCACAAAGCATCATCAAGTTTATCAGCCCATGAGGCACGATGCTCTCCCACAGTCCTTTCAAGAATTCGCTTCAGCCCTCGGTTTGATATTTCAGCCTGGCCATTAGTTTGTGGGTGGTAGGCTGTGGAAAGACGATGGTTTACACCGTACTTATCCATGACTCGAGCAAATTGGTCATTGCAAAAATGAGTCCCACGATCACTAATAATGGCGCGAGGCACACCGAATCTAGCGAATAGAGCCTACAAAAAGTTACAAACCACCCTTGCGTCATTAGTAGGCAAAGCTTTGGCTTCAACCCACTTTGAAACGTAGTCAACGGCTACAAGGATGTATTTGTTTCCTTTAGACGAAGGGAATGGCCCCATAAAGTCGATACCCCAAACATCAAAAATTTCACACTCTTGAATGAAATTCTGAGGCATCTCGTCTTTATGTGTGATTTTGCCTTGCTTTTGGCAAACATCACATTTTTTAACCAAATCGTGAGCGTCACGGTATATGGAGGGCCAATAAAATCCCGAATCAGACACTTTCTTGGCGGTGTAGTTGGGACCAAAGTGACCACCGGTGGGTCCTTTGTGGCAAGCATCAAGGATTTCAGACGCTGCCGGTCCATCAACACATCGACGAATAATCAGGTCAGCACATTGTTTGAATAGGTAAGGGTCGTCCCAAAAGTAAGTCTTGATGTCGGTAAAGAACTTCTTCTTTTGTTGGGACGTCAACCCTTCCTTGAGAATTTCACCCGCCAAGTAGTTTGCAAAGTCCGCAAACCACGGGGTTTCATTCGGCTTCGAGTTGATAGACATTAAGGTCTCCAAGGGAAAAGAATCATTGATTTCTTTGGTCGGATGATCCCCTTGGTATGGATCCTCAAGTCTACTAAGATGGTCCGCGGCTAAGTTTTCTGCTCCTTTTTTATCGCGAATTTCGATTTTAAATTCCTGGAGCAGCAAAACCCAGCGAAGAAGTCTTGGTTTGGAATCTTGCTTTGTCAACAAGTACTTCAGCGCGGAATGATCGGTGTACACAATGGTGGTAGAAAGGACAAGATAGGGGCGAAATTTTTCAAAAGCATAGACAACAGCTAAAAGCTCTTTCTCGGTTGTCGTATAATGCAATTGTGCCCCAGTCATTGTCTTGCTAGCGTAATGGATCGGTTGGAAGTGTTTGTTCACTCTTTGTCCAAGAACCGCTCCAATAGCAAAATCACTAGCATCGCACATCAATTCAAAGGGCAGCTCCCAATTAGGGGTAACCAAGACGGGTGCCTTAGTTAGCTTATCCTTAAGCGAGTTGAAGGCTTCAAGACACTCTTTGGAAAAGATAAAAGGAGTATCTTTTTCCAAGAGGTGGGTCATCGGGCGAGCGATTTGAGAAAAATCTTTGATGAATCGACGGTAGAAGCCCGCATGACCCAAGAAACTTCTCACACCCTTCACGGTTGAAGGTGGAGGCAACTTTGTGATAACATTGACTTTAGCACGGTCAACTTCAAGACCGGCTTTCGAGATCTTATGTCCAAGCACGACTCCTTCTTTGACCATAAAATGGCATTTTTCCCAATTTAGAACAAGGCGAGTGTCTTCGCACCGCTTTAGCATACGTTCTAAATTGGCAAGGCAAGCAGAGAAGGAATCCCCGAAGACCGAGAAATCATCCATGAAGACTTCCATGGTTTGTTCAACCATGTCATGGAAGATAGCTAACATGCACCTTTGGAAAGTCCCGGGCGCATTACATAAGCCAAAAGGCATTCTTTTGTAAGCGAAAGTGCCATAGGGACAAGTGAATGTAGTCTTCTCTTGATCTTGGGGATCGATGGGTATTTGAAAATAACCCGAGAAACCATCAAGAAAGCAGTAATATTCATTACCCGCTAATCGTTCAAGCATTTGGTCCATGAAAGGTAGAGGGAAATGATCCTTTCTCGTGGCATCATTGAGTTTGCGGTAGTCTATACAAACTCTCCACCCAGTAACGAGACGAGTGGGAATCAACTCGTTGTGTTCATTGGGAACAACGGTTATTCCGCCCTTCTTGGGCACACAATGGATTGGACTAACCCACGGTGAATCCGAAATAGGGTAAATCATACCCGCATCAAGAAGTTTGATAACCCTTCGTTGGCTTTGAATAGTGGGCTTGAAATCGTCCTCCATGAGAATTTTGTGTGTGCAGAAGTGAGGATCAATTCCACGAATATCGGAAATCTTCCAAGCAATAGCCTTCTTATGATCTTTCAACACAGCGACAAGGCGGACTTTCTCTTCATCCTTCAAATCCTTAGCAATGATGACTGGCGACTTCTTCTCTTCTTCGAGGAATACATACTCAAGATGGGGTGGCAACTCCTTAAGTTCCAAATCCGGAGGATTGTCGACGGGAGGCGTATTCGAAGTCGGAGTCTCGATAGCAATAACAGTGGGAGATAGAGGGGAAGGATTGTCTTCTCGGAGGAGGTTTGCAATGAAACTGAGGTCTTCATCCCAAGTGGCAGTAGAATCGTCATTGTCTTGCTTCACATCTCTCAAGGTGGCTTCCAAATCTTTCCAAAGGAAATCACTTTCTCCAAATAGAGATAGTGATGAGTCGATAGAGGAAACGGTCTCAACATTGGGAAGAGAGGTAGGAATGTTTTTACAAGCATCCTTGAAGTGTTCTTCGCAAGCCTCATCAAGAACGTCAATACAATTAACATTCTCGTAAGATGAAGGCTGTTTAGATAACTTTCCCATGTTGAAGACTACTTTATCGTCACCCACTCTCATGATAAGCTCACCGGCTTCAACATCGATGAGAGTGCGACCGGTCCTCAAGAATGGACGACCAACAATGAGTGGCACACGGGGGTCCATCTCGTAGTCGACGACAACAAAATCAGCAGGGAAGGTGAATTTGTCGACTCCTACAATGACGTCTTCGGCTATCCCCACTGGATAAGCAACCGTACGGTTGGCTAATTCCAAAGTCATTTTGGTGGGGACTAGCTCTGGGAGAGATAATTGCTTCCAAACACTTAGAGGCATGAGATTAATACTGGCACCTAGATCGGCTAGGGCCATGCAATTCTCTACTCCCGGGAAATTGCAAGGGATAAGAAAACGACCCGGATCACCAAGCTTGATTGGCAATTTCCTTAAGAGCACTGCAGAGCAGTTCTCATTAAGTTGGGTGTTGGCGAGATCGAGGAGCTTTTCCTTGTCGCTCAGAAGATCTTTAAACATTTTGCCATACTTGGGCATGTGAGCGAGAGCCTCAGCGAAGGAGATATTGAAATTCAGTTTTTTGAACATTTTTAGGAAGTTAAAAACTTGAATATCATCCTTGCTCTTTTGCTTCTCTTTCCTCAACCTTGAAGGATAAGGTATATTGGAAGAAGAGGAAGGCTTAAAGGGAATAGGATCACTCACAACCACGGGTGGAGGAGGGGTCGAAAGAAGAGGTGGAGAAATTGGGGAAGGTGAAGGAGGAGGAATAGGAGCAGGCGACTCTTCTCCTTAGTCACAACCACCGGTGGAGGTATAGGAAGCTCGGGTTCCTTGGTACCTTTACCACTTCGAGTAGTGATTGATTTCATCTCCCCTCTTGGGTTCGCAACGGTGTTACTCGGAAGAGTACCCGAAGAAGAGGGTTGACTACTTTGGAAGAAACTAGCCATCATGTTCCTCAGGTCATTTGTTTGGGTGTCCAACGTAGTTCTCATGTCAGCTCTCAAATCGTTTCCTTGCTTGACCAAATCTGCCTTCAAATTGCGTACTTCCTCTTGGAGATTTCCCACTATCACATCATTGGTTCTCATGTAGGTTGCAACCTCTTGGTGTAATGCAGTGGTGGCTTGGTTGGGAGGAGCATTGTATGCAGGTGGTTGGTAAGCAGGTTGTTGGTAGACTTAATTGTTACGTGGAGGTGGTTGTTGTTGCTTGTGAGGTGGGATGTATGGTTGTCGAGGTTGTTGTTGTTGTTGATTAGAGCGGTTAAGGTTTTGTTGTTGGTTTGGGTTGGTAGGAGGAAAACCAGGTGGTGAAAGATAGTTGTTGCTGCGGTAGCTAAGCAAGTTACGGTCACCTTGAGGTCTAGCTTGATAAGCAGGTTGTTGGTAGGTGCCATATGCCGCATTCACATTCTCAGCAGGGTAATCTTGGGTGGCGGTACAAGTTGTGTAAGAGTGGGGACCACCGCATATCTCACAAGGTTGGCTGACAGCGTTCACTTGAGCGTTTTTGGCGTTGTTGCTGTTGTTGTTGCTGACGGTGTGGGTAACAAGCGATTCAAGAAGCGTGGTGATTTTGTCAAGTCGCTTGTCGCTGTCATTAGTTCTAGCACTAGCAACATTGGTCCTAACACTCTTGGTTTGCACACGAGATTTGTTCTCAATGATGTCCCAAGCAGCATTGGAAGTCTTAGCCAATAAATTACCCCCTGAGGCACTATTCAGTGAATCTTGGTCACTCATGCTTAAACCATTGTAAAAAGTATTGATTTGATGTACTTTGGTAAAACCATGTTGTGGGCATTTCCTTAAAAGATCTTTAAAACGATCCCAAGATTCACTGAATGACTCATCGTACTTTTGTTCAAAGTTTATAATCTCATTCCGCAAAGCGGTAGTACGAGAGGGTGGAAAAAAGTAGTTGATAAACTTTGTTTCCAAATCCGTCCACGAGAGAATACTCTGTGGCGGTTCCTTAGCAAGCCAATGCCGGGCTTGTCCCTCTAAAGAAAAGGGAAAAAGTTGTAACCTTATCACTTCTTGTGGAACTCCATTGAACTTGACCGTGTTGGTGAGTTGTAGAAATCTCTTGATATGGTCGTGTGGATCATCAATGGTT
Organism: Glebionis coronaria; assembly: GCA_025667525.1. Taxonomy (NCBI): domain Eukaryota; kingdom Viridiplantae; phylum Streptophyta; class Magnoliopsida; order Asterales; family Asteraceae; genus Glebionis; species Glebionis coronaria. The sequence goes on from CM046877.1 coordinate 645,895,801, forward strand.
CTTCCCAAGAACGGTTGAGCTGAGACCATCTGGATAAAGCCTGACTTTAGCTCGAAATTGTTGGCGGCAATTGGTGGTATAACAATTGGATCCGTATTGCCATCGACATGAGCTTAGAGCAATTCAATCATTGGGCGATTATCCGGAAGGTGCTCATTGTTGTTGTTATTGTTCATGTTGTTGAAAGGCGGATTGTTGTTGTTATTATTGTTGTTCGGAGGTGGTATGTTATTGTTGTTTTGTACACCAGCCATGTCTAAGTTATCGAGAGGCTCGGGCTCTTGATAAGACGTGGATCGAGTGCGCATACACCTGCAAAAGAACGAACAAAGAAAAACAAAGCAAAAATATTTTTGGTTTTTATTGTTTTTTAATTTTTAGGATTTTTGAAAATTTATATTTTTTTGTTGTTTTTGAAAATTTTTGAAAAAGTAACGTTCACGGGGAACGGATCCCAAAATCCAAGTTCTCACAAAAAACTTTTGATCTTAACGAGAAGAGCCGGCAGCGGCGCCATTTGATACATGGTTTTTGCAATGGGTTCTAATTTTCTCTCGATATCCTCTCGAATTGATCTCAGTCTTAAGTGGAATGATTGTTCTTGGTTACTAAAGAAAAGGGTTTTGGTTTTCTAGTCTAATAAGAAGTGGAAATGAAAATTTAAATCAAAGACAATTACTTTAATTATGATTAACAAAGACTTGTATTGAACTTAAGATTAAAATCAAGATTAAAATTAAAATTGAAATTCAAGCAAACAGACATAAAGAAACAGTAAAGTAGATAAACAGTAACCTAAAGGGTAAATTTGATTCGGAACTTTTAAACCTTGATTCGGAATTCACTCATGCGAAACTTACTGAATCGGAAGTAACTGTTCACTCACTCATTCGGAAGTTTCCGGATGAGGGTTGATTCGGAAGTTTCCGGATGTAGGTTGATTCGGAAGTTTCCGGATGAGGGCTTGGTTCGGAACTTCTTGCTCGATTCGGAAGATTTTGCTTGATTCAGAACTTACTGGCTCGGAAATCACTGATCCGGAACTTAAAGCTTGGTTCGGAAGTTTCCGAATGAAGGCTTCATTCGGAACTTTTTGTTTGATTCGGAAGTTCTGGGAATCAGATACAGTAGCAGATATGCGAAGAACACGGAACACAAATTTTAATCAAAATCAAACCAAATACTCAAAAAGGATTTACCAAATTAAACACAATTCATTTAGACACCATAAACGACGAATCCCACTAATAAAAACACAAATCCAAACAACTTTTGAAGATCAAATCAAGAAAATAAAAACTTAAAAACTTGAAGATAAAGATGAAATGAACAAGATGAAATGAAAGATTAAACAAGAACTTGTATTGATTGATTAATGTTTTGACAAGATAAAACAAAGGTTAAAATTACAAGATTAAAGAACTAAAGATGAAAATCACCAATCACCCTAGTGGTGAAGGTGAAGCTACGAACCAGGAAGAAGAAAGAGTGGGGAAAAAGAAAAAAAATGAAAGCTTCCCCTAAATGTGTGTGAGGGAATCCTTTATATAGGCTTGTCCTTTAGTTGGTGAGTGGGCTTTCTCCCGTTCTTCTTGTATTTTCGTCTTTTCAGAAAAGTTTCCGTTTTCGATTCTGATTCGGGATTTGTTGTCGATTAAATTCAACTCGTCTTTTAATTTCTTCGTTTAATAGACTTGAGTTTCTTCGACTTATATAAATCTTCCATCTTTGGTCCTTTTCTTCGATAAATCTTCGAATAGGCCCAGCGACTTCAAATCTCTTGCATCTCTTGGACAATAGACTTTATCTTGAGTCATTTTCCTCAGTAAAACCAGTGCAATCCCATGTTTTCTTCAGTATTCATCCGGTTGGCTCTGAAAACACAATAAACACAAAAACCACGCATAATTCCAAACAATTGATATTAAATACGTGTTTTGGTCTCGTTTTAGCCCGAATTAAGTGGTAAAAGGATGGGTGTTTACACACCTATCACCGTGGAAAATCAATTTGCACGGATTCAAGATAGATAACCCACACCTAGGAATTACGTTTGTTTAGTTTTTGTCGTGTTTTGCCAAGTTTAAAAGTCGGTCAGCTAGTATTTGAAGTAGTTGTGAATGCTCCGGACATACAACATCTTGGCGGCACACCATAATATAGCGGTCGAGATATGAGTTTTCTCTAACAACACGTCGCGTTATTTGATCAAAACAAAGATGATATTATTTATCCTTGGAAAGCCTAAGAAGGTGAATAATATACAACACTAAACAACAAGTATTTGACATTTCATGTAAGAAACTCATGCTTAAGTATCATATGACTTTGAAATATTCGATTCAACATTTTATTCCAGTTGAATGGCGAGCTATTTATGAAACCTATTATTTAGTTAAACCTCCTTACCGGTATGATTGGAGTTTAGTTTGTTGATCTTTGCTTTTGGCTTCACACTAAACTCGCTTTTCTTTCTTTATTTGTGTATGTATTTGTAAAGTTACTTACAATCTATTGTGCTTCGACTTCACATAATAAACATACATATATACAACCTACATATACAAAAACATACAAATAGGAGTTACTTTTACTAATTTCATATAGTAAAGAAATAAATTCCCAAACATAATTGCTAACACATAAAAACAAATTTAGATTGAAATCTTCAGAAAATATGGGCTGAATTAAAAAGGCCATAACATGTGCTACATGAATCCGTTTCAAGAACATGACTAAGCAAATGAAAGCCTGAAACAAAGAGTACATTTTGTCGCGGAAAACCTTGGTCAAAAGAGACCTAACCGGTCGAAAACTGGTCAAAACTGGCCAAGACAACCAAAAATGCTAACACCGGCCAAAATCATCCAAACCTAAGCAAAAACCAGACTTTTGATTTCAAGTCCACATGGACCTCCTAGCATCCGTGGAAAATCAATTTGCACGGATTCAAGATAGATAACCCACACCTAGGAAATACGTTTGTTTAGTTTTTGTCGTGTTTTGCCAGGTTTAAAAGTCGGTCAGCTAGTATTTGAAGTAGTTGTGAATGCACCGGACATACAACATCTCGGCGGCACACCATAATATAGCGGTCGAGATATGAGTTTGCTCTAACAACACGTCGCGTTATTTGATCAAAACAAAGATGATATTATTTATCCTTGGAAAGCCTAAGAAGGTGAATAATATACAACACTAAACAACAAGTATTTGACATTTCATGTAAGAAACTCATGCTTAAGTATCATATGACTTTGAAATATTCGATTCAACATTTTATTCCAGTTGAATGGCGAGCTATTTATGAAATCTATTATTTAGTTAAACCTCCTTACCGGTATGATTGGAGTTTAGTTTGTTGATCTTTGCTTTTGGCTTCACATTAAACTCGCTTTTCTTTCTTTATTTGTGTATGTATTTGTAAAGTTACTTACAATCTATTGTGCTTTGACTTCACATAATAAACATACATATATACAACCTACATATACAAAAACATACAAATAGGAGTTACTTTTACTACTTCCATATGGTAAAGAAATAAATTCCCAAACATAATTGCTAACACATAAAAACAAATTTAGATTGAAATCTTCAGAAAATATGGGCTGAAATAAAAAGGCCATAACATGTGCTACATGAATCCGTTTCAAGAACATGACTAAGCAAATGAAAGCCTGAAACAAAGAGTACATTTTGTCGTGGAAAACCTTGGTCAAAAGAGACCTAACCGGTCGAAAACTGGTCAAAACTGGCCAAGACAACCAAAAATGCTAACACCGGCCAAAATCATCCAAACCTAAGCAAAAACCGGACTTTTGATTTCAAGTCCACATGGACCTCCTAGCATCCGTGGAAAATCAATTTGCACGGATTCAAGATAGATAACCCACACCTAGGAAATACGTTTGTTTAGTTTTTGTCGTGTTTTGCCAGGTTTAAAAGTCGGTCAGCTAGTATTTGAAGTAGTTGTGAATGCACCGGACATACAACATCTCGGCGGCACACCATAATATAGCGGTCGAGATATGAGTTTGCTCTAACAACACGTTGCGTTATTTGATCAAAACAAAGATGATATTATTTATCCTTGGAAAGCCTAAGAAGGTGAATAATATACAACACTAAACAACAAGTATTTGACATTTCATGTAAGAAACTCATGCTTAAGTATCATATGACTTTGAAATATTCGATTCAACATTTTATTCCAGTTGAATGGCGAGCTATTTATGAAATCTATTATTTAGTTAAACCTCCTTACCGGTATGATTGGAGTTTAGTTTGTTGATCTTTGCTTTTGGCTTCACATTAAACTCGCTTTTCTTTCTTTATTTGTGTATGTATTTGTAAAGTTACTTACAATCTATTGTGCTTCGACTTCACATAATAAACATACATATATACAACCTACATATACAAAAACATACAAATAGGAGTTACTTTTACTACTTCCATATGGTAAAGAAATAAATTCCCAAACATAATTGCTAACACATAAAAACAAATTTAGATTGAAATCTTCAGAAAATATAGGCTGAAATAAAAAGGCCATAACATGTGCTACATGAATCCGTTTCAAGAACATGACTAAGCAAATGAAAGCCTGAAACAAAGAGTACATTTTGTCGTGGAAAACCTTGGTCAAAAGAGACCTAACCGGTCGAAAACTGGTCAAAACTGGCCAAGACAACCAAAAATGCTAACACCGGCCAAAATCATCCAAACCTAAGCAAAAACCGGACTTTTGATTTCCAGTCCACATGGACCTCCTAGAATCCGTGGAAAATCAATTTTCACGGATTCGAGATAGATAACCCACACCTAGGAATTACGTTTGTTTAGTTTTTGTCTTGTTTTGCCAGGTTTAAAAGTCGGTCAGCTAGTATTTGAAGTAGTTGTGAATGCACCGGACATACAACCTCTCGGCGGCACACCATAATATAGCGGTCGAGATATGAGTTTGCTCTAACAACACGTCGCGTTATTTGATCAAAACAAAGATGATATAATTTATCCTTGGAAAGCCTAAGAAGGTGAATAATATACAACACTAAACAACAAGTATTTGACATTTCATGTAAGAAACTCATGCTTAAGTATCATATGACTTTGAAATATTCGATTCAACATTTTATTCCAGTTGAATGGCGAGCTATTTATGAAATCTATTATTTAGTTAAACCTCCTTACCGGTATGATTGGAGTTTAGTTTGTTGATCTTTGCTTTTGGCTTCACATTAAACTCGCTTTTCTTTCTTTATTTGTGTATGTATTTGTAAAGTTACTTAAAATCTATTGTGCTTCGACTTCACATAATAAACATACATATATACAACCTACATATACAAAAACATACAAATAGGAGTTACTTTTACTAATTCCATATGGTAAAGAAATAAATTCCCAAACATAATTGCTAACACATAAAAACAAATTTAGATTGAAATCTTCAGAAAATATGGGCTGAAATAAAAAGGCCATAACATGTGCTACATGAATCCGTTTCAAGAACATGACTAAGCAAATGAAAGCCTGAAACAAAGAGTACGTTTTGCCGCGGAAAACCTTGGTCAAAAGAGACCTAACCGGTCGAAAACTGGTCAAAACTGGCCAAGACAACCAAAAATGCTAACACTGGCCAAAATCATCTAAACCTAAGCAAAAACCGGACATTTGATTTCCAGTCCACAAGGACCTCCTAGAATCCGTGGAAAATCAATTTGCACGGATCCGAGATAGATAACCCACACCTAGGAATTACGTTTGTTTAGTTTTTGTCGTGTTTTGCCAGGTTTAAAAGTCGGTCAGCTAGTATTTGAAGTAGGTGTGAATGCACCGGACATACAACATCTTGGCGGCACACCATAATATAGCGGTCGAGATATGAGTTTGCTCTAACAACACGTCGCGTTATTTGATCAAAGCAAAGATAATATTATTTATCCTTGGAAAGCCTAAGAAGGTGAATAATATACAACACTAAACAACAAGTATTTGACACTTCATGTAAGAAACTCATGCTTAAGTATCATATGACTTTGAAATATTCGATTCGACATTTTATTCCAGTTGAATGGCGAGCTATTTATGAAATCTATTATTTAGTTAAACCTCCTTACCGGTATGATTGGAGTTTAGTTTGTTGATCTTTGCTTTTGGCTTCACATTAAACTCGCTTTTCTTTCTTTATTTGTGTATGTATTTGTAAAGTTACTTACAATCTATTGTGCTTCGACTTCACATAATAAACATACATATATACAACCTACATATACAAAAACATACAAATAGGAGTTACTTTTACTAATTCCATATGGTAATGAAATAAATTCTCAAACATAATTGCTAACACATAAAAATAAATTTAGATTAAAATCTTCAGAAAATATGGGCTGAAATAAAAAGGCCATAACATGTGCTACATGAATTCCGTTTCAAGAACATGACTAAGAAAATGAAAGCCTGAAACAAAGAGTACATTTTGTCGTGGAAAACCTTGGTCAAAAGAGACCTAACCGGTCGAAAACTGGTCAAAACTGGCCAAGACAACCAAAAATGCTAACACCGGCCAAAATCATCCAAACCTAAGCAAAAACCGGACTTTTGATTTCAAGTCCACATGGACCTCCTAGCATCCGTGGAAAATCAATTTGCACGGATCCGAGATAGATAACCCACACCTAGGAAATACGTTTGTTTAGTTTTTGTCGTGTTTTGCCAGGTTTAAAAGTCGGTTAGCTAGTATTTGAAGTAGTTGTGAATGCACCGGACATACAACATCTCGGCGGCACACCATAATATAGCGGTCGAGATATGAGTTTGCTCTAACAACACGTTGCGTTATTTGATCAAAACAAAGATGATATTATTTATCCTTGGAAAGCCTAAGAAGGTGAATAATATACAACACTAAACAACAAGTATTTGACATTTCATGTAAGAAACTCATGCTTAAGTATCATATGACTTTGAAATATTCGATTCAACATTTTATTCCAGTTGAATGGCGAGCTATTTATGAAATCTATTATTTAGTTAAACCTCCTTACCGGTATGATTGGAGTTTAGTTTGTTGATCTTTGCTTTTGGCTTCACATTAAACTCGCTTTTCTTTCTTTATTTGTGTATGTATTTGTAAAGTTACTTACAATCTATTGTGCTTCGACTTCACATAATAAACATACATATATACAACCTACATATACAAAAACATACAAATAGGAGTTACTTTTACTACTTCCATATGGTAAAGAAATAAATTCCCAAACATAATTGCTAACACATAAAAACAAATTTAGATTGAAATCTTCAGAAAATATGGGCTGAAATAAAAAGGCCATAACATGTGCTACATGAATCCGTTTCAAGAACATGACTAAGCAAATGAAAGCCTGAAACAAAGAGTACATTTTGTCGTGGAAAACCTTGGTCAAAAGAGACCTAACCAGTCGAAAACTGGTCAAAACTGGCCAAGACAACCAAAAATGCTAACACCGGCCAAAATCATCCAAACCTAAGCAAAAACCGGACTTTGATTTCTAGTCCACATGGACCTCCTAGAATCCGTGGAAAATCAATTTTCACGGATTCAAGATAGATAACCCACACCTAGGAATTACGTTTGTTTAGTTTTTGTCTTGTTTTGCTAGGTTTAAAAGTCGGTCAGCTAGTATTTGAAGTAGTTGTGAATGCACCGGACATACAACCTCTCGGTGGCACACCATAATATAGCGGTCGAGATATGAGTTTGCTCTAACAACACGTCGCGTTATTTGATCAAAACAAAGATGATATTATTTATCCTTGGAAAGCCTAAGAAGGTGAATAATATACAACACTAAACAACAAGTATTTGACACTTCATGTAAGAAACTCATGCTTAAGTATCATATGACTTTGAAATATTCGATTCGACATTTTATTCCAGTTGAATGGCGAGCTATTTATGAAATCTATTATTTAGTTAAACCTCCTTACCGGTATGATTGGAGTTTAGTTTGTTGATCTTTGCTTTTGGCTTCACATTAAACTCGCTTTTCTTTCTTTATTTGTGTATGTATTTGTAAAGTTACTTAAAATCTATTGTGCTTCGACTTCACATAATAAACATACATATATACAACCTACATATACAAAAACATACAAATAGGAGTTACTTTTACTAATTCCATATGGTAAAGAAATAAATTCCCAAACATAATTGCTAACACATAAAAACAAATTTAGATTGAAATCTTCAGAAAATATGGGCTGAAATAAAAAGGCCATAACATGTGCTACATGAATCCGTTTCAAGAACATGACTAAGCAAATGAAAGCCTGAAACAAAGAGTACGTTTTGTCGCGGAAAACCTTGGTCAAAAGAGACCTAACCGGTCGAAAACTGGTCAAAACTGGCCAAGACAACCAAAAATGCTAACACCGGCCAAAATCATCTAAACCTAAGCAAAAACCGGACATTTGATTTCCAGTCCACAAGGACCTCCTAGAATCCGTAGAAAATCAATTTGCACGGATCCGAGATAGATAACCCACACCTAGGAATTACGTTTGTTTAGTTTTTGTCATGTTTTGCCAGGTTTAAAAGTCGGTCAGCTAGTATTTGAAGTAGTTGTGAATGCACCGGACATACAACATCTCGGCGGCACACCATAATATAGCGGTCGAGATATGAGTTTGCTCTAACAACACGTCGCGTTATTTGATCAAAGCAAAGATGATATTATTTATCCTTGGAAAGCCTAAGAAGGTGAATAATATACAACACTAAACAACAAGTATTTGACACTTCATGTAAGAAACTCATGCTTAAGTATCATATGACTTTGAAATATTCGATTCGACATTTTATTCCAGTTGAATGGCGAGCTATTTATGAAATCTATTATTTAGTTAAACCTCCTTACCGGTATGATTGGAGTTTAGTTTGTTGATCTTTGCTTTTGGCTTCACATTAAACTCGCTTTTCTTTCTTTATTTGTGTATGTATTTGTAAAGTTACTTACAATCTATTGTGCTTCGACTTCACATAATAAACATACATATATACAACCTACATATACAAAAACATACAAATAGGAGTTACTTTTAATAATTCCATTTGGTAATGAAATAAATTCTCAAACATAATTGCTAACACATAAAAATAAATTTAGATTGAAATCTTCAGAAAATATGGGCTGAAATAAAAAGGCCATAACATGTGCTACATGAATTCCGTTTCAAGAACATGACTAAGAAAATGAAAGCCTGAAACAAATAGTACATTTTGTCGTGGAAAACCTTGGTCAAAAGAGACCTAACCGGTCGAAAACTGGTCAAAACTGGCCAAGACAACCAAAAATGCTAACACCGGCCAAAATCATCCAAACCTAAGCAAAAACCGGACTTTTGATTTCCAGTCCACATGGACCTCCTAGAATCCGTGGAAAATCAATTTTCACGGATTCAAGATAGATAACCCACACCTAGGAATTACGTTTGTTTAGTTTTTGTCGTGTTTTGCCAGGTTTAAAAGTCGGTCAGCTAGTATTTGAAGTAGTTGTGAATGCACCGGACATACAACATCTCGGCGGCACACCATAATAATGCGTTCGAGATATGAGTTTGCTCTAACAACACGTCGCGTTATTTGATAAAAACAAAGATGATATTATTTATCCTTGGAAAGCCTAAGAAGGTGAATAATATACAACACTAAACAACAAGTATTTGGCATTTCATGTAAGAAACTCATGCTTAAGTATCATATGACTTTTAAATATTCGATTCAACATTTTATTCCAGTTGAATGGCGAGCTATTTATGAAATCTATTATTTAGTTAAACCTCCTTACCGATATGATTGGAGTTTAGTTTGTTGATCTTTGCTTTTGGCTTCACATTAAACTCGCTTTTCTTTCTTAATTTGTGTATGTATTTGTACAGTTACTTACAATATATTGTGTTTCGACTTCACATAATAAACATACATATATACAACCTACATATAAAAAAACACACAAATAGGAGTTACTTTTACTAATTCCATATGGTAAAGAAATAAATTCCCAAACATAATTGCTAACACATAAAAATAAATTTAGATTGAAATCTTCAGAAAATATGGGCTGAAATAAAAAGGCCATAACATGTGCTACATGAATTCCGTTTCAAGAACATGACTAAGAAAATGAAAGCCTGAAACAAATAGTACATTTTGTCGTGGAAAACCTTGGTCAAAAGAGACCTAACCGGTCGAAAACTGGTCAAAACTGGCCAAGACAACCAAAAATGCTAACACCGGCCAAAATCATCCAAACCTAAGCAAAAACCGGACTTTTGATTTCCAGTCCACATGGACCTCCTAGAATCCGTGGAAAATCAATTTTCACGGATTCAAGATAGATAACACACACCTAGGAATTACGTTTGTTTAGTTTTTGTCGTGTTTTGCCAGGTTTAAAAGTCGGTCAGCTAGTATTTGAAGTAGTTGTGAATGCACCAGACATACAACATCTCGGCGGCACACCATAACATAGCGGTCGAGATATGAGTTTGCTCTAACAACACGTCGCGTTATTTGATCAAAACAAAGATGATATTATTTATCCTTGGAAAGCCTAAGAAGGTGAATAATATACAACACTAAACAACAAGTATTTGACACTTCATGTAAGAAACTCATGCTTAAGTATCATATGACTTTGAAATATTCGATTCAACATTTTATTCCAGTTGAATGGCGAGCTATTTATGATATCTATTATTTAGTTAAACCTCCTTACCGGTATGATTGGAGTTTAGTTTGTTGATCTTTGCTTTTGGCTTCACATTAAACTCGCTTTTCTTTCTTTATTTGTGTATGTATTTGTAAAGTTACTTACAATCTATTGTGCTTCGACTTCACATAATAAACATACATATATACAACCTACATATACAAAAACATACAAATAGGAGTTACTTTTACTAATTCCATATGGTAATGAAATAAATTCTCAAACATAATTGCTAACACATAAAAACAAATTTAGGTTGAAATATTCAGAAAATATGGGCTGAAATAAAAAGGCCATAACATGTGCTACATGAATCCGTTTCAAGAACACGACTAACCAAATGAAAGCCTGAAACAAAGAGTACATTTTGTCGTGGAAAACCTTGGTCAAAGGAGACCTAACCGGTCGAAAACTGGTCAAAACTGGCCAAGACAACCAAAAATGCTAACACCGGCCAAAATCATCCAAACCTAAGCAAAAACCGGACTTTTGATTTCCAGTCCACATGGACCTCCTAGAATCCGTGGAAAATCAATTTGCACGGATTCAAGATAGATAACCCACACCTAGGAATTACGTTTGTTTAGTTTTTGTCGTGTTTTGCCAGGTTTAAAAGTCGGTCAGCTAGTATTTGAAGTAGTTGTGAATGCACCGGACATACAACATCTCGGCGGCACACCATAATAATGTGTTCGAGATATGAGTTTGCTCTAACAACACGTCGCGTTATTTGATCAAAACAAAGATGATATTATTTATCCTTGGAAAGCCTAAGAAGGTGAATAATATACAACACTAAACAACAAGTATTTGGCATTTCATGTAAGAAACTCATGCTTCAGTATCATATGACTTTGAAATATTCGATTCAACATTTTATTCCAGTTGAATGGCGAGCTATTTATGAAATCTATTATTTAGTTAAACCTCCTTACCGATATGATTGGAGTTTAGTTTGTTGATCTTTGCTTCTGGCTTCACATTAAACTCGCTTTTCTTTCTTTATTTGTGTATGTAGTTGTACAGTTACTTACAATATATTGTGTTTCGACTTCACATAATAAACATACATATATACAACCTACATATAAAAAAACATACAAATAGGAGTTAATTTTACTAATTCCATATGGTAAAGAAATAAATTCCCAAACATAATTGCTAAAACATAAAAATAAATTTAGATTGAAATCTTCAGAAAATATGGGCTGAAATAAAAAGGCCATAACATGTGCTACATGAATTCCGTTTCAAGAACATGACTAAGAAAATGAAAGCCTGAAACAAATAGTACATTTTGTCGTGGAAAACCTTGGTCAAAAGAGACATAGCCGGTCGAAAACTGGTCAAAACTGGCCAAGACAACCAAAAATGCTAACACCGGCCAAAATCATCCAAACCTAAGCAAAAACCGGACTTTTGATTTTCAGTCCACATGGACCTCCTAGAATCCGTGGAAAATCAATTTTCACGGATTCAAGATAGATAACACACACCTAGGAATTACGTTTGTTTAGTTTTTGTCGTGTTTTGCCAGGTTTAAAAGTCGGTCAGCTAGTATTTGAAGTAGTTGTGAATGCACCAGACATACAACATCTCGACGGCACACCATAACATAGCGGTCGAGATATGAGTTTGCTCTAACAACACGTCGCGTTATTTGATCAAAACAAACATGATATTATTTATCCTTGGAAAGCCTAAGAAGGTGAATAATATACAACACTAAACAACAAGTATTTGACACTTCATGTAAGAAACTCATGCTTAAGTATCATATGACTTTGAAATATTCGATTCAACATTTTATTCCAGTTGAATGGCGAGCTATTTATGAAATCTATTATTTAGTTAAACCTCCTTACCGGTATGATTGGAGTTTAGTTTGTTGATCTTTGCTTTTGGCTTCACATTAAACTCGCTTTTCTTTCTTTATTTGTGTATGTATTTGTAAAGTTACTTACAATCTATTGTGCTTCGACTTCACATAATAAACATACATATATACAACCTACATATACAAAAACATACAAATAGGAGTTACTTTTACTAATTCCATATGGTAATGAAATAAATTCTCAAACATAATTGCTAACACATAAAAACAAATTTAGATTGAAATCTTCAGAAAATATGGGCTGAAATAAAAAGGCCATAACATGTGCTACATGAATCCGTTTCAAGAACATGACTAAGCAAATGAAAGCCTGAAACAAAGAGTACATTTTGTCGCGGAAAACCTTGGTCAAAAGAGACCTAACCGGTCGAAAACTGGTCAAAACTGGCCAAGACAACCAAAAATGCTAACACCGGCCAAAATCATCCAAACCTAAGCAAAAACCGGACTTTTGATTTCCAGTCCACATGGACCTCCTAGAATCCGTGGAAAATCAATTTGCACGGATTCAAGATAGATAACCCACACCTAGGAATTACGTTTGTTTAGTTTTTGTCGTGTTTTGCCAGGTTTAAAAGTCGGTCAGCTAGTATTTGAAGTAGTTGTGAATGCACCGGACATACAACATCTCGACGGCACACCATAATAATGCGTTCGAGATATGAGTTTGCTCTAACAACACGTCGCGTTATTTGATCAAAACAAAGATGATATTATTTATCCTTGGAAAGCCTAAGAAGGTGAATAATATACAACACTAAACAACAAGTATTTGGCATTTCATGTAAGAAACTCATGCTTAAGTATCATATGACTTTGAAATATTCGATTCAACATTTTATTCCAGTTGAATGGCGAGCTATTTATGAAATCTATTATTTAGTTAAACCTCCTTACCGGTATGATTGGAGTTTAGTTTGTTGATCTTTGCTTTTGGCTTCACATTAAACTCGCTTTTCTTTCTTTATTTGTGTATGTATTTGTACAGTTACTTACAATATATTGTGTTTCGACTTCACATAATAAACATACATATATACAACCTACATATAAAAAAACATACAAATAGGAGTTACTTTTACTAATTCCATATGGTAAAGAAATAAATTCCCAAACATAATTGCTAACACATAAAAATAAATTTAGATTGAAATCTTCAGAAAATATGGGCTGAAATAAAAAGGCCATAACATGTGCTACATGAATTCCGTTTCAAGAACATGACTAAGAAAATGAAAGCCTGAAACAAATAGTACATTTTGTCGTGGAAAACCTTGGTCAAAAGAGACCTAACCGGTCGAAAACTGGTCAAAACTGGCCAAGACAACCAAAAATGCTAACATCGGCCAAAATCATCCAAACCTAAGCAAAAACCGGACTTTTGATTTCCAGTCCACATGGACCTCCTAGAATCCGTGGAAAATCAATTTTCACGGATTCAAGATAGATAACACACACCTAGGAATTACGTTTGTTTAGTTTTTGTCGTGTTTTGCCAGGTTTAAAAGTCGGTCAGCTAGTATTTGAAGTAGTTGTGAATGCACCAGACATACAACATCTCGGCGGCACACCATAACATAGCGGTCGAGATATGAGTTTGCTCTAACAACACGTCGTGTTATTTGATCAAAACAAAGATGATATTATTTATCCTTGGAAAGCCTAAGAAGGTGAATAATATACAACACTAAACAACAAGTATTTGACACTTCATGTAAGAAACTCATGCTTAAGTATCATATGACTTTGAAATATTCGATTCAACATTTTATTCCAGTTGAATGGCGAGCTATTTATGAAATCTATTATTTAGTTAAACCTCCTTACCGGTATGATTGGAGTTTAGTTTGTTGATCTTTGCTTTTGGCTTCACATTAAACTCGCTTTTCTTTCTTTATTTGTGTATGTATTTGTAAAGTTACTTACAATCTATTGTGCTTCGACTTCACATAATAAACATACATATATACAACCTACATATACAAAAACATACAAATAGGAGTTACTTTTACTAATTCCATATGGTAAAGAAATAAATTCTCAAACATAATTGCCAACACATAAAAACAAATTTAGATTGAAATCTTCAGAAAATATGGGCTGAAATAAAAAGGCCATAACATGTGCTACATGAATCCGTTTCAAGAACATGACTAAGCAAATGAAAGCCTGAAACAAAGAGTACATTTTGTCGCGGAAAACCTTGGTCAAAAGAGACCTAACCGGTCGAAAACTGGTCAAAACTGGCCAAGACAACCAAAAATGCTAACACCGGCCAAAATCATCCAAACCTAAGCAAAAACCGGACTTTTGATTTCCAGTCCACATGGACCTCCTAGAATCCGTGGAAAATCAATTTGAACGGATTCAAGATAGATAACCCACACCTAGGAATTACGTTTGTTTAGTTTATGTCGTGTTTTGCCAGTTTTAAAAGTCGGTCAGCTAGTATTTGAAGTAGTTGTGAATGCACCGGACATACAACATCTCGGCGGCACACCATAATATAGTGTTCGAGATATGAGTTTGCTCTAACAACACGTCGCGTTATTTGATCAAAACAAAGATGATATTATTTATCCTTGGAAAGCCTAAGAAGGTGAATAATATACAACACTAAACAACAAGTATTTGGCATTTCATGTAAGAAACTCATGCTTAAGTATCATATGACTTTGAAATATTCGATTCAACATTTTATTCCAGTTGAATGGCGAGCTATTTATGAAATCTATTATTTAGTTAAACCTCCTTACCGGTATGATTGGAGTTTAGTTTGTTGATCTTTGCTTTTGGCTTCACATTAAACTCGCTTTTCTTTCTTTATTTGTGTATGTATTTGTAAAGTTACTTACAATCTATTGTGCTTCGACTTCACATAATAAACATACATATATACAACCTACATATACAAAAACATACAAATAGGAGTTACTTTTACTAATTCCATATGGTAAAGAAATAAAATCTATGACAATCCGTCAATTTATGGTTGATATTTTATTCTCAAATATTATTTAAAAACATTATTTTAATGTTATAATATGAACTCACTTATTTTTGGGAAGTAATTTGGATCTACTTCTTGAAGTAGCGTCGACTACGTCTAAACCGGAGGATTCAACGTTACGTGCTTACGTTTACATACACCGTCTTTGGTGACAGTCCGACATTTCAGAAAATAAATTTATCCGTGAATATTATTTTGGAGTTTTAAATTTGTGTTAGTTCATAAACTCACGAATTTACGAGAAGAGATTAGGACTTACGATTTTATTTTAACGACCTTTACGACTAAACCAGAAACCCTAGGATTACGTATTTACGTTTTCGAACTCCATTTTTGATGAGACAATTTTTATTAGATTCGTTTTGTGCCGTTGATTCATAATTTATAAAAATGTTTTTCGTAAAACGACCCGAGGGCACGCAAATCGAGGAAACTATAATCGAGGAGTACCCGTAAATAAATGGGGATGAGACAAGTGGGACACTTGCCCCACCCCCAATCAAAACCGTCCTAACTAGCCAACACATCTCATGATGTGTCAACTTTGTTGCAACTAAGCTAACAAGTGTTAGCTTAGCTTAAAAGCTACACTATCCCAACACAAAACCATTCCCACCATACCACTTTCTCATCCAACACATGCAAACTACCAAGAAAACTTTCCATCTCTTCCTTTTCTCTCTCTATGAACGTCCATAACCATCACCAAATCACCATATTCATCAAATTTTAACCACAAACATAAGATATAATCAACATATGTTGATAACTACACAAAAAGATGATGATTGGAGGTGATTCCAACTTGTGAAAAGAAGTTTTCTTGGAGTTCTAGGGCTGAGATTGGAGCTTAGATTAATGGGTTCAAGCATGGCTAAATCTAGGATGGATCTATTAATATGAAGGTTCAACAAGGATGACCTAATTGGTGTAATCATCTCTTTGATTCTTCACTAAGATTAAAGGTCTCCATCATTTGGTTGGTATAAAGATTGTCCTCCTCATCTTCTTGTTATTTTTTATTATGTAATCTTTTATTTATTTTACTTATGTATATGTATATGATGATGAACGATGATTAAAAATATTGTGTGGGGATTTGGTGTTGATAAACATGCTTAAAAAGATGAAAAACTATAAGAAACAAGGCTAAAATCTTGTCTAAATTTATTGGTTGTATAAAACAGTAAAGAAACATGTCATGAACTGATAAAATGATGAAGTAGAATTGATATACAGTAAGCTATGGGTCTTGTACACATGTGAGAGTTGGCCATGCAATGGAATCATTGTAATGAGTGAGATATGATCAAAACAAGTTCATAGTATCAATCGGAGTTCACTGTTTTGGACGATGTTTAGAAATACTTAGAGGCTGATTCAACAGTAGCTATAGAAGAGTTAAATGGAGCAAATATCATGTAGTTTATGTGATAAAAATTTGAGCTTCTATCTCCATATTAAAGTATAATAATATTATATAAGAACTCAAAATTTGTTGTATAAAATGTAAAATTAAAACCCACTAACTCATGAATTTTATTTATATAAATATGTTAAAAATTAAATAAATGGATAAATTATAAAAATGGTAGTGGAATGATATTTATAAGATATAAAACTATAAACATGATTTTTACGACTTTTTCGGCTATTATCGTAAAATTAACGTTTTTGTTAAATACAACTTAGACGGTTGGACCCGTCTAATGTGAACTTTATAAAACTTATATACTGATATATAAACATGTATTACAAGTAAAAACCGATAAAACCCGAACTATATAACATACGGACATTAACGGGCTAAATTAACGTTATTGGACTAATAAAACAACAAAATGGACTAAAACACTTATAAACTTATTTATTGGGCTTAACCTATTTGGGCCCAACATGTAAAGTGTAAATACTGATAATAGAAGTATAAAGTGGAATAAGACAAGTTAAAGAACTTATAATAAGTTTATTGAACCTAAAACACGTAAATAGGTAAAACTAGTAAACTAGTAAAAAGATACCAATACGTAAACACTAAAACGAGTTAATGAGAATATGTAAACCCACTTGATCATCATATATAAATAATCATCATATGTATTGATAGGTGTGTAAACACCCATCTTTTCTACCACTTAATTACAATAATAACCGGACCAAAAAGTGTATTTTATGTCTTTTATGTCGGAATTATGTGTGGTTTGTGTTTTTGTTATGATTTAGGACGAAAAGGTGAAAAGTGGAGAAAACACGGACATTCACGGGCATTTACGGACTTTTATTGAAGAAAAGGATGAAAGACGAAGTCAAGAAGTCAAGAGTGCAAAAAGAACGGAAGTCCACGACCAATTCTGAAGATTTATCGAAGAAAAAGTTAAAAGACGGAAGTTTATCAAAAGCCGAAGAATTCAAGTCTATTTTATTGAAGAATTTAAAGACGAGTTCGAAGAAATCCCGAAGCCAAAAGTCCCTTAAGTCCAAGTTTAAAGAAGATTAGAAGAAAAGGACTAATGACGCAATTAATGTAGATTAATAAAAGGAGGGACTTAAGCTTGTAATTAAGAAGAAATGAAAGAGGGGAGGAAGCTTCCTAATCCTCCCCTATAAATAGTCATTAGTTGTTTACATTTCATTTTGTTGGCTAATAGTGACAATTAGACCTTCCACCATTTAAATACCTTGTCATTTACTTTTCTTGTCAAATTTAAATACCTTGTCTTGCACCTTAAATTCATTTAATTTCAAGTAAGTTTTCCTTTAATTATTATCAATCTTTACTTTATCTTGTCAATCTCTTCTTCTACCTTTCTTTAATCTTTGGTTTACACGTTTTTTTTATCTTGTTAAGTTGTTTAAAGATTTCATTTTTATGCTTTTGATTGTTTTAAATCTCTTATTTTCATAGCTTATTTGATTTAATTTCAAGTTTATATAGTTTTTGCAAAAGTTATTTTTATATAAAAAGTTGTTTTTCTTAAAGTTCATCTCTTTCGTGTCTTAAAAGTTTTTAACTTTCAGTTTCGTAGTTTATTTTTACACGGTTTTACCTTAGGATTTAGTCTTGTGCTTATTAGGAGTTTAGCTTATTTTTCTAGCTTAATTTGTGTAGTTTTCCCTGTTTTCCGATCTGACCAATAGGAAAAGGGTTTTACTTTTCGATCATAGCTTCTTGGCTTGGTCGGAAAAGGGTTTCATTATTCCGATTGGGGGGTTCTTGGTATTCCGATTGGTGTAAGTTTTGAGTATTCCGATCGGGAATAGTGACAGCATTCCGATTAGTGCTCATCCCTCATTCCGATTGAGGTGTTGAGTTGGTATTCCGATCGTGGGTAAGGTGACATCTATTCCGATCATTGATTCCGATTGACATTCCGACCAGGTCCATCCATATTCCGATCAAGGTAAGGCAAACATTCCGATCTGAAGGTGTTGGTTATTCCGATTGGGTGAGTGACAGCATTCCGATTTGGGGCCGGCCATCATTCCGATCTGAGGTGAGCCTGATCGGAATATATTCCGATTGGGGTATTTTTCTTGTTTTGTCTTGTTTAATTTTTAGTTTATGTTTTACACTTTGTCTAATTTTAATTTCCGTCACGCTTTAATTTTTAGTCATTTAAATTAATTTACTTTTCAAAAAGCTTTTAAATATCGCACCTTTCTTTTTAATTAGATTTAGATTTAATTTCACGTTCTTTTAATACTTGCCCTTTACTTTAACGACATTTACTTTTAAGTCTTGCACATTTAAATTTAAAAACAACCAAAAATATTTGTTTTCACCAAAATAAAACTGAGTCACACATTAAACACAAGTTTTTCAATTCGAAAAGATTGGTACAACGAACATAATTTTTAATCTGAGTAAAACCCAGTTATTATGTATACATAATTGTTATTTTTGTAAAGTCATTGGACATGAGTCTAAGACGAGTATTATTTGTCTAGGTTTCCGTGATTGAAACACGTACCGTACGACGGAACTGCCGATAACCCGCCTTCCCACATCAACGTGAGTTCATAGCCTCGCACTCTTTTAAATGTTTTTATGAAATGTTTTATAAACCCGCGAGGGAGATAACATGTTAGTTTTTATAAAATAGGACGCTATTTGTCCCGATTGTTTGTTTATTAATTTGGACCCGAATGATTGTATGACCCGATTGTATGACCCGATAAATGATTAAAGGACCCGATAGATGAAATAAAATGGATTATTAAAGTTAGGTTATGTCACTAAAAGTCCCATTAGCATGAACTGTGAACTACCAGGATTTGGTAGACGCTTATGCATATAATAGTACTATTTGGGGACGATCACTCCAGTTCGCGCCTTGACGGTTGATCCCCGTCGTGCCACATTGATTGGTAAGCGAATTTATGTATGAGAAGATTTCCATAGCGTGACCTTTGTGACGACACGCTACTTTAGATGGGCAAATTGAGTATCGGGTTAGCTACCCGTTGTTGGTTTAGTAAGGTAACAATGTCATGCGGCTTATAATAATCCAAAACTAACGAAATACTACTAGACGCTCCGAATTACGATGTATTGCCTGACTAGCAATACTGGCTCATACTATTGATATTATGTTTGTGTTTTGGTTTTCATAACCATATTCATATAACGGTTTTTATTTTTATACAACGTCATAAGACGTATTGTATGATGTTTTTACGACATTAGCTCGTATAACGATTTTTAAGGCAAATGCCTATATTATGATTTTCGATAAGGATTTGTATAAAATGACTTTGGCTATTTTATGGCCTATTAAAATGATTTGTACAAAAGGATTTTCAGTAATAATTTTATACTGATATTATATTGATGCATTTTATTAAACTCTACGAATTCACTCGGCGTTATCGCTGACCTTTTCTTTTAACATGTTTTATCTCAGGTACTTGAAGGTAATTCTCGGGAAGACGACAAGAATTCATGGCCCGCACTTAAACAATATTTTCCATTCAAATACTTTGTAAAACTTTGTATGAAATGTAATGACTTGGGACCGATGTAACTTTGATATTTATGAATGGAAATGCTTTATAAATAAACGACGCGATTTTTATGCGTTGTCTATGATGTGAGTAATGTGCTATCCCGTAACACCAACTAGTCTTCCGCTGTATTGAGTTGTATAAATTTGGGGGTGTTACAGTTTGGTACCAGAGCTCTCGTTATAGAGAACGAAAGATTTTTAAAACCAAGGTTTTGAATAAAACATTTCAAAATCTTTTAACTATAAACATTTTTCTAAAAATGACTAAAAATCTTTTGACTATAACGTTGCGGAAGAATTCCCGAGTTACCAACAAGGCCAGACTGAGAAGTGTTATTTTAATATATATATAACTTGGATTATATATATATATATATATATGATGTAATTTTATTACATGATTGTTTGATGATTATTTCGATATTTATACGAGATATTTATACGACGTAGATTGTCACAAGTAACCCTAAATCCCCTAGTAAATTAATCGAAGCTATTCTCGTAGGAATTCTACCCATCCTAGATCAAAACCAAGTTGTGGATGTTTATGATGTGACAATCCGTCAATTTATGGTTGATATTTTATTCTCGAATATTATTTAAAAACATTATTTTAATGTTACAATATGAACTCACTTATTTTGGGAAGAAATTTGGATTTACGTCTTGAAGTAGCATCGACTACGTTTAAACCGGAGGATTCAACGTTACGTGCTTACGTTTACATACACCGTCTTTGGTGACAGTCCGACATTTCAGAAAATAAATTTATCCGTGAATATTAATTTGGGATTTTAAATTTGTGTTGGTTCATAAACTCACAAATTTAGGAGAAGAGATTGGGACTTACGATTTTATTTTAACGTCCTTTACGACTAAACCGGAAACCTTAGGATTACGTATTTACGTTTTCGAACTCCGTTTTTGATGAGACAATTTTTATTGGATTTGTTTTGTGTCGTTGATTCATAATTTATAAAAACGTTTTTCTTAAAACGACCCGAGGGCATGCAAATCGAGGAAGCTGGAATCGAAGAATACCCGTAAACTAGTGAGATGGGACAAAATACATTGTCCCACCCCACTAGCACACATGGGGCGGCCAAATACTCACCAACACCCTTAGGTGTCAAGTCCTTATGTAACTACACTACAATTGTCTAACTAAGCTTACTAGTTAAGCTTACCATCCAACAAAACTAGCAAACCAATACCACTTCTCATTTGCAACATGCAAATCTACTCAAAACTCTCTCTCCCTCATCCATTCTTGCCGTCCACTTTCACCATAAACACCCTAATTTGATCAAAATTAACCACAAAATCCTATGTTATACTTGCATATGTTGAAGCCCTTTTGAAACCCTATTGATTGGTGGTACTTATAACATCCAAGGAGGAGTTTTCATAGTGTCTTGAGGCTGATTTTCCACAAGGTATACATGAAGAATGGTGGTCTTGAAGATGGTCTTGGCTATGCACAAGTTTCTCCATCCAAATCCATGTCAAACTCATAACCTACATCAACTTGGTGGTATAAAGATTGTCCTCCTCATCTTCTTGTTATTTTGATTATGTAAACATGTATTTTATTTCCTATTGTATATGTATATGATGATTATATGATGATAAAAATGTTATGTGGGGATTTGTTGTTGATAAACATGATTAAAAAGGTGAAAAACCATAAGAAACAAGGTTAAAATCTTGGTTAAATTTGATGGCTGTATAAAACAGTAAAGAACCATATGGTAAACTGATAAAATGATGAAGTAGAATGGATTTACATTAAGCTATGGGTCTTGTACACATGTGAGAGTTGGCCATGCAATAGAATCAAAATAATGAGTGAGATATGATCAAAACAAGTTTAGGGTATAAATCTGAGGTTACTGTTTTGGACAATTTTTAGAAAATATTTACAAGATGATTCAACAGTAGCTATAGAAGAGTTAAATGTAGCACATATCATGTAGTTTATGTGATAAAAATTGGAGCTTCTATCTCCATATAGAACTCAAGATATGGCAGTTTTGGTGAAAGTAAAGATAAAAATCAAATTTTTGGAAACTAAAGAATAATACTATTATGTAAGCACTCAAAATTTAAATAGTATAAAATATAAATTAAAACCCACTAACTTATAAAACTTATTTATATAAATATGCAAAAGGGTAAATGAATAAAAAACTTATATAAATGGTAACATGTTAAGTTTTATAAGTTATAAAACTATAAATTTGATTTTTACGACTTTTTCGGCTATCGCCGTAAAATTAACATTTTTGTTAAATAAAGCTTAGATGGTTGGACCCGTCTAATGAAAACTTTATAAAACTTATATACTGATATATAGACATGTATAACAAGTAAAAAGCGATAAATACCCGAACTATAGGACAAACGGACATTAACGAGCTAAGGAAACATATTGGATTAATAATTGGACTAAATAAGTTAAACTCTTATAAAAAGAACTTATTGGGCTTAACCCATTTGGGCCCAACTTGTAAAGTGTATAAACTGATAATATAAGTATAACATGGATTAATATAAGTTAAGAACTTATAATAAGCTTGATTGGACTTAAAACGTGTAAATGGGTAAAACTAGTAAACTAGTATAAAAGTTATCGACATATAATACTAAAATGAGTAAACGAGAATATGTAAACCCACTTGATCATCATATATATATATAATCATCATATGTATACATAATTGATATTTTTATAAAGTCATTGGACATGAGTCTAAGACGAGTATTATTTGTCTAGGTTTCCGTGATTGAAGCACGTACCGTACGTCCGAATTGCCGATAAACCCGCCTTCCCGCATCAACGTGAGTTCATAGCCTCACACTCTTTTAAATGTTTTTATAAATGTTTTATAAACGCGCGAGGGAGATAACATGTTAGTTTTTATAAAATAGGACACCAGTTGTCCTGATTGTTTGTTTATTGATTTTGGACCCGAATGATTGAATGACCCGATTGTATGACCCGATAAATGATTAAAGGACCCGATAGATGAAATAAAATGGATTATTAAAGTTAGGTTATGTCACTAAAAGTCCCATTAGCATGAATTGTGAACTACCGTGAGTTGGTAGACGCTTATGCATTTAATAGTACTATTTGGGGACGATCACCCCAGTTCGCGCCTTGACGGTTGATCCCCGTTGTGCCACATTGATTGGTAAGCGAATTTATGTATGAGAAGATTTCCATAGCGTGACCTTTGTGACGACACGCTACTTTAGATGGGAAAAATTGGTATCGGGTTAGCTACCCGTTGTTGGTTTAGTAAGGTAACAATGTCATGCGGCTTATAATAATCCAAAAACTAACGAAATACTATTAGACGCTTCGAATTACGATGTATTGCCTGACTAGCAATACAGGGTCATATTATTGATATTATGTTCGTGTTTTGGTTTTCATAACCATACTCAAATAACGGTTTTTATTTTCATACAACGTCGTAAGACGTATTGTATGATGTTTTTACGACATTGGCTCGTATAATGATTTTTAAGGCAAATGCCTATATATTATGATTTTCGATAAGGAATTGTATAAAATGACTTTGGCTATTCTATGCCCTATTACAAAGATTTGTATAAAATGATTTTGGCTATTTTACGGCCTATTAAAATGATTTGTACAAAATGATTTTCAGTAATAATTTTATACTGATATTATATTTATGGATTTTATTAAACTCTATGAATTCACTCTGCGTTATCGCTAACCTTTTCTTTTAACATGTTTTATCTCAGGTACTTGAAGGTAATTCTCGGGAAGACAACAAGAATTCATGGCCCGCACCTAAACTATATTTTCCATTCAAAAACTTTGTAAAACTTTGTATGAAATGTAATGACTTGGGACCGATGTAACTTTGATATTTATGAATGGAAATGCTTTATTAATAAACGACGCAATTTTTATGCTATGATGTGAGTAATGTGCTATCCCGTAACACCAACTAGTCTTCCGCTGTATTGAGTTGTATAAATTTGGGGGTGTTACAGTTTGGTACCAGAGCTCTCGTTATAGAGAACGAAAGATTTTTAAAACCAAGGTTTTTAACAAAACATTTCAAAATCTTTTAACTATAAACATTTTTCTAAAAATGTCTAAAAATCTTTTGACTATAACGGTGCCGAAGAATTCCCGAGTTACCGACAAGGCCAGACTGAGAAGTGTTATTTTAATATATATATAACTTGGATTATATATATATACATATGATGTAAGTTGATTACATGATTGTTTGATGATTATTTCTATATTTATATGAGGTATTTATACGACGTAGATTGTCACAAGAAACCCTAACTCTCCTGGCAAATTAATCGAAGCTATTCTCGTAGGAATTCTAGCTATCCTAGATCTAAACCAAGTTGTGGATATTTATGATCCCAACAAATGGTTGATATTCGTAGAAATATAGATATTAGTTGATGGTGATATTGAAAAAGAATTGGCGAGATTAAATCTGATATCGATGTCATGACGATCTTTCCTTATAGAGTGGAGTTTGACAAAACGTTACCACCTAGAAAGATGTCATTTGATTCGTTGTCATCCAATTCTTAAATTGAAATCGAAAGGGTGAATGTTGCACTTGAGGCTGTCATTGGAACCATTACCCAAAAGCCTCATGCCACTAGTACCTTTCCGAGAAGTCTAGTTGAATGATCAAGTCATTTCATACTAGTGATCATTTGATAATTGTTGTTGTAAGAGCTATAGGATCGGAAATTAAGTGTTGATTCATATTGAGCTTTCATTGCCTTTACAAGGCCTAAGAATAAGATTGAAAGTATGGGAGAATGAAGTAGGATATCGAATTGAGTATAAAATTGGTTGAAACTTGAATAAATTAAAATTTAACCCATATGGAATATGAGATTATTAATAGAAGTCGTTAAGTCCTGTGATTGAATTATAAGGTTTTAATTGATTGTTGATTCGTGTTAAGGGTTGTTCCTAGGCCATTGTCCACTAATGAGGATGCCCAGTGTCCAAGAAATAAATTGAAGAAATCTTCTTCTGAATTGAGACCGATGGATCTTCTAGGACATGTGGAACACCTAATGACTCTTGTAGATTAGTATTCATTGTGGTATCTTTTAAAAATAATCCCTAACTTAACTGAGACATCAGTTGGTAGGATGAGTTCTTGAAATTGTATGACATAGTGACACATACTGTGTTACGGTACAATTTAGACTTGTTTGTGATTAATGAAAAGACTACCTTTGATTGCTAAATTTTACATGTATCGATGTTATCTATCTTCTATTGCTTCATCCTAATGTTCGCATTAGTGATGCAATCATTGAACAAGTACTCATCTCGATTTGAGTTACGTTGTGAATTATTCTCTTTTGAGTGCCATCGAGGTCATGAACCTCATGATTAATTGGCTAAGCTCATTTCCTATCATATCGTAGTTAGTTCTTGGTGAAAAACTGTTCATCACTCCTTTGCAGATCACTCATTGTTTTTATAAGATACAATAGTATGCCTTGAGAAAAATTGAATTTTCATCACCATACAGATTATTCAAAGTAAGATTTATAAGTGATCATTATTGAAATAAAGTTGATTATGAAATACATTGGAAAACTCAATTGTTTTCATAACAAAGAAAATCTTTGTAAATTTATTTTTGATTCTTATTTAAGAATTAAGCATGAAAATGTTTTTATTATAAACATGATGATAAAATTTTGACGAACTGAGTATTGCATCGTTAATCTTGAAATTGTATATAGTTGCGCGCCTACATACACTTTGGAATGGACCATGCAAGGCTGATTAGTAGTCACCATAAAACTGATTAATAAACACTAAATTTTCTTTGAAGATGTGAAAGATAAAATTTTATGAGATCTGCAAGAAGTGAAAAATAAGGACATAGTGTTAGGGACACCTACATATGTGCCTGTACCATATGTTCTCCTGATTCGAATTTACTCATCTGTGGAAATTGTCTTATTTGACAATTGACAATTCTTTCTTGTCCAATTATCCCATAGTGAGATTTTTAGGAAAAGTATTTGATTATCGAGTGTTGATACCCGACTGGATGTATCGACGTTCCTATCATTTCTTTTGATTTGATTTCATTTGAATGACCTGGGTAACGATCCGAGGAGCTTTCGAATGCGTACTCAAATTATGAAAACATGGAATATACTCATATTCGTTAATGTTTTCGTCTGTATCTGATATAAAATTCTCTCGCGTAGATTATGCGTTGACCTTACTCTTTTAATGGTATTTGTGTCTCCATATATCCTTGAATTTGTGAGGGATTATGAATTATTATTAGTCTTTTGAGAAATTCACATCTTATCGACGACAATAAAACTGGAAAGTTGATTGTGCCAGTAGAATGGATTAATTGATTAAGACATGACGACACTGTCTTAATTGATGGGAACTCGAGTAGAATTCCCCTAAATGATAAGATGTTGATTATCAAAAGTGATCTAAATAATTCTCGATGGATGACCATATCCTGTATTTAGACTTGAAATTATACCATGAATGGGCGTGAATTAGTTATAGATATTATAATCTAGAAAGAACCTAATATGAATTTATTAAAAGATGTTTCGGTTATCTGAAACTTTAGGAAGTATTTGTTGATGAATTACCTAGACTTTCGCCATTAAGGCAAGTTGAAATTGGTATTGATTATATTCCCGGTGCTGCACCTGTGGCTTGTGCACTGTACGTCAGCACCATCTAAATTAAAGAAATTACCGTACAACTGAGAGAGTTGTCGGAGAAAGATTTTATTATACCAAGTCTGTCATCATGAAGAGCTATGGTGTTATCATTCCTTATATTTATAGATTACTATGAACTGAGTAAATTGACAATCGAAACCGATATCCATAACTCGAAATGGAAGATTTGTTCGATCATTTACAAGGTTCTAGCATATGTTTTAAAGATTTGATTCACGGCATGGTTATAATCAACGTCGCGTCCGCGAAAAAGATTATGTATTCCAATCACTACATCCGGTACTTGTAATGAACATTATGAGTTTCACGTGGTGACGTTTGGATTGACTAATACACATGTAGCATTCATAAATTTGGTGAATCACGTGTGTAGGCTGTAATTTGATAAATTCATGCTTGTGATCATTAAGGACCATTTGTTTGTTTATAAGAATAAGAATGAGTTAATAATTAGTTATAAATTTCCCTGAATTGGCTAAACAATGAAAACCTATACTTTAAATATTTAACATGTGATTAAGGACTTAATCCTTTATATAATTTAACCGTGTAATTAATAGATAATGGAAGCTATATTGACTTTTCAAAGATTAGAACCATTAACGCTTAGGGATTAAAAATTTAATCCTTTACATAAAATGACCGTTGGATTAATGATGGTAAGATGTATGCATATAGACTCTTCAAAAATTAAGAGCCCTTTTAAGACTTTGGATTTTATCAAAAAGAAAAATGGAATTATGTTTTGACAAATGTTTTAACAAAGGATTTTTAAAGGGATTATTCCCTTATACACAAACCATTTAACTAAACTTCTGTTTAGGTGTAAATTTTTGTGTATACTTCTAGACAACCTAAGAAGAATTTAGGAAACTATATAACTTATTACTTGAAATTGAAACGAAAATTTTGCTTTTCAACTAAGAAAACTTTGACCAAAGTATAAACAAAGGTTTTTCGAACATTTACGGATCTTATTAAATATTTTCGATAAATCAACAAAAATCGTGTTAATTAAATTCAAATTTATTTTGAACATTTTATATAATTGGTCGAACTAAGAAATTTAAAATTTTTACGTTTACGTTTCATAAAAATTAACTAATAATTATTTAATTAATTATAATAAATATCAACGCTTTAAACGACGGATTAAGTAAAACGAATAAAAATGATAGTTGAGAAGAAACTAAATCTTAGAAAATGTGAAGAAAGAATTTTGAATAAATACGGTTATGATACTTATTTCATCAGGAAAGTGAACGTAATTACTGACGCATAATATAGAAAGAATATCTGAGTGAATTATGGACATGATAATTATAACATCATGAGAGGTGAATATAGATACCGACGCATTATGTAGAAAAGATAAAGAACCAGTTAGGACATGTTCCTTAATAATGAAGGTGCAAAATAAATTGCCGAACGATATAAAAGTAAACAATGTTTGTAAAAAGGATAATATAGATAATAAAAAGGGATTCGCGACTAATATGAATCATTAAGATTGAGAAGCCAATGGCGTTAAATGTTTTTAAAGACCACTTGTGATTGTCTAAATATGGAAATTTTGAGATATAGTTATGTTGGAATTTGTAAGTATAAGTATTCTATTTATGTCATTTATGACTAAAAGTATATTTGTCTGAAGAAGTTGTACTAATGGCAAAATTATGAAGGCAGACATCGCCTCATACATTAGTAAACGTCCAGCTATTGCAAGGGTCATCATCTGAATTTGATTCGATTTGGGTCATCGTCGACAGACTGACCAAATCTGCTAATATCATTCCCGTTAATGATAAATGCAAAAGAGTTATGTAAACATAGTGTGCCTGTATCAAACATCCTTATCAAGATCCTCGCTTCGCATCGAATTTCTTGAGATTTGCTCAAAAATCATTGAGAACGAACCTTGATGAGAGTACTATATACCACCCCAAATCGAAGGGACGAGGTAAAGTAACGATACAAAGTAATATAAGTGTTGTTTTATGTTTGAATGATTGACCTTTGGTAATAGACCGTGTAATCGTTTTTCTTTGGAGGATTATCATTGATAATCATCGTATTAGGATCGAGATCGAATCTTGTTAGGATCTATATTAGAGCATCTGTAAGCAAGAGTTGAAATGAAGACATCCGACATACATCCATTGTGAGTTGGACATGTCTTTTAGGTTTAAGGTTTCCTATGATGGCGAACCTATCCTTGCAAAATACCCGACCCGCGAGATCTGAAATGATTGTTGAAATTAGGATCTGATTATTGACAACCGGTAGTGGGCAAGAGGTTCTGTGAATATGAAATGTAGATCTTGAAGTGCCAAAAGGGTAGCGAAGTTATGCCACAATTTTTAAACTTGGAAAAATGAATTCATGATCTGACAAATCATGGGATACAAGTCCCCGTTGAATGGGACCATTGAAATGATGTAAAAGTTGGGATTAAAAGGCATATAAGCTAGATCTACCCTAGGACTTCAAGAACCGCGTGAATTATGTTTCGTAAATCGAACTTGATGGAATATATATCAAGTGAAATTCTGATTATTCTTAATAGAGCTTAGATCGGCGAAACGTTGCATTCATCAGAAACCCGTGAACATCATGGATAGAGAAAGTAAGTCAACATTTAGCCTGATCTTATTCCCGTAGTTATGTTTGATGAAACTCGCGTATTGTAATGAATTGCACTTGTGAGAAAAGACTGAGTGTGGAGGAAATACCCACATGGCTTTAACTCTATAAGAAGCGAGTAGTAAGGTAAGATGATCTTTGAGGACAAAGATCCTGTTTAGGGGTAAATGCTGTGACAATCCGTCAATTTATGGTTGATATTTTATTCTCGAATATTATTTAAAAACATTATTTTAATGTTACAATATGAACTCACTTATTTTTGGGAAGAAATTTGGATTTACGTCTTGAAGTAGCATCGACTACGTTTAAACCGGAGGATTCAACGTTACGTGCTTACGTTTACATACACCGTCTTTGGTGACAGTCCGACATTTCAGAAAATAAATTTATCCGTGAATATTAATTTTGGATTTTAAATTTGTGTTGGTTCATAAACTCACAAATTTACTAGAAGAGATTAGGACTTACGATTTTATTTTAACGTCCTTTACGACTAAACCGGAAACCTTAGGATTACGTATTTACGTTTTCGAACTCCGTTTTTGATGAGATAATTTTTATTGGATTCGTTTTGTGGCGTTGATTCATAATTTATAAAAACGTTTTTCGTAAAATGACCCGAGGGCACGCAAATCGAGGAAGCTGGAATCGAGGAATACCCGTAAACTAGTGAGATGGGACAAAATACATTGTCCCACCCCACTAGCACACATGGGGCGGCCAAATACTCACCAACACCCTTAGGTGTCAAGTCCTTATGTAACTACACTACACTTGTCTAACTAAGCTTACTAGTTAAGCTTACCATCCAACAAAACTAGCAAACCAATACCACTTCTCATTTGCAACATGCAAATCTACTCAAAACTCTCTCTCCCTCCTCCATTCTTGCCGTCCACTTTCACCATAAACACCCTAATTTGATCAAAATTAACCACAAAATCCTATGTTATACTTGCATATGTTG
Organism: Glebionis coronaria; assembly: GCA_025667525.1. Lineage (NCBI taxonomy): Eukaryota > Viridiplantae > Streptophyta > Magnoliopsida > Asterales > Asteraceae > Glebionis > Glebionis coronaria. The sequence goes on from CM046877.1 coordinate 645,926,864, forward strand.
AAGCCCTTTTGAAACCCTATTGATTGGTGGTACTTATAACATCCAAGGAGGAGTTTTCATAGTGTCTTGAGGCTGATTTTCCACAAGGTATACATGAAGAATGGTGATCTTGAAGATGGTCTTGGCTATGCACAAGTTTCTCCATCCAAATCCATGTCAAACTCATAACCTACATCAACTTGGTGGTATAAAGATTGTCCTCCTCATCTTCTTGTTATTTTGATTATGTAAACATGTATTTTATTTCCTATTGTATATGTATATGATGATTATATGATGATAAAAATGTTATGTGGGGATTTGTTGTTGATAAACATGATTAAAAAGGTGAAAAACCATAAGAAACAAGGTTAAAATCTTGGTTAAATTTGATGGCTGTATAAAACAGTAAAGAACCATATGGTAAACTGATAAAATGATGAAGTAGAATGGATTTACAGTAAGCTATGGGTCTTGTACACATGTGAGAGTTGGCCATTCAATGGAATCAAAATAATGAGTGAGATATGATCAAAACAAGTTTAGGGTATAAATCTGAGGTTACTGTTTTGGACAACTTTTAGAAAATATTTAGAAGATGATTCAACAGTAGATATAGGAGAGTTAAATGTAGCACATATCATTTAGTTTATGTGATAAAAATTTGAGCTTCTATCTCCATATAGAACTCAAGATATGGCAGTTTTGGTGAAACTAAAGATAAAAATCAGATTTTTGGAAATTAAAGAATAATACTATTATATAAGCACTCAAAATTTAAATAGTATAAAATATAAATGAAAACCCACTAACTTATAAAACTTATTTATATAAATATGCAAAATGGTAAATGAATGAAAAACTTATATAAATGGTAACATGTTAAGTTTTATAAGTTATAAAACTATAAACTTGATTTTTACGACTTTTTCGGCTATCGCCGTAAAATTAACGTTTTTGTTAAATAAAGCTTAGATGTTTGGACCCGTCTAATGAAAACTTTATAAAACTTATATACTGATATATAGACATGTATAACAAGTAAAAACCGATAAAAACCCGAACTATAGGACAAACGGACATTAACGAGCTAAGGAAACATATTGAACTAATAATTGGACTAAATAAGTTAAACTCTTATAAAAAGAACTTATTGGGCTTAACCCATTTGGGCCCAACTTGTAAAGTGTATAAACTGATAATATAAGTATAACATGGATTAATATAAGTTAAGAACTTATAATAAGCTTGATTGGACTTAAAACGTGTAAATGGGTAAAACTAGTAAACTAGTATAAAAGTTATCGACATATAATACTAAAATGAGTAAACGAGAATATGTAAACCCACTTGATCATTATATATATATATATATATATATATATATATATATATATATATATATATATATATATATATATAATCATATGTATACATAATTGATATTTTTATAAAGTCATTGGACATGAGTCTAAGACGAGTATTATTTGTCTAGGTTTCCGTGATTGAAGCACGTACCGTACGTCCGAATTGCCGATAAACCCGCCTTCCCACATCAACGTGAGTTCATAGCCTCGCACTCTTTTAAATGTTTTTATAAATGTTTTATAAACCCGCGAGGGAGATAACATGTTAGTTTTTATAAAATAGGACACCATTTGTCCCGATTGTTTGTTTATTGATTTTGGACCCGAATGATTGAATGACCCGATTGTATGACCTGATAAATGATTAAAGGACCCGATAGATGAAATAAAATGGATTATTAAAGTTAGGTTATGTCACTAAAAGTCCCATTAGCATGAATTGTGAACTACCGGGAGTTGGTAGACGCTTATGCATTTAATAGTACTATTTGGGGACGATCACCCCAGTCCGCGCCTTGACGGTTGATCCTCGTCGTGCCACATTGATTGGTAAGCGAATTTATGTATGAGAAGATTTACATAGCGTGACCTTTGTGACGACACGCTACTTTATATGGGCAAAATTGGTATCGGGTTAGCTACCCGTTGTTGGTTTAGTAAGGTAACAATGTCATGCGGCTTATAATAATCCAAAAACTAACGAAATACTATTAGACGCTTCGAATTACGATGTATTGCCTGACTAGCAATACAGGGTCATACTATTGATATTATGTTCGTGTTTTGGTTTTCATAACCATACTCAAATAACGGTTTTTATTTTCATACAACGTCGTAAGACGTATTGTATGATGTTTTTACGACATTGGCTCGTATAATGATTTTTAAGGCAAATGCCTATATATTATGATTTTCGATAAGGAATTGTATAAAATGACTTTGGCTATTCTATGTCCTATTACAAAGATTTGTATAAAATGATTTTGGCTATTTTACGGCCTATTAAAATGATTTGTACAAAATGATTTTCAGTAATAATTTTATACTAATATTATATTGATGGATTTTATTAAACTCTATGAATTCACTCGGCGTTATTGCTGACCTTTTCTTTTAACATGTTTTATCTCAGGTACTTGAAGGTAATTCTCGGGAAGACAACAAGAATTCATGGCCCGCACCTAAACTATATTTTCCATTCAAAAACTTTGTAAAACTTTGTATGAAATGTAATGACTTGGGACCGATGTAACTTTGATATTTATGAATGGAAATGCTTTATTAATAAACGACGCGATTTTTATGCGTTGTCTATGATGTGAGTAATGTGTTATCCCGTAACACCAACTAGTCTTCCGCTGTATTGAGTTGTATAAATTTGGGGGTGTTACATATGATCCCAACAAATGGTTGATATTCGTAGAAATGTAGATATTAGTTGATTGCGATATTGAAGAAGAATTGGCGAGATTAACTCTGATATCGATGTCATGACGATCTTTTCTTATAGAGTGGAGTTTGGCAAAACGTTACCACCTAGAAATATGTCATCTGATTCGTTGTCACCCAATTCTTAAATTTGAAATCGAAAGGGTGAATGTTGCACTTGAGGCTGTCATTGGAACCATTACCCAAAAGCCTCATGCCACTAATACCTTTCCGAAAATCTGATTGAATGTATGAGTCATCTCATACTACTGACTCATTTGATAATTGTTGTTGTAAGAGTTATAGAATCGGAAATTAAGTGTTGATCATATCGAGCTTTTATTGCCCTTTTAAGGTCTAAGAATAAGGTTAAAGTATTGGAGAATGAGGTAGGATATCGAATTGAGTATAAGTTGATTGAAACTTGAATGAAGTAAAATTTAACTAGTATGGAATAAGAAATTGTTAAGAGGAAGTCGTTAAGTTATGTGATTGAATTGTAAGGTTTTAAATGATTGTTAGTTAGTGATAAGTGTTGTTCCTAGGCCATTGTCCACTAACGAGGATGCCTAGTGTCCAAGAAATAAATTGAAGAAATCTTCTTCTAAATTGGGACCGATGGATCTTCCGGGACATGTGGAACACCTAATGAATCTTGTAGATTAGTATTCATTGAGGTATCTTTTAAAAATCCCTAACTTAACTGAGATATCAGTTGGTAGGATGAGTTCTGAGAATTGTATGACATAGTGACACGTAATGTGTTACGGTCCAATTTTAACTTGTTTGTGATTAATGAAAAAGACTACCTTTGATTGCTAAATCCTACATGTATCGATGTTATCTATCTCTTATTGCTCCATCCTAATGTTCGCATTAGTGATGCAACCATTGAACAAGTACTCATCTCGATTTGAGTTACGTTGTGAATTAATCTCTTTTGAGTGCCATCGAGGTCATGAACCTCATGATTAATTGGCTAAGCTCATTTCCTATCATATCGTAGTTAATTCTTGGTGAACAAGCTTTCATCACTCTTCTACAGATCACTCATTGTTTTTATAAAGATAAAACAATATTCCTTGAGAAAAATTGAATTTTCGTCACTAAAAGGATTACTCAAAGTAAGATATATAAGTGATTGTTATCGAAATGAAGTTGTTTATAAAACATCTTGGAAAACTTAATTGTTTTCATAATAAAAAAAATAAAAAATAAATAAAAAATATCTTTGTAAATTTATTCTTGATTCTTATCTAAGAATTAAGCATGAAAATGATTTTACTATAAACATGGATGATAAATTTTTGACGAACTGTAATTGCATCGTTAATCTCGAAATTGTATATAGTTGCGCGCCTACATACAATTTGGAAGTGACCATGGAAGGCTGATTAGTAGTCACCATAAAACTGATTAATAAACACTAAATTTTCTTTGAAGATTGTGAAAGATTAAATTTTATGAGATCTACAAAAAGTGCAAAATAGGGACATATTGATATGGGGCACCTACATATGTGCCCGTACTATTTATTCTTCTGAGTCGAATTTACTCATCTGTAGAAATTGTCTTATTTGACAATTGACAATTCTTTCTTGTCCAATTCTCCCGTAGTGAGATTCTTAGGAAAAGCATCTGATTACCGAGTGTTGATACCTGACTGGATGTATCGACGTTCCTACCATTTCTTATGATTTGATTTCATTTGAATGACCTGGGTGAGGATCTGAGGAGCTTTCGAATGCGTACTCAAATTATGAAAACATGGGATATATTCATATTCGTTAAATGTTTTCATCTGTATCTGATTTGAAATTCTCTCGCCAAGATTATGCGTTGACCTTACTCTTTTAATAGTAGTTGTGTCTCCAGATATCCTTGAATTTGTGAAGGATTATGAGTTATTATTAGTCTTTTGAGAAGTTCACATCTTATCGACGGCAATGCAACTGGAAAGTTGATAGTGCCCGTAGAATTGATTGATTGATTATGACATGACGACATTGTCTTAATTGATTGGAACTCGAGTAGAATTCCCCTAAATGATAAGATGTTGATTATCAAAAATGATCTAAATAATTCTTGATGGATGACCATATCCTGCATTTAGACTTGAAACTATACAGTGAATGGTTGTGAATTAGTCATAGATATTATAATCTAGAAAGAACCTAACATGAATTTATTAAAAGATGTTTCTGTTATCTGAAATTTTAGAAGGTATTTATTGGTAAATTAACTAGACTTTTGCCATTAAGGCAAGTTGAAATTGGTATTGATTATATTTCCGGTGCTGCACCTGTGGCTTGTGCACTGTACGTCAGCACCATCTGAATTAAAGGAATTACCGTACAACTGAGAGAGTTGTCGGAGAAAGATTTTATTCTACCGAGCTCGTCATCATTAAGAGCTATGGTGTTATCATTCCTTATATTTATAGATTAATGTGAACTGAGTAAGTTGACAATCGAAAAGGATATCCATAACTCGAAATGGAAGATTTGTTCGATCATTTACAAGGTTCTAGCATATATTTTAAAGATTTGATCCATGGCATGGTTATTATCAACTTCGGTCCGCAAAGAAGATTATCTATTCCAATCACTACATCCAGAACTTGTAATGAACATTATGAGTTTCACGTGATGTCGTTTGGATTGACAAATACACATGTAGCATCCATAAATTTGGTGAATCTAGTGTGTAGGCTGTAATTTGATAAATTCATGCTCGTGATCATTAAGGACTATTCGTTTGTTTATAAGTAAAAGAATGAGTTAATAATTAGTTATAGACTGCCCTAAATTGGCCGAACGATAAAAACATGTACCTTAAATATTTAACATATGATTAAAAACTTAAACCTTTAAATTATTTGACTATGTGATTAATAGATAATGGAATCTATATTGACTTTTCAAATATTAGAGCCATTAATGCTTAGGGTTATAACAAAAAGAAAATGGAAATATGTTTTGACAAATGTTTTAACAAAAAGAAAATGGAAATATGTTTTGACAAATGTTTTAACAAAGGATTTTAAGGGATTATTCCCTTATACCCAGAACATTTAACTAAACTCCTGTTTAGGGGTAAATGTTCGTGTATACCTCAAGACAACCTAAGAGGAAATGAGGAAAACATTTAAACCATGACTTAAAAATTGAAATGACAATTTTTACTTTTCAACTAAGAAAATTTTGACCAAAATATAAACAAAAGTTTTTCGAATATTTACGGATCTTATTAAATATTTTCGATAAATCAACAAAAATCTTGTTAATTAAATTCAAATTTATTTTTGAACATTTTATATAATTGGTCGAACTATGAAATTTAAAATCTTTACGTTTACATTTCATAAAAATTGAATATTTAATATTTAATTAGTTGTAATAATTATCGACGCTTTAGACGTCGGATTGAGTAAAACGGATAAAAATAATAGTGGAGACGAGACTAGAACTTAAAAAAATATAAAGAAAGAAATTTTTAAAAAATACGGACATGATAATTATATCATCAGGAAAGGATAAAGAATCAATTACGATGTATTTCTTAATAATGAATGTGCAAAATGAACTGCCGAACAATTTAAAATATAGCCGATGCTTATAAAAAGGGTAATATAGATAATAAAAAGGGATTCGCGGCTAATGTGAACCATTAAAAATTAAGAAGCCAATAGCGTTGAATGTTTTAAAGGCCACTTGTGGTTGCCTAAATATGGAGATTGTGAGATATAGTTATGTTGAAATCTTGTAAGTATAAGTATTCTATTTATGTCATTTATGACTAAATGTATCTTTGTCTGAAGAAGTAGTACTAATGGCAAATTATGAAGGCAGACGCCGCCTCATACATTAGTAAACGTCTAACTATTGCAAAGGTCATCATCTGAATTTGATTCGATTTGGGTAATCGTCGACAGATTGACCAAATCTGCTAATATCATTCTAGTTAATGATAAATTCTTGATGAAGAAATTGAATCTTTCATATTTAAAGGAGTTGTGTAAACATGGTGTGCCGTATCGATCATCTCTATCAAGATCCTCGCTTCGCATCGAATTTCTTGAGAATCGCTCAGGAGTCATTGAGAACGAATCTTGAAGAGAGTACTATTTACCACCCCAAATCGAAGAGACGAGGTAAAGTAGCGATACAAAATACTATAAGTGTTGTTCAATGTTTGAATGATTGACCTTTGGTAATTAACCGTATAATCGTTTTCCTTTGGAGAGATTATCATTGATAACCATCGTGTTAGGATTAAGATAGAATCTTGTTAGGATCTAAATATTAGAGCATCTGTAAGCAAGAGTTGAGATGAAGACACCCGACATACACCCATTGTGAGTTGGACATATCTTTTAGGTTTAAGGTTTCCTATGAAGGCGAACCTAACCTTGCAAAATACCCAACCCGCGAGACCTGAAATGATTGTTGAAATTAGGATTTGATTATTAACTGCCGGTAGTGGGCAAGAGGTTATGTGAATATGAAATGTATATCTTGAAGTGCCAGATGGGTAGCGAAGTTATGCCAAAATTTTTAACCTTGGAAAAATGAATTAATGATCTGACAAATCATGGGATATAAGTCCCCGTTATATGGGACCATTGAGATGATGTAAAAGATTTGGTTTGAAAGGCATATAAGCTGGATCTACCCAAGGACTTCAAGAGATGCGTGAATTATGTTTCGTATATCGAACTTGATGGAATATCTATCAAGTAAAAATCTGAATTCTTCTTAATAAAGCTTAGATCGGCGAAAAGTTGCATTCATCAGAAACCCGTGAACATCATGGATAGAGAAAGTAAGTCAACATTTAGCCTGATCTTATTCCCATAGTTAGGTTTGATGAAACTTGCGTATTGTAATGAATTACACTTGTGAGAAGAGACCGAATGTGGAGGAAATACCCACATGGCTTTAACTCTATAAGAAGCGAGTAGTAAGGTAAGATGATCTTTGAGGACAAAGATCCTGTTTAGGGGTAAATGCTATGACAATCCGTCAATTTATGGTTGATATTTTATTCTCAAATATTATTTAAAAACATTATTTTAATGTTATAATATGAACTCACTTATTTTTGGGAAGTAATTTGGATCTACGTCTTGAAGTAGCGTCGACTACGTCTAAACCGGAGGATTCAACGTTACGTGCTTACGTTTACATACACCGTCTTTGGTGACAGTCCGACATTTCAGAAAATAAATTTATCCGTGAATATTATTTTGGAGTTTTAAATTTGTGTTAGTTCATAAACTCACGAATTTACGAGAAGAGATTAGGACTTACGATTTTATTTTAACGACCTTTACGACTAAACCGGAAACCCTAGGATTACGTATTTACGTTTTCGAACTCCGTTTTTGATGAGACAATTTTTATTAGATTCGTTTTGTGCCGTTGATTCATAATTTATAAAAACGTTTTTCGTAAAACGACCCGAGGGCACGCAAATCGAGGAAACTATAATCGAGGAGTACCCGTAAATAAATGGGGATGAGACAAGTGGGACACTTGCCCCACCCCCAATCAAAACCGTCCTAACTAGCCAACACATCTCATGATGTGTCAACTTTGTAGCAACTAAGCTAACAAGTGTTAGCTTAGCTTAAAAGCTACACTATCCCAACACAAAACCATTCCCACCATACCACTTTCTCATCCAACACATGCAAACTACCTAGAAAACTTTCCATCTCTTCCTTTTCTCTCTCTATGAATGTCCATAACCATCACCAAATCACCATATTCATCAAATTTTAACCACAAACATAAGATATAATCAACATATGTTGATAACTACACAAAAAGATGATGATTGGAGGTGATTCTAACTTGTGAAAAGAAGTTTTCTTGGAGTTCTAGGGCTGAGATTGGAGCTTAGATTAATGGGTTCATGCATGGCTAAATCTAGGATGGATCTATGAATATGAAGGTTCAACAAGGATGACCTAATTGGTGTAATCATCTCTTTGATTCTTCACTAAGATTAAAGGTCTCCATCATTTGGTTGGTATAACGATTGTCCTCCTCATCTTCTTGTTATTTTTTATTATGTAATCTTGTATTTATTTTACTTATGTATATGTATATGATGATGAATGATGATTAAAAATATTGTGTGGGGATTTGGTGTTGATAAACATGCTTAAAAAGATGAAAAACTATAAGAAACAAGGCTAAAATCTTGTCTAAATTTGTTGGCTGTATAAAACAATAAAGAAACATGTCATGAACTGATAAAATGATGAAGTAGAATTGATATACAGTAAGCTATGGGTCTTGTACACATGTGAGAGTTGGCCATGCAATGAAATCATTGTAATGAGTGAGATATGATCAAAACAAGTTTAGAGTATCAATCTGAGTTCACTGTTTTGGACGATGTTTAGAAAATACTTAGAGGCTGATTTAACAGTAGCTATAGAAGAGTTAAATGGAGCAAATATCATGTAGTTTATGTGATAAAAATTTGAGCTTCTATCTCCATATTAAAGTATAATAATATTATATAAGCACTCAAAATTTTATTGTATAAAATGTAAAATTAAAACCCACTAACTCATGAATTTTATTTATATAAATATGTTAAAGGTTAAATAAATGGATAAATTATAAAAATGGTAGTGGAATAATATTTATAAGTTATAAAACTATAAACATGATTTTTACGACTTTTTCGGCTATTATCGTAAAATTAACGTTTTTGTTAAATAAAACTTAGACGGTTGGACCCGTCTAATGTGAACTTTATAAAACTTATATACTGATATATAAACATGTATAACAAGTAAAAACCGATAAAACCCGAACTATATAACATACGGACATTAACGGGCTAAAATAACGTTATTAGACTAATAAAACAACAAAATGGACTAAAACACTTATAAACTTATTTATTGGGCTTAACCCATTTGGGCCCAACATGTAAAGTGTAAATACTGATAATAAAAGTATAAAGTGGAATAAGACAAGTTAAAGAACTTATAATAAGTTTATTGAACCTAAAACACGTAAATAGGTAAAACTAGTAAACTAGTAAAAAGATACCAATACGTAAACACTAAAACGAGTTAATGAGAATATGTAAACCCACTTGATCATCATATATAAATAATCATCATATGTATACATAATTGTTATTTTTGTAAAGTCATTGGACATGAGTCTAAGACGAGTATTATTTGTCTAGGTTTCCGTGATTGAAGCACGTACCGTACGACCGAACTGCCGATAACCCGCCTTCCCACATCAACGTGAGTTCATAGCCTCGCACTCTTTTAAATGTTTTTATGAAATGTTTTATAAACCCGCGAGGGAGATAACATGTTAGTTTTTATAAAATAGGACGCTATTTGTCCCGATTGTTTGTTTATTAATTTGGACCCGAATGATTGTATGACCCGATTGTATGACTCGATAAATGATTAAAGGACCCGATAGATGAAATAAAATGGATTATTAAAGTTAGGTTATGTCACTAAAAGTCCCATTAGCATGAACTGTGAACTACCGGGATTTGGTAGACGCTTATGCATATAATAGTACTATTTGGGGACGATCACCCCAGTTCGCGCCTTGACGGTTGATCCCCGTCGTGCCACATTGATTGGTAAGCGAATTTATGTATGAGAAGATTTCCATAGAGTGACCTTTGTGACGACACGTTACTTTAGATGGTCAAATTGAGTATCGGGTTAGCTACCCGTTGTTGGTTTAGTAAGGTAACAATGTCATGCGGCTTATAATAATCCAAAACTAACGAAATACTACTAGATGCTCCAAATTACGATGTATTGCCTGACTAGCAATACTGGCTCATACTATTGATATTATGTTTGTGTTTTGGTTTTCATAACCATATTCATATAACGGTTTTTATTTTTATACAACGTCATAAGACGTATTGTATGATGTTTTTACGACATTAGCTCGTATAACGATTTTTAAGGCAAATGCCTATATTATGATTTTCGATAAGGATTTGTATAAAATGACTTTGGCTATTTTATGGCCTATTAAAATGATTTGTACAAAAGGATTTTCAGTAATAATTTTATACTGATATTATATTGATGGATTTTATTAAACTCTACGAATTCACTCGGCGTTATCGCTGACCTTTTCTTTTAACATGTTTTATCTCAGGTACTTGAAGGTAATTCTCGGGAAGACGACAAGAATTCATGGCCCGCACTTAAACAATATTTTCCATTCAAATAATTTGTAAAACTTTGTATGAAATGTAATGACTTGGGACCGATGTAATTTTGATATTTATGAATGGAAATTCTTTATAAATAAACGACGCGATTTTTATGCGTTGTCTATGATGTGAGTAATGTGCTATCCCGTAACACCAACTAGTCTTCCGCTGTATTGAGTTGTATAAATTTGGGGGTGTTACAAATTCCCAAACATAATTGTTAACACATAAAAACAAATTTAGATTGAAATCTTCAGAAAATATGGGCTGAAATAAAAAGGCCATAACATGTGCTACATGAATCCGTTTCAAGAACATGACTAAGCAAATGAAAGCCTGAAACAAAGAGTACATTTTGTTGCGGAAAACCTTGGTCAAAAGAGACCTAACCGGTCGAAAACTGGTCAAAACTGGCCAAGACAACCAAAAATGCTAACACCGGCCAAAATCATCCAAACCTAAGCAAAAACCGGACTTTTGATTTCCAGTCCACATGGACCTCCTAGAATCCGTGTAAAATCAATTTGCACGGATTCAAGATAGATAACCTGTAACACCCCCAAATTTATACAACTCAATACAACGGAAGACTAGTTGGTTTTACGGGTTAGCACATTACTCACATCATAGACAACGCATAGAAATCGCGTCGTTTATTAATAAAGCATTTCCATTCATAAATATCAAAGTTACATAGGTCCCAAGTCATATTATTTCATACAAAGTTTTACAAAGTATTTGTATGGAAAAATATTGTTTAAGTGCGGGCCATGAATTCTTGTCGTCTTCCCGAGAATTACCTTCAAGTACCTGAGATAAAACATGTTAAAAGAAAAGGTCAGCGATAACGCCGAGTGAATTCATAGAGTTTAATAAAATCCATCAATATAATATCAGTATAAAATTATTACTGAAAATCATTTTGTACAAATCATTTTAATAGGCCATAAAATAGCCAAAGTCATTTTATACAAATCTTCATCAAAATATAATATAGGCATTTGCCTTAAAATCATTATACGAGCCAATGTCGTAAAAATATCATACAATACGTCTTATGACGTTGTATAAAAATAAAAACCGTTATATGAATATGGTTATGCAAACCAAAACACAAACATAATATCAATAGTATGACCCTGTATTGCTAGTCAGGCAATACATCGTAATTCGGAGCGTCTAGTAGTATTTCGTTAGTTTTGGATTATTATAAGCCGCATGACATTGTTACCTTACTAAACCAACAACGGGTAGCTAACCCGATACTCAATTTGCCCATCTAAAGTAGCGTGTCGTCACAAAGGTCACGCTATGGAAATCTTCTCATACATAAATTCGCTTACCAATCAATGTGGCACGACGGGGATCAACCGTCAAGGCGCGAACTGGGGTGATCGTCCCCAAATAGTACTATTAAATGCATAAGCGTCTACCAACTCCCGGTAGTTCACAATTCATGCTAATGGGACTTTTAGTGACATAACCTATCTTTAATAATCCATTTAATTTCATCTATCGGGTCCATTAATCATTTATCGGGTCATACAATCGGGTCATTCAATCAATCGGGTCCAAAATCAATAAACAAACAATCGGGACAAATGGTGTCCTATTTTGTAAACACTAACATGTTATCTCCCTCGCGGGTTTATAAAATATTTCATAAAAACATTTAAAAGAGTGCGAGGCTATGAACTCACGTTGATGTAGGAAGGCGGGTTATCGGCAATTCGGACGTACGGTACGTGCTTCAATCACGGAAACCTAGACAAATAATACTCGGTCTTAGACGTTTTTCCAATGACTTTATAAAAATAACAATTATGTATACATATGATGATTATATATATATGATGATCAAGTGGGTTTACATATTCTCGTTTACTCATTTTAGAGTTATGTGTCGATAACTTTTATACTAGTTTTCTCGTTTTACCTATTTACGTGTTTTAGGTCCAATAAGCCTATTATAAGTTCTTAACTTGTATTAATCCTTGTTATACTTACATTATCAGTATTTACACTTTACAAGTTGGGCCTAAATGGGTTAAGCCCAATAAGTTCTTTTTAGGAGTGTTTATCTTATTTAGTCCAATTATTAGCCCAAGTATTAGTCCAAGTATTAGCCCAATATGTTTACTTAGCTCGTTAATGTCCGTATGCCCTATAGTTCGGGTTTTATCGGTTTTTACTTGTTATACATGTCTATATATCAGTATATAAGTTTTATAAAGTTTTCATTAGACGGGTCCAACCATCTAGGTTTTATTTAACAAAAAAACGTTAATTTTACGGTATTAGCCAAAAAAGTCGTAAAAATCATGTATATAGTTTTTATAACTTATAAAACATAACAAGTTACCATTTTTATAAAATGTCCAAAACAGTGAACTCAGATTTGTACCTTAAACTTGTTTTGATCATATCTCACTCATTACTTTGATTCCATTACATGGCCAACTCTCACATGTGTATAAGACATATAGCTTACTGTAAATGGATTCTACTTCATCATTTTATCAGTCCATGACCTGTTTATTTACTGTTTTATACAGTCATCACTTTTAAGCAAGATTTTAGCCTTATTCTTTATAGTTTTTCACCTTTTTAATCATGTTTATCAACACCAAATCCCCACATAACATTTTTATCATCATATAATCATCATATACATATACAATAGGAAATAAAATACATGTTTACATAATCAAAATAACAAGAAGATGAGGAGGACAATCTTTATACCACCAAGTTGATGTAGGTTATGAGTTTGACATGGATTTGGATGGAGAAACTTGTGCATAGCCAAGACCATCTTCAAGATCACCAATCTTCATGAATACCTTGTGGAAAATCAGCCATACTACTCCATGAAAATTCCTCCTTGGATCTTAAAATGACCACCAATCTTCATCTATTTGAATGTAGATTAACATATGTTAATTATAACAAATGTTTATGGCTAGAATTTTGTATGAATGGGGTGATTGGTGTGGAATAGTGGACGACATAAGGAAGAGCCAAGGGAGAGAGAGAGGAGTGGTTTGCATGTAAGAAATGGATGGTATGTGTTAGCTTGTTGTTTTGAGGTGTAAAAGCTTAACTTGTAAGCTTTGCTTACAAGTGTAAGGCTTGTTAGCTACACTTGACACCTCAAGTGTGTTAGCTTGCTAGTTAGGGCCGGTTTTGATAGGGGTGGGACAAGTGTCCCACTTGTCTCATCCCCATTTATTTACGGGTACTCCTCGATTCTAGTTTCCTCGATTTACATGCCCTCGGGTCGTTTTACGAAAAACTTTTTTATAAATTATGAATCAACGACACAAAACGAATCCAATAAAAATTGTCTCATCAAAAACGGAGTTCGAAAACGTAAATACGTAATCCTAAGGTTTCCGGTTTAGTCGTAAAGGACGTTAAAATAAAATCGTAAGTCTTAATCTCTTCTCGTAAATTTGTGAGTTTATGAACCAACAAAAATTTAAAACTCCAAAATAATATTTACGGATAAATTTATTTTCTAAAATGTCGGACTGTCACAAAAGACGGTGTATGTAAACGTAAGCACGTAACGTTGAATCCTCCGGTTTAGACGTAGTCGATGCTACTCCAAGACGTAAATCCAAATTTCTTCCCAAAAATTTGTGAGTTCATATTGTAACATTAAAATAATGTTTTTAAATAATATTCGAGAATAAAATATCAACCATAAATTGACGGATTGTCACAACATTTACCCCTAAACAGAATCTTGTTTCTCAAAGATCATCTTACCTTACTCGTTTCTTATAGAGTTAAAGCCATGTGGGTATTTCCTCCACATTCGGTCTTTTCTCACAAGTGTAATCCATTACAATACGCGAGTTTCATCAAACATAACTACGGGAATAAGATCAGGCTAAATGTTGACTTACTTTCTCTATCCATGATGTCCACGGGTTTCTGATGAATGAAACTTTTGCCGATCTAAGATTTACTAAGAACAATCAGATTTTCACTTGATAGATATTCCATCAAGTTCGATTTACGAAACATAATTCACGCAGTCCTTTAAGTCCTAGGGTAGATCCAGCTTATATGCCTTTCAATCCCAACTTTTACATCGTCTCAATGGTCCCATTCAACGGGGACTTGTATCCCATGATTTGTCAGATCATGAATTCATTTTTCCAAGTTTAAAAATTGTGGCATAACTTCGCTACCCGTTTGGCACTTCAAGATCTACATTTCACATTCACATAACCTCTTGCCCACTATCGGCTGTCAATAATCAGATCCTAATTTCAACAATCATTTCAGATCTCGCGGGTCGGGTATTTAGTAAGGTTAGGTTTGCCATTATAGGAAACCTTAAACCTAGAAGACATGTCCAACTCACAATGGGTGTATGTCGGGTGTCTTTATCTCAACACCTGCTTATAGATGCTCTAATATTTCTAAATCTTAACAAGATTCGATCTCGATCCTAACACGATGATTATCAATGATAATCCTTCCAAAGGAAAACGATTATACGGTTCATTACCAAAGGTTGATCATTCAAACACAAAACAACACTTATATTACCTTATATCGTTACTTTACCTCGTCCCTTCGATTTGGGGTGGTACATAGTACTCTCATCAAGGTTCGTTCTCAATGATTTCTGAGCAAATCTCTAGAAATTCGATGCGAAGCGAGGATCTTGATATAGATGATCGATACAGGCACGCTATGTTTACATAACTCTTTGCATTTATCATTAACGAGAATGATATTAGCAGATTTGATTAGTCTGTCGACGATGACCCAAATCGAATCAAATTCAGTTGATGACCTTTGCAATAGCTAGACGTTTACTAATGTATGAGGCGATGTCTGCCTTCATAATTGCCATCAGTACAACTTCTTCAGACAAAGATACTTTAAATCAGAAATGACAAGAATAGAATACTTATACTTACAAATTCCAACGTAACTATATCTCACAATCTCCATATTTATACAATCACAAATGGACTTTTAATCATTTAACGCTATCGGCTTCTAAATTTTAATGGTTCACATTAGCTGCGAACCCCTTTTATTATCTATATTATCCTTTTTACAATCATCGGCTATTTTTATATTGTTCGGCAATTTATTTTTCACCTTCGTTATTAAGGAACACATCCTAATTGGTTCTTTATCCTTCTTATATAATGTGTCAGTATCTATATTATTCTCATGATGATGTAATTATCATGTACACAATTCACTCAGATATTCTTTCTATATTATGCGTCAGTAATTACGTTCACCTTCCTAATGGAATAAATATCACAACCGTATTTATTCAAAATTATTTCTTCATATCTTCTATGTTTTTGTTTCGTCTTTACTATCATTTTTATCCGTTTTACTCCATCCGACGTTTAAAGCGTCGATAATTATTACAACTAATTAAATAATAAATTTTCAATTCTTATGAAATGTAAACATAAAGATTTAAATTTCTTAGTTCGACCAATTATATAAAATGTTCAAAATAAAATTTGAATTTAATTAACAAGATTTTTGTTGATTTATCGAAAATAATTAAAATAATTAATAAGATCCGAAAATGTCGAGAAATCTTTGTTTATATTTTGGTAAAAGTTTTCTTAGTTGAAAAGCAGAAATTGTCGTTTCAAATTATAAATTATATTGTTTCCTCAATTCTTCTTACGTTGTCTAGAAGTATACACAAACATTTACCCCTAAACAGAAGTTTAGTTAAATGGTTTGTGTATAAGGGAATAATCCCTTAAAAGTCCTTTGTTAAAACATTTGTCAAAATATATTTGCACTTTCTTTTTAGTATAACCCAAAGTCTTAAATGACTTCTAATTTTTGAAGAGTCAATTTATATTCCATTATCTATTAATCACACGGTTAAATCATGTAAAGGATTAAGTCTTAAGTCTTATATTAAATATTCAAGGCACAAGTTTTAATTGTTCGGCCAATTCATAGCAATCTATAATTAGTTACTACTTCATTCTTATTCTTATAAACAAACATACAGTCCTTAATGATCACAAGCATGAATTTATCAAATTACAGCCTACACACGTGATTCACCAAATTTATGAATGCTACATGTGTATTAGTCAATCCAAACGTCACCACGTGAAACTCATAATGTTCATTACAAGTACCGGATGTAATGATTGGAATAGATAATCTTTTTCGCAGATGCGAAGTTGATGATAACCATGCCGTGGATCATATCTTTAAAACATACGCTAAAACCTTGTAAATGATCGAACAAATCTTCCATTTCGAGTTATGGATATCGTTTTCGATTGTCAATTTACTCAGTTCACAGTAATCTATAAATATAAGGAATGATAACACCATAGCTCTTCATGATGACAGGCTTGGTATAAAAATATCTTTCTCCGACAACTCTCTCAGTTATACGGTAATTCCTTTAATTTAGATTGTGCTGACGTACAGTACACACGCCACAGGTGCAGCACCGGGAATATAATCAATACCAAATTCAACTTGCCTTAATGGCGAAAGTCTAGGTAATTCACCAATAAATACCTCCTAAAGTTTCAGATAAGATAAACACCTTTTAATAAATACATATTAGGTTCCTTCTAGATTATAATATCTATGACTAATTCACAACCATTTACAGTATAATTTCAAGTCTAAATACAGGATATGGTCATCCATCAAGAATTATTTTGATCACTTTTGATAATCAACATCTTATCATTTAGGGGAATTCAATTCGAGTTCCCGTCAATTAAGACAATGTCGTCATGTCATAATCAATCAATCCATTCTACTGGCACTATCAACTTTCCAGTTTTATTGCCGTCGATAAGATGTGAACTTCTCAAAAGACTAATAATAACTCATAATCCTTCACAAGTTCAAGGATATCTGGAGACATAACTATCATCTAAAGAGTAAGGTCAACGCATAATCTATGCGAGAGAATTTCAAATCAGGTACAAACGAAAACATTTAACGAATATGAATATATCCCATGTTTTCATAATTTGAGTACGCATTCGTAAGCTCCTCGGATCGTTACCCAGGTCATTCAAATGAAATCAAATCAAAAGAAATGATAGGGACGTCGATGCATCCAGTCGGGTATCAACACTCGATAATCAGATACTTTTCCTAAGAATCTCACTACGGGAGAATTGGACAAGAAAGAATTGTCAATTGTCAAATAAGACAATTTCCACAGATGAGTAAATTCGACTCAGAAGAATAGATGCTACAGGCACATATGTACGTGTCCCTAACACTATGTCCTTATTTTTCACTTCTTGCCGATCTCATAAAATTTATTCTTTCACAATCTTCAAAGAAAATTTAGTGTTTATTAATCAGTTTTATGGTGACTACTAATCAGCCTTGCATGGTCCATTCCAAATTGTATGTAGGCGCGCAACTATATACAATTTCATGATTAACGATGCAATACTCAGTTCGTCAAAATTTTATCATCATGTTTATAATAAAAACATTTTCATGCTTAAATCTTTAAATAAGAATCAAGAATAAATTTACAAAGATTTTCTTTGTTATGGAAATAATTAAGTTTCCAAATCGTCTCTTAAACAACTTCATTTTGATATCAGTCACTTATAAATCTCACTTTAAATAATCCTTATTGTGATGAAAATTAAATTTTTCTCAAAGGATACCGTTTTAACTTTATAAAAATAATGTGTGATCTGCAAAAGAGTGATGAAGAGTTGTTCACCGAGAACTAACTACAATATGATAAGAAATGAGCTTAGCCAAATAATCATGAGGTTCATAATCTCGATGGCACTCAAAAGAATAATCCACAACGCAACTCAAATCGAGATGAGTACTTGTTCAATGGTTGCATCACTAATGCGAACATTAGGATGAAGCAATAAAAGATAGATAACATCGATACATGTAGAATTTAGCAATCAAAGGTAGTCTTTTCATTAATCACAAACAAGTCAAAATTGTACCGTAACACATTACGTGTCACTATGTCATACAATTCTCAGAACTCATCCTGCCAACTGATATCTCAGTTATGTTAGGGATTATTTTTAAAAGATACCACAATGAATATTAATCTACAAGAGTCATTAGGTGTTCCACATGTCCCAGAAGATCCATCGGTCTCAATTCAGAAGAAGATTTCTTCAATTTATTTCTTGGACACTGGGCATCCTCGTTAGTGGACAATGGCCTAGGAACAATACTTAACACGAATCAACAATAAATTAAAACCTTATAATTCAATCACAGGACTTAACGACTTATATTAACAATCTCATATTCCATACAGGTTACGTTTTTATTTTATTCAAGTTTCAACCAATTTTATACTCAATTTGATATCCTACCTCATTCTCCAATACTTTCAATCTTATTCTTACATCTTGAAAGGGCGATAAAAGCTCGATATCAACAACGCTTAATTTCCAATCCTATAGCTCTTACAACAACAATTATCAAATGAGTCACTAGTATGAAATGACTCGATCATTCAATTAGATTTCTCTGAAAGGTACTAGTGGCATGAGGCTTTTGGGTAATGGTTCCAATGACAGCCTCAAGTGCAACATTCACCCTTTCGATTTCAATTTAAGAATTGGATGACAACGAGTCAGATGACATCTTTCTAGGTGGTGACGTTTTGTCAAACTCCACTCTATAAGAAAAGATCGTCATGACATCGATATCAGATTTAATCTTGCCAATTCTTCTTCAATATCACAATCAACTAATATCTACATTTCTACGAATATCAACCATTTGTTGGGATCATAAATATCCACAACTTGGTTTAGATCTAGGATAGCTAGAATTCCTACGAGAATAGCTTCTATTTATATACTAGGGGATTTAGGGTTTCTTGTGACAATCTACGTCGTATAAATATCTCGTATAAAAATCAAAATAATCATCAAACAATCATGTAATAAAATTACATCATATATATATATATATATATATATATATATATATATATATATATATATAATCCAAGTTATATATATATATATTAAAATAACACTTCTCAGTCTGGCCTTGTCGGTAACTCGGGAATTCTTCGGCACCGTTATAGTCAAAAGATTTTTAGACATTTTTAGAAAAATGTTTATAGTTAAAAGATTTTGAAATGATTTATTCAAAACCTTGGTTTTAAAAATCTTTCGTTCTCTATAACGAGAGCTCTGATACCAAACTGTAACACCCCCAAATTTATACAACTCAATACAACGGAAGACTAGTTGGTGTTACGGGTTAGCACATTACTCACATCATAGACAACGCATAAAAATCACGTCGTTTA
Organism: Glebionis coronaria; assembly: GCA_025667525.1. Classification (NCBI taxonomy): domain Eukaryota; kingdom Viridiplantae; phylum Streptophyta; class Magnoliopsida; order Asterales; family Asteraceae; genus Glebionis; species Glebionis coronaria. The sequence goes on from CM046877.1 coordinate 645,947,189, forward strand.
TTAATAAAGCATTTCCATTCATAAATATCAAAGTTACATAGGTCCCAAGTCATATTATTTCATACAATGTTTTACAAAGTATTTGAATGGAAAAATATTGTTTAAGTGCGGGCCATGAATTCTTGTCGTCTTCCCGAGAATTACCTTCAAGTACCTGAGATAAAACATGTTAAAAGAAAAGGTCAGTGATAACGCCAAGTGAATTCATAGAGTTTAATAAAATCCATCAATATAATATCAGTATAAAGTTATTACTGAAAATCATTTTGTACAAATCATTTTAATAGGCCATAAAATAGCCAAAGTCATTTTATACAAATCTTCATCAAAATATAATATAGGCATTTGCCTTAAAAATCATTATACGAGCCAATGTCGTAAAAATATCATACAATACGTCTTATGACGTTGTATAAAAATAAAAACCGTTATACGAATATGGTTATGCAAACGAAAACACAAACATAATATCAATAGTATGACCCTGTATTGCTAGTCAGGCAATACATCGTAATTCGGAGCGTCTAGTAGTATTTCGTTAGTTTTGGATTATTATAAGCCGCATGACATTGTTACCTTACTAAACCAACAACGGGTAGGTAACCCGATACTCAATTTGCCCATCTAAAGTAGCGTGTCGTCACAAAGGTCACGCTATGGAAATCTTCTCATACATAAATTCGCTTACCAATCAATGTGGCACGACGGAGATCAACCGTCAAGGCGCGAACTGGGGTGATCGTCCCCAAATAGTACTATTAAATGCATAAGCGTCTACCAACTCCCGGTAGTTCACAATTCATGCTAATGGGACTTTTAGTGACATAAACTAACTTTAATAATCCATTTTATTTCATCTATCGGGTCCATTAATCATTTATCGGGTCATACAATCGGGTCATTCAATCATTCGTGTCCAAAATCAATAAACAAACAATCGGGACAAATGGTGTCCTATTTTATAAAAACTAACATGTTATCTCCCTCGCGGGTTTATAAAACATTTCATAAAAACATTTATAAGAGTGTGAGGCTATGAACTCACGTTGATGTAGGAAGGCGGGTTATCGGTAATTCGGACGTACGGTACGTGCTTCAATCACTGAAACCTAGACAAATAATACTCGGTCTTAGACGTTTGTCCAATGACTTTATAAAAATAACAATTATGTATACATATGATGATTATATATATATGATGATCAAGTGGGTTTACATATTCTCGTTTACTCATTTTAGAGTTATGTGTCGATAACTTTTATACTAGTTTTCTCGTTTTACCTATTTACGTGTTTTAGGTCCAATAAGCCTATTACAAGTTCTTAACTTGTATTAATCCTTGTTATACTTACATTATCAGTATTTACACTTTACAAGTTGGGCCTAAATGGGTTAAGCCCAATAAGTTCTTTTTAGGAGTGTTTATCTTATTTTGTCCAATTATTAGCCCAAGTATTAGTCCAAGTATTAGCCCAATATGTTTACTTAGCTCGTTAATGTCCGTATGCCCTATAGTTCGGGTTTTATCGGTTTTTACTTGTTATACATGTCTATATATCAGTATATAAGTTTTATAAAGTTTTCATTAGACGGGTCCAACCATCTAGGTTTTATTTAACAAAAAAACGTTAATTTTACGGTATTAGCCGAAAAAGTCGTAAAAATCATGTTTATAGTTTTTATAACTTATAAAACATAACAAGTTACCATTTTTATAAAATGTCCAAAACAGTGAACTCAGATTTGTACCTTAAACTTGTTTTGATCATATCTCACTCATTACTTTGATACCATTGCATGGCCAACTCTCACATGTGTATAAGACATATAGCTTACTGTAAATGGATTCTAATTCATCATTTTATCAGTCCATGACCTGTTTCTTTACTGTTTTATTCAGCCATCACTTTTAAGCAAGATTTTAGCCTTATTCTTTATAGTTTTTCACCTTTTTAATCATGTTTATCAACACCAAATCCCCACATAACATTTTTATCATCATATAATCATCATATACATATACAATAGAAAATAAAATACATGTTTACATAATCAAAATAACAAGAAGATGAGGAGGACAATCTTTATACCACCAAGTTGATGTAGGTTATGAGTTTGACATGGATTTGGATGGAGAAACTTGTGCATAGCCAAGACCATCTTCAAGATCACCAATCTTCATGAATACCTTGTGGAAAATCAGCCCTACTACTCCATGAAAATTCCTCCTTGGATGTTAAAATGACCACCAATCTTCATCTCTTTGAATGTAGATTAACATATGTTAATTATAACAAATGTTTATGGCTAGAATTTTGTATGAATGGGGTGATTGGTGTGGAATAGTGGACGGCATAAGGAAGAGCCAAGGGAGAGAGAGAGGAGTGGTTTGCATGTATGAAATGGATGGTATGTGTTAGCTTGTTGTTTTGAGGTGTAAAAGCTTAACGTGTAAGATTTGCTTACAAGTGTAAGGCTTGTTAGCTACACTTGACACCTCAAGTGTGTTAGCTTGCTAGTTAGGGCCGGTTTTGATGGGGGTGGGACAAGTGTCCCACTTGTCTCATCCCCATTTATTTAGGGTACTCCTCGATTCTAGTTTCCTCGATTTGCGTGCCCTCGGGTCGTTTTACGAAAAATGTTTTTATAAATTATGAATCAACGGCACAAAACGAATCCAATAAAAATTGTCTGATCAAAAACGAAGTTCGAAAACGTAAATACGTAATCCTAAGGTTTCCGGTTTAGTCGTAAAGGACGGTAAAATAAAATCGTAAGTCCTAATCTCTTCTCGTAAATTTGTGAGTTTATGAACCAGCACAAATTTAAAACACCAAAATAATATTTACGAATAAATTTATTTTCTGAAATGTCAGACTGTCACCAAAGACGGTGTATGAAAACGTAAGCACGTAACGTTGAATCCTCCGGTTTAGACGTAGTCGATGCTACTCCAAGACGTAAATCCAAATTTCTTCCCAAAAATATGTGAGTTCATATTGTAACATTAAAATAATGTTTTTAAATAATATTCGAGAATAAAATATCAACCATAAATTGACGGATTGTCACATAACCCACACCTAGGAATTACGTTTGTTTAGTTTTTGTCGTGTTTTGCCAGGTTTAAAAGTCGGTCAGCTAGTATTTGAAGTAGTTGTGAATGCACCGGACATACAACATCTCGGCGGCACAGCATAATATAGCGTTCGAGATATGAGTTTGCTCTAACAACACGTCGCGTTATTTGATCAAAACAAAGATGATATTATTTATCCTTGGAAAGCCTAAGAAGGTGAATAATATACAACACTAAACAACAAGTATTTGACATTTCATGTAAGAAACTCATGCTTAAGTATCATATGACTTTGAAATATTCAATTCAACATTTTATTCCAGTTGAATGGCGAGCTATTTATGAAATATATTATTTAGTTAAACCTCCTTACCGGTATGATTGGAGTTTAGTTTGTTGATCTTTGCTTTTGGCTTCACATTAAACTCGCTTTTCTTTCTTTATTTGTGTATGTATTTGTAAAGTTACTTACAATCTATTGTGCTTCGACTTCACATAATAAACATACATATATACAACCTACATATACAAAAACATACAAATAGGAGTTACTTTTACTAATTCCATATGGTAAAGAAATAAATTCCCAAACATAATTGCTAACACATAAAAACAAATTTAGATTGAAATCTTCAGAAAATATGGGCTGAAATAAAAAGGTCATAACATGTGCTACATGAATTCAGTTTCAAGAACATGACTAAGCAAATGAAAGCCTGAAACAAAGAGTACATTTTGTCGCGGAAAACCTTGGTCAAAAGAGACCTAACCGGTCGAAAACTGGTCAAAACTGGCCAAAACAACCAAAAATGGTGACACCGGCCAAAATCATTCAAACCTAAACAGAAACCGGACTTTTGATTTCCAGTCCACACGGACCTCCTAGAATACTTGGAAAATCAATTTGCACAGATTCAAGATAGATAACACACACCTAGGAATTATGTTTGTTTAGTTTTTGTCGTGTTGCCAGGTTTAAAAGTCGGTCAACTAGTATTTGAAGTAGTTGTGAATGCACCGGACATACAACATCTCGGCGGCACACCATAATATAACGTTCGAGATATGAGTTTGCTCTAACAACACGTCGCGTTATTTGATCAAAACAAAGATGATATTATTTATCCTTGGAAAGCCTAAGAAGGTGAATAATATACAACACTAAACAACAAGTATTTGATATTTCATGTAAGAAACTCATGCTTAAGTATCATATGACTTTGGAATATTCGATTCAACATTTTTTTCCAGTTGAATGGCGAGCTATTTATGAAATCTATTATTTAGTTAAACCTCCTTACCGGTATGATTGGAGTTTAGTTTGTTGATCTTTTGCTTTTGGCTTCACATTAAACTCGCTTTTCTTTCTTTATTTGTGTATGTATTTGTAAAGTTACTTACAATCTATTGTGCTTCGACTTCACATAATAAACATACATATATACAACCTACATATACAAAAACATACAAATAGGAGTTACTTTTACTAATTCCATATGGTAAAGAAATAAATTCCCAAACATAATTGCTAACACATAAAAACAAATTTAGATTGAAATCTTCAAAAAATATGGGCTTAAATAAAAAGGCCATAACATGTGCTACATGAATTCCGTTTCAAGAACATGACTAAGCAAATGAAAGCCTGAAACAAAGAGTACATTTTGTCGCGGAAAACCTTGGTCAAAAGAGACCTAACCGGTCGAAAACTGGTCAAAACTGGCCAAGACAACCAAAAATGCTAACACCGGCCAAAATCATCCAAACCTAAGCGAAAACCGGAATTTTGATTTCCAGTCCACATGGACCTCCTAGAATCCATGGAAAATCAATTTGCACGGATTCAAGATAGTAACCCACACCTAGGAATTACGTTTGTTTAGTTTTTGTCGTGTTTTGCCAGGTTTAAAAGTCGGTCAGCTAGTATTTGAAGTAGTTGTGAATGCACCGGACATACAACATCTCGGCGGCACACCATAACATAGCGGTCGAGATATGAGTTTGCTCTAACAACACGTCGCGTTATTTGATCAAAACAAAGATGATATTATTTATCCTTGGAAAGCCTAAGAAGGTGAATAATATACAACACTAAACAACAAGTATTTGACACTTCATGTAAGAAACTCATGCTTAAGTATCATATGACTTTGAAATATTCGATTCAACATTTTATTCCAGTTGAATGGCGAGCTATTTATGAAATCTATTATTTAGTTAAACCTCCTTACCGGTATGATTGGAGTTTAGTTTGTTGATCTTTGCTTTTGGCTTCACATTAAACTCGCTTTTCTTTCTTTATTTGTGTATGTATTTGTAAAGTTACTTACAATCTATTGTGCTTCGACTTCAAATAATAAACATACATATATACAACCTACATATACAAAAACATACAAATAGGAGTTACTTTTACTAATTCCATATGGTAAAGAAATAAATTCCCAAACATAATTGCTAACACATAAAAACAAATTTAGATTGAAATCTTAAGAAAATATGGGCTGAAATAAAAAGGCCATAACATGTGCTACATGAATCCGTTTCAAGAACATGACTAAGCAAATGAAAGCATGAAACAAAGAGTACATTTTGTCGCGGAAAGCCTTGGTCAAAAGAGAACTAACCGGTCGAAACTGGTCAAAACTGGCCAAAACAACCAAAAATGGTGACACCGACCAAAATCATTCAAACCTAAGCAGAAACCGGACTTTTGATTTCCAGTCCACACGGACCTCCTAGCATCCGTGGAAAATCAATTTGCACAGATTCAAGATAGATAACACACACCTAGGAATTACGTTTGTTTAGTTTTTGTCGTGTTTTGCCAGGTTTAAAAGTCGGTCAGCTAGTATTTGAAGTAGTTGTGAATGCACCAGACATACAACATCTGGGCGGCACACCATAATATAACGGTCGAGATATGAGTTTGCTCTAATAACACGTCGCGTTATTTGATCAAAACAAAGATGATATTATTTATCCTTGGAAAGCCTAAGAAGGTGAATAATATACAACACTAAACAACAAGTATTTGACATTTCATGTAAGAAACTCATGCTTAAGTATCATATGACTTTGAAATATTCGATTCAACATTTTATTCCAGTTGAATGGCGAGCTATTTATGAAGTCTATTATTTAGTTAAACCTCCTTACCGGTATGATTGGAGTTTAGTTTGTTGATCTTTGCTTTTGGCTTCACATTAAACTCGCTTTTCTTTCTTTATTTATGTAGGTATTTGTAAAGTTACTTACAATCTATTGTGCTTCGACTTCACATAATAAACATACATATATACAACCTACATATACAAAAACATACAAATAGGAGTTACTTTTACTAATTCCATATGGTAAAGAAATAAATTCCAAAACATAATTGCTAACACATAAAAACAAATTTAGATTGAAATCTTCAGAAAATATGGGCTGAAATAAAAAGGCCATAACATGTGCTACATGAATCCGTTTCAAGAACATGACTAAGCAAATGAAAGCCTGAAACAAAGAGTACATTTTGTCGCGGAAAACCTTGGTCAAAAGAGACCTAACCGGTCGAAAACTGGTCAAAACTGGCCAAAACAACAAAAAATGGTGACACCGGCCAAAATCATTCAAACCTAAGCAGAAACCGGACTTTTGATTTCCAGTCCACACGGACCTCCTAGAATCCGTGGAAAATCAATTTGCACAGATTCAAGATAGATAACACACACCTAGGAATTACGTTTGTTTAGTTTTTGTCGTGTTTTGCCAGGTTTAAAAGTCGGTCAGCTAGTATTTGAAGTAGTTGTGAATGCACCGGACATACAACATCTGGGCGGCACACCATAATATAACGGTCGAGATATGAGTTTGCTCTAACAACACGTCGCGTTATTTGATCAAAACAAAGATGATATTATTTATCCTTGGAAAGCCTAAGAAGGTGAATAATATACAACACTAAACAACAAGTATTTGACATTTCATGTAAGAAACTCATGCTTAAGTATCATATGACTTTGAAATATTCGATTCAACATTTTATTCCAGTTGAATGGCGAGCTATTTATGAAGTCTATTATTTAGTTAAACCTCCTTACCGGTATGATTGGAGTTTAGTTTGTTGATCTTTGCTTTTGGCTTCACATTAAACTCGCTTTTCTTTCTTTATTTATGTAGGTATTTGTAAAGTTACTTACAATCTATTGTGCTTCGACTTCACATAATAAACATACATATATACAACCTACATATACAAAAACATACAAATAGGAGTTACTTTTACTAATTCCATATGGTAAAGAAATAAATTCCAAAACATAATTGCTAACACATAAAAACAAATTTAGATTGAAATCTTCAGAAAATATGGGCTGAAATAAAAAGGCCATAACATGTGCTACATGAATCCGTTTCAAGAACATGACTAAGCAAATGAAAGCCTGAAACAAAGAGTACATTTTGTCGCGGAAAACCTTGGTCAAAAGAGACCTAACCGGTCGAAAACTGGTCAAAACTGGCCAAAACAACCAAAAAAGGTGACACCGGCCAAAATCATTCAAACCTAAGTAGAAACCGGACTTTTGATTTCCAGTCCACATGGACCTCCTAGAATCCGTGGAATATAAATTTGCACGGATTCAAGATAGATAACACACACCTAGGAATTACGTTTGTTTAGTTTTTGTCGTGTTTTGCCAGGTTTAAAAGTCGGTCAGCTTGTATTTGAAGTAGTTGTGAATGCACCGGACATACAACATCTCGGCGGCACACCATAATATAGCGGTCGAGATATGAGTTTGCTCTAACAACACGTCGCGTAATTTGATCAAAACAAAGATGATATTATTTATCCTTGGAAAGCCTAAGAAGGTGAATAATATACAACAATAAACAACAAGTATTTGACACTTCATGTAAGAAACTCATGCTTAAGTATCATATGACTTTGAAATATTCGATTCAACATTTTATTCCAGTTGAATGGCGAGCTATTTATGAAATCTATTATTTAGTTAAACCTCCTTACCGGTATGATTGGAGTTTAGTTTGTTGATCTTTGTTTTTGGCTTCACATTAAACTCGCTTTTCTTTCTTTATTTGTGTATGTATTTGTAAAGTTACTTACAATCTATTGTGCTTTGAATTCACATAATAAACATACATATATACAACCTACATATACAAAAACATACAAATAGGAGTTACTTTTACTAATTCCATATGGTAAAGAAATAAATTCCCAAACATAATTGCTAACACATAAAAACAAATTTAGATTGAAATCTTCAGAAAATATGGGCTGAAATAAAAAGGCCATAACATGTGCTACATGAATCCGTTTCAAGAACATGACTTAGCAAATGAAAGCCTGTAACAAAGAGTACATTTTGTCGTGGAAAACCTTGGTCAAAAGAGACCTAACCGGTCGAAAACTGGTCAAAACTGGCCAAGACAACCAAAAATGGTGACACCAGCCAAAATCATCCAAACCTAAGCAAAAATTGGACTCTTGATTTCCATAGAATCCGTGGAAAATCAATTTGCACGGATTCAAGATAGATAACCCACACCTAGGAATTACGTTTGTTTAGTTTTTGTCGTGTTTTGCCAGGTTTAAAAGTCGGTCAGCTAGTATTTGAAGTAGTTGTGAATGCACCGGACATACAACATCTCGGCGGCACACCATAATATAGCGGTCGAGATATGAGTTTGCTCTAACAACACGTCGCGTTATTTGATCAAAACAAAGATGATATTATTTATCCTTGGAAAGCCTAAGAAGGTGAATAATATACAACACTAAACAACAAGTATTTGACATTTCATGTAAGAAACTCATGCTTAAGTATCATATGACTTTGAAATATTCGATTCAACATTTTATTCCAGTTGAATGGCGAGCTATTTATGAAATCTATTATTTAGTTAAACCTCCTTACCGGTATGATTGGAGTTTAGTTTGTTGATCTTTGCTTTTGGCTTCACATTAAACTCGCTTTTCTTTCTTTATTTGTGTATGTATTTGTAAAGTTACTTATAATCTATTGTGCTTCGACTTCACATAATAAACATACATATATACAACCTACATATACAAAAACATACAAATAGGAGTTACTTTTACTAATTCCATATGGTAAAGAAATAAATTCCCAAACATAATTGCTAACACATAAAAACAAATTTAGATTGAAATCTTCAGAAAATATGGGCTGAAATAAAAAGGCCATAGCATGTGCTACATGAATCCGTTTCAAGAACATGACTAAGCAAATGAAAGCCTGAAACAAAGAGTACATTTTGTCGCGGAAAACCTTGGTCAAAAGAGACCTAACCGGTCGAAAACTGGTCAAAACTGGCCAAGACAACCAAAAATGGTGACACCGGCCAAAATCATCCAAACCTAAGCAAAAACCGGACTTTTGATTTCCAGATCACATGGACCTCCTAAAATCCGTGGAAAATCAATTTGTACGGATTCAAGATAGATAACCCACACCAAGGAATTACGTTTGTTTAGTTTTTGTCGTGTTTTACCAGGTTTAAAAGTCGGTCAGCTAGTATTTAAAGTAGTTGTGAATGCACCGGACATACAACATCTCGGCGGCACACCATAATATAGCGGTCGATATATGAGTTTGCTCTAACAACACGTCGCGTTATTTGATCAAAACAAAGATGATATTATTTATCCTTGGAAAGCCTAAGAAGGTGAATAATATACAACACTAAACAACAAGTATTTGAATTTTCATGTAAGAAACTCATGCTTAAGTATCATATGACTTTGGAATATTCCATTCAACATTTTATTCCAGTTAAACCTCTTTACCGGTATGATTGGAGTTTAGTTTGTTGATCTTTTTTTTTTTTTTTTTTTTTTTAAAAAAAAGGTAAAGTATTATAGCTACCAAAAAAAAGATACAAACCCACCATGGCAACCATGAACAATCCTCATGGAGCATAGAAAGGCTAAAATACAAAATACAAATCCTTGAAAATACATAAACAAGGAAATACCTAGCCAAAATACATAAAAAACTACTAAATCCATAACTTGATTCATCAGAGAAATCAACCATCAGTCTTGTCAGATAACTGCAGTTGTCCAATATCAGATGCCACTATGAAGCAAGAGAAAGATCCTCCACAAAAAATCTTGAAGATGCATAGACCAGGGACCAAAGAAAAGCAAGTATAAAGGACCCAAGCTAAGGAAACAAAGCTCAGCAACCTTTAACAAACTAGACCAATCACCAAACACACCTTAGCAGCCTATGAACACAGCCTACACACAAGAAAATCTTGGCCCTACTAGAACTCAGAAACCATGGCCCTACCCTGCACCATGGAACCCAAGAAGAGTAGTCCAAGCACCCTGCTATCAACTGCAAAGGCTCATAGACTGCTAAAACAGGTAAACCAACTAGGGGGACTAGCACAACCTACACCACCAGAAAATCTTGGCATTACTAGAACTAAGAAAGTGAGGCCCTACCCTGCACCTCACAACCCTAGAAGAGTAACCCAAGCACCCAGCTATCAGCTGCATAAGCTAAATCCCCCTAGGCCTGTTAACCCATCCTGCCCCTTATACCTCCATAGTGTTATCTTTAGATTTAAGACTCACAGGGAACTTCCAAATTCTAGCAGCCTCAATAACATCAGCAGAATTCTTCAAGATACTTAAACCCATGAGCTTGAGTCTAACTGTATCAATAATAATGGTGAAAAGCTTATCTTCAGTTCTAAAGGACTTGTTAAACAGCCTGAAGTTCCTTTCTTGCCATATGAAGTATACAGCAGCTCCAAGGACCAGCCTTTGTATAACACTCCAAATTCTGTTAGAAGCAGCCTTGTTGACCACACTTGAAATGATCATAGCCCAAATATGACCAACATCATCAAGTTTAGCCATCTTCTTTAATCTTTCCCATAATCTTCTAGCATAATGGCACTCAAAGAAAAGATGACTATGAGAGTCTTTGCAGACATTGCAGAATGGACAAGCCATATCCTGAATGTTAAGCCACTTGGACAATCTGTCTTGGGTTTTTAGCTTCCCTTTAATAGCCATCCAAAGAACAAAAGAATGCCTTGGAACACATTGAGAAAACCAGACATGCTTATACCAAATGACATTAGGGGCATTCCTTCTAACACCTTTCCAAACTTCAGTCATGCTAAAACTCTTTTCCTTGCCTTCCTTGTTTATCCAAACAACTTTATCAGAAACATTATTATCCAGTTTAGGCACAGGAATTTGAATGCAATCTTTAAACCTAACCAACCATTCCCTAGGCCATTTCCAAGCATCCCCTCTCATCATATCTTTAACCTTGGCATTAGGGTTAAGGTGAGCTTGAGTGATCTCCCATTGGCTTATTTTCTTGCATAGAGGACCATCATCAAACCACTTGTCATACCAGAAGTTGCAGGTCTTGCCATCTCCAACCTTAGTATAAACAAACTGCCTAATCAACTCCCTTAGATCCAAAAACTGCTTCCAACACCATGAATTTTGATTAAGAGTACCAATGCTCCATACACTCTTACCTTTGAGCCAAGTAAGGTTAATCCACCTAACCCAAATAGAATCCTTATTATAAAGAATGTTCCATAGGTGCTTGGACATGAGGGTCATGTTCCATTCTTGTAAGGATTTGAGACCAAGACCACCTTGGCTCTTAGGCAAACAAATGTCCTTCCATGCTACACTTATGACTCCCTTGCTATTGTCATTGCCAGACCACAGGAAAGACTTAAATAATTTGTCAATTGATTCACAAACATTTGATGGAAGAATGAAGGTAGATGCCCAATAAACCTGAAGAGAGGCAAGAACAGAGGTAATAAGTTGCAGCCTACCTGCATAAGACAGTGTTTTGTTCCTCCAATCATTGATCCTCTTCTTCACATTGTCAATCAAGAATAAGCAATCTTCTTTGTATAATCTTCTAGAGGTTAAAGGCACCCCCAAGTATCTTGCAGGTAAAGTCCCTTCATTGAATGGCATGAACATCAGAATTCTGCACTTGACATCAGTTGGCACATTTCCAAAGTAGACTGTACTTTTGGCCATACTAGGAAAAAGTCCTGAGCTAAGAGTAAATTCATCCAAAGCTCTTCTAAGAATGGAAGCAGAAGTAGCATCTCCATTACATAGTAACATAAGGTCATCAGCAAAGCACAAATGTGTGATTCCCATCTCCTTGCATCCCCAATGATATCTGAATCTCTTGTCAAACCTGATTTGCCTTTTAACCATGAGGTTGAAGACCTCCATAACAATTGTAAACAGATAAGGTGACACAGGATCACCTTGTCTTAGACCTCTCTTAGCTTTGAAAAACCCACAAGAGTCTCCATTGACATTAATAGAAAATGATGCAGTAGTGAGACAAGTCATGATCCAACTCACCATTTTATCAGGGAAACCAAATAACTCCAAAGCTGTCTTCAAAAAACTCCATGACACAGTGTCATAAGCCTTTTGAATGTCAACTTTAAAGGCCACCCTTCTTCCAATCCCTTTCCAGTTATAGCCATTCATCAGCTCTTGAATGAGGAGCACATTGTCACTTATCTGCCTTCCTTCAATGAAAGCACCTTGGTTGCAGTCAATCAGTTTGCCCAAAGCACCTTTAATTCTATTGGTAATTACCTTAGAGACACATTTATAGATCACACTACAACAAGCAATTGGCCTATAATCTGCTGCTTTAGTAGGGTTTTTGCATTTAGGCACAAGTGAAATAATAGTATTGTTTAGCTCACCCAACATCTTCCCATTAATGAAGAATTCCCTGACTGCAGCACATACATCATTCCCAACCACACTCCATGCAGCCTTGAAAAACTTAGAGGTAAAGCCATCTGGACCAGGAGCCTTCAAGTCCTCAATATCAAAAAGAGCAGCCTTGATTTCTTCATTAGAAACATATCTCACCATGTCCCTTGCATCAGCATCATCAATCTTCTTAGAAAACAGTCCAATATGGTCATCAATAGGGTAGGTATCTCCTTCTATGCCAAAAATATTAGTGAAGTGATTAACAAAAACATCTGCTACACCATCACCACTAACACTAACACCATCATCATTCATAACAGAATCAATCCTGCTTCTACTTAACCTACCTCTAATGGAACTATGAAAATAAGCATTGTTAAGGTCCCCTTCTTTGAGCCACTCAACTTTAGACTTTTGCCTTAAAAATCTTTCTTCATCTAGTAAAGCAGCTTTGTAGTCTTCTGAGCATTTGGACTCCTTTTCCCTGAGATCAACAGAACCAGGATTTCTCTCCAACTCTACTTGGACTTTTTCCAACTCAGTTTTAAGCTTCATCACATTCTTAAAAACATTACCATTCTTCTTATTAAGTTTCCTCATATGCTTCTTCATATTTCTCAACCTTTTGGCCAAAGTGAACATATGGAATCCACTCACAGGCAGGTTCCAATTATCAGCCACAACCTTCTTAAACTCAGGCTTATCAGCAAGGAAGTTCATGAATCTAAAAGGCTTAGGCTTCTTGGAGCAGACTTCATTTAATACCAGTAAAGCAGGGCTATGGTCTGAAATAATGTAGGGAAGGAACTTAGCAGCACAACCACTAAATTCTTCAATGAAATGATAATTACCCATGATCCTATCCAGCTTCTTGAAAATACCCAAAGCAGGATCATGCTTCTTCTGAATCCAAGTGTAAAACAAACCAGACATAACTACATCCTCCATATCAAGAGCTTCTACACACTTCTTAAAATCATTAACCCCCCAATCTCTACTATAATTAACTTTAGATGTACTCTCATCTTTGTACAAAGTAACATTAAAGTCACCAAGCATTACCCAAGGAGAGTCACCAGCTATAGTCTTATGAACCACTAGGTTATCCCATAACCTCAGCCTATCCCTCTCATCATTCTCCCCATAGATGAAGGAAATATAGAAGGATTTGGCAGAAGCAATAATGGTGACCAAGAAATGAATTACTTGATCACCAATTGATAGTTGAGTAGCAATAAGAACACTAGGATCCCAACCAACCAAAATCCTACAGCCCTTACCACTCTCAACACTATTAGATTCCCAATTCCATAAATTCATAATATTACTTGAAACAGGCTTCACAAACTTCTTGTTAAGCCTAGTTTCTACTATACCACACATACAAATATTATTATTCAATATAAGATTTCTTACTTCATCTTGCTTAGAGGAATCAGTTAATCCTCTAATGTTCCATGAAGCTAATTTGATCACCATTAAAACTGAGGAGGGTTGGGCACAGAAACACCCTGTGCCATGGCCAAATCAGTTAATACAACATTAGATACTACATCTTGTGTCATAAAAGTAGCATGTGCAGAATGATCTTCAGCAACCTCAGCATCCATAGACACACCTAGGATAGCTTCTGACACACCCTTGACACCACTATGACTCCAAATCTCACAGAGTTGATGATAATTCTTAACCATCTCCTCACTCCAACTACTGACCTCACTCTCACCAATAGGGTCCTGCTTACAAACAGCAAGACCTACAGTAAGCACATTTCTACTCTCCTCAAGCTTCCTTACTTCATCATTGACATTGAGAACACATTGATCAAAAATTTTGCTGTTAGCCTCACTGCTATTCAACCCTGTATCTTTCATTACTTTCTCAAGGAACTCATTAGAGGCATTTTGATAAACATTACCAAACTCCCTCTTCTTGTCCTTGATACTCACATCAATCCTCTTAATTTTGCCTTCCAATAGCTGACAAGCCTTTTGTCTCTCATCAATCCCCTTATCATTTTTACCATTATCCACCACCATATCATCTTCCACATTAAGCAAATCATATCTGTTTTGCACAGAAACTTGCCCAAGAGGAATCTCCTTTTTCATAGCACCTTCCTTAACAACAGGTTTCACTTTCTTCTGGACAGGAGCAAACCCATCTGCATCAACAGTTGCTTTCTTATCACTTGGCTTCCCACTAGCAGATGCCATAGGAACATCAGCCCTAGACACCTCATTAACATTGACATTCCTATAGCCACCCCTAGAATAACCCCCTCTTCCTCTGCTATTCATGTTTCTTACCATATTACCATTCCTATTACCTCCTTGCTCATTATTCCCTTGTCCACCCTCATTCCCACTTCTAACAGCTCTCCTATAGGACACATTTCTCCATTCATTTTCACCACCACCATTATTTTGAGCATTAGACACAGGAACAGATTTCTTGGCCAATTCATCTATTACATTAACCTTTTTCCCACACTTTTCAATATAATGTCCAAACAACTTGCAATGAGTACACAAAGGTGGAGTCCATGGGTACTCAACCCTCAAACCCATAGACTTACCACTACTAATATAACAAACATCAATGGTGTCCAAAAGGCCTTCTGATGCATCAATCTCAACAAGCACCCTAGCATAGCTAGCTCTCCCATAAGCCTTCTCACACATAACAGTAGTGACCTTGTCCATCATAATAGGGGTTCCCAACCTACTAGTAATCCTACTGATACCATCTATGTTCCAAGCTTCAAGTGGGATATTAAATATCTTCACCCAAAGAGGGACCCTAGAAGGCTCAGGTTTAGTAAGACATAGCCCTGGTTCCCATTTCATCACAAATAAAGGCTTCTGGTCAACAAGCCATGGACCATTCTCAATCACAAAATTCATACCCTCCATGGATTTGAATTTAAAATAATAAACACCATCTTCCATCACAATCACTTCACCTAGCCCATACATTCTCCACATCCTTCTCAAATGGCCAGAGATCTCCCAATGGCTCATTTTCATTCCTACAAAGTACCCAACCAATGTCATATCCCACTTCTTACTACCTTCAACAACAACAGGGTCAAGGTCTACAAATTTCTTACCCCCTTCCCCAATCATAACAGGAACCAACTTCAGCTTATTATTGCCTTCACTACTAAGGGACTTAGCCAAATTTGAAAACCTAACCCCATCTCCCCAAACATTCTCAACAACTTTAGCAGGGGTCACAACAGGACTAGCCTCATGACCACCAGCATCAGCAACCTTACCACTACCCTCACCTTCTTCCATTACAACTTCATTAGTACTAGGGGCCTCACTAACTAAAACCTTAGCACTACCACCTTCATTCATCACCAAAACTTCCTCTTCTACATCTCCCCCATCAACAATCTCACTATTAACCTCAGCAGTAAATTTACCAGAGCTTCCCCTAGTATTAGTACCCCTATTACTCTTCCTATTGCTCTTCTTACCAGGCTTAGTAATACCTTCCTTAGACAATTTTGATAACGAAGCAGATGAATCTATATTCGGTGGTTTTGGATCTGGATCTTTCATTATGAATGAAAAATTAATTCATGAAATTTTGGCGAAAAAATCAATGAAAACGATGATGATTTGAGAAAATTAGAATAAATCTATGTAGGAATTGTGATATTAATGAGTGATTAAGGTAATAATAATGAATACTAGGAAGATCTAAGCAGTAACACAATAAATGTGTCGGAACCCACTAAGAACAGTAACCCAGAAAATGATTAAAAATGAAAGTAAAATGGAAATAAAATGGGATTAAGTACAAAACTATGGTGAAATGATATATCAAAAGATGTAAAATGAGAAAATGAACACGGATCTATAACAATCAACCTAATCCAATGGATGGATCAAAAGTTGATGATGAAATCATAATAAAATGACAATGGTTTTTTAGAGAGAAGATTCTAGAGAGAGAAAATGTAGTTTGTTGATCTTTGCTTTTGGCTTCACATTAAACTCGCTTTTCTTTCTTTATTTATGTAGGTATTTGTAAAGTTACTTACAATCTATTGTGCTTCGACTTCACATAATAAACATACATATATACAACCTACATATACAAAAACATACAAATAGGAGTTACTTTTACTAATTCCATATGGTAAAGAAATAAATTCCAAAACATAATTGCTAACACATAAAAACAAATTTAGATTGAAATCTTCAGAAAATATGGGCTGAAATAAAAAGGCCATAACATGTGCTACATGAATCCGTTTCAAGAACATGACTAAGCAAATGAAAGCCTGAAACAAAGAGTACATTTTGTCGCGGAAAACCTTGGTCAAAAGAGACCTAACCGGTCGAAAACTGGTCAAAACTGGCCAAAACAACCAAAAATGGTGACACCGGCCAAAATCATTCAAACCTAAGCAGAAACCGGACTTTTGATTTCCAGTCCACATGGACCTCCTAGAATCCGTGGAAAATAAATTTGCACGGATTCAAGATAGATAACACACACCTAGGAATTACGTTTGTTTAGTTTTTGTCGTGTTTTGCCAGGTTTAAAAGTCGGTCAGCTAGTATTTGAAGTAGTTGTGAATGCACCGGACATACAACATCTCGGCGGCACACCATAATATAGCGGTCGATATATGAGTTTGCTCTAACAACACGTCGCATTATTTGATCAAAACAAAGATGATATTATTTATCCTTGGAAAGCCTAAGAAGGTGAATAATATACAAAACTAAACAACAAGTATTTGAATTTTCATGTAAGAAACTCATGCTTAAGTATCATATGACTTTGGAATATTCCATTCAACATTTTATTCCAGTTAAACCTCCTTACCGGTATGATTGGAGTTTAGTTTGTTGATCTTTGCTTTTGGCTTCACATTAAACTCGCTTTTCTTTCTTTATTTATGTAGGTATTTGTAAAGTTACTTACAATCTATTGTGCTTCGACTTCACATAATAAACATACATATATACAACCTACATATACGAAAACATACAAATAGGAGTTACTTTTACTAATTCCATATGGTAAAGAAATAAATTCCAAAACATAATTGCTAACACATAAAAACAAATTTAGATTGAAATCTTCAGAAAATATGGGCTGAAATAAAAAGGCCATAACATGTGCTACATGAATCCGTTTCAAGAACATGACTAAGCAAATGAAAGCCTGAAACAAAGAGTACATTTTGTCGCGGAAAACCTTGGTCAAAAGAGACCTAACCGGTCGAAAACTGGTCAAAACTGGCCAAAACAACCAAAAATGGTGACACCGGCCAAAATCATTCAAACCTAAGCAGAAACCGGACTTTTGATTTCCAGTCCACATGGACCTCCTAGAATCCGTGGAAAATAAATTTGCACGGATTCAAGATAGATAACACACACCTAGGAATTACGTTTGTTTAGTTTTTGTCGTGTTTTGCCAGGTTTAAAAGTCGGTCAGCTAGTATTTGAAGTAGTTGTGAATGCACCGGACATACAACATCTCGGCGGCACACCATAATATAGCGGTCGAGATATGAGTTTGCTCTAACAACACGTCGCGTAATTTGATCAAAACAAAGATGATATTATTTATCCTTGGAAAGCCTAAGAAGGTGAATAATATACAACAATAAACAACAAGTATTTGACACTTCATGTAAGAAACTCATGCTTAAGTATCATATGACTTTGAAATATTCGATTCAACATTTTATTCCAGTTGAATGGCGAGCTATTTATGAAGTCTATTATTTAGTTAAACCTCCTTACCGGTATGATTGGAGTTTAGTTTGTTGATCTTTGCTTTTGGCTTCACATTAAACTCGCTTTTCTTTCTTTATTTATGTAGGTATTTGTAAAGTTACTTACAATCTATTGTGCTTCGACTTCACATAATAAACATACATATATACAACCTACATATACAAAAACATACAAATAGGAGTTACTTTTACTAATTCCATGTGGTAAAGAAATAAATTCCAAAACATAATTGCTAACACATAAAAACAAATTTAGATTGAAATCTTCAGAAAATATGGGCTGAAATAAAAAGGCCATAACATGTGCTACATGAATCCGTTTCAAGAACATGACTAAGCAAATGAAAGCCTGAAACAAAGAGTACATTTTGTCGCGGAAAACCTTGGTCAAAAGAGACCTAACCGGTCGAAAACTGGTCAAAACTGGCCAAAACAACCAAAAAAGGTGACACCGGCCAAAATCATTCAAACCTAAGCAGAAACCGGACTTTTGATTTCCAGTCCACATGGACCTCCTAGAATCCGTGGAAAATAAATTTGCACGGATTCAAGATAGATAACACACACCTAGGAATTACGTTTGTTTAGTTTTTGTCGTGTTTTGCCAGGTTTAAAAGTCGGTCAGCTTGTATTTGAAGTAGTTGTGAATGCACCGGACATACAACATCTCGGCGGCACACCATAATATAGCGGTCGAGATATGAGTTTGCTCTAACAACACGTCGCGTAATTTGATCAAAACAAAGATGATATTATTTATCCTTGGAAAGCCTAAGAAGGTGAATAATATACAACAATAAACAACAAGTATTTGACACTTCATGTAAGAAACTCATGCTTAAGTATCATATGACTTTGAAATATTCGATTCAACATTTTATTCCAGTTGAATGGCGAGCTATTTATGAAATCTATTATTTAGTTAAACCTCCTTACCGGTATGATTGGAGTTTAGTTTGTTGATCTTTGTTTTTGGCTTCACATTAAACTCGCTTTTCTTTCTTTATTTGTGTATGTATTTGTAAAGTTACTTACAATCTATTGTGCTTCGAATTCACATAATAAACATACATATATACAACCTACATATACAAAAACATACAAATAGGAGTTACTTTTACTAATTCCATATGGTAAAGAAATAAATTCCCAAACATAATTGCTAACACATAAAAACAAATTTAGATTGAAATCTTCAGAAAATATGGGCTGAAATAAAAAGGCCATAACATGTGCTACATGAATCCGTTTCAAGAACATGACTTAGCAAATGAAAGCCTGAAACAAAGAGTACATTTTGTCGTGGAAAACCTTGGTCAAAAGAGACCTAACCGGTCGAAAACTGGTCAAAACTGGCCAAGACAACCAAAAATGGTGACACCAGCCAAAATCATCCAAACCTAAGCAAAAATTGGACTCTTGATTTCCATAGAATCCGTGGAAAATCAATTTGCACGGATTCAAGATAGATAACCCACACCTAGGAATTACGTTTGTTTAGTTTTTGTCGTGTTTTGCCAGGTTTAAAAGTCGGTCAGCTAGTATTTGAAGTAGTTGTGAATGCACCGGACATACAACATCTCGGCGGCACACCATAATATAGCGGTCGAGATATGAGTTTGCTCTAACAACACGTCGCGTTATTTGATCAAAACAAAGATGATATTATTTATCCTTGGAAAGCCTAAGAAGGTGAATAATATACAACACTAAACAACAAGTATTTGACATTTCATGTAAGAAACTCATGCTTAAGTATCATATGACTTTGAAATATTCGATTCAACATTTTATTCCAGTTGAATGGCTAGCTATTTATGAAATCTATTAATTAGTTAAACCTCCTTACCGGTATGATTGGAGTTTAGTTTGTTGATCTTTGCTTTTGGCTTCACATTAAACTCGCTTTTCTTTCTTTATTTGTGTATGTATTTGTAAAGTTACTTATAATCTATTGTGCTTCGACTTCACATAATAAACATACATATATACAACCTACATATACAAAAACATACAAATAGGAGTTACTTTTACTAATTCCATATGGTAAAGAAATAAATTCCCAAACATAATTGCTAACACATAAAAACAAATTTAGATTGAAATCTTCAGAAAATATGGGCTGAAATAAAAAGGCCATAGCATGTGCTACATGAATCCGTTTCAAGAACATGACTAAGCAAATGAAAGCCTGAAACAAAGAGTACATTTTGTCGCGGAAAACCTTGGTCAAAAGAGACCTAACCGGTCGAAAACTGGTCAAAACTGGCCAAGACAACCAAAAATGGTGACACCGGCCAAAATCATCCAAACCTAAGCAAAAACCGGACTTTTGATTTCCAAATCACATGGACCTCCTAAAATCCGTGGAAAATCAATTTGCACGGATTCAAGATAGATAACCCACACCAAGGAATTACGTTTGTTTAGTTTTTGTCGTGTTTTACCAGGTTTAAAAGTCGGTCAGCTAGTATTTAAAGTAGTTGTGAATGCACCGGACATACAACATCTCGGCGGCACACCATAATATAGCGGTCGATATATGAGTTTGCTCTAACAACACGTCGCGTTATTTGATCAAAACAAAGATGATATTATTTATCCTTGGAAAGCCTAAGAAGGTGAATAATATACAACACTAAACAACAAGTATTTGAATTTTCATGTAAGAAACTCATGCTTAAGTATCATATGACTTTGGAATATTCCATTCAACATTTTATTCCAGTTAAACCTCTTTACCGGTATGATTGGAGTTTAGTTTGTTGATCTTTGCTTTTGGCTTCACATTAAACTCGCTTTTCTTTCTTTATTTATGTAGGTATTTGTAAAGTTACTTACAATCTATTGTGCTTCGACTTCACATAATAAACATACATATATACAACCTACATATACAAAAACATACAAATAGGAGTTACTTTTACTAATTCCATATGGTAAAGAAATAAATTCCAAAACATAATTGCTAACACATAAAAACAAATTTAGATTGAAATCTTCAGAAAATATGGGCTGAAATAAAAAGGCCATAACATGTGCTACATGAATCCGTTTCAAGAACATGACTAAGCAAATGAAAGCCTGAAACAAAGAGTACATTTTGTCGCGGAAAACCTTGGTCAAAAGAGACCTAACCGGTCGAAAACTGGTCAAAACTGGCCAAAACAACCAAAAATGGTGACACCGGCCAAAATCATTCAAACCTAAGCAGAAACCGGACTTTTGATTTCCAGTCCACATGGACCTCCTAGAATCCGTGGAAAATAAATTTGCACGGATTCAAGATAGATAACACACACCTAGGAATTACGTTTGTTTAGTTTTTGTCGTGTTTTGCCAGGTTTAAAAGTCGGTCAGCTAGTATTTGAAGTAGTTGTGAATGCACCGGACATACAACATCTCGGCGGCACACCATAATATAGCGGTCGATATATGAGTTTGCTCTAACAACACGTCGCATTATTTGATCAAAACAAAGATGATATTATTTATCCTTGGAAAGCCTAAGAAGGTGAATAATATACAAAACTAAACAACAAGTATTTGAATTTTCATGTAAGAAACTCATGCTTAAGTATCATATGACTTTGGAATATTCCATTCAACATTTTATTCCAGTTAAACCTCCTTACCGGTATGATTGGAGTTTAGTTTGTTGATCTTTGCTTTTGGCTTCACATTAAACTCGCTTTTCTTTCTTTATTTATGTAGGTATTTGTAAAGTTACTTACAATCTATTGTGCTTCGACTTCACATAATAAACATACATATATACAACCTACATATACGAAAACATACAAATAGGAGTTACTTTTACTAATTCCATATGGTAAAGAAATAAATTCCAAAACATAATTGCTAACACATAAAAACAAATTTAGATTGAAATCTTCAGAAAATATGGGCTGAAATAAAAAGGCCATAACATGTGCTACATGAATCCGTTTCAAGAACATGACTAAGCAAATGAAAGCCTGAAACAAAGAGTACATTTTGTCGCGGAAAACCTTGGTCAAAAGAGACCTAACCGGTCGAAAACTGGTCAAAACTGGCCAAAACAACCAAAAATGGTGACACCGGCCAAAATCATTCAAACCTAAGCAGAAACCGGACTTTTGATTTCCAGTCCACATGGACCTCCTAGAATCCGTGGAAAATAAATTTGCACGGATTCAAGATAGATAACACACACCTAGGAATTACGTTTGTTTAGTTTTTGTCGTGTTTTGCCAGGTTTAAAAGTCGGTCAGCTAGTATTTGAAGTAGTTGTGAATGCACCGGACATACAACATCTCGGCGGCACACCATAATATAGCGGTCGAGATATGAGTTTGCTCTAACAACACGTCGCGTAATTTGATCAAAACAAAGATGATATTATTTATCCTTGGAAAGCCTAAGAAGGTGAATAATATACAACAATAAACAACAAGTATTTGACACTTCATGTAAGAAACTCATGCTTAAGTATCATATGACTTTGAAATATTCGATTCAACATTTTATTCCAGTTGAATGGCGAGCTATTTATGAAATCTATTATTTAGTTAAACCTCCTTACCGGTATGATTGGAGTTTAGTTTGTTGATCTTTGCTTTTGGCTTCACATTAAACTCGCTTTTCTTTCTTTATTTGTGTATGTATTTGTAAAGTTACTTACAATCTATTGTGCTTCGAATTCACATAATAAACATACATATATACAACCTACATATACAAAAACATACAAATAGGAGTTACTTTTACTAATTCTATACGGTAAAGAAATAAATTCCCAAACATAATTGCTAACACATAAAAACAAATTTAGATTGAAATCTTCAGAAAATATGGGCTGAAATAAAAAGGCCATAACATGTGCTACATGAATCCGTTTCAAGAATATGACTAAGCAAATGAAAGCCTGAAACAAAGAGTACATTTTGTCTCGGAAAACCTTGGTCAAAAGAGACCTAACCGGTCGAAAACTGGTCAAAACTGGCCAAGACAACCAAAAATGGTGACACCGGCCAAAATCATCCAAACCTAAGCAAAAACCGGACTTTTGATTTCCAGATCACATGGACCTCCTAAAATCCGTGGAAAATCAATTTGCACGGATTCAAGATAGATAACCCACACCTAAGAATTACGTTTGTTTAGTTTTTGTCGTGTTTTACCAGGTTTAAAAGTCTGTCAGCTAGTATTTAAAGTAGTTGTGAATACACCGGACATACAACATCTCGGCGGCACACCATAATATAGCGGTCGATATATGAGTTTGCTCTAACAACACGTCGCGTTATTTGATCAAAACAAAGATGATATTATTTATCCTTGGAAAGCCTAAGAAGGTGAATAATATACAACACTAAACAACAAGTATTTGACTTTTCATGTAAGAAACTCATGCTTAAGTATCATATGACTTTGAAATATTCGATTCAACATTTTATTCCAGTTGAATGGCGAGCTATTTATGAAATCTATTATTTAGTTAAACCTCCTTACCGGTATGATTGGAGTTTAGTTTCTTGATCTTTGCTTTTGGCTTCACATTAAACTCGCTTTTCTTTCTTTATTTGTGTATGTATTTGTAAAGTTACTTACAATCTATTGTGCTTCGACTTCACATAATAAACATACATATATACAACCTACCTATACAAAAACATACAAATAGGAGTTACTTTTACTAATTCCATATGGTAAAGAAATAAATTCTCAAACATAATTGCTAACACATAAAAACAAATTTCGATTGAAATCTTTCAGAAAATATGGGCTGAAATAAAAAGGCCATAACATGTGCTACATGAATCCGT
Source organism: Glebionis coronaria (assembly GCA_025667525.1). Lineage (NCBI taxonomy): Eukaryota > Viridiplantae > Streptophyta > Magnoliopsida > Asterales > Asteraceae > Glebionis > Glebionis coronaria. The sequence goes on from CM046877.1 coordinate 645,971,632, forward strand.
TTCAAGAACATGACTAAGAAAATGAAAGCCTGAAACAAAGAGTACATTTTGTCGCAGAAAACCTTGGTCAAAAGAGACCTAACCGGTCGAAAACTGGTCAAAACTGGCCAAAACAACCAAAAATGGTGACACCGGCCAAAATCATTCAAACCTAAGCCGAAACCGGACTTTTGATTTCCCGTCCACACGGACCTCCTAGAATCCATGGAAAATCAGTTTGCACGGATTCAAGATAGATAACACACACCTAGGAATTACGTTTGTTTAGTTTTTGTCGTGTTTTCCCAGTTTTAAAAGTCGGTCAGCTAGTATTTGAAGTAGTTGTGAATGCACCGGACATACAACATCTCGGCGGCACACCATAATATAGCGGTCGAGATATGAGTTTGCTCTAACAACACGTCGCGTAATTTGATCAAAACAAAGATGATATTACTTATCCTTGGAAAGCCTAAGTAGGTGAATAATATACAACAATAAACAACAAGTATTTGACACTTCATGTAAGAAACTCATGCTTAAGTATCATATGACTTTGAAATATTCGATTCAACTTTTTATTCCAGTTGAATGGCGAGCTATTTATGAAATCTATTATTTAGTTAAACCTCCTTACCGGTATGATTGGAGTTTAGTTTGTTGATCTTTGCTTTTGGCTTCACATTAAACTCGCTTTTCTTTCTTTATTTGTGTATGTATTTGTAAAGTTACTTACAATCTATTGTGCTTCGACTTCACATAATAAACATACATATATACAACCTACATATACAAAAACATACAAATAGGAGTTACTTTTACTAATTCCATATGGTAAAGAAATAAATTCCCAAACATAATTGCTAACACATAAAAACAAATTTAGATTGAAATCTTCAGAAAATATGGGCTGAAATAAAAAGGCCATAACATGTGCTACATGAATCCGTTTCAAGAATATGACTAAGCAAATGAAAGCCTGAAACAAAGAGTACATTTTGTCTCGGAAAACCTTGGTCAAAAGAGACCTAACCGGTCGAAAACTGGTCAAAACTGGCCAAGACAACCAAAAATGGTGACACCGGCCAAAATCATCCAAACCTAAGCAAAAACCGGACTTTTGATTTCCAGATCACATGGACCTCCTAAAATCCGTGGAAAATCAATTTGCACGGATTCAAGATAGATAACCCACACCTAGGAATTACGTTTGTTTAGTTTTTGTCGTGTTTTACCAGGTTTAAAAGTCGGTCAGCTAGTATTTGAAGTAGTTGTGAATGCACCGGACATACAACATCTCGGCGGCACACCATAATATAGCGGTCGAGATATGAGTTTGCTCTAACAACACGTCGCGTAATTTGATCAAAACAAAGATGATATTATTTATCCTTGGAAAGCCTAAGAAGGTGAATAATATACAACAATAAACAACAAGTATTTGACACTTCATGTAAGAAACTCATGCTTAAGTATCATATGACTTTGAAATATTCGATTCAACATTTTATTCCAGTTGAATGGCGTGCTATTTATGAAATCTATTATTTAGTTAAACCTCCTTACCGGTATGATTGGAGTTTAGTTTGTTGATCTTTGCTTTTGGCTTCACATTAAACTCGCTTTTCTTTCTTTATTTGTGTATGTATTTGTAAAGTTACTTACAATCTATTGTGCTTCGAATTCACATAATAAACATACATATATACAACCTACATATACAAAAACATACAAATAGGAGTTACTTTTACTAATTCTATACGGTAAAGAAATAAATTCCCAAACATAATTGCTAACACATAAAAACAAATTTAGATTGAAATCTTCAGAAAATATGGGCTGAAATAAAAAGGCCATAACATGTGCTACATGAATCCGTTTCAAGAATATGACTAAGCAAATGAAAGCCTGAAACAAAGAGTACATTTTGTCTCGGAAAACCTTGGTCAAAAGAGACCTAACCGGTCGAAAACTGGTCAAAACTGGCCAAGACAACCAAAAATGGTGACACCGGCCAAAATCATCCAAACCTAAGCAAAAACCGGACTTTTGATTTCCAGATCACATGGACCTCCTAAAATCCGTGGAAAATCAATTTGCACGGATTCAAGATAGATAACCCACACCTAGGAATTACGTTTGTTTAGTTTTTGTCGTGTTTTACCAGGTTTAAAAGTCTGTCAGCTAGTATTTAAAGTAGTTGTGAATACACCGGACATACAACATCTCGGCGGCACACCATAATATAGCGGTCGATATATGAGTTTGCTCTAACAACACGTCGCGTTATTTGATCAAAACAAAGATGATATTATTTATCCTTGGAAAGCCTAAGAAGGTGAATAATATACAACACTAAACAACAAGTATTTGACTTTTCATGTAAGAAACTCATGCTTAATTATCATATGACTTTGAAATATTCGATTCAACATTTTATTCCAGTTGAATGGCGAGCTATTTATGAAATCTATTATTTAGTTAAACCTCCTTACCGGTATGATTGGAGTTTAGTTTGTTGATCTTTGCTTTTGGCTTCACATTAAACTCGCTTTTCTTTCTTTATTTGTGTATGTATTTGTAAAGTTACTTACAATCTATTGTGCTTCGACTTCACATAATAAACATACATATATACAACCTACCTATACAAAAACATACAAATAGGAGTTACTTTTACTAATTCCATATGGTAAAGAAATAAATTCTCAAACATAATTGCTAACACATAAAAACAAATTTCGATTGAAATCTTTCAGAAAATATGGGCTGAAATAAAAAGGCCATAACATGTGCTACATGAATCCGTTTCAAGAACATGACTAAGAAAATGAAAGCCTGAAACAAAGAGTACATTTTGTCGCGGAAAACCTTGGTCAAAAGAGACCTAACCGGTCGAAAACTGGTCAAAACTGGCCAAAACAACCAAAAATGGTGACACCGGCCAAAATCATTCAAACCTAAGCCGAAACCGGACTTTTGATTTCCCGTCCACACGGACCTCCTAGAATCCGTGGAAAATCAGTTTGCACGGATTCAAGATAGATAACACACACCTAGGAATTACGTTTGTTTAGTTTTTGTCGTGTTTTCCCAGGTTTAAAAGTCGGTCAGCTAGTATTTGAAGTAGTTGTGAATGCACCGGACATACAACATCTCGGCGGCACACCATAATATAGCGGTCGAGATATGAGTTTGCTCTAACAACACGTCGCGTAATTTGATCAAAACAAAGATGATATTATTTATCCTTGGAAAGCCTAAGAAGGTGAATAATATACAACAATAAACAACAAGTATTTGACACTTCATGTAAGAAACTCATGCTTAAGTATCATATGACTTTGAAATATTCGATTCAACATTTTATTCCAGTTGAATGGCGAGCTACTTATGAAATCTATTATTTAGTTAAACCTCCTTACCGGTATGATTGGAGTTTAGTTTGTTGATCTTTGCTTTTGGCTTCACATTAAACTCACTTTTCTTTCTTTATTTGTGTATGTATTTGTAAAGTTAATTACAATCTATTGTGCTTCGACTTCACATAATAAACATACATATATACAACCTACATATACAAAAACATACAAATAAGAGTTACTTTTACTAATTCCATATGGTAAAGAAATAAATTCCCAAACATAATTGCTAACACATAAAAACAAATTTGGATTGAAATCTTTCAGAAAATATGGGCTGAAATAAAAAGGCCATAACATGTGCTACATGAATCCGTTTCAAGAACATGACTAAGAAAATGAAAGCCTGAAACAAAGAGTACATTTTGTCGCGGAAAACCTTGGTCAAAAGAGACCTAACCGGTCGAAAACTGGTCAAAACTGGCCAAAACAACCAAAAATGGTGACACCGGCCAAAATCATTCAAACCTAAGCAGAAACCGGACTTTTGATTTTTAGTCCACACGGACCTCCTAAAATCCGTGGAACATCAGTTTGCACGGATTCAAGATAGATAACACACACCTAGGAATTACGTTTGTTTAGTTTTTGTCGTGTTTTCCCAGGTTTAAAAGTCGGTCAGCTAGTATTTGAAGTAGTTGTGAATGCACCGGACATACAACATCTCGGCGGCACACCATAATATAGCGGTCGAGATATGAGTTTGCTCTAACAACACGTTGCGTAATTTGATCAAAACAAAGATGATATTACTTATCCTTGGAAAGCCTAAGAAGGTGAATAATATACAACAATAAACAACAAGTATTTGACACTTCATGTAAGAAACTTATGCTTATGTATCATATGACTTTGAAATATTCGATTCAACATTTTATTCCAGTTGAATGGCGAGCTATTTATGAAATCTATTATTTAGTTAAACCTCCTTACCGGTATGATTGGAGTTTAGTTTGTTGATCTTTGCTTTTGGCTTCACATTAAACTCGCTTTTCTTTCTTTATTTGTGTATGTATTTGTAAAGTTACTTACAATCTATTGTGCTTCGACTTCACATAATAAACATACATATATACAACCTACATATACAAAAACATACAAATAGGAGTTCCTTTTACTAATTCCATATGGTAAAGAAATAAATTCCCAAACATAATTGCTAACACATAAAAACAAATTTGGATTGAAATCTTTCAGAAAATATGGGCTGAAATAAAAAGGCCATAACACGTGCTACATGAATCCGTTTCAAGAACATGACTAAGCAAATGAAAGCCTGAAACAAAGAGTACATTTTGTCGCGGAAAACCTTGGTCAAAAGAGACCTAACCGGTCGAAAACTGGTCAAAACTGGCCAAAACAACCAAAAATGGTGACACCGGCCAAAATCATTCAAACCTAAGCAGAAACCGGACTTTTGATTTCCATAGAATCCGTGGAAAATCAATTTGCACGGATTCAAGATAGATAACCCACACCTAGGAATTACGTTTGTTTAGTTTTTGTCGTGTTTTGCCAGGTTTAAAAGTCGGTCAGCTAGTATTTGAAGTAGTTGTGAATGCACTGGACATACAAAATCTCGGCGGCACACCATAATATAGCGGTCGAGATATGAGTTTGCTCTAACAACACGTCGCGTTATTTGATCAAAACAAAGATGATATTATTTATCCTTGGAAAGCCTAAGAAGGTGAATAATATACAACACTAAACGACAAGTATTTGATATTTCATGTAAGAAACTCATGCTTAAGTATCATATGACTTTGAAATATTCGATTCAACATTTTATTCCAGTTGAATGGCGAGCTATTTATGAAATCTATTATTTAGTTAAACCTCCTTACCGGTATGATTGGAGTTTAGTTTGTTGATCTTTGCTTTTGGCTTCACATTAAACTCGCTTTTCTTTCTTTATTTGTGTATGTATTTGTAAAGTTACTTACAATCTATTGTGCTTCGACTTCACATAATAAACATACATATATACAACCTACCTATACAAAAACATACAAATAGGAGTTACTTTTACTAATTCCATATGGTAAAGAAATAAATTCTCAAACATAATTGCTAACACATAAAAACAAATTTGGATTGAAATCTTTCAGAAAATATGGGCTGAAATAAAAAGGCCATAACATGTGCTACATGAATCCGTTTCAAGAACATGACTAAGAAAATGAAATCCTGAAACAAAGAGTACATTTTGTCGCGGAAAACCTTGGTCAAAAGAGACCTAACCGGTCGAAAACTAGTCAAAACTAGCCAAAACAACCAAAAATGCTAACACCGGCCAAAATCATTCACACCTAAGCAGAAACCTGACTTTTGATTTCCAGTCCACACGGACCTCCTAGAATCCGTGGAAAATCAGTTTGCACGGATTCAAGATAGATAACACACACCTTGGAATTACGTTTGTTTAGTTTTTGTCGTGTTTTACCAGGTTTAAAAGTCGGTCAGCTAGTATTTGAATTAGTTGTGAATGCACCGGACATACAACATCTCGGCGACACACCATAATATAGCGGTCGAGATATGAGTTTTCTCTAACAACACGTCGCGTAATTTGATCAAAACAAAGATGATATTATTTATCCTTGGAAAGCCTAAGAAGGTGAATAATATACAACAATAAACAACAAGTATTTGACACTTCATGTAAGAAACTCATGCTTAAGTATCATATGACTTTGAAATATTCGATTCAACATTTTATTCCAGTTGAATGGCGAGCTATTTATGAAATCTATTATTTAGTTAAACCTCCTTACCGGTATGATTGGAGTTTAGTTTGTTGATCTTTGCTTTTGGCTTCACATTAAACTCGCTTTTCTTTCTTTATTTGTGTATGTATTTGTAAAGTTACTTACAATCTATTGTGCTTCGACTTCACATAATAAACATACATATATACAACCTACCTATACAAAAACATACAAATAGGAGTTACTTTTACTAATTCCATATGGTAAAGAAATAAATTCTCAAACATAATTGCTAACACATAAAAACAAATTTGGATTGAAATCTTTCAGAAAATATGGGCTGAAATAAAAAGGCCATAACATGTGCTACATGAATCCGTTTCAAGAACATGACTAAGAAAATGAAATCCTGAAACAAAGAGTACATTTTGTCGCGGAAAACCTTGGTCAAAAGAGACCTAACCGGTCGAAAACTGGTCAAAACTAGCCAAAACAACCAAAAATGGTGACACCGGCCAAAATCATTCACACCTAAGCAGAAACCGGACTTTTGATTTCCAGTCCACACGGACCTCCTAGAATCCGTGGAAAATCAGTTTGCACGGATTCAAGATAGATAACACACACCTAGGAATTACGTTTGTTTAGTTTTTGTCGTGTTTTCCCAGGTTTAAAAGTCGGTCAGCTAGTATTTGAATTAGTTGTAAATGCACCGGACATACAACATCTCGGCGGCACACCATAATATAGCGGTCGAGATATGAGTTTTCTCTAACAACACGTCGCGTAATTTGATCAAAACAAAGATGATATTATTTATCCTTGGAAAGCCTAAGAAGGTGAATAATATACAACAATAAACAACAAGTATTTGACACTTCATGTAAGAAACTCATGCTTAAGTATCATATGACTTTGAAATATTTGATTCAACATTTTATTCCAGTTGAATGGCGAGCTATTTATGAAATCTATTATTTAGTTAAACCTCCTTACCGGTATGATTGGAGTTTAGTTTGTTGATCTTTGCTTTTGGCTTCACATTAAACTCGCTTTTCTTTCTTTATTTGTGTATGTATTTGTAAAGTTACTTACAATCTATTGTGCTTCGACTTCACATAATAAACATACATATATACAACCTACATATACAAAAACATACAAATAGGAGTTAATTTTACTAATTCCATATGGTAAAGAAATAAATTCCCAAACATAATTGCTAACACATAAAAACAAATTTAGATTGAAATCTTTAGAAAATATGGGCTGAAATAAAAAGGCCATAACATGTGCTACATGAATCCGTTTCAAGAACATGACTAAGCAAATGAAAGCCTGAAACAAAGAGTACATTTTGTCGCGGAAAACCTTGGTCAAAAGAGACCTAACCGGTCGAAAACTGGTCAAAACTGGCCAAGACAACCAAAAATGCTAACACCGGCCAAAATCATCCAAACCTAAACAAAAACCGGACTTTTGATTTCCAATCCACATGGACCTCCTAGAATCCGTGGAAAATCAATTTGCACGGATTCAAGATAGATAACCCACACCTAGGAATTATGTTTGTTTAGTTTTTGTCGTGTTTTGCCAGGTTTAAAAGTCGGTCAGCTAGTATTTGAAGTAGTTGTGATTGCACCGGACATACAACATCTCGGCGGCACACCATAATATAGCGGTCGAGATATGAGTTTGCTCTAACAACACGTCGCGTTATTTGATCAAAACAAAGATGATATTATTTATCCTTGGAAAGCCTAAGAAGGTGAATAATATACAACACTAAACAACAAGTATTTGACATTTCATGTAAGAAACTCATGCTTAAGTATCATATGACTTTGAAATATTCGATTCAACATTTTATTCCAGTTGAATGGCGAGCTATTTATGAAATCTATTATTTAGTTAAACCTCCTTACCGGTATGATTGGAGTTTAGTTTGTTGATCTTTGCTTTTGGCTTCACATTAAACTCGCTTTTCTTTCTTTATTTGTGTATGTATTTGTAAAGTTACTTACAATCTATTGTGCTTCGACTTCACATAATAAACATACATATATACAACCTACATATACAAAAACATAAAAATAGGAGTTACTTTTACTAATTCCATATGGTAAAGAAATAAATTCCCAAACATAATTGCTAACACATAAAAACAAATTTAGATTGAAATCTTCAGAAAATATGGGCTGAAATAAAAAGGCCATAACATGTGCTACATGAATCCGTTTCAAGAACATGACTAAGCAAATGAAAGCCTGAAACAAAGAGTACATTTTGTCGCGGAAAACCTTGGTCAAAAGAGACCTAACCGGTCGAAAACTGGTCAAAACTGGCCAAGACAACCAAAAATGCTAACACCGGCCAAAATCATCCAAACCTAAACAAAAACCGGACTTTTGATTTCCAATCCACATGGACCTCCTAGAATCCGTGGAAAATCAATTTGCACGGATTCAAGATAGATAACCCACACCTAGGAATTATGTTTGTTTAGTTTTTGTCGTGTTTTCCCAGGTTTAAAAGTCGGTCAGCTAGTATTTGAAGTAGTTGTGATTGCACCGGACATACAACATCTCGGCGGCACACCATAATATAGCGGTCGAGATATGAGTTTGCTCTAACAACACGTCGCGTTATTTGATCAAAACAAAGATGATATTATTTATCCTTGGAAAGCCTAAGAAGGTGAATAATATACAACACTAAACAACAAGTATTTGACATTTCATGTAAGAAACTCATGCTTAAGTATCATATGACTTTGAAATATTCGATTCAACATTTTATTCCAGTTGAATGGCGAGCTATTTATGAAATCTATTATTTAGTTAAACCTCCTTACCGGTATGATTGGAGTTTAGTTTGTTGATCTTTGCTTTTGGCTTCACATTAAACTCGCTTTTCTTTCTTTATTTGTGTATGTATTTGTAAAGTTACTTACAATCTATTGTGCTTCGACTTCACATAATAAACATACATATATACAACCTACATATACAAAAACATACAAATAGGAGTTACTTTTACTAATTCCATATGGTAAAGAAATAAATTCCCAAACATAATTGCTAACACATAAAAACAAATTTAGATTGAAATCTTCAGAAAATATGGGCTGAAATAAAAAGGCCATAACATGTGCTACATGAATCCGTTTCAAGAACATGACTAAGCAAATGAAAGCCTGAAACAAAGAGTACATTTTTTATCGGAAAACCTTGGTCAAAAGAGACCTAACCGGTCGAAAACTGGTCAAAACTGGCCAAGACAACCAAAAATGCTAACACCGGCCAAAATCATCCAAACCTAAACAAAAACCGGACTTCTGATTTCCAGTCCACATGGACCTCCTAGAATCCGTGGAAAATCAATTTGCACGGATTTAAGATAGATAACCCACACCTAGGAATTATGTTTGTTTAGTTTTTGTCGTGTTTTGCCAGGTTTAAAAGTCGGTCAGCTAGTATTTGAAGTAGTTGTGAATGCACCGGACATACAACATCTCGGCGGCACACCATAATATAGCGGTCGAGATATGAGTTTGCTCTAACAACACGTCGCGTTATTTGATCAAAACAAAGATGATATTATTTATCCTTGGAAAGCCTAAGAAGGTGAATAATATACAACACTAAACAACAAGTATTTGACATTTCATGTAAGAAACTCATGCTTAAGTATCATATGACTTTGAAATATTCGATTCAACATTTTATTCCAGTTGAATGGCGAGCTATTTATGAAATCTATTATTTAGTTAAACCTCCTTACCGGTATGATTGGAGTTTAGTTTGTTGATCTTTGCTTTTGGCTTCACATTAAACTCGCTTTTCTTTCTTTATTTGTGTATGTATTTGTAAAGTTACTTACAATCTATTGTGCTTCGACTTCACATAATAAACATACATATATACAACCTACATATACAAAAACATACAAATAGGAGTTACTTTTACTAATTCCATATGGTAAAGAAATAAATTCCCAAACATAATTGCTAACACATAAAAACAAATTTAGATTGAAATCTTCAGAAAATATGGGCTGAAATAAAAAGGCCATAACATGTGCTACATGAATCCGTTTCAAGAACATGACTAAGCAAATGAAAGCCTGAAACAAAGAGTACATTTTTTATCGGAAAACCTTGGTCAAAAGAGACCTAACCGGTCGAAAACTGGTCAAAACTGGCCAAGACAACCAAAAATGCTAACACCGGCCAAAATCATCCAAACCTAAACAAAAACCGGACTTCTGATTTCCAGTCCACATGGACCTCCTAGAATCCGTGGAAAATCAATTTGCACGGATTTAAGATAGATAACCCACACCTAGGAATTATGTTTGTTTAGTTTTTGTCGTGTTTTGCCAGGTTTAAAAGTCGGTCAGCTAGTATTTGAAGTAGTTGTGAATGCACCGGACATACAACATCTCGGCGGCACACCATAATATAGCGGTCGAGATATGAGTTTGCTCTAACAACACGTCGCGTTATTTGATCAAAACAAAGATGATATTATTTATCCTTGGAAAGCCTAAGAAGGTGAATAATATACAACACTAAACAACAAGTATTTGACATTTCATGTAAGAAACTCATGCTTAAGTATCATATGACTTTGAAATATTCGATTCAACATTTTATTCTAGTTGAATGGCGAGCTATTTATGAAATATATTATTTAGTTAAACCTCCTTACCGGTATGATTGGAGTTTAGTTTGTTGATCTTTGCTTTTGGCTTCACATTAAACTCGCTTTTCTTTCTTTATTTGTGTATGTATTTGTAAAGTTACTTACAATCTATTGTGCTTCGACTTCACATAATAAACATACATATATACAACCTACATATACAAAAACATACAAATAGGAGTTACTTTTACTAATTCCATATGGTAAAGAAATAAATTCCCAAACATAATTGCTAACACATAAAAACAAATTTAGATTGAAATCTTCAGAAAATATGGGCTGAAATAAAAAGGCCATAACATGTGCTACATGAATCCGTTTCAAGAACATGACTAAGCAAATGAAAGCCTGAAACAAAGAGTACATTTTGTCGCGGAAAACCTTGGTCAAAAGAGACCTAACCGGTCGAAAACTGGTCAAAACTGGCCAAGACAACCAAAAATGCTAACACCGGCCAAAATCATCCAAACCTAAACAAAAACCGGACTTCTGATTTCCAGTCCACGTGGACCTCCTAGAATCCGTGGAAAATCAATTTGCACGGATTCAAGATAGATAACCCACACCTAGGAATTATGTTTGTTTAGTTTTTGTCGTGTTTTGCCAGGTTTAAAAGTCGGTCAGCTAGTATTTGAAGTAGTTGTGATTGCACCAGACATACAACATCTCGGCGGCACACCATAATATAGCGGTCGAGATATGAGTTTGCTCTAATAACACGTCGCGTTATTTGATCAAAACAAAGATGATATTATTTATCCTTGGAAAGCCTAAGAAGGTGAATAATATACAACACTAAACAACAAGTATTTGACATTTCATGTAAGAAACTCATGCTTAAGTATCATATGACTTTGAAATATTCGATTCAACATTTTATTCCAGTTGAATGGCGAGCTATTTATGAAATCTATTATTTAGTTAAACCTCCTTACCGGTATGATTGGAGTTTAGTTTGTTGATCTTTGCTTTTGGCTTCACATTAAACTCGCTTTTCTTTCTTTATTTGTGTATGTATTTGTAAAGTTACTTACAATCTATTGTGCTTCGACTTCACATAATAAACATACATATATACAACCTACATATACAAAAACATAAAAATAGGAGTTACTTTTACTAATTCCATATGGTAAAGAAATAAATTCCCAAACATAATTGCTAACACATAAAAACAAATTTAGATTGAAATCTTCAGAAAATATGGGCTGAAATAAAAAGGCCATAACATGTGCTACATGAATCCGTTTCAAGAACATGACTAAGCAAATGAAAGCCTGAAACAAAGAGTACATTTTGTCGCGGAAAACCTTGGTCAAAAGAGACCTAACCGGTCGAAAACTGGTCAAAACTGGCCAAGACAACCAAAAATGCTAACACCGGCCAAAATCATCCAAACCTAAACAAAAACCGGACTTCTGATTTCCAGTCCACATGGACCTCCTAGAATCCGTGGAAAATCAATTTGCACGGATTTAAGATAGATAACCCACACCTAGGAATTATGTTTGTTTAGTTTTTGTCGTGTTTTGCCAGGTTTAAAAGTCGGTCAGCTAGTATTTGAAGTAGTTGTGAATGCACCGGACATACAACATCTCGGCGGCACACCATAATATAGCGGTCGAGATATGAGTTTGCTCTAACAACACGTCGCGTTATTTGATCAAAACAAAGATGATATTATTTATCCTTGGAAAGCCTAAGAAGGTGAATAATATACAACACTAAACAACAAGTATTTGACATTTCATGTAAGAAACTCATGCTTAAGTATCATATGACTTTGAAATATTCGATTCAACATTTTATTCTAGTTGAATGGCGAGCTATTTATGAAATATATTATTTAGTTAAACCTCCTTACCGGTATGATTGGAGTTTAGTTTGTTGATCTTTGCTTTTGGCTTCACATTAAACTCGCTTTTCTTTCTTTATTTGTGTATGTATTTGTAAAGTTACTTACAATCTATTGTGCTTCGACTTCACATAATAAACATACATATATACAACCTACATATACAAAAACATAAAAATAGGAGTTACTTTTACTAATTTCATATGGTAAAGAAATAAATTCCCAAACATAATTGCTAACACATAAAAACAAATTTAGATTGAAATCTTCAGAAAATATGGGCTGAAATAAAAAGGCCATAACATGTGCTACATGAATCCGTTTCAAGAACATGACTAAGCAAATGAAAGCCTGAAACAAAGAGTACATTTTGTCGCGGAAAACCTTGGTCAAAAGAGACCTAACCGGTCGAAAACTGGTCAAAACTGGCCAAGACAACCAAAAATGCTAACACCGGCCAAAATCATCCAAACCTAAACAAAAACCGGACTTTTGATTTCCAATCCACATGGACCTCCTAGAATCCGTGGAAAATCAATTTGCACGGATTCAAGATAGATAACCCACACCTAGGAATTATGTTTGTTTAGTTTTTGTCGTGTTTTGCCAGGTTTAAAAGTCGGTCAGCTAGTATTTGAAGTAGTTGTGATTGCACCGGACATACAACATCTCGGCGGCACACCATAATATAGCGGTCGAGATATGAGTTTGCTCTAACAACACGTCGCGTTATTTGATCAAAACAAAGATGATATTATTTATCCTTGGAAAGCCTAAGAAGGTGAATAATATACAACACTAAACAACAAGTATTTGACATTTCATGTAAGAAACTCATGCTTAAGTATCATATGACTTTGAAATATTCGATTCAACATTTTATTCCAGTTGAATGGCGAGCTATTTATGAAATCTATTATTTAGTTAAACCTCCTTACCGGTATGATTGGAGTTTAGTTTGTTGATCTTTGCTTTTGGCTTCACATTAAACTCGCTTTTCTTTCTTTATTTGTGTATGTATTTGTAAAGTTACTTACAATCTATTGTGCTTCGACTTCACATAATAAACATACATATATACAACCTACATATACAAAAACATAAAAATAGGAGTTACTTTTACTAATTCCATATGGTAAAGAAATAAATTCCCAAACATAATTGCTAACACATAAAAACAAATTTAGATTGAAATCTTCAGAAAATATGGGCTGAAATAAAAAGGCCATAACATGTGCTACATGAATCCGTTTCAAGAACATGACTAAGCAAATGAAAGCCTGAAACAAAGAGTACATTTTGTCGCGGAAAACCTTGGTCAAAAGAGACCTAACCGGTCGAAAACTGGTCAAAACTGGCCAAGACAACCAAAAATGCTAACACCGGCCAAAATCATCCAAACCTAAACAAAAACCGGACTTTTGATTTCCAGTCCACATGGACCTCCTAGAATCCGTGGAAAATCAATTTGCACGGATTCAAGATAGATAACCCACACCTAGGAATTATGTTTGTTTAGTTTTTGTCGTGTTTTGCCAGGTTTAAAAGTCGGTCAGCTAGTATTTGAAGTAGTTGTGATTGCACCGGACATACAACATCTCGGCGGCACACCATAATATAGCGGTCGAGATATGAGTTTGCTCTAACAACACGTCGCGTTATTTGATCAAAACAAAGATGATATTATTTATCCTTGGAAAGCCTAAGAAGGTGAATAATATACAACACTAAACAACAAGTATTTGACATTTCATGTAAGAAACTCATGCTTAAGTATCATATGACTTTGAAATATTCGATTCAACATTTTATTCTAGTTGAATGGCGAGCTATTTATGAAATCTATTATTTAGTTAAACCTCCTTACCGGTATGATTGGAGTTTAGTTTGTTGATCTTTGCTTTTGGCTTCACATTAAACACGCTTTTCTTTCTTTATTTGTGTATGTATTTGTAAAGTTACTTACAATCTATTGTGCTTCGACTTCACATAATAAACATACATATATACAACCTACATATACAAAAACATAAAAATAGGAGTTACTTTTACTAATTCCATATGGTAAAGAAATAAATTCCCAAACATAATTGCTAACACATAAAAACAAATTTAGATTGAAATCTTCAGAAAATATGGGCTGAAATAAAAAGGCCATAACATGTGCTACATGAATCCGTTTCAAGAACATGACTAAGCAAATGAAAGCCTGAAACAAAGAGTACATTTTGTCGCGGAAAACCTTGGTCAAAAGAGACCTAACCGGTCGAAAACTGGTCAAAACTGGCCAAGACAACCAAAAATGCTAACACCGGCCAAAATCATCCAAACCTAAACAAAAACCGGACTTTTGATTTCCAATCCACATGGACCTCCTAGAATCCGTGGAAAATCAATTTGCACGGATTCAAGATAGATAACCCACACCTAGGAATTATGTTTGTTTAGTTTTTGTCGTGTTTTGCCAGGTTTAAAAGTCGGTCAGCTAGTATTTGAAGTAGTTGTGATTGCACCGGACATACAACATCTCGGCGGCACACCATAATATAGCGGTCGAGATATGAGTTTGCTCTAACAACACGTCGCGTTATTTGATCAAAACAAAGATGATATTATTTATCCTTGGAAAGCCTAAGAAGGTGAATAATATACAACACTAAACAACAAGTATTTGACATTTCATGTAAGAAACTCATGCTTAAGTATCATATGACTTTGAAATATTCGATTCAACATTTTATTCCAGTTGAATGGCGAGCTATTTATGAAATCTATTATTTAGTTAAACCTCCTTACCGGTATGATTGGAGTTTAGTTTGTTGATCTTTGCTTTTGGCTTCACATTAAACTCGCTTTTCTTTCTTTATTTGTGTATGTATTTGTAAAGTTACTTACAATCTATTGTGCTTCGACTTCACATAATAAACATACATATATACAACCTACATATATAAAAACATACTAATAGGAGTTACTTTTACTAATTCCATATGGTAAAGAAATAAATTCCCAAACATAATTGCTAACACATAAAAACAAATTTAGATTGAAATCTTCAGAAAATATGGGCTGAAATAAAAAGGCCATAACATGTGCTACATGAATCCGTTTCAAGAACATGACTAAGCAAATGAAAGCCTGAAACAAAGAGTACATTTTTTAGCGGAAAACCTTGGTCAAAAGAGACCTAACCGGTCGAAAACTGGTCAAAACTGGCCAAGACAACCAAAAATGCTAACACCGGCCAAAATCATCCAAACCTAAACAAAAACCGGACTTCTGATTTCCAGTCCACATGGACCTCCTAGAATCCGTGGAAAATCAATTTGCACGGATTTAAGATAGATAACCCACACCTAGGAATTATGTTTGTTTAGTTTTTGTCGTGTTTTGCCAGGTTTAAAAGTCGGTCAGCTAGTATTTGAAGTAGTTGTGAATGCACCGGACATACAACATCTCGGCGGCACACCATAATATAGCGGTCGAGATATGAGTTTGCTCTAACAACACGTCTCGTTATTTGATCAAAACAAAGATGATATTATTTATCCTTGGAAAGCCTAAGAAGGTGAATAATATACAACACTAAACAACAAGTATTTGACATTTCATGTAAGAAACTCATGCTTAAGTATCATATGACTTTGAAATATTCAATTCAACATTTTATTCTAGTTGAATGGCGAGCTATTTATGAAATATATTATTTAGTTAAACCTCCTTACCGATATGATTGGAGTTTAGTTTGTTGATCTTTGCTTTTGGCTTCACATTAAACTCGCTTTTCTTTCTTTATTTGTGTATGTATTTGTAAAGTTACTTACAATCTATTGTGCTTCGACTTCACATAATAAACATACATATATACAACCTACATATACAAAAACATACAAATAGGAGTTACTTTTACTAATTCCATATGGTAAAGAAATAAATTCCCAAACATAATTGCTAACACATAAAAACAAATTTAGATTGAAATCTTCAGAAAATATGGGCTGAAATAAAAAGGCCATAACATGTGCTACATGAATCCGTTTCAAGAACATGACTAAGCAAATGAAAGCCTGAAACAAAGAGTACATTTTGTCGCGGAAAACCTTGGTCAAAAGAGACCTAACCGGTCGAAAACTGGTCAAAACTGGCCAAGACAACCAAAAATGCTAACACCGGCCAAAATCATCCAAACATAAACAAAAACCGGACTTCTGATTTCCAGTCCACATGGACCTCCTAGAATCCGTGGAAAATCAATTTGCACGGATTCAAGATAGATAACCCACACCTAGGAATTATGTTTGTTTAGTTTTTGTCGTGTTTTGCCAGGTTTAAAAGTCGGTCAGCTAGTATTTGAAGTAGTTGTGATTGCACCAGACATACAACATCTCGGCGGCACACCATAATATAGCGGTCGAGATATGAGTTTGCTCTAACAACACGTCGCGTTATTTGATCAAAACAAAGATGATATTATTTATCCTTGGAAAGCCTAAGAAGGTGAATAATATACAACACTAAACAACAAGTATTTGACACTTCATGTAAGAAACTCATGCTTAAGTATCATATGACTTTGAAATATTCGATTCAACATTTTATTCCAGTTGAATGGCGAGCTATTTATGAAATCTATTATTTAGTTAAACCTCCTTACCGGTATGATTGGAGTTTAGTTTGTTGATCTTTGCTTTTGGCTTCACATTAAACTCGCTTTTCTTTCTTTATTTGTGTATGTATTTGTAAATTTACTTACAATCTATTGTGCTTCGACTTCACATAATAAACATACATATATACAACCTACATATACAAAAACATACAAATAGGAGTTACTTTTACTAATTCCATATGGTAAAGAAATAAATTCCCAAACATAATTGCTAACACATAAAAATTAATTTAGATTGAAATCTTCAGAAAATATGGGCTGAAATAAAAAGGCCATAACATGTGCTACATGAATCCGTTTCAAGAACATGACTAAGCAAATGAAAGCCTGAAACTAAGAGTACATTTTTAGCGGAAAACCTTGGTCAAAAGAGACCTAACCGGTCGAAAACTGGTCAAAACTGGCCAAGACAACCAAAAATGCTAACACCGGCCAAAATCATCCAAACCTAAACAAAAACCGGACTTCTGATTTCCAGTCCACATGGACCTCCTAGAATCCGTGGAAAATCAATTTACACGGATTCAAGATAGATAACCCACACCTAGGAATTATGTTTGTTTAGTTTTTGTCGTGTTTTGCCAGGTTTAAAAGTCGGTCAGCTAGTATTTGAAGTAGTTGTGAATGCACCGGACATACAACATCTCGGCGGCACACCATAATATAGCGGTCGAGATATGAGTTTGCTCTAACAACACGTCGCGTTATTTGATCAAAACAAAGATGATATTATTTATCCTTGGAAAGCCTAAGAAGGTGAATAATATACAACACTAAACAACAAGTATTTGACATTTCATGTAAGAAACTCATGCTTAAGTATCATATGACTTTGAAATATTCGATTCAACATTTTATTCCAGTTGAATGGCGAGCTATTTATGAAATCTATTGTTTAGTTAAACCTCCTTACCGGTATGATTGGAGTTTAGTTTGTTGATCTTTGCTTTTGGCTTCACATTAAACTCGCTTTTCTTTCTTTATTTGTGTATGTATTTGTAAAGTTACTTACAATCTATTGTGCTTCGACTTCACATAATAAACATACATATATACAACCTACATATACAAAAACATACAAATAGGAGTTACTTTTACTAATTCCATATGGTAAAGAAATAAATTCCCAAACATAATTGCTAACACATAAAAACAAATTTAGATTGAAATCTTCAGAAAATATGGGCTGAAATAAAAAGGCCATAACATGTGCTACATGAATCCGTTTCAAGAACATGACTAAGCAAATGAAAGCCTGAAACAAAGAGTACATTTTGTCGCGGAAAACCTTGGTCAAAAGAGACCTAACCGGTCGAAAACTGGTCAAAACTAGCCAAGACAACCAAAAATGCTAACACCGGCCAAAATCATCCAAACCTAAACAAAAACCGGACTTTTGATTTCCAGTCCACATGGACCTCCTAGAATCCGTGGAAAATCAATTTGCACGGATTCAAGATAGATAACCCACACCTAGGAATTATGTTTGTTTAGTTTTTGTCGTGTTTTGCCAGGTTTAAAAGTCGGTCAGCTAGTATTTGAAGTAGTTGTGATTGCATCGGACATACAACATATCGGCGGCACACCATAATATAGCGGTCGAGATATGAGTTTGCTCTAACAACACGTCGCGTTATTTGATCAAAACAAAGATGATATTATTTATCCTTGGAAAGTCTAAGAAGGTGAATAATATACAACACTAAACAACAAGTATTTGACATTTCATGTAAGAAACTCATGCTTAAGTATCATATGACTTTGAAATATTCGATTCAATATTTTATTCCAGTTGAATGGCGAGCTATTTATGAAATCTATTATTTAGTTAAACCTCCTTACCGGTATGATTGGAGTTTAGTTTGTTGATCTTTGCTTTTGGCTTCACATTAAACTCGTTTTTCTTTCTTTATTTGTGTATGTATTTGTAAAGTTACTTACAATCTATTGTGCTTCGACTTCACATAATAAACATACATATATACAACCTACATATACAAAAACATACAAATAGGAGTTACTTTTACTAATTACATATGGTAAAGAAATAAATTCCCAAACATAATTGCTAACACATAAAAACAAATTTAGATTGAAATCTTCAGAAAATATGGGCTGAAATAAAAAGGCCATAACATGTGCTACATGAATCCGTTTCAAGAACATGACTAAGCAAATGAAAGCCTGAAACAAAGAGTACATTTTGTCGCGGAAAACCTTGGTCAAAAGAGACCTAACCGGTCGAAAACTGGTCAAAACTGGCCAAGACAACCAAAAATGCTAACACCGGCCAAAAGCATCCAAACCTAAACAAAAACCGGACTTTTATTTTCCAGTCCACATGGACCTCCTAGAATCCGTGGAAAATCAATTTGCACGGATTCAAGATAGATAACCCACACCTAGGAATTATGTTTGTTTAGTTTTTGTCGTGTTTTGCCAGGTTTAAAAGTCGGTCAGCTAGTATTTCAAGTAGTTGTGATTGCACCGGACATACAACATCTCGGCGGCACACCATAATATAGCGGTCGAGATATGAGTTTGCTCTAACAACACGTCGCGTTATTTGATCAAAACAAAGATGATATTATTTATCCTTGGAAAGCCTAAGAAGGTGAATAATATACAACACTAAACAACAAGTATTTGACATTTCATGTAAGAAACTCATGCTTAAGTATCATATGACTTTGAAATATTCGATTCAACATTTTATTCCAGTTGAATGGCGAGCTATTTATGAAATCTATTATTTAGTTAAACCTCCTTACCGGTATGATTGGAGTTTAGTTTGTTGATCTTTGCTTTTGGCTTCACATTAAACTCGCTTTTCTTTCTTTATTTGTGTATGTATTTGTAAAGTTACTTACAATCTATTGTGCTTCGACTTCACATAATAAACATACATATATACAACCTACATATACAAAAACATACAAATAGGAGTTACTTTTACTAATTCCATATGGTAAAGAAATAAATTCCCAAACATAATTGCTAACACATAAAAACAAATTTAGATTGAAATCTTCAGAAAATATGGGCTGAAATAAAAAGGCCATAACATGTGCTACATGAATCCGTTTCAAGAACATGACTAAGCAAATGAAAGCCTGAAACAAAGAGTACATTTTCTCGTGGAAAAACTTGGTCAAAAGAGACCTAACCGGTCGAAAACTGGTCAAAACTGGCCAAGACAACCAAAAATGCTAACACCGGCCAAAATCATCCAAACCTAAACAAAAACCGGACTTTTGATTTCCAATCCACATAGACCTCCTAGAATCCGTGGAAAATAAATTTGCACGGATTCAAGATAGATAACCCACACCTAGGAATTATGTTTGTTTAGTTTTTGTCGTGTTTTGCCAGGTTTAAAAGTCGGTCAGCTAGTATTTGAAGTAGTTGTGAATGCACCGGACATACAACATCTCGGCGGCACACCATAATATAGCGGTCGAGATATGAGTTTGCTCTAACAACACGTCGCGTTATTTGATCAAAACAAAGATGATATTATTTATCCTTGGAAAGCCTAAGAAGGTGAATAATATACAACACTAAACAACAAGTATTTGACATTTCATGTAAGAAACTCATGCTTAAGTATCATATGACTTTGAAATATTCGATTCAACATTTTATTCCAGTTGAATGGCGAGCTATTTATGAAATCTATTATTTAGTTAAACCTCCTTACCGGTATGATTGGAGTTTAGTTTGTTGATCTTTGCTTTTGGCTTCACATTAAACTCGCTTTTCTTTCTTTATTTGTGTATGTATTTGTAAAGTTACTTACAATCTATTGTGCTTCGACTTCACATAATAAACATACATATATACAACCTACATATACAAAAACATACAAATAGGAGTTACTTTTACTAATTCCATATGGTAAAGAAATAAATTCCCAAACATAATTGCTATCACATAAAAACAAATTTAGATTGAAATCTTCAGAAAATATGGGCTGAAATAAAAAGGCCATAACATGTGCTACATGAATCCGTTTCAAGAACATGACTAAGCAAATGAAAGCGTGAAACAAATAGTACATTTTGTCGCGGAAAACCTTGGTAAAAAGAGACCTAACCGGTCGAAAACTGGTCAAAACTGGCCAAGACAACCAAAAATGCTAACACCGGCCAAAATCATCCAAACCTAAACAAAAACCGGACTTCTGATTTCCAGTCCACATGGACCTCCTAGAATCCGTGGAAAATCAATTTGCACGGATTCAAGATAGATAACCCACACCTAGGAGTTATGTTTGTTTAGTTTTTGTCGTGTTTTGCCAGGTTTAAAAGTCGGTCAGCTAGTATTTGAAGTAGTTGTGAATGCAACGGACATACAACATCTCGGCGGCACACCATAATATAGCGGTCGAGATATGAGTTTGCTCTAACAACACGTCGCGTTATTTGATCAAAACAAAGATGATATTATTTATCCTTGGAAAGCCTCAGAAGGTGAATAATATACAACACTAAACAACAAGTATTTGACATTTCATGTAAGAAACTCATGCTTAAGTATCATATGACTTTGAAATATTCGATTCAACATTTTATTCCAGTTGAATGGCGAGCTATTTATGAAATCTATTATTTAGTTAAACCTCCTTACCGGTATGATTGGAGTTTAGTTTGTTGATCTTTGCTTTTGGCTTCACATTAAACTCGCTTTTCTTTCTTTATTTGTGTATGTATTTGTAAAGTTACTTACAATCTATTGTGCTTCGACTTCACATAATAAACATACATATATACAACCTACATATACAAAAACATACAAATAGGAGTTACTTTTACTAATTCCATATGGTAAAGAAATAAATTCCCAAACATAATTGCTAACACATAAAAACAAATTTAGATTGAAATCTTCAGAAAATATGGGCTGAAATAAAAAGGCCATAACATGTGCTACATGAATCCGTTTCAAGAACATGACTAAGCAAATGAAAGCCTGAAACAAAGAGTACATTTTGTCGCGGAAAACCTTGGTCAAAAGAGACCTAACCGGTCGAAAACTGGTCAAAACTGGCCAAGACAACCAAAAATGCTAACACCGGCCAAAATCATCCAAACCTAAACAAAAACCGGACTTTTGATTTCCAGTCCACATGGACCTCCTAGAATCCGTGGAAAATCAATTTGCACGGTTTCAAGATAGATAACCCACACCTAGGAATTATGTTTGTTTAGTTTTTGTCGTGTTTTGCCAGGTTTAAAAGTCGGTCAGCTAGTATTTGAAGTAGTTGTGATTGCACCGGACATACAACATCTCGGCGGCACACCATAATATAGCGGTCGAGATATGAGTTTGCTCTAACAACACGTCGCGTTATTTGATCAAAACAAAGATGATATTATTTATCCTTGGAAAGCCTAAGAAGGTGAATAATATACAACACTAAACAACAAGTATTTGACATTTCATGTAAGAAACTCATGCTTAAGTATCATATGACTTTGAAATATTCGATTCAACATTTTATTCCAGTTGAATGGCGAGCTATTTATGAAATCTATTATTTAGTTAAACCTCCTTACCGGTATGATTGGAGTTTAGTTTGTTGATCTTTGCTTTTGGCTTCACATTAAACTCGCTTTTCTTTCTTTATTTGTGTATGTATTTGTAAAGTTACTTACAATCTATTGTGCTTCGACTTCACATAATAAACATACATATATACAACCTACATATACAAAAACATACAAATAGGAGTTACTTTTACTAATTCCATATGGTAAAGAAATAAATTCCCAAACATAATTGCTAACACATAAAAACAAATTTAGATTGAAATCTTCAGAAAATATGGGCTGAAATAAAAAGGCCATAACATGTGCTACATGAATCCGTTTCAAGAACATGACTAAGCAAATGAAAGCGTGAAACAAATAGTACATTTTGTCGCGGAAAACCTTGGTAAAAAGAGACCTAACCGGTCGAAAACTGGTCAAAACTGGCCAAGACAACCAAAAATGCTAACACCGGCCAAAATCATCCAAACCTAAACAAAAACCGGACTTCTGATTTCCAGTCCACATGGACCTCCTAGAATCCGTGGAAAATCAATTTGCACGGATTCAAGATAGATAACCCACACCTAGGAGTTATGTTTGTTTAGTTTTTGTCGTGTTTTGCCAGGTTTAAAAGTCGGTCAGCTAGTATTTGAAGTAGTTGTGAATGCAACGGACATACAACATCTCGGCGGCACACCATAATATAGCGGTCGAGATATGAGTTTGCTCTAACAACACGTCGCGTTATTTGATCAAAACAAAGATGATATTATTTATCCTTGGAAAGCCTCAGAAGGTGAATAATATACAACACTAAACAACAAGTATTTGACATTTCATGTAAGAAACTCATGCTTAAGTATCATATGACTTTGAAATATTCGATTCAACATTTTATTCCAGTTGAATGGCGAGCTATTTATGAAATCTATTATTTAGTTAAACCTCCTTACCGGTATGATTGGAGTTTAGTTTGTTGATCTTTGCTTTTGGCTTCACATTAAACTCGCTTTTCTTTCTTTATTTGTGTATGTATTTGTAAAGTTACTTACAATCTATTGTGCTTCGACTTCACATAATAAACATACATATATACAACCTACATATACAAAAACATACAAATAGGAGTTACTTTTACTAATTCCATATGGTAAAGAAATAAATTCCCAAACATAATTGCTAACACATAAAAACAAATTTAGATTGAAATCTTCAGAAAATATGGGCTGAAATAAAAAGGCCATAACATGTGCTACATGAATCCGTTTCAAGAACATGACTAAGCAAATGAAAGCCTGAAACAAAGAGTACATTTTGTCGCGGAAAACCTTGGTCAAAAGAGACCTAACCGGTCGAAAACTGGTCAAAACTGGCCAAGACAACCAAAAATGCTAACACCGGCCAAAATCATCCAAACCTAAACAAAAACCGGACTTTTGATTTCCAGTCCACATGGACCTCCTAGAATCCGTGGAAAATCAATTTGCACGGTTTCAAGATAGATAACCCACACCTAGGAATTATGTTTGTTTAGTTTTTGTCGTGTTTTGCCAGGTTTAAAAGTCGGTCAGCTAGTATTTGAAGTAGTTGTGATTGCACCGGACATACAACATCTCGGCGGCACACCATAATATAGCGGTCGAGATATGAGTTTGCTCTAACAACACGTCGCGTTATTTGATCAAAACAAAGATGATATTATTTATCCTTGGAAAGCCTAAGAAGGTGAATAATATACAACACTAAACAACAAGTATTTGACATTTCATGTAAGAAACTCATGCTTAAGTATCATATGACTTTGAAATATTCGATTCAACATTTTATTCCAGTTGAATGGCGAGCTATTTATGAAATCTATTATTTAGTTAAACCTCCTTACCGGTATGATTGGAGTTTAGTTTGTTGATCTTTGCTTTTGGCTTCACATTAAACTCGCTTTTCTTTCTTTATTTGTGTATGTATTTGTAAAGTTACTTACAATCTATTGTGCTTCGACTTCACATAATAAACATACATATATACAACCTACATATACAAAAACATACAAATAGGAGTTACTTTTACTAATTCCATATGGTAAAGAAATAAATTCCCAAACATAATTGCTAACACATAAAAACAAATTTAGATTGAAATCTTCAGAAAATATGGGCTGAAATAAAAAGGCCATAACATGTGCTACATGAATCCGTTTCAAGAACATGACTAAGCAAATGAAAGCCTGAAACAAAGAGTACATTTTGTCGCGGAAAACCTTGGTCAAAAGAGACCTAACCGGTCGAAAACTGGTCAAAACTGGCCAAGACAACCAAAAATGCTAACACCGGCCAAAATCATCCAAACCTAAACAAAAACCGGACTTTTGATTTCCAATCCACATGGACCTCCTAGAATCCGTGGAAAATCAATTTGCACGGATTCAAGATAGATAACCCACACCTAGGAATTATGTTTGTTTAGTTTTTGTCGTGTTTTGCCAGGTTTAAAAGTCGGTCAGCTAGTATTTGAAGTAGTTGTGATTGCACCGGACATACAACATCTCGGAGGCACACCATAATATAGCGGTCGAGATATGAGTTTTCTCTAACAACACGTCGCGTTATTTGATCAAAACAAAGATGATATTATTTATCCTTGGAAAGCCTAAGAAGGTGAATAATATACAACACTAAACAACAAGTATTTGACATTTCATGTAAGAAACTCATGCTTAAGTATCATATGACTTTGAAATATTCGATTCAACATTTTATTCCAGTTGAATGGCGAGCTATTTATGAAATCTATTATTTAGTTAAACCTCCTTACCGGTATGATTGGAGTTTAGTTTGTTGATCTTTGCTTTTGGCTTCACATTAAACTCGCTTTTCTTTCTTTATTTGTGTATGTATTTGTAAAGTTACTTACAATCTATTGTGCTTCGACTTCACATAATAAACATACATATATACAACCTACATATACAAAAACATACAAATAGGAGTTACTTTTACTAATTCCATATGGTAAAGAAATAAATTCCCAAACATAATTGCTAACACATAAAAACAAATTTAGATTGAAATCTTCAGAAAATATGGGCTGAAATAAAAAGGCCATAACATGTGCTACATGAATCCGTTTCAAGAACATGACTAAGCAAATGAAAGCCTGAAACAAAGAGTACATTTTGTCGCGGAAAACTTTGGTCAAAAGAGACCTAACCGGTCGAAAACTGGTCAAAACTGGCCAAGACAACCAAAAATGCTAACACCGGCCAAAATCATCCAAACCTAAACAAAAACCGGACTTTTGATTTCCAATCCACATGGACCTCCTAGAATCCGTGGAAAATCAATTTGCACGGATTCAAGATAGATAACCCACACCTAGGAATTATGTTTGTTTAGTTTTTGTCGTGTTTTGCCAGGTTTAAAAGTCGGTCAGCTAGTATTTGAAGTAGTTGTGATTGCACCGGACATACAACATCTCGGCGACACACCATAATATAGCGGTCGAGATATGAGTTTTCTCTAACAACACGTCGCGTTATTTGATCAAAACAAAGATGATATTATTTATCCTTGGAAAGCCTAAGAAGGTGAATAATATACAACACTAAACAACAAGTATTTGACATTTCATGTAAGAAACTCATGCTTAAGTATCATATGACTTTGAAATATTCGATTCAACATTTTATTCCAGTTGAATGGCGAGCTATTTATGAAATCTATTATTTAGTTAAACCTCCTTACCGGTATGATTGGAGTTTAGTTTGTTGATCTTTGCTTTTGGCTTCA
This sequence comes from Glebionis coronaria, assembly GCA_025667525.1. Lineage (NCBI taxonomy): Eukaryota > Viridiplantae > Streptophyta > Magnoliopsida > Asterales > Asteraceae > Glebionis > Glebionis coronaria. The sequence goes on from CM046877.1 coordinate 645,998,293, forward strand.
CATTAAACTCGCTTTTCTTTCTTTATTTGTGTATGTATTTGTAAAGTTACTTACAATCTATTGTGCTTCGACTTCACATAATAAACATACATATATACAACCTACATATACAAAAACATACAAATAGGAGTTACTTTTACTAATTCCATATGGTAAAGAAATAAATTCCCAAACATAATTGCTAACACATAAAAACAAATTTAGATTGAAATCTTCAGAAAATATGGGCTGAAATAAAAAGGCCATAACATGTGCTACATGAATCCGTTTCAAGAACATGACTAAGCAAATGAAAGCCTGAAACAAAGAGTACATTTTGTCGCGGAAAACCTTGGTCAAAAGAGACCTAACCGGTCGAAAACTGGTCAAAACTGGCCAAGACAACCAAAAATGCTAACACCGGCCAAAATCATCCAAACCTAAACAAAAACCGGACTTTTGTTTTCCAGTCCACTTGGACCTCCTAGAATCCGTGGAAAATCAATTTGCACGGATTCAAGATAGATAACCCACACCTAGGAATTATGTTTGTTTAGTTTTTGTCGTGTTTTGCCAGGTTTAAAAGTCGGTCAGCTAGTATTTGAAGTAGTTGTGATTGCACCGGACATACAACATCTCGGCGGCACACCATAATATAGCGGTCGAGATATGAGTTTGCTCTAACAACACGTCGCGTTATTTGATCAAAACAAAGATGATATTATTTATCCTTGGAAAGCCTAAGAAGGTGAATAATATACAACACTAAACAACAAGTATTTGACATTTCATGTAAGAAACTCATGCTTAAGTATCATATGACTTTGAAATATTCGATTCAACATTTTATTCCAGTTGAATGGCGAGCTATTTATGAAATCTATTATTTAGTTAAACCTCCTTACCGGTATGATTGGAGTTTAGTTTGTTGATCTTTGCTTTTGGCTTCACATTAAACTCGCTTTTCTTTCTTTATTTGTGTATGTATTTGTAAAGTTACTTACAATCTATTGTGCTTCGACTTCACATAATAAACATACATATATACAACCTACATATACAAAAACATACAAATAGGAGTTACTTTTACTAATTCCATATGGTAAAGAAATAAATTCCCAAACATAATTGCTAACACATAAAAACAAATCAGAAAATATGGGCTGAAATAAAAAGGCCATAACATGTGCTACATGAATCCGTTTCAAGAACATGACTAAGCAAATGAAAGCCTGAAACAAAGAGTACATTTTTTAGCGGAAAACCTTGGTCAAAAGAGACCTAACCGGTCGAAAACTGGTCAAAACTGGCCAAGACAACCAAAAATGCTAACACCGACCAAAATCATCCAAACCTAAACAAAAACCGGACTTTTGATTTCCAGTCCACATGGACCTCCTAGAATCCGTGGAAAATCAATTTGCACGGATTCAAGATAGATAACCCACACCTAGGAATTATGTTTGTTTAGTTTTTGTCGTGTTTTGCCAGGTTTAAAAGTCGGTCAGCTAGTATTTGAAGTAGTTGTGATTGCACCGGACATACAATATCTCGGCGGCACACCATAATATAGCGGTCGAGATATGAGTTTGCTCTAACAACACGTCGCGTTATTTGATCAAAACAAAGATGATATTATTTATCCTTGGAAAGCCTAAGAAGGTGAATAATATACAACACTAAACAACAAGTATTTGACATTTCATGTAAGAAACTCATGCTTAAGTATCATATGACTTTGAAATATTCGATTCAACATTTTATTCCAGTTGAATGGCGAGCTATTTATGAAATCTATTATTTAGTTAAACCTCCTTACCGGTATGATTGGAGTTTAGTTTGTTGATCTTTGCTTTTGGCTTCACATTAAACTCGCTTTTCTTTCTTTATTTGTGTATGTATTTGTAAAGTTACTTACAATCTATTGTGCTTCGACTTCACATAATAAACATACATATATACAACCTACATATACAAAAACATACAAATAGGAGTTACTTTTACTAATTCCATATGGTAAAGAAATAAATTCCCAAACATAATTGCTAACACATAAAAACAAATTTAGATTGAAATCTTCAGAAAATATGGGCTGAAATAAAAAGGCCATAACATGTGCTACATGAATCCGTTTCAAGAACATGACTAAGCAAATGAAAGCCTGAAACAAAGAGTACATTTTGTCGCGGAAAACCTTGGTCAAAAGAGACCTAACCGGTCGAAAACTGGTCAAAACTGGCCAAGACAACCAAAAATGCTAACACCGGCCAAAATCATCCAAACCTAAACAAAAACCGGACTTTTGTTTTCCAGTCCACATGGACCTCCTAAAATCCGTGGAAAATCAATTTGCACGGATTCAAGATAGATAACCCACACCTAGGAATTATGTTTGTTTAGTTTTTGTCGTGTTTTGCCAGGTTTAAAAGTCGGTCAGCTAGTATTTGAAGTAGTTGTGATTGCACCGGACATACAACATCTCGGCGGCACACCATAATATAGCGGTCGAGATATGAGTTTGCTCTAACAACACGTCGCGTTATTTGATCAAAACAAAGATGATATTATTTATCCTTGGAAAGCCTAAGAAGGTGAATAATATACAACACTAAACAACAAGTATTTGACATTTCATGTAAGAAACTCATGCTTAAGTATCATATGACTTTTAAATATTCGATTCAACATTTTATTCCAGTTGAATGGAGAGCTATTTATGAAATCTATTATTTAGTTAAACCTCCTTAACGGTATGATTGGAGTTTAGTTTGTTGATCTTTGCTTTTGGCTTCACATTAAACTCGCTTTTCTTTCTTTATTTGTGTATGTATTTGTAAAGTTACTTACAATCTATTGTGCTTCGACTTCACATAATAAACATACATATATACAACCTACATATACAAAAACATACAAATAGGAGTTACTTTTACTAATTCCATATGGTAAAGAAATAAATTCCCAAACATAATTGCTAACACATAAAAACAAATTTAGATTGAAATCTTCAGAAAATATGGGCTGAAATAAAAAGGCCATAACATGTGTTACATGAATCCGTTTCAAGAACATGACTAAGAAAATGAAAGCCTGAAACAAAGAGTACATTTTTTCGCGGAAAACCTTGGTCAAAAGAGACCTAACCGGTCGAAAACTGGTCAAAACTGGCCAAGACAACCAAAAATGCTAACACCGGCCAAAATCATCCAAACCTAAACAAAAACCGGACTTTTGTTTTCCAGTCCACATGGACCTCCTAGAATCCGTGGAAAATCAATTTGCACGGATTCAAGATAGATAACCCACACCTAGGAATTATGTTTGTTTAGTTTTTGTCGTGTTTTGCCAGGTTTAAAATTCGGTCAGCTAGTATTTGAAGTAGTTGTGATTGCACCGGACATACAACATCTCGGCGGCACACCATAATATAGCGGTCGAGATATGAGTTTGCTCTAACAACACATCGCGTTATTTGATCAAAACAAAGATGATATTATTTATCCTTGGAAAGCCTAAGAAGGTGAATAATATACAACACTAAACAACAAGTATTTGACATTTCATGTAAGAAACTCATTCTTAAGTATCATATGACTTTGAAATATTCGATTCAACATTTTATTCCAGTTGAATGGCGAGCTATTTATGAAATCTATTATTTAGTTAAACCTCCTTACCGGTATGATTGGAGTTTAGTTTGTTGATCTTTGCTTTTGGCTTCACATTAAACTCGCTTTTCTTTCTTTATTTGTGTATGTATTTGTAAAGTTACTTACAATCTATTGTGATTCGACTTCACATAATAAACATACATATATACAACCTACATATACAAAAACATAAAAATAGGAGTTACTTTTACTAATTCCATATGGTAAAGAAATAAATTCCCAAACATAATTGCTAACACATAAAAACAAATTTAGATTGAAATCTTCAGAAAATATGGGCTGAAATAAAAAGGCCATAACATGTGCTACATGAATCCGTTTCAAGAACATGACTAAGCAAATGAAAGCCTGAAACAAAGAGTACATTTTGTCGCGGAAAACCTTGGTCAAAAGAGACCTAACCGGTCGAAAACTGGTCAAAACTGGCCAAGACAACCAAAAATGCTAACACCGGCCAAAATCATCCAAACCTAAACAAAAACCGGACTTTTGATTTCCAGTCCACATGGACCTCCTAGAATCCGTGGAAAATCAATTTGCACGGATTCAAGATAGATAACCCACACCTAGGAATTATGTTTGTTTAGTTTTTGTCGTGTTTTGCCAGGTTTAAAAGTCGGTCAGCTAGTATTTGAAGTAGTTGTGATTGCACCGGACATACAACATCTCGGCGGCACACCATAATATAGCGGTCGAGATATGAGTTTGCTCTAACAACACGTCGCGTTATTTGATCAAAACAAAGATGATATTATTTATCCTTGGAAAGCCTAAGAAGGTGAATAATATACAACACTAAACAACAAGTATTTGACATTTCATGTAAGAAACTCATGCTTAAGTATCATATGACTTTGAAATATTCGATTCAACATTTTATTCCAGTTGAATGGCGAGCTATTTATGAAATCTATTATTTAGTTAAACCTCCTTACCGGTATGATTGGAGTTTAGTTTGTTGATCTTTGCTTTTGGCTTCATATTAAACTCGCTTTTCTTTCTTTATTTGTGTATGTATTTGTAAAGTTACTTACAATCTATTGTGCTTCGACTTCACATAATAAACATACATATATACAACCTACATATACAAAAACATAAAAATAGGAGTTACTTTTACTAATTCCATATGGTAAAGAAATAAATTCCCAAACATAATTGCTAACACATAAAAACAAATTTAGATTGAAATCTTCAGAAAATATGGGCTGAAATAAAAAGGCCATAACATGTGCTACATGAATCCGTTTCAAGAACATGACTAAGCAAATGAAAGCCTGAAACAAAGAGTACATTTTGTCGCGGAAAACCTTGGTCAAAAGAGACCTAACCGGTCGAAAACTGGTCAAAACTGGCCAAGACAACCAAAAATGCTAACACCGGCCAAAATCATCCAAACCTAAACAAAAACCGGACTTTTGATTTCCAGTCCACATGGACCTCCTAGAATCCGTGGAAAATCAATTTGCACGGATTCAAGATAGATAACCCACACCTAGGAATTATGTTTGTTTAGTTTTTGTCGTGTTTTGCCAGGTTTAAAAGTCGGTCAGCTAGTATTTGAAGTAGTTGTGATTGCACCGGACATACAACATCTCGGCGGCACACCATAATATAGCGGTCGAGATATGAGTTTGCTCTAACAACACGTCGTGTTATTTGATCAAAACAAAGATGATATTATTTATCCTTGGAAAGCCTAAGAAGGTGAATAATATACAACACTAAACAACAAGTATTTGACATTTCATGTAAGAAACTCATGCTTAAGTATCATATGACTTTGAAATATTCGATTCAACATTTTATTCCAGTTGAATGGCGAGCTATTTATGAAATCTATTATTTAGTTAAACCTCCTTACCGGTATGATTGGAGTTTAGTTTGTTGATCTTTGCTTTTGGCTTCACATTAAACTCGCTTTTCTTTCTTTATTTGTGTATGTATTTGTAAAGTTACTTACAATCTATTGTGCTTCGACTTCACATAATAAACATACATATATACAACCTACATATACAAAAACATACAAATAGGAGTTACTTTTACTAATTCCATATGGTAAAGAAATAAATTCCCAAACATAATTGCTAACACATAAAAACAAATTTAGATTGAAATCTTCAGAAAATATGGGCTGAAATAAAAAGGCCATAACATGTGCTACATGAATCCGTTTCAAGAACATGACTAAGCAAATGAAAGCCTGAAACAAAGAGTACATTTTGTCGCGGAAAACCTTGGTCAAAAGAGACCTAACCGGTCGAAAACTGGTCAAAACTTGCCAAGACAACCAAAAATGCTAACACCGGCCAAAATCATCCAAACCTAAACAAAAACCGGACTTTTGTTTTCCAGTCCACATGGACCTCCTAGAATCCGTGGAAAATCAATTTGCACGGATTCAAGATAGATAACCCACACCTAGGAATTATGTTTGTTTAGTTTTTGTCGTGTTTTGCCAGGTTTAAAAGTCGGTCAGCTAGTATTTGAAGTAGTTGTGATTGCACCGGACATACAACATCTCGGCGGCACACCATAATATAGCGGTCGAGATATGAGTTTGCTCTAACAACACGTCGCGTTATTTGATCAAAACAAAGATGATATTATTTATCCTTGGAAAGCCTAAGAAGGTGAATAATATACAACACTAAACAACAAGTATTTGACATTTCATGTAAGAAACTCATGCTTAAGTATCATATGACTTTGAAATATTCGATTCAACATTTTATTCCAGTTGAATGGCGAGCTATTTATGAAATCTATTATTTAGTTAAACCTCCTTACCGGTATGATTGGAGTTTAGTTTGTTGATCTTTGCTTTTGGCTTCACATTAAACTCGCTTTTCTTTCTTTATTTGTGTATGTATTTGTAAAGTTACTTACAATCTATTGTGCTTCGACTTCACATAATAAACATACATATATACAACCTACATATACAAAAACATACAAATAGGAGTTACTTTTACTAATTCCATATGGTAAAGAAATAAATTCCCAAACATAATTGCTAACACATAAAAACAAATTTAGATTGAAATCTTCAGAAAATATGGGCTGAAATAAAAAGGCCATAACATGTGCTAATGAATCCGTTTCAAGAACATGACTAAGCAAATGAAAGCCTGAAACAAAGAGTACATTTTGTCGCAGAAAACCTTGGTCAAAAGAGACCTAACCGGTCGAAAACTGGTCAAAACTGGCCAGGACAACCGAAAATGCTAACACCGGCAAAAATCATCCAAACCTAAACAAAAACCGGACTTTTGATTTCCAGTCCACATGGACCTCCTAGAATCCGTGGAAAATCAATTTGCACGTATTCAAGATAGATAACCCACACCTAGGAATTATGTTTGTTTAGTTTTTGTCGTGTTTTGCCAGGTTTAAAAGTCGGTCAGCTAGTATTTGAAGTAGTTGTGATTGCACCGGACATACAACATCTCGGCGGCACACCATAATATAGCGGTCGAGATATGAGTTTGCTCTAACAACACGTCGTGTTATTTGATCAAAACAAAGATGATATTATTTATCCTTGGAAAGCCTAAGAAGGTGAATAATATACAACACTAAACAACAAGTATTTGACATTTCATGTAAGAAACTCATGCTTAAGTATCATATGACTTTGAAATATTCGATTCAACATTTTATTCCAGTTGAATGGCGAGCTATTTATGAAATCTATTATTTAGTTAAACCTCCTTACCGGTATGATTGGAGTTTAGTTTGTTGATCTTTGCTTTTGGCTTCACATTAAACTCGCTTTTCTTTCTTTATTTGTGTATGTATTTGTAAAGTTACTTACAATCTATTGTGCTTCGACTTCATATAATAAACATACATATATACAACCTACATATACAAAAACATACAAATAGGAGTTACTTTTACTAATTCCATATGGTAAAGAAATAAATTCCCAAACATAATTGCTAACACATAAAAACAAATTTAGATTGAAATCTTCAGAAAATATGGGCTGAAATAAAAAGGCCATAACATGTGCTACATGAATCCGTTTCAAGAACATGACTAAGCAAATGAAAGCCTGAAACAAAGAGTACATTTTGTCGCGGAAAACCTTGGTCAAAAGAGACCTAACCGGTCGAAAACTGGTCAAAACTTGCCAAGACAACCAAAAATGCTAACACCGGCCAAAATCATCCAAACCTAAACAAAAACCGGACTTTTGTTTTCCAGTCCACATGGACCTCCTAGAATCCGTGGAAAATCAATTTGCACGGATTCAAGATAGATAACCCACACCTAGGAATTATGTTTGTTTAGTTTTTGTCGTGTTTTGCCAGGTTTAAAAGTCGGTCAGCTAGTATTTGAAGTAGTTGTGATTGCACCGGACATACAACATCTCGGCGGCACACCATAATATAGCGGTCGAGATATGAGTTTGCTCTAACAACACGTCGCGTTATTTGATCAAAACAAAGATGATATTATTTATCCTTGGAAAGCCTAAGAAGGTGAATAATATACAACACTAAACAACAAGTATTTGACATTTCATGTAAGAAACTCATGCTTAAGTATCATATGACTTTGAAATATTCGATTCAACATTTTATTCCAGTTGAATGGCGAGCTATTTATGAAATCTATTATTTAGTTAAACCTCCTTACCGGTATGATTGGAGTTTAGTTTGTTGATCTTTGCTTTTGGCTTCACATTAAACTCGCTTTTCTTTCTTTATTTGTGTATGTATTTGTAAAGTTACTTACAATCTATTGTGCTTCGACTTCACATAATAAACATACATATATACAACCTACATATACAAAAACATACAAATAGGAGTTACTTTTACTAATTCCATATGGTAAAGAAATAAATTCCCAAACATAATTGCTAACACATAAAAACAAATTTAGATTGAAATCTTCAGAAAATATGGGCTGAAATAAAAAGGCCATAACATGTGCTAATGAATCCGTTTCAAGAACATGACTAAGCAAATGAAAGCCTGAAACAAAGAGTACATTTTGTCGCAGAAAACCTTGGTCAAAAGAGACCTAACCGGTCGAAAACTGGTCAAAACTGGCCAGGACAACCAAAAATGCTAACACCGGCAAAAATCATCCAAACCTAAACAAAAACCGGACTTTTGATTTCCAGTCCACATGGACCTCCTAGAATCCGTGGAAAATCAATTTGCACGGATTCAAGATAGATAACCCACACCTAGGAATTATGTTTGTTTAGTTTTTGTCGTGTTTTGCCAGGTTTAAAAGTCGGTCAGCTAGTATTTGAAGTAGTTGTGATTGCACCGGACATACAACATCTCGGCGGCACACCATAATATAGCGGTCGAGATATGAGTTTGCTCTAACAACACGTCGCGTTATTTGATCAAAACAAAGATGATATTATTTATCCTTGGAAAGCCTAAGAAGGTGAATAATATACAACACTAAACAACAAGTATTTGACATTTCATGTAAGAAACTCATGCTTAAGTATCATATGACTTTGAAATATTCGATTCAACATTTTATTCCAGTTGAATGGCGAGCTATTTATGAAATCTATTATTTAGTTAAACCTCCTTACCGGTATGATTGGAGTTTAGTTTGTTGATCTTTGCTTTTGGCTTCACATTAAACTCGCTTTTCTTTCTTTATTTGTGTATGTATTTGTAAAGTTACTTACAATCTATTGTGCTTCGACTTCACATAATAAACATACATATATACAACCTACATATACAAAAACATACAAATAGGAGTTACTTTTACTAATTCCATATGGTAAAGAAATAAATTCCCAAACATAATTGCTAACACATAAAAACAAATTTAGATTGAAATCTTCAGAAAATATGGGCTGAAATAAAAAGGCCATAACATGTGCTAATGAATCCGTTTCAAGAACATGACTAAGCAAATGAAAGCCTGAAACAAAGAGTACATTTTGTCGCAGAAAACCTTGGTCAAAAGAGACCTAACCGGTCGAAAACTGGTCAAAACTGGCCAGGACAACCAAAAATGCTAACACCGGCAAAAATCATCCAAACCTAAACAAAAACCGGACTTTTGATTTCCAGTCCACATGGACCTCCTAGAATCCGTGGAAAATCAATTTGCACGGATTCAAGATAGATAACCCACACCTAGGAATTACGTTTGTTTAGTTTTTGTCGTGTTTTGCCAGGTTTAAAAGTCGGTCAGCTAGTATTTGAAGTAGTTGTGAATGCACCGGACATACAACATCTCGGCGGCACACCATAATATAGCGGTCGAGATATGAGTTTGCTCTAACAACACGTCGCGTTATTTGATCAAAACAAAGATGATATTATTTATCCTTGGAAAGCCTAAGAAGGTGAATAATATACAACACTAAATAACAAGTATTTGATATTTCATGTAAGAAACTCATGCTTAAGTATCATATGACTTTGAAATATTCGATTCAACATTTTATTCTAGTTGAATGGCGAGCTATTTATGAAACCTATTATTTAGTTAAACCTCCTTACCGGTATGATTGGAGTTTAGTTTGTTAATCTTTGCTTTTGGCTTCACATTAAACTCGCTTTTCTTTCTTTATTTGTGTATGTATTTGTAAAGTTACTTACAATCTATTGTGCTTCGACTTCACATAATAAACATACATATATACAACCTACATATACAAAAACATACAAATAGGAGTTACTTTTACTAATTCCATATGGTAAAGAAATAAATTCCCAAACATAATTGCTAACACATAAAAACAAATTTAGATTGAAATCTTCAGAAAATAAGGGCTGAATTAAAAAGGCCATAACATGTGCTACATGAATCCGTTTCAAGAACATGACTAAGCAAATGAAAGCCTGAAACAAAGAGTACATTTTGTCACGGAAAACCTTGGTCAAAAGAGACCTAACCGGTCGAAAACTGGTCAAAACTGGCCAAGACAACCAAAAATGCTAACACCGGCCAAAATCATCCAAACCTAAGCAAAAACCGGACTTTTGATTTCCAGTCCACATGGACCTCCTAGAATCCGTGGAAAATCAATTTGAACGGATTCAAGATAGATAACCCACACCTAGGAATTACGTTTGTTTAGTTTTTGTCGTGTTTTGCCAGGTTTAAAAGTCGGTCAGCTAGTATTTGAAGTAGTTGTGAATGCACCGGACATACAACATCTCGGCGGCACACCATAATATAGCGGTCGAGATATGAGTTTGCTCTAACAACACGTCGCGTTATTTGATCAAAACAAAGATGATATTATTTATCCTTGGAAAGCCTAAGAAGGTGAATAATATACAACACTAAACAACAAGTATTTGACATTTCATGTAAGAAACTCATGCTTAAGTATCATATGACTTTGAAATATTCGATTCTACATTTTATTCCAGTTGAATGGCGAGCTATTTATGAAACCTATTATTTAGTTAAACCTCCTTACCGGTATGATTGGAGTTTAGTTTGTTGACCTTTGCTTTTGGCTTCACATTAAACTCGCTTTTCTTTCTTTATTTGTGTATGTATTTGTAAAGTTACTTACAATCTATTGTGCTTCGACTTCACATAATAAACATACATATATACAACCTACATATACAAAAACATACAAATAGGAGTTACTTTTACTAATTCCATATGGTAAAGAAATAAATTCCCAAACATAATTGCTAACACATAAAAACAAATTTAGATTGAAATCTTCAGAAAATATGGGCTGAAATAAAAAGGCCATAACATGTGCTAATGAATCCGTTTCAAGAACATGACTAAGCAAATGAAAGCCTGAAACAAAGAGTACATTTTGTCGCAGAAAACCTTGGTCAAAAGAGACCTAACCGGTCGAAAACTGGTCAAAACTGGCCAGGACAACCAAAAATGCTAACACCGGCAAAAATCATCCAAACCTAAACAAAAACCGGACTTTTGATTTCCAGTCCACATGGACCTCCTAGAATCCGTGGAAAATAAATTTGCACGGATTCAAGATAGATAACCCACACCTAGGAATTATGTTTGTTTAGTTTTTGTCGTGTTTTGCCAGGTTTAAAAGTCGGTCAGCTAGTATTTGAAGTAGTTGTGATTGCACCGGACATACAACATCTCGGCGGCACACCATAATATAGCGGTCGAGATATGAGTTTGCTCTAACAACACGTCGCGTTATTTGATCAAAACAAAGATGATATTATTTATCCTTGGAAAGCCTAAGAAGGTGAATAATATACAACACTAAACAACAAGTATTTGACATTTCATGTAAGAAACTCATGCTTAAGTATCATATGACTTTGAAATATTCGATTCAACATTTTATTCCAGTTGAATGGCGAGCTATTTATGAAATCTATTATTTAGTTAAACCTCCTTACCGGTATGATTGGAGTTTAGTTTGTTGATCTTTGCTTTTGGCTTCACATTAAACTCGCTTTTCTTTCTTTATTTGTGTATGTATTTGTAAAGTTACTTACAATCTATTGTGCTTCGACTTCACATATAAACATACATATATACAACCTACATATACAAAAACATACAAATAGGAGTTACTTTTACTAATTCCATATGGTAAAGAAATAAATTCCCAAACATAATTGCTAACACATAAAAACAAATTTAGATTGAAATCTTCAGAAAATATGGGCTGAAATAAAAAGGCCATAACATGTGCTAATGAATCCGTTTCAAGAACATGACTAAGCAAATGAAAGCCTGAAACAAAGAGTACATTTTGTCGCAGAAAACCTTGGTCAAAAGAGACCTAACCGCTCGAAAACTGGTCAAAACTGGCCAGGACAACCAAAAATGCTAACACCGGCAAAAATCATCCAAACCTAAACAAAAACCGGACTTTTGATTTCCAGTCCACATGGACCTCCTAGAATCCGTGGAAAATCAATTTGCACGGATTCAAGATAGATAACCCACACCTAGGAATTATGTTTGTTTAGTTTTTGTCGTGTTTTGCCAGGTTTAAAAGTCGGTCAGCTAGTATTTGAAGTAGTTGTGATTGCACCGGACATACAACATCTCGGCGGCACACCATAATATAGCGGTCGAGATATGAGTTTGCTCTAACAACACGTCGCGTTATTTGATCAAAACAAAGATGATATTATTTATCCTTGGAAAGCCTAAGAAGGTGAATAATATACAACACTAAACAACAAGTATTTGACATTTCATGTAAGAAACTCATGCTTAAGTATCATATGACTTTGAAATATTCGATTCAACATTTTATTCCAGTTGAATGGCGAGCTATTTATGAAATCTATTATTTAGTTAAACCTCCTTACCGGTATGATTGGAGTTTAGTTTGTTGATCTTTGCTTTTGGCTTCACATTAAACTCGCTTTTCTTTCTTTATTTGTGTATGTATTTGTAAAGTTACTTACAATCTATTGTGCTTCGACTTCACATAATAAACATACATATATACAACCTACATATACAAAAACATACAAATAGGAGTTACTTTTACTAATTCCATATGGTAAAGAAATAAATTCCCAAACATAATTGCTAACACATAAAAACAAATTTAGATTGAAATCTTCAGAAAATATGGGCTGAAATAAAAAGGCCATAACATGTGCTAATGAATCCGTTTCAAGAACATGACTAAGCAAATGAAAGCCTGAAACAAAGAGTACATTTTGTCGCGGAAAACCTTGGTCAAAAGAGACCTAACCGGTCGAAAACTGGTCAAAACTGGCCAAGACAACCAAAAATGCTAACACCGGCCAAAATCATCCAAACCTAAACAAAAACCGGACTTTTGATTTCCAGTCCACATGGACCTCCTAGAATCCGTGGAAAATCAATTTGCACGGATTCAAGATAGATAACCCACACCTAGGAATTATGTTTGTTTAGTTTTTGTCGTGTTTTGCCAGGTTTAAAAGTCGGTCAGCTATTATTTGAAGTAGTTGTGATTGCACCGGACATACAACATCTCGGCGGCACACCATAATATAGCGGTCGAGACATGAGTTTGCTCTAACAACACGTCGCGTTATTTGATCAAAACAAAGATGATATTATTTATCCTTGGAAAGCCTAAGAAGGTGAATAATATACAACACTAAACAACAAGTATTTGACATTTCATGTAAGAAACTCATGCTTAAGTATCATATGACTTTGAAATATTCGATTCAACATTTTAATTCCAGTTGAATGGCGAGCTATTTATGAAATCTATTATTTAGTTAAACCTCCTTACCGGTATGATTGGAGTTTAGTTTGTTGATCTTTGCTTTTGGCTTCACATTAAACTCGCTTTTCTTTCTTTATTTGTGTATGTATTTGTAAAGTTACTTACAATCTATTGTGCTTCGACTTCACATAATAAACATACATATATACAACCTACATATACAAAAACATACAAATAGGAGTTACTTTTACTAATTCCATATGGTAAAGAAATAAATTCCCAAACATAATTGCTAACACATAAAAACAAATTTAGATTGAAATCTTCAGAAAATATGGGCTGAAATAAAAAGGCCATAACATGTGCTACATGAATCCGTTTCAAGAACATGACTAAGCAAATGAAAGCGTGAAACAAAGAGTACATTTTGTCGTGGAAAACCTTGGTCAAAAGAGACCTAACCGGTCGAAAACTGGTCAAAACTGGCCAAGACAACCAAAAATGCTAACACCGGCCAAAATCATCCAAACCTAAACAAAAACCGGACTTTTGATTTCCAGTCCACATGAACCTCCTAGAATCCGTGGAAAATCAATTTGCACGGATTCAAGATAGATAAGGCACACCTAGGAGTTATGTTTGTTTAGTTTTTGTCGTGTTTTGCCAGGTTTAAAAGTCGGTCAGCTAGTATTTGAAGTAGTTGTGATTGCACCGGACATACAACATCTCGGCGGCACACCATAATATAGCGGTCGAGATATGAGTTTGCTCTAACAACACGTCGCGTTATTTGATCAAAACAAAGATGATATTATTTATCCTTGGAAAGCCTAAGAAGGTGAATACTATACAACACTAAACAACAAGTATTTGACATTTCATGTAAGAAACTCATGCTTAAGTATCATATGACTTTGAAATATTCGATTCAACATTTTATTCCAGTTGAATGGCGAGCTATTTATGAAATCTATTATTTAGTTAAACCTCCTTACCGGTATGATTGGAGTTTAGTTTGTTGATCTTTGCTTTTGGCTTCACATTAAACTCGCTTTTCTTTCTTTATTTGTCTATGTATTTGTAAAGTTACTTACAATCTATTGTGCTTCGACTTCACATAATAAACATACATATATACAACCTACATATACAAAAACATAAAAATAGGAGTTACTTTTACTAATTCCATATGGTAAAGAAATAAATTCCCAAACATAATTGCTAACACATAAAAACAAATTTAGATTGAAATCTTCAGAAAATATGGGCTGAAATAAAAAGGCCATAACATGTGCTACATGAATCCGTTTCAAGAACATGACTAAGCAAATGAAAGCCTGAAACAAAGAGTACATTTTTTAGCGGAAAACCTTGGTCAAAAGAGACCTAACCGGTCGAAAACTGGTCAAAACTGGCCAAGACAACCAAAAATGCTAACACCGGCCAAAATCATCCAAACCTAAACAAAAACCGGACTTCTGATTTCCAGTCCACATGGACCTCCTAGAATCCGTGGAAAATCAATTTGCACGGATTCAAGATAGATAACCCACACCTAGGAATTATGTTTGTTTAGTTTTTGTCGTGTTTTGCCAGGTTTAAAAGTCGGTCAGCTAGTATTTGAAGTAGTTGTGAATGCACCGGACATACAACATCTCGGCGGCACACCATAATATAGCTGTCGAGATATGAGTTTGCTCTAACAACACGTCGCGTTATTTGATCAAAACAAAGATGATATTATTTATCCTTGGAAAGCCTAAGAAGGTGAATAATATACAACACTAAACAACAAGTATTTGACATTTCATGTAAGAAACTCATGCTTAAGTATCATATGACTTTGAAATATTCGATTCAACATTTTATTCCAGTTGAATGGCGAGCTATTTATGAAATCTATTATTTAGTTAAACCTCCTTACCGGTATGATTGGAGTTTAGTTTGTTGATCTTTGCTTTTGGCTTCACATTAAACTCGCTTTTCTTTCTTTATTTGTGTATGTATTTGTAAAGTTACTTACAATCTATTGTGCTTCGACTTCACATAATAAACATACATATATACAACCTACATATACAAAAACATACAAATAGGAGTTACTTTTACTAATTCCATATGGTAAAGAAATAAATTCCCAAACATAATTGCTAACACATAAAAACAAATTTAGATTGAAATCTTCAGAAAATATGGGCTGAAATAAAAAGGCCATAACATGTGCTACATGAATCCGTTTCAAGAACATGACTAAGCAAATGAAAGCCTGAAACAAAGAGTACATTTTGTCGCGGAAAACCTTGGTCAAAAGAGACCTAACCGGTCGAAAACTGGTCAAAACTGGCCAAGACAACCAAAAATGCTAACACCGGCCAAAATCATCCAAACCTAAACAAAAACCGGACTTTTGATTTCCAATCCACATGGACCTCCTAGAATCCGTAGAAAATCAATTTGCACGGATTCAAGATAGATAACCCACACCTAGGAATTATGTTTGTTTAGTTTTTGTCGTGTTTTGCCAGGTTTAAAAGTCGGTCAGCTAGTATTTGAAGTAGTTGTGATTGCACCGGACATACAACATCTCGGCGGCACACAATAATATAGCGGTCGAGATATGAGTTTGCTCTAACAACACGTCGCGTTATTTGATCAAAACAAAGATGATATTATTTATCCTTGGAAAGCCTAAGAAGGTGAATAATATACAACACTAAACAACAAGTATTTGACATTTCATGTAAGAAACTCATGCTTAAGTATCATATGACTTTGAAATATTCGATTCAACATTTTAATTCCAGTTGAATGGCGAGCTATTTATGAAATCTATTATTTAGTTAAACCTCCTTACCGGTATGATTGGAGTTTAGTTTGTTGATCTTTGCTTTTGGCTTCACATTAAACTCGCTTTTCTTTCTTTATTTGTGTATGAATTTGTAAAGTTACTTACAATCTATTGTGCTTCGACTTCACATAATAAACATACATATATACAACCTACATATACAAAAACATACAAATAGGAGTTACTTTTACTAATTCCATATGGTAAAGAAATAAATTCCCAAACATAATTGCTAACACATAAAAACAAATTTAGATTGAAATCTTCAGAAAATATGGGCTGAAATAAAAAGGCCATAACATGTGCTACATGAATCCGTTTCAAGAACATGACTAAGCAAATGAAAGCCTGAAACAAAGAGTACATTTTGTCGCGGAAAACCTTGGTCAAAAGAGACCTAACCGGTCGAAAACTGGTCAAAACTGGCAAAGACAACCAAAAATGCTAACACCGGCCAAAATCATCCAAACCTAAACAAAAACCGGACTTTTGTTTTCCAGTCCACATGGACCTCCTAGAATCCGTGGAAAATCAATTTGCACGGATTCAAGATAGATAACACACACCTAGGAATTATGTTTGTTTAGTTTTTGTCGTGTTTTGCCAGGTTTAAAAGTCGGTCAGCTAGTATTTGAAGTAGTTGTGATTGCACCGGACATACAACATCTCGGCGGCACACCATAATATAGCGGTCGAGATATGAGTTTGCTCTAACAACACGTCGCGTTATTTGATCAAAACAAAGATGATATTATTTATCCTTGGAAAGCCTAAGAAGGTGAATAATATACAACACTAAACAACAAGTATTTGACATTTCATGTAAGAAACTCATGCTTAAGTATCATATGACTTTGAAATATTCGATTCAACATTTTATTCCAGTTTGTAGAATCTTGATAACCTATGAATCTATGAAGTGGGTTGATGTTTTCTAGAGAGAGAAACTAGAGAGAGAAAGTGAGAGAAAATGTGTGTCTTCTTTATTAAATGGAAACATGAAATGAACAACAACCAACCCCTTTCCAAGGAGGAAAGGGGTATTTATACTTCCAAGCAACATTGGGCTTGGGCCGGTCCATGACAAGCCCATGGACCGGTTCTTACTTAACTTAATAAGCAACTATTACCTACGAGCTATTACAATCATTAATAATATTGTGGAGTGACCGATACTTCTAATATACGTAAAAACGTATTTCTAACAATCTCCCCCTAAGGGAGGTCACTCCACGTTACAAAGTTCTAAACCTAGCATACTATACTAAGTCTTCGTTCTTTAGCTCGTAGTCTTTTCTTCTTTTTCTTTTTGTTGTGAATATTTTGATTTGATCTTTTTGGCTTTGGCTTGAGAGCATTGTTCTTTTGGCCTTTCACGTGCGATCTTTTGCCTTCTTGTGAATTTTGCCTCCTCGTGACTCCATGTTCCACACACTTATGTCGTTTTGTTGAATTCTCGAAAGTTTTAGAGTTTGGTACAGCGGAAGACTTTATCTTGTACTTTCTTGAATTTTTGCTAAACTTTGATGCAGAAAAACATAAGCATGTGGGAACGACTTCTACAGGTACACCGCAACACCACCGTCTTCACTGGTACACAGCAACGCCACCATCTTCAACAAGTACACAGCAACGCCACCGTCTTTAACAGGTACACAGCAACGACACGAATAAAATGGCTTTGAACATTTTATTCTAATTCGGTAGCATTTTACCTCCGGTTGGTGAAGACCGTTGGACGATATTAGATATCGTACCCGTGATGGATAGTTTCAATTAAGTAAATTCCTGACAGGATTTCGCGGGTAAACCCGTTCTCTTTATTCGACCGTCCAAAGCTGACTGCGAACATAAAGAGTGAATCACTTGGATAAATTATCCTTGTGATTTGAAGCCGTCAATTCATGAAACCTGGAACAAGTGAATTTCAATTAAGATTTTCACCATCGTTTCTTTCCGGTTGTCACGAGCTCAATTCATAAAGAATCTTGCACGTCACCTACCAAGTGCTGTTTGATGTTAACACTAGAAGGATTTCCACTCGTCACTGTGATCAATAAAGAGTCACTCTGAGTGTTCTGGCAAGATCATATGATAATGCGAAGAGGCCTGGAACGAGTTTAAGTTCAATTAAGAATTAAACCACTGTTTCTTTCCAGTTTTTCACAAGATTGGTTCTAAAAGAACCGCACGTGTAACCTACCATGAGCTTGTTTGATGTTGGCTCAAGCAGGATTTCCATCTTCATTGCAATACTTGCGTATCACTTAGATGTTCTGGCAATATTACAGGAATACTGCGTAGGACTCATGAAAATCTCTTACTTTTCACAGTGTGTGAGAAAGTAAGGAATAAATGGAAAGTGTCCTAATGAGACTTTTGATGATCTCTTGGCTCTAAACTCGATTGTGCGTTTTGATTTAGTGAGCGATGGCTGGAGAGGAGTGCCACCTTTTCAATACCAGTCTATTCGGAGTGAATAAACCAATAGATAACGTGTTGATCTCCGTGTGATTAAAACAAATACCTTTTGAGAGATATTTGAGTTAGCTGGGAAGGGTTGTGCATTGCATCACTGGGTCCATGATGTCTTTCTTCAATACCGAGAATCATTAGCAAAAATGACCTCAATAGCATATGTATTGACCCGGTTTCTGCCTAAAGTTGTAAGGAGGGCTTCTCTCTTTACACCCTTTATCTTTACAATTCTTTTTCATTCTTCAACCCCTTAAATGCTTACCAATACGTCATCACTAGCACCTTGTTGTGATTGTTCCAGTGCTAGCTTAAGTACTTGGTCGGCATTCAGCTACGTTCACATTCTTTCTCCATCTTTCCTAGGACTTCTAATTCTATCTAGGAAATTGTCCTTGGGAAGATTCCATCGGCTCTGATGAATCATTGGACTAAACCTATTCCTACCACCCTTTTGTCACCACATTCGTCGTGAATTTAAGCGTGTTTTGGGAAGGAATTGCCACCATGAAAAATCATTGAAAATCACCTAAAGTACTTGTGATATTGAAATCAAAAGTTTCGTATCTTGGGTGTTTTTGATCATAAAAAACGCTCCCCCTTAACACGTGCTTTACACATATTAAGTTGGATTATCGTTAAGTCTTTTTCATCTCTTAGCCAAGCATCACTTAAATCTCCTTAATCCCATTTTCTCCCCTTATCCAAAATGTTAACCATTAATATTTGGGATATTGAATGGATTAACCGGTCTTTGGGTAAAAAATGAAATCAATGTTTGGCAATAGAACAAGTTAATGCTCCCCCTTAATTTAATAAGGGATATTTGTAGTGCTTTAGTATGATATATTTTGAAAGATTTAGAATCTCGTGAGAAATTCTTGAAAAGTTATCACACCTAAACACTACATCAAGCCGCAAAAGCACAATATTCACAAATATACATATTCACAATTGAAAACTAATATAAAATGGACCTGAAATGTACGTCCCATTAAATGGATCGTTGCAGTAATTTGTGGTGCACTCCATATGGTCTACCACCAACGAATCTTTCCAAGCTCCTCATCAATCTACGTTCTCGGAGCTTTTGATCAATCTTCTTGATCACATACTTCGCCATCTGCCGGTAACCCGGATGCCAATCCTCCGTCATCTCTGGCAAAGTCCCACCCGAGTTAAGATGCTCCAACTTTCCTCTGACTTGTAGAAGAGTCCCATCACTGTACTTATATAGCTCAATCACCCTCATAAACTTCATTAAACCTCGACTGTTCAAGTAGAAAATTCCACAATTCGGGACAGAAATGCCGGTATAAGGACATCTATCTACATGTTGAGGTAGAACTTGATTCACTGGACGGGTTAAGTTGAGCTTCCTTTGGTAGCTTTCGACTCCCAACTGAAGATCTTCAAAAGCTTCGTGTGAACATACGAAGTGATGTATTCAAGGCAATGAGGTCTTCACGAGGAATATGTGTGAGTTGATCGCGGGTCATCAGGAGCAACATATCTTCGATATCCTCAAGGCGAATGATAGAAAAATCTCCCTGCTGTATTTTGTATTCTCTGTCATCCTCCCTTTTCAAACGAATCTCCGTCACATGATAATAGCCATTCTTGGCTTCAGTTTTCAACCCTAAGATGCTGGAGATGCGGATATCGGATCTAACGTTGCTTCCAGAATTGACTAGGCAGCAACCCCTGTACGCCCTTCGGACTCGTTCGTCCCAATGAGATGCACCTATAACAGCATACATATCATAATTACGAGTTACCCTTGGGACCCAGAGTCTGTTTACCTTTTCCTCGATCCAGGGTATTGTCCCCCAGTTGGCAGCTTTCAGTAAGGTCAAGGATGTTGCGTACTTTGATGAACCCTTCAGAAGATACTCAAGATCATAGGTGACGAAGAAGTCGAGAGCTATCTGATTATCTTGAGTAGGATCAAGTGGAGGTGGAGCTCTTTCTGAATCATGAAGACCTGGCCGTTGAACGGTATTCAGAGCCTTCAGGATCTCATCGGCATAATACTCGAACTCCATTCGGGTTAACCGGGTTTTGGCGCGAAGTCTCTTATCCTTCAGCACTTTCTTCACCAAAGATGGAGTAACCGAAGTCTTATACTCATGAGCAAGAAATGCACATAAGTCAATCGGACTGCGGATACGGAGATACAAAACATCTTTGTCAGCGTCTGTGATCGGATCATATTGCGCTGCTGCCGTGATCTAAGCCTGTGGCGGTGCAGTCTCGTCAATCTCCAACGTGTCTGCCCAGTCTCGTGTGCTTGGTTCAGGAACCGTAGATTGTTGTGCTTGTTGTAGAGGAGTAGAAATGAAAACATCTGCTGGTTCTGATTCAGGCATATCTGTGGTGTCATGAACGGGTGAGTGTTGTGCAGCTTCAGGTTCAGTTACCGATTCTGCAATCACAGGAGCAACAACAACAGGACTAACAGGGTTAGTGGTAATAGGTATAGATACAGCAATAGAAGTACCAGGAATCGATGACGTTGTAGTAGCATTCACATCGTGGCGCCACTTAGATCGTCTTGATTCCGATGATGTTGATTTGTCCTTCTGTGCTGCATCTTTCTTGGACTTGGTTCCAGACTTAGCAGGTTTCTTGGAGCTGGTAACCTTATCTCCCTCTTTAGGTTGTTCACCCCCATCATCATTCTCATTGTTATCCCCGTTGCTCCCCCTAGCACTCTCCTCATTACCATCACCACCATCATCGCCATCATCATCATCATCATCATCATCATCATCATCCTCATCCTCATCATCATCACCATTATCGTCATCCTTTTCCTCTTCTTCTCCTTCTTCTTCCTCTTCTTCTTCACCAGTACCCTCTTCCTGTTCACTTTCTTCCCTTTCTTCCTCAGGTAGAATGTGGTATGGTACCACACTTCCAAACATTTTGAATAACCTATCATCCTCCATGATAGCGTCATTCAGGGATTTGTAAAGAGCCCGTTGAATCCTAGACTTATCAAACGATCCAAGTTCCACCATACGAGCTTTGAGGATCTTCTTTAATTCAAAATCCGTTAACTCATAAGCAATTTTATAGGCGGATTCTGAAGGATTGGATGACTTGATCATCAAATTATCAGCTGCGAGTGTCTTTAACTCATCACGCAGTTTTGGCATAATGGACTCAACAGATTCTTTCACTCTTTCTTCAACAGAAGCTTCAAGTGCTTCTTTCTGCTCTTTGTACTTATCCCTCATCGCTTGAAGTCTGGTGATACGTGCAGCATGCTTATCCGCCTCAGCCTGCTTAACCCGAGCTAGTTCTTATGCATGAGCTTTTCGCGTCAATTCCATATCTGCAGCGAACTTAGCAAGCATCTCCTCTTGGGCTTTTCTAGATGCTTCTTCACTTTGAGCTCGTCTATGTAGCTCTTGACGAAGTTCATCCATTTCTCTTTTGTGATTATCCGTATGTTTATCCAACATTTCGGCCATCACCAATGCAGCCATTGTAGATGTTGCAGAGCTGCTCTGGGTTGAGTGAAGTGGCTCGGTTGTTACTACGGTACTAAGGATGGGAGTTATTGGTGGTGGAAGGAATGGTGTTGAAGCCGGTCTGGTTGGTAAGGGTTGTATTGTTGGAGGTTGAGTTGCTATAGGTTGAGTTACTAACGGTTGAGTAGACACCATGATAGTAGGAGCACCAGACTCCTTTTCAACACTTGCTGAAACAGGGATTGATGGCTCCTTCGAAGTGGAATACCGTTCTGGTGACCCAAACTCATCAATATCATCTGGTTCCTCGTACTCTTCTTCAACATTTACCCTTGCACCTGAACCACTACCGCCAGTATCTTTCCTACTCCTTTGAATTGCTATCTTCATCATTTTTCTCTCTGTCTTGTCAAGAGTAGGATCAACAACATCTTCTTCGTCACGTAGAACCATCTCATCAGCCTTACCCTTTCCCTTCTTAACCTCAGTCTTCTTCTTCTTGGTTTCGGGTTCAGGTAACGCAGCTGGTTGCTTGCGTTTACCTTTACTCTTGACCGTAGTAGACGAGTCTTCTCCAGTCTGAAGGTTTGCTTTCAGCTTCTTGATTTCTAGCAGCAGTAGCTTGTAATCAGCAGAACCTTTGATTTTATCCGTCAGAAGATAATCAGGAATAGGACCAGGAATCATACCACCAGAAGGTCCTTCATGCCTTAGATCCACAGTATCATCAGCTTCTTCAGTGTGATAACGACTTGCTGCACGCCTATCAATAGTAGCATCATTTTTCATGAAATAATTAATGATAAGCTTGATAAACCGAGGATAAGGAAAGAAATTAGTCTTCAGCTTCTTGTTATGGAAGATTTGAAAGGTGAATTCTTCCCATATCAACAATGCATAATCGGCATTTACAGCTTTGTACATGCCATAGAAGAGGTTCATAATAGGACTACGCAAAGCATCATGGCCACTTGTTTTTGGTGTAAGACATCTACTGAGAATACCCAACAATGCTCTCCAAGGTTGTCCTACTTTAGCAGTGGTAAACTCAGACGCAACTCGTATTTCAGGACATCCAATAGCGTCAAATAACTCTATGAGTTCATCTTTAGTAGGATCCCTCGAAAATGACATGCCTTTGGGTGTATCCCGTATACCAAAAATCTTACGGAAGTCTGAAACTGTGAGTGTCTGCTGCTTGTTGTCGATGGTGAAGGTGATCTTGTATGAAGTGATTTCCTTGGTAGCCCAAAATTCATACATATAATCATAAGGCACCGAGGCACTACTTCTTAAAGCATTCTTAAAATGGGATTGATCAAGGATTGCTATGGCTACTTTAAATCCATGGTGAGTGGATTTTGAGACTTGCTTCAGCCGGTAATTGTTGGGTATGAACTTGAGGGTTCGTGCTTTAGCAATAGCGGCTTCTCTAGAGTCTTGGATTGCTTGTACTGTTGGATTAGTCATTGTATCTGCTTAAGATAAGACATGAAAGGTTGATGCACAAAAACATATAGATATATATCATTCTTACTTCTAAGCATAACACATTTCATATAATACAACAAGTACATATAACAGGCAAACAATATTAATCAAACAACTCTTTATCCGGAACTTTCCTTCATTCGGAACTTCTTCATTCGGAACATTCCTTCATTCGGAACTTCCTTCATTCGGAAGTTCTTCATTCGGAACTTCCTTCATTCGGAATTTCCTTCATTCGGAACTTCCTTCATTCGGAAGTTCTTCATTCGGAACTTCCTTCATTCGGAAGTTCTTCATTCGGAACATTCCTTCATTCGGAACTTCCTTCATTCGGAAGTTCTTCATTCGTAACTTCCTTCATTCGGAAGTTCTTCATTCGGAACTTCCTTCATTCGGAAGTTCTTCATTCGGAACTTCCTTCATTCGGAAGTTCTTCATTCGGAACTTCCTTCATTCGGAAGTTCTTCATTCGGAACTTCTTCATTCGAAAGTTCTTCATTCGGAACTTCTTCATTCGGAAGTCCTTCGTTCGGAACTTCTTCATTCGGAAGTTCCGAATGAAGAACTTCCGAATGAAGGAAGTCCTTCATTCGGAACTTCTTTCATTCGAAAGTTCTTCATTCGGAACTTCTTCATTCGGAAGTCCTTCATTCGGAACTTCTTCATTCGGAAGTCCTTCATTTGGAACTTCTTCATTCGGAAGTTCTTCATTCGGAACTTCTTCATTCGGAAGTCCTTCATTCGGAACTTCCTTCATTCAGAAGTCCTTCATTCGGAAGTTTTTCAGAAAAATCCTTCATTCGGAAGTTTATATCCATGTTCATCGGGAACATTTCAAACGTAGCTATGATGATTAATCTATGCGCGTTTGTGAGTTCTAAGGCAAACTAAGGCAATTAAACATCATCTAAAACTATTCCGAGCAAAACCCACCACAAATCCTAATCAATTACTGCTTAATTTAGACACAAACCCTAATTTGGATTTAATCTAATTAAACGAATCATTTAACCTGATTCAACTGATGAAATAGGCGAATTATAAGTTAAATATAGATGATAATTACCTTTTAAATTGAATGAATCGGATTGGATGAATAAACGAGACGTTTTTTAGAGCTTGTGTGTGTGTTTCAACAATGGCGGCAAAGAGATAATGATACAGTGAAAAGAAAGAGAGGGACGGGGGGTTTTGTTTGACTTAGGTCAAGTTTTTTACAACTTTCACACATTGTCACTTTATACCCTACACTCCTTATTCTTTTCCTTTTTGTTTATAACTTATCTATTCATTTTTTCTTAAGCATATTTAAATTTCGCCAACACAACTTAAGCATCTCAACCTATTAGCATATCTCCAAGATCTAAAAGCAATGCCTATCACATAGAACGAACACAAGTCGTATTCTAAAGCAAAACCACTCAACTATCATTTAGCCATTAATTTTCCACAATCACTTTTGAAAAATCAATTTAATGACGAAGATGATTTTAATATTTTCTCCCCCTTAAACGATGACCCGTTTTCTATTTAAAGAGTTGTAGTCATTGTTTAAAGAGTCAAATATTGATGAAAGCATTTCCAATTTGTATCTTGAAAAATTTGATTCGTGGTGTCAATAAGATTTCTCTTATTTTAACAAATTAATGCACTGAGACGTACACAAATTTGTGTTAGACCAAGTTGTAAAGTAAACTTGATCCCTTTGCATGATTTGGCTTGTAAATCACGCCCGAGAAAATTAATTCCCGTTGTGAGCCAACGTTTTCCAAGGAAATACGTGACTTTAATATGAAAACCGGGTTGCAGTCTGAAATAACTACAAGCCATAATGGGCATGTTTTAAAAATGTACAACTTTTATACGGACTCTATTTATGGCACCGTGTCAATATTGATCGACATTTCTAAGGCCGTAAATATTACCGTACTAAAAGACATGCCCGATTAAAAAAACGAAAAATATTTTTGGTTTTTCTAGGTTTTATAATTTTTATGGTTTTTCTAGGTTTTATATTTTTTATGATTTTTGTTGGTTTTATATTTTTGTATTTTCTTTTTGTGGTTTATATATTTACGATAATATACATGATCACGAAACAAAGGATACTCTGAATAGTTTACCACCACTATTCAGCTGATTCTTCTGCCAACTCTTTGAGAGTCGCTGGAGTGAAAGATTTCATGCCAAGCTTGTCGATCAAAAACTCGATTCGTCCTCGATCTAAGGCTTTGGTGAACATATCCGCCAGCTGATACTCAGTAGTGACAAAATACAGCTCGATCACTCCGTTCTCCACCTGCTCTTTAATGAAATGGTAGCGAATGTCTATGTGCTTGGCCCGGGAGTGTTGAACATAGTTGCAGCAAAGGGCAATGGCACTCTTGTTGTCACAATACATCGGGATTTTGTTGAATCCCAAACCGTAGTCAGTTAATTGTGATCTCATCCAAAGGACTTGAGCACAACAACCGGACATGGCGATGTATTCAGCCTCCGTGCTTGATATTGCAGCGCTTTTCTGCCTTTTTGAAGACCAACTGATCAATCTATCTTCAAGGAGTTGCACAGATCCAGAAGTGCTACGCCTCGTGTCTTGACATCCAGCATGATCGGCATCTGCGTATGATATTAAAGCAATAGAGGAATCTTTCGGATACCATAGACCACGATGAAGTGTTCCTTTTAGATACCGAAAGATCCTTTTCACAACATGTAGGTGCTTTTCGGTAGGCCGAGCCTGATACCGGGCACACATGCATACAACAAATTGCAAATCAGGCCTGCTAGCAGTCAGATATAGAAGGGTGCCGATCATCCCACGGTAAAGTTTTGGATCGACAATAGTCCCATTCCTATCTTCATCTAACTTGGATTTCTCCACCATTGGAGTGTCCACGGGGTCACAATTTTCAAAGTTATATTTCTTAAGAGATTCTAGAGCATATTTGGATTGATTAATAAAGATGCCTCTGGGATTTTGAGAAATCTGTAATCCTAAGAAAAATGAAATTTTTCCCATCATCGACATCTGAAAGCGTGTGGACATTATCTTCTCAAAGCGATTTGAGAATTATATGTTAGTGGCAGCAAATATTATATCATCAACATAAATTTGTACCAGAATCATGTCGTTGCCTTCCTTGAGAGTGAATAGAGTGGGGTCTACCTTTCCTTTGGAGAAGCCTTCCGAAATGAGATATGTGGACAGGAGATCATACCACGCGCGTGGAGCTTGTTTCAACCCATAGAGAGCCTTCTTAAGCTTGTACAGATGATTAGGAAACTCCGTGCTAACGAACCCATCCGGCTGACTAACATAGACTTCTTCCCTTAGTTCACCGTTCAAAAATGCCGTCTTCACATCCATTTGATAGACGATCATGTTCATATGAGCAGCATACGCAAGGAATAGTCTTATCGCCTCCAATCTTGCAACAGGAGCAAAAGATTCTTCAAAGTCTATACCCAAGGCTTGTTTATATCCTCTAGCAACCAATCTAGCCTTATTCTTCAATACCGCACCCATCTCATCAAGTTTAACCTTATAAACCCATAACAAGGTAAGGATGTTAACCTTGTCAGGGAGAGGAACTAATTCCCATACTTCAAGTCGTTGGAATTCATTTAGTTCCTCCTGCATGGCTTCAATCCAAGATGATTGAGTCATAGCCTGCTGCCAATTTTTAGGTTCAACTTCAGAGAGAAATGCATCAAAGTAGCAATAGAGTGCACTCTCTTTTAATTGATGGCGTGTAGAGACTGGTCGATCTAGATCTCCAATGACATTCCTAATTGGGTGATCTTTTGTCCATTTAGTGCTATGGTTTTCAATCCTAGGTGGTCTGGAGTGAACAATAGAAGGAGCTTCTTCTGAGGTAGACGCGGCTGAAGGGTTTTCAGGTATCGCTACACCAAAGAAAGGAAGCTCTTGCAGGTGAGCATATTCCAAGTCGTGATCAATAGAATCCTCTTCCACATCATTAGGCACAAGTAGGGGTGACGATTCAGGTGTAGTTTGAGAATCACTTGGTGAAGGTGCATCCGGTTCAATGTGAATTGAAGATGCATTAGATAAAGCTTCATTGGCTGGAGCAACAACTTCATGTATTGGAGCTATCACTACGGGTGCTGGAACTTCATCATTTGGGGGATCAAAGAATTCGTCAAACAACGGTTGAAACAGTTTATCCCACTCGGGCCTTGATGGTGGTAAGAATGATGTAGAAGTAGGATTATTGGGAACTAATCCGGAACTAATAGCACCGGTTCCCATCTCATGAAGCGCGGGTTCAGAGCTGTGTTGCTCAGAAGCCATCGCTGTCAGCTCATCGAAATCTCCGTCCATAGTTTCTACAATCTTGCCAAGACGACGGTTATAGATTCGGTATGCTTTCTTGGACGGTGAGTAACCAATGAAAATACCTATATCGGCTTTCGGTTGAAGCTTACCCAAGTTCTCACTATTAATGTTTGGATAACAAAGAGCACCAAACACATGAAAAAATGAAACATCGGGTTTACGGTCATGTAGAAGCTCATAAGGTATTTTTCCATGGCGTTTCCGAATGATAGAACGGTTTTGGGTGAAACATGCAGTAGATATCGCCTCTGCCCACAAGAACAATGGAGCGTTCGCGTAAATAAGCATAGTTCTAGCAGCTTCCATAAGTGTACGATTCTATCTTTCAACGACACCGTTTTGTTGTGGAGTGCGTGCAGCGGATGTTTCATGTGAGATACCAACTCCTTCATAGTAATCACGAAGAGTCTGGTTGACGAACTCTGTACCATTGTCTGTACGAATACGGCGGACAGTAGTATTCAAACGTACCTGAATGAATTTCAGAAAAGTGATGATAGCCTTCGGTGCTTCATCCTTTGTACGTAGAAATCAAACCCATGTAAACCTGTAGAAATCATCCACAATCACCAGAATGAATTTCTTACCGCTCACACTTTCAGTTCTCATTGGCCCACAAAGATCCATATGCAAAAGATGAAGTTTTTCTTGATTGGTGTCTTCAGCTTTGGGCTTGTAAGATTTCTTGGTACTTTTCCCCCTTGAACACGCGGAACATAAATGGTCCTTGTGAAATTTAAGCTTTGGAAGACCACGAACTAATTCGTTTTTAGCCAGATGATTAATAGCATCAAAGTTAAGATGAGATAGTCTGCGATGCCA
This sequence comes from Glebionis coronaria, assembly GCA_025667525.1. Taxonomy (NCBI): domain Eukaryota; kingdom Viridiplantae; phylum Streptophyta; class Magnoliopsida; order Asterales; family Asteraceae; genus Glebionis; species Glebionis coronaria. The sequence goes on from CM046877.1 coordinate 646,027,574, forward strand.
TAGCCATGACTTGGTCTTAGATGCTTTAGAGAGAAGACATACTGGAGAGGCGGCCATCATGTCTTGTAAGGACAAGGTATAAAGATTTGCACCACGAGATCCCTTCAACAAATCTTTTCCTTCCAAGTTGCGGATGAAACAAGTGTGTTGTCGAAAAGCAACCTCAAGGTTGGAATCACAAAACTGTCCTACTGAGAATAAATTATGACCAAGACCTTCTACATAGTATACCCTTGAAATCGTCACGTTTCCAATCTGATATTCACCATACCCATTATCTTTGCTATATGATCATTCCCGAATTTAACCGTACCAAGAAACTTGCTGACGAAATTTTGGAGCATCGAGCGATCTCCGGTCATATGTTTTGAAAAACCGGAGTCCAAATACCACAAGATGATTTGGACCACCTGAAAATATCACCACACGAAGACAATGTAGAGGTATCGGAATCTGAGTGTTCCTTGTTATTAGCAGGTACAGATTTAATAATCTTAGATTTGCTAACTCTAGGTTTCTTAGATTTCCTAGCCTTCTTCTTCCTAATTGGTGGTGTAGATTCTAGTTGGCTTAAATCCTGAGGTATTTCTTCACTGATAGGCACTATAGTGGGGGCTGACCTAATTAAAGGGCGTTGTTTCCATACTTGAGTGCGAGTGTTCCTAACTAGAGGACGCTCAGACCTAACCTCAATGGATGCATTCCTAGTTAAAGGGCACATTTTTCCATCTAATGTAAAGGTCCTACCAGTGGGACGGCATTGCCAGCCAACTTGGGCACGAGTTCTACCCGTTGGCTTCCATTCAAGACCATTCCTAATGGCATTCATTTCATTCACATGATCAATAAGACACAAATCATGACGTTGGGAAAACCTACATTCATTACAATTCCAACATTTTAAATCAGAATTCACAAATGGTTTAGGCTTCTGCACAGGCGCAGAGCTTTTAGTCTTAACATGATTCTTCTTATTTAAAACTGAACTAACATTCCTATGGTGATCTTCTACTTTCTTCTTTTTGGCACTACTAGTGGAGGGCTTGATCTTATCTTTCTTGAGTGGCGATCCTTTAGCCTTAGTAGTCTCTTTTAATCCTGTAGAAGGCAAAGTGGGAATATTAGCAACAGATTTTAAAGGTGCCTTACTTGATTGTGCCAATGACGGTTTTGCTCCTGGAGTCTTATTAAATGGAGTTACAGCAATGGGCCTATTAGTGAGTAGTGCAGAACCTGGTGTACCTATGTATTGCAAATATGCTAAGCAATATTGAACTCGCTTAATATATTCATGAGCCGAATAATAGTAGCTACTTGAGGGATCTAAGGCATAAAGATCGTCTAAGATATCCCTAACAAGATCTACATGCTTAATGGCATTCCTCATATAATCATCGTAGGTAACCGGGTTTCTCTTATGAAGCGGGTTCTTATAAAGCACTACTGACTTGGTTGTTGGAGCACTAGTGGACGGTGTAGAGTCGGTAGCTAAGTTATCAACAACTTCTTGTCCGGTGAGAAGAAGTGTCTCCTTTAACTCGGCCAAAACCATGTTTTTGTCAATGAGCAGGATGTTTAAGTCAGAGATTTCCTCACATTTTTGGTTCAATTGTTCAACATAAAATTGTTGTTGTGCCGCATTAAAAGCGAAGAGTTCTTCTAGTGAACCATAAAGTTTGGACATTCCCTGTCTTGCACGATCCATCTCCCCTAGAATAGACGAAAGTCTAATTTCTAAGACCTGGTTTTTAGACTCTGCAGCCTCTAGTTCCAATTTTAATGTTTCATTTGATGACACATCTCTCTTCAATCTCATAATCTCTTCATCTAATGCCTTAACAATTGCAATCATCTTGTCACTCGTCTCAACACCGTTTTCACAACCATTTGATATCAAAAGATCTTCATTTTGAGTTTGTTGTTTTAATTCTAAAGATATACAATGTTGTTCTAGTTGATTAAAGCGTTTTGAAAGTAAATTGTAAGAATCTTGTAGCTTTAAAAACTCAGCGTTAGATTCGTGACAAGAATGATTATCTACCTCATTTACAGTATCAGCAACATTTACAGAGAGATCACAAACATCATCACATATATGCACAGCATCACAATTAATCATAGCGGATGTAAGCTCATTCGAATAATTAACATTTACAGTAGTAATCACATCACACGAGATTACTGCAGACAAGAATCGGTCATATTCGGTTAAAATCTTTTCTTTTTCAATTAGTTGTAGTTCGTAAGCGGTGTCCATTTCATAAAACACTTTTTGAACTTCACCAATTTCAAACACAAGATTTTCCTTAAGAGATGCAAAACTTCCTTTTAGACTTTCGACAAACGGATTGATCTCATTTTTAAACACCTCGTTCATATGTTCGAAAGCCCATTCTCCGGCATTTAAGCCATTTGAAGTCGTACATTCCAAAATGACCTTGTCAAAATTAGTAAAGTATTGATTAATCTCTTGCAAGTTTAACCATACAGTGCTAACAGGTGGAAGATCCTTTGGAATTTCCTTAGGACCTTCCATATTGACAAGTGTTGGAAATGTACTAGGGTTTTCTTCATCTAATATGTAGGTCGGTGCTGTTATGAGATCTTTGTCCATATGGAAGCGAATTCTAAAATCCGTTTTTGCAAGCTCCTTATTCAATTTAAAATAATCACACTCGAGATATTTTGCAGAATTGTATGACCGATCCTTATCAACTAAATCCTTACTTGTTCGATCATCGAAAATAACAATCGGGTCTAAGGCCAATCCTAATTGAGTTGCATTATAAAGTATTGGATTATGTCTTAAAGCTTGTTTTGCATACCTTGGGTTAGGGGGAAGGCCTTTTTGACGTGATAAGTTAAATTCTCTAAACGAAGCATCAAATAAGTGCACTAGTTGAGAAGCAGCGTACTGTCTTAAAAGCAAGTAATCTAGACTTCTAATCTTATTAGTAGCATTAATCTCCATTTCATTCTTCTTAGACTCGAGTGATTCAAAATCCGTTTGAAGTTTTTGAAAATTAGTGACCACTAACTCCTTTTCTTTAAGTTCATTAGACAGATTTGCTCTTAAGTTTTCAATTTCTTGCAAGTGACCCATTTGTTTGTTTCGAAAGTGATCATATTCGGGATTTGTTAGAACACTAGACGAAGGCACTAATTCCAAAGTTTGAACTTTCTCGTTGCTTAAGGCAAGCTCATCAGACAAATTCTTATTCTTAGCTAGGGTTTCTAAGAGAGCAGCATTCATTTGGCTAAGTAATGTAGCAGGAACCATGACCAAATCTTGTTGAGCAGGAGTAGGCGTATGCGAAATGGCTTCCGGTTATGATTCACTCAAAGTCTGGGGACTCACATTGATATTGCTATCATTGATTGTCTCCTCATTTGAAAGACTCACCACCGAAGAATAATTCGAATCAGCACTCTCTTGCACAACTTGATGTGGTTGAATACTAGCATCAGTGGTATTATTAGTGGTATTAATAAGTACCTCAGATCTCTTTTCTGGCCCTAAGCTGGAGATAGTTGCCATGAGAGCAGCCTTTGCAGATTGAAAGTCATCACAGTCTGAGTCATACGCATCGAGATCATCTGCTTGGTATGCTTCATTCTGTGTGGTGACAGTGTCTTGTTCAGCAATCCCTGGATCAGCAAGAAATGCAAGCTCCTCTTCATCAAGTTCCCTTCCTTGTGCCTAAGCATTCACCAGATAGATCTTCTCTGCAAACCATTGTCCATCCCTTCTCCTCTTGGGTTTCTTACAATCCCTGGACATGTGACCCTCTTCCTTGCAGTTGTAACATGTAATCATTCTCAACTTGCCTGTGGAATTAGCCCATGGAGCAGTATTGACCATTGGAGCCTGATTGACCGTGCGAGCATTGGTAGTTGATGTGGTAGGTCTCTCATGATATGGTTGAATAGGCTGAACCATTACCCTGCCATTCTTAATAGTAGCTTGTTGGCGAGAATTGGATGAATTCCTCAACTGATTGTTGGTAGGAGCTGATCCCCTAAATCCTCGTTTGCTTAAAGTCCTTGTGAGATAAGCAGACATAGTGGTTAACACTTCAACTGGGTCAGCACCTTGTTTGAATACAGGAACGGGGACTTACTCATCATCACAGTACATTGCTTGGTCTTGATGAGCTACATAATCACTAGAAGGAATACTCATTTGATCAGGGTAGCTTGTTGGATATGCTGCATTCTCTTGATAAGAAGAATATGAAGATTGAGCATAAGGTGCAATACTTGCTGGGTGAGGTTGTGTAGCATATTGTGATGAAGGTGCACTAAACCGATATTGTTGCTGATGTGAGGTGGGTGGTTGCGGTAGAATCGAGTATTGGGGGAAGGTTGGTGTCATGTAAGGTGATGGATGATAGGCTTGATGTCCCAAGATATAAGGAGTGTTGTTGTGAGACAAGCTTGGTTGATTCGCCATCAAAGCTAATGAATCAGGGTACATACCTCGAGGCGAACGGTGCATGATCACATGTTTCTCATGCTACTGAAGGAATGCATAGAGTTGATCCAAATTGCACTTATGCAAATCCCTGGTTAACTTAACATCGGTAATATACTCACCCCATTCAGCTTGAGGTAAAGTATTCAAGAATTTGGTGTTAACCTGGAATGAAGCAATCACGAGGTTGTATACATTCAGATCATTCATGAGAGTGGTGAACCTGAAGTAATAATCGTGAAGAATTTCCCCTGGGTTGTACGTGAATCTATCAAACAGATCATACAACTGACATTCCCTTTCCTGTTTGGTGAGAGACGTACCTTGTAACAACACCTTTAGACGTTCCCATAAATCCTTTGCCACCGTATACTGACTTACCATCCTATAGATGTCATGGGGAAGAGCTTGGAGAATGGTTTGAAGAGCTTTTTCGTCTGCATCGGCAACAAGTTGTTGAGCTGGTGTAAGTTCTTCAAATTCTCTTGGTCGAGTCACATTGTTAGCCACGATGGTACCATAGTCAAGTGGACCATTTAAAATTGACTTAACCATAAGCCTCCCATAAACCGGTTTTCCCTTAAGATAAGACATCATCCGGCCTTGCCATGCTACAAAAACTTCTTTGATGAGCATTGGAGGGCGATTATCCGTTCCCGTAATGACGGAAATATCCGTAAGGGATGTCATCTGAGGCATTACTGAATTCGGATTCATTTTGGCAACTTCAAAGAGACAAAGATTATCGGTTGATCGAGCAGTGAAGTAAAGCTTGTGAATTGTGTTGAGTTTTTGTTGTAAGAAACCAAGATTAAATCCTCTAAAAAATCGTCGAAAAAACAAGCAAAATAACCCTTGATTCGGAACTTTTTTGTTGATTCGGAAGTTTGATTCGGAAGATATGGCTTGGAATACCTTGATTCGGAACTTTTGGTTCGGAAGTCTTGATCCGGAACTTTCCTTGATCCGGAACTTTTTCCTTGATCCGGAACTTTCCTTGATCCGGAACTTTCTCCTTGATCCGGAACTTTTGGTTCGGAACTTCCTTGATCCGGAACTTTCCTTGATCCGGAACTTTTTGGTTCGGAACTTCCTGGTTCGGAACTTTTTTTGATCCGGAACTTCCTTGATCCGGAACTTTTTGGTTCGGAACTTTTTGGTTCGGAACTTTGGTTGATCCGGAACTTGTTGGTTCGGAACTTTTGCTGGGTAATCAGAAGGTTGTACGATGAACAGTCGACCAATAAAAATGAAGATTAAACCCAGATTTTTACCAAATGACCCAAAAAGTTTTGTGATTTCAACAATAATAAGTAAAAACTAATACTTATCCACTAATCCCAATCACAAAAACACCAAAAAATCCAAGAATCAAGATGATCTTCTTAAAGAACACTAATACAATCAAAAACTAAAAAACCACACAAATCATTACCTTAAATCACCCCATAGCTCTTGATACCAAATGTAGAATCTTGATAACCTATGAATCTATGAAGTGGGTTGATGTTTTTAGAGAAACTAGAGAGAGAAAGTGAGAGAAAATGTGTGTCTTCTTTATTAAAAGGAAACATGAAATGAACAACAACCAACCCCATTCCAAGGAGGAAAGGGGTATTTATACTCCCAAGCAACATTGGGCTTGGGCCGATCCATGACAAGCCCATGGACCGGTTCTTGCTTAACTTAATAAGCAACTATTACCTACGAGCTATTACAATCATTAATAATATTGTGGAGTGACCGATACTTCTAATATACGTAAAAACGTATTTCTAACGCAGTTGAATGGCGAGCTATTTATGAAATCTATTATTTAGTTAAACCTCCTTACCGGTATGATTGGAGTTTAGTTTGTTGATCTTTGCTTTTGGCTTCACATTAAACTCGCTTTTCTTTCTTTATTTGTGTATGTATTTGTAAAGTTACTTACAATCTATTGTGCTTCGACTTCACATAATAAACATACATATATACAACCTACATATACAAAAACATACAAATAGGAGTTACTTTTACTAATTCCATATGGTAAAGAAATAAATTCCCAAACATAATTGCTAACACATAAAAACAAATTTAGATTGAAATCTTCAGAAAATATGGGCTGAAATAAAAAGGCCATAACATGTGCTACATGAATCCGTTTCAAGAACATGACTAAGCAAATGAAAGCGTGAAACAAAGAGTACATTTTGTCGCGGAAAACCTTGGTCAAAAGAGACCTAACCGGTCGAAAACTGGTCAAAACTGGCCAAGACAACCAAAAATGCTAACAACGGCCAAAATCATCCAAACCTAAATAAAAACCGGACTTTTAATTTCCAATCCACATGGACCTCCTAGAATCCGTGGAAAATCGATTTGCACGGATTCAAGATAGATAACCCACACCTAGGAATTATGTTTGTTTAGTTTTTGTCGTGTTTTGCCAGGTTTAAAAGTCGGTCAGCTAGTATTTGAAGCAGTTGTGAATGCACCAGACATACAACATCTCGACGGCACACCATAATATAGCGGTCGAGATATGAGTTTGCTCTAACAACACGTCGCGTTATTTGATCAAAACAAAGATGATATTATTTATCCTTGGAAAGCCTAAGAAGGTGAATAATATACAACACTAAACAACAAGTATTTGACATTTCATGTAAGAAACTCATGCTTAAGTATCATATGACTTTGAAATATTTGATTCAACATTTTATTCCAGTTGAATGGCGAGCTATTTATGAAATCTATTATTTAGTTAAACCTCCTTACCGGTATGATTGGAGTTTAGTTTGTTGATCTTTGCTTTTGGCTTCACATTAAACTCGCTTTTCTTTCTTTATATGTGGATGTATTTGTAAAGTTACTTACAATCTATTGTGCTTCGACTTCACATAATAAACATACATATATACAACTGATATGTGTGTAAACACACATCTTTTCTACCACTTTATTACAGTAATAACCGGACCAAAACGTGTATTTTATGTCTTTTATGTCAGAATTATGCGTGGTTTGTGTTTTTTTTGTGATTTAGGACGAAAAGGTGAAAAGTGGAGAAAACACGGGAAGTCACGGGCATTTACGAACTTTTATTGAAGAAAAAGACAAAAGACGAAGTCAAGAAGTCAAGAGTGCAAAAAGAACGGAAGTCCAAGACCAATTCTGAAGATTTATCGAAGAAAAAGTCAAAAGACGGAAGTTTATCAAAAGCCGAGGAACTCAATTCTTATTTATCGAAGAATTAAAAGACGAGTCCGAAGAAATCCCGAGACAAAAGTCATCAAAGTCCAAGATTAACAAAAAGATTAAGAAGGAAGGACTTGATGGTGCAATTAACAAGAAAGGAAGGAGAGGAGGAAGCTTCCTCTAACCACTCCCTAATCACCTATATATACCCCTCATTTTCATTCATTAAGTTTTGTTGGCTAAGGTGACAATTAGTCTTCCACCATTTTCATATCTTGTCATTTACTTTTCATGTCATTTAAATACATGTTTTGCACCTTAATTATGTTTTAATTCCAAGTAAGTGTCCTTTAATTTTCTTGCTTTAATTTTCATTTATCTTTGATCAAGTTTATTTTCATCAATCTCATTCTTCTATTCTTCTTTTTGGTTCGGCTAAATTTAGGATTAAGCAAGCTTTTGCTTAATCCATTTGCTTATTTTACTAAAAAGTTTATCTTTTTATAATCATCTAAGTCTTTGTACGAATTGAGTTATAAGTTTGACAATCTCATTTGCTTGATTTATACTTAGCTTATTTGATTTCCCTAGTTGTCTAAAAAGTTTCATCCTTTCGAAAGTTTGCTTATTTTGTTCATTTAATTCGTGTTTTGCAAAAGTTGTTAAATTTGAGCTTATTGTATTCGTCTTATTGTTGTCTTGGTAAAGTTTTGATTTGTGCTTATTGTTAAAATTAGCTTATTTAGTTTTGCTTATTAGCTTACTGGTTCCCTTTGTTCCGAATTTTAAGGTTTTTGTTTGATACGATCCAATCAGTGCGATCGCATAAACCCTTAAGGGTTTCTACTTGCGATCCAGGGTTGCGATCAAGGACTAGGATCGTGATACGATCACACTCATAATCCCCACCACGATCACTCACTGCGATCGTGGGGTAAGATCAGTGAGTGCGATCCAAGTGCGATCCAAGGTCAAGATCACCCACTGCGATCCACTTGGTTGCGATCGTGGTGGAGTGCGATCGGGAGTACGATCCTCCACGTTTTGTTTCCATCTCACTGAGTGCGATCGTGGGCTACGATCCTGGTGCGATCTAGACTACGATCAAGCTACGATCTGAGTGCGATCCAACCACTTCATTGGTTGCGATCGTAGTACGATCGGATTCATTGTCTTTTTTTATTTTTATTTCTGTTTCATTTTAAACTTTGTTTTCCCGCCTCTTTATTTGAGTTATTATTTTTAATTTTTCACATTTTAATACTTTGTCAATTTTTATTCTCGTCACGCCTCTATCTTTATTCATTTAATTAATTTACTTTCCGTCACGTTTTTAAATATTGCACCCTTTTGTTTAATTAGATTTAGATTTATTTTAAACGCCACTTTACTTTCAACGACATTTACTTTTAAGTCTTTGCACCTTTTATTTAAAAACAACCAAAAATATTTGTTTCACCAAAGAACAATAGAGTCACATAGAGAACCTAGATCAATTCGTTAAGATATCGAGACAAGAACTTTAATTTTTTTTTATACGGGCTGTCAAAAGCCGTGTATCAAATGGCGCCGCTGCTAGATCTTTTCGTAAAGATTAACGGTTTTCTGTGAGAGACGCGTTGCTTTTTGGGATCCGTTCACTTGTGAGCGTTATTTTTCTCGCATAAAAAATTCAAAAAATCATAAAAATAAAAAATTGATAAAAATACATAAAAATTAAAAATTTCAAAAATCCAAAAAGATTTTATTTTTATTGTGTATATATATTGTTTTTGTGTTTGGTTTCTTTTTCTTTTGTCTTTGTAGGTGCATGCGTACTAGATCTTCTAATTATCAAGAGCCCGAGCCTCAGGAAGATTTAGTTATGTCAGGTGTTAACAACAATAATCCACCGCACCCTAATAATAACAACAATGCTCTTCCACAGCCCGATCTTCGGACCATGGAGGAACTTTGTCAACCAACTATGTTTGGACGAGGAGGACCGATTGCGCCGATGCCAATCAACGCTCCTGAGTTTTCGTTGAAGCACCACATGATTCAGCAAGTACAAACAAACCCATTCCATGGATTGCCTGATGATGATGCCAACAAACACCTCGACAAGTTCATTACAATCACCCAAAGCATGAAGTTGGCTGGTGCCACAATGGATGAACTTCGCATACAACTCTTTCCACATACTTTATTACATCATGCCGAGAAATGGTTTGATCGTCTCCCGACGAATTCAATTCACACTTGGGATGACATGACTCAACGCTTTTTGTCGCGTTACTTTCCACAATCCATGGTCACTAGCCTTCGCAATCAAATCAGCGGTTTCATACAAGACCCTGACGAATCTCTTTTTGATGCTTGGGAGAGATATAATGTCTTGATCGATAGATGTCCAAACCACAACATGCTACCTGTGACATTAATTGATACTTTCTACAACGGTTTGACTTTTCGAGATCGTGATATGATCAATGCAGCCGCCGGTGGCACATTCATGAAAAGAAGACCCGAGGAGTGTAGAGAGCTAATTGAGAACATGACTACTCACCACAAAAACTGGGATTCCTCTGCTTCTTCAAGGAACAACCCGAGAGTCAATGTTTCTTCCACCTCAGCAAACCCTGATATGACCGAACTCACCCGTGTGCTGACCGAAATGAGCAGAAGTATGCAACTCTTGGCCTCGAACCAACAACAACAACAAGTTAAAGCTGTTGCTACTCCTTGTGAAACATGCGGCGGTCCTCACTCATACACCGATTGTCCTTCTACACAAGGAAATCAAGAAAATGTGTATCCAGCTTATGGTAATTATTCACCAGAAAATTACCAAGCTCGACCTCAAGGGGATAGAAATCTGCTAAGTTACCGGTCCAACAACTACCTTTCACCCGGTTTTTCTCCTCAAAACCAAAACTCCGCCAACAACTACACTAGAAGCAACCACATCCCACCAAGAGCTTCTAGTCCTTATCACCCACCCACCCAACAAACCCCACCCATCAACCACGATGTTGAAGCCATCATGAGAACCCAAGGTGAGCAAATCAAGAACCTACAGAGCCAAATTATCAATCTTAAAGGAAATATTACCAAGCAAGGAAATGAGATTAGATCCGAGCTTCGAGATACTATTCAATCCTCCTTCAGCAATCAAACCAATGATTTGAAAAATATGCTTGCTAGTTTCTTGCCCGCCGCTCAACCTTCTTCTTCGAGTTCTCTACCTTCAAACACCGTCACTAATCCGCGAGCCAATGTGAGTGCTATTACTAATCGTAGTGGAGTCACCATCGTAGGACCACAAATCCCACCACCATCATCTACACCTCCTCCACCACCATTTATCCCTACTCCTCCTACACCTAGTATTGGTGCACCATTACCGTCTCCGCCTCGACGTGATGAAGTTCCCACGAATGACCCTTCAACATCTCAACCTTTACCTACACCTGCACCTTCACCACCCAAACCCAATATCCCTTATCCTTCTCGTCTAGGCAAGACCAAAATGCTAACTAAAGAGGACTCCGACGTGACACGCTATGTGAAGATGATTTCTCAAATGAACTTCAACATTAGCTTTCTTGAAGCACTTGTCCACATGCCCAAATTTGTTAAAGCATTTAAGGAATTGCTTAACAAAAAGGAGAAGCTGATTGAACTCGCCAACACACGCTTAAATGAAAACTGCTCTGCAGTTATTCTTAAAGAACTTCCGGAAAATCTTGGAGATCCCGGTCGTTTTGTGTTGCCTTACGTGTTCAACAAAACTGAAGAATTTACTGCCCTCGCTGATCTCGGGGCTAGTATTAATCTTATGCCTTTGAGTGTTTGGAAAACACTATCATTACCCGACCTCACTCCAACAAAGATGACTCTTGAACTTGCAAATCGCACTCTCGCTTACCCTGTTGGTATAGCCGAAGACGTGTTCATTAGAGTTGGCGCATTTACTTTCAAGGTCTATTTTGTCGTAGTTGATTATGAAATGGACCCTCGTATTCCTTTATTACTTGGTCGGCCATTCTTGAGAACCGGACGTGCTTTAGTGGATGTTGCCAAAGGTGAGTTAATCTTAAGAGTCGGGAATGACTCACAAATTTTCAAAATGGGGAAGCTTACAGGCAAATATTATGGACGAGAATCAGTGAATATGATTAATGTGCTCGATGACTTTACCGTCTATGACAATCCTCTATTCGATTCTTCCATCGATAATCCACTCTTTGTCGATGATGTGGATGATTCTCGCTCCACTTTGGAAACTTCTCTCATTTATGATTCTCCACCGGTCTTTGATGCTTATGATGATGATTCTCGCTCAGATTCGGATGAATTTGATTGTACCTCTGAGTATCCCGAGCTGCCCACTTTCGATGATTTTGATGAGGCTGATACTCTTTCGAGCGATTCTTCACATGATGAAGATCCTCCACCATCACTCGATCCTACTTTGGACGATTACTCATTTGAGGAAGATTTCTCTGAATTTCTCAACACCTACTTACCTCATGAGAGTGATGCTCCTCCTTATGACTTTGAAGATTATCATCTTGATCCTACTTTGGATTTGAAGAACATTCTGTCAAAGGAGAAGAAACCGGTTGACACCAGTATCCGTTGCACATATGATTTGACACCTCTTTGTCCTCTTTCTGGGGACGAGGTTGTGCTTCTTTGCGGATCTTCTTCACACTCGGCTGAGCCTGAGTGCTATTTTCCCTTAAAGGAAACGGTGTTCGACCCCGGTATTGAAGTCTTTAAGCCATCTCAGTATCCACCTGATGAAATAAAAGGAAAAATCTTTGGAAATTTTGAAGACATGCTTGCACTCCACCCTTGCTTCCACTGTGCTCCATCACTGCTTAAGGGAACCCTACCACTACTTCTTTGGCTTGCCTTGTTCGCCTTAAACTTCTTCTATTTGATGGACGAAAACTATGTCTTTGATCCTGGTGGATATGTTTCATGCTTCTTCCGTTGATGATCAAGGTTGAGTCAGGCTAATGACTCGGTTAAAAAAAACAAGCGCTTCTTGGGAGGCAACCCATGCATCTATCTTTTCACTTTCTTTATCATAAGTGTAGGGGAGACCCGTTGGTTTGCTTTCCTCTCCTCACTTCTTAATCAGGGATTCAAGCTTCAATTATCCACTCTTGATGATTCTTGACGACCCGTGATCCCGTGTTCTACATCTTCCCGGTTCTATCCTAAACTCTTTTCGATTCTCTATTTTATATTTTCTCAAATATTAAAATAGGAATCTCTTTAGTTGTCTTTTCCTTAGCGAGATTTAAACAACGTGCACAATGTCCTAAGTGTAGGGGAGTTTACTCCCACATGCTTAAACATTGAGGAAAATGTTTATCTTAAGTGTAGGGGGACTTCTATCGAAGTTAAGTGGTCTTTTCCTTGTATTTGTCCTTATTTTAACCGGAAAATCAATTTTTCGACATTTTTCAAAATTTTTGATCTATTTTGGCCTATTAGTTTATCCCTTTGTATAGTTATTTTCTTGCCTTATTAGAATAAATGTTTAATAAGTGGTTTTAATTTTCAAAACGTTGTGAATCTTTTGACTTAACCCGAGTTTACTTATCTAAGTTACTCTAGCTAGTATCCTTAACGTGTTTAAGTCAAGTTTTGCTAGGCTTTTATATAGGGAGCTATAAAACGCGAAAGTCTTAACTCTCACGGGTTAAGAACAAGAACTTTTCGCAAGTTCCTATAATTGATCCTAGAGAGTCGTTTATCAAGGGAACTTTAAAATGCGATTTCTAAACTTGAAAAAGTCTAAGAATTTGCAAGATCCTATAGGCGACTCGAAATCCCAAAACTTTGATTTAATAGGCTAAGTATCCACGAGTCTCATTACTTGAGATTTTAAACTGTGGAGAACGAGAGATGATAGAGCCAATTATAAGTTTGGTATTCTTTCGTGAATTTATGTGAGTTAATTATAAGCCTATTCTCCCATCGCTTGCTAAATAATTTATCTGCTAATAAATAAGGTTGTACGATTTGAAAAGTTACTTAGCTTCTAGCCCAAGATCGTTTAAAAGTTGCTCGGTATGGATTAGAGTTCATAGCCAAGGCATAACTTATTGAAGCGGGATGCGAAGATTGGCAAGTCCGAAAAGGCCCTAACAAGGCATGAGGGCTAAATTTTGTTGCTAAAGATCCAAAGTGATGAGAAGAATCATTTATCGAAAATCAATATGAAGGATCGAGACACACGATGAAAAGCAAAAACTCCCCAAAAAGTCATGGAGAAGTGTATCCGAAAAGACCCTAACAAGGTATGAGGATAAATAGATCCAAGTCGTAAAAGGAGGCGGATCGTTGTATATCAAAGTCCAAAATAAAGATTGGAGAAAAATGAAGAAGTCGTGGTCCAAGTATGAATCTCTCAAAACTTCAAGTGAAGAAATTCCTATTATGAAGAGAAGGCCATTATTTCATGAACGTCTCTCAAGGTTTGAAGTATGAAGTCGCTGCCAAATATCGGTCCGAGAAAGGTCTCAAATCGCGAAGCGAGTTTGTAACACCCCCAAATTTATACAACTCAATACAGCGGAAGACTAGTTGGTGTTACAGGATACCACATTACTCACATCATAGACAACGCATAAAAATCGCGTCGTTTAATAATAAATCATTTCCATTCATAAACATCAAAGTTACATAGGTCCCAAGTCATTACATTTCATACAAAGTTTTACAAAATATTTGAATGGAAAATATTGTTTAAGTGCGGGCCATGAATTCTTGACGTCTTCCCGAGAATTACCTTCATGTACCTGAGACAAAACATGTTAAAAGAAAAGGTCAGCGATAACGCCGAGTGAATTCATAGAGTTTAATAAATTCCATCAATATAACTTTGGTATAAAATTAGTACCAAAAATCATTTCGTACAAATCATTGTAATAGGCCATAAAATAGCCAAAATCATTTTATACAAATCTTTATCAAAATCATAATATAGGCGTTTGCCTTAAAAATCATTATACGAGCCAATGTCGTAAAAAAAACGTCATACAATACGTCTTATGACGTTGTATGAAAATAAAAACCGTTATATGAATATGGTTATGAAAACCAAAACACAAACATAATATCAATAGTATGACCCAGTATTGCTAGTCAGGCAATACATCGTAATTCGGAGCGTCTAATAGTATTTCGTTAGTTTGGATTATTATAAGCCGCATGACATTGTTACCTTACTAAACCAACAACGGGTAGCTAACCCGATACTCAATTTGCCCATCTAAAGTAGCGGTCGTCACAAAGGTCACGCTATGGAAATCTTCTCATACATAAATTCTCTTACCAATCAATGTGGCACGTCGGGGATCAACCGTCAAGGCGCGAACTGGGGTGATCGTCCCCAAATAGTACTATTATATGCACAAGCGTCTACCAAATCCCAGTAGTTCACAATTCATGCTAATGGGACTTTTAGTGACATAACCTAACTTTAATAATCCATTTGATTTCATCTATCGGGTCCTTTAATCACTTATCGGGTCATACAATCGGGTCATACAATCATTCGGGTCCAATCAATAAACAAACAAGCGGGAAAAATGGTGTCCTATTTTATAAAAACTAACATGTTATCTCCCTCGCGGGTTTATAAAACATTTCATAAGAATATTTAAAAGAGTGCGAGGCTATGAACTCACGTTGATGTGGGAAGGCGGGTTATCGGCAATTCGGACGTACGGTACGTGCTTCAATCACGGAAACCTAGACAAATAATAATCGTCTTAGACTCATGTCCAATGACTTTATAAAAATAACAATTATGTATACATATGATGATTTTATATATATGATGATCCAGTGGGTTTACATGTTCTCTTTTACTCATTTTAGTGTTTACGTATTGGTATCTTCTTACTAGTTTACTAGTTTTACCTATTTACGTGTTTAAATCCAATAAACATATTATAAGTTCTTTAACTTGTATTAATCCTTGTTATACTTATATTATCAGTATCTACACTTTACAAGTTGGGCCTAAATGGGTTAAGTCCAATAAATAAGTTAATAAGTGTTTTAGTCCATTTTGTTGTTTTATTAGTCCAATAACGTTAATTTAGTCCGTTAATGTCCGTATGTTATATAGTTCGGGTTTTATCGGTTTTTACTTGTTATATATGTTTATATATCTGTATATGAGTTTTATAAAAGTTTACATTAGACGGGTCCAACCGTCTAAGTTTTATTTAACAAAAACGTTAATTTCTACGGTAATAGCCGAAAAAGTCGTAAAAATCGTGTTTATAGTTTTATAACTTATAAAACATAACAAGTTACCATTTTTAGAAAATGTCCACTTATTTATCATTTTACATATTTATATAAATAAAATTCATGAGTTAGTGGGTTTTCACTTTACATTTTATACAATATAATTTTGAGTGCTTATATAATAGTATTATACTTTAATTTCCAAAATCTGATTTTTATTTTCATTTTCACCAAAACTACCATATCTAGAGTTCTATGTGGAGATAGAAGCTCAAATTTTTATCACATAAACTAAATGATATTTTCTCCATTTAACTCTCCTATAGCTACTGTTGAATCATCATCCAAGTATTTTCTAAAAATCGTCCAAAACAGTGAACTCAGATTTGTATCTTAAACTTGTTTTAATCATATCTTACTCATTACAATGATTCCATTGCATGGCCAACTCTCACATGTGTACAAGACACATAACTTACTGTAAGTTGATTCTACTTCAACATTTTATAAGTCTAACATGTGGTTAGTTACTGTTTTTATACAGCCTACCATTTAAACAAGATTTACCCATTTTATATGTAGTTTGTCCATCTTTTTAAGCATGTTTATCAACACCAAATCCTCACACAATACTTTTATCATCATATAATCATTATATAAATATACAATAGGAAATAAAATACATGATTACATAATAAAAATAACAAGAGGATGAGGAGGACAATCTTTATACCACCATGATGATGTAGGTTGATCAAAACATGAATTTTGATGGAGAAACTTTTGATGCACAAAGACCATCTTCAAGACCACCAATCTTCATAAACACCTTGTGGAAAATCAGCCCTAATACTCCATGGAAACTCCTCCTTGGATGTTAAAACTTGCACCAATCTTCCTCTTTTTGAATGGAGATTAACATATGTAAGTTATAACAATAGTTTGTGGTTAAATTTAGATCAAATGGGGTGTTTTGTGTGAGAGTCCCACGAAATCATAGAGAGAGGAAGAGAGAAAATGAGTTTTTTTTGCATGGAGTAAATGAATGGAAATGGTAATGGCTAGTGGTTTTGGTGGAAAGTATGCTTACTTTGTAAGCTTGGGACAAGTGTAAGTAACTAAGTTACTTACAACTTGACACCTCTTTGGTGTTGGTAGCTTGCACTTGCCTTCCATATAGTGGGGTGGGGCAAGTGTACACTTGTCTCATCCCACTAATTTACGGGTATTCCTCGATTCTAGTTTCCTCGATTTGCGTGCCCTCGGGTCGTTTTACGAAAAACGTTTTTATAAATTATGAATCAACGGCACAAAACGAATCTAATAAAAATTGTCTCATAAAAAACAGAGTTCAAAAACGTAAATACGTAATCCTAAGGTTTCCGGTTTAGTCATAAAGGACGTTAAAATAAAGTCGTAAGTCCTAATCTCTTCTCGTAAATTTGTGAGTTTATGAACCAACACAAATTTAAAACTCCAAAATAATATTCACGGATAAATTTATTTTCTGAAATGTCGGACTGTCACCAAAACGGTGTATGTAAACGTAAGCACGTAACGTAGAATCCTCCGGTTTAGACGTAGTCGATGCTACTTCAAGACGTAAATCCAAATTTCTTCCCAAAAATAAGTGAGTTCATAAAATAACATTAAAATAATGTTTTTAAATAATATTTGAGAATAAAATATCAACCATAAATTGACGGATTGTCACAGCATTTACCCCTAAACAGGATCTTTGTCCTCAAAGATCATCTTGCTACTCGCTTCTTATAGAGTTAAAGCCATGTGGGTATTTCCTCCACATTCGGTCTTTTCTCACAAGTGTAATTCATTACAATACGCGAGTTTCATCAAACATAACTACGGGAATAAGATCAGGCTAAATGTTGACTTACTTTCTCTATCCATGATGTTCACGGGTTTCTGATGAATGCAACTATTCGTCGATCTAAACTTTACTAAGGAACAATCAGATTCTCACATGATAGATATTCCATCAAGTTCGATATACGAAACATAACTCACGCATCTCTTGAAGTCCTTGGGTAGATCCAGCTTATATGCCTTTCAAACCAAATCTTTTGCCTCATCTCAATGGTCCCATACAACGGGGACTTATATCCCATGATTTGTCAGATCATTAATTCATTTTCCATGGTTAAAATTTTTGGCATAACTTCGCTACCCATCTGGCACTTCAAGCTCTACATTTCATATTCATATAACCTCTTGCCCACTATCGGCAGTCAATAATCAGATCCTAATTTCAACAATCATTTAAGGTCTCGCGGGTCGAGTAATTTGTAAGGTTAGGTTCGCCATCATAGGAAACCTTAAACCTAAAAGACATGTCCAACTCATAATGGGTGTATGTCGGGTGTCTTCATCTAAACTCCTGCTTACACATGCCCTAATATAGACCCTAACAAGATTCGATCTCGATCCTAATACGATGATTATCAATGATAATCCTTCCAAAGGAAAACGATTATACGGTTCATTACCAAAGGTCAATCATTCAAACATAAAACAGCACTTATATTACTTTGTATCGTTACTTTACCTCGTCCCTTCGATTTGGGGTGGTACATAGTAATCTCATCAAGGTTCGTTCTCAATGATTTCTGAGCAAATCTCTAGAAATTCGATGCGAAGCGAGGATCTTGATAAAGATGTTCGATACAGGCACACTATGTTTACATAACTCTTTTGCATTTATCATTAACGGGAATGATATTAGCAGATTTGGTCAGTCTGTCGACGATGACCCAAATCGAATCGAATTCAGATGATGACCTTTGCAATAGCTAGACGTTTACTAATGTATGAGGCGATATCTGCCTTCATAATTGCCATCAATACAACTTCTTCAGACAAAGATACTTTTAGTCATAAATGACATAAATAGAATACTTATACTTACAAATTCCAACATAACTATATCTCACAATCCTCCATATTTAGACAATCACAAGTGGTCTTTTATACAATTAACGCTATTGGCTTCTCAATTCTAATGGTTCACATTAGCCGCAAACCCCTTTTTTTATCTATATTATCCTTTTTACAATCATCGGTTATTTTAAATTGTTCAACAATTTATTTTGCACAGTCATTACTAAGGAACGTGTCCTAATTGTTTCTTTATCTTTTTTACATAATGTGTCAGTAATTACGTTCACTTTTCTTCATATTTTCTAAGCTTCAGTTTAGTTTCAGCTATCATTTTTATCAGTTTTTCTCGATCCGATGTTTAAAGCGTCGATAGTTATTACAAATAATTAAATAATAATTATTAAATTTTTATGAAACGTAAACGTAAAAATTTTAAATTCCTCAGTTCGACCAATTATATAAAATGTTCAAAAATAAATTTGAATTTAATTAATGCGATTTTTATTGATTTATCGAAAATAATTAATAAGATTCGTAAATGTTCGAGAAACCTTTGCTTATATTTTGGTCAAAATTTTCTTCGTTGAAAAGCAAAAATTGTTGTTTCAAATTTCAAGTTATGGTTTAAATGGTTTTCCTCAATCCTTCTTAAGTTGTCCTAAGGTATGCAAAAACATTTACCCCTAAACAGGAGTTTAGTTAAATGTTTTGTGTATAAGGGTATAATCCCTTTAAAATCCTTTGTTAAAATATTTGTCAAAACATATTTCCATTTTCTTTTTGGTGAAACCCAAAGTCTTAAAAGGGCTCTAAATTTTTGAAGAGTCAATATATTCCATTTTCTATTAATCACACGGTTAAATCATGTAAAGTATTAAGTCTTAAGTCTTATGTTAAATATTCAAGGTACAATTTTTAATTGTTCGGCCAATTCAGGGCAATCTATAATTAATTATTAACTTCATTCTTATTCTTGTAAACAAACAAATGGTCCTTAATGATCACGAGCATGAATTTATCAAATTACAGCCTACACACGCAATTCATCATATTTATGAATGCTACATGTGCATCGGTCATTTCAAACGACATCACGTGAAACTCATAATGTTCATCACAAGTTCTGGATGTAATGATTGGAATAGATAATCTTTTTCACAGATCCGAAGTTGATGATAACCATGCTGAGGATCAAAAACCTTGTAAATGATCGAACAAATCTTCCATTTCGAGTTATGGATATCGTTTTCGATTGTCAATTTACTCAGTTCACGGTAATCTATAAATATAAGGAATGATAATACCATAGCTCTTCATAATGACGAGCTTGGTAGAATAAAAGCTTTCTCCGACAACTCTCTCAGTTGTACGGTAATTCTTTTAATTCAGATGGTGCTGTCGTACAATGCACACGCCACAGGTGCAGCACCGAGAATATAATCAAATACCAAATTCTACTTGCCTTAATGGCGAAAGTCTAGGTAATTCATCAACAAATACTTACTAAAGTTTTAGATAACATAAACATCTTTTAGTACATTCATATTAGGTTCTTTCTAGATTATAATATTTATGACTAATTTACAACCATTCACGGTATAAATTTCAAGTCTAAATGCAGGATATAGTCATCCATCGAGAATTATTTTGATCACTTTTTATAATCAACATCTTATCATTTAGGGGAATTCTATTCGAGTTCCCATCAATTAAGACAATGTCGTCATGTCATAATCAATCAATCCATTCAACTGGAATTATCAACTTTCCAGTTCCATTACCGTTGATAAGATGTGAACTTCTCAAAAGACTAATGATAACTCATAATCTATCACAAATTCAAGGATATATGGAGACATAACTAACCTTAAAAGAGTAAGTTTAACGCATAATCTACCCGAGAGAATTTCAAATCAGATACAGACGAAAACATTTAATGAATATGAATATATTCCATGTTTTCATAATTTGAGTACGCATTCAAAAGCTCCTCGGATCGTTACCCAGGTCATTCAAATGAAATCAAATCATAAGAAATGATAAGAACGTCAATACATCCAGTCGGGTATCAACACTCAGTAATCATATACTTTTCCTAAGAATCTCACTACAGGAGAATTGGACAAGAAAGAATTGTCAATTGTCAAACAAGACAATTTCCACAGATGAGTAAATTCGACTCAAAAGAATAGATGCTACAGCCACATATGTAGGTGTCCCTAACACTATGTCCTTATTTTTCACTTCTTGCAGATCTCATAAAATTTAATCTTTCACAATCTTCAAAGAAAATGTAATGTTTATTAACAATTTTATGGTGACTACTAATCAGCCTTGCATGGTCCATTCCAAATTGTATGTAGGCGCGCAGCTATATACAATTTCAAGATTAACGATGCAATACTCAGTTCGTCAAAATTTTATCATCATGTTTATATAAAAACATTTACATGCTTAATTCTTAAATAAGAATCAAAATAAATTTACAAAGATTTTCCTTGTTATGAAAATAATTAAGTTTTCCCAAGGTGTTTTATAAACAACTTCATTTCGATAACAATCACCTATAAATCTCACTTTGAATAATCCTTATATTGATGAAAATTCATTTTCCTCAAATGATACTGTTTTATCTTATAAAAACAATGAGTGATCTGCAAAAGAGTGATGAAAGGTGGTTCACCAAGAACTAACTACAATATGATAGGAAATGAGCTTTAGCCAAATAATCATGAGGTTCATGATCTCGATGGCACTCAAAAAGAATAATCCACAACGTAACTCAATTCAAGATGAGTACTTGTTCAATGGTTGCATCACTAATGCGAACATTAGGGTGAAGCAATAAAAGATAGATAACATCGATACATGTAGAATTTAGCAATCAAAGGTAGTCTTTTCATTAATCACAAACAAGTCAAATTGTACCGTAACACATTACGTGTCACTATGTCATACAATTTCCAAAACTCATCCTACCAACTGATATCTCAGTTAAGTTAGGGATATTAAAAGATGCCACAATGAATACTAATCTACAGGAGTCATTAGGTGTTCCACATGTCCCGAAAGATCCACCGGTCCCAACTAAGAAGAAGATTTCTTCAATTTATTTTTTGGACACTGGGCATCCTTATTAGTGGACAATGGCCTAGGAACAACCCTTAACACAAACTAACAATCATTTAAAACCTTATAATTCAATCATAGGACTTAACGACATCCTCTTAACAATCTCATATTCCATACGGGTTAAATTTTACTTTATTCAAGTTTCAATCAACTTATACTAAATTCGATATCCTACCTCATATTCCAATACTTTCAATCTTATTCTTACACCTTAATAGGCCAATAAAAGCTTGCTATGATCAACACTTAATTTCCAATCCTATAACTCCTTTATCAATAATTATCAAATAAGTCACTAGTATGAGATGACTCATACATTCACATAGACTTCTCGGAAAGGTATTAGTGGCATGAGGCTTTTGGGTACTGGTTCCAATGACAGCCTCAAGTGCAACATTCACCCTTTCGATTTCAATTTAAGAATTGGATGACAACGAATCAGATGACATCTTCCTAGGTGGTAACGTTTTGTCAAACTCCACTCTATAAGGAAAGATCGTCATGACATCGATATCATATTTAATCTCGCCAATTCTTCTTCGATTTCACAATCAACTAATATCTACATTTCTACGAATATCAACCATTTGTTGGGATCATAAATATCCACAACTTGGTTTAGATCTAGGATAGCTAGAATTCCTATGAGCATAGCTTCGATTGATTTACTAGGGGATTTAGGGTTCCTTGTGACAATCTACGTCATATAAATACCGCGTATAAATATCAAAATAATCATCAAACAATCATGTAATCAAATTACATCATATGTATATATATAATCCAAGTTATATATATATTAAAATAATACTTCTCAGTCTGGCCTTGTCGGTAACTCGGGAATTCTTCGACACCGTTATAGTCAAAAGATTTTTAGACATTTTTATAAAAATGTTTATAGTTAAAATATTTTGAAATGTTTTATTCAAAACCTTAGTTTGAAAAATCTTTCGTTCTCTATAACGAGAGCTCTGGTACCAAACTGTAACACCCCCAAATTTATACAACTCAATACAGCGGAAGACTAGTTGGTGTTACAGGATAGCACATTACTCACATCATAGACAACGCATAAAAATCGCGTCGTTTAATAATAAATCATTTCCATTCATAAACATCAAAGTTACATAGGTCCCAAGTCATTACATTCCATACAAAGTTTTACAAAATATTTGAATGGAAAATATTGTTTAAGTGCGGGCCATGAATTCTTGACGTCTTCCCGAGAATTACCTTCAAGTACCTGAGACAAAACATGTTAAAAGAAAAGGTCAGCGATAACGCCGAGTGAATTCATAGAGTTTAATAAGTTCCATCAATATAACTTTGGTATAAAATTAGTACCAAAAATCATTTCGTACAAATCATTGTAATAGGCCATAAAATAGCCAAAATCATTTTATACAAATCTTTATCAAAATCATAATATAGGCGTTTGCCTTAAAAATCATTATACGAGCCAATGTCGTAAAAAAAACGTCATACAATACGTCTTATGACGTTGTATGAAAATAAAAACCGTTATATGAATATGGTTATGAAAACCAAAACACAAACATAATATCAATAGTATGACCCAGTATTGCTAGTCAGGCAATACATCGTAATTCGGAGCGTCTAGTAGTATTTCGTTAGTTTGGATTATTATAAGGCGCATGACATTGTTACCTTACTAAACCAACAACGGGTAGCTAACCCGATACTCAATTTGCCCATCTAAAGTAGCGTGTCTTCACAAAGGTCACGCTATGGAAATCTTCTCATACATAAATTCGCTTACCAATCAATGTGGCACGTCAGGGATCAACCGTCAAGGCGCGAACTGGGGTGATCGTCCCCAAATAGTACTATTATATGCACAAGCGTCTACCAAATCCCGGTAGTTCACAATTCATGCTAATGGGACTTTTAGTGACATAACCTAACTTTAATAATCCATTTGATTTCATCTATCGGGTCCTTTAATCATTTATCGGGTCATACAATCGGGTCATACAATCATTCGGGTCCAATCAATAAACAAACAAGCGGGACAAATGGTGTCCTATTTTATAAAAACTAACATGTTATCTCCCTCGCGGGTTTATAAAACATTTCATAAAAATATTTAAAAGAGTGCGAGGCTATGAACTCACGTTGATGTGGGACGGCGGGTTATCGGCAATTCGGACGTACGGTACGTGCTTCAATCACGGAAACCTAGACAAATAATAATCGTCTTAGACTCATGTCCAATGACTTTATAAAAATAACAATTATGTATACATATGATGATTTTATATATATGATGATCCAGTGGGTTTACATGTTCTCTTTTACTCATTTTAGTGTTTACGTATTGGTATCTTCTTACTAGTTTACTAGTTTTACCTATTTACGTGTTTTAAGTCCAATAAACATATTATAAGTTCTTTAACTTGTATTAATCCTTGTTATACTTATATTATCAGTATCTACACTTTACAAGTTTGGCCTAAATGGGTTAAGTCCAATAAATAAGTTTATAAGTGTTTTAGTCCATTTTGTTGTTTTATTAGTCCAATAACGTTAATTTAGTCCGTTAATGTCCGTATGTTATATAGTTCGGGTTTTATCGGTTTTTACTTGTTATATATGTTTATATATCTGTATATGAGTTTTATAAAAGTTTACATTAGACGGTTCCAACCGTCTAAGTTTTATTTAACAAAAACGTTAATTTTTGCGGTAATAGCCGAAAAAGTCGTAAAAATCATGTTTATAGTTTTATAACTTATAAAACATAACAAGTTACCATTTTTAGAAAATGTCCACTTATTTATCATTGTACATATTTATATAAATAAAATTCATGAGTTAGTGGGTTTTCACTTTACATTTTATACAATATAATTTTGAGTGCTTATATAATAGTATTATACTTTAATTTCCAAAATCTGATTTTTATTTTCATCTTCACCAAAACTACCATATCTAGAGTTCTATATGGATATAGAAGCTCAAATATTTATCGCATAAACTACATGATATTTTCTCCATTTAACTCTTCTATAGCTACTGTTGAATCATCCTCCAAGTATTTTCTAAAAATCGTCCAAAACAGTGAACTCAGATTTGTATCTTAAACTTGTTTTAATCATATCTTACTCATTACAATGATTCCATTGCATGGCCAACTCTCACATGTGTACAAGACCCATAACTTACTGTAAATTGATTCTACTTCAACATTTTATAAGTCTAACATGTGGTTAGTTACTGTTTTTATACAGTCTACCATTTAAACAAGATTTACCCATTTTATATGTAGTTTGTCCATCTTTTTAAGCATGTTTATCAACACCAAATCCTCACACAATACTTTTATCATCATATAATCATCATATACATATACAATAGGAAATAAAATACATGATTACATAATAAAAATAACAAGAGGATGAGGAGGACAATCTTTATACCACCATGATGATGTAGGTTGATCAAAACATGGATTTTGATGGAGAAACTTGTGATGCACCAAGACCATCTTCAAGACCACCAATCTTCATAAACACCTTGTGGAAAATCAGCCCTAATACTCCATGGAAACTCCTCCTTGGATGTTAAAACTTGCACCAATCTTCCTCTTTTTGAATGAAGATTAACATATGTAAGTTATAACAATAGTTTGTGGTTAAATTTAGATCAAATGGGGTGTTTTGTGTGAGAGTCCCACGAAATCATAGAGAGAGGAAGAGAGAAAATGAGTTTTTTTTTGTATGGAGGAAATGAATGGAAATGGTAATGGCTAGTGGTTTTGGTGGAAAGTATGCTTACTTTGTAAGCTTGGGACAAGTGTAAGTAACTAAGTTACTTACAACTTGACACCTCTTTGGTGTTGGTAGTTTGCACTTGCCTTCCATATAGTGGGGCGGGGCAAGTGTAAACTTGTCTCATCCCACTAATTTACGGGTATTCCTCGATTCTAGTTTTCTCGATTTGCGTGCCCTCGGGTCGTTTTACGAAAAACGTTTTTATAAATTATGAATCAACGGCACAAAACGAATCTAATAAAAATTGTCTCATAAAAAACGGAGTTCAAAAACGTAAATACGTAATCCTAAGGTTTCCGGTTTAGTCGTAAAGGACGTTAAAATAAAATCGTAAGTCCTAATCTCTTTTCGTAAATTTGTGAGTTTATGAACCAACACAAATTTAAAACTCAAAAATAATATTCACGGATAAATTTATTTTCTGAAATGTCGGACTGTCACCAAAACGGTGTATGTAAACGTAAGCACGTAACGTAGAATCCTCCGGTTTAGACGTAAATCCAAATTTCTTCCCAAAAATAAGTGAGTTCATAAAATAACATTAAAATAATGTTTTTAAATAATATCTGAGAATAAAATATCAACCATAAATTGACGGATTGTCACAGAGTTATGCCAAGATATGAACTTTATGAGGTCCCGAGAAGCAGTTTTAAAAGATTTTGTCCTTTAGCTAACTATTGATTAAATCGTTCACTTTATTTTCGGACTAAATAACTATCGAAATAAGTCAACAATGCATCCTCGTGATCATTCAAGACAATAATAAAATATAAGAGATACACCTATGAATAAGGGAGTCTAAGTGAGTAATTGGCCCACATGAGTTATTGTTAGTCTGCTAACTTATAATAACAATGATCTCGTTTTTAAGCTTGGTTTGGAGAAAGTGAAAACTTGAGGATGATGATCATTCAAAACATTTCCAAAACCCAAGGTATGTTTTTGATTTCTTTATTTTGAATTTTCTATTTCTTTAATAAAGGCCAACATAGATTGATTATGATGAAAAATGTAATCTTGCTTTGTAACTAATGCATTGCATGAGGACATTGCAATGGTCAAGTGTAGGGGATTTGATATGTGTGTAAACACACATCTTTTCTACCACTTTATTACAGTAATAACCGGAACAAAACGTGTATTTTATGTCTTTTATGTCGGAATTATGTGTGGTTTGTGTTTTTGTTGTGATTTAGGACGAAAAGGTGAAAAGTGGAGAAAACACGGGAAGTCATGGGCATTTACGGACTTTTATTGAAGAAAAAGACGAAAGACGAAGTCAAGAAGTCAAGAGTGCAAAAAGAACAGAAGTCCAAGACCAATTCTGAAGATTTATTGAAGAAAAAGCCAAAAGACGGAAGTTTATCAAAAGCCGAGGAACTCAAGTCTTATTTATCGAAGAATTAAAAGACGAGTTCGAAGAAATCCCGAGACAAAAGTCATCAAAGTCCAAGATTAACAAAAAGATTAAGAAGGAAGGACTTGATGGTGCAATTAACAAGAAAGGAAGGAGAGGAGGAAGCTTCCTCTAACCACTCCCTAATCACCTATATATACCCCTCATTTTCATTCATTAAGTTTTGTTGGCTAAGGTGACAATTAGTCTTCCACCATTTTCATATCTTGTCATTTACTTTTCATGTCATTTAAATACATGTTTTTCACCTTAATTATCTTTTAATTCCAAGTAAGTGTCCTTTAATTTTCTTGCTTTAATTTTCATTTATCTTTGATCAAGTTTATTTTCATCAATCTCATTCTTCTATTCTTCTTTTTGGTTCGGCTAAATTTAGGATTAAGCAAGCTTTTGCTTAATCATTTGCTTATTTTACTAAAAAGTTTATCTTTTTATAATCATCTAAGTCTTTGTACGAATTGAGTTATAAGTTTGACAATCTTATTTGCATGATTTATACTTAGCTTATTTGATTTCCCTAGTTGTCTAAAAAGTTTCATCCTTTCAAAAGTTTGCTTATTTTGTTCATTTAATTCGTGTTTTGCAAAAGTTGTTAAATTTAAGCTTATTGTATTCGTCTTATTGTTGTCTTGGTAAAGTTTTGATTTGTGCTTATTGTTAAAATTAGCTTATTTAGTTTTGCTTATTAGCTTACTGGTTCCCTTTGTTCCGAATTTTAAGGTTTTTGTTTGATACGATCCAATCAGTGCGATCGCATAAACCCTTAAGGGTTTCTACTTGCGATCCAGGGTTGCGATCAAGGACTAGGATCGTGATACGATCACACTCATAATCCCCACCACGATCACTCACTGCGATCGTGGGGTAAGATCAGTGAGTGCGATCCAAGTGCGATCCAAGGTCAAGATCACCCACTGCGATCCACTTGGTTGCGATCGTGGTGGAGTGCGATCGGGAGTACGATCCTCCACGTTTTGTTTCCATCTCACTGAGTGCGATCGTGGGCTACGATCCTGGTGCGATCTAGACTACGATCAAGCTACGATTTGAGTGCGATACAACCACTTCATTGGTTGCGATCGTAGTACGATCGGATTCATTGTCTTGTTTTATTTTTATTTCTGTTTCATTTTAAACTTTGTTTTCCCGCCTCTTTATTTGAGTTATTATTTTTAAGTTTTCACATTTTAATACTTTGTCAATTTTTTTTCTCGTCACGCCTCTATCTTTAGTCATTTAATTAATTTACTTTCCGTCACATTTTTAAATATTGCACCTTTTTGTTTAATTAGATTTAGATTTATTTTAAACGCCACTTTACTTTCAACGACATTTACTTTTAAGTCTTTGCACCTTTTATTTAAAAAAAACCAAAAATATTTGTTTCACCAACGAACAATAGAGTCACATAGAGAACCTAGATCAATTCGTTAAGATATCGAGACAAGAACTTTAATTTTTTTTATACGGGCTGTCAAAAGCCGTGTATCAACAACCTACATATACAAAAACATACAAATAGGAGTTACTTTTACTAATTCCATATGGTAAAGAAATAAATTCCCAAACATAATTGCTAACACATAAAAACAAATTTAGATTGAAATCTTCAGAAAATATGGGCTGAAATAAAAAGGCCATAACATGTGCTACATGAATCCGTTTCAAGAACATGACTAAGCAAATGAAAGCCTGAAACAAAGAGTACATTTTGTCGCGGAAAACCTTGGTCAAAAGAGACCTAACCAGTCGAAAACTGTTCAAAACTGGCCAAAACAACCAAAAATGGTGACATCGGCCAAAATCATTCAAACCTAAGCAGAAACCGTACTTTTGATTTCCAGTCCACATGGACCTCCTAGAATCCGTGGAAAATCAATTTGCACGGATTCAAGATAGATAACCCACACCTAGGAATTACGTTTGTTTAGTTTTTGTCGTGTTTTGCCAGGTTTAAAAGTCGGTCAGCTAGTATTTGAAGTAGTTGTGAATGCACCGGACATACAACATCTCGGCGGCACACCATAATATAGCGGTCGAGATATGAGTTTGCTCTAACAACACGTCGCGTTATTTGATCAAAACAAAGATGATATTATTTATCCTTGGAAAGCCTAAGAAGGTGAATAATATACAACACTAAACAACAAGTATTTGACATTTCATGTAAGTAACTCATGCTTAAGTATCATATGACTTTGAAATATTTGATTCAACATTTTATTCCAGTTGAATGGCGAGCTATTTATGAAACCTATTATTTAGTTAAACCTCCTTACCGGTATGATTGGAGTTTAGTTTGTTGATCTTTGCTTTTGGCTTCACATTAAACTCGCTTTTCTTTCTTTATTTGTGTATGTATTTGTAAAGTTACTTACAATCTATTGTGCTTCGACTTCACATAATAAACATACATATATACAACCTACATATACAAAAACATACAAATAGGAGTTACTTTTACTAATTCCATATGGTAAAGAAATAAATTCCCAAACATAATTGCTAACACATAAAAACAAATTTAGATTGAAATCTTCAGAAAATATGGGCTGAAATAAAAAGGCCATAACATGTGCTACATGAATCCGTTTCAAGAACATGACTAAGCAAATGAAAGCCTGAAACAAAGAGTACATTTTGTCGCGGAAAACCTTGGTCAAAAGAGACCTAACCGGTCGAAAACTGTTCAAAACTGGCCAAAACAACCAAAAATGGTGACATCGGCCAAAATCATTCAAACCTAAGCAGAAACCGTACTTTTGATTTCCAGTCCACATGGACCTCCTAGAATCCGTGGAAAATCAATTTGCACGGATTCAAAATAGATAACCCACACCTAGAAATTACGTTTGTTTAGTTTTTGTCGTGTTTTGCCAGGTTTAAAAGTCGGTCAGCTAGTATTTGGAGTAGTTGTGAATGCACCGGACATACAACATCTCGGCGGCACACCATAATATAGCGGTCGAGATATGAGTTTGCTCTAACAACACGTCGCGTTATTTGATCAAAACAAAGATGATATTATTTATCCTTGGAAAGCCTAAGAAGATGAATAATATACAACACTAAACAACAAGTATTTGACATTTCATGTAAGTAACTCATGCTTAAGTATCATATGACTTTGAAATATTCGATTCAACATTTTATTCCAGTTGAATGGCGAGCTATTTATGAAACCTATTATTTAGTTAAACCTCCTTACCGGTATGATTGGAGTTTAGTTTGTTGATCTTTGCTTTTGGCTTCACATTAAACTCGCTTTTCTTTCTTTATTTGTGTATGTATTTGTAAAGTTACTTACAATCTATTGTGCTTCGACTTCACATAATAAACATACATATATACAACCTACATATACAAAAACATACAAATAGGAGTTACTTTTACTAATTCCATATGGTAAAGAAATAAATTCCCAAACATAATTGCTAACACATAAAAACAAATTTAGATTGAAATCTTCAGAAAATATGGGCTGAAATAAAAAGGCCATAACATGTGCTACATGAATCCGTTTCAAGAACATGACTAAGCAAATGAAATCCTGAAACAAAGAGTACATTTTGTCGCGGAAAACCTTGGTCAAAAGAGACCTAACCGGTCGAAAACTGTTCAAAACTGGCCAAAACAACCAAAAATGGTGACATCGGCCAAAATCATTCAAACCTAAGCAGAAACCGTACTTTTGATTTCCAGTCCACATGGACCTCCTAGAATCCGTGGAAAATCAATTTGCACGGATTCAAAATAGATAACCCACACCTAGAAATTACGTTTGTTTAGTTTTTGTCGTGTTTTGCCAGGTTTAAAAGTCGGTCAGCTAGTATTTGGAGTAGTTGTGAATGCACCGGACATACAACATCTCGGCGGCACACCATAATATAGCGGTCGAGATATGAGTTTGCTCTAACAACACGTCGCGTTATTTGATCAAAACAAAGATGATATTATTTATCCTTGGAAAGCCTAAGAAGATGAATAATATACAACACTAAACAACAAGTATTTGACATTTCATGTAAGTAACTCATGCTTAAGTATCATATGACTTTGAAATATTCGATTCAACATTTTATTCCAGTTGAATGGCGAGCTATTTATGAAACCTATTATTTAGTTAAACCTCCTTACCGGTATGATTGGAGTTTAGTTTGTTGATCTTTGCTTTTGGCTTCACATTAAACTCGCTTTTCTTTCTTTATTTGTGTATGTATTTGTAAAGTTACTTACAATCTATTGTGCTTCGACTTCACATAATAAACATACATATATACAACCTACATATACAAAAACATACAAATAGGAGTTACTTTTACTAATTCCATATGGTAAAGAAATAAATTCCCAAACATAATTGCTAACTCATAAAAACAAATTTAGATTGAAATCTTCAGAAAATATGGGCTGAATTAAAAAGGCCATAACATGTGCTACATGAATCCGTTTCAAGAACATGACTAAGCAAATGAAAGACTGAAACAAAGAGTACATTTTGTCGCGGAAAACCTTGGTCAAAAGAGACCTAACCGGTCGAAAACTGGTCAAAACTGGCCAAGACAACCAAAAATGCTAACACCGGCCAAAATCATCCAAACCTAAGCAAAAACCGGACTTTTGATTTCCAGTCCACATGGACCTCCTAGAATCCGTGGAAAATCAATTTGCACGGATTCAAGATAGATAACCCACACCTAGTAATTACGTTTGTTTAGTTTTTGTCGTGTTTTACCAGGTTTAAAAGTCGGTCAGCTAGTATTTAAAGTAGTTGTGAATGCACCGGACATACAACATCTCGGCGGCACACCATAATATAGCGGTCGAGATATGAGTTTGCTCTAACAAAACGTCGCGTTATTTGATCAAAACAAAGATGATATTATTTATCCTTGGAAAACCTAAGAAGGTGAATAATATACAACACTAAATAACAAGTATTTGATATTTCATGTAAGAAACCCATGCTTAAGTATCATATGACTTTGAAATATTCGATTCAACATTTTATTCTAGTTGAATGGTGAGCTATTTATGAAACCTATTATTTAGTTAAACCTCCTTACCGGTATGATTGGAGTTTAGTTTGTTAATCTTTGCTTTTGGCTTCACATTAAACTCGCTTTTCTTTCTTTATTTGTGTATGTATTTGTAAAGTTACTTACAATCTATTGTGCTTCGACTTCACATAATAAACATACATATATACAACCTACATATACAAAAACATACAAATAGGAGTTACTTTTACTAATTCCATATGGTAAAGAAATAAATTCCCAAACATAATTGCTAACACACAAAAACAAATTTAGATTGAAATCTTCAGAAAATAAGGGCTGAATTAAAAAGGCCATAACATGTGCTACATGAATCCGTTTCAAGAACATGACTAAGCAAATGAAAGCCTGAAACAAAGAGTACATTTTGTCACGGAAAACCTTGGTCAAAAGAGACCTAACCGGTCGAAAACTGGTCAAAACTGGCCAAGACAACCAAAAATGCTAACACCGGCCAAAATCATCCAAACCTAAGCAAAAACCGGACTTTTGATTTCCAGTCCACATGGACCTCCTAGAATCCGTGGAAAATCAATTTGAACGGATTCAAGATAGATAACCCACACCTAGGAATTACGTTTGTTTAGTTTTTGTCGTGTTTTGCCAGGTTTAAAAGTCGGTCAGCTAGTATTTGAAGTAGTTGTGAATGCACCGGACATACAACATCTCGGCGGCACACCATAATATAGCGGTCGAGATATGAGTTTGCTCTAACAACACGTCGCGTTATTTGATCAAAACAAAGATGATATTATTTATCCTTGGAAAGCCTAAGAAGGTGAATAATATACAACACTAAACAACAAGTATTTGACATTTCATGTAAGAAACTCATGCTTAAGTATCATATGACTTTGAAATATTCGATTCTACATTTTATTCCAGTTGAATGGCGAGCTATTTATGAAACCTATTATTTAGTTAAACCTCCTTACCGGTATGATTGGAGTTTAGTTTGTTGATCTTTGCTTTTGGCTTCACATTAAACTCGTTTTTCTTTCTTTATTTGTGTATGTATTTGTAAAGTTACTTACAATCTATTGTGCTTCGACTTCACATAATAAACATACATATATACAACCTACATATACAAAAACATACAAATAGGAGTTACTTTTACTAATTCCATATGGTAAAGAAATAAATTCCCAAACATAATTGCTAACACATAAAAACAAATTTAGATTGAAATCTTCAGAAAATATGGGCTGAATTAAAAAGGCCATAACATGTGCTACATGAATCCGTTTCAAGAACATGACTAAGCAAATGAAAGCCTGAAACAAAGAGTACATTTTGTCACGGAAAACCTTGGTCAAAAGAGACCTAACCGGTCGAAAACTGGTCAAAACTGGCCAAGACAACCAAAAATGCTAACACCGGCCAAAATCATCCAAACCTAAGCAAAAACCGGACTTTTGATTTCCAGTCCACATGGACCTCCTAGAATCCGTGGAAAATAAATTTGCACGGATTCAAGATAGATAACCCACACCTAGTAATTACGTTTGTTTAGTTTTTGTCGTGTTTTGCCAGGTTTAAAAGTCGGTCAGCTAGTATTTGAAGTAGTTGTGAATGCACCGGACATACAACATCTCGGCGGCACACCATAATATAGCGGTCGAGATATGAGTTTGCTCTAACAACACGTCGCGTTATTTGATCAAAACAAAGATGATATTATTTATCCTTGGAAAGCCTAAGAAGGTGAATAATATACAACACTAAATAACAAGTATTTGATATTTCATGTAAGAAACTCATGCTTAAGTATCATATGACTTTGAAATATTTGATTCAACATTTTATTCTAGTTGAATGGCGAGCTATTTATGAAACCTATTATTTAGTTAAACCTCCTTACCGGTATGATTGGAGTTTAGTTTGTTAATCTTTGCTTTTGGCTTCACATTAAACTCGCTTTTCTTTCTTTATTTGTGTATGTATTTGTAAAGTTACTTACAATCTATTGTGCTTCGACTTCACATAATAAACATACATATATACAACCTACATATACAAAAACATACAAATAGGAGTTACTTTTACTAATTCCATATGGTAAAGAAATAAATTCCCAAACATAATTGCTAACACATAAAAACAAATTTAGATTGAAATCTTCAAAAAATAAGGGCTGAATTAAAAAGGCCATAACATGTGCTACATGAATCCGTTTCAAGAACATGACTAAGCAAATGAAAGCCTGAAACAAAGAGTACATTTTGTCACGGAAAACCTTGGTCAAAAGAGACCTAACCGGTCGAAAACTGGTCAAAACTGGCCAAGACAACCAAAAATGCTAACACCGGCCAAAATCATCCAAACCTAAGCAAAAACCGGACTTTTGATTTCCAGTCCACATGGACCTCCTAGAATCCGTGGAAAATCAATTTGAACGGATTCAAGATAGATAACCCACACCTAGG
This sequence comes from Glebionis coronaria, assembly GCA_025667525.1. NCBI lineage: Eukaryota > Viridiplantae > Streptophyta > Magnoliopsida > Asterales > Asteraceae > Glebionis > Glebionis coronaria. The sequence goes on from CM046877.1 coordinate 646,062,229, forward strand.
AATTACGTTTGTTTAGTTTTTGTCGTGTTTTGCCAGGTTTAAAAGTCGGTCAGCTAGTATTTGAAGTAGTTGTGAATGCACCGGACATACAACATCTCGGCGGCACACCATAATATAGCGGTCGAGATATGAGTTTGCTCTAACAACACGTCGCGTTATTTGATCAAAACAAAGATGATATTATTTATCCTTGGAAAGCCTAAGAAGGTGAATAATATACAACACTAAACAACAAGTATTTGACATTTCATGTAAGAAACTCATGCTTAAGTATCATATGACTTTGAAATATTCGATTCTACATTTTATTCCAGTTGAATGGCGAGCTATTTATGAAACCTATTATTTAGTTAAACCTCCTTACCGGTATGATTGGAGTTTAGTTTGTTGATCTTTGCTTTTGGCTTCACATTAAACTCGCTTTTCTTTCTTTATTTGTGTATGTATTTGTAAAGTTACTTACAATCTATTGTGCTTCGACTTCACATAATAAACATACATATATACAACCTACATATACAAAAACATACAAATAGGAGTTACTTTTACTAATTCCATATGGTAAAGAAATAAATTCCCAAACATAATTGCTAACACATAAAAACAAATTTAGATTGAAATCTTCAGAAAATATGGGCTGAATTAAAAAGGCCATAACATGTGCTACATGAATCCGTTTCAAGAACATGACTAAGCAAATGAAAGCCTGAAACAAAGAGTACATTTTGTCACGGAAAACCTTGGTCAAAAGAGACCTAACCGGTCGAAAACTGGTCAAAACTGGCCAAGACAACCAAAAATGCTAACACCGGCCAAAATCATCCAAACCTAAGCAAAAACCGGACTTTTGATTTCCAGTCCACATGGACCTCCTAGAATCCGTGGAAAATAAATTTGCACGGATTCAAGATAGATAACCCACACCTAGTAATTACGTTTGTTTAGTTTTTGTCGTGTTTTGCCAGGTTTAAAAGTCGGTCAGCTAGTATTTGAAGTAGTTGTGAATGCACCGGACATACAACATCTCGGCGGCACACCATAATATAGCGGTCGAGATATGAGTTTGCTCTAACAACACGTCGCGTTATTTGATCAAAACAAAGATGATATTATTTATCCTTGGAAAGCCTAAGAAGGTGAATAATATACAACACTAAATAACAAGTATTTGATATTTCATGTAAGAAACTCATGCTTAAGTATCATATGACTTTGAAATATTTGATTCAACATTTTATTCCAGTTGAATGGCGAGCTATTTATGAAACCTATTATTTAGTTAAACCTCCTTACCGGTATGATTGGAGTTTAGTTTGTTGATCTTTGCTTTTGGCTTCACATTAAACTCGCTTTTCTTTCTTTATTTGTGTATGTATTTGTAAAGTTACTTACAATCTATTGTGCTTCGACTTCACATAATAAACATACATATATACAACCTACATATACAAAAACATACAAATAGGAGTTACTTTTACTAATTCCATATGGTAAAGAAATAAATTCCCAAACATAATTGCTAACACATAAAAACAAATTTAGATTGAAATCTTCAGAAAATAAGGGCTGAATTAAAAAGGCCATAACATGTGCTACATGAATCCGTTTCAAGAACATGACTAAGCAAATGAAAGCCTGAAACAAAGAGTACATTTTGTCACGGAAAACCTTGGTCAAAAGAGACCTAACCGGTCGAAAACTGGTCAAAACTGGCCAAGACAACCAAAAATGCTAACACCGGCCAAAATCATCCAAACCTAAGCAAAAACCGGACTTTTGATTTCCAGTCCACATGGACCTCCTAGAATCCGTGGAAAATAAATTTGCACGGATTCAAGATAGATAACCCACACCTTGTAATTACGTTTGTTTAGTTTTTGTCGTGTTTTGCCAGGTTTAAAAGTCGGTCAGCTAGTATTTGAAGTAGTTGTGAATGCACCGGACATACAACATCTCGGCGCTACACCATAATATAGCGGTCAAGATATGAGTTTGCTCTAACAACACGTCGCGTTATTTGATCAAAACAAAGATGATATTATTTATCCTTGGAAAGCCTAAGAAGGTGAATAATATACAACACTAAATAACAAGTATTTGATATTTCATGTAAGAAACTCATGCTTAAGTATCATATGACTTTGAAATATTCGATTCAACATTTTATTCTAGTTGAATGGCGAGCTATTTATGAAACCTATTATTTAGTTAAACCTCCTTACCGGTATGATTGGAGTTTAGTTTGTTAATCTTTGCTTTTGGCTTCACATTAAACTCGCTTTTCTTTCTTTATTTGTGTATGTATTTGTAAAGTTACTTACAATCTATTGTGCTTCGACTTCACATAATAAACATACATATATACAACCTACATATACAAAAACATACAAATAGGAGTTACTTTTACTAATTCCATATGGTAAAGAAATAAATTCCCAAACATAATTGCTAACACATAAAAACAAATTTAGATTGAAATCTTCAGAAAATAAGGGCTGAATTAAAAAGGCCATAACATGTGCTACATGAATCCGTTTCAAGAACATGACTAAGCAAATGAAAGCCTGAAACAAAGAGTACATTTTGTCACGGAAAACCTTGGTCAAAAGAGACCTAACCGGTCGAAAACTGGTCAAAACTGGCCAAGACAACCAAAAATGCTAACACCGGCCAAAATCATCCAAACATAAGCAAAAACCGGACTTTTGATTTCCAGTCCACATGGACCTCCTAGAATCCGTGGAAAATCAATTTGAACGGATTCAAGATAGATAACCCACACCTAGGAATTACGTTTGTTTAGTTTTTGTCGTGTTTTGCCAGGTTTAAAAGTCGGTCAGCTAGTATTTGAAGTAGTTGTGAATGCACCGGACATACAACATCTCGGCGGCACACCATAATATAGCGGTCGAGATATGAGTTTGCTCTAACAACACGTCGCGTTATTTGATCAAAACAAAGATGATATTATTTATCCTTGGAAAGCCTAAGAAGGTGAATAATATACAACACTAAACAACAAGTATTTGACATTTCATGTAAGAAACTCATGCTTAAGTATCATATGACTTTGAAATATTCGATTCTACATTTTATTCCAGTTGAATGGCGAGCTATTTATGAAACCTATTATTTAGTTAAACCTCCTTACCGGTATGATTGGAGTTTAGTTTGTTGATCTTTGCTTTTGGCTTCACATTAAACTCGCTTTTCTTTCTTTATTTGTGTATGTATTTGTAAAGTTACTTACAATCTATTGTGCTTCGACTTCACATAATAAAAATACATATATACAACCTACATATACAAAAACATACAAATAGGAGTTACTTTTACTAATTCCATATGGTAAAGAAATAAATTCCCAAACATAATTGCTAACACATAAAAACAAATTTAGATTGAAATCTTCAGAAAATATGGGCTGAATTAAAAAGGCCATAACATGTGCTACATGAATCCGTTTCAAGAACATGACTAAGCAAATGAAAGCCTGAAACAAAGAGTACATTTTGTCACGGAAAACCTTGGTCAAAAGAGACCTAACCGGTCGAAAACTGGTCAAAACTGGCCAAGACAACCAAAAATGCTAACACCGGCCAAAATCATCCAAACCTAAGCAAAAACCGGACTTTTGATTTCCAGTCCACATGGACCTCCTAGAATCCGTGGAAAATAAATTTGCATACGTTTGTTTAGTTTTTGTCGTGTTTTGCCAGGTTTAAAAGTCGGTCAGCTAGTATTTGAAGTAGTTGTGAATGCACCGGACATACAACATCTCGGCGGCACACCATAATATAGCGGTCGAGATATGAGTTTGCTCTAACAACACGTCGCGTTATTTGATCAAAACAAAGATGATATTATTTATCCTTGGAAAGCCTAAGAAGGTGAATAATATACAACACTAAATAACAAGTATTTGATATTTCATGTAAGAAACTCATGCTTAAGTATCATATGACTTTGAAATATTTGATTCAACATTTTATTCCAGTTGAATGGCGAGCTATTTATGAAACCTATTATTTAGTTAAACCTCCTTACCGGTATGATTGGAGTTTAGTTTGTTGATCTTTGCTTTTGGCTTCACATTAAACTCGCTTTTCTTTCTTTATTTGTGTATGTATTTGTAAAGTTACTTACAATCTATTGTGCTTCGACTTCACATAATAAACATACATATATACAACCTACATATACAAAAACATACAAATAGGAGTTACTTTTACTAATTCCATATGGTAAAGAAATAAATTCCCAAACATAATTGCTAACACATAAAAACAAATTTAGATTGAAATCTTCAGAAAATAAGGGCTGAATTAAAAAGGCCATAACATGTGCTACATGAATCCGTTTCAAGAACATGACTAAGCAAATGAAAGCCTGAAACAAAGAGTACATTTTGTCACGGAAAACCTTGGTCAAAAGAGACCTAACCGGTCGAAAACTGGTCAAAACTGGCCAAGACAACCAAAAATGCTAACACCGGCCAAAATCATCCAAACCTAAGCAAAAACCGGACTTTTGATTTCCAGTCCACATGGACCTCCTAGAATCCGTGGAAAATAAATTTGCACGGATTCAAGATAGATAACCCACACCTTGTAATTACGTTTGTTTAGTTTTTGTCGTGTTTTGCCAGGTTTAAAAGTCGGTCAGCTAGTATTTGAAGTAGTTGTGAATGCACCGGACATACAACATCTCGGCGCTACACCATAATATAGCGGTCAAGATATGAGTTTGCTCTAACAACACGTCGCGTTATTTGATCAAAACAAAGATGATATTATTTATCCTTGGAAAGCCTAAGAAGGTGAATAATATACAACACTAAATAACAAGTATTTGATATTTCATGTAAGAAACTCATGCTTAAGTATCATATGACTTTGAAATATTCGATTCAACATTTTATTCCAGTTGAATGGCGAGCTATTTATGAAACCTATTATTTAGTTAAACCTCCTTACCGGTATAATTGGAGTTTAGTTTTCTCTGACTTCTCTCTAAAAAATACCTTTCTCTCTCTAAAAACCCTTGAATTTTATTCTTTGAATCATCATCTAATTTAGATCCAACCATGGGATCTTAAATTTTATTTTGGATCCTTGTTTTTCATATCATTAGCTTTCTATTCATATAATTTTTCACCATAAAACATTCCATTTTATTACTCCTAAATCCATTTTATTATATTTTCTGGGTTCCTGTTCATCGTACACTCTTTCCCCGCCCAACCTTTTTCTTTAATCCGTTTCATCTTTTCCTTAACCCTTTTCCCCAAATCATGAACCATGTCTAACCCTACCCCAACCACTATGATTGACCCAGGTAATGTGGTACCGCCTCCGGTTACTAATCCTCCTATGAAGAAATCAAGTAATAAATCTCTTAAAACAAGGCAAACTACTAGAACGATGAATCCTGACCCTAGGGTCACCATGAAGTATGCTACGGCTGATTTATTAGGTGAATCCGTTAATCAAATTAATGTGAAGGATGGTATCTCTCAGAATAGTACTGAAGTGAAGACGGAAGGGGTTTTTGCTACTGAAGTATTGAGTGATGTGTTAGGTGATGAGCCAAAGAAGGGTGGGGCTGTTACAGATGATAATGCAGGTAAGGATGATATGAATATAGATTCTAGTAATTTTAATGCTATGTTTCCTGAACTTAGTTCTAGTGTTTTGAAACCAAAGGTTGTAGATGATAGTGTTATTGTTAATGGTGATGATATTAAAGCTGATGTTAGTAAGGATGGTAAAGTTACTAGTATGAAGAGTGTACTTTTGGAAATGAATGTTAAGGGCAATACTAGTTTACAAAATGATGATAAGGGTGTTGCCAATAGTGATGGTAGTGCAAATGGGGCTAATGGTGTCAAGCCAATGGATATACAGGCTGAGGGAAAAAAAGAAGTTGTTAGTAATTTTAAGAAGTCAGTTTCATTTAGTAATGTTGTACAAGGGAATGGGGATAGTTATGATAACACCCTCATTAAGGTGCCTTGTGTGGACAGAGAGGGTAGGAAGGTTGTCAAAATGGACCCGGTTATCGCTGAAGGGAGCAAAAAATGGGAATTAACAGTGGTGGGATATTTTGTAGGGTTTAAGATGAGCTATAGGGAGATTGTGGGTCATCTTAGGAGGATGTGGAGACCATACCAACTGTCAGAAGTGATTGTTAATGAAGGTCTCTACTTCTTCAAGTTCAAATCAGTGGATGGAGTTCAAGCTGTTATTGAGAATGGACCGTGGTTGGTGGATCAAAAGCCGTTGTTTGTGCAAAAGTGGGCTCCGGGAATATGTCTAGATAAGAATGAACCTTCTAGGGTACCATTGTGGGTTAAAATCTTCAACATCCCGTTGGAAGCATGGAATAGGGATGGAATTAGCCGTATTGCTAGTAGAGTGGGTAATCCTATCATTATGGATAAAGTCACCACTTCTATGTGTGAAAAAGGTTTTGGGAGGGCTAGTTTTGCTAGAGTCCTAGTTGATGTTGATGCTGCGGATGGACTAATTATTAAGGTGGAGATTTGGTATGAGGAGTTGGATAGAAGTATGATGCTCAGAGTTGAATATGCTTGGCAACCTCCCTGTTGCTGTCATTGTAAAGTTTTTGGCCATGATGCTAGGACTTGTAAGATTCAAGCTAAAGTTAATGGTACTAATGGTGGTGTGGGAGGTAATAATAATCCGAAGGATACAAAAGAAGATAAGAGTGCTGAAGTAAAGAGTGAATGGAAGACTGTTGGTTTGAAGAAGGCTGCGCCTAAGACCTCTGAGCCTTCTCAACCTGTGAATGCCCAGAGTAATATGAATTATGGTAGTGCTGTGAGAGGTGGTTTCTCGGGAAATAGAGGGTATTATGCTATGAATAGAGGAGGAGGAAATGGTAGGGGTAGGGGAAATCAATTTGGTAGAGGTGGTATGAGTATGGGAAGAGGTGCAATGAGTGGTGAACATGGAAATGTGAATAGCAATATTGCTGGAAGTAGTACTAGTCAGAGTGCTCCAGTGATAAATGCTAATAATGAGGTCAAAATTGATGCTGATAATAATGCTAAGAAGCCTAAAGTTGGGGTAGTTAAACAGATAGCTAAAAATATTACATCGGCTAATAGTTTTGCTGCTCTAGCTGATAATGATGGTGAAGAAAGTGAAATTAATTTGAAGACAGATGTGGTGCAGTTAAAGAGGAACATTGATGTAGCTTTTGAGAGTGGGTTGTTAGTTGATGATGATATCTTAAAGAATTATCCGGTTGAAGTTCAAAGTTATTATAAGAATAGATGGGAGAGTTTAGATAGAACAGTGAAAATCCAATTTGTGAATAAGAAAATTAGTAATCTCAATCATGAGATTAATGTTAGGAAGAGTGCGGCTAATGAGACTGTTAGCAAGATTGTGGGAAAGAATGGTCCTCCTAGGACTAGATCAGGCCAGTCCATTAAGCAGGCAAATGATATTGCTTTTAGTGAAGCGATGATGGATGAGAAGGAGGAAATCCACAAAATGAAGTGTAAAAAAGATTGTTACGAAGTGGACTTGTTCCTTTTGACTGGTTTAGTGCCGTCTTTTGGAGATGATAACCGTTGGTCTGATGGAATGAGGTCATATTATAAGACTAAAATTGCTGAGGAAAAAGCAAGGGATGTATCGAATTTTGTGGATAAAGATATCGAAGAAGTGAGTAAGGATGAGTCGGCTCATGCAGAGTTTATGGTTCAGAATTTGACGTCTGGGCCTACGGATGCAGAGATGACTAATGTATCGGGGAATGGGGATGGTAGTTCATCATCAACCCTCCAATGAGTATTAAAATTGCAGCATGGAATATTAGGGGTATGAGTGATACCCCTAAACAGGATGAGGTTAAGCTCCTTATTTCTGAAAACAACTTGAAGATGTGTGCCGTTATTGAAACACAGCTTCACAAGAAGAAAGTTAAGACTGTATGTGATAAAGTTTTTGATGGATGGGATTGGATTTCGAATTTTAGTGAGAGTAAGAGAGGGTGCAGAATAGTGGTAGGGTGGGATGCGGATTCTATTCAAGCTACTGTTTTATCTATAACTGATCAAGCTATTCATTTTGAAGTTAATTTGATTCATGATAGGAGAAAGTTTTTTGTTTCTTTTATATATGGAGAAGTTAACCCGAAAGATAGAGTTAGGCTTTGGGATAATTTGAATGACCACATGGCCACTGTCAAACAGGAGCCATGGGTCATGCTTGGTGATTTCAATGTTATTCTTAAGTCGGAGGAGCATTCTTTAGGAGATGCTGACAAGTATCATGCCACGAAGGATTTCAGAGAATGTGTTGAGCAACTTGACATGGATGATCTAGCTATGGCAGGTTTTTTCTTCACATGGGTTCAAAAAAGGTATGATCCGGGTAGTGGGATAATGAAGAAATTGGATAGAATTATGGGTAACAGCGGGTTTGTAGATTTATTTAGTACCTGTTATGCCTGTTTTCTCCCATATGTTACATCTGATCACTGTCCGGCTTTACTCGTAATGTCTGATGTAGTGATTAAAAGGAAGAGGTCTTTTAGGTTTATGAATTATCTTACTTCTAAAGATGAGTTTCATAAGACGGTAAAAGATAATTGGAGCATTCCTGTTAAAGGGTATGCTATGTATACTTTTGCGAAGAGACTTAAGGGGATGAAGCAACACATGAGAAATCTGAATAGACAAAATGGTAATGTGTTTGAGAAGACGAAAATGTTGAGGCAGGAGTTGAAATTGGTCCAAGGTGAACTTGAGAAAGATCCTCTTAACGGGGAGTTAAAAGAGATGGAAATGATTTTCAACTTGGCTTATCGTGAGGCTGTCCTTGATGAAGAAAGAGTCCTTAGACAAAAGGCGAAGATTGAATGGTTAAGGGAGGGGGACCATAACACGGCTTACTTTCATAACTTACTTAAAGGCAGATTGATGAAAAGTAGAATTATAAGTGTTAGAGATGAAGCGGGAAATGAGTATGAGAATGAAGCTGTGGCGGAACAGTTTGTGAAGCATTTTCAGAATTTTCTTGGTCAAAGTGATGAAATTTTCCCGGTGGAGTTGCCTGAATGTCTTTTCAAATCTAAGATCAGTGAAGATATTGCTTTAAATCTGATTAGAGATGTTTCGAATGAAGAAATTAAGATAGCCTTGTTTGATATTAAGGATGATAAAGCCCCTGGACCAGATGGCTTTACATCAAAATTCTTCAAAGCTACTTGGAATATTGTGGGTGATGATCTTTGTGCGGCTGTTAAAGAATTCTTCATGTCAGGTAAGATGCTTGGGGAATTAAATACTACTCTGATTTCTTTAATTCCTAAGTGTGCAATCCCCACTAAAGTATCTGATTATAGACCCATTGCTTGCTGCAATGTGATTTATAAATGCATAAGTAAAGTAATCACAAACAGGCTTAAGACGGTCCTCAATGGCATTATTGACCCTAATCAGAGTGCCTTTATTGAGGGTAGGCAAATTAGTGATAACATTATGCTTGCTCAAGAGCTGATGTGTGGTTATAATGCGATTAAGAAACCTGCTAGATGCAGTTTTAAGGTAGATATCCAGAAAGCTTATGACACGGTGTCATGGGATTTTTTAGAATTTTGCTTAGTGAAATTTGGGTTACACAGAATTATGATAGGATGGATTATGGTGTGTCTAAAGTCAGCATCATTTTCTGTTTGTGTTAATGGCGAATCCCATGGGTTTTTTAAAGCCAAGAGAGGACTTAGGCAGGGGGATCCCATTTCACCTTATCTATTCACGATGGTTATGGAGGTCTTTACTCTAATGCTTAAAAGGCAAATTTTGAAGGAAAAGAAGTTTAAATACCATTGGGGCTGTAAAAAACTAGGAATTGTAAACCTTTGCTTTGCGGATGATTTGATGATGTTTTGTCATGGGGATGTTATTTCAGCGTCAGTTCTAAGGAGAGCTTTGGATGAATTCTGTTTATCGTCGGGACTTAGACCTAGTATGATAAAGAGTACGTGCTATTTTGGTAATGTCGCTGATAATATTAGGGATGAGATTAAGCTTGTTATGCCATTCCAAGAAGGTTCGCTGCCGGTCAGATACTTAGGGATTCCTCTAGATGCTAGACAGATTTCTAGGACTGATTGCGGGACTCTTCTTGATAAAGTCAAGAAGAGAGTTCATGATTGGAGGAATAAAAATCTTTCATTTGCGGGAAGACTACAGCTTATTGTATCTGTCCTCAGCTCTCTTACGGTTTTTTGGGCGTCCATTTTTGTTATTCCCATAGGGGTGTGTAATGAGATTGATAAGGTGATGAAGAGCTTTTTATGGGGTGCTGAGGGTAAGAAAGGTTACATGCACAGTGTGTCGTGGAAAGAGGTTTGTAAACAGAAAGATGAGGGAGGTTTGGGATTAAAATCTTTGCATGAATGGAATAAAGCTCTTATGATCAAACATATATGGAATATTGTGAATCACAAGGATTCCATATGGGTAAAATGGGTTAGAGTTAATTGGCTGAAAGGTGATAATTTCTGGGCAGTAAGGTGTATTCAACACATTTCGTGGTGTTGGAAACAACTTCTGGTTTTAAGGGATGCAGTTAGAAGATTTATACATATTAAAATAGGCAATGGTAAGTTGTGCTATTTTTGGTATGACAGATGGTATAATGGTCAGTTATTATGTGATCTTGTGGATCAAAACTCTCTTTTGCAGGATATGGTAGCTAGACAAACTAAAGTTGCTGATATCATTAGTGAGGGAAGATGGAAATGGCCTAGGGGGTGGTGCTCTAAGTATGGGAATGTGACTACCTGTCCTGTGCCATCTATTGATCAATCAACGGAAGACAAAGCTGTCTGGATTGACAAAAGGGATCAGCAAAAAGTTTTCACCATCAATGAAGCATGGAAGGGAATTAAAGTGGAGTCGCCTAAAGTTATCTGGTGTGATCACGTTTGGTTTTCTCAGTGTGTTCCAAGACACGCGTTTGTTCTTTGGTTAGCTATTAAAGGGAGATTGAAGACACATGACAGAATTTCAAAATGGCTTAATATTGTGGATTTGCGTTGCCCGTTTTGTAATAACTGCAAGGACTCCCATCTTCATTTATTTTTTGAGTGTGGTTTTCCTAGAAGGTTGTGGGAACGTTTAAAGATGATGGCAAAGCTTGAAGGTATCTCTAACTCTTGGCCTCAGATTATTTCTTTCATGATAAATATTCCGGCTAGAAATACCATTTGGAGTGTGATCCAAAGGCTTATGTGGAGTTCAGCTGTATATTTTATATGGCAAGAACGAAACATCAGATTTTTTGAGAAATCCTTTAGAACTGAAGAGGAGGTCTTTAGGATCATTGTTAACTCGGTTAAATATCGTATTATGAGTTTGAATGTTAGGGTTACTCCTAATTCCTTGTTGGCAGCTAGGATTTGGGACTTTCCCTTGAAATCAGTAGTTGATATGAGTAGCATAGATGATGAATACCTGGAAGACCCTATGATTATTGATGGTGACACATAAAATTATAGTTTGGTTTCGCTGGTCTCATGAAGGGACTGGTTTTTGGGATTGTAATAGAAGCTGGACTCATGTAACCTTAATTCCTGTTGTATCTTCTGAAATGCAGGTTTATGAGGTAAGTAATTTTTCATGGTATCTTATCCCTGTTTGGCAGGGAGGTGTGGGGGGACTGTTTGGAGTTATGTTTGGTGGCTTGACGTGCTATTAGTGGACGTATAGATCTTGTTAGAGGGAGAATGCTATACAAGCTAGAGTGTGTGGAGGGGTGTGCCGTCTATGCTTTGTATAGGTTTTCCTTTTGACTTGTCTATATTTACATATTTCTAGATTCCAAGCCAGTTTTTTGATGCTTTGTCCCCCTACTTATCTACTTTTTACGATACATCTGTTTAATGTTGTGCTATGAGATATATTGGTAAGTTTGCATCATTCTGAGAGGGTTTATATTGTTGTTGTACTCTTTCCCCCTCCAAGGTTTCCCACTGGGTTTTACTTGGTGGGGGTTTTGAGGAGGCAAAACAATGTAAACTGCTTCATTGGCTCCTCTCTACAGTTTTCTGCGTTTTCCAGATGGCGAATTATAGCAGGTATCTTTGCCTGCTGCTTATATTCTTAGCTCAGGTGAAATGTCCCATTGTGATGGATTGAGTGTTCCTGGTTCTTTCCCTTTGCTGGTTTGAACAAAGGGCATTTCATGGATTCAGAAGTGGGCTTTTACTTGAGCTAAGGTATGGTATTTTTTTTGGTGTGCCATTGACATGCAGAAACCTTGGTCTTCATCAAATGGATCAAGTGATTGGGATAGCAGCTTTAGCTTTTGTAGTTTTAGCTGTTTTGTATTTAATATGTCATGAGCATGGGTTTTTTGTCCATTGCCATTGCCATTTGTTTTTTGCTGCCAATGCTAAGATATTGGGGGTTTGTCCTAATATTTTTTAGCCTTGTGCTTTTGTTTTGTTACTTTTTCTTCTTCCAGCTTAATAAAATTTACCTTTAAGCAAAAAAAAAAAAAAAAAAAAAAAAAAAAAAAAAAAATGATTGGAGTTTAGTTTGTTGATCTTTGCTTTTGGCTTCACATTAAACTCGCTTTTCTTTCTTTATTTGTGTATGTATTTGTAAAGTTACTTACAATCTATTGTGCTTCGACTTCACATAATAAACATACATATATACAACCTACATATACAAAAACATACAAATAGGAGTTACTTTTACTAATTCCATATGGTAAAGAAATAAATTCCCAAACATAATTGCTAACACATAAAAACAAATTTAGATTGAAATCTTTAGAAAATAAGGGCTGAATTAAAAAGGCCATAACATGTGCTACATGAATCCGTTTCAAGAACATGACTAAGCAAATGAAAGCCTGAAACAAAGAGTACATTTTGTCACGGAAAACCTTGGTCAAAAGAGACCTAACCGGTCGAAAACTGGTCAAAACTGGCCAAGACAACCAAAAATGCTAACACCGGCCAAAATCATCCAAACCTAAGCAAAAACCGGACTTTTGATTTCCAGTCCACATGGACCTCCTAGAATCCGTGGAAAATCAATTTGAACGGATTCAAGATAGATAACCCACACCTAGGAATTACGTTTGTTTAGTTTTTGTCGTGTTTTGCCAGGTTTAAAAGTCGGTCAGCTAGTATTTGAAGTAGTTGTGAATGCACCGGACATACAACATCTCGGCGGCACACCATAATATAGCGGTCGAGATATGAGTTTTCTCTAACAACACGTCGCGTTATTTGATCAAAAAAAAGATGATATTATTTATCCTTGGAAAGCCTAAGAAGGTGAATAATATACAACACTAAACAACAAGTATTTGACATTTCATGTAAGAAACTCATGCTTAAGTATCATATGACTTTGAAATATTCGATTCAACATTTTATTCCACTTGAATGGCGAGCTATTTATGAAACCTATTATTTAGTTAAACCTCCTTACCGGTATGATTGGAGTTTAGTTTGTTGATCTTTGCTTTTGGCTTCACATTAAACTCGCTTTTCTTTCTTTATTTGTGTATGTATTTGTAAAGTTACTTACAATCTATTGTGCTTCGACTTCACATAATAAACATACATATATACAACCTACATATACAAAAACATACAAATAGGAGTTACTTTTACTAATTCCATATGGTAAAGAAATAAATTCCCAAACATAATTGCTAACACATAAAAACAAATTTAGATTGAAATCTTTAGAAAATAAGGGCTGAATTAAAAAGGCCATAACATGTGCTACATGAATCCGTTTCAAGAATATGACTAAGCAAATGAAAGCCTGAAACAAAGAGTACATTTTGTCACGGAAAACCTTGGTCAAAAGAGACCTAACCGGTCGAAAACTGGTCAAAACTGGCCAAGACAACCAAAAATGCTAACACCGGCCAAAATCATCCAAACCTAAGCAAAAACCGGACTTTTGATTTCCAGTCCACATGGACCTCCTAGAATCCGTGGAAAATCAATTTGAACGGATTCAAGATAGATAACCCACACCTAGGAATTACGTTTGTTTAGTTTTTGTCGTGTTTTGCCAGGTTTAAAAGTCGGTCAGCTAGTATTTGAAGTAGTTGTGAATGCACCGGACATACAACATCTCGGCGGCACACCATAATATAGCGGTCGAGATATGAGTTTTCTCTAACAACACGTCGCGTTATTTGATCAAAAAAAAGATGATATTATTTATCCTTGGAAAGCCTAAGAAGGTGAATAATATACAACACTAAACAACAAGTATTTGACATTTCATGTAAGAAACTCATGCTTAAGTATCATATGACTTTGAAATATTCGATTCAACATTTTATTCCACTTGAATGGCGAGCTATTTATGAAATCTATTATTTAGTTAAACCTCCTTACCGGTATGATTGGAGTTTAGTTTGTTGATCTTTGCTTTTGGCTTCACATTAAACTCGCTTTTCTTTCTTTATTTGTGTATGTATTTGTAAAGTTACTTACAATCTATTGTGCTTCGACTTCTGTAGGTCCTCGTAATCCTTGGATTATCCTTGTGTTGTGATTATCTAAAGAGATAGAAGGATAGATGAAGATGTAGAGAGAGAAACTAGAGAGAGGTTGGAGAGAAAATGAAATATTAGATTGAAATGTGTGTAAAGTGAATGACCAACCCCTCCTAACATGCTAGGAGGGGGTTTATATAGCCCACCCTACATGTGGGTAATATGGACTATATTGGATCACGAGCCCAATATCATTGGAGTGACCGATCCTTTCTAAATATGTAAAAACGTATTTCCAACAATCTCCCCCTAAGGGAGGTCACTCCAAGTTACAATGTCCTAAATAGTCTATAGCTCGTGATCTATGCTAATAATGATGTGACCGAGACTTTTCTTGGAAAAACGTATTTCCAACAATCTGCCCTAAAGGGAGGTCACACCATTTTACAAAATCTTAAACCTAGCATACTATGCTTGAGTCTTCGATCTTGTTCTTGTGAATATGCTGATGGGATCTTTGACTTTAGTCTTGAGCACGTTTCCTTGCCTTGACCTTGTGCATTCATCACTTGTGAAATTTGCCTCCTCGTGACTTCATGTTCCACATACTTATACCTTCGTAATTCTTGAAAGCTTCAGAGTTTGATACAGCGGAAGACTTAACTTTTAGGCTTTCTTGCATTAGATGAGGTAATAAGTGCATAAAGTATAAGCATGCGGGGACGACTTCTTCTCGGATTCAGCAACGCCACCGTCTTCAAATGCCGCAACATAAGTAGACACGAACGAAATGGCTTTGAACATTTCATTCTAAATCGGTAGCATTTTACCTCCGGTCGGTGAAGACCGTTGGACGATATTAGATATCGTACCCGTGACGGATAGTTTCAATTAAGTAACTTCCTGACAGGATTTCGCGGGTAAACCCGTTCTCTTTATTCGACCGTCCAAAGCTGACTGCGAACATAAAGAGTGAATCATTTGGATAAAAATATCCGCATGATTTGAAGCCGTCAATTCATGTTCCTGGAACAAGTGAAATTCAATTAAGAACCGCACCATCGTTGCTTTCCAGTTGTCACGAGCTTGATTCGTATAGAATCTTGCAAGTTACCTACCAAGTGTTGTTTGAGGTTAACACTAGAAGGATTTCCACTCATCACCGTGAATACTAAGGTATCACTCTGAGTGTTCTGGCAAGATCACTAAGATATTGCGTAGAGGCCTGGAACGTGTTTAAATTCAGTTAAGAATTAAACAGCTGTTGCTTTCCAGTTATCACAAGTTTGATTCATAAAGAATCGCACAAGTCACCTACCATGAGCTTTTTGATATTCGCTCAAGAAGGATTTCCATCTTCATTGTAAATACTTTCGTATTACTCGGATGTTCAGGCAAGATCATGAAGATTTTGCGTAGGACTCTTAAGATCTTTCTTACTTTTCACAGTGTATGAAGAAGCAAGGAATTATGAAAGTGTGTCCTAATGAGATATTTAATGATCTCAAATGGCTCTAGACTCGATCGTGCACTTTGGATTTTAGTGATCGGAGGCTGGAGAGGAGTGCCACCTTTTCAATACCAATTTATTCGGAGTGAATAAATCAATAGATAATGCGTTGTCTCCGTGTGATTAAAACAAATATCTTTTAAGAGATATCTGAGTTAGCTGGGATGGGTTGTGCCTTGCATCACTGGGTCCATGATGTCTGTCTTCAATATCAAGAATCATTAAACAATGATCTTAATAGCATATGTATTGACCCGGTTTCTGCCTAAGTTGTAAGGAGGGCTTCTTTCTTTACTCCCTTTATCTTTACAATTCTTTTTCATTCTTCAACCCCTTCAATGCTTACCAATACGTCATCACTAGCACCTTGTTGTGATTGTTCCAGTGCTAACTTAAGTACTTGGTCGGCATTCAGCTACGTTCACAATCTTTCTCCATCTTTCCTAAGGACTACTATTTCTAGCTATGGAATGTCCTTGGGAAGATTCCTCCGGTTCTAGAAGAATCATTGGACTTAACCTATCCTACCATCCTTATGTCACCACAATCTTCATCGTCGTGAAATAAATGGGTTGTGGGTAAGTATAAATCATCATGAAATCCATTTTGTTCCCCCTTAACATATGCCACGATATTCGAAAACATTTCGCATATGTCGGGATGAGCCAGCACATTAAGTCAAACTATTTGTGATAATATCCCATATTAAATCACATTTTCTCCCCCATATTAAAAATATTAACCCAATCGATGTTTTTAATATCAATTGATTTAATAGCATTTTAAGAAAATTTGGGAAGAAAAATGCAAATCCAATTATCTTCATGAATTACACAAGCTCCCCCTCAAATTAATGAGGGTGTTCTTGAAACGTAAATTAAGTACCTTTTAAACACAAGTGTAAGGTATTTATCACGTGCAAAGATCATATATGATAATGTATTCACAAGATAGCGATTTATGAGGTTGGACCTGAATGATGAAGAACATCATATGAAAGAAGCACATGGTTCTTGTTCATGAATGTTGGTCGCCTCATCATGTCTGAAGTTATCTCTTTACTCCATGTGTACGATTGATATCTTTGTCTTGACACCAACATGTGAACTTGGCACTTTCGGCATCAAGGATTCTGAATGCTGGACAATTGCTCCCCCTCAATTGTTGACCCGTGTTCTATTAAAAGAGCTGTAGTCACCGTTTGAGTAGTCGCATCGTCGAGTATGTAGATACCAATTGTAGATTGCTATGGTTGTAGAGATGATAGCTTCATAAAAACAAGATTTCTCTTGTTTTAACAAATAAATGCACTGACACGTACATAAATTCGTGTTAGATTATGTTATAAAGTAAACACAATCCCTTACATGGTTATAAAGTAAACCATGCCCGAGAAAATTAATTCCCGTTGTTGAGTCAAAGCTTTCCGGTGAAATGCTTGACTAGAGTATAAAAAGCGGGTAACTATCTGAAATAATAGCAAACCATTTTGAGCATGTTTTAAAACATTTGAACTTCTACTCGAACTTTATTTACAACCCCGTGTCATTATTGAATGACATTTCTAGTATCGTAAATATTATCGATTCCAGAAGACATGCTCTTTTTATCAAAACATTTTTTGAACACACAATTTTGAAAGATTTAGAAAACCTTTTGAGAAATTCTCGAAAAATTGTGTTCATTGTTTTGAAAACCAATTACTTGAGCTTAAGATGTGGAATATCTTGCAAAACGAGCTCAAGTCCGAGAAGTTGTAAACTTCCCGTTGTTAAGGATAAGTTTATCATCGGCGATAAACTTTCCTTTTAATTGAAGAACGAGTCCTAAGTTGACATTTACTTAGAAGTCGTTTTCATGAGCTTGAAAAACATTGAATGTTTTAACGTAAAGCTCATGACCGAGAAAGATGAATTTCTCGTTGAGAAGAAGAGTTCTCTTATTTAAAAGATACACTTTCCTTGATGAGCTTAAAACCTGGAATGTTTTACTACAAGCTCATGACTGAGAAAAATTAATTTCCCGTTACGAGGATAAGTTATCATTAAAGATAAGCTTTCCTAAAATTAGAGTCCGAGTTACAGTCTGATATTTAACTGTAAGTCATTGTGCATGAGCTTAAAAACTTCGAATGTTTTTAATATAAGCTCATGCCCGAGAAAAATTAATTTCTCGTTGTGAGGATAAGTTTATCATCGGCGATAAACTTTCCTTTCTTTGAAGATCGAGTTATAGTCTGTGATGTGACTATAAGTCCTGATGCACTATAAGCTTAACTGGAAATCCCCTGAGACACTTGTTTCTTAGATATCAGCTTCTTTAGCAACCAAACTCCGAGAGTGTCCTTAATTGAGTGGTATACAATGATTGGACCGCTTCTTTCTTTTGGAACATTCTCTTTGGTACCTGCATTCTCATTAGGATTTTGCATGCTTTGATATGGGTTAGCGATATCTATCTTAGAAGCAACTGGGGGTTCACAATTTTCTTTTCTTATGCTAGAGGTGACCTGAGGACAGGATTCACTTGTCTTAGCTGGCAAACGTTTCCTTTTATAGAAAACCTTAAGTTCAGGCTTAAGTGATGTATCCTCCTTTTCAATTTCCTCCCTAGTAGTCTTAGTAGAATCAGAGACTATCCTAGTTAAAGGGCACTCGTTTCCTACAAGAGTGAAAGTTCTACCAGTGGGGCGCCACATTTTACCAATGGGTTTGATTTTAGCTACCCACTGAGATTTAAGTCTAGCACGGTGTTGGGAATAAATTATGGGTCAGTTCACTAGACGCTGATAAGAAGAATTCAAGCGCTGATAGGATGACATTGGACACTGACAGCCAAGCGTTGACACTTGAAGAAGTCAACGCTGACAGCCTTGAAGATTAACACTGATGGAATATATCTTCATACGAATCTTTTTGTTTATTTGTTTCTTTATTTGTGTATGGTAAAGATAAGCTCGACATTGTATTTTCTATTATTATCTTTACCTAGAATAGTTGATTCGTAGCTTATTGTACAAGACTTCTTAATCTATAAAAGAAGATCTTTTAGGTTAAAGTGATTATCAGTTATCATAAGTTTTCACAAGTTAAACCTCTTTCATTGTAATCAAGTTCGATCATTCTAATACAAGTGAAAGTTTGTTTAACATCTTTGTGTTTTAGATTAAGTGTTAATTCCGCATAACACTTAGTTACTTCATTCATAAGCAAAGGTTTCTCTACGTGTATTACTTGATCTAATCTCGTATACACAAAGCTTAATCGATCTAAGTTTGGGATCAACAAGTGGTATCAGAGCTTGTTGAGAAACTTTTGATCTTTAAGTAACGCAAGAACCCTAAAACACCAAACCCTAAAAACCCTAAATTTCTCAAAACCCTAAAAACATCATGTCTGGCACAAATCAGCCTCCTTCTTTGCTACAAAACAACTCCACAAACCCTAGTATCATGACTACACTCTTTGGGAGATTGTTGAATATGGGAACACATTCGACAAAGCGCAAAAGATTGCTAATGCTATTGCCACAAGGATAGCTGTTCCTAATTGTCCTGAAGCTGATAAGAAGGAAAAGCCTGAAGATGGAAGAGCTGTATCTGCTGAAGATATAGCCAAGAAAAGGGTGGACATGAAAATCTTGAACATCATGAAACACGCCCTAGGTCATGAAAATCAGCACAAGTACAAACGCTTTGAGTCTGCAAAAGAGCTTTGGGAAGCTCTTGAAGTAGCACATGGTGGCAATGCTGACACAAAAGAAGAAAAGAAGAAGCAACTCATGCATGAGTATGCTGTCTTTAAGGCTCAACCCAATGAAAATCTCAGCAGTGTGAGAAGTAGACTGCTTGACATCACAAGTCAACTTTCTTTCATGGGAACATAGATTGATGACCCTGACTTGAATGCTACTTTTCTCAAAAGCCTTGGTGATGTATGGAAGATTGAGACAAGATCCATTCTTGTCAATAACACCCACAAGACCTCCAGGTTTGATGACATCTTCAACAAACTAAGACTGTTGGAGAATGAATGGCTTTTGGAGAGTGATAATAAATCTTCCAGTAGCAATATGGCCTTCTTCTCCCAAAGTAAAGGCCAATTTGATTCCATGAACTCCTATGGACATCCAGTCACTGGATCTCAGTCTGTCGGCACTGGATCATATCCTGTCAACGCTTTATACTCAAGCGCTGACACTCACAACTTTGGCGCTGATGGAATTAAACCTGCTGGTTTAGATCTAGATACTGTATGTGCATTCATAGCTTCTTTGCCCAGTGATTCAAGGATTACATATGAAGATCTTGAGCAGATAAGTGATGAGCAATTGGAAGAGATGGACATCAAGTGGACTATGGCTCTTGTAAGTTTAAGAGCAAACAGGTTTAATAAACGGTTCAAGAAGAAGATGACCTTTAATGCTAAGGATGTTGCTGGATTTGACAAATCCAAAGTTGAGTGCTACAATTGTCATCGGATGGGACACTTTATGAGGGAATGTAGATCTCCAAGAACATCTGATGCTGGTAAGCCTTCAAGCCAAATGGTTAAGAGCCAAGATCCCAAGGCCATGGTTGCTGTTCAACAAATTAATGGTGTTGGAGGATGGGACTGGAGCTGGAACTTTATGGACAAGGATGAGGAAGAGGACAGAGCTTTGGTTGCTGAAGTTAAAGAAGAGCATGTTGAATATGCTCTCATGGCACACTCCTCCTCTTCATCAGATAATGAGGTATATGATGATGCTTTCTGTTCTAAGGGTTGTCGTTTAAATACTGAAAAACTAAATCAAGAGATAGTAAAATTATTAGATGAGGCAAGTGCTGAAAGATGCAAAGTATCTAATTATCAAACTGCTCTTACCCAAACAGAAAAGACAGTAGCTGAGTATAAGAAAATGGAGTTTGATTTAAAGGATAAAATAAATATCTTAAATCATGAATTACATCAAAGTAAAGATATTCAAGATATCACAAACAGGGTTAATCTTGATTTGATAGCTCAGTTAGAAGAGGCTAACAAAAATAAAGATAATGTGAGTCTTAAAATCCAGAGATTTGATAAGGCCACACAATCCCTATGAGAGTGTGTTAGTAAACAAAGAGACTCTAAGGACATGAGTGGGATTGGGATGAAAGATTATACTGGTGTTCCACCACCAGCTGGGGATTTCTATGGTGTCCAATCAAAGGACTTATCTTGGACTGGCTTGCCAGAACTCCAAGAGAAGGAATTCATTCCTCCACCTAGAGTGACTTCCCCAGTTGAAGAATACAAACAAAAACTGACCGACCTAGATGAGTGGAAGAAAGCTAACCACACTTTGTTTGTTAAGGGAGGGTTGTTGTGTGAAAGTCCAAATGAGCCCACACCAATCATGAGCCATGATCCTACACCTATTAAAATCACACACCCAACCACTGGCAAAGCTGTTGACCTTGGCCCACAAACTGTTAGAAAACCTAGTGTTAAGTATGCAGAGATGTATAGGAATACTAGGTCACCAAAAAGCCAAGTTAGTAACCATGGAGCAGGCTTCTTTGCTTCTAGACCTAAGATTATGTTTAGAAAAGCTTGTTACTCATGTGGTAGCTTTTCACATTTGGCATACAAATGTGTCAACGCTTCCAATGTCAACGCTGATAGGAACCATTTCAGCGCTGACAAAAGTCAACATAGGTCAAACACTGTCAGACCCAATACCTTTGTGAACAAAAGTTCACAAGTTGTTAGACCAGCCCCATTCTTTTCTAGAGGATCTAACACACAAGGCCTAAGACCTTTTCAAAATTCAAACACTTGGTCCAATAGGCAATGGGTTCCTGTAGCAAACCCTAGGTTTAACGCTGATAAAGGCAATCGGGGCGCTGACAAGAACAATTTCAGCGCTGACAGACACACTGCCAAACCTAGGTATTTGCAACCACAGGGAAATGGGTCTAAAGCCTCTACTAGCTTAACATGGAGACCAAAACAAGACCAAAACCCTAATTTTACTGGTCTTTCTATGACATGCAACCGGTTTCATTATATTTCAAAGGCCATGTCAACACCAGTTGGGGTTAACTGGGAATTTCATTCAAAAAGGGATGAAAATGGGGTTGTTATGAGAACCAAGTCTGTTCTTGTTAAACAACCAAATGAATCCGAGTCTTCCAAGGCTTGGGTTCCCAAAGAAAACTAATGTGTTTTCTTTATGTGCAGGGCATTCAGATGAAGATCAATGATTATGGATATTGGGATAGTGGATGCTCAAGTTACATGACAGGAAAGGAAGACTATCTAACAAACTTCACTCCTATTCAAGATGGTGATAAGGTATACTTTGGAGGGGGCTATGGCACCATCACAGGAAAAGGAACCCTTATTACCAATAATCTACGTTTTGAGAATGTCTTCCTGGTAAAAGAACTGGATTATAATTTGTTTAGTGTATCACAAGTGTGTGATAACAAAAATAAGGTTCTTTTCACAGATACTGAGTGCTTGGTGTTAAGCAAAGATTACAAGCTCCCTGAGGAAAAATACATAGAATTTAGAACACCAAGGCATAAAGACATATATAATGTGAATCTTAATGGAATTAAGATGAATAATAAAATGATGTCATGTTTTTATGCTAAAGCCTCAGTTGATGAAAGTAATCTTTGGTACAGGAGATTAGGGCACATAAACTTTAAAAATATCAATAGACTTGTGAGGCTTGGTTTAGTTGATGGTTTGCCTGAAAAGGCTTTCCACAATGACCACTCTTGTGTTGCATGTCTTAAGGGCAAGCAGCACAAGGTCTCATTCAAATCTAAACAGGTGCACTCTAGTTCTAAACCACTTCACTTATTGCATATGGACCTCTTTGGTCCAACTAATATAGAAAGTTTGAAGGGTAAATCATATTGTTTTGTCATCACTGATGATTTTTCCAGGTTTACATGGACTTTCTTTTTAGCCAAGAAAAGTGAAACTGCCCAAAGTCTGATTAATTTCATTACCCAGATTGAGAAGAAGAATGGTAATGAGGTCAAAATTATTAGAAGTAACAATGGGGGTGAGTTTAGAAATCAGTTGTTAGATGATTTTTGTGCCAAGAAAGGGATTACTAGGCAGTTTAGCATAGCTAGAACCCCACAGCAAAATGGGGTTGCTGAAAGGAAGAATAGAACCCTAATTGAAGCAGCCAGAACCATGTTGGCTGATGCCCACTTTCCTATAGCCTTTTGGGCTGAAGCTGTTAACACAGCTTGTTATGTTCAAAATAGGGCATTGGTCAACAAAATACATAATAAGACACCTTATGAGTTACTTTGGGGAAGGAAGCCAAATATTGGCTTTCTCAAGCCTTTTGGTTGTCATGTAGTTGTTTTAGAAACTAGTGATGCCCTAGGTAAATTTGATACAAAAGGTGATGAAGGCTACTTCATGGGTTATTCAGTGCAGAGCAAAGGATATAGGGTTTACATTAAAAAGGAAAAACGTATACTTGAAAAGGTACATGTTAGGTTTTTAGAGAGTAAACCTAGTGATCCTGAAAGTGGTCCAAATTGGTTGTTTGACTTAGAACCTTTATCTAGAGCTTTAAATTATATGCCTGTTACTGATCCAGACATTGTGAAGGTAACTTCAAGTGTTTTGGAAAAGAGAATTGGTAATGTTTCAGGTATACAGGTTGCTAAGAAGGATGGACCACCAGCAGTTGAGTCATCTCCCACACAAGAATATGTTACACTTCCTATATGGACAGATGAGTATTATGCTACTGCTGCTGCTGCTAGAAAAGATAATGGTGGTGTCCAAATACCACCAAATACAAACATGCATGGTTCTTCAGGCGCTGACAAAGGGAAATCAAGCGCTGACAAGAGCAATTCAGACGCTGATGGATCAGACGTTGACAACAACAGTTCAAGCGTTGTTAGCCCAAGCGCTGACAAACAAGGTTCAGACTTTGATGACACCTTTGCACATCTTTTCTCTTCACATTTTGAACAAGGTGGACCTTCTAATGTCCATGAAGAGATTCCTGTTGATCAAAGAGAGTTTGATGAAGAAGATATTGGCAACATGGAGCGTGAAGTTGAGGACACCAGACTTTTTGAAGGAGGAGTTCTCACTTCCACAAATAAGGATCACTCCTCATCTCAGATCATTAGTGATGTTATGGCTCCAGTTCAGACAAGAAGATCCCATCAAAATCTTGGTGGATTTATTGCCAATATACACAAGAAGGTTGATACCCCTCTTGTACAAGCATGTTTGTTTGCATGTTTTCTGTCACAAGAAGAACCCAAGAAGATTTTTGATGCTCTCAAAGAACCTAGTTGGGTGGAAGCAATGCAGGATGAGCTTCACCAATTTGCTATACATGATGTTTGGGAGCTGGTTGATTGTCCTAGATATGTGAGACCAATTGGGACAAGATGGGTTCTAAGGAACAAGAAAGATGAAAGAGGTATTGTGGTCAGAAACAAGGCACGTTTGGTAGCTCAAGGATATACACAAGAGGAAGGTATAGATTATGAAGAAGTTTTTGCTCCAGTTGCAAGAATTGAAGCTATAAGAATTTTCCTAGCTTATGCCTCTTGTATGAACTTCACTGTTTATCAAATGGATGTGAAGAGTGCTTTCCTCTATGGGACAATTGTTGAGGAGGTATACGTTATGCAACCTCCTGGTTTTGAAGATCCTGAGAATCCAGACAAGGTTTATAAAGTGAAGAAAGCTATGTATGGACTTCAACAGGCCCCAAGAGCATGGTATGGTACATTGTCCACCTACTTGGTGGAAAATGGTTTTAAAAGGGGCACCATAGATCAGACATTGTTCACAAAGAAGAAAGGTAAGGATGTCTTACTTGTCCAGGTCTATGTTGATGATATCATTTTTGGATCTACTAATCCAAAGATGAGTGAAGACTTTTCCAAGCTTATGACAGATAAATTCAAGATGAGTGCAATGGGTGAGATGAACTTCTTTCTAGGCTTACAAGTTCAGCAGAAAGAAGATGGTATCTTCATCTCCCAAGACAAATATGTAGCTGAAATCTTGAAGAAATATGGTTTTTCTCCACATGAAAAGGATGCTTCCACTCCTATGGATAGGGAACACCCTTGGGGAAAAATTGGAGCTGGAAAGGATGTGGATGTTAGGCACTATAGATCAATGATTGGTTCATTGATGTATCTTACAGCCTCAAGACCTGACATCTTGTTTGCTGTATGTGCTTGTGCACGCCATCAAGTGACTCCCAAAGAGTGTCACCTTTTTGCTGTGAAAAGAATTTTTAGGTACCTAAGATGTTATCCAGATCTTGGCTTATGGTACCCAAAAGATTCTCCATTGGAGCTTATTGCATATTCAGACAGTGACTATGGTGGTGACAAGTTTGATAGGAAATCCACAACTGGTGGATGTCAATTTCTTGGGAGTAGATTGATATCTTGGCAATGCAAGAAACAAACAGTGGTGGCAAACTCTACAACTGAAGCAGAATATGTTGCAGCAGCTGCTTGTTGTGGTCAAGTCTTATGGATTCAGAACCAGCTGTTGGATTATGGGTATA
Source organism: Glebionis coronaria (assembly GCA_025667525.1). Classification (NCBI taxonomy): domain Eukaryota; kingdom Viridiplantae; phylum Streptophyta; class Magnoliopsida; order Asterales; family Asteraceae; genus Glebionis; species Glebionis coronaria. The sequence goes on from CM046877.1 coordinate 646,087,819, forward strand.
ATTTCATGCATACCAAGATTTTTGTAGACAATAACAGTACTTTATGCATTATTAAAAATCCTGTACATCATTCTAAAACCAAACACATAGAAATTAGACATCATTGTATAAGAGATTGCTTTGAGAAAGGTTTAATACAACCAGATAGGGTAGCCACAGAAGATAATGTGGCTGATTTATTAACTAAACCTTTTGATACTGGAAGATTTCAATATTTGGTAACAAATATTGGAATGGTTAATCTCACTTAATATGTGTTTTGGAACCTTTTTGTAAAAGTATGTACAGGATAATGCATTGTTATTGGTCTTTGTGATGATTTACATTTTTCCACTTTATTTTTCTAACACTGACAAAGGTAAATGTAACGCTGATAAGTGTTATTTTGCCGTTGTTAGAGATATTATTGTCTAACGCTGACAAGAGTTCCTTCAACGCTGATATGTGTTGTCGGGGCGCTGTCAGCAACAAATGTTAGTTTTGTGGTTTTCAATCTAAATGTGTAGGTGGTGGTAGCTTTATGCCATTGGATACAGAGTTGCTTATGGATCTTTGAAGAGCTATTTGGACATGTTTTTGTTTATGGATGATGGTTGGAATATTTATATTCCTATCTTGACATAAATTTTTTTATGTTCATATATATATTTGAGAAACTCATGTATCATAGTTTAAGGGGAGGTTTAAGGAACCTTTAGGACTTTTGGGTATTCTTATAATACTCTCATCACAATTCTAGATTGTGTCCACAGGTGAGTATGGGTTAGTTTTACTAAACCATGAGGCACTGTAGCATGCAAAGTTGACAAACTATGCATGCTGCCAAGACATTTTTGGCCTAGAATTGGTTATGGTCTGATGGGAGACTTGGGAATAGTTTTGTTATGGGTTTACCTGGGAGTTACAAAGAATTTTATGAAATAACTTTGTTGGTATGTATTTTGGTTAGCAAGGGACACTAGAGGACATTTGTGTCTATCTTGCTTAAGAAAGTGTGCATAAATGGACAGTGCTTGCCGCCCAGTAATTATTATCAACTTGTAAGATATTTCCCTTAGGATAAATTACTTTGTTAAGGTCTTTTTCTTTTTAAATATTTTTTATTTTTAGACGCTGACAAGTTTTTCTCCAAACGCTGTTACGTCCAATCGTGACGCTGACAAGGCTTTAGGCAAACGCTGACAAGAAAATATAGCCGTTGGGCGCTGATGGGCTATTTTTGACCGTTGACACCTAGTGGGCCCTACCCAGTTGTTATTTTTGACTAATCTTTGGCCGTAATTTTGGGGAGTTGTTACTTTTAATTAATGCATGAGATAAGTTATATTTGATTCAATATTTTCATCATTGCTTTTTGAATATAACTGCCTCATTTTTTACCAATCAAAATCATGCATCTCTCCTATAAATTTGGCTAAACTTTTTGTTCTGGGTATTCATATTTTCTTGTCTAACATTTTTCTCCTAGATTTTTCCCATATCACATAACCTAAACAGCTTTAAACATGGCACCAAAGTTCAACTCAACCAATCTGACATTGGAGTTCAAGAGCCAACATAATATGGTCGCTTACTTGGCTGCTGATAATGATTTGTTCCCTCAGTATTCACAAATGGTGGCATTTTTAAATGCATCCTCTATAAGGTATGCACTTTCTCATGAACCATTAGTCCCTGTCGCACACATTAGACAGTTTTGGAACAATGTTAGTTCCACAACAGCTAATGAAGTGACCACATTAACATCTACTGTTCATGGAAGAACATGGGTGGTCACTGAAGCCTTGGTTCGCCAAGCTTTGCATCTTGATGACGCTGATGGTGTGACTACCCTTGCCGTTGCAACAATAGAACAAGGTCTTAGGGAATTGGGTTATCCTATTCCTGCTGGTAAATCTTTAAATAAATATCATAAGCAGGAATTTCCCTCTGACTGGAAATATTTAATACATGTCCTTCTTCAATGCTTAAGTCCAAAATGTACTGCTTTTAATGAAATAAACAGGTCCATTGCAAGTGCTTTGGTTTGTATGTCACGTGGGCTTAAGTATAATTTTTCAAAAATGATTTTTGAAGGGATGTGTAAAAATAAGGGAAGTAAAATGACTTTGGCTTACCCAAGATTTTTGCAAATGGTGTTTGATTTACAAGCATATTGTACTAGGGATCATGACACTTTTTATGAGATCCCTAAGCAAAAGAAAACCATTTTTGACAAAATGAGCTCCACAAACAGATCTATCCCTCTCACCCAAGCCATGCTTGAAGTAATTCAGGCTGCTCAACCACAACCAGACCCTGCACCTCAACTTGAGCCTATCTTTGAACCATTACCTTCACCTGATCACATGGACGTTGACCAACCCAATGTCAACGCTGACACTCAAAATGTTGGCGCTGACACAGCCAATCCCAACGCTGTTGACATCACTGAACAATCCCAAACACCCCTTAACCAACCAACACCCACACAATCTACTTCATCTTCCACCCTATTACAATCTAGGTTGATTCAACGCCAAAGGACTACTGGAGTGTTCTCCTCTGGTGGTCCTAGCCTTGTTGTAGAGAGAACCACCTCCACAAGTGTGGCTGGTGCCATGGATGAGGCTGGGGTATTGACACAAGCTTAGATGCTGGTCAAGACAGTCCCAACATCATTAAGACCTCATCCACGCCCTATGATTCTATTTTGGGAGGTCAAATCCCCATTCTAGCTGAGGGCAGATTGGAACCTATGACATTGAATGAACTGACGGCTGCTGTCATTAGCTTGCAAAAGCAAAATGTCAGCCTTGTACAAATTGTCAATAATCAGGGCCGTGAACTCCAAGTTTTGAGGGAGCGGGTAACTGTTTTGGAGAATCCAAGTAGCCGGAGTAGAATGGAGGAATCTTCCAAAGGGGAGGATGAAGAGGATGAGCTGATTCATACAGCTAGTGAGAAGAGTTCACAATTTAGTGAATCTTTAGGTATTGCTGAAGCACTCACCAACTTGAAGAAGCACCCAATTCTTGATACATCCAAGGTAACTCCATTGAACTTGGAAGGATCTTTCACAGCAACAATGGGCGCTGATACAGGTTTGAACGCTGACACATCCAGCGCTGACAAAGTTAATCGGGGCGCTGATAGAGGTAACTTGAACGCTGACAAGGTTGCAGGTGGTGTTGATGTATTCCAGTCATCAGCAATTATCAAAGATGTGTCCACACAGGTTTCTTCTTCTACTTTACCTATTATTGATCCAAAAGACAAGGGTAAGGGGATTCTGGTTGAAGAAGATGTTCCAAAGAAAGATGCAGCACAAATTGCATTTGATGAACAGTTGGCTGCACAACTTTTGGAAAGAGATTTGAAGAGGAGTGGTAGATCACCATTTGTTGCCACTTCTGAGAGTGAGGAAGAGAGTGGTGATGAAAAAGAAGAAGATAGCTCAGATTCAAGTGTTCAAATTATTGAAGATCCAGAAAGACTTGAATATGGGGATGAGTTAGCAAAGGAAAGGTTGAGTGATTTGAAGAATCAGATTGATTGGGACCTTCCAGAAATCACCAGAATGTACCATGCTTGGGAAGACAAGGTTATGGACAACCCAGGGATGAGTTTGTCAGATCAAATTTGGGGGTTGGAAGTTCTTCTCAGGGTACAAGATGATATACAGGTGATTTTGAGGTTTAATGCACAAGAGGTCAAGACTTGGCTTAAAAAAGATAGAAGGCAGTTGTATTACAAATTGCTTAGATGCCATCAACCTAGATGGACATACAAGAAGTTGCTGGCTTTATCTTTTGAGGAGCTAGAGTATAGGGCACATCCTATTTGGAGGAATGTGCAAGAAAATAATGTCTACCAGTTTCTTTCAGAAGAAAGGAAACAAGAGCTTGCTGAGGAAATGCAGATTCAAAAGGAGATGAGGATTGCTCAAAGACCAGTGAAGAAAGGAGATCCTCTCCAATTTCCCAAAGATATGGATGTGTATTATCCAACTGAAAGTGTCATAAGGAAGCATCTCAAGCTTTCTCCATTGGAAGCTTCAGATTTGGTTAATGTAGTACCTCTAGATGACAGAAATCCAATCATAAGTTTTGATGAAGATGAGTGTGGATTTTGGAAGATTGGCAGGTTTGGAAAGGAGGTACATACTTTCACTTCAGTTATTTCTATCTTTGCAAGCATAGACAAAGAAGACTTGGTGTATCTATGGAGATTGATAGAGGCCAAGTATACAACTGAAGCACCTACTTCAGCAAATGGAATAAGACTATGGAACACATTTTTGACTTTGTGTGGTCCAAAGGAAGCAGATCCTGCCATATGGAAGGATCTTGAAGATGATCTCAGTAATCTTCATTGGAGGCTTTATTCTACTTGTGGTGTGTTTCATTTGAGCTCTACAAAGTTTTCAGAGTATCTACTTGTGGATGCTGACTATTTCTTGTCCAAAGAAGTATTGGAGAAGATGAAGGAGACACCCTTGGAGATTGATTATACTAGTGACGTGGCTAAGGACTTGATTAGATATGTTTATCACCAACATAAGAAGTTTTTGCAAGATTCCTCCTAAGCTTTAAGTTTTTATTCAGAAACTTGATCATTGGAATAGATATCAAGTTTAGGGGAGGATTGTTGGGAATAAATTATGGGTCAGTTCACTAGACGCTGATAAGAAGAATTCAAGCGCTGATAGGATGACATTGGACGCTGACAGCCAAGCGTTGACACTTGAAGAAGTCAACGCTGACAGCCTTGAAGATTAACACTGATGGAATATATCTTCATACGAATCTTTTTGTTTATTTGTTTCTTTATTTGTGTATGGTAAAGATAAGCTCGACATTGTATTTTCTATTATTATCTTTACCTAGAATAGTTGATTTGTAGCTTATTGTACAAGACTTCTTAATCTATAAAAGAAGATCTTTTAGGTTAAAGTGATTATCAGTTATCATAAGTTTTCACAAGTTAAACCTCTTTCATTGTAATCAAGTTCGATCATTCTAATACAAGTGAAAGTTTGTTTAACATCTTTGTGTTTTAGATTAAGTGTTAATTCCGCATAACACTTAGTTACTTCATTCATAAGCAAAGGTTTCTCTACGTGTATTACTTGATCTAATCTCGTATACACAAAGCTTAATCGATCTAAGTTTGGGATCAACACACGGGAGTTCACCTCATTAAGTAATTTCTTGACACAAGAATCATGATTGGCTTTAAAGACACATTTCCTACATGTTTTACAAGTAGCATATTTAATGTCCGAGTAAGATCTAGAGTTCCTAGAGGATTGATTGATGCTCCTAGGATGTGACATGCTACGGTCAGCAGTGTTGGGTAAACTAGAAGGCATCTGTCTAGGTTTGAAATTCCTATCTCTTACTTGTGTCTTTTGCTTAGCTTCCTTTAGACCAAATGTATGGCGAACGTCTTTTGAACTAGTTCGAGACATATTCTTTGGACTATGTCTAGGGAGACTAGATGCAATCATGTGATTAGGTCTTGCAAAAGCTGGTTTAGTCACATTGGGCCTAGATGGTGGAGTGACCGGTCTAGAAAGATGAACCATATCAACTTGGGAGGCAAACCGCGGTCTCGAGGATTTTGGTCGCTCAGATCTAAATGCAGTCGGTTGTCTAACAGACTGAATTTGAGGCGGTTTCCCCAAGATTGATGGTTTTTCAAGCTTAGTATACACACTAGTTCCTTTAGTTTTCCTTAATTCATTTTTCAACGCAGCTATAGCAAAAACCTTTTCCTGAACCTGGGCCTTTAAATTTTCATTATATTTAAGCAATTTATCTTGGGATGCCAACTTAGATTCTAGCAAAGTAATTTGTTTCACAAAATTATCTTTTTCAGCTTTAGAATCTTGAATTTTTTGATTTAATTTTCTTTCAAGAACAACGTTTGAATTTTCAAGTTTTTCAAAATACTTTTCAAATTTATCAGTTTTCTTCGAAATTTCAATTTTGGCATCCTCAAGAGCTTTAGATTGCTGAGCTAAAATCGTTTCAAGCTCTTTAATCTTGGAATCAGAATCGGTTATAGAAGCAGTCATAAAGCATTTATCATGATGAACTATGGCATTCTGAACAATTTCTCCCCCATTTTGACTCACATCGGATGAATCTGAAGTGGTAAAACTATCACCCTTTTCCATCCCATGTTTGTCATAATTAGGTTCGGAATGCTCAACATGCGGCAGTTCATCGGCATCGACATCATATACCACATTCCTTTGTACCGTATTTGTAGACTCTTTGTTAGATACGGGTATGGTGTCATCAATCCCTGACATGCTGCTTGTATCATGTTGTCCTCCTGATTCAATGCTCTTGCCATCGTTAGGCTCCAAGTTGTCAACCGTATGACAATTCTCCTCTTGCATCTGCATCACAGATTCTTGCACTCCATTATCATACACTTGCTGAAGTCTGGATCTTTCATAAATCGAAGACGAAACCGATGTCATAAATTTTAATAGTTTATCACGGAAATCTTTAACCTCGTTCTGTGTGTATTGAAAAAATGACCGGCATATCTCTGAATTGTAAGACTTGATGATATTGAATTGGAGGAAAGGCGTGAGTTGTGTCACTAGAGCTTGATATGCAGATGCTGATGCAGAGTGATTAAAGTCTTCTTTGTGAAGTTGCTCAGCTAGTTGGTTCAAGTTGAGGAACATTGAATCGATGAATATATAACGATCTTGACCGAAGAGTGTCAGAAATTCGCTTCCTCCTTGAAACCAAGAAATGGTCACTAGATGAGACTGGAGTAGTCGAAAGAACGTGATACCACTTTCTCTAGCTGTGTTTTGCATGAGAAGCAAGTCTCCCTCTCGAGATGTCGAGTTCAACGAATCCATTGAAAATCGATGATAAATGAATGTAAGGATTACTTGTCGATCGATCAATGAAAGAAAGCAATTGTGTTTGTTGTTGTGAGTAGAAGTCGAGAAATAATGTTAAAATCCCCTAATAATTGTTCTCGATAAACCAAAAATTCCAAGACAAAATTACACACTTTTTGAAAAATCTTGAAATACTTGTCACTGTATCGGAATCCTCAAAATTAATCCTTCGGAATACCCATCGGAATGTCAGATCGGAATGTTAGATCGAAATGTCCAGATCGTAATGTCAGATCGGAATGATTTCAGATCGCAATACTCAGATAGCAATGTAACCTTGTCGGAATGATTCAGATCGCAATGTCCTATCGGAAAGTTCAGATCGCAAAGTCCTATCGGAAAGATTCAGATCGGAATATAGCTGACAAAATTTGGGCAGAGTAACGACTTAACCACTTCCTTATAACCGTCGGAATCCCAGATCGCAATGAACGATCGGAATGTCCAGATCGGAATAAGTATTGAAATCCTCAGTATCGCAATGTAGAACCAACCCCTTTCTGATGGTGATGGTTATTGCGATGGAAGCCCACTTTTCACTTGTACTTTCCGATGGAGATTTCTGCTTGAATTTCGGAAAGATGAACACAATACCTTTTTGCAATTTTGATCCAAGAAAGTTTGTGTTTTTAACCAAAACCAAGATACCAAAATCACTACAACAAGTAACTAGATAACGTGTATCAAGATCAAAGCATAAAAACACAAAAAAAATTTGGACGTGGGTATGGATTATCAAAACACAAAATCAAGAACACAAGAACAAAACCGATCAAACCAAGGCTCTTGATACCATTTGTAGGTCCTCGTAATCCTTGGATTATCCTTGTGTTGTGATTATCTAAAGAGATAGAAGGATAGATGAAGATGTAGAGAGAGAAACTAGAGAGAGGTTGGAGAGAACAAAACCTAACATGCTAGGAGGGGGTTTATATAGCCCACCCTACATGTGGGCTATATGGACTATATTGGATCACGAGCCCAATATCATTGGAGTGACCGATCCTTTCTAAATACGTAAAAACGTATTTCCAACAATCTCCCCCTAAGGGAGGTCACTCCAAGTTACAATGTCCTAAATAGTCTATAGCTCGTGATCTATGCTAATAATGATGTGACCGAGACTTTTCTTGGAAAAACGTATTTCCAACAACTTCACACAATAAACATACATATATACAACCTACATATACAAAAACATACAAATAGGAGTTACTTTGACTAATTCCATATGGTAAAGAAATAAATTCCCAAACATAATTGCTAACACATAAAAACAAATTTAGATTGAAATCTTCAGAAAATATGGGCTGAATTAAAAAGGCCATAACATGTGCTACATGAATCCGTTTCAAGAACATGACTAAGCAAATGAAAGCCTGAAACAAAGATTACATTTTGTCGCGGAAAACCTTGGTCAAAAGAGACCTAACAGGTCGAAAACTGGTCAAAACTGGCCAAGACAACCAAAAATGCTAACACCGGCCAAAATCATCCAAACCTAAGCAAAAACCGGACTTTTGATTTCCAGTCCACATGGACCTCCTAGAATCCGTGTGATACATGGTTTTTGCAATGGGTTCTAATTTTCTCTCGATATCCTCTCGAATTGATCTCAGTCTTAAGTGGAATGATTGTTCTTGGTTACTAAAGAAAAGGGTTTTGGTTTTCTAGTCTAATAAGAAGTGGAAATGAAAATTTAAATCAAAGACAATTACTTTAATTATGATTAACAAAGACTTGTATTGAACTTAAGATTAAAATCAAGATTAAAATTAAAATTGAAATTCAAGCAAACATACATAAAGAAACAGTAAAGTAGATAAACAGTAACCTAAAGGGTAAATTTGATTCGGAACTTTTAAACCTTGATTCGGAACTCACTCATGCGGAACTTACTGAATCGGAAGTAACTGTTCACTCACTCATTCGGAAGTTTCCGGATGAGGGTTGATTCGGAAGTTTCCGGATGTAGGTTGATTCGGAAGTTTCCGGATGAGGGCTTGGTTCGGAACTTCTTGCTCGATTCGGAAGATTTTGCTTGATTCGGAACTTACTGGCTCGGAAATCACTGATCCGGAACTTAAAGCTTGGTTCGGAAGTTTCCGAATGAAGGCTTCATTCGGAATTTTTTGTTTGATTCGGAAGTTCTGGGAATCAGATACAGTAGCAGATATGCGAAGAACACGGAACACAAATTTTAATCAAAATCAAACCAAATACTCAAAAAGGATTTACCAAATTAAACACAATTCATTTAGACACCATAAACGACGAATCCCACTAATAAAAACACAAATCCAAACAACTTTTGAAGATCAAATCAAGAAAATAAAAACTTAAAAACTTGAAGATAAAGATGAAATGAACAAGATGAAATGAAAGATTAAACAAGAACTTGTATTGATTGATTAATGTTTTGACAAGATAAAACAAAGGTTAAAATTACAAGATTAAAGAACTAAAGATGAAAATCACCAATCACCCTAGTGGTGAAGGTGAAGCTACGAACCAGGAAGAAGAAAGAGTGGGGAAAAAGAAAAAAAATGAAAGCTTCCCCTAAATGTGTGTGAGGGAATCCTTTATATAGGCTTGTCCTTTAGTTGGTGAGTGGGATTTCTCCCGTTCTTCTTGTATTTTCGTCTTTTCAGAAAAGTTTCCGTTTTCGATTCTGATTCGGGATTTGTTGTCGATTAAATTCAACTCGTCTTTTAATTTCTTCGTTTAATAGACTTGAGTTTCTTCGACTTATATAAATCTTCCATCTTTGGTCCTTTTCTTCGATAAATCTTCGAATAGGCCCAGCGACTTCAAATCTCTTGCATCTCTTGGACAATAGACTTTATCTTGAGTCCTTTTCCTCAGTAAAACCAGTGCAATCCCATGTTTTCTTCAGTATTCATCCGGTTGGCTCTGAAAACACAATAAACACAAAAACCACGCATAATTCCAAACAATTGATATTAAATACGTGTTTTGGTCTCGTTTTAGCCCGAATTAAGTGGTAAAAGGATGGGTGTTTACACACCTATCAAATCCCCTACACTTAACCATTGCCATGCCCTAATGCAATGCTTAGTGATAAAGCAAGCTTACACTTTTCTCATAATTAATCAACCTTGGCCTTATTTAAAATACTACTAAACAAAAATTAAAGTACTAAAGGGAATTAAGACTTTGAAGGAAACAAAATGATAGAGAACCATTTTCACTTGAAAATAGCTATATGGAAATAACTTGCAAAGAAATCGATGACTTACATTGGGGCTTTGGTGCCGCGAAGATTTATCACCCTCAAGTTTCACGTTCCCCAAACTAAGCTTAAAAACGAGATCATTGTTATTATAAGTTAGCAATTCAAACACTTACACACCTGGCTTAATTAAATGCTTAAACTCCCTTATTCCTAGGTGTATCTCTTATATTTTATTTTTGTCTTAGAATGATCATGAAGATGCATTTTTGGACTTATTTCGATAGTTTATTAAAGCTGAAAGCAAAGTAGGACGATTTGATCAATAGTTAGCTAAAGGACAAAATCTCTTAAAAATGCTTCTCGGGATATCAAAAAGTTCATATCTTGGCATAACTTGGTTCACGATTTGAGACCTTTCTCGGGCCGATATTTGGCATGTACTTCATACTTCATATCTTCGAGAGACGTTCTTGAGATAATGGTCTTCTCATCATAATAGAGTTTCTTCGCTTGGAGACTTTTGAGGGGTACTCCAACTTTGTTGACCACGACTTCATGATTATTTCTTCAATCTCTAATTGGGATTTTGAGATACAACGATCCGCCTCCTTTTCGGACTTGGATCTATTTATCCTCATACCTTGTTAGGGTCTTTTCGGATAGACTTCTCCATGATCTTTATGGGAGTTGATTGCTTTTCGTCGTGAGTCTTGATCCTTCATATTGACTTTAGGAATAATGCTTTTCACATCACTTTGGATCTTCAGCAATAAAATTGAATCCTCATGCCTTGTTAGGGCCTTTTCGGACTCGCCAATCTTCGCGCCCCGCTTCATAAGTTATGCCTTGGCTATGAACTCTTATCATTACCGAGCAACTTTTAAACGATCTTTGGCTAGAAGCTAAGTAACTTTTCAAATCGTACGACCTTACTTATTGCAGATAAATTATTAGCAAGTGATGGGAGAATAGGCAAATAATTACACCAAGTAAGCTAGCGCAAGAATACCGACTTATAATTGACTCTATCATTTCTCGTCCTCCACAATTTAAAATCTCAAGTAATGAGACTCGTGGATACTTAGCCTAATAAACAAATTAAGGTCTACATGGTTAAGGATACTAGCTAGAATAAACTTAGATAAGTCCATTCGGGTTGAGTCAAAATAAACGCAACGGGCCTAATATGTCAAAGACTTCTAAACTAGCTACACCACTTTATTTAAAATTTTTGACTTTATTGCGGGATATATACATATGAAAGCAACGATAAAAATTTAAAAATTACAACTAATTGGCCAAAGTTAATAAAAAAATTTGAAAAATGTTGAAAAATAGGATTTTCCGGTTGATTGAAGGCATTTTCATGGAAAATTCCACTTAAAACTTCGATAGAAGTCCCCCTACACTTAAGATAAACATTGTCCTCAATGTTTAAGCATGTGGGAAAAGTATCCCCTACACTTATGACATTGTGCACGTTGGTTAACTCAAGTTAAGGAAGAGACGACAAAAGTGATCAATTTGAGTATGAAGAAAATTGAATCATGATAGTTGAGAGATAGAACCGGATTTCGGATAACACGGGAGCACGGTTCTTTAAAAACTTCCAAGAGTGCACGAATCCCTGTAATCACATCACCATACAAAGACAAACACATATAGAAGTCCCCCCCTACACTTAGGGGATTAAAATATAAAAGGATAGATACTCGGGCTGCCTCCCGAGGAGCGCTTGTTTTTGATAACCGAGTCACGAGCCTGACTCGACCCAAAATTAGTTCATGGGGAACGTGGTGAGGGATGGAATCACCTCCTTAGAGGTGTCCTCACCAAAGTACAACTTCACTCGTTGGCCATTCACCTTAAAGTTTGGTCCATCAGGTTGAGCGAGCTCGAGAGTACCATATGGAAAAATTTGGGCAATGGTGAATGGGCCGGACCAACGAGATTTGAGCTTTCCCGAGAAGATTTTCAACCGAGAGTTAAAAAGTAAGACTTTGTCTCCAACATGGAACTCTCGGTTTTTGATCTTGGAGTCGTGAATGAGCTTAGTTCTTTCCTTATAGATCAAAGAATTTTCATAAGCCTCATTACGGAGTTCATTCAGCTCATTGAGTTGGATCTTGCGTAGGTCACCGGCTTTGTTTATATCAAAATTAGCCCACTTCAAGGCCCAATAATCCTTGTGCTCCAACTCAATGGGGAGGTGGCACGCTTTCCCGTACACAAGACGATAAGGCGTACAGCCGATCGGGGTCTTGTAAGCAGTACGGAAAGCCCACAAAGCATCATCAAGTTTATCAGCCCATGAGGCACGATGCTCTCCCACAGTCCTTTCAAGAATTCGCTTCAGCCCTCGGTTTGATATTTCAGCCTGGCCATTAGTTTGTGGGTGGTAGGCTGTGGAAAGACGATGGTTTACACCGTACTTAGCCATGACTCGAGCAAATTGGTCATTGCAAAAATGAGTCCCACGATCACTAATAATGGCGCGAGGCACACCGAATCTAGCGAATAGAGCCTACAAAAAGTTACAAACCACCCTTGCGTCATTAGTAGGGAAAGCTTTGGCTTCAACCCACTTTGAAACGTAGTCAACGGCTACAAGGATGTATTTGTTTCCTTTAGACGAAGGGAATGGCCCCATAAAGTCGATACTCCAAACATCAAAAATTTCACACTCTTGAATGAAATTCTGAGGCATCTCGTCTTTATGTGTGATTTTGCCTTGCTTTTGGCAAACATCACATTTTTTAACCAAATCGTGAGCGTCACGGTATATGGAGGGCCAATAAAATCCCGAATCAAACACTTTCTTGGCGGTGTAGTTGGGACCAAAGTGACCACCGGTGGGTCCTTTGTGGCAAGCATCAAGGATTTCAGACGCTGCCGGTCCATCAACACATCGACGAATAATCAGGTCAGCACATTGTTTGAATAGGTAAGGGTCGTCCCAAAAGTAAGTCTTGATGTCGGTAAAGAACTTCTTCTTTTGTTGGGACGTCAACCCTTCCTTGAGAATTCCACCCGCCAAGTAGTTTGCAAAGTCCGCAAACCACGGGGTTTCATTCGGCTTCGAGTTGATAGACATTAAGGTCTCCAAGGGAAAAGAATCATTGATTTCTTTGGTCGGATGATCCCCTTGGTATGGATCCTCAAGTCTACTAAGATGGTCCGCGGCTAAGTTTTCTGCTCCTTTTTTATCGCGAATTTCGATTTTAAATTCCTGGAGCAGCAAAACCCAGCGAAGAAGTCTTGGTTTGGAATCTTGCATTGTCAACAAGTACTTCAGCGCGGAATGATCGGTGTACACAATGGTGGTAGAAAGGACAAGATAGGGGAGAAATTTTTCAAAAGCATAGACAACAGCTAAAAGCTCTTTCTCGGTTGTCGTATAATGCAATTGTGCCCCAGTCATTGTCTTGCTAGCGTAATGGATCGGTTGGAAGTGTTTGTTCACTCTTTGTCCAAGAACCGCTCAAATAGCAAAATCACTAGCATCGCACATCAATTCAAAGGGCAGCTCCCAATTAGGGGTAACCAAGACGGGTGCCTTAGTTAGCTTATCCTTAAGCGAGTTGAAGGCTTCAAGACACTCTTTGGAAAAGATAAAAGGAGTATCTTTTTCCAAGAGGTGGGTCATCGGGCGAGCGATTTGAGAAAAATCTTTGATGAATCGACGGTAGAAGCCCGCATGACCCAAGAAACTTCTCACACCCTTCACGGTTGAAGGTGGAGGCAACTTTGCGATAACATTGACTTTAGCACGGTCAACTTCAAGACCGGCTTTCGAGATCTTATGTCCAAGCACGACGCCTTCTTTGACCATAAAATGGCATTTTTCCCAATTTAGAACAAGGCGAGTGTCTTCGCACCGCTTTAGCATACGTTCTAAATTGGCAAGGCAAGCAGAGAAGGAATCCCCGAAGACCGAGAAATCATCCATGAAGACTTCCATGGTTTGTTCAACCATGTCATGGAAGATAGCTAACATGCACCTTTGGAAAGTCCCGGGCGCATTACATAAGCCAAAAGGCATTCTTTTGTAAGCGAAAGTGCCATAGGGACAAGTGAATGTAGTCTTCTCTTGATCTTGGGGATCGATGGGTATTTGAAAATAACCCGAGAAACCATCAAGAAAGCAGTAATATTCATTACCCGCTAATCGTTCAAGCATTTGGTCCATGAAAGGTAGAGGGAAATGATCCTTTCTCGTGGCATCATTGAGTTTGCGGTAGTCTATACAAACTCTCCACCCAGTAACGAGACGAGTGGGAATCAACTCGTTGTGTTCATTGGGAACAACGGTTATTCCGCCCTTCTTGGGCACACAATGGATTGGACTAACCCACGGTGAATCCGAAATAGGGTAAATCATACCCGCATCAAGAAGTTTGATAACCCTTCGTTGGCTTTGAATAGTGGGCTTGAAATCGTCCTCCATGAGAATTTTGTGTGTGCAGAAGTGAGGATCAATTCCACTAATATCGGAAATCTTCCAAGCAATAGCCTTCTTATGATCTTTCAACACAGCGACAAGGCGGACTTTCTCTTCATCCTTCAAATCCTTAGCAATGATGACTGGCGACTTCTTCTCTTCTTCGAGGAATATATACTCAAGATGGGGTGGCAACTCCTTAAGTTCCAAATCCGGAGGATTGTCGACGGGAGGCGTATTCGAAGTCGGAGTCTCGATAGCAATAACAGTGGGAGATAGAGGGGAAGGATTGTCTTCTCGGAGGAGGTTTGCAATGAAACTGAGGTCTTCATCCCAAGTGGCAGTAGAATCGTCATTGTCTTGCTTCACATCTCTCAAGGTGGCTTCCAAATCTTTCCAAAGGAAATCACTTTCTCCAAATAGAGATAGTGATGAGTCGATAGAGGAAACGGTCTCAACATTGGGAAGAGAGGTAGGAATGTTTTTACAAGCATCCTTGAAGTGTTCTTCGCAAGCCTCATCAAGAACGTCAATACAATTAACATTCTCGTAAGATGAAGGCTGTTTAGATAACTTTCCCATGTTGAAGACTACTTTATCGTCACCCACTCTCATGATAAGCTCACCGGCTTCAACATCGATGAGAGTGCGACCGGTCCTCAAGAATGGATGACCAACAATGGGTGGCACACGGGGGTCCATCTCGTAGTCGACGACAACAAAATCAGCAGGGAAGGTGAATTTGTCGACTCCTACAATGACGTCTTCGGCTATCCCCACTAGATAAGCAACCGTACGGTTGGCTAATTCCAAAGTCATTTTGGTGGGGACTAGCTCTGGGAGAGATAATTGCTTCCAAACACTTAGAGGCATGAGATTAATACTGGCACCTAGATCGGCTAGGGCCATGCAATTCTCTACTCCCGGGAAATTGCAAGGGATAAGAAAACGACCCGGATCACCAAGCTTGATTGGCAATTTCCTTAAGAGCACTGCAGAGCAGTTCTCATTAAGTTGGGTGTTGGCGAGATCGAGGAGCTTTTCCTTGTCGCTCAGAAGATCTTTAAACATTTTGCCATACTTGGGCATGTGAGCGAGAGCCTCAGCGAAGGAGATATTGAAATTCAGTTTTTTGAACATTTTTAGGAAGTTCAAAACTTGAATATCATCCTTGCTCTTTTGCTTCTCTTTCCTCAACCTTGAAGGATAAGGTATATTGGAAGAAGAGGAAGGCTTAAAGGGAATAGGATCACTCACAACCACGGGTGGAGGAGGGGTCGAAAGAAGAGGTGGAGAAATTGGGGAAGGTGAAGGAGGAGGAATAGGAGCAGGCGACTCGTTCTCCTTAGTCACAACCACCGGTGGAGGTATAGGAAGCTCGGGTTCCTTGGTACCTTTACCACTTCGAGTAGTGATTGCTTTCATCTCCCCTCTTGGGTTCGCAACGGTGTTACTCGGAAGAGTACCCGAAGAAGAGGGTTGACTACTTTGGAAGAAACTAGCCATCATGTTCCTCAGGTCATTTGTTTGGGTGTCCAACGTAGTTCTCATGTCAGCTCTCAAATCGTTTCCTTGCTTGACCAAATCTGCCTTCAAATTGCGTACTTCCTCTTGGAGATTTCCCACTATCACATCATTGGTTCTCATGTAGGTTGCAACCTCTTGGTGTAATGCAGTGGTGGCTTGGTTGGGAGGAGCATTGTATGCAGGTGGTTGGTAAGCAGGTTGTTGGTAGACTTGATTGTTACGTGGAGGTGGTTGTTGTTGCTTGTGAGGTGGGATGTATGGTTGTCGAGGTTGTTGTTGTTGTTGATTAGAGCGGTTAAGGTTTTGTTGTTGGTTTGGGTTGGTAGGAGGAAAACCAGGTGGTGAAAGATAGTTGTTGCTGCGGTAGCTAAGCAAGTTACGGTCACCTTGAGGTCTAGCTTGATAAGCAGGTTGTTGGTAGGTGCCATATGCCGCATTCACATTCTCAGCAGGGTAATCTTGGGTGGCGGTACAAGTTGTGTAAGAGTGGGGACCACCGCATATCTCACAAGGTTGGCTGACAGCGTTCACTTGAGCGTTTTTGGCGTTGTTGCTGTTGTTGTTGCTGACGGTGTGGGTAACAAGCGATTCAAGAAGCGTGGTGATTTTGTCAAGTCGCTTGTCGCTGTCATTAGTGCTAGCACTAGCAACATTGGTCCTAACACTCTTGGTTTGCACACGAGATTTGTTCTCAATGATGTCCCAAGCAGCATTGGAAGTCTTAGCCAATAAATTACCCCCTGAGGCACTATTCAGTGAATCTTGGTCACTCATGCTTAAACCATTGTAAAAAGTATTGATTTGATGTACTTTGTTAAAACCATGTTGTGGGCATTTCCTTAAAAGATCTTTAAAACGATCCCAAGATTCACTGAATGACTCATCGTACTTTTGTTCAAAGTTTATAATCTCATTCCGCAAAGCGGTAGTACGAGAGGGTGGAAAAAAGTAGTTGATAAACTTTGTTTCCAAATCCGTCCACGAGAGAATACTCTGTGGCGGTTCCTTAGCAAGCCAATGCCGGGCTTGTCCCTCTAAAGAAAAGGGAAAAAGTTGTAACCTTATCACTTCTTGTGGAACTCCATTGAACTTGACCGTGTTGGTGAGTTGTAGAAATCTCTTGATATTGTCGTGTGGATCATCAATGGTTCGTCCCAAGAATGGTTGAGCTGAGACCATCTGGATAAAGCCTGACTTTAGCTCGAAATTGTTGGCGGCAATTGGTGGTATAACAATTGGATCCGTATTGCCATCGACATGAGCTTGGAGCAATTCAATCATTGGGCGATTATCCGGAAGGTGCTCATTGTTGTTGTTATTGTTCATGTTGTTGAAAGGCGGATTGTTGTTGTTATTATTGTTGTTCGGAGGTGGTATGTTATTGTTGTTTTGTACACCAGCCATGTCTAAGTTATCGAGAGGCTCGGGCTCTTGATAAGACGTGGATCGAGTGCGCATACACCTGCAAAAGAACGAACAAAGAAAAAAAAAGCAAAAATATTTTTGTTTTTTATTGTTTTTTAATTTTTAGGATTTTTGAAAATTTATATTTTTTTGTTGTTTTTGAAAATTTTTGAAAAAGTAACGTTCACGGGGAACGGATCCCAAAATCCAAGTTCTCACAAAAAACTTTTGATCTTAACGAGAAGAGCCGGCAGCGGCGCCATTTGATACATGATTTTTGCAATGGGTTCTAATTTTCTCTCGATATCCTCTCGAATTGATCTCAGTCTTAAGTGGAATGATTGTTCTTGGTTACTAAAGAAAAGGGTTTTGGTTTTCTAGTCTAATAAGAAGTGGAAATGAAAATTTAAATCAAAGACAATTACTTTAATTATGATTAACAAAGACTTGTATTGAACTTAAGATTAAAATCAAGATTAAAATTAAAATTGAAATTCAAGCAAACAGACATAAAGAAACAGTAAAGTAGATAAACAGTAACCTAAAGGGTAAATTTGATTCGGAACTTTTAAACCTTGATTCGGAACTCACTCATGCGGAACTTACTGAATCGGAAGTAACTGTTCACTCACTCATTCGGAAGTTTCCGGATGAGGGTTGATTCGGAAGTTTCCGGATGTAGGTTGATTCGGAAGTTTCCGGATGAGGGCTTGGTTCGGAACTTCTTGCTCGATTCGGAAGATTTTGCTTGATTCAGAACTTACTGGCTCGGAAATCACTGATCCGGAACTTAAAGCTTGGTTCGGAAGTTTCCGAATGAAGGCTTCATTCGGAACTTTTTGTTTGATTCGGAAGTTCTGGGAATCAGATACAGTAGCAGATATGCGAAGAACACGGAACACAAATTTTAATCAAAATCAAACCAAATACTCAAAAAGGATTTACCAAATTAAACACAATTCATTTAGACACCATAAACGACGAATCCCACTAATAAAAACACAAATCCAAACAACTTTTGAAGATCAAATCAAGAAAATAAAAACTTAAAAACTTGAAGATAAAGATGAAATGAACAAGATGAAATGAAAGATTAAACAAGAACTTGTATTGATTGATTAATGTTTTGACAAGATAAAACAAAGGTTAAAATTACAAGATTAAAGAACTTAAGATGAAAATCACCAATCACCCTAGTGGTGAAGGTGAAGCTACGAACCAGGAAGAAGAAAGAGTGGGGAAAAAGAAAAAAAATGAAAGCTTCCCCTAAATGTGTGTGAGGGAATCCTTTATATAGGCTTGTCCTTTAGTTGGTGAGTGGGCTTTCTCCCGTTCTTCTTGTATTTTCGTCTTTTCAGAAAAGTTTCCGTTTTCGATTCTGATTCGGGATTTGTTGTCGATTAAATTCAACTCGTCTTTTAATTTCTTCGTTTAATAGACTTGAGTTTCTTCGACTTATATAAATCTTCCATCTTTGGTCCTTTTCTTCGATAAATCTTCGAATAGGCCCAGCGACTTCAAATCTCTTGCATCTCTTGGACAATAGACTTTATCTTGAGTCATTTTCCTCAGTAAAACCAGTGCAATCCCATGTTTTCTTCAGTATTCATCCGGTTGGCTCTGAAAACACAATAAACACAAAAACCACGCATAATTCCAAACAATTGATATTAAATACGTGTTTTGGTCTCGTTTTAGCCCGAATTAAGTGGTAAAAGGATGGGTGTTTACACACCTATCACCGTGGAAAATCAATTTGCACGGATTCAAGATAGATAACCCACACCTAGGAATTACGTTTGTTTAGTTTTTGTCGTGTTTTGCCAGGTTTAAAAGTCGGTCAGCTAGTATTTGAAGTAGTTGTGAATGCACCGGACATACAACATCTTGGCGGCACACCATAATATAGCGGTCGAGATATGAGTTTGCTCTAACAACACGTCGCGTTATTTGATCAAAACAAATATGATATTATTTATCCTTAGAAAGCCTAAGAAGGTGAATAATATACAACACTAAACAACAAGTATTTGACATTTCATGTAAGAAACTCATGCTTAAGTATCATATGACTTTGAAATATTCGATTCAACATTTTATTCCAGTTGAATGGCGAGCTATTTATGAAACCTATTATTTAGTTAAACCTCCTTACCGGTATGATTGGAGTTTAGTTTGTTGATCTTTGCTTTTGGCTTCACATTAAACTCGCTTTTCTTTCTTTATTTGTGTATGTATTTGTAAAGTTACTTACAATCTATTGTGCTTCGACTTCACATAATAAACATACATATATACAACCTACATATACAAAAACATACAAATAGGAGTTACTTTTACTAATTTCATATAGTAAAGAAATAAATTCCCAAACATAATTGCTAACACATAAAAACAAATTTAGATTGAAATCTTCAGAAAATATGGGCTGAATTAAAAAGGCCATAACATGTGCTACATGAATCCGTTTCAAGAACATGACTAAGCAAATGAAAGCCTGAAACAAAGAGTACATTTTGTCGCGGAAAACCTTGGTCAAAAGAGACCTAACCGGTCGAAAACTGGTCAAAACTGGCCAAGACAACCAAAAATGCTAACACCGGCCAAAATCATCCAAACCTAAGCAAAAACCAGACTTTTGATTTCAAGTCCACATGGACATCCTAGCATCCGTGGAAAATCAATTTGCACGGATTCAAGATAGATAACCCACACCTAGGAAATACGTTTGTTTAGTTTTTGTCGTGTTTTGCCAGGTTTAAAAGTCGGTCAGCTAGTATTTGAAGTAGTTGTGAATGCACCGGACATACAACATCTCGGCGGCACACCATAATATAGCGGTCGAGATATGAGTTTGCTCTAACAACACGTCGCGTTATTTGATCAAAACAAAGATGATATTATTTATCCTTGGAAAGCCTAAGAAGGTGAATAATATACAACACTAAACAACAAGTATTTGACATTTCATGTAAGAAACTCATGCTTAAGTATCATATGACTTTGAAATATTCGATTCAACATTTTATTCCAGTTGAATGGCGAGCTATTTATGAAATCTATTATTTAGTTAAACCTCCTTACCGGTATGATTGGAGTTTAGTTTGTTGATCTTTGCATTTGGCTTCACATTAAACTCGCTTTTCTTTCTTTATTTGTGTATGTATTTGTAGAGTTACTTACAATCTATTGTGCTTTGACTTCACATAATAAACATACATATATACAACCTACATATACAAAAACATACAAATAGGAGTTACTTTTACTACTTCCATATGGTAAAGAAATAAATTCCCAAACATAATTGCTAACACATAAAAACAAATTTAGATTGAAATCTTCAGAAAATATGGGCTGAAATAAAAAGGCCATAACATGTGCTACATGAATCCGTTTCAAGAACATGACTAAGCAAATGAAAGCCTGAAACAAAGAGTACATTTTGTCGTGGAAAACCTTGGTCAAAAGAGACCTAACCGGTCGAAAACTGGTCAAAACTGGCCAAGACAACACAAAATGCTAACACCGGCCAAAATCATCCAAACCTAAGCAAAAACCGGACTTTTGATTTCAAGTCCACATGGACCTCCTAGCATCCGTGGAAAATCAATTTGCACGGATTCAAGATAGATAACCCACACCTTGGAAATACGTTTGTTTAGTTTTTGTCGTGTTTTGCCAGGTTTAAAAGTCGGTCAGCTAGTATTTGAAGTAGTTGTGAATGCACCGGACATACAACATCTCGGCGGCACACCATAATATAGCGGTCGAGATATGAGTTTGCTCTAACAACACGTTGCGTTATTTGATCAAAACAAAGATGATATTATTTATCCTTGGAAAGCCTAAGAAGGTGAATAATATACAACACTAAACAACAAGTATTTGACATTTCATGTAAGAAACTCATGCTTAAGTATCATATGACTTTGAAATATTCGATTCAACATTTTATTCCAGTTGAATGGCGAGCTATTTATGAAATCTATTATTTAGTTAAACCTCCTTACCGGTATGATTGGAGTTTAGTTTGTTGATCTTTGCTTTTGGCTTCACATTAAACTCGCTTTTCTTTCTTTATTTGTGTATGTATTTGTAAAGTTACTTACAATCTATTGTGCTTCGACTTCACATAATAAACATACATATATACAACCTACATATACAAAAACATACAAATAGGAGTTACTTTTACTACTTCCATATGGTAAAGAATTAAATTCCCAAACATAATTGCTAACACATAAAAACAAATTTAGATTGAAATCTTCAGAAAATATGGGCTGAAATAAAAAGGCCATAACATGTGCTACATGAATCCGTTTCAAGAACATGACTAAGCAAATGAAAGCCTGAAACAAAGATTACATTTTGTCGTGGAAAACCTTGGTCAAAAGAGACCTAACCGGTCGAAAACTGGTCAAAACTGGCCAAGACAACCAAAAATGCTAACACCGGCCAAAATCATCCAAACCTAAGCAAAAACCGGACTTTTGATTTCCAGTCCACATGGACCTCCTAGAATCCGTGGAAAATCAATTTTCACGGATTCGAGATAGATAACCCACACCTAGGAATTATGTTTGTTTAGTTTTTGTCTTGTTTTGCCAGGTTTAAAAGTCGGTCAGCTAGTATTTGAAGTAGTTGTGAATGCACCGGACATACAACCTCTCGGCGGCACACCATAATATAGCGGTCGAGATATGAGTTTGCTCTAACAACATGTCGCGTTATTTGATCAAAACAAAGATGATATAATTTATCCTTGGAAAGCCTAAGAAGGTGAATAATATACAACACTAAACAACAAGTATTTGACATTTCATGTAAGAAACTCATGCTTAAGTATCATATGACTTTGAAATATTCGATTCAATATTTTATTCCAGTTGAATGGCGAGCTATTTATGAAATCTATTATTTAGTTAAATCTCCTTACCGGTATGATTGGAGTTTAGTTTGTTGATCTTTGCTTTTGGCTTCACATTAAACTCGCTTTTCTTTCTTTATTTGTGTATGTATTTGAAAAGTTACTTACAATCTATTGTGCTTCGACTTCACATAATAAACATACATATATACAACCTACATATACAAAAACATACAAATAGGAGTTACTTTTACTAATTCCATATGGTAAAGAAATAAATTCCCAAACATAATTGCTAACACATAAAAACAAATTTGGATTGAAATCTTCAGAAAATATGGGCTGAAATAAAAAGGCCATAACATGTGCTACATGAATCCGTTTCAAGAACATGACTAAGCAAATGAAAGCCTGAAACAAAGAGTACATTTTGTCGCGGAAAACCTTGGTCAAAAGAGACCTAACCAGTCAAAAACTGGTCAAAACTGGCCAAGACAACCAAAAATGCTAACACCGGCCAAAATCATCCAAACCTAAGCAAAAACTGGACTTTGATTTCTAGTCCACATGGACCTCCTAGAATCCGTGGAAAATCAATTTTCACGGATTCAAGATAGATAACACACACCTAGGAATTACGTTTGTTTAGTTTTTGTCGTGTTTTGCCAGGTTTAAAAGTCGGTCAGCTAGTATTTGAAGTAGTTGTGAATGCACCAGACATACAACATCTCGGCGGCACACCATAACATAGCGGTCGAGATATGAGTTTGCTCTAACAACACGTCGCGTTATTTGATCAAAACAAAGATGATATTATTTATCCTTGGAAAGCCTAAGAAGGTGAATAATATACAACACTAAACAACAAGTATTTGACACTTCATGTAAGAAACTCATGCTTAAGTATCATATGACTTTGAAATATTCGATTCGACATTTTATTCCAGTTGAATGGCGAGCTATTTATGAAATCTATTATTTAGTTAAACCTCCTTACCGGTATGATTGGAGTTTAGTTTGTTGATCTTTGCTTTTGGCTTCACATTAAACTCGCTTTTCTTTCTTTATTTGTGTATGTATTTGTAAAGTTACTTACAATCTATTGTGCTTCGACTTCACATAATAAACATACATATATACAACCTACATATACAAAAACATACAAATAGGAGTTACTTTTACTAATTCCATATGGTAATGAAATAAATTCTCAAACATAATTGCTAACACATAAAAATAAATTTAGATTGAAATCTTCAGAAAATATGGGCTGAAATAAAAAGGCCATAACATGTGCTACATGAATTCCGTTTCAAGAACATGACTAAGAAAATGAAAGCCTGAAACAAAGAGTACATTTTGTCGTGGAAAACCTTGGTCAAAAGAGACCTAACCGGTCGAAAACTGGTCAAAACTGGCCAAGACAACCAAAAATGCTAACACCGGCCAAAATCATCCAAACCTAAGCAAAAACCGGACTTTTGATTTCAAGTCCACATGGACCTCCTAGCATCCGTGGAAAATCAATTTGCACGGATCCGAGATAGATAACCGACACCTAGGAAATACGTTTGTTTAGTTTTTGTCGTGTTTTGCCAGGTTTAAAAGTCGGTCAGCTAGTATTTGAAGTAGTTGTGAATGCACCGGACATACAACATCTCGGTGGCACACCATAATATAGCGGTCGAGATATGAGTTTGCTCTAACAACACGTTGCGTTATTTGATCAAAACAAAGATGATATTATTTATCCTTGGAAAGCCTAAGAAGGTGAATAATATACAACACTAAACAACAAGTATTTGACATTTCATGTAAGAAACTCATGCTTAAGTATCATATGACTTTGAAATATTCGATTCAACATTTTATTCCAGTTGAATGGCGAGCTATTTATGAAATCTATTATTTAGTTAAACCTCCTTACCGGTATGATTGGAGTTTAGTTTGTTGATCTTTGCTTTTGGCTTCACATTAAACTCGCTTTTCTTTCTTTATTTGTGTATGTATTTGTAAAGTTACTTACAATCTATTGTGCTTCGACTTCACATAATAAACATACATATATACAACCTACATATACAAAAACATACAAATAGGAGTTACTTTTACTACTTCCATATGGTAAAGAAATAAATTCCCAAACATAATTGCTAACACATAAAAACAAATTTAGATTGAAATCTTCAGAAAATATGGGCTGAAATAAAAAGGCCATAACATGTGCTACATGAATCCGTTTCAAGAACATGACTAAGCAAATGAAAGCCTGAAACAAAGAGTACATTTTGTCGTGGAAAACCTTGGTCAAAAGAGACCTAACCAGTCGAAAACTGGTCAAAACTGGCCAAGACAACCAAAAATGCTAACACCGGCCAAAATCATCCAAACCTAAGCAAAAACCGGACTTTGATTTCTAGTCCACATGGACCTCCTAGAATCCGTGGAAAATCAATTTTAACGGATTCAAGATAGATAACCCACACCTAGGAATTACGTTTGTTTAGTTTTTGTCTTGTTTTGCCAGGTTTAAAAGTCGGTCAGCTAGTATTTGAAGTAGTTGTGAATGCAACGGACATACAACCTCTCGGCGGCACACCATAATATAGCGGTCGAGATATGAGTTTGCTCTAACAACACGTCGCGTTATTTGATCAAAACAAAGATGATATTATTTATCCTTGGAAAGCCTAAGAAGGTGAATAATATACAACACTAAACAACAAGTATTTGACACTTCATGTAAGAAACTCATGCTTAAGTATCATATGACTTTGAAATATTCGATTCGACATTTTATTCCAGTTGAATGGCGAGCTATTTATGAAATCTATTATTTAGTTAAACCTCCTTACCGGTATGATTGGAGTTTAGTTTGTTGATCTTTGCTTTTGGCTTCACATTAAACTCGCTTTTCTTTCTTTATTTGTGTATGTATTTGTAAAGTTACTTAAAATCTATTGTGCTTCGACTTCACATAATAAACATACATATATACAACCTACATATACAAAAACATACAAATAGGAGTTACTTTTACTAATTCCATATGGTAAAGAAATAAATTCCCAAACATAATTGCTAACACATAAAAACAAATTTAGATTGAAATCTTCAGAAAATATGGGCTGAAATAAAAAGGCCATAACATGTGCTACATGAATCCGTTTCAAGAACATGACTAAGCAAATGAAAGCCTGAAACAAAGAGTACGTTTTGTCGCGGAAAACCTTGGTCAAAAGAGACCTAACCGGTCGAAAACTGGTCAAAACTGGCCAAGACAACCAAAAATGCTAACACCGGCCAAAATCATCTAAACCTAAGCAAAAACCGGACATTTGATTTCCAGTCCACAAGGACCTCCTAGAATCCGTAGAAAATCAATTTGCACGGATCCGAGATAGATAACCCACACCTAGGAATTACGTTTGTTTAGTTTTTGTCGTGTTTTGCCAGGTTTAAAAGTCGGTCAGCTAGTATTTGAAGTAGTTGTGAATGCACCGGACATACAACATCTCGGCGGCACACCATAATATAGCGGTCGAGATATGAGTTTGCTCTAACAACACGTCGCGTTATTTGATCAAAGCAAAGATGATATTATTTATCCTTGGAAAGCCTAAGAAGGTGAAAAATATACAACACTAAACAACAAGTATTTGACATTTCATGTAAGAAACTCATGCTTAAGTATCATATGACTTTGAAATATTCGATTCAATATTTTATTCCAGTTGAATGGCGAGCTATTTATGAAATCTATTATTTAGTTAAATCTCCTTACCGGTATGATTGGAGTTTAGTTTGTTGATCTTTGCTTTTGGCTTCACATTAAACTCGCTTTTCTTTCTTTATTTGTGTATGTATTTGAAAAGTTACTTACAATCTATTGTGCTTAGACTTCACATAATAAACATACATATATACAACCTACATATACAAAAACATACAAATAGGAGTTACTTTTACTAATTCCATATGGTAAAGAAATAAATTCCCAAACATAATTGCTAACACATAAAAACAAATTTAGATTGAAATCTTCAGAAAATATGGGCTGAAATAAAAAGGCCATAACATGTGCTACATGAATCCGTTTCAAGAACATGACTAAGCAAATGAAAGCCTGAAACAAAGAGTACATTTTGTCGCGGAAAACCTTGGTCAAAAGAGACCTAACCGGTCGAAAACTGGTCAAAACTGGCCAAGACAACCAAAAATGCTAACACCGGCCAAAATCATCCAAACCTAAGCAAAAACCGGACTTTGATTTCTAGTCCACATGGACCTCCTAGAATCCGTGGAAAATCAATTTTCACGGATTCAAGATAGATAACACACACCTAGGAATTGCGTTTGTTTAGTTTTTGTCGTGTTTTGCCAGGTTTAAAAGTCGGTCAGCTAGTATTTGAAGTAGTTGTGAATGCACCAGACATACAACATCTCGGCGGCACACCATAACATAGCGGTCGAGATATGAGTTTGCTCTAACAACACGTCGCGTTATTTGATCAAAACAAAGATGATATTATTTATCCTTGGAAAGCCTAAGAAGGTGAATAATATACAACACTAAACAACAAGTATTTGACACTTCATGTAAGAAACTCATGCTTAAGTATCATATGACTTTGAAATATTCGATTCGACATTTTATTCCAGTTGAATGGCGAGCTATTTATGAAAT
The DNA here is from genome assembly GCA_025667525.1 of Glebionis coronaria. NCBI lineage: Eukaryota > Viridiplantae > Streptophyta > Magnoliopsida > Asterales > Asteraceae > Glebionis > Glebionis coronaria. Next base: position 646,114,863 of record CM046877.1, read on the forward strand.
CTATTATTTAGTTAAACCTCCTTACCGGTATGATTGGAGTTTAGTTTGTTGATCTTTGCTTTTGGCTTCACATTAAACTCGCTTTTCTTTCTTTATTTGTGTATGTATTTGTAAAGTTACTTACAATCTATTGTGCTTCGACTTCACATAATAAACATACATATATACAAACTACATATACAAAAACATACAAATAGGAGTTACTTTTACTAATTCCATATGGTAATGAAATAAATTCTCAAACATAATTGCTAACACATAAAAATAAATTTAGATTGAAATCTTCAGAAAATATGGGCTGAAATAAAAAGGCCATAACATGTGCTACATGAATTCCGTTTCAAGAACATGACTAAGAAAATGAAAGCCTGAAACAAATAGTACATTTTGTCGTGGAAAACCTTGGTCAAAAGAGACCTAACCGGTCGAAAACTGGTCAAAACTGGCCAAGACAACCAAAAATGCTAACACCGGCCAAAATCATCCAAACCTAAGCAAAAACCGGACTTTTGATTTCCAGTCCACATGGACCTCCTAGAATCCGTGGAAAATCAATTTGCACGGATTCAAGATAGATAACCCACACCTAGGAATTACGTTGGTTTAGTTTTTGTCGTGTTTTGCCAGGTTTAAAAGTCGGTCAGCTAGTATTTGAAGTAGTTGTGAATGCACCAGACATACAACATCTCGGCGGCACACCATAATAATGCGTTCGAGATATGAGTTTGCTCTAACAACACGTCGCGTTATTTGATCAAAACAAAGATGATATTATTTATCCTTGGAAAGCCTAAGAAGGTGAATAATATACAACACTAAACAACAAGTATTTGGCATTTCATGTAAGAAACTCATGCTTAAGTATCATATGACTTTGAAATATTCGATTCAACATTTTATTCCAGTTGAATGGCGAGCTATTTATGAAATCTATTATTTAGTTAAACCTCCTTACCGATATGGTTGGAGTTTAGTTTGTTGATCTTTGCTTTTGGCTTCACATTAAACTCGCTTTTCTTTCTTTATTTGTGTATGTATTTGTACAGTTACTTACAATATATTGTGTTTCGACTTCACATAATAAACATACATATATACAACCTACATATAAAAAAACATACAAATAGGAGTTACTTTTACTAATTCCATATGGTAAAGAAATAAATTCCCAAACATAATTGCTAACACATAAAAATAAATTTAGATTGAAATCTTCAGAAAATATGGGCTGAAATAAAAAGGCCATAACATGTGCTACATGAATTCCGTTTCAAGAACATGACTAAGAAAATGAAAGCCTGAAACAAATAGTACATTTTGTCGTGGAAAACCTTGGTCAAAAGAGACCTAACCGGTCGAAAACTGGTCAAAACTGGCCAAGACAACCAAAAATGCTAACACCGGCCAAAATCATCCAAACCTAAGCAAAAACCGGACTTTTGATTTCCAGTCCACATGGACCTCCTAGAATCCGTGGAAAATCAATTTTCACGGATTCAAGATAGATAACACACACCTAGGAATTACGTTTGTTTAGTTTTTGTCGTGTTTTGCCAGGTTTAAAAGTCGGTCAGCTAGTATTTGAAGTAGTTGTGAATGCACCAGACATACAACATCTCGACGGCACACCATAACATAGCGGTCGAGATACGAGTTTGCTCTAACAACACGTCGCGTTATTTGATCAAAACAAAGATGATATTATTTATCCTTGGAAAGCCTAAGAAGGTGAATAATATACAACACTAAACAACAAGTATTTGACACTTCATGTAAGAAACTCATGCTTAAGTATCATATGACTTTGAAATATTCGATTCAACATTTTATTCCAGTTGAATGGCGAGCTATTTATGATATCTATTATTTAGTTAAACCTCCTTACCGGTATGATTGGAGTTTAGTTTGTTGATCTTTGCTTTTGGCTTCACATTAAACTCGCTTTTCTTTCTTTATTTGTGTATGTATTTGTAAAGTTACTTACAATCTATTGTGCTTCGACTTCACATAATAAACATACATATATACAACCTACATATACAAAAACATACAAATAGGAGTTACTTTTACTAATTCCATATGGTAATGAAATAAATTCTCAAACATAATTGCTAACACATAAAAACAAATTTAGGTTGAAATATTCAGAAAATATGGGCTGAAATAAAAAGGCCATAACATGTGCTACATGAATCCGTTTCAAGAACATGACTGACCAAATGAAAGCCTGAAACAAAGAGTACATTTTGTCGTGGAAAACCTTGGTCAAAAGAGACCTAACCAGTCGAAAACTGGTCAAAACTGGCCAAGACAACCAAAAATGCTAACACCGGCCAAAATCATCCAAACCTAAGCAAAAACCGGACTTTTGATTTCCAGTCCACATGGACCTCCTAGAATCCGTGGAAAATCAATTTGCACGGATTCAAGATAGATAACCCACACCTAGGAATTACGTTTGTTTAGTTTTTGTCGTGTTTGCCAGGTTTAAAAGTCGGTCAGCTAGTATTTGAAGTAATTGTGAATGCACCGGACATACAACATCTCGGCGGCACACCATAATAATGTGTTCGAGATATGAGTTTGCTCTAACAACACGTCGCGTTATTTGCTCAAAACAAAGATGATATTATTTATCCTTGGAAAGCCTAAGAAGGTGAATAATATACAACACTAAACAACAAGTATTTGGCATTTCATGTAAGAAACTCATGCTTAAGTATCATATGACTTTGAAATATTCGATTCAACATTTTATTCCAGTTGAATGGCGAGCTATTTATGAAATCTATTATTTAGTTAAACCTCCTTACCGATATGATTGGAGTTTAGTTTGTTGATCTTTGCTTCTGGCTTCACATTAAACTCGCTTTTCTTTCTTTATTTGTGTATGTAGTTGTACAGTTACTTACAATATATTGTGTTTCGACTTCACATAATAAACATACATATATACAACCTACATATAAAAAAACATACAAATAGGAGTTACTTTTACTAATTCCATATGGTAAAGAAATAAATTCCCAAACATAATTGCTAAAACATAAAAATAAATTTAGATTGAAATCTTCAGAAAATATGGGCTGAAATAAAAAGGCCATAACATGTGCTACATAAATTCCGTTTCAAGAACATGACTAAGAAAATGAAAGCCTGAAACAAATAGTACATTTTGTCGTGGAAAACCTTGGTCAAAAGAGACCTAGCCGGTCGAAAACTGGTCAAAACTGGCCAAGACAACCAAAATTGCTAACACCGGCCAAAATCATCCAAACCTAAGCAAAAACCGGACTTTTGATTTCCAGTCCACATGGACCTCCTAGAATCCGTGGAAAATCAATTTTCACGGATTCAAGATAGATAACACACACCTAGGAATTACGTTTGTTTAGTTTTTGTCGTGTTTTGCCAGGTTTAAAAGTCGGTCAGCTAGTATTTGAAGTAGTTGTGAATGCACCAGACATACAACATCTCGGCGGCACACCATAACATAGCGGTCGAGATATGAGTTTGCTCTAACAACACGTCGCGTTATTTGATCAAAACAAAGATGATATTATTTATCCTTGGAAAGCCTAAGAAGGTGAATAATATACAACACTAAACAACAAGTATTTGACACTTCATGTAAGAAACTCATGCTTAAGTATCATATGACTTTGAAATATTCGATTCAACATTTTATTCCAGTTGAATGGCGAGCTATTTATGAAATCTATTATTTAGTTAAATCTCCTTACCGGTATGATTGGAGTTTAGTTTGTTGATCTTTGCTTTTGGCTTCACATTAAACTCGCTTTTCTTTCTTTATTTGTGTATGTATTTGTAAAGTTACTTACAATCTATTGTGCTTCGACTTCACATAATAAACATACATATATACAACCTACATATACAAAAACATACAAATAGGAGTTACTTTTACTAATTCCATATGGTAATGAAATAAATTCTCAAACATAATTGCTAACACATAAAAAAAATTTAGATTGAAATCTTCAGAAAATATGGGCTGAAATAAAAAGGCCATAACATGTGCTACATGAATCCGTTTCAAGAACATGACTAAGCAAATGAAAGCCTGAAACAAAGAGTACATTTTGTCGCGGAAAACCTTGGTCAAAAGAGACCTAACCGGTCGAAAACTGGTCAAAACTGGCCAAGACAACCAAAAATGCTAACACCGGCCAAAATCATCCAAACCTAAGCAAAAACCGGACTTCTGATTTCCAGTCCACATGGACCTCCTAGAATCCGTGGAAAATCAATTTGCACGGATTCAAGATAGATAACCCACACCTAGGAATTACGTTTGTTTAGTTTTTGTCGTGTTTTGCCAGGTTTAAAAGTCGGTCAGCTAGTATTTGAAGTAGTTGTGAATGCACCGGACATACAACATCTCGGCGGCACACCATAATAATGCGTTCGAGATATGAGTTTGCTCTAACAACACGTCGCGTTATTTGATCAAAACAAAGATGATATTATTTATCCTTGGAAAGCCTAAGAAGGTGAATAATATACAACACTAAACAACAAGTATTTGGCATTTCATATAAGAAACTCATGCTTAAGTATCATATGACTTTGAAATATTCGATTCAACATTTTATTCCAGTTGAATGGCGAGCTATTTATGAAATCTATTATTTAGTTAAACCTCCTTACCGGTATGATTGGAGTTTAGTTTGTTGATCTTTGCTTTTGGCTTCACATTAAACTCGCTTTTCTTTCTTTATTTGTGTATGTATTTGTACAGTTACTTACAATATATTGTGTTTCGACTTCACATAATAAACATACATATATACAACCTACATATAAAAAAACATACAAATAGGAGTTACTTTTACTAATTCCATATGGTAAAGAAATAAATTCCCAAACATAATTGCTAACACATAAAAATAAATTTAGATTGAAATCTTCAGAAAATATGGGCTGAAATAAAAAGGCCATAACATGTGCTACATGAATTCCGTTTCAAGAACATGACTAAGAAAATGAAAGCCTGAAACAAATAGTACATTTTGTCATGGAAAACCTTGGTCAAAAGAGACCTAACCGGTCGAAAACTGGTCAAAACTGGCCAAGACAACCAAAAATGCTAACATCGGCCAAAATCATCCAAACCTAAGCAAAAACCGGACTTTTGATTTCCAGTCCACATGGACCTCCTAGAATCCGTGGAAAATCAATTTTCACGGATTCAAGATAGATAACACACACCTAGGAATTACGTTTGTTTAGTTTTTGTCGTGTTTTGCCAGGTTTAAAAGTCGGTCAGCTAGTATTTGAAGTAGTTGTGAATGCACCAGACATACAACATCTCGGCGGCACACCATAACATAGCGGTCGAGATATGAGTTTGCTCTAACAACACGTCGCGTTATTTGATCAAAACAAAGATGATATTATTTATCCTTGGAAAGCCTAAGAAGGTGAATAATATACAACACTAAACAACAAGTATTTGACACTTCATGTAAGAAACTCATGCTTAAGTATCATATGACCTTTGAAATATTCGATTCAACATTTTATTCCAGTTGAATGGCGAGCTATTTATGAAATCTATTATTTAGTTAAACCTCCTTACCGGTATGATTGGAGTTTAGTTTGTTGATCTTTGCTTTTGGCTTCACATTAAACTCGCTTTTCTTTCTTTATTTGTGTATGTATTTGTAAAGTTACTTACAATCTATTGTGCTTCGACTTCACATAATAAACATACATATATACAACCTACATATACAAAAACATACAAATAGGAGTTACTTTTACTAATTCCATATGGTAAAGAAATAAATTCTCAAACATAATTGCCAACACATAAAAACAAATTTAGATTGAAATCTTTAGAAAATATGGGCTGAAATAAAAAGGCCATAACATGTGCTACATGAATCCGTTTCAAGAACATGACTAAGCAAATGAAAGCCTGAAACAAAGAGTACATTTTGTCGCGGAAAACCTTGGTCAAAAGAGACCTAACCGGTCGAAAACTGGTCAAAACTGGCCAAGACAACCAAAAATGCTAACACCGGCCAAAATCATCCAAACCTAAGCAAAAACCGGACTTTTGATTTCCAGTCCACATGGACCTCCTAGAATCCGTTGAAATTCAATTTGCACGGATTCAAGATAGATAACCCACACCTAGGAATTACGTTTGTTTAGTTTATGTCGTGTTTTGCCAGGTTTAAAAGTCGGTCAGCTAGTATTTGAAGTAGTTGTGAATGCACCGGACATACAACATCTCGGCGGCACACCATAATATAGTGTTCGAGATATGAGTTTGCTCTAACAACACGTCGCGTTATTTGATCAAAACAAAGATGATATTATTTATCCTTGGAAAGCCTAAGAAGGTGAATAATATACAACACTAAACAACAAGTATTTGGCATTTCATGTAAGAAACTCATGCTTAAGTATCATATGACTTTGAAATATTCGATTCAACATTTTATTCCAGTTGAATGGCGAGCTATTTATGAAATCTATTATTTAGTTAAACCTCCTTACCGGTATGATTGGAGTTTAGTTTGTTGATCTTTGCTTTTGGCTTCACATTAAACTCGCTTTTCTTTCTTTATTTGTGTATGTATTTGTAAAGTTACTTACAATCTATTGTGCTTCGACTTCACATAATAAACATACATATATACAACCTACATATACAAAAACATACAAATAGGAGTTACTTTTACTAATTCCATATGGTAAAGAAATAAATTCTATGACAATCCGTCAATTTATGGTTGATATTTTATTCTCAAATATTATTTAAAAACATTATTTTAATGTTATAATATGAACTCACTTATTTTTGGGAAGTAATTTGGATCTACGTCTTGAAGTAGCGTCGACTACGTCTAAACCGGAGGATTCAACGTTACGTGCTTACGTTTACATACACCGTCTTTGGTGACAGTCCGACATTTCAGAAAATAAATTTATCCGTGAATATTATTTTGGAGTTTTAAATTTGTGTTAGTTCATAAACTCACGAATTTACGAGAAGAGATTAGGACTTACGATTTTATTTTAACGACCTTTACGACTAAACCAGAAACCCTAGGATTACGTATTTACGTTTTCGAACTCCATTTTTGATGAGACAATTTTTATTAGATTCGTTTTGTGCCGTTGATTCATAATTTATAAAAATGTTTTTCGTAAAACGACCCGAGGGCACGCAAATCGAGGAAACTATAATCGAGGAGTACCCGTAAATAAATGGGGATGAGACAAGTGGGACACTTGCCCCACCCCCAATCAAAACCGTCCTAACTAGCCAACACATCTCATGATGTGTCAACTTTGTTGCAACTAAGCTAACAAGTGTTAGCTTAGCTTAAAAGCTACACTATCCCAACACAAAACCATTCCCACCATACCACTTTCTCATCCAACACATGCAAACTACCAAGAAAACTTTCCATCTCTTCCTTTTCTCTCTCTATGAACGTCCATAACCATCACCAAATCACCATATTCATCAAATTTTAACCACAAACATAAGATATAATCAACATATGTTGATAACTACACAAAAAGATGATGATTGGAGGTGATTCCAACTTGTGAAAAGAAGTTTTCTTGGAGTTCTAGGGCTGAGATTGGAGCTTAGATTAATGGGTTCAAGCATGGCTAAATCTAGGATGGATCTATTAATATGAAGGTTCAACAAGGATGACCTAATTGGTGTAATCATCTCTTTGATTCTTCACTAAGATTAAAGGTCTCCATCATTTGGTTGGTATAAAGATTGTCCTCCTCATCTTCTTGTTATTTTTTATTATGTAATCTTTTATTTATTTTACTTATGTATATGTATATGATGATGAACGATGATTAAAAATATTGTGTGGGGATTTGGTGTTGATAAACATGCTTAAAAAGATGAAAAACTATAAGAAACAAGGCTAAAATCTTGTCTAAATTTATTGGCTGTATAAAAAAGTAAAGAAACATGTCATGAACTGATAAAATGATGAAGTAGAATTGATATACAGTAAGCTATGGGTCTTGTACACATGTGAGAGTTGGCCATGCAATGGAATCATTGTAATGAGTGAGATATGATCAAAACAAGTTCAGAGTATCAATCGGAGTTCACTGTTTTGGACGATGTTTAGAAATACTTAGAGGCTGATTCAACAGTAGTTATAGAAGAGTTAAATGGAGCAAATATCATGTAGTTTATGTGATAAAAATTTGAGCTTCTATCTCCATATTAAAGTATAATAATATTATATAAGAACTCAAAATTTTATTGTATAAAATGTAAAATTAAAACCCACTAACTCATGAATTTTATTTATATAAATATGTTAAAAATTAAATAAATGGATAAATTATAAAAATGGTAGTGGAATGATATTTATAAGTTATAAAACTATAAACATGATTTTTACGACTTTTTCGGCTATTATCGTAAAATTAACGTTTTTGTTAAATAAAACTTAGACGGTTGGACCCGTCTAATGTGAACTTTATAAAACTTATATACTGATATATAAACATGTATTACAAGTAAAAACCGATAAAACCCGAACTATATAACATACGGACATTAACGGGCTAAATTAACGTTATTGGACTAATAAAACAACAAAATGGACTAAAACACTTATAAACTTATTTATTGGGCTTAACCTATTTGGGCCCAACATGTAAAGTGTAAATACTGATAATAGAAGTATAAAGTGGAATAAGACAAGTTAAAGAACTTATAATAAGTTTATTGAACCTAAAACACGTAAATAGGTAAAACTAGTAAACTAGTAAAAAGATACCAATACGTAAACACTAAAACGAGTAAATGAGAATATGTAAACCCACTTGATCATCATATATAAATAATCATCATATGTATTGATAGGTGTGTAAACACCCATCTTTTCTACCACTTAATTACAATAATAACCGGACCAAAAAGTGTATTTTATGTCTTTTATGTCGGAATTATGCGTGGTTTGTGTTTTTGTTGTGATTTAGGACGAAAAGGTGAAAAGTGGAGAAAACACGGACATTCACGGGCATTTACGGACTTTTATTGAAGAAAAGGATGAAAGACGAAGTCAAGAAGTCAAGAGTGCAAAAAGAACGGAAGTCCACGACCAATTCTGAAGATTTATCGAAGAAAAAGTTAAAAGACGGAAGTTTATCAAAAGCCGAAGAATTCAAGTCTATTTTATTGAAGAATTTAAAGACGAGTTCGAAGAAATCCCGAAGCCAAAAGTCCCTTAAGTCCAAGTTTAAAGAAGATTAGAAGAAAAGGACTAATGACGCAATTAATGTAGATTAATAAAAGGAGGGACTTAAGCTTGTAATTAAGAAGAAATGAAAGAGGGGAGGAAGCTTCCTAATCCTCCCCTATAAATAGTCATTAGTTGTTTACATTTCATTTTGTTGGCTAATAGTGACAATTAGACCTTCCACCATTTAAATACCTTGTCATTTACTTTTCTTGTCAAATTTAAATACCTTGTCTTGCACCTTAAATTCATTTAATTTCAAGTAAGTTTTCCTTTAATTATTGTCAATCTTTACTTTATCTTGTCAATCTCTTCTTCTACCTTTCTTTAATCTTTGGTTTACACGTTTTTTTATCTTGTTAAGTTGTTTAAAGATTTCATTTTTATGCTTTTGATTGTTTTAAATCTCTTATTTTCATAGCTTATTTGATTTAATTTCAAGTTTATATAGTTTTTGCAAAAGTTATTTTTATATAAAAAGTTGTTTTTCTTAAAGTTTATCTCTTTCGTGTCTTAAAAGTTTTTAACTTTCAGTTTCGTAGTTTATTTTTACACGGTTTTACCTTAGGATTTAGTCTTGTGCTTATTAGGAGTTTAGCTTATTTTTCTAGCTTAATTTGTGTAGTTTTCCCTGTTTTCCGATCTGACCAATAGGAAAAGGGTTTTACTTTTCGATCATAGCTTCTTGGCTTGGTCGGAAAAGGGTTTCATTATTCCGATTGGGGGGTTCTTGGTATTCCGATTGGTGTAAGTTTTGAGTATTCCGATCGGGAATAGTGACAGCATTCCGATTAGTGCTCATCCCTCATTCCGATTGAGGTGTTGAGTTGGTATTCCGATCGTGGGTAAGGTGACATCTATTCCGATCATTGATTCCGATTGACATTCCGACCAGGTCCATCCATATTCCGATCAAGGTAAGGCAAACATTCCGATCTGAAGGTGTTGGTTATTCCGATTGGGTGAGTGACAGCATTCCGATTTGGGGCCGGCCATCATTCCGATCTGAGGTGAGCCTGATCGGAATATATTCCGATTGGGGTATTTTTCTTGTTTTGTCTTGTTTAATTTTTAGTTTATGTTTTACACTTTGTCTAATTTTAATTTCCGTCACGCTTTAATTTTTAGTCATTTAAATTAATTTACTTTTCAAAAAGCTTTTAAATATCGCACCTTTCTTTTTAATTAGATTTAGATTTAATTTCACGTTCTTTTAATACTTGCCCTTTACTTTAACGACATTTACTTTTAAGTCTTGCACATTTAAATTTAAAAACAACCAAAAATATTTGTTTTCACCAAAATAAAACTGAGTCACACATTAAACACAAGTTTTTCAATTCGAAAAGATTGGTACAACGAACATAATTTTTAATCTGAGTAAAACCCAGTTATTATGTATACATAATTGTTATTTTTGTAAAGTCATTGGACATGAGTCTAAGACGAGTATTATTTGTCTAGGTTTCCGTGATTGAAACACGTACCGTACGACGGAACTGCCGATAACCCGCCTTCCCACATCAACGTGAGTTCATAGCCTCGCACTCTTTTAAATGTTTTTATGAAATGTTTTATAAACCCGCGAGGGAGATAACATGTTAGTTTTTATAAAATAGGACGCTATTTGTCCCGATTGTTTGTTTATTAATTTGGACCCGAATGATTGTATGACCCGATTGTATGACCCGATAAATGATTAAAGGACCCGATAGATGAAATAAAATGGATTATTAAAGTTAGGTTATGTCACTAAAAGTCCCATTAGCATGAACTGTGAACTACCGGGATTTGGTAGACGCTTATGCATATAATAGTACTATTTGGGGACGATCACTCCAGTTCGCGCCTTGACGGTTGATCCCCGTCGTGCCACATTGATTGGTAAGCGAATTTATGTATGAGAAGATTTCCATAGCGTGACCTTTGTGACGACACGCTACTTTAGATGGGCAAATTGAGTATCGGGTTAGCTACCCGTTGTTGGTTTAGTAAGGTAACAATGTCATGCGGCTTATAATAATCCAAAACTAACGAAATACTACTAGACGCTCCGAATTACGATGTATTGCCTGACTAGCAATACTGGCTCATACTATTGATATTATGTTTGTGTTTTGGTTTTCATAACCATATTCATATAACGGTTTTTATTTTTATACAACGTCATAAGACGTATTGTATGATGTTTTTACGACATTAGCTCGTATAACGATTTTTAAGGCAAATGCCTATATTATGATTTTCGATAAGGATTTGTATAAAATGACTTTGGCTATTTTATGGCCTATTAAAATGATTTGTACAAAAGGATTTTCAGTAATAATTTTATACTGATATTATATTGATGCATTTTATTAAACTCTACGAATTCACTCGGCGTTATCGCTGACCTTTTCTTTTAACATGTTTTATCTCAGGTACTTGAAGGTAATTCTCGGGAAGACGACAAGAATTCATGGCCCGCACTTAAACAATATTTTCCATTCAAATACTTTGTAAAACTTTGTATGAAATGTAATGACTTGGGACCGATGTAACTTTGATATTTATGAATGGAAATGCTTTATAAATAAACGACTCGATTTTTATGCGTTGTCTATGATGTGAGTAATGTGCTATCCCGTAACACCAACTAGTCTTCCGCTGTATTGAGTTGTATAAATTTGGGGGTGTTACAGTTTGGTACCAGAGCTCTCGTTATAGAGAACGAAAGATTTTTAAAACCAAGGTTTTGAATAAAACATTTCAAAATCTTTTAACTATAAACATTTTTCTAAAAATGACTAAAAATCTTTTGACTATAACGTTGCGGAAGAATTCCCGAGTTACCAACAAGGCCAGACTGAGAAGTGTTATTTTAATATATATATAACTTGGATTATATATATATATATATATGATGTAATTTTATTACATGATTGTTTGATGATTATTTCGATATTTATACGAGATATTTATACGACGTAGATTGTCACAAGTAACCCTAAATCCCCTAGTAAATTAATCGAAGCTATTCTCGTAGGAATTCTAGCCATCCTAGATCAAAACCAAGTTGTGGATGTTTATGATGTGACAATCCGTCAATTTATGGTTGATATTTTATTCTCGAATATTATTTAAAAACATTATTTTAATGTTACAATATGAACTCACTTATTTTGGGAAGAAATTTGGATTTACGTCTTGAAGTAGCATCGACTACGTTTAAACCGGAGGATTCAACGTTACGTGCTTACGTTTACATACACCGTCTTTGGTGACAGTCCGACATTTCAGAAAATAAATTTATCCGTGAATATTAATTTGGGATTTTAAATTTGTGTTGGTTCATAAACTCACAAATTTAAAAGAAGAGATTGGGACTTACGATTTTATTTTAACGTCCTTTACGACTAAACCGGAAACCTTAGGATTACGTATTTACGTTTTCGAACTCCGTTTTTGATGAGACAATTTTTATTGGATTTGTTTTGTGTCGTTGATTCATAATTTATAAAAACGTTTTTCGTAAAACGACCCGAGGGCATGCAAATCGAGGAAGCTGGAATCGAGGAATACCCGTAAACTAGTGAGATGGGACAAAATACATTGTCCCACCCCACTTGCACACATGGGGCGGCCAAATACTCACCAACATCCTTAGGTGTCAAGTCCTTATGTAACTACACTACAATTGTCTAACTAAGCTTACTAGTTAAGCTTACCATACAACAAAACTAGAAAACCAATACCACTTCTCATTTGCAACATGCAAATCTACTCAAAACTCTCTCTCCCTCATCCATTCTTGCCGTCCACTTTCACCATAAACACCCTAATTTGATCAAAATTAACCACAAAATCCTATGTTATACTTGCATATGTTGAAGCCCTTTTGAAACCCTATTGATTGGTGGTACTTATAACATCCAAGGAGGAGTTTTCATAGTGTCTTGAGGCTGATTTTCCACAAGGTATACATGAAGAATGGTGGTCTTGAAGATGGTCTTGGCTATGCACAAGTTTCTCCATCCAAATCCATGTCAAACTCATAACCTACATCAACTTGGTGGTATAAAGATTGTCCTCCTCATCTTCTTGTTATTTTGATTATGTAAACATGTATTTTATTTCCTATTGTATATGTATATGATGATTATATGATGATAAAAATGTTATGTGCGGATTTGTTGTTGATAAACATGATTAAAAAGGTGAAAAACCATAAGAAACAAGGTTAAAATCTTGGTTAAATTTGATGGCTGTATAAAACAGTAAAGAACCATATGGTAAACTGATAAAATGATGAAGTAGAATGGATTTACATTAAGCTATGGGTCTTGTACACATGTGAGAGTTGGCCATGCAATAGAATCAAAATAATGAGTGAGATATGATCAAAACAAGTTTAGGGTATAAATCTGAGGTTACTGTTTTGGACAATTTTTAGAAAATATTTAAAAGATGATTCAACAGTAGCTATAGAAGAGTTAAATGTAGCACATATCATTTAGTTTATGTGATAAAAATTTGAGCTTCTATCTCCATATAGAACTCAAGATATGGCAGTTTTGGTGAAAGTAAAGATAAAAATCAGATTTTTGGAAACTAAAGAATAATACTATTATGTAAGCACTCAAAATTTAAATAGTATAAAATATAAATTAAAACCCACTAACTTATAAAACTTATTTATATAAATATGCAAAAGGGTAAATGAATAAAAAACTTATATAAATGGTAACATGTTAAGTTTTATAAGTTATAAAACTATAAATTTGATTTTTACGACTTTTTCGGCTATCGCCGTAAAATTAACATTTTTGTTAAATAAAGCTTAGATGGTTGGACCCGTCTAATGAAAACTTTATAAAACTTATATACTGATATATAGACATGTATAACAAGTAAAAAGCGATAAAAACCCGAACTATAGGACAAACGGACATTAACGAGCTAAGGAAACATATTGGATTAATAATTGGACTAAATAAGTTAAACTCTTATAAAAAGAACTTATTGGGCTTAACCCATTTGGGCCCAACTTGTAAAGTGTATAAACTGATAATATAAGTATAACATGGATTAATATAAGTTAAGAACTTATAATAAGCTTGATTGGACTTAAAACGTGTAAATGGGTAAAACTAGTAAACTAGTATAAAAGTTATCGACATATAATACTAAAATGAGTAAACGAGAATATGTAAACCCACTTGATCATCATATATATATATAATCATCATATGTATACATAATTGATATTTTTATAAAGTCATTGGACATGAGTCTAAGACGAGTATTATTTGTCTAGGTTTCCGTGATTGAAGCACGTACCGTACGTCCGAATTGCCGATAAACCCGCCTTCCCGCATCAACGTGAGTTCATAGCCTCACACTCTTTTAAATGTTTTTATAAATGTTTTATAAACGCGCGAGGGAGATAACATGTTAGTTTTTATAAAATAGGACACCAGTTGTCCTGATTGTTTGTTTATTGATTTTGGACCTGAATGATTGAATGACCCGATTGTATGACCCGATAAATGATTAAAGGACCCGATAGATGAAATAAAATGGATTATTAAAGTTAGGTTATGTCACTAAAAGTCCCATTAGCATGAATTGTGAACTACCGTGAGTTGGTAGACGCTTATGCATTTAATAGTACTATTTGGGGACGATCACCCCAGTTCGCGCCTTGACGGTTGATCCCCGTCGTGCCACATTGATTGGTAAGCGAATTTATGTATGAGAAGATTTCCATAGCGTGACCTTTGTGACGACACGCTACTTTAGATGGGAAAAATTGGTATCGGGTTAGCTACCCGTTGTTGGTTTAGTAAGGTAACAATGTCATGCGGCTTATAATAATCCAAAAACTAACGAAATACTATTAGACGCTTCGAATTACGATGTATTGCCTGACTAGCAATACAGGGTCATATTATTGATATTATGTTCGTGTTTTGGTTTTCATAACCATACTCAAATAACGGTTTTTATTTTCATACAACGTCGTAAGACGTATTGTATGATGTTTTTACGACATTGGCTCGTATAATGATTTTTAAGGCAAATGCCTATATATTATGATTTTCGATAAGGAATTGTATAAAATGACTTTGGCTATTCTATGCCCTATTACAAAGATTTGTATAAAATGATTTTGGCTATTTTACGGCCTATTAAAATGATTTGTACAAAATGATTTTCAGTAATAATTTTATACTGATATTATATTTATGGATTTTATTAAACTCTATGAATTCACTCGGCGTTATCGCTAACCTTTTCTTTTAACATGTTTTATCTCAGGTACTTGAAGGTAATTCTCGGGAAGACAACAAGAATTCATGGCCCGCACCTAAACTATATTTTCCATTCAAAAACTTTGTAAAACTTTGTATGAAATGTAATGACTTGGGATCGATGTAACTTTGATATTTATGAATGGAAATGCTTTATTAATAAACGACGCAATTTTTATGCTATGATGTGAGTAATGTGCTATCCCGTAACACCAACTAGTCTTCCGCTGTATTGAGTTGTATAAATTTGGGGGTGTTACAGTTTGGTACCAGAGCTCTCGTTATAGAGAACGAAAGATTTTTAAAACCAAGGTTTTGAACAAAACATTTCAAAATCTTTTAACTATAAACATTTTTCTAAAAATGTCTAAAAATCTTTTGACTATAACGGTGCCGAAGAATTCCCGAGTTACCGACAAGGCCAGACTGAGAAGTGTTATTTTAATATATATATAACTTGGATTATATATATATATACATATGATGTAAGTTGATTACATGATTGTTTGATGATTATTTCTATATTTATATGAGGTATTTATACGATGTAGATTGTCACAAGAAACCCTAACTCTCCTAGCAAATTAATCGAAGCTATTCTCGTAGGAATTCTAGCTATCCTAGATCTAAACCAAGTTGTGGATATTTATGATCCCAACAAATGGCTGATATTCGTAGAAATATAGATATTAGTTGATGGTGATATTGAAAAAGAATTGGCGAGATTAAATCTGATATCGATGTCATGACGATCTTTCCTTATAGAGTGGAGTTTGACAAAATGTTACCACCTAGAAAGATGTCATTTGATTCGTTGTCATCCAATTCTTAAATTGAAATCGAAAGGGTGAATGTTGCACTTGAGGCTGTCATTGGAACCATTACCCAAAAGCCTCATGCCACTAGTACCTTTCCGAGAAGTCTAGTTGAATGATCAAGTCATTTCATACTAGTGATCATTTGATAATTGTTGTTGTAAGAGCTATAGGATCGGAAATTAAGTGTTGATTCATATTGAGCTTTCATTGCCTTTACAAGGCCTAAGAATAAGATTGAAAGTATGGGAGAATGAAGTAGGATATCGAATTGAGTATAAAATTGGTTGAAACTTGAATAAATTAAAATTTAACCCATATGGAATATGAGATTATTAATAGAAGTCGTTAAGTCCTGTGATTGAATTATAAGGTTTTAATTGATTGTTGATTCGTGTTAAGGGTTGTTCCTAGGCCATTGTCCACTAATGAGGATGCCTAGTGTCCAAGAAATAAATTGAAGAAATCTTCTTCTGAATTGAGACCGATGGATCTTCTAGGACATGTGGAACACCTAATGACTCTTGTAGATTAGTATTCATTGTGGTATCTTTTAAAAATAATCCCTAACTTAACTGAGACATCAGTTGGTAGGATGAGTTCTTGAAATTGTATGACATAGTGACACATACTGTGTTACGGTACAATTTAGACTTGTTTGTGATTAATGAAAAGACTACCTTTGATTGCTAAATTTTACATGTATCGATGTTATCTATCTTCTATTGCTTCATCCTAATGTTCGCATTAGTGATGCAATCATTGAACAAGTACTCATCTCTATTTGAGTTACGTTGTGAATTATTCTCTTTTGAGTGCCATCGAGGTCATGAACCTCATGATTAATTGGCTAAGCTCATTTCCTATCACATCGTAGTTAGTTCTTGGTGAAAAACTGTTCATCACTCCTTTGCAGATCACTCATTGTTTTTATAAGATACAATAGTATGCCTTGAAAAAAATTGAATTTTCATCACCATACAGATTATTCAAAGTAAGATTTATAAGTGATCATTATTGAAATAAAGTTGATTATGAAATACATTGGAAAACTCAATTGTTTTCATAACAAAGAAAATCTTTGTAAATTTATTTTTGATTCTTATTTAAGAATTAAGCATGAAAATGTTTTTATTATAAACATGATGATAAAATTTTGACGAACTGAGTATTGCATCGTTAATCTTGAAATTGTATATAGTTGCGCGCCTACATACAATTTGGAATGGACCATGCAAGGCTGATTAGTAGTCACCATAAAACTGATTAATAAACACTAAATTTTCTTTGAAGATGTGAAAGATAAAATTTTATGAGATCTGCAAGAAGTGAAAAATAAGGACATAGTGTTAGGGACACCTACATATGTGCCTGTAGCATCTGTTCTCCTGATTCGAATTTACTCATCTTTGGAAATTGTCTTATTTGACAATTGACAATTCTTTCTTGTCCAATTATCCCGTAGTGAGATTTTTAGGAAAAGTATTTGATTATCGAGTGTTGATACCCGACTGGATGTATCGATGTTCCTATCATTTCTTTTGATTTGATTTCATTTGAATGACCTGGGTAACGATCCGAGGAGCTTTCGAATGCGTACTCAAATTATGAAAACATGGAATATACTCATATTCGTTAATGTTTTCGTCTGTATCTGATATAAAATTCTCTCGCGTAGATTATGCGTTGACCTTACTCTTTTAATGGTATTTGTGTCTCCATATATCCTTGAATTTGTGAGGGATTATGAATTATTATTAGTCTTTTGAGAAATTCACATCTTATCGACGACAATAAAACTGGAAAGTTGATTGTGCCAGTAGAATGGATTAATTGATTATGACATGACGACACTGTCTTAATTGATGGGAACTCGAGTAGAATTCCCCTAAATGATAAGATGTTGATTATCAAAAGTGATCTAAATAATTCTCGATGGATGACCATATCCTGTATTTAGACTTGAAATTATACCATGAATGGGCGTGAATTAGTTATAGATATTATAATCTAGAAAGAACCTAATATGAATTTATTAAAAGATGTTTCGGTTATCTGAAACTTTAGGAAGTATTTGTTGATGAATTACCTAGACTTTCGCCATTAAGGCAAGTTGAAATTGGTATTGATTATATTTCCGGTGCTGCACCTGTGGCTTGTGCACTGTACGTCAGCACCATCTAAATTAAAGAAATTACCGTACAACTGAGAGAGTTGTCGGAGAAAGATTTTATTATACCAAGCCTGTCATCATGAAGAGCTATGGTGTTATCATTCCTTATATTTATAGATTACTATGAACTGAGTAAATTGACAATCGAAACCGATATCCATAACTCGAAATGGAAGATTTGTTCGATCATTTACAAGGTTCTAGCATATGTTTTAAAGATTTGATTCACGGCATGGTTATAATCAACGTCGCGTCCGCGAAAAAGATTATGTATTCCAATCACTACATCCGGTACTTGTAATGAACATTATGAGTTTCACGTGGTGACGTTTGGATTGACTAATACACATGTAGCATTCATAAATTTGGTGAATCACGTGTGTAGGCTGTAATTTGATAAATTCATGCTTGTGATCATTAAGGACCATTTGTTTGTTTATAAGAATAAGAATGAGTTAATAATTAGTTATAAATTTCCCTGAATTGGCTAAACAATGAAAACCTATACTTTAAATATTTAACATGTGATTAAGGACTTAATCCTTTATATAATTTAACCGTGTAATTAATAGATAATGGAAGCTATATTGACTTTTCAAAGATTAGAACCATTAACGCTTAGGGATTAAAAATTTAATCCTTTACATAAAATGACCGTTGGATTAATGATGGTAAGATGTATGCATATAGACTCTTCAAAAATTAAGAGCCCTTTTAAGACTTTGGATTTTATCAAAAAGAAAAATGGAATTATGTTTTGACAAATGTTTTAACAAAGGATTTTTAAAGGGATTATTCCCTTATACACAAACCATTTAACTAAACTTCTGTTTAGGTGTAAATTTTTGTGTATACTTCTAGACAACCTAAGAAGAATTTAGGAAACTATATAACTTATTACTTGAAATTGAAACGAAAATTTTGCTTTTCAACTAAGAAAACTTTGACCAAAGTATAAACAAAGGTTTTTCGAACATTTACGGATCTTATTAAATATTTTCGATAAATCAACAAAAATCGTGTTAATTAAATTCAAATTTATTTTGAACATTTTATATAATTGGTCGAACTAAGAAATTTAAAATTTTTACGTTTACGTTTCATAAAAATTAACTAATAATTATTTAATTAATTATAATAAATATCAACGCTTTAGACGACGGATTAAGTAAAACGGATAAAAATGATAGTTGAGAAGAAACTAAATCTTAGAAAATGTGAAGAAAGAATTTTGAATAAATACGGTTATGATACTTATTTCATCAGGAAAGTGAACGTAATTACTGACGCATAATATAGAAAGAATATCTGAGTGAATTATGGACATGATAATTATAACATCATGAGAGGTGAATATAGATACCGACGCATTATGTAGAAAAGATAAAAAACCAGTTAGGACATGTTCCTTAATAATGAAGGTGCAAAATAAATTGCCGAACGATATAAAAGTAAACAATGTTTGTAAAAAGGATAATATAGATAATAAAAAGGGATTCGCGACTAATATGAATCATTAAGATTGAGAAGCCAATGGCGTTAAATGTTTTTAAAGACCACTTGTGATTGTCTAAATATGGAAATTTTGAGATATAGTTATGTTGGAATTTGTAAGTATAAGTATTCTATTTATGTCATTTATGACTAAAAGTATATTTGTCTGAAGAAGTTGTACTAATGGCAAAATTATGAAGGCAGACATCGCCTCATACATTAGTAAACGTTCAGCTATTGCAAGGGTCATCATCTGAATTTGATTCGATTTGGGTCATCGTCGACAGACTGACCAAATCTGCTAATATCATTCCCGTTAATGATAAATGCAAAAGAGTTATGTAAACATAGTGTGCCTGTATCAAACATCCTTATCAAGATCCTCGCTTCGCATCGAATTTCTTGAGATTTGCTCAAAAATCATTGAGAACGAACCTTGATGAGAGTACTATATACCACCCCAAATCGAAGGGACGAGGTAAAGTAACGATACAAAGTAATATAAGTGTTGTTTTATGTTTGAATGATTGACCTTTGGTAATAGACCGTGTAATCGTTTTTCTTTGGAGGATTATCATTGATAATCATCGTATTAGGATCGAGATCGAATCTTGTTAGGATCTATATTAGAGCATCTGTAAGCAAGAGTTGAAATGAAGACATCCGACATACATCCATTGTGAGTTGGACATGTCTTTTAGGTTTAAGGTTTCCTATGATGGCGAACCTATCCTTGCAAAATACCCGACCCGCGAGATCTGAAATGATTGTTGAAATTAGGATCTGATTATTGACAGCCGGTAGTGGGCAAGAGGTTCTGTGAATGTGAAATGTAGATCTTGAAGTGACAAAAGGGTAGCGAAGTTATGCCACAATTTTTAAACTTGGAAAAATGAATTCATGATCTGACAAATCATGGGATACAAGTCCCCGTTGAATGGGACCATTGAAATGATGTAAAAGTTGGGTTTAAAAGGCATATAAGCTAGATCTACCCTAGGACTTCAAGAACCGCGTGAATTATGTTTCGTAAATCGAACTTGATGGAATATATATCAAGTGAAATTCTGATTATTCTTAATAGAGCTTAGATCGGCGAAACGTTGCATTCATCAGAAACCCGTGAACATCATGGATAGAGAAAGTAAGTCAACATTTAGCCTGATCTTATTCCCGTAGTTATGTTTGATGAAACTCGCGTATTGTAATGAATTGCACTTGTGAGAAAAGACTGAGTGTGGAGGAAATAACCACATGGCTTTAACTCTATAAGAAGCGAGTAGTAAGGTAAGATGATCTTTGAGGACAAAGATCCTGTTTAGGGGTAAATGCTGTGACAATCCGTCAATTTATGGTTGATATTTTATTCTCGAATATTATTTAAAAACATTATTTTAATGTTACAATATGAACTCACTTATTTTTGGGAAGAAATTTGGATTTACGTCTTGAAGTAGCATCGACTACGTTTAAACCGGAGGATTCAACGTTACGTGCTTACGTTTACATACACCGTCTTTGGTGACAGTCCGACATTTCAGAAAATAAATTTATCCGTGAATATTAATTTGGGATTTTAAATTTGTGTTGGTTCATAAACTCACAAATTTACGAGAAGAGATTAGGACTTACGATTTTATTTTAACGTCCTTTACGACTAAACCGGAAACCTTAGGATTACGTATTTACGTTTTCGAACTCCGTTTTTTATGAGACAATTTTTATTGGATTCGTTTTGTGCCGTTGATTCATAATTTATAAAAACGTTTTTCGTAAAACGACCCGAGGGCACGCAAATCGAGGAAGCTGGAATCGAGGAATACCCGTAAACTAGTGAGATGGGACAAAATACATTGTCCCACCCCACTAGCACACATGGGGCGGCCAAATACTCACCAACACCCTTAGGTGTCAAGTCCTTATGTAACTACACTACACTTGTCTAACTAAGCTTACTAGTTAAGCTTACCATCCAACAAAACTAGCAAACCAATACCACTTCTCATTTGCAACATGCAAATCTACTCAAAACTCTCTCTCCCTCCTCCATTCTTGCCGTCCACTTTCACCATAAACACCCTAATTTGATCAAAATTAACCACAAAATCCTATGTTATACTTGCATATGTTGAAGCCCTTTTGAAACCCTATTGATTAGTGGTACTTATAACATCCAAGGAGGAGTTTTCATAGTGTCTTGAGGCTGATTTTCCCCAAGGTATACATGAAGAATGGTGGTCTTGAAGATGGTCTTGGCTATGCACAAGTTTCTCCATCCAAATCCATGTCAAACTCATAACCTACATCAACTTGGTGGTATAAAGATTGTCCTCCTCATCTTCTTGTTATTTTGATTATGTAAACATGTATTTTATTTCCTATTGTATATGTATATGATGATTATATGATGATAAAAATGTTATGTGGGGATTTGTTGTTGATAAACATGATTAAAAAGGTGAAAAACCATAAGAAACAAGGTTAAAATCTTGGTTAAATTTGATGGCTGTATAAAACAGTAAAGAACCATATGGTAAACTGATAAAATGATGAAGTAGAATGGATTTACAGTAAGCTATGGGTCTTGTACACATGTGAGAGTTGGCCATTCAATGGAATCAAAATAATGAGTGAGATATGATCAAAACAAGTTTAGGGTATAAATCTGAGGTTACTGTTTTGGACAACTTTTAGAAAATATTTAGAAGATGATTCAACAGTAGCTATAGAAGAGTTAAATGTAGCACATATCATTTAGTTTATGTGATAAAAATTTGAGCTTCTATCTCCATATAGAACTCAAGATATGGCAGTTTTGGTGAAACTAAAGATAAAAATCAGATTTTTGGAAATTAAAGAATAATACTATTAGATAAGCACTCAAAATTTAAATAGTATAAAATATAAATTAAAACCCACTAACTTATAAAACTTATTTATATAAATATGCAAAAGGGTAAATGAATGAAAAACTTATATAAATGGTAACATGTTAAGTTTTATAAGTTATAAAACTATAAACTTGATTTTTACGACTTTTTTGGCTATCGCCGTAAAATTAACGTTTTTGTTAAATAAAGCTTAGATGTTTGGACCCGTCTAATGAAAACTTTATAAAACTTATATACTGATATATAGACATGTATAACAAGTAAAAACCGATAAAAACCCGAACTATAGGACAAACGGACATTAACGAGCTAAGGAAACATATTGAACTAATAATTGGACTAAATAAGTTAAACTCTTATAAAAAGAACTTATTGGGCTTAACCCATTTGGGCCCAACTTGTAAAGTGTATTAACTGATAATATAAGTATAACATGGATTAATATAAGTTAAGAACTTATAATAAGCTTGATTGGACTTAAAACGTGTAAATGGGTAAAACTAGTAAACTAGTATAAAAGTTATCGACATATAATACTAAAATGAGTAAACGAGAATATGTAAACCCACTTGATCATTATATATATATATATATATATATATATATATATATATATATATATATATATATATATATATATATATATATATATATATATATATATATATATATATATATATATATATATATATATATATATATATATATATATATATATATATATAATCATCATATGTATACATAATTGATATTTTTATAAAGTCATTGGACATGAGTCTAAGACGAGTATTATTTATCTAGGTTTCCGTGATTGAAGCACGTACCGTACGTCCGAATTGCCGATAAACCCGCCTTCCCACATCAACGTGAGTTCATAGCCTCGCACTCTTTTAAATGTTTTTATAAATGTTTTATAAACCCGCGAGGGAGATAACATGTTAGTTTTTATAAAATAGGACACCATTTGTCCCGATTGTTTGTTTATTGATTTTGGACCCGAATGATTGAATGACCCGATTGTATGACCTGATAAATGATTAAAGGACCCGATAGATGAAATAAAATGGATTATTAAAGTTAGGTTATGTCACTAAAAGTCCCATTAGCATGAATTGTGAACTACCGGGAGTTCGTAGACGCTTATGCATTTAATAGTACTATTTGGGGACGATCACCCCAGTCCGCGCCTTGACGGTTGATCCTCGTCGTGCCACATTGATTGGTAAGCGAATTTATGTATGAGAAGATTTACATAGCGTGACCTTTGTGACGACACGCTACTTTATATGGGCAAAATTGGTATCGGGTTAGCTACCCGTTGTTGGTTTAGTAAGGTAACAATGTCATGCGGCTTATAATAATCCAAAAACTAACGAAATACTATTAGACGCTTCGAATTACGATGTATTGCCTGACTAGCAATACAGGGTCATACTATTGATATTATGTTCGTGTTTTGGTTTTCATAACCATACTCAAATAACGGTTTTTATTTTCATACAACGTCGTAAGACGTATTGTATGATGTTTTTACGACATTGGCTCGTATAATGATTTTTAAGGCAAATGCCTATATATTATGATTTTCGATAAGGAATTGTATAAAATGACTTTGGCTATTCTATGTCCTATTACAAAGATTTGTATAAAATGATTTTGGCTATTTTACGGCCTATTAAAATGATTTGTACAAAATGATTTTCAGTAATAATTTTATACTGATATTATATTGATGGATTTTATTAAACTCTATGAATTCACTCGGCGTTATTGCTGACCTTTTCTTTTAACATGTTTTATCTCAGGTACTTGAAGGTAATTCTCGGGAAGACAACAAGAATTCATGGCCCGCACCTAAACTATATTTTCCATTCAAAAACTTTGTAAAACTTTGTATGAAATGTAATGACTTGGGACCGATGTAACTTTGATATTTATGAATGGAAATGCTTTATTAATAAACGACGCGATTTTTATGCGTTGTCTATGATGTGAGTAATGTGCTATCCCGTAACACCAACTAGTCTTCCGCTGTATTGAGTTGTATAAATTTGGGGGTGTTACATATGATCCCAACAAATGGTTGATATTCGTAGAAATGTAGATATTAGTTGATTGCGATATTGAAGAAGAATTGGCGAGATTAACTCTGATATCGATGTCATGACGATCTTTTCTTATAGAATGGAGTTTGGCAAAACGTTACCACCTAGAAATATGTCATCTGATTCGTTGTCACCCAATTCTTAAATTTGAAATCGAAAGGGTGAATGTTGCACTTGAGGCTGTCATTGGAACCATTACCCAAAAGCCTCATGCCACTAATACCTTTCCGAAAATCTGATTGAATGTATGAGTCATCTCATACTAGTGACTCATTTGATAATTGTTGTTGTAAGAGTTATAGAATCGGAAATTAAGTGTTGATCATATCGAGCTTTTATTGCCCTTTTAAGGTCTAAGAATAAGGTTAAAGTATTGGAGAATGAGGTAGGATATCGAATTGAGTATAAGTTGGTTGAAACTTGAATGAAGTAAAATTTAACTAGTATGGAATAAGAAATTGTTAAGAGGAAGTCGTTAAGTTATGTGATTGAATTGTAAGGTTTTAAATGATTGTTAGTTAGTGATAAGTGTTGTTCCTAGGCCATTGTCCACTAACGAGGATGCCTAGTGTCCAAGAAATAAATTGAAGAAATCTTCTTCTAAATTGGGACCGATGGATCTTCCGGGACATGTGGAACACCTAATGAATCTTGTAGATTAGTATTCATTGAGGTATCTTTTAAAAATCCCTAACTTAACTGAGATATCAGTTGGTAGGATGAGTTCTGAGAATTGTATGACATAGTGACACGTAATGTGTTACGGTACAATTTTAACTTGTTTGTGATTAATGAAAAAGACTACCTTTGATTGCTAAATCCTACATGTATCGATGTTATCTATCTCTTATTGCTCCATCCTAATGTTCGCATTAGTGATGCAACCATTGAACAAGTACTCATCTCGATTTGAGTTACGTTGTGAATTAATCTCTTTTGAGTGCCATCGAGGTCATGAACCTCATGATTAATTGGCTAAGCTCATTTCCTATCATATCATAGTTAATTCTTGGTGAACAAGCTTTCATCACTCTTCTGCAGATCAC
This sequence comes from Glebionis coronaria, assembly GCA_025667525.1. Lineage (NCBI taxonomy): Eukaryota > Viridiplantae > Streptophyta > Magnoliopsida > Asterales > Asteraceae > Glebionis > Glebionis coronaria. The sequence continues at coordinate 646,140,949 of CM046877.1, forward strand.
TCATTGTTTTTATAAAGATAAAACAATATTCCTTGAGAAAAATTGAATTTTCGTCACTAAAAGGATTACTCAAAGTAAGATATATAAGTGATTGTTATCGAAATGAAGTTGTTTATAAAACATCTTGGAAAACTTAATTGTTTTCATAATAAAAAAAATAAAAAATAAAAAAAAAATATCTTTGTAAATTTATTCTTGATTCTTATCTAAGAATTAAGCATGAAAATGATTTTACTATAAACATGGATGATAAAATTTTGACGAACTGTAATTGCATCGTTAATCTCGAAATTGTATATAGTTGCGCGCCTACATACAATTTGGAAGTGACCATGCAAGGCTGATTAGTAGTCACCATAAAACTGATTAATAAACACTAAATTTTCTTTGAAGATTGTGAAAGATTAAATTTTATGAGATCTACAAAAAGTGCAAAATAGGGACATATTGATATGGGGCACCTACATATGTGCCCGTACTATTTATTCTTCTGAGTCGAATTTACTCATCTGTAGAAATTGTCTTATTTGACAATTGACAATTCTTTCTTGTCCAATTCTCCCGTAGTGAGATTCTTAGGAAAAGCATCTGATTACCGAGTGTTGATACCTGACTGGATGTATCGACGTTCCTACCATTTCTTATGATTTGATTTCATTTGAATGACCTGGGTGACGATCTGAGGAGCTTTCGAATGCGTACTCAAATTATGAAAACATGGGATATATTCATATTCGTTAAATGTTTTCATCTGTATCTGATTTGAAATTATCTCGCCTAGATTATGCGTTGACCTTACTCTTTTAATAGTAGTTGTGTCTCCAGATATCCTTGAATTTGTGAAGGATTATGAGTTATTATTAGTCTTTTGAGAAGTTCACATCTTATCGACGGCAATGCAACTGGAAAGTTGATAGTGCCCGTAGAATTGATTGATTGATTATGACATGACGACATTGTCTTAATTGATTGGAACTCGAGTAGAATTCCCCTAAATGATAAGATGTTGATTATCAAAAATGATCTAAATAATTCTTGATGGATGACCATATCCTGCATTTAGACTTGAAACTATACAGTGAATGGTTGTGAATTAGTCATAGATATTATAATCTAGAAAGAACCTAACATGAATTTATTAAAAGATGTTTCTGTTATCTGAAATTTTAGAAGGTATTTATTGGTAAATTAACTAGACTTTTGCCATTAAGGCAAGTTGAAATTGGTATTGATTATATTTCCGGTGCTGCACCTGTGGCTTGTGCACTGTACGTCAGCACCATCTGAATTAAAGGAATTACCGTACAACTGAGAGAGTTGTCGGAGAAAGATTTTATTCTACCGAGCTCGTCATCATTAAGAGCTATGGTGTTATCATTCCTTATATTTATAGATTAATGTGAACTGAGTAAGTTGACAATCGAAAACGATATCCATAACTCGAAATGGAAGATTTGTTCGATCATTTACAAGGTTCTAGCGTATATTTTAAAGATTTGATCCATGGCATGGTTATTATCAACTTCGGTCCGCAAAGAAGATTATCTATTCCAATCACTACATCCAGAACTTGTAATGAACATTATGAGTTTCACGTGATGTCGTTTGGATTGACAAATACACATGTAGCATCCATAAATTTGGTGAATCTAGTGTGTAGCTGTAATTTGATAAATTCATGCTCGTGATCATTAAGGACTATTCGTTTGTTTATAAGTAAAAGAATGAGTTAATAATTAGTTATAGACTGCTCTAAATTGGCCGAACGATAAAAACATGTACCTTAAATATTTAACATATGATTAAAAACTTAAACCTTTACATTATTTGACTATGTGATTAATAGATAATGGAATCTATATTGACTTTTCAAATATTAGAGCCATTAATGCTTAGGGTTATAACAAAAAGAAAATGGAAATATGTTTTGACAAATGTTTTAACAAAAAGAAAATGGAAATATGTTTTGACAAATGTTTTAACAAAGGATTTTAAGGGATTATTCCCTTATACCCAGAACATTTAACTAAACTCCTGTTTAGGGGTAAATGTTCGTGTATACCTCAAGACAACCTAAGAGGAATTGAGGAAAACATTTAAACCATGACTTAAAAATTGAAATGACAATTTTTACTTTTCAACTAAGAAAATTTTGACCAAAATATAAACAAAAGTTTTTCGAATATTTACGGATCTTATTAAATATTTTCGATAAATCAACAAAAATCTTGTTAATTAAATTCAAATTTATTTTTGAACATTTTATATAATTGGTCGAACTAAGAAATTTAAAATCTTTACGTTTACATTTCATAAAAATTGAATATTTAATATTTAATTAGTTGTAATAATTATCGACGCTTTAGACGTCGGATTGAGTAAAACGGATAAAAATAATAGTGGAGACGAGACTAGAACTTAAAAAAATATAAAGAAAGAAATTTTTAATAAATACGGACATGATAATTATATCATCAGGAAAGGATAAAGAATCAATTACGATGTATTTCTTAATAATGAATGTGCAAAATGAACTGCCGAACAATTTAAAATATAGCCGATGCTTATAAAAAGGGTAATATAGATAATAAAAAGGGATTCGCGGCTAATATGAACCATTAAAAATTAAGAAGCCAATAGCGTTGAATGTTTTAAAGGCCACTTGTGGTTGCCTAAATATGGAGATTGTGAGATATAGTCATGTTGAAATCTTGTAAGTATAAGTATTCTATTTATGTCATTTATGACTAAATGTATCTTTGTCTGAAGAAGTAGTACTGTAACACCCCCACAATTGCTATGCGCAGCGGAACTACAACAATGGGTGCTACACAGTATTCATTGCACACAAGATATATCAAACGACGCTAAAAAGATGTCAACTTAAAACTTGAAATTAAAATTGTTAGATGATACATGTCCACGGTTTTTCCAACCCCAATTAGTACACAGAGTTTAGCGTTTTCGGTCCCCATGAATCTCAACCCACGAATTTCAGTTTACAACCACATGACATTAAACTTAAAAATTGTTTAAGTAGAAAAGGAGGGAAAAACAAGCGGACACCAAGCCGTACACACAACATCCATCCCATGCATGCTCCATCCTACACCTCAGCGGTTACCTGAAACACATGCCAAAAATTTGGTCAACGAAAACGTTGAGTGGAATTCATAGGTTTTTCAATCCATTTGAACGTATATATAATAAAAACCATTCGTGATCATTTATAGTCTTGTCGATCAAACAAACTATAATCAAGATACTGACAATTGTGTTTAAGCTCATGACACTAATCCGTTAACTCAATCACCCGCGTAATAATACCGGCGTGATTCAGATGAAACCAGTGCCCCTTCTAAAGGCATCAGTTGCAATTATACCTTATTTCTCATACGAAATAATCTACCGCAGAACTTACTAAAAGTACAGCTTCTCGGCTAGCATTGGGTCGTTAACCCCGTAGTACTACAAATTGCATAAGCGGCTATTTCCCCCTACTCGAGGGCAGGACAATAGTTAATAGTTCATGATTTTAGGGACTTTTGCAACTTTGGTACTCAACAGAATTTCTAAGGCAACTTTCGGGTCTAACAATCATTCATGATATACGTTCCTTTTAAAAACTAGCATGCATTTCCCTCGCGGGTAAAACAATTTGAAATAATATAAGCGAGGCTATAAATTCACACCTTATATCTTAAGTAGTCGGTAGTTCGAGGGATGATCACTGACGACGAAACGGATGCCCGGTTAAATCAACACCTATCACAAATAACGCGTAATGAGTAATCTCATTTTATATACTTACGGTACTGTATAAAATACATATATACAAGTCACTTAGGACAAGTATAACTCACGCAAAAAACAAAAACAACAAGTGTCACTCATTTTATACTATTCGTTCTCATTACTTATGTTGTCCATTTTTACTCATTCTCGCCGGTACTCGACTAAAGTACGGGCTGTTTTACCTTATTTAACCACACTTATAAAATTTGACAAAATTTCCAAAAATCCTATAAGACCTGTAGATAACATGTTTTTAAGCCCAACAAAAGTTTTTACTTTTACGACCCGTTACGCAACTCTTTTCCACGACTACATTTTACGGGCTGAAATTGCGCTTCGACCAATTTTGACCTCTTTGACATATATGAAAAATACCTTTGACTTCTTTGACGCCTAAGTCAACATATAGACCCATTTACACAGGTTAGGGACCACATTTTGACCCTTGACCATTTACCAATTTATACTTGTGACCCTCGGGATTTGACTAAAACTTTACACAAATTCGGATTATGAAAGTCCTCGTCTCCCGGTACCCGATCTTTAAAATGTCATAACTTTTAGCTCGTTTTAAGTCACGGGCTCTACCTTATACCAAATTAAAGCTAGGAAAACCCTCTATAACTACATTTAGTTTTCAAGTCCTGGAAAAAAAATAATTTTTATGAAATGGACCAAATGTTTCTGCCTAAAAATGACCATACCAAAAACGCACTTAGGCTCGATTCCAAGCCTTCTAACCACCACTAAACATCATCCTAAGCCTTCCCAAACATATCCTAACATCAAATTTCAATCCTACCCCTATTGATCAACCAATCTCAAAATCAAAACTTCAAAGAAATGAACATGCAACTAGTGAATCCTATGTAAAACATCATAAAACAAATAACCAAACATAATAACAACATTCAAAATCAACAACCACCATGGCTCCCCAAACACCCCCATTGCCGTGAGGTTTGGGTGACCCAATCACCACAACCAAATTAATTTTGGTGGGTTTTCTTGGTGTTCTTGCATCCATTACTCATAAAATCAACATGCATTAGCACATTTAGCCACAAAAACGAATTTGGATCATATTGAAAAATCTTGAAAAATTTTTGTTAGTGCATGTGGGATTTGAGCACATGAACATGTGGGGAATGACCAAACTAGATGTGGTCTAACCTTAGATTTTAGGAAAATCAAGTGGAAAAAGATTTTTGGTGGATTTTTCTTGGTGTTGGGGGTGTCCGTCGGCTTTAGAGAGAAAGGAGGGAGAGAGTGTTTGATTTTTGGTGAAAGTTTTGTGTGTGTTTGTGTTTATGTCACATTTGGCCTTTTTGGTGGGTTGGGAGGGGCTTAATTGCAATTTCTAGCTTCTTTTGTCCTTAAATGGAAAACGTCCTCAAAACTTTGCGGGTTCGACTCATTTGTCAATTTTGAAAATTTTACGGGAGTCGGAAATCTTCCCGAACGCTCCAAAATGTTTTTGGGATACTTTAAATGTACTCGGAAGGCTATAAAACTCACCCGACTCAACTTAACACGAACCGTAAATAAAATTCTCGAAAAATTACATCATCGATAAATCGTCAAAAATTATATGAAATTGGGCATCCCTCGGGATCGTAATCGTCATCGTCCTTCTTAAAACGTCAATCGTAAAAATTATAACCTCGAACATCGGCTCTAACCAAAATACTTATAAATATAGAAATTAAAATTTATTAAAAATTTCAAAAATTAGCGTAATTTAGGGTATCTTTAATGACCTCGATTCTAGGGTGTCACATCCACCCCTCCTTAAAGAGAGTGACGTCCCGGCGCTCGCCTCTTCTTGTACTCACATTTCGTGCTACTGGAACAGATGAGGATACATTTCCTTGAAAAAGTCCTCACGTTCCCAGGTGTATTCCGGTCCACGCTTAGAATTCCATCGGACCTTCACAATAGGAATCCTACTACGCTTCAACCGCTTGACCTCCCGGTCCATAATTTCCACAGGTTCTTCCACAAAGTGCATTTTGTCGTCTAGTCGAATCTCGTCCAAAGGAATCACCAATTCCTTGTCCGCCAAACTCTTCTTCAGGTTCGATACGTGAAACGTGTCATGAATAGCACTAAGCTCGGTCGGCAATTCTAACTTGTACGCTACCGGTCCAATTCGTTCAACGATCTTAAACGGTCCAATATACCTCGGACTCAACTTTCCTTTCTTCCCAAAACGAATTACACCCTTCCACGGCGATACCTTGAGCATAACCATATCTCCAACTTCAAACTCCAACGGTTTCCTTCGGTTATCGGCATAACTCTTCTGTCGGCTTCTCGCAGCAAGTAGTCGGTTCTTGATTTGCACGATCTTCTCTGTCGTTTCTAAAACCATTTCGGGTCCAGTCAATTGACTTTCCCCTACTTCACTCCAACACACAGGCGATCTACACTTCCTTCCATACAATGCTTCGAACGGTGCCGCTTTGATACTCGCATGATAACTATTATTGTACGAAAATTCCACTAGAGGCAAGTGGCGTTCCCAACTTTCTCCAAAATCGATCACGCATGCTCGGAGCATGTCCTCCATCGTTTGAATCGTTCGTTCACTCTGGCCGTCAGTTTCCGGGTGATAAGCCGTGCTTAAACTCAGTTCAGTGCCCATCGCACGTTGAAGCGATTTCCAAAATTCCGACGTAAATCTACTGTCGCGATCCGAAATGATCGATAACGGCACTCCATGTCTACAGACGATCTCCTTCACGTACACGCTGGCGAGTCTTTCCATGCTGTCCGTCTTCTTCATAGGTAAGAAATGAGCAGATTTCGTCAATCTATCCACAATTACCCATATCATATCGCTTCCACTAGGAGTCCTAGGTAAACCTGTCACGAAATCCATTGCGATTTTCTCCCATTTCCATTCTGGGATTTCTGGTTGTACCAACAATCCAGATGGCTTCTTATGTTCTGCCTGAACCTTCGCGCAAGTCAAACACTTACTAACGTAACGAGCAATATCCGCCTTCATATTCGGCCACCAATAAACTTTCTTCAGGTCGTGATACATCTTATCCGATCCGGGATGTATCGAATACTTCGACTTATGCGACTCATTCATAACCAATTCTCGAACTCCAGGCTTTCCTTCCTCAGATGAACACAATGGTAACCAAATCCGATTCTCAAAATATCTCAGTCCGTCAGACCTAATCACGAAAAGAGGTTTCAACATTCGTCCCAAGTTCTCGGCTTCAACATTCCCTTTCATTAGTCCTCTCTCCTAAGCCTTCAGTATGGTTTCGGTTAAGTCAACGCTCTCAGTCATCACTAAAGCTCTAACCCTCAAAGGTTTCTCCCGTTCCTTCCTACTTAGTGCATCCGCTACAACATTCGCCTTCCCAGGGTGGTAGCGAATTTCGCAGTCATAATCACTCAGTAGTTCAACCCATCGTGTTTGTCGCATATTCAACTCCTTTTGATCTAAAATGTGCTGCAAACTCTTGTGATCAGTGAATACAACACACTTTTGTCCCATACAGATAGTGTCTCCACAATTTCAACGCAAAAACTACCGCTCCTAATTCCAAATCGTGCGTCGTGTAGTTCTCTTCGTTCTTCCTTAATTGCCTCGACGCGTAAGCTATCACCTTTTCACGTTGCATTAATACCGCTCCATAACCCTTACGAGACGCATCACAATACACTACGAAGTCTTCGGTTCCTTCAGGCAATGATAAAATCGGTGCGGAACATAACTTATCCTTGAGCGTTTCGAAAGCAAGCTCTTCCTCATTACCCCATTCATACACCCTATTCTTTTCAGTAAGCCTCGTCAATGGTTTTGCAATCAACGAAAATCCTTTAATAAACCTTCGATAATACCCCGCTAAACCCAGAAATTGTCGAACTTCAGTCGGCGTCGTCGGTGCTGACCATTCCCTGATCGCTACGATCTTAGCAGGATCTACACGAACTCCCTCACTATCAATCACATGACCTAGAAACTGCACTGATTCCAACCAAAACTCACACTTAGAGAATTTTGCATACAACTTCTCCTTCCTTAACAACTCCAGAATCTTTCTCAGGTGCTTCTCGTGCTCCTCCTTACTTTTAGAGTAAATAAGTATATCGTCGATGAAAACAATAACAAACTTATCTAGATACGGTTTGCACACGCGATTCATAAGATCCATGAATACAGCAGGCGCGTTCGTCAACCCAAACGGCATCACTCGAAATTCAAAGTGTCCGTACCGCGTACGAAAGGCAGTTACAGGAATATCCTCCTCTCTTACACGCAGTTGATGATACCCTGATCTTAAATCGATCTTTGAGTATACACTGGAACCTTGCAATTGATCGAACAAATCATCAATCCTCGGCAATGGGTACCGATTCTTAACCGTCAGCTTATTGAGTTCCCTATTGTCGATACACATCCTAAACGAACCATCCTTCTTCTTTACGAACAACACTGGCGCTCCCCAAGGTGATGAGCTCGGCCTAATAAATCCTTTGTCCATCAATTCCTTCAATTGATCCGATAACTCCTTTAACTCAGATGGTGCTAAGCGATAAGGTGCACGTGCAACCGGCGCAGCTCCTGGCACTAAATCAATTCGAAACTCGACCTCACGGTTAGGCGGTAAACCTGGCAACTCGTCTGGAAAAACGTCCGGATACTCGCGAATAACTGGTACCTCTTCAATCCTCGCCTCTAAATCACCATCGCTCGAAACATGTGCCAAAAACACATCGCATCCGCTCTCTACGTACTTCATCATTTTCAAACACGAAATCACCTTCAAACGAGAAGTGCATTCGTCTCCCTTTACCGTCAAAACCCTATTCCTCAACGGAATCTGAACCAATCTCTCGCCACAGACGATCGTAGCACTGTGCGCCATTAGCCAATCCATTCCCACAATTACGTCAAACGATCCTAGCTCTATAGGCATCAAGTCGATTTTAAAAGCGTAATTTCCTAACTTCAAGGTACACCCTTTCAGTATAGAATTCGTACTAACAATTTTTCCATCGGCTAATTCAACATTATAACTAGTCGTTAACAACACCGGTTCTCTATCGATATGACGACTAAATCTAACGTCTACAAAAATCTTGTCGGAGCCAGAATCAAATAAAATACTAGCATAACAAGCGTCTAGCAAAAACGTACCGGTAACCACATTTGGACCCTGTGGTTTATCAGCAGTTCCCACTTGATACACAGCAGCCGCATTATTACCTCCCCGCCTGTTTCCTGCCTTCGGGCAATTCGCTTGCACATGCCCTCTTTCTCCACAACTATAACATCCTCTCATCCGGATAGCATTAGCCCCAGTGGCTACTCCTCCCGTTCGACAACTAGAAGTCCTATGACCTGCCTTTCCACACTTGCCGCATGCCGGCGGGCAATTTCCAACATGATACAAATTGCACTTACCACAATGGGGATTCACTTTCACACTTCTAGGGTTCGTCACTGCCCTCATCCCTTCGTTCCTTCTCTGATTAAACTGTTGATTACGGTTCGGCCCATGGTTGTTTCGATTTCCACCTCGGTTCTGGCCTTGGGATTGATTGCCTTGTGCCGCTTCCCATTTCCTTTTGTTGCCCTCAGCAATGTAGTTCTGCTTGTCCTGAAGCTTAACGTCCATCAAAGCGTGAGCCATTTGAACCGCTTCATCAAACGTTCCAGGTTTTGACGAAGTTGTTTCACCTTTGATGTTGCTAGATAAACCCTTTATATACTGCTTCATTTTCTTGGCATCATTGGCAAATATGTCCGGACATAAAAGACTTAACTCATTGAATCTCCTGGTGTAAGCAGCTATATCGTTGTTCTTCAAGGTCAAGTGCCTCAATTCGTCCTCCAATTGCCCCAATTCCTCCTCTGGGCAAAACTTCTTAGTCAACAAAGCTTTGGTCGCATTCCACGTCCTTGCATTCGCTACAGCCAATCCAACCGTAGCTACCTGGGTATTCCACCAACTTAACGCATCATCAAGAAACGTAGCAGCTGCAAACTTTACTTTATCCGCTTCTGCACAACCACTGATTTCAAACGTGCTTTCAACCTTTTCCAACCATCGTCTAAGTTCTAAAGCTCCACCCGTTCCACGGAACTGCGTGGGACCGCACTTCATAAAACTAGAATAGGTACACACTCTCGGGGCTTGCTGTCTCCCCGCGTTCCTTCCTGGATCCTGATTTCTCCCAGCTCGGTCCGCTTGCAACGCATTTGCTATAGCTTCCTGAATCATGGTGTTAACACGATCGGCAGTCAACTTTGGAGGCATGGTGATATCGAATATCTCTTTCTGCAAGACAAAGAAAATAGAAAAACAATGTAAGTATTCATATCAAGTTTCCCAGACATAAAATACATACAACGACACATCACTACGGAGTTACTAATATTCATCAATTCACACTACAAAAGATCAAATTTAAGACATATCACAGATCATGAAAGGTAACATAGATTGTATTGATAGTTAACCAAAATCGTGACAAGTATTGCCACTACAATCGTTCACCATAAAACTTCAAGTACTTGAGTTTCTCGTCATAATACCATCATACAAAGGTCTAAAATAGTTCTATTACAATGATCAAAGAAAATACAAAACAAGTAACTAGGCATGTGGTGATCCACACGGCCTCTTGGATGGCGGCTCGTCGTCGTCTTCCTCGGTTTCCTCATCACTAACGTCCTCATCCACATCATCCACTTTTCTCTTTCCTTTATCATCTGGCCCACATTCCATTTCCTTTTTCGTCCCTGATGTGGATCCATACTCAATTGCTACCTGATTTCCCACCGAAATACAAGCACCTCCAGTAGGCGGCTGAACCATGAAGTCATTCGCCTCCATCTCCAAATCGTCCACGAATCTCCAATCCGGGGGCAATGAATCTCTCACACGATGCTCCCAACTCTGCATCCTCGACAACCTCATCTGATCTTCCCTCACACGGTCAAGACTAGCACTTAAATTCGCAACCATTGATCTTAAACTGTTGATGTCACTTTTGTTCACATTCCCGTCATACTCAATTCTCGCAGTCCTTTCCAACAGTCTTTGATGTTCCCTCTCAGTCTTATCAAACTTCTTAATTACCCTGGTCTCAACTACAAACCGCTCATACATCAACCTTTCCATCCTCCCCAAACGACCTGCGGGATCCCAGTAGTGTCTCGGTCTCGGAAAATAGACCCTTGCAATATTCTCATGAATCGATGGCGACTTGGACGACTTGCTGGACTCTCCACTGCTCCCATTACTTTCTCGAACAAATCCTGGCACTGTTCTCAAATAATCCTTACAATTGTCCATCGGGCGATTAAAGGGTTGCTGCTCATAACGACCGGTCGGTGGTACCTCATAACCCTTCGGCGAATTCGGGGATTGAAACAAATCGGGTTCGGTCTGGCCTACGGCATCCTCAGGAATGCCATCATCCATTAGCTCCTCGGGCTCTTCTTCGGAATCCTCACTCTCGTCACTACTCATGCTGAAATTATCCACCTCGCTTTCGTCATTGTCGTTTTCCGGCCCTATTTCGTCTTCTGGAGCGATCCATCCATTATTATTGTCCGGCGGGTTCGGAGGAAACGGTCCCCCTTCGTGACCTACGACGTAGTCGTTTCCGTTATCGTTAGGCGGTACCTCGGCCATTCCTGCAATAACAGCGAATTTCGGAGGGTACATAAGTAATTATACAATAATTATAAATATATGCATGCAAATGCAATGCAAAGGTGGTACATATGCCCAAAATGTAATAATATGATGCTCATGCATGATTAATACAAAAATTACGATGTCGGATATTTCACGTAAAATTCAACGTCTACATATAGTAATTCCATACTTATGTAATAATTACCCACATATATACTTTACTCAAAAGTATACGTCAAATGCCATAAATACAACAATAAATCTTACCGGAGCCATGCAGGATAGTTGTGTGTGCTTGGACCCTTTCTTACGACACCAAAAGTTATAGTTTAGGATTTTCAAAAACGACCTAGTTCTCTATAACTCGTGGCTCTGATTACCAATCTGTAACACCCCCACAATTGCTATGCGCAGCGGAACTACAACAATGGGTGCTACACAGTATTCATTGCACACAAGATATATCAAACGACGCTAAAAAGATGTCAACTTAAAACTTGAAATTAAAATTGTTAGATGATACATGTCCACGGTTTTTCCAACCCCAATTAGTACACAAAGTTTAGCGTTTTCGGTCCCCATGAATCTCAACCCACGAATTTCAGTTTACAACCACATGACATTAAACTTAAAAATTGTTTAAGTAGAAAAGGAGGGAAAACAAGCGGACACCAAGCCGTACACACAACATCCATCCCATGCATGCTCCATCCTACACCTCAGCGGTTACCTGAAACACATGCCAAAAATTTGGTCAACGAAAACGTTGAGTGGAATTCATAGGTTTTTCAATCCATTTGAACGTATATATAATAAAAACCATTCGTGATCATTTATAGTCTTGTCGATCAAACAAACTATAATCAGGATACTGACAATTGTGTTTAAGCTCATGACACTAATCCGTTAACTCAATCACCCGCGTAATAATACCGGCGTGATTCAGATGAAACCAGTGCCCCTTCTAAAGGCATCAGTTGCAATTATACCTTATTTCTCATACAAAATAATCTACCGTAGAACTTACTAAAAGTACAGCTTCTCGGCTAGCATTGGGTCGTTAACCCCGTAGTACTACAAATTGCATAAGCGGCTATTTCCCCCTACTCGAGGGCAGGACAATAGTTAATAGTTCATGATTTTAGGGACTTTTGCAACTTTGGTACTCAACACAATTTCTAAGGCAACTTTCGGGTCTAACAATCATTCATGATATACGTTCCTTTTAAAAACTAGCATGCATTTCCCTCGCGGGTAAAACAATTTGAAATAATATAAGCGAGGCTATAAATTCACACCTTATATCTTAAGTAGTCGGTAGTTCGAGGGATGATCACTGACGACGAAACGGATGCCCGGTTAAATCAACACCTATCACAAATAACGCGTAATGAGTAATCTCATTTTATATACTTACGGTACTGTATAAAATACATATATACAAGTCACTTAGGACAAGTATAACTCACGCCAAAAACAAAAACAACAAGTGTCACTCATTTTATACTATTCGTTCTCATTACTTATGTTGTCCATTTTTACTCATTCTCGCCGGTACTCGACTAAAGTACGGGCTGTTTTACCTTATTTAACCACACTTATAAAATTTGACAAAATTTCCAAAAATCCTATAAGACCTGTAGATAACATGTTTTTAAGCCCAACAAAAGTTTTTACTTTTACGACCCGTTACGCAACTCTTTTCCACGACTACATTTTACGGGCTGAAATTGCGCTTCGACCAATTTTGACCTCTTTGACCTATATGAAAAATACCTTTGACTTCTTTGACGCCTAAGTCAACATATAGACCCATTTAAACAGGTTAGGGACCAAATTTTGACCCTTGACCATTTACCAATTTATACTTGTGACCCTCGGGATTTGACTAAAACTTTACACAAATTCGGATTATGAAAGTCCTCGTCTCCCGGTACCCGATCTTTAAAATGTCATAACTTTTAGCTCGTTTTGAGTCACGGGCTCTACCTTATACCAAATTAAAGCTAGGAAAACCCTCTATAACTACATTTAGTTTTCAAGTCCTGGAAAAAAAATAATTTTTATGAAATGGACCAAATGTTTCTGCCTAAAAATGACCATACCAAAAACGCACTTAGGCTCGATTCCAAGCCTTCTAACCACCACTAAACATCATCCTAAGCCTTCCCAAACATATCCTAACATCAAATTTCAATCCTACCCCTATTGATCAACCAATCTCAAAATCAAAACTTCAAAGAAATGAACATGCAACTAGTGAATCCTATGTAAAACATCATAAAACAAATAACCAAACATAATAACAACATTCAAAATCAACAACCACCATGGCTCCCCAAACACCCCCATTGCCGTGGGGTTTGGGTGACCCAATCACCACAACCAAATTAATTTTGGTGGGTTTTCTTGGTGTTCTTGGATCCATTACTCATAAAATCAACATGCATTAGCACATTTAGCCACAAAAACGAATTTGGATCATATTGAAAAATCTTGAAAAATTTTTGTTAGTGCATGTGGGATTTGAGCACATGAACATGTGGGGAATGACCAAACTAGATGTGGTCTAACCTTAGATTTTAGGAAAATCAAGTGGAAAAAGATTTTTTGTGGATTTTTCTTGGTGTTGGGGGTGTCCGTCGGCTTTAGAGAGAAAGGAGGGAGAGAGTGTTTGATTTTTGGTGAAAGTTTTGTGTGTGTTTGTGTTTATGTCACATTTGGCCTTTTTGGTGGGTTGGGAGGGGCTTAATTGCAATTTCTAGCTTCTTTTGTCCTTAAATGGAAAACGTCCTCAAAACTTTGCGGGTTCGACTCATTTGTCAATTTTGAAAATTTTACGGGAGTCGGAAATCTTCCCGAACGCTCCAAAATGTTTTTGGGATACTTTAAATGTACTCGGAAGGCTATAAAACTCACCCGACTCAACTTAACACGAACCGTAAATAAAATTCTCGAAAAATTACATTATCGATAAATCGTCAAAAATTATATGAAATTGGGCATCCCTCGGGATCGTAATCGTCATCGTCCTTCTTAAAACGTCAATCGTAAAAATTATAACCTCGAACATCGGCTCTAACCAAAATACTTATAAATATAGAAATTAAAATTTATTAAAAACTTCAAAAATTAGCGTAATTTAGGGTATCGTCAATGACCTCGATTCTAGGGTGTCACAAGTACTAATGGCAAATTATGAAGGCAGACGCCGCCTCATACATTAGTAAACGTCTAACTATTGCAAAGGTCATCATCTGAATTTGATTCGATTTGGGTAATCGTCGACAGACTGACCAAATCTGCTAATATCATTCTAGTTAATGATAAATTCTTGATGAAGAAATTGAATCTTTCGTATTTAAAGGAGTTGTGTAAACATGGTGTGCCGTATCGATCATCTCTATCAAGATCCTCGCTTCGCATCGAATTTCTTGAGAATCGCTCAGGAGTCATTGAGAACGAATCTTGAAGAGAGTACTATTTACCACCCCAAATCGAAGAGACGAGGTAAAGTAGCGATACAAAATACTATAAGTGTTGTTCAATGTTTGAATGATTAACCTTTGGTAATTAACCGTATAATCGTTTTCCTTTGGAGAGATTATCATTGATAACCATCGTGTTAGGATTAAGATAGAATCTTGTTAGGATCTAAATATTAGAGCATCTGTAAGCAAGAGTTGAGATGAAGACACCCGACATACACCCATTGTGAGTTGGACATATCTTTTAGGTTTAAGGTTTCCTATGAAGGCGAACCTAACCTTGCAAAATACCCAACCCGCGAGACCTGAAATGATTGTTGAAATTAGGATTTGATTATTAACTGCCGGTAGTGGGCAAGAGGTTATGTGAATATGAAATGTAGATCTTGAAGTGCCAGATGGGTAGCGAAGTTATGCCAAAATTTTTAACCTTGGAAAAATGAATTAATGATCTGACAAATCATGGGATATAAGTCCCCGTTGTATGGGACCATTGAGATGATGTAAAATATTTGGTTTGAAAGGCATATAAGCTGGATCAACCCAAGGACTTCAAGAGATGCGTGAATTATGTTTCGTATATCGAACTTGATGGAATATCTATCAAGTAAAAATCTGAATTCTTCTTAATAAAGCTTAGATCGGCGAAAAGTTGCATTCATCAGAAACCCGTGAACATCATGGATAGAGAAAGTAAGTCAACATTTTGCCTGATCTTATTCCCATAGTTAGGTTTGATGAAACTTGCGTATTGTAATGAATTACACTTGTGAGAAGAGACCGAATGTGGAGGAAATACCCACATGGCTTTAACTCGATAAGAAGCGAGTAGTAAGGTAAGATGATCTTTGAGGACAAAGATCCTGTTTAGGGGTAAATGCTATGACAATCCGTCAATTTATGGTTGATATTTTATTCTCAAATATTATTTAAAAACATTATTTTAATGTTATAATATGAACTCACTTATTTTTGGGAAGTAATTTGGATCTACGTTTTGAAGTAGCGTCGACTACGTCTAAACCGGAGGATTCAACGTTACGTGCTTACGTTTACATACACCGTCTTTGGTGACAGTCCGACATTTCAGAAAATAAATTTATCCGTGAATATTATTTTGGAGTTTTAAATTTGTGTTAGTTCATAAACTCACGAATTTACGAGAAGAGATTAAGACTTACGATTTTATTTTAACGACCTTTACGACTAAACCGGAAACCCTAGGATTACGTATTTACGTTTTCGAACTCCGTTTTTGATGAGACAATTTTTATTAGATTCGTTTTGTGCCGTTGATTCATAATTTATAAAAACGTTTTTCGTAAAACGACCCGAGGGCACGCAAATCGAGGAAACTATAATCGAGGAGTACCCGTAAATAAATGGGGATGAGACAAGTGGGACACTTGCCCCACCCCCAATCAAAACCGTCCTAACTAGCCAACACATCTCATGATGTGTCAACTTTGTAGCAACTAAGCTAACAAGTGTTAGCTTAGCTTAAAAGCTACACTATCCCAACACAAAACCATTCCCACCATACCACTTTCTCATCCAACACATGCAAACTACCTAGAAAACTTTCCATCTCTTCCTTTTCTCTCTCTATGAATGTCCATAACCATCACCAAATCACCATATTCATCAAATTTTAACCACAAACCTATATGATATAATCAACATATGTTGATAACTACACAAAAAGATGATGATTGGAGGTGATTCCAACTTGTGAAAAGAAGTTTTCTTGGAGTTCTAGGGCTGAGATTGGAGCTTAGATTAATGGGTTCATGCATGGCTAAATCTAGGATGGATCTATGAATATGAAGGTTCAACAAGGATGACCTAATTGGTGTAATCATCTCTTTGATTCTTCACTAAGATTAAAGGTCTCCATCATTTGGTTGGTATAACGATTGTCCTCCTCATCTTCTTGTTATTTTTTATTATGTAATCTTGTATTTATTTTACTTATGTATATGTATATGATGATGAATGATGATTAAAAATATTGTGTGGGGATTTGGTGTTGATAAACATGCTTAAAAAGATGAAAAACTATAAGAAACAAGGCTAAAATCTTGTCTAAATTTGTTGGCTGTATAAAACAATAAAGAAACATGTCATGAACTGATAAAATGATGAAGTATAATTGATATACAGTAAGCTATGGGTCTTGTACACATGTGAGAGTTGGCCATGCAATGGAATCATTGTAATGAGTGAGATATGATCAAAACAAGTTTAGAGTATCAATCTGAGTTCACTGTTTTGGACGATGTTTAGAAAATACTTAGAGGCTGATTCAACAGTAGCTATAGAAGAGTTAAATGGAGCAAATATCATGTAGTTTATGTGATAAAAATTTGAGCTTCTATCTCCATATTAAAGTATAATAATATTATATAAGCACTCAAAATTTTATTGTATAAAATGTAAAATTAAAACCCACTAACTCATGAATTTTATTTATATAAATATGTTAAAGGTTAAATAAATGGATAAATTATAAAAATGGTAGTGGAATAATATTTATAAGTTATAAAACTATAAACATGATTTTTACGACTTTTTCGGCTATTATCGTAAAATTAACGTTTTTGTTAAATAAAACTTAGACGGTTGGACCCGTCTAATGTGAACTTTATAAAACTTATATACTGATATATAAACATGTATAACAAGTAAAAACCGATAAACCCGAACTATATAACATACGGACATTAACGGGCTAAAATAACGTTATTGGACTAATAAAACAACAAAATGGACTAAAACACTTATAAACTTATTTATTGGGCTTAACCCATTTGGGCCCAACATGTAAAGTGTAAATACTGATAATAAAAGTATAAAGTGGAATAAGACAAGTTAAAGAACTTATAATAAGTTTATTGAACCTAAAACACGTAAATAGGTAAAACTAGTAAACTAGTAAAAAGATACCAATACGTAAACACTAAAACGAGTTAATGAGAATATGTAAACCCACTTGATCATCATATATAAATAATCATCATATGTATACATAATTGTTATTTTTGTAAAGTCATTGGACATGAGTCTAAGACGAGTATTATTTGTCTAGGTTTCCGTGATTGAAGCACGTACCGTACGACCGAACTGCCGATAACCCGCCTTCCCACATCAACGTGAGTTCATAGCCTCGCACTCTTTTAAATGTTTTTATGAAATGTTTTATAAACCCGCGAGGGAGATAACATGTTAGTTTTTATAAAATAGGACGCTATTTGTCCCGATTGTTTGTTTATTAATTTGGACCCGAATGATTGTATGACCCGATTGTATGACTCGATAAATGATTAAAGGACCCGATAGATGAAATAAAATGGATTATTAAAGTTAGGTTATGTCACTAAAAGTCCCATTAGCATGAACTGTGAACTACCGGGATTTGGTAGACGCTTATGCATATAATAGTACTATTTGGGGACGATCACCCCAGTTCGCGCCTTGACGGTTGATCCCCGTCGTGCCACATTGATTGGTAAGCGAATTTATGTATGAGAAGATTTCCATAGAGTGACCTTTGTGACGACACGCTACTTTAGATGGTCAAATTGAGTATCGGGTTAGCTACCCGTTGTTGGTTTAGTAAGGTAACAATGTCATGCGGCTTATAATAATCCAAAACTAACGAAATACTACTAGACGCTCCAAATTACGATGTATTGCCTGACTAGCAATACTGGCTCATACTATTGATATTATGTTTGTGTTTTGGTTTTCATAACCATATTCATATAACGGTTTTTATTTTTATACAACGTCATAAGACGTATTGTATGATGTTTTTACGACATTAGCTCGTATAACGATTTTTAAGGCAAATGCCTATATTATGATTTTCGATAAGGATTTGTATAAAATGACTTTGGCTATTTTATGGCCTATTAAAATGATTTGTACAAAAGGATTTTCAGTAGTAATTTTATACTGATATTATATTGATGGATTTTATTAAACTCTACGAATTCACTCGGCGTTATCGCTGACCTTTTCTTTTAACATGTTTTATCTCAGGTACTTGAAGGTAATTCTCGGGAAGACGACAAGAATTCATGGCCCGCACTTAAACAATATTTTCCATTCAAATAATTTGTAAAACTTTGTATGAAATGTAATGACTTGGGACCGATGTAATTTTGATATTTATGAATGGAAATTCTTTATAAATAAACGACGCGATTTTTATGCGTTGTCTATGATGTGAGTAATGTGCTATCCCGTAACACCAACTAGTCTTCCGCTGTATTGAGTTGTATAAATTTGGGGGTGTTACAAATTCCCAAACATAATTGTTAACACATAAAAACAAATTTAGATTGAAATCTTCAGAAAATATGGGCTGAAATAAAAAGGCCATAACATGTGCTACATGAATCCGTTTCAAGAACATGACTAAGCAAATGAAAGCCTGAAACAAAGAGTACATTTTGTTGCGGAAAACCTTGGTCAAAAGAGACCTAACCGGTCGAAAACTGGTCAAAACTGGCCAAGACAACCAAAAATGCTAACACCGGCCAAAATCATCCAAACCTAAGCAAAAACCGGACTTTTGATTTCCAGTCCACATGGACCTCCTAGAATCCGTGTAAAATCAATTTGCACGGATTCAAGATAGATAACCTGTAACACCCCCAAATTTATACAACTCAATACAACGGAAGACTAGTTGGTGTTACGGGTTAGCACATTACTCACATCATAGACAACACATAGAAATCGCGTCGTTTATTAATAAAGCATTTCCATTCATAAATATCAAAGTTACATAGGTCCCAAGTCATATTATTTCATACAAAGTTTTACAAAGTATTTGTATGGAAAAATATTGTTTAAGTGCGGGCCATGAATTCTTGTCGTCTTCCCGAGAATTACCTTCAAGTACCTGAGATAAAACATGTTAAAAGAAAAGGTCAGCGATAACGCCGAGTGAATTCATAGAGTTTAATAAAATCCATCAATATAATATCAGTATAAAATTATTACTGAAAATCATTTTGTACAAATCATTTTAATAGGCCATAAAATAGCCAAAGTCATTTTATACAAATCTTCATCAAAATATAATATAGGCATTTGCCTTAAAAATCATTATACGAGCCAATGTCGTAAAAATATCATACAATACGTCTTATGACGTTGTATAAAAATAAAAACCGTTATATGAATATGGTTATGCAAACCAAAAACACAAACATAATATCAATAGTATGACCCTGTATTGCTAGTCAGGCAATACATCGTAATTCGGAGCGTCTAGTAGTATTTCGTTAGTTTTGGATTATTATAAGCCGCATGACATTGTTACCTTACTAAACCAACAACGGGTAGCTAACCCGATACTCAATTTGCCCATCTAAAGTAGCGTGTCGTCACAAAAGTCACGCTATGGAAATCTTCTCATACATAAATTCGCTTACCAATCAATGTGGCACGACGGGGATCAACCGTCAAGGCGCGAACTGGAGTGATCGTCCCCAAATAGTACTATTAAATGCATAAGCGTCTACCAACTCCCGGTAGTTCACAATTCATGCTAATGGGACTTTTAGTGACATAACCTATCTTTAATAATCCATTTTATTTCATCTATCGGGTCCATTAATCATTTATCGGGTCATACAATCGGGTCATTCAATCAATCGGGTCCAAAATCAATAAACAAACAATCGGGACAAATGGTGTCCTATTTTATAAACACTAACATGTTATCTCCCTCGCGGGTTTATAAAATATTTCATAAAAACATTTAAAAGAGTGCGAGGCTATGAACTCACGTTGATGTAGGAAGGCGGGTTATCGGCAATTCGGACGTACGGTACGTGCTTCAATCACGGAAACCTAGACAAATAATACTCGGTCTTAGACGTTTTTCCGATGACTTTATAAAAATAACAATTATGTATACATATGATGATTATATATATATGATGATCAAGTGGGTTTACATATTCTCGTTTACTCATTTTAGAGTTATGTGTCGATAACTTTTATACTAGTTTTCTCGTTTTACCTATTTACGTGTTTTAGGTCCAATAAGCCTATTATAAGTTCTTAACTTGTATTAATCCTTGTTATACTTACATTATCAGTATTTACACTTTACAAGTTGGGCCTAAATGGGTTAAGCCCAATAAGTTCTTTTTAGGAGTGTTTATCTTATTTAGTCCAATTATTAGCCCAAGTATTAGTCCAAGTATTAGCCCAATATGTTTACTTAGCTCGTTAATGTCCGTATGCCCTATAGTTCGGGTTTTATCGTTTTTTACTTGTTATACATGTCTATATATCAGTATATAAGTTTTATAAAGTTTTCATTAGACGGGTCCAACCATCTAGGTTTTATTTAACAAAAAAACGTTAATTTTACGGTATTAGCCAAAAAAGTCGTAAAAATCATGTATATAGTTTTTATAACTTATAAAACATAACAAGTTACCATTTTTATAAAATGTCCAAAACAGTGAACTCAGATTTGTACCTTAAACTTGTTTTGATCATATCTCACTCATTACTTTGATTCCATTACATGGCCAACTCTCACATGTGTATAAGACATATAGCTTACTGTAAATGGATTCTACTTCATCATTTTATCAGTCCATGACCTGTTTATTTACTGTTTTATACAGCCATCACTTTTAAGCAAGATTTTAGCCTTATTCTTTATAGTTTTTCACCTTTTTAATCATGTTTATCAACACCAAATCCCCACATAACATTTTTATCATCATATAATCATCATATACATATACAATAGGAAATAAAATACATGTTTACATAATCAAAATAACAAGAAGATGAGGAGGACAATCTTTATACCACCAAGTTGATGTAGGTTATGAGTTTGACATGGATTTGGATGGAGAAACTTGTGCATAGCCAAGACCATCTTCAAGATCACCAATCTTCATGAATACCTTGTGGAAAATCAGCCCTACTACTCCATGAAAATTCCTCCTTGGATCTTAAAATGACCACCAATCTTCATCTCTTTGAATGTAGATTAACATATGTTAATTATAACAAATGTTTATGGCTAGAATTTTGTATGAATGGGGTGATTGGTGTGGAATAGTGGACGACATAAGGAAGAGCCAAGGGAGAGAGAGAGGAGTGGTTTGCATGTAAGAAATGGATGGTATGTGTTAGCTTGTTGTTTTGAGGTGTAAAAGCTTAACTTGTAAGCTTTGCTTACAAGTGTAAGGCTTGTTAGCTACACTTGACACCTCAAGTGTGTTAGCTTGCTAGTTAGGGCCGGTTTTGATGGGGGTGGGACAAGTGTCCCACTTGTCTCATCCCCATTTATTTACGGGTACTCCTCGATTCTAGTTTCCTCGATTTACATGCCCTCGGGTCGTTTTACGAAAAACTTTTTTATAAATTATGAATCAACGACACAAAACGAATCCAATAAAAATTGTCTCATCAAAAACGGAGTTCGAAAACGTAAATACGTAATCCTAAGGTTTCCGGTTTAGTCGTAAAGGACGTTAAAATAAAATCGTAAGTCTTAATCTCTTCTCGTAAATTTGTGAGTTTATGAACCAACAAAAATTTAAAACTCCAAAATAATATTTACGGATAAATTTATTTTCTAAAATGTCGGACTGTCACAAAAGACGGTGTATGTAAACGTAAGCACGTAACGTTGAATCCTCCGGTTTAGACGTAGTCGATGCTACTCCAAGACGTAAATCCAAATTTCTTCCCAAAAATTTGTGAGTTCATATTGTAACATTAAAATAATGTTTTTAAATAATATTCGAGAATAAAATATCAACCATAAATTGACGGATTGTCACAACATTTACCCCTAAACAGAATCTTGTTTCTCAAAGATCATCTTACCTTACTCGTTTCTTATAGAGTTAAAGCCATGTGGGTATTTCCTCCACATTCGGTCTTTTCTCACAAGTGTAATCCATTACAATACGCGAGTTTCATCAAACATAACTACGGGAATAAGATCAGGCTAAATGTTGACTTACTTTCTCTATCCATGATGTTCACGGGTTTCTGATGAATGAAACTTTTGCCGATCTAAGATTTACTAAGAACAATCAGATTTTCACTTGATAGATATTCCATCAAGTTCGATTTACGAAACATAATTCACGCAGTCCTTTAAGTCCTAGGGTAGATCCAGCTTATATGCCTTTCAATCCCAACTTTTACATCGTCTCAATGGTCCCATTCAACGGGGACTTGTATCCCATGATTTGTCAGATCATGAATTCATTTTTCCAAGTTTAAAAATTGTGGCATAACTTCGCTACCCGTTTGGCACTTCAAGATCTACATTTCACATTCACATAACCTCTTGCCCACTATCGGCAGTCAATAATCAGATCCTAATTTCAACAATCATTTCAGATCTCGCGGGTCGGGTATTTAGTAAGGTTAGGTTTGCCATTATAGGAAACCTTAAACCTAGAAGACATGTCCAACTCACAATGGGTGTATGTCGGGTGTCTTTATCTCAACACCTGCTTATAGATGCTCTAATATTTCTAAATCTTAACAAGATTCGATCTCGATCCTAACATGATGATTATCAATGATAATCCTTCCAAAGGAAAACGATTATACGGTTCATTACCAAAGGTTGATCATTCAAACACAAAACAACACTTATATTACCTTATATCGTTACTTTACCTCGTCCCTTCGATTTGGGGTGGTACATAGTACTCTCATCAAGGTTCGTTCTCAATGATTTCTGAGCAAATCTCTAGAAATTCGATGCGAAGCGAGGATCTTGATATAGATGATCGATACAGGCACGCTATGTTTACATAACTCTTTGCATTTATCATTAACGAGAATGATATTAGCAGATTTGGTTAGTCTGTCGACGATGACCCAAATCGAATCAAATTCAGTTGATGACCTTTGCAATAGCTAGACGTTTACTAATGTATGAGGCGATGTCTGCCTTCATAATTGCCATCAGTACAACTTCTTCAGACAAAGATACTTTAAATCAGAAATGACAAGAATAGAATACTTATACTTACAAATTCCAACGTAACTATATCTCACAATCTCCATATTTATACAATCACAAATGGACTTTTAATCATTTAACGCTATCGGCTTCTAAATTTTAATGGTTCACATTAGCCGCGAACCCCTTTTATTATCTATATTATCCTTTTTACAATCATCAGCTATTTTTATATTGTTCAGCAATTTATTTTTCACCTTCATTATTAAGGAACACATCCTAATTGGTTCTTTATCCTTCTTATATAATGTGTCAGTATCTATATTATTCTCATGATGATGTAATTATCATGTACACAATTCACTCAGATATTCTTTCTATATTATGCGTCAGTAATTACGTTCACCTTCCTAATGGAATAAATATCACAACCGTATTTATTCAAAATTATTTCTTCATATCTTCTATGTTTTTGTTTCGTCTTTACTATCATTTTTATCCGTTTTACTCCGTCCGACGTTTAAAGCGTCGATAATTATTACAACTAATTAAATAATAAATTTTCAATTCTTATGAAATGTAAACATAAAGATTTAAATTTCTTAGTTCGACCAATTATATAAAATGTTCAAAATAAAATTTGAATTTAATTAACAAGATTTTTGTTGATTTATCGAAAATAATTAAAATAATTAATAAGATCCGAAAATGTCGAGAAATCTTTGTTTATATTTTGGTCAAAGTTTTCTTAGTTGAAAAGCAGAAATTGTCGTTTCAAATTATAAATTATATTGTTTCCTCAATTCTTCTTACGTTGTCTAGAAGTATACACAAACATTTACCCCTAAACAGAAGTTTAGTTAAATGGTTTGTGTATAAGGGAATAATCCCTTAAAAGTCCTTTGTTAAAACATTTGTCAAAATATATTTGCACTTTCTTTTTAGTATAACCCAAAGTCTTAAATGACTTCTAATTTTTGAAGAGTCAATTTATATTCCATTATCTATTAATCACACGGTTAAATCATGTAAAGGATTAAGTCTTAAGTCTTATATTAAATATTCAAGGCACAAGTTTTAATTGTTCGGCCAATTCATAGCAATCTATAATTAGTTACTACTTCATTCTTATTCTTATAAACAAACATACAGTCCTTAATGATCACAAGCATGAATTTATCAAATTACAGCCTACACACGTGATTCACCAAATTTATGAATGCTACATGTGTATTAGTCAATCCAAACGTCACCACGTGAAACTCATAATGTTCATTACAAGTACCGGATGTAATGATTGGAATAGATAATCTTTTTCGCAGATGCGAAGTTGATGATAACCATGCCGTGGATCATATCTTTAAAACATACGCTAAAACCTTGTAAATGATCGAACAAATCTTCCATTTCGAGTTATGGATATCGTTTTCGATTGTCAATTTACTCAGTTCACAGTAATCTATAAATATAAGGAATGATAACACCATAGCTCTTCATGATGACAGGCTTGGTATAAAAATATCTTTCTCCGACAACTCTCTCAGTTATACGGTAATTCCTTTAATTTAGATTGTGCTGACGTACAGTACACACGCCACAGGTGCAGCACCGGGAATATAATCAATACCAAATTCAACTTGCCTTAATGGCGAAAGTCTAGGTAATTCACCAACAAATACCTCCTAAAGTTTCAGATAAGATAAACACCTTTTAATAAATACATATTAGGTTCCTTCTAGATTATAATATCTATGACTAATTCACAACCATTTACAGTATAATTTCAAGTCTAAATACAGGATATGGTCATCCATCAAGAATTATTTTGATCACTTTTGATAATCAACATCTTATCATTTAGGGGAATTCAATTCGAGTTCCCGTCAATTAAGACAATGTCGTCATGTCATAATCAATCAATCCATTCTACTGGCACTATCAACTTTCCAGTTTTATTGCCGTCGATAAGATGTGAACTTCTCAAAAGACTAATAATAACTCATAATCCTTCACAAGTTCAAGGATATCTGGAGACATAACTATCATCTAAAGAGTAAGGTCAACGCATAATCTATGCGAGAGAATTTCAAATCAGGTACAAACGAAAACATTTAACGAATATGAATATATCCCATGTTTTCATAATTTGAGTACACATTCGAAAGCTCCTCGGATCGTTACCCAGGTCATTCAAATGAAATCAAATCAAAAGAAATGATAGGGACGTCGATGCATCCAGTCGGGTATCAACACTCGATAATCAGATACTTTTCCTAAGAATCTCACTACGAGAGAATTGGACAAGAAAGAATTGTCAATTGTCAAATAAGACAATTTCCACAGATGAGTAAATTCGACTCAGAAGAATAGATGCTACAGGCACATATGTAGGTGTCCCTAACACTATGTCCTTATTTTTCACTTCTTGTCGATCTCATAAAATTTATTCTTTCACAATCTTCAAAGAAAATTTAGTGTTTATTAATCAGTTTTATGGTGACTACTAATCAGCCTTGCATGGTCCATTCCAAATTGTATGTAGGCGCGCAACTATATACAATTTCATGATTAACGATGCAATACTCAGTTCGTCAAAATTTTATCATCATGTTTATAATAAAAACATTTTCATGCTTAAATCTTTAAATTAGAATCAAGAATAAATTTACAAAGATTTTCTTTGTTATGGAAATAATTAAGTTTCCAAATCGTCTCTTAAACAACTTCATTTTGATATCAGTCACTTATAAATCTCACTTTAAATAATCCTTATTGTGATGAAAATTAAATTTTTCTCAAAGGATACCGTTTTAACTTTATAAAAATAATGTGTGATCTGCAAAAGAGTGATGAAGAGTTGTTCACCGAGAACTAACTACAATATGATAAGAAATGAGCTTAGCCAAATAATCATGAGGTTCATAATCTCGATGGCACTCAAAAGAATAATCCACAACGCAACTCAAATCGAGATGAGTACTTGTTCAATGGTTGCATCACTAATGCGAACATTAGGATGAAGCAATAAAAGATAGATAACATCGATACATGTAGAATTTAGCAATCAAAGGTAGTCTTTTCATTAATCACAAACAAGTCAAAATTGTACCGTAACACATTACGTGTCACTATGTCATACAATTCTCAGAACTCATCCTGCCAACTGATATCTCAGTTATGTTAGGGATTATTTTTAAAAGATACCACAATGAATATTAATCTACAAGAGTCATTAGGTGTTCCACATGTCCCAGAAGATCCATCGGTCTCAATTCAGAAGAAGATTTCTTCAATTTATTTCTTGGACACTGGGCATCCTCGTTAGTGGACAATGGCCTAGGAACAATACTTAACACGAATCAACAATAAATTAAAACCTTATAATTCAATCACAGGACTTAACGACTTATATTAACAATCTCATATTCCATACAGGTTACGTTTTTATTTTATTCAAGTTTCAACCAATTTTATACTCAATTTGATATCCTACCTCATTCTCCAATACTTTCAATCTTATTCTTACATCTTGAAAGGGCGATAAAAGCTCGATATCAACAACGCTTAATTTCCAATCCTATAGCTCTTACAACAACAATTATCAAATGAGTCACTAGTATGAAATGACTCGATCATTCAATTAGATTTCTCTGAAAGGTACTAGTGGCATGAGGCTTTTGGGTAATGGTTCCAATGACAGCCTCAAGTGCAACATTCACCCTTTCGATTTCAATTTAAGAATTGGATGACAACGAGTCAGATGACATCTTTCTAGGTGGTGACGTTTTGTCAAACTCCACTCTATAAGAAAAGATCGTCATGACATCGATATCAGATTTAATCTTGCCAATTCTTCTTCAATATCACAATCAACTAATATCTACATTTCTACGAATATCAACCATTTGTTGGGATCATAAATATCCACAACTTGGTTTAGATCTAGGATAGCTAGAATTCCTACGAGAATAGCTTCTATTTATTTACTAGGGGATTTAGGGTTTCTTGTGACAATCTACGTCGTATAAATATCTCGTATAAAAATCAAAATAATCATCAAACAATCATGTAATAAAATTACATCATATATATATATATATATATATACATATATATATATATATATATATATATATATATATATATATATATATATATATATATATATATATATAATCCAAGTTATATATATATATATTAAAATAACACTTCTCAGTCTGGCCTTGTCGGTAACTCGGGAATTCTTCGGCACCGTTATAGTCAAAAGATTTTTAGACATTTTTAGAAAAATGTTTATAGTTAAAAGATTTTGAAATGATTTATTCAAAACCTTGGTTTTAAAAATCTTTCGTTCTCTATAACGAGAGCTCTGATACCAAACTGTAACACCCCCAAATTTATACAACTCAATACAACGGAAGACTAGTTGGTGTTACGGGTTAGCACATTACTCACATCATAGACAACGCATAAAAATCGCGTCGTTTATTAATAAAGCATTTCCATTCATAAATATCAAAGTTACATAGGTCCCAAGTCATATTATTTCATACAATGTTTTACAAAGTATTTGAATGGAAAAATATTGTTTAAGTGCGGGCCATGAATTCTTGTCGTCTTCCCGAGAATTACCTTCAAGTACCTGAGATAAAACATGTTAAAAGAAAAGGTCAGTGATAACGCCAAGTGAATTCATAGAGTTTAATAAAATCCATCAATATAATATCAGTATAAAGTTATTACTGAAAATCATTTTGTACAAATCATTTTAATAGGCCATAAAATAGCCAAAGTCATTTTATACAAATCTTCATCAAAATATAATATAGGCATTTGCCTTAAAAATCATTATACGAGCCAATGTCGTAAAAATATCATACAATACGTCTTATGACGTTGTATAAAAATAAAAACCGTTATACGAATATGGTTATGCAAACGAAAACACAAACATAATATCAATAGTATGACCCTGTATTGCTAGTCAGGCAATACATCGTAATTCGGAGCGTCTAGTAGTATTTCGTTAGTTTTGGATTATTATAAGCCGCATGACATTGTTACCTTACTAAACCAACAACGGGTAGGTAACCCGATACTCAATTTGCCCATCTAAAGTAGCGTGTCGTCACAAAGGTCACGCTATGGAAATCTTCTCATACATAAATTCGCTTACCAATCAATGTGGCACGACGGAGATCAACCGTCAAGGCGCGAACTGGGGTGATCGTCCCCAAATAGTACTATTAAATGCATAAGCGTCTACCAACTCCCGGTAGTTCACAATTCATGCTAATGGGACTTTTAGTGACATAAGCTAACTTTAATAATCCATTTTATTTCATCTATCGGGTCCATTAATAATTTATCGGGTCATACAATCGGGTCATTCAATCATTCGTGTCCAAAATCAATAAACAAACAATCGGGACAAATGGTGTCCTATTTTATAAAAACTAACATGTTATCTCCCTCGCGGGTTTATAAAACATTTCATAAAAACATTTATAAGAGTGCGAGGCTATGAACTCACGTTGATGTAGGAAGGCGGGTTATCGGCAATTCGGACGTACGGTACGTGCTTCAATCACTGAAACCTAGACAAATAATACTCGGTCTTAGACGTTTGTCCAATGACTTTATAAAAATAACAATTATGTATACATATGATGATTATATATATATGATGATCAAGTGGGTTTACATATTCTCGTTTACTCATTTTAGAGTTATGTGTCGATAACTTTTATACTAGTTTTCTCGTTTTACCTATTTACGTGTTTTAGGTCCAATAAGCCTATTACAAGTTCTTAACTTGTATTAATCCTTGTTATACTTACATTATCAGTATTTACACTTTACAAGTTGGGCCTAAATGGGTTAAGCCCAATAAGTTCTTTTTAGGAGTGTTTATCTTATTTTGTCCAATTATTAGCCCAAGTATTAGTCCAAGTATTAGCCCAATATGTTTACTTAGCTCGTTAATGTCCGTATGCCCTATAGTTCGGGTTTTATCGGTTTTTACTTGTTATACATGTCTATATATCAGTATATAAGTTTTATAAAGTTTTCATTAGACGGGTCCAACCATCTAGGTTTTATTTAACAAAAAAACGTTAATTTTACGGTATTAGCCGAAAAAGTCGTAAAAATCATGTTTATAGTTTTTATAACTTATAAAACATAACAAGTTACCATTTTTATAAAATGTCCAAAACAGTGAACTCAGATTTGTACCTTAAACTTGTTTTGATCATATCTCACTCATTACTTTGATACCATTGCATGGCCAACTCTCACATGTGTATAAGACATATAGCTTACTGTAAATGGATTCTAATTCATCATTTTATCAGTCCATGACCTGTTTCTTTACTATTTTATTCAGCCATCACTTTTAAGCAAGATTTTAGCCTTATTCTTTATAGTTTTTCACCTTTTTAATCATGTTTATCAACACCAAATCCCCACATAACATTTTTATCATCATATAATCATCATATACATATACAATAGAAAATAAAATACATGTTTACATAATCAAAATAACAAGAAGATGAGGAGGACAATCTTTATACCACCAAGTTGATGTAGGTTATGAGTTTGACATGGATTTGGATGGAGAAACTTGTGCATAGCCAAGACCATCTTCAAGATCACCAATCTTCATGAATACCTTGTGGAAAATCAGCCCTACTACTCCATGAAAATTCCTCCTTGGATGTTAAAATGACCACCAATCTTCATCTCTTTGAATGTAGATTAACATATGTTAATTATAACAAATGTTTATGGCTAGAATTTTGTATGAATGGGGTGATTGGTGTGGAATAGTGGACGGCATAAGGAAGAGCCAAGGGAGAGAGAGAGGAGTGGTTTGCATGTATGAAATGGATGGTATGTGTTAGCTTGTTGTTTTGAGGTGTAAAAGCTTAACGTGTAAGCTTTGCTTACAAGTGTAAGGCTTGTTAGCTACACTTGACACCTCAAGTGTGTTAGCTTGCTAGTTAGGGCCGGTTTTGATGGGGGTGGGACAAGTGTCCCACTTGTCTCATCCCCATTTATTTAGGGTACTCCTCGATTCTAGTTTCCTCGATTTGCGTGCCCTCGGGTCGTTTTACGAAAAACGTTTTTATAAATTATGAATCAACGGCACAAAACGAATCCAATAAAAATTTTCTGATCAAAAACGGAGTTCGAAAACGTAAATACGTAATCCTAAGGTTTCCGGTTTAGTCGTAAAGGACGGTAAAATAAAATCGTAAGTCCTAATCTCTTCTCGTAAATTTGTGAGTTTATGAACCAACAAAAATTTAAAACTCCAAAATAATATTTACGGATAAATTTATTTTCTAAAATGTCGGACTGTCACAAAAGACGGTGTATGAAAACGTAAGCACGTAACGTTGAATCCTCCGGTTTAGACGTAGTCGATGCTACTCCAAGACGTAAATCCAAATTTCTTCCCAAAAATATGTGAGTTCATATTGTAACATTAAAATAATGTTTTTAAATAATATTCGAGAATAAAATATCAACCATAAATTGACGGATTGTCACATAACCCACACCTAGGAATTACGTTTGTTTAGTTTTTGTCGTGTTTTGCCAGGTTTAAAAGTCGGTCAGCTAGTATTTGAAGTAGTTGTGAATGCACCGGACATACAACATCTTGGCGGCACAGCATAATATAGCGTTCGAGATATGAGTTTGCTCTAACAACACGTCGCGTTATTTGATCAAAACAAAGATGATATTATTTATCCTTGGAAAGCCTAAGAAGGTGAATAATATACAACACTAAACAACAAGTATTTGACATTTCATGTAAGAAACTCATGCTTAAGTATCATATGACTTTGAAATATTCGATTCAACATTTTATTCCAGTTGAATGGCGAGCTATTTATGAAATATATTATTTAGTTAAACCTCCTTACCGGTATGATTGGAGTTTAGTTTGTTGATCTTTGCTTTTGGCTTCACATTAAACTCGCTTTTCTTTCTTTATTTGTGTATGTATTTGTAAAGTTACTTACAATCTATTGTGCTTCGACTTCACATAATAAACATACATATATACAACCTACATATACAAAAACATACAAATAGGAGTTACTTTTACTAATTCCATATGGTAAAGAAATAAATTCCCAAACATAATTGCTAACACATAAAAACAAATTTAGATTGAAATCTTCAGAAAATATGGGCTGAAATAAAAAGGTCATAACATGTGCTACATGAATTCAGTTTCAAGAACATGACTAAGCAAATGAAAGCCTGAAACAAAGAGTACATTTTGTCGCGGAAAACCTTGATCAAAAGAGACCTAACCGGTCGAAAACTGGTCAAAACTGGCCAAAACAACCAAAAATGGTGACACCGGCCAAAATCATTCAAACCTAAACAGAAACCGGACTTTTGATTTCCAGTCCACACGGACCTCCTAGAATACTTGGAAAATCAATTTGCACAGATTCAAGATAGATAACACACACCTAGGAATTATGTTTGTTTAGTTTTTGTCGTGTTTTGCCAGGTTTAAAAGTCGGTCAACTAGTATTTGAAGTAGTTGTGAATGCACCGGACATACAACATCTCGGCGGCACACCATAATATAACGTTCGAGATATGAGTTTGCTCTAACAACACGTCGCGTTATTTGATCAAAACAAAGATGATATTATTTATCCTTGGAAAGCCTAAGAAGGTGAATAATATACAACACTAAACAACAAGTATTTGATATTTCATGTAAGAAACTCATGCTTAAGTATCATATGACTTTGGAATATTCGATTCAACATTTTTTTTCCAGTTGAATGGCGAGCTATTTATGAAATCTATTATTTAGTTAAACCTCCTTACCGGTATGATTGGAGTTTAGTTTGTTGATCTTTTGCTTTTGGCTTCACATTAAACTCGCTTTTCTTTCTTTATTTGTGTATGTATTTGTAAAGTTACTTACAATCTATTGTGCTTCGACTTCACATAATAAACATACATATATACAACCTACATATACAAAAACATACAAATAGGAGTTACTTTTACTAATTCCATATGGTAAAGAAATAAATTCCCAAACATAATTGCTAACACATAAAAACAAATTTAAATTGAAATCTTCAAAAAATATGGGCTTAAATAAAAAGGCCATAACATGTGCTACATGAATTCCGTTTCAAGAACATGACTAAGCAAATGAAAGCCTGAAACAAAGAGTACATTTTGTCGCGGAAAACCTTGGTCAAAAGAGACCTAACCGGTCGAAAACTGGTCAAAACTGGCCAAGACAACCAAAAATGCTAACACCGGCCAAAATCATCCAAACCTAAGCGAAAACCGGACTTTTGATTTCCAGTCCACATGGACCTCCTAGAATCCATGGAAAATCAATTTGCACGGATTCAAGATAGTAACCCACACCTAGGAATTACGTTTGTTTAGTTTTTGTCGTGTTTTGCCAGGTTTAAAAGTCGGTCAGCTAGTATTTGAAGTAGTTGTGAATGCACCGGACATACAACATCTCGGCGGCACACCATAACATAGCGGTCGAGATATGAGTTTGCTCTAACAACACGTCGCGTTATTTGATCAAAACAAAGATGATATTATTTATCCTTGGAAAGCCTAAGAAGGTGAATAATATACAACACTAAACAACAAGTATTTGACACTTCATGTAAGAAACTCATGCTTAAGTATCATATGACTTTGAAATATTCGATTCAACATTTTATTCCAGTTGAATGGCGAGCTATTTATGAAATCTATTATTTAGTTAAACCTCCTTACCGGTATGATTGGAGTTTAGTTTGTTGATCTTTGCTTTTGGCTTCACATTAAACTCGCTTTTCTTTCTTTATTTGTGTATGTATTTGTAAAGTTACTTACAATCTATTGTGCTTCGACTTCAAATAATAAACATACATATATACAACCTACATATACAAAAACATACAAATAGGAGTTACTTTTACTAATTCCATATGGTAAAGAAATAAATTCCCAAACATAATTGCTAACACATAAAAACAAATTTAGATTGAAATCTTAAGAAAATATGGGCTGAAATAAAAAGGCCATAACATGTGCTACATGAATCCGTTTCAAGAACATGACTAAGCAAATGAAAGCATGAAACAAAGAGTACATTTTGTCGCGGAAAGCCTTGGTCAAAAGAGAACTAACCGGTCGAAACTGGTCAAAACTGGCCAAAACAACAAAAAATGGTGACACCGACCAAAATCATTCAAACCTAAGCAGAAACCGGACTTTTGATTTCCAGTCCACACGGACCTCCTAGAATCCGTGGAAAATCAATTTGCACAGATTCAAGATAGATAACACACACCTAGGAATTACGTTTGTTTAGTTTTTGTCGTGTTTTGCCAGGTTTAAAAGTCGGTCAGCTAGTATTTGAAGTAGTTGTGAATGCACCGGACATACAACATCTCGGCGGCACACCATAATATAGCGGTCGAGATATGATTTTGCTCTAACAACACGTCGCGTAATTTGATCAAAACAAAGATGATATTATTTATCCTTGGAAAGCCTAAGAAGGTGAATAATATACAACAATAAACAACAAGTATTTGACACTTCATGTAAGAAACTCATGCTTAAGTATCATATGACTTTGAAATATTCGATTCAACATTTTATTCCAGTTGAATGGCGAGCTATTTATGAAGTCTATTATTTAGTTAAACCTCCTTACCGGTATGATTGGAGTTTAGTTTGTTGATCTTTGCTTTTGGCTTCACATTAAACTCGCTTTTCTTTCTTTATTTATGTAGGTATTTGTAAAGTTACTTACAATCTATTGTGCTTCGACTTCACATAATAAACATACATATATACAACCTACATATACAAAAACATACAAATAGGAGTTACTTTTACTAATTCCATATGGTAAAGAAATAAATTCCAAAACATAATTGCTAACACATAAAAACAAATTTAGATTGAAATCTTCAGAAAATATGGGCTGAAATAAAAAGGTCATAACATGTGCTACATGAATCCGTTTCAAGAACATGACTAAGCAAATGAAAGCCTGAAACAAAGAGTACATTTTGTCGCGGAAAACCTTGGTCAAAAGAGACCTAACCGGTCGAAAACTGGTCAAAACTGGCCAAAACAACAAAAAATGGTGACACCGGCCAAAATCATTCAAACCTAAGCAGAAACCGGACTTTTGATTTCCAGTCCACATGGACCTCCTAGAATCCGTGGAAAATAAATTTGCACGAATTCAAGATAGATAACACACACCTAGTAATTACGTTTGTTTAGTTTTTGTCGTGTTTTGCCAGGTTTAAAAGTCGGTCAGCTAGTATTTGAAGTAGTTGTGAATGCACCGGACATACAACATCTCGGCGGCACACCATAATATAGCGGTCGAGATATGAGTTTGCTCTAACAACACGTCGCGTAATTTGATCAAAACAAAGATGATATTATTTATCCTTGGAAAGCCTAAGAAGGTGAATAATATACAACAATAAACAACAAGTATTTGACACTTCATGTAAGAAACTCATGCTTAAGTATCATATGACTTTGAAATATTCGATTCAACATTTTATTCCAGTTGAATGGCGAGCTATTTATGAAATCTATTATTTAGTTAAAACTCCTTACCGGTATGATTGGAGTTTAGTTTGTTGATCTTTGCTTTTAGCTTCACATTAAACTCGCTTTTCTTTCTTTATTTGTGTATGTATTTGTAAAGTTACTTACAATCTATTGTGCTTCGACTTCAAATAATAAACATACATATATACAACCTACATATACAAAAACATACAAATAGGAGTTACTTTTACTAATTCCATATGGTAAAGAAATAAATTCCCAAACATAATTGCTAACACATAAAAACAAATTTAGATTGAAATCTTAAGAAAATATGGGCTGAAATAAAAAGGCCATAACATGTGCTACATGAATCCGTTTCAAGAACATGACTAAGCAAATGAAAGCATGAAACAAAGAGTACATTTTGTCGCGGAAAGCCTTGGTCAAAAGAGAACTAACCGGTCGAAACTGGTCAAAACTGGCCAAAACAACCAAAAATGGTGACACCGACCAAAATCATTCAAACCTAAGCAGAAACCGGACTTTTGATTTCCAGTCCACACGGACCTCCTAGAATCCGTGGAAAATCAATTTGCACAGATTCAAGATAGATAACACACACCTAGGAATTACGTTTGTTTAGTTTTTGTCGTGTTTTGCCAGGTTTAAAAGTCGGTCAGCTAGTATCTGAAGTAGTTGTGAATGCACCGGACATACAACATCTGGGCGGCACACCATAATATAACGGTCGAGATATGAGTTTGCTCTAACAACACGTCGCGTTATTTGATCAAAACAAAGATGATATTATTTATCCTTGGAAAGCCTAAGAAGGTGAATAATATACAACACTAAACAACAAGTATTTGACATTTCATGTAAGAAACTCATGCTTAAGTATCATATGACTTTGAAATATTCGATTCAACATTTTATTCCAGTTGAATGGCGAGCTATTTATGAAGTCTATTATTTAGTTAAACCTCCTTACCGGTATGATTGGAGTTTAGTTTGTTGATCTTTGCTTTTGGCTTCACATTAAACTCGCTTTTCTTTCTTTATTTATGTAGGTATTTGTAAAGTTACTTACAATCTATTGTGCTTCGACTTCACATAATAAACAAACATATATACAACCTACATATACAAAAACATACAAATAGGAGTTACTTTTACTAATTCCATATGGTAAAGAAATAAATCCCAAAACATAATTGCTAACACATAAAAACAAATTTAGATTGAAATCTTCAGAAAATATGGGCTGAAATAAAAAGGCCATAACATGTGCTACATGAATCTGTTTCAAGAACATGACTAAGCAAATGAAAGCCTGAAACAAAGAGTACATTTTGTCGCGGAAAACCTTGGTCAAAAGAGACCTAACCGGTCGAAAACTGGTCAAAACTGGCCAAAACAACAAAAAATGGTGACACCGGCCAAAATCATTCAAACCTAAGCAGAAACCGGACTTTTGATTTCCAGTCCACATGGACCTCCTAGAATCCGTGGAAAATCAATTTGCACAGATTCAAGATAGATAACACACACCTAGGAATTACGTTTGTTTAGTTTTTGTCGTGTTTTGCCAGGTTTAAAAGTCGGTCAGCTAGTATCTGAAGTAGTTGTGAATGCACCGGACATACAACATCTGGGCGGCACACCATAATATAACGGTCGAGATATGAGTTTGCTCTAACAACACGTCGCGTTATTTGATCAAAACAAAGATGATATTATTTATCCTTGGAAAGCCTAAGAAGGTGAATAATATACAACACTAAACAACAAGTATTTGACATTTCATGTAAGAAACTCATGCTTATGTATCATATGACTTTGAAATATTCGATTCAACATTTTATTCCAGTTGAATGGCGAGCTATTTATGAAGTCTATTATTTAGTTAAACCTCCTTACCGGTATGATTGGAGTTTAGTTTGTTGATCTTTGCTTTTGGCTTCACATTAAACTCGCTTTTCTTTCTTTATTTATGTAGGTATTTGTAAAGTTACTTACAATCTATTGTGCTTCGACTTCACATAATAAACAAACATATATACAACCTACATATACAAAAACATACAAATAGGAGTTACTTTTACTAATTCCATATGGTAAAGAAATAAATCCCAAAACATAATTGCTAACACATAAAAACAAATTTAGATTGAAATCTTCAGAAAATATGGGCTGAAATAAAAAGGCCATAACATGTGCTACATGAATCTGTTTCAAGAACATGACTAAGCAAATGAAAGCCTGAAACAAAGAGTACATTTTGTCGCGGAAAACCTTGGTCAAAAGAGACCTAACCGGTCGAAAACTGGTCAAAACTGGCCAAAACAACAAAAAATGGTGACACCGGCCAAAATCATTCAAACCTAAGCAGAAACCGGACTTTTGATTTCCAGTCCACATGGACCTCCTAGAATCCGTGGAAAATAAATTTGCACGGATTCAAGATAGATAACACACACCTAGGAATTACGTTTGTTTAGTTTTTGTCGTGTTTTGCCAGGTTTAAAAGTCGGTCAGCTAGTATTTGAAGTAGTTGTGAATGCACCGGACATACAACATCTCGGCGGCACACCATAATATAGCGGTCGAGATATGAGTTTGCTCTAACAACACGTCGCGTAATTTGATCAAAACAAAGATGATATTATTTATCCTTGGAAAGCCTAAGAAGGTGAATAATATACAACAATAAACAACAAGTATTTGACACTTCATGTAAGAAACTCATGCTTAAGTATCATATGACTTTGAAATATTCGATTCAACATTTTATTCCAGTTGAATGGAGAGCTATTTATGAAGTCTATTATTTAGTTAAACCTCCTTACCGGTATGATTGGAGTTTAGTTTGTTGATCTTTGCTTTTGGCTTCACATTAAACTCGCTTTTCTTTCTTTATTTATGTAGGTATTTGTAAAGTTACTTACAATCTATTGTGCTTCGACTTCACATAATAAACATACATATATACAACCTACATATACAAAAACATACAAATAGGAGTTACTTTTACTAATTCCATATGGTAAAGAAATAAATTCCAAAACATAATTGCTAACACATAAAAACAAATTTAGATTGAAATCTTCAGAAAATATGGGCTGAAATAAAAAGGCCATAACATGTGCTACATGAATCCGTTTCAAGAACATGACTAAGCAAATGAAAGCCTGAAACAAAGAGTACATTTTGTCGCGGAAAACCTTGGTCAAAAGAGACCTAACCGGTCGAAAACTGGTCAAAACTGGCCAAAACAACAAAAAATGGTGACACCGGCCAAAATCATTCAAACCTAAGCAGAAACCGGACTTTTGATTTCCAGTCCACATGGACCTCCTAGAATCCGTGGAAAATAAATTTGCACGGATTCAAGATAGATAACACACACCTAGGAATTACGTTTGTTTAGTTTTTGTCGTGTTTTGCCAGGTTTAAAAGTCGGTCAGCTAGTATTTGAAGTAGTTGTGAATGCACCGGACATACAACATCTCGGCGGCACACCATAATATAGCGGTCGAGATATGAGTTTGCTCTAACAACACGTCGCGTAATTTGATCAAAACAAAGATGATATTATTTATCCTTGGAAAGCCTAAGAAGGTGAATAATATACAACAATAAACAACAAGTATTTGACACTTCATGTAAGAAACTCATGCTTAAGTATCATATGACTTTGAAATATTCGATTCAACATTTTATTCTAGTTGAATGGCGAGCTATTTATGAAATCTATTATTTAGTTAAACCTCCTTACCGGTATGATTGGAGTTTAGTTTGTTGATCTTTGCTTTTAGCTTCACATTAAACTCGCTTTTCTTTCTTTATTTGTGTATGTATTTGTAAAGTTACTTACAATCTATTGTGCTTCGACTTCAAATAATAAACATACATATATACAACCTACATATACAAAAACATACAAATAGGAGTTACTTTTACTAATTCCATATGGTAAAGAAATAAATTCCCAAACATAATTGCTAACACATAAAAACAAATTTAGATTGAAATCTTAAGAAAATATGGGCTGAAATAAAAAGGCCATAACATGTGCTACATGAATCCGTTTCAAGAACATGACTAAGCAAATGAAAGCATGAAACAAAGAGTACATTTTGTCGCGGAAAGCCTTGGTGAAAAGAGAACTAACCGGTCGAAACTGGTCAAAACTGGCCAAAACAACCAAAAATGGTGACACCGACCAAAATCATTCAAACCTAAGCAGAAACCGGACTTTTGATTTCCAGTCCACACGGACCTCCTAGAATCCGTGGAAAATCAATTTGCACAGATTCAAGATAGATAACACACACCTAGGAATTACGTTTGTTTAGTTTTTGTCGTGTTTTGCCAGGTTTAAAAGTCGGTCAGCTAGTATTTGAAGTAGTTGTGAATGCACCGGACATACAACATCTGGGCGGCACACCATAATATAACGGTCGAGATATGAGTTTGCTCTAACAACACGTCGCGTTATTTGATCAAAACAAAGATGATATTATTTATCCTTGGAAAGCCTAAGAAGGTGAATAATATACAACACTAAACAACAAGTATTTGACATTTCATGTAAGAAACTCATGCTTAAGTATCATATGACTTTGAAATATTCGATTCAACATTTTATTCCAGTTGAATGGCGAGCTATTTATGAAGTCTATTATTTAGTTAAACCTCCTTACCGGTATGATTGGAGTTTAGTTTGTTGATCTTTGCTTTTGGCTTCACATTAAACTCGCTTTTCTTTCTTTATTTATGTAGGTATTTGTAAAGTTACTTACAATCTATTGTGCTTCGACTTCACATAATAAACATACATATATACAACCTACATATACAAAAACATACAAATAGGAGTTACTTTTACTAATTCCATATGGTAAAGAAATAAATTCCAAAACATAATTGCTAACACATAAAAACAAATTTAGATTGAAATCTTCAGAAAATATGGGCTGAAATAAAAAGGCCATAACATGTGCTACATGAATCCGTTTCAAGAACATGACTAAGCAAATGAAAGCCTGAAACAAAGAGTACATTTTGTTGCGGAAAACCTTGGTCAAAAGAGACCTAACCGGTCGAAAACTGGTCAAAACTGGCCAAAACAACAAAAAATGGTGACACCGGCCAAAATCATTCAAACCTAAGCAGAAACCGGACTTTTGATTTCCAGTCCACATGGACCTCCTAGAATCCGTGGAAAATAAATTTGCACGGATTCAAGATAGATAACACACACCTAGGAATTACGTTTGTTTAGTTTTTGTCGTGTTTTGCCAGGTTTAAAAGTCGGTCAGCTAGTATTTGAAGTAGTTGTGAATGCACCGGACATACAACATCTCGGCGGCACACCATAATATAGCGGTCGAGATATGAGTTTTCTCTAACAACACGTCGCGTAATTTGATCAAAACAAAGATGATATTATTTATCCTTGGAAAGCCTAAGAAGGTGAATAATATACAACAATAAACAACAAGTATTTGACACTTCATGTAAGAAACTCATGCTTAAGTATCATATGACTTTGAAATATTCGATTCAACATTTTATTCCAGTTGAATGGCGAGCTATTTATGAAATCTATTATTTAGTTAAACCTCCTTACCGGTATGATTGGAGTTTAGTTTGTTGATCTTTGTTTTTGGCTTCACATTAAACTCGCTTTTCTTTCTTTATTTGTGTATGTATTTGTAAAGTTACTTACAATCTATTGTGCTTCGAATTCACATAATAAACATACATATATACAACCTACATATACAAAAACATACAAATAGGAGTTACTTTTACTAATTCCATATGGTAAAGAAATAAATTCCCAAACATAATTGCTAACACATAAAAACAAATTTAGATTGAAATCTTCAGAAAATATGGGCTGAAATAAAAAGGCCATAACATGTGCTACATGAATCCGTTTCAAGAACATGACTTAGCAAATGAAAGCCTGAAACAAAGAGTACATTTTGTCATGGAAAACCTTGGTCAAAAGAGACCTAACCGGTCGAAAACTGGTCAAAACTGGCCAAGACAACCAAAAATGGTGACACCAGCCAAAATCATCCAAACCTAAGCAAAAATCGGACTCTTGATTTCCATAGAATCCGTGGAAAATCAATTTGCACGGATTCAAGATAGATAACCCACACCTAGGAATTACGTTTGTTTAGTTTTTGTCGTGTTTTGCCAGGTTTAAAAGTCGGTCAGCTAGTATTTGAAGTAGTTGTGAATGCACCGGACATACAACATCTCGGCGGCACACCATAATATAGCGGTCGAGATATGAGTTTGCTCTAACAACACGTCGCGTTATTTGATCAAAACAAAGATGATATTATTTATCCTTGGAAAGCCTAAGAAGGTGAATAATATACAACACTAAACAACAAGTATTTGACATTTCATGTAAGAAACTCATGCTTAAGTATCATATGACTTTGAAATATTCGATTCAACATTTTATTCCAGTTGAATGGCGAGCTATTTATGAAATCTATTATTTAGTTAAACCTCCTTATCGGTATGATTGGAGTTTAGTTTGTTGATCTTTGCTTTTGGCTTCACATTAAACTCGCTTTTCTTTCTTTATTTGTGTATGTATTTGTAAAGTTACTTACAATCTATTGTGCTTCGACTTCACATAATAAACATACATATATACAACCTACATATACAAAAACATACAAATAGGAGTTACTTTTACTAATTCCATATGGTAAAGAAATAAATTCCGAAACATAATTGCTAACACATAAAAACAAATTTAGATTGAAATCTTCAGAAAATATGGGCTGAAATAAAAAGGCCATAACATGTGCTACATGAATCCGTTTCAAGAACATGACTAAGCAAATGAAAGCCTGAAACAAAGAGTACATTTTGTCGCGGAAAACCTTGGTCAAAAGAGACCTAACCGGTCGAAAACTGGTCAAAACTGGCCAAAACAACAAAAAATGGTGACACCGGCCAAAATCATTCAAACCTAAGCAGAAACCGGACTTTTGATTTCCAGTCCACATGGACCTCCTAGAATCCGTGGAAAATAAATTTGCACGGATTCAAGATAGATAACACACACCTAGGAATTACGTTTGTTTAGTTTTTGTCGTGTTTTGCCAGGTTTAAAAGTCGGTCAGCTAGTATTTGAAGTAGTTGTGAATGCACCGGACATACAACATCTCGGCGGCACACCATAATATAGCGGTCGAGATATGAGTTTTCTCGAACAACACGTCGCGTAATTTGATCAAAACAAAGATGATATTATTTATCCTTGGAAAGCCTAAGAAGGTGAATAATATACAACAATAAACATCAAGTATTTGACACTTCATGTAAGAAACTCATGCTTAAGTATCATATGACTTTGAAATATTCGATTCAACATTTTATTCCAGTTGAATGGCGAGCTATTTATGAAATCTATTATTTAGTTAAACCTCCTTACCGGTATGATTGGAGTTTAGTTTGTTGATCTTTGTTTTTGGCTTCACATTAAACTCGCTTTTCTTTCTTTATTTGTGTATGTATTTGTAAAGTTACTTACAATCTATTGTGCTTCGAATTCACATAATAAACATACATATATACAACCTACATATACAAAAACATACAAATAGGAGTTACTTTTACTAATTCCATATGGTAAAGAAATAAATTCCCAAACATAATTGCTAACACATAAAAACAAATTTAGATTGAAATCTTCAGAAAATATGGGCTGAAATAAAAAGGCCATAACATGTGCTACATGAATCCGTTTCAAGAACATGACTTAGCAAATGAAAGCCTGAAACAAAGAGTACATTTTGTCATGGAAAACCTTGGTCAAAAGAGACCTAACCGGTCGAAAACTGGTCAAAACTGGCCAAGACAACCAAAAATGGTGACACCAGCCAAAATCATCCAAACCTAAGCAAAAATCGGACTCTTGATTTCCATAGAATCCGTGGAAAATCAATTTGCACGGATTCAAGATAGATAACCCACACCTAGGAATTACGTTTGTTTAGTTTTTGTCGTGTTTTGCCAGGTTTAAAAGTCGGTCAGCTAGTATTTGAAGTAGTTGTGAATGCACCGGACATACAACATCTCGGCGGCACACCATAATATAGCGGTCGAGATATGAGTTTGCTCTAACAACACGTCGCGTTATTTGATCAAAACAAAGATGATATTATTTATCCTTGGAAAGCCTAAGAAGGTGAATAATATACAACACTAAACAACAAGTATTTGACATTTCATGTAAGAAACTCATGCTTAAGTATCATATGACTTTGAAATATTCGATTCAACATTTTATTCCAGTTGAATGGCGAGCTATTTATGAAATCTATTATTTAGTTAAACCTCCTTACCGGTATGATTGGAGTT
Organism: Glebionis coronaria; assembly: GCA_025667525.1. Lineage (NCBI taxonomy): Eukaryota > Viridiplantae > Streptophyta > Magnoliopsida > Asterales > Asteraceae > Glebionis > Glebionis coronaria. The sequence continues at coordinate 646,184,889 of CM046877.1, forward strand.
TAGTTTGTTGATCTTTGCTTTTGGCTTCACATTAAACTCGCTTTTCTTTCTTTATTTGTGTATGTATTTGTAAAGTTACTTACAATCTATTGTGCTTCGACTTCACATAATAAACATACATATATACAACCTACATATACAAAAACATACAAATAGGAGTTACTTTTACTAATTCCATATGGTAAAGAAATAAATTCCGAAACATAATTGCTAACACATAAAAACAAATTTAGATTGAAATCTTCAGAAAATATGGGCTGAAATAAAAAGGCCATAACATGTGCTACATGAATCCGTTTCAAGAACATGACTAAGCAAATGAAAGCCTGAAACAAAGAGTACATTTTGTCGCGGAAAACCTTGGTCAAAAGAGACCTAACCGGTCGAAAACTGGTCAAAACTGGCCAAGACAACCAAAAATGGTGACACCGGCCAAAATCATCCAAACCTAAGCAAAAACCGGACTTTTGATTTCCAGATCACATGGACCTCCTAAAATCCGTGGAAAATCAATTTGCACGGATTCAAGATAGATAACCCACACCTAGGAATTACGTTTGTTTAGTTTTTGTCGTGTTTTACCAGGTTTAAAAGTCGGTCAGCTAGTATTTAAAGTAGTTGTGAATGCACCGGACATACAACATCTCGGCGGCACACCATAATATAGCGGTCGATATATGAGTTTGCTCTAACAACACGTCGCGTTATTTGATCAAAACAAAGATGATATTATTTATCCTTGGAAAGCCTAAGAAGGTGAAGAATATACAACACTAAACAACAAGTATTTGAATTTTCATGTAAGAAACTCATGCTTAAGTATCATATGACTTTGGAATATTCCATTCAACATTTTATTCCAGTTAAACCTCTTTACCGGTATGATTGGAGTTTAGTTTGTTGATCTTTGCTTTTGGCTTCACATTAAACTCGCTTTTCTTTCTTTATTTATGTAGGTATTTGTAAAGTTACTTACAATCTATTGTGCTTCGACTTCACATAATAAACATACATATATACAACCTACATATACAAAAACATACAAATAGGAGTTACTTTTACTAATTCCATATGGTAAAGAAATAAATTCCAAAACATAATTGCTAACACATAAAAACAAATTTAGATTGAAATCTTCAGAAAATATGGGCTGAAATAAAAAGGCCATAACATGTGCTACATGAATCCGTTTCAAGAACATGACTAAGCAAATGAAAGCCTGAAACAAAGAGTACATTTTGTCGCGGAAAACCTTGGTCAAAAGAGACCTAACCGGTCGAAAACTGGTCAAAACTGGCCAAAACAACCAAAAATGGTGACACCGGCCAAAATCATTCAAACCTAAGCAGAAACCGGACTTTTGATTTCCAGTCCACATGGACCTCCTAGAATCCGTGGAAAATAAATTTGCACGGATTCAAGATAGATAACACACACCTAGGAATTACGTTTGTTTAGTTTTTGTCGTGTTTTGCCAGGTTTAAAAGTCGGTCAGCTAGTATTTGAAGTAGTTGTGAATGCACCGGACATACAACATCTCGGCGGCACACCATAATATAGCGGTCGATATATGAGTTTGCTCTAACAACACGTCGCGTTATTTGATCAAAACAAAGATGATATTATTTATCCTTGGAAAGCCTAAGAAGGTGAATAATATACAACACTAAACAACAAGTATTTGAATTTTCATGTAAGAAACTCATGCTTAAGTATCATATGACTTTGGAATATTCCATTCAACATTTTATTCCAGTTAAACCTCCTTACCGGTATGATTGGAGTTTAGTTTGTTGATCTTTGCTTTTGGCTTCACATTAAACTCGCTTTTCTTTCTTTATTTATGTAGGTATTTGTAAAGTTACTTACAATCTATTGTGCTTCGACTTCACATAATAAACATACATATATACAACCTACATATACAAAAACATACAAATAGGAGTTACTTTTACTAATTCCATATGGTAAAGAAATAAATTCCCAAACATAATTGCTAACACATAAAAACAAATTTAGATTGAAATCTTCAGAAAATATGGGCTGAAATAAAAAGGCCATAACATGTGCTACATGAATCCGTTTCAAGAATATGACTAAGCAAATGAAAGCCTGAAACAAAGAGTACATTTTGTCTCGGAAAACCTTGGTCAAAAGAGACCTAACCGGTCGAAAACTGGTCAAAACTGGCCAAGACAACCAAAAATGGTGACACCTGCCAAAATCATCCAAACCTAAGCAAAAACCGGACTTTTGATTTCCAGATCACATGGACCTCCTAAAATCCGTGGAAAATCAATTTGCACGGATTCAAGATAGATAACCCACACCTAGGAATTACGTTTGTTTAGTTTTTGTCGTGTTTTACCAGGTTTAAAAGTGTGTCAGCTAGTATTTAAAGTAGTTGTGAATACACCGGACATACAACATCTCGGCGGCACACCATAATATAGCGGTCGATATATGAGTTTGCTCTAACAACACGTCGCGTTATTTGATCAAAACAAAGATGATATTATTTATCCTTGGAAAGCCTAAGAAGGTGAATAATATACAACACTAAACAACAAGTATTTGACTTTTCATGTAAGAAACTCATGCTTAAGTATCATATGACTTTGAAATATTCGATTCAACATTTTATTCCAGTTGAATGGCGAGCTATTTATGAAATCTATTATTTAGTTAAACCTCCTTACCGGTATGATTGGAGTTTAGTTTGTTGATCTTTGCTTTTGGCTTCACATTAAACTCGCTTTTCTTTCTTTATTTGTGTATGTATTTGTAAAGTTACTTACAATCTATTGTGCTTCGACTTCACATAATAAACATACATATATACAACCTACCTATACAAAAACATACAAATAGGAGTTACTTTTACTAATTCCATATGGTAAAGAAATAAATTCTCAAACATAATTGCTAACACATAAAAACAAATTTCGATTGAAATCTTTCAGAAAATATGGGCTGAAATAAAAAGGCCATAACATGTGCTACATGAATCCGTTTCAAGAACATGACTAAGAAAATGAAAGCCTGAAACAAAGAGTACATTTTGTCGTGGAAAACCTTGGTCAAAAGAGACCTAACCGGTCGAAAACTGGTCAAAACTGGCCAAAACAACCAAAAATGGTGACACCGGCCAAAATCATTCAAACCTAAGCCGAAACCGGACTTTTGATTTCCCGTCCACACGGACCTCCTAGAATCCGTGGAAAATCAGTTTGCACGGATTCAAGATAGATAACACACACCTAGGAATTACGTTTGTTTAGTTTTTGTCGTGTTTTCCCAGGTTTAAAAGTCGGTCAACTAGTATTTGAAGTAGTTGTGAATGCACCTGACATACAACATCTCGGCGGCACACCATAATATAGCGGTCGAGATATGAGTTTGCTCTAACAACACGTCGCGTAATTTGATCAAAACAAAGATGATATTATTTATCCTTGGAAAGCCTAAGAAGGTGAATAATATACAACAATAAACAACAAGTATTTGACACTTCATGTAAGAAACTCATGCTTAAGAATCATATGACTTTGAAATATTTGATTCAACATTTTATTCCAGTTGAATGGCGAGCTACTTATGAAATCTATTATTTAGTTAAACCTCCTTACCGGTATGATTGGAGTTTAGTTTGTTGATCTTTGCTTTTGGCTTCACATTAAACTCACTTTTCTTTCTTTATTTGTGTATGTATTTGTAAAGTTAATTACAATCTATTGTGCTTCGACTTCACATAATAAACATACATATATACAACCTACATATACAAAAACATACAAATAAGAGTTACTTTTACTAATTCCATATGGTAAAGAAATAAATTCCCAAACATAATTGCTAACACATAAAAACAAATTTGGATTGAAATCTTTCAGAAAATATGGGCTGAAATAAAAAGGCCATAACATGTGCTACATGAATCCGTTTCAAGAACATGACTAAGAAAATGAAAGCCTGAAACAAAGAGTACATTTTGTCGCGGAAAACCTTGGTCAAAAGAGACCTAACCGGTCGAAAACTGGTCAAAACTGGCCAAAACAACCAAAAATGGTGACACCGGCCAAAATCATTCAAACCTAAGCAGAAACCGGACTTTTGATTTTCAGTCCACACGGACCTCCTAAAATCCGTGGAACATCAGTTTGCACGGATTCAAGATAGATAACACACACCTAGGAATTACGTTTGTTTAGTTTTTGTCGTGTTTTCCCAGGTTTAAAAGTCGGTCAGCTAGTATTTGAAGTAGTTGTGAATGCACCGGACATACAACATCTCGGCGGGACACCATAATATAGCGGTCGAGATATGAGTTTGCTCTAACAACACGTCGCGTAATTTTATCAAAACAAAGATGATATTACTTATCCTTGGAAAGCCTAAGAAGGTGAATAATATACAACAATAAACAACAAGTATTTGACACTTCATGTAAGAAACTTATGCTTAAGTATCATATGACTTTGAAATATTCGATTCAACATTTTATTCCAGTTGAATGGCGAGCTATTTATGAAATCTATTATTTAGTTAAACCTCCTTACCGGTATGATTGGAGTTTAGTTTGTTGATCTTTGCTTTTGGCTTCACATTAAACTCGCTTTTCTTTCTTTATTTGTGTATGTATTTGTAAAGTTACTTACAATCTATTGTGCTTCGACTTCACATAATAAACATACATATATACAACCTACATATACAAAAACATACAAATAGGAGTTCCTTTTACTAATTCCATATGGTAAAGAAATAAATTCCCAAACATAATTGCTAACACATAAAAACAAATTTAGATTGAAATCTTCAGAAAATATGGGCTGAAATAAAAAGGCCATAACATGTGCTACATGAATCCGTTTCAAGAACATGACTTAGCAAATGAAAGCCTGAAACAAAGAGTACATTTTGTCGTGGAAAACCTTGGTCAAAAGAGACCTAACCGGTCGAAAACTGGTCAAAACTGGCCAAGACAACCAAAAATGGTGACACCAGCCAAAATCATCCAAACCTAAGCAAAAATCGGACTCTTGATTTCCATAGAATCCGTGGAAAATCAATTTGCACGGATTCAAGATAGATAACCCACACCTAGGAATTACGTTTGTTTAGTTTTTGTCGTGTTTTGCCAGGTTTAAAAGTCGGTCAGCTAGTATTTGAAGTAGTTGTGAATGCACCGGACATACAACATCTCGGCGGCACACCATAATATAGCGGTCGAGATATGAGTTTGCTCTAACAACACGTCGCGTTATTTGATCAAAACAAAGATGATATTATTTATCCTTGGAAAGACTAAGAAGGTGAATAATATACAACACTAAACAACAAGTATTTGACATTTCATGTAAGAAACTCATGCTTAAGTATCATATGATTTTGAAATATTCGATTCAACATTTTATTCCAGTTGAATGGCGAGCTATTTATGAAATCTATTATTTAGTTAAACCTCCTTACCGGTATGATTGGAGTTTAGTTTGTTGATCTTTGCTTTTGGCTTCACATTAAACTCGCTTTTCTTTCTTTATTTGTGTATGTATTTGTAAAGTTACTTACAATCTATTGTGCTTCGACTTCACATAATAAACATACATATATACAACCTACATATACAAAAACATACAAATAGGAGTTCCTTTTACTAATTCCATATGGTAAAGAAATAAATTCCCAAACATAATTGCTAACACATAAAAACAAATTTAGATTGAAATCTTCAGAAAATATGGGCTGAAATAAAAAGGCCATAACATGTGCTACATGAATCCGTTTCAAGAACATGACTTAGCAAATGAAAGCCTGAAACAAAGAGTACATTTTGTCGTGGAAAACCTTGGTCAAAAGAGACCTAACCGGTCGAAAACTGGTCAAAACTGGCCAAGACAACCAAAAATGGTGACACCAGCCAAAATCATCCAAACCTAAGCAAAAATCGGACTCTTGATTTCCATAGAATCCGTGGAAAATCAATTTGCACGGATTCAAGATAGATAACCCACACCTAGGAATTACGTTTGTTTAGTTTTTGTCGTGTTTTGCCAGGTTTAAAAGTCGGTCAGCTAGTATTTGAAGTAGTTGTGAATGCACCGGACATACAACATCTCGGCGGCACACCATAATATAGCGGTCGAGATATGAGTTTGCTCTAACAACACGTCGCGTTATTTGATCAAAACAAAGATGATATTATTTATCCTTGGAAAGCCTAAGAAGGTGAATAATATACAACACTAAACAACAAGTATTTGACATTTCATGTAAGAAACTCATGCTTAAGTATCATATGATTTTGAAATATTCGATTCAACATTTTATTCCAGTTGAATGGCGAGCTATTTATGAAATCTATTATTTAGTTAAACCTCCTTACCGGTATGATTGGAGTTTAGTTTGTTGATCTTTGCTTTTGGCTTCACATTAAACTCGCTTTTCTTTCTTTATTTGTGTATGTATTTGTAAAGTTACTTACAATCTATTGTGCTTCGACTTCACATAATAAACATACATATATACAACCTACATATACAAAAACATACAAATAGGAGTTCCTTTTACTAATTCCATATGGTAAAGAAATAAATTCCCAAACATAATTGCTAACACATAAAAACAAATTTAGATTGAAATCTTCAGAAAATATGGGCTGAAATAAAAAGGCCATAACATGTGCTACATGAATCCGTTTCAAGAACATGACTTAGCAAATGAAAGCCTGAAACAAAGAGTACATTTTGTCGTGGAAAACCTTGGTCAAAAGAGACCTAACCGGTCGAAAACTGGTCAAAACTGGCCAAGACAACCAAAAATGGTGACACCAGCCAAAATCATCCAAACCTAAGCAAAAATCGGACTCTTGATTTCCATAGAATCCGTGGAAAATCAATTTGCACGGATTCAAGATAGATAACCCACACCTAGGAATTACGTTTGTTTAGTTTTTGTCGTGTTTTGCCAGGTTTAAAAGTCGGTCAGCTAGTATTTGAAGTAGTTGTGAATGCACCGGACATACAACATCTCGGCGGCACACCATAATATAGCGGTCGAGATATGAGTTTGCTCTAACAACACGTCGCGTTATTTGATCAAAACAAAGATGATATTATTTATCCTTGGAAAGCCTAAGAAGGTGAATAATATACAACACTAAACAACAAGTATTTGACATTTCATGTAAGAAACTCATGCTTAAGTATCATATGATTTTGAAATATTCGATTCAACATTTTATTCCAGTTGAATGGCGAGCTATTTATGAAATCTATTATTTAGTTAAACCTCCTTACCGGTATGATTGGAGTTTAGTTTGTTGATCTTTGCTTTTGGCTTCACATTAAACTCGCTTTTCTTTCTTTATTTGTGTATGTATTTGTAAAGTTACTTACAATCTATTGTGCTTCGACTTCACATAATAAACATACATATATACAACCTACATATACAAAAACATACAAATAGGAGTTACTTTTACTAATTCCATATGGTAAAGAAATAAATTCCCAAACATAATTGCTAACACATAAAAACAAATTTAGATTGAAATCTTCAGAAAATATGGGCTGAAATAAAAAGGCCATAACATGTGCTACATGAATCCGTTTCAAGAACATGACTAAGCAAATGAAAGCCTGAAACAAAGAGTACATTTTGTCGCGGAAAACCTTGGTCAAAAGAGACCTAACCGGTCGAAAATTGGTCAAAACTGGCCAAGACAACCAAAAATGGTGACACCAGCCAAAATCATCCAAACCTAAGCAAAAACCGGACTTTTGATTTCCAGATCACATGGACCTCCTAAAATCCGTGGAAAATCAATTTGACGGATTCAAGATAGGTAACCCACACCTAGGAATTGCGTTTGTTTAGTTTTTGTCGTGTTTTACCAGGTTTAAAAGTCGGTCAGCTAGTATTTAAAGTAGTTGTGAATGCACCGGACATACAACATCTCGGCGGCACACCATAATATAGCGGTCGATATATGAGTTTGCTCTAACAACACGTCGCGTTATTTGATCAAAACAAAGATGATATTATTTATCCTTGGAAAGCCTAAGAAGGTGAATAATATACAACACTAAACAACAAGTATTTGAATTTTCATGTAAGAAACTCATGCTTAAGTATCATATGACTTTGGAATATTCCATTCAACATTTTATTCCAGTTAAACCTCTTTACCGGTATGATTGGAGTTTAGTTTGTTGATCTTTGCTTTTGGCTTCACATTAAACTCGCTTTTCTTTCTTTATTTATGTAGGTATTTGTAAAGTTACTTACAATCTATTGTGCTTCGACTTCACATAATAAACATACATATATACAACCTACATATACAAAAACATACCAATAGGAGTTACTTTTACTAATTCCATATGGTAAAGAAATAAATTCCAAAACATAATTGCTAACACATAAAAACAAATTTAGATTGAAATCTTCAGAAAATATGGGCTGAAATAAAAAGGCCATAACATGTGCTACATGAATCCGTTTCAAGAACATGACTAAGCAAATGAAAGCCTGAAACAAAGAGTACATTTTGTCGCGGAAAACCTTGGTCAAAAGAGACCTAACCGGTCGAAAACTGGTCAAAACTGGCCAAAACAACCAAAAATGGTGACACCGGCCAAAATCATTCAAACCTAAGCAGAAACCGGACTTTTGATTTCCAGTCCACATGGACCTCCTAGAATCCGTGGAAAATAAATTTGCACGGATTCAAGATAGATAACACACACCTAGGAATTACGTTTGTTTAGTTTTTGTCGTGTTTTGCCAGGTTTAAAAGTCGGTCAGCTAGTATTTGAAGTAGTTGTGAATGCACCGGACATACAACATCTCGGCGGCACACCATAATATAGCGGTCGATATATGAGTTTGCTCTAACAACACGTCGCGTTATTTGATCAAAACAAAGATGATATTATTTATCCTTGGAAAGCCTAAGAAGGTGAATAATATACAACACTAAACAACAAGTATTTGAATTTTCATGTAAGAAACTCATGCTTAAGTATCATATGACTTTGGAATATTCCATTCAACATTTTATTCCAGTTAAACCTCTTTACCGGTATGATTGGAGTTTAGTTTGTTGATCTTTGCTTTTGGCTTCACATTAAACTCGCTTTTCTTTCTTTATTTATGTAGGTATTTGTAAAGTTACTTACAATCTATTGTGCTTCGACTTCACATAATAAACATACATATATACAACCTACATATACAAAAACATACAAATAGGAGTTACTTTTACTAATTCCATATGGTAAAGAAATAAATTCCAAAACATAATTGCTAACACATAAAAACAAATTTAGATTGAAATCTTCAGAAAATATGGGCTGAAATAAAAAGGCCATAACATGTGCTACATGAATCCGTTTCAAGAACATGACTAAGCAAATGAAAGCCTGAAACAAAGAGTACATTTTGTCGCGGAAAACCTTGGTCAAAAGAGACCTAACCGGTCGAAAACTGGTCAAAACTGGCCAAAACAACCAAAAATGGTGACACCGGCCAAAATCATTCAAACCTAAGCAGAAACCGGACTTTTGATTTCCAGTCCACATGGACCTCCTAGAATCCGTGGAAAATAAATTTGCACGGATTCAAGATAGATAACACACACCTAGGAATTACGTTTGTTTAGTTTTTGTCGTGTTTTGCCAGGTTTAAAAGTCGGTCAGCTAGTATTTGAAGTAGTTGTGAATGCACCGGACATACAACATCTCGGCGGCACACCATAATATAGCGGTCGATATATGAGTTTGCTCTAACAACACGTCGCGTTATTTGATCAAAACAAAGATGATATTATTTATCCTTGGAAAGCCTAAGAAGGTGAATAATATACAACACTAAACAACAAGTATTTGAATTTTCATGTAAGAAACTCATGCTTAAGTATCATATGACTTTGGAATATTCCATTCAACATTTTATTCCAGTTAAACCTCCTTACCGGTATGATTGGAGTTTAGTTTGTTGATCTTTGCTTTTGGCTTCACATTAAACTCGCTTTTCTTTCTTTATTTATGTAGGTATTTGTAAAGTTACTTACAATCTATTGTGCTTCGACTTAACATAATAAACATACATATATACAACCTACATATACAAAAACATACAAATAGGAGTTACTTTTACTAATTCCATATGGTAAAGAAATAAATTACAAAACATAATTGCTAACACATAAAAACAAATTTAGATTGAAATCTTCAGAAAATATGGGCTGAAATAAAAAGGCCATAACATGTGCTACATGAATCCGTTTCAAGAACATGACTAAGCAAATGAAAGCTTGAAACAAAGAGTACATTTTGTCGCGGAAAACCTTGGTCAAAAGAGACCTAACCGGTCGAAAACTGGTCAAAACAACCAAAAATGGTGACACCGGCCAAAATCATTCAAACCTAAGCAGAAACCGGACTTTTGATTTCCAGTCCACATGGACCTCCTAGAATCCGTGGAAAATAAATTTGCACGGATTCAAGATAGATAACACACACCTAGTAATTACGTTTGTTTAGTTTTTGTCGTGTTTTGCCAGGTTTAAAAGTCGGTCAGCTAGTATTTGAAGTAGTTGTGAATGCACCGGACATACAACATCTCGGCGGCACACCATAATATAGCGGTCGAGATATGAGTTTGCTCTAACAACACGTCGCGTAATTTGATCAAAACAAAGATGATATTATTTATCCTTGGAAAGCCTAAGAAGGTGAATAATATACAACAATAAACAACAAGTATTTGACACTTCATGTAAGAAACTCATGCTTAAGTATCATATGACTTTGAAATATTCGATTCAACATTTTATTCCAGTTGAATGGCGAGCTATTTATGAAATCTATTATTTAGTTAATCCTCCTTACCGGTATGATTGGAGTTTAGTTTGTTGATCTTTGCTTTTGGCTTCACATTAAACTCGCTTTTCTTTCTTTATTTGTGTATGTATTTGTAAAGTTACTTACAATCTATTGTGCTTCGAATTCACATAATAAACATACATATATACAACCTACATATACAAAAACATACAAATAGGAGTTACTTTTACTAATTCTATATGGTAAAGAAATAAATTCCCAAACATAATTGCTAACACATAAAAACAAATTTAGATTAAAATCTTCAGAAAATATGGGCTGAAATAAAAAGGCCATAACATGTGCTACATGAATCCGTTTCAAGAACATGACTTAGCAAATGAAAGCCTGAAACAATGAGTACATTTTGTCGCGGAAAACCTTGGTCAAAAGAGACCTAACCGGTCGAAAACTGGTCAAAACTGGCCAAGACAACCAAAAATGGTGACACCGGCCAAAATCATCCAAACCTAAGCAAAAACCGGACTCTTGATTTCCATAGAATCCGTGGAAAATCAATTTGCACGGATTCAAGATAGATAACCCACACCTAGGAATTACGTTTGTTTAGTTTTTGTCGTGTTTTGCCAGGTTTAAAAGTCGGTCAGCTAGTATTTGAAGTAGTTGTGAATGCACCGGACATACAACATCTCGGCGGGACACCATAATATAGCGGTCGAGATATGAGTTTGCTCTAACAACACGTCGCGTTATTTGATCAAAACAAAGATGATATTATTTATCCTTGGAAAGCCTAAGAAGGTGAATAATATACAACACTAAACAACAAGTATTTGACATTTCATGTAAGAAACTCATGCTTAAGTATCATATGACTTTGAAATATTCGATTCAACTTTTTATTCCAGTTGAATGGCGAGCTATTTATGAAATCTATTATTTAGTTAAACCTCCTTACCGGTATGATTGGAGTTTAGTTTGTTGATCTTCGCTTTTGGCTTCACATTAAACTCGCTTTTCTTTCTTTATTTGTGTATGTATTTGTAAAGTTACTTACAATCTATTGTGCTTCGACTTCACATAATAAACATACATATATACAACCTACATATACAAAAACATACAAATAGGAGTTACTTTTACTAATTCCATATGGTAAAGAAATAAATTCCCAAACATAATTGCTAACACATAAAAACAAATTTAGATTGAAATCTTCAGAAAATATGGGCTGAAATAAAAAGGCCATAACATGTGCTACATGAATCCGTTTCAAGAATATGACTAAGCAAATGAAAGCCTGAAACAAAGAGTACATTTTGTCGCGGAAAACCTTGGTCAAAAGAGACCTAACCGGTCGAAAACTGGTCAAAACTGGCCAAAACAACCAAAAATGGTGACACCGGCCAAAATCATTCAAACCTAAGCCGAAACCGGACTTTTGATTTCCCGTCCACACGGACCTCCTAGAATCCGTGGAAAATCAGTTTGCACGGATTCAAGATAGATAACACACACCTAGGAATTACGTTTGTTTAGTTTTTGTCGTGTTTTCCCAGGTTTAAAAGTCGGTCAACTAGTATTTGAAGTAGTTGTGAATGCACCGGACATACAACATCTCGGCGGCACACCATAATATAGTGGTCGAGATATGAGTTTGCTCTAACAACACGTCGCGTAATTTGATCAAAACAAAGATGATATTATTTATCCTTGGAAAGCCTAAGAAGGTGAATAATATACAACAATAAACAACAAGTATTTGACACTTCATGTAAGAAACTCATGCTTAAGTATCATATGACTTTGAAATATTCGATTCAACATTTTATTCCAGTTGAATGGCGAGCTACTTATGAAATCTATTATTTAGTTAAACCTCCTTACCGGTATGATTGGAGTTTAGTTTGTTGATCTTTGCTTTTGGCTTCACATTAAACTCACTTTTCTTTCTTTATTTGTGTATGTATTTGTAAAGTTAATTACAATCTATTGTGCTTTGACTTCACATAATAAACATACATATATACAACCTACATATACAAAAACATACAAATAAGAGTTACTTTTACTAATTCCATATGGTAAAGAAATAAATTCCCAAACATAATTGCTAACACATAAAAACAAATTTGGATTGAAATCTTTCAGAAAATATGGGCTGAAATAAAAAGGCCATAACATGTGCTACATGAATCCGTTTCAAGAACATGACTAAGAAAATGAAAGCCTGAAACAAAGAGTACATTTTGTCGCGGAAAACCTTGGTCAAAAGAGACCTAACCGGTCGAAAACTGGTCAAAACTGGCCAAAACAACCAAAAATGGTGACACCGGCCAAAATCATTCAAACCTAAGCAGAAACCGGACTTTTGATTTCCAGTCCACACGGACCTCCTAAAATCCGTGGAACATCAGTTTGCACGGATTCAAGATAGATAACACACACCTAGGAATTACGTTTGTTTAGTTTTTGTCGTGTTTTCCCAGGTTTAAAAGTCGGTCAGCTAGTATTTGAAGTAGTTGTGAATGCACCGGACATACAACATCTCGGCGGGACACCATAATATAGCGGTCGAGATATGAGTTTGCTCTAACAACACGTCGCGTAATTTGATCAAAACAAAGATGATATTACTTATCCTTGGAAAGCCTAAGAATGTGAATAATATACAACAATAAACAACAAGTATTTGACACTTCATGTAAGAAACTTATGCTTAAGTATCATATGACTTTGAAATATTCGATTCAACATTTTATTCCAGTTGAATGGCGAGCTATTTATGAAATCTATTATTTAGTTAAACCTCCTTACCGGTATGATTGGAGTTTAGTTTGTTGATCTTTGCTTTTGGCTTCACATTAAACTCGCTTTTCTTTCTTTATTTGTGTATGTATTTGTAAAGTTACTTACAATCTATTGTGCTTCGACTTCACATAATAAACATACATATATACAACCTACATATACAAAAACATACAAATAGGAGTTCCTTTTACTAATTCCATATGGTAAAGAAATAAATTCCCAAACATAATTGCTAACACATAAAAACAAATTTGGATTGAAATCTTTCAGAAAATATGGGCTGAAATAAAAAGGCCATAACACGTGCTACATGAATCCGTTTCAAGAACATGACTAAGCAAATGAAAGACTGAAACAAAGAGTACATTTTGTCGCGGAAAACCTTGGTCAAAAGAGACCTAACCGGTCGAAAACTGGTCAAAACTGGCCAAAACAACCAAAAATGGTGACACCGGCCAAAATCATTCAAACCTAAGCAGAAACCGGACTTTTGATTTCCATAGAATCCGTGGAAAATCAATTTGCACGGATTCAAGATAGATAACCCACACCTAGGAATTACGTTTGTTTAGTTTTTGTCGTGTTTTGCCAGGTTTAAAAGTCGGTCAGCTAGTATTTGAAGTAGTTGTGAATGCACCGGACATACAACATCTCGGCGGCACACCATAATATAGCGGTCGAGATATGAGTTTGCTCTAACAACACGTCGCGTTATTTGATCAAAACAAAGATGATATTATTTATCCTTGGAAAGCCTAAGAAGGTGAATAATATACAACACTAAACAGCAAGTATTTGATATTTCATCTAAGAAACTCATGCTTAAGTATCATATGACTTTGAGATATTCGATTCAACATTTTATTCCAGTTGAATGGCGAGCTATTTATGAAATCTATTATTTAGTTAAACCTCCTTACCGGTATGATTGGAGTTTAGTTTGTTGATCTTTGCTTTTTGCTTCACATTAAACTCGCTTTTCTTTCTTTATTTGTGTATGTATTTGTAAAGTTACTTACAATCTATTGTGCTTCGACTTCACATAATAAACATACATATATACAACCTACATATACAAAAACATACAAATAGGAGTTACTTTTACTAATTCCATATGGTAAAGAAATAAATTCCCAAACATAATTGCTAACACATAAAAACAAATTTAGATTGAAATCTTCAGAAAATATGGGCTGAAATAAAAAGGCCATAACATGTGCTACATGAATCCGTTTCAAGAACATGACTAAGCAAATGAAAGCCTGAAACAAAGAGTACATTTTGTCGCGGAAAACCTTGGTCAAAAGAGACCTAACCGGTCGAAAACTGGTCAAAACTGGCCAAGACAACCAAAAATGGTGACACCGGCCAAAATCATCCAAACCTAAGCAAAAACCGGACTTTTGATTTCCAGATCACATGGACCTCCTAAAATCTGTGGAAAATCAATTTGCACGGATTCAAAATAGATAACCCACACCTAGGAATTACGTTTGTTTAGTTTTTGTCGTGTTTTACCAGGTTTAAAAGTCGGTCAGCTAGTATTTAAAGTAGTTGTGAATGCACCGGACATACAACATCTCGGCGGCACACCATAATATAGCGGTCGATATATGAGTTTGCTCTAACACACGTCGCGTTATTTGATCAAAACAAAGATGATATTATTTATCCTTGGAAAGCCTAAGAAGGTGAATAATATACAATACTAAACAACAAGTATTTGACTTTTCATGTAAGAAACTCATGCTTAAGTATCATATGACTTTGAAATATTCGATTCAACATTTTATTCCAGTTGAATGGCGAGCTATTTATGAAATCTATTATTTAGTTAAACCTCCTTACCGGTATGATTGGAGTTTAGTTTGTTGATCTTTGCTTTTGGCTTCACATTAAACTCGCTTTTCTTTCTTTATTTGTGTATGTATTTGTAAAGTTACTTACAATCTATTGTGCTTCGACTTCACATAATAAACATACATATATACAACCTACCTATACAAAAACATACAAATAGGAGTTACTTTTACTAATTCCATATGGTAAAGAAATAAATTCTCAAACATAATTGCTAACACATAAAAACAAATTTGGATTGAAATCTTTCAGAAAATATGGGCTGAAATAAAAAGGCCATAACATGTGCTACATGAATCCGTTTTAAGAACATGACTAAGAAAATGAAATCCTGAAACAAAGAGTACATTTTGTCGCGGAAAACCTTGGTCAAAAGAGACCTAACCGGTCGAAAACTGGTCAAAACTAGCCAAAACAACCAAAAATGGTGACACCGGCCAAAATCATTCACACCTAAGCAGAAACCGGACTTTTGATTTCCAGTCCACACGGACCTCCTAGAATCCGTGGAAAATCAGTTTGCACGGATTCAAGATAGATAACACACACCTAGGAATTACGTTTGTTTAGTTTATGTCGTGTTTTCCCAGGTTTAAAAGTCGGTCAGCTAGTATTTGAATTAGTTGTGAATGCACCGGACATACAACATCTCGGCGACACACCATAATATAGCGGTCGAGATATGAGTTTTCTCTAACAACACGTCGCGTAATTTGATCAAAACAAAGATGATATTATTTATCCTTGGAAAGCCTAAGAAGGTGAATAATATACAACAATAAACAACAAGTATTTGACACTTCATGTAAGAAACTCATGCTTAAGTATCATATGACTTTGAAATATTCGATTCAACATTTTATTCCAGTTGAATGGCGAGCTATTTATGAAATCTATTATTTAGTTAAACCTCCTTACCGGTATGATTGGAGTTTAGTTTGTTGATCTTTGCTTTTGGCTTCACATTAAACTCGCTTTTCTTTCTTTATTTGTGTATGTATTTGTAAAGTTACTTACAATCTATTGTGCTTCGACTTCACATAATAAACATACATATATACAACCTACCTATACAAAAACATACAAATAGGAGTTACTTTTACTAATTCCATATGGTAAAGAAATAAATTCTCAAACATAATTGCTAACACATAAAAACAAATTTGGATTGAAATCTTTCAGAAAATATGGGCTGAAATAAAAAGGCCATAACATGTGCTACATGAATCCGTTTCAAGAACATGACTAAGAAAATGAAATCCTGAAACAAAGAGTACATTTTGTCGCGGAAAACCTTGGTCAAAAGAGACCTAACCGGTCGAAAACTGGTCAAAACTAGCCAAAACAACCAAAAATGGTGACACCGGCCAAAATCATTCACACCTAAGCAGAAACCGGACTTTTGATTTCCAGTCCACACGGACCTCCTAGAATCCGTGGAAAATCAGTTTGCACGGATTCAAGATAGATAACACACACCTAGGAATTACGTTTGTTTAGTTTCTGTCGTGTTTTCCCAGGTTTAAAAGTCGGTCAGCTAGTATTTGAATTAGTTGTGAATGCACCGGACATACAACATCTCGGCGGCACACCATAATATAGCGGTCGAGATATGAGTTTTCTCTAACAACACGTCGCGTAATTTGATCAAAACAAAGATGATATTATTTATCCTTGGAAAGCCTAAGAAGGTGAATAATATACAACAATAAACAACAAGTATTTGACACTTCATGTAAGAAACTCATGCTTAAGTATCATATGACTTTGAAATATTCGATTCAACATTTTATTCCAGTTGAATGGCGAGCTATTTATGAAATCTATTATTTAGTTAAACCTCCTTACCGGTATGATTGGAGTTTAGTTTGTTGATCTTTGCTTTTGGCTTCACATTAAACTCGCTTTTCTTTCTTTATTTGTGTATGTATTTGTAAAGTTACTTACAATCTATTGTGCTTCGACTTCACATAATAAACATACATATATACAACCTACATATACAAAAACATACAAATAGGATTTCCTTTTACTAATTCCATATGGTAAAGAAATAAATTCCCAAACATAATTACTAACACATAAAAACAAATTTGGATTGAAATCTTTCAGAAAATATGGGCTGAAATAAAAAGGCCATAACATGTGCTACATGAATCCGTTTCAAGAACATGACTAAGCAAATGAAAGCCTGAAACAAAGAGTACATTTTGTCGCGGAAAACCTTGGTCAAAAGAGACCTAACCGGTCGAAAACTGGTCAAAACTGGCCAAGACAACCAAAAATGGTGACACCGGCCAAAATCATCCAAACCTAAGCAAAAACCGGACTTTTGATTTCCAGATCACATGGACCTCCTAAAATCCGTGGAAAATCAATTTGCACGGATTCAAAATAGATAACCCACACCTAGGAATTACGTTTGTTTAGTTTTTGTCGTGTTTTACCAGGTTTAAAAGTCGGTCAGCAAGTATTTAAAGTAGTTGTGAATGCACCGGACATACAACATCTCGGCGGCACAGCATAATATAGCGGTCGATATATGAGTTTGCTCTAACAACATGTCGCGTTATTTGATCAAAACAAAGATGATATTATTTATCCTTGGAAAGCCTAAGAAGGTGAATAATATACAATACTAAACAACAAGTATTTGACTTTTCATGTAAGAAACTCATGCTTAAGTATCATATGACTTTGAAATATTCGATTCAACATTTTATTCCAGTTGAATGGCGAGCTATTTATGAAATCTATTATTTAGTTAAACCTCCTTACCGGTATGATTGGAGTTTAGTTTGTTGATCTTTGCTTTTGGCTTCACATTAAACTCGCTTTTCTTTCTTTATTTGTGTATGTATTTGTAAAGTTACTTACAATCTATTGTGCTTCGACTTCACATAATAAACATACATATATACAACCTACCTATACAAAAACATACAAATAGGAGTTACTTTTACTAATTCCATATGGTAAAGAAATAAATTCTCAAACATAATTGCTAACACATAAAAACAAATTTGGATTGAAATCTTTCAGAAAATATGGGCTGAAATAAAAAGGCCATAACATGTGCTACATGAATCCGTTTCAAGAACATGACTAAGAAAATGAAAGCCTGAAACAAAGAGTACATTTTGTCGCGGAAAACCTTGGTCAAAAGAGACCTAACCGGTCGAAAACTAGTCAAAACTAGCCAAAACAACCAAAAATGGTGACACCGGCCAAAATCATTCACACCTAAGCAGAAACCGGACTTTTGATTTCCAGTCCACACGGACCTCCTAGAATCCGTGGAAAATCAGTTTGCACGGATTCAAGATAGATAACACACACCTAGGAATTACGTTTGTTTAGTTTTTGTCGTGTTTTCCCAGGTTTAAAAGTCGGTCAGCTAGTATTTGAATTAGTTGTGAATGCACCGGACATACAACATCTCGGCGGCACACCATAATATAGCGGTCGAGATATGAGTTTTCTCTAACAACACGTCGCGTAATTTGATCAAAACAAAGATGATATTATTTATCCTGGGAAAGCCTAAGAAGGTGAATAATATACAACAATAAACAACAAGTATTTGACACTTCATGTAAGAAACTCATTCTTAAGTATCATATGACTTTGAAATATTCGATTCAACATTTTATTCCAGTTGAATGGTGAGCTATTTAAGAAATCTATTATTTAGTTAAACCTCCTTACCGGTATGATTGGAGTTTAGTTTGTTGATCTTTGCTTTTGGCTTCACATTAAACTCGCTTTTCTTTCTTTATTTGTGTATGTATTTGTAAAGTTACTTACAATCTATTGTGCTTCGACTTCACATAATAAACATACATATATACAACCTACATATACAAAAACATACAAATAGGAGTTCCTTTTACTAATTCCATATGGTAAAGAAATAAATTCCCAAACATAATTACTAACACATAAAAACAAATTTGGATTGAAATCTTTCAGAAAATATGGGCTGAAATAAAAAGGCCATAACATGTGCTACATGAATCCGTTTCAAGAACATGACTAAGCAAATGAAAGCCTGAAACAAAGAGTACATTTTGTCGCGGAAAACCTTGGTCAAAAGAGACCTAACCGGTCGAAAACTGGTCAAAACTGGCCAAGACAACCAAAAATGGTGACACCGGCCAAAATCATCCAAACCTAAGCAAAAACCGGACTTTTGATTTCCAGATCACATGGACCTCCTAAAATCCGTGGAAAATCAATTTGCACGGATTCAAAATAGATAACCCACACCTAGGAATTACGTTTGTTTAGTTTTTGTCGTGTTTTACCAGGTTTAAAAGTCGGTCAGCAAGTATTTAAAGTAGTTGTGAATGCACCGGACATACAACATCTCGGCGGCACAGCATAATATAGCGGTCGATATATGAGTTTGCTCTAACAACACGTCGCGTTATTTGATCAAAACAAAGATGATATTATTTATCCTTGGAAAGCCTAAGATGGTGTATAATATACAATACTAAACAACAAGTATTTGACTTTTCATGTAAGAAACTCATGCTTAAGTATCATATGACTTTGAAATATTCGATTCAACATTTTATTCCAGTTGAATGGCGAGCTATTTATGAAATCTATTATTTAGTTAAACCTCCTTACCGGTATGATTGGAGTTTAGTTTGTTGATCTTTGCTTTTGGCTTCACATTAAACTCGCTTTTCTTTCTTTATTTGTGTATGTATTTGTAAAGTTACTTACAATCTATTGTGCTTCGACTTCACATAATAAACATACATATATACAACCTACCTATACAAAAACATACAAATAGGAGTTACTTTTACTAATTCCATATGGTAAAGAAATAAATTCTCAAACATAATTGCTAACACATAAAAACAAATTTGGATTGAAATCTTTCAGAAAATATGGGCTGAAATAAAAAGGCCATAACATGTGTGCTACATGAATCCGTTTCAAGAACATGACTAAGAAAATGAAAGCCTGAAACAAAGAGTACATTTTGTCGCGGAAAACCTTGGTCAAAAGAGACCTAACCGGTCGAAAACTGGTCAAAACTAGCCAAAACAACCAAAAATGGTGACACCGGCCAAAATCATTCACACCTAAGCAGAAACCGGACTTTTGATTTCCAGTCCACACGGACCTCCTAGAATCCGTGGAAAATCAGTTTGCACGGATTCAAGATAGATAACACACACCTAGGAATTACGTTTGTTTAGTTTTTGTCGTGTTTTCCCAGGTTTAAAAGTCGGTCAGCTAGTATTTGAATTAGTTGTGAATGCACCGGACATACAACATCTCGGCGGCACACCATAATATAGCGGTCGAGATATGAGTTTTCTCTAACAACACGTCGCGTAATTTGATCAAAACAAAGATGATATTATTTATCCTTGGAAAGCCTAAGAAGGTGAATAATATACAACAATAAACAACAAGTATTTGACACTTCATGTAAGAAACTCATGCTTAAGTATCATATGACTTTGAAATATTCGATTCAACATTTTATTCCAGTTGAATGGCGAGCTATTTATGAAATCTATTATTTAGTTAAACCTCCTTACCGGTATGATTGGAGTTTAGTTTGTTGATCTTTGCTTTTGGCTTCACATTAAACTCGCTTTTCTTTCTTTATTTGTGTATGTATTTGTAAAGTTACTTACAATCTATTGTGCTTCGACTTCACATAATAAACATACATATATACAACCTACATATACAAAAACATACAAATAGGAGTTCCTTTTACTAATTCCGTATGGTAAAGAAATAAATTCCCAAACATAATTACTAACACATAAAAACAAATTTGGATTGAAATCTTTCAGAAAATATGGGCTGAAATAAAAAGGCCATAACATGTGCTACATGAATCCGTTTCAAGAACATGACTAAGCAAATGAAAGCCTGAAACAAAGAGTACATTTTTTCGCGGAAAACCTTGGTCAAAAGAGACCTAACCGGTCGAAAACTGGTCAAAACTGGCCAAAACAACCAAAAATGGTGACACCGGCCAAAATCATTCAAACCTAAGCAGAAACCGGACTTTTGATTTCCATAGAATCCGTGGAAAATCAATTTGCACGGATTCAAGATAGATAACCCACACCTAGGAAATATGTTTGTTTAGTTTTTGTCGTGTTTTGCCAGGTTTAAAAGTCGGTCAGCTAGTATTTGAAGTAGTTGTGAATGCACCGGACATACAACATCTCGGCGGCACACCATAATATAGCGGTCGAGATATGAGTTTGCTCTAACAACACGTCGCGTTATTTGATCAAAACAAAGATGATATTATTTATCCTTGGAAAGCCTAAGAAGGTGAATAATATACAACACTAAAAAACAAGTATTTGATATTTCATGTAAGAAACTCATGCTTAAGTATCATATGACTTTGAAATATTCGATTCAACATTTTATTCCAGTTGAATGGCGAGCTATTTATGAAATCTATTATTTAGTTAAACCTCCTTACCGGTATGATTGGAGTTTAGTTTATTGATCTTTGCTTTTTGCTTCACATTAAACTCGCTTTTCTTTCTTTATTTGTGTATGTATTTGTAAAGTTACTTACAATCTATTGTGCTTCGACTTCACATAATAAACATACATATATACAACCTACATATACAAAAACATACAAATAGGAGTTACTGTTACTAATTCTATATGGTAAAGAAATAAATTCCCAAACATAATTGCTAACACATAAAAACAAATTTAGATTGAAATCTTCAGAAAATATGGGCTGAAATAAAAAGGCCATAACATGTGCTACATGAATCCGTTTCAAGAACATGACTAAGCAAATAAAAGCCTGAAACAAAGAGTACATTTTGTCGCGGAAAACCTTGGTCAAAAGAGACCTAACCGGTCGAAAACTGGTCAAAACTGGCCAAGACAACCAAAAATGGTGACACCGGCCAAAATCATCCAAACCTAAGCAAAAACCGGACTTTTGATTTCCAGATCACATGGACCTCCTAAAATCCGTGGAAAATCAATTTGCACGGATTCAAAATAGATAACCCACACCTAGGAATTACGTTTGTTTAGTTTTTGTCGTGTTTTACCAGGTTTAAAAGTCGGTCAGCAAGTATTTAAAGTAGTTGTGAATGCACCGGACATACAACATCTCGGCGGCACAGCCTAATATAGCGGTCGATATATGAGTTTTCTCTAACAACACGTCGAGTTATTTGATCAAAACAAAGATGATATTATTTATCCTTGGAAAGCCTAAGAAGGTGAATAATATACAACACTAAACAACAAGTATTTGACTTTTCATGTAAGAAACTCATGCTTAAGTATCATATGACTTTGAAATATTCGATTCAACATTTTATTCCAGTTGAATGGCGAGCTATTTATGAAATCTATTATTTAGTTAAACCTCCTTACCGGTATGATTGGAGTTTAGTTTGTTGATCTTTGCTTTTGGCTTCACATTAAACTCGCTTTTCTTTCTTTATTTGTGTATGTATTTGTAAAGTTACTTACAATCTATTGTGCTTCGACTTCACATAATAAACATACATATATACAACCTACCTATACAAAAACATACAAATAGGAGTTACTTTTACTAATTCCATATGGTAAAGAAATAAATTCTCAAACATAATTGCTAACACATAAAAACAAATTTGGATTGAAATCTTTCAGAAAATATGGGCTGAAATAAAAAGGCCATAACATGTGCTACATGAATCCGTTTCAAGAACATGACTAAGAAAATGAAAGCCTGAAACAAAGAGTACATTTTGTCGCGGAAAACCTTGGTCAAAAGAGACCTAACCGGTCGAAAACTGGTCAAAACTAGCCAAAACAACCAAAAATGGTGACACCGGCCAAAATCATTCACACCTAAGCAGAAACCGGACTTTTGATTTCGAGTCCACACGGACCTCCTAGAATCCGTGGAAAATCAGTTTGCACGGATTCAAGATAGATAACACACACCTAGGAATTACGTTTGTTTAGTTTTTGTCGTGTTTTCCCAGGTTTAAAAGTCGGTCAGCTAGTATTTGAATTAGTTGTGAATGCACCGGACATACAACATCTCGGCGGCACACCATAATATAGCGGTCGAGATATGAGTTTTCTCTAACAACACGTCGCGTAATTTGATCAAAACAAAGATGATATTATTTATCCTTGGAAAGCCTAAGAAGGT
Organism: Glebionis coronaria; assembly: GCA_025667525.1. NCBI lineage: Eukaryota > Viridiplantae > Streptophyta > Magnoliopsida > Asterales > Asteraceae > Glebionis > Glebionis coronaria. Next base: position 646,208,598 of record CM046877.1, read on the forward strand.
GAATAATATACAACAATAAACAACAAGTATTTGACACTTCATGTAAGAAACTCATGCTTAAGTATCATATGACTTTGAAATATTCGATTCAACATTTTATTCCAGTTGAATGGCGAGCTATTTATGAAATCTATTATTTAGTTAAACCTCCTTACCGGTATGATTGGAGTTTAGTTTGTTGATCTTTGCTTTTGGCTTCACATTAAACTCGCTTTTCTTTCTTTATTTGTGTATGTATTTGTAAAGTTACTTACAATCTATTGTGCTTCGACTTCACATAATAAACATACATATATACAACCTACATATACAAAAACATACAAATAGGAGTTCCTTTTACTAATTCCGTATGGTAAAGAAATAAATTCCCAAACATAATTACTAACACATAAAAACAAATTTGGATTGAAATCTTTCAGAAAATATGGGCTGAAATAAAAAGGCCATAACATGTGCTACATGAATCCGTTTCAAGAACATGACTAAGCAAATGAAAGCCTGAAACAAAGAGTACATTTTTTCGCGGAAAACCTTGGTCAAAAGAGACCTAACCGGTCGAAAACTGGTCAAAACTGGCCAAAACAACCAAAAATGGTGACACCGGTCAAAATCATTCAAACCTAAGCAGAAACCGGACTTTTGATTTCCATAGAATCCGTGGAAAATCAATTTGCACGGATTCAAGATAAATAACCCACACCTAGGAAATACGTTTGTTTAGTTTTTGTCGTGTTTTGTCAGGTTTAAAAGTCGGTCAGCTAGTATTTGAAGTAGTTGTGAATGCACCGGACATAAAACATCTCGGCGGCACACCATAATATAGCGGTCGAGATATGAGTTTGCTCTAACAACACGTCGCGTTATTTGATCAAAACAAAGATGATATTATTTATCCTTGGAAAGCCTAAGAAGGTGAATAATATACAACACTAAAAAACAAGTATTTGATATTTCATGTAAGAAACTCATGCTTAAGTATCATATGACTTTGAAATATTCGATTCAACATTTTATTCCAGTTGAATGGCGAGCTATTTATGAAATCTATTATTTAGTTAAACCTCCTTACCGGTATGATTGGAGTTTAGTTTATTGATCTTTGCTTTTTGCTTCACATTAAACTCGCTTTTCTTTCTTTATTTGTGTATGTATTTGTAAAGTTACTTACAATCTATTGTGCTTCGACTTCACATAATAAACATACATATATACAACCTACATATACAAAAACATACAAATAGGAGTTACTGTTACTAATTCCATATGGTAAAGAAATAAATTCCCAAACATAATTGCTAACACATAAAAACAAATTTAGATTGAAATCTTCAGAAAATATGGGCTGAAATAAAAAGGCCATAACATGTGCTACATGAATCCGTTTCAAGAACATGACTAAGCAAATAAAAGCCTGAAACAAAGAGTACATTTTGTCGCGGAAAACCTTGGTCAAAAGAGACCTAACCGGTCGAAAACTGGTCAAAACTGGCCAAGACAACCAAAAATGGTGACACCGGCCAAAATCATCCAAACCTAAGCAAAAACCGGACTTTTGATTTCCAGATCACATGGACCTCCTAAAATCCGTGGAAAATCAATTTGCACGGATTCAAAATAGATAACCCACACCTAGGAATTACGTTTGTTTAGTTTTTGTCGTGTTTTACCAGGTTTAAAAGTCGGTCAGCAAGTATTTAAAGTAGTTGTGAATGCACCGGACATACAACATCTCGGCGGCACAGCCTAATATAGCGGTCGATATATGAGTTTTCTCTAACAACACGTCGAGTTATTTGATCAAAACAAAGATGATATTATTTATCCTTGGAAAGCCTAAGAAGGTGAATAATATACAACACTAAACAACAAGTATTTGACTTTTCATGTAAGAAACTCATGCTTAAGTATCATATGACTTTGAAATATTCGATTCAACATTTTATTCCAGTTGAATGGCGAGCTATTTATGAAATCTATTATTTAGTTAAACCTCCTTACCGGTATGATTGGAGTTTAGTTTGTTGATCTTTGCTTTTGGCTTCACATTAAACTCGCTTTTCTTTCTTTATTTGTGTATGTATTTGTAAAGTTACTTACAATCTATTGTGCTTCGACTTCACATAATAAACATACATATATACAACCTACCTATACAAAAACATACAAATAGGAGTTACTTTTACTAATTCCATATGGTAAAGAAATAAATTCTCAAACATAATTGCTAACACATAAAAACAAATTTGGATTGAAATCTTTCAGAAAATATGGGCTGAAATAAAAAGGCCATAACATGTGCTACATGAATCCGTTTCAAGAACATGACTAAGAAAATGAAAGCCTGAAACAAAGAGTACATTTTGTCGCGGAAAACCTTGGTCAAAAGAGACCTAACCGGTCGAAAACTGGTCAAAACTAGCCAAAACAACCAAAAATGGTGACACCGGCCAAAATCATTCAAACCTAAGCAGAAACCGGACTTTTGATTTCCAGTCCACACGGACCTCCTAGAATCCGTGGAAAATTAGTTTGCACGGATTCAAGATAGATAACACACACCTAGGAATTACGTTTGTTTAGTTTTTGTCGTGTTTTCCCAGGTTTAAAAGTCGGTCAGCTAGTATTTGAATTAGTTGTGAATGCACCGGACATACAACATCTCGGCGGCACACCATAATATAGCGGTCGAGATATGAGTTTTCTCTAACAACACGTCGCGTAATTTGATCAAAACAAAGATGATATTATTTATCCTTGGAAAGCCTAAGAAGGTGAATAATATACAACAATAAACAAAAAGTATTTGACACTTCATGTAAGAAACTCATGCTTAAGTATCATATGACTTTGAAATATTCGATTCAACATTTTATTCCAGTTGAATGGCGAGCTATTTATGAAATCTATTATTTAGTTAAACCTCCTTACCGGTATGATTGGAGGTTAGTTTGTTGATCTTTGCTTTTGGCTTCACATTAAACTCGCTTTTCTTTCTTTATTTGTGTATGTATTTGTAAAGTTACTTACAATCTATTGTGCTTCGACTTCACATAATAAACATACATATATACAACCTACATATACAAAAACATACAATTAGGAGTTACTTTTACTAATTCCATATGGTAAAGAAATAAATTCCCAAACATAATTGCTAACACATAAAAACAAATTTGGATTGAAATCTTTCAGAAAATATGGGCTGAAATAAAAAGGCCATAACATGTGCTACATGAATCCGTTTCAAGAACATGACTAAGCAAATGAAAGCCTGAAACAAAGAGTACATTTTGTCGTGGAAAACCTTCGTCAAAAGAGACCTAACCGGTCGAAAACTGGTCAAAACTGGCCAAAACAACCAAAAATGGTGACACCGGCCAAAATAATTCAAACCTAAGAAGAAACCGGACTTTTGATTTCCAGTCCACACGGACCTCCTAGAATCCGTGGAAAATCAATTTGCACGGATTCAAGATAGATAACACACACCTAGGAATTACGTTTTTTTAGTTTTTGTCGTGTTTTGCCAGGTTTAAAAGTCGGTCAGCTAGTATTTGAAGTAGTTGTGAATGCACCGGACATACAACATCTCGGCAGCACACCATAATATAGCGGTCGAGATAAGAGTTTGCTCTAACAACACGTCGCGTAATTTGATCAAAACAAAGATGATATTATTTATCCTTGGAAAGCCTAAGAAGGTGAATAATATACAATAATAAACTACAAGTATTTGACACTTCATGTAAGAAACTCATGCTTAAGTATCATATGACTTTGAAATATTCGATTCAACATTTTATTCCAGTTGAATGGCGAGCTATTTATGAAATCTATTATTTAGTTAAACCTCCTTACCGGTATGATTGGAGTTTAGTTTGTTGATCTTTGCTTTTGTCTTCACATTAAACTCGCTTTTCTTTCTTTATTTGTGTATGTATTTGTAAAGTTACTTACAATCTATTGTGCTTCGACTTCACATAATAAACATACTTATATACAACCTACATATACAAAAACATACAAATAGGAGTTACTTTTACTAATTCCATATGGTAAAGAAATAAATTTCCAAACATAATTGCTAACACATAAAAACAAATTTAGATTGAAATCTTTAGAAAATATGGGCTGAAATAAAAAGGCCATAACATGTGCTACATGAATCCGTTTCAAGAACATGACTTAGCAAATGAAAGCCTGAAACAAAGAGTACATTTTGTCGCGGAAAACCTTGGTTAAAAGAGACCTAACCGGTCGAAAACTGGTCAAAACTGGCCAAGACAACCAAAAATGGTGACACCGGCCAAAATCATCCAAACCTAAGCAAAAACCGGACTCTTGATTTCCATAGAATCCGTGGAAAATTAATTTGCACGGATTCAAGATAGATAACCCACACCTAGGAATTACGTTTGTTTAGTTTTTGTCGTGTTTTGCCAGGTTTAAAAGTCAGTCAGCTAGTTTTTGAAGTAGTTGTGAATGCACCGGACATACAACATCTCGGCGGCACATCATAATATAGTGGTCGAGAAATGAGTTTGCTCTAACAACACGTCGCGTTATTTGATCAAAACAAAGATGATATTATTTATCCTTGGAAAGCCTAAGAAGGTGAATAATATACAACACTAAAAAACAAGTATTTGACATTTCATGTAAGAAACTCATGCTTAAGTATCATATGACTTTGAAATATTCGATTCAACATTTTATTCCAGTTGAATGGCGAGCTATTTATGAAATCTATTATTTAGTTAAACCTCCTTACCGGTATGATTGGAGTTTAGTTTGTTGATCTTTGCTTTTGGCTTCACATTAAACTCGCTTTTCTTTCTTTATTTGTGTATGTATTTGTAAAGTTACTTACAATCTATTGTGCTTCGACTTCACATAATAAACATACATATATACAACCTACATATACAAAAACATACAAATAGGAGTTACTTTTACTAATTCCATATGGTAAAGAAATAAATTCCCAAACATAATTGCTAACACATAAAAACAAATTTAGATTGAAATCTTTAGAAAATATAGGCTGAAATAAAAAGGCCATAACATGTGCTACATGAATCCGTTTCAAGAACATGACTAAGCAAATGAAATCCTGAAACAAAGAGTACATTTTGTCGCGGAAAACCTTGGTCAAAAGAGACCTAACCGGTCGAAAACTGGTCAAAACTGGCCAAGACAACCAAAAATGGTGACACCAGCCAAAATCATCCAAACCTAAGCAAAAACCGGACTTTTGATTCCCAGATCACATGTACCTCCTAGAATCCGTGGAAAATCAATTTGCACGGATCCAAGCTAGATAACCCACACCTAGGAATTACGTTTGTTTAGTTTTTGTCGTGTTTTACCAGGTTTAAAAGTCGGTCAGCTAGTATTTGAAGTAGTTGTGAATGCACCGGACATACAACATCTAGGCGGCACACCATAATATAGCGGTCGATATATGAGTTTGCTCTAACAACACGTCGCGTTATTTCATCAAAACAAAGATGATACTATTTATCCTTGGAAAGCCTAAGAAGGTGAATAATATACAACACTAAACAACAAGTATTTGACATTTCATGTAAGAAACTCATGCTTAAGTATCATATGAATTTGAAATATTCGATTCAACATTTTATTCCAGTTGAATGGAGAGCTATTTATGAAATCTATTATTTAGTTAAACCTCCTTACCGGTATGATTGGAGTTTAGTTTGTTGATCTTTGCTTTTGGCTTCACATTAAACTCGCTTTTCTTTCTTTATTTGTGTATGTATTTGTAAAGTTACTTACAAGCTATTGTGCTTCGACTTCACATAATAAACATACATATATACAACCTACATATACAAAAACATACAAATAGGAGTTACTTTTACTAATTCCATATGGTAAAGAAATAAATTCCCAAAATAATTGCTAACACATAAAAACAAATTTAGATTGAAATCTTCAGAAAATATAGGCTGAAATAAAAAGGCCATAACATGTGCTACATGAATCCGTTTCAAGAACATGACTAAGCAAATGAAAGCCTGAAACAAAGAGTACATTTTGTCGCGGAAAACCTTGGTCAAAAGAGACCTAACCGGTCGAAAACTGGTGAAAACTGGCCAAGACAACCAAAAATGGTGACACCGGCCAAAATCATCCAAACCTAAGCAAAAACCGGACTTTTGATTTCCAGATCACATGTACCTCCTAGAATCCGTGGAAAATCAATTTGCACGGATCCAAGCTAGATAACCCACACCTAGGAATTACGTTTGTTTAGTTTTTGTCGTGTTTTACCAGGTTTAAAAGTCGGTCAGCTAGTATTTGAAGTAGTTGTGAATGCACCGGACATACAACATCTAGGCGGCACACCATAATATAGCGGTCGATATATGAGTTTGCTCTAACAACACGTCGTGTTATTTCATCAAAACAAAGATGATACTATTTATCCTTGGAAAGCCTAAGAAGGTGAATAATATACAACACTAAACAACAAGTATTTGACATTTCATGTAAGAAACTCATGCTTAAGTATCATATGAATTTGAAATATTCGATTCAACATTTTATTCCAGTTGAATGGAGAGCTATTTATGAAATCTATTATTTAGTTAAACCTCCTTACCGGTATGATTGGAGTTTAGTTTGTTGATCTTTGCTTTTGGCTTCACATTAAACTCGCTTTTCTTTCTTTATTTGTGTATGTATTTGTAAAGTTACTTACAAGCTATTGTGCTTCGACTTCACATAATAAACATACATATATACAACCTACATATACAAAAACATACAAATAGGAGTTACTTTTACTAATTCCATATGGTAAAGAAATAAATTCCCAAAATAATTGCTAACACATAAAAACAAATTTAGATTGAAATCTTCAGAAAATATAGGCTGAAATAAAAAGGCCATAACATGTGCTACATGAATCCGTTTCAAGAACATGACTAAGCAAATGAAAGCCTGAAACAAAGAGTACATTTTGTCGCGGAAAACCTTGGTCAAAAGAGACCTAACCGGTCGAAAACTGGTGAAAACTGGCCAAGACAACCAAAAATGGTGACACCGGCCAAAATCATCCAAACCTAAGCAAAAACCGGACTTTTGATTTCCAGATCACATGTACCTCCTAGAATCCGTGGAAAATCAATTTGCACGGATCCAAGCTAGATAACCCACACCTAGGAATTACGTTTGTTTAGTTTTTGTCGTGTTTTACCAGGTTTAAAAGTCGGTCAGCTAGTATTTGAAGTAGTTGTGAATGCACCGGATATACAACATCTAGGCGGCACACCATAATATAGCGGTCGATATATGAGTTTGCTCTAACAACACGTCGCGTTATTTGATCAAAACAAAGATGATATTATTTATCCTTGGAAAGCCTAAGAAGGTTAATAATATACAACACTAAACAACAAGTATTTGACATTTCATGTAAGAAACTCATGCTTAAGTATCATATGACTTTGAAATATTCGATTCAACATTTTATTCCAGTTGAATGGCGAGCTATTTATGAAATCTATTATTTAGTTAAACCTCCTTACCGGTATGATTGGAGTTTAGTTTGTTGATCTTTGCTTTTGGCTTCACATTAAACTCGCTTTTCTTTCTTTATTTGTGTATGTATTTGTAAAGTTACTTACAATCTATTGTGCTTCGACTTCACATAATAAACATACATATATACAACCTACATATACAAAAACATACAAATAGGAGTTACTTTTACTAATTCCATATGGTAAAGAAATAAATTCCCAAACATAATTGCTAACACATAAAAAGAACTTTGGATTGAAATCTTTCAGAAAATATGGGCTGAAATAAAAAGGCCATAACATGTGCTACATGAATCCGTTTCAAGAACATGACTAAGAAAATGAAAGCCTGAAACAAAGAGTACATTTTGTCGCGGAAAACCTTGGTCAAAAGAGACCTAACCGGTCGAAAACTGGTCAAAACTGGCCAAAACAACCAAAAATGGTGACACCGGCCAAAATCATTCAAACCTAAGCAGAAACCGGACTTTTGATTACCAGTCCACACGGACCTCCTAGAATCCGTGGAAAATCAATTTGCACGGATTCAAGATAGATAACACACACCTAGGAATTACGTTTGTTTAGTTTTTGTCGTGTTTTGCCAGGTTTAAAAGTCGGTAAGCTAGTATTTGAAGTAGTTGTGAATGCACCGGACATACAACATCTCGGCGGCACACCATAATATAGCGGTCGAGATATGAGTTTGCTCTAACAACACGTCACGTAATTTGATCAAAACAAAGATGATATTTGATGAGACTGCTTTTATACATGGTCTCATCGTCCAAAACGGCCTTAAAATGCATAAAATATCATAAAATATGCCAAATATATGCTCGTGTTTGTTACTTGTGTATTTTTAGGTACGGATATTGAGGAATTGGCAAAAGAACACAAGAATCAATCAAAAACGAACACGGGAAATGAAGTCGCACAATGAACCGGGCCCAAGTTTGGAATTTTGGAAAAAGACCCTTGAAGAATTGAAGATTGTCAAGATTAGTCCCTTATCTTTAAAGAACTTGTCACATTTGACCCTCAAAATATCAAATGTACAAGTATAATCCTAAATGTTTGAAGATATTACAAGTTCAGCCCTTGGGAATCAAGAATATACATTTAATACCCTTGGAAAAGTCTTTGGAAGTAATTGTGCCAAAAGTGACAACTTGCCAAAAGTTGTCACTTGTTATTTGGACGCTGATGGGGTTTTAATACAACTTGGAAGAATGGTGAAAGCTTGGGGATCAAAACTGCCAATCCACCAAACTCCCACAACCAACCACAACTTGCCACCTCAGCCCTACCCACCCATCCACAACCCGGTTTATTTAAATAAACCCCAGTCAAAACCCCCCCCTGGTCAAACCCCCTTCCCTCCTAAACAACTTTTCAAAAACAAATTAAGATTAAACCACCCCCTTAATCCTGATAAACCCTAAATCACCCCAGTTCCCATCTCACCCAAAACAAAGGGTTTTACCCTGATACCTTCCAGTTTGTTGATTAAACCCACCCGTAACCAAACCCACCTCACCCAACAGTGTCACATGGCTTGTGGGACCCTCCCCAAGCCTCCCCTGCTCCATCACTTTCACACAAAACCCCACCCCGACCAGATAAACGATTGGATGTTGCTCCTTGGTCCCCAAGTCGAATCCTACGTCCAAGAATAGTCTTCAACAGCTGGCAACACATGTGATCACCTTTTTGACCAAGATTCGTCCAAGAACAAGAAGGGCTTTTTAGGCATTTTCCAGTTTAGGGTTTAAGGACTTGTATTATTTAATTTACATTCTAGATAGTTCTTAGCTTTTGTATAAATAGGAGTCGTATGTGACCCTATTCCTTTGTTCCAGTTTTCAAGCTTTGCACTTGTAATTCCTTTTTTATGAAATAAAAGTTTGGTGTTTGAGAAAATCAAGTGTAATTCCTTTTTATTCTTTTAAAAAGTTGTGTGTTGTGTAAAAGCTTGATTCTGAGTTCCAATTCTAAATTTGGTGAGGTAATTTTGAGGTTCAAAATTATTTAAGGTTTTCTGAGAATTTGAGAATATTTTTGGAAGAATTTGTTCTAAAGTTTTTTGTTAAGAGGTCAAATTTTATTGGTGATATAGTGTTTCAAAAACGTGTTTGAGAGGTTTAAAAAGTTTTTGAATAGGTTTTAAGAAGAAAGGAAAGAAACAGAATATATATATTTGTGTATTTTTTTTGTTTTCTTTGATTTTATTAAACAGGTTGATTGATACTGGTTGATTTAGTTCTGCACCAACCCCAGTTGGTATTGGAGGTGGATTTATCATCCACTAGGGCTTTGGATGTAAAGCCCTAAGGTAATCTTCTTGTTACCCTTTTAAACTCTCAGAAAGTGTAAGCCTATATGATCTTGTATGATTGTTTGATATTTGTTGTTTAAGCTGATTGAATTGAGTTCTTGAGTGATGTTATGTATATTTTGAAGGTTTGGAATCAGTTTGGTTGCTTTTGAATGTGTTTTGGTTTGTTTAAAACGTTTTCAAAAGTTTTTAAGGGGTGTTTGGATCTATGTTTTAGCAGGGTAAAGATCTTTGATTGTGATTTAATAGTTGTTAGAAAGTTTCAGTAAGGCTAAGATAGGGTGCTTGCTAGTTATAGTTGAGTTTGGATCAAGTTTTGGAACAAGTTGAGTGATACAAAAGTAATAAGTGAGCTTGAAATCTGCATGTTCTTTAATCTGCTTGTTTTCCTCATTTTTGGTGCATGATTTTGTGAATCCTGCTTAAGTGTAGGGTGATTTAAAGATTGATTTGGTTTGTATGTTAATTGGAGAGAGTGTGTGCAAATTTGTAGACTTTGAAACTAATTTGTGAACAAGATTTGGCATTAAAAAACCACCAGACCTTAGAAATTGCATCAGCAACATGCATTTGCCTGTGTGAGCATTTTTGTGTAGTTTTTGGTGTGCTAGTTGATTGTTAATTGTTAGCTCTTGACTCCTTGTGCTTCAATAAGCACAAGGGTGCCCCCCCTGTCCACAAAAATCCACCAAGCAAGCTCATTAAGCCAAGTCCTCTTGGACCAATCCACAAGCTAGAACACTAGCAAACCTGCTAGTGTTCAAGTATCAAACTGCATACGATTTTGATCTTCAACATTGTTTAATTTTGGCAAAAAGGAAGTTGGATTGTGTTTTCTAGTCATTAAGGGTCACTGTTTGAGTTTATAAAAAAAAAGGAAAAAAGAAATTTTTATAAAAAGAATACCCGCAACGGACTCGAACCCTAGACCTCTCGCTGGAGGGTTAAGAGTTCTACCGTTGATCTGGATACCTTTTTACGTTTATGTTTGTTTTCAAACGTTATTTAACACGTTTTTGGTTTGTCAACTTAATAATAAGCCGTAGCTTATTTCACCCTTTCTAGCTTATTTGATAAATGTTTTTAGCTTAATTGATTTTTCCTAGGACATTTATAGGTTTTAAGATTTTTCTGGGTCAATGTTTTATTTTTCCTTTTATTTAATTAATTAATAGGATTATTTTTAGTTTTATTTTTAGAAAGTCATTTAAAAATATTAAACAGTAATAAAAAAATTCAAAAAAATAGTTTTTAGGTTTTAATTCTTATTTTTGAGGTTTACATATCAAAAAGTTTTCAAAAACATTAATTTTTGATTTTATTTAATTTTAGGGTTTTTAGGCAACTTTAAAAATTAATATAAAATTAACTAAAAGGTTTTAGGAGCTTTAATTTACATTTTCTTCTTAGTAAGAATATTTAGGATTTTTGAGAATTTTTTAGAATTTATTTGAGAACTTTTTATTTTTTTGAATATTTTAATATTATTTTAATCATAAAAAGTCAAAGTTTTATTTTTATTTCTTTTTCATTTTTCCTAGGTTCTTTATCATTAATTAGGACTTTTCCCATTTGTAGAATAATTTTTAGGCTTTTCAATTAATTTTTAGAATTAATTTAAGATTTAATAGATTTTAATAGTTTTTAGGGGTTTAAAAATAGTTTAATTTGGTTTTAAAATTTTTAAAAATAGTTTTTAGTTTAATTAGGTTGTTTTTGAGGTTTACAAACTATTAAATCTTGTTTAGGGATTTTTAATATTTAAAAGTGATTTTTAGGGCTTTAATTAGCATTAAAAAGTCATTATTAAATTAATTAAAAGGTTTTGGCAAGTTTGGATTTTTTGTAAACTCTTAGAATTTTATTGTGGATTTTTAGTAATTTTTAGGAATTTTTAGGTTAAAATTTTAAATTTTGCACTTTTCTACGTTCTACGTCGTAACTTTCTAGTAGTGTTTTTGCCTTATTTTTCTATTTTTTTTTCGTCTTCGTCATTTTCTCTTCTTTTCTTCTTGTTAATAATCAAAAACATAATCAATCATTCAATTCACAACGCACTAGCCTCATCGAGAGAACGATCCCCACTCATTGGGTCATAACTTGTGGTTTTCCTAAACCGCTCGTTAATACTTACCGCTTTTTGTGTTGCTTTATTTTTCCTAAAATAAAGTATATACAAAATCACTACATCAATATTATTTATCCTTGGAAAGCCTAAGAAGGTGAATAATATACAACAATAAACAACAAGTATTTGACACTTCATGTAAGAAACTCATGCTTAAGTATCATATGACTTTGAAATATTCGATTCAACATTTTATTCCAGTTGAATGGCGAGCTATTTATGAAATCTATTATTTAGTTAAACCTCCTTACCGGTATGATTGGAGTTTAGTTTGTTGATCTTTGCTTTTGGCTTCACATTAAACTCGCTTTTCTTTCTTTATTTGTGTATGTATTTGTAAAGTTACTTACAATCTATTGTGCTTCGACTTCACATAATAAACATACATATATACAACCTACATATACAAAAAGGAGTTACTTTTAATAATTCCATATGGTAAAGAAATAAATTCCCAAACATAATTGCTAACACATAAAAACAAATTTAGATTGAAATCTTCAGAAAATATGGGCTGAAATAAAAAGGCCATAACATGTGCTACATGAATCCGTTTCAAGAACATGACTAAGAAAATGAAAGCCTGAAACAAAGAGTACATTTTGTCGCGGAAAACCTTGGTCAAAAAGAGACCTAACCGGTCGAAAACTGGTCAAAACTGGCCAAGACAACCAAAAATGCAAACACCGGCCAAAATCATCCAAACCTAAGCAAAAACCGGACTTTTGATCTTCAGTCCAGACGGACCTCCTAGAATCCGTGGAAAATCAATTTGCACGGATTCAACATAGATAACCCACACCTAGGAATTACGTTTGTTTAGTTTTTGTCGTGTTTTACCAGGTTTAAAAGTCGGTCAGCTAGTATTTGAAGTAGTTGTGAATGCACCGGACATACAACATCTCGGCGGCACACCATAATATAGCGGTCGAGATATGAGTTTGCTCTAACAACACGTCGCGTTATTTGATCAAAACAAAGATGATATTATTTATCCTTGGAAAGCCTAAGAAGGTGAATAATATACAACACTAAACAACAAGTATTTGACACTTCATGTAAGAAACTCATGCTTAAGTATCATATGACTTTGAAATATTCGATTCAACATTTTATTCCAGTTGAATGGCGAGCTATTTATGAAATCTATTATTTAGTTAAACCTCCTTACCGGTATGATTGGAGTTTAGTTTGTTGATCTTTGCTTTTGGCTTCACATTAAACTCGCTTTTCTTTCTTTATTTGTGTATGTATTTGTAAAGTTACTTACAATCTATTGTGCTTCGACTTCACATAATAAACATACATATATACAACCTACATATACAAAAACATACAAATAGGAGTTACTTTTACTAATTCCATATGGTAAAGAAATAAATTCCCAAAATAATTGCTAACACATAAAAACAAATTTAGATTCAAATCTTCAGAAAATATAGGCTGAAATAAAAAGGCCATAACATGTGCTACATGAATCCGTTTCAAGAACATGACTAAGCAAATGAAAGCCTGAAACAAAGAGTACATTTTGTCGCGGAAAACCTTGGTCAAAAGAGACCTAACCGGTCGAAAACTGGTCAAAACTGGCCAAGACAACCAAAAATGGTGACACCGGCCAAAATCATCCAAACCTAAGCAAAAACCGGACTTTTGATTTCCAGATCACATGTACCTCCTAGAATACGTGGAAAATCAATTTGCACGGATCCAAGCTAGATAACCCACACCTAGGAATTACGTTTGTTTAGTTTTTGTCGTGTTTTACCAGGTTTAAAAGTCGGTCAGCTAGTATTTGAAGTAGTTGTGAATGCACCGGATATACAACATCTAGTCGGCACACCATAATATAGCAGTCGATATATGAGTTTGCTCTAACAACACGTCGCGTTATTTGATCAAAACAAAGATGATATTATTTATCCTTGGAAAGCCTAAGAAGGTGAATAATATACAACACTAAACAACAAGTATTTGACATTTCATGTAAGAAACTCATGCTTAAGTATCATATGACTTTGAAATATTCGATTCAACATTTTATTCCAGTTGAATGGCGAGCTATTTATGAAATCTATTATTTAGTTAAACCTCCTTACCGGTATGATTGGAGTTTAGTTTGTTGATCTTTGATTTTGGCTTCACATTAAACTCGCTTTTCTTTCTTTATTTGTGTATGTATTTGTAAAGTTACTTACAATCTATTGTGCTTCGACTTCACATAATAAACATACATATATACAACCTACATATACAAAAACATACAAATAGGAGTTACTTTTACTAATTCCATATGGTAAAGAAATAAATTCCCAAACATAATTGCTAACACATAAAAACAACTTTGGATTGAAATCTTTCAGAAAATATGGGCTGAAATAAAAAGGCCATAACATGTGCTACATGAATCCGTTTCAAGAACATGACTAAGCAAATGAAAGCCTGAAACAAAGAGTACATTTTGTCGCGGAAAACCATGGTCAAAAGAGACCTAACCGGTCGAAAACTGGTCAAAACTGGCCAAAACAACCAAAAATGGTGACACCGGCCAAAATCATTCAAACCTAAGCAGAAACCGGACTTTTGATTACCAGTCCACACGGACCTCCTAGAATCCGTGGAAAATCAATTTGCACGGATTCAAGATAGATAACACACACCTAGGAATTACGTTTGTTTAGTTTTTGTCGTGTTTTGCCTGGTTTAAAAGTCGGTCAGCTAGTATTTGAAGTAGTTGTGAATGCACCGGACATACAACATCTCGGCGGCACACCATAATATAGCGGTCGAGATATGAGTTTGCTCTAACAACACGTCACGTAATTTGATCAAAACAAAGATGATATTATTTATCCTTGGAAAGCCTAAGAAGGTGAATAATATACAACACTAAACAACAAGTATTTGACACTTCATGTAAGAAACTCATGCTTAAGTATCATATGACTTTGAAATATTCGATTCAACATTTTATTCCAGTTGAATGGCGAGCTATTTATGAAATCTATTATTTAGTTAAACCTCCTTACCGGTATGATTGGAGTTTAGTTTGTTGATCTTTGCTTTTGGCTTCACATTAAACTCGCTTTTCTTTCTTTATTTGTGTATGTATTTGTAAAGTTACTTACAATCTATTGTGCTTCGACTTCACATAATAAACATACATATATACAACCTACATACACAAAAACATACTAATAGGAGTTACTTTTACTAATTCCATATGGTAAAGAAATAAATTCCCAAACATAATTGCTAACACATAAAAACAAATTTAGATTGAAATCTTCAGAAAATATGGGCTGAAATAAAAAGGCCATAACATGTGCTACATGAATCCGTTTCAAGAACATGACTAAGCAAATGAAAGCCTGAAACAAAGAGTACATTTTTTCGCGGAAAACCTTGGTCAAAAGAGACCTAACCGGTCGAAAACTGGTCAAAACTGGCCAAGACAACCAAAAATGCTAACACCGGCCAAAATCATCCAAACCTAAGCAAAAACCGGACTTTTGATTTCCAGTCCACATGGACCTCCTAGAATCCGTGGAAAATCAATTTGCACGGATTCAAGATAGATAACCCACACCTAGGAATTACGTTTGTTTATTTTTTGTCGTGTTTTGCCAGGTTTAAAAGTCGGTCAGCTAGTATTTGAAGTAGTTGTGAATGCACCGGACATACAACATCTCGGCGGCACACCATAATATAATGGTCGAGATATGAGTTTGCTCTAACAACACGTCGCGTTATTTGATCAAAACAAAGATGATATTATTTATCCTTGGAAAGCCTAAGAAGGTGAATAATATACAACACTAAACAACAAGTATTTGACATTTCATGTAAGAAACTCATGCTTAAGTATCATATGACTTTAAAATATTCGATTCAACATTTTATTCCAGTTGAATGGCGAGCTATTTATGAAATCTATTATTTAGTTAAACCTCCTTACCGGTATGATTGGAGTTTAGTTTGTTGATCTTTGCTTTTGGCTTCACATTAAACTCGCTTTTCTTTCTTTATTTGTGTATGTATTTGTAAAGTTACTTACAATCTATTGTGCTTCGACTTCACATAATAAACATACATATATACAACCTACATATACAAAAACATACTAATAGGAGTTACTTTTACTAATTCCATATGGTAAAGAAATAAATTCCCAAACATAATTGCTAACACATAAAAACAAATTTAGATTGAAATCTTCAGAAAATATGGGCTGAAATAAAAAGGCCATAACATGTGCTACATGAATCCGTTTCAAGAACATGACTAAGCAAATGAAAGCCTGAAACAAAGAGTACATTTTTTCGCGGAAAACCTTGGTCAAAAGAGACCTAACCGGTCGAAAACTGGTCAAAACTGGCCAAGACAACCAAAAATGCTAACACCGGGCAAAATCATCCAAACCTAAGCAAAAACCGGACTTTTGATTTCCAGTCCACATGGACCTCCTAGAATCCGTGGAAAATCAATTTGCACGGATTCAAGATAGATAACCCACACCTAGGAATTACGTTTGTTTATTTTTTGTCGTGTTTTGCCAGGTTTAAAAGTCGGTCAGCTAGTATTTGAAGTAGTTGTGAATGCACCGGACATACAACATCTCGGCGGCACACCATAATATAATGGTCGAGATATGAGTTTGCTCTAACAACACGTCGCGTTATTTGATCAAAACAAAGATGATATTATTTATCCTTGGAAAGCCTAAGAAGGTGAATAATATACAACACTAAACAACAAGTATTTGACATTTCATGTAAGAAACTCATGCTTAAGTATCATATGACTTTAAAATATTCGATTCAACATTTTATTCCAGTTGAATGGCGAGCTATTTATGAAATCTATTATTTAGTTAAACCTCCTTACCGGTATGATTGGAGTTTAGTTTGTTGATCTTTGCTTTTGGTTTCACATTAAACTCGCTTTTCTTTCTTTATTTGTGTATGTATTTGTAAAGTTACTTACAATCTATTGTGCTTCGACTTCACATAATAAACATACATATATACAACCTACATATACAAAAACATACAAATAGGAGTTACTTTTAATAATTCCATATGGTAAAGAAATAAATTCCCAAACATAATTACTAACACATAAAAACAAATTTAGATTGAAATCTTCAGAAAATATGGGCTGAAATAAAAAGGCCATAACATGTGCTACATGAATCCGTTTCAAGAACATGACTAAGCAAATGAAAGCCTGAAACAAAGAGTACATTTTGTCGCGGAAAACCCTTGTCAAAAGAGACCTAACCGGTCGAAAACTGGTCAAAACTGGCCAAGACAACCAAAAATGCTAACACCGGCCAAAATCATCCAAACCTAAGCAAAAACCGGACTTTTGATTTCCAGTCCACATGGACCTCCTAGAATCCGTGGAAAATCAATTTGCACGGATTCAAGATAGATAACCCACACCTAGGAATTACGTTTGTTTAGTTTTTGTCGTGTTTTGCCAGGTTTAAAAGTCGGTCAGCTAGTATTTGAAGTAGTTGTGAATGCACCGGACATACAACATCTCGGCGGCACACCATAATATAATGGTCGAGATATGAGTTTGCTCTAACAACACGTCGCGTTATTTTATCAAAACAAAGATGATATTATTTATCCTTGGAAAGCCTAAGAAGGTGAATAATATACAACACTAAACAACAAGTATTTAACATTTCATGTAAGAAACTCATGCTTAAGTATCATATGACTTTAAAATATTCGATTCAACATTTTATTCCAGTTGAATGGCGAGCTATTTATGAAATCTATTATTTAGTTAAACCTCCTTACCGGTATGATTGGAGTTTAGTTTGTTGATCTTTGCTTTTGGCTTCACATTAAACTCGCTTTTCTTTCTTTATTTGTGTATGTATTTGTAAAGTTACTTACAATCTATTGTGCTTCGACTTCACATAATAAACATACATATATACAACCTACATATACAAAAACATACTAATAGGAGTTACTTTTACTAATTCCATATGGTAAAGAAATAAATTCCCAAACATAATTGCTAACACATAAAAACAAATTTAGATTGAAATCTTCAGAAAATATGGGCTGAAATAAAAAGGCCATAACATGTGCTACATGAATCCGTTTCAAGAACATGACTAAGCAAATGAAAGCCTGAAACAAAGAGTACATTTTTTCGCGGAAAACCTTGGTCAAAAGAGACCTAACCGGTCGAAAACTGGTCAAAACTGGCCAAGACAACCAAAAATGCTAACACCGGCCAAAATCATCCAAACCTAAGCAAAAACCGGACTTTTGATTTCCAGTCCACATGGACCTCCTAGAATCCGTGGAAAATCAATTTGCACGGATTCAAGATAGATAACCCACACCTAGGAATTACGTTTGTTTATTTTTTGTCGTGTTTTGCCAGGTTTAAAAGTCGGTCAGCTAGTATTTGAAGTAGTTGTGAATGCACCGGACATACAACATCTCGGCGGCACACCATAATATAATGGTCGAGATATGAGTTTGCTCTAACAACACGTCGCGTTATTTGATCAAAACAAAGATGATATTATTTATCCTTGGAAAGCCTAAGAAGGTGAATAATATACAACACTAAACAACAAGTATTTGACATTTCATGTAAGAAACTCATGCTTAAGTATCATATGACTTTAAAATATTCGATTCAACATTTTATTCCAGTTGAATGGCGAGCTATTTATGAAATCTATTATTTAGTTAAACCTCCTTACCGGTATGATTGGAGTTTAGTTTGTTGATCTTTGCTTTTGGTTTCACATTAAACTCGCTTTTCTTTCTTTATTTGTGTATGTATTTGTAAAGTTACTTACAATCTATTGTGCTTCGACTTCACATAATAAACATACATATATACAACCTACATATACAAAAACATACAAATAGGAGTTACTTTTAATAATTCCATATGGTAAAGAAATAAATTCCCAAACATAATTACTAACACATAAAAACAAATTTAGATTGAAATCTTCAGAAAATATGGGCTGAAATAAAAAGGCCATAACATGTGCTACATGAATCCGTTTCAAGAACATGACTAAGCAAATGAAAGCCTGAAACAAAGAGTACATTTTGTCGCGGAAAACCCTTGTCAAAAGAGACCTAACCGGTCGAAAACTGGTCAAAACTGGCCAAGACAACCAAAAATGCTAACACCGGCCAAAATCATCCAAACCTAAGCAAAAACCGGACTTTTGATTTCCAGTCCACATGGACCTCCTAGAATCCGTGGAAAATCAATTTGCACGGATTCAAGATAGATAACCCACACCTAGGAATTACGTTTGTTTAGTTTTTGTCGTGTTTTGCCAGGTTTAAAAGTCGGTCAGCTAGTATTTGAAGTAGTTGTGAATGCACCGGACATACAACATCTCGGCGGCACACCATAATATAATGGTCGAGATATGAGTTTGCTCTAACAACACGTCGCGTTATTTTATCAAAACAAAGATGATATTATTTATCCTTGGAAAGCCTAAGAAGGTGAATAATATACAACACTAAACAACAAGTATTTGACATTTCATGTAAGAAACTCATGCTTAAGTATCATATGACTTTAAAATATTCGATTCAACATTTTATTCCAGTTGAATGGCGAGCTATTTATGAAATCTATTATTTAGTTAAACCTCCTTACCGGTATGATTGGAGTTTAGTTTGTTGATCTTTGCTTTTGGTTTCACATTAAACTCGCTTTTCTTTCTTTATTTGTGTATGTATTTGTAAAGTTACTTACAATCTATTGTGCTTCGACTTCACATAATAAACATACATATATACAACCTACATATACAAAAACATACAAATAGGAGTTACTTTTAATAATTCCATATGGTAAAGAAATAAATTCCCAAACATAATTGCTAACACATAAAAACAAATTTAGATTGAAATCTTCAGAAAATATGGGCTGAAATAAAAAGGCCATAACATGTGCTACATGAATCCGTTTCAAGAAAATGACTAAGCAAATGAAAGCCTGAAACAAAGAGTACATTTTGTCGCGGAAAACCCTTGTCAAAAGAGACCTAACCGGTCGAAAACTGGTCAAAACTGGCCAAGACAACCAAAAATGCTAACACCGGCCAAAATCATCCAAACCTAAGCAAAAACCGGACTTTTGATTTCCAGTCCACATGGACCTCCTAGAATCCGTGGAAAATCAATTTGAACGGATTCAAGATAGATAACCCACACCTAGGAATTACGTTTGTTTAGTTTTTGTCGTGTTTTGCAAGGTTTAAAAGTCGGTCAGCTAGTATTTGAAGTAGTTGTGAATGCACCGGACATACAACATCTCGGCGGCACACCATAATATAGCGGTCGAGATATGAGTTTGCTCTAACAACACGTCGCGTTATTTGATCAAAACAAAGATAATATTATTTATCCTTGGAAAGCCTAAGAAGTTGAATAATATACAACAATAAACAACAAGTATTTGACACTTCATGTAAGAAACTCATGTTTAAGTATCATATGACTTTGAAATATTCGATTCAACATTTTATTCCAGTTGAATGGCGAGATATTTATGAAATCTATTATTTAGTTAAACCTCCTTACCGGTATGATTGGAGTTTAGTTTGTTGATCTTTGCTTTTGGTTTCACATTAAACTCGCTTTTCTTTCTTTATTTGTGTATGTATTTGTAAAGTTACTTACAATCTATTGTGCTTCAACTTCACATAATAAACATACATATATACAACCTACATATACAAAAACATACAAATAGGAGTTACTTTTACTAATTCCATATGGTAAAGAAATAAATTCCCAAACATAATTGCTAACACATAAAAACAAATTTAGATTGAAATCTTCAGAAAATATGGGCTGAAATAAAAAGGCCATAACGTGTGCTACATGAATCCGTTTCAAGAACATGACTAAGCAAATGAAAGCCTGAAACAAAGAGTACATTTTGTCGCGGAAAACCTTGGTCAAAAGAGACCTAACCGGTCGAAAACTGGTCAAAACTGGCCAAGACAACCAAAAATGCTAACACCGGCCAAAATCATCCAAACCTAAGCAAAAACCGGACTTTTGATTTCCAGTCCACATGGACCTCCTAGAATCCGTGGAAAATCAATTTGCACGGATTCAAGATAGATAACCCACACCTAGGAATTACGTTTGTTTAGTTTTTGTCGTGTTTTGCCAGGTTTAAAAGTCGGTCAGCTAGTATTTGAAGTAGTTGTGAATGCACCGAACATACAACATCTCGGCGGCACACCATAATATAGCGGTCGAGATATGAGTTTGATCTAACAACACGTCGCGTTATTTGATCAAAACAAAGATGATATTATTTATCCTTGGAAAGCCTAAGAAGGTGAATAATATACAACACTAAACAACAAGTATTTGACATTTCATGTAAGAAACTCATGCTTAAGTATCATATGACTTTGAAATATTCGATTCAACATTTTATTCCAGTTGAATGGCGAGCTATTTATGAAATCTATTATTTAGTTAAACCTCCTTACCGGTATGATTGGAGTTTAGTTTGTTCATCTTTGCTTTTGGTTTCACATTAAACTCGCTTTTCTTTCTTTATTTGTGTATGTATTTGTAAAGTTACTTACAATCTATTGTGCTTCGACTTCACATAATAAACATACATATATACAACCTACATATACAAAAACATACAAATAGGAGTTACTTTTAATAATTCCATATGGTAAAGAAATAAATTCCCAAACATAATTGCTAACACATAAAAACAAATTTAGATTGAAATCTTCAGAAAATATGGGCTGAAATAAAAAGGCCATAACATGTGCTACATGAATCCGTTTCAAGAACATGACTAAGCAAATGAAAGCCTGAAACAAAGAGTACATTTTGTCACGGAAAACCCTTGTCAAAAGAGACCTAACCGGTCGAAAACTGGTCAAAACTGGCCAAGACAACCAAAAATGCTAACACCGGCCAAAATCATCCAAACCTAAGCAAAAACCGGACTTTTGATTTCCAGTCCACATGGACCTCCTAGAATCCGTGGAAAATCAATTTGAACGGATTCAAGATAGATAACCCACACCTAGGAATTACGTTTGTTTAGTTTTTGTCGTGTTTTGCAAGGTTTAAAAGTCGGTCAGCTAGTATTTGAAGTAGTTGTGAATGCACCGGACATACAACATCTCGGTGGCACACCATAATATAGCGGTCGAGATATGAGTTTGCTCTAACAACACGTCGCGTTATTTGATCAAAACAAAGATAATATTATTTATCCTTGGAAAGCCTAAGAAGTTGAATAATATACAACAATAAACAACAAGTATTTGACACTTCATGTAAGAAACTCATGTTTAAGTATCATATGACTTTGAAATATTCGATTCAACATTTTATTCCAGTTGAATGGCGAGATATTTATGAAATCTATTATTTAGTTAAACCTCCTTACCGGTATGATTGGAGTTTAGTTTGTTGATCTTTGCTTTTGGTTTCACATTAAACTCGCTTTTCTTTCTTTATTTGTGTATGTATTTGTAAAGTTACTTACAATCTATTGTGCTTCAACTTCACATAATAAACATACATATATACAACCTACATATACAAAAACATACAAATAGGAGTTACTTTTACTAATTCCATATGGTAAAGAAATAAATTCCCAAACATAATTGCTAACACATAAAAACAAATTTAGATTGAAATCTTCAGAAAATATGGGCTGAAATAAAAAGGCCATAACGTGTGCTACATGAATCCGTTTCAAGAACATGACTAAGCAAATGAAAGCCTGAAACAAAGAGTACATTTTGTCGCGGAAAACCTTGGTCAAAAGAGACCTAACCGGTCGAAAACTGGTCAAAACTGGCCAAGACAACCAAAAATGCTAACACAGGCCAAAATCATCCAAACCTAAGCAAAAACCGGACTTTTGATTTCCAGTCCACATGGACCTCCTAGAATCCGTGGAAAATCAATTTGCACGGATTCAAGATAGATAACCCACACCTAGGAATTACGTTTGTTTAGTTTTTGTCGTGTTTTGCCAGGTTTAAAAGTCGGTCAGCTAGTATTTGAAGTAGTTGTGAATGCACCGAACATACAACATCTCGGCGGCACACCATAATATAGCGGTCGAGATATGAGTTTGATCTAACAACACGTCGCGTTATTTGATCAAAACAAAGATGATATTATTTATCCTTGGAAAGCCTAAGAAGGTGAATAATATACAACACTAAACAACAAGTATTTGACATTTCATGTAAGAAACTCATGCTTAAGTATCATATGACTTTGAAATATTCGATTCAACATTTTATTCCAGTTGAATGGCGAGCTATTTATGAAATCTATTATTTAGTTAAACCTCCTTACCGGTATGATTGGAGTTTAGTTTGTTGATCTTTGCTTTTGGTTTCACATTAAACTCGCTTTTCTTTCTTTATTTGTGTATGTATTTGTAAAGTTACTTACAATCTATTGTGCTTCGACTTCACATAATAAACATGTAACACCCCCACAAATGCTATGCGCAGCGGAACTACAACATTGGGTGCTACACAGTATTCATTGCACACAAGATATATCAAACGACGCTAAAAAGACGTCAACTTAAAACTTGAATTAAAAATTGTTAGATGATACATGTCCACGGTTTTTCCAACCCCACTTGGTACAACAGAGTTTAGCGTTTTTCGGTCCCCATGAATCTCGACCCAAGAATTTCAGTTTTACAACAACATAACATTAAAATTTAAAAATGTTTAAGTAGAAAAGGGAGGAAAAACAAGCAGACTCCAAGCCATACACACAACATCCATCCCATGCACGCTCCATTCTACACTTCAGCGGTTACCTGAAACACATGCCAAAATTTGGTCAACGAAAACGTTGAGTGGAATTCATAGGTTTTACAACTCATTTTGAACGTATATAAAATAAAAACCATTCGTGATCATTCATAGACTTGTCGATCAAACAATCTATATTCAGGATACTGACAATTGTGTTTAAGCTCATGACACTAATCCGTTAACTCAATCACCCGCGTAATAATTACCGGCGTGATTCAGATGAAACCAGTGCCCCTTCTAAAGGCATCAGTTGCAATTATACCTTATCTCTCATACAAGATAATCTACCGCAGAACTTACTCAACGTACAGCTTCTCGGCTAGCATTGGGTCGTTAGCCCCGTAGTACTACAAATTGTATAAGCGGCTATTTCCCCCTACTCGAGGGCAGGACAATAGTTAATAGTTCATGAATTTAGGGACTTTTGCAACTAGGTACTCAACACAATTTCTAAGGCAACATTCGGGTCTAACAATCATTCATGATATACGTTCCTTTTAAAAACTAGCATGCATTTCCCTCGCGGGTAAAACAATTTGAAATAAATATAAGCGAGGCTATAAATTCACACCTTATATATTAAGTAGTCGGTAGTTCGAGAGATGATCACTGACGACGATATGGATGCCCGGGTAAATCAACACCTATCAACAAATAACGCGTAATGAGTAATCTCATTTTAAATACCTTACGGTACTGTATAAAATACATAGATACTAGTCACATAGGACAATTATAACTCACGCCAAAAACAAAACAACAAGCATTACTCATTTTATACCATTCGTTCTTATTACTTACGTTATCCATTTTTACTCATTTTCGTCGGTACTTACCGAAAGTACGGGCTGTTTTACTATACTTAACCATTCTTATAAAATTTGACAAAATTCTCAAAAATACTATAAGACCTGTAGATAACAAATTTTTAATCCCAATAAAATTTTTTGCTTCTACGACTCGTTACTCAACGCTTTTCCAAAAACTACATTTTCCGGGCTGAAATTGTACTTCGACCAACTTGGACCTCTTTGACCTATATGAAATGCACCTTTGACGTCTTTGACTCCTAAGTCAACTTATAGACTCATTTACACAGGTTTGTGACCAAAATTTGACCCTTGAACATTTACCAATTCATACTTGTGGTCCTCGGGATTTGACTAAAACTATACATAAATTCGGATTATGAAAGTTCTCGTCTCCCGGTACTCGATCTTTAAAACCTCATAACTTTTAGCTCGTTTTGAGTCACGGGCTCTACCTTATACCAAATTAAAGCTAAGAAGACCCTCTATGAATACATTTAGTTATCTAGACCTGTAGGAAAAATTATTTTTACGAAAAGGTCTCAAAGTTTCTGCCTAAATTTATCCATTCCAAAATCATACTTAAGCTTGATTCCAAACCCATTAACCACTACTAGGCTTCATCCTAAGCATTCCCAATCATATCCAAACACAAATTTCAGTCCCTACCCCTATTGATCAATCAACCTCATAATCCTAACATCTAAAAACAAGCATGCAAACACTTATACCCATTTGATACACCAATAAACACTAAACCAAACATAACAACAATGCTCAAAATCATCAACCACCATGGCTCCCCAAACACCCCCTTGTGCCGTGGGGTTTGGGTGACCAAATCACCACAACCAAATTAATTTGTGTGGGTTTTATTGGTGATTATACTCACACCATACATGAATTCAACATGCATCCATACAATTAGCCTCAAAAACGAATTTGAATGTTCTTGGAAATTTTTGGAAAATTTTTGTTAATGCATGTTTAATTAAACCATGGATTAACACTCACCAATGGATTCTAAGAGGTGGTCTTAAGTTAGATTTTGTTAAAACTCAAGAAAAAATGGTGGGATGGTGGTTCTTGGTGTTTGGCCGTCGGCCTAAGGACAAGAGAGGAGAGAGTTTGATTTTTTTTTGTCTAAATGTTTCTATGTGTTTGTGTTTGTGCCTTTTTATGGTATTGGGAGGGACCAAAGTGCAAATAAAGGTTTCTTTTGGCCTTAAGTAAAAATGTCCTTAAAACCTTGCGGGATCGACTCACTAGTCAATTTAGAAAATTTTACGGGAGTCGGAAATCATCCCGAACACTCCAAAATATTTTTGGGATACTTTAAATGTACTCGGAAGGCTATAAAACTCACCCGACTCAACTTAACACGAACCGTAAGTAAAATTCTCGAAAAATTACATTATTGATAAATCGTCAATAATTATAGAAATTTGGGCATCCATCGGGATCGTAATCGTCATCGTCCTTCTTGAATCGTCAATCGTAAAAATTATAACCTCGAACATCGGCTTTAACCAATATACTTATAAATATAGAAATTAAAATTTATTAAAAATTTCAAAAATTAGCGTAATTTAGGGTAACGTTAATGACCTTGGTTCTAGGGTGTCACATCCACCCCTCCTTAAAGAGAGCGACGTCCCAGCGCTCGCCTCTTCTTGTACTCACATTTCGTTCTACTGGAACAGATGAGGATACCTTTCCTTGAATTCCATCGGACCTTCACAATAGGAATTCTACTACGCTTCAGCCTCTTGACCTCTCGGTCCATAATTTCCACAGGTTCTTCCACAAAATGCATTTGGTCGTCCAGTCGAATCTCGTCCAAAGGAATCACCAATTCCTTATCCGCCAAACTCTTCTTCAGGTTCGATACGTGAAATGTGTCGTGAATAGCACTAAGCTCGTTCGGCAATTCTAACTTATACGCTACTGGTCCAATTCGTTCGACGATCTTAAATGGTCCAATATACCTTGGACTCAACTTTCCTTTCTTCCCAAAACGAATTACACCCTTCCACGGCGATACCTTGAGCATAACCATATCTCCAACTTCAAACTCCAACGGTTTCCTTCGGTTATCGGCATAACTCTTCTGTCGGCTTCTCGCAGCAAGTAGTCGGTTCTTGATTTGCACAATCTTCTCTGTCGTTTCTAAAACCATTTCGTGTCCAGTCAATTGACTTTCTCCTACTTCACTCCAACACACAGGCGATCTACACTTCCTTCCATACAATGCTTCGAACGGTGCTGCCTTGATACTCGCATGATAACTATTATTATACGAAAATTCCACTAGAGGCAAGTGGCGTTCCCAACTTCCTCCAAAATCAATCACGCATGCTCGGAGCATGTCCTCCATCGTCTGAATAGTTCGTTCACTCTGGCCGTCAGTTTCCGGGTGATAAGCCGTACTTAAACTCAATTCAGTGCCCATCGCACGTTGAAGCGATTTCCACGTACACACTGGCGAGCTTTTCCATGCTGTCCGTCTTCTTCATAGGTAAGAAATGAGCAGATTTCGTTAATCTATCCACTATTACCCATATCATATCACATCCACAAGGAGTTCTAGGTCAACCCGTCACGAAATCCATAGCGATTTTCTCCCATTTCCATTCTGGGATCTCTGGTTGTACCAACAATCCAGATGGTTTCTTATGTTCTGCTTGAACCTTCGCGCAAGTCAAACACTTACTAACGTAACGAGCAATATCCGCCTTCATATTCGGCCACCAATAAACTTTCTTCAGGTTGTGATACATTTTATCCGATCCAGGATGTATCGAATACTTCGACTTATGTGACTCATTCATAACCAATTCTCGAACTCCAGGCTTTCCTTCCTCAGATGAACACAATGGTAACCAAATCCGATTTTCAAAATATCTCAGTCCGTCTGACCTAATCACGAAAAGAGGTTTCAACATTCGTCCCAAATTCTCAGCTTCAACATTCCCTTTCAGTAGTCCTCTCTCCTGAGCCTTCAGTATAGTTTCGGTTAAGTCAACGCTCTCGGTCATCACCAAAGCTCTGACCCTCAAAGGTTTCTCCCGTTCCTTCCTACTCAGTGCATCTGCTACAACATTCGCCTTGCCAGGGTGGTAGCGAATTTCGCAGTCGTAATCACTCAGTAGTTCAACCCATCGTCTCTGTCGCATATTCAACTCCTTTTGATCTAAAATGTGCTGCAAACTCTTGTGGTCAGTGAATACAACACACTTCGTCCCATACAAATAGTGTCTCCACAACTTCAATGCAAAAACTACAGCTCCTAATTCCAAATCGTGCGTCGTGTAGTTCTCCTCATTCTTCCTCAGTTGCCTCGACGCGTAAGCTATCACCTTTTCACGTTGCATCAATACCGCTCCATAACCCTTACGAGATGCATCACAATACATTATGAAGTCTTCGGTTCCTTCAGGCAATGACAATATCGGCGCGGAACATAACTTGTCTTTGAGCGTTTTGAAAGCAAGTTCTTCCTCAATTCCCCATTCATACACCCTATTCTTTTCGGTAAGCCTTGTCAATGGTTTTGCAATCAACGAAAATCCTTCAATGAACCTTCGATAATACCCAGCTAAACCAAGGAATTGTCGAACTTCAGTCGGCGTTGTCGGTGCCGACCATTCCCTGATCGCTTCGACCTTAGCAGGATCCACACGAACTCCCTTGCTATCAATCACGTGACCTAGGAACTGCACTGATTCTAACCAAAACTCACACTTCGAGAATTTCGCATACAGCTTCTCCTTCCTTAACAACTCCAAAATCTTCCTCAGGTGCTTCTCGTGCTCCTCCTTACTCTTAGAGTAAATAAGTATATCATCGATGAAAACAATAACAAACTTATCTAGATACGGCTTGCACACGCGATTCATGAGGTCCATGAATACAGCAGGCGCGTTCGTCAACCCAAACGGCATCACTCGAAATTCAAAGTGTCCATACCGCGTACGAAAGGCAGTTACAGGAGTATCCTCCTCTCTTACACGCAGTTGATGATGCCCTGATCTTAAATCGATCTTTGAGTACACACTGGAACCTTGCAATTGGTCAAACAAATCCTCAATCCTCGGCAATGGGTACCGATTCTTAACCGTCAGCTTATTGAGTTCCCTATAGTCAATACACATCCGAAATGAACCATCTTTCTTTTTCACAAACAACACTGGCGCTCCCCATGGTGATGAGCTCGGCCTAATAAATCCCTTGTCCATCAATTCCTTCAGTTAATCCGATAACTCCTTTAACTCGGATGGTGCTAAGCGATAAGGTGCACGCGCAACCGGCGCAGCTCCTGGCACCAAATCAATTCGAAACTCAACCTCACGGGTGGGTGGTAAACCTGGCAACTCGTCTGGAAAAACTTCCGGATATTCGCAGATAACAGGTACCTCTTCAATCCTCGCCTCTAAATCACCATCACTCGAAACTTGTGCCAAAAACACATCGCATCCGTTCTCTACGTACTTCATCATTTTCAAACAGGAAAGCACTTTCAAACGAGAAGTGCATTCGTCTCCCTTTACCGTCAAAACTTTATTCCTCAACGGAATCTGAACTAATCTCTCGCCACAGACGATCATAGCACTGTGCGCCATTAGCCAATCCATTCCCACAATCACGTCAAACGATCCTAGCTCTATAGACATCAAGTCGATTTTAAAAGCGTAATTTCCTAACTTCAAGGTACACCCTTTCAGTATAGAATTCGTACTAACAATTTTTCCATCGGCTAACTCAACGTTATAACTAGTCGCTAACAACACCGGTTTTCTATCGATATGACGACTAAATTTAACATCTACAAAACTCTTGTCGGAGCCAGAATCAAACAAAATACTAGCATAACAAGCGTCTAGCAAAAACGTACCGGTAACCACATTAGGACCCTGTGGTTTATCAACCGTTCCCACTTGATACACAGCAGCCGCGTTGTTACCTCCCCGCTTGTTTCCTGCCTTCAGGCAATTCACTTGCACATGGCCTCTCTCTCCACATCCATAACATCCCCTCATTCTGATAGCATTCGCCCCAGTGGCTACTCCTCCCGCTCGGCAACCAGACGTCCTATGACCTGCTTTTCCACACTTGCCGCATGCAGGCGGGCAATTCCCGACATGGTACAAATTACACCTACCACAATGGGGATTCACTTTCACTCCTCTGGGGTTCGTCACTGCCCTCATCCCTTCATTTCTTCTTTGGTTAAACTGCTGATTGTGGTTCTGACCATGGTTGTTTCGATTTCCACCTCGGTTCTGGCCCTGGGATTGATTGCTTTGTGCCGCTTCCCATTTCCTCTTGTTGCCTTCAACAATGGAGTTCTGCTTGTCCTGGAGCTTGACGTCCATCAATGCGTGAGCCATCTGGACCGCTTCATCAAACGACCCAGGTTTTGACGAAGTTGTTTCACCTTTGATATTGCTGGATAAACCCTTAATGTACTGCTTCATCTTCTTGGCATCATTGGCAAAAACATCTGGACACAAAAGGCTTAATTCATTAAACCTCCTGGTGTAAGTGGCGATATCATTGTTCTTCAAGGTCAAGTGCCTCAACTCGTCTTCCAACTGACCCAATTCCTCTTCCGGGCAAAACTTCTTAGTCAACAGAGCTTTTGTCGCAGTCCACGTCCTTGCATTTGCTACAGCCAATCCAACAGTGGCTACCTGAGTGTTCCACCAACTTAACGCATCATCAAGAAACGTAGCAGCCGCAAACTTCACCTTGTCCGCTTCTGCACAACCGCTGATTTCGAAAGTACTTTCAACCTTTTCCAACCATCTTCTAAGTTCTAAAGCTCCACCCGTTCCACGAAATTGCGTGGGACCGCATTTCATAAAACTAGAATAGGTACACACTCTCGGGGCTTGCTGTCTCCCCGCGTTCCTTCCCTGGTCCTGATTTCTCCCGGCTCGGTCCGCTTCCAGCGCATTTGCTATAGCTTCCTGAATCATTGTGTTTACACGATCGGCGGTCAACTTTGGAGGCATGGTGTTATCGAATATCTCTTTCTGCAAGACAGGGAAAATAGAAAAACAATGTAAGTATACATATCGAGATTAAGATGGATTTCTCTTTCAAGACATAATATAAATACAACGACACATCACTATATAGTTACTAATATTCATCAATTCACATCACAAAAGATCAAATTTAAGACATATCACAGATCATGAAAGGTAACATGGATTGTATTGATAATTAACCAAAATTGTGACAAGTATTGCCACTACAATCGTTCACCACAAAACTTAAGTCCTCAAGTTTTTCGTCATAATGCCATCATACAAAAGTCTAAAACAGTTCTATTACAATGATCAAAGAAAAAATACAAGACAAGCAACTAGGCATGTGGTGATCCACACGGCCTCTTGGATGGCGGTTCGTCATCATCTTCCTCGGGTTCCTCATCGCTATCGTCTTCATCCACATCATCCATTTTTCTCTTTCCTTTATCATCCGGCCCACATTCCGTCTCCTTTTTCGTCCCTGATGTAGACACACACTCAATCGCTACCTGACTTCCCACAGTAATACAAGCTCCTCTAGTAGGCGGCTGAATCATGTAGTCATTAGCCTCCATCTCCAAATCGTCCACGAATCTCCAATCCGGGGGCAATGATGCTCTCACTTGATGCTCCCAACTCTGCATCCTTGACAACCTCACTTGATCTTCCCTAACACGGTCAAGACTAGCGCTCAAATTTGCAACCATCGATCTTAGACTGTTGATGTCACTTTTGTTTACATTTCCATCATACTCAATTCTTGCAGTCCTTTCCATCAGTCTTTGGTGTTCCCTTTCATTCTTATCAAACCTCTTAATTACCCTAGTCTCAACTACAAACCGCTCATACATTAACCTCTCCATCCTCCTCAAACGACCTACGGGATCCCAGTAGTGTCTCGGTCTCGGAAAGTAGACCCTTGCGATATTCTCATGAATCGATTGCGACTTGGATGATTTGCTGGACTCTCCACCGCTCCCATTACTTACTCGAACAAATCCTGGCACTGTTCTCAAATAGTCCTTACAATTGTCCATCGGGCGATTAAAGGGTTGCTGCTCATATCGATCGGTTGGAGGTACTTCATAACCCTTCGGCGAATTCAGAGACTGAAACAAATCAGGTTCGGTCTGGCCTACAGCATTCTCGGGAATGCCATCATCCATTAGTTCCTCGGTCTCCTCCTCAGAATCCTCACTCTCGTCACTACTGATGCTAAAATTATCCACCTCACTTTCATCATTGTCGTTTTCCAGCCCTATTTCCTCTTCTGGAGCGATCCATCCATTATCATTGTCCGGCGGGTTCGGAGGAAACGGTCCCCCTTCGCGACCTACGACGTAATCGTTTCCATTATCATTAGGCGGTACCTCGGCCATTCCTGCAATAACAGCGAATTTCGGAGGGTACATAAGTAATTATACAATAGTTATAAATACATGCATGCAAATGCAATGCAAAGGTGGTACATATGCCCGAAATGTAATAATATGATGCTCATGCATGATTAATACAAAAATTACGATGTTGGATATTCCACGTATGATTCGACGTCTACATATAGTAATTTCCATACTTACGTAATAATTACCCACATATATACTTCACTCAAAAGTATACGTCAAATGCCATGAATACAAAAATAAATCTTACCGGAGCCATGCAGGATAGTTGTGTGTGCTTGGACTTTTTCTTACGACACCAAAAGTTATAGTTTAGGATTTTCAAAAACGACCTAGTTCTCTATAACTCATGGCTCTGATACCAATATGTAACACCCCCACAAATGCTATGCGCAGCGGAACTACAACATTGGGTGCTACACAGTATTCATTGCACACAAGATATATCAAACGACGCTAAAAAGACGTCAACTTAAAACTTGAATTAAAAATTGTTAGATGATACATGTCCACGGTTTTTCCAACCCCACTTGGTACAACAGAGTTTAGCATTTTTCGGTCCCCATGAATCTCGACCCAAGAATTTCAGTTTTACAACAACATAACATTAAAATTTAAAAATGTTTAAGTAGAAAAGGGAGGAAAAACAAGGAGACTCCAAGCCATACACACAACATCCATCCCATGCACGCTCCATTCTACACTTCAGCGGTTACCTGAAACACATGCCAAAATTTGGTCACCGAAAACGTTGAGTGGAATTCATAGGTTTTACAACTCATTTTGAACGTATATAAAATAAAAACCATTCGTGATCATTCATAGACTTGTCGATCAAACAATCTATATTAAGGATACTGACAATTGTGTTTAAGCTCATGACACTAATCCGTTAACTCAATCACCCGCGTAATAATTACCGGCGTGATTCAGATGAAACCAGTGCCCCTTCTAAAGGCATCAGTTGCAATTATACCTTATCTCTCATACAAGATAATCTACCGCAGAACTTACTCAACGTACAGCTTCTCGGCTAGCATTGGGTCGTTAGCCCCGTAGTACTACAAATTGTATAAGCGGCTATTTCCCCCTACTCGAGGGCAGGACAATAGTTAATAGTTCATGAATTTAGGGACTTTTGCAACTAGGTACTCAACACAATTTCTAAGGCAACATTCGGGTCTAACAATCATTCATGATGTACGTTCCTTTTAAAAACTAGCATGCATTTCCCTCGCGGGTAAAACAATTTGAAATAAATATAAGCGAGGCTATAAATTCACACCTTATATATTAAGTAGTCGGTAGTTCGAGAGATGATCACTGACGACGATATGGATGCCCGGGTAAATCAACACCTATCAACAAATAACGCGTAATGAGTAATATCATTTTAAATACCTTACGGTACTGTATAAAATACATAGATACTAGTCACTTAGGACAATTATAACTCACGCCAAAAACAAAACAACAAGCATTACTCATTTTATACCATTCGTTCTTATTACTTACGTTATCCATTTTTACTCATTTTCGTCGGTACTTACAGAAAGTACGGGCTGTTTTACTATACTTAACCATTCTTATAAAATTTGACAAAATTCTCAAAAATACTATAAGACCTGTAGATAACACATTTTTAATCCCAATAAAAGTTTTTGCTTCTACGACTCGTTACTCAACGCTTTTCCAAAAACTACATTTTCCGGGCTGAAATTGTACTTCGACCAACTTGGACCTCTTTGACCTATATGAAATGCACCTTTGACTTCTTTGACTCCTAAGTCAACTTATAGACTCATTTACACAGGTTTGTGACCAAAATTTGACCCTTGACCATTTACCAATTCATACTTGTGGTCCTCGGGATTTGACTAAAACTATACATAAATTCGGATTATGAAAGTTCTCGTCTCCCGGTACTCGATCTTTAAAACCTCATAACTTTTAGCTCGTTTTGAGTCACGGGCTCTACCTTATACCAAATTAAATCTAAGAAGACCCTCTATGACTACATTTAGTTATATAGACCTGTAGGAAAAATTATTTTTACGAAAAGGTCTCAAAGTTTCTGCCTAAATTTATCCATTCCAAAATCATACTTAAGCTTGATTCCAAACCCATTAACCACTACTAGGCTTCATCCTAAGCATTCCCAATCATATCCAAACACAAATTTCAGTCCCTACCCCTATTGATCAATCAACCTCATAATCCTAACATCTAAAAACAAGCATGCAAACACTTATACCCATTTGATACACCAATAAACACTAAACCAAACATAACAACAATGCTCAAAATCATCAACCACCATGGCTCCCCAAACACCCCCTTGTGCCGTGGGGTTTGGGTGACCAAATCACCACAACCAAATTAATTTTGGTGGGTTTTATTGGTGATTATACTACCACCATACATGAATTCAACATGCATCCATACAATTAGCCTCAAAAACGAATTTGAATGTTCTTGGAAATTTTTGGAAATTTTTTGTTAATGCATGTTTAATTAAACCATGGATTAACACTCACCAATGGATTCTAAGAGGTGGTCTTAAGTTAGATTTTGTTAAAACTCAAGAAAAAATGGTGGGATGGTGGTTCTTGGTGTTTGGCCGTCGGCCTAAGGACAAGAGAGGAGAGAGTTTGATTTTTTTTTGTCTAAATGTTTCTATGTGTTTGTGTTTGTGCCTTTTTGTGGTATTGGGAGGGACCAAAGTGCAAATAAAGGTTTCTTTTGGCCTTAAGTAAAAATGTCCTTAAAACCTTGCGGGATCGACTCACTAGTCAATTTAGAAAATTTTACGGGAGTCGGAAATCATCCCGAACACTCCAAAATATTTTTGGGATACTTTAAATGTACTTGGAAGGCTATAAAACTCACCCGACTCAACTTAACACGAACCGTAAGTAAAATTCTCGAAAAATTACATTATCGATAAATCGTCAATAATTATAGAAATTTGGGCATCCATCGGGATCGTAATCGTCATCGTCCTTCTTGAATCGTCAATCGTAAAAATTATAACCTCGAACATCGGCTTTAACCAATATACTTATAAATATAGAAATTAAAATTTATTAAAAATTTCAAAAATTAGCGTAATTTAGGGTAACGTTAATGACCTTGGTTCTAGGGTGTCACAAAACATACATATATACAACCTACATATATACAACCTACATATACAAAAACATAAAAATAGGAGTTACTTTTACTAATTCCATATGGTAAAGAAATAAATTCCCAAACATAATTGCTAACACATAAAAACAAATTTAGATTGAAATCTTCAGAAAATATGGGCTGAAATAAAAAGGCCATAACATGTGCTACATGAATCCGTTTCAAGAACATGACTAAGCAAATGAAAGCCTGAAACAAAGAGTACATTTTTTCGCGGAAAACCTTGGTCAAAAGAGACCTAACCGGTCGAAAACTGGTCAAAACTAGCCAAGACAACCAAAAATACTAACATCGGCCAAAATCATCCAAACCTAAGCAAAAACCG
Organism: Glebionis coronaria; assembly: GCA_025667525.1. NCBI lineage: Eukaryota > Viridiplantae > Streptophyta > Magnoliopsida > Asterales > Asteraceae > Glebionis > Glebionis coronaria. The sequence continues at coordinate 646,244,250 of CM046877.1, forward strand.
GACTTTTGATTTCCAGTCCACATGGACCTCCTAGAATCCGTGGAAAATCAATTTGAACGGATTCAAGATAGATAACCCACACCTAGGAATTACGTTTGTTTAGTTTTTGTCGTGTTTTGCAAGGTTTAAAAGTCGGTCAGCTAGTATTTGAAGTAGTTGTGAATGCACCGGACATACAACATCTCGGTGGCACACCATAATATAGCGGTCGAGATATGAGTTTGCTCTAACAACACGTCGCGTTATTTGATCAAAACAAAGATAATATTATTTATCCTTGGAAAGCCTAAGAAGGTGAATAATATACAACAATAAACAACAAGTATTTGACACTTCATGTAAGAAACTCATGTTTAAGTATCATATGACTTTGAAATATTCGATTCAACATTTTATTCCAGTTGAATGGCGAGCTATTTATGAAATCTATTATTTAGTTAAACCTCCTTACCGGTATGATTGGAGTTTAGTTTGTTGATCTTTGTTTTTGGTTTCACATTAAACTCGCTTTTCTTTCTTTATTTGTGTATGTATTTGTAAAGTTACTTACAATCTATTGTGCTTCAACTTCACATAATAAACATACATATATACAACCTACATATACAAAAACATACAAATAGGAGTTACTTTTACTAATTCCATATGGTAAAGAAATAAATTCCCAAACATAATTGCTAACACATGAAAACAAATTTAGATTGAAATCTTCAGAAAATATGGGCTGAAATAAAAAGGCCATAACATGTGCTACATGAATCCGTTTCAAGAACATGACTAAGCAAATGAAAGCCTGAAACAAAGAGTACATTTTTTCGCGGAAAACCTTGGTCAAAAGAGACCTAACCGGTCGAAAACTGGTCAAAACTAGCCAAGACAACCAAAAATGCTAACACCGGCCAAAATCATCCAAACCTAAGCAAAAACCGGACTTTTGATTTCCAGTCCACATGGACCTCCTAGAATCCGTGGAAAATCAATTTGAACGGATTCAAGATAGATAACCCACACCTAGGAATTACGTTTGTTTAGTTTTTGTCGTGTTTTGCAAGGTTTAAAAGTCGGTCAGCTAGTATTTGAAGTAGTTGTGAATGCACCGGACATACAACATCTCGGTGGCACACCATAATATAGCGGTCGAGATATGAGTTTGCTCTAACAACACGTCGTGTTATTTGATCAAAACAAAGCTAATATTATTTATCCTTGGAAAGCCTAAGAAGGTGAATAATATACAACAATAAACAACAAGTATTTGACACTTCATGTAAGAAACTCATGTTTAAGTATCATATGACTTTGAAATATTCGATTCAACATTTTATTCCAGTTGAATGGCGAGCTATTTATGAAATCTATTATTTAGTTAAACCTCCTTACCGGTATGATTGGAGTTTAGTTTGTTGATCTTTGCTTTTGGTTTCACATTAAACTCGCTTTTGTTTCTTTATTTGTGTATGTATTTGTAAAGTTACTTACAATCTATTGTGCTTCAACTTCACATAATAAACATACATATATACAACCTACATATACAAAAACATACAAATAGGAGTTACTTTTACTAATTCCATATGGTAAAGAAATAAATTCCCAAACATAATTGCTAACACATGAAAACAAATTTAGATTGAAATCTTCAGAAAATATAGGCTGAAATAAAAAGGCCATAACATGTGCTACATGAATCCGTTTCAAGAACATGACTAAGCAAATGAAAGCCTGAAACAAAGAGTACATTTTTTCGCGGAAAACCTTGGTCAAAAGAGACCTAACCGGTCGAAAACTGGTCAAAACTAGCCAAGACAACCAAAAATGCTAACACCGGCCAAAATCATCCAAACCTAAGCAAAAACCGGACTTTTGATTTCCAGTCCACATGGACCTCCTAGAATCCGTGGAAAATCAATTTGAACGGATTCAAGATAGATAACCCACACCTAGGAATTACGTTTGTTTAGTTTTTGTCGTGTTTTGCAAGGTTTAAAAGTCGGTCAGCTAGTATTTGAAGTAGTTGTGAATGCACCGGACATACAACATCTCGGTGGCACACCATAATATAGCGGTCGAGATATGAGTTTTCTCTAACAACACGTCACGTTATTTGATCAAAACAAAGATAATATTATTTATCCTTGGAAAGCCTAAGAAGGTGAATAATATACAACAATAAACAATAAGTATTTGACACTTCATGTAAGAAACTCATGTTTAAGTATCATATGACTTTGAAATATTCGATTCAACATTTTATTCCAGTTGAATGGCGAGCTATTTATGAAATCTATTATTTAGTTAAACCTCCTTACCGGTATGATTGGAGTTTAGTTTGTTGATCTTTGCTTTTGGTTTCACATTAAACTCGCTTTTCTTTCTTTATTTGTGTATGTATTTGTAAAGTTACTTACAATCTATTGTGCTTCAACTTCACATAATAAACATACATATATACAACCTACATATACAAAAACATACAAATAGGAGTTACTTTTACTAATTCCATATGGTAAAGAAATAAATTCCCAAACATAATTGCTAACACATGAAAACAAATTTAGATTGAAATCTTCAGAAAATATGGGCTGAAATAAAAAGGCCATAACATGTGCTACATGAATCCGTTTCAAGAACATGACTAAGCAAATGAAAGCCTGAAACAAAGAGTACATTTTTTCGCGGAAAACCTTGGTCAAAAGAGACCTAACCGGTCGAAAACTGGTCAAAACTAGCCAAGACAACCAAAAATGCTAACACCGGCCAAAATCATCCAAACCTAAGCAAAAACCAGACTTTTGATTTCCAGTCCACATGGACCTCCTAGAATCCGTGGAAAATCAATTTGCACGGATTCAAGATAGATAACCCACACCTAGGAATTACGTTTGTTTAGTTTTTGTCGTGTTTTGCCAGGTTTAAAAGTCGGTCAACTAGTATTTGAAGTAGTTGTGAATGCACCGGACATACAACATCTCGGCGGCACACCATAATATAGCGGTCGAGATATGAGTTTGATCTAACAACACGTCGCGTTATTTGATCAAAACAAAGATGATATTATTTATCCTTGGAAAGCCTAAGAAGGTGAATAATATACAACACTAAACAACAAGTATTTGACATTTCATGTAAGAAACTCATGCTTAAGTATCATATGACTTTGAAATATTCGATTCAACATTTTATTCCAGTTGAATGGCGAGCTATTTATGAAATCTATTATTTAGTTAAACCTCCTTACTGGTATGATTGGAGTTTAGTTTGTTGATCTTTGCTTTTGGTTTCACATTAAACTCGCTTTTCTTTCTTTATTTGTGTATGTATTTGTAAAGTTACTTACAATCTATTGTGCTTCGACTTCACATAATAAACATACATATATACAACCTACATATATACAACCTACATATACAAAAACATAAAAATAGGAGTTACTTTTACTAATTCCATATGGTAAAGAAATAAATTCCCAAACATAATTGCTAACACATAAAAACAAATTTAGATTGAAATCTTCAGAAAATATGGGCTGAAATAAAAAGGCCATAACATGTGCTACATGAATCCGTTTCAAGAACATGAATAAGCAAATGAAAGCCTGAAACAAAGAGTACATTTTTTCGCGGAAAACCTTGGTCAAAAGAGACCTAACCGGTCGAAAACTGATCAAAACTAGCAAAGACAACCAAAAATGCTAACACCGGCCAAAATCATCCAAACCTAAGCAAAAACCAGACTTTTGATTTCCAGTCCACATGGACCTCCTAGAATCCATGGAAAATCAATTTGAACGGATTCAAGATAGATAACCCACACCTAGGAATTACGTTTGTTTAGTTTTTGTCGTGTTTTGCAAGGTTTAAAAGTCGGTCAGCTAGTATTTGAAGTAGTTGTGAATGCACCGGACATACAACATCTCGGTGGCACACCATAATATAGCGGTCGAGATATGAGTTTGCTCTAACAACACGTCACGTTATTTGATCAAAACAAAGATAATATTATTTATCCTTGGAAAGCCTAAGAAGGTGAATAATATACAACAATAAACAACAAGTATTTGACACTTCATGTAAGAAACTCATGTTTAAGTATCATATGACTTTGAAATATTCGATTCAACATTTTATTCCAGTTGAATGGCGAGCTATTTATGAAATCTATTATTTAGTTAAACCTCCTTACCGGTATGATTGGAGTTTAGTTTGTTGATCTTTGCTTTTGGTTTCACATTAAACTCGCTTTTCTTTCTTTATTTGTGTATGTATTTGTAAAGTTACTTACAATCTATTGTGCTTCAACTTCACATAATAAACATACATATATACAACCTACATATACAAAAACATACAAATAGGAGTTACTTTTACTAATTCCATATGGTAAAGAAATAAATTCCCAAACATAATTGCTAACACATGAAAACAAATTTAGATTGAAATCTTCAGAAAATATGGGCTGAAAAAAAAAGGCCATAACATGTGCTACATGAATCCGTTTCAAGAACATGACTAAGCAAATGAAAGCCTGAAACAAAGAGTACATTTTTTCGCGGAAAACCTTGGTCAAAAGAGACCTAACCGGTCGAAAACTGGTCAGAACTAGCCAAGACAACCAAAAATGCTAACACCGGCCAAAATCATCCAAACCTAAGCAAAAACCGGACTTTTGATTTCCAGTCCACATGGACCTCCTAGAATCCGTGGAAAATCAATTTGCACGGATTCAAGATAGATAACCCACACCTAGGAATTACGTTTGTTTAGTTTTTGTCGTGTTTTGCCAGGTTTAAAAGTCGGTCAGCTAGTATTTGAAGTAGTTGTGAATGCACCGGACATACAACATCTCGGCGGCACACCATAATATAGCGGTCGAGATATGAGTTTGATCTAACAACACGGCACGTTATTTGATCAAAACAAAGATGATATTATTTATCCTTGGAAAGCCTAAGAAGGTGAATAATATACAACACTAAACTACAAGTATTTGACATTTCATGTAAGAAACTCATGCTTAAGTATCATATGACTTTGAAATATTCGATTCAACATTTTATTCCAGTTGAATGGCGAGCTATTTATGAAATCTATTATTTAGTTAAACCTCCTTACCGGTATGATTGGAGTTTAGTTTGTTGATCTTTGCTTTTGGTTTCACATTAAACTCGCTTTTCTTTCTTTATTTGTGTATGTATTTGTAAAGTTACTTACAATCTATTGTGCTTCGACTTCACATAATAAACATACATATATACAACCTACATATATACAACCTACATATACAAAAACATAAAAATAGGAGTTACTTTTACTAATTCCATATGGTAAAGAAATAAATTCCCAAACATAATTGCTAACACATAAAAACAAATTTAGATTGAAATCTTCAGAAAATATGGGCTGAAATAAAAAGGCCATAACATGTGCTACATGAATCCGTTTCAAGAACATGACTAAGCAAATGAAAGCCTGAAACAAAGAGTACATTTTTTCGCGGAAAACCTTGGTCAAAAGAGACCTAACCGGTCGAAAACTGATCAAAACTAGCAAAGACAACCAAAAATGCTAACACCGGCCAAAATCATCCAAACCTAAGCAAAAACCGGACTTTTGATTTCCAGTCCACATGGACCTCCTAGAATCCGTGGAAAATCAATTTGAACGGATTCAAGATAGATAACCCACACCTAGGAATTACGTTTGTTTAGTTTTTGTCGTGTTTTGCAAGGTTTAAAAGTCGGTCAGCTAGTATTTGAAGTAGTTGTGAATGCACCGGACATACAACATCTCGGTGGCACACCATAATATAGCGGTCGAGATATGAGTTTGCTCTAACAACACGTCACGTTATTTGATCAAAACAAAGATAATATTATTTATCCTTGGAAAGCCTAAGAAGGTGAATAATATACAACAATAAACAACAAGTATTTGACACTTCATGTAAGAAACTCATGTTTAAGTATCATATGACTTTGAAATATTCGATTCAACATTTTATTCCAGTTGAATGGCGAGCTATTTATGAAATCTATTATTTAGTTAAACCTCCTTACCGGTATGATTGGAGTTTAGTTTGTTGATCTTTGCTTTTGGTTTCACATTAAACTCGCTTTTCTTTCTTTATTTGTGTATGTATTTGTAAAGTTACTTACAATCTATTGTGCTTCAACTTCACATAATAAACATACATATATACAACCTACATATACAAAAACATACAAATAGGAGTTACTTTTACTAATTCCATATGGTAAAGAAATAAATTCCCAAACATAATTGCTAACACATGAAAACAAATTTAGATTGAAATCTTCAGAAAATATGGGCTGAAATAAAAAGGCCATAACATGTGCTACATGAATCCGTTTCAAGAACATGACTAAGCAAATGAAAGCCTGAAACAAAGAGTACATTTTTTCGCGGAAAACCTTGGTCAAAAGAGACCTAACCGGTCGAAAACTGGTCAAAACTAGCCAAGACAACCAAAAATGCTAACACCGGCCAAAATCATCCAAACCTAAGCAAAAACCGGACTTTTGATTTCCAGTCCACATGGACCTCCTAGAATCCGTGGAAAATCAATTTGCACGGATTCAAGATAGATAACCCACACCTAGGAATTACGTTTGTTTAGTTTTTGTCGTGTTTTGCCAGGTTTAAAAGTCGGTCAGCTAGTATTTGAAGTAGTTGTGAATGCACCGGACATACAACATCTCGGCGGCACACCATAATATAGCGGTCGAGATATGAGTTTGATCTAACAACACGGCGCGTTATTTGATCAAAACAAAGATGATATTATTTATCCTTGGAAAGCCTAAGAAGGTGAATAATATACAACACTAAACAACAAGTATTTGACATTTCATGTAAGAAACGCATGCTTAAGTATCATATGACTTTGAAATATTCGATTCAACATTTTATTCCAGTTGAATGGCGAGCTATTTATGAAATCTATTATTTAGTTAAACCTCCTTACCGGTATGATTGGAGTTTAGTTTGTTGATCTTTGCTTTTGGTTTCACATTAAACTCGCTTTTCTTTCTTTATTTGTGTATGTATTTGTAAAGTTACTTACAATCTATTGTGCTTCGACTTCACATAATAAACATACATATATACAACCTACATATATACAACCTACATATACAAAAACATAAAAATAGGAGTTACTTTTACTAATTCCATATGGTAAAGAAATAAATTCCCAAACATAATTGCTAACACATAAAAACAAATTTAGATTGAAATCTTCAGAAAATATGGGCTGAAATAAAAAGGCCATAACATGTGCTACATGAATCCGTTTCAAGAACATGACTAAGCAAATGAAAGCCTGAAACAAAGAGTACTTTTTTCGCGGAAAACCTTGGTCAAAAGAGACCTAACCGGTCGAAAACTGATCAAAACTAGCAAAGACAACCAAAAATGCTAACACCGGCCAAAATCATCCAAACCTAAGCAAAAACCGGACTTTTGATTTCCAGTCCACATGGACCTCCTAGAATCCGTGGAAAATCAATTTGAACGGATTCAAGATAGATAACCCACACCTAGGAATTACGTTTGTTTAGTTTTTGTCGTGTTTTGCAAGGTTTAAAAGTCGGTCAGCTAGTATTTGAAGTAGTTGTGAATGCACCGGACATACAACATCTCGGTGGCACACCATAATATAGCGGTCGAGATATGACTTTGCTCTAACAACACGTCACGTTATTTGATCAAAACAAAGATAATATTATTTATCCTTGGAAAGCCTAAGAAGGTGAATAATATACAACAATAAACAACAAGTATTTGACACTTCATGTAAGAAACTCATGTTTAAGTATCATATGACTTTGAAATATTCGATTCAACATTTTATTCCATTTGAATGGCGAGCTATTTATGAAATCTATTATTTAGTTAAACCTCCTTACCGGTATGATTGGAGTTTAGTTTGTTGATCTTTGCTTTTGGTTTCACATTAAACTCGCTTTTCTTTCTTTATTTGTGTATGTATTTGTAAAGTTACTTACAATCTATTGTGCTTCAACTTCACATAATAAACATACATATATACAACCTACATATACAAAAACATACAAATAGGAGTTACTTTTACTAATTCCATATGGTAAAGAAATAAATTCCCAAACATAATTGCTAACACATGAAAACAAATTTAGATTGAAATCTTCAGAAAATATGGGCTGAAATAAAAAGGCCATAACATGTGCTACATGAATCCGTTTCAAGAACATGACTAAGCAAATGAAAGCCTGAAACAAAGAGTACATTTTTTCGCGGAAAACCTTGGTCAAAAGAGACCTAACCTGTCGAAAACTGGTCAAAACTAGCCAAGACAACCAAAAATGCTAACACCGGCCAAAATCATCCAAACCTAAGCAAAAACCGGACTTTTGATTTCCAGTCCACATGGACCTCCTAGAATCCGTGGAAAATCAATTTGCACGGATTCAAGATAGATAACCACACCTAGGAATTACGTTTGTTTAGTTTTTGTCGTGTTTTGCCAGGTTTAAAAGTCGGTCAGCTAGTATTTGAAGTAGTTGTGAATGCATCGGACATACAACATCTCGGCGGCACACCATAATATAGCGGTCGAGATATGAGTTTGCTCTAACAACACGTCACGTTATTTGATCAAAACAAAGATAATATTATTTATCCTTGGAAAGCCTAAGAAGGTGAATAATATACAACAATAAACAACAAGTATTTGACACTTCATGTAAGAAACTCATGTTTAAGTATCATATGACTTTGAAATATTCGATTCAACATTTTATTCCAGTTGAATGGCGAGCTATTTATGAAATCTATTATTTAGTTAAACCTCCTTACCGGTATGATTGGAGTTTAGTTTGTTGATCTTTGCTTTTGGTTTCACATTAAACTCGCTTTTCTTTCTTTATTTGTGTATGTATTTGTAAAGTTACTTACAATCTATTGTGCTTCAACTTCACATAATAAACATACATATATACAACCTACATATACAAAAACATACAAATAGGAGTTACTTTTACTAATTCCATTTGGTAAAGAAATAAATTCCCAAACATAATTGCTAACACATGAAAACAAATTTAGATTGAAATCTTCAGAAAATATGGGCTGAAATAAAAAGGCCATAACATGTGCTACATGAATCCGTTTCAAGAACATGACTAAGCAAATGAAAGCCTGAAACAAAGAGTACATTTTTTCGCGGAAAACCTTGGTCAAAAGAGACCTAACCGGTCGAAAACTGGTCAAAACTAGCCAAGACAACCAAAAATGCTAACACCGGCAAAAATCATCCAAACCTAAGCAAAAACCGGAATTTTGATTTCCAGTCCACATGGACCTCCTAGAATCCGTGGAAAATCAATTTGCACGGATTCAAGATAGATAACCCACACCTAGGAATTACGTTTGTTTAGTTTTTGTCGTGTTTTGCCAGGTTTAAAAGTCGGTCAGCTAGTATTTGAAGTAGTTGTGAATGCACCGGACATACAACATCTCGGCGGCACACCATAATATAGCGGTCGAGATATGAGTTTGATCTAACAACACGTCGCGTTATTTGATCAAAACAAAGATGATATTATTTATCCTTGGAAAGCCTAAGAAGGTGAATAATATACAACACTAAACAACAAGTATTTGACATTTCATGTAAGAAACTCATGCTTAAGTATCATATGACTTTGAAATATTCGATTCAACATTTTATTCCAGTTGAATGGCGAGCTATTTATGAAATCTATTATTTAGTTAAACCTCCTTACCGGTATGATTGGAGTTTAGTTTCTTGATCTTTGCTTTTGGTTTCACATTAAACTCGCTTTTCTTTCTTTATTTGTGTATGTATTTGTAAAGTTACTTACAATCTATTGTGCTTCGACTTCACATAATAAACATACATATATACAACCTACATATACAAAAAAATACTAATAGGAGTTACTTTTACTAATTCCATATGGTAAAGAAATAAATTCCCAAACATAATTGCTAACACATAAAAACAAATTTAGATTGAAATCTTCAGAAAATATGGGCTGAAATAAAAAGGCCATAACATGTGCTACATGAATCCGTTTCAAGAACATGACTAAGCAAATGAAAGCCAGAAACAAAGAGTACATTTTGTCGCGGAAAACCTTAGTCAAAAGAGACCTAACCGGTCGAAAACTGGTCAAAACTGGCCAAGACAACCAAAAATGCTAACACCGGCCAAAATCATCCAAACCTAAGCAAAAACCAGACTTTTGATTTCCAGTCCACATGGACATCCTAGAATCCGTGGAAAATCAATTTGAACGGATTCAAGATAGATAAATCTATCCCACGCCTAGGAATTACGTTTGTTTAGTTTTTGTCGTGTTTTGCCAGGTTTAAAAGTCGGTCAGCTAGTATTTGAAGTAGTTGTGAATGCACCGGACATACAACATCTCGGCGGCACACCATAATATAGCGGTCGAGATATGAGTTTGCTCTAACAACACGTCACGTTATTTGATCAAAACAAAGATGATATTATTTATCCTTGGAAAGCCTAAGAAGGTGAATAATATACAACAATAACAACAACTATTTGACACTTCATGTAAGAAACTCATGCTTAAGTATCATATGACTTTGAAATATTCGATTCAACATTTTATTCCAGTTGAATGGTGAGATATTTATGAAATCTATTATTTAGTTAAACCTCCTTACCGGTATGATTGGAGTTTAGTTTGTTGATCTTTGCTTTTGGTTTCACATTAAACTCGCTTTTCTTTCTTTATTTGTGTATGTATTTGTAAAGTTACTTACAATCTATTGTGCTTCAACTTCGCATAATAAACATACATATATACAACCTACATATACAAAACATACAAATAGGAGTTACTTTAACTAATTCCATATGGTAAAGAAATAAATTCCCAAACATAATTGCTAACACATAAAAACAAATTTAGATTGAAATCTTCAGAAAATATGGGCTGAAATAAAAAGGCCATAACATGTGCTACATGAATCCGTTTCAAGAACATGACTAAGCAAATGAAAGCCTGAAACAAAGAGTACATTTTTTTTGCGGAAAACCTTGGTCAAAAGAGACCTAACCGGTCGAAAACTGGTCAAAACTGGCCAAGACAACCAAAAATGCTAACACCGGCCAAAATCATCCAAACCTAAGCAAAAACCGGACTTTTGATTTCCAGTCCACATGGACCTCCTAGAATCCGTGGAAAATCTATTTGAACGGATTCAAGATAGATAACCCACACCTAGGAATTTCGTTTGTTTAGTTTTTGTCGTGTTTTGCCAGGTTTAAAAGTCGGTCAGCTAGTATTTGAAGTAGTTGTGAATGCACCAGACATACAACATCTCGGCGGCACACCATAATATAGCGGTCGAGATATGAGTTTGCTCTAACAACACGTCGCGTTATTTGATCAAAACAAAGATGATATTATTTATCCTTGGAAAGCCTAAGAAGGTGAATAATATACAACACTAAACAACCAGTATTTGACATTTCATGTAAGAAACTCATGCTTAAGTATCATATGACTTTGAAATATTCGATTCAACATTTTATTCCAGTTGAATGGTGAGCTATTTATGAAATCTATTATTTAGTTAAACCTCCTTACCGGTATGATTGGAGTTTAGTTTGTTGATCTTTGCTTTTTTTTCACATTAAACTCGCTTTTCTTTCTTTATTTTTGTATGTATTTGTAAAGTTACTTACAATCTATTGTGCTTCGACTTCACATAATAAACATACATATATACAACCTACATATACAAAAACATAAAAATAGGAGTTACTTTTACTAATTCCATATGGTAAAGAAATAAATTCCCAAACATAATTGCTAACACATAAAAACAAATTTAGATTGAAATCTTCAGAAAATATGGGCTGAAATAAAAAGGCCATAACATGTGCTAAATGAATCCGTTTCAAGAACATGACTAAGCAAATGAAAGCCTGAAACAAAGAGTACATTTTGTCGCGGAAAACCTTGGTCAAAAGAGACCTAACCGGTCGAAAACTGGTCAAAACTGGCCAAGACAACCAAAAATGCTAACACCGGCCAAAATCATCCAAACCTAAGCAAAAACCGGACTTTTGATTTCCAGTCCACATGGACCTCCTAGAATCCGTGGAAAATCAATTTGAACGGATTCAAGATAGATAACCCACACCTAGGAATTACGTTTGTTTAGTTTTTGTCGTGTTTTGCCAGGTTTAAAAGTCGGTCAGCTAGTATTTGAAGTAGTTCTGAATGCGCCGGACATACAACATCTCGGCGGCACACCATAATATAGCGGTCGAGATATGAGTTTGCTCTAACAACAAGTCGCGTTATTTGATCATAACAAAGATGATATTATTTATCCTTGGAAAGCCTAAGAAGGTGAATAATATACAACAATAAACAACAACTATTTGACACTTCATGTAAGAAACTCATGCTTAAGTATCATATGACTTTGAAATATTCGATTCAACATTTTATTCAAGTTGAATGGCGAGCTATTTATGAAATCTATTATTTAGTTAAACCTCCTTACCGGTATGATTGGAGTTTAGTTTGTTGATCTTTGCTTTTGGCTTCACATTAAACTCGCTTTTCTTTCTTTATTTGTGTATGTATTTGTAAAGTTACTTACAATCTATTGTGCTTCGACTTCACATAATAAACATACATATATACAACCTACATATACAAAAACATACAAATAGGAGTTACTTTTACTAATTCCATATGGTAAAGAAATAAATTCCCAAACATAATTGCTAACACATAAAAACAACTTTGGATTGAAATCTTTCAGAAAATATGGGCTGAAATAAAAAGGCCATAACATGTGCTACATGAATCCGTTTCAAGAACATGACTAAGCAAATGAAAGCCTGAAACAAAGAGTACATTTTGTCGCGGAAAACCTTGGTCAAAAGAGACCTAACCGGTCGAAAACTGGTCAAAACTGGCCAAAACAACCAAAAATGGTGACACCGGCCAAAATCATTCAAACCTAAGCAGAAACCGGACTTTTGATTACCAGTCCACACGGACCTCCTAGAATCTGTGGAAAATCAATTTGCACGGATTCAAGATAGATAACACACACCTAGGAATTACGTTTGTTTAGTTTTTGTCGTGTTTTGCCAGGTTTAAAAGTCGGTCAGCTAGTATTTGAAGTAGTTGTGAATGCACCGGACATACAACATCTCGGCGACACACCATAATATAGCGGTCGAGATATGAGTTTTCTCTAACAACACGTCGCGTAATTTGATCAAAACAAAGATGATATTATTTATCCTTGGAAAGCCTAAGAAGGTGAATAATATACAACAATAAACAACAAGTATTTGACACTTCATGTAAGAAACTCATGCTTAAGTATCATATGACTTTGAAATATTCGATTCAACATTTTATTCCAGTTGAATGGCGAGCTATTTATGAAATCTATTATTTAGTTAAACCTCCTTACCGGTATGATTGGAGTTTAGTTTGTTGATCTTTGCTTTTGGCTTCACATTAAACTCGCTTTTCTTTCTTTATTTGTGTATGTATTTGTAAAGTTACTTACAATCTATTGTGCTTCGACTTCACATAATAAACATACATATATACAACCTACATATACAAAAACATACAAATAGGAGTTACTTTTAATAATTCCAATGGTAAAGAAATAAATTCCCAAACATAATTGCTTACACATAAAAACAAATTTAGATTGAAATCTTCAGAAAATATGGGGTGAAATAAAAAGGCCATAACATGTGCTACATGAATCCGTTTCAAGAACATGACTAAGCAAATGAAAGCCTGAAACAAAGAGTACATTTTGTCGCGGAAAACCTTGGTCAAAAAGAGACCTAACCGGTCGAAAACTGGTCAAAACTGGCCAAGACAACCAAAAAAGCTAACACCGGCCAAAATCATCCAAACCTAAGCAAAAACCGGACTTTTGATTTCCAGTCCAGACGGACCTCCTAGAATCCGTGGAAAATCAATTTGCACGGATTCAAGATAGATAACCCACACCTAGGAATTACGTTTGTTTAGTTTTTGTCGTGTTTTGCCAGGTTTAAAAGTCGGTCAGCTAGTATTTGAAGTAGTTGTGAATGCACCGGACATACAACATCTCGGCGGCACACCATAATATAGCGGTCGAGATATGAGTTTGCTCTAACAACACGTCGCGTTATTTGATCAAAACAAAGATGATATTATTTATCCTTGGAAAGCCTAAGAAGGTGAATAATATACAACACTAAACAACCAGTATTTGACATTTCATGTAAGAAACTCATGCTTAAGTATCATATGACTTTGAAATATTCGATTCAACATTTTATTCCAGTTGAATGGCGAGCTATTTATGAAATCTATTATTTAGTTAAACCTCCTTACCGGTATGATTGGAGTTTAGTTTGTTGATCTTTGCTTTTTGTTTCACATTAAACTCGCTTTTCTTTCTTTATTTGTGTATGTATTTGTAAAGTTACTTACAATCTATTGTGCTTCGACTTCACATAATAAACATACATATATACAACCTACATATACAAAAACATACAAATAGGAGTTACTTTTACTAATTCCATATGGTAAAGAAATAAATTCCCAAACATAATTGCTAACACATAAAAACAAATTTAGATTGAAATCTTCAGAAAATATGGGCTGAAATAAAAAGGCCATAACATGTGCTACATGAATCCGTTTCAAGAACATGACTAAGCAAATGAAAGCCTGAAACAAAGAGTACATTTTGTCGCGGAAAACCTTGGTCAAAAGAGACCTAACCGGTCAAAAACTGGTCAAAACTGGCCAAGACAACAAAAAATGCTAACACCGGCCAAAATCATCCAAACCTAAGCAAAAACCGGACTTTTGATTTCCAGTCTACATGGACCTCCTAGAATCCGTGGAAAATCAATTTGAACGGATTCAAGATAGATAACCCACACCTAGGAATTACGTTTGTTTAGTTTTTGTCGTGTTTTGCCAGGTTTAAAAGTCGGTCAGCTAGTATTTGAAGTAGTTCTGAATGCGCCGGACATACAACATCTCGGCGGCACACCATAATATAGCGGTCGAGATATGAGTTTGCTCTAACAACACGTCGCGTTATTTGATCAAAACAAAGATGATATTATTTATCCTTGGAAAGCCTAAGAAGGTGAATAATATACAACACTAAACAACAAGTATTTGACATTTCATGTAAGAAACTCATGCTTAAGTATCATATGACTTTGAAATATTCGATTCAACATTTTATTCCAGTTGAATGGCGAGCTATTTATGAAATCTATTATTTAGTTAAACCTCCTTACCGGTATGATTGGAGTTTAGTTTGTTGATCTTTGCTTTTTGTTTCACATTAAACTCGCTTTTCTTTCTTTATTTGTGTATGTATTTGTAAAGTTACTTACAATCTATTGTGCTTCGACTTCACATAATAAACATACATATATACAACCTACATATACAAAAACATACAAATAGGAGTTACTTTTACTAATTCCATATGGTAAAGAAATAAATTCCCAAACATAATTGCTAACACATAAAAAAATTTAGATTGAAATCTTCAGAAAATATGGGCTGAAATAAAAAGGCCATAACATGTGCTACATGAATCCGTTTCAAGAACATGACTAAGCAAATGAAAGCCTGACACAAAGAGTACATTTTGTCGCGAAAAACCTTGGTCAAAAGAGACCTAACCGGTCAAAAACTGGTCAAAACTGGCCAAGACAACCAAAAATGCTAACACCGGCCAAAATCATCCAAACCTAAGCAAAAACCGGACTTTTGATTTCCATTCCACATGGACCTCCTAGAATCCGTGGAAAATCTATTTGAACGGATTCAAGATAGATAACCCACACCTAGGAATTTCGTTTGTTTAGTTTTTGTCGTGTTTTGCCAGGTTTAAAAGTTGGTCAGCTAGTATTTGAAGTAGTTGTGAATGCACCAGACATACAACATCTCGGCGGCACACCATAATATAGCGGTCGAGATATGAGTTTGCTCTAACAACACGTCGCGTTATTTGATCAAAACAAAGATGATATTATTTATCCTTGGAAAGCCTAAGAAGGTGAATAATATACAACACTAAACAACCAGTATTTGACATTTCATGTAAGAAACTCATGCTTAAGTATCATATGACTTTGAAATATTCGATTCAACATTTTATTCCAGTTGAATGGCGAGCTATTTATGAAATCTATTATTTAGTTAAACCTCCTTACCGGTATGATTGGAGTTTAGTTTGTTGATCTTTGCTTTTTGTTTCACATTAAACTCGCTTTTCTTTCTTTATTTGTGTATGTATTTGTAAAGTTACTTACAATCTATTGTGCTTCGACTTCACATAATAAACATACATATATACAACCTACATATACAAAAACATACAAATAGGAGTTACTTTTACTAATTCCATATGGTAAAGAAATAAATTCCCAAACATAATTGCTAACACATAAAAACAAATTTAGATTGAAATCTTCAGAAAATATGGGCTGAAATAAAAAGGCCATAACATGTGCTACATGAATCCGTTTCAAGAACATGACTAAGCAAATGAAAGCCTGAAACAAAGAGTACATTTTGTCGCGGAAAACCTTGGTCAAAAGAGACCTAACCGGTCGAAAACTGGTCAAAACTGGCCAAGACAACCAAAAATTCTAACACCGGCCAAAATCATCCAAACCTAAGCAAAAACCGGACTTTTGATTTCCAGTCCACATGGACCTCCTAGAATCCGTGGAAAATCAATTTGAACGGATTCAAGATAGATAACCCACACCTAGGAATTACGTTTGTTTAGTTTTTGTCGTGTTTTGCCAGGTTTAAAAGTCGATCAGCTAGTATTTGAAGTAGTTGTGAATGCACCAGACATACAACATCTCGGCGGCACACCATAATATAGCGGTCGAGATATGAGTTTGCTCTAACAACACGTCACGTTATTTGATCAAAACAAAGATAATATTATTTATCCTTGGAAAGCCTAAGAAGGTGAATAATATACAACAATAAACAACAAGTATTTGACACTTCATGTAAGAAACTCATGCTTAAGTATCATATGACTTTGAAATATTCGATTCAACATTTTATTCCAGTTGAATGGTGAGATATTTATGAAATCTATTATTTATTTAAACCTCCTTACCGGTATGATTGGAGTTTAGTTTGTTGATCTTTGCTTTTGGTTTCACATTAAACTCGCTTTTCTTTCTTTATTTGTGTATGTATTTGTAAAGTTACTTACAATCTATTGTGCTTCAACTTCACATAATAAACATACATATATACAACCTACATATACAAAAACATACAAATAGGAGTTACTTTTACTAATTCCATATGGTAAAGAAATAAATTCCCAAACATAATTGCTAACACATAAAAACAAATTTAGATTGAAATCTTCAGAAAATATGGGCTGAAATAAAAAGGGCATAACATGTGCTACATGAATCCGTTTCAAGAACATGACTAAGCAAATGAAAGCCTGAAACAAAGAGTACATTTTGTCGCGGAAAACCTTGGTCAAAAGAGACCTAACCGGTCGAAAACTGGTCAAAACTGACCAAGACAACCAAAAATGCTAACACCCCCAGTCCACATGGACCTCCTAGAATCCGTGGAAAATCAATTTGCACGGATTCAAGATAGATAACCCACACCTAGGAATTACGTTTGTTTAGTTTTTGTCGTGTTTTGCCAGGTTTAAAAGTCGGTCAGCTAGTATTTGAAGTAGTTGTGAATGCATCGGACATACAACATCTCGGCGACACACCATAATATAGCGGTCGAGATATAAGTTTGCTCTAACAACACGTCACGTTATTTGATCAAAACAAAGATGATATTATTTATCCTTGGAAAGCCTAAGAAGGTGAATAATATACAACACTAAACAACAAGTATTTGACATTTCATGTAAGAAACTCATGCTTAAGTATCATATGACTTTAAAATATTCGATTCAACATTTTATTCCAGTTGAATGGCGAGCTATTTATGAAATCTATTATTTAGTTAAACCTCCTTACCGGTATGATTGGAGTTTAGTTTGTTGATCTTTGCTTTTGGTTTCACATTAAACTCGCTTTTCTTTCTTTATTTGTGTATGTATTTGTAAAGTTACTTACAATCTATTGTGCTTCGACTTCACATAATAAACATACATATATACAACCTACATATACAAAAACATACAAATAGGAGTTACTTTTACTAATTCCATATGGTAAAGAAATAAATTCCCAAACATAATTGCTAACACATAAAAACAAATTTAGATTGAAATCTTCAGAAAATATGGGCTGAAATAAAAAGGCCATAACATGTGCTACATGAATCCGTTTCAAGAACATGACTAATCAAATGAAAGCCTGAAACAAAGAGTACATTTTGTCGCGGAAAACCTTGGTCAAAAGAGACCTAACCGGTCGAAAACTGGTCAAAACTGGCCAAGACAACCAAAAATGCTAACACCGGCCAAAATCATCCAAACCTAAGCAAAAACCGGACTTTTGATTTCCAGTCCACATGGACCTCCTAGAATCCGTGGAAAATCAATTTGAACGGATTCAAGATAGATAACCCACACCTAGGAATTACGTTTGTTTAGTTTTTGTCGTGTTTTGCCAGGTTTAAAAGTCGGTCAGCTAGTATTTGAAGTAGTTCTGAATGCGCCGGACATACAACATCTCGGCGGCACACCATAATATAGCGGTCGAGATATGAGTTTTCTCTAACAACACGTCGCGTTATTTGATCAAAAGAAAGATGATATTATTTATCCTTGGAAAGCCTAAGAAGGTGAATAATATACAACAATAAACAACAACTATTTGACACTTCATGTAAGAAACTCATGCTTAAGTATCATATGACTTTGAAATATTCGATTCAACATTTTATTCCAGTTGAATGGTGAGCTATTTATGAAATCTATTATTTAGTTAAACCTCCTTACCGGTATGATTGGAGTTTAGTTTGTTGATCTTTGCTTTTGGTTTCACATTAAACTCGCTTTTCTTTCTTTATTTGTGTATGTATTTGTAAAGTTACTTACAATCTATTGTGCTTCAACTTCACATAATAAACATACATATATACAACCTACATATACAAAAACATACAAATAGGAGTTACTTTTACTAATTCCATATGGTAAGAAATAAATTCCCAAACATAATTGCTAACACATAAAAACAAATTTAGATTGAAATCTTCAAAAAATATGGGCTGAAATAAAAAGGCCATAACATGTGCTACATGAATCCGTTTCAAGAACATGACTAAGCAAATGAAAGCCTGAAACAAAGAGTACATTTTGTCGCGGAAAACCTTGGTCAAAAGAGACCTAACCGGTCGAAAACTAGTCAAAACTGGCCAAGACAACCAAAAATGCTAACACCGGCCAAAATCATCCAAACCTAAGCAAAAACCGTACTTTTGATTTCCAGTCCACATGGACCTCCTAGAATCCGTGGAAAATCAATTTGAACGGATTCAAGATAGATAACCCACACCTAGGAATTACTTTTGTTTAGTTTTTGTCGTGTTTTGCCAGGTTTAAAAGTCGGTCAGCTAGTATTTGAAGTAGTTGTGAATGCACCGGACATACAACATCTCGGCGGCACACCATAATATAGCGGTCGAGATATGAGTTTGCTCTAACAACACGTCGCGTTATTTGATCAAAACAAAGATGATATTATTTATCCTTGGAAAGCCTAAGAAGGTGAATAATATACAACAATAAACAACAACTATTTGACACTTCATGTAAGAAACTCATGCTTAAGTATCATATGACTTTGAAATATTCGATTCAACATTTTATTCCAGTTGAATGGTGAGCTATTTGTGAAATCTATTATTTAGTTAAACCTCCTTACCGGTATGATTGGAGTTTAGTTTGTTGATCTTTGCTTTTGGTTTCACATTAAACTCGCTTTTCTTTCTTTATTTGTGTATGTATTTGTAAAGTTACTTACAATCTATTGTGCTTCAACTTTACATAATAAACATACATATATACAACCTACATATACAAAAACATACAAATAGGAGTTACTTTTACTAATTCCATATGGTAAGAAATAAATTCCCAAACATAATTGCTAACACATAAAAACAAATTTAGATTGAAATCTTCAGAAAATATGGGCTGAAATAAAAAGGCCATAACATGTGCTACATGAATCCGTTTCAAGAACATGACTAAGCAAATGAAAGCCTGAAACAAAGAGTACATTTTGTCGCGGAAAACCTTGGTCAAAAGAGACCTAACCGGTCGAAAACTGGTCAAAACTGGCCAAGACAACCAAAAATGCTAACACCGGCCAAAATCATCCAAACCTAAGCAAAAACCGTACTTTTGATTTCCAGTCCACATGGACCTCCTAGAATCCGTGGAAAATCAATTTCAACGGATTCAAGATAAATAACCCACACCTAGGAATTACTTTTGTTTAGTTTTTGTCGTGTTTTGCCAGGTTTAAAAGTCGGTCAGCTAGTATTTGAAGTAGTTGTGAATGCACCGGACATACAACATCTCGGCGGCACACCATAATATAGCGGTCGAGATATGAGTTTTCTCTAACAACACGTCGCGTTATTTGATCAAAACAAAGATGATATTATTTATCCTTGGAAAGCCTAAGAAGGTGAATAATATACAACAATAAACAACAACTATTTGACACTTCATGTAAGAAACTCATGCTTAAGTATCATATGACTTTGAAATATTCGATTCAACATTTTATTCCAGTTGAATGGTGAGCTATTTATGAAATCTATTATTTAGTTAAACCTCCTTACCGGTATGATTGGAGTTTAGTTTGTTGATCTTTGCTTTTGGTTTCACATTAAACTCGCTTTTCTTTCTTTATTTGTGTATGTATTTGTAAAGTTACATACAATCTATTGTGCTTCAACTTCACATAATAAAAATACATATATACAACCTACATATACAAAAACATACAAATAGGAGTTACTTTTACTAATTCCATATGGTAAGAAATAAATTCCCAAACATAATTGCTAACACATAAAAACAAATTTAGATTGAAATCTTCAGAAAATATGGGCTGAAATAAAAAGGCCATAACATGTGCTACATGAATCCGTTTCAAGAACATGACTAAGCAAATGAAAGCCTGAAACAAAGAGTACATTTTGTCGTGGAAAACCTTGGTCAAAAGAGACCTAACCGGTCGAAAACTGGTCAAAACTGGCCAAGACAACCAAAAATGCTAACACCGGCCAAAATCATCCAAACCTAAGCAAAAACCGTACTTTTGATTTCCAGTCCACATGGACCTCCTAGAATCCGTGGAAAATCAATTTGAACGGATTCAAGATAGATAACCCACACCTAGGAATTACTTTTGTTTAGTTTTTGTCGTGTTTTGCCAGGTTTAAAAGTCGGTCAGCTAGTATTTGAAGTAGTTGTGAATGCACCGGACATACAACATCTCGGCGGCACACCATAATATAGCGGTCGAGATATGAGTTTGCTCTAACAACACGTCGCGTTATTTGATCAAAACAAAGATAATATTATTTATCCTTGGAAAGCCTAAGAAGGTGAATAATATACAACAATAAACAACAAGTATTTGACACTTCATGTAAGAAACTCATGCTTAAGTATCATATGACTTTGAAATATTCGATTCAACATTTTATTCCAGTTGAATGGTGAGATATTTATGAAATCTATTATTTATTTAAACCTCCTTACCGGTATGATTGGAGTTTAGTTTGTTGATCTTTGCTTTTGGTTTCACATTAAACTCGCTTTTCTTTCTTTATTTGTGTATGTATTTGTAAAGTTACTTACAATCTATTGTGCTTCAACTTCACATAATAAACATACATATATACAACCTACATATACAAAAACATACAAATAGGAGTTACTTTTACTAATTCCATATGGTAAAGAAATTGTTGGGTCGAATTATTAAGTTGATAAGTCAAAACACAACAAAATAAGAAGACAAGGGCTAAAAAGTACAAGTTGCAAAAGAACAAGCCGTTGGAGTCTTTTTATTACTTTAGCTTTCTTTGTAAGCTATGTTTTCTAGTATATAAAGAAAACATAGGACGTAGGTTTTATATCATAATATTCATTCACAATGTAAACCTAAAGTGTGTGTCGCACTAGACGTGGGATTCAATGTATACACGTCTAGTGGATGTTTGTTATTAATATAATGAACATCCCAATTGTTTTAATTCGTGTCTTGTGCCTAAACACCTTGTCATGATCATTGTTCTTTTCCGCTATGTTATCATATGAATGATGATCATCCTAGATATAATGGTTCATAACCATTGAGCCCAACGATCAATAAGGACTCATCAAGTGGTATCAGAGCTTGTTGAGAAACTTTTGATCTTTAAGTAACGCAGAACCCTAAAACACCAAACCCTAAAAACCCTAAAATTCTCAAAACCCTAAAAACATCATGTCTGGCACAAATCAACCTCCTGCTTTGCTGCAAAACAACTTCTCAAACCCTAGTATCAAAATTCCCATGTTTGATGCCAGGAACTTTGAGCTTTGGAAGTCCAATT
The DNA here is from genome assembly GCA_025667525.1 of Glebionis coronaria. Lineage (NCBI taxonomy): Eukaryota > Viridiplantae > Streptophyta > Magnoliopsida > Asterales > Asteraceae > Glebionis > Glebionis coronaria. The sequence continues at coordinate 646,266,907 of CM046877.1, forward strand.
TTGAGCAATACATAGCTATTCATGACTACACTCTTTGGGAAATTATCGAATATGGGAACACATTCGATAAAGCAGCAAAGATTACTGCTTCTATTGCCACAAGGACAGCTGTTCCTAATTGTCCTGAATCTGATAAGGTGGAAAAGCCTGAAGATGGAAGAGCTGTTGCTGTTGAAGACATAGCCAAGAAGAGGGTGGACATGAAAATCTTGAATATCTTGAAACATGCCCTAGGTCATGAGAATCAGCACAAGTACAAACGATTTGAGTCAGCAAAAGAGCTTTGGGAAGCTCTTGAAGTAGCACATGGTGGCAATGCTGACACAAAAGAAGAAAAGAAGAAGCAACTATTGCATGAGTATGCTGTCTTTAAAGCTCAACCTAATGAGAATCTCAGCAGTGTTAGAAGTAGACTTCTTGACATCACAAGTCAACTTTCCTTCATGGGAAAACAGATTGATGACCCTGAATTGAATGCTACTTTTCTCAAAAGCCTTGGTGATGTATGGAAGATTGAGACAAGATCTATTCTTGTCAATAATACTCACAAGACTTCCAGGTTTGATGACATCTTCAACAAACTAAGATTGTTGGAGAATGAATGGCAATTGGAGAGTGATAACAAATCTTCCAGCAGCAACATGGCTTTCTTTTCACAAAGTGAAGGCCAATTTGATTCCATGAACTTCTATGGACATTCAGCAACTGGATCTCAAGGTGTCAGCGCTGGATGTCAATCTGTCAGCACTGGATCATATCCTGTCAACGCTTTGTACTCAAGCGCTGACACACACAATCATGGCGCTGATAGAATTAAACCTGCTGGTTTTGATCTTGATACTGTGTGTGCATTCATTGCTTCTTTGCCCAGTGATTCAAGGATTACATATGAAGATCTTGAGCAGATAAGTGATGAACAATTGGAAGAGATGGACATCAAGTGGACTATGGCTCTTGTAAGTTTAAGAGCAAACAGGTTCAATAAAAGGTTCAAGAAGAAGATGACCTTTAATGCTAAGGATGTTGCTGGATTTGATAAATCCAAGGTGGAGTGCTACAACTGTCATAGGATGGGGCACTTTATGAGGGAATGTAGATCTCCAAGGAGATCTGATGCTGGGAAGCCTTCAAGCCAAATGATTAAGAGCCCAGATCCCAAGGCTATGGTTGCTGTTCAACAAATTGATGGTGTTGGAGAATTGGATTGGAGCTGGATGGCTAAGAATGAAGAAGAGGACAGAGCTTTGGTTGCTGAGGTTAAAGAAGAGCATGCTGAATATGCTCTCATGGTACACTCCTCCTCCTCATCAGATAATGAGGTATATGATGATGCTTTCTGTTCTAAGGGTTGTCGTTTAAATACTGAAAAATTAAAACAAGAGATAGTTAAATTATTAGATGAGGCAAGTACTGAAAGATGCAAAGTATCTAACTATCAAGTTGCTCTTACCCAAACAGAAAAGACAGTATCTGAGTATAAGAAAATGGAGTTTGATTTAAAGGATCAAATAAATATCTTAAAACATGAGTTACATCAGAGTAAGGATGTTCAAGATATAGTAAATAGGGTTAATCTTGATTTGATAGCTCAGTTAGAGGAGGCTAACAAAAATAAAGATAATGTGAGTCTTAAAATCCAGAGATTTGATAAGGCCACACAATCCCTAGGAGAGTGTGTTAGTAAACAAAGAGACTCTAAGGATATGAGTGGGATTGGGATGAATAATTATACTGTTGTTCCACCACCAGCTGGGGATTTCTATGGTGTCCAATCAAAGGACTTATCTTGGACTGGCTTGCCAGAATGCCAAGAGGAGGAGTTCATTCCTCCACCTAGAGTGACTTCCCCAGTTGAGGAATATCAGCAAAAGCTGACTGACCTAGAAGAGTGGAAGAAAGCTAACCACACTTTGTTTGTTAAGGGAGGGTTGTTGTGTGAAAGTCCAAATGAGCCCACACCAATCACAAAACCAATTGATGATCCTAAACCTATTAAGATCACACACCCTACCACTGGCAAAGCTGTTGACCTTGGCCCACAAGCTGTTAGAAAACCTAGTGTTAAGTATGCAGAGATGTATAGGAATACTAGGTCTCCAAAAAGCCAAGTTAGTGATCATGGAACAGGCTTCTTTGCTTCTAGACCTAAGATTATGTCTAGAAAAGCTTGTTACACATGTGGTAGCTTCTCACATTTGGCATACAAATGTGTCAACGCTTCCAATGTCAACGCTGATAGGAACCATTTCAGCGCTGACAAAAGTCAACATAGGTCAAACACTGTCAGACCCAATAACTTTGTGAACAAGAGTTCACAAGTTGTTAGACCAGCCCCATTCTTTTCTAGAGGGTCTAACACACAAGGCCTAAGACCTTTTCAAAAGTCAAACACTTGGTCAAATAGGCAATGGGTTCCTGTAGCAAACCCTAGGTTCAACGCTGATAAGAGCAATCGGGGCGCTGACAAGAGAAATTTCAGCGCTGATAGAAACACTGCTAAACCTAGGTATTTGCAACCACAGGGAAATAGGTCTAAAGCTTCTACTAGCTTAACATGGAGACCAAAACAAGACCAGAACCCTAATTCTACTGGTATTTCTATGACATGCAACAGGTTTCATTATATTTCAAAGGCATTGTCAACACCAATTGGGGTTAACTGGGAATTTCATTCAAACAGGGATGAAAATGGGGTTGTTATGAGAACCAAGTCTGTTCTTGTTGAACAACCAAATGAATCCAAGTCTTCTAAGGCTTGGGTTCCCAAAGAAAACTAATGTGTTTTCTTTATGTGCAGGGCATTCAGAAGAAGATCAATGATTATGGATACTGGGATAGTGGATGCTCAAGGCACATGACAGGAAAGGAAGACTATCTGACCAATTTCTCTCCTATTCAAGATGGTGATAAGGTATACTTTGGAGGGGGCTACGGCACCATTACTGGAAAAGGAACCCTTGTCACCAATAATCTACGGTTTGATAATGTCTTCTTGGTGAAAGACCTGGATTATAATTTGTTTAGTGTATCACAAGTGTGTGATAACAAAAATAAGGTTCTTTTCACAGATACTGAGTGCTTGGTGTTAAGCAAAGATTATAAGCTCCCTGAGGAGAAATACATAGATTTTAGAACACCAAGGCATAAAGACATATATAATGTGAATCTTAATGGAATTAAGGTAAATAATAAAATGTCATGTCTGTATGCTAAAGCCTCAGTAGATGAAAGTAATCTTTGGCACAGGAGACTAGGGCACATAAACTTTAAGAATATTAATAGGCTTGTGAGGCTTGGTTTAGTTGATGGTTTGCCTGAAAAGGCTTTCCACAATGACCACTCTTGTGTTGCATGCCTTAAGGGCAAGCAACACAAGGTCTCATTCAGGTCTAAACAGGTGCACTCTAGTTCTAAACCACTTCACTTATTGCATATGGACCTCTTTGGTCCAACTAATATAGAAAGTTTGAAGGGAAAATCATACTGTTTTGTGATTACTGATGATTATTCCAGGTTTACATGGACTTTCTTTTTAGCCAAGAAAAGTGAAACTGCCCTAAGTCTGATTAATTTCATTACCCAGATTGAAAAGAAGAATGGTAATGAGGTCAAAATTATTAGAAGTGACAATGGGGGTGAGTTTAGAAATCAGTTGTTGGATGATTTTTGTGCCAAGAAAGGGATTACTAGGCAGTTTAGCATAGCTAGAACCCCACAACAAAATGGGGTTGCTGAGAGGAAGAATAGGACCCTTATTGAAGCAGCCAGAACCATGTTGGCTGATGCCCACTTTCCTATAGCCTTTTGGGCTGAAGCTGTTAACACAGCTTGTTATGTTCAAAATAGGGCATTGGTCAACAAGATACATAATAAGACACCTTATGAATTACTTTGGGGACGGAAGCCCAATATTGGCTTTCTTAAGCCATTTGGTTGTCATGTAGTTGTGTTAGAAACTAGTGAGGCCCTAGGTAAATTTGATTCAAAAGGTGATGAAGGCTACTTCATGGGTTATTCAGTGCAGAGCAAAGGATATAGAGTTTACATTAAAAAGGAAAAACGTATACTTGAAAAAGTACATGTTAGGTTTTTAGAGAGTAAACCTAGTGATCCTGAGAGTGGTCCAAATTGGTTGTTTGACTTAGAACCTTTATCTAGAGCTTTAAATTATATGCCTGTTACTGATCCAGACATTGTGAAGGTAACTTCAAGTGTTTTGGAAAAGAGAATTGGTAATGTTTCAGGTATACAGGTTGCTAAGGAGGATGGACCACCAGCAGTTGAATCATCTCCCACACAAGAATATGTTACACTTCCTATATGGACAGATGAGTATTATGCTGCTGCTGCTGCTGCTAGAAAAGATAATGGTGGTGTTCAAATACCACCAAATACAAACATGCATGATTCTTCAGGCGCTGACAAGGGAAAATCAAGCGCTGACACGACCAATTCAGACGCTGATGGCTCCAACGCTGACAACAACAGTTCAAGCGTTGTTAGCCCAAACGCTGACAAACAAGGATCAGACTTTGGAGACACCTTTACACAGCTTTTATCTTCCCATTTTGAACAGGGTGGACCTTCCAATGTCCATGAAGAGATTTCTGTTGATCAAGAAGAATCTGAAGAAGATATTGGCAACATGGAGCGTGAAGTTGAGGACACCAGACTTTTTGAAGGAGGAGTTCTTACTTCAACAGCTAAGGATCACCCCACATCTCAGATCATTGGTGATGTTATGGCTCCAGTTCAGACAAGAAGATCCCATCAAGGTCTTGGTGGATTTATTGCCAATATACACAAGAAGGTTGATACCCCTCTTGTACAAGCATGTTTGTTTGCCTGTTTTCTGTCACAGGAAGAACCCAAGAAGATTTTTGATGCTCTCAAAGAACCAAGTTGGGTGGAAGCAATGCAGGATGAGCTTCACCAATTTGCTATACAGGATGTTTGGGAGCTGGTTGATTGTCCTAGATATGTAAGACCAATTGGGACAAGATGGGTTCTAAGGAACAAGAAAGATGAAAGAGGCATTGTGGTCAGAAACAAGGCACGTTTGGTAGCTCAGGGTTATACACAAGAGGAAGGAATTGATTATGAAGAAGTTTTTGCACCAGTTGCAAGAATTGAAGCTATAAGAATTTTTCTAGCTTATGCCTCTTGTATGAATTTTACTGTTTACCAAATGGATGTGAAGAGTGCTTTCCTCTATGGGACAATTGTTGAGGAAGTATATGTCATGCAACCTCCTGGTTTTGAAGATCCTGAGAATCCAGACAAGGTTTATAGAGTGAAGAAAGCAATGTATGGACTTCATCAAGCCCCAAGAGCATGGTATGGTACATTGTCCACTTACTTGGTGGAAAATGGCTTCAAGAGGGGCACCATAGATCAGACACTGTTTACAAAGAAGAAAGGAAAACATGTGTTGCTTGTGCAGGTCTATGTTGATGACATCATTTTTGGGTCTACTGATCCAAAAATGAGTGAGGACTTTTCCAAGCTCATGACAGATAAATTCAAGATGAGTGCAATGGGTGAGATGAACTTCTTTCTAGGTTTACAAGTTCAGCAGAAAGAAGATGGTATCTTCATCTCCCAAGACAAGTATGTAGCTGAAATCTTGAAGAAATATGGTTTTTCTCCACATGAAAAGGAGGCTTCCACTCCTATGGATAGGCAACACCCTTGGGGAAAAATTGGAGCTGGAAAGGATGTGGATGTTAGGCACTATAGATCAATGATTGGTTCATTGATGTATCTTACAGCCTCAAGACCTGACATCATGTTTGCTGTGTGTGCATGTGCACGTCATCAAGTGACTCCCAAAGAATGTCACCTTTTTGCTGTGAAGAGGATTTTTAGGTACTTAAGGTGTTATCCAGATCTTGGATTATGGTACCCAAAAGATTCTCCATTGGACCTTATTGCATATTCAGACAGTGATTATGGTGGTGACAAGTTTGATAGGAAATCCACAACTGGTGGATGTCAATTTCTTGGGAGCAGATTAATATCTTGGCAATGCAAGAAACAAACAGTGGTGGCCAACTCTACAACTGAAGCAGAATATGTTGCAGCAGCTGCTTGTTGTGGACAAGTCTTATGGATTCAGAACCAGCTGTTGGATTATGGGTATAATTTTATGCATACCAAGATTTTTGTAGACAATAACAGTACTTTATGCATTATTAAAAATCCTGTACATCATTCTAAAACCAAACACATAGAAATTAGGCATCATTTTATAAGAGATTGCTTTGAGAAAGGTTTAATACAACCAGATAGGGTAGACACAGAGGACAATGTGGCTGATTTATTAACTAAACCTTTTGATGCTGGAAGATTTCAATATTTGGTAACAAATATTGGAATGGTTAATCTCACTTAATATGTGTTTTGGAATCTTTTTGTAAAAGTATGTACAGGATAATGCATTGTTATTGGTCTTTGTGATGATTTAGATTTTCCACATTATTTTTCTAACACTGACAAAGGTAAATGTAACGCTGTCAAGTGTTATTTTGCCGTTGTTGGAGATATTATTGTCTAACGCTGACAAGAGTTACTTCAACGCTGATAAGTGTTGTCGGGACGCTGTCAGCAACAAATGTTAGTTTTGTGGTTTTCATCTAAATGTGCAGGTAATGGTAGCTTTATGCCATTGGATACAGAGTTGCTTATGGATCTTTGAAGAGCTATTTGGACATGTTTTGTTTATGGATGATGGTTGGAATATTTATATTCCTATCTTGACATAAATTTTTAATGTTCATATATATTATTGAGAACTCATGTATCATAGTTTAAGGGGAGGTTTAAGGAACCTTTAGGACTCTTGGGTATTCTTAGAATACTCTCATCACAATTCTAGATTGTGTCCACTGGTGAGTATGGGTTAGTTTTACTAAACCATGAGGCACTGTAGCATGCATAGTATATCAACTTTGCATGCTGCCAAGACATTTTTGACCTAGAATTGGTTGTGGTCTGTTGGGAGGCTTGGGAATACTTTGGATATGGGTTTACCTGGAAGTTACAAAGAATTTTATGAAATAACTTGGTTGGTAAGTATTTTGGTTAGCAAGGGACTCTAGAGGACATTTGTGTCTATCTTGCTTATGCAAGTGTGCATAAATGGACAGTGCTTGCCGCCCAGTAATTATTATCAACTTGTAAGATATTTCCCTTAGGATAAATTACTTTGTTAAGGTCTTTTTCTTTTTAAATATTTTTATTTTTATTTTTAGACGCTGACAAGTTTTTCTCCAAACGCTGTTACGTCCAATCGTGACGCTGACAAGGCTTTAGGCAAACGCTGACAAGAAAATATAGCCGTTGGGCGCTGATGGGCTATTTTTGACCGTTGACACCTAGTGGGCCCTACCCAGTTGTTATTTTTTGACTAATCTTTGGCCGTAATTTTGGGGAGAAGTTACTTTTAATTAATGCATGAGATAAGTTATATTTGATTCAAGATTTTCATGATTGCTCTTTGAATATAACCGCCTCATTTTTGACCAATCAAAATCATGCATCTCTCCTATAAATTTGGCTAATCTTTTTATTCTGGGTATTCATATTTTCTTGTCTAACACTTTTTCTCCTAGATTTTTCCCATATCACATAACCTAAACAGCTTTCAATCATGGCACCCAAATTCAACTCAAAGAATTTAACATTGGAGTTCAAGAGCCAACACAACATGGTAGCTTACTTGACTGCTGATGATGCTTTATTTCCTTAGTATTCACAGATGGTGGCATTTTTAAATGCATCTTCATTGAGGTATGCACTTTCTCATACACCATTAGTCCCTGTCGCACACATTAGACAGTTTTGGAACAATGTTAGTTCCACAACAACTAATGGAGTGACCACATTAACATCTACTGTTCATGGAAGAACATGGGTGGTCACTGAAGCTTTGGTTCGCCAAGCTTTGCGTCTTGATGACGCTGATGGTGTGACTACTCTTGCCATTGCAACAATAGAACAGGGTCTTAGGGAATTGGGTTATCCTATTCCTGCTGATGTCACTTTAAATAAATATCATAAGCAGGAATTTCCCTCTGACTGGAAATATTTGATACATGTCCTTTTACAATGCTTAAGTCCAAAATGTACTTCTTTTAATGAAATAAACAGGTCAATAGCAAGTGCTTTGGTTTGTATAACACGTGGGCTTAAGTATAATTTTTCAAAAATGATTTTTGAAGGGATGTGTAAAAACAAGGGAAGTAAAATGACTTTGGCTTACCCTAGATTTTTGCAAATGGTCTTTGATTTACAAGAATATTGTTCTAGGGATCATGACACTTTTTATGAGATCCCTAAACAACAGAAAACCATTTTTGCTAAAATGAGCTCCACAAATGACCCCATACCTCTTACCCAACCCATGCTTGAAGTAATTCAGGCTGCTCAACCACAACCAGAACCACAACCAGACCCTGAACCCCAACTTGAGCCTATTCATGATCCATCACCTTCACCAGAAAACATGGACATTGACCAACCCGGCGCTGACACTCATGATGTGGGCGCTGACACAGCCAATCCCAACACTGATACACTCCCTGACCAATCCCAAACACCCCTTAATCAACCCACACCCACACAATCTACTTCATCTTCCACCCCATTACAATCTAGGTTGACCAAACGCCAAAGGGTTACTGAAGTGTTCTCCTCTAGTGATCCTAGCCTTGTAGCAGAGAGAACCACCTCCACAGGTGTGGCTGGTGAAATGGGTGAGGATGGGGCTATTGACACAGGCTTAGATGTTGGTCAAGACAGTCCCAACATCATTAAGACCTCATCCATGCCCCATGATCCTATTTTGGGAGGTCAAATCCCCATTCTAGCTGAGGGCAGATTGGAACCTATGACAATAATTGAATTGACGGCGGCTGTCATTAGCTTGCAAAAGCAAAATGTCAGTCTTGTACAAACTGTCAACAAACAGGGACGAGAACTCCAAGTTTTGAGGGAGAGAGTAACTGTTTTGGAGAATCCAAGTAGCAGGAGTCTAATGGAGGAATCTTCCAAAGGGGAGGATAAAGAGGATGAGGAGGATGAGTTGATTCACACAGCTAGTGAAAAGAGTTCAGAAAAGAGTTCACAATTTAGTGAATCTTTGCAGATTGCTGAAGCTTTCACCAACTTGAAGAAGCACCCAGTTGTTGATACATCCAAGGTGACACCAAAGAACTTGGAAGGATCTTTCAAAGAAACATTGGGCGCTGATACAGGTTTGGACGCTGACACATCCAGCGCTGATAAAGGTAATCGTGGCGCTGATAGGAGCAACTTGAACGCTGACAAAGTTGCAGGTGGTGTTGATATATTCCAGCCATCAACAATCATCAAAGATGTGTCCACACAGGTTTCTTCTTCTACTTTACCAATTATTGATCCAAAAGACAAAGGTAAAGGTATTTTGATTGAAGAAGATGTTCCAAAGAAAGATGCAGCACAAATAGCATTTGATGAACAGTTGGCTGCACAACTTGTGGAAAGAGATTTGAAGAGGAGTAGAAGATCACCATTTGTTGTTTCTGAGAGTGAGGATGAAAGTGGTGATGATAAAGAAGGTGATAGCTCAGATTCAAGCATTCAAATTATTGAAGATCCAGAAAGGCTTGAATATGGGGATGAGCTAGCAAAGGAAAGGTTGAGTGAGTTGAAGAATCAGATTGATTGGGACCTACCAGAAATCACCAGAATGTACCATGCTTGGGAAGACCAGGTGATGGACAACCCAGGTATGAGTTTATCAGATCAAATTTGGGGGTTGGAAGTTCTTCTTAGGGTACAAGAAGACATAAAGGTGATTATGAGATTTAATGCACAAGAGGTCAAGACCTAGCTCAAAAGAGATGGAAGGCAGTTGTACTATAAGTTGCTTAGATGTCATCAGCCTAATTGGACATCAAAGAAGTTGCTGGCCTTGTCTTTTGAGGAGCTAGAGTATAGGGCACATCCTATTTGGAGGAAGGTGCAAGAACAGAATGTCTACCAGTTTCTTTCAGAAGAAAGAAAACAAGAGCTTGCAGAGGAGATGCAAATTCAAAAGGAAATAAGGATTGCTCAAAGACCAGTGAAGAAAGGAGATCCTTTTCAATTTCCTAAAGACATGGATGTGTATTTTCCAATTGAAGGTGTTATAAGGAAGCATCTCAAGCTTTCTCCTTTGGAAGCTTCAGATTTGGTAAATGTAGTACCTCTAGATGACAGAAATCCAATCATTAGTTTTGATGAAGATGAATGTGGTTTTTGGAAGATTGGACGATTTGGAAAGGAGGTACATACTTTCACTTCAGTTATTTCTATATTTGCAAGCATAGACAGGGAAGACTTGGTGCATCTATGGAGGTTAATAGAGGCCAAGTATACAGCTGAATCACCTACTTCAGCTAATGGAATAAGACTTTGGAACACATTTATGACTTTGTGTGGTCCAAAAGAAGCAGATCCTGCCATTTGGAAGGATCTTGAAGATGATCTCAGTAATCTTCATTGGAGGCTATATTCTACTTGTGGTGTATTTCATATGAGCTCTACAAAGTTTTCAGAGTATTTACTTGTGGATGCTGACTATTTCTTGTCCAAAGAAGTATTGGAGAAGATGCTAGAGACACCCTTGGAGATAGATTATACTAGTGATGTGGCCAAGGACTTGATCAGATATGTTTATCACCAACATAAGAAGTTTTTGCAAGATTCCTCCTAAGCCTTTAGTTTTTATTCAGAAACTTGATCATTGGAATGGATATCAAGTTTAGGGGAGGATTGTTGGGAATAAAATATGGGTCAGTTCACTAGACGCTGATAAGAAGAATGTCAACGCTGATAAGAAGACATTGGACGCTGACAGCCAAGCGTTGACATTGAAGAAGTCAACGCTGATAGCCTTGAAGATTGACACTGATGGAATATCTTCATACTTATCTTGTTTATTTGTTTCTTTATTTATGTATGGTAAAGATAAGCACAACATTGAATTTTCTATTATTATCTTTACCTAGAATAGTTGATTCGTAGCTTATTGTACAAGACTTCTTGTTCAATAAAAGAAGGTCTTTTAGGTTAAAGTCATATATCAGTTTTCATAGTATTCGCAAGTTAAACCTTTCATTGTAATCAACACGATTATTCTAATACAAGTGAAAGTTTGTTTAACATCATTGTGTTTTAGATTAAGTGTTAATTCCGCATAACACTTTGTTACTTTACTCATAAGCAAAGGTTTCTCTACGTGTAGTACTTGATCTAATCTCGTATACACAAAGCTTAATCGATCTAAGTTTGGGATCAACAGAAATAAATTCCCAAACATAATTGCTAACACATAAAAACAAATTTAGATTGAAATCTTCAGAAAATATGGGCTGAAATAAAAAGGCCATAACATGTGCTACATGAATCCGTTTCAAGAACATGACTAAGCAAATGAAAGCCTGAAACAAAGAGTACATTTTGTCGCGGAAAACCTTGGTCAAAAGAGACCTAACCGGTCGAAAACTGGTCAAAACTGGCCAAGACAACCAAAAATGCTAACACCCCCAGTCCACATGGACCTCCTAGAATCCGTGGAAAATCAATTTGCACGGATTCAAGATAGATAACCCACACCTAGGAATTACGTTTGTTTAGTTTTTGTCGTGTTTTGCCAGGTTTAAAAGTCGGTCAGCTAGTATTTTAAGTAGTTGTGAATGCACCGGACATACAACATCTCGGCGGCACACCATAATATAGCGGTCGAGATATGAGTTTGCTCTAACAACACGTCACATTATTTGATCAAAACAAAGATGATATTATTTATCCTTGGAAAGCCTAAGAAGGTGAATAATATACAACACTAAACAACAAGTATTTGACATTTCATGTAAGAAACTCATGCTTAAGTATCATATGACTTTGAAATATTCGATTCAACATTTTATTCCAGTTGAATGGCGAGCTATTTATGAAATCTATTATTTAGTTAAACCTCCTTACCGGTATGATTGGAGTTTAGTTTGTTGATCTTTGCTTTTGGTTTCACATTAAACTCGCTTTTCTTTCTTTATTTGTGTATGTATTTGTAAAGTTACTTACAATCTATTGTGCTTCGACTTCACATAATAAACATACATATATACAACCTACATATACAAAAACATACAAATAGGAGTTAATTTTACTAATTCCATATGGTAAAGAAATAAATTCCCAAACATAATTGCTAACACATAAAAACAAATTTAGATTGAAATCTTCAGAAAATATGGGCTGAAATAAAAAGGCCATAACATGTGCTACATGAATCCGTTTCAAGAACATGACTAAGCAAATGAAAGCCTGAAACAAAGAGTAAATTTTGTCGCAGAAAACCTTGGTCAAAAGAGACCTAACCGGTCGAAAACTGGCCAAGACAACCAAAAATGCTAACACCGGCCAAAATCATCCAAACCTAAGCAAAAACCGTACTTTTGATTTCCAGTCCACATGGACCTCCTAGAATCCGTGGAAAATCAATTTGAACGGATTCAAGATAGATAACCCACACCTAGGAATTACTTTTGTTTAGTTTTTGTCGTGTTTTGCCAGGTTTAAAAGTCGGTCAGCTAGTATTTGAAGTAGTTGTGAATGCACCGGACATACAACATCTCGGCGGCACACCATAATATAGCGGTCGAGATATGAGTTTGCTCTAACAACACGTCGCGTTATTTGATCAAAACAAAGATAATATTATTTATCCTTGGAAAGCCTAAGAAGGTGAATAATATACAACAATAAACAACAAGTATTTGACACTTCATGTAAGAAACTCATGCTTAAGTATCATATGACTTTGAAATATTCGATTCAACATTTTATTCCAGTTGAATGGTGAGATATTTATGAAATCTATTATTTATTTAAACCTCCTTACCGGTATGATTGGAGTTTAGTTTGTTGATCTTTGCTTTTGGTTTCACATTAAACTCGCTTTTCTTTCTTTATTTGTGTATGTATTTGTAAAGTTACTTACAATCTATTGTGCTTCAACTTCACATAATAAACATACATATATACAACCTACATATACAAAAACATACAAATAGGAGTTACTTTTACTAATTCCATATGGTAAAGAAATAAATTCCCAAACATAATTACTAACACATAAAAACAAATTTAGATTGAAATCTTCAGAAAATATGGGCTGAAATAAAAAGGCCATAACATGTGCTACATGAATCCGTTTCAAGAACATGACTAAGCAAATGAAAGCCTGAAACAAAGAGTACATTTTGTCGCGGAAAACCTTGGTCAAAAGAGACCTAACCGGTCGAAAACTGGTCAAAACTGGCCAAGACAACCAAAAATGCTAACACCCCCAGTCCACATGGACCTCCTAGAATCCGTGGAAAATCAATTTGCACGGATTCAAGATAGATAACCCACACCTAGGAATTACGTTTGTTTAGTTTTTGTCGTGTTTTGCCAGGTTTAAAAGTCGGTCAGCTAGTATTTTAAGTAGTTGTGAATGCACCGGACATACAACATCTCGGCGGCACACCATAATATAGCGGTCGAGATATGAGTTTGCTCTAACAACACGTCACGTTATTTGATCAAAACAAAGATGATATTATTTATCCTTGGAAAGCCTAAGAAGGTGAATAATATACAACACTAAACAACAAGTATTTGACATTTCATGTAAGAAACTCATGCTTAAGTATCATATGACTTTGAAATATTCGATTCAACATTTTATTCCAGTTGAATGGCGAGCTATTTATGAAATCTATTATTTAGTTAAACCTCCTTACCGGTATGATTGGAGTTTAGTTTGTTGATCTTTGCTTTTGGTTTCACATTAAACTCGCTTTTCTTTCTTTATTTGTGTATGTATTTGTAAAGTTACTTACAATCTATTGTGCTTCGACTTCACATAATAAACATACATATATACAACCTACATATACAAAAACATACAAATAGGAGTTACTTTTACTAATTCCATATGGTAAAGAAATAAATTCCCAAACATAATTGCTAACACATAAAAACAAATTTAGATTGAAATCTTCAGAAAATATGGGCTGAAATAAAAAGGCCATAACATGTGCTACATGAATCCGTTTCAAGAACATGACTAAGCAAATGAAAGCCTGAAACAAAGAGTAAATTTTGTCGCGGAAAACCTTGGTCAAAAGAGACCTAACCGGTCGAAAACTGGTCAAAACTGGCCAAGACAACCAAAAATGCTAACACCGGCCAAAATCATCCAAACCTAAGCAAAAACCGGACTTTTGATTTCCAGTCCACATGGACCTCCTAGAATCCGTGGAAAATCAATTTGAACGGATTCAAGATAGATAACCCACACCTAGGAATTACGTTTGTTTAGTTTTTGTCGTGTTTTGCCAGGTTTAAAAGTCGATCAGCTAGTATTTGAAGTAGTTGTGAATGCACCGGACATACAACATCTCGGCGGCACACCATAATATAGCGGTCGAGATATGAGTTTGCTCTAACAACACGTCGCGTTATTTGATCAAAACAAAGATAATATTATTTATCCTTGGAAAGCCTAAGAAGGTGAATAATATACAACAATAAACAACAAGTATTTGACACTTCATGTAAGAAACTCATGCTTAAGTATCATATGACTTTGAAATATTCGATTCAACATTTTATTCCAGTTGAATGGTGAGATATTTATGAAATCTATTATTTATTTAAACCTCCTTACCGGTATGATTGGAGTTTAGTTTGTTGATCTTTGCTTTTGGTTTCACATTAAACTCGCTTTTCTTTCTTTATTTGTGTATGTATTTGTAAAGTTACTTACAATCTATTGTGCTTCAACTTCACATAATAAACATAATATATACAACCTACATATACAAAAACATACAAATAGGAGTTACTTTTACTAATTCCATATGTTAAAGAAATAAATTCCCAAACATAATTGCTAACACATAAAAACAAATTTAGATTGAAATCTTCAGAAAATATGGGCTGAAATAAAAAGGCCATAACATGTGCTACATGAATCCGTTTCAAGAACATGACTAAGCAAATGAAAGCCTGAAACAAAGAGTACATTTTGTCACGGAAAACCTTGGTCAAAAGAGACCTAACCGGTCGAAAACTAGTCAAAACTGACCAAGACAACCAAAAATGCTAACACCCCCAGTCCACATGGACCTCCTAGAATCCGTGGAAAATCAATTTGCACGGATTCAAGATAGATAACCCACACCTAGGAATTACATTTGTTTAGTTTTTGTCGTGTTTTTCCAGGTTTAAAAGTCGGTCAGCTAGTATTTGAAGTAGTTGTGAATGCACCGGACATACAACATCTCAGCGGCACACCATAATATAGCGGTCGAGATATGAGTTTGCTCTAACAACACGTCACATTATTTGATCAAAACAAAGATGATATTATTTATCCTTGGAAAGCCTAAGAAGGTGAATAATATACAAAACTAAACAACAAGTATTTGACATTTCATGTAAGAAACTCATGCTTAAGTATCATATGACTTTAAAATATTCGATTCAACATTTTATTCCAGTTGAATGGCGAGCTATTTATGAAATCTATTATTTAGTTAAACCTCCTTACCGGTATGATTGGAGTTTAGTTTGTTGATCTTTGCTTTTGGTTTCACATTAAACTCGCTTTTCTTTCTTTATTTGTGTATGTATTTGTAAAGTTACTTACAATCTATTGTGCTTCGACTTCACATAATAAACATATATATATACAACCTACATATACAAAAACATACCAATAGGAGTTACTTTTACTAATTCCATATGGTAAAGAAATAAATTCCCAAACATAATTGCTAACACATAAAAACAAATTTAGATTGAAATCTTCAGAAAATATGGGCTGAAATAAAAAGGCCACAACATGTGCTACATGAATCCGTTTCAAGAACATGACTAAGCAAATGAAAGCCTGAAACAAAGAGTACATTTTGTCGCGGAAAACCTTGGTCAAAAGAGACCTAACCGGTCGAAAACTGGTCAAAACTGGCCAAGACAACCAAAAATGCTAACACCCCCAGTCCACATGGACCTCCTAGAATCCGTGGAAAATCAATTTGCACGGATTCAAGATAGATAACCCACACCTAGGAATTACGTTTGTTTAGTTTTTGTCGTGTTTTGCCAGGTTTAAAAGTCGGTCAACTAGTATTTGAAGTAGTTGTGAATGCACCGGACATACAACATCTCGGCGGTACACCATAATATAGCGGTCGAGATATGAGTTTGCTCTAACAACACGTCACGTTATTTGATCAAAACAAAGATGATATTATTTATCCTTGGAAAGCCTAAGAAGGTGAATAATATACAACACTAAACAACAAGTATTTGACATTTCATGTAAGAAACTCATGCTTAAGTATCATATGACTTTAAAATATTCGATTCAACATTTTATTCCAGTTGAATGGCGAGCTATTTATGAAATCTATTATTTAGTTAAACCTCCTTCCCGGTATGATTGGAGTTTAGTTTGTTGATCTTTGCTTTTGGTTTCACATTAAACTCGCTTTTCTTTCTTTATTTGTGTATGTATTTGTAAAGTTACTTACAATCTATTGTGCTTCGACTTCACATAATAAACATACATATATACAACCTACATATACAAAAACATACAAATAGGAGTTACTTTTACTAATTCCATATGGTAAAGAAATAAATTCCCAAACATAATTGCTAACACATAAAAACAAATTTAGATTGAAATCTTCAGAAAATATGGGCTGAAATAAAAAGGCCATAACATGTGCTACATGAATCCGTTTCAAGAACATGACTAAGCAAATGAAAGCCTGAAACAAAGAGTACATTTTGTCGCGGAAAACCTTGGTCAAAAGAGACCTAACCGGTCGAAAACTGGTCAAAACTGGCCAAGACAACCAAAAATGCTAACACCGGACAAAATCATCCAAACCTAAGCAAAAACCGGAATTTTGATTTCCAGTCCACATGGACCTCCTAGAATCCGTGGAAAATCAATTTGAACGGATTCAAGATAGATAACCCACACCTAGGAATTACGTTTGTTTAGTTTTTGTCTTGTTTTGCCAGGTTTAAAAGTCGGTCATGTTGATCCCAAACTTAGATCGATTAAGCTTTGTGTATACGAGATTAGATCAAGTACTACACGTAGAAAAACCTTTGCTTATGAATAAAGTAACAAAGTGTTATGCGGAATTAACACTTGATCTAAAACACAATGATGTTAAACAAACTTTCACTTGTATTAGAATAATCGTACTTGGTTACAATGAAAGGTTTAACTTGCGAATACTTATGAAAACTGATATATAACTTTAACCTAAAAGACCTTCTTTTATAGAACAAGAAGTCTTGTACAATAAGCTACAAATCAACTATTCTAGGTAAAGATAAACATAGAAAATACATTGTCGTCTCTATCCTTACTAGAAGTAATCTAGAATATAATAAACGTGTAGCTCACATCTTCCATCAGTGCTTGTCTTCAATATGTCAACGCTTGACTTTAACTTGTCAACGCTTATGTTGTCAGCGCTCACTTTGCTCTTGTCAACGCTTAAGTTGTTCTTGTCAGCGTTCAAGTGTTCTGGCCTAGATTTATTCCCAACAATCCTCCCCTAAACTTGATATCCACTCTTATGATCAAGTTTCTGAATAAACACTAAGAACTTGGAGGAGTCTGACAAACCTTGTCATATTGATGATAAATAAATCTGATCAAATTCTTTGCCACGTCACTTGTATAGTCTATCTCCAACTGGGTGTCCTTCATCTTCTCCAAAACAGCCTTGGATATGAAATACTGAGCATCTACAAGTAAATACTCAGCAAACTTTGTAGAACTCAAATGGTATACACCTGCAGCTGAATATAACCTCCATTGAAGACCACTGAGGTCATCTTCAAGATCCTTCCATATTTCAGGATCTTCTTCTTTTGTCCCACACATTCTTTTGAATGTGGTCCAAAGGTTTATTCCATTGGCTGAAGTTGGTGCTTCAGCCTCATACTTGGTCTCTAGCAACCTCCAAAGGTCTACCAAGTCTTCTCTGTCACAACTTGCAAATAAAGATATGAGAGTGGTAAAAGTGTGTACCTCCTTGCCAAATCTTCCAATTTTCCAGAATCCACATTCATCTTCCTCATAACTTACAATTGGATTCCTGGAATCTAGTGGTAACACATGCACCATATCTGAAGCTTCTAATGGGGAGAGCTTGAGGATCTTTCTAATGATTGCTTCACTTGGATATAGTTGATTCATATCTTTTGGAAACTCAAGAATAAATCCCTTCTTTACTGGTCTAGGAACTATCATAGCTTTCTTGATTGCCATCTCTTCTGCAAGTTGCTCCTTTCTTTCATCTGAAAGAAGTCTGAAAGTGTTTTCTTCTTGCACTTTCACCCAAATAGGATAAGCCCTATGTTCCAACTCATCAAATGTCAAAGCCTTCAGCTTCTGATGTGTCCATCCAACTCCATGACATTTGAGCAACATATAGTAGAGCTTCCTTCTATCCCTTTTCAATTCAGAGAGAATGTTGCTTGCCTTGTACTTCAACATCACCTTACAATCCTTCTGAACTCTAAGAAGAATTTCCAAACCCCATATCTGATCTGAAATGGTCAAGTCTGGATTATCCATACAGCATTCTTCCCAAGAATTGTACATCTGAACTACCTCTGGCATATCAAAATCAATCTGCAACTTTAAATCTCTCAGCTTTTCCCTAGCAAGCTCATCACCATACTCAAGTCTTTTTGGTTCAACAATCATCACACTTGAGTCTGAGCTAGCTCCATCACTTTCTTCTTTAGAAGTCACAACAAATGGTGACTTTTCCTTTTCACCTTGTTCCATCATTTGCTCAGCCAATCTTCTATCAAATTCAACCTGAGCTGCATTCTTTGGAACAATTTCTTCTACCAACTTACCCTTACCCTTATCTGTTGGTTCAATTGTTGGTAGGGTAGATGATAATACCTGAGTAGGAACATCTTTGATGATAGATGATGACTGGAATACATCACCTCCATATACAGATCTGTCAACGCCCAAATTTCCTCTATCAGCGCCCAAAATACTTCTGTCAGCGTCCAAACTTGCCTTGTCAACGCTCAAATATTTTCCCTCAGCGCCTTGTGTAACCTCTCTCAACATATCTGTAAATGATAAATTTAAATTGGTTGGAGAGATCAAGGACGTATCAAAACCTGTTTGTTCGTTCAAAGTAGTAATAGCTTCAGCAACATCCAATGATCGTCCATCTTGACTGCTCTTATCACTCAGATTTCTTTGATCTTCCTCCCCTTTGGAAGAATCCTCCATACCTCCCCTTGAATGAGCACTCTCCAAAACAACAATCCTCTCCCTCAATTCTTTGAGTTCAAGGCCTTGGTTACTGACAATTTGTACTAAGTCTGCATTTTGCTTTTGCAAGCTAATGCAGACAGCCGTCAATTCTAAAAGCGTCATTGGTTCCAGTCTGCCCTCTTCCAAAATGGGAATTTGACCTCCCAAGTCAGGTTCATTGGGCATGGATGAGGACTTAATTATGGTGGGACTGCCTTGGCCAGCTTCTAAGCCAGAACCAATAGTCCCAGCCTCATCCAGGTCACCAACCACACTTGTGGTGGTGGTTCTCTCTGCTACATGGCTAGGACCACTAGAGGAGAACACTCCAGCAGTCCTTTGGCGTTTAATCAACCTATATTCAGGTGGTGTGGAAGATGGTGTAGAAGAAGGTGTAGATGTGGGTTGGTTAGGGGGTGTTTGGGATTGTGATGGTTGGGTGTCAGTGTTGGAAATAGGCATATCAACGCCCACATTAGATGTGTCAGCGTCGAAGGGATTTTGGTCTATTTGCATTTGGTCAGGTGAGGGTAAAGGTTCAGGGATAGGTTCAAGTTGTGGGTGAGGGTCAATATGAGGTTGGGGGTCTGGTTGGGGTTGTGCTGCTGCAATAACAGCAAGCATGGCTGGGGTTAAAGGTAGGTCTCTATGAGGTGGTGAATTCATCTTGGTAAAAATAGCCTTCTTTTGTTCAGGGATCTTATAAAAATCATTGTGATCCCTTGAACAATATCTTTGAGCATCAAAAATCATTTGCAGAAAACGGGGATAAGCTAAAGTCATTTTTGTCCCCTTATTTTTACACATTCCTTCAAAAATCATTTTAGACCAGTTATAATTTTGCCCTGTTACAATACACACAATAGCAGTTGCAATAGATCTATTGATCTCATTGTGTGCAGTACATTTGGGACTCAAACATTGAAGGAGAATGTGAATTAGGTACTTCCAGGCTGGGGGAAATTCCTGCTTATGGTACTTATTAAGAGTACCTTCATCAGGAATAGGGTATCCCAAAGCCCTAAGCCCTTGTTCTATTTCAGATATGGGAAGAATGGTTATACCATCAGCATCATTAAGATGCAAGGCCTGGCGTACCAAGGCCTCAGTAACCACCCAAGGTCTCCCATGTACAATAGAAGTCAATGTTGTCACTCCATTAACTGTTGAGGAACTAACAGTGTTCCAAAACTGTTTAATGTGTGTGACTGGAATGAGTGGTGCATGAGAAAGAGCATACCTTAATGGGGATGCATTCAAATACTCCACCATCTGTGTGTATTGAGGGAACAAAGTATTATCAGCAACAAGATAAGCAATCATGTTGTGTTGAGACTTGAACCCCAAATCCAATTCTGCTGAGTTAAATCTTGGTGCCATTGATGAAAGCTGTTAATTTGAAGTATAAAAGATGAAGGTTGATAAGAGAAAAGTTGTTTAGACAAGAATTATAGATACCCTGTTTAAAATAGGAGCCAAATTTATAGGAGTGGATGAATGCACGTGATTGGCCCAAAAATAGGCAAAGATTTTCAAAAATCAATCATGAAAATATTGAAAAAGTTTATAAGTTATCCCATGCATTTAATGAAAGTAACAACTCCTAAAATTACGGCTTGAAAATATGTCAAAAAGTAACAACTGGGTAGGTCCCATTGTTTGTCAACGGTCAAATATAACCCATCAACGCCCAACGGCTATAATCTTGTCAACGTTCGCCTAAAGCCATGTCAGCGTCCATTTTGGTCACAACAACACTTTGAAAATTCTTATCAGCGTCCAAAAATAAAATTGTTTTAAAAAGTGAAAAATGACCTTAACAAGTAATTTATCCTAGAGAAGATAACCAATAGCTGATAATTATCATAGGGCGGCAAGCACTGTCCAGTTATGCACACTTGCATAAGCAAGATAGACATAACAGTCCTCTAGTGTCCCTTGCTAACCAAAATTCTTAACAACCAAGTTACCTCATAAAATCCTTGTTACTCCCAGGTAAAACCCATATCAAAATGATTCCCAAGCCTCCCAACAGACCACAACCAATTCTAGGTCAAAAATGTCTTGGCAGCATGCAAAGTTGATATACTATGCATGCTACAGTGCCTCATGGTTTAGTAAAACTAACCCATACTCACCTGTGGACACAATCTAGAATTGTGATAAGAGTATTCTAAGAATACCCAAGAGTCCTAAAGGTTCCTTAAACCTCCCCTTAAACTATGATACATGAGTTCTCAATAATATATATGAACATTAAAAATTTATGTCAAGATAGGAATATAAATATTCCAACCATCATCCATAAACAAAACATGTCCAAATAGCTTTTCAAAGATCCATAAGCAACTCTGTATCCAATGGCATAAAGCTACCACCTACCTGCACATTTAGATGAAAACCACAAAACTAACATTTGTTGCTGACAGCGTCCCGACAACACATAACAGCGTTGAAGGAACTCTTGTCAGCGTTAGACAATAATATCTCTAACAACGGCAAAATAACACTTGACAGCGTTACATCTACCTTTGTCAGTGTTAGCAAAATAAAGTGGAAAATCTAAATCATCACAAAGACCAATAACAATGCATTATCCTGTACATACTTTTACAAAAAGTTTTCCAAAACACATATTAAGTGAGATTAACCATTCCAATATTTGTTACCAAATATTGAAATCTTCCAGCATCAAAAGGTTTAGTTAATAAATCAGCCACATTATCTTCTGTATCGACCCTATCTGGTTGTATTAAACCTTTCTCAAAGCAATCTCTTATAAAATGATGTCTAATTTCTATGTGTTTGGTTTTAGAATGATGTACAGGATTTTTAATAATGCATAAAGTACTGTTATTGTCTACAAAAATCTTGGTATGCATAAAATTATACCCATAATCCAACAGCTGGTTCTGAATCCATAAGACTTGTCCACAACAAGCAGCTGCTGCAACATATTCTGCTTCAGTTGTAGAGTTTGCCACCATTGTTTGTTTCTTGCATTGCCAAGATATCAATCTACTCCCAAGAAATTGGCATCCACCAGTTGTGGATTTCCTATCAAACTTGTCACCACCATAGTCACTGTCTGAATATGCAATAAGATCCAATGGAGAATCTTTTGGGTACCATAATCCAAGATCTGGGTAACATCTTAGGTACCTAAAAATTCTCTTCACAGCAAAAAGGTGACATTCTTTGGGAGTCACTTGATGGCGTGCACATGCACACACAGCAAACATGATGTCAGGTCTTGAGGCTGTAAGATACATCAATGATCCAATCATTGATCTATAGTGCCTAACATCCACATTCTTTCCAGCTCCAATTTTTCCCCAAGGGTGTTGCCTATCCATAGGAGTGGAAGCCTCCTTTTCATGTGGAGAAAAACCATATTTCTTCAAGATTTCAGCTACATACTTGTCTTGGGAGATGAAGATACCATCTTCTTTCTGCTGAACTTGTAAACCTAGAAAGAAGTTCATCTCACCCATTGCACTCATCTTGAATTTATCTGTCATGAGCTTGGAAAATTCCTCACTCATTTTTGGATCAGTAGACCCAAAAATGATGTCATCAACATAGACCTGCACAAGCAACACATGTTTTCCTTTCTTCTTTGTAAATAGTGTCTGATCTATGGTGCCCCTTTTGAAACCATTTTCCACCAAGTAGGTGGACAATGTACCATACCATGCTCTTGGGGCTTGATGAAGTCCATACATTGCTTTATTCACTCTATAAACCTTGTCTGGATTTTCAGGATCTTCAAAACCAGGCGGTTGCATGACATATACTTCCTCAACAATTGTTCCATAGAGGAAAGCACTCTTCACATCCATTTGGTAAACAGTAAAATTCATACAAGAGGCATAAGCTAGAAAAATTCTTATAGCTTCAATTCTTGCAACTGGTGCAAAAACTTCTTCATAATCAATTCCTTCCTCTTGTGTATATCCCTGAGCTACCAAACGTGCCTTGTTTCTGACCACAATACCTCTTTCATCTTTCTTGTTCCTTAGAACCCATCTTGTCCCAATTGGTCTCACATATCTAGGACAATCAACCAGCTCCCAAACATCCTGTATAGCAAATTGGTGAAGCTCATCCTGCATTGCTTCCACCCAACTTGGTTCCTTGAGAGCATCAAAAATTTTCTTGGGTTCTTCCTGTGACAGAAAACAGGCAAACAAACATGCTTGTATAAGAGGGGTATCAACCTTCTTGTGTATATTGGCAATAAATCCACCAAGACCTTGATGGGATCTTCTTGTCTGAACTGGAGCCATAACATCACCAATGATCTGAGATGTGGGGTGATCCTTTGCTGTGGAAGTGAGAACTCCTCCTTCAAAAAGTCTGGTGTCCTCAACTTCTCGCTCCATGTTGCCAATATCTTCTTCAGATTCTTCTTGATCAACAGAAATCTCTTCATGGACATTAGAAGGTCCACCCTGTTCAAAATGGGAAGAGAAAAGATGTGCAAAGGTGTCATCAAACTCTGAACCTTGCTTGTCAGCGTTTGGGCTAACAGTGCTTGAACTATTGTTGTCAGCGTCTGATCCATCAGCGTCTGAATTGCTCTTATCAGCGCTTGATTTCCCTTTGTCAGCGCCTGAAGAAGTATGCATGTTTGTATTTGGTGGTATCTGAAAACCACCATTATCTTTTCTAGCAGCAGCAGCAGCAGCATAATACTCATCTGTCCATATTGGAAGTGTAACATATTCTTGTGTGGGAGATGATTCAACTGCTGGTGGTCCATCCTCCTTAGCAACCTGTATACCTGAAACATTACCAATTCTCTTTTCCAAAACACTTGAAGTTACCTTCACAATGTCTGGATCGGTAACAGGCATATAATTTAAAGCTCTAGATAAAGGTTCTAAGTCAAACAACCAATTTGGACCACTTTCAGGATCACTAGGTTTACTTTCTAAAAACCTAACATGTACTTTTTCAAGTATACGTTTTTCCTTTTTAATGTAAACCCTATATCCTTTGCTCTGCACTGAATAACCCATGAAGTAGCCTTCATCACCTTTGGAATCAAATTTACCTAGGGCCTCACTAGTTTCTAAAACAACTACATGACATCCAAAAGGCTTGAGAAAGCCAATATTAGGCTTTCTTCCCCAAAGTAATTCATAAGGTGTCTTATTATGTATCTTGTTGACCAATGCCCTATTTTGAACATAACAAGCTGTGTTAACAGCTTCAGCCCAAAAGGCTATAGGAAAGTGGGCATCAGCTAACATGGTTCTGGCTGCTTCAATAAGGGTCCTATTCTTCCTTTCAGCAACCCCATTTTGCTGTGGGGTTCTAGTTATGCTAAACTGCCTAGTAATCCCTTTCTTGGCACAAAAATCATCTAACAACTGATTTCTAAACTCACCCCCATTGTCACTTCTAATAATTTTGACCTCATTACCATTCTTCTTCTCAATTTGGGTAATGAAATTAATCAGACTTAGGGCAGTTTCACTTTTCTTGGCTAAAAAGAAAGTCCATGTAAACCTGGAGTAATCATCAGTAATAACAAAACAATATGATTTACCCTTCAAACTTTCTATATTAGTTGGACCAAAGAGGTCCATATGCAATAAGTGAAGTGGTTTAGAACTAGAGTGCACCTGTTTAGACCTGAATGAGACCTTGTGCTGCTTGCCCTTAAGACATGCAACACAAGAGTGGTCATTGTGGAAAGCCTTTTCAGGCAAACCATCAACTAAACCAAGCCTCACAAGTCTATTGATATTCTTAAAGTTTATGTGCCCTAGTCTCCTGTGCCAAAGATTACTTTCATCTACTGAGGCTTTAGCATACAGACATGACATTTTATTATTTACCTTAATTCCATTAAGATTCACATTATATATGTCTTTATGCCTTGGTGTTCTAAAATCTATGTATTTTTCTTCAGGTAGCTTATAATCTTTGCTTAACACCAAGCACTCAGTATCTGTGAAAAGAACCTTATTTTTGTTATCACACACTTGTGATACACTAAACAAATTATAATCCAGTTCTTTTACCAAGAAGACATTCTCAAACCGTAGATTGTTGGTGACAAGGGTTCCTTTTCCAGTAATGGTGCCGTAGCCCCCTCCAAAGTATACCTTATCACCATCTTGAATAGGAGAGAAATTGGTCAGATAGTCTTCCTTTCCTGTCATGTGCCTTGAGCATCCACTATCCCAGTATCCATAATCATTGATCTTCTTCTGAATGCCCTGCACATAAAGAAAACACATTAGTTTTCTTTGGGAACCCAAGCCTTGGAAGACTTGGATTCATTTGGTTGTTCAACAAGAACAGACTTGGTTCTCATAACAACCCCATTTTCATCCCTGTTTGAATGAAATTCCCAGTTAACCCCAATTGGTGTTGACAATGCCTTTGAAATATAATGAAACCTGTTGCATGTCATAGAAATACCAGTAGAATTAGGGTTTTGGTCTTGTTTTGGTCTCCATGTTAAGCTAGTAGAAGCTTTAGACCTATTTCCCTGTGGTTGCAAATACCTAGGTTTAGCAGTGTGTCTGTCAGCGCTGAAATTTCTCTTGTCAGCGCCCCGATTGCTCCTATCAGCGTTGAACCTAGGGTTTGCTACAGGAACCCATTGCCTATTTGACCAAGTATTTGACTTTTGAAAAGGTCTTAGGCCTTGTGTGTTAGACCCTCTAGAAAAGAATGGGGCTGGTCTAACAACTTGTGAACTTTTGTTCACAAAGGTATTGGGTCTGACAGTGTTTGACCTATGTTGACTTTTGTCAGCGCTGAAATGGTTCCTATCAGCGTTGACATTGAAAGCGTTGACACATTTGTAGGCCAAATGTGAGAAGCTACCACATGTGTAACAAGCTTTTCTAGACATAGTCTTAGGTCTAGAAACAAAGAAGCCTGTTCCATGATTACTAACCTGGCTTTTTGGTGACCTAGTATTCCTATACATCTCTGCATATTTAACACTAGGTTTTCTAACAGTTTGTGGGCCAAGGTCAACAGCTTTGCCAGTGGTAGGGTGTGTGATCTTAATGGGTTTACGATCAATGGACTCATCAATTGGTATCATGTTTGGTGTGGGCTCATTTGGACTTTCACACAACAACCCTCCCTTAACAAACAAGGTGTGGTTAGCTTTCTTCCACTCATCTAGGTCAGTCAGTTTTTGTTTGTATTCCTCAACTGGAGAAATCACTCTAGGTGGAGGAATGAATTCCTCCTCTTGACATTCTGGCAAGCCAGTCCAAGATAAGTCCTTTGATTGGACACCATAGAAATCCCCAGCTGGTGGTGGAACAACAGTATAATTATTCATCCCAATCCCACTCACATCCTTAGATTCTCTTTGTTTACTAACACACTCTCCTAGGGATTGTGTGGCCTTATCAAATCTCTGGATTTTAAGACTCACATTATCTTTATTTTTGTTAGCCTCCTCTAACTGAGCTATAAAATCAAGATTAACCCTGTTTACTATATCTTGGACATCCTTACTCTGATGTAACTCATGTTTTAGGATATTTATTTGATCCTTTAAATCAAACTCCATTTTCTTATACTCAGCTACTGTCTTTTCTGTTTGGGTAAGAGCAATTTGATAATTAGATACTTTGCATCTTTCAGTACTTGCCTCATCTAATAATTTAACTATCTCTTGTTTTAATTTTTCAGTGTTTAAACGACAACCCTTAGAACATAAAGCATCATCATATACCTCATTATCTGATGAAGAGGAGGAGTGTGCCATGAGAGCATATTCAACATGCTCTTCTTTAACTTCAGCAACCAAAGCTCTGTCCTCTTCCTCATTCTTAGCCATCCAGCTCCAATCCCATTCTCCAACTCCATCAATTTGTTGAACAGCAACCATGGCCTTGGGATCTGGGCTCTTAATCATTTGGCTTGAAGGCTTCCCAGCATCAGATCTTCTTGGAGATCTACATTCCCTCATAAAGTGCCCCATCCTATGACAGTTGTAGCACTCAACCTTGGACTTGTCAAATCCAGCAACATCCTTAGCATTAAAGGTCATCTTCTTCTTGAACCTTTTATTGAACCTGTTTGCTCTTAAACTTACAAGAGCCATAGTCCACTTGATGTCCATCTCTTCCAATTGTTCATCACTTATCTGCTCAAGATCTTCATATGTGATTCTTGAATCACTGGGCAAAGAAGCAATGAATGCACACACAGTATCAAGATCAAAACCAGCAGGTTTAATTCTATCAGCGCCATGATTGTGTGTGTCAGCGCTTGAGTTCAAAGCGTTGACAGGATATGATCCAGCGCTGACAGATTGACATCCAGCGCTGACACCTTGAGATCCAGTTGCTGAATGTCCATAGAAGTTCATGGAATCAAATTGGCCTTCACTTTGTGAAAAGAAGGCCATGTTGCTGCTGGAAGATTTGTTATCACTCTCCAATTGCCATTCATTCTCCAACAGTCTTAGTTTGTTGAAGATGTCATCAAACCTGGATGTCTTGTGGGTGTTATTGACAAGAATGGATCTTGTCTCAATCTTCCATACATCACCAAGGCTTTTGAGAAAAGTAGCATTCAATTCAGGGTCATCAATCTGTTTTCCCATGAGGAAAGTTGACTTGTGATGTCAAGAAGTCTACTTCTCACACTGCTGAGATTCTCATTAGGTTGAGCTTTAAAGACAGCATACTCATGCAATAGTTGCTTCTTCTTTTCTTCTTTTGTATCAGCATTGCCACCATGTGCTACTTCAAGAGCTTCCCAAAGCTCTTTTGCAGACTCAAAACGTTTGTACTTGTGCTGATTCTCATGACCTAGGGCATGTTTCAAGATGTTCAAGATTTTCATGTCCACCCTCTTCTTGGCTATATCTTCAACAGCTACAGCTCTCCCATCTTCAGGCTTTTCCACCTTATCAGATTCAGGACAATTAGGAACAGCTGTCCTTGTGGCAATTGCAGCAGTAATCTTTGCTGCTTTATCGAATGTGTTCCCATATTCGATAATCTCCCAAAGAGTGTAGTCATGAATAGCTATATATTGCTCAAAATTAGACTTCCAAAGCTCAAAGTTCCTGGCATCAAACATGGGAATTTTGATACTAGGGTTTGAGAAGTTGTTTTGTAGCAAAGAAGGAGGTTGATTTGTGCCAGACATGATGTTTTTAGGGTTTTGAGAATTTTAGGGTTTTTAGGGTTTTTGGTGTTTTAGGGTTCTTGCGTTACTTAAAGATCAAAAGTTTCTCAACAAGCTCTGATACCACTTGTTGATCCCAAACTTAGATCGATTAAGCTTTGTGTATACGAGATTAGATCAAGTACTACACGTAGAGAAACCTTTGCTTATGAATAAAGTAACAAAGTGTTATGCGGAATTAACACTTGATCTAAAACACAATGATGTTAAACAAACTTTCACTTGTATTAGAATAATCGTACTTGGTTACAATGAAAGGTTTAACTTGCGAATACTTATGAAAACTGATATATAACTTTAACCTAAAAGACCTTCTTTTATAGAACAAGAAGTCTTGTACAATAAGCTACAAATCAACTATTCTAGGTAAAGATAAACATAGAAAATACATTGTCGTCTCTATCCTTACTAGAAGTAATCTAGAATATAATAAACGTGTAGCTCACATCTTCCATCAGTGCTTGTCTTCAATATGTCAACGCTTGACTTTAACTTGTCAACGCTTATGTTGTCAGCGCTCACTTTGCTCTTGTCAACGCTTAAGTTGTTCTTGTCAGCGTTCAAGTGTTCTGGCCTAGATTTATTCCCAACAGGTCAGCTAGTATTTGAAGTTGTTCTGAATGCGCCGGACATACAACATCTCGGCAGCACACCATAATATAGCGGTCGAGATATGAGTTTGCTCTAACAACACGTCGTGTTATTTGATCAAAACAAAGATGATATTATTTATCCTTGGAAAGCCTAAGAAGGTGAATAATATACAACAATAAACAACAAGTATTTGACACTTCATGTAAGAAACTCATGCTTAAGTATCATATGACTTTGAAATATTCGATTCAACATTTTATTCCAGTTGAATGGTGAGCTATTTATGAAATCTATTATTTAGTTAAACCTCCTTACCGGTATGATTGGAGTTTAGTTTGTTGATATTTGCTTTTGGTTTCACATTAAACTCGCTTTTCTTTCTTTATTTGTGTATGTATTTGTAAAGTTACTTACAATCTATTGTGCTTCAACTTCACATAATAAACATACATATACACAACCTACATATACAAAAACATACAAATAGGAGTTACTTTTACTAATTCCATATGGTAAAGAAATAAATTCCCAAGCATAATTGCTAACACATAAAAACATATTTAGATTGAAATCTTCAGAAAATATGGGCTGAAATAAAAAGGCCATAACATGTGCTACATGAATCCGTTTCAAGAACATGACTAAGCAAATGAAAGCCTGAAACAAAGAGTACATTTTGTCGCGGAAAACCTTGGTCAAAAGAGACCTAACCGGTCGAAAACTGGTCAAAACTGGCCAAGACAACCAAAAATGCTAACACCGACCAAAATCATCCAAACCTAAGCAAAAACCGGACTTTTGATTTCCAGTACACATGGACCTCCTAGAATCCGTGGAAAATCAATGTGCACGGATTCAAGATAGATAACCCACACCTAGGAATTACGTTTGTTTAGTTTTTGTCGTGTTTTGCCAGGTTTAAAAGTCGGTCAGCTAGTATTTGAAGTAGTTGTGAATGCACCGGACATACAACATCTCGGCGGCACACCATAATATAGCGGTCGAGATATGAGTTTGCTCTAACAACACGCCGCGTTATTTGATCAAAACAAAGATGATATTATTTATCCTTGGAAAGCCTAAGAAGGTGAATAATATACAACACTAAACAACAAGTATTTGACATTTCACTCTAAACGGTAAATTTTATAAAGAGAGAAAGGCACGTAGCCAAGGTTTGATACAAAAGCACAAAGAGTAAATCAAACAAGGACACATCCCTTGTTGACAAACTTTGGCAGATCAAAAAACATATGGCATTGGACAATACCCAAGCTCATAATACAAATATTAGATACAATCCAAGGAAAACAAGTATAAACAAAACCTGAACCCTAGATTACAAACTAATACTACCAATTGCACTCCATTAGACAACCAATTCCAATTGCTTAGCCATATGAGAGGTCTACTTCAGAATACATGGACTACTTGAATCAACCCATAAGGAAGCATCCAAAATAGCCCAATCCATCCCCCATAGAACACACTCAAAAGCTAAGCAATATATGGAAGCAGGCAATAGAAAACCTGCATAAACTAAACTGGAGTACAAATACCATCAAAGGAAGAGCCAGAGTAGCCGTATGAACCATTTTGCCTCCTTAAAAAGCCCTCTCAAGTAAAACCCAGTGGGAAACCAAGAAAGGGGAAAAAGAGTACAACAATAGCTCATACCTTCCTTTACCACCTGATGAAAACAGCAGCAAGCTATGAAGTAACCAGGCTGCTCAAATAACTATAACCATCATCTAGAAAACCTTCGTTCCACCACAGAAAGCAGCAAACCTGGGCAAAACAGGACAAACCAAGCACAAACCATATACCTTGCAAGCTCAGCCTAAGCTCACAAGCCCAAATAACAGCAAAAGATTTACCTATCATCAATATCCATGAAAACCGACACATCAACCCCTTTCTTCGACAGCAGGTCAGGAAGATCCCAAAGCCTTGCAGCAATGCCTACATCCGTAGACCAGGTAATGGGCAGACCAAGGAGTTTGAGCCTGACAGTGTTAAAAATATGATAGAACAGACAATCCACAAGCCTAAGAAGGTGAATAATATACAACAATAAACAACAAGTATTTGACATTTCATGTAAGAAACTCATGCTTAAGTATCATATGACTTTAAAATATTTGATTCAACATTTTATTCCAGTTGAATGGCGAGCTATTTATGAAATATATTATTTAGTTAAACCTCCTTACCGGTATGATTGGAGTTTAGTTTGTTGATCTTTGCTTTTGGCTTCACAATAAACTCGCTTTTCTTTCTTTATTTGTGTATATATTTGTAAAGTTACTTACAATCTATTGTGCTTCGACTTCACATAATAAACATACATATATACAACCTACATATACAAAAACATACAAATAGGAGTTACTTTTACTAATTCCATATGGTAAAGAAATAAATTCCCAAACATAATTGCTAACACATAAAAACAAATTTAGATTTAAATATTCAGAAACTATTGGCTGAAATAAAAAGGCCATAACATGTGCTACATGAATCCGTTTCAAGAACATGACTAAGAAAATGAAAGCCTGAAACAAAGAGTACATTTTTTCGCGGAAAACCTTGGTCAAAAGAGACCTAACCGGTCGAAAACTGGTCAAAACTGGCCAAGACAACCAAAAATGCTAACACCGGCCAAAATCATCCAAACCTAAGCAAAAACCGGACTTTTGATTTCCATTCCATATGGACCTCCTAGAATCCGTGGATAATCAATTTGCACGGATACAAGATAGATAACACACACCTAGGAATTACTTTTGTTTAGTTTTTGTCGTGTTTTGCCAGGTTTAAAAGTCGGTCAGCTAGTATTTGAAGTAGTTGTGAATGCACCGGACTACAACATCTCGGCGACACACCATAATATAACGATCTAGATATGAGTTTGCTCTAACAACACGTCGCGTAATTTGATCAAAACAAACATGATATTATTTATCCTTGGAAAGCCTAAGAAGGTGAATAATATACAACAATAAACAACAAGTATTTGACACTTCATGTAAGAAAATCATGCTTAAGTATCATATGACTTTGAAATATTCGATTCAACACTTTATTCCAGTTGAATGGCGAGCTATTTATGAAATCTATTATTTAGTTAAACCTCCTTACTGGTATGATTGGAGTTTAGTTTGTTGATCTTTTTTTTTTCTTTTTTTTTTTAAAAAAAGGTAAAGTATTATAGCTACCAAAAAAGATACAAACCCACCATGGCAACCATGAACAAAACTCATGGAGCATAGAAAGGCTATAATACAAATACAAATCCTTGAAAGAACATAAACAAGGAAAAACCTTAACAAGATACATAAAAATGACTACTAAAACATAACTAGATACATCAGAGAAATCAACCTACATAATAGTCAGATATCAGCAATTGTCCAATATCAGGAGCCACAATGATCCAAGAGAAAGACCCTCAACACAAAAATCATGAAGAAGCATAGACCAGGGACCAAGGAAATGCAAGTAGAAAGGATCCAAGAAAAGGAAACAGAGCTCAACATCCTTCTACAAACCAAACCATCCAACAACCACACCTTAGCAGCCTATGAACACAGCCTACACACAAGAAAATCTTGACCCTACTAGAACTCAGAAACCATGGCCCTACCCTGCACCATGGAACCCAAGAAGAGTAGTCCAAGCACCCTGCTATCAACTGCAAAGGCTCATAGACTGCTAAAACAGGTAAACCAACTAGGGGGACTAGCACAACCTACACCATCAGAAAATCTTGGCATTACTAGAACTAAGAAAATGAGGCCCTACCCTGCACCTCACAACCCTAGAAGAGTAACCCAAGCACCCAGCTATCAGTTGTAAAAGCTAGAACCCCCTAGGCCTGTTAACCCATCCTCCCCCTTATACCTCCATAGTATTATCTTTAGACTTAAGACTCACAGGAAACTTCCAAATTCTAGCAGCCTCAATAACATCAGCAGAATTCTTCAAGATACTTAACCCCATAAGCTTAAGCCTAATTGTATCAGTAATAATGGTGAAGAGCTTATCTTCAGATCAAAAAGACTTGTTGAACAGCCTGAAGTTCCTTTCTTGCCATATGAAATACACAGCAGCACCAAAGACCAGTCTTTGTAAAATTCTCCAAATCTTGTTAGAAGCAACCTTGTTTAACACACTTGAAATAATGATAGCCCAAGTGTGATTAACATAATCAAGCTTGGCCATCTTCTTTAATCTTTCCCATAATCTTCTAGCATAATGGCACTCAAAGAAAAGATGACTATGAGAGTCTTTGCAGACATTGCAGAATGGGCAGGCCATATCCTGAATGTTTAGCCACTTGGACAACCTATCTTGAGTCTTAAGCTTCCCTTTATTGGCCATCCAAAGAACAAAAGAATGCCTTGGAACACATTGAGAAAACTAGACATGTTTGTACCAAATGACTTTAGGTGCATTTCTTCTAACACCTTTCCATACTTCTGCCATACTAAACCTCTTTTCCTTGCCTTCCTTATCCACCCACATAACTTTATCAGCAACATTACTATCAAGCTTAGGCACAGGGATTTGTATGTAGTCTGTGACAATCCGTCAATTTACGATTGATATTTTATTCTCAACTATTATTTGAAAACATTATTTTAATGTTACAATATGAACTCACTTATTTTTGGGAAGAAATTTGGATTTACGTCTTGAAGTAGCATCGACTACGTCTAAACCGGAGGATTCAACGTTACGTGCTTACGTTTACATACACCATCTTTGGTGACAGTCCGACATTTCAGAAAATAAATTTATCTGTAAATATTATTTTGGAGTTTTAAATTTGTGTTACGTATTTACGTCCTTTACGACTAAACCGGAAACCTTAGGATTACGTATTTACGTTTTCGAACTCCGTTTTTGATGAGACAATTTTTATTGGAATCGTTTTGTGACGTCGATTCATAATTTATAAAAACGTTTTTCGTAAAACGACCCGAGGGCACGCAAATCGAGGAAACTAGAATCGAGGAGTACCCGTAAATAAATGGGATGAGACAAGTGGGACACTTGTCCCACCCCACTCTCAAAACCGGCCTAACTAGCCACAATGACACTTATGTGTCAAGTGTACACCTTATTAAGTTACACATGTAACTTAAGCTTACCAAGTAAGCTATTCAACCTCAAAACCACAACACCATAACCATTTGCATCATTTCACACATGCAAAACCACTCTTTTCTCTCTACTCCTCCCAAATATGCCGTCCCAAATACTCCACAAAAACACCATCACTTGATCAAATTAACCATGAAATCTCTTGTTATTTACATACATATTGAAGCCCTTTCAAAACCCTATTGATTGGTGGTAATTATAACATCCATGGAGGAGTTTTCATGGTGTCATGAGGCTGATTTTCCACAAGGAGTTGATGAAGATTGGAGTTCTTGAAGATGGTGTTGGCTAAGCACAAGTTTCCCCATCAAAAACCATGCCAAACTCATAACCTACATCAAGTTGGTGGTATAAAGATTGTCCTCCTCATCTTCTTGTTAATTTGATTATGTAAACATGTATTTTATTTCCTATTGTATATATTTATGATGATTATATGATGATAAAAATGTTATGTGGGGATTTGTTGTTGATAATCATGGATAAAAAGGTGAAAAACCATAAGAAACAAGGTTAAAATCTTGGTTAAAATTGATGGCTGTATGAAACAGTAAAGAAGTAAGTCATAAACTGATAAAATGATGAAGTGGAATAGATTTACAGTAAGATATGGGTCTTGTACACATGTGAGAGTTGGCCATGCAATGGAATCAAAATAATGAGTGAGATATGATCAAAACAAGTTTAGGGTATAAATCTGAAGTTACTGTTTTGGACGATTTTTAGAAAATACTTAAAGGATGATTCAACCGTAGCTATAGAAGAGTTAAATGTAGCACATATCATGTAGTTTATGTGATAAACATTTGAGCTTCTATCTCCATGTAGAACTCAAGATATGGCAGTTTTGGAGAAGATGAAGTTAAAAATCAGATTTTTGGAAATTAAAGAATAATACTATTATATAAGCACTCACATTTTAATATATAAAATGTAAAATAAAAACCCACTAACTTATAAAACATATTTATATAAATATATATAAAAGGTTAATCAAATGGATAAATTATATAAATGGTGGTGAAATAATGTTTATAAGTAGTAAAAACTATAAACATGATTTTTACGACTTTTTCGGCTATTGCCGTAAAATTAACGTTTTTATTAAATAAAACTTAGATGGTTGGACCCGTCTAATGAAAACTTTATAAAACTTATATACTAATATATAGACATGTATAATAAGTAAAAACCGATAAAACTCGAACTATAGGGCAAACGGACATTAACGATCTAAGTAAACATATTAGACTAATAGTTGGACTAAATAGGATAAAAACTTGTAAAAAGAAATTATTGGGCTTAACCCATTTGGGCCCAACTTGAAAGTCTATGTACTGATAATATAAGTACAAAATGGATTAAAATAAGTTAAATAACTTATAATAAGCTTATTGGGCTTAAGACACGTAAACGGGTAAAACTAGTAAACTAATATAAAAGTTATCGACATATAACACTAAAAGGAGTAAACGAGAATATGTAAACCCACTTGATCATCATATATATATAATCATCATATGTATACATACTTGTTATTTTTATAAAGTCATTGGACATGAGTCTAAGACCGAGTATTATTTGTCTAGGCTTCCGTGATTGAAGCACGTACCGTACATCCGAATTGCCGATAACCCGCCTTCCCATATCAACGTGAGTTCATAGCCTCGCACTCTTTTAAATGTTTTATAAATGCTTTATAAACCCGCGAGGGAGATAACATGTTAGTTTTATAAAATAGGACACCATTTGTCCCGATTATTTGTTTATTGATTTTGGACCCGAATGATTGAATGACCCGATTGTATGACCCGATAAATGATTAATGGACCCGATAGATGAAATTAAATGGATTATTAAAGTTAGGTTATGTCACTAAAAGTCCCATTAGCATGAATTGTGAACTACCGGGAGTTGGTAGACACTTATGCATTTAATAGTACTATTTGGGGACGATCACCCCAGTTCGCGCCTTGACGGTTGATCCCCGTCGTGCCACATTGATTGGTAAGCGAATTAATGTATGAGAAGATTTCAATAGCGTGACCTTTGTGACGACACGCTACTTTAGATGGGCAAAATTGGTATCGGGTTAGCTACCCGTTGTTGGTTTAGTAAGGTAACAATGTCATGCGGCATATAATAATCCGAATTAACGAAATACTAATAGACGCTCCGAATTACGATGTATTGCCTGACTAGCAATACAGGGTCATACTATTGATATTATGTTTGTATTTTTGGTTTTCATAACCATACTCATATAACGGTTTTATTTTCATACAACGTCGTAAGACGTATTGTATGATGATTTTACGACATTGGCTCGTATTATAATTTTTAAGGCAAATGCCTATATTATGATTTTCGATAAGGATTTGTATAAAATGATTTTGGCTATTTTACGGCCTATTACAATGATTTGTATGAATTGATTTTTGGTGCTAATTTTATACCAAAGTTATATTGATGGAATTTACTAAACTCTATGAATTCACTCGGCGTTATCGCTGACCTTTTCTTTTAACATGTCTTATCTCAGGTACTTGAAGGTAATTCTCGGGAAGACGACAAGAATTCATGGCCCGCACTTAAACAATATTTTTCCATTCAAATACTTTGTAAAACTTTGTATGAAATATAATGACTTGGGACCTATGTAACTTTGATATTTATGAATGGAAATGAGTTATTATTAAACGACGCGATTTTTATGCGTTGTCTATGATGTGAGTAATGTGCTATCCCGTAACACCAACTAGTCTTCCGCTGTACTAAGTTGTATAAATTTGGGGGTGTTACAGTTTGGTACCAGAGCTCTCGTTATAGAGAACGAAAGATTTTTAAAACTAAGGTTTTGATTAAAACATTTCAAAATCTTTTAACTAAAAACATTTTTCTAAAAATGTCTAAAAATCTTTTGACTATAACGGTGCCGAAAGAATTCCCGAGTTACCGACAAGGCCAAGACTGAGAAGTGTTATTTTAATATATATATAACTTGGATATATATGATGTAATTTTATTACATGATTGTTTGATGATTATTTCGATATTTATACGAGGTATTTATACGACGTAGATTGTCACAAGTAACCCTAAATCCCCTAGTAAATTAATCGAAGCTATTCTCGTAGGAATTCTAGCTATCCTAGATCTAAACCAAGTTGTGGACATTTATGATCCCAACAAATGGTTGATATTCGTAGAAATGTAGATATTAGTTGATTGCGATATTGAAGAAGAATTGGCGAGATTAAATCCGATATCGATGTCATGACGATCTTTCCTTATAGAGTGGAGTTTGACAAAACATTACCACCTAGAAAGATGTCATATGATTCGTTGTCACCCAATTCTCAAATTTGAAATCGAAAGGGTGAATGTTGCACTTGAGGCTGTCATTGGAACCATTACCCAAAGGCCTCATGCCACTAGTACCTTTCCGAGGAGTCTAGTTGAATGATCAAGTCATTTCATACTAGTGACTCATTTGATAAGTGTTGTTGTAAGAGATATAGGATTGGAAATTAAGTGTTGATCATATTGAGCTTTCATTGCCTTTACAAGGTTTATGAATAAGGTTGAAAGTATTGGAAAATGAGGAAGGATATCGAATTGGGTATAAATTGGTTAAAACTTGAATAAAGTAAAATTTAACCTGTATGGAATATGAGATTGTTAATAGAAGTCGTTAAGTTCTGTGATTAGATTATAAGGTTTTAATTGATTGTTGATTCGTGTTAAGTGCTGTTCCTAGGCCATTGTCCACTAACGAGGATGCCCAGTGTCCAAGAAATAAATTGAAGAAATCTTCTTCTTAATTGGGACCGATGGATCTTCCGGGACATGTGGAACACCTAATGACTCTTGTAGATTAGTATTCATTGTGGTATCTTTTAAAAATAATCCCTAACTTAACTGAGATATCAGTTGGTAGGATGAGTTATGAGAATTGTATGACATAGTGACACGTAATGTGTTACGGTACAATTTTGACTTGTTTAGGATTAATGAAAAAGACTACCTTTGATTACTAAATTCTACATGTATCGATGTTATCTATATTTTCTTGCTTCTTCCTAATGTTCGCATTAGTGATGCAACCATTGAACAAGTACTCATCTTGATTTGAGTTACGTTGTGAATTATTCTTTTAGAGTGCCATCGAGATCATGAACCTCATGATTATTTGGCTAAGCTCATTTCCTATCATATTGTAGTTAATTCTTGGTGAACAAGCCTTCATCACTCTTTTGCAGATCACACATTGTTTTTATAAAGTTAAAACGGTATCCTTTGAGAAAAATTGAATTTCCATTAATATAAGGATTATTCATAGTAAGATTTATAAGTGATTGTTATCGAATGAAGTTGTTTATAAAACACCTTGGAAAACTTAATTGTTTTCATAACAAAGAAAATCTTTGTAAATTTATTCTTGATTCTTATTTAAGAATTAAGCATGAAAATGTTTTTATGATGATAAAATTTTGACGAACTGAGTATTGCATCGTTAATCTTGAAATTGTATATAGTTGCGCGCCTACATACAATTTGGAATGGACTATGCAAGGCTGATTAGTAGTCACCATAAAATTAATGAACAAACACTACATTTTCTTTGAAGATTGTGAAAGATTAAAATTTTATGAGATCTGCAAGAAGTGTAAAATAAGGCCATAATGTTAGGGACACCTACATATGTGCCTGTAGCATCTATTCTTCTGAGTCGAATTTACGCATCTGTGGAAATTGTCTTATTTGACAATTGACAATTCTTTCTTGTCCAATTCTCCTGTAGTGAGATTCTTAGGAAAAGTATCTGATTACCGAGTGTTGATACCCAACTGGATGTATTGACGTTCTTATCATTTATTATGATTTGATTTCATTTGAATGACCTGGGTAACGATCCGAGGAGCTTTCGAATGCGTACTCAAATTATGAAAACATGGAATATATTCATATTCGTTAAATGTTTTCGTCTGTATCTGATTTGAAATTCTCTCGCGCAGATTATGCGTTGACCTTACTCCTTTAATAGTAGTTGTGTATCCTAATATCCCTGAAATTGTGAAGGATTATGAATTATTATTAGCCTTTTGAGAAGTTCACATCTTATCGACGGAAATGAAACTGGAAAGTTGATAGTGCCAGTAGAATGGGTTGATTGATTATGACATGACGACATTGTCTTAATTGATGGGAACTCAAGTATAATTCCCCTAAATGATAAGATGTTGATTATCAAAAGTGATCTAAATAATTCTTGATGGATGACCATATCCTGTATAAAGACTTGAAGTATTACCATGAATGGTTGTGAACTAGTATAGATATTATAATCTAGAAGGAACCTAATATGTATTTATTAAAAGATGTTTATCTCATCTGAAACCTTAGGAGGTATTTGTTGGTGAATTACCTAGACTTTTGCCATTAAGGCAAGTTGAAATCGGTATCGATTATATTTCCGGTGTTGCACCTGTGGCTTGTGCACTGTACGTCAGCACCATCTGAATTTAAGGAATTACCGTACAACTGAGAAAGTTGTCGGAGAAAGATTTTATTATACCAAGCCTGTCATCCTGAAGAGCTATGGTGTTATCTTTCCTTATATCTATAGATTACTGTGACTGAGTAAATTGACAATCGAAAACGATATCCATTACTCGAAATGGAAGGATTGTTCGATCATTTACAAGGTTCTAGCAAATTTGATCCATAGCATGGTTATCATCAACTTCGCATCTGCGAAAGAGATTATCTATTCCAATCACCTCATCCAGAACTTGTAATGAACATTATGAGTTCCACGTGATGTCGTTTGGATTGACTAATGCACATGTAGTATTCATAAATTTGGTGAATCACGTGTGTAGGCTGTAAATTGATAAATTCATGCTCGTGATCATTAAAGACCAATTGTTTGTATATAAGAATAAGAATGAGTTAATAATTATTTATAGATTGCCCTGAATTGGCTAAACAATGAAAACCTATACCTTAATTATTTAACATGTGATTAAAGACTTAATCCTTTATATGATTTAACCGTGTGATTAATAGATAATGGAAGCTATATTGACTTTTCAAAGATTAGAACCATTAACGCTTAGGGATTAAAAAAAAAAACTTAATCCTTTACATAAAATGACCGTTGGATTAATAATGGTAAGATGTATGCATATAGACTCTTCAAAAATTAAGAGCCCTTTTAAGACTTTGGATTTTACCAAAAAGAAATAGAAATATGTTTTGACAAATGTTTTAACAAAGGATTTTAAAGGGATTATTCCCTTATACACAAACCATTTAACTAAACTTCTGTTTAGGGGTAAATGTTTGTGTATACTTCTAGA
This sequence comes from Glebionis coronaria, assembly GCA_025667525.1. Taxonomy (NCBI): domain Eukaryota; kingdom Viridiplantae; phylum Streptophyta; class Magnoliopsida; order Asterales; family Asteraceae; genus Glebionis; species Glebionis coronaria. The sequence goes on from CM046877.1 coordinate 646,307,620, forward strand.
CAACTTAAGAAGAACTGAGGAAACTATATAACTTATGACTTAAAATTTGAAACAATAATTTTTACTTTTCAAACTAAGGAAATTTTGACCAAAGTATAAACAAAGATTTCTCGAACATTTTCGGATCTTAATAATTATTTTAATTATTTTCGATAAATCAACAAAAATCTTGTTAATTAAATTCAAATTTATTTTGAACATTTTATATAATTGGTCGAACTAAGAAATTTAAAACTTTTACGTTTACGCTTCACAAAAATTAACTAATAATTATTTAATTAATTATAATAATTATCGACGCTTTAGACGCCGGATTGAGAAAAACTGATAAAAATGATAGTTGAGACGAAACTGAAACATAAAAGATATAAAGAAAGAATTTTGAATAAATACAGTTATGATATTTATTTCATCTGGAGAAAGTGAACGTAATTACTAACGCATAATATAGAAAGAATATCTGAGTGAATTGTGGACATGATAATTATAACATCATGAGAAGTGAATATAGATACTGACATATTATATAAAAAGGATAAAGAATCAATTAAGATGTATTTCTTAATAATGAATGTGTAAAAATAAATTACAAAACGATATAAAAATAAACGATGTTTGTAAGAAGGATAATATAGATACTAAAAGAGGTTCGCGGCTAATGTGAACCAAAAAAAAAAAAAAATAAAAATAAAATAAAATTAAGAAGCCAATAACGTTAAATATTTTAAAGGCCACTTGTGGTTGCCTAACTATGAAGGATTGTGAGATATAGTTATGTTGGAATTTGTAAGTATAAGTATTCTATTTATGCCATTTCTGACTAGAAGTATCTTTGTCTGAAGAAGTTGTGCTAATGGTAATTATGAAGGCAGACATCGCCTCATACATTAGTAAACGTCTAACTATTGCAAAGGTCATCATCTGAATTTGATTCGATTTGAGTCATCGTCGACAGACTGACCAAATCTGCTAATATCATTCTCGTTAATGATAAATGCAAAAGAGTTATGTAAACATAGTGTGCTTGTATCGATCATCTATATATCAAGATCCTCGCTTCGCATCGAATTTCTAGAGATTTGCTCAGAAATCATTGAGAACGAACCTTGATGAGAGTACTATGTACCACCCCAAATCGAAGGGACGAGGTAAAGTAACGATACAAGGTAATATAAGTGCTATTTTGTGTTTGAATGATTGACCTTTGGTAATAGACCGTATAATCGTTTTCCTTTGGAGAAATTATCATTGATAATCATTGTATTAGGATCGAGATCTAATCTTGTTAGGATCTAAATCTTAGAGCATCTGTAAGCAAGAGTTGAGATAAAGACATCCGACCTACACCCATTGTGAGTTGGACATGTCTTTCAGGTTTAAGGTTTCCTATGATGGCGAACCTATCCTTGCAAAATACCCGACCCGCGAGATCTGAAATGATTGTTGAAATTAGGATCTAATTATTGACTGCCGGTAGTGGGCAAGAGGTTATGTGAATGTGAAATGTAGATCTTGAAGTGCCAAATGGGTAGCGAAGTTATGCCACAATTTTTAACGTTGGAAAAAAATGAATTCATGATCTGACAAATCATGGGATATAAGTCCCCGTCATATGGGACCATTGAGATGATGTAAAGTTGGGATTGAAAGGCATATAAGCTGGATCTACCCTAGGACTTCAAAGAAATGCGTGAATTATATTTCGTAAATCGAACTTGATGGAATATCTATCAAGTGAAAATCTGACTGTTCTTAGTAAAGCTTAGATCGGCGAAAAGTTGCATTCATCAGAAACCCGTGGATATCATGGATAGAGAAAGTAAGTCAACATTTAGACTGATCTTATTCCCGTAGTTATGTTTGATGAAACTCGCGTATTGTAACGAATTGCACTTGTGAGAAAAGACCGAATGTGGAGGAAATACCCACATGGCTTTAACTCTATAAGAAGCGAGTAGTAAGATGATCTTTGAGGACAAAGATCCTGTTTAGGGGTAAATGCTGTGACAATCCGTCAATTTACGATTGATATTTTATTCTCAACTATTATTTGAAAACATTATTTTAATGTTACAATATGAACTCACTTATTTTTGGGAAGAAATTTGGATTTACGTCTTGAAGTAGCATCGACTACGTCTAAACCGGAGGATTCAACGTTACGTGCTTACGTTTACATACACCATCTTTGGTGACAGTCCGACATTTCAGAAAATAAATTTATCTGTAAATATTATTTTGGAGTTTTAAATTTGTGTTGGTTCATAAACTCACAAATTTACGAGAAGAGATTAGGACTTACGATTTTATTTTAACGTCCTTTACGACTAAACCGGAAACCTTAGGATTACGTATTTACGTTTTCGAACTCCGTTTTTGATGAGACAATTTTTATTGGAATCGTTTTGTGACGTCGATTCATAATTTATAAAAACGTTTTTCGTAAAACGACCCGAGGGCACGCAAATCGAGGAAACTAGAATCGAGGAGTACCCGTAAATAAATGGGATGAGACAAGTGGGACACTTGTCCCACCCCACTCTCAAAACCGGCCTAACTAGCCACAATGACACTTATGTGTCAAGTGTACACCTTATTAAGTTACACATGTAACTTAAGCTTACCAAGTAAGCTATTCAACCTCAAAACCACAACACCATAACCATTTGCATCATTTCACACATGCAAAACCACTCTTTTCTCTCTACTCCTCCCAAATATGCCGTCCCAAATACTCCACAAAAACACCATCACTTGATCAAATTAACCATGAAATCTCTTGTTATTTACATACATATTGAAGCCCTTTCAAAACCCTATTGATTGGTGGTACTTATAACATCCATGGAGGAGTTTTCATGGTGTCATGAGGCTGATTTTCCACAAGGAGTTGATGAAGATTGGAGTTCTTGAAGATGGTGTTGGCTAAGCACAAGTTTCCCCATCAAAAACCATGCCAAACTCATAACCTACATCAAGTTGGTGGTATAAAGATTGTCCTCCTCATCTTCTTGTTAATTTGATTATGTAAACATGTATTTTATTTCCTATTGTATATATTTATGATGATTATATGATGATAAAAATGTTATGTGGGGATTTGTTGTTGATAATCATGGATAAAAAGGTGAAAAACCATAAGAAACAAGGTTAAAATCTTGGTTAAAATTGATGGCTGTATGAAACAGTAAAGAAGTAAGTCATAAACTGATAAAATGATGAAGTGGAATAGATTTACAGTAAGCTATGGGTCTTGTACACATGTGAGAGTTGGCCATGCAATGGAATCAAAATAATGAGTGAGATATGATCAAAACAAGTTTAGGGTATAAATCTGAAGTTACTGTTTTGGAAGATTTTTAGAAAATACTTAAAGGATGATTCAACAGTAGCTATAGGAGAGTTAAATGTATCACATATCATGTAGTTTATGTGATAAAAATTTGAGCTTCTATCTCCATGTAGAACTCAAGATATGGCAGTTTTGGTGAAGATGAAGTTAAAAATCAGATTTTTGGAAATTAAAGAATAATACTATTATATAAGCACTCACATTTTAATATATAAAATATAAAATAAAAACCCACTAACTTATAAAACATATTTATATAAATATATATAAAAGGTTAATCAAATGGATAAATTATATAAATGGTGGTGAAATAATGTTTATAAGTAGTAAAAACTATAAACATGATTTTTACGACTTTTTCGGCTATTGCCGTAAAATTAACGTTTTTATTAAATAAAACTTAGATGGTTGGACCCGTCTAATGAAAACTTTATAAAACTTATATACTAATATATAGACATGTATAATAAGTAAAACCGATAAAACTCGAACTATAGGGCAAACGGACATTAACGAGCTAAGTAAACATATTAGACTAATAGTTGGACTAAATAGGATAAAAACTTGTAAAAAGAAATTATTGGGCTTAACCCATTTGGGCCCAACTTGAAAGTGTATGTACTGATAATATAAGTACAAAATGGATTAAAATAAGTTAAATAACTTATAATAAGCTTATTGGGCTTAAGACACGTAAACGGGTAAAACTAGTAAACTAATATAAAAGTTATCGACATATAACACTAAAAAGAGTAAACGAGAATATGTAAACCCACTTGATCATCATATATATATAATCATCATATGTATACATACTTGTTATTTTTATAAAGTCATTGGACATGAGTCTAAGACCGAGTATTATTTGTCTAGGCTTCCGTGATTGAAGCACGTACCGTACATCCGAATTGCCGATAACCCGCCTTCCCATATCAACGTGAGTTCATAGCCTCGCACTCTTTTAAATGTTTTATAAATGCTTTATAAACCCGCGAGGGAGATAACATGTTAGTTTTATAAAATAGGACACCATTTGTCCCGATTATTTGTTTATTGATTTTGGACCCGAATGATTGAATGACCCGATTGTATGACCCGATAAATGATTAATGGACCCGATAGATGAAATTAAATGGATTATTAAAGTTAGGTTATGTCACTAAAAGTCCCATTAGCATGAATTGTGAACTACCGGGAGTTGGTAGACGCTTATGCATTTAATAGTACTATTTGGGGACGATCACCCCAGTTCGCGGCTTGACGGTTGATCCCCGTCGTGCCACATTGATTGGTAAGCGAATTAATGTATGAGAAGATTTCAATAGCGTGACCTTTGTGACGACACGCTACTTTAGATGGGCAAAATTGGTATCGGGTTAGCTACCCGTTGTTGGTTTAGTAAGTTAACAATGTCATGCGGCTTATAATAATCCGAATTAACGAAATACTAATAGACGCTCCGAATTACGATGTATTGTCTGACTAGCAATACAGGGTCATACTATTGATATTATGTTTGTATTTTTGGTTTTCATAACCATACTCATATAACGGTTTTATTTTCATACAACGTCGTAAGACGTATTGTATGATGATTTTACGACATTGGCTCGTATTATAATTTTTAAGGCAAATGCCTATATTATGATTTTCGATAAGGATTTGTATAAAATGATTTTGGCTATTTTACGGCCTATTACAATGATTTGTATGAATTGATTTTTGGTGCTAATTTTATACCAAAGTTATATTGATGGAATTTACTAAATTCTATGAATTCACTCGGCGTTATCGCTGACCTTTTCTTTTAACATGTCTTATCTCAGGTACTTGAAGGTAATTCTCGGGAAGACGACAAGAATTCATGGCCCGCACTTAAACAATATTTTTCCATTCAAATACTTTGTAAAACTTTGTATGAAATATAATGACTTGGGACCTATGTAACTTTGATATTTATGAATGGAAATGATTTATTATTAAACGACGCGATTTTTATGCGTTGTCTATGATGTGAGTAATGTGCTATCCCGTAACACCAACTAGTCTTCCGCTGTACTAAGTTGTATAAATTTGGGGGTGTTACATAGTCTTTGAACCTAACCAGCCATTCCCTAGGCCATTTCCAAGCATCCCCTCTTATCATGTCTTTAACCTTAGCAATAGGGTTAAGGTGTGCTTGAGTGATCTCCCATTGGCTTATGTTTCTGCATAAAGGACCAACATCAAACCACTTGTCATACCAGAAGTTGCAGGTTTTGCCATCTCCTACCCTAACATAAACAAACTGCCTAATCAACTCCCTTAGATCCAAAAATTGCTTCCAACACCATGAATTTTGATTAAGAGTGCCAATGCTCCATACACTCTTACCTTTGAGCCAAGTAAGATTGATCCACCTAACCCAAATAGAATCCTTGTTACAAAGGATGTTCCAAAGGTGCTTGGACATGAGGGTCATATTCCATTCTTGCAAAGATTTAAGACCAAGACCACATTGGCTCTTAGGCATACAAATGTCCTTCCATGCTACACTTATGACCCCCTTGTTATTGTCATTTCCAGACCATAGGAAAGACATAAGAAGTTTGTCAATAGATTCACAAACATTTGATGGAAGAATGAAGATAGAAGCCCAATAAACCTGAAGAGAGGCAAGAACAGAGGTAATAAGTTGCAGCCTACCTGCATAAGACAGGGTTTTGTTTCTCCAATCATTAATCCTCTTCTTCACATTGTCAATCAAGAATAAGCAATATTCTTTGTATAATCTTCTAGATGTTAAAGGCACCCCTAAGTATCTTGCAGGCAAGGTTCCTTCATTGAATGGCATGAACATTAGGATTCTACACTTGACATCATTTGGCACATTTCCAAAGTAGAGAGTACTTTTAGTCATACTAGGGAAGAGGCCTGAACTAAGAGTAAACTCATCCAGAGCTCTTCTAAGAATGGAAGCAGAAGTAGCATCTCCATTGCACAACAACATTAGGTCATCAGCAAAGCACAAATGTGTGATTCCCATCTCCTTGCATCCCCAATGATATCTGAACCTCTTGTCAAGTTTAATTTGCCTTTTAACCATGAGGTTGAAGACTTCTATAACAATTGTAAACAAGTAAGGTGACACAGGATCACCTTGCCTTAGGCCTCTCTTGGCTTTGAAGAAACCACAAGAGTCTCCATTGACATTAATAGAAAAAGATGCAGTAGTGAGACAGGTCATGATCCAATTCACCATTTTATCAGGGAAACCAAATAGCTCCAAAGCTAGCTTCAAAAAACTCCATGACACAGTATCATAAGCCTTTTGAATGTCAACCTTAAAAGCCACCCTTCTTCCAATCCCTTTCCAATTATAACCATTCATAAGCTCTTGAATGAGAAGCACATTGTCACTTATCTGCCTTCCTTCAATGAAAGCACCTTGGTTGCAGTCAATCAATTTACCCAAAGCACCTTTAATTCTATTAGTAATCACTTTAGAAACACATTTGTAGATCACACTACAACAAGCAATAGGCCTATAATCTGCTGCCTTAGTAGGGTTCTTGCATTTAGGCACAAGTGAAATAATAGTATTATTAAGCTCACCCAACATCTTCCCATTAATGAAGAACTCCCTGACTGCAGCACAAACATCATTCCCAACCACATCCCATGCAGCCTTGAAAAACTTGGATGTAAAGCCATCTGGACCAGGAGCCTTCAAATCATCAATATCAAAAATTGCATCCTTGATTTCTGCATTAGAGACATATCTCACCATGTCCCTTGCATTAGCAACATCAATCTTCTTAGAAAACAGACCAATGGAGTCATCAATAGGGTAAGTATCTCCTTCTATGCCAAAAATATTAGTGAAGTGATCAACAAAGACATCTGCTACTCCATCACCACTAATACTTTCACCATTATCTTTCATGATTGAATCAATCCTGCTCCTACTCAACCTTCCTCTAATAGAACTATGGAAATAAGCATTGTTAAGGTCCCCTTCTTTATGCCATTCAATTTTAGACTTTTGCCTTAGGAACCTTTCTTCATCTAGTAAAGCAGCCTTATAGTCTTCTGTGCATTTGGACTCCTTTTCCCTAAGATCAACAGAAGCAGGATTTCTCTCCAACTCTACTTGGACTTTTTCCAACTCAGCTTTAAGCTTCATCACATTCTTAAAGACATTACCATTCTTCTTATTAAGTTTCCTCATATGCTTCTTCATATTTCTCAATGTTTTAGCCAAAGTGAACATATGGAATCCACTAGCAGGCAGATTCCAATTATCAGCAACTACCTTCTTAAAGTCTGGCTTATCAGCAAGGAAGTTCATGAATCTAAATGGTTTAGGCTTCTTGGAGCAAACTTCATTTAATGACAGTAATGAAGGGCTATGATCAGAAATGAGGTATGGGAGGAATGTGGCAGCACAACCACTAAATTCCTCAATGAAATGATAATTACCCATGATCCTATCCAGCTTCTTGAAAATACCCAAAGAAGGGTCATGTTTCTTTTGAATCCAAGTGTAAAACAACCCAGACATAGCCACATCTTCCATGTCAAGAGCTTCCACACATTTCTTAAAATCATTAATCCCCCAATCTCTACTATAATTAACTTTAGATGTACTCTCATCTTTGTACAAAGTGACATTGAAGTCACCAAGCATTACCCAAGGAGAGTCACCAGCTATAGACTTATGAACCACTAGATTATCCCATAACCTCAGCCTATCCCTCTCATCATTCTCTCCATAAATGAAAGAAGTATAGAAGGACTTGGCAGAAGCAATAATGGTGACCAAGAAATGAATGACTTGATCACCAATTGATAGTTGAGTAACAATAAGAACACTAGGATCCCAACCAACCAAAATCCTACAGTCCTTACCACTCTCAACACTATTAGATTCCCAATTCCACAAATTCATAATATTACTTGAAACAGGCTTCACAAACTTCTTGTTAAGCCTAGTTTCTACTATACCACACATACAGATATTATTATTCAATATAAGGTTTCTTACTTCATCTTGCTTAGAGGGATCAGTTAACCCTCTAATGTTCCATGAAGCTATTTTAATCACCATTAAATCTGAGGAGGGTTTGGCACAGAAACACCCTGTGCCATGGCCAAATCAGCTAAGACAACATTAGATACAACATCTTGTGTCATAAAAGTAGCATGTGCAGAATGGTCTTCAGCAACCTCAGCATCCATAGAAACACCTAGAATAGCTTCTGAGACACCCTTGACACCACTATGACTCCAAATATCATAGAGTTGATGGTAATACTTAACCATCTCCTCACTCCATTTACTAACCTCATTCTCACCTATAGGAGACTGCTTACACACAGCAAGACCTATAGTAAACACATTTCTACTCTCTTCAAGCTTCCTCACTACATCATTGGCATTAAGTGCACATTGATCAAAAATTTTACCACTAGCCTCACTGCTGCTCAAACCTGTATCCTTCATTACTTTTCCACGAAACTCTTTAGAGGCATTTTTATATATTTCACCAAACTCCCTCTTTTTGTCCTTGATATTAGCATCAATCTTATTAATTTTGCCCTCCAACAGCTGACAAAAACTATGTATCTCATCCATCACCTTACCATTTTTATCATTCTCCACTACCATATCATCTTCCACATTAAGCAAATCATACTTGTTTTGCACAGAAACTTGCTCATGAGAAACCTCCTTTTTAACAGCACCTTCATTAACAATAGCCTTCCCTTTTTTTGGACAGGAGCAAAACCATCTGCATCAACAGTTGCTTTCTTATCACTTGGCTTCCCACTAGTAGAGGCCTTAGGAATATCAGTCCTAGACACCTCATTAACATTTACATTCCTATAGCCACCCCTAGAATACCCCCCTCTTCCTCTGCTATTCATGTTTCTTCCCAAATTACCACTCCTATTACCTCCTTGCTCATTATTCCATTGTGTACCATCATTTCCACTTCTAACAACTCTCCTATAAGACACATTCCTCCATTCATTTTCACCACCACCATTGTTTTGAGCATTAGCAGACACAGGAACAGATTTCTTAGCCAATTCATCTATAACATTAACCTTTTTACCACACTTTTCAATATAATTGCCAAACACCTTACAATGAGTACACAGAGGAGGAGTCCATGGGTATTCAACCCTCAAACCCATAGACTTACCACTACTAACATAACAAACATCAATAGTGTTCAAAAGGCCTTCTGATGCATCAATCTCAACCAGAACCCTAGCATAACTAGCTCTCCCATAGGCCTTCTCACACATAGCTGTAGTGACCTTGTCCATCATAATAGGGTTCCCAACCTACTAGTGATCCTACTGATACCATCTATGTTCCAAGCTTCTAGTGGGATATTATATATCTTCACCCAAAGAGGGACCCTAGAAGGCTCAGGTTTAGTAAGACATAGTCCTGGCTCCCACTTCATCACAAATAAAGGTTTCTGATCAACAAGCCATGGACCATTTTCAATCACAAAATTCATACCCTCCACAGATTTGAATTTAAAATAATAAACACCATCCTCCATCACAATCACTTAACCTAACCCATACATTCTCCACATCCTTCTCAAATGGCCAGAAATCTCCCAATGGCTCATTTTCATTCCTACAAAGTACCCAACCAATGTCATATCCCATTTTTTGCTACCTTCAACAACAACAGGGTCAAGGTGTACAAACTTCTTACCCCCTTCACCAATCATGACAGGAACCAATTTTAGCTTATTATTACCTTCACTACTAAGGGACTTAGCCAAGTTTGAAAACCTAACTCCATCTCCCGAAACATTCTCAACAACTTTAGTTGGGGTCTCAGCAGGACTAGCCTCTTGAACACCAGCATCAGCAACCTTACCACTACCCTCACCTTCTTCCATTACAACTTCATTAGTACTAGGGACCTCACTAACTAAAGCCTTAGCACTACCACTATCATTTACAACCAAAACTTCCTCTTCTACACTTCCCCCATCAACAGTCTCACTATTAATATCAGCAGTAAACTTACCCGAACTACCCCTAGTATTAGTACCCCTATTATTCTTTCTATTGTTCTTCTTACCAGGCTTAGCAATACCATCCTTAGAAAGTTTTGATAATGAAGCAGATGAATCTATATTAGGTGGTTTTGGATCTGGATCTTTCATTGTAAATGAAAAATTAATTCATGAATTTTTGGTGAAAAAATCAAAGAAAACAATGATGATTTGAGATAAATGGAGTGAATCTGTGTCGAAAAGATGTTATTAATGAGGATTAAGGATGAATTTAATGAAATACAAGGAAAATCTTAACAGTAAAGAATAATAAAGGCGACTCAACCTCCACTACCAACAGTAACCCAGAAAAAGATTTATTAAAATTGGAAATAAAATGAGATTAAGAAATAAACTATGGTGAAAAGAGGTATCAAAAGATGTAAAATGAAAAGATGAACACGGATCTATAACAATCAACCTAATCCAATGGATGGATCAAAAGTTGATGAAGAAATCATAATAAAATGACAATGTTTTTTAGAGAGAGGATTCTAGAGAGAGAAAATGTAGTTTGTTGATCTTTGCTTTTGGCTTCACATTAAACTCGCTTTTCTTTCTTTATTTGTGTATATATTTGTAAAGTTACTTACAATCTATTGTGCTTCGACTTCACATAATAAACATACATATATACAACCTACATATACAAAAACATACAAATAGGAGTTACTGTTACTAATTCCATATGGTAAAGAAATAAATTCCCAAACATAATTGCTAACACATAAAAACAAATTTAGATTGAAATCTTCAGAAAATATGGGCTGAAATAAAAAGGCCATAACATGTGCTATATGAATCCGTTTCAGGAACATGACTAAGCAAATGAAAGCCTGAAACAAAGAGTACATTTTGTCGCGGAAAACCTTGGTCAAAAGAGACCTAACCGGTCGAAAACTGGTCAAAACTGGCCAAGACAACCAAAAATGCTAACACCGGCCAAAATCATCCAAACCTAAGCAAAAACCGGACTTTTGATTTCCAATCCCCATGGACGTCCTATAATCCGTGGAAAATCAATTTGCACGGATTCAAGATAGATAACCCACACCTAGGAATTACGTTTGTTTAGTTTTTGTTGTGTTTTGCCAGGTTTAAAAGTCGGTCAGCTAGTATTTGAAGTAGTTGTGAATGCACCGGACATACAACATCTCGGCGGCACACCATAATATAGCGGTCGAGATATGAGTTTGCTCTAACAACACGTCGCGTTATTTGATCAAAACAAAGATGATATTATTTATCCTTGGAAAGCCTAAGAAGGTGAATAATATACAACACTAAAGAACAAGTATTTGACATTTCATGTAAGAAACTCATGCTTAAGTATCATATGACTTTGAAATATTCGATTCAACATTTAATTCCAGTTGAATGGCGAGCTATTTATGAAATCTATTATTTAGTTAAACCTCCTTACCAGTATGATTGGAGTTTAGTTTGTTGATCTTTGCTTTTGGCTTCACATTAAACTCGCTTTTCTTTCTTTATTTGTGTATGTATTTGTAAAGTTACTTACAATCTGTTGTGCTTCGACTTCACATAATAAACATACATATATACAACCTACATATACAAAAACATACAAATAGGAGTTACTTTTACTAATTCCATATGGTAAAGAAATAAATTCTCAAACATAATTGCTAACACATAAAAACAAAATTTAGATTGAAATCTTCAGAAAATATTGGCTGAAATAAAAATGCCATAACATGTGCTACATGAATCCGTTTCAAGAACATGACTAAGCAAATGAAAGCCTGAAACAAAGAGTACATTTTGTCACGGAAAACCTTGGTCAAAAGAGACCTAACCGGTCGAAAACTGGTCAAAACTGGCCAAGACAACCAAAAATGCTAACACCAGCCAAAATCATCCAAACCTAAGCAAAAACCGGACTTTTGATTTCCAGTCCACATGGACCTCTTAGAATCCGTGGAAAATCAATTTTCACGGATTCAAGATAGATAACCCACACCTAGGAATTACGTTTGTTTAGTTTTTGTTGTGTTTTGCCAGGTTTAAAAGTCGGTCAGCTAGTATTTGAAGTAGTTGTGAATGCACCGGACATACAACATCTCGGCGGCACACCATAATATAGCGGTCGAGATATGAGTTTGCTCTAACAACACGTCGCGTTATTTGATCAAAACAAAGATGATATTATTTATCCTTGGAAAGCCTAAGAAGGTGAATAATATACAACACTAAACAACAAGTATTTGACATTTCATGTAAGAAACTCATGCTTAAGTATCATATGACTTTGAAATATTCGATTCAACATTTTATTCCAGTTGAATGGCGAGCTATTTATAAAATCTATTATTTAGTTAAACCTCCTTACCGGTATGATTGGAGTTTAGTTTGTTGATCTTTGCTTTTGGCTTCACATTAAACTCGCTTTTCTTTCTTTATTTGTGTATGTATTTGTAAAGTTACTTACAATCTATTGTGCTTCGACTTCACATAATAAACATACATATATACAACCTACATATACAAAAACATACAAATAGGAGTTACTTTTACTAATTCCATATGGTAAAGAAATAAATTCCCAAACATAATTGCTAACACATAAAAACAAATTTAGATTGAAATCTTCAGAAAATATTGGCTGAAATAAAAAGGCCATAACATGTGCTACATGAATCCGTTTCAAGAACATGACTAAGCAAATGAAAGCCTGAAACAAAGAGTACATTTTGTCGGGGAAAACCTTGGTCAAAAGAGACCTAACCGGTCGAAAACTGTTCAAAACTGGCCAAGACAACCAAAAATGCTAGCACCGGCCAAAATCATCCAAACCTAAGCAAAAACCGGACTTTTGATTTCCAGTCCACATGGACCTCCTAGAATCCATGGAAAATCAATTTGCACGGATTCAAGATAGATAACCCACACCTAGGAATTACGTTTGTTTAGTTTTTGTTGTGTTTTGCCAGGTTTAAAAGTCGGTCAGCTAGTATTTGAAGTAGTTGTGAATGCACCGGACATACAACCTCTCGGCGGCACACCATAATATAGCGGTCGAGATATGAGTTTGCTCTAACAACACGTCGCGTTATTTGATCAAAACAAAGATGATATTATTTATCCTTGGAAAGCCTAAGAAGGTGAATAATATACAACACTAAAGAACAAGTATTTGACATTTCATGTAAGAAACTCATGCTTAAGTATCATATGACTTTGAAATATTCGATTCAACATTTAATTCCAGTTGAATGGCGAGCTATTTATGAAATCTATTATTTAGTTAAACCTCCTTACCAGTATGATTGGAGTTTAGTTTGTTGATCTTTGCTTTTGGCTTCACATTAAACTCGCTTTTCTTTCTTTATTTGTGTATGTATTTGTAAAGTTACTTACAATCTGTTGTGCTTCGACTTCACATAATAAACATACATATATACAACCTACATATACAAAAACATACAAATAGGAGTTACTTTTACTAATTCCATATGGTAAAGAAATAAATTCTCAAACATAATTGCTAACACATAAAAACAAATTTAGATTGAAATCTTCAGAAAATATTGGCTGAAATAAAAATGCCATAACATGTGCTACATGAATCCGTTTCAAGAACATGACTAAGCAAATGAAAGCCTGAAACAAAGAGTGCATTTTGTCACGGAAAACCTTGGTCAAAAGAGACCTAACTGGTCGAAAACTGGTCAAAACTGGCCAAGACAACCAAAAATGCTAACACCAGCCAAAATCATCCAAACCTAAGCAAAAACCAGACTTTTGATTTCCAGTCCACATGGACCTCTTAGAATCTGTGGAAAATCAATTTTCACGGATTCAAGATAGATAACCCACACCTAGGAATTACGTTTGTTTAGTTTTTGTTGTGTTTTGCCAGGTTTAAAAGTCGGTCAGCTAGTATTTGAAGTAGTTGTGAATGCACCGGACATACAACATCTCGGCGGCACACCATAATATAGAGGTCGAGATATGAGTTTGCTCTAACAACACGTCGCGTTATTTGATCAAAACAAAGATGATATTATTTATCCTTGGAAAGCCTAAGAAGGTGAATAATATACAACACTAAACAACAAGTATTTGACATTTCATGTAAGAAACTCATGCTTAAGTATCATATGACTTTGAAATATTCGATTCAACATTTTATTCCAGTTGAATGGCGAGCTATTTATGAAATCTATTATTTAGTTAAACCTCCTTACCGGTATGATTGGAGTTTAGTTTGTTGATCTTTGCTTTTGGCTTCACATTAAACTCGCTTTTCTTTCTTTATTTGTGTATGTATTTGTAAAGTTACTTACAATCTATTGTGCTTCGACTTCACATAATAAACATACATATATACAACCTACATATACAAAAACATACAAATAGGAGTTACTTTTACTAATTCCATATGGTAAAGAAATAAATTCCCAAACATAATTGCTAACACATAAAAACAAATTTAGATTGAAATCTTCAGAAAATATTGGCTGAAATAAAAAGGCCATAACATGTGCTACATGAATCCGTTTCAAGAACATGACTAAGCAAATGAAAGCCTGAAACAAAGAGTACATTTTGTCGGGGAAAACCTTGGTCAAAAGAGACCTAACCGGTCGAAAACTGTTCAAAACTGGCCAAGACAACCAAAAATGCTAGCACCGGCCAAAATCATCCAAACCTAAGCAAAAACCGGACTTTTGATTTCCAGTCCACATGGACCTCCTAGAATCCGTGGAAAATCAATTTGCACGGATTCAAGATAGATAACCCACACCTAGGAATTACGTTTGTTTAGTTTTTGTTGTGTTTTGCCAGGTTTAAAAGTCGGTCAGCTAGTATTTGAAGTAGTTGTGAATGCACCGGACATACAACCTCTCGGCGGCACACCATAATATAGCGGTCGAGATATGAGTTTGCTCTAACAACACGTCGCGTTATTTGATCAAAACAAAGATGATATTATTTATCCTTGGAAAGCCTAAGAAGGTGAATAATATACAACACTAAACAACAAGTATTTGACATTTCATGTAAGAAACTCATGCTTAAGTATCATATGACTTTGAAATATTCGATTCAACATTTTATTCCAGTTGAATGGCGAGCTATTTATGAAATCTATTATTTAGTTAAAACTCCTTACCGGTATGATTGGAGTTTAGTTTGTTGATCTTTGCTTTTGGCTTCACATTAAACTCGCTTTTCTTTCTTTATTTGTGTATGTATTTGTAAAGTTACTTACAATCTATTGTGCTTCGACTTCACATAATAAACATACATATATACAACCTACATATACAAAAACATACAAATAGGAGTTACTTTTACTAATTCCATATGGTAAAGAAATAAATTCCCAAACATAATTGCTAACACATAAAAACAAATTTAGATTGAAATCTTCAGAAAATATGGGTTGAAATAAAAAGGCCATAACATGTGCTACATGAATCCGTTTCAAGAACATGACTAAGCAAATGAAAGCCTGAAACAAAGGGTACATTTTGTCGCGGAAAACCTTGGTCAAAAGAGACCTAACCGGTCGAAAACTGGTCAAAACTGGCCAAGACAACCAAAAATGCTAACACCGGCCAAAATCATCCAAACCTAAGCAAAAACCGGACTTTTGATTTCCAGTACACATGGACCTCCTAGAATCAGTGGAAAATCAATTTGCACGGATTCAAGATAGATAACCCACACCTATGAATTACGTTTGTTTAGTTTTTTTCGTGTTTTGCCAGATTTAAAAGTCGGTCAGCTAGTATTTGAATTAGTTGTGAATGCACCGAACATACAACATCTCGGCGGCACACCATAATATAGCGGTCGAGATATGAGTTTGCTCTAACAACACGTCGCGTTATTTGATCAAAACAAAGATGATATTATTTATCCTTGGAAAGCCTAAGAAGGTGAATAATATACAACACTAAACAACAAGTATTTGACATTTCATGTAAGAAACTCATGCTTACGTATCATATGACTTTGAAATATTCGATTCAACATTTTATTCCAGTTGAATGGCGATCTATTTATGAAATCTATTATTTAGTTAAAACTCCTTACCGGTATGATTGGAGTTTAGTTTGTTGATCTTTGCTTTTGGCTTCACATTAAACTCGCTTTTCTTTCTTTATTTGTGTATGTATTTGTAAAGTTACTTACAATCTATTGTGCTTCGACTTCACATAATAAACATACATATATACAACCTACATATACAAAAACATACAAATAGGAGTTACTTTTACTAATTCCATATGGTAAAGAAATAAATTCCCAAACATAATTGCTAACACATAAAAACAAATTTAGATTGAAATCTTCAGAAAATATGGGCTGAAATAAAAAGGCCATAACATGTGCTACATGAATCCGTTTCAAGAACATGACTAAGCAAATGAAAGCCTGAAACAAAGAGTACAAAACCTTGGTCAAAAGAGACCTAACCGGTCAAAAACTGGTCAAAACTGGCCAAGACAACCAAAAATGCTAACACCGGCCAAAATCATCCAAACCTAAGCAAAAACCGGACTTTTGATTTCCAGTACACATGGACCTCCTAGAATCAGTGGAAAATCAATTTGCACGGATTCAAGATAGATAACCCACACCTATGAATTACGTTTGTTTAGTTTTTTTCGTGTTTTGCCAGATTTAAAAGTCGGTCAGCTAGTATTTGAAGTAGTTGTGAATGCACCGAACATACAACATCTCGGCGGCACACCATAATATAGCGGTCGAGATATGAGTTTGCTCTAACAACACGTCGCGTTATTTGATCAAAACAAAGATGATATTATTTATCCTTGGAAAGCCTAAGAAGGTGAATAATATACAACACTAAACAACAAGTATTTGACACTTCATGTAAGAAACTCATGCTTAAGTATCATATGACTTTGAAATATTCGATTCAACATTTTATTCCAGTTGAATGGCGAGCTATTTATGAAATCTATTATTTAGTTAAACCTCCTTACCGGTATGATTGGAGTTTAGTTTGTTGATCTTTGCTTTTGGTTTCACATTAAACTCGCTTTTCTTTCTTTATTTGTGTATGTATTTGTAAAGTTACTTACAATCTATTGTGCTTCGACTTCACATAATAAACATACATATATAGAACCTACATATACAAAAACATACAAATAGGAGTTACTTTTACTAATTCCATATGGTAAAGAAATAAATTCCCAAACATAATTGCTAACACATAAAAACAAATTTAGATTGAAATCTTCAGAAAATATTGGCTGAAATAAAAAGGCCATAACATGTGTTACATGAATCCGTTTCAAGAACATGACTAAGCAAATGAAAGCCTGAAACAAAGAGTACATTTTGTCGGGGAAAACCTTGGTCAAAAGAGACCTAACCGGTCGAAAACTGGTCAAAACTGGCCAAGACAACCAAAAATGCTAGCACCGGCCAAAATCATCCAAACCTAAGCAAAAACCGGACTTTTGATTTCCAGTCCACATGGACCACCTAGAATCCGTGGAAAATCAATTTGCACGGATTCAAGATAGATAACCCACACCTAGGAATTACGTTTGTTTAGTTTTTGTTGTGTTTTGCCAGGTTTAAAAGTCGGTCAGCTAGTATTTGAAGTAGTTGTGAATGCACCGGACATACAACATCTCGGCGGCACACCATAATATAGCGGTCAAGATATGAGTTTGCTCTAACAACACGTCGCGTTATTTGATCAAAACAAAGATGATATTATTTATCCTTGGAAAGCCTAAGAAGGTGAATAATATACAACACTAAACAACAAGTATTTGACATTTCATGTAAGAAACTCATGCTTAAGTATCATATGACTTTGAAATATTCGATTCAACATTTTATTCCAGTTGAATGGCGAGCTATTTATGAAATCTATTATTTAGTTAAAACTCCTTACCAGTATGATTGGAGTTTAGTTTGTTGATCTTTGCTTTTGGCTTCACATTAAACTCGCTTTTCTTTCTTTATTTGTGTATGTATTTGTAAAGTTACTTACAATCTATTGTGCTTCGACTTCACATAATAAACATACATATATACAACCTACATATACAAAAAAATACAAATAGGAGTTACTTTTACTAATTCCATATGGTAAAGAAATAAATTCCCAAACATAATTGCTAACACATAAAAACAAATTTAGATTGAAATCTTCAGAAAATATGGGCTGAAATAAAAAGGTCATAACATGTGCTACATGAATCCGTTTCAAGAACATGACTAAGCAAATGAAAGCCTGAAACAAAGAGTACATTTTGTCGTGGAAAACCTTGGTCAAAAGAGACCTAACCGGTCGAAAACTGGTCAAAACTGGCCAAGACAACCAAAAATGCTAACACCGGCCAAAATCATCCAAACCTAAGCAAAAACCGGACTTTTGATTTCCAGTACACATGGACCTCCTAGAATCAGTGGAAAATCAATTTGCACGGATTCAAGATAGATAACCCACACCTATGAATTACGTTTGTTTAGTTTTTTTCGTGTTTTGCCAGATTTAAAAGTCGGTCAGCTAGTATTTGAAGTAGTTGTGAATGCACCGAACATACAACATCTCGGCGGCACACCATAATATAGCGGTCGAGATATGAGTTTGCTCTAACAACACGTCGCATTATTTGATCAAAACAAAGATGATATTATTTATCCTTGGAAAGCCTAAGAAGGTGAATAATATACAACACTAAACAAAAACTATTTGACACTTCATGTAAGAAACTCATGCTTAAGTATCATATGACTTTGAAATATTCGATTCAACATTTTATTCCAATTGAATGGCGAGCTATTTATGAAATCTATTATTTAGTTAAACCTCCTTACCGGTATGATTGGAGTTTAGTTTGTTGATCTTTGCTTTTGGTTTCACATTAAACTCGCTTTTCTTTCTTTATTTGTGTATGTATTTGTAAAGTTACTTACAATCTATTGTGCTTCGACTTCACATAATAAACATACATATATAGAACCTACATATACAAAAACATACAAATAGGAGTTACTTTTACTAATTCCATATGGTAAAGAAATAAATTCCCAAACATAATTGCTAACACATAAAAACAAATTTAGATTGAAATCTTCAGAAAATATGGGCTGAAATAAAAAGGCGATAACATGTGCTACATGAATCCGTTTCAAGAACATGACTAAGCAAATGAAAGCCTGAAACAAAGAATACATTTTGTCGCGGAAAACCTTGGTCAAAAGAGACCTAACCGGTCGAAAACTGGTCAAAACTGGCCAAGACAACCAAAAATGCTAACACCGGCCAAAATCATCCAAACCTAAGCAAAAACCGGACTTTTTATTTCCAGTCCACATGGACCTTTTAGAATCCGTGGAAAATCAATTTGCACGGATTCAAGATAGATAACCCACACCTAGGAATTACTCTTGTTTAGTTTTTGTTGTGTTTTGCCATGTTTAAAAGTCGGTCAGCTAGTATTTGAAGTAGTTGTGAATGCACCGGACATACAACATCTCGGCGGCACACCATAATATAGCGGTCGAGATATGAGTTTGCTCTAACAACACGTCGCGTTATTTGATCAAAACAAAGATGATATTATTTATCCTTGGAAAGCCTAAGAAGGTGAATAATATACAACACTAAACAACAAGTATTTGACATTTCATGTAAGAAACTCATGCTTAAGTATCATATGACTTTGAAATATTCGATTCAACATTTTATTCTAGTTGAATGGCGAGCTATTTATGAAATCTATTATTTAGTTAAAACTCCTTACCGGTATGATTGGAGTTTAGTTTGTTGATCTTTGCTTTTGGCTTCACATTAAACTCGCTTTTCTTTCTTTATTTGTGTATGTATTTGTAAAGTTACTTACAATCTATTGTGCTTCGACTTCACATAATAAACATACATATATACAACCTACATATACAAAAACATACAAATAGGAGTTACTTTTACTAATTCCATATGGTAAAGAAATAAATTCCCAAACATAATTGCTAACACATAAAAACAAATTTAGATTGAAATCTTCAGAAAATATGGGCTGAAATAAAAAGGCCATAACATGTGCTACATGAATCCGTTTCAAGAACATGACTAAGCAAATGAAAGCCTGAAACAAAGAGTACATTTTGTCGCGGAAAACCTTGGTCAAAAGAGACCTAAACGGTCGAAAACTGGTCAAAACTGGCCAAGACAACCAAAAATGCTAACACCGGCCAAAATCATCCAAACCTAAGCAAAAACCGGACTTTTGATTTCCAGTACACATGGACCTCCTAGAATCAGTGGAAAATTAATTTGCACGGATTCAAGATAGATAACCCACACCTATGAATTACGTTTGTTTAGTTTTTTTCGTGTTTTGCCAGATTTAAAAGTCGGTCAGCTAGTATTTGAAGTAGTTGTGAATGCACCGAACATACAACATCTCGGCGGCACACCATAATATAGCGGTCGAGATATGAGTTTGCTCTAACAACACGTCGCGTTATTTGATCAAAACAAAGATGATATTATTTATCCTTGGAAAGCCTAAGAAGGTGAATAATATACAACACTAAACAACAAGTATTTGACATTTCATGTAAGAAACTCATGCTTAAGTATCATATGACTTTGAAATATTCGATTCAACATTTTATTCCAGTTGAATGGCGAGCTATTTATGAAATCTATTATTTAGTTAAACCTCCTTACCAGTATGATTGGAGTTTAGTTTGTTGATCTTTGCTTTTGGCTTCACATTAAACTCGCTTTTCTTTCTTTATTTGTGTATGTATTTGTAAAGTTACTTACAATCTATTGTGCTTCGACTTCACATAATAAACATACATATATAGAACCTACATATACAAAAACATACAAATAGGAGTTACTTTTACTAATTCCATATGGTAAAGAAATAAATTCCCAAACATAATTGCTAACACATAAAAACAAATTTAGATTGAAATCTTCAGAAAATATGGGCTGAAATAAAAAGGCGATAACATGTGCTACATGAATCCGTTTCAAGAACATGACTAAGCAAATGAAAGCCTGAAACAAAGAATACATTTTGTCGCGGAAAACCTTGGTCAAAAGAGACCTAACCGGTCGAAAACTGGTCAAAACAGGCCAAGACAACCAAAAATGCTAACACCGGCCAAAATCATCCAAACCTAAGCAAAAACCGGACTTTTTATTTCCAGTCTACATGGACCTTTTAAAATCCGTGGAAAATCAATTTGCACGGATTCAAGATAGATAACCCACACCTAGGAATTACGTTTGTTTAGTTTTTGTTGTGTTTTGCCATGTTTAAAAGTCGGTCAGCTAGTATTTGAAGTAGTTGTGAATGCACCGGACATACAACATCTCGGCGGCACACCATAATATAGCGGTCGAGATATGAGTTTGCTCTAACAACACGTCGCGTTATTTGATCAAAACAAAGATGATATTATTTATCCTTGGAAAGCCTAAGAAGGTGAATAATATACAACACTAAACAACAAGTATTTGACATTTCATGTAAGAAACTCATGCTTAAGTATCATATGACTTTGAAATATTCGATTCAACATTTTATTCCAGTTGAATGGCGAGCTATTTATGAAATCTATTATTTAGTTAAACCTCCTTACCGGTATGATTGGAGTTTAGTTTGTTGATCTTTGCTTTTGGCTTCACATTAAACTCGCTTTTCTTTCTTTATTTGTGTATGTATTTGTAAAGTTACTTACAATCTATTGTGCTTCGACTTCACATAATAAACATACATATATACAACCTACATATACAAAAACATACAAATAGGAGTTACTTTTACTAATTCCATATGGTAAAGAAATAAATTCCCAAACATAATTGCTAACACATAAAAACAAATTTAGATTGAAATCTTCAGAAAATATTGGCTGAAATAAAAAGGCCATAACATGTGCTACATGAATCCGTTTCAAGAACATGACTAAGCAAATGAAAGCCTGAAACAAAGAGTACATTTTGTCGGGGAAAACCTTGGTCAAAAGAGACCTAACCGGTCGAAAACTGGTCAAAACTGGCCAAGACAACCAAAAATGCTAGCACCGGCCAAAATCATCCAAACCTAAGCAAAAACCGGACTTTTGATTTCCAGTCCACATGGACCTCCTAGATTCCGTGGAAAATCAATTTGCACGGATTCAAGATAGATAACCCACACCTAGGAATTATGTTTGTTTAGTTTTTGTTGTGTTTTGCCAGGTTTAAAAGTCGGTCAGCTAGTATTTGAAGTAGTTGTGAATGCACCGGACATACAACATCTCGGCGGCACACCATAATATAGCGGTCGAGATATGAGTTTGCTCTAACAACACGTCGCGTTATTTGATCAAAACAAAGATGATATTATTTATCCTTGGAAAGCCTAAGAAGGTGAATAATATACAACACTAAACAACAAGTATTTGACATTTCATGTAAGAAACTCATGCTTAAGTATCATATGACTTTGAAATATTCGATTCAACATTTTATTCCAGTTGAATGGCGAGCTATTTATGAAATCTATTATTTAGTTAAAACTCCTTACCGGTATGATTGGAGTTTAGTTTGTTGATCTTTGCTTTTGGCTTCACATTAAACTCGCTTTTCTTTCTTTATTTGTGTATGTATTTGTAAAGTTACTTACAATCTATTGTGCTTCGACTTCACATAATAAACATACATATATACAACCTACATATACAAAAACATACAAATAGGAGTTACTTTTACTAATTCCATATGGTAAAGAAATAAATTCCCAAACATAATTGCTAACACATAAAAACAAATTTAGATTGAAATCTTCAGAAAATATGGGCTGAAATAAAAAGGCCATAACATGTGCTACATGAATCCGTTTCAAGAACATGACTAAGCAAATGAAAGCCTGAAACAAAGAGTACATTTTGTCGCGGAAAACCTTGGTCAAAAGAGACCTAACCGGTCGAAAACTGGTCAAAACTGGCCAAGACAACCAAAAATGCTAACACCGGCCAAAATCATCCAAACCTAAGCAAAAACCGGACTTTTGATTTCCAGTACACATGGACCTCCTAGAATCAGTGGAAAATCAATTTGCACGGATTCAAGATAGATAACCCACACCTATGAATTACGTTTGTTTAGTTTTTTTCGTGTTTTGCCAGATTTAAAAGTCGGTCAGCTAGTATTTGAAGTAGTTATGAATGCACCGAACATACAACATCTCGGCGGCACACCATAATATAGCGGTCGAGATATGAGTTTGCTCTAACAACACGTCGCGTTATTTGATCAAAACAAAGATGATATTA
Organism: Glebionis coronaria; assembly: GCA_025667525.1. NCBI lineage: Eukaryota > Viridiplantae > Streptophyta > Magnoliopsida > Asterales > Asteraceae > Glebionis > Glebionis coronaria. The sequence continues at coordinate 646,331,352 of CM046877.1, forward strand.
TTTATCCTTGGAAAGCCTAAGAAGGTGAATAATATACAACACTAAACAACAAGTATTTGACACTTCATGTAAGAAACTCATGCTTAAGTATCATATGACTTTGAAATATTCGATTCAACATTTTATTCCAGTTGAATGGCGAGCTATTTATGAAATCTATTATTTAGTTAAACCTCCTTACCGGTATGATTGGAGTTTAGTTTGTTGATCTTTGCTTTTGGTTTCACATTAAACTCGCTTTTCTTTCTTTATTTGTGTATGTATTTGTAAAGTTACTTACAATCTATTGTGCTTCGACTTCACATAATAAACATACATATATACAACCTACATATACAAAAACATACAAATAGGAGTTACTTTTACTAATTCCATATGGTAAAGAAATAAATTCCCAAACATAATTGCTAACACATAAAAACAAATTTAGATTGAAATCTTCAGAAAATATGGGCTGAAATAAAAAGGCCATAACATGTGCTACATGAATCCGTTTCAAGAACATGACTAAGCAAATGAAAGCCTGAAACAAAGAGTACATTTTGTCACGGAAAACCTTGGTCAAAAGAGACCTAACCGGTCGAAAACTGGTTAAAACTGGCCAAGACAACCAAAAATGCTAACACCGGCCAAAATCATCCAAACCTAAGCAAAAACCGGACTTTTGATTTCCAGTACACATGGACCTCCTAGAATCAGTGGAAAATCAATTTGCACGGATTCAAGATAGATAACCCACACCTATGAATTACGTTTGTTTAGTTTTTTTCGTGTTTTGCCAGATTTAAAAGCCGGTCAGCTAGTATTTGAAGTAGTTGTGAATGCACCGAACATACAACATCTCGGCGGCACACCATAATATAGCGGTCGAGATATGAGTTTGCTCTAACAACACGTCGCGTTATTTGATCAAAACAAAGATGATATTATTTATCCTTGGAAAGCCTAAGAAGGTGAATAATATACAACACTAAACAACAAGTATTTGACACTTCATGTAAGAAACTCATGCTTAAGTATCATATGACTTTGAAATATTCGATTCAACATTTTATTCCAGTTGAATGGCGAGCTATTTATGAAATCTATTATTTAGTTAAACCTCCTTACCGGTATGATTGGAGTTTAGTTTGTTGATCTTTGCTTTTGGTTTCACATTAAACTCGCTTTTCTTTCTTTATTTGTGTATGTATTTGTAAAGTTACTTACAATCTATTGTGCTTCGACTTCACATAATAAACATACATATATAGAACCTACATATACAAAAACATACAAATAGGAGTTACTTTTACTAATTCCATATGGTAAAGAAATAAATTCCCAAACATAATTGCTAACACATAAAAACAAATTTAGATTGAAATCTTCAGAAAATATGGGCTGAAATAAAAAGGCGATAACATGTGCTACATGAATCCGTTTCAAGAACATGACTAAGCAAATGAAAGCCTGAAACAAAGAATACATTTTGTCGCGGAAAACCTTGGTCAAAAGAGACCTAACCGGTCGAAAACTGGTCAAAACTGGCCAAGACAACCAAAAATGCTAACACCGGCCAAAATCATCCAAACCTAAGCAAAAACCGGACTTTTGATTTCCAGTACACATGGACCTCCTAGAATCAGTGGAAAATCAATTTGCACGGATTCAAGATAGATAACCCACACCTAGGAATTACGTTTGTTTAGTTTTTGTCGTGTTTTGCCAGGTTTAAAAGTCGGTCAGCTAGTATTTGAAGTAGTTGTGAATGCACCGGACATACAACATCTCGGCGGCACACCATAATATAGCGGTCGAGATATGAGTTTGCTCTAACAACACGTCGCGTTATTTGATCAAAACAAAGATGATATTATTTATCCTTGGAATGCCTAAGAAGGTGAATAATATACAACACTAAACAACAAGTATTTGACATTTCATGTAAGAAACTCATGGTTAAGTATCATATGACTTTGAAATATTTGATTCAACATTTTATTCCACTTGAATGGCGAGCTATTTATGAAATCTATTATTTAGTTAAACCTCCTTACCGGTATGATTGGAGTTTAGTTTGTTGATCTTTGCTTTTGGCTTCACATTAAACTCGCTTTTCTTTCTTTATTTGTGTATGTATTTGTAAAGTTACTTACAATCTATTGTGCTTCGACTTCACATAATAAACATACATATATACAACCTACATATACAAAAACATACAAATAGGAGTTACTTTTACTAATTCCATATGGTAAAGAAATAAATTCCCAAACATAATTGCTAACACATAAAAACAAATTTAGATTGAAATCTTCAGAAAATATTGGCTGAAATAAAAAGGCCATAACATGTGCTACATGAATCCGTTTCAAGAACATGACTAAGAAAATGAAAGCCTGAAACAAAGAGTACATTTTGTCGCGGAAAACCTTGGTCAAAAGAGACCTAACCGGTCGAAAACTGGTCAAAACTGGCCAAGACAACCAAAAATGCTAACACCGGCCTAAATCATCCAAACCTAAGCAAAAACCAGACTTTTGATTCCCAGTCCACATGGACCTCCTAAATCCGTGGAAAATCAATTTACACAGATTCAAGATAGATAACCCACACCTAGGAATTACGTTTGTTTAGTTTTTGTTGTGGTTTGCCAGGTTTAAAAGTCGGTCAGCTAGTATTTGAAGTAGTTGTGAATGCACCGGACATACAACATCTCGGCGGTACACCATAATATAGCGGTCGAGATATGAGTTTGCTCTAACAACACGTCGCGTTATTTGATCAAAACAAAGATGATATTATTTATCCTTGGAAAGCCTAAGAAGGTGAATAATATACAACACTAAACAACAAGTATTTGACATTTCATGTAAGAAACTCATGGTTAAGTATCATATGGCTTTGAAATATTTGATTCAACATTTTATTCCACTTGAATGGCGAGCTATTTATGAAATCTCTTATTTAGTTAAACCTCCTTACCGGTATGATTGGAGTTTAGTTTGTTGATCTTTGCTTTTGGCTTCACATTAAACTCGCTTTTCTTTCTTTATTTGTGTATGTATTTGTAAAGTTACTTACAATCTATTGTGCTTCGACTTCACATAATAAACATACATATATACAACCTACATATACAAAAACATACAAATAGGAGTTACTTTTACTAATTCCATATGGTAAAGAAATAAATTCCCAAACATAATTGCTAACACATAAAAACAAATTTAGATTGAAATCTTCAGAAAATATTGGCTGAAATAAAAAGGCCATAACATGTGCTACATGAATCCGTTTCAAGAACATGACTAAGAAAATGAAAGCCTGAAACAAAGAGTACATTTTGTCGCGGAAAACCTTGGTCAAAAGAGACCTAACCGGTCGAAAACTGGTCAAAACTGGCCAAGACAACCAAAAATGCTAACACCGGCCTAAATCATCCAAACCTAAGCAAAAACCAGACTTTTGATTCCCAGTCCACATGGACCTCCTAAATCCGTGGAAAATCAATTTACACAGATTCAAGATAGATAACCCACACCTAGGAATTACGTTTGTTTAGTTTTTGTTGTGGTTTGCCAGGTTTAAAAGTCGGTCAGCTAGTATTTGAAGTAGTTGTGAATGCACCGGACATACAACATCTCGGCGGTACACCATAATATAGCGGTCGAGATATGAGTTTGCTCTAACAACACGTCGCGTTATTTGATCAAAACAAAGATGATATTATTTATCCTTGGAAAGCCTAAGAAGGTGAATAATATACAACACTAAACAACAAGTATTTGACATTTCATGTAAGAAACTCATGCTTAAGTATCATATGGCTTTGAAATATTTGATTCAACATTTTATTCCACTTGAATGGCGAGCTATTTATGAAATCTCTTATTTAGTTAAACCTCCTTACCGGTATGATTGGAGTTTAGTTTGTTGATCTTTGCTTTTGGCTTCACATTAAACTCGCTTTTCTTTCTTTATTTGTGTATGTATTTGTAAAGTTACTTACAATCTATTGTGCTTCGACTTCACATAATAAACATACATATATACAACCTACATATACAAAAACATACAAATAGGAGTTACTTTTACTAATTCCATATGGTAAAGAAATAAATTCCCAAACATAATTGCTAACACATAAAAACAAATTTAGATTGAAATTTTCAGAAAATATTGGCTGAAATAAAAAGGCCATAACATGTGCTACATGAATCCGTTTCAAGAACATGACTAAGAAAATGAAAGCCTGAAACAAAGAGTACATTTTGTCGCGGAAAACCTTGGTCAAAAGAGACCTAACCGGTCGAAAACTGGTCAAAACTGGCCAAGACAACCAAAAATGCTAACACCGGCCTAAATCATCCAAACCTAAGCAAAAACCAGACTTTTGATTTCCAGTCCACATGGACCTCCTAAATCCGTGGAAAATCAATTTACACAGATTCAAGATAGATAACCCACACCTAGGAATTACGTTTGTTTAGTTTTTGTTGTGGTTTGCCAGGTTTAAAAGTCGGTCAGCTAGTATTTGAAGTAGTTGTGAATGCACCGGACATACAACATCTCGGCGGTACACCATAATATAGCGGTCGAGATATGAGTTTGCTCTAACAACACGTCGCGTTATTTGATCAAAACAAAGATAATATTATTTATCCTTGGAAAGCCTAAGAAGGTGAATAATATACAACACTAAACAACAAGTATTTGACATTTCATGTAAGAAAGTCATGCTTAAGTATCATATGACTTTGAAATATTCGATTCAACATTTTATTCGAGTTGAATGGCGAGCTATTTATGAAATCTATTATTTAGTTAAAACTCCTTACTGGTATGATTGGAGTTTAGTTTGTTGATCTTTGCTTTTGGCTTCACATTAAAGTCGCTTTTTTTTCTTTATTTGTGTATATATTTGTAAAGTTACTTACAATCTATTGTGCTTCGACTTCACATAATAAACATACATATATACAACCTACATATACAAAAACATACAAATAGGAGTTACCTTTACTAATTCCATATGGTAAAGAAATAAATTCCCAAACATAATTGCTAACACATAAAAACAAATTTAGATTGAAATCTTCAGAAAATATGGGCTGAAATAAAAAGGCCATAACATGTGCTACATGAATCCGTTTCAAGAACACGACTAAGCAAATGAAAGCCTGAAACAAAGAGTACATTTTGTCGCGGAAAACCTTGGTCAAAAGAGACCTAACCGGTCGAAAACTGGTCAAAACTGGCCAAGACAACCAAAAATGCTAACACCTGCCAAAATCGTCCAAACCTAAGCAAAAACCGGACTTTTGATTTCCAGTACACATGGACCTCCTAGAATCCGTGGAAAATCAATTTGCACGGATTCAAGATAGATAACCCACACCTATGAATTACGTTTGTTTAGTTTTTGTCGTGTTTTGCCAGATTTAAAAGTCGGTCAGCTAGTATTTGAAGTAGTTGTGGATGCACCGGACATACAACATCTCGGCGGCACACCATAATATAGCGGTCGAGATATGAATTTGCTCTAACAACACGTCGCGTTATTTGAGCAAAACAAAGATGATATTATTTATCCTTGGAAAGCCTAAGAAGGTGAATAATATACAACACTAAACAACAAGTATTTGACACTTCATGTAAGAAACTCATGCTTAAGAATCATATGACTTTGAAATATTCGATTCAACATTTTATTCCAGTTTAATGGCGAGCTATTTATGAAATCTATTATTTAGTTAAACCTCCTTACCGGTATGATTGGAGTTTAGTTTGTTGATCTTTGCTTTTGGTTTCACATTAAACTCGCTTTTCTTTCTTTATTTGTGTATGTATTTGTAAAGTTACTTACAATCTATTGTGCTTCGACTTCACATAATAAACATACATATATAGAACCTACATATACAAAAACATACAAATAGGAGTTACTTTTACTAATTCCATATGATAAAGAAATAAATTCCCAAACATAATTGCTAACACATAAAAACAAATTTAGATTGAAATCTTCAGAAAATATGGGCTGAAATAAAAAGGCCATAACATGTGCTACATGAATCCGTTTCAAGAACATGACTAAGCAAATGAAATCCTGAAACAAAGAGTACATTTTGTTGCGGAAAACCTTGGTCAAAAGAGACCTAACCGGTCGAAAACTGGTCAAAACTGGCCAAGACAACTAAAAATGCTAACACCGGCCAAAATCATCCAAACCTAAGCAAAAACCTGACTTTTGATTTCCAGTCCACATGGACCTCCTAGAATCCGTGGAAAATCAATTTGCACGGATTCAAGATAGATAAACCACACCTAGGAATTACGTTTGTTTAGTTTTTGTTGTGTTTTGCCAGGTTTAAAAGTCGGTCAGCTAGTATTTGAAGTAGTTGTGAATGCACCGGACATACAACATCTCGGCGGCACACCATAATATAGCGGTCGAGATATGAGTTTGCTCTAACAACACGTCGCGTTATTTGATCAAAACAAAGATGATATTATTTATCCTTGGAAAGCCTAAGAAGGTGAATAATATACAACACTAAACAACAAGTATTTGACATTTCATGTAAGAAACTCATGCTTAAGTATCATATGACTTTGAAATATTCGATTCAACATTTTATTCGAGTTGAATGGCGAGCTATTTATGAAATCTATTATTTAGTTAAAAATCCTTACCGGTATGATTGGAGTTTAGTTTGTTGATCTTTGCTTTTGGCTTCACATTAAACTCGCTTTTCTTTCTTTATTTGTGTATATATTTGTAAAGTTACTTACAATCTATTGTGCTTCGACTTCACATAATAAACATACATATATACAACCTACATATACAAAAACATACAAATAGGAGTTACTTTTACTAATTCCATATGGTAAAGAAATAAATTCCCAAACATAATTGCTAACACATAAAAACAAATTTAGATTGAAATCTTCAGAAAATATGGGCTGAAATAAAAAGGCCATAACATGTGCTACATGAATCCGTTTCAAGAACATGACTAAGCAAATGAAAGCCTGAAACAAAGAGTACATTTTGTCGCGGAAAACCTTGGTCAAAAGAGACCTAACCGGTTGAAAACTGGTCAAAACTGGCCAAGACAACCAAAAATGCTAACACCGGCCAAAATCGTCCAAACCTAAGCAAAAACCGGACGTTTGATTTCCAGTACACATGGACCTCCTAGAATCCGTGGAAAATCAATTTGCACGGATTCAAGATAGATAACCCACACCTATGAATTACGTTTGTTTAGTTCTTGTCGTGTTTTGCCAGATTTAAAAGTCGGTCAACTAGTATTTGAAGTAGTTGTGGATGCACCGGACATACAACATCTCGGCGGCACACCATAATATAGCGGTCGAGATATGAGTTTGCTCTAACAACACGTCGCGTTATTTGATCAAAACAAAGATGATATTATTTATCCTTGGAAAGCCTAAGAAGGTGAATAATATACAACACTAAACAACAAGTATTTGACACTTCATGTAAGAAACTCATGCTTAAGAATCATATGACTTTGAAATATTCGATTCAACATTTTATTCCAGTTTAATGGCGAGCTATTTATGAAATCTATTATTTAGTTAAACCTCCTTATCGGTATGATTGGAGTTTAGTTTGTTGATCTTTGCTTTTGGTTTCACATTAAACTCGCTTTTCTTTCTTTATTTGTGTATGTATTTGTAAAGTTACTTACAATCTATTGTGCTTCGACTTCACATAATAAACATACATATATAGAACCTACATATACAAAAACATACAAATAGGAGTTACTTTTACTAATTCCATATGATAAAGAAATAAATTCCCAAACATAATTGCTAACACATAAAAACAAATTTAGATTGAAATCTTCAGAAAATATGGGCTGAAATAAAAAGGCCATAACATGTGCTACATGAATCCGTTTCAAGAACATGACTAAGCAAATGAAAGCCTGAAACAAAGAGTACATTTTGTCGCGGAAAACCTTGGTCAAAAGAGACCTAACCGGTCGAAAACTGGTCAAAACTGGCCAAGACAACTAAAAATGCTAACACCGGCCAAAATCATCCAAACCTAAGCAAAAACCTGACTTTTGATTTCCAGTCCACATGGACCTCCTAGAATCCGTGGAAAATCAATTTGCACGGATTCAAGATAGATAAACCACACCTAGGAATTACGTTTGTTTAGTTTTTGTTGTGTTTTACCAGGTTTAAAAGTCGGTCAGCTAGTATTTGAAGTAGTTGTGAATGCACCGGACATACAACATCTCGGCGGCACACCATAATATAGCGGTCGAGATATGAGTTTGCTCTAACAACACATCGCGTTATTTGATCAAAACAAAGATGATATTATTTATCCTTGGAAAGCCTAAGAAGGTGAATAATATACAACACTAAACAACAAGTATTTGACATTTCATGTAAGAAACTCATGCTTAAGTATCATATGACTTTGAAATATTCGATTCAACATTTTATTCGAGTTGAATGGCGAGCTATTTATGAAATCTATTATTTAGTTAAAACTCTTTACCGGTATGATTGGAGTTTAGTTTGTTGATCTTTGCTTTTGGCTTCACATTAAACTCGCTTTTCGTTCTTTATTTGTGTATATATTTGTAAAGTTACTTACAATCTATTGTGCTTCGACTTCACATAATAAACATACATATATACAACCTACATATACAAAAACATACAAATAGGAGTTACTTTTACTAATTCCATATGGTAAAGAAATAAATTCCCAAACATAATTGCTAACACATAAAAACAAATTTAGATTGAAATCTTCAGAAAATATGGGCTGAAATAAAAAGGCCATAACATGTGCTACATGAATCCGTTTCAAGAACATGACTAAGCAAATGAAAGCCTGAAACAAAGAGTACATTTTGTCGCGGAAAACCTTGGTCAAAAGAGACCTAACCGGTCGAAAACTGGTCAAAACTGGCCAAGACAACCAAAAATGCTAACACCGGCCAAAATCGTCCAAACCTAAGCAAAAACCGGACTTTTGATTTCCAGTACACATGGACCTCCTAGAATCCGTGGAAAATCAATTTGCACGGATTCAAGATAGATAACCCACACCTATGAATTACGTTTGTTTAGTTCTTGTCGTGGTTTGCCAGATTTAAAAGTCGGTCAGCTAGTATTTGAAGTAGTTGTGGATGCACCGGACATACAACATCTCGGCGGCACACCATAATATAACGGTCGAGATATGAGTTTGCTCTAACAACACGTCGCGTTATTTGATCAAAACAAAGATGATATTATTTATCCTTGGAAAGCCTAAGAAGGTGAATAATATACAACACTAAACAATAAGTATTTGACACTTCATGTAAGAAACTCATGCTTAAGAATCATATGACTTTGAAATATTCGATTCAACATTTTATTCCAGTTTAATGGCGAGCTATTTATGAAATCTATTATTTAGTTAAAACTCTTTACCGGTATGATTGGAGTTTAGTTTGTTGATCTTTGCTTTTGGCTTCACATTAAACTCGCTTTTCTTTCTTTATTTGTGTATATATTTGTAAAGTTACTTACAATCTATTGTGCTTCGACTTCACATAATAAACATACATATATAAAACCTACATATACAAAAACATACAAATAGGAGTTACTTTTACTAATTCCATATGATAAAGAAATAAATTCCCAAACATAATTGCTAACACATAAAAACAAATTTAGATTGAAATCTTCAGAAAATATGGGCTGAAATAAAAAGGCCATAACATGTGCTACATGAATCCGTTTCAAGAACATGACTAAGCAAATGAAAGCCTGAAACAAAGAGTACATTTTGTCGCGGAAAACCTTGGTCAAAAGAGACCTAACCGGTCGAAAACTGGTCAAAACTGGCCAAGACAACCAAAAATGCTAACACCGGCCAAAATCGTCCAAACCTAAGCAAAAACCGGACTTTTGATTTCCAGTACACATGGACCTCATAGGATCCGTGGAAAATCAATTTGCACGGATTCAAGATAGATAACCCACACCTATGAATTACGTTTGTTTAGTTCTTGTCGTGTTTTGCCAGATTTAAAAGTCGGTCAGCTAGTATTTGAAGTAGTTGTGGATGCACCGGACATACAACATCTCGGCGGCACACCATAATATAACGGTCGAGATATGAGTTTGCTCTAACAACACGTCGCGTTATTTGATCAAAACAAAGATGATATTATTTATCCTTGGAAAGCCTAAGAAGGTGAATAATATACAACACTAAACAACAAGTATTTGACACTTCATGTAAGAAACTCATGCTTAAGAATCATATGACTTTGAAATATTCGATTCAACATTTTATTCCAGTTTAATGGCGAGCTATTTATGAAATCTATTATTTAGTTAAACCTCCTTATCGGTATGATTGGAGTTTCGTTTGTTGATCTTTGCTTTTGGTTTCACATTAAACTCGCTTTTCTTTTTTTATTTGTGTATGTATTTCTAAAGTTACTTACAATCTATTGTGCTTCGACTTCACATAATAAACATACATATATAGAACCTACATATACAAAAACATACAAATAGGAGTTACTTTTACTAATTCCATATGATAAAGAAATAAATTCCCAAACATAATTGCTAACACATAAAAACAAATTTAGATTGAAATCTTCAGAAAATATGGGCTGAAATAAAAAGGCCATAACATGTGCTACATGAATCCGTTTCAAAAACATGACTAAGCAAATGAAAGCCTGAAACAAAGAGTACATTTTGTCGCGGAAAACCTTGGTCAAAAGAGACCTAACCGGTCGAAAACTGGTCAAAACTGGCCAAGACAACTAAAAATGCTAACACCGGCCAAAATAATCCAAACCTAAGCAAAAACCTGACTTTTGATTTCCAGTCCACATGGACCTTTTAGAATCCGTGGAAAATCAATTTGCACGGATTCAAGATAGATAACCCACACCTAGGAATTACGTTTGTTTATTTTTTGTCGTGTTTTGCCAGGTTTAAAAGTCGGTCAGCTAGTATTTGAAGTAGTTGTGAATGCACCGGACATACAACATCTCGGCGGCACACCATAATATAACGGTCGAGATATGAGTTTGCTCTAATAACACGTCGCGTTATTTGATCAAAACAAAGATGATATTATTTATCCTTGGAAAGCCTAAGAAGGTGAATTGTGACAATCCGTCAATTTATGGTTGATATTTTATTCTCAAGTATTATTTAAAAAAATTATTTTAATGTTACATTATGAACTCACTTATTTTTGGGAAGTAATCTGGATTTACGTCTTGGAGTAGCATCGACTACGTCTAAACCGGAGGATTCAACGTTACGTGCTTACGTTTACATACACCGTCCTTGGTGACAGTCCGACATTTCAGAAAATAAATTTATTCGTGAATATTAATTTGGAGTTTTAAAATTTGTGTTAGTTCATAAACTCACAAATTACGAGAAGAGATTAGGACTTACGATTTTATTTTAACGTCCTTTACGACTAAACCGGAAACCCTAGGATTACGTATTTACGTTTTTGAACTCCGTTTTTGATGAGACAATTTTTATTGGATTCGTTTTGTGACGTTGATTCATAATTTATAAAAACGTTTTTCATAAAACGACCCGAGGGCACGCAAATCGAGGAAACTAGAATCGAGGAGTACCCGTAAATTAATAGGGGATGAAACAAGTTACACTTGTCCCACCCCCTCATCATGGGCGGCAAGCTTAACCAATACACCAAGAGAGGTGTCAACTTAATATACACACTAAGGACACATGTCCTTAGTGCATACACAAACCACCAACTAACAAAACTAGCTACTCCTAAACCATTTCTATCATTTTCCTTACATGCAAACAACCAAAAACTCTCTCAAATCTCTCTACCCTCTTGCCTTGGACGTCCATATACACCACCACCATAAAACATCATCTTCCTCAAAAATTTAACCATGAACTTAAGCTATGATCAACATATGTTGAAGCTTAGTTGAAGACTTGTTGATTGGAGGTGATTTTAACAACTATCAAGGAGTTTCCACGAAGATCAATGGCTGATTTTTGGAGAATTCTACAAGTATTTGGTGATCCTAGAAGTGGTATTGATATCTCATAAGATTGGTTACCCAAAACCAAGTCTTGTTCATCATCAACCTCATCTTTTCATCACTTTGGTGGTATAGAGATTGTTCTTCCTATCCTTTTTGTTATTTTGAATATGTAATCATGTATTTTATTTCCTATTGTATATGTATATGATGATTATATGATGATAAAAATGTTATGTGGGGATTTGGTGTTGATAAAAATGCTTGAAAAGGTGAAAAACTATAAGAAACAAGGTTAAAATCTTGTTTAAATTTGTTGGCTGTATAAAACAGTAAAGAATCAAATGATGAACTGATAAAAATGGCATATATTAATGAATAAACAGTAAGCTATGGGTCTTGTACATATGTGAGAGTTGGCCATGCAATGTAATCATTGTAATGAGTGAGATATGATCAAAACAAGTTTAAGGTACAAATCTGAGTTCACTGTTTTGGACGATTTTTAGAAAATACTTAGAGGATGATTCAACAGTAGCTATAGAAGAGTTAAATGTAGTACATACCATGTAGTTTATGTGATAAACATTTGAGCTTCTATCTCCATATAGAACTCTAGATATGGCAGTTTTGGTGAAAGTGAAGATAAAAATCAGATTTTGGAAATTAAAGAATAATACTATTATATAAGCACTCAAAATTATATTGTATAAAATGTAAAGTTAAAACCCACTAACTCATGAATTTTATTTATATAAGTATGTAAAAGGTTAAATAAGTGGACATTTTATAAAAATGGTAACTTGTTAAGTTTTATAAGTTATAAAACTATAAAATGATTTTTACGACTTTTTCGGCTAATACCGTAAAATTAAGGTTTTTGTTAAATAAAACTTAGATGGTTGGACCCGTCTAATGAAAACTTTATAAAACTTATATACTGATATATAGACATGTATAACAAGTAAAAACCGATAAAACCCGAACTATAGGACATACGGATATTTACGAGCTAAGTAAACATATTGGACTAATACTTGGGCTAATAATTGGACTAAATAAGATAAACACTCATAAAAAGAACTTATTGGGCTTAACCCATTTGGGCCCAACTTGTAAAGTTTAACTACTGATAATATAAGTATAAAATGGATTAACATAAGTTAAATAACTTATAATAAGCTTATTGGACTTAAAACGTGTAAATAGGTAAAACTAGTAAGCTAGTATAAAAGTTACCGACACATAACACTAAAATGAGCAAACGAGAATATGTAAACCCACTTGATCATCATATATATATAATCATCATATGTATACATAATTGTTATTTTTATAAAGTCATTGGACATGAGTCTAAGACGAGTATTATTTGTCTAGGTTTCCGTGATTGAAGCACGTACCGTACGTCCGAATTGCCGATAATCCGCCTTCCCACAGCAACGTGAGTTCATAGCCTCGCACTCTTTTAAATGTTTTTATAAATGTTTTATAAACCCGCGAGGGAGATAACATGTTAGTTTTTATAAAACAGGACACCATTTGTCCCGATTGTTTGTTTATTGATTTTGGACCCGAATGATTGAATGACCCGATTGTATGACCCGATAAATGATTAAAGGACCCGATAGATGAAATCAAATGGATTATTAAAGTTAGGTTATGTCACTAAAAGTCCCATTAGCATGAATTGTGAACTACCGGGAGTTGGTAGACGCTTATGCATTTCATAGTACTATTTGGGGACGATCACCCCAGTTCGCGCCTTGACGGTTGATCCCCGTCGTGCCACATTGATTGGTAAGCGAATTTATGTATGAGAAGATTTCCATAGCGTGACCTTTGTGACGACACGCTACTTTAGATGGGCAAAAATTGGTATCGGGTTAGCTACCTATTTTGGTTTAGTAAGGTAACAATGTCATGCGGCTTGTAATAATCCAAAATTAACGAATTACAAATAGACGCTCCGAATTACGATGTATTGCCTGACTAGCAATACTGGGTCATACTATTGATATTATGTTTGTATTTTGGTTTTCATAACCATATTCATATAACGGTTTTTATTTTCATACAACGTCATAAGACGTATTGTATGACGTTTTTACGACATTGGCTCGTATAATGATTTTTAAGGCAAACGCCGATATTATGATTTTGATAAAGATTTGTATAAAATGATTTTGGCTATTTTACTATTACAATGATTTGTACGACATGATTTTTGGTAATAATTTTATACCAAAGTTATATTGATGGAATTTATTAAACTATATGAATTCACTCGGCGTTATCGCTGACCTTTTTCTTTTAACATGTTTTATCTCAGGTACTTGAAGGTAATACTCGGGAAGACGACAAGAATTCATAGCCCGCACTTAAACAATATTTTCCATTCAATACTTTGTAAAAATTTGTATGAAATATAATGACTTGGGACCTATGTAACTTTGATATTTATGAATGGAAATGCTTTATTAATAAACGACGCGATTTTTATGCGTTGTCTATGATGTGAGTAATGTGCTATCCCGTAACACCAACTAGTCTTCCGCTGTATTGAGTTGTATAAATTTGGGGGTGTTACAGTTTGGTACCAGAGCTCTCGTTATAGAGAACGAAAGATTTTTAAAACTAAGGTTTTGAATAAAACATTTCAAAATCTTTTAACTATAAACATTTTTCTCCAAATGTCTAAAAATCTTTTGACTATAACGGTGCCGAAGAATTCCCGAGTTACCGACAAGGCCAGACTGAGAAGTGTTATTTTAATATATATATAACTTGGATTATATATATGATGTAATTTGATTACATGATTGTTTGATGATTATTTTGATATTTATACGAGGTATTTATACGACGTAGATTGTCACAATGTACCCTAAATCCCCTAGTAAATTAATCGAAGCTATTCTCGTAGGAATTCTAGCTATCCTAGATCTAAACCAAGTTGTGGATATTTATGATCCCAACAAATGGTTGATATTCGTAGAAATGTAGATATTAGTTGATTGTGATATTGAAGAAGAATTGGCGAGATTAAATCTGATATCGATGTTATGACGATCTTTTCTTATAGAGTGGAGTTTGACAAAACCTTACCACCTAGAAAGATGTCATCGGATTCGTTGTCATCCAATTCTTAAATTGAAATCGAAAGGGTGAATGTTGCACTTGAGGCTGTCATTGGAACCAGTACCCAAAAGCCTCATGCCACTAATACCTTTCCGAGAAGTCTAATTGAATGTATGAGTCATCTCATACTAGTGACTCATTTGATAATTGTTGTTGTAAGAGCTATAGGATTGAAATTAAGTGTTGATCATATCGAGCTTTTATTGCCCTTTCAAGGCCTAAGAATAAGGTTGAAAATATTGGAGAATAAGGTAGGATATCGAATTGAGTATAAAATTGGTTAAAACTTGAATAAAGTAAAATTTAACCCGTATGAAATATGAGATTGATAAGAGGAAGTCGTTAAGTTTAGTGATTGAATTATAAGGTTTTAATTGATTGTTGATTCGTATTAAGGGTTGTTCCTAGGCCATTGTCCACTAACGAGGATGCCCAGTGTCCAATAAATAAATTGAAGAAATCTTCTTCTGAATTGAGACCGATGGATCTTCTGGAACATGTGGAACACCTAATGACTCTTGTAGATTAGTATTCATTGTGGTATCTTTTAAATATCCCTAACTTAACTGAGATATCAGTTGGTAGGATGAGTTCAGAGAATTGTATGACATAAGTGACACGTAATGTCTTACGGTACAATTTTGACTTGTTTGTGATTAATTAAAAAGACTACCTTTGATTGCTAATCCTACATGTATCGATGTTATCTATCTTTTCTTGCTTCATCCTAATGTTCGCATTAGTGATGCAACCATTGAAAAAGTACTCATCTTGATTTGAGTTACGTTGTGGATTATTCTTTCGAGTGCCATCTGTTGATCCTAAAGTCAGATCTTAAACCATAATAGCTTGTTTAAGGGTTGTGATAGAAAGAAAGAGTTCAATCTAACACTAGAGAAACTTTGCAAAGCAAAGCAACTAAACAAGATGCGGAATGTAATGTTTAGCACAAGAACAAATGAGATTCAAACGTTGCACTTTAATATATCAAAGATATACGAATACCCAAAGTGGTATTAGGGTTTACAAAACCTTAAAGTAATAATAATGAAAAACGAAATGAGAAAGACACACATTGCATGCTAACCTAGTGAGTCCTTTTATAGATGCAAGGACCCACGTACAAGATCACTACTAACAAACTATGGAAAGTATTAAGGAATAATAACTGAAACGCGTAAATATCTATTCCATGTTTATCTTGACAGCAGGGCCTTTGACTCCAGCAGGGGAACGGATCCCCCTGCCTTTGTTATTTAGCAGGGGGAACTTACTCTAGCAGGGGTATGAGTAATCAACTAGCAGGGGGAAACAAATAAGCATAGATTTATTCCCAACAATCCTCCCCTAAACTTGTGCTTTCCCCTAAAGACAAGTTTCTAAATAAATGCTAGTTGATGAGGATGCTTACAAACTCTATGGCCAAATCTGACTGTGAACCATTCTTACCAGATCATAAGCAACAGGCTTTTTGGCATCAACAATTAACTTAGCCTGTGCTAACTTCTTCAAGGTTTCCTGAGAGAAAGGATAATACCTATGATTGAGTAAATAAACACTCACACCTTCCATTACTACCTCATAAACCCCAGAATTTGTAAACAGCTTCCAATACACCAAATCTCCTTTATTCACTGCATCAAATAGAGGATCAAATAATTCATGCTCATACATTCTATGCATGCACTCCCAGATTACCCAATCCTTCTCAACACCATCCATGGTAGGAGGTTTTGCAGCAAACGTCTTCTTCAATATTTTCCACAGATCTTCTAAGTCTTCACTATCCAAAATTTGAAACATGACATCTAGGCTTAGAAAAGTTTGTGCTGTATTGTCAGCCCTTGTAAGCTTCCACCAAGTTCTCCCTCTGTGTTCATAAACAGCATACTCTATGATAGCAAACTTCTTTCCAAGTTCACTAGGTGAGATTTCATCATTTTCCTGTAAAATCAGCTGTTTGTCAATTTCATCATTTGATGGCCCTTGAGACTCTTTAGTGATTATGCCCACTTGCTCCATTCTCTTGAGTCTCTTTGCTGCTCTTTGTGTATTAAGTACTGACTTCTCAAGTACTTCTGGAAGACTTTCACCTGCTTGATGTGATTCCCCTGCTGGGGATGATGCACCTGCTTGTGTGGTCTCTCCAGCTTTTCTTTTCTTTGTTGCTCTAGCTTTCTGTAGCACTTCACTTTGTCTCCTAAGATACTCAGCTTCCTCAGGAGTGTTGATAGTCATCCAATCCTCCACATCATACAACTTTAGAACTGGTCTGACTGCTCTCTTTATGGCTTCAAAGCTCATATCTGTGAAGTCACCATCCTTCCACTTTCTGTGCCTTTTAAGCAGAAGTTTGTAGTGATCAAGCTGCCCTTTCTCTGAAGTTCTATACTTCTCACTCTGAATTTGCATTGCCCTTCTTTCCAGATATTCTGTTTGATATTTGTAAACAAGGCAAGTCAACTCATACCTTTCTTCTAAAGGAGCATTTTTCAACTCCTTCTCCCATTGATCAAGAAATTCTTCAACATGAGGTACCCTCTCATCTAGTTCCCTATGCATAATCTCAACCTGCTTGAGCATATCTTTGGGCCTCATCTTCTCCATTCTTTGATCCTGCATATCCATCTCCTCTTGTTGTAGCCTGAGAGCTACTTGTGCATCATGTGCCTCTTGTTCCCTTTGCTGTTCAGGAGTCAGATACTTGAATTTTCTCTTGGGCTGTTGCACCATGATTCCTTTTCCTTTGTCTTTTGGATCCACTGCTGGTGCTGGTTTTGCTTTAGTTGTAGGTTCTTTGATTGTTATCCCCTTCTGAGCTGGTTGCTTTCTTTTCTTCCTAACAAATGTTTGAGTTATGTTTTTAGCAGGGGATAAACTTACAGCAGTGGGATCAGCAATGGCAGGGGAAACTTTGGAAGCAGGGGCTTCTTCTTGATTGCCCATAGTGAGCAATGTTTGAGCAATGTCTTTGGTTGCACTCCCCTTGTCACTTCCTTTATCAGCACTTTCTTTCTCCATTCCTTCCTTAGCACTTTTTATCTTTCCATGCTCCATACCAGGATATGAATAATACTCAGTAGATCCTTCTTTGGTTGGAATTTCCTCCCCTTTGGAAGCATCCTCATCTGTGGAAAGAATCAGTCTGGGCTTTCTCCTCCCCTCAAGAGTAGCAAGTCTGGTTTCTAGATGAGAGATAACCAGACCTTGCTTTTTGACATCTTGTACAAGTTGTGCATTCTGCCTTTTCAGGCTCATGCACATTTTCGCCAATTCTAAGTTTGTCAAAGGTTTCATACTGCTCTCAATCCTAGAAGGGAATTTCTCCCCTTGTTGGATATCATGGAGTGGGGGAGAGGACTTATTGATGGTGTCACTATCCTGCTCACCCCTTGAGGATGAGACAGTAGTGGCAGCCAAACCCCCAGGTTGCTCCAAACTCTTGGAGACTCTCCTCTCTGCTGCTTGTGAAGATTCACCAGGCAAGGGAGACCTGGCAAACCTGGATTTGGAACGCCTTTCTTGGTGTGGATCAGCAGGTGGTAGGTTCTTGGCAGGGGATTCAACAGGTGGATTTATGGCTGTTTGATGTTTGGCTTCTTCCCGTCTGATTTGGTCTAGCATGATTGAAGTAAATGGAATATTTCTGCCAGAGAACAAAGGTGATGGTGCAAGTAATGTGGTGAAAAGTTTGGTTGTGTGTTTGGTTGCTGAAAAATAGTTTCTGTGTTTAATGGGACCATGATCACTCATATTCAGCAAAACTTCTATAAACCTTGGATACATACAAAACTTTGAGGTGCTTGAAACATTTTTCACCATACCCTTAAAAATCATTTGAGAAAAACAATACTTCCTTCCTGTTGCAAAGCAGATCAGGGCAGAAGCTATTTCACTACCAACTTCATTAAAAGCAGTGGTTTTGGGTGATAAACATTGCATAATAGTATGAATCAAAAGTTTCCAATGAGGGGCAAACTGGCCTTTAGCAAACTTTAATTTTTGATTTTCAGAAAGTTTATACCTCAATTTTTCAAGACCTTCAAAAATTTCAGCCTCAGAAAAGTTGGTTATTCCATCCTCATCATCAAGGAGAAGATTCTCCCTAATGGAGGCAAGTGAGATTACCTTGGAATGACCATCAACTGTGCTTTGTATTATGACCTCTCCATTCACTGTTTTGGTCATGGCTTTAGACCAGAACTGTTGAATGTGTGAGGTATAAATGCGAGGATTGATGAGAAGGGCCACTTTGAAGGACGAGGACTTTAGAAAGGCCACAGCCTCAGCAAACTCGGCTGGTTCATCATGAAGCAAAGCAATTTGGTTATGATTAGGAGCAATTTTCAGAGTCATGATGAATTTGAAAAATAGTTTAAAGGTTTATAGAGATGGGAGGTAAGTGGGATTAGGTCGAAAGAGATTTGTGGACCTGCTGGTAAAGGGAATTAAGTTTATATAGGCGAATTGAAGAGCTGTGATTGGACTAAAATTTTCAAATTGCAAAAATATCAGGAATAAATCTTGATAAAAAATTAATATATTTGAAATAGAAGGAAAAGATTACCAATCAGCTAAGAAAGCGCCTTAAATATCTTTTAAAAAGAATAAAAAATTCCCTAACCAAAATTTAAGCAAGCAGGCCCAACGGCTATGAACAGGGTAACGGTATTGTCGGTCAATGGTCAAACAGGGGAATGTAGTGAAAGCAGGGGAATGAAAAATAAAAGCAGGGGAAACTTTCCTAGGGGTATTCAACTAGTCATGAAGGGACTAATGCTAACTAGCTCTGCTCTAATGCACACACTTGTATACACAAGATAGATACATAGAATCTCAAGAGTCCTCTATTCAGCAATGGTCCCAATACAAAAAGTTAATACATAAGTCCCCCTACACCAGGTAATCCCAAGAAATCATGCATACCCCAGTCACCATCCCAACCTTGTCCCTTACCTATGGTCAGTTAGTCTTGGCAGTGTATGCCACACA
The DNA here is from genome assembly GCA_025667525.1 of Glebionis coronaria. Lineage (NCBI taxonomy): Eukaryota > Viridiplantae > Streptophyta > Magnoliopsida > Asterales > Asteraceae > Glebionis > Glebionis coronaria. The sequence goes on from CM046877.1 coordinate 646,351,538, forward strand.
TCTATATTTTGAACAGCAAGCTGTTTAAATAAAGAAATGCAAACACACACTACAGTGCCTCAAGGTTTCAGAGTTTAGACAAGCTATGCAGCAAGTCATCATTACCCTGAACCCCCACTCACCAATGGATATGATTTAAGACCATATATGAGCATTCTAAGAATACCCTGAATCCTAAAGGTTTGACCTAACCTCCCCTGAAACATAGAGTATATACCTGATCCACCAAGGAGAGTAGTATGCACCAATATGAACCTCTGCATTGTTAGTCTAAAACCACATAAAACCACTTTTGTAAACAGAACACACCATGCTTAAGAGAAAAATTCTCTTTGCAGGGGAATAAACCCCAAGCAGGGGAATCAGTGTTAAAAAGCAGTGGAATGAAAGAAATGGTAAAATTGACTAACAATTATATAACAACAGCAATGAAGTAACCCTGATTACACATAACACAAATAGACATCAGATTTTAAGGAGTAACCATTCCAATACCTGCAACCAGATACTGAAACCTCCCTACCTCAAGAGCTTTTGTTAAAAGATCAGAAACATTAAGTTCTGTATCAATTTTCTCAGGGACAATCAGTCCTTTTTCAAAACAATCTCTGATAAAGTGATGTCTAATTTCAATGTGTTTGGTTTTACTATGAAAAACAGGGTTCTTTATGATGCAAATAGTGCTGTTGTTGTCAATAAATATCTTGGTTTTAAGAAAGTTGTACCCATAATCAAGTAATTGATTTTGCACCCAAAGAACTTGACCACAGCATGCAGCAGCTGCTACATACTCAGCTTCAGTTGTGGATGTTGCCATGATAGTCTGCTTCTTACATTGCCAAGATATAAGCCTGCTCCCCAAAAATTGGCATCCCCCTGTTGTAGACTTCCTATCATTGTTGTCACCAGCATAATCACTATCTGAATAGGCTATCAGTTCAAATGGTGACTCCTTTGGATACCAGAGTCCTAGGGTGGGATGACATTTGAGATACCTAAAGATCCTTTTCACAGCAAATAAGTGACACTCTGTTGGTGACACTTGGTATCTTGCACATAAGCAGACAGCAAACATGGTGTTTCTTTGGCAAACCCACGTACGAAATGAGAAAGACACACATTGCATGCTAACCTAGTGAGTCCTTTTATAGATGCAAGGACCCACGTACAAGATCACTACTAACAAACTATGGAAAGTATTAAGGAATAATAACTGAAACGCGTAAATATCTATTCCATGTTTATCTTGACAGCAGGGCCTTTGACTCCAGCAGGGGAACGGATCCCCCTGCCTTTGTTATTTAGCAGGGGGGAACTTACTCTAGCAGGGGTATGAGTAATCAACTAGCAGGGGGAAACAAATAAGCATAAATTTATTCCCAACACCATCGAGATCATGAACCTCATGATTAATTGGCTAAGCTCATTTCCTATCATATCGTAGTTAATTCTTGGTGAACAAGCTTTCATCACTTTTCTGCAGATCACTCATTGTTTTTATAAGATAAAACAGTATCCCTTGAGAAAAATTGAATTTTCATCACTCTAAGGATTATTTAAAATGAGATTTATAAGTGATTGTTATAATAATGAGGTTGTTTATAAAACACCTGGGAAAACTTAATTGTTTTCATAATAAAGAAAATCTTTGTAAATTTATTCTTGATTCTTATCTAAGAATTAAGCATGAAAATGATTTTTATTATAAACATGATGATAAAATTTTGACGAACTGAGTATTGCATCGTTAATCTTGAAATTGTATATAGTTGCGCACCTACATATAATTTGGAATGGACTATGCAAGACTGATTAGTAGTCACCATAAAACTGATTAATAAACACTAAATTTTCTTTGAAGATTGTGAAAGATTAAAATTTATGAGATCTGCAAAAAGTGAAAAATAAGGACATAATGTTAGGGACACCTACATATGTGCCTGTAACACCTATTCTTCTGAGACGAATTTACTCATCTGTGGAAATTGTCTTATTTGACAAATTGATATTCCGTTCTTGTCCAATTATCCCGTAGTGAGATTCTTAGGAAAAGTATCTGATTACCGAGTGTTGATACCCGACTGAATGTATTGACGTTCTTATCATTTCTTATGATTTGATTTCATTTGAATGACCTGGGTAACGATCCGAGGAGCTTTAGAATGCGTATTCAAATTATGAAAACATGAAATATATTCATATTCGTTAAATGTTTTCGTCTGTATCTGATTTGAAATTCTCTCGCATAGATTATGCGTTGACCTTACTCTTTTAATAGTAATTGTGTATCCTGATATCCTTGATTTATGAAGAATTATGAGTTATTATTAGTCTTTTGAGAAGTTCACATCTTATCGACAGCAATAAAACTGAAAAAGTTGATAATGTCGGTAGAATGGATTGATTAATTATGACATGACGATATTGTATTAATTGATGGGAACTCGATTAGAAATCCCTAAAAGATAAGATGTTGATTATCAAAAGTAATCTAAATAATTCATGATGGATGACCATAACCTGCATTTAGACTTAAAAAGTATACCATGAATGGTTGTGAATTAGTCATAGATATTGTAATCTAGAAAGAACTTAAAGTGAATGTATTAAAAGATGTTTATGTTATCTGAACTTTAGGAAGTAATTGTTGGTGAATTACCTAGACTTTCGCCATTAAGGCAAGTTGAAATTGGTATTGATTATATTTTCGGTTCTGCACTTGTGGCTTGTGCACTTTACGTCAGCACCATCTGAATTTAAGGAATTACCGTACAACTGAGAGCGTTGTCGGAGAAAGATTTTATTATACCAAGCCTGTCATCCTGAAGAGCTATGGTGTTATCATTCCTTATATTTTAAGATTACTGTGACTGAGTAAATTGACAATCGAAAACGATATCCATAACTCGAAATGGAATATTTGTTCGATCATTTACAAGGTTCTAGCGTATGTTTTAAAGATTTGATCCACGGCATGGTTATTATCAACTTCGCATCTGCGAAGAAGATTATCTATTCCAATCATCACATTCCGAACTTGTGATGAACGTTATGAGTTTCACGTGATGTCGTTTGGATTGACAATGCACATGTAGCATTCATAAATTTGGTGAATCACGTGTGTAGGCTGTATTTTGATAAATTCATGCTCGTGATCATTAAGGACTATTTGTTTGTTTATAAGAATAAAAAAATTAAATAATTATTTATAGTTTGCCCTGAATTGGCCGAACAACGAAAACTTGTACCTTGAATAATTAACATGAGATTAAAGACTTAAACCTTTACATTATTTGACTATGTGATTAATAGCTAATGGAATCTATACTGACTCTTCAATGAAGTCATTTAAGACTTTGGATTTTACCAAAAAGAAATGGAAATATGTTTTGACAAATGTTTTAACAAAGGATTTTTAAAGGGATTATTCCCTTATACACAAACCATTTAACTAAACTTCTGTTTAGGGGTAAATGTTTGTGTATGCCTCAAGATAACTTAAGAAGGATTGAGAAAAACCATTTATATCATAACCTGGAAACTTAAAACGACAATTTTTTCTTTTCAACTAAGGAAGTTTTGACCAAAATATAAACAAAGGCTTTTCGAACATTTACGAATCTTATTGAATATTTTCGATAAATCAACAAAAATCTTGTTAATTAAATCCAAATTTATTTTGAACATTTTATATAATTGGTCGAACTAAGAAATTTAAACTTTTAACGTTTACGTTTCATAAAAAAATTAAATAATTATTGTTATTTTACATATAATAATTATCGACGCTTTAGACGCCGTATTGAGAAAAACTGATAAAAATGATAGTTGAGACGAATCTGAAACATAAAAGATATGAAGAAAGAATTTTGAATAAATACAGTTATGATATTTATTTCATCAGGAGAAAGTGAACGTAATTACTGACGCTTAATATAGAAAGAATATCTGAGTGAATTGTGGACATGATAATTATATCATCATGAGAAGTGAATATAGATACCGATGCATTATGTAGAAAAGATAAAGAACCATTTAGGACATGTTCCTTATTAATGAAAGTGCAAAATAAATTGCCGAACAATTTAAATATGAACGATGTTTGTAAAAAGGATAATATAGATAATAAAAGTGGTTCGCGGCTAATGTGAACCATTAGAATTGAGAAGCCGATAGTGTTAAATGTTTTAAGGCCACTTGTGGTTGTATAAATATGGAGATTGTGAGATATAGTTATGTTGGAATTTGTAAGTATAAGTATTCTATTTATGTCATTTATGACTAAAAGTATCTTTGTCTGAAGAAGTTGTACTAATGGCAATTATGAAGGCAGACATCGCCTCATACATTAGTAAACGTCTAGCTATTGCAAAGGTCATCATCTGAATTTGATTTGATTTGGGTCATCGTCGAAAGACTGACCAAATCTGCTAATATCATTCCCGTTAAAGATAAATGCAAAAGAGTTATGTAAACATAGTGTGCCTGTATCGAACATCTTCATCAAGATCCTCGCTTCGCATCGAATTTCTAGAGATTTGCTCAGAAATCATTGAGAACGAACCTTGATGAGAGTACTATGTACCACCCCAATCGAAGGGACGAGGTAAAGTAACGATACAAAGTAATATAATTGTTGTTTTATGTTTGAATGATTGACCTTTGGTAATAGACCGTATAATCGTTTTCCTTTGGAGATATTATCATTGATAATCATCATATTAGGATTGATATCTAATCTTGTTAGGATCTAAATATTAGAGCATCTGTAAGCAGGAGTTGAGATAAAGACACCCGACATACACCCATTGTGAGTTGGACATGTCTTTTAGGTTTAAGGTTTCCTATGATGGAAAACCTAACCTTACAAAATACCCGACCCGCGAAATCTGAAATGATTATTGAAATTAGGATTTGATTATTGACTGCCGGTAGTGGGCAAGAGGTTATGTGATTGTAGCTTTTTGTATACCCTTTTAGGAAAAAGAGGCAACAAAGTAGTGGTAAGCGTTAAGTGTCAGTTTAGGAAAACCGAGCACTAATGACCCTAAAGGTGAGTTCGTTCTCTCGAGGAGGCACGTGTGTTGTGTAATGAATTGATTGATTGATTTGTTCTTGATTATTAATGAGAAGAAAAGAAGAGAAAATGACGAAGACGAAAAAAATAGAAAAATAAGGCAAAAACACTACTAGAAAGTTACGACGTAGAACGTAAAAAAGGTGCAAAATTTAAAATTTTAACCTAAAAATTCCTAAAAATTACTAAAAATCCACAATAATATTCTAAGAGTTTACAAAAAATCAAAACTTGCCAAAACCTTTTAATTACTTTAATAATGACTTTTTAATGCTAATTAAAGCCCTAAAAATCACTTTTAAATATTAAAAAGCCCTAAACAAGATTTTATAGTTTGTAAACCTCAAAAATGACCTAATTAAACTAAAAACTATTTTTAAAAATTTTAAAACCAAATTAAACTATTTTTAAACTCCTAAAAACTATTAAAAACTATTAAATCTTAAATTAATTCTAAAAATTAATTGAAAAGCCTAAAAATTATTCTACAAATGGAAAAGGTCCTAATTATTGCTAAAGAATCTAGGAAAAATGAAAAATAAAGAAAAATAAAACTTTGAATTTTTAATAATAAAATAATATTAAAATAATGCTAAAAATAAAAAGTTAATAAAATTAATTCTAAAAAATTTCTAAAATCTTAAAATATTCTAACTAAGAGAAAAACATAAATTAAAGTTCCTAAACCCTTTTTAATAATTTTATAAAAATAATTAAAGTTTATAAAAAACCTTAAAATAATATAAAATTAAAAATAAAAGTTTATAAAACCAAAACTAGATGTAAACCTCAAAATATTTATTTAAAAACTAAAAATTATTTTTCCTAAAAATAAAAACTCTTTTTTCTATTTTTTAATGACTTTTTAAAATACGGGTAATAAATAAATTCTAGAAAATAATTGAATAAAGGGAAAAAATTAAAACCAATCTAGAAAAATCCCTAAGTCTAATAAGGTCCTAGGAAAAATAAAATAAGCCAAAAACTCAAATTAAATAAGCTGGAAAAGGTGAAATAAGCTACGGCTTATTTAAAATAAGTGAAAAGAAAAAGAGGTTAAATAGATAACCTTTGCAACTTAAAACGAAAAAGGCACATCTAGATTAGCGGTAGTTCCCCTAACCCTCCAACGAGAGGTCTGGGGTTCGAGTCCTGCTACGGGTGATGCTTTTTGTTATTTTTTTTATTTTTTTCTTTTTAAAACCAAACAGTGACCCTTTTTAGCTTGTAATCCAATCCCTATTTCACTTTTTGTCCAAGATTAAGCCGAGATTGAGTAAAAAAGGTGGCCAGTTATCAAATTTTATCAAGAACACAAGTTTTCTTTGTTTTGTTCTTTGTTTCTTTTCTTCACAGATGGTGAAAGCACCAAGAGGACTTGGTCTTGCTTGTTTGGTGATGTATTTGGAACACAATGGCACCCCTTCACTCTTTCTGAGTGAAGGGAGTCAAATACAACACGAATCCAACAACTATGCACACAAAAATCACACACACATAACCAATCAATGCATATGAATGTTGCTGTGATAAAAATGAGGTCTGGTGGTTGTTTTGCTAGACAGATTGCACACAACTGACTTTCAAAGGCCCAAATCATGCACACAATAGCACCAATCACTTAGCAAACCAACTACAAACCTCTAACAACCTATCTCTAGACAAATTAAACAAATCTTTGAGCAAATGATGAATAAGATAAACAGAAAAAAGGGGCAATCAGATTTAAGCTATACTATTTCCTTTTAAAACACACAAACTTCACTCAAACTTGCACCAAATGAAAGACTAACTAGCTAGCAACTAAATGCAGTCCTAACAAGCCTATCTAACAACTTGATTCAAACACAATCAAAAATCTAAACCTGCTAAAACCAGAATCCAAACAGTCCTTTATATTTTTGAAAACGATTTTTAACACTTCAATTCCTTTCAACACTTCTATAAACTGACTAAATTGGCATTTAACATGCATATCATAGCATAAGAACACAAAACAAAGCAGATTTACTCACTTAAAACACCTTTCAATCAAAAATCACATAAACTCACTTATAACAGAAAAATTAAAAAAAAGTAAGGATTGCTTACCAAAGAACCCTACATCCAGGGTTCTTGTGGATGAAAATCCACCTCCTATACCAACTCGGGTTGGTGCTGAAACAATGATCAACAATAATACTTAAACCTGTCAAATAGAAAAAACAGAAAACAAGCACAAAGTATATATTCTGTTTCTACCTTTCTCTTTTTAAAATCTTTTCTAAAAACTACCAACCCTTTTCAAACACGTTTCAAAAACACTTAATTTCAGAAAATCAAAAGGATTAGTCCACTTTCACTTCCCAATCTTTTAAACTCTCTGAATATGAAACACTTTTCAAAATCTTTTGAATTTTGAAAACTCAAACAAATCTTTCACAAATTTAAATTGGAACTCAGAATTTAGCATAAACACAATACACAACTTTTCAAAAACATAAAAGGAATTACACTTGTCTTTTACAAATACCAAACATTATTTCTTAAAAAAGGGATTACAAGTGAATAGCTAAAAATTCTGGAACAAAGGTGCATTCACATGCGAATGCCCTTTAAATACTAACTGAGAGAACATTCTAGGTCACTAAACCCTAGCAACTAAAATTCCAATGCTGCCCTTGGTCTTTGCTTGAAGAATCTTGGTCAAAATTGGCCTTCATGTGAGCTTGTACTAGATGACAGATTGATAAAATGATCTTGGACGTTTATTTATCCTTGGGAACAAAGGGATGCTTGTGGGGCATTCATTTGGTCAGATGTCATGTGATGGGTGTAGCAGGGGAGGGGACAAAAGGTGGAGGGGTCATTTTCTGGGTTGTGGGGTGTGTTGGGAGTGGGGTAGGAAGCAAAAACCCTAATCTTAATTGGGATTTAGGTTAGAAATGAGGGTGATTAGAACTGGGTTGTTTTAGGGTTTATGTGATGAAGATGGATAAACAGGAGGTGATTGATTTAGTTTAGGATAATTAAGTTTTAAAAAAAACGTTTACCTCCAAACTTAACTGATTAAATTAAATCAGTTAATTTAAAAAGATAGTGGAAGATGACATGGAGTAAGGGTGGCACGTGATTGGTGGGATGGTTTAATGGGGTGACGTGTCGTGTGGTGAGTGGGAGGTTTAAGTTTCAATGTCTGGCCCAAATAACCCCCCAAAGTTTCATCTTTTGTTCAAGTTGTAATAAAATCCCATCAACGCCCCATTTGCCTTTGTCAACTTTTGACAACTTGTCAAAAGTGGCACAAAACCTTTAAAAACTTTATCCAAGGGCTCCTTTTGTATTTTCTTGATTTTCCAAGGGCTGATCTTGTATAATCTTCAAACATTAAGGACCATTCTTGTACATTTGATATTTTGAGGGTCAAATGTGACAAGTTCTTCAAAGATGAGGGACCATTTTTTGCCAATCTTCAATTCTTCAAGGGTCATTTTGCAAATTTCAAAACTTGGGCCCGGTTCATTTTGCGACTTCGTTTCCCGTGTTCGTTTTTGATTGATTCTTGTGATCTTTTGCCATTTCCTCAATATCCGTACCTAAAAATACACAAGTAACAAACACGAGCATATATTTGGTCTATTTCATGATATTTAATGCATTTAAAGGCCGTTTTTGATGATGAGATCATGTATAAAAGCAGTCTCATCACTCCCCCATACTAAACCATTGCCGTGCCCTCACGCAATGCTAGAATAAAGTATCAAAGCATCTCCAAAATTTAATTTTATTCACTTTATTGAAAAGATAAACTAGCTACACACTATGATTACTACTACTTGCGTTTTAGACATAATGTATGATTTTCATCGCAAAATGGGACGTTTAGGTTCATAGAACAAGAACACGTGAATGCTTCGTTAGAAGTAATTTCGTCGTCCTCGATTTTCACCTTAATTCCATGCCAAGCGTGCAACGAGATCATTGTCATTATAAGTTAGTAATGCTAACACTACTCATATGCCCTAATCACGTACTTATTCTCCCATTATTCCTAAGTTGTATCTCTTATATTTTATTATGTCTTAATGATCACGAGGATACATCATTGACTTATGCGATAATAGAGATTTCGGTCTAATAATAGAGTCCTAACGGTGTAACTAAGACCATCAAATCAATAACCCCTCCTAATAGACAACGATGTCAAAAAATTAAGTTGACAAGAAGAATCGATAAACACGGTTTTATAACGGTTTTGAACATGAGACTTATTACCAAGACTTTTATACGCCCCCTAACGGAAGGACCTTATTATCTTTGGTTTACCTCCATCTTTTATTCAACTTCGCCATGAAGCTTTTATTATGACTTCGGTCTTGCCTTGCCTTTTATTATCCGCCATCATCGGTGGTTTTATTAGCCAAAGACGTATATCCTCACGCTAAAGCGAATTTTGGATCTTTAAAGCTTCGAAGATTAAGGCTTGATTCACTTTCAATTTTGCATAGATTTTAGGCCTTGTGGGGCTTCAAATTTTTTGCTAGATTTTGGTGAGCACTTGAAATCTTATTATTGGGTGAAGCTTTCGATTATTAGGGTGTCAATACTTCAAAACCGCGACGCTGGCGATACCTTAATGTCTTCCCAATTTAATTACACGGAAGCTACTAGAAAAGACTAGAAACCCAACAATCAAAACTAAACCGCTAAATCAATATTTATTAAGCAAAAAATATTTACATGCGAAAGGAGAATAAGCAAACAACGAGGACACATGAGTTTTTGAAAGAATACGAGTACTCTACGTTTAGCATAGTAACTTATAATTAACACTATCATTTCTCGTCCTCATTTAAGAGACTTAGCCTAATGTGTAGTTAAGGAATCAAAGCTAAGTGCTCAACACGCACGGTCGAGTCAAAAATTACTCTTATTCTCGCCATCGGAAAATCTACATTCGTGTCTTCAAACACTTATAAAACATGAGAAAATTTTAAAATTTGGCCATTTTTAGCCTTATTTTGCAACAAAACGATAAACAAAACGATAAACTTTGGAAAGCGTGAAGGTTTGGCAAGGCAAGTATCTATTCACCCCCCCATACTAAAGTTAAGCATTGTCCTCAATGTTTCGAGTCTAGGGGTGCAAACACCCCCATACTAGAGACGTAGTCGAATGCCTAATCTAGCATGGAAAGGGTGCAACCATTAAATTAATAGCCGTTTATGAAGTGTGCTAAAAACCTAAGGTTAGAGCATAAAAGGATATATCATGATGGATATTGGTAATGGCCTCCAAAGCAAACGATCGAGTGCTCCCATGAAACGAACACGAGAGGCTCCAATCGTGAAGATGATGATCTAAAAGACACAATTCACAAACAACCACGGAACAAAGTTTGGAAGGGCACAAATCCCCTCACATTAAACTAATTAGAAAGCAATAATATGTACATGGATAAGCATGGGTCTCCCCCACGAGGCACCTTGTTTTTGATAACCGAGTCAAAGGCTCGACTCGAATCCCCATAAATGTGATCATTTAGGGATAATCATGGTTTGGTCAATTTTTGATGGGGCTTACATGATAATCAAGGCCCAAAAACAACCGGTATTAAGGACTAAGTCCTTTGATGATGCAAAATACCGGGATCAAAGATGGCGTTCTCGTTTTCTTTGGAAAAACCAATCAACGCCACTTTGTCGTGTGTCAACACAAACTCAAAGAGTTTCAAGAAAATAGATGAGAAGAAATAGAAGGGTGGGACAATGGGTAAGGCAAAACATTGAGCTACTCGAGGTAGACTCGCACCAATCAAATGAAAAGATTTTCCATTCATTGCATCGGTGGAAGACCGAGATTTCCCTATATAAGCAATTCCAGGATCAAATATCTCGTCCTCGGTGGAGAAAGAGGAGGGAACATAAGGGGCTTCCCCCACACTAGGTCCACACAAAGCATCGTCAAAAGGTGAAGACGAGCTTGTAGTACTCAATAAACGCGGTGATGACGGAGTTAGAATTGTAGAAAAATCTTTTAAATTAGATTCAAAATCTTTTCCTTTTTCATCTTTAAAACTCTCCTTGTGAAAACCCGATTTGATAATGTCAAAAATATTTGGTGTATCTAAAACAATGTTAGTCACACTAAAAATTCTCACATTTTGAAAGCGTTTTGGTTTAGGTGGTGGCAAGTTTTCAAATCTTTTGTCAACAAAGAAAACCTCCCCATCGGGATCAACGTATTCATCATCCGAAGAATCACTCGAGATTGGAATCATAGGATTAACACTCTAAACTCCATCGGCGGAGGGGACGGAACTTCATTTTTCTCAACTCCTAAAACTCTATTTGAAATCTTTTGACAAATGTTTTTGATGGGATTGACATTGTACAAAGATGTGATCGAATAAACATGAGAAAGCGTGGAGTTTTGGGTTGCATTAATGACGAGTTCTTCCTCATTGAAACGAAGAGTGATTTTTCTTGCATGCACATCGATAAGTGCCCTCTAGGTATCCAAAAAAGATCGACCTAAAATTAACGGAACTTTAGGATCGATGGGAATATCAACAACAATGAAGTCCACGGGATAATAGAATTTCCCAACTTTCACGAAGACGTCCTCGGCAACTCCACAAGCTAGAATCGTAGAATGATCGGCCATTTCGATTGACATTCTTGAAGGAGTAAGATTTGGAAGATTGAGCGACTTAAAAATCTCGAGAGGCATCAAATTAATACTAGCACCAAGATCGGCCAAGGCGTAGCATTCTTCCATGTCTTGGATAGCACATGGGATTAAAAACTTTCCAGGATCACCGACTTTTTGAGGTATGCGGCTTAGAAAAACCGAAGAACAACTAGACGATTTTTGCAATTTTTCTTTGTTATTCAACATACTTTTGAAGTTCACGTTAAATCGAGGCATCATGACTAAGGCGTCGGCAAAACTTATATTGAAATGCAAGTCACGAAACATTTTCATAAAGAGTTCAAATTGATAATTATTTCGTTCTTGTGCCTTTTCCTTGTCTCGTCTTGATGGGTAGGGTAAAGGTGGTGTGGGTTGGGGCAAATTAGGCATAGGCAACGGCCTTGGAATCTCGGGTTCCATTATGGGTATTGGTTCAACCGTAGGTGTGGTTTGAGCGGTACTTCGTGGGCTTGAGATGTGCTCCTTTTCAACCACAACCTCGGGTTCTTTCTCTTTTTCCTTCTCCATAGAAGTACTTGGACGAGAAATGGGTTCTTTGAAAGTTTTACCACTACGAGTAGTAATAACCTTCAATTCTCCTTTCGGGTTCACGATGGTATCACTAGGAAGACCACCCGAAGAAGAGGGCTTACACATGATAGCTTCAAACATTTTAGCCATACGGTCTTCAAACTTAGATTGCCTAGCATCCGCTTTTAACAACTCTTGCTTAATCTCATGTTGTCCTTGCTACATTTTTTGTTGATTTTGTTGGAGTCGTGTGACATTTCATTCCATTTTATTAGCATGAGTTTTAAGTTCATTAGCAAGTTCATTTTTAAGCTCGTTTTTCAACTCGGATCTTAAGCTAATCATCTCACGTTGCATGTTATCAAACTTAGCATCATTAGCCTTAGCATAATCTAAAAATTCTCCTTGCAAATTTTTAGTGTGAGCATTTTGAAAACCTTGAGTAGGAGTTTGAAAATCACGGTTTTGGTTTTGGTTTGAAATTTGCCCATTTCCACTTTGGTAATTACCCTTGTTATAATTCCTTTGATTTCCTTGGTAATTTCCACCTTGATTGTTGTTTCGATAGTTATTAGCATTTTGATTTTGTGGAGCTTGATTTTGGCGGGAACCTTGACCGATTTGGTTATAAGTTCCCGTGGCTACATAAGCATTCGAAGTGTTACCATCCGCGGTAATGCACTCGGAAAAATCATGAGCTCCACCACATGAAATACAACTCTTAGCAACCGCTTTAACCGAAGCGGTGTTTGAAGCTTCTTGAGCTTTCCAATGAGACATAAGAGTCGAAAACCTATCGAAAAACCGATTCTCCTCATTTGCTTCATCTTGCAAGGCATTAATGGAACGAGATGATGACGAGCCCAAACTGGCAACACTCGGTGTGTTACGAGGGCTATAGACCTTAGACCTATTTTCTATGATTTTCAAAGCCTCATTGGTAGTTTTGCACAAAAAATTACCACCCGCGGCGGCATTTAAATAATCTCGTTCATGTTCATTAAGCCCATTATAAAAAGTGTCAATTTGATGCAATTCGGAAAAATCATGGTGTGGACATTCATGTAACATTTCTTTAAACCTTTCCCAAGCCATTGAAAAACTTTCATTTGGTCTTTGTGTAAAACGTGAAATCTCGTTTTTCAAATGTGTTGTCTTAGATGGTGGAAAAAATTGATTCCCAAATTTAGACACGAGATCGGCCCATGTCAAAATCGAATTCGGCGGTTCTTTCTCAAGCCATATCTTGGCGGGTCCATCTAACGAGTAAGGAAACAACATCATCTTAATGGCATCGTGTGGTACATCCTTAAACTTGCTTGTCGCGGTAAGACGATTAAATTGCCTAATGTGATAATGTGGGTTGTCTTTTTCGTGACCGCGAAACTTGTTTGCTTGAAGCATAGACATTAAACCTGTCTTGATCTCAAAGTTCTCCGCAAGGATGGTGGGAATCACAATGGCCTCTCCAAAACCCTCGGTGGGTGCTTGAAGCAACTCCATCGTAGTACGATTAGCCATGATAGCTTCTTGTTCTACAATAGGTTCCTCACTTGGAGACTCCTCACTAGAATGAGTGAGTGATTTGTTTCTTCGTTTACGAGCACGTCTAGCTTTAGAGCGAGTTTGCATAAACGTCACGTACAACGAGAAGGCGAGCAAAGAAGATTCTTTTTGGTATTTTGTGTTTTTTCAATTTTTTTGTGGTTTTTGATTGTATTAACCTTTTTGGAAATTGGTGAATATATTAAGTAGACAATGAGTCCACAAATCTCCTCACTAATCAAATCTCTTGATTAAAAAGGCCTCAAGGAATGAAAACGATCACGTGGAGTGAACGCCTTCGATGACTTTAGAACGATGGTGGAACACCAAATCGTTCAAGAGGGTTTAATCAAATGGAAACCAAGAAAATATATATGATATGTAATAATACTTTGGGCGGCAAAACCCTCGATTCACTCTCAAAATCAAATACGCACAAGCAAGCGGAGGAAACGAGGCGGCGCTAAGAACTTAAGAGCCTTTTTCCTTTAGGTCGTGAAATACAACCGCCTTATACCCACCTTATAGTTTGTATTATCAAGATTAAGCTTCACGAAAGTATTTATCTATTTTTGCCTTTTTCTTTGGTTTGAGATTCGAATACAATGATCGAGTGATGAAATCCCGAATCAAGGTTGTGATTGCTCACGTATTTGGAGTACTTGTGTATTTATTGTTCTACATATACAATATAGTAATAGTATTCACACAAAAACCGAAAAACGATAATACGTATTAATAGAGTGCTATTAATACAAATACTATATGGCTAATATAAAAAACAACAATGGTTCAATCAAAACACAACACGCCTCCCCGGCAGCGGCGCCAAAATGATTGTAGCTTTTTGTATACCCTTTTAGGAAAAAGAGGCAACAAAGTAGTGGTAAGCGTTAAGTGTCGGTTTAGGAAAACCGAGCACTAATGACCCTAAAGGTGAGTTCGTTCTCTCGAGGAGGCACGTGTGTTGTGTAATGAATTGATTGATTGATTTGTTCTTGATTATTAATGAGAAGAAAAGAAGAGAAAATGACGAAGACGAAAAAAATAGAAAAATAAGGCAAAAACACTACTAGAAAGTTACGACGTAGAACGTAAAAAAGGTGCAAAATTTAAAATTTTAACCTAAAAATTCCTAAAAATTTCTAAAAATCCACAATAATATTCTAAGAGTTTACAAAAAATCCAAACTTGCCAAAACCTTTTAATTAATTTAATAATGACTTTTTAATGCTAATTAAAGCCCTAAAAATCACTTTTAAATATTAAAAAGCCCTAAACAAGATTTTATAGTTTGTAAACCTCAAAAATGACCTAATTAAACTAAAAACTATTTTTAAAAATTTTAAAACCAAATTAAACTATTTTTAAACTCCTAAAAACTACTAAAAACTATTAAATCTTAAATTAATTCTAAAAATTAATTGAAAAGCCTAAAAATTATTCTACAAATGGAAAAGGTCCTAATTATTGCTAAAGAATCTAGGAAAAATGAAAAATAAAGAAAAATAAAACTTTGAATTTTTAATAATAAAATAATATTAAAATAATGCTAAAAATAAAAAGTTAATAAAATTAATTCTAAAAAATTTCTAAAATCTTAAAATATTCTAACTAAGAGAAAAACATAAATTAAAGTTCCTAAACCCTTTTTAATAATTTTATAAAAATAATTAAAGTTTATAAAAAACCATAAAATAATATAAAATTAAAAATAAAAGTTTATAAAACCAAAACTAGATGTAAACCTCAAAATATTTATTTAAAAACTAAAAATTATTTTTCCTAAAAATAAGAACTCTTTTTTCTATTTTTTAATGACTTTTTAAAATACGGGTAATAAATAAATTCTAGAAAATAATTGAATAAAGGGAAAAAATTAAAACCAATCTAGAAAAATCCCTAAGTCTAATAAGGTCCTAGGAAAAATAAAATAAGCCAAAAACTCAAATTAAATAAGCTGGAAAAGGTGAAATAAGCTACGGCTTATTTAAAATAAGTGAAAAGAAAAAGAGGTTAAATAGATAACCTTTGCAACTTAAAACGAAAAAGGCACATCTAGATTAGCGGTAGTTCCCCTAACCCTCCAACGAGAGGTCTGGGGTTCGAGTCCTGCTACGGGTGATGCTTTTTGTTATTTTTTTTATTTTTTTCTTTTTAAAACCAAACAGTGACCCTTTTTAGCTTGTAATCCAATCCCTATTTCACTTTTTGTCCAAGATTAAGCCGAGATTGAGTAAAAAAGGTGGCCAGTTATCAAATTTTATCAAGAACACAAGTTTTCTTTGTTTTGTTCTTTGTTTCTTTTCTTCACAGATGGTGAAAGCACCAAGAGGACTTGGTCTTGCTTGTTTGGTGATGTATTTGGAACACAATGGCACCCCTTCACTCTTTCTGAGTGAAGGGAGTCAAATACAACACGAATCCAACAACTATGCACACAAAAATCACACACACATAACCAATCAATGCATATGAATGTTGCTGTGATAAAAATGAGGTCTGGTGGTTGTTTTGCTAGACAAATTGCACACAATTGACTTTCAAAGGCCCAAATCATGCACACAATAGCACCAATCACTTAGCAAACCAACTACAAACCTCTAACAACCTATCTCTAGACAGATTAAACAAATCTTTGAGCAAATGATGAATAAGATAAACAGAAAAAAGGGGCAATCAGATTTAAGCTATACTATTTCCTTTTAAAACACACAAACTTCACTCAAACTTGCACCAAATGAAAGACTAACTAGCTAGCAACTAAATGCAGTCCTAACAAGCCTATCTAACAACTTGATTCAATCACAATCAAAAATCTAAACCTGCTAAAACCAGAATCCAAACAGTCCTTTATATTTTTGAAAACGATTTTTAACACTTCAATTCCTTTCAAAACTTCTATAAACTGACTAAATTGGCATTTAACATGCATATCATAGCATAAGAACACAAAACAAAGCAGATTTACTCACTTAAAACACCTTTCAATCAAAAATCACATAAACTCACTTATAACAGAAAAATTAAAAAAAAAGTAAGGATTGCTTACCAAAGAACCCTACATCCAGGGTTCTTGTGGATGAAAATTCACCTCCTATACCAACTCGGGTTGGTGCTGAAACAATGATCAACAATAATACTTAAACCTGTCAAATAGAAAAAACAGAAAACAAGCACAAAGTATATATTCTGTTTCTACCTTTCTCTTTTTAAAATCTTTTCTAAAAACTACCAACCCTTTTCAAACACATTTCAAAAACACTTAATTTCAGAAAATCAAAAGGATTAGTCCACTTTCACTTCCCAATCTTTTAAACTCTCTGAATATGAAACACTTTCCAAAATCTTTTGAATTTTGAAAACTCAAACAAATCTTTCACAAATTTAAATTGGAACTCAGAATTTAGCATAAACACAATACACAACTTTTCAAAAACATAAAAGGAATTACACTTGTCTTTTACAAATACCAAACTTTATTTCTTAAAAAAGGGATTACAAGTGAATAGCTAAAAATTCTGGAACAAAGGTGCATTCACATGCGAATGCCCTTTAAATACTAACTGAGAGAACATTCTAGGTCACTAAACCCTAGCAACTAAAATTCCAATGCTGCCCTTGGTCTTTGCTTGAAGAATCTTGGTCAAAATTGGCCTTCATGTGAGCTTGTACTAGATGACAGATTGATAAAATGATCTTGGACGTTTATTTATCCTTGGGAACAAAGGGATGCTTGTGGGGCGTTCATTTGGTCAGATGTCATGTGATGGGTGTAGCAGGGGAGGGGACAAAAGGTGGAGGGGTCATTTTCTGGGTTGTGGGGTGTGTTGGGAGTGGGGTAGGAAGCAAAAACCCTAATCTTAATTGGGATTTAGGTTAGAAATGAGGGTGATTAGAACTGGGTTGTTTTAGGGTTTATGTGATGAAGATGGATAAACAGGAGGTGATTGATTTAGTTTAGGATAATTAAGTTTTAAAAAAAACGTTTACCTCCAAACTTAACTGATTAAATTAAATCAGTTAATTTAAAAAGATAGTGGAAGATGACATGGAGTGAGGGTGGCACGTGATTGGTGGGATGGTTTAATGGGGTGACGTGTCGTGTGGTGAGTGGGAGGTTTAAGTTTCAATGTCTGGCCCAAATAACCCCCCAAAGTTTCATCTTTTGTTCAAGTTGTAATAAAATCCCATCAACGCCCCATTTGCCTTTGTCAACTTTTGACAACTTGTCAAAAGTGGCACAAAACCTTTAAAAACTTTATCCAAGGGCTCCTTTTGTATTTTCTTGATTTTCCAAGGGCTGATCTTGTATAATCTTCAAACATTAAGGACCATTCTTGTACATTTGATATTTTGAGGGTCAAATGTGACAAGTTCTTCAAAGATGAGGGACCATTTTTTGCCAATCTTCAATTCTTCAAGGGTCATTTTGCAAATTTCCAAACTTGGGCCCGGTTCATTTTGCGACTTCGTTTCCCGTGTTCGTTTTTGATTGATTCTTGTGATCTTTTGCCATTTCCTCAATATCCGTACCTAAAAATACACAAGTAACAAACACGAGCATATATTTGGTCTATTTCATGATATTTAATGCATTTAAAGGCCGTTTTTGATGATGAGATCATGTATAAAAGCAGTCTCATCATTATGTGAATGTGAAATGTAGATCTTGAAGTGCCAAATGGGTAGCGAAGTTATGCCATAATTTTTAACCTTGGAAAAATGGATTCATGATCTGACAAATCATGGGATGTAAGTCCCCGTTGTATGGGACCATTGATATGATGTAAAAGATTGGTTTGAAAGGCATATAAGCTGGATCTACCCTAGGACTTCAAAGACTGCGTGAATTATGTTTCGTATATCAAACTTGATGGAATATCTATCAAGTGAAAATCTGATCATTCTTAGTAGAGCTTAGATCGGCGAAAAGTTGCATTCATCAAAAACCCGTGAACATCATGGATAGAGAAAGTAAGTCAACATTAAGCCTGATCTTATTCCCGTAGTTATGTCTGCTGAAACTCGCGTATTGTAATGAATTGCACTTGTGAGAAAAGACCGAATGTGGAGGAAATACCCACATGGCTTTAACTATATAAGAAGCGAGTAGTAAGGTAAGATGATCTTTGAGGACAAAGATCCTGTTTAGGGGTAAATGCTGTGACAATCCGTCAATTTATGGTTGATATTTTATTCTCAAGTATTTTTTAAAAACATTATTTTAATGTTACATTATGAACTCACTTATTTTCTGGAAGTAATCTGGATTTACGTCTTGGAGTAGCATCGATTACGTCTAAACCGGAGGATTCAACGTTACGTGCTTACGTTTACATACACCGTCCTTGGTGACAGTCCAACATTTCAGAAAATAAATTTATTCGTGAATATTATTTTGGAGTTTTAAAATTTGTGTTAGTTCATAAACTCACAAATTTACGAGAAGAGATTAGGACTTACGATTTTATTTTAACGTCCTTTACGACTAAACCGGAAACCCTAGGATTACGTATTTACGTTTTTGAACTCCGTTTTTGATGAGACAATTTTTATTGGATTCGTTTTGTGACGTTGATTCATAATTTAAAAAAACGTTTTTCATAAAACGACCCGAGGGCACGCAAATCGAGGAAACTAGAATCGAGGAGTACCCGTAAATTAATAGGGGATGAAACAAGTTACACTTGTCCCACCCCCTCATCATGGGCGGCAAGCTTAACCAATACACCAAGAGAGGTGTCAACTTAATATACACACTAAGGACACATGTCCTTAGTGCATACACAAACCACCAACTAACAAAACTAGCTACTCCTAAACCATTTCTATCATTTTCCTTACATGCAAACAACCAAAAACTCTCTCAAATCTCTCTACCCTCTTGCCTTGGACATCCATATACACCACCACCATAAAACATCATCTTCCTCAAAAATTTAACCATGAACTTAAGCTATGATCAACATATGTTGAAGCTTAGTTGAAGACTTGTTGATTGGAGGTGATTTTAACAACTATCAAGGAGTTTCCATGAAGATCAATGGCTGATTTTTGGAGAAGTCTACAAGTATTTGGTGATCCTAGAAGTGGTGTTGATATCTCATAAGATTGGTTACCCAAAACCAAGTCTTGTTCATCATCAACCTCATCTTTTCATCACTTTGGTGGTATAGAGATTGTTCTTCCTATCCTTTTTGTTATTTTGAATATGTAATCATGTATTTTATTTCCTATTGTATATGTATATGATGATTATATGATGATAAAAATTTAATGTGGGGATTTGGTGTTGATAAACATGCTTGAAAAGGTGAAAAACTATAAGAAACAAGGTTAAAATCTTGTTTAAATTTGTTGGCTGTATAAAATAGTAAATAATCAAATGATGAACTGATAAAAATGGCATAGATTAATGAATAAACAGTAAGCTATGGGTCTTGTACATATGTGAGAGTTGGCCATGCAATGTAATCATTGTAATGAGTGAGATATGATCAAAACAAGTTTAAGGTACAAATCTGAGTTCACTGTTTTGGACGATTTTTAGAAAATACTTAGAGGATGATTCAACAGTAGCTATAGAAGAGTTAAATGTAGCACATATCATGTAGTTTATGTGATAAACATTTGAGCTTCTATCTCCATATAGAACTCTAGATATGGCAGTTTTGGTGAAAGTGAAAAAAAATCAGATTTTGGAAATTAAAGAATAATACTATAATATAAGCACTCAAAGTTATATTGTATAAAATGTAAAGTTAAAAGCCACTAACTCATGAATTTTATTTACATAAGTATGTAAAAGGTTAAATTAGTGGAAATTTTATAAAAATGGTAACTTGTTAAGTTTTATAAGTTATAAAACTATAAACATGATTTTTACGACTTTTTCGGCTAATACCGTAAAATTAAGGTTTTTGTTAAATAAAACTTAGATGGTTGGACCCGTCTAATGAAAACTTTATAAAACTTATATACTGATATATAGACATGTATAACAAGTAAAAACCGATAAAACCCGAACTATAGAACATACGGATATTTACGAGTTAAGTAAACATATTGGACTAATACTTGGGCTAATAATTGGACTAAATAAGATAAACACTCATAAAAAGAACTTATTGGGCTTAACCCATTTGGGCCCAACTTGTAAAGTTTAACTACTGATAATATAAGTATAAAAGGGATTAACACAAGTTAAATAACTTATAATAAGCTTATTGGACTTAAAACGTGTAAATAGGTAAAACTAGTAAGCTAGTATAAAAGTTACCGACACATAACACTAAAATGAGCAAACGGAATATGTAAACCCACTTGATCATCATATATATATAATCATCATATGTATACATAATTGTTATTTTTATAAAGTCATTGGACATGAGTCTAAGACGAGTATTATTTGTCTAGGTTTCCGTGATTGAAGCACGTACCGTACGTCCGAATTGCCGATAACCCGCCTTCCCACAGCAACGTGAGTTCATAGCCTCGCACTCTTTTAAATGTTTTTATAAATGTTTTATAAACCCGCGAGGGAGATAACATGTTAGTTTTTATAAAATAGGACACCATTTGTCCCGATTGTTTGTTTATTGATTTTGGACCCGAATGATTGAATGACCCGATTGTATGACCCGATAAATGATTAAAGGACCCGATAGATGAAATCAAATGGATTATTAAAGTTAGGTTATGTCACTAAAAGTCCCATTAGCATGAATTGTGAACTACCGGGAGTTGGTAGACGCTTATGCATTTAATAGTACTATTTGGGGACGATCACCCCAGTTCGCGCCTTGACGGTTGATCCCCGTCGTGCCACATTGATTGGTAAGCGAATTTATGTATGAGAAGATTTCCATAGCGTGACCTTTGTGACGACACACTACTTTAGATGGGCAAAATTGGTATCGGGTTAGCTACCCGTTTTGGTTTAGTAAGGTAACAATGTCATGCGGCTTGTAATAATCCAAAATTAACGAATTACAAATAGACGCTCCGAATTACGATGTATTGCCTGACTAGCAATACTGGGTCATACTATTGATATTATGTTTGTATTTTGGTTTTCATAACCATATTCATATAACGGTTTTTATTTTCATACAACGTCATAAGACGTATTGTATGACGTTTTTACGACATTGGCTCGTATAATGATTTTTAAGGCAAACGTCGATATTATGATTTTGATAAAGATTTGTATAAAATGATTTTGGCTATTTTATGGCCTATTACAATGATTTGTATGAAATGATTTTTGGTAATAATTTTATACCAAAGTTATATTGATGGAATTTATTAAACTCTATGAATTCACTCGGTGTTATCGCTGACCTTTTTCTTTTAACATGTTTTATCTCAGGTACTTGAAGGTAATTCTCGGGAAGACGACAAGAATTCATAGCCCGCACTTAAACAATATTTTCCATTCAATACTTTGTAAAAATTTGTATGAAATATAATGACTTGGGACCTATGTAACTTTGATATTTATGAATGGAAATGCTTTATTAATAAACGACGCTATTTTTATGCGTTGTCTATGATGTGAGTAATGTGCTATCCCGTAACACCAACTAGTCTTCCGCTGTATTGAGTTGTATAAATTTAGGGGTGTTACATGAATAATATACAACACTAAACAACAAGTATTTGACATTTCATGTAAGAAACTCATGGTTAAGTATCATATGACTTTGAAATATTCGATTCAACATTTTATTCTAGTTGAATGGCGAGCTTTTTATGAAATCTATTATTTAGTTAAACCTCCTTACCGGTATGATTGGAGTTTAGTTTGTTGATCTTTGCTTTTGGCTTCACATTAAACTCGCTTTTCTTTCTTTATTTGTGTATGTATTTGTAAAGTTACTTACAATCTATTGTGCTTCGACTTCACATAATAAACATACATATATACAACCTACATATACAAAAACATAAAAATAGGAGTTACTTTTACTAATTCCATATGGTAAAGAAATAAATTCCCAAACATAATTGCTAACACATAAAAACAAATTTAGATAGAAATCTTCAGAAAATATGGGCAGAAATAAAAAGGCCATAACATGTGCTACATGAATCCATTTCAAGAACATGACTAATCAAATGAAATCCTGAAACAAAGAGTACATTTTGTCACGGAAAACCTTGGTCAAAAGAGACCTAACCGGTCGAAAACTGTTCAAAACTGGCCAAGACAACCAAAAATGCTAACACCGGCCAAAATCATCCAAACCGAAGCAAAAACCGGGCTTTTGATTTCCAGTACACATGGACCTCCTAGAATCCGTGTAAAATCAATTTGCACGGATTCAAGATAGATAACCCACACCTAGGAATTATGTTTGTTTAGTTTTTGTCGTGTTTTGCCAGGTTTAAAAGTCGGTCAGCTAGTATTTGAAGTAGTTGTGAATGCACCGGACATACAACATCTCGGCGGCACACCATAATATAGCGGTCGAGATATGAGTTTGATCTAACAACACGTCGCGTTATTTGATCAAAAAAAAGATGATATTATTTATCCTTGGAAAGCCTAAGAAGGTGAATAATATACAACACTAAACAACAAGTATTTGACATTTCATGTAAGAAACTCTTGCTTAAGTATCATATGACTTTGAAATATTCGATTCAACATTTTATTCCAGTTGAATGGCGAGCTATTTATGAAATCTATTATTTAGTTAAACCTCCTTACCGGTATGATTGGAGTTTAGTTTGTTGATCTTTGCTTTTGGTTTCACATTAAACTCGCTTATCTTTCTTTATTTGTGTATGTATTTGTAAAGTTACTTACAATCTATTGTGCTTCGACTTCACATAATAAACCTACATATATACAACCTACATATACAAAAACATACAAATAGGAGTTACTTTTACTAATTCCATATGGTAAAGAAATAAATTCCCAAACATAATTGCGAACACATAAAAACAAATTTAGATTGAAATCTTCAGAAAATATGGGCTGAAATAAAAAGGCCATAACATGTGCTACATGAATCCGTTTCAAGAACATGACTAAGCAAATGAAAGCCTGAAACAAAGAGTACATTTTGTCGCGGAAAACCTTGGTCAAAAGAGACCTAACCGGTCGAAAACTGGTCAAAACTGGCCAAGACAACCAAAAATGCTAACACCGGCCAAAATCATCCAAACCTAAGCAAAAACCGGACTTTTGATTTCCAGTCCACATGGACCTCCTAGAATCCGTGGAAAATCAATTTGCACGGATTCAAGATAGATAACGCACACCTAGGAATTACGTTTGTTTAGTTTTTGTCGTGTTTTGCCAGGTTTAAAAGTCGGTCAGCTAGTATTTGAAGTAGTTGTGAATGCACCGGACATACAACATCTCGGCGGAACACCATAATATAACGGTCGAGATATGAGTTTGCTCTAATAACACGTCGCGTTATTTGATCAAAACAAAGATGATATTATTTATACTTGGAAAGCCTAAGAAGGTGAATAATATACAACACTAAACAACAAGTATTTGACATTTCATGTAAGAAACTCATGCTTAAGTATCATATGACTTTGAAATATTTGATTCAACATTTTATTCTAGTTGAATGGCGAGCAATTTATGAAATCTATTATTTAGTTAAACCTCCTTACCGGTATGATTGGAGTTTAGTTTGTTGATCTTTGCTTTTGGCTTCACATTAAACTCGCTTTTCTTTCTTTATTTGTGTATGTATTTGTAAAGTTACTTACAATCTATTGTGCTTCGACTTCACATAATAAACATACATATATACAACCTACATATACAAAAACATACAAATAGGAGTTACTTTTACTAATTCCATATGGTAAAGAAATAAATTCCCAAACATAATTGCTAACACATAAAAACAAATTTAGATAGAAATCTTCAGAAAATATGGGCTGAAATAAAAAGGCCATAACATGTGCTACATGAATCCGTTTCAAGAACATGACTAATCAAATGAAAGCCTGAAACAAAGAGTACATTTTGTCACGAAAAACCTTGGTCAAAAGAGACCTAACCGGTCGAAAACTGGTCAAAACTGGCAAAGACAACCAAAAATGCTAACACCGGCCAAAATCATCCAAACCTAAGCAAAAACCGGACTTTTGATTTCCAGTAAACATGGATCTCCTAGAATCCGTGGAAAATCAATTTGCACGGATTCAAGATAGATAACCCACACCTATGAATTACGTTTGTTTAGTTTTTGTCGTGTTTTGCCAGATTTAAAAGTCGGTCAGCTAGTATTTGAAGTAGTTGTGAATGCACCGGACATACAACATCTCGGCGGCACACCATAATATAGCGGTCGAGATATGAGTTTGCTCTAACAATACGTCGCGTTATTTGATCAAAACAAAGATGATATTATTTATCCTTGGAAAGCCTAAGAAGGTGAATAATATACAACACTAAACAACAAGTATTTGACACTTCATGTAAGAAACTCATGCTTAAGTATCATATGACTTTGAAATATTCGATTCAACATTTTATTCCAGTTGAATGGCGAGCTATTTATGAAATCTATTATTTAGTTAAACCTCCTTACCGGTATGATTGGAGTTTAGTTTGTTGATCTTTGCTTTTGGTTTCACATTAAACTCGCTTTTCTTTCTTTATTTGTGTATGTATTTGTAAAGTTACTTACAATCTATTGTGCTTCGACTTCACATAATAAACATACATATATACAACCTACATATACAAAAACATACAAATAGGAGTTACTTTTACTAATTCCATATGGTAAAGAAATAAATTCCCAAACATAATTGCTAACACATAAAAACAAATTTAGATTGAAATCTTCAGAAAATATGGGCTGAAATAAAAAGGCCATAACATGTGCTACATGAATCCGTTTCAAGAACATGACTAAGCAAATGAAATCCTGAAATGTTGGGTCAAATTATTGAGTTGATAAGTCAAAACACAACAAAATAAGAAGACAAGGGCTAAAAAGTACAAGTTGCAAAAGAACAAGCCGTTGGAGTCTTTTTATTACTTTAGCTTTCTTTGTAAGCTATGTTTTCTAGTATATAAAGAAAACATAGGACGTAGGTTTTATATATAATATTATTCATTCACAATGTAAACCTAAAGTGTGTGTCGCACTAGACGTGGGATTCAATGTATACACGTCTAGTGGATGTTTGTTATTAATATAATGAACATCCCAATCGTTGTTTTAATTCATGTTCTTTTGTGCCTAAACACCTTGTCATGATCATTGTTCTTTTCCGCTATGTTATCATATGAACGATGATCAAACCTAGATATATGGTTCATAACCATTGAGCCCAACGATTATAGGACTCATCAATTGGTATCAGAGCCTAAGGCTCTTGATATCTAGGTACAACGAGGTGTTCGTGTATGGTGAAGAAGAAAAAAATTCGTATTGAATTTTTCTGGACGTTTTTGTGTGCGCAGCAGTATTCAGAAGGTCATAACTTTTGATCTAACCGTTGGATCGTCACGAAATTTTAGATGTGTGTTCTACATACATAGATCTAAACATCCACCGGAGGGATTGTCGAGTTTTATCCCCAGGCAAAAGTTATTAAGCGTCGAAGTTGACAGCAAAGGTGATTTTCAGTTTTTCTGCTTTCACATGAAATCATGAACTAGGGTTTCTTCAAACCCTAGATCTACTTAAAAAGCAGGAAGAATTGAAATTGGTGGCTGTTAAAACGTGTGAAGATACACGATCTTAGGTTATTCACAAACCCTAATTAGGGTTTCGATAAACAAAGTTCTAAACCCTAGATCGATGTTTTTTTTTTGCTACAGTTTTTCTGTTCGCAGCCAATGAATACATACGCATTACTGATTCGAATCTGCTACATGCTAGTCCAAGGTTATTCATATGTTGCTCGATTCTGATTGGAGGAAAAGAATGTATTCATACGATTTAAAGGAAGGTTGTTCGTAGCTTTCTGTGTTCACACGGTTTGTGATCCCCTACATGCTAGTGCATGGAATTACCGTAAGCCTTTGTTCTCATTGGTTATTCATTGAAGCATTCACACGGCCATTCCTTTTTCATTGGTTAAGAGAGTTGCTTTCACACGGCCAAAACGAAAGCCCTAATGTTTGTTATCTATAGTTCGAATCCTATACCTGCTGGTATACGGTTGCTCTCATGGGGCTAAAGTTCATTCGTTTCTCATTGGTCTAAATCAATTGTGTTCACACGGCTCTAAAATTTTCATTGGTGGAGGTTTATTGTGTTCACACGGTTTGGTTATTTGCATTCGTATGGTTTAAGTGATATTATTAACTCAACGTTGACAAAGTTTTGGTGAAACGCTGATGGGACTTATTTTGACGTTGTCAAAATCTTGGAGCAACGTTGACAAAGTTCTGACACTGAAAAGAATGAACGCTGACAGGATTTTAGGTTGGCGCTGACGTTTGTTATTTGGGCGCTGACAGGAAGGATTTCGACGCTGACAGAATAAGTCAACACTGATGGAGTTGACAGTGTCGTCCGATATATGAGCTTCAACGCTGATACGTATTGTCAGATATCGGACAATACATCTGACCAAGATATTGGACAGAAGAGATATTGGACAACACATGGATAGCTGCTGTTTGAGAAAACTGGTACGTTTTAAGCACACAAAAAGAAGGTTAATACACACAAAGGTACATGGAATCTCCGTTTAATTCAGAATATCATTATGATATTTATGGCTCGGATATTTTTAAAAGGATTAATGATTTTAAAGTGAGTTAGCAATTATTCGTGGGAATTTGATGGATACTTAAACTATGTAATCGGGATAGCCTTGCAAAAGAGTTATCCATAACTGGCTTTTACATATGGTATGAAGATGTGATTCCATTAAAGTCGTCATGAAGAAATGTTAGCTTAAGGGGAAGAATTCTTATGGGAAGTTTGATGATTGAAGAAGATTTTCGCGAGTTTGTGTTCTATCATATCTTAAAGTTGTGGACCTCAGCCACTGACTTTAAAGGTAACTTGTTCGTGCTTACATGGATGGTGATGAAGACTTGTCATAAACACTTGAAGGAGTTACATTATCGTGCTCAGTGTCTCACAAAGGATGAGAATATTGACAAGGGATCGAGGTCTACTTATATTTTTTGCATAATGTGGTATAAGTTCTTCATCACATGGATAAACAAGACATGGAACATAGGTTTGTGGTATTCTACTTCTGCATCAAGACAACTGTATTTATTTTTCTTCAGGATCATTACATAGAGCTACTTTTGGAGAATCTTCAAGATTGCATACTTTCACATATTTCCTATTGATGTGTCAAAAAGGGGAAGAATATGTGCTATACTTAAGGGGAAGCTTCTTGGAGATCATGTACTACATACAAAGGATTCATGCTTAAGAAGAGTGTTTTGACATCATCAACTAGGGGAAGATTGTTGGGTCAAATTATTGAGTTGATAAGTCAAAACACAACAAAATAAGAAGACAAGGGCTAAAAAGTACAAGTTGCAAAAGAACAAGCCGTTGGAGTCTTTTTATTACTTTAGCTTTCTTTGTAAGCTATGTTTTCTAGTATATAAAGAAAACATAGGACGTAGGTTTTATATATAATATTATTCATTCACAATGTAAACCTAAAGTGTGTGTCGCACTAGACGTGGGATTCAATGTATACACGTCTAGTGGATGTTTGTTATTAATATAATGAACATCCCAATCGTTGTTTTAATTCTTGTTCTTTTGTGCCTAAACACCTTGTCATGATCATTGTTCTTTTCCGCTATGTTATCATATGAATGATGATCAAACCTAGATATATGGTTCATAACCATTGAGCCCAACGATTATAGGACTCATCATGAAACAAAGAGTACATTTTGTTGCGGAAAACCTTGGTCAAAAGAGACCTAACCGGTCGAAAATTGGTCAAAACTGGCCAAGACAACCAAAAATGCTAACACCGGCCAAAATCATCCAAACCTAAGCAAAACCCGGACTTTTGATTTCCAGTCCACATGGACCTTTTAGAATCCGTGGAAAATCAATTTGCACGGATTCAAGATAGATAACCCACACCTAGGAATTACGTTTGTTTAGTTTTTGTCGTGTTTTGCCAGGTTTAAAAGTCGGTCAGCTAGTATTTGAAGTAGTTGTGAATGCACCGGACATACAACATCTCGGCGGCACACCATAATATAACGGTTGGGATATGAGTTTTCTCTAATAACACGTCGCGTTATTTGATCAAAACAAAGATGATATTATTTATACTTGGAAAGCCTAAGAAGGTGAATAATATACAACACTAAACAACAAGTATTTGACATTTCATGTAAGAAACTCATGCTTAAGTATCATATGACTTTGAAATATTTGATTCAACATTTTACTCTAGTTGAATGGCGAGCAATTTATGAAATCTATTATTTAGTTAAACCTCCTTACCGGTATAATTGGAGTTTAGTTTGTTGATCTTTGCTTTTGGCTTCACATTAAACTCGCTTTTCTTTCTTTATTTGTGTATGTATTTGTAAAGTTACTTACAATCTATTGTGCTTCGACTTCACATAATAAACATACATATATACAACCTACATATACAAAAACATACAAATAGGAGTTACTTTTACTAATTCCATATGGTAAAGAAATAAATTCTCAAACATAATTGCTAACACATAAAAACAAATTTAGATAGAAATCTTCAGAAAATATGGGCTGAAATAAAAAGGCCATAACATGTGCTACATGAATCCGTTTCAAGAACATGACTAATCAAATGAAAGACTAAAACAAAGAGTACATTTTGTCACGAAAAACCTTGGTCAAAAGAGACCTAACCGGTCGAAAACTGGTCAAAACTGGCAAAGACAACCAAAAATGCTAACACCGGCCAAAATCATCCAAACCTAAGCAAAAACCGGACTTTTGATTTCCAGTAAACATGGACCTCCTAGAATCTGTGGAAAATAAATTTGCACGGATTCAAGATAGATAACCCACACCTATGAATTACGTTTGTTTAGTTTTTGTCGTGTTTTGCCAGATTTAAAAGTCGGTCAACTAGTATTTGAAGTAGTTGTGAATGCACCGGACATACAACATCTCGGCGGCACACCATAATATAGCGGTCGAGATATGAGTTTGCTCTAACAACACGTCGCGTTATTTGATCAAAACAAAGGTGATATTATTTATCCTTGGAAAGCCTAAGAAGGTGAATAATATACAACACTAAACAACAAGTATTTGACACTTCATGTAAGAAACTCATGCTTAAGTATCATATGACTTTGAAATATTCGATTCAACATTTTATTCCAGTTGAATGGCGAGCTATTTATGAAATCTATTATTTAGTTAAACCTCCTTACCGGTATGATTGGAGTTTAGTTTGTTGATCTTTGCTTTTGGTTTCACATTAAACTCGCTTTTCTTTCTTTATTTGTGTATGTATTTGTAAAGTTACTAACAATCTATTGTGCTTCGACTTCACATAATAAACATACATATATAGAACCTACATATACAAAAACATACAAATAGGAGTTACTTTTACTAATTCCATATGGTAAAGAAATAAATTCCCAAACATAATTGCTAACACATAAAAACTAATTTAGATTGAAATCTTCAGAAAATATGGGCTGAAATAAAAAGGCCATAACATGTGCTACATGAATCCGTTTCAAGAACATGACTAAGCAAATGAAAGCCTGAAACAAAGAGTACATTTTGTCGCGGAAAACCTTGGTCAAAAGAGACCTAACCGGTCGAAAACTAGTCAAAACTGGCCAAGACAACCAAAAATGCTAACACCGGCCAAAATCATCCAAACCTAAGCAAAAACCGGACTTTTGATTTCCAGTCCACATGGACCTTTTAGAATCCGTGGAAAATCAATTTGCACGGATACAAGATAGATAACCCACACCTAGGAATTACGTTTGTTTATTTTTTGTCGTGTTTTGCCAGGTTTAAAACTCGGTCAGCTAGTATTTGAAGTAGTTGTGAATGCACCGGACATACAACATCTCGGCGGCACACCATAATATAACGGTCGAGATATGAGTTTGCTCTAATAACACGTCGCGTTATTTGATCAAAACAAAGATGATATTATTTATCCTTGGAAAGCCTAAGAAGGTGAATAATATACAACACTAAACAACAAGTATTTGACATTTCATGTAAGAAACTCATGCTTAAGTATCATATGACTTTGAAATATTTGATTCAACGTTTTATTCTAGTTGAACGGCGAGCTATTTATGAAATCTATTATTTAGTTAAACCTCCTTACCGGTATGATTGGAGTTTACTTTGTTGATCTTTGCTTTTGGCTTCACATTAAACTCGCTTTTCTTTCTTTATTTGTGTATGTATTTGTAAAGTTACTTACAATCTATTGTGCTTCGACTTCACATAATAAACATACATATATACAACCAACATATACAAAAACATACAAATAGGAGTTACTTTTACTAATTCCATATGGTAAAGAAATAAATTCCCAAACATAATTGCTAACACATAAAAACAAATTTAGATAGAAATCTTCAGAAAATATGGGCTGAAATAAAAAGGCCATAACATATGCTACATGAATCCGTTTCAAGAACATGACTAATCAAATGAAAGCCTGAAAAAAAGAGTACATTTTGTCACGGAAAACCTTGGTCAAAAGAGACCTAACCGGTCGAAAACTGGTCAAAACTGGCCAAGACAACCGAAAATGCTAACACCGGCCAAAATCATCCAAACCTAAGCAAAAACTGGGCATTTGATTTCCAGTACACATGGACCTCCTAGAATCCGTGGAAAATAAATTTGCACGGATTCAAGATAGGTAACACACACCTAAGAATTACGTTTGTTTAGTTTTTGTCGTGTTTTGCCAGGTTTAAAAGTCGGTCAGCTAGTATTTGAAGTAGTTGTGAATGCACCGGACATACAACATCTCGGCGGCACACCATAATATAGCGGTCGAGATATGAGTTTGATCTAACAACACGTCGCGTTATTTGATCAAAACAAAAATGATATTATTTATCCTTGGAAAGCCTAAGAAGGTGAATAATATACAACACTAAACAACAAGTATTTGACATTTCATGTAAGAAACTCATGCTTAAGTATCATATGACTTTGAAATATTCGATTCAACATTTTATTCCAGTTGAATGGCGAGCTATTTATGAAATCTATTATTTAGTTAAACCTCCTTACCGGTATGATTGGAGTTTAGTTTGTTGATCTTTGCTTTTGGCTTCACATTAAACTCGCTTTTCTTTCTTTATTTGTGTATGTATTTGTAAAGTTACTTACAATCTATTGTGCTTCGACTTCACATAATAAACATACATATATACAACCTACATATACAAAAACATACAAATAGGAGTTACTTTTACTAATTCCATATGGTAAAGAAATAAATTCCCAAACATAATTGCTAACACATAAAAACAAATTTAGATTGAAATCTTCAGAAAATATGGGCTGAAATAAAAAGGCCATAACATGTGCTACATGAATCCGTTTCAAGAACATGACTAAGCAAATGAAAGCCTGAAACAAAGAGTACATTTTGTCGCGGAAAACCTTGGTCAAAAGAGACCTAACCGGTCGAAAACTGGTCAAAACTGGCCAAGACAACCAAAAATGCTAACACCGGCCAAAATCATCCAAACCTAAGCAAAAACCGGACTTTTGATTTCCAGTCCACATGGACCTCCTAGAATCCGTGGAAAATCAATTTGCACGAATTCAAGATAGATAACCCACACCTAGGAATTACGTTTGTTTAGTTTTTGTCGTGTTTTGCCAGGTTTAAAAGTCGGTCAGCTAGTATTTGAAGTAGTTGTGAATGCACCGGACATACAACATCTCGGCGGCACACCATAATATAGCGATCGAGATATGAGTTTGATCTAACAACACGTCGCGTTATTTGATCAAAACAAAAATGATATTATTTATCCTTGGAAAGCCTAAGAAGGTGAATAATATACAACACTAAACAACAAGTATTTGACATTTCATGTAAGAAACTCATGCTTAAGTATCATATGACTTTGAAATATTCGATTCAACATTTTATTCCAGTTGAATGGCGAGCTATTTATGAAATCTATTATTTAGTTAAACCTCCTTACCGGTATGATTAGAGTTTAGTTTGTTGATCTTTGCTTTTGGCTTCACATTAAACTCGCTTTTCTTTCTTTATTTGTGTATGTATTTGTAAAGTTACTTACAATCTATTGTGCTTCGACTTCACATAATAAACATACATATATACAACCAACATATACAAAAACATACAAATAGGAGTTACTTTTACTAATTCCATATGGTAAAGAAATAAATTCCCAAACATAATTGCTAACACATAAAAACAAATTTAGATTGAAATCTTCAGAAAATATGGGCTGAAATAAAAAGGCCATAACATGTGCTACATGAATCCGTTTCAAGAACATGACTAAGCAAATGAAAGCCTGAAACAAAGAGTACATTTTGTCGCGGAAAACCTTGGTCAAAAGAGACCTAACCGGTCGAAAACTGGTCAAAACTGGCCAAGACAACAAAAAATGCTAACACCGGCCAAAATCATCCAAACCTAAGCAAAAAACGGACTTTTGATTTCCAGTCCACATGGACCTCCTAGAATCCGTGGAAAATCAATTTGCACGAATTCAAGATAGATAACCCACACCTAGGAATTACGTTTGTTTAGTTTTTGTCGTGTTTTGCCAGGTTTAAAAGTCGGTCAGCTAGTATTTGAAGTAGTTGTGAATGCACCGGACATACAACATCTCGGCGGCACACCATAATATAACGGTCGAGATATGAGTTTGCTCTAATAACACGTCGCGTTATTTGATCAAAACAAAGATGATATTATTTATCCTTGGAAAGCCTAACAAGGTGAATAATATACAACACTAAACAACAAGTATTTGACATTTCATGTAAGAAACTCATGCTTAAGTATCATATGACTTTGAAATATTTGATTCAACATTTTATTCTAGTTGAACGGCGAGCTATTTATGAAATCTTATATTTAGTTAAACCTCCTTACCGGTATGATTGGAGTTTAGTTTGTTGATCTTTGCTTTTGGCTTCACATTAAACTCGCTTTTCTTTCTTTATTTGTGTATGTATTTGTAAAGTTACTTACAATCTATTGTGCTTCGACTTCACATAATAAACATACATATATATAACCTACATATACAAAAACATACAAATAGGAGTTACTTTTACTAATTCCATATGGTAAAGAAATAAATTCCCGAACATAATTGCTAACACATAAAAACAAATTTAGATAGAAATCTTCAGAAAATATGGGCTGAAATAAAAAGGCCATAACATATGCTACATGAATCCGTTTCAAGAACATGACTAATCAAATGAAAGCCTGAAACAAAGAGTACATTTTGTCACGGAAAACCTTGGTCAAAAGAGACCTAACCGGTCGAAAACTGGTCAAAACTGGCCAAGACAACCGAAAATGCTAACACCGGCCAAAATCATCCAAGCCTAAGCAAAAACTAGGCATTTGATTTCCAGTACACATGGACCTCCTAGAATCCGTGGAAAATAAATTTGCACGGATTCAAGATAGATAACACACACCTAGGAATTACGTTTGTTTAGTTTTTGTCGTGTTTTGCCAGGTTTAAAAGTCGGTCAGCTAGTATTTGAAGTAGTTGTGAATGCACCGGACATACAACATCTCGGCGGCACACCATAATATAGCGGTCGAGATATGAGTTTGGTCTAACAACACGTCGCGTTATTTGATCAAAACAAAAATGATATTATTTATCCTTGGAAAGCCTAAGAAGGTGAATAATATACTGTTGGGAATAAAATTCACCAAGTCCCTAGACGCTGACAAAAGGAACTTGGACGCTGACAAGAGTAAACGGGGCGCTGACAGATGAGACGTTGATAAGAATTATCAAGGCGTTGACAAGAAGAATCTTAAAGACAAAGATAAGGACTAAAATTGCCAATGATGAATTCTTCAAGCTGGTGGACAAAGTATGAAGATAAGAATTCAGAATATATTCTTAATGTTTAAAAAGATTTAGTCAATAAGTTATTTTAGTATGTTTATCTTATGTCTCTTCCTAAAATAGATGATCTTAGCTTTTTGTACAAGGCTCCTTAAACCTATAAAAGGAGGCCTTAGGGTTAGACATAAGATACATCTCACATACATCTTTTCCACATATCTCATAACACTTTCATTGTAATCTTTCATTGTTATCATTAATCAAGGTGAAAGTTTGTTTACATCTTTGTGTTCGTTGTTCTAAGTGTTAAATTCCGCATAACACTTAGATTACTTCATACATATCAAAAGTTTCTCTACGTGTATAACTTGATCTAATCTCGTATACACAAAGCTTAATCGATCTAAGTTTGGGATCCACAAGTGGTATCAGAGCTTGTTGAGGAACTTTGATTTGAAGAACGAGATCCAATACCGTGAGGTGAACCAGGCTAAGGAAGAAGGTGTAGAGGAATCTGATGATGTTTTCCACAAGTTCCAATTCATCTTCATGTTCTGATGGTGAGGTATGTGATAACTCTTCTTGTCGTTTAAATACTGAAAAACTAAATCAAGAGATAGTAAAATTATTAGATGAGGCAAGTACTGAAAGATGCAAAGTATCTAATTATCAAATTGCTCTTACCCAAACAGAAAAGACAGTAGCTGAGTATAAAAAAATGGAGTTTGATTTAAAGGATCAAATAAATATCTTAAAACATGAGTTACATCAAAGTAAAGATATTCAAGATATAGTAAACAGGGTTAATCTTGATTTGATAGATCAGTTAGAGGAGGCTAACAAAAATAAAGATAATGTGAGTCTTAAAATTCAGAGATTTGATAAGGCCACACAAAACCTAGGAGAGTGTGTTAGTAAACAAAGAGACTCTAAGGACATGAGTGGGATTGGGATGAAAGATTATACTGGTGTTCCACCACCAGCTGGGGATTTCTATGGTGTCCAATCAAAGGACTTATCTTGGACTGGCTTGCCAGAACTCCAAGAGAAGGAATTCATTCCTCCGCCTAGAATGACTTCCCCAGTTGAAGAGTATAAACAAAAACTGACTGACCTAGATGAGTGGAAGAAAGCTAACCACACTTTGTTTGTCAAGGGAGGTTTGTTGTGTGAAAGTCCAAATGAGCCCACACCTATCACGAGCCACGATCCTACCCCTATCAAGATAACAAACCCAACCACTGGCAAAGCTGTTAATCTTGGCTCCCCAATTAAGAAACAACCTAGTGTTAAATATGCTGAAATGTATAGGAAACCTAGGTCACTCAAAAGCCAAGAAAGTGTTAATGGGACAGGGTTTTATCAGTCTAAGCCTAAGTTTGTGTCCAAAAAGTCTTGTTATTCATGTGGGAGCTTTTCTCATTTGGCCTATAATTGTGTCAGTGGATACAATTCATTCGCTGACAATAGGTCATCCAATGTCAATCATAGACCTTTTGTCCATACTAGACCACAGGCTACTAGACCAGCTCCTTTCTTCTCTAAGGCAGCTAATACCCATGGACAAAGGCCCTTTCAAAAGACGAACACTTGGTCAAACAGACAATATGTTCCTGTAGCAAACCCTAATTTGGGCGCTGATGGGAACAAATTCAGCGCTGTCAAGAACAAAGTCAGCGCCGACAGGAACAAATTTAGCGCTGACAGGAACAAATTCAGCGCTGACAGCAATAAATTCAGCGCTGACAGGAACAAGTGCAACGCTGACAGCTCCAAGTGTTGTATGAGACCTTATTTTAGACCATATAAACAAAGATACATGGTTAGTAAGGGTCAAGGGTCTAGGGCATCATCCCACTTAACATGGAAACCTAAACAAGAGCAAAACTCTAGTTTTAATGGTATTTCAATGACTTGCAATAGATTTAAATATCTTGAGAAGGTCATTACTAGTCTCATTGGAACAAATTGGGTGCTTAGGTCACAAAGGGATGAACAGCCATTTAT
This sequence comes from Glebionis coronaria, assembly GCA_025667525.1. Lineage (NCBI taxonomy): Eukaryota > Viridiplantae > Streptophyta > Magnoliopsida > Asterales > Asteraceae > Glebionis > Glebionis coronaria. Next base: position 646,388,416 of record CM046877.1, read on the forward strand.
GGTAAAGAATAAATCCACTCTAGTTGAACAACTAGACAGATCCAAGTCTGACAAGGCTTGGATCTCCAAATGAAACTAATTTGTTTTCTTTTTGAGCAGCCTATCCAAAAGCAGGTTAATGATCAAGGATATTGGGATAGTGGATGCTCAAAGAACATGCATTGTTGGTCTTTCCACTGATATTATTTTTATCCACTGACATGTTATCTCTACCCATTATCATGGGATAGGGTAGCCTCTGTTGGTGTGTGTTTTTGTGGTTTTTATCTAACTATGCAGGAAAATGGAGCTACATTTGGATGGATACAAAGTTGCAAAATTTATTTATGATGGTTGGAGTGTTTACATTCCTATCTTGAGATAAATTTTTGCTTCTTCACATATAATGATTTGTATGCTTCTGTTAAGGGGAGGTAAACCTTTAGGTTTTTGGGTACTCTTAGAGTACTCTTGCACAATTCTAGATTGTGTCCACAGGTGAGTGGGGGTTAGAAATAATGAAGGCTCTTTCATTATGAAATTGTTGGAATTTCTAAACCTCGAGGCACTGTAGCATGCACGTAATTTATTTTGCATGCATGCTGCCAAGACATTTTGACCTAGAATTGGGTGTGGTCGTATGGGTGACTTGGGGTAGATATATTTTTGGGCTTACTTGGGGAGTTGCAAAGGTTTTATATAAATTAACTTTCTCTTTGGGGTATTTGTGAACAAAGGACTCTAGAGTTCACGTGTGTCTATCATACTTTTGCATGTGTGTATGCATGAACAGTGTTTGTCACTCTTGCTTATTAGAGTCTAGTTAATTTCCTTAGGATTATTACCTTTGTTTATGTTCTAACTAAAGTTTTCTACTTTCTCAAGTCCATTTTATGCTATGCCATCTTAGCTGATGTGATTTATAAACTTCTTTATCGTCCCAAAACGTTTCATCACCCTTACAGTTTTCAAATTTTTGGATATATGGAAGCCTAATGATCATTGAGATGTTTTTCCTAGTGATTGACATCTAGTAGCAGCAGAGATCACTTTCACAAGGGTGTATAGTGTTATGGAGATGGCTGAGACTATTGGCACTAGCTTTAATGCAAGTCAAGTCAGTCTTATCATCAGTAAGTCCATCCCCATGTCCTATGAATCAACATTGAGGATTCATTTCCCGAATGTGGATGAGGACAGTATGAAACCTTTGACATTAATGGAATTGACGAAAATTTGTATTAGCTTGTAAAAGCATAATATCAGTCTTGTACAAACTGTCAACAAACAGGGACGTGAACTCCAAGCTTTGAGGGAGAGAGTAACTGTTTTGGAGAATCCAAGTAGCAGGAGTCTAATGGAGGAATCTTCCAAAGGGGAGGATGAAGAGGATGAGGAGGATGAGCTGATTCACACAGCTAGTGAGAAGAGTTCAGAAAAGAGTTCACAATTTAGTGAATCTTTGCAGGTTGCTGAAGCACTCACCAATTTGAAGAAGCACCCAGTTGTTGATACATCCAAGGTGACACCAAAGAACTTGGAAGGATCTTTCAAAGAAACATTGGGCGCTGATACAGGTTTGGACACTGATAAAGGAAATCGTGGCACTGATAGGAGCAACTTGAACGCTGACAAAGTTACAGGTGGTGTTGATGTATTCCAGCCATCAACAATCATCAAAGATGTGTCCACACAGGTTTCTTCTTCCACTTTACCAATTATTGATCCAAAAGACAAAGGTAAAGGTATTTTAATTGAAGAAGATGTTCCAAAGAAGGATGCAGCACAAGTTGCTTTTGATGAACAGTTGGCTGCACAACTTATGGAAAGAGAATTGAAGAAGAGTAGCAGATCACCATTTGTTGTTTCTGAGAGTGAGGAAGAAAGTGGTGATGGAAAAGAAGGTGATAGCTCAGATTCAAGTATTCAAATTATTGAAGATCCAGAAAGGCTTGAATATGGGGATGAGCTAGCAAAGGAAAGGTTGAGTGAGTTGAAGAATCAGATTGATTGGGACCTACCAGAAATCACCAGAATGTACCATGCTTGGGAAGACAAGGTTATGGACAACCCAGGAATGAGCTTATCAGATCAAATTTGGGGGTTGGAAGTTCTGCTTAGGGTACAAGATGACATAAAGGTGATTATGAGATTTAATGCACAAGAGGTCAAGACCTGGCTCAAAAGGGATAGAAGGCAGTTATACTATAAGTTGCTTAGGTGTCATCAGCCCAGATGGACATACAAGAAGTTGCTGGCCTTATCTTTTGAGGAGCTAGAGTATAGGGCACATCCTATTTGGAGGAAGGTGCAAGAACAGAATGTCTACCAGTTTCTTTCAGAAGAAAGAAAACAAGAGCTTGCTGAGGAAATGCAGATTCAGAAGGAAATAAGGATTGCTCAAAGACCAGTGAAGAAAGGAGATCCTTTCCAATTTCCTAAAGATATGGATGTGTATTTTCCAACTGAAGGTGTAATAAGGAAGCATCTCAAGCTTTCTCCATTGGAAGCTTCAGATTTGGTAAATGTAGTACCTCTAGATGACAGAAATCCAATCATCAGTTTTGATGAAGATGAGTGTGGATTTTGGAAGATTGGACGATTTGGAAAGGAGGTACATACTTTCACTTCAGTTATTTCTATATTTGCAAGCATAGACAGGGAAGACTTGGTGCATCTATGGAGATTAATAGAGGCCAAGTATACAGCTGAAGCACCTACTTCAGCAAATGGAATAAGACTTTGGAACACATTTATGACTTTGTGTGGTCCAAAAGAAGCAGATCCTGCCATTTGGAAGGATCTTGAAGATGATCTCAGTAATCTTCATTGGAGGCTATATTCTACTTGTGGTGTATTTCATATGAGCTCTACAAAGTTTTCAGAGTATTTACTTGTGGATGCTGACTATTTCTTGTCCAAAGAAGTGTTGGAGAAGATGCTAGAGACACCCTTGGAGATTGATTATACTAGTGACGTGGCCAAGGACTTGATCAGATATGTTTATCACCAACATAAGAAGTTTTTGCAAGATTCCTCCTAAGCCTTAAGTTTTATTCAGAAACTTGATCATTGGAATAGATATCAAGTTTAGGGGAGGATTGTTGGGAATAAAATATGGGTCAGATCACTAAACGCTGATAAGAAGAATGTCAACGCTGATAAGAAGATATTGGACGCTGACAGCCAAGCGTTGACATTGAAGAAGTCAACGCTGACAGCCTTGAAGATTGACACTGATGGAATATCTTTTGTTTATTTGTTTCTTTATTTATGTATGGTAAAGATAAGCACAACATTGTATTTTCTATTATTATCTTTACCTAGAATAGTTGATTCGTAGCTTATTGTACAAGACTTCTTGTTCTATAAAAGAAGGTCTTTTAGGTTAAAGTCATACATCAGTTTTCATAAGTATTTGCAAGTTAAACTCTTTCATTGTAATCAAGTTCGTTTATTCTAATACAAGTGAAAGTTTGTTTAACATCTTTGTGTTTTAGATCAAGTGTTAATTCCGCATAACACTTTGTTACTTTATTCATAAGCAAAGGTTTCTCTACGTGTAGTACTTGATCTAATCTCGTATACACAAAGCTTAATCGATCTAAGTTTGGGATCAACATATACAACACTAAACAACAAGTATTTGACATTTCATGTAAGAAACACATGCTTAAGTATCATATGACTTTGAAATATTCGATTCAACATTTTATTCCAGTTGAATGACGAGCTATTAATGAAATCTATTATTTAGTTAAACCTCCTTACCGGTATGATTGGAGTTTAGTTTGTTGATCTTTGCTTTTGGCTTCACATTAAACTCGCTTTTCTTTCTTTATTTGTGTATGTATTTGTAAAGTTACTTACAATCTATTGTGCTTCGACTTCACATAATAAACATACATATATACAACCTACATATACAAAAACATACAAATAGGAGTTACTTTTACTAATTCCATATGGTAAAGAAATAAATTCCCAAACATAATTGCTAACACATAAAAACAAATTTAGATTGAAATCTTCAGAAAATATGGGCTGAAATAAAAAGGCCATAACATGTGCTACATGAATCCGTTTCAAGAACATGACTAAGCAAACGAAAGCCTGAAACAAATAGTACATTTTATCGCGGAAAACCTTGGTCAAAAGAGACCTAACCGGTCGAAAACTGGTCAAAACTGGCCAAGACAACCAAAAATGCTAACACCGGCCAAAATCATCCAAACCTAAGCAAAAACCGGACTTTTGATTTCCAGTCCATATGGACCTCCTAGAATCCATGGAAAATCAATTTGCACGGATTCAAGATAGATAACCCACACCTAGGAATTACGTTTGTTTAGTTTTTGTCGTGTTTTGCCAGGTTTAAAAGTCGGACAACTAGTATTTGAAGTAGTTGTGAATGCACCTGACATACAACATCTCGGCCACACACCATAATATAGCGGTCGAGATATGAGTTTGCTCTAACAACACGTCGCGTTATTTGATCAAAACAAAGATGATATTATTTATCCTTGAAAAGCCTAAGAAGGTGAATAATATACAAAAATAAACAACAAATATTTGACACTTCATGTAAGAAACTCATGCTTAAGTATCATATGACTTTGAAATATTCGATTCAACATTTTATTCCAGTTGAATGGCGAGCTATTTATGAAATCTATTATTTAGTTAAACCTCCTTACCGGTATGATTGGAGTTTAGTTTGTTGATCTTTGCTTTTGGCTTCACATTAAACTCGCTTTTCTTTCTTTATTTGTGTATGTATTTGTAAAGTTACTTACAATCTATTGTGCTTCGACTTCACATAATAAACATACATATATACAACCTACATATACAAAAACATACAAATAGGAGTTACTTTTACTAATTCCATATGGTAAAGAAATAAATTCCCAAACATAATTGCTAACACATAAAAACAAATTTAGATTGAAATCTTCAGAAAATATGGGCTGAAATAAAAAGGCTATAACATGTGCTACATGAATCCGTTTCAAGAACATGACTAAGCAAATGAAAGCCTGAAACAAAGAGTACATTTTGTCGCGGAAAACCTTGGTCAAAATAGACCTAACCGGTCAAAAACTGGTCAAAACTGGCCAAGACAACCAAAAATGCTAACACCGGCCAAAATCATCCAAACCTAAGCAAAAACCGGACTTTTGATTTCCAGTCCATATGGACCTCCTAGAATCCGTGGAAAATCAATTTGCACGGATTCAAGATAGATAACCCACTCCAAGGAATTACGTTTGTTTAGTTTTTGTCGTGTTTTGCCAGGTTTAAAAGTCGGACAACTAGTATTTGAAGTAGTTGTGAATGCACCTGACATACAACATCTCGGCCACACACCATAATATAGCGGTCGAGATATGAGTTTGCTCTAACAACACGTCGCGTTATTTGATCAAAACAAAGATGATATTATTTATCCTTGGAAAGCCTAAGAAGGTGAATAATATACAAAAATAAACAACAAATATTTGACACTTCATGTAAGAAACTCATGCTTAAGTATCATATGACTTTGAAATATTCGATTCAACATTTTATTCCAGTTGAATGGCGAGCTATTTATGAAATCTATTATTTAGTTAAACCTCCTTACCGGTATGATTTGAGTTTAGTTTGTTGATCTTTGATTTTGGTTTCACATTAAACTCGCTTTTCTTTCTTTATTTGTGTATGTATTTGTAAAGTTACTTACAATCTATTGTGCTTCGACTTCACATAATAAACATACATATATACAACCTACATATACCAAAACATACAAATAGGAGTTACTTTTACTAATTCCATATGGTAAAGAAATAAATTCCCAAACCTAATTGCTAACACATAAAAACAAATTTAGATTGAAATCTTTCGAAAATATGGACTGAAATAAAAAGGCCATAACATATGCTACATGAATCCGTTTCAAGAACATGACTAAGAAAATGAAAGCCTGAAACAAAGAGTACATTTTGTCGCGGAAAACCTTGGTCAAAAGAGACCTAACCGGTCGAAAACTGGTCAAAACTGGCCAAGACAACCAAAAAAGCTAACATAGGCCAAAATCATCCAAACCTAAGCAAAAATCGGACTTTTTATTTCCAGTACACATGGACCTCCTAGAATCCGTGGAAAATCAGTTTGCACGGATTCAAGATAGATAACCCACACCTTGGAATTAGGTTTGTTTAGTTTTTGTCGTATTTTGCCAGGTTTAAAAGTCGGTCAGCTAGTATTTGAAGTAGTTGTGAATGCACCGGACATACAACATCTCGGCGGCACACCATAATATAGCGGTCGAGATATGAGTTTGCTCTAACAACACGTCGCGTTATTTGATCAAAACAAAGATGATATTTGATAGGTGTGTAAACACCCATCCTTTCTACCACTTGTTGATCCCAAACTTAGATCGATTAGCTTTGTGTATACGAGATTAGATCAAGTATAACACGTAGAGAAACCTTTGTATATGCTTTGTAGATCTAAGTGTTATGCGGAATTTAACACTTAAACAAGAACACAAGATGTAAACAAAACTTTCACTTTGATTATGAATGTCAAACTTGCTTACAATGAAAGATGTTTACAAACGAAAACTTATATAAAACTTGATATTAAACATTAACCTAAAGGCCTTCTTTTATAGACTAAGAAGCCTTGTACAATAAGCTACGTATCAATTATTCTAGGTAAAGAGAAATATAGAAAATACATTGTCGTTTCTATCCTTACTAGAAGTATTCTAGAATATAATAAACGTGTAGCTTATATCTTCCATCAGTGCTTGTCTTCAATGTGTCAACGCTTGACTTTAACTTGTCAACGCTTGAGCTGTCAGCGCTTGCTTTGTTCATGTCAACGCTTGATTTGTTCTTGTCAGAGCTCAAGTGATCTGGCCTTAATTTATTCCCAACAATCCTCCCCTAAACTTGATATCCACTCCTATGATCATGTTTCTGAATAAGCATTAAGAACTAGGAGGAGTCTGACAAATCTTATCATATTGATAATGAATAAATCTGATCAAATCCTTTGCCACGTCACTTGAATAATCTATCTCCAGCTGAGTGTCCTTCATCTTTTCCAAAATAGCCTTGGATATAAAATATTGAGCATCCACAAGTAGATACTCAGCAAACTTTGTAGAACTCAAATGGTATACACCAGCAGCTGAATATAACCTCCATTGAAGACCACTGAGGTCATCTTCAAGATCCTTCCATATTTCAGGATCTTCCTCATTTGTCCCACACATTCTCTTGAATGTGGTCCAAAGTTTTATTCCATTAGCTGAAGTTGGTGCTTCAGCCTCATACTTGGTCTCTAGCAACCTCCAAAGGTCCACCAAGTCTTCTCTATCACAACTTGCAAATAAAGATATGAGAGTGGTAAAAGTGTGTACCTCCTTGCCAAATCTGCCAATCTTCCAGAATCCACATTCATCCTCATCATAACTCACAATTGGATTCCTGGAATCTAATGGTAACACCTGCACCATATCTGAAGCTTCTAATGGGGAGAGCTTGAGGCTCTTTCTTATAACTGCTTCACCTGGATATAGTGGATCCATATCTTTTGGAAACTCAAATTTAAATCCCTTCTTCACTGGTCTAGGAATCATCATAGCTTTCTTGATTTCATTTCTTCTGCAAGTTGCTCCCTTCTTTCATCTGAAAGAAGTCTGAGAGTGTTTGCTTCCTGCACTCTCACCCAAATGGGATAAGCCCTATGTTCCAACTCATCAAATGTCAAAGCCTTCAACTTCTGATGTGTCCATCCAACTCCATGAAATCTGAGCAACATAAAGTAGAGCTCTCTTCTATCCCTTTTCAATTCTGAGAGAATTTTGCTTGCCTTGTGCTTCAAAATCACCTTACAATCCTTCTGAACTCTAAGAAGAAGCTCCAAACCCCATATTTGATCTGAAATGGTCAAGTCTGGATTATCCATGCAGCTTTCTTCCTAAGAATTGTACATCTGAACCACCTCTGGCATATCAAAGTCAACCTGCAATTTTAAATCTCTCAACTTTTCTCTAGCAAGCTCATCACTATACTCAAGCCTTTCTGGTTCTATAATCATCACACTTGAGTCTGAGCTAGCTCCATCACTTTCCTCTTCAGAAGTCACAACAAATGGTGACTTTTCCTTTCAGCAACCCCATTTTGTTGTGGGGTTCTAGCAATGCTAAATTGCCTAGTAATTCCTTTCCTGGCACAAAAATCATCTAGCTTCTTGTTCCTAAATTCTCCACCATTATCACTCCTAAGCATTTTAACCTCATTGCCAGACCTTTTCTCAATTTGAGTGATAAAATCAATAAGAACATCAGCTGTGTCACTCTTCATAGCTAGAAAGAATGTCCAAGTAAACCTAGAAAAGTCATCTGTGACAACAAAACAATATGACTTGCCATTCAAACTTTCTATATTTGTTGGACCAAAGAGGTCCATGTGAAGCATATGAAGAGGTCTGGAACTAGTATGCACCTGTTTGGACTTGAATGAGACCTTGTGCTGCTTGCCTTTAAGACATGCAACACAAGAGTGGTCATTGTGGAAGGCCTTCTCAGGCAAACCATCAACTAAACCAAGCCTCACAAGTCTGTTTATATTCTTAAAGTTTATGTGCCCTAGTCTCCTGTGCCACAAATTACTTTCATCTACCGAGGCCTTAGCATAAAAACAAGACATATTTGTATTCAAAAGAAGCTTATGGAAGCTTCTATTTAGATAAACATGCAAAAGATATTCTGCATAAGTTTATTTAAATAGAAGATTTACTTGTTTATTCATCATTATCTCTTGTAAACCCTAAATCCTTACACTATAAAAGGAACCAAGGGTCATAGGTTTTATTCATTCAATTCATTCACAATGTAAACCTAAAGTGTGTGTCGACTAGATGTGGGATTCAATGTATACACGTCTAGTGATTGTTGATTATTAATATAATTAGCAATCTATGTGTTTTAATTCATGTTTCGTGCCTAAACACCTTGTTAATGGTTGTTGTTCTAATTCCGCTTTGATTGTTTAAATCATATGAACAATGATCATTCCTAGTAGCTTAAAAGATCCGGAAACCAAGGTTTCCACAAGAATATACATTAGGTGTTTTTGCGATTGACAACTGATATAAAGGGTGTTTGGGATTTGTTGAATTGATTGCCAACTAATGTAAGGTTTTTTTGGGAATTAAAAAAAAAATTACGTACTCTTTAACATACATGTTAATTTATAGCATACAAACTGATATAAGGGGTGTTTGGGATTGACCCAAATACATGTATGTAATGCATAACATTCCTTTTGTTTTGATAACCTTAAGTTTTGTATGAATCAGGACATACATGTTTTTGTATACCAAAAAATGACATATGGCTGTTAATTTTTTATTTCAGAAGTGCGGAGAAGTGCACGATCTAGGTGCAAATTGCCGGTGATAGAAGAGAATAGAATAGAGGACGCTATAGATGTCGATGGAAACAAAAAAGATTACGTGATTAATGGAAAACGAGATATATATGGAAATATGAAACAATATCGGACGCAGTCAAAAAATATGTAAATGTGTAAAATTCCAAAAATATCCTTTTATTAATATTATTAATTAAAAAACTGTAAATGATTTTGATCAAATATGATTGGTCTAGAGGGGTTCTATAAGTTCTGTACCTATAATGGGGTTCTGCATATAACACTACAATATATGTATATATATATATATATATATATATATATATATATATATATATATATATATATATATATATATATATATATATATATATATATATATATATATATATATATATATATATATATATATATATATATATATATATATATATATATATATATATATATATATATATATATATATATATATATATATATATATATATATATATATATATATATATATATATATATATATATATATATATATATATATATATATATATATATATATATATATATATATATAGGGAAGTGTTATTGTGGTGTATGGTTTAAAATAAGTTATAATAGGTACACTTATAGACCGTTAGATCGACTATTATAGATGATGATTTAATACTTATTAAATACTAACCATGAGTGGCATTTTTGTAAATAAGTGAAATCATATGGCCTTTTTATACATTGTACTTTTAGTACCATTTATGTTTTGCTATGTATTAACTGAGAGTTAATTTTCTTTTAAATTTTTTAATAAGTTTTTCAGATATTAAACTAATTTTCTAGTGTAGTTCACCATTCACCAATTTACTTTTTTTCAGTTCACCATTCACCAATTTACTTTTTTTAATTTGTTGTTATTTTCTAATGTCCTTACTTTATACATGTTTCACCGATCGGTACATGAATCATATAGCTTTTGCACATATGATACAAACTGAACATAATGTTAAAAATTAAGAATTAATTGATACATATCAGTAAACTTAAATAATCAAGAACTATATAAGATACAAAATTTTGATCATACAAATTCACCATCCACCTAATACAACTACTAATAATTATTGGTACATATACTATAAAGATACAATCACACTCTCACATGTATATGATCAGGTCTTGTAACATAACCAGAAACTGATACATCATTGTATTTGTATCAATATTACATTTGATATATAATCACCAACTATTTATATAAATACATACTAAAGATAACCAAATGGTAGGTCTGTGACGATTGAAGAACGAACTCATTCGGTGGTCGCCAGAATGATTTTCCGACCGTAAACCGATTGAAGAACGAACTCATTCGGTGGTCGCCAGAATGATTTTCCGACCGTAAATCGAATCATAAATATTCGCCAAAATGATTTTCCGACCGTATACCGAATCATAAATATTCTCCAAAAAATGAGATCGATGAACTGGTACAAAGTACTCGACACTTATTCCGGCCATTTCGTACGTGTAGCGACTGTTGTATAGCCGTCACCCAATAATCTATTTTTTCCTGCTCACGTTCATACGTATCATTTTCTTTTCTTTTCCTAAACCAAGCAAAGAAGGATAGCTAAAAAAACCAACAATAAGCAAAAGATTACCACATTTAAATTTACATATGAAGACTTACTATGTTGCTAGTACAATCGTAGCCACACGTAAACTCGCTTCTACTTTCCATCATCGTGGTATCTGCTTTGTCTAAAAATCCACCATATACCACACCGAGCCAGTGAGACAAAAACTAGATCATGTGTCACTTCAAATCTGTTTCAAACTTGATCATGCATGATAGTATGATACTAAATTAACCATATGGTATCAAGTATCTTTGGATCCGTTCATACACAAACCGGATACAAATCCGTCCATATGAGAAAAATCAATCAAAAAACCCGATCTAGAAACAAGTATATGTCGATATTGTACTCATTTTTATTAATCAAGCTCATCACTTGTTGAATACAAAACTTAAGAACGGATATGACTTCGTTGATACATCATTTAAACTGATACAAAACTTGATAAATGATACATGTTCTCCGACATATGAAAAACTGATATATCACTAAAAGAACTGACCTGTATCATCTTATTGCTCGTTAAAAAACGGTTGTACGTCGTGTAAATCGAACAACCTCAGAAGGACAACGAAGACCGAGGATGATGGAAATCCAATGTCGTTCGAGATTAACTATTTGTGTCCGTAACTACCGGTGTTACGACTTAATAGTCGGATATAAAAAACGAGAAGCTAAAAGAATAGAACGATGACCCGTGTTTTGGTGGTTGTAATGGTGGTGGCAGCGGTTACTTATGAAGTGTTCAGTCCGAGCATTTTGATATCATATAAGACATATGAGTTGTATGGTCTTCTTAAAGATAATAAGAAATTAGGGTGGATCATAAGTGACGGCAGAGAATTAGAGAAAAGAAAATGAAGTAATTTAGGTTAAGATACATACAAGTAAAATATCTAAAATGCCCTTCTGATTTAATTAATAGTTTTAACTCTTTAATTTTTATTTAGCATGTCTAAATGCCACATGTTGTATTCTAATTGGTGCCTATTGTAACCTATTTTAAAAGTGTTTTCCATATGAACGCAATAATATATATATATATATATATAGTGTAGTGATATATGTAGAACCCCATTATAGGTACAGAACTTATAGAACCCCTCTAGACCAATCATATTTGAGCAAAATCATTTACAGTTTTTTAATTAATAATATTAATAAAAGGATATTTTTAGAATTTTACACATTTACATATTTTTTGACTGCGTCCGATATTGTTTCATATTTCCATATATATCTCGTTTTCCATTAATCACGTAATCTTTTTTGTTTTCATAATTATTTGAAACGTAAAACCCTAACCGTTTTCTTCTTCCTGGCGATTTTTAATGGACGTACAAAAGGATAAGGGTCAATGTTCTTATGCGAATGATGTTAATAACGAGAATATCATGGTATTGTTACCCGAATACGATTAAAATTACAGTAAGTTTTCTTATTAGTAATTTTTTTACAGTAATGTTTTTACAATAATATGTTATATGACAACATTGTTGATGAAGAAAGATATGCTAAATGATTGATCCGTAACGGATATTGTTTTTGTGTTTTCCTTCTTTTTTTTACACAATCATGTTATTGTACGTAATTCATTCCTGGAATGCATAATGAGAATTATATGATAATAATAAGGATAATAGCATGGTACTTGACGATTATGCATATTTGATTTGTTTTTAGGTTTTCATCGTACATAACACACATGTTCTCATAATTTTTTTTAATTGCATCATGTAGATGAGTCTGATGTTGAGGTATTCGAACTTGATCCTGAGTTTCACCCAACACCAAGAGGGACACCTTACTGGATTCCCGATGTGCCTATTGACGAAAAACCTAACAAACATGACTTTTTTTGACACTTTTGACGATGCATACCACATGTATAAAGCGTATGCGGAAAAGGCCAGGTTTAATATAAGGAAATGCGGTATTACATATAAGAAAGGTCTTATTACGTATAGGAATATTGAGTGTAATAGGGCTGGTAAGCCAAGAAAGACCAAAGAAGTTAGTACTCTTATTGATTCCGTAGAACAAGTTGAGGATAATACTGATAAGAGGAAAAAACGTTGGACAACGTCACAAGCTTGTAAATGTCCTGCAAGGATTGGTCTAAAACGTATTTCAGGGACAGAGACGTACAAAGTTTACGAGTTTATGGAATACCATAACCACAAACTTATTAACGTCAACAATATGGACCTCTCTAAATCTAGGCGCCAATTGCAATTTGACGATTATGTTTTTATACATCGTGCGTCAATGACAAGTATCGGTCCGTCTGTAGCTCATAGGATAAAAGTGGCTTTGGTTGGTGGGTATGATAATATGCGTGGAACAACCACGCAATATCGTAATTATAGGACTAAAGTCAATTCATTCATCAGAGATAGGGACGCTCAAATGCTAGTTGACAAAATGCTAAAGAGGAAAAAGCATGTCCCTGAATTTTCATTTGAATACCACACGCTTCCGTCGAAAGAGTTGGTCAGACTATTTTGGGCCGACGAAACTATGAAATGCAATTATGTTGCATTTGGCGATGTTGTTTCTTTTGATGCCACGTTCCACACAAATAAGTAAGCATTTGTTTTGTTTGCATTTTTTAATAACTTTCAGTACATACATGATTTTATATTGACCGTTTAATTTATACAAACAGGTATGGATACAAGTTTGTGCCATTCACTGGGATTGACCACAACCAAAAATCTGTAACGTTTGCTGCTGCTCTGATATCTAACGAAACATTTGAAACGTTTACATGGATGCTTGAGGCATTTTAAGAACTCACAAGAAGCAGCCACCGTTTGCGATAACAGATCAGGACGGGGCATTAAGGAATGTTTTTCTTAAGGTTTTTCCCGATTCACAACATCGACTTTGTATGTGGCACATAACAGAAAAACTGCCGGCAAAGGTAGGCATCTTTAATACACTTTCAATTATAGCATTCCAGTTAGATGTTCATGAGTCTAATATTAGAAAATATTTATTACAGGTGTTAGGTGATCTCGATTCTAATACTAATTTTAGAAAAGATTTCAACAAACTTGTATGGAATGTTTACATAAGTCGTGAACGATTTGAGCAAGGTTGGGATGATCTCATAGCTCGGTATAATCTGCATGACAACAAGTGGCTTTCTGATATGTACCAGATAAGGATCGGTGGATTCCCGGTTATTTCAGTGACGTGCCTATGTGTGGTTTGATGAAAACCACATCCAGATCATAAAGTAGCAACTCTTTCTTCCAAATTTATTCACATCCGGGCAACACTTGTTCAATTCATGTTGTGTTTTGAATCTGCTATGGAGAAGCAAAGATACAACCGACGTGTTATAGACAATGCTTCGGATGGCACAACTCCGTCCATGTTTACCGATTTACCAATCGAAAAACATGCATGTGAATTGTATACTCCTTCCATATTCAGAGAAGTACAACATGAGATATACAAAGCATTGACTGCATGTTCGCAAACAAGCTCAAATTCTGAAGGTAGCATTGAGACATGCATCATCCGCCATCAGGACAAGAGACAGAATATCATTATTTTCGCAACTGTAAGTTTTTTTGGCCGCCCAAATAAATGTGAATCTCTTAAGTTATTTTTTTAATATTTATGCATATCATTAATCGGTATACACCATTTTTGTTAATTTTTTTATAGGTTGTTTTTTATCAAGCCAATGGTAGTGTTACTTGTTCGTGTGGTCATTATAATCGTCATGGCTATTTGTGTCGACACGTCTTCAATGTATTTCAAATATATGGTGTTGACAAAATACCAGATATGTACATTAATCGACGTTGGACTAAGGATGTTCTGCCGTCACATTTCCTTGATAAGCGACATAGGTACGGACCTTGCATTGAAGAGACTGACAGGTTAGCATCCAGAATTCACACAACAATTGAAGACTGTATTAGTCTTATTAGGAATGACAGTGAAAAGTTGTCCGATTTACTTGAAATGGCCAAAGACTTGAAGAAAAAGTTGGAAGACGAAATGCCACAGCAGAACGTTGCTTCAAACAAGGAAGATTTGATTGCGCAATTCTTGGAGGTTACCGTCCCTGACAAACTTGAAATTCTGAACCCTCAGTCGGTGTTTGCAAGTAAAGGGACACGTAGAATCAAAAGTTCAGCAGAAAAAGGCAAGGAAAAAACAGTAGCCAAGGCAAAAAGAACAAACCGCAAAAGGCCTTACAAAAAACGTATATGCGGCTTATGTGGTCGAGAGGGTCATTGTAGATCTACATGTCCTGATAGATTTGATATTGCTGAAACATCACATGCTGGTTCAAAGCGTAGAAAAATATATAAAAAAGCTGCATCTAAGGTTTCTGAAGGCGCAGACGAAGTCGATGACAATGCAACTTGCTCAGAAGTTGAAGCTGATGATCAAGACTTGGTAGTTGAAGCATCTGAATGTGATGATCGTGATAAAGAAAAGGGACCGAACCAGACGACGAAAACGATTCAGACTACTAAATCTGTTTATTTTTTTTTTCATAATTTGAATGCAGAATGTTAGGATTTTCTAATATGCTTTGATAATTTGACATCATGTTTACGTTTATTACATTTCATGTATGTATTATGACTTTTTCAAGTTGTTTATCTTACATTTGAATGACTTTTCACTTGGTTTCTATTACATCTGAATGCTTAGTTTCTGTAACCTACATTATGTTCTTTTTTAATAATATGTGTATCATGTATGTAATTTACATATTTATACTTACATGTTCAATCCTGCTACAATACCAAGTTTAATTTTTGTTTTTGGGGAACAAGCACATGTCACCAGGTTGTGTTAGTATAATAGAAATTTTTTTTATCAAAAATACTGTGGCCAGGACTCGAACCTGCGCCACTCACACCACACACCAACGCTCTAACCAACTGCCCTAGGGACTTTACTAGTATAAGTTCCCTAGGGCAATTATATAAAGGGTGTTTTTGTTTTAGCTTATTAATACTTTTCAAGTGTTATAAGCTCCTATCCATCTAATTTACTAATATATTTTGGTTTTATTTCAATTTTCCTGTGTTAATCATACAATTTACTATTTTTGGTATCAAATTTTTTTTACACTTTTTTAGTTAATATTTGGGGTGTTTGGGATTGTCCAAATAACATGTATGTACTTTATAATATACATGGATATATAGTGTTCCCCTTATACAAGTTTGTAAGTCGGTATGACATCGACCAATTCTCAGTGTCATGACGAACTCTTACTCAACCAGAAATGTTTATACCAACTGGTATATATAGATTGTTTATGTAAGCTAAGCGAGCTACGTTGATTATATATTTTTTTTAACATACATGTTATGAGTACCAGTTACATAAAAATAGCCGATATCAAAAATACTTGCCTGAACACACATTTACCATGTTAGTTATCTATATTTTAGTACTTTTTTAGTACACATTTTACATATTAGTTATCTAGAAACATCAATGTAATTTATTCAAAATTTAAATGACATATAACAAACACTAATTCAATAAAATAAAACAAACTGTACCAAATATTTGTTTGAACAAAATAAAACTTTCAAGTTTTCATTTGCATAAAAAGGTTCATACCATATCCAAAACATAAAACAAACACCAATTCAACAAAACAAATAAGTCTACCAAATCCAGATAGTTAAAAAAAACACACATGACAGTAAACGAAACATTTTATTGGTCTTTCTGGAAAAGATTCACTTTAGCGATTTTGTTGTCTTCATACGTTTCAACTCAGCACGTAGCTTTTCTCGATGACAGTTGCATTCTGCTAGTAGTATAGTAGTGCATATTTGTTCCTTAAACGCCCCAGTTGTGAGTTTTGTTTCCTGCCCTCTGTTGCTAGTCCAAATTGCCATTTGCCAAGATCTTCACCCATGTAAGTTTCCATGTGCCTCATTAGAAATATGCCACCATCCAGTAGCCTTTTATCAGTTTGCCAACAAAACCTACCACGAACAACTTTCGCGTTGATAACATCCAATGCTTTTATATGGTTGATTCGAATTAGGTATTGGCCAAAATCATGTTTCTGCATTTAGTGTTAGATAACACACTTATTAGTTAGCTAAAACTCATATACGAATAGATATAATCGTAAATAAATTGATTATTGTGTACCAGTATTATGGCAATCTGTCGTGCATCGATGTTTTTGCCCCTTTTCCTTTTCTTGTTTATTTCGGCATCTTCATTACTCTTTACGTCAATCAAACATACTTCTTGTTTCTTCATGTTAAAACACACAAGAAACTTACGGTCTTCAATACTTACTGGAACAAAAACCTTCAAATTGAAAAAACATGAAAAGGAATGTACATGTCACGTGATGGATGTATGTAAAGTTAAGTTATATTATAATTGTAACAAACTTACAAGGTCGGCATCTTCGGCCATCATCTGGACCCCGTATTTTGAGTTTGCCGAATCAACATGTAACACAAATTTCTGGATTCTATCATTAAGATCGTAATCATCCTACAATAACTTCTTTTCCTGTGTCAAATTAACTAATCACATTAGAAAAAACAATAAAATTACGTTAACATTCAAGTAAGCCATTACATGACATACCACTTCGTATACGGGTAAAAACACCCTCGCAGGTGATTTGTCATCTCGATATGACTCCATGAAATTTTGATACGCAGACCACCCATTTATCGCGTTGTCAACCACGGCTTCTTGTGGACCTAGGGACTCTATTTCCAACCTTGTTGTTTTATGCCCATATTCTGTCTCGAAGATAACATAACTGCAACACAATTTAAAAAAAATTACAATCTTTTTAATATATTAACAATTTAATATGATAAAGAAATATACTATAAATTATAGTTACTTACTGACTGTCAGTACGATATTTGAATAGGAATTCTGCCATCCGTTTCTCTTCAACCGTCTCACTTTTTTCTAGCTTAACAATTCTATCTAAGTACGGTGATTTCATTCTATTAGTCATCGTAGAATCCCTCCTTTGCCGACTAATGTCACTAACAACATTTGACTGAATAGGAGTTTCAAAATCTATTGGAACAACATCCAACACAGCATCGGTGAACGTACCCGATCTAAGTGTATTAACCCTCATTGTTTCTGAATTTTGTATATTCGATAACGAGGCCTCGTATTCTTCAAACACTGATGTTGCTTCTCGCTGTGTTTCCGGCCCTATAAAATTTTCAGGTAAATCAAATGGGGTATCCAAACCAAGATCAAAGCTAGGAATTTGGAACTGTTCAGGGGAATTGGACGTGTTCATCAACGATTGAAGATGTATTTGTTCACCCAACTTGTACGGGTCTTTGGTAACGTCCCCATAATGCTTTCTGTCTTTCTCGACTTTCTCAGCACTTTCAATTGCTTCTCGTTGTGTTTGTTCACCCATGTTGTAAAGGTCCGCGTTAACATCACTGTACCCAAAGCTACCTTTTTGTTTGATCACATTCCCTGTATGGTTTTGTTTACCATCTGTTTCAACCAAATGTATATCCCTGCTCATTGGTAGAAACACAGGCTGTTTGCATGAACTGTTTGGAACTGACCCAATGTGTTCCTTGTCCTTTTGTAGAACGGGTGTTTTATAGTTCATTGTTTTATCAACATGATACGTACCTATTTTAGTCCTTTCATTGCTACCAACCTGATGCATAGGTGTCTTAGCCCTCCCATCGATATCCTCATGATGCACACTGGTTCTAGTCGTTATTTCGCTATCAACATCATGCATATGTGTTATATACATTCCCTCGCTTTCTTTTCCTTTATATTTCAGTGAATTAATATACAATGTATTCACATCATATAACTCCCTGCTTTGTGGATACAACACCTTAGCCGCATCAAATGTTTTCTGATAAACACATTGTTCCTTGCTTATTACTTCCACATTTTTCTTTAGTTTCCAAATGAAGACCTATATAACAGATATGTAAATTTTTATATTTGTAGATGTAACATAATTCAAATAAATTAGATAAACACTTATGTTTTATTGGTAAACCATTTTATTATTAAGATGGAAACTAATTAAATTGAATTAGACAAAACACTTACCTCCAAACCATCAGTTGATGGTTGTTCTTTCTCATCTACGTAAGGTCCATTAATGCTCCCCTTCCCAAATCCACCTGTGTTAAGTTCCGCTTCTTCACGTTCTCTCAAAAGCTCCATCGTCCATGCTTTTGTAGGTGGTCGTTTCCTCGGAACTCTAACACTTGGCCACGATATCCCATCAACATACCTCATCTGTTATTTAAGTACACATGAATGAATTGATATCATACAAGCACAAACTTTATGTATGTAAAAAAAATTATATAGTACAAGACTTACAATTAAAAACGTCGTTGGACCTAAAAATGGTTGTTAGTCACTTCAGGTTTCCAACCCTTCTTACATGCTTTTAACCATCTCCAAATAAAACTGCACCAGTTTATGTTCGCCATATTCGTCTTCTTAGATATATGATCAAGTATTGTAAGATCACATACGGCTTTCTGCTTAACACCACCCATAACTGAAGCGAATAGAACTACAAAATTAAGTTTGAAGTTCATATCCGCAATTTTTGACTGTCTAATCCTTTGCTTAATCTTATTCGGTGTGATGTCCTCACCTTCTACGTATTGAGATTTCCAGTTTTCAATCATCGACTTGTCCCTAATAACTGGTTCTTCTAATATATCAACACCTCGGTTTGGGATTCCAATAATGTCAGAAATAGTGTCCTTAGTTATTTCCAAACTACCATTTGAAGCCTGATCTCCATCACATCAGGATCAAAGTTATCTACTACATAGAACGCTAATCTAGAGGGGACACCATCTAAAGTAAACTCTAGTAAGTTCCCAAATCCTAAAAGTTCTAGACATGCTTGTTGTATGGGGTGGAGATTCTTTAAAGCATTGAACAATGCAGACAGGCTTGTTCTGGTAGTGAACCCATCCTTTTTGTTCACTTTCAATGGACTGGAATCCATTCCTTCCGATTTTGGTTGCTTTGGTTTTCCAACTTTTTTGACATTTTTCCTTATTCCAGTATCTGTAAATCATAATAATTAAACAATTTCCCAAAAAAAATTTCATATATGTTATATAACAAAAAAGTAATTTAAAATTCTATTTTTCATACCATTTTTTTTTGGAAGTCTCCGCCTTGTTGTTTCAGGGTTCCCATATACTAAGTTTTTTTCCTTTTTAATACCTGTTAAACAAATAAATAACTTATTAAAATCACATAAACTATAAATCATATATGTTCATAAAATCCACACATTTTTATCTGATATACATATATTTGTTTTCAAAGTTACTTTTTGTCATTATCGGGTTTCCAAACCAAACTATATGCTTTGTGGTTAGACACACAGAAGCATACATAAAATAACTTACAGTGGAATAAAATAAAGTTAGAAACCATACAGTGGATTAAAAAACCCCTTTTCTGTTATATATCTGACAATACACTATTTATTTGTTACATATAAGCACATATTTCAATGATTATTCCTATAACTATTAGATTAACAATGCAAAACAAATCAAAAACAGAATCTAACCTTCTACAACCGTACTGGATGATCGAACATCTTTCTTTGAGAATTTCATTTTAGTAACATGTTTGTTTTCATCGTCTTCTGATGAGTTAACTTCTTCATTGTCTGAATCGGTGTCCACCTCACGCATCGGTTTCTTTCCCTTAGACCTTTGACTCCTACGCAAACCTGTCATTGTTACCCGCCGTTAATAATAATCTTATAATAAATTTACAAAACAGAGACTTAAGTTATTTAATAATACTTTATAGCACTAGATTATTCGAATCATACTTAATAGATTCCAATTTTTTTACCTGATATCGGTGAATCAGTAGCTTTTGCATCGTCTTTATATCCCATGATATCATCAAAATCACGATCACTTAAATAGTCATCGACATCTATAGCGTCCTCTATTGTATTCTCTTCTATCACCGGCAATTTGCACCTAGATCGTGCACTTCTCCGCACTTCTGAAATAAAAAATTAACAGCCATATGTCATTTTATGGTATACAAAAACATGTATGTCCTGATTCATACAAAAATTAAGGTTATCAAAACAAAAGGAATGCTATGCATTACATACATGTATTTGGGTCAATCCCAAACACCCCTTATATCAGTTTGTATGCTATAAATTAACATGTATGTTAAAGAGTACGTATATTTTTTTTTTGAATCGCAAAAAAACCTTACATTAGTTGGCAATCAATTCAACAAATCCCAAACACCCTTTATATCAGTTGTCAATCACAAAAAACACCTAATGTATGTTCTTCTTAAGTAACCTGGATGTGTTTTGACAATCCCAAACGCCCTTATATAAGTTAGCTAAAACTAAAAAAAACATGTATGTTATAACGTACATATACATACATGATATAGCGACAATCCCAAAAAAACCATTATATCAGTTACATAAAACATACAAAAACATGTATGTTATGAATTACACACATGATATTATTACAATCCCAAACACCCCTTATATCAGTTAGCTAAAATTTAAAAAAACATGTATGTTATAGAGTACATACATGATTTAATGACAATCCAGAAAAACCATTATATCAGTTACATAAAACATACAAAAACATGTATGTTATGAATTAAACACATGATATTATTACAATCCCAAACACCCCTTATAACAGTTAGCTGAAATTTAAAAAAACATGTATGTAATAAAGTACATACACGATATTCTGATAATCCAAAAAACCCCTTATATCAGTTACATAAAACATACAAAAACATGTATGTTATAAGTTACATACATGATATTGTTACAATCCCAAACACCCCTTATATTAGTTAGCTAAAACTTAAAAAAACATGTATATTACAAATTACATACATGATATTATCACACTCCCAAGTCCCAAACACCCCTTATATGAGTTACCAAAAAGTTACAAATACATGTACGTTATAAAGTACATACATGATATTCTGACACTCCCGAACACCCATATCATGTATGTTCTAAGTTACTTTATAACTTTTAATCTAAAAATTATGATAAAATAGTTTAATACAAAACGTTAAAAATATACTTTTTATACCTAAAAAAAAAATTTAATGATTAAAAGCTTATAACACTAAAAAAAATTAATAAGCTAAAATAAAAAACATGCCCCATATATAATTGCCCTTGGGAACTTATACCAGTAAAGTCCCTAGGGCAGTTGGTTAGAGCGTTGGTGTGTGGTGTGAGTAGCGCAGGTTCGAGTCCTGGCCACAATATTTTTTATTAATTTTTTTTATTATACACACTCAACATATATCAATTAATATTCACTACAAACACATATATGTTCTCAATAACACAAACTTTTACCCAGATATCCCAAACAATCCTGATTTAATGGTTCATACAATTATTTCCGTAATCCCAATCAACCAACAAAAAAAATATTATTTCCTTATTTTTTCTTTGCAATCCATCTAATTAACTCCAGATTCCATAAACATATATACATAGTAATTACGCTGAATACACATATTCTATAATCAACTATAAATCTTTTTTTTTAAAAATAATAAAAAAATAATTGTTCTTATCAAGATCATTTATTCAGTTAACAAAAAAAAATCACATGCATTGATCAATTATTTTCCTATTAAATTTACATTATCTTCTTAATAAACATCAAATATTTATTTAACAGTTCATAATATATTTAATTAAAAAAACAAATTTTTATACATTGGAACCATCGATATAACATGTATGTTAAAAAAAAGTATAAGATTAGAAATAATACCTTCCATGTTTATTTCTCAAGGTGTTACCAGTAACAATGATGCTCAAAAACCCAGATTTATGTTTTTGTTTTTTTACTGTGAATCTTTTTGATTGAAATCGTTTATAGTTATATATTGATAGTGAGAAGATGAGTTTCTTTGATGAAATGGGGGAAATTGATACCGGAATTATTGTGAATTTTAAAAATAAATAAGAGATAAGTGGAGTCATGGTAGGTTAAACAGTAAACCGTTCCATCATAGTAGCTTATTGATTATATCCCGTTGCAAATTGTTTTTTAGCAAAATACCATTAGTACCCTTTTATACATATTTAACATTACAGTTTCCTTTTTTTTACTAAATTGCCATGTCGCATAGATGTATTGTACATAGTGCTTTGTTACATATACTATTTTGGGTTCTGTAGGTTCTGTACCTATAATTGGGTTTTGTATATAGCATGCCCCTATATATATATATATATATATATATATATATATATATATATATATATATATATATATATATATATATATATATATATATATATATATATATATATATATATATATATATATATATATATATATATATATATATATATATATATATATATATATATATATATATATATATATATATATATATATATATATATATATATATATATATATATATATATATATATATATATATATATATATATATATATATATATATATATATATATATATATATATATATATACATTATATATAAGAGGAGGGATATGCCACATAAGCATCCCGTGATGCCATGTCATCATTTTTCTTTTTCATGATATAAAATTTTCTTTTTGATTAAATTTCCGTATTAATGGAAAAAAACTCAATAGTCAGATTCGAACCCTGGTCTATAGGGCCAGACTCAAACGCCTCAACAAGTGGATCAACCAATTACATGTGAAATTCATGTATAAAACCAGATTCATAAATGCACTAAAACATAAAAACTACAGTATTAAACCCATCGTTTGTTTTAAAACCCATCATCGTTTGTAAACCCAATATCAGAAGTAATAGCCGTCATAATAAAACCCTAATATCACAAGAACTCACAAAAGTATGCTCCATCCGTAATCAGTTCTCCAGATCTTGTGATAAAGAAAATATTGAGAATTGTCACAACAAAAGTTCTCCTCAACCAATTGTAAGTTCTCCTCAAGCAATTGTGTAAGTTCTTCCCTAATACCCTATCCTATCACCCTCTTTCTACACTAAGATGTGGTTTGGTGGTAGACTTGAAAGTGGTATTAGCAACCAAATTAACTATAGTGAAAGGATGTAACAATATAGACATTGCGCCTGATTCTTAATTTAGCACATTAAAAGCTAGCATATCCTAAATCAGAAGTTGTATTTGTAATTATCATGATATAGTACCTGATTTAAAAAAAACTATCTGCATGCCGTTTAGTAATTAGTCACTACTCCTTCTTGTGGCAGGTACTACTCCATGTATGGACATGTAGAGAAGCTAGCAAAAAAATTTAAAGGAAGTGGCCACATTTGTCGAATGAGTTGAAGCCAAATTATGGTAGGTATAAGTTGTTTATATGTTAATACGGTTGGTTAAAATCTTCAGTTCTTCTAACATGGATCAACATTTACTTGATTAAAAAAACTGATTACCATCTTTGTAAATGAACGAGAATTAATTTTTTGCAAGATGATACGAGGTATTTCATTCTTCCATTCATATAGGATATGTTATTTTTTCAACTCCTTTGTAGGATAGATCTTGGTTCCTTATGGTTCACTTAAGCTTAAAAACTATGCAATCCCATCGTGAAACAAATGTTTTAATAATCATAAGCATTGTAGGTTTGTATCTTGAAAACTTTTTTTACAAACAAGAATTTTTATATATCTGTCACGTTTTAACCATACTACTTTTATATAGTGAAATAACTAAAACAAGACCAAAATCCTATGTACATAATAAGATATGGAGAAGTTAGTGGAAGTAGAGAAGAAAGTAAAGAAGCTTCTAGAATGTGCACTCCATCTCCACCTTGACGTGGTAGGAGTCGAAATCAGTGGTATTTACTTACTATAAAAAGTGCCCCATTAATCAAGGAATTGTGAGTTCAAGTCGGAATTGAGACAAGGTGTTAAAAATGGCTTAGTTAGTCATTCAAACCAACAGAAAGAAAAAGTGAAAGCAGATGTCCCTTTTATACTTTAAAACTGATTCTTGATTTCTTGTGCTTCATGTACATTTGTCCTTTATTCTTTTCTTTATATGAGTTATTTCTTATTATCCCTCGAAAATCTTTATATTCAAATTTCCAGATCAAGAAAAATTCTCACATTCAGCTTCTAATGTGGCCTGACTGGACCTATTGAATTGTCTGTTTTTCTTTTCATTCCATGCCAGAATAAAGCAATTCTTTAGTTTCCATCATTCTACTAATGTGTGATAAATACAATAGGACATACAGTCGTGTCTCTGCATATTTAGGGGTCCAACCTTAGTGATCATCTGCTACTGTAATGGTTGGGCAGGGATCACTGTAGGAGTTGGTGCCGCCACTGATCATGGTGCCATGACAGGTTTGACCTGCAAGCCTCTATGTTGCCCTGCTTGCATCAGGAATGACCCATCAGCTGCAGCTAATCCGGCCAGTGGTAAACTGTGATATTTTTGGTTCATACAAATTTAACAAATCAGTGGCAAACTGTGATATTTTGCATCTTTTTGGGATGGGATTCAAATGGTTGGCGTCTTTACAGCCATTTATTGTTATGATATTGAGAATAGGGTATATAGGATTGGTATTCTATTCACAAAGTATTGTCACAAGATAAGGGAAATCTACATACTTCCTCTAAGCCACAAGCAGCACCATGTGGGCTACGCAAAATAGTCTCCATGTGAAAGGAGAGTTGATTTTGATGAGGTAATACGCTTCTCTTTGCGACTGTGGTTGCCCAAAAGATAAAGAAACTGCATGAAAATATTAATTATGATGAGCAAGACTTGGTCAAAATATATGGACAAATATCGCGTGTATTGGTACGTATGTACAAGTATAATTCGAGTGAAGTGTTTAAAAAGTTTGTAGGTATTTTTATTATATATTTTTTCTATTTAATGTAATTGAATTTTTTCAGCAACTATTATTCATGATGGCATGAGGACGCCTATGCGTGAATTGAGAGGGTGGTAGTGAGGAGGGTAGGAGTGCTATACGAAAAGGCTCGAATGTTTGTTAACAAACCTGCTGGAAGTATGCCATCTACTCTTTATCTTTTCATTATAATATGTTAGAATGTTTGATTTCTAAAAGATTAACTTGTAGATAATCGCTTAACTATTGCGAAGAGTAATTAGATGCGAGTTTGTTGGTCCCTTGTAATTAGTATTATACTTAAGTATACTAAGTATAGTCCTAACCCATGGTTAAGTAATGAAATAAACTTAATACAAGTAAGTAAATAACACAAGGTTTTCAATATTAACTCTTAGCTTTATTAAAGAATTATACCCTATTGTATACGAAGCTACAATAGGGATTGAATAGACAATGTGTGGTTTTGTGATCTCCTCACTAACAAGCTAGTCCAATCCTAACGATTGCTAAGCTTGATGATTCTATCAACAAGAGTTTAGAACTCAAGTGTGTGATCGTGTTTGGAGGAGAGAAAACTTGTTTGTGAATGTCTAAAGCATTTAGTGCACAAACTTAGTTTTCTCTCCTTTACAAGCATCCTATTTATAGAAGGAAAGTGGGTAGAAGACAATAATTGCCCATGTGCAATTCTTGACTTATTGGTACAGTGTAGTTTCTTGTCTTAACCTATTCTAAGTAGTAAGACGTAAGTCCTTTACACATGTCAGTACCCCATCTATCCCAAAAGGGTAAGTCACGCTAATTGTGTGATGTACTTCATCTTGTCACAATTCAACTTATCCCGCCTTTTCTTCAGTCTTGGAGAATGCTTGTTTTCTTCAGGGAGATCGTATAGGGTTCAGAGAGTCTATTGCCACAACTCATTGAACCCATCACCTTTTTCTTCGTCATAGAAGACATTCATTGAGCTTCGCCTCTCTGAATGCTTGAGTCTTCCTTTTAGACTCAGTCTAGGAACTCGAAGGCAACTTACTGAGTGACTGTTCACTCAGTGACCTTGTTATGTTCAAGGTTAATAATTCACTTAGACTAATTGTTATTCAAATCCTTCAGGGAGGTCATTAGGTACTGAATTGACCTAACAATCTCCCCCTATTTGGATATAAAATTTGCTTAAGTGAAATTGTTATAAGTGAGCAAAGAGGCTTCTTCTTATTACAAACTATTCTACTTGATGAAAAGACTTAATATAACAAAGTACTTCATTTTCATTCATCATTACATAAGACTGAATAGTCTGATACAAGAAACATAAAAAACAAAAGATTACAGTTATTCAGGAATCCATTGCTTCCCTCTTCACCCTTGATGACTTTAACACCCTTTCTTTGTCAGGCCTCCTAGCAATTATCTCATTGAGCTTCTCACCAAATCTTTTATTCTCATCAGTCTGAATTTGTCCAGCCATCACAAGAAAGATGAGAACACTCTCAGTGGTGCATTTCTCTATGTCACTCATACTTTGAAATGCTTGATCCGCAAATACATCAATGAAGAAGATATCCCACTCAGGTTCCTCTATAACCGTGTTGTTCACAAAGGGGACATTTTCAGGGAGAGTACCATTGCATTCTAACCCAAAGATCTTAGTCTCAACTTCAAGCTCAACTCTTTTTCTTTTTCTTCCCTGGGCTTTGGTAGGATCCTGTTCAGATAAAGGAAGATCTTCAGTGATTCCCAATTGTTCCTTCATTTGATTCAACCTCTCATATCTCTTACTGAGAGAGTTGAGTATCTCAGGGACACACTTGTTTGTGTTGGTCTTGAAAATCCTTCCCATTTTGTCCCATTCACTGAGACCGAAATCACCAAATGAAAATTTCTTCATGACTTCAAAGTTCCTCTCATCATTGTTTCGGTAAACAGATACTGAGACTGGTGTGGTATGAGGGTTGATCTGAAGATTAGTGATTGGTTTAGGGTTTCTTCTTTGGGTGACGACTTTGGTGTATTGGTCATACAATTTCTTGAGTTGTGTGGTTCTTTGTTTTTGCTTCAAGACCATTTCATCCTGAATGGCCTTGAGTTCTTCCTCCTGCTTCTGAATGAACTCCTCTCCCTCTTTCTTGCTCAGCAAGACCTCAGGGTTACCACCCACATCTTTTACAAACTCAGTAGACACCTTCAAGATCTCAGCCTTTGTTGCTTCATTATCCTTAGCCGACTCCATTCTATCTAGATACACTTGGATTTGATCAGGAGTCATTTGGTACATTATTCCATTTATTTCATATGGTACCAAGACCATGGCATCAGGATCGGGCCTTACTTCTCTTGAAGCTTTTACTAGTTTCTTTGGAAGTGCTAGGGTTTCATCAGCTATACCTTTGCCCCTATCTGACTTAGATACTGAGGGCTCAAGGTTGGGAGGAATTGAGTTTAAGGGTTGGGGTTGTGCTAGTCTTTCCTGCTCCCCCTCAGTGTGAGAAGGAGGTTCATTCCAAGTTAACATCATTTGTGGCACATTCTCCCCCTCAAAAGTTGAAGGATCAGTCTGACTAATCCCAACTTTTGCCCTTTGTGAGGATCCTGAGGTGGTGGAAGATCCCTTAAAAGCCTGAAACATTTCAGTCACCATTTCCTTCATGGACTGAGTGTCTGCTTTAATAGTTCAAACATCTAACTGAATAAGGGATTGAGTGTTTTCAATGGTGGTGATTCTTGTCATGGGCCTAGGGATATCAGCTTCTTTCAGGGATTTGGAGATGTCAAAGAGATTGGTGGCATTAGCCATGTATCCTTGTGCAGCCGTTGACAATCTGAACTCTGCTTCAGCATCCATATGAACATCCTCATAGATGGCATCGCATTTCCCTTTCACCTCATCCAAGTCAGACTTGAGAGAGTCTAACCTAGTGAAAACCTTAGTGAGCCTGTCCACCTTCAGGAGCTCAAGTAATTGACCAACTATGGAATTGGACTCAGTGGTGCTAGTGATCAGTCCATCCAGAGTTGTCTTCAAGGACACATTCACTTCGACCGTAGGAAGAGCATGGTTAAGGAAGTTGATGAGCTTCTTTTCCTGATTTTCATGACTGTTGTTAACAGAGCTGATGAATTCCATTTGATTATCTACCTGAATTCTCATCTTCTCCTCAGCCACATCAAACCTATCACCATATGTCCTGAACTCATCAAGGAGTTCATCAGCCTTTGAAGATAAATCTTCATGAGCCTGAGTTACCCCAGCCTGCAAGGCTTTCAAAGCTGTCTCATCCAGAACTACAGTCTGAGTCCCCAATGTAGAGGTGTCAAGTTTTGCCTCATGGGAGGGATTTTTTGGTGCCTTAGGGGAGGGCTCCTTTTGTTCGGATGCCTCAGGGGAGGGCTCTATTTCTGGGAACAAAGGTGGAGACTCTGGCTTCTGGTCTGATTGAGGAGGGGCCTGAGTTTCAGGTTCATCCCCAGCCTCAATCATATCATCGTCGTCACTGAACCCTTGGAGTAACTCATCAGGCTTCTCAAGTAAACTTATAAAATCTCCAAAGTTCAGTGACCCCTTAGGTTTATCGAGATCCCCTTCAAAAGAAGGTTTGCCTTTGGTATCGTCACTCCCTGCCCCAAATCCCGAGGCTTGGGATTTAGCCAACTGATACTCAGGAGCAGTTTGTGATTTATTAGTTGTGGAGGTACGATCCCTATCAGCGAGGTGTTTTACCCGTGGGCGTCCCTCTGAGTCTTTGGTATCAAGAGTGGTTCCCTCAGGCAAAGACTTTTGTTTTAGTGTGCCTTCATCGGGAGTTGTGGAGGTGAGATTCCTATCAGCGGGGTGTTTTACCTGTGGGCGTCCCTCTGAGTCTAAGGAATCAAGTTTTGGGTCCTCAGGCAAAGACTTTTGAGCTAGTGTGCCTTCATTGGACTTGGTAGAAGTGATAGGCCTATCAGCGAGGTGTGTTACCCGTGGGCGTCTCTTTAAGTCTTTGGCCTTAGTTTTGACCTCAGGCAAAGGTTGTGATTTACGAATGCCCTCATCGGTCTGAGTGGAAGGCAGTCCCGTAGAAGAAGGTTGTTTTTTTCCTTCTCCATCATGAGGACCAGCAGGTTGGCCCCTCGACCCTGACTTTGATGTATCAGGGCCTCCCGTAAGGTCTTTCCCTTGGGGTATTTGAAGCTTGGTCTGAACAAGGGTAGTCTTTTTAGACTTGGACTTTTTGGGTCGTGCCTCGAAAGCCTCAGGGCCCTGTGCCTTTGTTGGTTTGGTCTTTGGCACAGTCTGAGTCTTCTTGTTCCCCTTCTTTGGTAAGAAGGGAATGGGAGAAACAGATGATTCACGACTGATAACCTCAGTCATGTGAGCCGTCAATGCAATGGGGTTGACTTCAGATGGGTTCTTTGAAAAGTTTGCGGAACTCAGGATTGGAGTAGAAAAAACATTGAATTTTTCCTGAGTGTAAAGGGAAACCAGTAACCGTTATAAGGCGCATGATATGAATCTTGGGTAAGAAACATATTTTTGCCTTGACTCTTTCAGGATTCTGGTTACGAGATCATTATAAACAATCTCTCCTATGTCAATCTTTAGTCCATTAATAAGACTGTAGATTAGCATCTGCTGAGTAGAATTTACTTGCTCAGTAGATGAGTAGTTCCCACCGATCACCTGAATCACAAAAGTGACCAGGATCCTCCAAGCCATGGGGAAAGCAGTTTTGATCAATGGGGTTTTAGTCACAAGTAACTCAGGGACCCCGATTTCTTTTAGTCCTTTTTTAACTGACTCCATGTCAGGATTTGCAACATACTTTCCATTGTTATAATCAAGTCCACTGCTTTGATAAAATGTTTTGAAGTCTAAAATCAATGGTGTCTTCCCATTGTTTGCAGTGAACATGATGACACAGTTCTTATGTGACTTGATCTCAGACCCCTGAGATCCTTCAGGCCCTTAAGTAGGGGTTACAACCATAGCCGTAAACCATAACTCCCTGAGATATTCATGGTAGAAGATTGAGGGGGTTTTTGTAAAAGCATCAGCCCAATCACAGTTTTTCAAAAATTTAAAATTGGTTTGTAGGCTGATACACTACTTGGGTAATTGAAATTTCCATCATAGTTGTTTCCTGCAAAATGGACACCCTCATTGGTGAGAAGTTCAGCCTGAGGGGTATATTTGATAGCCTTGGACATTGCCATTAAAGATAGATTTTAAAGATTTGAAAAAGGACAATGGCAATTTGTGGAAATCAAATCAGGACTTGTTTCTTGTTATAATACAACAAGATTCACCAAGTGACCTAATGAGAACTTTTGCCTTATAAAAAGGATCAAGAATAATAAACAATAGGTAACTTTGATTGTTTGTGCTATATAACAATGAAACGAGTGATTAATGTGATCGCCTTGTTTACAAGAAACCTTTGCTGGAAACTAGTTTGAACACACACACTTTTTCTTTGAGAGAAATTTTGGCAGAGTAAAATTGCAAGTTCTTTGTGTGTGTGTTTGTTGTGATTGTGGGGGTATTTATAGGCTCGGATGTGAAGAAGATTTTTATTTGCTATAATTTCTTTTCACATCCGCATTTAATGAAAGCGTACAAGTGGTCCCCCTATTTTCTCGGAAATTGTTCCATTACAGCAAAGATAACGCTTTTCCAGAGATGACGTGGGGTCACGTGCATTTGAAAGGACGTTTTTACAACGGATTTTGCTAGAAAAAGGGTAAGCATTTAATGCTTAGTGGGATACTTGTCATGAGTGACCCTTTAACTGGTTTTATGACAATTTATTGAAGGAATATATGTTCCTTATCTAATATTGTGACTCACCAACCTAGGACATTAAGTAACTAAACCCTTAGAGCATCTAGTTACATCATTTAATGTACCTCAGTGTCAAAGGGAGGACAATAAGATATATTTACTCAGAGAGAAGATATATAATATACATTATACTGAATCCAATGTCATCAGGGAGACTAATTAATCAATATTCAGCATACCAAGTTCAGCTTTTACTCTAGTGAACGTTGGTTCATCCAAAGGTTTGGTGAAAATATCAGCTAGCTGATATTCAGTGGGGATGAAGTGTAATTCAATATCTCCTTTTAAGATGTGATCCCTGAGGAAGTGATATCTTATGTCAATGTGTTTAGTCCTTGAATGTAGGACTGGATTATTTGAAATGGCAATTGCACTGGTGTTGTCACAAAAGATAGGGATTACTTTGTATTCCACATTATAGTCCCAGAGTTGACTTTTCATCCAAAGGATGTTTGCACAACAACCAGCAGCTGCCACGTATTCAGCCTCAGCAGAGGACATTGCGACTGACTGCTGTTTCTTTGCACTCCAACATACTAGCTTGCCACCAAGGAATTGACATGCACCTGAGGTACTTTTTCTATCTATGTTGCAGCCAACATAGTCTGAGTCTGAATATCCTTTAAGATCAAAGCCTGAACAACGAGGATACCATAGACCCAGTGAGGGAGTACCCTTCAAGTACCTGAAGATTCGTTTAACAACAGTAAGATGTGATTCTTTAAGATCTACCTGATATCTTGCACATAAGATTGTTGAGAACTGAATATCAGGCCTGGTTGCAGTTAGGTACATTAATGATCCAATCATTTCTCTGAATAAGGTTTGATTTACTGGTTTACCAGCAAGATCAGGTCCTAAGTTGTTGGGGGGAACCATGGGAGTCTATACTGAAGCACACTTAGAGATATCATATTTCTTAAGTATTTCTCTGGTGTATTTTTCTTGACAGACTGAGATCCCCTTGTCCCCCTGTTTGATTTGTAGTCCAAGAAAATATGTTAATTTACCCATCATACTCATTTGAAATTTCTTTGTCATAAGTTTTTTAAACTTTCTACAAAGATCATAGTTAGTAGATCCGAATATGATGTCATCAACATATATCTGAACTAGTAGAACATCCTCCTTGGTTCTGAAGATAAACAAGGTGTTGTCTATCTTCCCCCTGACAAATTTGTTCATTATCAGGAATGTAGAGAGAGTTTCATACCATGCCCTTGGTGCTTGTTTCAGTCCATAAAGGTCTTTGTCAAGTTTATAAACATGGTTTGGGAACTCATAACTCTCAAAACCAGGAGGCTGAGCAACATAAACTTCTTCAGTGATCTTTCCATTCAGGAAGGCACTTTTTACATCCATTTTTGAAAACTTTGAAGTTCATGTAGGTAGCATAGGCAAGGAAGATCCTGATGGTTTCCATTCTTGCTACAGGGGCGAAGGTTTCCTCATAGTCGATCCCTTCAAGTTGACCACACCCCTGAACAACCAGCCTAGCTTTGTTTTTGATGACAATTCCATCTTCATCAGTCTTTTTTTTAAATACCTATTTTGTACCAAGAGCTGATTTCTTTTTAGGGAGAGGAACTAGTTTCCACACTTTGTTCCTGAGGAATTGTTTGAGCTCTTCTTGCATGGCCTCAACCCACCCTGGACGTGTCAGGGCCTCTAAAACCTTCTTTGGTTCAATTTTAGAGAGAAAGTCTGCAAACAGACATTCATGGGCTGAGGCAGCAGAGAGTTTAGCAGCCTGACTGCGTGTGAGCATCCCCTCAGATACATCACCAATTATGTTTACAAGCTCTATGTGTTGTTGTCTTGACCATCTGTCATGAGGACTTGGATTAGAGCTTGTTGATGGTTGGTGATTATCAGGGACCAAAGATTTAGTACATTGTACTGGGACATCACCTCCTTCTAAAGGATTTTCAGTAATAGGGGATTCAATATTTTCATCACTTGTCCCTTCAGTGTTCTCATAGATGGGTGAATCGTTTGATTCATTAGCTTGAGAAGTGATAACTTCAGGGACATGTTGAGGTGTGATTAAATTATCAATTGACCTATTATGAGGTGATATATGGAAGGAAATATCAGCATCAATTTGATACTGTTATGAGGGACAATGTTCATACTCATCAGGAGGATATCTTGATGAGTCATTGATCCCTACTTCTTCCATTCATTGGTTTGTGAAGTTAATGGCATCCATCCTTTTGATTGTGAATGAACATAGGACAACCAAACACATGAAAGTAGCTGATATCTGGAATCCTTTCCCTAAATATTTCATAAGGAGTCTTATCATGTCTTTTGAAAATAATACATCTGTTTTGATTATAGCAAGCTATTTTTACAGCCTCGGTCCAGAAGTGTTTTGAAAGATTGGATCCATTAAGCATGGTTCGAGCAGCTAATGAGAGTTCTATTCTTCCTTTCAGCCATACCATTTTGTTCAGGTGTGTAAGGAGAAGAGAAGTTCTGAGAAATTCCTTTCTCATCACAAAAACTCTCAAGCTCTTGGTTCCTGAATTCTGTTCCATTATCAGTTCGTATTTGTTTAACTTTAGTATCATTTTGATTTTCTACTTGCCTGATAAAAGACATTATGAATTTAGGAGCTTGACTCTTCTTTTTCAGGAAGTATACCCAAGTGTATCTAGAGTATTCATCAATAATCACAAGAGTGTATTTCTCATGATTTATAGACATTGGACTGACTGGTCCAAACAAGTCCATATGAAGAAGATGAAGACACTTCCTGATAGAAAAGTTTTGTTTTGGCTTAAAAGAAGCTCTCTTGTGTTTACCTTTTTCACAGGCTGAACAAGGTTTGTCTTTTGCATACACAAGAGAAGGTAAGCCAAGAACTTTGTTTTGTTTTGCAAGTTTGTTCATATCTTTGAAATTTAGATGTGACAGTCTCTTATGCCAAAGCCAATTGACAGAGTCTGAGGCTTTAACAAAGAAGCATGCTCCTGAATTTGTTACAGATGACATGTCTAGGACATATACATCATTTCTTCTTGGAGCAGTCAACACAACTTATTTGTTAGCATTGAAGATTGTACCTTGCTTATCATCAAACTGAACGATGTACTTAGCATCACACAGTTGGCTGACACTGATGAGATTGTACTTCAGACCGTTTACAAACGCCACTTTTGAGAAAACTATTCCGCCACATTTAATTGAACCATATCCCTCAGTAACACAAGATGATTTATCGCCGAATACCACCTTTGGTTGCTCCACGTATTTGTGCAGATAACTTTTGACCCTTGTCGTACTTTTTGAACACCCACTGTCTAAGTACCAGACAGGCTCTGATACTCGGTTTTTGCCTAGTATAAAAAGTTATCGTCCGACCTCTTCGAATTGATTATTGGTAAACGTGTGACTCAGACGTTCTTGGTGTGGAATATAAAAGGGTGTCGTTTTAGTAAAAGGAAAGTGCAAAAAGTTTAAAGTAAAAATACAGGGTAAATAAAGCTTAAAACTAATTGAAAATAAATGACGGGAAATAAAATTGTGACGAGAAATTAAAAGGCATACTTAAAAATAAACTAAAGGCAGGACAATCAAAAGTGCGACTAAGGAAAAAGGCGGGAAAAGTAAAGTTTAAAACTTAAGTTATAAAATTAGAAAAACTAAAAATAACTCATTCAGAATATTTAGGTTTATGCGGAATAAAGGTGCTCATGCGGAATACTTAAGATGGTTCGGAATAAGAGGTTGATGCGGAAAGATTACCTCATTCGGAATACTGCTTCATCCGGAATAAAATTTTGTTCGGAATAAAAAACACTCATGCGGAAAAATGGGCTGATTCGGAATAAATAAATACTCATGCGGAATAAAAACTGATTCGGAAAAACTACTTGATGCGGAATAATTAAACTAATATGCTGACTCGGAATAAAACCTTGACTCGGAAATATAAAAGCTCATGCGGAAAAGTAGTTCACTCGGAATAAATGAGCTCATGCGGAATGACGCTTGATTCGGAATAAAATACTACTGACTCGGAATAAAATGTTGATACGGAATAAAGGGCTGATTCGGAAAAAATACTGGGAAACTAAATTCGCGAAGAACATGGGAAATAATAGGCTACGAATCTAATCAAATCTAAACAAACTAAACCAAAAGATTAAACCAAACTAATCAATAAACATCTACTAATGATAACCTATCACTCCAAATCAATAATACTAACAATAAACACCAACAAATCAAAAACCCACTTAATCAAATCAATAAAAACTCAAGAACATAAACATAAAGATGAAGATTAAATCCAAACAAGAAGAGTAGATGAGAGATTAACAATAAAACTAAAGATTAGATTAAAAACAAGAAAGGAAGATTAATGATTAAGATCCTAGTGAGAGAAACTGTCACTTTCTCTCTCTAAAATTACCTACAAAAATGAAAACTAAATTATCTCTCTAACTAGCTAACCAACCCTCCTAAATGTGTTTAGGAGAGTATTTATAGGAAATGGGGAGGTGCATGTGTTGCCTCCTTTTCTTTCTTCACGTCTTTCCGTCTTTTAAGTTCTTCGACTTTATCGACTTTGTCTCGGGATTGATTAAACTCGTCTTATAATTTCTTCATTTATTAGACTTGAGTTCTTCGGCTTTATTAAACTTTCGTCTTTGAGCTTGTTCTTCGATAAATCTTCAGAAAAGGTCTTGGACTTCCGTTCTTTTTGCATTCTTGATCTCTTGACTTCGTCCTTTGTCTTTTTCTTCGATAAAAGCCCATGAAAGCCCGTGTTTTCTTCCCTTTTCATATTTTGGTCCTAAATCACAACAAAAACACAAACCACGCATAATTCTTACATTTACGACATGAAATACACGTTTTGGCTTGGTTATTATTATAATTAAGTGATAAAAGGATAAGTGTTTTCACACTTATTAAATCCCCTACACTTGACCATTGCAATGTCCTCATGTAATGCATTAGTTACAAAGCACGTTTTACATTTTTCATCATAATCGATCCACCTTGGCCTTTATTAAAAAGATAGAAAATTATAAAACATTCAAAGGAAGAAAATAAGTAAGGAAATCAAAAACATACCTTAGGGTTTTGAAGATGTCGTGAATGATTATCATCCTCAAGTTTTCACGTTCCCCAAACTGAGCTTAAAAACGAGATCATTGTTATTATAAGTTAGCAAACTAACACAAACTCATGTGGGCCAATTATTCACTTAGACTCCCTTATTCCTAGGTGTATCTCTTATATTTTATTGTTGTCTTGAATGATCACGAGGATGCATTGTTGACTTATTACGATAGTTATTAGGCTAAAAATAAAGTAGGACGATTTAATCAATAGTTAGCTAAAGGACAAAATCTTTTAAAACTGCTTCTCGGGACCTCATAAAGTTCATATCTTGGCATAACTCGCTTCATGATTTGAGACCTTTCTCGGACCGATATTTGGAAGTGACTTCATACTTCAAATCTTAAGAGACGTTCATGAAATAATGGTCTTCTCTTCATAATAGGAATTTCTTCACTTGAAATTTTGAGAGATTCTTCATCTTTGGACCACGACTTCTTCATTTTTCTCCAATCTTTATTTTTGACTTTGATATACAACGATCCGCCTCCTTTTAGGACTTGGATCTATTTATCCTCATACCTTGTTAGGGCCTTTTTGGATAGGCTTCTCCATGATCTTTACGGGAGTATTTTCTTTTCGTCGTGTGTCTCGATCCTTCATATTGATTTTTGATAAATGATTCTTCACATCACTTTGGATCTTTAGCAACAAAATGTAGCCCTCATGCCTTGTTAGGGCCTTTTCGGACTCGCCAATCTTCGCATCCCGCTTCAATAAGTTATGCCTTGGCTATGAACTCTAATTAATACCGAGCAACTTTTAAACGATCTTGGGCTAGAAGCTAAGTAACTTTTCAAATCGTACAACCTTACTTATTGCAGTTAAATTTATTAACAAGCGATGGGAGAATAGGCTTATAATCAACTCACATAAATTCACGAAAGAATACCAAACTTATAATTGACTCTATCATCTCTCGTTCTCCAAAGTTTAAAATCTCAAGGAATGAGACTCGTAGATGCTTAGCCAATTAAATCAAAGTTTTGGATTTTCGAGTCATCTATAGGATCTTGCAAATTCATAGAATTTTTCAAGTTTAGAAAATGAATTTTAAAATTCCTTGATAAACGAATCTCTAGGATCAATTATAGGAACTAGCGAAAAGTTCTTGTTCTTAACTCGGGAGAGTTAAGACTTTCACGTTTTAAAGTTCCCTATATAAAAGCCTAGCAAAACTTGATCTAAACACGTTAAGGATACTAGCTAGAGTAAACTTAGATAAGTAAACTCGGGTTGAGTCAAAAGATTCACAACGTTTAAAAATTAAAACCACTTTATTAAACTTTATTTTTGCAAAGAAATAAAATAACTATAACAAAGGAAAAACTACTAGGCCAAAATAGATTAAAAATTTTGAAAAATGTCGAAAAATCAATTTTCCGGTTAAAATGAGGACAAATGCCAGGAAAAGACCACTTAACTTCGATAGAAGTCCCCCTACACTTAATATAAACATTGTCCTCAATGTTTAAGCATGTGGAAGTAAACTCCCCTACACTTAGGACATTGTGCACTTTGTTTAAATCTCACTAAGGAAGAGACAACTAAAGTGATTCCTATTTTACTATTGAAGAATATAAAATAGAGAATCAAAAGACTTTAGGATAGAACCGGGAAGGCGGGTACACGGGATCACGATTCGTCAGAGGTCATCAAGAATGGATCTTTGAAAGCTCGAATCCCTTCACATGATAAGAAAGAAATAAACAAACACATGCTAGGGTCTCCCCCTACACTTATTATAAAAACAAGAGAAAAAGGATAGATACTGCGGGTTGCCTCCTGAGAAGCGCTTGTTTTTGTTAACCGAGTCGTGAGCCTGACTCGACCTCGATTAGCATAGGAAGAAGCTTAAAACATATCCACCGGGATCAAATACATGGTTTTCATCCAACAAATAGCACAAGCTTAAGGCGAACAAGGCAAGCCAAATAAGAGTAGGCAAGGTTCCCTTAAGCACTTGTTGAGCACGGTGGTAGCAAGGGTGAAGAGGTTCAACCATATCTCCATGGTTTCCAAAAATCTTTCCTTTTATTTCATCAGATGGATACTGAGATGGCTTAAAAATTGCAATACCGGGATTGAAAACCTTTTCCTTTAGGGGAAAATAACACTCAGGCTCAACAGATCTTGAAGAAGATCCGATTATAAATCTCGCAATCTCATCCTCAGAAGGTGGATATAGAGGTGTCAAGGCATAAGTGTTGCGGATATCGGTGTCGACCGGCTTCTTCTCCTTGGAAACGGGTTTCTTCATATCCAAAGTAGGATAAAGACCATAATCATCAAAGTCCAAAGGAGGAGCATCACTCTCATTGGGGAAGTATGTATTGAGAAAAGTGGCAAAATCTTACTCAAATGAGTAATTGTCCAAAGTATCAATAGTGTTTGGTGGAGGATCTTCATCAAAAGTAGGAGTAAGGTCATTATGAGAAGAATCACTCGAGAGAGTATCAGCATCAGCAAAATCAGCATAATTTGGCATGTTTGGATACTCTGAAACAAAAGCAGCAGAATCATCCCCATCGGAATTAGGGTCATCATAGATTGATGGAGACCCATAGATTTGTGGGGGATCCAATTTGGGGAGAGAATCATCAAAATCATCCACATCGTCTTGAAAAAGTGAATTGTCATGGGAAGACTCAAAAAGAGGATTATCATATACAACAAAGTCATCAAGCTTAAAGCTTTCGAAAGTAGGAGTAAGCTCTGCTTGAAGCACATTTATCATTTTTGCGGATTCTTTTCCATTTGTTTTACTTGTAATCTTCCCCATCTTAAAAACTTGAGCATCATTCCTGACTCTTGAGATTAGCTCACCTTCGGCAAAATCGACAAGAGCTTTTCTGGTTCTCAAAAATGGTCGACCAAGTATTAACGGTATACGAGGGTCCATTTCATAATCAACAACAACTAAGTCGACCAGAAAAGTGAAGGTGCCAACTTTAATGAACACATCTCCGGCAATACCAATGGGGTAAGCGAGAGTGCGATTTGCTAGCTCAAGAGTCATTTTTGTTGGAGTAAGGTCGGGTAATGATAGTGTTTTCCAAACACTTAAAGGCATAAGATTTATACTTGCTCCGAGATCAGCTAAGGCAGCAAATTCTTTAGTTTTGTTAAAAATGAAAGGCAACACAAAACGACCGGGATCTCCGAGTTTCTCCGGAAGTTATTTACGGCTAACTGCAGAACAGTTTTCATTTAAGCGTGTGTTGACAAGCTCAACCAGCTTTTCCTTCTTGTTAAGCAATTCCTTGAATGCTTTGACGAATTTCGGCATGTGGACAAGTGCTTCAACAAGGCTAATGTTGAAATTCATTTGAGAGATCATCTT
This sequence comes from Glebionis coronaria, assembly GCA_025667525.1. Classification (NCBI taxonomy): domain Eukaryota; kingdom Viridiplantae; phylum Streptophyta; class Magnoliopsida; order Asterales; family Asteraceae; genus Glebionis; species Glebionis coronaria. The sequence continues at coordinate 646,428,713 of CM046877.1, forward strand.
CAAATAGTTCGACACTTGAATGTCATCCTTGGTTTGCAATTTAGCCTTGTCCAAGTGAGAAGGATAAGGAATATTTGGTTTATAGGTGGAAGGTGGGGTTGGTGAAGGTGTAGCAGGTACAGGTTGAGATGTTGAGGGTTGAGAAGTAGAAGGTTTAGAGGTGGTTGGCGGGGTTGGTGGAGGGTTTTGTATAGGTACTTCTTCCGTGATTGGTGGAGACGGCAATGGAGAACTAGTACTAGGTGTGGTAGTAGGAGGGATAAATGGGGGTGGAGGAGGTGTAGATGGAGTAACGGGAGGTGGGATAGAAGGTCCTACTAAGGTTGGTCCACTTCGAGTAGTAATAGCACTCACATTCGCTCTAGGGTTTGTTTCGGTTGTAGAAGGAAGAGCACCTTGGGGGCGAAGGGTTTGTAACATTTGAACGAATCTTGATGAGATGGCATTTATACATGATCTCATCGTTCTTTTCGGGCTTTAAATGCATAAAAATGTCATAAAATACCATATATATGCTTGTGTTTGTTTACTTGTGTATTTTAGGTATGGATATCGTGAAAAAGACAAAAGATCACAAGAAACAAGGAAAAACGGACACGAGAAATGAAGCCGTACAAAGAACCGGGCCCTAGATCATGATTTATCCAACAAATACCCTTGAAGACTTGAAGACATGCAAGATTGATCCTCAATGAATGAAGAAATGGCACTTAAAACCCTTGTATATTGCTAATTACAAGTTTGGTCCCTTAAGTTTGTCAAAATTACACAAATGGTCCTTCAACTTTGAAGAAATGGCAAGTTTAGTCCCTCAACAATTCTAAATTGCCAATTATGGTCCCTTATGGAGTTAAAGTTGCATTTAAGACCTTTAAAGATCAACAATGTCCAAGATCAGTCCTTGAATTATCCAAAAATGGCAAAAACAACCCTTTGAAACCTTTTTCCAAAGTTTGGTGTCAAAAGTGCAAAGTTATGAAAGTTATTAACAAAGGGAAAGAGTTTGTTTGCTGAATAAACACGTTTTACAAGTTTTGCCAAAGAACAAGGGTTAAAGTTGCCACAATGATACTTTCAAACCCATAACACGCGCCAAACACACAACTTCCCCCAAAATCGGATCAAAATCACCACTGTTTACCCTTCTTCACCCCCAGATTTTACATCACTTAAACAAAGGGTAAAAATCAATTACCTTTGCACACACTTGATTCACATGTGCAGAAACACATCCCAACCTTAAAACCCTTAATCCCACTCACTATGGACCCCACCCCCAATTCCCGTTTAACCAATCACATGACAACTTCACCTCCAAGTAATCCAACGTGGCAAAATCAACAGCTGAGAGTCCTTGCTTCATTCCAAAGCTAAAATGAACATCCAAGATCACTTTGGACAGCTCACACCAAGAAAACGTCTAGAAGGCTCAAGGATAGAATAGGAATTTCACTTCTAGGGTTTGTGAATAGTGCTAGCCTTGGCATTTGCCTATAAAGAGACTCCTCAACCTGTGAGAGAGCTTTTGTTCCAGTTTTAGGCTATCTATCTTTGTAATTCCTTTTTAAATTAATAAAATTTGATTTTCTGAATTTTGAGAAATCTCTTTTATATTTATTAAAAGTTGGTGCTAGAATAGCCAGATTCTGAGTTCCATTTACATATTTGAAGGTTTTGAGGCAAAGTTTTAAGTAATAAAGCTTGGGTCTCAAAAATCAGAAAGTCTTGTTTATTTTGATCTCACTTGTTGGTTTGTTCATCTTAGCAGCATTGGAAGCTGGTACTTGTTCTGCTAGTACCTAAGCTCAAACAATCCAGGGCCTGGATGTAGGTCTTGGAGGTTTGCACCTTCTTCCCTTTTCATTTTCTCTATTATTTTTCTTAATTTTGTGATTATTGCATAATTATTGGTGAATCTGTGTTTTTGTGGTTGGATATTGTTAATCTATTCTTGTTTGATGTTTATGAGTTGTTATTGACTGGATTTGTGGGTTAGAACTGGATAATCCTTTGAAAAATTATGGAAACAGGTTTTTAAGGGGTGTTTGGGTTAACTGCATTAGTTGGATTTGTGGTTTGTTAAGTGTTAGTTTTGTGCTTGTGGTTATTAGTACATGTTTATCTGATATACTTGGCTGCTTTGCTGCATGTTTTATGGTTTGAAACACCTAGATTCATAAGAAGGGTATAAAATCTTTGTTACTAGGTAAAATTGGCTAGGATTTTGAGTACACCTAGATCTAATCATAGACTATGGTTAACAAGTGTTAAATCTAGGTTAACTACACCAAAGAAAGAGATTTGAGTGCTTGAATTTGGATCTGTGGTCAATTAGATCAGTAAAAGGTATCTGCATATGCACCTTGTTCATCAGTAACTGTTTATGCTTTGATCTTGTTATTTACTTTGATTCAGTGTTTGATATAAGTTTATTTGTGCTTATTCATAGTTTATATAGCTTGTGTATGCATCCTGTTGAGTTTGGTTGGCTTATTCATGCTAAATCTGCTTATTAGTGCATAACTGCTTATTTCACATGTCTGGGCAATATCTGGTGACTGTTTGATTGATTCTGGCTTTTGTGTGAACCAAACTATGATTTTCTTGTTGATATTGACTCCTTGTGATTCGCTGATCACAAGGGTGCCCTTGTTTCCAATTAAATCCAACTAAATATCTCTAAAAAGCTTGGTCAAATAGTCAAAGCAGTGGGAACCAGTTCCTACTGAAAGTTGCCACTGCTAGTGTTAATTGGGTTTCAGCTTATCAATAAGCTATAATAGCTTATTTTAACCAGCAACAACTTGGATTTTTTAATAGGTGCTCATTATTTGACCCATTTGTTCATACTGGAGCATTTGGTGGGTTGACTTTAGGGTTTGACTAGAAAACCAACTTAATTGACTTTTTCATAAGTGCTTATTGGCTTATTCTGGCTTATTGGTTTTGCTTATTGGAATTTTGTTGATTGTTTTGGCTTATTGAGTTCATTTGTGACATTTTGCAAGTTGAATCAAGTCCTGAGGTGCCTTATTTCTCAAAAATGACTATTTTGTCTTTTAGTGAAATATTACTTTGCTTATTTCTGGCTTATTGAGTGTGCTTTTTCAAAATTTCTTTTTAAAGGTCTCTTAAGCATCCTAAAAGAAGGTTGTGTGTCAAATTAGAGCTTATGGCATTAGCTTATTGCTTAATGGGCTAAAAAGCCCAATAAGGATAAGCTGTTTGCATAATAAGCTGTGATAAGCTCACTTTCAGCTTTTGGGCCTTTAGAGTTTTGTGCTTAGAATCAAATTTCGAGTCAGATTGGGCATTTCCAAGTAAATTGGGCCAGGTTTGACTTTTTGGGCTAAAAAGCCCATTAGTGTTGACTGATTTTGGTTTTGGCCCATTTGAGGGCCCAATATGCGTATTCTGGTCATTTCACTTTCATTTTCTGATTATTTAGGTTAAAGTAAACTATTTTGCATGTTTTTAGAATTTTTTATAATTTTTGGATTTTTAATATTATTTTAATATTATTTTATTATTATTTTTTAAATTTCACATTTTTCAACTTTTTATATTTTTCTTAGCTTAAATACATTAAAATAGGAATTTTGCAACTTTTAGAATAATTTTATCACTTTTAGATTAATTTTTATAATTATTTTAAGTTTACATAGTTTTTAAATCATTTTAAATAGTTTTTGTTAGTTTAAAATTTTCTAAAAATAGTTTTTAATCTTTTTAGGTCATTTTAGAGGTTTACCAATTGAAAAATCTTTATTTGGGCTTTTTGATAATTTATTTGATTTTTAGGGCTTTAATTAGCATTTAAAAATTAAATATTTAATTATTTAAAAGGTTTGGAAAAGTTTTGATCATTGGTAAACTCTTAGTTTATTTATTTTGATTTTTGGTAAATTTTTGGTAATTTTTAGAATTAATTTTTGGATTTGTGGTTTTTACGGTTTTACGTTTTGTCGTCGTAGTATTAATTTCACGTCTTCGTCATCTTCTTTTCTCATCCCCTTCCAAACCAAATATTAATCTCAAATCATTTACATCTTAGTCACACACATATAACTCCTTGGGAAACGAACTTCACCTTAGGGTCATTAAAACTTGGTTTTTCCTAAAATCATTTGTTTAATACTTACCGCTTTTACGCTCCTTTTCCTAAAGGACGTAATTTTACCACAATCATTTTGGCGCCGCTGCCGGGGAGGTGTGTCGTGATTAATTTGCATTGTTGTTTTTAATATTAACCATATATAGTATTTGTACTAGTAGAAATCTACTAATACGTATTATCGGTTTTCTTGGTTTTTCTTGTGAAATTATTATTACTATATTGTATTAAGTATCACAACAAATAAACAATATCTCCAAAAGTGTGAAAACACAACCTTAATTGGGATTTGATCTCCTAATTATTGTATTCGAATCTCAAACAAAAAGAAAAAGGCAAAAATAGATAAATACTTTCGTGAAGCTCGATTTTTGAAAAATACAAACTATAAGGTGGATATAAGGCGGGTATTATAAAATATACCCTAAGGAAAAAGGCTCTTAAGTTCTTCGCGCCGCTTCGTTTCCCCGCTTGCTTGTGAGTATTTTGAGATTGAAGGCCAATCGAGGGTTTTGCCCAAAGTATTATTACGTATAATATATTTGCTTGGTTTCTTTGTGATTAAACCCTCTTGAATAATTTGGTTTTCACCAAAGTTCTAAAGTCATTCGAAGGCGTTCACTCCACGTGATCGTTTTCATTCCTTTGAGGCTTATTTAATCAAGAGTTTGATTCGAGGAGAGATTTTGTAGATTGTTGTCTACGAAGATACACCAAAATCCAAAAAAATTAAAAACAATAAAAAACACAAAAAATTGAAAATTCACAAAACACCCAAAAATAATCTTCTTTGCTCACCTCCCATTCTTCGTGAAGTTTATGATCACTCGTAATCAATCAAAACGAGCTCGTAAACGACTTCAAAAGCAAGCCAATCAAGAGACGTTGATTGAAGAACAACCTCCAATTGTTGAACCTATTGTAGAAAAAGAAGTCGTCATGGCTAATCGTACTATGATGGAGTTGCTACAAGCACCCACCGAGGGTTTTGGAGAGGCCATTGTGATTCCCGCTATCCTTTCGGAGAATTTCGAAATTAAGACGGGTTTAATGTCGATGTTGCAAGCAAATAAGTTTAGAGGTCATGACAAAGACAACCCGCATTATCACATTAGGAATTTTAATCGTCTCACCACCACTAGCAAGTTTAAGGATGTTCCACATGACGCCATTAAGATGATGTTGTTTCCATACTCGTTAGATGGACCCGCTAAAATTTGGCTTGAGAATGAACCGCCAAATTTAATTTTGACATGGGTGATCTCGTTTCTAAGTTTGTGAACAAGTTTTTTCCACCATCTAAAACAACACATTTGAAAAATGAGATTTCACGAATTGTGCAAAGAAATAATGAAAGTTTTTCAATGGCATGGGAACGCTTTAAGGAAATGTTACATGAATGTCCACACCATGATTTTTCCGAATTGCATGAAATTGATACTTTTTATAATGGGCTTAATGATCATAAACGAGATTACTTGATTGCCGCCGCGGGTGGTAATTGTTTGTGCAAAACGACCGATGAAGCTTTAAAGATTATCGAGAATAGATCTAAGGTTTATAGCCCTCGTAACACCCCGAGTGTTGCCAATTTGGGTTCGTCATCGTCGTCATCGTCTCGTAGCATTAATGCCTTACATGATGAAGCTAATGAGGAAAATCGGTTTTTCGATAGATTTACTAATCTTATATCCTATTGGAAAGCTCAAGAAGCTTCAAATTCCGCTTCGGTTAAAGCGGTTGCTAAGAGTTGTTTGTCTTGTGGTGGAGCTCATGATCTTTCCGAGTGCATTACCGCGGATGGTAACACTTCGAGTGCTTATGTAGCAACGGGAACTTACAACCAAAACGGCCAAGGTTCCCGCCCAAATCAAGCTCCACCAAATCAAAATGCTAATAACTATCGAAACAACAACCAAGGTGGTAATTACCAAGGCAATTCACGTAACTACAACAAAGAGAATTATCAAAGTGGGAATGGACAAGTCACTAATCAAAACCAAAACCGTGATTTTCAAAACACCACAAGGTTTTCAAAATGCTCACACTAAAAATTTTCAAGGAGAATTTTTCGATTATGCTAAAGCAAATGATGCTAAATTTGATAACATGCAACGTGAGATGATTAGCTTAAGATCCGAGTTGAAAAATGAGCTTAAAAATGAACTTGCTAATGAACTTAAAACTCATGCTAACAAAATGGAAGGAAATGTCCAACATCTTCAACAAAACCAACAAAAGATGGAACAAGGACAACATGAGATTAAGCAAGAGTTGTTAAAAGCGGATTCTAGGCAATCTAAATTTGTGGACCGAATGGCTAAAATGTTTGAAGAAATCATGTGTAAACCCTCTTCCTCGGGTGGTCTTCCTAGTGATACCATTGCAAACCCGAAGGGAGAATGAAGGTTATTACTACACGAACTGGTAAAACTTTCAAGGAACCAATCTCTCGTCCAAGTACTTCTACGGAGAAGGAAATCGAGAAAGAACCCGAGGTGCTGGTCGAAAAGGAGCACATTACAATCCCACGAAGTACCGCTCATACCACACCTACGGTTGAACCAATACCAATTGTGGAACCCGAGATTCCAAGGCCATTGCCTAATGTCCAACCCACACCACCCTTACCTTACCCTTCGAGACGAAACAAAGAGAAATTGCAAGAACGTAACAAACAACAAATCGAGCTTTTTATAAAAATGTTTCAACAAGTGCATTTTGATGTGAGTTTAGCCGACGCGTTGTTGTATATGCCTTGTTTCGCTTCCACTTTTAAAAGTATGATGAGCGATAAGGAAAAGCTTTCAAAGCTTGCTAATGGTTCTTCGGTTTATCTTAACCGCATACCGGAAAAAGTTGGTGACCCCGGAAAGTTTCTCATTCCTTGTGACATACAAGATATGAAAGAATGCCTCGCCTTGGCCGATCTTGGTGCGAGTATTAATTTAATGCCATTTTCTATTTGGAAATCGCTTTCGCTTCCGGCTCTTATTCATTCGAACATGTCTATCGAGATGGCCGATCATTCTACGATTTTAGCATGTGGAGTAGCCGAAGATGTTTTCGTGAAAGTGGTGAAGTTCTACTATCCCGTTGATTTTATAGTAGTTGACATCCCTGCGGATCCGCAAGTTCCTCTAATTTTAGGTCGTTCATTTTTAGACACCTCGAGATCGCTTATCGACGTTCATGCAAGAACTATCACTTTGAGATTCAACGAAGAGGAACTTGTTATAAACGATACTCAAAACTCGAAACCTTCTCATGTTTATGCAATCGCTACCATCAATCACATTGGCATCGTTGATGTGGTTTGCGATGAGTTTTCACAAGAAGTGTTAGGTTTTTCCGATAGCTCGTCAAGTGGCAATCCCACTATTTTGGATCCGATTCTTGCTAATTCTACACCAAATCTCACTCCATTCCAAGGAGGCGATCTCACTTCAAATGAAATCGACAATGAAGATGAGGTGTTGATTAGTGATGATACTTCTATTCCACCATTTCTTCCGCCGATGGAAGTTATAAGTGTTGAACCAAAATCTTCAATCGAGGAACCACCTATCCTTGAATTGAAAGATCTTCTTTCTCACCTTGAATACGCATTCTTGGATGGTGATGACAAGTTGCCGGTTATTATTGTAAGAGGTCTTGCTAATGATGAAAAAAGCGAGCTCTTGAAAGTTCTTAAGGATCATAAAGGGGCAATTGCGTGGAAAATTTCCGACATTAAGGGTATTGACCCAAAATTTTGTACTCACAAGATTTTAATGGAGGAGGACTACAAACCCGCAATTCAAAGTCAAAGAAGGGTGAATCCCAAAATTCATGATGTCATTAAAAAGGAAGTCTTAAAACTCCTTTACGTGGGAATGATTTATCCTATCTCCGATAGCCCATGGGTGAGCCCAATCCATTGTGTCCCTAAAAAGGGAGGAATGACCGTTGTGCCTAATGAAAACAACGATTTAATTCCCACTCGTGTTGTGACCGGTTGGAGGGTGTGTATTGACTACCGAAAGTTAAATGACGCCACTCGTAAAGACCACTTTCCTTTTCCCTTCATGGATCAAATGTTGGAGCGACTCGCGGGAAATGAATTCTATTGCTTTTTAGATGGTTTTTTCGGATACTTTCAAATCCCTATTGTGACACCCTAGAATCGAGGTCATTAACGATACCCTAAATTACGCTAATTTTTGAAATTTTTAATAAATTTTAATTTCTATATTTATAAGTATTTTGGTTAGAGCCGATGTTCGAGGTTATAATTTTTACGATTGACGTTTTAAGAAGGACGATGACGATTACGATCCCGAGGGATGCCCAATTTCATATAATTTTTGACGATTTATCGATAATGTAATTTTTCGAGAATTTTATTTACGGTTCGTGTTAAGTTGAGTCGGGTGAGTTTTATAGCCTTCCGAGTATATTTAAAGTATCCCAAAAACATTTTGGAGCGTTCGGGAAGATTTCCGACTCCCGTAAAATTTTCAAAATTGACAAATGAGTCGAACCCGCAAAGTTTTGAGGACGTTTTCCATTTAAGGACAAAAGAAGCTAGAAATTGCAATTAAGCCCCTCCCAACCCACCAAAAAGGCCAAATGTGACATAAACACAAACACACACAAAACTTTCACCAAAATTTGAACTCTCTCTCCCTCCTTGCTCACCAAAGCCGACGGACACCCCTAGACCACCAAGAAATCCACCAAAAATCTTTTTCCACTTGATTTTCCTAAAATCTAAGGTTAGACCACATCTAGTTTGGTCATTCCCCACATGTTCATGTGCTCAAATCCCACATGCACTAACAAAAATTTTTCAAGATTTTTCAATATGATCCAAATTCGTTTTTGTGGCTAAATGTGCTAATGCATGTTGATTTTATGAGTAATGGATGCAAGAACACCAAGAAAACCCACCAAAATTAATTTGGTTGTGGTGATTGGGTCACCCAAACCCCACGGCAATGGGGGTGTTTGGGGAGCCATGGTGGTTGTTGATTTTGAATGTTGTTATTATGTTTGGTTATTTGTTTTATGATGTTTTACATAGGATTCACTAGTTGCATGTTCATTTCTTTGAAGTTTTGATTTTGAGATTGGTTGATCAATAGGGGTAGGATTGAAATTTGATGTTAGGATATGTTTGGGAAGGCTTAGGATGATGTTTAGTGGTGGTTAGAAGGCTTGGAATCGAGCCTAAGTGCGTTTTTGGTATGGTCATTTTTAGGCAGAAACATTTGGTCCATTTCATAAAAATTATTTTTTTTCCAGGACTTGAAAACTAAATGTAGTTATAGAGGGTTTTCCTAGCTTTAATTTGGTATAAGGTAGAGCCCGTGACTCAAAACGAGCTAAAAGTTATGACATTTTAAAGATCGGGTACCGGGAGACGAGGACTTTCATAATCCGAATTTGTGTAAAGTTTTAGTCAAATCCCGAGGGTCACAAGTATAAATTGGTAAATGGTCAAGGGTCAAAATTTGGTCCCTAACCTGTGTAAATGGGTCTATATGTTGACTAGGGCGTCAAAGAAGTCAAAGGTATTTTTCATATAGGTCAAAGAGGTCAAAATTGGTCGAAGCGCAATTTCAGCCCGTAAAATGTAGTCGTGGAAAAGAGTTGCGTAACGGGTCGTAAAAGTAAAAACTTTTGTTGGGCTTAAAAACATGTTATCTACAGGTCTTATAGGATTTTTGGAAATTTTGTCAAATTTTATAAGTGTGGTTAAATAAGGTAAAACAGCCCGTACTTTAGTCGAGTACCGGCGAGAATGAGTAAAAATGGACAACATAAGTAATGAGAACGAATAGTATAAAATGAGTGACACTTGTTGTTTTTTTTTTTGGCGTGAGTTATACTTGTCCTAAGTGACTTGTATATATGTATTTTATACAGTACCGTAAGTATATAAAATGAGATTACTCATTACGCGTTATTTGTGATAGGTGTTGATTTAACCGGGCATCCGTTTCGTCGTCAGTGATCATCCCTCGAACTACCGACTACTTAAGATATAAGGTGTGAATTTATAGCCTCGCTTATATTATTTCAAATTGTTTTACCCGCGAGGGAAATGCATGCTAGTTTTTAAAAGGAACGTATATCATGAATGATTGTTAGACCCGAAAGTTGCCTTAGAAATTGTGTTGAGTACCAAAGTTGCAAAAGTCCCTAAAATCATGAACTATTAACTATTGTCCTGCCCTCGAGTAGGGGAAATAGCCGCTTATGCAATTTGTAGTACTACGGGGTTAACGACCCAATGCTAGCCGAGAAGCTGTACTTTTAGTAAGTTCTGCGGTAGATTATTTTGTATGAGAAATAAGGTATAATTGCAACTGATGCCTTTAGAAGGGGCACTGGTTTCATCTGAATCACGCCGGTATTATTACGCGGGTGATTGAGTTAACGGATTAGTGTCATGAGCTTAAACACAATTGTCAGTATCCTGATTATAGTTTGTTTGATCGACAAGACTATAAATGATCACGAATGGTTTTTATTATATATACGTTCAAATGGATTGAAAAACCTATGAATTCCACTCAACGTTTTCGTTGACCAAATTTTTGGCATGTGTTTCAGGTAACCGCTGAGGTGTAGGATGGAGCATGCATGGGATGGATGTTGTGTGTACGGCTTGGTGTCCGCTTGTTTTTCCCTCCTTTTCTACTTAAACAATTTTTAAGTTTAATGTCATGTGGTTGTAAACTGAAATTCGTGGGTTGAGATTCATGGGGACCGAAAACGCTAAACTCTGTGTACTAATTGGGGTTGGAAAAACCGTGGACATGTATCATCTAACAATTTTAATTTCAAGTTTTAAGTTGACATCTTTTTAGCGTCGTTTGATATATCTTGTGTGCAATGAATACTGTGTAGCACCCATTGTTGTAGTTCCGCTGCGCATAGCAATTGTGGGGGTGTTACAGATTGGTAATCAGAGCCACGAGTTATAGAGAACTAGGTCGTTTTTGAAAATCCTAAACTATAACTTTTGGTGTCGTAAGAAAGGGTCCAAGCACACACAACTATCCTGCATGGCTCCGGTAAGATTTATTGTTGTATTTATGGCATTTGACGTATACTTTTGAGTAAAGTATATATGTGGGTAATTATTACATAAGTATGGAATTACTATATGTAGACGTTGAATTTTACGTGAAATATCCGACATCGTAATTTTTGTATTAATCATGCATGAGCATCATATTATTACATTTTGGGCATATGTACCACCTTTGCATTGCATTTGCATGCATATATTTATAATTATTGTATAATTACTTATGTACCCTCCGAAATTCGCTGTTATTGCAGGAATGGCCGAGGTACCGCCTAACGATAACGGAAACAACTACGTCGTAGGTCACGAAGGGGGACCGTTTCCTCCGAACCCGCCGGACAATAATAATGGATGGATCGCTCCAGAAGACGAAATAGGGCCGGAAAACGACAATGACGAAAGCGAGGTGGATAATTTCAGCATGAGTAGTGACGAGAGTGAGGATTCCGAAGAAGAGCCCGAGGAGCTAATGGATGATGGCATTCCCGAGGATGCCGTAGGCCAGACCGAACCCGATTTGTTTCAATCCCCGAATTCGCCGAAGGGTTATGAGGTACCACCGACCGGTCGTTATGAGCAGCAACCCTTTAATCGCCCGATGGACAATTGTAAGGATTATTTGAGAACAGTGCCAGGATTTGTTCGAGAAAGTAATGGGAGCAGTGGAGAGTCCAGCAAGTCGTCCAAGTCGCCATCGATTCATGAGAATATTGCAAGGGTCTATTTTCCGAGACCGAGACACTACTGGGATCCCGCAGGTCGTTTGGGGAGGATGGAAAGGTTGACGTATGAGCGGTTTGTAGTTGAGACCAGGGTAATTAAGAAGTTTGATAAGACTGAGAGGGAACATCAAAGACTGTTGGAAAGGACTGCGAGAATTGAGTATGACGGGAATGTGAACAAAAGTGACATCAACAGTTTAAGATCAATGGTTGCGAATTTAAGTGATAGTCTTGACCGTGTGAGGGAAGATCAGATGAGGTTGTCGAGGATGCAGAGTTGGGAGCATCGTGTGAGAGATTCATTGCCCCCGGATTGGAGATTCGTGGACGATTTGGAGATGGAGGCGAATGACTTCATGGTTCAGCCGCCTACTGGAGGTGCTTGTATTTCGGTGGGAAATCAGGTAGCGGTTGAGTATGGATCCACATCAGGGACGAAAAAGGAAATGGAATGTGGGCCAGATGATAAAGGAAAGAGAAAAGTGGATGATGTGGATGAGGACGTTAGTGATGAGGAAACCGAGGAAGACGACGACGAGCCGCCATCCAAGAGGCCGTGTGGATCACCACATGCCTAGTTACTTGTTTTGTATTTTCTTTGATCATTGTAATAGAACTATTTTAGACCTTTGTATGATGGTATTATGACGAGAAACTCAAGTACTTGAAGTTTTATGGTGAACGATTGTAGTGGCAATACTTGTCACGATTTTGGTTAACTATCAATACAATCTATGTTACCTTTCATGATCTGTGATATGTCTTAAATTTGATCTTTTGTAGTGTGAATTGATGAATATTAGTAACTCCGTAGTGATGTGTCGTTGTATGTATTTTATGTCTGGGAAACTTGATATGAATACTTACATTGTTTTTCTATTTTCTTTGTCTTGCAGAAAGAGATATTCGATATCACCATGCCTCCAAAGTTGACTGCCGATCGTGTTAACACCATGATTCAGGAAGCTATAGCAAATGCGTTGCAAGCGGACCGAGCTGGGAGAAATCAGGATCCAGGAAGGAACGCGGGGAGACAGCAAGCCCCGAGAGTGTGTACCTATTCTAGTTTTATGAAGTGCGGTCCCACGCAGTTCCGTGGAACGGGTGGAGCTTTAGAACTTAGACGATGGTTGGAAAAGGTTGAAAGCACGTTTGAAATCAGTGGTTGTGCAGAAGCGGATAAAGTAAAGTTTGCAGCTGCTACGTTTCTTGATGATGCGTTAAGTTGGTGGAATACCCAGGTAGCTACGGTTGGATTGGCTGTAGCGAATGCAAGGACGTGGAATGCGACCAAAGCTTTGTTGACTAAGAAGTTTTGCCCAGAGGAGGAATTGGGGCAATTGGAGGACGAATTAAGGCACTTGACCTTGAAGAACAACGATATAGCTGCTTACACCAGGAGATTCAATGAGTTAAGTCTTTTGTGTCCGGACATATTTGCCAATGATGCCAAGAAAATGAAGCAGTATATAAAGGGTTTATCTAGCAACATCAAAGGTGAAACAACTTCGTCAAAACCTGGAACGTTTGATGAAGCGGTTCAAATGGCTCACGCTTTGATGGACGTTAAGCTTCAGGACAAGCAGAACTACATTGCTGAGGGCAACAAAAGGAAATGGGAAGCGGCACAAGGCAATCAATCCCAAGGCCAGAACCGAGGTGGAAATCGAAACAACCATGGGCCGAACCGTAATCAACAGTTTAATCAGAGAAGGAACGAAGGGATGAGGGCAGTGACGAACCCTAGAAGTGTGAAAGTGAATCCCCATTGTGGTAAGTGCAATTTGTATCATGTTGGAAATTGCCCGCCGGCATGCGGCAAGTGTGGAAAGGCAGGTCATAGGACTTCTAGTTGTCGAACGGGAGGAGTAGCCACTGGGGCTAATGCTATCCGGATGAGAGGATGTTATAGTTGTGGAGAAAGAGGGCATGTGCAAGCGAATTGCCCGAAGGCAGGAAACAGGCGGGGAGGTAATAATGCGGCTGCTGTGTATCAAGTGGGAACTGCTGATAAACCACAGGGTCCAAATGTGGTTACCGGTACGTTTTTGCTAGACGCTTGTTATGCTAGTATTTTATTTGATTCTGGCTCCGACAAGAGTTTTGTATACGTTAGATTTAGTCGTCATATCGATAGAGAACCGGTGTTGTTAACGACTAGTTATAATGTTGAATTAGCCGATGGAAAAATTGTTAGTACGAATTCTATACTGAAAGGGTGTACCTTGAAGTTAGGAAATTACGCTTTTAAAATCGACTTGATGCCTATAGAGCTAGGATCGTTTGACGTAATTGTGGGAATGGATTGGCTAATGGCGCACAGTGCTACGATCGTCTGTGGTGAGAGATTGGTTCAGATTCCGTTGAGGAATAGGGTTTTGACGGTAAAGGGAGACGAATGCACTTCTCGTTTGAAGGTGATTTCGTGTTTGAAAATGATGAAGTACGTAGAGAGCGGATGCGATGTGTTTTTGGCACAGGTTTCGAGCGATGGTGATTTAGAGGCGAGGATTGCAGAGGTACCAGTTATTCGCGAGTATCCGGACGTTTTTCCAGACGAGTTGCCAGGTTTACCGCCTAACCGTGAGGTCGAGTTTCGAATTGATTTAGTGCCAGGAGCTGCGCCGGTTGCACGTGCACCTTATCGCTTAGCACCATCTGAGTTAAAGGAGTTATCGGATCAATTGAAGGAATTGATGGACAAAGGATTTATTAGGCCGAGCTCATCACCTTGGGGAGCGCCAGTGTTGTTCGTAAAGAAGAAGGATGGTTCGTTTAGGATGTGTATCGACTATAGAGAACTCAATAAGCTGACGGTTAAGAATCGGTACCCATTGCCGAGGATTGATGATTTGTTCGATCAATTGCAAGGTTCCAGTGTATACTCAAAGATCGATTTAAGATCAGGGTATCATCAACTGCGTGTAAGAGAGGAGGATATTCCTGTAACTGCCTTTCGTACGCGGTACGGACACTTTGAATTTCGAGTGATGCCGTTTGGGTTGACGAACGCGCCTGCTGTATTCATGGATCTTATGAATCGCGTGTGCAAGCCGTATCTAGATAAGTTTGTTATTGTTTTCATCGACGATATACTTATTTACTCTAAAAGTAAGGAGGAGCACGAGAAGCACCTGAGAAAGATTCTGGAGTTGTTAAGGAAGGAGAAGCTGTATGCAAAATTCTCTAAGTGTGAGTTTTGGTTGGAATCAGTGCAGTTTCTAGGTCATGTGATTGATAGTGAGGGAGTTCGTGTAGATCCTGCTAAGATCGTAGCGATCAGGGAATGGTCAGCACCGACGACGCCGACTGAAGTTCGACAATTTCTGGGTTTAGCGGGGTATTATCGAAGGTTTATTGAAGGATTTTCGTTGATTGCAAAACCATTGACGAGGCTTACCGAAAAGAATAGGGTGTATGAATGGGGTAATGAGGAAGAGCTTGCTTTCGAAACGCTCAAGGATAAGTTATGTTCCGCACCGATTTTATCATTGCCTGAAGGAACCGAAGACTTCGTAGTGTATTGTGATGCGTCTCGTAAGGGTTATGGAGCGGTATTAATGCAACGTGAAAAGGTGATAGCTTACGCGTCAAGGCAATTAAGGAAGAACGAAGAGAACTACACGACGCACGATTTGGAATTAGGAGCGGTAGTTTTTGCGTTGAAATTGTGGAGACACTATCTGTATGGGACAAAAGTGTGTTGTATTCACTGATCACAAGAGTTTGCAGCACATTTTAGATCAAAAGGAGTTGAATATGCGACAAAGACGATGGGTTGAACTACTGAGTGATTATGACTGCGAAATTCGCTACCACCCTGGGAAGGCGAATGTTGTAGCGGATGCACTAAGTAGGAAGGAACGAGAGAAACCTTTGAGGGTTAGAGCTTTAGTGATGAGTGAGAGCGTTGACTTAACCGAAACCATACTGAAGGCTCAGAGAGAGGACTAATGAAAGGGAATGTTGAAGCCGAGAACTTGGGACGAATGTTGAAACCACTTTTCGTGATTAGGTCTGACGGACTGAGATATTTTGAGAATCGGATTTGGTTACCATTGTGTTCATCTGAGGAAGGAAAGCCTGGAGTTCGAGAATTGGTTATGAATGAGTCGCATAAGTCGAAGTATTCGATACATCCCGGATCGGATAAGATGTATCACGACCTGAAGAAAGTTTATTGGTGGCCGAATATGAAGGCGGATATTGCTCGTTACGTTAGTAAGTGTTTGACTTGCGCGAAGGTTCAGGCAGAACATAAGAAGCCATCTGGATTGTTGGTACAACCAGAAATCCCAGAATGGAAATGGGAGAAAATCGCAATGGATTCCGTGACAGGTTTACCTAGGACTCCTAGTGGAAGCGATGTGATATGGGTAATTGTGGATAGATTGACGAAATCTGCTCATTTCTTACCTATGAAGAAGACGGACAGCATGGAAAGACTCGCCAGCGTGTACGTGAAGGAGATCGTCTGTAGACATGGAGTGCCGTTATCGATCATTTCGGATCGCGACAGTAGATTTACGTCGGAATTTTGGAAATCGCTTCAACGTGCGATGGGCACTGAACTGAGTTTAAGCACGGCTTATCACCCGGAAACTGACGGCCAGAGTGAACGAACGATTCAAACGATGGAGGACATGCTCCGAGCATGCGTGATCGATTTTGGAGGAAGTTGGGAACGCCACTTGCCTCTAGTGGAATTTTCGTACAATAATAGTTATCATGCGAGTATCAAAGCGGCACCGTTCGAAGCATTGTATGGAAGGAAGTGTAGATCGCCTGTGTGTTGGAGTGAAGTAGGGGAAAGTCAATTGACTGGACCCGAAATGGTTTTAGAAACGACAGAGAAGATCGTGCAAATCAAGAACCGACTACTTGCTGCGAGAATCCGACAGAAGAGTTATGCCGATAACCGAAGGAAACCGTTGGAGTTTGAAGTTGGAGATATGGTTATGCTCAAGGTATCGCCGTGGAAGGGTGTAATTCGTTTTGGGAAGAAAGGAAAGTTGAGTCCGAGGTATATTGGACCGTTTAAGATCGTTGAACGAATTGGACCGGTAGCGTACAAGTTAGAATTGCCGACCGAGCTTAGTGCTATTCATGACACGTTTCACGTATCGAACCTGAAGAAGAGTTTGGCGGACAAGGAATTGGTGATTCCTTTGGACGAGATTCGACTAGACGACAAAATGCACTTTGTGGAAGAACCTGTGGAAATTATGGACCGGGAGGTCAAGCGGTTGAAGCGTAGTAGGATTCCTATTGTGAAGGTCCGATGGAATTCTAAGCGTGGACCGGAATACACCTGGGAACGTGAGGACTTTTTCAAGGAAAGGTATCCTCATCTGTTCCAGTAGCACGAAATGTGAGTACAAGAAGAGGCGAGCGCCGGGACGTCGCTCTCTTTAAGGAGGGGTGGATGTGACACCCTAGAATCGAGGTCATTAACGATACCCTAAATTACGCTAATTTTTGAAATTTTTAATAAATTTTAATTTCTATATTTATAAGTATTTTGGTTAGAGCCGATGTTCGAGGTTATAATTTTTACGATTGACGTTTTAAGAAGGACGATGACGATTACGATCCCGAGGGATGCCCAATTTCATATAATTTTTGACGATTTATCGATAATGTAATTTTTCGAGAATTTTATTTACGGTTCGTGTTAAGTTGAGTCGGGTGAGTTTTATAGCCTTCCGAGTATATTTAAAGTATCCCAAAAACATTTTGGAGCGTTCGGGAAGATTTCCGACTCCCGTAAAATTTTCAAAATTGACAAATGAGTCGAACCCGCAAAGTTTTGAGGACGTTTTCCATTTAAGGACAAAAGAAGCTAGAAATTGCAATTAAGCCCCTCCCAACCCACCAAAAAGGCCAAATGTGACATAAACACAAACACACACAAAACTTTCACCAAAATTTGAACTCTCTCTCCCTCCTTGCTCACCAAAGCCGACGGACACCCCTAGACCACCAAGAAATCCACCAAAAATCTTTTTCCACTTGATTTTCCTAAAATCTAAGGTTAGACCACATCTAGTTTGGTCATTCCCCACATGTTCATGTGCTCAAATCCCACATGCACTAACAAAAATTTTTCAAGATTTTTCAATATGATCCAAATTCGTTTTTGTGGCTAAATGTGCTAATGCATGTTGATTTTATGAGTAATGGATGCAAGAACACCAAGAAAACCCACCAAAATTAATTTGGTTGTGGTGATTGGGTCACCCAAACCCCACGGCAATGGGGGTGTTTGGGGAGCCATGGTGGTTGTTGATTTTGAATGTTGTTATTATGTTTGGTTATTTGTTTTATGATGTTTTACATAGGATTCACTAGTTGCATGTTCATTTCTTTGAAGTTTTGATTTTGAGATTGGTTGATCAATAGGGGTAGGATTGAAATTTGATGTTAGGATATGTTTGGGAAGGCTTAGGATGATGTTTAGTGGTGGTTAGAAGGCTTGGAATCGAGCCTAAGTGCGTTTTTGGTATGGTCATTTTTAGGCAGAAACATTTGGTCCATTTCATAAAAATTATTTTTTTTCCAGGACTTGAAAACTAAATGTAGTTATAGAGGGTTTTCCTAGCTTTAATTTGGTATAAGGTAGAGCCCGTGACTCAAAACGAGCTAAAAGTTATGACATTTTAAAGATCGGGTACCGGGAGACGAGGACTTTCATAATCCGAATTTGTGTAAAGTTTTAGTCAAATCCCGAGGGTCACAAGTATAAATTGGTAAATGGTCAAGGGTAAAAATTTGGTCCCTAACCTGTGTAAATGGGTCTATATGTTGACTAGGGCGTCAAAGAAGTCAAAGGTATTTTTCATATAGGTCAAAGAGGTCAAAATTGGTCGAAGCGCAATTTCAGCCCGTAAAATGTAGTCGTGGAAAAGAGTTGCGTAACGGGTCGTAAAAGTAAAAACTTTTGTTGGGCTTAAAAACATGTTATCTACAGGTCTTATAGGATTTTTGGAAATTTTGTCAAATTTTATAAGTGTGGTTAAATAAGGTAAAACAGCCCGTACTTTAGTCGAGTACCGGCGAGAATGAGTAAAAATGGACAACATAAGTAATGAGAACGAATAGTATAAAATGAGTGACACTTGTTGTTTTTGTTTTTGGCGTGAGTTATACTTGTCCTAAGTGACTTGTATATATGTATTTTATACAGTACCGTAATTATATAAAATGAGATTACTCATTACGCGTTATTTGTGATAGGTGTTGATTTAACCGGGCATCCGTTTCGTCGTCAGTGATCATCCCTCGAACTACCGACTACTTAAGATATAAGGTGTGAATTTATAGCCTCGCTTATATTATTTCAAATTGTTTTACCCGCGAGGGAAATGCATGCTAGTTTTTAAAAGGAACGTATATCATGAATGATTGTTAGACCCGAAAGTTGCCTTAGAAATTGTGTTGAGTACCAAAGTTGCAAAAGTCCCTAAAATCATGAACTATTAACTATTGTCCTGCCCTCGAGTAGGGGAAATAGCCGCTTATGCAATTTGTAGTACTACGGGGTTAACGACCCAATGCTAGCCGAGAAGCTGTACTTTTAGTAAGTTCTGCGGTAGATTATTTTGTATGAGAAATAAGGTATAATTGCAACTGATGCCTTTAGAAGGGGCACTGGTTTCATCTGAATCACGCCGGTATTATTACGCGGGTGATTGAGTTAACGGATTAGTGTCATGAGCTTAAACACAATTGTCAGTATCCTGATTATAGTTTGTTTGATCGACAAGACTATAAATGATCACGAATGGTTTTTATTATATATACGTTCAAATGGATTGAAAAACCTATGAATTCCACTCAACGTTTTCGTTGACCAAATTTTTGGCATGTGTTTCAGGTAACCGCTGAGGTGTAGGATGGAGCATGCATGGGATGGATGTTGTGTGTACGGCTTGGTGTCCGCTTGTTTTTCCCTCCTTTTCTACTTAAACAATTTTTAAGTTTAATGTCATGTGGTTGTAAACTGAAATTCGTGGGTTGAGATTCATGGGGACCGAAAACGCTAAACTCTGTGTACTAATTGGGGTTGGAAAAACCGTGGACATGTAAACAATTTTAATTTCAAGTTTTAAGTTGACATCTTTTTAGCGTCGTTTGATATATCTTGTGTGCAATGAATACTGTGTAGCACCCATTGTTGTAGTTCCGCTGCGCATAGCAATTGTGGGGGTGTTACACCTATCGACCCTCATGATCAAGAGAAGACTACGTTTACGTGTCCTTATGGAACGTTCGCTTATCGTAGGATGCCTTTCGGACTTTGTAATGAACCGGGTACGTTTCAACGGTGTATGATGGCGATTTTTCACGATATGATCGAGAAGTCGATGGAAGTGTTTATGGATGACTTCTCGGTATTGGGCAATTCGTTCAAGTCGTGTTTATCTAATCTCGAGGAAATGTGAAAACGTTGTGAAGAAACCAATCTTGTGCTTAATTGGGAAAAATGTCATTTCAAGTGTAAACAAGGAATCGTTGATAGGTGTGGAAACACCCATCCTTTTTACCACTTATTTGCAATAATAACCGAGCCAAAACGTGTATTTTATGTCATTTATGTCGGAATTATGCGTGGTTTGTGTTTTTGTTGTGATTTAGGACGAAAAGGTGAAAAGTGGAGAAAACACGGCATTCACAGGCTTTTATCGTAGAAAAAGACGGAAGATGAAGTCGAAAGATCAAGAGTGGAAAAAGAACGGAAGTCCAAGACCAATTCTGAAGATTTATCAAAGAAAAAGTCAAAAGACGGAAGTTTTCCAAAAGCCGAAGAACTCAAGTCTAATTTATTGAAGAATTACAAGACGAGTTCAAAGAAATCCCGAGCCAAAGTCATTATAGTCCAAGATTTAAGAAGATTAAAGAAAGGAGGGACCTAATGACGCAATTAAGGAAAAGAGGAAAGAGGGGAGGAAGATTCCTTCCACTAATCCCTTCCTCCCCTATAAATACACATATTGAGCCATTTGTTTAAGTTGTTGGAGGCTTGACAAGCCTCTCTTCCCCATTTTCATTTCTCTTGTTCTTTAAAATTTATGCATCTTAATCTTCATGTATCACACCTTTAATTTTCTTTTAATTCCAAGTAAGTTTACCTTTAATTGTTGTTAATCTTTATCTTATTGCTAATCTCCTTCTTCCTTTCTTGTTTGATTTGTTCTTTATCTTGATTGTTCATGTTCTTGAGTTTTTATGATTTTGATCAAGTGGGTTTTGATTAATTTGGTTATGTTTGTTAGTTTTGATGATTTGTTTTGATTGATTATTGTTTGTTGATGCTTATTGGTTGTTTTTGTTTAATCTTTTGTTTGAATCTGATTAATTTAAGGATAAATTGTTGTTACTGTACATCCCATGTTCTTCGGTTTGTTGTTTCTGTATTTTATTCATTCCCAGGTAAGCTTCATCCGGAACTTGAAAAGTTCCGAATGAAGAAACCTTCATCCGGAAGTCAAGGGTTCCGAACGAAGCAACCTTGATCGGGAAGTCAAAAGTTCCGAATGAAGCAACCTTCATCCGGAAGTCAAAAGTTCCGAATGAAGCGTCCTTCATCCGGAAGTCTAGAAGTTCCGAATAAAGCAACCTTCATCCGGAAGTCTATAAGTTCCGAATGAAGCAACCTTCATCCGGAAGTCTAGAAGTTCCGAATGAAGCAAGCTTCATTCGGAAGTTTTAAACTTCCGAATCAAGGTCTGTCAGTCTTTTGTTTGTTTTTCTTTTTAAGTTTTTGTCTTTTATTTTCAAGTTTTATTTTTCCCGCCTTTTTCTTTATTTGAATTTTTATTTGCTTTACTTTTAGTTTAAGTTTTGATTTGCATCATTTACTTTATTTGAATTTTATTTAAGTTTAAGTTTAATTTTACGTCATTTCTATTCTCGTCATTTACTTTTTAAGTTTTAAATATCGCACCGTTTACATTTTAACTTGTTTTAGTGTGAATTTCTCGTCAATTATTATTTAACCTTGCTCATTTATTTTACCTAAACCAACAATATTTGTTTCACCAAGAACAACTAATCTCACACAATTAGCCGGAAATCAATTCGAAGAGACACCGAGAAAACGAACTTTCAACGACCAAAATCTCTTACATTAAAATGGCGCCGCTGCCGGCTCTTTTCGTGAAGATCGAAGGTTTTTTGTGAGTGACGCGTTGGATTTTGGGATCCGTTCACTTAACGTTATTTTTCATGCCCAAAAATTTTCAAAAATCCAAAAACATTTGAAAAATCATAAAAAGCATTTCTTTTTCAAAGTTTTGCACCAAAAATATTCTTCTTGCTTATCTATCTTTCTTTATGGATTTTTATGTCCATTGCGTCCGGTGTGGGAAACAATTATCTGGGAACAACTCTTGTCAATGGTGTACATGTGAGCGGTGCGGAAACGATATCGACTACACACAATTCGGATTTTGTCCCTTGTACAACTCGACTAATTCACTCTTTTTGAACCCACCTCCTGTTCCCCCGTGCATCTATTGTGGAAGCGATTCTCATTGGCATGTTTCGTGCCCGGTTTGATACCCGTATGGTCACGGGCAAGAACCAGGGTACAATTATGACAATGAAAATAGCTATCCACAAGACGCACTTGATTTTTCTCCATACCTGATTTGCAACAACTATGGGGGTCCTCACGATACCTATTATTGTCAATCACTGGATTATTATGAACCAAACCCGGTTACTAATTATTCCCAACCGATGAAAAACTATGAGCCACAACCTTGCTATAATTCAGGATTTCAACACTATGAGCCCCCACATCACACCCTCAATCATCAATCCTCTCAGCAAATTCATCTTGACCCACAACTCACTACCTTGAATGAAGAAACACACTCCATTGTTTTGCAACTTCAAGAAGTCGTTGTTTTGCTTAAAGAACTTAGGGACGAGGAAAAGAGACTGCAACAAGAGCAAGCATCTAATCTTAGTGATTATATCCCTCCGCTTGTGCGTCAATACTATTATGATGATGACGATGATGCTGTATGCACTTTCAACTCATCTTCTGAAGTTGCTGCTCCTACTCTCGATGTTCCTACTGCGTCTAAGGATCTAGATTCGTTGCATGAGCTTAGTGATGTTGGTCTCGACAAAGTATTGGATGATGAGGTTTGTGACTTACCTGCTATGGAGCCTGAGGACGACGTTGCTCTTACAGACGAGGTCGATCCTAGTGATGACGATTCTTCTCTCTGCTATGAGAATTTAACTTTTGAAATTTCTCAATCTCCACCGGGAGATGCAGAAAATAACGATTTATTCTCTCCGGTTTACGAGCAGTTCACCGATGAACATGATCTTGTGGATGAGGTGGAAGACGTGCTTCTTCGTGATGGATTACGGAAAGTGCACCTTCTTATTGCTCAAATCGAAGCGTTGACTTCTCCTTCTCTTTCCAAGTCTTTACCTCCATCTATTCCTCCCGTTGAAGATAATGACCCATTGCTAGAAGAAATCGATGTCCACTCCATCCCTCCAGGTATTGATGACTCTGACACGGAGGGGGACATTATTTTTGATAATTTGCTGCAGGAAAGTATTGACCCAAGTCCCCCTTCCGAGCACCTTCCATCCTCCCTTTTAGCCACTATCATGGAGGATGAGTACTTTGACCCGGGAGGTGACATTGATTATGCTATGATTGATAACAATACGGCTATGCCGTTTGCTCAGCACCCATTGCCTTTGGGGGATGACAATGTGCTTACCATACCCAACCCACCTCCCGTGGATCTTGAATTCACATACAATTCGTATGTTGAAAGGGTTTTTCTCCCATTCAAGACTTATTATCCCGCCTCTCCTTTGTTACTGTCCACCGGGAACGAGGAAAAGGTCTTTGATCCCGGTATCACATTCGAGGTTTCCCCATGGACCATTTAATTCGGGGACGAGTCAGGCTCGTGACTCGGTCAACAAAACAAGCGCTTTTTGGGAGGCAACCCAATTATCTATCTTAATTCACCATAAGTGTAGGGGGAGCCCCGTTGGTGTTTCTTGTTCTCTTTCTTATCATATGCAGGGATTAGAGCTTCAAAGACACACTCTTGATGACTTTTAACGAACCGTGATTCCGTGTTCCCTTCTTCCCGGTTCTATCCTAAACTCTTTTCGATTCACTATTTTATATTTCTCAATATTAAAATAGGAATCTCTTTAGTTGTCTTTCTCTTAACGAGATTTAAACAAAGTGCACAATGTCCTAAGTGTAGGGGAGTTTACTCCCACATGCTTAAACATTGAGGACAATGTTTATATTAAGTGTAGGGGGGACTTCTATCGAAGTTAAGTGGCCTTTTCCTTGTATTTTTCCTCATTTTAACCAGAAAATCAATTTTTCGACATTTTTCAAAATTTTTAATCTATTTTGGCCTAGTTGTAGTTCCCATTATTTTTGCTATTTTTCTCTTATTTTAATAAAATGGTTTTAGCAAGTTTAGATATCTTAGATATATTAGGCCCGTTGTGAATATTTTGACTCAACCCGAGTTTACTTATCCAAGTTCACTCTAGCTAGTATCCTTAACCATGTAGACCTTAATTGGTTTATTAGGCTAAGCATCCACGAGTGTCATTCCTTTGAGATTTTAAATTGTGGAGAACGAGAAATGATAGAGTTGGTTACAAGTTTGGTATTCTCTCATTAACTTATGTCAGTTAATTATGATCTTTTTCTCCCATCACTTGCTAATAAATTATCTGCAATAAGTAAGGTCGTACGATTTGAAAAGTTACTTAGCTTCTAGCCCAAGATCGTTTAAAAGTTGCTCGGTAATGATAAGAGTTCATATCCAAGGCATAACTTATGAAGCGGGGTGCGAATATTGGCAAGTCCGAAAAGGCCCTAACAAGGCATGAGGATTCAATTTTATTGTTGAAGATCCAAAGTGATGTGAAGAGCATTATTGCCAAAATCAATATAAAGGATCAAGACTCACGACGAAAAGCAATCAACTCCCATAAAGATCACGGAGAAGTCTATCCGAAAAGACCCTAACAAGGTATGAGGATAAATAGATCCAAGTCCGAAAAGGAGGCGGATCGTTGTATCTCAAAATCCCAATTAGAGATTGAAGAAATAATCATGAAGTCGTGGTCAACAAAGCTGGAGTACCCCTCACAAGCGAAGAAACTCTATAATGAAGAGAAGACCATTATCTCAAAAACGTCTCTCGAAGATATGAAGTATGAAGTACATGCCAAATATCGGCCCGAGAAAGGTCTCAAATCGTGAACCGAGTTATGCCAAGATATGAACTTTTTGATATCCCGAGAAGCAGTTTTAAGAGATTTTGTCCTTTAGCTAACTATTGATCAAATCGTCCTACTTTGCTTTCAGCCTTAATAAATTATCGGAATAAGTCAACAATGCATCCTCGTGATCATTCAAGACATCAATAAAATATAAGAGATACCCATAGGAATAAGGGAGTTTAAGTGATTAATTGAATCGCATGAGTAAATGTTTGTTATGCTAACTTGTACTAACAATGATCTTGTTTTTAAGCTTGGCATGGGGAACGTGAAACTTGAGGGTGATAAACATTCATGATACACAAGCCCTAATGTAAGTCTTATATTTCTCTACATGTTTCCTCCTTGATTGCATCTTGTTATTTTCTATCTTTTTGATTTTCCTTAGTTGTTTAATAAAGGCCAAGGTAGGTTGATTATGATGGAAAGTGTAAACCTTGCTTTATTGCTAAGCATTGCAATGGTTAAGTGTAGGGGATTTGATAGGTGTGGAAACACCCATCCTTTTTACCACTTATTTGCAATAATAACCGAGCCAAAACGTGTATTTTATGTCATTTATGTCGGAATTATGCGTGGTTTGTGTTTTTGTTGTGATTTAGGACGAAAAGGTGAAAAGTGGAGAAAACACGGTATTCACGGGCTTTTATCGTAGAAAAAGACAGAAGATGAAGTCGAAAGATCAAGAGTGGAAAAAGAACGGAAGTCCAAGACCAATTCTGAAGATTTATCGAAGAAAAAAGTCAAAAGACGGAAGTTTACCAAAAGCCGAAGAACTCAAGTCTAATTTATTGAAGAATTACAAGACGAGTTCAAAGAAATCTCGAGCCAAAGTCATTATAGTCCAAGATTTAAGAAGATTAAAGAAAGGAGGGACCTAATGACGCAATTAAGGAAAAGAGGAAAGAGGGGAGGAAGCTTCCTTCCACTAATCCCTTCCTCTCCTATAAATACACATATTGAACCATTTGTTTAAGTTGTTGGAGGCTTGACAAGCCTCTCTTCCCCATTTTCATTTCTCTTGTTCTTTAAAATTTATGCATCTTAATCTTCATGTATCACACCTTTAATTTTCTTTTAATTCCAAGTAAGTTTACCTTTAATTGTTGTTAATCTTTATCTTATTGCTAATCTCCTTCTTCCTTTCTTGTTTGATTTGTTCTTTATCTTGATTGTTCATGTTCTTGAGTTTTTATGATTTTGATCAAGTGGGTTTTGATTAATTTGGTTATGTTTGTTAGTTTTGATGATTTGTTTTGATTGATTATTGTTTGTTGATGCTTATTGGTTGTTTTTGTTTAATCTTTTGTTTGAATCTGATTAATTTAAGGATAAATTGTTGTTACTGTACATCCCCTGTTCTTCGGTTTGTTGTTTCTGTATTTTATTCATTCCCAGGTAAGCTTCATCCAGAACTTGAAAAGTTCCGAATGAATAAAACTTCATCCGGAAGTCAAGGGTTCCGAACGAAGCAACCTTGATCGGGAAGTCAAAAGTTCCGAATGAAGCAACCTTCATCCGGAAGTCAAAAGTTCCGAATGAAGCGTCCTTCATCCGGAAGTCTAGAAGTTCCGAATAAAGCAACCTTCATCCGGAAGTCTATAAGTTCCGAATGAAGCAACCTTCATCCGGAAGTCTAGAAGTTCCGAATGAAGCAAGCTTCATTCGGAAGTTTTAAACTTCCGAATCAAGGTCTGTCAGTCTTTTGTTTGTTTTTCTTTTTAAGTTTTTGTCTTTTATTTTCAAGTTTTATTTTTCCCTCCTTTTTCTTTATTTGAATTTTTATTTGCTTTACTTTTAGTTTAAGTTTTGATTTGCATCATTTACTTTATTTGAATTTTATTTAAGTTTAAGTTTAATTTTACGTCATTTCTATTCTCGTCATTTACTTTTTAAGTTTTAAATATCGCACCGTTTAAATTTTAACTTGTTTTAGTGTGAATTTCTCGTCAATTATTATTTAACCTTGCTCATTTATTTTACCTAAACCAAAAATATTTGTTTCACCAAGAACAACTAATCTCACACAATTAGCCGGAAATCAATTCGAAGAGACACCGAGAAAACGAACTTTCAACGACCAAAATCTCTTACATTAATCGTCTTAGGACATAAGGTGTCGAAAGCGGGGATTGAGGTCGATAAATCTAAGGTAGACGTCATCGCCAAGTTACCTCATCCCAAAACCGTTAAGGGAGTTAGGAGTTTCCTAGGCCACGTGGGCTTTTATCGTCATTTCATCAAGGACTTTTCGAAAATCTCTCGACCTATGACACACCTTCTCGAGAAGGATGCTCCTTTTAATTTCAATGAGGATTGTGTTAGAGCTTTTGAAACTCTCAAAAGTAAACTTACCGAAGCTCCCATTCTTGTTGCTCCTAATTGGGAATTACCCTTTGAAATCATGTGCGATGCAAGTGATTATGCTATAGGGGCCGTCTTAAGGCAACGTTATGAGAAGCATTTCCGTCCTATCCACTATGCTAGAAAGACGATGACCGAGGCTCAATTAAAGTACACCACAACGGAAAAGGAATTCCTTGTCGTGGTCTATGCTTTTGAGAAATTCCGACCTTATCTCGTCTTGACTAAAATCATCGTGTATACCGACCATTCGGCTATCAAGTATCTCTTAGCTAAGCAAGATGCTAAGCCGAGATTGCTTTGTTGGATGCTCCTCCTCCAAGAATTTGATGTCACCGTGCTTGACAAAAAAGGAGCCGAGAATCTAGCGACCGATCATCTCTCTCGTCTATAAGATCCTCACAAAGATGTTTTCGAGAACAAGGAAATAACCGAAACATTTCCTCTTGAGACTCTCGGTGTAGTGAATTCTAAAGACACCACCCCATGGTTTGCCGACATTGCAAATTACCATGCGGGCAATTTCATAATCAAGGGTATGACGACACAACAAAAACGAAAATTCTTTCGTGATGTCAAGTTCTATTTTTGGGACGACCCTCATCTCTTTCGGGTTTGTGCGGATCAACTCGTTTGACGTTGTGTTTTTGGTGCTGAAGCTTCTAATATCCTTAGAGCTTGTCACGAGGGACCCACGGGTGGTCACCACGGTGCTAATTTCATGGCTAAGAAAGTGTTCGATGCCGGCTTCTTTTGGCCTTCTATCTATCGTGATGCACACGCACTTGTGAAGTCGTGTGATTCGTGCCAACGTCAAGGAAAATCGTCTCAACGTGATGAAATGACGCAAAACATAATTCAAGTGTGTGAGATTTTCGACAAATGGGGAATAGACTTTATGGGGCCGTTCCCATAGTCTCATGGCAACAAATATATCCTCGTCGCGGTGGACTACCTTTCTAAGTGGGTGGAAGCTAAGGCTTTACCTACTAATGATGCTCGTGTGGTAGTGAAGTTTTTGAAGCAACTATATTCTCGGTTCGGAACCCCTCGTGCTATTATAAGCGATCGTAGAACCCATTTTTGTAATGACCAATTCGGGAAGGTCTTAAAGACATATGGAGTTACTCATCGTCTTTATACGGCTTATCACCCGCAAACGATTGGGCAAGTCGAGGTTTCGAACCGAGCTTTGAAGAGGATATTAGAGAGATCGATTGGAGAAAACCGTGCTTCATGGTCCGACAAACTCGATGACTCTTTATGGGCCTTTAGGACCGCTTATAATACACCTATTGGTTGCACTCCTTATAAGTTAGTCTATGGGAAGAATTGTTATTTGCCCATTGAGTTGGAGAACAAGGCATATTGGGCCCTTAAGCATGCAAACTTTGACTTGAAGACCGCGGGAGATCACCGGAAAATACAATTGAATGAATTAGATGAATTAAGAGACAATGCTTATGAAAATTCACTAATTTTTAAAGAAAAGACTAAAAAGTTTCATGATGCAAAGATTAAAAACCGGGTTTTTAAAGTTGGTGATCAAGTGTTACTTTTTAACTCTCAACTTAAGATATTTTCCGAGAAATTGAAATCTCGTTGGTTGGGTCCGTTCACCATTACACAAGTGTTTCCTTATGGGACCATCGAGCTAGCTCAAGATGATGGTCCTAACTTCAAGGTGAATGGACATAGGCTTAAGCACTACTTTGGTGGGGAAATTCCTTCAATGGTTGCCCTCGACCAAGTCACCTTCCCCAATGATAATTAGCAATTGAGGGGATCGAGTCGAGCTCATGACTCGGTAATCAAAAACGAGGTGCCTCGTGTTGGGAATAAATTATAGCTTGTCTACTTGAGCGCTGACAAGAGTAAAACAAGCGTTGACAGGAGTAAAACAAATGCTGACAGCTCAAGCGTTGACAAGACAAAGTCAAGCGTTGATACATTGAAGACAAGCACTGATGGGAAGATATACTTTACACGTTTATTGTATTCAAGATTACTTCTAGTAAAGATAAGAACAACAATGTATTTTCTATATTTATCTTTACCTAGAATAGTTGATACGTAGATTATTGTACAAGGCTTCTTATGTCTATAAAAGAAGACCTTTAGGTTAATGTTCAATATAAGTTTTTCATACGTAAACTACTTTCATTGTAAGCAAGTTTGATATCGTTAATTAAAGTGAAAGTTTGTTTATGTCTTGTGTGTTCTTGTTTAAGTGTTAATTCCGCATAACACTTAGATGTCATATACATATACAAAGGTTTCTCTAAGTGTATTACTTGATCTAATCTCGTATACATAAAGCTAAATCGATCTATGTTTGGGATCAACAAGTGGTATCAGAGCTTGTTGAGGAACTTTTGATCTTAAAGAACACCAGAACCCTAAAATCACCAAAACCCTAATTTACTCAAAAACTCTAAAAACATCATGTCAACTCCAGAAGTACCCACCTCCTCCTCCTCACCTTTACCAAACATCAAGATTCCCATGCTTGATGCAACCAACTTTGAATTGTGGAAATTCAACTTTGAGCAATATCTGGGGATCTATGACTATACTCTCTGGGAGATAATTGAATACGGAAACACATTCAATAAATCCCAAAAGATTGCTAATGCTATTGCTGGAAGAGCAGCTGTTGCTGGATGTTCAGAAGCTGATAAGAAAGAAAAGCCAGAGGATGGTAGAGTTGTGTCTGCTGAAGACATAGCAAAGAGAAGGGTTGATATGAAAACCCTAAACATTCTGAAACTATATTTGGGACAAGAGAACCAACACAAATACCGAGGTTATGATTCTACAAAAGACCTTTGGGCAGCTCTTGAAGTTGCCTATGGTGGCAGTGATGATACTAGGGAAGAAAAGAAGAAGCAACTCATGCATGAGTAAGCTATTTTCAAAGCTCAACCTAATGAGAAGCTTAGCAGTGTGAGAAGCAGACTACTTGACATTACAAGCAAGCTGTCCTTCATGGGGACACAACTTAGTGATGTTGACATCAATGCCACTTTTCTTAAGAGTCTTGGTGATGCGTGGAAAATTGAGGCAAGATCTATACTTGCCAACAACACTCACAAAAGTTCTACTTTTGATGATATCTACAACAAACTGAGGCTCTTGGAGAATGAAACTCTTTTGGAGCATGGAAGCAAGTCTACCAATAGCAATATGGCATTCTTTTCTCATAGTGAAGGTCAATTCAATCAGAAGGACTATTACATGCACCCAATTACTGGATCATCATGTGTCAACGCTGGAACATGTCCTGTCAACGTCTCCTATTCAGACGGTGACACATACAAAAGTGACTCACCAAGAGTTAAACCTGCTGGTTTGGATCTGGATATTGTGTGTGCTTATATTGCTTCTTTGCCCAATGGTTCAGTGATTACATATGAGGACCTTGAGCAGATAAGTGATGAGCACTTGGAAGAGATGGACATTAAGTGGAACATGGCTCTTGCTAGTATAAGAGCAAACAGGTGGAACAGAAGGTTTATGAAGAAGATGACCTTCAATGCAAAAGACACAGCTGGATTTGATAAATCCAAAGTTGATGCTGGTAAACCCTCAAGTCAAATTGTTAAGGCTCAGGATCCTAAAGCCATGGTTGCAGTTCAAGGAATTGATGGTATGGGATGGGATTGGAGCTATCTGGCTAAGGATATGGAAGAGGATAAAGCTTTGGTTGCTGAAATTGAAGAAGAAGAGCATGTTGAATATGCTCTCATGGCACACTCCTCCTCTTCATCTGATAATGAGGTATATGATGATGCTTTTTGTAGTAAAGGTTGTAGGTTAAACACTGAGAAACTTAACAAATAGGTGTTAAGATTATTAGATGATGTGAGTACTGAAAGATGCAAACTGTCTAATTACCAACTAGCTCTCACTCAAACTGAGAAGACAGTTTCTGAATACAAGAAAATGGAATTTGACTTAAAAGAAAAAATAAATATCTTAAAACATGAGTTAAATGCTAGTATGGATATTAGAAACATCATGGAAAGGGTTAATGGTGAGTTGTAGGCTAAGTTAAATGAGGCCATTAAGAATAAAGATAATGTTGGCCTTAAAATTCAAAGATTTGATAAGGCCACAAAAACCCTAGGAGAATGTGTGAGTAAACAAAGGGATCCTAAGGACATGACTGGGATTGGGATGAAAGACTACTATGTGGTTCCACCACCAATTGGTGACTTTTATGGTGTCCAACAAAAGGACCTATCTTGGACTGGTTTGCCAGAACTCCAAGAGGAGGAATTCATTCCTCCACCAAGAGTCGTTACCCCAGTTGAAGAGTATCAACAAAAGTTGACTGACCTGAATGAATGGAAGAAAGCTAACCCTACCTTATTTGTTAAAGGTGGCTTGCTATGTGAAAGTCCTAATGAGTCAACTCCCATTAAGGTTACAAACCCAATCACTGGTAAGGCCGTTGATCTTGGCTCAAACACTGTTAGAAAACCTAGCATTAAGTATGCAGAGATGTATAGGAATACTAGGTCACCTAAGAGCCAAGTTAGCAATGATGAAACAGGCTTCTTCTCTTCTAGACCTAGGGTTGTGTCTAGAAAAGCCTGTTACACTTGTGGTAGCTTTTCACATTTAGCATATAAGTGTGTCAACGCTCCCAAAGTCAGCGTAGACAGGAACAAATTCAACGCTGACAGGAACAAAGTCAACGTTGTTAGAAAGTCAAACGTTGTCAGACCCAAACCTTGTGTGCAGCAAAGTCCACAAGTTGTTAGACCTGCCCCATTATTCACTAGAGGGTCTAACACACATGGACAAAGACCATTTCAAAAGACAAACACTTGGTCTAATAGGCAATGGGTTTCTGTAACAAACCCTAGGTTCAACGCTGACAAGGGTAACTTCAGCGTTGACAAGACCAATTCCAACGCTGTCAGAAACATGACCATACCTAAATATTTGCAACCACAAGGTAAGGGGTCTAAAGCTTCTTCAAGCTTAACATGGAGACCAAATAAATATCAAAACCCTAATGATAATGGGATTTTAATGACCTGCAATAGATTTAATTACATTTCAAAGGTCATTACAAAACCTATTGGGGTTAACTGGGTATTTCGTCCTAAGAAGGATGAAAATGGGATTGTTGTGAGAACTAAGTCTATTCTTATTGAACAACCAGATGAATCCAAGTCTTCCAAGGCTTGGGTTCCCAAAGAAAACTAACTTGTTTTCTTTATGTGCAGGGCATTCAAAAACAGGTCAATGATTATGGATATTGGGACAGTGGATGCTCAAGGCACATGACAGGGAAGGAAGATTATCTGACTAACTTCACTCCCATTAAGGATGGTGATAAGGTTTACTTTGGAGGCGGATATGGTACTATCACAGGCAAAGGAACCCTTCTCACCAAGAACTTGCGTTTTGAGAACGTATTTCTGGTAAAAGAACTTGATTACAATCTTTTTAGTGTATCACAAGTTTGTGATAACAAAAATAAAGTTCTGTTTACTGATACTGAATGTTTGGTGTTAAGCAAGGATTATAAGATCCCTGATGAGAAATATATTGACTATATAACACCTAGGCATAAAGACATATACAATGTGAATTTGAATGGGATTAGAATGAATAATAATATGTCTTGTTTTTATGCTAAAGCTTTAGTATATGAAAGTAATTTATGGCACAGGAGACTAGGGCACATAAATTTTAAGAATACAAACAGGCTTGTGAGACTTGGCTTGGTTGATGGTTTGCCTGAGAAGGCCTTCCACAATAACCACTCTTGTGTTGCATGTCTTAAAGGCAAGCAGCACAAGGTCTCATTCAAGTCCAAACAGGTGCACTCTAGTACTAGACCTCTTCACTTGCTTCATACGGACCTCTTTGGTCCAACCAATATAGAAAGTTTGAATGGTAAGTCCTACTGCTTTGTCATCACATATGACTTTTCTAGGTTTACTTGGACTTTCTTTTTAGCCATGAAGAGTGACACAGCTGACACTTTAATTGATTTTATCACTCAGATTGAGAAGAAAACTAGTAATGAAGTTAAAATACTTAGGAGTGATAATGGTGGTGAATTTAGGAATAAAAAGTTAGATGATTTTTGTGCCAGGAAAGGAATTACTAGGCAATTTAGTGTTGCCAGAACCCCACAACAAAATGGGGTTGCTGAGAGGAAAAATAGAACCCTAATTGAAGCAGCCAGAACCATGTTGGCTGATGCTCATTTCCCAATAGCCTTTTGGGCTGAGGCTGTTAATACAGCTTGCTATGTTCAAAATAGAGCATTGGTCAACAAAATTTAGAACAAAACACCTTATGAGTTACTTTGGGGAAGAAAACCTAATATTGGTTTTCTCAGACCTTTTGGTTGTCATGTAGTAGTTTTGGATACTAGTGATGCCTTAGGTAAATTTAGTGCAAAAGGTGATGAAGGCTACTTCATGGGGTATTCAGTGCAGAGCAAGGGATATAGGGTTTATCTTAAAGAGGAAAAACGTATACTTGAAAGAGTACATGCTAGGTTTTTAGAGAATAAACCTAGTGATCCTGAAAGTGGTCCAAATTGGTTGTTTGACTTGGAACCTTTATCTAGGACTTTAAATTATATGCCTATCACTAATCCAGACATTGTGAAGGTAACTTCAAATGTTGTGGAAGAACAAGTTGTTGATGTTTCAGGTACACAGGTTCATGAAAAGGTTGGATCACAAGCAGAAAAGTCATCTCCTATACAAGAATATGTTACAATCCCCATATGGACAGATGCTTTTGCTGCTGCTGCTGCTGCTGGTAAAGATAATGGTGGTCCTTAAGTACCACCAGATAACAACATGCATGGTCCTTCAGGCGCTGACAAAGGCAAATCTAGCACTGACAAGACCAATTCAGACGTTGATGGCTCAAACATTGACAACAACTCTTCAAGCGTTGTTAGCCCACAAGCTGACAACCAAGATTCAGGCGTTGACAACACTTTTGCCCCTCTTTTCTCTTCTACTTTTGAATAAGGTGAACCTTCCAATGTACATGAACAGGTTCATCTTAATGTTGATGAAAGAGAGTCTGATGAAGAAGATATTGGCAACATGGAGAATGAGGTTGAAGACACCAGACTCTTTGAAGGAGGAGTTCTCACCTCTACTATGAAGAATCACCCCACTTCTCAAATCATTGGTGATATTATGACTCCTGTTAGGACTAGAAGATCTCATCAAGGTCTTGGTGGATTTATTGCCAATATTCACAAGAAGGTTGATACGCCTCTTGTGCAAGCATGTTTGTTTGCTTGTTTTCTATCACAACAGGAACCCAAAAAGATATTTGATGCTCTCAAAGAACCAAGTTGGGTGGAAGCAATGGAGGATGAGCTTCACCAATTTGCAATTCAGGATGTTTGGAAGCTGGTTGATTGTCTCAGATATGTCAGACCTATAGGGACAAGATGGGTTCTAAGAAACAAGAGAGATGAAAGAGGTATTGTGGTTAGAAACAAGGCAAGGTTAGTGGCTCAGGGATATACACAAGAGGAGGGGATAGACTATGAGGAGGTCTTTGCACTAGTTACAAGGATTGAAGCTATTAGGATCTTTTTAGCCTATGCATCCTGCATGGGCTTCACTGTCTATCAAATGGATGTCAAGAGTGCCTTCCTCTATGGAACAATTGTTTAGGAGGTATATGTGATGCAGCCTCCTGATTTTGAGGATCCAGAGAATCCAGACAAGGTGTATAGAGTCAAAAAGGCTATGTATGGACTTCATCAAGCCCCAAGAGCATGGTATGGTACTTTGTCTACTTACTTAGTGGACAATGGATTCAAAAGGGGCACCATAGATCAAACACTATTTACAAAGAAGAAAGGTAAGGATGTGTTGCTTGTTCAGGTCTATGTTGATGACATCATTTTTGGGTCTACTGATCCAAAGATGAGTGAGGATTTCTCCAAGCTGATGACAGACAAATTCAAGATGAGTGCTATGGGGGAGATGAACTTTTTTCTTGGTTTACAAGTTCAGCAGAAAGAAGATGGTATCTTCATCTCCCAGGATAAGTATGTGGCAGAAATCTTGAAGAAATTTGGCTTTTCTCCACATGAAAAGAGGGCTACTACTGCTATGGATAGAGAACACCCTTGGGGAAAGATTGGAGATGGGAAATATGTTGATGTCAGGCACTATAGATCCATGATTGGATCATTGATGTATCTTACAGCCTCCAGACCTGACATCATGTTTGTTGTGTGTGCTTGCGCACGCCATCAAGTTACTCCTAAGGAATGTCACCTTTATGCTATGAAGAGGATCTTTAGGTACCTAAGATGCTATCATAGTCTTGGTTTGTGGTACCTAAAGGATTCACCATTGGAGCTGATTGCATATTCAGACAGTGACTATGGAGGTGATAAGTTTAATAGAAAATCCACAACTGGTGGATGTCAGTTTCTTGGGAGCAGGTTGATATCTTGGCAATGCAAGAAACAAACAGTGGTGGCTAATTCTACAACTGAAGCTGAGTATGTGGCTGCAGCTGCTTGTTGTGGGCAAGTTTTATGGATTCAGAACCAGCTGTTGGACAATGGGTATAATTTCATGCATACCAAGATATTTGTTGACAATAACAGCACTTTATGCATTATTAAGAATCCTGTACATCATTCTAAAACTAAACACATAGAAATTAGACATCATTTTATAAGAGATTGTTTTGAAAAAGGTTTAATACAACCAGATAGGGTTGACACAGAAGAGAATGTGTCAGATTTACTAACTAAACCTTTTGATGATGGGAGGTTTCAATACTTGGTAACAAGTATTGGAATGATCAATCTCACATAATATGTGTTTTGGAGTCTTTTTTGTAAAAGTATGTACAAGATAATGCATTGTTATTGGTATTTTTGATGATTTAGATTTTCCACTATATTTTTCTAACACTGACAAAGGTTGCTTGAACGCTGATAAGTGTTTTTGTAACGTTGTCAGCAATATATTTGTCTAACGCTGACAAAGCTTCCCTCAATGCTGTCATGTATTATCGGGGCGTTGTCAGCAACAATGTTAGTTTTGTGGTTTTCAATCTAAATGTGCAGGTGGTGTTAGCAGTATACCATTGGATACAGAGTTGCTTATGGATCATTGGAGAAGCATTTGGGCATGTTTTTGTTTATGGATGATGGTTGGAATTTTTAATTCCTATCTTGACATAAATTTTTTACGTTCATGCATATTTTTTTCGCAACTTATGTATCATAGTTTAAGGGGAGGTTTTAGGAACCTTTAGGATGTTTGGGTATCCATATGATACTCTTATCACAATTCTAGATTGTGTCCACAGGTGAGTATGAGTTAGTTTTACTAAATCATGAGGCACTGTAGCATGCAAAGTTGATAATGTTGCCAAGACGTTTTTGGCCTAGAATTGGTTGTGGTCTGTTGGGAGACTTGGGAATGATTTTGTTATGAGATTTACTTGGGAGTAACAAGGAATTTTATAAGGTAACTTAGTTGTTAAGAGTTTTGGTTAGCAAGGGATACTAGAGGACTGTTATGTCTATCTTGCATAAGCAAGTGTGCATAACTGGACAGTGCTTGCCGCCCTATAATAATTATCAGCTTTTTGGTTATCTTCTCTAGGATAAATTACTTTGTTAAGGTCATTTTTAAACATTTTTATTTTTGGACGCTGACAAATATTTTTCCAAGCGTTGTTGTGACCAATTTAGACGCTGACATGGCTATGGCAAACGTTGACAAGAATATAGCCGTTGGGCGTTGATAGGTTATTTTTGACCGTTGACAGTCAATGGGGCCTACCCAGTTGTTACTTTTTGACATATTTTTAGTCCGTAATTTTGGGAGCAGATAAACCTCATTTAATGCATGAGATAAAATTATTCTTTTTCAATATTTTCATGATTGCTTTTTGAAAATAGTTGCTTATTTTTGGGCCAATCACATGCATTTTCTTCTCCTATATATTTGGCTCCTATTTTTAAACAGGGTACCTATTATTCTTGTCTAACACAATTTTCTCTTATCAACTTCATCTTCATCAATCATTTTTAACAGCTTTCAACTATGGCACCAAAGTTTGAACCATCAGATTTGGAATTGGGGTTCAGAAGTCAACACAACATAATCGCGTATCTTGAAGTTGATGATGCTCTGTTTCCCCAATACACACAAATGGTGGCGTATTTGAACGCATCTCCTATTAGGTATGCTCTTTCTCATGCACCACTCATTCCTGTGACACATATTAAACAGTTTTGGAACACTGTTAGTTCCTCAACAGTTAATAGAGTGACTACATTATCTTCTATTGTTCATGGGAGAACTTGGGTGGTTACTGAAGCTTTGGTATGCCAAGCTTTGCATCTTGATGATGCTGATGGTATAACCACCCTTCCCATTAGTGAAATAGAACAAGGACTAAGGGCTTTGGGTTATCCTTTTCCTGATGAAGGAACTTTAAATAAATATCATACACAGGAGTTTCCCACTGCCTGGAAGTACCTAATACATGTTCTCCTACAATGTTTAAGTCCCAAGTGTACTGCACACAATGAGATCAATAGATCTTTTGCCAGTGCTATTGTGTGTATTGCTACTGGGCAAAAATTTAATTATTCTAACATGATTTTTGAGGGCATGTGTAAAAATAAAGGGAACAAAATGACTTTAGCTTATCCCAGATTATTACAAATGGTTTTTGATGTCCAAGGATACTGCACAAGGGATCATGATGATTTTTATGAGATCCCTGTGCAAAAGAAAGCAATTTTTATGAAGATGAACTCACCACCACATCGTGACCTTCCCCTAACCCAAGCTATGCTTGCTGTCATTGAAGCAGCACAACCCCAACCAGACCCCCAACCCCAAATTGACCCAATACCTGAACCATTACCTTCCCCACAACATATGCAAATTTACCAAGAACCCTTCGACGTTGACACGTTTAATGTTGGCGTTAATGTGCCTATTTCAAACTTTGACACACAACCTTCACAGACCCAAACACCCCTTAACCAACCCACATCCACCCAATCCACATCATCATCTCCACCAACACAATATAGGTTACAAAAACACCAAATGATTACTGGAGTGTTCTCCTCTAGTGGTCCTAGCCATGTAGTAGAGAGAACCACCACCACAAGTGTGGTTGGTGTTATGGATGAGGCTGGGACTATTGGATCTGGCTTAGAAGCTGGCCAAGACAGTCCTAACATACTTAAGACCTCATCCATGCCCGATGAATCTAATTTGGGAGGTCAAATACCCATTTTAGAAGAGGGCAGATTGGAACCAATAACTCTAATGGAATTGACGACTGTCAGCATGAGCTTGCAAAAGCAAAATGCAGACTTGGTACAAGTTGTCAGCACACAAGGCCTTGAACTCAAGCAATTGAGGGAGAGGATTGTTATTTTGGAGACTGCTAGTACAAGGAGAGGGATGGAGGAATCTTCCAAAGGGGATGATGAACAAACAAATGCGAGTGATAAGGGCAGCCATGATGGTCAATCTTTGGATGTTGCTGAGGCCCTAAAAAGTTTGAAGAAACAGACAGGTTTTGATACGTCTCTAGTCTCTCCTACAAACTTAAATTTATCATTTACAGCCATGTTGGAGGAAATTGCAAAAGGCGCTGAGGCAGGAAATTTGAGCGTTGACAAGGAGAATTTGAGCGCTGACATGAGTATCTTGGGCGCTGACAAAGCAGAATTGGGCGTTGATAGACCAGCAAATGAGGTTGATGTATCCCAATCATCATCCATCATCAAAGAGGTTTCTTCACAGGTATTACCATCTACCTTACCAACAATTGATCCATTAGATAAGGGTAAGGGTATTATGGTAGAAGAGGTTGTTCTAAAGAATACAGCACAAATTGAATTTGATAGAAGGTTGGCTGCAAGAATTGTGGAACAAGAAAGAAAGGAGGTGAGAGAGTCACCATTTGTTTTCACTTTAGAAGAGCAAGAAGGAAGTGATAAAGCTAGCTCAGACTCAAGTGCTATGATCATAGAACAACCAGAAAGACTTGAGTATGGAGATGAGTTGGCCAAGGAGAAATTGAGAGAGTTAAAATTGCAGGTTGATTTTGATATGCCAGAGGTGGTTCAAATGTATCATGCTTGGGAAGATAGGTGTATGGAGAATCCACACTTGACCATTTCAGATCAGATATAGGGTTTGGAGATTCTTCTCAGAGTACAAAAGGATTGCAAGGTTATTTTGAAACACAAAGCAAGCAATGTTCTCTCAAATTTAAAAAGGGATAGAAAGGAGTTGTACTTCATGCTGCTCAGATGTCATGGAACAGGATGGACTTACAAGAAATTGACTGGGTTGACATTTGAAGAGTTAGAATGTAGAGCTTATCCCATTTGGGTTAGAGTGCAGGAAGCAAATACTCTAAGACTTCTTTCTGATGAAAGAAAAGAAGAACTTGTAGAGGAAATGGAGCTTAAGAAGGCAATGTTTGTTCCCAGACCAGTGAAAAAGGGAGTTCCTCTTCAGTTTCCCAAAGATAAGGATCCATTACATCCAAGTGAAGTTGTCATAAGAAAGAGCCTCAAGCTCTCACCATTAGAAGCTTCAGATTTGGTACAAATGTTACCACTTGATTCCAGAAACCCAATTGTAAGTTATGAAGAAGATGAATGTGGGTTTTGGAAGATTGGAAGGTATGGAAAAGAGGTTCACACTTTTACCACCCTTATATCTTTGTTTGCAAGTTTTGACAGAGAAGACTTGGTAGACCTATGGAGGTTGTTAGAGGCCAAGTATGAGGCTGAAGCACCAACCTCAGCAAATGGAATAAAACTGTGGTCCACATTCAAGAGAATGTGTGGACCAAAAGATGAGGATCCTGCTATTTGGAAGGATCTTGAAGATGATCTTAGTGGTCTTCAATGGAGATTGTATTCAGCTGCTGGTGTTTATTATTTGAGTTCTACAAGGTTTGCTGAGTATCTACTTGTGGATGGTCAGTATTTCATGTCCAAGGATATCTTGGAGAAGATGAAGAACACTCAGCTGGAAATTGATTATTCAAGTGACGTGGCAAAAGACTTGATCAGATTTATTTATTACCAATATGAGAAGGTTTGCAAGATTCCTCCTAGTTCTTAATGTTTATTCAGAAACTTGATCACTGGAGTAGATATCAAGTTTAGGGGAGGATTGTTGGGAATAAATTATAGCCAGTCTACTTGAGTGCTGACAAGAATAAAACAAGCGTTGACATGAGTAAAACAAACGCTGACAGCTCAAGCGTTGACAAGACAAAGTCAAGCGTTGATACATTGAAGACAAGCACTGATGGGAAGATATACTTTACGCGTTTATTGTATTCTAGATTACTTCTAGTAAAGATAGGAACAACAATGTATTTTCTATATTTATCTTTACCTAGAATAGTTGATACGTAGATTATTGTACAAGGCTTCTTATGTCTATAAAAGAAGACCTTTAGGTTAATGTTCAATATAAGTTTTCATACGTAAACTACTTTCATTGTAAGCAAGTTTGAGCCATTTGATACAAGGCTTTTTACACCCCGTATAAAAATTAAGTTCGTTGTGTTGGTCTAATCGAATTGATCTGGTTCTATGTGTGACTCAGTCGTTCTTTGGTGAAACAAAAGTTGTGTCGTTGTAGTAATTAAAAGTGCAAGACTTACATGTAAATGACGTTAACGTAAATCTAACTAAGGCAAACTTAAAACGCAACTAAAACTAAAACTAAGGCAATGCTAAAATAAATCTAAGGCAAGTAATATTAAAGTGCGACTAAGTAAAAATGGCGGGAAAAATAAATTTGAAAACAAAATTTAAAAATTAAAGTAATTAATTTCGCAATTAAGAAAAACGAAGAATTAATTTCGCAACTTTGGGGCAAGATTTCGCAACCTGGAATGAACATAAATTCGCAATCCTGAGAAGTATGAATTCGCAATAATCAATTGCCAAGATTTCGCAATAAGAGACGAAGGATCAAATTCGCAATTCCTTGAAGAACAATTTCGCAATAATTGCGAAATTGTAAAGATTTCCCAATGCCCAGTGAAGTACAATTCCACAATAGCCAGGAAGATGAAATTCGCAATTCCAGGATGATTCAAATTCGCAATAATTGCGAATTTATGAAGAAGTTGTGAATTTACGCCAGAAGATCCTAAAAACTAGGAAAACTAAAAAGTACGAAAATAAGCACAAAAATCTTAACTTTTCAAGGACAATAAGCAAAATAAAAAGACAATAAGCTAAATAAAAACACTAGATCAAAAATAAAACGTATGAAATCAACAAAAACAAGACACTAAAATTAAAAAGACTTAAACTTTTAAGAAAACTTTTAAAACACTTAAGTTAAATACCAAATAAACACATAAGATTGTCAAGCTTATGGCTATTTCGTATGAAAACTTAAAAGGAAAAAGAAAAGAGAAAACTTTTAATCAAATAAGCAAATGGATTAAGCAAAAACTTGCTTAATCCGAAATTGGAACCGAATCAAAAAGAAGAAGAGTAGAATGAGATTGATAAAAGTAAACTTGATCAAAGATAAATAAAGATTAAAGCAAGAAAATTAAAAACACTTACTTGGAAATTAAAGAAATTAAAGTGCAAAACAAGTATTAAAATGACAAGTAATTAAAGGTGCATAAAATAAAGTGGAGAACTAATTTGTCAAATTAGCTAACAAGTTGAAAATGAACTATCTAATGACTATATATAGGGGAGGAATAGGAAGCTTCCTCCCCTCCTTCATTTCTTCTTAATTGCACCATTAAGCCCTTCCTTCTTAATCTCTTTGTTAATTGCACCATTAGTCCTTAAGCCTTTAAATCTTCTTTAATCTTGGACTTTAATGACTTTTGGCTCGGGATTTCTTTGAACTCGTCTTTTAATTCTTCAATAAATTAGACTTGAGTTTTTCGGCTTTTGATTAACTTCCGTCTTTTGACTTTTTTCTTCGATAAATCTTCAGAACTGGTCTTGGACTTCCGTTCTTTTTCCACTCTTGACTTTTCGACTTCATCTTTCATCTTTTTCTTCAATAAAAGCCCGTGAATGCCCGTGTTTTCTCCACTTTTCACAATTTTGTCCTAAATCACAACAAAAACACAAACCACGCATAATTCCGACATAAAAGACATAAAATACATGTTTTGGCTCGGTTATTATTGTAATTAAGTGGTAAAAAGGATGGGTCTTTACACACCTATCAATATCGTTAATCAAAGTGAAAGTTTGTTTATGTCTTGTGTGTTCTTGTTTAAGTGTTAATTCCGCATAACACTTAGATTGTCATATACATATACAAAGGTTTCTCTAAGTGTATTACTTGATCTAATCTCGTATACATAAAGCTAAATCGATCTAAGTTTGGGATCAAAACCTCGTGGGGGAAATCCCATGCTTATCCTTTTATGCTTACTATTCATTAATAAGGGGACTTGTACCCTTCAAACTCGTTGTCTCGTGGTTGTTTGTGAATGTGTTATCTAGATCATCATCATCATCTACAATTGAAGACTCTCGTGTTCGTTTACGTGAGCCTCCATCGTTTGCTTGAAGAAGTTTTTCACGAATCCATGACATATCCTTTATTGTTCTAACAATTATCTTTTAGCTTACTTAATAAACGACTTTAGATATATTGTTGATCACCCTTTCCATGATAGATCCTAAGCATTCGATTCTTCGTCTCTAGTATGGGGGTGCTCCACCCTTAGACGCGAAACATTGAGGACAATGTTTACTTTTAGTATGGGG
This sequence comes from Glebionis coronaria, assembly GCA_025667525.1. NCBI lineage: Eukaryota > Viridiplantae > Streptophyta > Magnoliopsida > Asterales > Asteraceae > Glebionis > Glebionis coronaria. The sequence goes on from CM046877.1 coordinate 646,472,095, forward strand.
GGGGGGGGGGGGGTGAATAGGTACTTGCTTTGCTACGCCCTTACACTTTCCAATTTTCAATGTTTTGTTTTGTTTTGTTGCTAATATGACTAAAAATGGCCAAATTTTAAAAATTTTCATAGTTTTAGTAAGTGTTTTTAAGACACGAATGTATATTTTCTGATGGGTAGAATAAGAGCTAATTTTTGACTTGATGGGCATTTGGAGCCATTTACATTCCTTAACCCGCTCAATTCAAGTTTTGCTAGACTTTTATATAGGGAACTTTAAAACGCGAAAGTCTTGGCTCATTCGGGTTAAGAACAAGAACTTTTCACAAGTTCCTATAATTGATCCTAGAAAGTCACTTATCAAGGGAACTATAAAATGCATTCTCTAAACTTGAAAAAGTCCAAGAAAGTGCAAGATCCTATAGGTTGCTTGAAAACCCCAAACTTTGATTTTATATAGTCTTAATGAAAGCTAATCCAAATTTGGCTTAATTTTGACTTGCATGGCTAAGTATTCACGAGTCTCTTTAATTAGAGGTCTTTATAGAGTGAAGAACGAGAAGTGATAGAGTTAGACAAGTGATCATGCTAAACGTAGAACATGAAAATGTTATTTCAAAAACTCATATGTCTTTAATTGTGGCTTTTTCTTCCCATAAGATCAATGCATTAGGAATAATAATAATTGTAATAAGTAAGGTCGTACGATTTGAAAGGTTACTTAGCCTCTAGCGCAAGATCATTTAAAAGTTGCTCGGGGTTGAATAGAGTTCATAGCCAAGGCATAACTTATTGAAGCGGGACGCGAAGATTGGCGATCATCCAAAAAGGCCCTAACAAGGCATGAGGAGCCCTATTTTGTTGCTAAAGATCCAAAGATGATGTGAAGTATCATTATTCCTAAATCAATATGAAGGATCGAGACACACGACGAAAAGAAATTACTCCCCTAAAGATCATGGAGAAAGTCTATCCACAAAGGCCCTAACAAGGTATGAGGATAAATATATCCAAGTCCGAAAAGGAGGCGGATCGTTGTATATCAAAATCCAAAGTAAAGATTGAAGAAAAATGATGAAGTTGTGGTCTAAATATGAAGAATCTCTCAAAAACGTCAAGTGAAGAAATTCCAAATATGTGAAGAGAATACCATAATTTCAAGAACGTCTTCCCAAGATTCGAAGTATGAAGTACATGCCAAATATCGGTCCGATAAAGGTCTCAAATCGTGAAACGAGTTATGCCAAGATATGAACTTAAGGAGATACACGAGAAGCCGTTTTAAAAGATTTTGTCCTTCGGCTAACTATCGATTAAATCATGATACTTTTCTTTCGGACTAATAACTACTCAAATAAGTCAATATGAATCACTTGTGATCCATGACAAATAGTTAAAAAATGCTAGTAACCCATTTCCTTTTATAATAACTAGGATTGCGGGGAGAAAAAGTATTACACAATTTGGACGTATGAGTAGTGTTAGCATTGTGACTTGTACCAACAATGATCTCGTTTTTGCACTTAGCATGGAATGTATGAAAATCAAGTATGACGAAGTTTATCCTAAGGGACATTTACTTGTTTCTATTCTTTGACCCTAAAAGTCACATTCGTGATGAAAATCATACATTATGTCTTTACACATCTTCGTAGTATTATTGCAAGTCTTTTACTTTTCAATAAAGGTTAATTAAAATTGAACTTTGGTGATGCTTAGATACTTTATTCTAGCATTGCGTGAGGTCACGACAATGGCTTAGTATGGGGGAGTGATGAGATGGCATTTATACATGATCTCATCGTTCTTTTCGGGCTTTAAATGCATAAAAATGTCATAAAATACCATATATATTCTTGTGTTTGTTTACTTGTGTATTTTAGGTATGGATATCGTGAAAAAGACAAAAGATCACAAGAAACAAGGAAAAACGGACACGAGAAACGAAGTCGTACAAAGAATCGGGCCCTAGATCATGATTTATCCAACAAATACCCTTGAAGACTTGAAGACATGCAAGATTGATCCTCAATGAATGAACAAATGGCACTTAAAACCGTTGTATATTGATAATTACAAGTTTGGTCCCTTAAGTTTGTCAAATTACACAAATGGTCCTTCAACTTTGAAGAAATGGCAAGTTTAGTCCCTCAACAATTCTAAATTGCCAATTATGGTCCCTCATGGAGTTAAAGTTGCATTGAAGACCTTTGAAGATCAACAATGTCCAAGAACAGTCCTTGAATTATCCAAAAATGGCAAAAATAACCCTTTGAAACCTTTTTCCAAAGTTTGGTGTCAAAAGTGCAAAGTTATGAAAGTTATTAACAAAGGGAAAGAGTTTGTTTGCTGAATAAACATGTTTTACAAGTTTTGCCAAAGAACAAGGGTTAAAGTTGCCACAATGAAACTTTCAAACCCATTACACGCGCCAAACACACAACTTCCCCCAAAATCGGATCAAAATCACCACTGTTTACCCTTCTTCACCCCCAGATTTTACATCACTTAAAAAAGGGTAAAAATCAATTACCTTTGCACACACTTGATTCACATGTGCAGAAACACATCCCAACCTTAAAACCCTTAATCCCACTCACTATGGACCCCACCCCCAATTCCCGTTTAACCAATCACATGACAACTTCACCTCCAAGTAATCCAACGTGGAAAAATCAATAGCTGAGAGTCCTTGCTTCATTCCAAAGCTAAAATGAACATCCAAGATCACTTTGGACAGCTCACACCAAGAAAACGTCTAGAAGGCTCAAGGATAGAATAGGAATTTCACTTCTAGGGTTTGTGAATAGTGCTAGCCTTGGCATTTGCCTATAAATAGACTCCTCAACCTGTGAGAGAGCTTTTGTTCCAGTTTTAGGCTATCTATCTTTGTAATTCCTTTTTAAATTAATAAAATTTGATTTTCTGAATTTTGAGAAATCTCTTTTATATTTGTTAAAAGTTGGTGTTAGAATAGCCTAATTCTGAGTTCCATTTACATGTTTGAAGGTTTTTGAGGCAAAGTTTTAAGTGATAAAGCTTGGGTCTCAAAAATCAGAAAGACTTGTTTATTGTGATCTCACTTGTTGGTTTGTTCATCTTAGCAGCATTGGAAGCTGGTACTTGTTCTGCTAGTAACTAAGCTCAAACAATCCAGGGCCTGGATGTAGGTCTTGGAGGTTTGCACCTTCTTCCCTTTTCATTTTCTCTCTTATTTTTCTGAATTTTGTGATTATTGCATGATTATTGGTGAATCTGTGTTTTTGTTGTTGAATATTGTTAATTTGTTCTTGTTTGATGTTTATGAGTTGTTATTGACTGGATTTGTGGGTTAGAACTGGATCCTTTGAAAAATTGTGGAAACAGGTTTTTAAGGGGTGTTTGGGTTAACTGCATTAGTTGGATTTGTGGTTTGTTAAGTGTTAATTTCGTGCTTGTGGTTATTAGTACATGTTTATCTGATATACTTGGCTGCTTTGCTGCATGTTTTATGGTTTGAAACACCTAGATTCATAAAAAGGGTATAAAATCTTTGTTACTTGGTAAAATTGGCTAGGATTTTGAGGACACCTAGATCTAATCATAGACTAGGGTTAACAAGTGTTAAATCTAGGTTAACTACATCAGAGAAAGAGATTTGAGTGCTTGAATTTGGATCTGTGGTCAATTAGATCAATAAAAGGTTTCTGCATATGCACCTTGTTCATCAGTAACTGTTTATTCTTTGATCTTGTCATTTACTTTGATTCAGCATTTGATATAAGTTTATTTGTGCTTATTCATAGTTTATATAGCTTGTGTATGCATCCTGTTGAGTTTGGTTGGCTTATTCATGCTAAATCTGCTTATTAGTGCATAACTGCTTATTTCACATGTCTGGGCAATATCTGGTGACTGTTTGATTGATTCTGGCTTATTGTGTGAACCAAATTGTGATTTTCTTGTTGATATTGACTCCTTGTGATTCACTGATCACAAGGGTGCTCTTGTTTCTAATTAAATCCAACTAAATCTCTCTAAAAAGCTTGGTCAAATAGTCAAAGCAGTGGGAACCAGTTCCTACTGAAAGTTGCCACTGCCAGTGTTAATTAGGTTTCAGTTTATCAATAAGCTATAATTGCTTATTTTAACTAGCAACAACTTGGATTTTGTAATAGTTGCTCATTATTTGACCCATTTGTTCATACTAGAGCATTTGGTGGGTTGACTTTAGGGTTTGACTTGAAAACCAACTTAATTGACTTTTTTCATAAGTGCTTATTGGCTTATTCTGGCTTATTGGTTTTGCTTATTGGAATTTTGTTGATTGTATTGGCTTATTGAGTTCATTTGTGACATTTTGCAAGTTGAATCAAGTCCTGAGGTGCCTTATTTTTCAAAAACGACTATTTTGTCTTTTAGTGAAATATTACTTTGCTTATTTCTGGCTTATTGAGTGTGCTTTTTCAAAATTTCTTTTTACAGATCTCTTAAGCATCCTAAAAGAAGGGTGTGTGTCAAATTAGAGCTTATGGCATTAGCTTATTGCTTAATGGGCTAAAAAGCCCAATAAGGATAAGCTGTTTGCATAATAAGTTGTGATAAGCTCACTTTCAGCTTTTGGGCCTTTGGAGTTTTGTGCTTAGAATCAAATTTTGAGTCAGATTGGGCTTTTCCATGTAAATTGGGCCAGGTTTGACTTTTTGGGCTAAAAAGCCAATTAGTGTTGACTGATTTTGGTTTTGGCCCATTTGAGGGCCCAATAGGGTTATTCTGGTCATTTCACTTTAATTTTTTGATTATTTAGGTTAAAATAAACTAGTTTTCAAGTTTTTAGAATTGTTTATAATTTTTGGATTTTTAATATTATTTTAATATTATTTTATTATTATTTTTTAAATTTCTCATTTTTCAACTTAATATATTTTTCTTAGCATAAATACATTAAAATAGGAATTTTGCAACTTTTAGAATAATTTTATCACTTTTAGATTAATTTTTTTAATTATTTGAAGTTTAAATAGTTTTTAAATCATTTTAAATAGTTTTTTAAGTTTAAAAATTTCTAAAAATAGTTTTTAATCATTTTAGGTTATTTTAGAGGTTTACCAATTGAAAAATCTTTATTTGGGCTTTTTGATAATTTATTTGATTTTTAGGGCTTTAATTAGCATTTAAAAATTGAATATTTAATTATTTAAAAGGTTTGGAAAAGTTTTGATCATTGTTAAACTCTTAGTTTATTTATTTTGATTTTTGGTAAATTTTTGGTAATTTTTAGAATTAATATTTATTTTTGTGGTTTTTGCCGTTTTACGTTTTGTCGTCGTAGTATTAATTTCACGTCTTCGTCATCTTCTTTTCTCATCCCCTTCCAAACCAAATATTAATCTCAAATCATTTATATCTTAGTTACACACATATACCTCCTTGGGAAACGAACTTCACCTTATGGTCATTAACACTTGGTTTTTCCTAAAATCATTTGTTTAATACTTACCGCTTTTACGCTCCTTTTCCTAAAGGACGTAATTTTACCATAATCAAATCTCCTATCCGTGGACTCTTGAATTTGTCTAGTAGATTCTTGCATTGCTTGCATGATTTTCTCATGTTCATTCAACTTTTGCAAAACCAAGTCCATTGGTGGATGAGATAAATTGAACCCTTGTTTTTGAAAACTTTGGTTTGGGTATTGGTTATAAGGTGGAAAACCTTGAGGATTGAAACCTTGGTGTTGAAAACCTTGGTTTTGCATGTGATAGTTTCCCTGGTTTGCATTGGAGCCCCTCACATTAGCATTTTGTGGAACATTTGCTCTTGGTGGCCCTTGGTTGTTATGGATGGGTGGTGGTGATCTTTGCTGAAAACCGGGTGGAGCCAAGTAATTTGTCGAGTTGTAAGACAAGTGATTAACATCGACATTAGGCGTGAAATGAACTCTCTCGGTGTTGTTGTAAGCATACACTACCGTGTGAGATTGATCATAAGCTTTATCACAGTTAGCATAAGAGTGTGGCCCACCACAAGTTTCACAAGTTATATTAAGAGAATTGTTGTTTTTGGCATTGTTAACGGCTTGTAAAGCAAGTGCTTCAACAACCGTAGTAAGCTTATCAAGTTTCCTTTCGGTGTCACTAATGCTAGCACTAGCCACATTAGCCCGAACACTTTTGGTTTGCACTTTAGATTTATTCTCAATAATATCCCATGCGGCATTAGAAGACTTAACCAAAATGTTACCCCCCGAGGCATTATTTAGTGAATCTTGGTCATTCATGCTTAAACCATTGTAAAAAGTGTTAATTTGATACACTTTTGTGAAACCATTTTGTGGACACTTTGTTAACAGTTCCTTAAAACGGTCCCAAGATTCACTAAATGTCTCACCGTACTTTTGTTCAAAGGTAATGATTTCATTCCGCAAAGCGGTAGTACGTGAGGGTGGGAAAAAGTATTTGATGAATTTGGTCTCTAAATCCGACCACATAAGAATACTTTGTGGCGGTTCCTTATCAAGCCAATGCCGGCTTTTCCCTCTAAGGAGAAAGGAAAAAGTTGTAAGCGAATTACCTCTTGTGAAACCCCATTAAACTTGACCGTATTAGTGAGTTGAAGAAATCTTTTGATATGGTCATGAGGATCATCATGTTGATCCCAAACTTAGATCGATTAAGCTTTGTGTATACGAGATTAGATCAAGTACTACACGTAGAGAAACCTTTGCTTATGAGTAAAGTAACAAAGTGTTATGCGGAATTAACACTTGATCTAAAACACAAAGATGTTAAACAAACTTTCACTTGTATTAGAATAATCTTGTTGATTACAATGAAAGGTTTACCTTGCGAATACTTATGAAAACTGATATATGACTTTAACCTAAAAGACCTTCTTTTATAGAACAAGAAGTCTTGTACAATAAGCTACGAATCAACTATTCTAGGTAAAGATAATAATAGAAAATACAATGTTGTGCTTATCTTTACCATACATAAATAAAGAAACAAATAAACAAAAGATATTCCATCAGTGTCAATTTTCAAGGCTGTCAGCGTTGACTTCTTCAATGTCAACGCTTGGTTGTCAGCGTCCAATGTCTTCTTATCAGCGTTGACATTCTTCTTATCAGCGTTTAGTGATCTGACCCATATTTTATTCCCAACAATCCTCCCCTAAACTTGATATCTATTCCAATGATCAAGTTTCTGAATAAAACTTAAGACTTAGGAGGAATCTTGAAAAAACTTCTTATGTTGGTGATAAACATATCTGATCAAGTCCTTGGCCACATCACTAGTATAATCAATCTCCAAGGGTGTCTCTAGCATCTTCTCCAACACTTCTTTGGATAAGAAATAGTCAGCATCCACAAGTAAATACTCTGAAAACTTTGTAGAGCTCATATGAAATACACCACAAGTAGAATATAGCCTCCAATGAAGATTACTGATATCATCTTCAAGATCCTTCCAAATGGCAGGATGTGCTTCTTTTGGACCACACAAAGTCATAAATGTGTTCCAAAGTCTTATTCCATTTGCTGAAGTAGGTGCTTCAGCTGTATACTTGGCCTCTATTAATCTCCATAGATGCACCAAGTCTTCCCTGTCTATGCTTGCAAATATAGAAATAACTGAAGTGAAAGTATGTACCTCCTTTCCAAATCGTCCAATCTTCCAAAATCCACACTCATCTTCATCAAAACTGATGATTGGATTTCTGTCATCTAGAGGTACTACATTTACCAAATCTGAAGCTTCCAATGGAGAAAGCTTGAGATGCTTCCTTATTACACCTTCAGTTGGAAAATACACATCCATATCTTTAGGAAATTGGAAAGGATCTCCTTTCTTCACTGGTCTTTGAGCAATCCTTATTTCCTTCTGAATCTGCATTTCCTCAGCAAGCTCTTGTTTTCTTTCTTCTGAAAGAAACTGGTAGACATTATGTTCCTGCACCTTCCTCCAAATAGGATGTGCCCTATACTCTAGCTCCTCAAAAGATAAGGCCAGCAACTTCTTGTATGTCCATCTGGGCTGATGACATCTAAGCAACTTATAGTATAACTGCCTTCTATCCCTTTTGAGCCAGGTCTTGACCTCTTGTGCATTAAACCTCATAATCACCTTTATGTCATCTTGTACCCTAAGCAGAACTTCCAACCCCCAAATTTGATCTGATAAGCTCATTCCTGGGTTGTCCATAACCTTGTCTTCCCAAGCATGGTACATTCTGGTGATTTCTGGTAGGTCCCAATCAATCTGATTCTTCAACTCACTCAACCTTTCCTTTGCTAGCTCATCCCCATATTCAAGCCTTTCTGGATCTTCGATAATTTGAATACTTGAATCTGAGCTATCACCTTCTTTTCCATCACCACTTTCTTCCTCACTCTCAGAAACAACAAATGGTGATCTTCTACTCCTCTTCAATTCTCTTTCCATAAGTTGTGCAGCCAACTGTTCATCAAAAGCAATTTGTGCTGCATCTTTCTTTGGAACATCTTCTTCAATCAAAATACCTTTACCTTTGTCTTTTGGATCAATAATTGGTAAAGTGGAAGAAGAAACCTGTGTGGACACATCTTTGATGATTGTTGATGGCTGGAATACATCAACACCACCTGCACCTTTGTCAGCGTTCAAGTTGCTCCTATCAGTGCCACGATTTCCTTTATCAGCGTCCAAACCTGTATCAGCGCCCAATGTTTCTTTGAAAGATCCTTCCAAGTTCTTTGGTGTCACCTTGGATGTATCAACAACTGGGTGCTTCTTCAAATTGGTGAGTTCTTCAGCAACCTGCAAAGATTCACTAAATTGTGAACTCTTCTCTGAACTCTTCTCACTAGCTGTGTGAATCAGCTCATCCTCCTCATCCTCTTCATCCTCCCCTTTGGAAGATTCCTCCATTAGACTCCTGCTACTTGGATTCTCCAAAACAGTGACCCTTTCTCTCAAAACTTGGAGTTCACGTCCCTGTTTGTTGACAATTTGTACAAGGCTGACATTTTGCTTTTGCAAGCTAATGACAGCAGCCGTCAATTCAATTGGGCATGGATGAGGTCTTAATGATGTTGGGACTGTCTTGACCAGCTTCTAAACCTGTGTCAATAGCCCCAGCCTCACCCATGTCACCAGCCACACTTGTGGAGGTGGTTCTCTCTGCTACAAGGCTAGGATCACTAGAGGAGAACACTCCAGTAACCCTTTGGCGTTTAGTTAACCTAGATTGTAATGGGGTGGAAGATGAAGTAGATTGTGTGGGTGTGGGTTGGTTAAGGGGTGTTTGGGATTGTTCAGGAATGGTGTCAGCGTCGGGATTGGCTGTGTCAGCGCCAACATTTTGAGTGTCAGCGCTGGGTTGGTCAATATCCATGTTTTCTGGTGAAGGTAATGGGTCATGAATAGGCTCAAGGTGGGGTTCATGGTCTGGTTGTGGTTGTGGTTGTGGTTGTGCAGCCTGAATTACTTCAAGCATGGGTTGGGTAAGAGGTATGGATTCATTTGTGGAGCTCATTTTAGCAAAAATGGTTTTCTGTTGTTTAGGGATCTCATAAAAAGTTTCATGATCCCTAGAACAATACTCTTGTAAATCAAAGACCATTTGCAAAAATCGAGGGTAAGCCAAAGTCATTTTACTTCCCTTGTTTTTACACATCCCTTCAAAAATCATTTTTGAAAAATTATACTTAAGCCCACGTGTTATACAAACCAAAGCACTTGCTATGGATCTGTTTATTTCATTAAAAGAAGTACATTTTGGACTTAAGCATTGTAAAAGGACATGTATCAAATATTTCCAGTCAGAGGGAAATTCCTGCTTATGATATTTATTTAAAGTGACATCAGCAGGAATAGGATAACCCAATTCCCTAAGACCCTGTTCTATTGTTGCAATGGAAAGGGTAGTCACACCATCAGCGTCATCAAGACGCAAAGCTTGGCGAACCAAGGCTTCAGTGACCACCCATGTTCTTCCATGAACAGTAGATGTTAATGTGGTCACTCCATTAGCTGTTGTGGAACTTACATTGTTCCAAAACTGTCTAATGTGTGCGACAGGGACTAATGGTGTATGAGAAAGTGCATACCTTAGATAGGATGCATTTAAAAATGCCACCATTTGTGAATACTGAGGAAACAAAGCATCATCAGCAGTCAAGTAAGCTACCATATTGTGTTGGCTCTTGAACTCCAATGTTAAATTCTTTGAGTTGAATTTGGGTGCCATGATTGAAAGCTGTTTAGGTTATGGGAAAAATCTAGGAGAAAAAGAGTTAGACAAGAAAATATGAATACCCAGAATAAAAAGATTAGCCAAATTTATAGGAGAGATGCATGATTTTGATTGGTCAAAAATGAGGCGGTTATATTCAAAGAGCAATGATGAAAATCTTGAATCAAATATAACTTATCTCATGCATTAATTAAAAGTAACTTCTCCCCAAAATTACGGCCAAAGATTAGTCAAAAATAACAACTGGGTAGGGCCCACTAGGTGTCAACGGTCAAAAATAGCCCATCAGCGCCCAACGGCTATATTTTCTTGTCAGCGTTTGCCTAATGCCTTGTCAGCGTCACGATTGGACGTAACAGCGTTTGGAGAAAAACTTGTCAGCGTCTAAAAAAAGAAAATAAAAATATTTAAAAAGAAAAAGACCTTAACAAAGTAATTTATCCTAAGGGAAATATCTTACAAGTTGATAATAATTTCTGGGCGGCAAGCACTGTCCATTTATGCACACTTGCTTAAGCAAGATAGACACAAATGACCTCTAGTGTCCCTTGCTAACCAAAATAGTTACCAACAAAGTTATTTCATAAAATTCTTTGTAACTCCCTGGTAAACCCATAACCAAAGTATTCCCAAGTCTCCCATCAGACCACAACCAATTCTAGGCCAAAAATGTCTTGGCAGCATGCATAGTTTATCAACTTTGCATGCTACAGTGCCTCATGGTTTAGTAAAACTAACCCATACTCACCTGTGGACACAATCTAGAATTGTGATAAGAGTATTATAAGAATACCCAAGAGTCCTAAAGGTTCCTTAAACCTCCCCTTAAACTATGATACATGAGTTCTCAAAATATATATATGAACATTAAAAAAAATTTATGTCAAGATAGGAATATAAATATTCCAACCATCATCCATAAACAAAACATGTCCATATAGCTCTTCAAAGATCCATAAGCAACTCTGTATCCAATGGCATAAAGCTATCACCACCTACACATTTAGATGAAAACCACAAAACTAACATTTGTTGCTGACAGCGTCCCGACAACACTTGTCAGCGTTGAAGGAACTCTTGTCAGCGTTAGACAAGAATATCTCCAACAACGGCAAAATAACACTTGACAGCGTTACATTTACTTTTGTCAGTGTTAGAAAAATAAAGTGGAAAATCTAAATCATCACAAAGACCAATAACAATGCATTATCCTGTACATACTTTTACAAAAAGGTTCCAAAACACATATTAAGTGAGATTAACCATTCCAATATTTGTTACCAAATATTGAAATCTTCCAGCATCAAAAGGTTTAGTTAATAAATCAGCCACATTATCTTCTGTGTCTACCCTATCTGGTTGTATTAAACCTTTTTCAAAGCAATCTCTTATAAAATGATGTCTAATTTCTATGTGTTTGGTTTTAGAATGATGTACAGGATTTTTAATAATGCATAAAGTACTGTTATTGTCTACAAAAATCTTGGTATGCAAAAAATTATACCCATAATCCAACAGCTGGTTCTGAATCCATAAGACTTGTCCACAACAAGCAGCTGCAGCCACATATTCTGCTTCTGTTGTAGAGTTTGCCACCACTGTTTGTTTCTTGCATTGCCAAGATATTAATCTGCTCCCAAGAAATTGACATCCACCAGTTGTGGATTTCCTATCAAACTTGTCACCACCATAATCACTGTCTGAATATGCAATAAGATCCAATGGAGAATCTTTTGGGTACCATAATCCAAGATCTGGATAACACCTTAGGTACCTAAAAATTCTCTTCACAGCAAAAAGGTGACATTCTTTGGGAGTCACTTGATGGCGTGCACATGCACACACAGCAAACATGATGTCAGGTCTTGAGGCTGTAAGATACATCAATGATCCAATCATTGATCTATAGTGCCTAACATCCACATCCTTTCCAGCTCCAATCTTTCCCCAAGGGTGTTGCCTATCCATAGGAGTGGAAGCCTCCTTTTCAAGTGGAGAAAAACCATATTTCTTCAAGATTTCAGCTACATACTTGTCTTGGGAGATGAAGATACCATCTTCTTTCTGCTGAACTTGTAAACCTAGAAAGAAGTTCATCTCACCCATTGCACTCATCTTGAATTTATCTGTCATGAGCTTGGAAAAATCCTCACTCATTTTTGGATCAGTAGACCCAAAAATGATGTCATCAACATAGACCTGCACAAGCAACACATGTTTTCCTTTCTTCTTTGTAAATAGTGTCTGATCTATGGTGCCCCTTTTGAAACCATTTTCCACCAAGTAGGTGGACAATGTACCATACCATGCTCTTGGGGCTTGATGAAGTCCATACATTGCTTTCTTCACTCTATAAACCTTGTCTGGATTCTCAGGATCTTCAAAACCAGGAGGTTGCATGACATATACTTCCTCAACAATTGTCCCATAGAGGAAAGCACTCTTCACATCCATTTGATAAACAGTGAAGTTCATGCAAGATGCATAAGCTAAGAAAATTCTGATAGCTTCAATTCTTGCAACTGGAGCAAAGACTTCTTCATAATCTATGCCTTCCTCTTGTGTATATCCCTGAGCTACCAGACGTGCCTTGTTTCTGACCACAATTCCTCTTTCATCCTTCTTGTTCCTTAGAACCCATCTTGTCCCAATTGGTCTCACATATCTAGGACAATCAACCAGCTCCCAAACATCCTGTATAGCAAATTGATGAAGCTCATCCTGCATTGCTTCCACCCAGCTAGGTTCTTTGAGAGCATCAAAAATCTTCTTGGGTTCTTCCTGTGACAGAAAACAGGCAAACAAACATGCTTGTACAAGAGGGGTATCAACCTTCTTGTGTATATTGGCAATAAATCCACCAAGACCTTGATGGGATCTTCTTGTCTGAACTGGAGCCATAACATCACCAATGATCTGAGATGTGGGGTGATCCTTTGCTGTGGAAGTGAGAACTCCTCCTTCAAGAAGTCTGGTGTCCTCAATTTCACGCTCCATGTTGCCAATATCTTCTTCATCTGACTCTGTTTGATCAACATGAATCTCTTCATGGACATGGGAAGGTCCACCTTGTTCAAAATGTGAAGAGAAAAGATGTGCAAAGGTGTTGTCAAAGTCTGATCCTTGTTTGTCAGCGTTAGGGCTAACAACGCTTGAACTGCTTGTGTCAGCGTCTGATCCATCAGCGTCTGAATTGCTCTTGTCAGCGCTTGATTTCCCTTTGTCAGCGCCTGAAGAAGTATGCACGTTTGTATTTGGTGGTATTTGAAAACCACCATTATCTTTTCTAGCAGCAGCAGCAGCAGCATAATACTCATCTGTCCATATAGGAAGTGTAACATATTCTTGTGTGGGAGATGATTTAACTGCTGGTGGTCCATCCTCCTTAGCAACCTGTATACCTGAAACATTACCAATTCTCTTTTCCAAAACACTTGAAGTTACCTTCACAATGTCTGGATCAGTAACAGGCATATAATTTAAAGCTCTAGATAAAGGTTCTAAGTCAAACAACCAATTTGGACCATTTTCAGGATCACTAGGTTTACTTTCTAAAAACCTAACGTGTACTTTTTCAAGTATACGTTTTTCCTTTTTAATGTAAACCCTATATCCTTTGCTCTGCACTGAATAACCCATGAAGTAGCCTTCATCACCTTTTGAATCAAATTTACCTAGGGCCTCACTAGTTTCTAAAACAACTACATGACAACCAAAAGGCTTGAGAAAGCCAATATTGGGCTTCCTTCCCCAAAGTAATTCATAAGGTATCTTATTATGTATCTTGTTGACCAATGCCCTATTTTGAACATAACAAGCTGTGTTAACAGCTTCAGCCCAAAAGGCTATAGGAAAGTGGGCATCAGCCAACATGGTTCTGGCTGCTTCAATAAGGGTCCTATTCTTCCTTTCAGCAACCCCATTTTGCTGTGGGGTTCTAGCTATGCTAAATTGCCTAGTAATCCCTTTCTTGGCACAAAAATCATCTAATAACTGATTTCTAAACTCACCCCCATTGTCACTTCTAATAATCTTGACCTCATTACCATTCTTCTTTTCTATCTGGGTAATGAAATTAATCAGACTTTGGGCAGTTTCACTTTTCTTGGCTAAAAAGAAAGTCCATGTAAACCTGGAATAATCATCAGTGATAACAAAACAATATGATTTACCCTTCAGACTTTCTATATTAGTTGGACCAAAGAGGTCCATATGCAATAAGTGAAGAGGTTTAGAACTGGAGTGCACCTGTTTAGACCTGAATGAGACCTTGTGCTGCTTGCCCTTAAGATATGCAACACAAGAGTGGTCATTGTGGAAAGCCTTTTCAGGAAACCATCAACTAAACCAAGCCTCACAAGTCTATTGATATTCTTAAAGTTTATGTGCCCTAATCTCCTGTGCCAAAGATTACTTTCATCTACTGTGGCTTTAGCATACAGACATGACATTTTATTATTTACCTTAATTCCATTAAGATTCACATTATATATGTCTTTATGCCTTGGTGTTCTAAAATCTATGTATTTTTCCTCTGGAAGCTTATAATCTTTGCTTAACACCAAGCACTCAGTATCTGTGAAAAGAACCTTATTTTTGTTATCACATACTTGTGATACACTAAACAAATTATAATCCAGTTCTTTTACCAAGAAGACATTCTCAAACTGTAGATTGTTGGTAACAAGGGTTCCTTTTCCTGTGATGGTGCCGTAGCCCCCTCCAAAGTATACCTTATCACCATCTTGAATAGGAGAGAAATTGGTCAGATAGTCTTCTTTTCCTGTCATGTGCCTTGAGCATCCACTATCCCAGTATCCATAATCATTGATCTTCTTCTGAATGCCCTGCACATAAAGAAAACACATTAGTTTTCTTTGGGAACCCAAGCCTTGGCAGACTTGGATTCATTTGGTTGTTCAACAAGAACAGACTTGGTTCTCATAACAACCCCATTTTCATCCCTGTTTGAATGAAATTCCCAGTTAACCCCAATTGGTGTTGACAATGCCTTTGAAATATAATGAAACCTGTTGCATGTCATAGAAATACCAGTAGAATTAGGGTTTTGGTCTTGTTTTGGTCTCCATGTTAAGCTAGTAGAAGCTTTAGACCTATTTCCCTGTGGTTGCAAATACCTAGGTTTGGCAGTGTTTCTATCAGCGCTAAGATTGCTCTTGTCAGCGCCCCGATTGCCTTTATCAGCGTTGTACCTAGGGTTTACTACAGGAACCCATTGCCTATTTGACCAAGTGTTTGACTTTTGAAAAGGTCTTAGGCCTTGTGTGTTAGACCCTCTAGAAAAGAATGGGGCTGGTCTAACAACTTGTGAACTTTTGTTCACAAAAGTATTGGGTCTGACAGTGTTTGACCTATGTTGACTTTTGTCAGCGCTGAAATGGTTCCTATCAGCGTTGACATTGGAAGCGTTGACACATCTGTAAGCCAAATGTGAGAAGCTACCACATGTGTAACAAGCTTTTCTAGACATAGTCTTAGGTCTAGAAGCAAAGAAGCCTGTTCCATGATCACTAACTTGGCTTTTTGGTGACCTAGTATTCCTATACATCTCTGCATACTTAACACTAGGTTTTCTAACATATTGTGGGCCAAGGTCAACAGTTTTGCCAGTGGTAGGGTGTGTGATCTTAATAGGTTTAGGATCATAGGACTCCACAATTGGTATCATATTTGGTGTGGGCTCATTTGGACTTTCACACAACAACCCTCCCTTAACAAACAAGGTGTGGTTAGCTTTCTTCCATTCATCTAGGTCAGTCAGTTTTTGCTTGTATTCCTCAACTGGGGAAATCACTCTAGGTGGAGGAATGAATTCCTCCTCTTGGCATTCTGGTAAGCCAGTCCAAGATAAGTCCTTTGATTGGACACCATAGAAATCCCCAGCTGGTGGTGGAACAACAGTATAATTATTCATCCCAATCCCACTCATATCCTTAGAGTCTCTTTGTTTACTAACACACTCTCCTAGGGATTGTGTGGCCTTATCAAATCTCTGGATTTTAAGACTCACATTATCTTTATTTTTGTTAGCCTCCTCTAACTGAGCTATCAAATCAAGATTAACCCTATTTACTATATCTTGAACATCCTTACTCTGATGTAACTCATGTTTTAAGATATTTATTTGATCCTTTAAATCAAACTCCATTTTCTTATACTCAGCTACTGCCTTTTGTGTTTGGGTAAGAGCAATTTGATAATTAGATACTTTGCATCTTTCAGTACTTGCCTCATCTAATAATTTAACTATCTCTTGTTTTAGTTTTTCAGTATTTAAACGACAACCCTTAGAACAGAAAGCATCATCATATACCTCATTATCTGATGAAGAGGAGGAGTGTGCCATGAGAGCATATTCAGCATGCTCTTCTTTAACTTCAGCAACCAAAGCTCTGTCCTCTTCCTCATTCTTAGCCATCCAGCTCCAGTCCCATTCTCCAACTCCATCAATTTGTTGAACAGCAACCATGGCCTTGGGATCTGGGCTCTTAATCATTTGGCTTGAAGGCTTCCCAGCATCAGATCTTCTTGGAGATCTACATTCCCTCATAAAGTGCCCCAGCCTATGACAGTTGTAGCACTCAACCTTGGACTTGTCAAAACCAGCAACATCCTTAGCATTAAAGGTCATCTTCTTCTTGAACCTTTTATTAAACCTGTTTGCTCTTAAACTTACAAGAGCCATAGTCCACTTGATATCCATCTCTTCCAATTGTTCATCACTTATCTGCTCAAGATCTTCATATGTAATCCTTGAATCACTGGGCAAAGAAGCAATGAAAGCACACACAGTATCAAGATCAAAACCAGCAGGTTTAATTCTATCAGCGCCATGATTGTGTGTGTCAGCGCTTGAGTACAAAGCGTTGACAGGATATGATCCAGCGCTGACAGGCTGAGATCCAGCGTTGACACAATGAGATCCAGGGGCTGAATGTCTATAGAAGTTCATGGAATCAAATTGGCCTTCACTTTGTGAGAAGAAGGCCATGTTGCTGCTGGAAGATTTATTATCACTATCCAATTGCCATTCATTCTCCAACAGTCTTAGTTTGTTGAAGATGTCATCAAACCTTGAGGTCTTGTGGGTATTATTGACAAGAATGGATCTTGTCTCAATCTTCCATACATCACCAAGGCTTTTGAGAAAAGTAGCATTCAATTCAGGGTCATCAATCTGTGTTCCCATGAAGGAAAGTTGACTTGTGATGTCAAGAAGTCTACTTCTCACACTGCTGAGATTTTCATTGGGTTGAGCTTTAAAGACAGCATACTCATGCAAGAGTTGCTTCTTCTTTTCTTCTTTTGTGTCAGCATTGCCACCATATGCTACTTCGAGAGCTTCCCAAAGCTCTTTTGCAGACTCAAAGCGTTTGTACTTGTGCTGATTCTCATGACCTAGGGCGTGTTTCATGATGTTCAAGATTTTCATGTCCACCCTCTTCTTGGCTATATCTTCAACAGCTACAGCTCTCCCATCTCCAGGCTTTTCCTGCTTATCAGCTTCAGGACAGTTAGGAATAGCTGTCCTTGTGGCAATTGCAGCAGTAATCTTTGCTGCTTTGTCGAATGTATTCCCATATTCGACAATCTCCCAAAGAGTGTAGTCATAAATAGATATATACTGCTCAAAGTTAGACTTCCAAAGCTCAAAGTTTCTGGCATCAAACATGGGAATTTTGATGCTAGGGTTTGAGGAGTTGTTTTGTAGCAAAGCAGCAGCTTGATCTGTGCCAGACATGATGTTTTTAGGGTTTTGAGAATTTTAGGGTTTTTAGGGTTTTTGGTGTTTTAGGGTTCTTGCGTTACTTAAAGATCAAAAGTTTCTCAACAAGCTCTGATACCACTTGTTGATCCCAAACTTAGATCGATTAAGCTTTGTGTATACGAGATTAGATCAAGTACTACACGTAGAGAAACCTTTGCTTATGAGTAAAGTAACAAAGTGTTATGCGGAATTAACACTTGATCTAAAACACAAAGATGTTAAACAAACTTTCACTTGTATTAGAATAATCTTGTGGATTACAATGAAAGGTTTAACTTGCGAATACTTATGAAAACTGATATATGACTTTAACCTAAAAGACCTTCTTTTATAGAACAAGAAGTCTTGTACAATAAGCTACGAATCAACTATTCTAGGTAAAGATAATAATAGAAAATACAATGTTGTGCTTATCTTTACCATACATAAATAAAGAAACAAATAAACAAAAGATATTCCATCAGTGTCAATCTTCAAGGCTGTCAGCGTTGACTTCTTCAATGTCACGCTTGGCTGTCAGCGTCCAATGTCTTCTTATCAGCGTTGACATTCTTCTTATCAGCGTTTAGTGATCTGACCCATATTTTATTCCCAACACATCAATTGTACGCCCCAAGAATGGTTGAGCAGAGACCATTTGAATGAAGCCGGATTTGAGCTCAAACTTGTTGGCTCCAATCTCGGGTATGACAATAGCATCGGTGTTGCCCTCTACGTGCGATTGCAAAAGCTCGATCATTGGTCGATTGTCCATGGTGACAATAGGTTGAGTTTCGATTTCGGCTTGAGTTGCTTTCTTCTTACGAGCACGGGTACGCATGCACACCTACAAAAAGAAAAGAAAAATAGACAAGAAATATTTTTGGTTTTTTATGTTTTTCTATTTTTTTGTATTTTTGAATTTTTTTTTAATTTTTATGGATTTTTTAGAATTTTAAAGCAAGGAAAATAACGTTAAAAAATGAACGGATCCCAAAATCCAACGCGTCTCTCACTGAAAACCGTTAATCTTAACGAAAAGAGCCGGCAGCGGCGCCATTTGATAGTCGGTTTTTGCCTAGTATAAAAAGTTATTGTCCGACCTCTTCTAATTGATTATTGGTAAACGTGTGACTCAATCGTTCTTGGTGTGGAAAATAAAAGGGTGCCGTTGTAGTAAAAGGGAAGTGCAAAAACTTTAAAGTAAAAAAACAGGGTAAATAAAGCTTAAAACTAATTCAAAATAAATGACGGGAAATAAAAACGTGACGAGAAATTAAAAGGCAAACTTAAAAATAAACTAAAGGGAGGACAATCAAAAGTGCGACTAAGGAAAAAGGCGGGAAAAGTAAAGTTTAAAACTTAAGTTATAAAATTAGAAAAACTAAAAATAACTCATTCGGAAAAAACTAATGATTCGGAATAAATGACTGATGCAGAACATTTAGGTTTATGCGGTATAAAGGTGCTCATGCGGAATACTTAAGCTGGTTCGGAATAAGAGGTTGATGCGGAAAGATTACCTCATTCGGAATACTGCTTCATCCGGAATAAACTTTTGTTCGGAATAAAAAACCACTCATGCGGAAAAGTGGGCTGATTCGGAATAAAAAATACTCATGCGGAATAAAAACTGATTCGGAAAAACTGCTTGATGCGGAATAATTAAACTAATATGCTGATTCGAAATAAAACCTTGACTCGGAAAAATAAAAGCTCATGCGGAAATTTAGTTCACTCGGAATAAATGAGCTCATGTGGAATGACGCTTGATTCGGAATAAAATACTACTAACTCGAAATAAAATGTTGATACGGAATAAATGGTTGATTCAGAAAAAATACTGGGAAACTAAATTCGCGAAGAACAGGGGAAATAATAGGCTACGAATCTAATCAAATCTAAACAAACTAAACCAAAAGATTAAACCAAACTAATCAATAAACATCTACTAATGATAACCTATCACTCCAAATCAATAATACTAACAATTAACACCAACAAATCAAAAACCCACTTAATCAAATCAATAAAAACTCAAGAACCTAAACATAAAGATGAAGATTAAATCCAAACAAGAAGAGTAGATGAGAGATTAACAATAAAAGTAAGATTAAAAAAAAGAAAGGAAGATTAAAGATTAAGATCCTAGTGAGAGAAACTATCACTTTCTCTCTCTAAAATTACCTACAAAAATGAAAACTAAATTATCTCTCTAAATAGCTAACCAACCCTCCTAAATGTGTTTAGGAGGGTATTTATAGGAAATGGGGAGGTGCATGTGTTGCCTCCTCTTTCTTTCTTCACGTCTTTCCGTCTTTTAAGTTCTTCGACTTTATCGACTTTGTCTCGGGATTAATTAAACTCGTCTTATAATTTCATCATTTATTAGACTTGAGTTCTTCGGCTTTATTAAACTTTCGTCTTTGAGCTTGTTCTTCTATAAATCTTCAGTAAAGGTCTTGGACTTCCGTTATTTTGCATTCTTGATCTCTTGACTTCGTCTTTTGTCTTTTTCTTCGATAAAAGCCCGTGAAAGCCCGTGTTTTCTTTCCTTTTCATATTTAGGGTCCTAAATCACAACAAAAACACAAACCACGCATAATTCTGACATATACGACATGAAATACACGTTTTGGCTTGGTTATTATTATAATTAAGTGGTAAAAGGATAAGTGTTTTCACACTTATTAGGCTCCTTGAAGTGTTTCTGCATAAACAACGAGGTGGATTAGTTTCTCTTGTGAGCCCACCTTTTAGTAGGCCCTTTGGCTCGAAGAGCCTGACGTCTTTCACCTTGTTTGAAGTACTCAAACTCAGCATGGTCTGAGGTAGAATGAACATTGCTTCAGTACTTTGAGATGACTGAGGATTCAGTACTTTGAGATGACTCAGCTAGCATTCCTCTTCTGACCATGATGATTTTGTTGTGTCCTGAGGTAGTGTGATCATTGCTTCCACAAATCTCATACTCAGGATAATATACACAATCATCAGGTCTATGATCGGGAATCGCACAATGTGTACAAGGTGGGTAAAGCTTAGCCTTTGATTTTCTGGTTTGTTCTGAGGTGGGCCCATAGTTGTAAGGCTGAGCATTGTATCTTTTAGCATTTTTAATAGAAGCAATGTGCATCTCATGATCTGCTGTCATGTGATCTTCACTCTTACATTTCATGCAATAGAGAACTCTATAGCAGTCTTCAGTGGTGTGATTTGTATAGTGACATAGCTCACAGGTAGGTTTGTTTGTTTTAACTTTCTTAGAAGACATAGGTTATGATTCAGGCTGTGAGGACACAGATGTTTCACCCTGAGTTTTAGAGGCTGAGTTCAGCTTCTCTTCCATGAAAAGTTGGAACAATCTACTTAACTCCTCTTGATTTACAATAGGAGTAGAGTTGACTAAGTGTTTAGGAGTCCCTGAGGGAGATATAGGTTTTGTTGTCTTTTCAGTGACAGTTCCTGACTCAGTGTGATCTGGTATCATTTTTGAGTCAGGCTTTGTTTGTTCAATACAACCTAACCCAGCTCTTCCTCTAGGTGAGTGTTCTTGATAAGACAATGGAATTAGTTCAGAACATGGACTTGCTCCTTGAAGGTTTTTCAAAGGAGGTAGAGGAGTCTGAATGTTTTCATCAACACTAGATGTTTCAATGTTACTGACTTTATCAGTCTCTTCATTCAGACCAAATTTTTCATTAATAGCCTGAGATTCAGGAATTAATATTTTTCCAGTGTCAAAGTTAGGCAAAACACTCTCATGATTTGATCTCTTAACCCAGTATTTTGACTTAGGAATCATTTCATGAACAAACCCAACTGAAGCAGGGAGAAATGCCTTTTCACTCATTTCCTTAGTTGGTTCTTTTTCAGTGAGTTGTCGTGCCCCAAGAATTTTCTTCTTTTGGGCAAGTATTTGACTGTTTATACACTGAGAAGCTAAGGTAGAGCTATTTTTCCATTTCTCATTGATTCGTTTTTCTTCCTTAAGTAGTTCTTGAAGAGCATGATTGATTTTAGTGAGTTCAGTGTTCTGAAGTTGACAGCTTGCTGCTTCAAGTTTAGCTTGTTTTAGAACTAATAAATCATCTCTACAGTTGTTTAATTCAAAAACAAGTTTATTATATTTTGACAAAAGATTCAATCTCTGCTCTTCAACAAACGATAGGTAGATGTTAATATACTTAAGGAATTTTTGCCAATCAGATTCTTCATCCATAGAGAGAAGCATGTTTACCTTTCTCATGGTGATGTCAACCCATTCTCCATTTCGAGCATGATTCTTTCAAATTGATAATTCATCATCAGCTAGAGCCATTAACACTTGATACCTGATTTCCTCCTCTTCTGAGGACAAATCTTCATCATCCCAATCAAAAGTTTTAGCTAGTAGACCTTCGGCTTTGTTTTGAGCAGGCTTTTGAGTCTGAGCAATAGTAGGTTCAGCTTCTAAGAGTGCAAGTTTAGCTTTTACCTTTTTATACTCAGACCTATAGTCTTTCTCAATTTTCTTACTATTCTGAAAACTTTGATTAATTGGAGAAGCCTGAATTAGTTTTGGTGTAAACTTGGGTTGAAAATTGTCATTCCCTGATGAAAAACTTTGATTTTATAAGAGGCCAAAGGGGTTTTTGGAAGACAATATTTAGCAAAATGCCCAGTTTTACCACATCGATAGCAATCCACTCCCTCAGTGGATTGGTTACCAGCAAATCTAGTTCTTTTGATATAACGTTTGGTATTTGCCAACATGGCCCTTTCATGATATTCTTTGTTCAAATCTCTTATGTATTCAGTACTAGATCTTTCATCCACCTCATCATCTGAGGTTTCCTGAAAATTTGAACAATTGCATTTGAGTAAAAAGCAGTTGAAATGGGGCCATTATTAATTTGATTGGGTTTGACTGAGGTATATGTTATTAAGGCCTTCTTGGACTCAGGATATCTTCTATTTATCAGATTATCTTCATAGATGAATCTCCCATAAATATCTGCAAGATCCTGAGTCTGTATGTGATTAGCATTTTTCAGTCCTTGAGAAAAACCAAGCCATTTTTCAGGGAGACTGTTCACAAAACAAACATTGATTTCATGCTTAGACAGTTTCACCACGTCATTCGTTAGCTCATTGAGCAAGGTTTTATACCTGGTGTAAGTCTGAGGAAGTGTTTTAGATGTTTTGGCCCTGAAAGTGTTATATTCTAACTTCAGGTCCATAATCCTATTTTCCTTTGTGTCGGATGGTCCTTCGAAACTATGAACAAGATCTGTCCAAGTCTCTTTGGCCGTCTCACACTCGATGACAGCCTCCATAATATCGTCAAGAAGACAAGATATTGTGATGCTTTTGAGACGTTGGTCTTGATTGACCACTCTCCTTTAATCGTCAGACCATTGGTTTTTAGGTTTGTCATCACCGGCTGCTGTTTTTGGTTTGATTGGACCATCCTTAATACAAGTTATGTAATAAGGTTCCATTCCCATCAAATAACATAGAATTCTTTTCTTTCATTTGTTAAATCTTTCAACTTCTAACTTAGGAGCGTTAACAGAGTAACTCGCTCCTTTCTTGTTAACAAGTTGAGGTACATTACTTTCAGCCATAATGGATCAAGGTTTTAAAAACTTTGAGACGGTGGTTAAAAGTTTTATAATCCTACCGCTCTGATACCACTTGTTGGTCCCTTGTAATTAGTACTATACTTAAGTATACTAAGTAAAGTCCTAACCCATGGTTAAGTAACGCAATAAACTTAATACAAGTAAGTAAATAACACAAGGTTTTCAACATTTAACTCTTAGCTTTATTAAATATTTATACCCTATTGCATACGAAGCTACAATAGGGATTGAATAGACAATGTGTGGTTTTGTGATCTCCTCACTAACAAGCTAGTCCAATCCTAACTATTAACATGGATTCCGTCGGTGTAATGTTATTACAAAAATTAAATTAAAGGGTGGAATAAGTTTTTGGGATTGCCTATGTATGTGTATTATATATGTATGCTGCTGACGTGGAAAGTAGATAAGTAAATGTATGTATTGTTTATGATGAACAAGAAGTTATTTGTATCTTTTTTTAATTCTCGTATGTTGAGGTATCTTTCACAACCTTTCAGAACATCTAAGATCGTCTAAGATCTTGCTTCAACAGGCTGGCTAAGTTGAAACACAAGAAGAAAATGTGGTGAGTCTTAACGAGTGCCATGACTGCCATAAAGGGGATCGGAACATGGAAAGGTGTGAGGTGATTGGTAGTAAGTGGAAGTGGATACTACAGAATATGCGGCTATCTTATGGTAAGGGGAACATGTGACCAAATCAGGCCAGTATAAGACTAGGCAGTAAATGGAACAGCGAGAGAACAAACGAAAAGGAATTAATTGAATGGCCTGCACAAACGGTGTTTGGATGTGTGCTTAAGTGATTAAGTGGTGATATATCTATTATAACAATATTTAATCTCTTAATTTAGTCAAACAATTTACTTGAAAGCTAATATATTAGTTTTACATGTTTGAGGCTTCGAACAACTTCAATCTTGACATCTACTACATTTATATGTTGTATTGAAGTATAAAAGTGATACTAAGTGCTTATGATAAGGTGATGATGATTTTTAATTAACGATTCCTGTAATAACAAACATTATATTTGTGACCATTTGTAATGAGATGATACGTATAGCAGTTAGTCCCTGAATTGGAGAATTTGTTTTTAATGGCGAAACCAATGTAACACTACAAGAAAACTGGGAACAGGTGACGGGGGTTTCCCTGGCGACAAAATGTTGCCAGGGATAACCCCTTTTCCCTGGCTACATTGCTGACGTGGCGATAAAGCAGATTTACTTTTTGGTCAAAGTTTGACTAGGGTTTCCCTGGCGACATGTCGCCAGGGATAATCCGTCCAAAATCAGATACCAAGTGAAAGAGCGCGAAATTTTCCCTCCAAATTTTCCCTCGCGACATGTCGTCAGTGAAACTTCGTCCATCGTTTTTAACAAAAATTATTTTTGTTAATAACCTGTCAAACTTATCCCTAGCGACATGTCGCCAGGGAAACTTTTGCCATACGTAATTAGTTTCAAAGTTAAGCACAAAATGTGTGGCGGGCTTTTACCCGCCAAATCCCAAAAGTTTCCGTGGCGACATGTCGCCAGGGAAACTCCCTGTCATATATTTAATTAGTTTTTGCTTGTTATGAAAAATTATTAATTATTCCATATAATTATTATTTTAACTATCGATCCGATGTTATTTTATTTTTGCGACGTTTATATAATAAAAATGAGACATTTATAAAACAAATATTTATTTATTCCAAATAATTATTATTTTAACTATCGATCCGATGTTGTTTTATTTTTGCGATGTTTATATAATAAAAATGAGACATTTATAAAACAAATATTTATTTATTCATAATATTATACATAGCCCTTGTGGAATCAACATGGAAAATTATAAACAGACATTACTAATAAACTTCAAGTTCGTGAAGTAGTGCAGCCGATTACTACTCAACGTTAAGATTTTTCATTTCATTTAAAAGCTCATGAAGTATTGCAGTCGATTGACATGCGTGGTCTTCAGGATGCCTTTCCATTACTAGTCTTGCCTCTAACATCTTTATCTTTAGATCTTTGATCTTGCAATTTGAGCACTCGGTGGTTGCAGATTCAGAAGATCATGTAGAAGAACTTGGATGTATTGAATGCCTTGAGGGAGAACCTTGAGGTGTTGATCCAAAGGAAGATCTTATACGGAGTTAGAGATCTAGATCATCCTTCCATATAAAATTTCCACATCCATAATCTTGTTTTTTAGCTGTTACAAAAATAAAAAAATGACATGGCATGTTATTTTAAAAACAACATATATTACATAAATAAAAATACTTTAGATTGTTTACCTTCAAAAGAGGACATGCATAATAAACTTTACCAAAGCTATGGTGTTGATGTAACTGTCTCAACACTATATATCCATTTCTACATGTACACATATATGGTTCACAGGGATCCATCTGCTGCCAAATCGGGTGGTGGTGATGGTGAGTGTAGTAGGAGATGATAAGTGTATGTGTGTGATCTGCTGATGATAAGTGTGTGTGAATCCTTTTATGGTCAAAAAGTGAGGGAAATGGTTAACATATTCCAGCCAATGTTTTCCCGCCAACGTTTTCCCGCCAATAGTTAAACGTTAGATGTTCAATAGATGACCCGGTTTGTTATGGTTATACGTTTGATGTTCAATGGATGACCCGGTTTGTTATGGTTACACGTTGGATGTTCAACGGATGACCCAGTTTGTTATGATTATACGTTAGATGTTCAATGGATGAGTCGGTATGCATTTGTTAAACGTTAGACGTTCAATGGATGAGTCGGTATGTGTTAGTTACACGTTAGATGTTCAATAAATGAGTCGGCATGTCTTGGTTTCACGTTAGATGTTCAATGGATGAGTCGGTATGCATTTGTTAAACATTAGATGTTCAATGGATGAGTCGGTATGTTTTGGTTACACGTTAGATGTTCATTGGATGAGTCAGTATGCATTTGTTAAACATTAAATGTTCAATGGATGAGTCGGCATGTCTTGGTTACACGTTAGATGTTCAATGGATTACCCGGTTTGTTATGGTTATACGTTTGATGTTTAATGGATGACCCGGTTTGTTATGGTTATACATTTGATGTTCAATGGATGACCCGGTTTGTTATGGTTATACGTTGGATGTTCAATGGATGAGTCGGTATGAATTTGTTAAACGTTAGATGTTCAATGGATGAGTCGGTATGTGTTGGTTACACGTTAGATGTTCAATAAATGAGTCGGCATATCTTGGTTACACGTTAGATGTTCAATGGATGAGTCGGTATGCATTTGTTAAACATTAGATGTTCAATGGATTAGTCTGTATGTTTTGGTTACACGTTAGATGTTCATTGGATGAGTAGACATGTCTTGGTTTCATGTTAGATGTTTAATGGATGGGTAGACATGTCTTGGTTACACGTTAGATGTTCAAAGCATGAGTCGACATGTCTTGGTTACACGTTAGATGTTCAATTGATCACTAGACATGTCTTGGTTACATGTTAGATGTTCAATGGATGAGTCGGTATGCATTTCTTAAACGTTAGATGTTAAATGGTTACCGAATAAGAATAAATCGAGAAACTAAACAGAATAAATCGGAATGAATTTAGAAATTAACATGACCGGGATGATATTATTATTTTATAAATGAGTCGGCATGTCTTGGTTACACATTAGATGTTCAATGGATGAGTCGGCATGTCTTGGTTACACGTTAGATGTTCAATGGATGACCCGGTTTGTTATGGTTAGACGTTTGATGTTCAATGGATGACCCGGTTTGTTATGGTTACATGTTGGATGTTCAATGGATGAACCAGTTTGTTATGGTTATACGTTGGATGTTCAATGGATGAGTCGGTATGCATTTGTTAAACATTAGACGTTCAATGGATGAGTCGGTATGTGTTGGTTACATGTTAGATGTTCAATAAATGAGTCGGCATGTCTTGGTTACACGTTAGATGTTAAATGGATGAGTCGGTATGCATTTGTTAAACATTAGATGTTCAATGGATGAGTCGGTATGTTTTGGTTACACGTTAGATGTTCATTGGACGAGTCAGTATGCATTTGTTAAACATTAGATGTTCAATGGATTAGTCGGCATGTCTTGGTTACACGTTAGATGTTCAATGGATGACCCGGTTTTTTATGGTTATACGTTTGATGTTCAATGGATGACCCGGTTTGTTATGGTTATACATTTGATGTCCAATGGATGAGGCGGTTTGTTATGGTTATACGTTGGATGTTCAATGGATGAGTCGGTATGCATTTGTTAAACGTTAGATGTTCAATGGATGAGTCGGTATGTGTTGGTTACACGTTAGATGTTCAATAAGTGAGTCGGCTTGTCTTGGTTACACGTTAGATGTTCAATGGATGAGTCGGTATGCATTTGTTAAACATTAGATGTTCAATGGATTAGTCGGTATGTTTTGGTTACACGTTAGATGTTCATTGGATGAGTAGACATGTCTTGGTTTCATGTTAGATGTTCAATGGATGAGTAGACATGTCTTGGTTACACGTTAGATATTCAAAGCACGAGTCGGCATGTCTTGGTTACACGTTAGATGTTCAATGGAAGACTCGACATGTCTTGGTTACATGTTAGATGTTCAATGGATGAGTCGGTATGCATTTGTTAAACATTAGATGTTAAATGTTTACCGAATTAGAATAAATCGAGAAACTAAACGGAATAAATCGGAATGAATTTAGAAATTAACCTGACCGGGATGATATTATTATTTTATCAATGAGTCAGCATGTCTTGCTTACACATTATATGTTCAATGGATGAGTCGGTATGTCTTGGTTACACGTTAGATGTTCAATGGATGACCCGGTTTGTTATGGTTATACGTTTGATGTTCAATGGATGACCCGGTTTGTTATGGTTACACGTTGGATGTTCAACGGATGACCCGGTTTGTTATGGTTATACGTTGGATGTTCAATGGATGAGTCGATATGCATTTGTTAAACGTTAGACGTTCAATGGATGAGTCGGTATGTGTTGGTTACACGTTAGATGTTCAATAAATAAGTCGGCATGTCTTGGTTTCACGTTAGATGTTCAATGGATGAGTCGGTATGCATTTGTTAAACATTAGATGTTCAATGGATGAGTCGGTATGTTTTGGTTACACGTTAGATGTTCATTGGATGAGTCAGTATGCTTTTGTTAAACATTAGATTTCAATGGATGAGTCGGCATGTCTTGGTTACACGTTAGATGTTCAATGGATGACGCGGTTTGTTATGGTTATACGTTTAATGTTTAATGGATGACCCGGTTTGTTATGGTTATACATTTGATGTTCAATGGATGACCCGGTTTGTTATGGTTATACGTTGGATGTTCAATGGATGAGTCGGTATGAATTTGTTAAACGTTAGATGTTCAATGGATGAGTCGGTATGTGTTGGTTACACGTTAGATGTTCAATAAATGAGTCAGAATGTCTTGGTTACAAGTTAGATGTTCAATGGATGAGTCGGTATGCATTTGTTAAACGTTAGATGTTCAATGGATTAGTCGGTATGTTTTGGTTACACGTTAGATGTTCATTGGATGAGTAGACATGTCTTGGTTTCATGTTAGATGTTCAATGGATGAGTAGACATGTCTTGGTTACACATTAGATGTTCAAAGCATGAGTCGGCATGTCTTGGTTACACGTTAGATGTTCAATGGATGACTCGACATGTCTTGGTTACATGTTAGATGTTCAATGGATGAGTCGGTATGCGTTTGTTAAACGTTAGATGTTAAATGGTTACCGAATTAGAATAAATCGAGAAACTAAATGGAATAAATCGGAATGAATTTAGAAATTAACATGACCGGGATGATATTATTATTTTATAAATGAGTCGGCATGCCTTGGTTACACATTAGATGTTCAATGGATGAGTCGGCATGTCTTGGTTACACGTTAGATGTTCAATGGATGACCCGGTTTGTTATGGTTATACGTTTGATGTTCAATGGATGACCCGGTTTGTTATGGTTATACGTTGGATGTTCAATGGATGAGTCGGTATGCATTTGTTAAACGTTAGATGTTCAATGGATGAGTCGGTATGTGTTGGTTACACGTTAGATGTTCAATAAATGAGTCGGCATGTCTTGGTTACACGTTAGATATTCAATGGATGAGTCGGTATGCATTTGTTAAACATTAGATGTTCAATGGATGAGTCGGTTTGTTTTGGTTACACGTTAGATGTTCATTGGATGAGTCAGTATGCATTTGTTAAACATTAGATGTTCAATGGATGAGTCGGCACGTCTTGGTTACACGTTAGATGTTTAATGGATGACCCGGTTTGTTATGGTTATACGTTTGATGTTCAATAGATGACCCGGTTTGTTATGGTTATACGTTTGATGTTCAATGGATGACCCGGTTTGTTATGGTTATACGTTGGATGTTCAATGGATGAGTCGGTATGCATTTGTTAAACGTTAGATGTTCAATGGATGAGTCGGTATGTGTTGGTTACACGTTAGATGTTCAATAAATGAGTCGGCATGTATTGGTTACACGTTAGATGTTCAATGGATGAGTCGGTATGCATTTGTTAAACATTAGATGTTCTATGGATGAGTCGGTATGTTTTGGTTACACGTTAGATGTTCATTGGATGAGTAGACATGTCTTGGTTTCATGTTAGATGTTCAATGGATGAGTAGAAATGTCTTGGTTACACGTTAGATGTTTAAAGCATGAGTCGACATGTCTTGGTTACACGTTAGATGTTCAATGGATGACTCGACATGTCTTGGTTACATGTTAGATGTTCAATGGATGAGTCGGTGTGAATTTGTTAAACATTAGATGTTAAATGGTTACCGAATTAGAATAAATCGAGAAACTAAACGGAATAAATCAGAATGAATTTAGAAAATAAACTGACCGGGATGATATAGTTATTTTATAAATAATAATAGTTATTTTATAAATAGTAATAATAATAATTATTATTTTATAAATAATAATAATAATAATTAATAATTATTTTATTACTAATTATAATAATACATAAGTAACAATAAATTTTATTTTCACAAAAATTATCCCTTACGACATATTTGACTATCCCTGGCGACATGTCGCCAGGGATAGTTTCCCTGGCGACATGTCGCCAGGGAAGGTTTGGGAGATACGACAAAACAATTTAGGTACGTGTATATGCGTTGAAAAGTCAAAGGTATCCCTGGCGACATGTCGCCAAGGAAACTTTGTCACACCCCTCCAAAAACTTTCAATCACGCGCGTTTTTGGCTAAACGACAAAAGTAGATAGTATCGGCATGCCTCCAGGGATTGTCGCCAGGGAAACTATGGACCTTTATTGACCAGATCTGCTTCTCTTTTCTCACAACACTTATAAAAAAAACTCATCTTCTTCGCTGCTGTTGCAGCTGTATCACCACCACCACCACTCTCCTCCACACCCTTCGCTGCTATATCACCACCACCACCACTCACCACCACCACTTACCACCACTCTCCTCCACACCTGCACACGTGCACTCACCACCACTCACCACCATCTCCAGTCGCCAACACCACCACCACGCCATCTACATTCACCAGCACCACCACCACCGCAATCTATATTAAGGTTTTTTTATATAATTTATATTGTAATTGATAGTTTAAGGTTTTTTATATAATTTTTTTTTATAATTTATATTGTAATTGATTTTTTTATATAACTTATTTTATAATTGATAGTATATTTGGTTTTGTTTTTACATATCCGATCACCGTAGCTGAGTCCCGACCGTAGCCGAGCCCGACCACAGCCGAGACCCGACCGCAGCCGAGCCCCGACCACAACCGTGCCCCGACCACAGCCGACACCCGACCACTCTTTAACGGTATGTTTTTTTTTAACTTTTAATTGTAATTGATAATACATATTGTTTTTTTAGTTTTTATTAGATTCCCTGGCGACATGTCGTCCGGGATGTTTAAACTTGTTAATTTTTGTTAAACGTAAATCCAAACACTCCTTATGTTACCTATTTGATGAGAATAAATTCTAATAATCTTTTTTGGATAAGCTGATTTCAAACAGGTTAACCTGGCTTATCAGAATAAGCTGTTTGATAACAGCTTATCCTAATAAGAATATCAGGATAAGCTGTTTGATAACAACTTATCCTGATAAGCTTATCAGAATAAGCTGTTTGAAAACAGCTTATCCTGATAAGCTTATCAGAATAAGCTGCTTATTCTGATAAGCTTATCGGGATAAGCTGTTTTCATGAATTTGTCTATGTTATGCTAATTGTACTTGTACAGATGTTAGCAGATGTTGTAGGATCACACGGTGGTGATGGTGGTGGTGAGGATGAACCTCCTATGCCAAACATCCGCAGCGGTTGTTTTGCCTTATTTAGAAATAAAGGTAAGAATATTTGGATTATTGTAACACAATCAGAAATTTGGTGCATATATGTTGCTTGCCTTGAATTTTTATGACTTTGTCACTCACTTGATTTTTGCAGGAAAAGGCAAAAGAAAAGAAAATTTGGGCGGCAGAGAGGCCGGTAGAAAGACTCGGGGCATTACCCGATGTATCGATTTGTTGGAGGAAGTTGGTGAGCATGGCCCTGTCCCGATAGATTTTGAAAAAAAATATTTCCGGCCTCGCGGCATGCATGCTCAGCATTTATCTAAATACATCGGGGATTGTATCAGGAGGCTCGTGCCACTGTACTACCCAAGTTGGAATGATGTCCCTGATGAGATCACGACGTTGGTTTGGGCGAACATAGAGGTCAGTTATCATTTTTATGTTCATAACATTATTGTGTTTATTTATTTAATAGTGTATATATTTAAATAAATTTGTTTATTTATTTATATCATATAAATAAATAACAAATTTAAATAAATATATAAATTGTATCTTATTTATTTATATCATATAATTCTTTTTTTAAATATATATAAAAAAATTCGAATAAATATAAAAAAACTTAAATAAATATATATTTGATGAGAATAATGTAATAAGCTTTTTCGGATAAGCTGTTTTCAAACAGCTTATCCTGATAAGCTTATCAGAACAAGCTGTTTGAATACAACTTATCTTAATAAGCTTATCAGAACAAGCTGTGTGAAAACAGCTTGTTCTGATATGCTTATCAGGATAAGCTGTTTTCAAACAGTTTGTTCTGATATGCTTATCAAGATAAGCTGTTTTCAAACAGCTTGTCCTGATAGCTTATCAGGATAAGCTGTTTTCAAACAGCTTGTCCTGATAAGCTTATCAGAACAAGCTGTTTTCAAACAGCTTGTCCTGATAAGCTTATCAAAACAAGCTGTTTTCAAAAAGCTTATGCTTATCAGGATAAGTTGTTTTTATTATAAAAATTTAAATAAATATATGGGCCATTAAATAAATAGACAAAATAATGTACAAATTATATCTCTAACTCTAACTCTGTGTTTGTTTTATTTGTTGTATATGAATGTAGTCTAAGTTTAATCTGACACACCATAAGAGTGATCCTAAGACATGGAAGGGTATACGTGGCGGCATCAATCAAATGCTTACAAAGAGTTACAATTCTCAAAAAAATACGCTCAAGACAAAGCATTGGGTCCGAGACATCGTTACCGGCACGGTAGACATCGGCAGAGTCCGCAACGAGCGTCCTGAGGAAATTACTTCCGAGGACTGGGAAAAACAGATTGCACTTTGGAGTAATCCGGATTATGAGAAAAGATGCCTGACGAACTCCCAAAACCGGTCTAAGCAGAAGACACCGAGTCGGCAGGGATCCCGATTGTTGGCACGCCTTCGAGACGAAGTGGTGAGAAATTCTATAATTAATTTACATACATATATGTCTTTGATTATATGTTTTGGTGTGTTGTGATTTTTTGTTTTGAATTTGCTTCATTTATATATGCGTGTCTATGTATATACAGACGCAAGCTGCAATTGAAGCTAATGTGCCACCCCCGACTGTCATGGATCACTTCTTCATTGCGCACACCGACCAGGATGGGAATTTTCCTTGCGATGCGGACCGCGTTATGTATGTAAGTATTTTTTTTTCTTAAATTAATTAATTAATTAATATTTTTTTATATGCCTTGGTTTTTTATTATTCCCTGCCGATAAATAATGTACCAACCCGACTAATAAATAATAAACTAACTGTCGTTTGTTTTTGTCACTTCATTAGGAAAAGATGCTTGCGATGAAGGCTGAAGGCAAACATACAGACGACGAGATCAACCGTATATGCCGAGCTGGAAAGCAGCGAGGCCACATGCCCGGTGTCGGCCAGATAGTGCCGAGAAGGACTGCTCAATATATTCCTCCTCCTGCCATCGACCCACGATTGGAACAACCGGCTCAAGTGTTTGACTTTATGAGAAGTGACTATAGGTTTGCCGATGCGTTCTCAGCATTTCTATCGGGTGGTGCTAGCAGGAGTGGCACGGGAGGCAACGGTAGTGGCGCCGGCGGGAGTGGCACGGGAGGCAGCGGTAGTGGCGCCGGTGGGAGTGGCGGGAGTGGTAATGATAATGTCGACGGGTAGAATGGCAATAATGGTTAGTATGTCTTGTTTTTCCTACCTTAGCATGCAAGTTTAATAATTGTAAACCCCAAATTGCAAGTTTAATAAGTGTAACTAGGAACTTTGTACTCAAGTTGTGACATATGTATTTGTATTGATCGAGTCAATTGATCGAGAGGTTACATGTTATTGTGTTTTGGTACTAGATTCGTGATAGATTTTTAGTATTTGTATCTTCAGGTTTTGTATTTGTATTCCCAGGTTTTGGTAGATTTTTTCCAGAAAAATTACGGAAAAAATCTGGAAATAGCCTGCTGTGTAGGCTGCTAAAAAAAATGTCAAATTTTCCCTAGCGACATGTCGCCAGGGAAACCATACACTCGCTTGACTTTCAGAAAAGTCATCAAAGTTTTCCTGGCGACATGTCTCCAGGGAAACTTGGACTCGCTTGACTTTCTTAAAAGTCAGCCATGTTTCCCTGGCGACATGTCGCCAGGGAAACTTGGACTCGCTTGACTTTCTTAAAAGTCAGCCAAGTTTCCCTGGCGACATGTCGCCAGGGAAACTCGAGCAAAACGTTGACTTGTCAACGCCAGGCATTGACTTGTCAACGCTACGAATAGTTTCCCTGGCGACATGTCGCCAGGGAAAAGTGAGGTTTAATAATCGTGTTTACTTAAGTTTGTTAATCAGCCAACTTTTCCCTGGCGACGTATGCCGCCAGGGAAACTTTCCCGCACCAAATCCAACGTGGCACCAATTTTTGAACCAAAGAGCTGCGGGGCCCACTTAGTCGCTAGGGAAACCCGAAATAGTCGCCAGGGAAACTATCTCGCACCAGCCTTCGTTGGCGACGTTTCCCTGGCGACATGTCGCTAGGGATTCACTATCCCTGGCGACATGTCGCCTGAGAAACGTCATGAATTTGGC
Source organism: Glebionis coronaria (assembly GCA_025667525.1). Lineage (NCBI taxonomy): Eukaryota > Viridiplantae > Streptophyta > Magnoliopsida > Asterales > Asteraceae > Glebionis > Glebionis coronaria. The sequence goes on from CM046877.1 coordinate 646,507,181, forward strand.
CAGGGAAGGGGTCGAATATTGTAGTGTAAACTTTTTTCAGTAAAGTCTCATTGTCTTTTGTTCTTTCAATTCTATTGATTTAAACAAGTGATGAATAAGCTGATTTATTCATCAGTAAATTTTTTTTTATTATCTTTATAAGCTGGTTTAAACAAAAAAGGACCACTTATTTTTTTATGGTTGCTATTCATATGAGTCGGTTTTACATTGTAAATTTACATACGACGTATGCTAATCATAAGTCACACCTATTAATCAGACATTACAAACTAATATTTATTAAAACAAAAAAATAAAACGACAATCAGAAGTCGTACCCGTCCATCGGACGGGTTTTGCCACTAGTATATATATATATATATATATATATATATATATATATATATATATATATATATATATATATATATATATATATATATATATATATATATATATATATATATGTATATAGTGTAACTTTTTTTTCAAAACCATTTTAAGTGTCGGAACTATCATAACCATCATTTGTACACTATATAATGCATGATATACATGTTTTAAAGCATAATGGCTTGACTGTAAATACATGGTCAAAAGAATGGTCAGGAAATTAATAAATAGGGGCATAAAAGGAATTGCAAAAAAATATTTTTCATAAAAGCTGTCATTTTTTTAGAATATCAGTTAATTCCATTTATCCATCAATTTCTCTCTCAAACAAATTAAAAAACCACTTCCCAAAAAGAAAAAAAAAACTCCTCTTATGTTGTACATCAAATTTCGTGGATACTTAAAAACATCAACAATTATTGTTAGATCTAGAAATCATCAATCAAAGATCTACGGAAAAATTAAGTAGTTTCATTGGTTTTTTTAGATGATCGATTTTAGATGGTCATCATTGTGTTAGGGGGCGATGATGTAGTTTTTTTGGTTCGGATGATGAAGGTTTTTGTTACCGATCTGGTATGATGGAGGTTTTTGGTTCGGATCGGGATGCCTGATGGTCGTGATATGGATCGATAGCCGGCGAGATACGTGGTGTTCGGATATGGAACAATCTAGTATAAATCAATTTTAATTTTGATTTTTATTGTTGTGCTAGAGGAGGACGGTAGTGAGGGCTGATAGACTAAACCGTCATATCCATAAAGTTAATTCGTTGTTATCGCCTTGTTTAGGGGGCTACTTGTATGGTGGATTAAAGGTTTCTTGTCTAAGCTATATGCTATGTAATTTAATGTATTTTATTAGATCATTTTTATTGTTTTTAATTGTTAAAGATAATGTAAGCAAAGTTCACGAATGAGTTTTATGCAAACATGTATGTTTTTAATAATACATATAAGTTTTATGCAAACATGTATGTTTTTTAATAATACATATATGTTTTCTACTAACGGATGTATGTTTTTATGAATAATACATGCATGTTTTTTACTAACAAATGTATGTTTTTGTAATAATACATGCATGTTTTTTAGTTTCAGGTGTTGAGCATGGTCAATAAAAATGTGAAGAACGAGATACAAGTCCATATTCAAAAAAATGGATAGTACACATAAAGATCATGAGAGTCTCTAATGAGGAGAAATAAATGTACATATAGAAAAACCACTAGATCTGGTGTTAATTGAGTACACACATGTATTTTCATATTTTTATTTGTATATTTCATATGAGGTTATTAATATTAAATTGTTATGTTTATTATCTTATATTTTGAATTCTAAATATATGTTTGCTACATCATGACCGAGATTATCATCTTAAGCAACAAAAACGAATCCGAAAAACATACATGTTTTATCGAAAAACATACATGTTTTATCAAAAAACATACATGTTTTATCTATGTTTCATCGAAAAACATACATGTACTTTATTTTTTTCAAAATAATGTCTGCTAAAAAACGTAAAAAAACAAAAAAAAAAAGTTCGACATGTTTAAACAAAAAAATCGTATGATAAACATACATGTTAATGTTTTATTGGATAATTTATTTTTTGATAAGATGTTATAAAAACAAACAAATATACCTGAGGGAAAACAAACCGACATGTTTTAAAAAAAATAAAAACACGCCATGATTTTGAAAAAAAAACGAGGTATTTAATTCTTGTTCATGGTTTGCTATTTTTTTGGAAAGTAAAGAGTTACCATGAATTGTAAAAAATTCACATTTACATTCTTGCCCTTTTCCGTTTTTCTATTAAAAATCAAATTAATTATCTAAATTCTGCTTGGTCAATTATAGTTCTGATAGTTCTGACACTTAATATGGTTCTGACAAGAAATCCCCCATATATATATATATATATATATATATATATATATATATATATATATATATATATATATATATATATATATATATATATATATATATATATATATATATATATATATATATATATATAGAGAGAGAGAGAGAGAGAGAGAGAGAGTGTTGGGGTAAAATAAAAAAGATTTTATAATAAAAAGGATAGGAGAGAACTACAAGCTGCCATATGTCCCATGGATCCTCACCTTTTTTATTAACTACAGGGGTATTGATGTATTTTTATTCCAAACTCAAGGGGTATTTTTGTAAATATATCTCAAACCCTATATAATGTCTTATCTTTTTACACACTCCTCAGTAGCTTCATTTTTTCACACAGAGCCTCTCGATCAACCATTGATCATCTTCCTCACCTTCCCCATCATTAACCACCAATGTCCTCGCCATCCTCACCGTTAACCACCACCTTCAACACCATTAGTAAACAGTGATCAACTAATGATCACAATTCATCATCACTAATGCTAAAGATCAATCATTAACCTTCATTGTTGAAAATACCATCATTCCCCACCTTATAACCACCATTAACCACCACAACTTCACGTCATCAAGGTAACAACCGATCAAATAACTATTTCGTAAGTTTAGATTAATGGTTTGATTTCGTAACGCTAATTCTACATTGACTTCGAGTTCAATAAATATTTTTGAGATAGGAAATATCATGTTTTCTTGTCGATCAGGAACAAAAGTTAGAGAATATAGTTCCAAAATATGTTTAATAAAGTTGCATACAAAGTGTTTGACAAAATGTCTCAACTAAAGTTTGTAACTATAATGCACTAAGCTCTTACATGATGCATTAAAAGTTCATGCTTTATTTGTTGAAGGATCAAATGTTCTGGTTGTACTAATTGTTAAGAGATAAATAGAATGCACTATGGTTTTACAGTGTGAAGCACTAGTATCTTTTGTGAATCACATATAATAATCTAGTGTATCAGAGTTTCATGTCTAGTGTACTATAATTTACCAGGTTATGTATCTTAATGTAGTAGGTTTTGTAACATAATGTAGTAGACTTATAAAAGAAGTAAATATATCAACTACATCATAGTTTAAGTATGTTTTATTGCTTTAGGACCACATCACAGTTTATTACAACTAAAATGCAATAGAATAATGATGTAGTAGATATAAAGTTAATGCAGTAAATTATAAGTTTGAATTTTTATATAATAGAAAATAGACTAAGATGTAGTAGGTTTTGTAGTGTCATGGATTAGGTTTTGTATTGTCATGCATTAGATTTGTAATGTCATGCAGTAGGCTTTGTATTTATCATACTCAATGATTCTTTTTTAATTTTTGTGCAGGTTGATTATGTAATGCAACTATAAGAACTACGAAGCATTTGGTCTTCTTTGCCGAGAAATATTTTATGTGTTGAGAACGATCAATATTAAGGAGTTTCCTTGGAAATACATGAACAATGTGATGCATTAGATTATACATTGTGATGAAGAAATATTTTTATTTTAGAGAACTATTTTTCTTATCATTTTTAAATTCTGCATTATGTCATTTTTTCATTGTATTGTGATGCAGTAACATTTACATAGTAATGTAGTGTCTCGCAGTAGCTTATGTACTGCAATGCAGTAGATTATACATTGTGATGGTGAAATATTTTTATTTTCAATGCACTAGCATTTACATAGTAATGCGATGTCTTATACATTATAATGTAGTAGCTTATACACTATAATGTAGTAGATTATACATTGTGATGAAGAAATATTTAATTTTGTAGAGTTATTTTTTTATCATTTTTAAATGCAGCATAATGCTATATGTTTTTATAATGTATTGTGATGTAGTCTCATTTACATCGCTTATACACTATAATGCAGTAGATTATACATTATGATGAACTAAAGTATTTTCGTACGATATCATTGTGATCTAGTAATATTATATACAAAACTTTAGAATACCGGAACTGAGGTTTATCAAAAATCATGTAATGGTTGTATAGATTTGTGATGTAGTGTCACTTTTAGTGCATCACACTTGTCTATCTAGTGCATTACAGTATTTAGTATTCCATAATAATCAAACACAAACCAAAAATTCATGCAATAACTGATCATTAAAATTAAAATTACTTAGTTTGCAACAAACACATGCTCATACAAACGCAACCTACACATGCGACAAACATAGTTTCGTACAATTATGGATTGTGCCACTTTTGGAGTTTCAGCTTGATCCAATCTATAAGGTATTATAAATTTAGACTTCTCTTGTGTAGTTTGTTATATGCGTGTGCAGCTGCCAATATTTTGACCTTCGTATTATTCATGCTTGTAAGAATTATTTTCGTTGTGTACTTTTCTCGTAACATTTGGATTTGTCCTTTTAGGTATGCACGTTCTTTCTCTATCCAATCCTCAAAAACCATCACCCTTTCTACTTCTATCCCTTTATTCGGAAACATCCTATAGATTTTGTATGAAAAATATCAGTTTCATTCTAATATTGATGCGTTCAAATAACATAGTGATGGAGTAGAATAACATACTAATGTAGTAAAATAACATATTGATGGAGTAGAATAAAATACTGATACAGTATAATATTAGTGTAATTTAGTAGAATACACATATACACAAACACTTTTCAACACATAAAACAATACACACAAACAAATCTAACCGCATATGCCACAAACAAGATCCTACCACATCACTTGATTACATCAGCTGCATCATGTATACAAGGACACATAAACACTTTTTTACATGTAAAACACCATGCAAGTACCCTAATCTATCCTTATACGCCATGAAAAAAATCCTACTACATCACTAATATATACCAACTGCATCATATAGAAACACACAGACAAGCACTAGTTTACATTCCGCTGCATTACATTTCATTTTTACCACATCACATACAAACGCAGGAAAACACAACCAATTTCGTTAAAAACCCCAAGCCACATTTACACTAAATCACTCCTAAGTAACCTACTGCATCACAATGCATTTTTTATTGCATTTCAATGTATGTTATACTCCATCACAGCTAATAATGGTTTTCTACTACATCATAGTTCATTTATATATAATGCAGCAGAAATAAAGCTGTAATGTAGTAAAAACTACCTATACATTACAAATATGTTCTACTGTGTGACAATTATGTTCTAGTGCATTACCGATTTTATATGTAGAGCCTTATAGTTATTTTTTAGTGCATTCACTTCATTTTCTACTACATCATAAATAAAATATGGCCCAGACATCCATTTTCACACAAACTACATTTAGACTCAATCATGCTCATGAACAATAACATACAACCTAATGCATTACAATTTAAATTTTACCACATCACAGTTATAACTATGGTTAATTGTTTTCCTTTTGTATACCGAAAAAAGGAAAGCAAACCATAGTTATACAACATCATGCCTTTGAACAACATAATTAACCTTATAAACAACATAATTAACCTAATGCACCATGGTTCATTTTCTACCACATCCACAGTCTAAAAGCAGCAAAAACAATTACTTTCGATAAAACCGACAAGCCACGGTTACACCAAATTATGTTTAAGAACAACATAAGTAGCCTACCGCATTACATTGCATTTTGTACCACATTAAAGACACAAGCAAGCAAACACAATCAATTTTGTTAAAAGAGACAAGCTACTGTTACATTAAATCATGCCAATGAATAATGTAAGTAACCTACTGCATTATAACGTATTTTCTACCACATCAAAGATAAGAGCAGCAAACACAATCAATTTCATTAAACACGACAATTTACGATTACACAATATCATGCCTATGAACAACGTAAATAACCTACAGCATTATACTGCATTTTCTACCACGTAAAAGGCATAACGAGGCAAACACATTCAATTTTGCTATACACCCAGCAAGCCACATTTAAACTAAATCGTACCTATGAACAATGTAACTAACCTACTACATTACAGTTCATTTATTACCACATCAAAGGCATATGCAGGAAAATATAATCAATTTTGTTACAAAGGATGTCTACATTTATACAAAATCATGCCTATGAACAAAAGCATTACATTTCAATTCCTACCACATCAAAGGAATAAACATGCAAACACAATTAGTTTCATTACAATAGCAAGCCAAAATTATAATGAATCGTACATATGAACAACGTAACTATCCTACTGCATTACGTTTCAGTTTCTACAGCATTAGAGTTCATTTTCTATTCCATCATAGTAACAAAGTCTAGTTGAGGAATTTTATCAAACACATTATATGTAACTTTTCTAACAAGTTTTATATCTATTTTTTTACATTTTGCTTTCAGATCTAGAAAAGATTGCGATGTAACTTTTAATATAACTATAAATTAACATTAATAAAAACCTAAAAATCGATCTAACAACAAAATATTATTAAAAATTTATCAAATTTTATGCAATAGAACCTGTAGATTTGATGAGATAGAAATCATAGTTTTGATGAGATAGATACTGTAGATTTAATTCGATAGATTTTTAGAGTTGATGAGATTGAACTATAAATCTGACATATGAAATAATCACTTACCTGGTGGTATTTGTCTGTATTTTAAGGAGAGAGAGAATGGATGTGTGAGAGAAATTGATCGAGTTTGATTTTGGAGAAAAAAAGGACGATATTACATAATCTACCCTGAAGTTTCGAGTAATTACAAAAATGGCACCGGCTTTTTTTCAATATTTTTATGTAATGTATATTGATTGATCCAAGGGCTAGGATTTCACCCTAGCCTTTTTATTATAAGAATTCTTTTATAATAACTCCACCCTATATATATATATATATATATATATATATATATATATATATATATATATATATATATATATATATATATATATATATATATATATATATATATATATATATATATATATATATATATATATATATATATATATATATATATATATATATATATATATATATATATATATATATATATATATATATATATATATATATATATATATATATATATATATATATATATATATATATATATAATCTAGTTCAAATGAGAACTTTTTATAGTTGTAAAAATAGGAACCCAATTGGTGATTGACATGTGTATTTTAAGTATTAAAAAAACTGAAAATTAAATATACACTAAAAGGGTATTATAGGTAATCTAAGCATCCAACCCTAATTAACCTTTAACCCCACTCATAAGCTACCAACCTCCATATTATTTTCTCCCTCAAATCTCTCCTCCCTCACATCGTATATTCCGACGACACAAAAAGCCCTCGACCACCTTATATTTCCGGCAACCAAAAACTTTCGAACAAACAATAATGAACCGTTGGGATCTCAACGATATGCCTCTAATCTCACGGGAGAGTCGTGGGTATCTATGTCTTTCGATCTGATTTTGGCGAGTAACTTTGTACGATTAATCTAACGAGGGTTGGCTGATGCACCATGTATCATTATATGATGGTGGGTTGATGCACCATGAATCGTTGTACCAGAGTCCGATGATGGTAGACTGATGCACCGTGTACCAGCGTATCGGTGTTCCCAAGTCTGGTAATGGTGGGCTTGTGTTTGTGGTCTAGAACTAGCAATCCACTAGATGGGATTTTTTGTCTTAAAAAATTATTATAGTATTGTATTAGTTTTTTAATCCAAATTAGATCATTGTATTTGGAAAAGTTCCAATATGTATCAGTATGTATTAATATAAAAAAGAAAAGTAGATCACATATGTATTTTCAAAGATTCCATATGTATCCGTATGTATCGATATGTACCTATTGTTTTTCCAAGTATTAATATAAAAAATATGTACCATCATGTATAATAGAATCTTTGAAAATAACGAAAAGTAAAAATATGTACTATGTATCACACGAATCTTTTGGAAAAAGCACAAACTAAAAGTAAAAGCCAAATAATGGTAGATTGCTTTGTCAGAAAATGTCCAAAATACCCTTGAAATAATATTTGGTTACTCTACTACCAGTCATTAATTATTGATCTTATCAGAGCCTAATCAACAAATCTAATGGTTGTTGTTAGTTCTTATTTTTACCACTCTAGTTTTGCTCTTACATTAACCTCCCTATATATAGAGAAAGGTTAATGTGAGAGCTTTTTTAAAGTTGTAAAAATGAGAACTAGTCTAAAACACTAATAAAACATTGATACATAATCATATTACCAATAATACACCAAAATATACATTATTTATACAACTTAACATTCTATTGACTAATAAACGACGACTTAGTGTGTAACGTACTACTGATACACAATTAAAAATGTGATACACATACTTCAAAATCTCAACAAGATAATATCTTATACATAAAATGGTACATTTGATACACAACCACCACTAAATAACATGATACACGATACCAAGACATGATACAAATCACACCTTAAATCAAGATGTATCACCTAGAATTCGTCAATTTTCAAAAGAAAGCCCATCAAATTATTAAAAAACTTAGTTTTAGTTAATCTCGTTTAAAAATTATTTGAAGTAGAGTGTCATTTGTGAGATTTTAGCTGGTTCTTATTTTTTCAACTTTAAAAAGTTCTCATTTGAATCGAAATCAATATATATATATATATATATATATATATATATATATATATATATATATATATATATATATATATATATATATATATATATATATATATATATATATATATATATATATATATATATATATATATATATATATATATATATATATATATATATATATATATATATATATATATATATATATATATATATATATATATATATATATATATATATATATATATATATAATAGCCTCGTAATCCGTCCAACGGGCGTGGTCGTTTTTTTGTTGTTCCGGAGGGTTTATTGTTTGTTTATTGTATTTTTAATTTATCATGTATTATATTTTAGTTATAGTTTAAGCTTAATTAACGTTAAATTTATGTTAAAAATAGTTTTTTATACCTTCTTAATTTAATCCGAATTTATATGAATTATTCTTATTATTTTAAATTCTTTAAAATACGAATAATATAATTTGTTTAATAATCTGGATTTTTTAAAAGAAGTCTAAAACGCATTTTTTGTTTTTTATGTTTGTTGGCAGTTTGTTTGCTATTTTTATGCGTTGGGCCACCTAGGAGACATGTTTTGCCTAAATTTATAATGATGTACGTATATACTTATATTAGACACGTACATATATATTCTTTTAAAAATTATTTATAAAAGTATGTTTGTGACAGACAATTTATGTATTATTTATGTTTGTTCTCTGTGTTTGTTTTTTTAATAAATTTAATTAAAGAATGATTCCATATCTGTGGTGAATAAATTGTCATTTAAATACATTGCCCGACATATATCATCACATTTTCATCTCTTTCCTAAATCAAATATTATTCTTTCACTTTTTTTACTAGTATCTTTGGCATCCTCTGTTTGCAAAACCATATGTATAAAATTTTGAAGATTTCTTAGGTTATGGCTAAGAATTGTAGCCATAAGAAAAGTAGCCATAAGTGATAATACACATAATATCATTTATGCGGCACCCACATGTAATTTTGCATAAAAGTCATAGATACATCATGTACTATTTTAATGTGACCATTATATATTACGAATTTTTTTATGTCCTATATATATATTTGTCACGTTAGATATTTGACCAAAAACCTTTGACTTTACCTTTGACCGGATACATGTTTGACTAAATTTGACAAGAATTGCAATGTCAATCCATTTAACGATGGAAATCATTTGCAAAGTTAGTCCATTAATAAAAATTTACAAAGTTAGTCTAAATGCATAAAAATTATATAAAAGTTATATTTTTGAAAAAAAAATTTTTTTTCAGAAAATATTAATTTTTCAAAAATAAAAAAAAAGTTATAAAAAAACAAAGCTTTTTTTCTGAAAAAATAATTTTTCAACTTTTATAAAAAAATTATATTTTGTTTATTTTTTCTTTAGAATTTATTTAAAAAGTTGAACAAAACAAATTTTTTTTCCTAAAATAAATAACTTTTCAATTTTTCATAAAAAAAATTTAATTTTCTTCTTCGAGTTTTTAAAAAGGTTAAAAATACTATAAGTTTTTTTGTGAATTTTTTTTTGCGATTTTATTTAAAAATTTATTTTTCTGAAAAAAATATTTCATAATTTTTATGTACTTAGAATAACTTTGCAAAATTTAATTAATGGACTAACTTTGCAAATGATTTTCATCCTTAAATGGATTGACATTGCAAGTCGTTGTCCAAAAACTTTGACCTTACCTTTGACCGAGGATATATGTTACATGTTATAGCAAGTTTCATTACGTATATTATACATAAAAAAATTAGTACTGTATAATGATTGTATTTATATAGTACATAATGTATTTATGGCGTTTACAAGTATTTATTGCTTTTATATGTTGTTTTTCATATGTGACCGGGTAGTAGAGGGATGCATCCAATGAGATAATGAAAGTTTTAGCAAAATATCCACATGTTTTAATGAACAAATGAGATAGTATAAATCCAATATAGCATCTACTGTATCATTTTCATGGCAATGATGAATTAACTTTTCCAATAATGACCCACTAAACAATGTCCTTAATATATAAATGAATTTCATATAACTATGTTTTGCCAAAGCAACTATGCTGGAAAATTTTATTTCATATGAAGCTTGACATCAACACTTGCAACTTTTAATGAAGTTATTTAGTGATGTAAAATTGTAAATTAACGAACCGGTTCCACTTGTCGTTTCTTTATCTATGAATGTAGATATTAATGTTATTAAGCTATTGACTTAGGCCGGGGGGAGTGGTGATAAAAACCCACGGGTGGGGTTGATGTGGCAAAAACCCACGGGTGGGTTGCCAGGAACCCCACTATCTCACCTGAAAAACCAACGCGTGGGTTGAGGGTCCCATGGCAAAAAAAAGTCGCTACAGGTGAGTTTATCACCATTCACACTACCCTAAATCTTTCTTTTTCATCCCTATTTATTTCTATATAATCCTCATTTTCACGTTTTTTTATATCTCTCATTTCATCTTTTTTCTCAATAAAAAAATCATCTTGTCCATAATTTCTAAATTTTTAGCATGGAAAATATTGATGAATATACATTTATGTACCCCGATCTAATGATCGAAGATGAAGAAACTTTGATGAATAGCCCTCGTGTCCGGATGCTAACAAGAGTGATGGAGTTTTTTCGAAATAGACTACAACGAGTGCCTCGAAACCCGGTTAATCGAGATCATTATGGTGCCCATGATCGTTTACTTGCCGTGTTTTTCACTGACAACCCGATCTACGACGAACGTGCATTCCAGAAGACATACCGAATGTATTGTTCACTTTTCAACAATATAGTTACGGATGTAACTGCACATGATCTTTACTTTATTGCAAATATTGACTATACCGGAAAAGAAGGTGTTGCTCCAGTGGTGAAATGCACTTCTGTAATTCGTCAATTGGCATACGACATTGTTCCATCCTTTTTAGATGAATATCTGCAAATCTCTAAAAGAACTTCACGGGAGATTCTTGATCATTTTTGTTCTGCTATAAGGGCGATTTATGGGCCAGAGTATATGAGAAAACCCACGGTGACTGATGTTGAATTACTATATCAACATCATGAAAGGAAGCACGGTTTCCCTAGGATGATATGAAGTCTATACTGCACGGATTGGGAGTGGTTTGTTTGTCCGTACGCCCATAAAGGGCAATATACTAGACGTGATCACGGATCGAATCCGTTCATTTTTTGGAAGCTATTGCGTCGGAAGACTTGTGGATATGGCATGCTTTCTTTGGTGTTTCTGGGTCTAACAACGACATCCATGTGTTATATCAATCACCTTAGTTTAACAATTTGAAAACAGGACGAGCATCAGAGGTCCCTTTTATGGCTAACGACGTTAATTATCCATTTGGATACTATGTTACTGGACGAGATATATCCATAATTAGCTCCACTTGTTAAGATGATTCCAGAACCCTCTAACGATGACTATCTTACTGGACGAGATACTATCTTACTATTTTACTGGACGGGATATGCATGCTTTCGAATATTGTATAAGCAAAAGCAAGAATCGGCAAGGAAGGATGTGGAACGCGCGTTTGGTGTTCTGAAAAAGAAATGGGCCATAATCACCAATCCAGCACGTGCGATGAAGAAAGAAAGACTTGTTAATATGATGTATGCATGCATCATAATGCATAATATGATTCATAAACACAAAGAATATGCGATAAGTCCCAAATGGTACCGAGGAGAAGCACAACAACCAGACGATCTGGTACGAAGCACGAAAAAAATTCATGTTGTTATGGGATACATCCGATCATCTCAAGTGCATCAAAACCTTCGATCCGATTTAATCCAGCACTTGGCTAATAATGCCTAATATTTTTAATGTTTGTATTTATCCGCGTGTATCATTTTTTAATTTGATGGAATCAAAGTATGTATTTTATAAATAAATTAAATAAAAGTGATAGTGGAAAGATGAGGTGGAGGTGAGGTGGTGGTGAGGTGGTGGTGGGTTTTTTTCCTTAGTAACCTTGAAATGTGAGTTTTAAGTAGGTTAGTAAGAGGAAAGAGAAAGCTGAGGTGGCGCTGAGATGGCGGTGAGATTTTGGTGCACCACTCCCCAAGCCTTAGCTTCACTTCTACATCCAGACCTGCAAATAACATAGGCACAATTACTATTTATAAACAAAAATTCTCAAAATAACTAAGGTATGTCTTATGTAAGGTTTTCATCCATATACCATTTACCTAAATATGGGTTGATATGTACCTTTGTGTTGCATTAAGCATTGGGTCATACTCAAACATAGTTGCATGAAAAGGGGTCAAATGATCTTCTTATCTAACACCGGTCTTCCCATTCAATTTCTTAGCTTGCTCCTATCATCTGCAGCTTTTGCCCATTTTCTAATATGCGGTATGCACCTGTTTTATTTTTCTGTGAACTTTTCTTGCAATGCTTACGTTTCTGTCGGCACTGAGCTACTATGCTCTTCATCAAGATCATCTAAAAAAAGTCATAGTCATTCTACACGCTATATATTTTTGGTAGAACTTTGAGAAAGCACAAACCGAGTCTGACTACAGTACTTCAAGGATGAAAGATCGATTAAAATATCAAGACCTGTATATAACGATAAAGATTTGTAGTGCACGAGAAGGATCAATTATGGTGGTTTCCAGGTGGTGTTACCCATTTTAAACATGGAGCTACTGAATACATTGAGAGGTATTTTTAATACTCTTTATGTTTATCTACTAATGAACATGTAAAAAAATTTAATCATATATCAAGCATCAAATCTATTTTCATTTGAGCATGTAAAAACAAAACATACAAACTATCTATTTTCCGACTCTTCTCCATTAATTTGTTAGATACAATCAATTTATACTATCATCTGAACATAATAAATGGGTCGCCATAATTTAGATGTATCTATTTTGGTTATAATTTGTAGCGGAGATATAATTAATCCCAGTCATAATAAATTAGTGGATGGTCACACCTGCAGTTCATTTTTAGTACAAACTAAACGGCCAAGGCTAAATCCACACTCATGCATTTTTAGTTTAGATCTGAATAAAGTATGCAGTATAAATTATGCTTTAAACATTATAATGTAAAGTGTATTACCACTAATAATCTCAATTTGAGCTAAAAGATTTATGGGCTTTTATCCAGTAGAAATAGAGCAGCTATCAACCTATTCTCGTAACTTTTTTTTGACCCATTTGAACTATGTGGGACAAGAGAGAAGCCAATTGGAATCATTTATGGGTCAAAATTTCCACCTATTGATTAAACGGACATCTAAAGACCCCTAAGGATAACATCACTATTGCAAGAAAGCAGGTAATTCTTTGCATTAGAACATCAACAAGAAAGACAATATGGTAGTTTACTGAAGTACAAATACCGAATACCCAAATAGCTTTGTAAAATAATGGGTTGTTTGCTGATAGTTCAATTATTTTTCAGGGCATTCGTTACCTAATCTGTTGGAACTAAACATCACTCGTTTAAAATCAAGAAATTTCCAAGTTTTTATTTTACGTCCTTGTTAAAGAGCGTACTACTTTGTAATTCAGTTATCAAAATACAACTATTATGCTCATTAGATCCATACCTAAAGGAGTCGTAAATGAAGCCAGGTCAGAACCTGGTTAGCACCTCATGGCCTTGTCCATTTTCTGTCCTCCAGGTGCTCTGCCTCTGTAGAACGCCAGTGTCTTCTTCATCCCAAAATGCTTACTGGTTGTATAACAGAGAAGTCCCAGCTTTGTCACCGTAAAACAAATCCATTCAAACCATCAATTTCTTAAAAAACTAAGAACCTCCTGAAAATAAAGAAACTGTAATCATTTTCTTCATAATCCCACTAAATAAGCGATACAAACTTTCTATTAAAATAATATCAATTTTGCACCTGTCTGATTTAAAACATGTTCTGTTTGTTTAACTTGCTTGTAAATTTCTCCTCCTTTTTGTTATAGGATGATGGTCCTAAGCCTGGTCAAGCCTCACGCACAGGTGGTGCTGGTGGTCCCCCCACTTGTTCACTCTTAAGGTTGGATGATCCCTCTGCCGTTCTGTTTGTTTCATAACAAAAAAATACAAAAAATATGTATAGATATATGTTGCTAAACCTTTTCACAAATCTGAGTTGCTGCACCCTTGGTTTGAGCCACATCAAAGAGTTCGGCTTCAAACCTTGTTCAATGTTTTCGCTTTTGCTGCAGAATAAATAACGCAAAGCGCTTCCTTACCATCCAGTACTGTGATAAGAATGAAAATGAAGTTGATAAGAATGAAAACGAATATAGCAGGAAAGAAAATGAAGATGAATAAGAAAGTGAAGTCGAAACACATTCACATGGTTTTGCACCTTGAGCAATTCTGATTTGTATATGATCAGCAAGCACTATAAATTTTCGAGTCACACCAAAATACCTCGAAGCAACCTGAAAAGATACAGATTCTAAGTATTTCGGCATGTAATGATTTAAGAGAAAAATTACATGGATTTTGCATTTATTGATTCGTATCTATATTTTTTGGGACACCATTATCATCAACATCTTCTTCCATCAGATTCAGAGCTACTGAGGTTTGAGAGACAGGCTTATGTGTCTTCTTTCTTGACTTGAATCTACAATAAGCCAACATATTGGATCATCCACATATAAGCTACTACACTGAACTTCTCAAATGTTAACGTTGCTACTAACAATGAATTGCTACTTTGGTGTATTACCGTGACCTAAATTGTAAAAAGCTTCCAAGGAGATAAGATCTAGTGTTGCCATTTTTGTCTTTACATGACCATTGAGACAAAAACATTTATTTGATCACCAAGTACAACAACACACATGGTGAAAGACAATCTAAACAAAAATATCAGGGCCATCTTGTTTCTCTTACCGTTAGTTGCAACCCATCCAAAAGCTTGTGCACCCAGTTTTGACCCGTAACCTGAAAACAACACCACCGTGACCTAATAATCAAAAAGCTCACAATATAGTAATAATTACCATATCATCAAAATAAGGAAAAATCATAAAAATAAAGATTAATAGCATAAGACAGTGGGTTTGATTCACGTTGCATAACAACTGCAATTCCAATGTCTCAAAGGGCACTAAGTATGTGATTATCAGTGTCAAAGAGGCATATGTGTGTTATTTGGTGGGATCTCGTGATTGCGACTACTTGTTCTAGTGATGGTAGGTCAGAAAGACTAGTCTGTATGTTTAGTCCCACGTCCTCCTATAAAATTTCAGAATATTACTTATGACGTCCAACTTTCTTTGCATCTTTCTTCTTTAGACTAGAAATATTCTGTATATGAGATGAAAACTTAATATTACACAAAGATAGAATTATGATGACAACAATAGTAAAATATTGCTTACTTCATTGTTGAAAATATTAAGTAACCTTATTTCATGCAATAGGTTTTTTCATCAATTAAGCAAGAAAATGAGTTGATAGAGTGAGGGTGATTCCAAATGGAAAGGCTAAACAACAGACTATACTGATTCCAATGGGATTATTTTTCCAAAATGTGCGGTGGTTATCTAATGAACATTAATTTTTAACACTCTTATAAAGTCATAATTAAAACCAGCTCAAAACAAGGAAGAAAACATACAATATAAACAATGTACTTGTCACTCTTTAGTATAGATGTTATATAATATCTTATAAATTTCACGTGTTTGTTTCGTTTTGTAACACCCCCACAATTGTTATGCGCAGCGGAACTACAACAATGGGTGCTACACAGTATTCATTGCACACAAGAGATATCAAACGACGCTAAAAAGACGTCGACTTAAAAATTCAACATTTAAAATTGTTAAATAATACATGTCCACAGTTTTTCCAACCCCAAATAGTGCACAGAGTTTAGCGTTTTGGTCCCCATGAATCTCAACCCAAAAACCTCAGTTTTACAACCACATGACATTAAACATAAAAATTGTTTAAGTAGAAAAGGAGGGAAAAACAAGCGGACACCAAGCCGTACACACAACATCCATCCCATGCATGCTCCATCCTACTGCTCAGCGGTTACCTGAAATACATGCCAAAATTTGGTCAACGAAAACGTTGAGTGGAATTCATAGGTTTTTCAATCCATTTGAACGTATATATAATAAAAACCATTCGTGATCATTTATAGTCTTGTCGATCAAACAAACTATAATCAGGATACTGACAATTGTGTTTAAGCTCATGACACTAATCCGTTAACTCAATCACCCGCGTAAATATACCGGCATGATTCAGATGAAACCAGTGCCCCTCTAAAGGCATCAGTTGCAATTATACCTTATTTCTCATACAAAATAATCTACCGCAGAACTTACTATAAGTACAGCTTCTCGGCTAGCATTGGGTCGTTAACCCCGTAGTACTACAAATTGCATAAGCGGCTATTTCCCCCTTCGCAAGGGCAAGACAATAGTTAATAGTTCATGAATTTAGGGACTTTTGCAACTTTGGTACTCAACACAATTTCTAAGGCAACTTTCGGGTCTAACAATCATTCATGATATACGTTCCTTTTTAAAAACTAGCATGCATTTCCCTCGCGGGTAAAACAATTTGAAATAATATAAGCGAGGCTATAAATTCACACCTTAGATATTAAGTAGTCGGTAGTTCGAGGAATGTTCACTGACGATGTTACGGATGCCCGGGTAATTCAACACCTATCACAATTAACGCGTAATGAGTAATCTCATTTAAATACTTACCGTACTGTATAAAGTACATATATATAAGTCAATTAAGACCAATATAACTCACGCCAAAAACAAAAACAACAAGTATCATTCATTTTATACCATTCGTTCTTATAACCTACGTTATCCATTTTTACACGTTCTCGCCGGTACTTGACTAAAGTACGGGCTGTTTTACCTTATTAAACCATGCTTATAAAATTTGACAAAATTTCCAAAAATCCTATATGACCTGTAGATAACATGTTTTTAAGTCCAACAAAAGTTTTCACTTTTACGACCCGTCACGCAACTCATTTCCACGACTACATTTTACGGGCTGAAATTGCGCTTCGACCAATTTTGACCACTTTGACCTATATGAAAAATACCTTTGACTTCCTTGACTCATAAGTCAACATATAGACTCATTTGTACAGGTTAGGGACCAAGTTTTGACCCTTGATCATTCACCAAATTATACTTGTGACCCTCGGGATTTGACTAAAACTTTGCACAAATCCGGATTGTGAAAGTCCTCGTCTCCCGGTACCCGATCTTTAAAATGTCATAACTTTTAGCTCGTTTTGAGTCACGGGCTCTACCTTATACCAAATTAAAGCTAGAAAAACCCTCTATCACTATATTTAGTTTTCAAGACCTGGAACAAAAATCATTTTTCCAAAATAGACCAAATGTTTCTGCCTAAAAATGACTATACCAAAAACATGCTTAGACTCGATTCCAAGACTTCTAACCAACACTAAACATCATCCTAAGACTTCCCAAACATATCCTAACATCAAACTTCCATCCTACCCCTATTGATCAACCAATCTCAATATCAAAATCAAAGAAAAATACACATGCAAGTAGTAACACCTATGTAAATCATCATAAAACAAATAACCAAACACTATAATAACATGCATATTCATCAACCACCATGGCTCCCCCAAACACCCCCATGCCGTGGGGTTTGGGTGACCCATTCACCACAACCAAATTAATTTTGGTGGGTTTTCATGGTGTTTATACTTCCATAACACTCAAAATTAACATGCATTAGCTCAAATAGCCACAAAAACGAATTTTGGATCATATGAAAAATCTTGAAAAATTTTTATCAATGCATGTTGGATTTGATTACATGAATAGGTGGGTAATGACCAAACTAAGCGTGGTCTAACCTTAGATTTTTGAAAAATCAAGTGGAAAAGATTTTAGGTGGATTTTTGTGTGTTTGAGGTGTGCCGTGAGTTTGAGAGAGACAAGGAGAGTGTGGGTTTGATTTTTCTTGTAAATTTTTGTGTGTGTTTGTGTGTTTGTCCACTTTGCCCCTTTTTGTTAGTTAGGAGGGACCTAAGTGCAATATTGGGTTTCTTTTGTCCTTAAGTAGAAAACAACCTCAAAACTTTGCGGGTTTGGCTCATTTGTCAATTTTGAAAATTTTACGGGAGTCGGAAATCTTCCCGAATGCTCCAAAATATTTTTGGGATACTTTAAATGTACTTGGAAGGCTATAAAACTCACACGACTCAACTTAACATGAACCGTAAATAAAATTCTCGAAAAATTACATTATCGATAAATCGTCAAAAATTATATGAAATTGGGCATCCCTCGGGATCGTAATCGTCATCGTCCTTCTTAAAACGTCAACCGTAAAAATTATAACCTCGAACATCGGCTCTAACCAAAATACTTATAATTATAGAAATTAAAATTTAATAAAAATTTCAAAAATTTGCGTAATTTAGGGTATCGTTAATGACCTCGATTCTAGGGTGTCACATCCACCCCTCCTTAAAGAGAGCGACGTCCCGGCGCTCGCCTCTTCTTGGGCTCACATTTCGTCTACTGGAACAAATGAGGATACCTTTCCTTGAAAAAGTCCTCACGTTCCCAGGTGTATTCCGGTCCACGCTTAGAATTCCATCGGACCTTCACAATAGGAATCCTACTATGCTTCAACCGCTTGACCTCCCGGTCCATAATTTCCACAGGTTCTTCCACAAAGTGCATTTTGTCGTCTAGTCGAATCTCGTCCAAAGGAATCACCAATTCCTTGTCCGCCAAACTCTTCTTCAGGTTCGATACGTGGAACGTGTCATGAATAGCACTAAGCTCGGTCGGCAATTCTAACTTGTACGCTACTGGTCCAATTCGTTCAACGATCTTAAACGGTCCAATATACCTCGGACTCAACTTTCCTTTCTTCCCAAAACGAATTACACCCTTCCATGGCGATACCTTGAGCATAACCATATCTCCAACTTCAAACTCCAACGGTTTCCTTCGGTTATCAGCATAACTTTTCTGTCGGCTTCTCGCAGCAAGTAGTCGGTTCTTGATCTGCACGATCTTCTCTGTCGTTTCTAAAACCATTTCGGGTCCAGTCAATTGACTTTCCCCTACTTCACTCCAACACACGGGCGATCTACACTTCCTTCCATACAATGCTTCGAACGGTGCTGCTTTGATACTCGCGTGATAACTATTATTGTACGAAAATTCCACCAGAGGCAAGTGGCGTTCCCAACTTCCTCCAAAATCAATCACGCACGCTCGGAGCATGTCCTCCATCGTTTGAATCGTTCGTTCACTCTGGCCGTCAGTTTCCGGGTGATAAGTCGTGCTTAGATTCAGTTCAGTGCCCATCGCACGTTGAAGCGATCTCCAAAATTCCGACGTAAATCTACTGTCACGATCCGAAATGATCGATAACGGCACTCCATGTCTACAGACGATCTCTTTCACGTACACGCTGGCGAGTTTTTCCATGCTGTCCGTCTTCTTCATAGGTAAGAAATGAGCAGATTTCGTCAACCTGTCCACAATTACCCATATCATATCGCATCCACTAGGAGTCCTAGGTAAACCCGTCACAAAATCCATTGCGATTTTCTCCCATTTCCATTCTGGGATTTCCGGTTGTACCAACAATCCAGATGGTTTCTTATGTTCTGCCTGAACCTTCGCGCAAGTCAAACACTTACTGACGTAACGAGCAATATCTGCCTTCATATTCGGCCACCAATAAACTTTCTTCAGGTCGTGGTACATCTTATCCGATCCAGGATGTATCGAATACTTCGACTTATGCGACTCATTCATAACCAATTCTCGAACTCCAGGCTTTCCTTCCTCAGATGGACACAATGGTAACCAAATCCGATTCTCAAAATATCTTAGTCCGTCAGACCTAATCACGAAAATAGGTTTCAACATTCGTCCCAAATTCTCGGCTTCAACATTCCCTTTCATCAATCCTCTCTCCTGAGCCTTCAGTATGGTTTCGGTTAAGTCAACGCTCTCACTCATCACTAAAGCTCTAACCCTCAAAGGTTTCTCCCGCTCCTTCCTACTCAATGCATCTGCTACAACATTCGCCTTCCCAGGGTGATAGCGAATTTCACAATCGTAATCACTCAATAGTTCAACCCATCGTCTTTGTCGCATATTCAACTCCTTTTGATCTAAAATGTGCTGCAAACTCTTGTGATCAGTGAATACAACACACTTTGTCCCATACAGATAGTGTCTCCACAACTTCAACGCAAACACTACCGCTCCTAATTCCAAATCGTGCGTCGTGTAGTTCTCCTCGTTCTTCCTTAATTGCCTCGAAGCGTAAGCTATCACCTTCTCACGTTGCATTAACACTGCTCCGTAACCCTTACGAGACGCATCACAATACACTACGAAATCTTCGGTTCCTTCAGGCAATGATAAAATCGGCGCGGAACATAACTTATCCTTGAGCGTTTCGAAAGCAAGCTCTTCCTCAGTTCCCCATTCATACACCCTATTCTTCTCGGTAAGCCGCGTCAATGGTTTCGCAATCAACGAAAATCCTTCAATAAACCTTCGATAATACCCAGCTAAACCCAAAAATTGTCGAACTTCAGTCGGCGTCGTCGGTGCTGACCATTCCCTGATCGCTATGATCTTAGCAGGATCTACACGAACTCCTTCCTTATCAATCACATGACCTAGAAACTGCACTGATTCCAACCAAAACTCACACTTAGAGAATTTTGCATACAGCTTCTCCTTCCTTAACAACTCCAAAATCTTTCTTAGGTGCTTCTCGTGCTCCTCCTTACTCTTAGAGTAAATAAGTATGTCGTCGATGAAAACAATAACAAACTTATCTAGATACGGCTTGCACACGCGATTCATAAGATCCATGAATACAGCAGGCGCGTTAGTCAACCCAAACGGCATCACTCGAAATTCAAAGTGTCCATACCGCGTACGAAAGGCAGTTACAGGAATATCCTCCTCTCTTACACGCAGTTGATGATACCCTGATCTTAAATCGATCTTTGAGTATACACTGGACCCTTGCAAATGATCGAACAAATCATCAATCCTCGGTAATGGGTACCGATTCTTAACCGTCAGCTTATTGAGTTCTCTATAGTCAATACACATCCTAAACGAACCATCCTTCTTCTTTACGAACAACACTGGCGCTCCCCAAGGTGATGAGCTCGGCCTAATAAATCCTTTGTCCATCAATTCCTTCAATTGATCCGATAACTCCTTTAACTCAGATGGTGCTAAGCGATAAGGTGCTCGTGCAACCGGTGCAGCTCCTGGCACTAAATCAATTCGAAACTCGACCTCACGGTTAGGCGGTAAACCTGGCAACTCGTCTGGAAAAACGTCCGGATACTCGCGAATAATTGGTACCTCTTCAATCCTCGCCTCTACATCACCATCGCTCGAAACCTGTGCCAAAAACACATCGCATCCGCTCTCTACGTACTTCATCATCTTCAAACACGAAATCACCTTCAAACGAGAAGTGCATTCGTCTCCCTTTACCGTCAAAACCCTATTCCTCAGCGGAATCTGCACCAATCTCTCACCACAGACGATTGTAGCACTATGCGCCATTAGCCAATCCATTCCCACAATCACGTCAAACGATCCTAGCTCTATAGGCATCAAGTCGATTTTAAAAGCGTAGTTTCCTAACTTCAAGGTACACCCTTTCAGTATAGAATTCGTACTAACAATTTTTCCATCGGCTAATTCAACATTATAACTAGTCGTTAACAATACCGGTTCTCTATCGATATTACGACTAAATCTAACGTCTACAAAACTCTTGTCGGAGCCAGAATCAAATAAAATACTAGCATAACAAGCGTCTAGCAAAAACGTACCGGTAACCACATTGGGACCTTGTGGTTTATCAGCAGTTCCCACTTGATACACAGCTGCCGCATTATTTCCTCCCCGTCTGTTCCCTGCCTTCGGGCAATTTGCTTGCACATGCCCCCTTTCTCCACAGCTATAACATCCTCTCATCCTGATAGCATTAGCCCCAGTGGCTACTCCTCCCATTCGACAACTAGCAGTCCTATGACCTGCCTTTCCACACTTGCCGCATGCCTGCGGGCAGTTTCCAACGTGATACAAGTTGCACTTTCCACAATGGGGATTCACTTTCACACCTCTAGGGTTCGTCACGGCCCTCATCCCTTCGTTCCTTCTCTGATTAAACTGCTGATTACGGTTCGGCCCTTGGTTGTTTCGATTTCCTCCTCGGTTCTGGCCTTGGGATCGATTACCTTGTGCTGCCTCCCATTTTCTTTTGTTACCCTCAGCAATATAATTCTGCTTATCCTGAAGCTTAACGTCCATCAAAGCGTGTGCCATTTGAACCGCTTCGTCAAACGTTCCAGGTTTCGACGAAGTTGTTTCACCCTTGATGTTGCTAGATAAACCCTTAATATACTGCTTCATTTTCTTGGCGTCATTGGCAAATATGTCCGGACACAAAAGACTTAACTCATTGAATCTCCTGGTGTAAGCAGCTATATCGTTGTTCCTTAAGGTCAAGTGTCTCAGTTCGTCCTCCAATTGCCCCAATTCCTCCTCTGGGCAGAACTTCTTTGTCAACAAAGCTTTGGTCGCATTCCACGTTCTCGCATTTGCCACAGCCAATCCCACCGTAGCTACCTGGGTATTCCACCAGCTTAACGCATCATCCAGAAACGTAGCTGCTGCAAACTTTACTTTATCCGCCTCTGCACAACCACTGATTTCAAACGTACTCTCAACTTTTTCCAACCATCGCCTAAGTTCTAGTGCTCCACCCGATCCACGGAACTGCGTAGGACCGCACTTCATAAAGCTTGAATAGGTACACACTCTTGGGGCTGGTTGTCTCCCCGCGTTCCTTCCTGGATCCTGATTTCTCCCAGCTCGGTCCGCTTCCAACGCATTAGCTATCGCTTCCTGAATCATGTTGTTAACACGATCGGCAGTCAACTTTGGAGGCATTGTTTTATCGAATATCTCTTTCTGCAAGACAAAGAAAATAGAAAAACAATGTAAGTATTCATATCAAGTTTCCCAGACATAAAATACATACAACGACACATCACTACGGAGTTACTAATATTCATCAATTCACACCACAAAAGATCAAATTTAAGACATATCACAGATCATGAAAGGTAACATAGATTGTATTGATAGTTAACCAAAATCGTGACAAGTAATGCCACTACAATCATTCACCACAAAACATCAAGTACTTGAGTTTCTCGTCATAATACCATCATACAAAGGTCTAAAATAGTTCTATTACAATGATCAAAGAAAAATACAAAACAAGTAACTAGGCATGTGGTGATCCACACGGCCTCTTGGATGGCGGCTCGTCGTCGTCCTCGGTTTCCTCATCACTCACGTCCTCGTCCACATCATCCACTTTTCCCTTTCCTTTCTCATCTGGCCCACATTCTGTTTCCTTTCTCATCCCTGATGTGGATCCATGCTCAATCGCTACTTGACTTCCCACCGAAATACAAGCACCTCCAGTAGGCGGCTGAACCATGAAGTCATTCGCCTCCATCTCCACATCGTCCACGAATCTCCAATCCGGGGGCAATGAATCCCTCACACGATGCTCCCAACTCTGCATCCTCGACAACCTCATCTGATCTTCCCTCACACGATCAAGACTAGCACTTAAATTCGCAACCATTGATTTCAAACTGTTGATGGCACTTGTGTTCATCATCCCATCATACGCAATCCTTGAAGTCCTTTCCAACAATCTTTGATGCTCCCTCTCAGTCTTATCAAACTTCTTAATCACCCTAGTCTCAACTACAAACCGCTCATACATTAACCTTTCCATCCTCCCCAAACGACCTGCGGGATCCCAGTAGTGACTCGGTCTCGGAAAATAGACCCTTGTAATATTCTCGTGAATCGATGGCGACTTGGATGACTCTCCACTGCTCCCATTACTATTGTCCATCGGGCGATCAAAAGGTTGCTGCTCATAACGACCGGTCGGTGGTACCTCATAACCCTTCTGCGAACTCGGAGATTGAAACAAATCGGGTTCGGTCTGGCCTACGGCATCCTCGGGAATGCCATCATCCAATAGCTCCTCGGGTTCTTCTTCGGAATCCTCATTGTCGTCACTACTCATGCTGAAATTATCCACCTCACTTTCGCCATTGTCGTTTTCCGGCCCTATTTCGTCTTCTGGAGCGATCCATCCATTATTATTGTCCGGCGGGTTCGGAGGTAACGGTCCCCCTTCGTGACCTACGACGTAATCGTTCCCGTTATCGTTGGGCGGTACCTCGGCCATTCCTGCAATAACAGCGAATTTCGGAGGGTACATAAGTAATTATACAATAATTATAAATATATGCATGCAAATGCAATGCAAAGGTGGTACATATGCCCAAAATGTAATAATATGATGCTCATGCATGATTAATACAAAAATTACGATGTCGGATATTTCACGTAAAATTTAACGTCTACATATAGTAATTCCATACTTATATAATAATTACCCACATATATACTTTACTCAAAAGTATACGTCAAATGCCATAAATGCAACAATAAATCTTACCGGAGCCATGCAGGATAGTTGTGTGCGCTTGGACCCTTTCTTACAACACCAAAAGTTATAGTTTAGGATTTTCAAAAACGACCTAGTTCTCTATAACTCGTGGCTCTGATTACCAATCTGTAACACCCCCACAATTGTTATGCGCAGCGGAACTACAACAATGGGTGCTACACAGTATTCATTGCACACAAGAGATATCAAACGACGCTAAAAAGACGTCGACTTAAAAATTCAACATTTAAAATTGTTAAATAATACATGTCCACAGTTTTTCCAACCCCAAATAGTGCACAGAGTTTAGCGTTTTGGTCCCCATGAATCTCAACCCAAAAACCTCAGTTTTACAACCACATGACATTAAACATAAAAATTGTTTAAGTAGAAAAGGAGGGAAAAACAAGCGGACACCAAGCCGTACACACAACATCCATCCCATGCATGCTCCATCCTACTGCTCAGCTGTTACCTGAAATACATGCCAAAATTTGGTCAACGAAAACGTTGAGTGGAATTCATAGGTTTTTCAATCCATTTGAACGTATATATAATAAAAACCATTCGTGATCATTTATAGTCTTGTCGATCAAACAAACTATAATCAGGATACTGACAATTGTGTTTAAGCTCATGACACTAATCCGTTAACTCAATCACCCGCGTAAATATACCGGCATGATTCAGATGAAACCAGTGCCCCTCTAAAGGCATCAGTTGCAATTATACCTTATTTCTCATACAAAATAATCTACCGCAGAACTTACTATAAGTACAGCTTCTCGGCTAGCATTGGGTCGTTAACCCCGTAGTACTACAAATTGCATAAGCGGCTATTTCCCCCTTCGCAAGGGCAAGACAATAGTTAATAGTTCATGAATTTAGGGACTTTTGCAACTTTGGTACTCAACACAATTTCTAAGGCAACTTTCGGGTCTAACAATCATTCATGATATACGTTCCTTTTTAAAAACTAGCATGCATTTCCCTCGCGGGTAAAACAATTTGAAATAATATAAGCGAGGCTATAAATTCACACCTTAGATATTAAGTAGTCGGTAGTTCGAGGAATGTTCACTGACGATGTTACGGATGCCCGGGTAATTCAACACCTATCACAATTAACGCGTAATGAGTAATCTCATTTAAATACTTACCGTACTGTATAAAGTACATATATATAAGTCAATTAAGACCAATATAACTCACGCCAAAAACAAAAACAACAAGTATCATTCATTTTATACCATTCGTTCTTATAACCTACGTTATCCATTTTTACACGTTCTCGCCGGTACTTGACTAAAGTACGGGCTGTTTTACCTTATTAAACCATGCTTATAAAATTTGACAAAATTTCCAAAAATCCTATATGACCTGTAGATAACATGTTTTTAAGTCCAACAAAAGTTTTCACTTTTACGACCCGTCACGCAACTCATTTCCACGACTACATTTTACGGGCTGAAATTGCGCTTCGACCAATTTTGACCACTTTGACCTATATGAAAAATACCTTTGACTTCCTTGACTCATAAGTCAACATATAGACTCATTTGTACAGGTTAGGGACCAAGTTTTGACCCTTGATCATTCACCAAATTATACTTGTGACCCTCGGGATTTGACTAAAACTTTGCACAAATCCGGATTGTGAAAGTCCTCGTCTCCCGGTACCCGATCTTTAAAATGTCATAACTTTTAGCTCGTTTTGAGTCACGGGCTCTACCTTATACCAAATTAAAGCTAGAAAAACCCTCTATCACTATATTTAGTTTTCAAGACCTGGAACAAAAATCATTTTTCCAAAATAGACCAAATGTTTCTGCCTAAAAATGACTATACCAAAAACATGCTTAGACTCGATTCCAAGACTTCTAACCAACACTAAACATCATCCTAAGACTTCCCAAACATATCCTAACATCAAACTTCCATCCTACCCCTATTGATCAACCAATCTCAATATCAAAATCAAAGAAAAATACACATGCAAGTAGTAACACCTATGTAAATCATCATAAAACAAATAACCAAACACTATAATAACATGCATATTCATCAACCACCATGGCTCCCCCAAACACCCCCATGCCGTGGGGTTTGGGTGACCCATTCACCACAACCAAATTAATTTTGGTGGGTTTTCATGGTGTTTATACTTCCATAACACTCAAAATTAACATGCATTAACTCAAATAGCCACAAAAACGAATTTTGGATCATATGAAAAATCTTGAAAATTTTTTATCAATGCATGTTGGATTTGATTACATGAATAGGTGGGTAATGACCAAACTAAGCGTGGTCTAACCTTAGATTTTTGAAAAATCAAGTGGAAAAGATTTTAGGTGGATTTTTGTGTGTTTGAGGTGTGCCGTGAGTTTGAGAGAGACAAGGAGAGTGTGGGTTTGATTTTTCTTGTAAATTTTTGTGTGTGTTTGTGTGTTTGTCCACTTTGCCCCTTTTTGTTAGTTAGGAGGGACCTAAGTGCAATATTGGGTTTCTTTTGTCCTTAAGTAGAAAACAACCTCAAAACTTTGCGGGTTTGGCTCATTTGTCAATTTTGAAAATTTTACGGGAGTCGGAAATCTTCCCGAATGCTCCAAAATATTTTTGGGATACTTTAAATGTACTTGGAAGGCTATAAAACTCACACGACTCAACTTAACATGAACCGTAAATAAAATTCTCGAAAAATTACATTATCGATAAATCGTCAAAAATTATATGAAATTGGGCATCCCTCGGGATCGTAATCGTCATCGTCCTTCTTAAAACGTCAACCGTAAAAATTATAACCTCGAACATCGGCTCTAACCAAAATACTTATAATTATAGAAATTAAAATTTAATAAAAATTTCAAAAATTTGCGTAATTTAGGGTATCGTTAATGACCTCGATTCTAGGGTGTCACACGTTTTTACAATATAAACAATCTTATGAGTTGTTTAAACATATAGCTGCCAACGTTTCAATATCTATCACCGCTAAGCAGACGTAAAATAAAAAAAGTATCTTGAAATAGTCGATTTAGTAGCCTGCTTTTCCTTATCAGTTGAAGTCCCAATGAGTAAGAAAAAAAGTTCACGACAGGCACTACAGGAAAGAGACATGATGCAGGTTGTACCAGCTGGTCCTTCACTTAGACATTGTACTTTGGAAAGGGGAGACTGCAGTTGCTTCACCTGCCCCAGCTTAGTCCATTGATTCAGGAAAGCTTGCTAAGCGAACATCTCTGAAGGAGACCTGCTGAAACTCCCATTTCTGTGTCTCCTGCATTAAAGGGAAATAGGGACGTTTCTACTCAATGTTTAGAGGCAATGGACTTCAGAGGTTGGTGCAAAAGTGAATGTGTCAGGTTTATTGGAACAAAAGGTATTGCAAAATCTGGACTAATGTGCTCATTTTGATTTGTGTTACTGCTAGACGGTAAACTATTTTATAATCTGTCATGATATGGCATAATATGTCTGTAAAAGAAGTACTCCTTACATTTAGGTATGTTGATTATTGACATGAATGTACACTAACGCTTTAGATTTATTGTAACTTTTGTAGTCAATGGCAACCTATTTTTGTTATGTTATGGCTGCATTTTGTGGAAATACTGCTAGTGCAGGTTAGTTAGTTGCATGTTTTTGATGATCAAGCTCTTTATTTTTCACATTCAAACAAAGTCATGGAAAATCCTCAAAGGATTCTAATGTTTATAAATTCGGGGTTGGTGTTGAAACTTTAGTAAAGCGAAGTATATTATATCCAAGTCATGCTATGTTCTATTATAAATCTCAGATATAATGATAACCGCATGTCATCACCAATTAAAGTTAGAATACAACTATTATTACAACAGTAATATGATTTAACCTGCAAAACAAAACAAAAAAACATTGTTTAAGAAGGAGGGTACCTTTTTGTACGTGCTTAATTAACCTGCAAAACTGAAAAAACACACAAACATAATTGACACGTACCAGTTAGGGTTTTAATTAGATGGTTTTATTGAAAAATTGTTTTATAGAAGCCTATGTATAAGTCCAACACAAGCCTAACTAAAGGATCTTTAAATAAATAGGTTTGTAATGTTATAATTAAAACTATGCATAGCTCGGTTGGTAAACTAAGGGGTCATATGTTTTGAGGAAGGAGACCAGGGTTCGAATCTTGTTAGTGGTACTTTTTGCAATAAAACGGTTTGACCCGTTTCATGATCGACAATGTCCAAACAAAGCCTGACCCATACATATGAGGTCTGACCCAGTTCAACCCGATGGACCAAGACTTAAACCGAACAGGTCAAGACCTTCAAAACGCAGTTTTCAAAACTGCGTTTCCAAAACGTGATTTTCAAAATGCTACGATTTCAAATCTTAATTTCGTGGAATTTAGATATTTTCTAGGAAATTCTGAATTACTATTGGCTAAAAGATGTGACTGGGATATGATTGGATTAAAAAGTGTGGTTTCAAATCATAATTATACCTATATATATATATATATATATATATATATATATATATATATATATATATATATATATATATATATATATATATATATATATATATATATATATATATATATATATATATATATATATATATATATATATATATATATAGAGAGAGAGAGAGAGAGAGAGAGAGAGGGAGGTTAATGTGAGAGCTTTTTTAAAGTTATAAAAATGAGAACTAATCTAAAACACCACTAAAACATTGATACATAACGATTTTACTAATACCACAACAAAATATACATTCTTTTTACAACTAAACACTCTACCGACTAATAAACAACGGATAAGTGTGTAATAAATTACTGATACATAATTAATAATGTGATACATATACATCAAAATCTCAAAAAGTTAATATCTTGGACATAAATTGGTACACTTGATACACAACCACCACTAAATAACTTGATACACAATACCAAAACATGATACATATCACACCTCGAATCAAAATGTATCACTTAGATTTCGCAAATTTTCAAAAGAAAGCCCACCGAATCTTTAAAAATTATATTTTTACTTAATCATGTTTTAAAATTGGTTCAAATTAAGTGTCATTTGTGAGATTTTGGTTGGTTCTCATTTTTACAACTTTAAAAAGTTCTCATATGATCCAAATACTATATATATATATATGTATATATATATATATATATATATATATATATATATATATATATATATATATATATATATATATATATATATATATATATATATATATATATATATATATATATATATATATATATATATATATATATATATATATATATATATATATATATATATATATATATATATATATATATATATATATATATATATATATATATATATATATATATCGGGGCCTTAACAGTAGCTTTAAGGTTGGGGTAACTTCTGAGATTAAGCTAACACATGTAAGGTCATAGGGTTTTCTTTACAGAAGATATGAGTTTGGTTAAGGGGGAGTTCTTCCATAGTTTAGAGCATGAAAAACGGGATTGTTTTGAGTAAAATAAGAACGGGTTAGGTTATGAACTTAACAAAGTTATGAGGTTTATAGAGGGGTGTAATGGGATACTTAGAACCTTGGAATGGGATTAGAATGAATAAGAAGGTTATACATCTATCATAGATTGATGAGACATTATGGGTTGCTATTGCTTCATGTCTGATTTGTATGCATTATTGAGTGTTTAGATTGTGCTAGTGCGGGATTTTGGAGAAGCTCTTTCAGGTAAGTTCATAGTCCCATTTTCACTAAGTTTTTAAATGTTCCAGTATCGGATGGAGATGACACTTGTTGTGTTCTTAAAATGTCTTTGTACTATGTTTTTAATAATGCGTGGACATAGATGTGCTAATGTGTGACATTGCGTGCTTATGTGTGACATTGCGTGCTTATGTGTTTTGTATTATGTTATATTATTCGTTCTGATTTTTGTTATGATATATGAATCTTGTTTGTGTTATGATTGGGTCTGTTACATAGATGTTTGTGCGTTTATGGGACTAGTTGTGATGTAGGTGAAGCGTGGGGCACAGTCCGTCCTAAGTTCTTATGATCGTCTCCTCGGAGGTAAGATATCTCGACGGGGATATGATTCATCTTCCACAAGTGGTGTGGGAAAGATCCGGATAGTGTGGTGCATTGTTCTTTTGTGTGTTCTTGATTATTATAGTGTGCTTTGTGAATTGTAGATGTGATTGGTGTTTGAATTGAGTTTTGTTTGTAGTTGCATGTGGCATGATTATCACAATGGTCCATTGCTTTAACTTGTTTTCTTCAACTTACGTACGACGGTTGTCAAGGTTTCTTATGATGTTTTAGATAGTTTAAACCTATGTTCTCACCAAGTTTATGTTGACAAATTTTAGTGTGATTTTCAGGTGAGGTAGTTGTGGAAGATGATGTTAGAAGTAGCTAGAGTTTAGAAGCTGCTATGATGCCTTCTTGGGAATCCACTTCCTCTTAGATCTATTTTGTTATTTGAATAAGTGAAACTCTTAGACACCAATATGTTTGAATTGGTTGTTTATTTGTTTGTCTTTGGTTGAGATATTGTCACGACATTGTGTCACCAATTATGCATTATATTTGCATTTTAGTTTTCTCTATAGAGACACCGTTTGTTGTGATGATATCCATATGTCTTGTCCTGTGTTTCCGCCACGGTGGGGTGTGACACAGGCCTTGTCATAGCAGCTGAGACCTCCACTCAGGGGACCGTGCTGACTGTAGTTGATGATAACAATTCTTCGAGGCAAGCTTGGAGTGCTGAAAACTATACTCAACGAATCATAAATTATATTAGTGGGTATCGTGAAATGTTCTTGCAGGCCAATGGTGCCAATGCTCGTGTTTGGCTAGCAAATTGTGTTATTGGCACTGAGCCTCAGGCAACAGTGGGCACTCTATGGTGATAGCACTATTCAGCTCTACGATGACCACACTCTCTGTGTGACATCAGATGGCCATGACAAGTCAAATAACATCATCCTCCTTAAATGCCAAGGCTGAGGAAATCAACGGTGGACTTTTATGGCTAACGGCACCATCTTAAACCCTAATGCTCGGCTAGTTATGGATGTCCGGGGTAGTGATGTGTCTCTTCAAGATATCATTCTGTATCGGCCTACAGGAAATCCTAACCAAAACTTGTTGGCATTCTAATGCATATGGCTTCCATAGAATGCATGCATCTGAGTGCGTATGTACGTCCACACAACACTTGAAGAATAAGATACATAGATGCAATCTACTAATGAATATCAATCTAAATAAGTGTGGGACTTTGTTTAGTTGCTTAATGTTATAATTCAATAGTTTTTAACTATTTTTATGTTGAAGTCGTTTCTTGTTTCTTTGCTGTACGTTGTACTTGCTGCTAAGATTATCCAGTTTCTAGTCTTACTTGGTATCATAGCTAACAGAGTAAGTGTGTGTGCGTTATGGCTTCTACAAGAAGCAACGCTCAACCAATCCTTCCCGTGTTCAAAGGGGTGGGATGCGAGTTTTGGAGCATAAGAAACAAGACAGTTCTATGGTCACAACTCATAAGACCACCTATGGGATCTCGTTTCTTTTGTTTTGCTCGTGCATATTTCCCCTATTTTCCAATGCAACCGCGAGATCCATTAAGAATAAACCTCTTAGTTGTGGTACGAAGGATATGTAACCTAAGTGCATAATTACTCAACAAACACAGCAATGCAAAGATTGCATCTTGAGAACCACCAACAAAACGGGAGGTGCATGAGATACAACGATGAACAATTTGATATTCACCAAGTTCCATGGAATGTACACAACTCATAATTGTAATCTAACTTTAATAGTAATTCAAATGATATTTTCTAGTGTCTTCTAACTAATTTCATTAGCTTTCGGATTCCTTATATGTTCTATATGCACTGCACTCTAAGTGCAGATGACTATGCAATACAACTGCAGTTATGGCTCCCTTTATACTTGGTTCTTCGGTGAACTGATTCTGCTGATAGTCAGTGACAAAGTGTAATTTCTACAAATAAAAAATTGTGTAAAAATTAAACCCCTATTCTTTTGTACATGTAGAAAGCATTAGTTAATTCATAAAGCGTCTTCAACTTATGCAATACTACTGCAATCGTCACGAATCTAATATAGGATAGTGTGAAATAATATAGGATTCTGCACTACAATACGTTTGGCTTCTGCACTCAGTTCTTGCCTAAGTATGTTCTCTTATTACATAATGTTGGAATCGATAACACTAACAAATCGAAGATCGATAACGAGGAACCCTAAACCCAGACGAACACAATACTACAAAGGTAATCGAACGATTATTTTATTGACCCTTAATCTATACAAGAAAGAATAGAAGATCGGTGCGTTTGAGTCCTTCACCCCACCTCTATATAGGGGTGAGGGGAATCCTAACCGACCTAGAATTAGGCTGCAAACCCACAACCGACTCAAACACATTCCAATTACAAGATATTGTTACACAAAGAAAGTTACCTAATCGACATGCTAACAAGATTTGGAAACTATATTTAACACATATAGAATAATATAGGATTCTTAGATATAAGTGCCTTCTAACAGAAAGATTATTGAGGCTGAGTTAAATGAACTGCTGAAATTATGCATGTAACACCCCATTTTGATAAATGGAATGTCACGCGTAATTATGGCGTGTCATCAAAGCATGCAAGGTAATATGTAGTAAAACATACATGACCATAGGGAAAACCGGAATCAAACATCGGTTCCCAAACATAAGCCCAAAACATAAGAAAGTAAATGAACTGAATGAAAGACTAAACAAGCATTAATATATGAAGGAAACAGGAGAAGAAGTCTATGGCAGCTTCCATCCTATGCATGTCCTCCAAATGCTCGAGTCTTGGGTACCTGCCGTTTTGGGACATGGAAAGGAAAGTAACGGCTGAGCAAAACGCTCAGTGCACGGATATACAATATAGCATGAAATAGGATAAGCATGTAACATATAACAGCGGAAGACTAAGTTCTGAGTAGATTGGTTAAGTATTGAGAAAACTGGTTTTATAGTTTGAAAAGCCTTATGTTTATCTTATGAAAACTGTTTTAACATACATATACCATAGCCCATATAGGTCATGAAAAGGTCACGTGCATGAATACTTGGAGGGGTGACCTCATCATGCTGATTAGAGGGGATGCCTCTAATTAATATACTTGTTTGGATAGGAGGGATCAACTCCTTGTGAAGGATGCAAGGCACACACCACATTCACCATGAAATACTGAATAAAACATGTAACTAGGATGCACCCATACGCCCCACATGATATAATAATATGGCCAAAACTGAAAGGGACGCCACGAGCAATCACTCCGCCGTGGGGAAGTCATAACATTGGTGCCTCCAATGTTATGGTTATGGTACCTCCATAACTAGGTGAAACTGGTCATGCTTGTATATGGCTATAGATTATGCTAATTAAACATAAGCAGTTCAAAACAATAAAACAAATACTGGGGAAAATAGTTGGCTGCATACGGGGAAATCCTAATAAGGAAAGAATGTCCATACTGAAAGGACGGGAATCCGTACCTCAAGTCCAGTGAATGAACGGAAGAAAGACTCCTACTTCTGGATCACTAACGCTACATGAATACACACGTGTATAAGTATCGAATCACTGATTACGTACTGTGTTTTGTGTCTTATCTTAGCTTACTTTATATGTTTTAAGTCATGGTTTACTGTTTAAAGCCTCAAACTGTGTTTATCTTGTATTCTGATTAATCTGATTAAGTATTACTGGTATTTCATGTATTATTATACTTACTGTGTAATAATAAGTAACTTTCCAAAAATAGCAGGTTTCCAAAAATAGAAAGTTTCCAAAAATAGAAAGTTTCCAAAAATAGAAAGTTACCAAAAATAGAAAGTTTCCAAAAATAGAAAGTTTCCTAAAATAGAATTCACTGCTTAAAATAGATCAGTTTCTAAAAATAGAAAGTTTCCAAAAATAGATCAGCTGCCTTAATTAAATAAGTTTCCATATATAGAAGGTTTCCATGATTAGATTAGCTGCCTGAAATAGATAGATTTCCATATATAGAAGGTTTCCATTAATAGATTAGTTGCCTTATTTAATTAAGTTTCTATAAATAGAAGTTTCCATAATTAGAATTAAGCTGGTTACATAAGCTAACATATAAGTCTAAGTGTTTATAAGCTTATTTCTTAAGTCATATGATATAGTGTATAGTTTAATTATTATTTCATGTATTTAATTAAACTATAGGTTAAGCATTTTAATTAAAGTATAACATGTTTTAATTAAAATGGAATAAATTACTTAGGTTAAAATGTGTATTATTATGTATTAATAATATAACCTAAGTCATGTCTAAATTAATTAATTATAGGCATGTTTTAAATAATTAATTAATTATAACTCATAACATAAAATACTTAGGTTAAATTAATATCATGCTAAATTAATAATTAAAATAACCTAAGTCATGGTTTAATTAATATCTCATGTTTATTAATTAATTTATATCCTAAGTTCATAATTCATAAAATTAACATGTAGCATAAATCGTGTTTTAACCAACGAACCGTGAACCGGGCATGATATCGACACCGTACCCCGAACCAAATCGGGGTTCCCCTTGGTTCCTTGCTGCCGTGGGACCCACACCACCAAACCGGGACCATATGGTCTCGGTGGTGGTTTCTAGGCCAAGCCGTGACCCCCTTGGGGCACGGTCTAGGCGTCGGCTAAACCAAACACCCGTAAAACACCCTTTTGATTTTACCTCTTAACCAAATACATGTTTATTTTATGTTTTTAAAATAGGTTTTAAAAACATCATGTTCTTAATCAATTTTACCAAATCAAATCAAAAGAAGGAATTAAAAAGAAAGGTTAAAAAGATATACCGAATGTGTGGATCAATAGAGGATGAACAAACACGAACACTTGTACAATATTCAAGATTAAAATCAACAAGAACACCCCCTCTTGGTGTGTTATAGGTGGCGGCCACAAAAGGAGAGGAAGAACAAAAATAGGGTTTTAATTGTTTTCAATAAAATGTGATAAATGAATGACTTTTTCCCTTAACCCCTTGTTTAGTAAAAATGATGGGCTAGGCCCTTTTCTTGTCCCTAATTTCGTGGTTCATGGGGCCCACATGGGGTAACCCAAATGTTTTTCGTGACTAAATAATAAGTGTGTTCTCGTGTTCGTGTTTTACGTGTTTTAATTAGTTAAGTGTTCATTCGTGTTTATTGGTGTTCGTGTTTAGTGTGTTCTCGTTAAATATTTACCGTGCCTAATATATTTATACGTGCTCGTAATTATATTATATGTATTTACGTGATTATTTTAGTTCGTGTTTTAATGGTGATCATGATTTAATTATGTTCCCGTGAAATACTTATTAACCGCTTATCGTGAGTTCGTACGTAAACGATACTTATCATGTTATACAAGTATGTACTTACTTGATTAATAGCACATGAATGTGATCAATACTGAATAAGGTAAGTTTTAATCTAGGACGTACGATCTTAAGGGCACTATTCATGGTAAAAGCATGCGGGTTTTACAATTCTTCCCCCCTAAAAAGAATAATTCGTCCCCGAATTATAGATAACGTAACTGGAAGCAAAACATACCCGCATCAAACTGGAAAGGTATGCAAAATAATGGAAATGAAGGTGACATGGTAGAAGGGAACGTGGGACGTGACATGTCTTGAAAAGACATGGAACGTGACGTGACTGAAAGGACATATCTAGTTGATAAGGAAAAAAAAAACGGATAAGAAGTCCGGATGAACTTGTCCGTTTCCAAGTGGCCTCCCTCTTGGAACGGTTCCTTCAGAAGATCCTGACCCTAATGATAAATCATGGTCCTCCTGACCTTGACTTGGAATAATAAGAAATTCTTGGTTATCAACGGAAGGTAGATCCCCTAAATTCGATCGTGGAAAATAAGAGTTAACGTGCAAGGGTAACTAAAACGTTACGATGCAAGACAATCTGGCTTAACTGATAATTAGAAACGATGGTCGAGACATAAAGAAACGTAGTACGTGAAAAATTTTGAACGTGATACGTGAAAATTTTTGAACGTGCTACGTGGAGATATGGCGAGTGTAGTATGAGTAAACATATCGTGATCCATGATACGTGTAACCTATTTTGATCATGATATGAGGAACGTGGAATGAACATGACATGTGAGACATATCGTGATCATAGAATATAATGGTGGTAACGCCAAACGCTACAAGGTGAGACGTGGAATATGACGTGAAACGTCTATCTGATGATGGAGAGTTATACTAAACCTGGGTCTGGTCTCTCAAGTTCTTGCAAACTTCCCAGAATGAGAAAAGAATGAACGTAAAATCGTAAGCCAAAATACGATCATGAACGTGAATAGTGTCATGAAGGTGAGCGCGAAAGCAAGTCGTGGAATTAGAATGAAGACGTGAAGTAAGTTAGGAGTACAATTACGAATCTTTGTCTGACCCGATAGCTGAGGACTTGCCAAGTGATCGGATGAGCCTTGGCTGGAACATGTTCGTTCAATCTGTTGGTTCTGAAATCCGTACGGATGTAAGGATTCTGCAGACTTGATCAAACTGTTGACAATAACCCAAATAGCATCATGCTTCTTCTGAGTTTGCTGAAATCTGGTAACCAACCCCATGGAGATCTTGTCCCATTTCGATTCACAATTTCTGATGATAAAAACATCCCAGTTTGTTGGTGTCCTATCTTAACCTGTTGGTATGTCAGGTACCTAGATATGAACGTAACTGTATCTTGCTTCGTAGAACTTGATACCTAGGAGTTTGCAAAACTCTGAGTCTCTGAATCTAGACTTCTCCTAGCGTAAAATTTTCTAGAACACCTAATGTAGTGTAGGGTTCTCTCCTTTACGCATAAGCTGAGTCATGGTAAGATTAACCATAGAAACCCATGTGATTCAGTGTGTCATTGTAATCAAACAGAATTGATATTGGAAAAAAAATTTCCAGGGTAGAATTTCTCTTGTCATAGAATTTGCAACATAGTGCAGATATGGTCTTCATGTTCTTCTCTAGGCTTAGAGGAAATCAGGTTATCCTCAATGAAAACGCTGATGAATTTGTTTAGGAGTTCATGGAAACTCAATTTTATTAAGTCCATAATGCGGTTGGAGCATTGATGAGACTAATTCAAAATCATAAATCTAGTATGACCGAGTCGTGTACGAATAGCAGTCATGGACATGTCCTGCTTTTTCACTCGTCACTGTTGGCAGCATGATCGTGAGTTCGATCTTGGAAAAGTGATCAACATCATACGGTTGATTGGACATGTTGTCTATATGTGGAGGAGAATAACGGTCATGAATGGTGATTTGTTTAAGTCGACGGTAGTCGACACATAATCTCATGGTACCATCCTTCTCCTTGAAGGTTCTTTTGGAGTGTAAGGAACAATTTTGTAATAATCCGTTGGTTATGCGTAAAAGGACCTTAGTAGTCGTGTGTTACTGACAGCTAGAAAATTTTAGCAATTATGGCTAACAAAGCACGTGCTTGAAAAGCATAGATAATTTGTACAAATTTTCCTGATGGAAAATCAAGC
This sequence comes from Glebionis coronaria, assembly GCA_025667525.1. Taxonomy (NCBI): domain Eukaryota; kingdom Viridiplantae; phylum Streptophyta; class Magnoliopsida; order Asterales; family Asteraceae; genus Glebionis; species Glebionis coronaria. The sequence continues at coordinate 646,546,372 of CM046877.1, forward strand.
TGAATGTATTCAGGAGCCTGAACATTAATGTACATAATTATGAATCATAGCATGGTGTGGTGTTCATAGTACATAATTAGGATAAAATTCCTCCTGTGTCTGTCCGAGGAAATGCGTTAGCAGCTTGGATCTTATCATTAAGCTGAAGGAAAACCTTCATATGCGTGGGAATCCGAAAGGCGTCCTTCATGGTTATGAATATATGAACTATGGTGAAAGAAATGAAAGTGACATCGGCAACGTGACAGTTCTCACTGATGCGTCGATAATGGTATTGTAATTCTTGTGGCCTGATTAATACATGGCACAACAACATAGATATACCCTTGGAGGGTACCCTGAATTTCTTAGAAATGTTCCATAATTAGACGTGAGTCATGTGTCTTGACTCGTGTCTTGAGAAATGTAAGCGTGACATATGTCTTGACTGGTATCTTGACATGTGTCCTCAGAAGTATACGTGAGACATGTGTCTTGACTGATGTCTTGACATGTGTCTCGAGATGTGAAACAATTAGAACTACAAATATTAGGTTAATATGCCAGAATTGGCGGATCGGTTGTATGTCTGATCATTTGTATGTCTGATCACGTCCGTGACCGGAGCCTCGGTTGCGATTTCTAGGATAGTTGCTGTCATAGTAGTGGTTACTATCATCTTGTCTGTCGGTTCCATGACGGTCATTCTCATGACCGTGACTCATGTAACTATTTAGCTGAGTGGCCGGCTGGTACTGGTTTGCACTCATATGGCTGAAATGACAGCCGAACGACGTGTGACATGTAACTATGAATTTGGGACAATGATTGATGGGAATTGTCTGATGATGAAGCATCTTCTCGTCCAATTGCTTTGCTCCGACGCCTTTGTCTTCGTCTTTTAGGATCTCCAGGTTGTGAACAGCATCAGCATCAGCATCTCGTAGCGTCTCCCAACATCAGCAGTATCAACCTTCAGTAACATCTCCAAGCTATGAGCGGCATCGACAATCTTGTAGAATATCAGTAAGTGAACATACGCCTGAGATGATTTAGAATCGACTAGCGAATACTCGTGAAGTATTGCAAGTGGAATACACATGGATTAAGGTACATGTAATACACATGAAATACGGTGCGTGGAGTACACATGGAATGCACATGAAATGATCGGTATGGGCTCGGTTATTTGTCATGATTTAAGGAAAGTAAACCGGTTAAACGGTTAGGAAAACCATCATGATAACCTGGCAGTATTAGCATAGACATCATTCTGGTTGCATAGAGAAACGCTAAAGTGTGGTTACACAAAATTCAACGATGATTTGCCTGACAGCATGATCAATGGAACCCAACCATGACTATCATGAAAGCATGATTCAAGAAATCTAACAATGTCTTGCAGGACAACATAAATAACAAAAGAGGCGTGAAACATGATCAACATGAAGACGGAATTATCATGAGGAAACATGAAACCATCTATTACGAAGAAGTGTATAACATAATCAGCATGAAACTGAAGTTAACTATGACAGTATGAAGGCATACTTGACATAAAAACATAATAACTTATGATGGGACATGAAAGAAAAAAAAAATGTATGCCAATTTAAATCATGAGAAAAATTTTATGCAAGAAAAACAGTGCATGAATGCGTAATGTAGTTTATAAAACCTTTATATGTGCGAGGGAACGCCTATGGGTCGGTTCCAAAACAAAAGACATGGCGAGGGGACGCCTATGGGTCGGTCCCAAAGTTAAAAGTTTCGATAAAAGCACATGCGACTAAATAGGGCCAGTCCTGTACCAACCATTACTTAGTCAAAATTCCTGCAACAGATGACATATGATATAAATGCATGAATGCATGGAACATAATAATTAAAAGTCATTGTCAAAACTTAACAGAAAAAATTCTATGTGAAAATTATGAACTACTGGGGTCAGTCCACATCGTCACAGTTCACGAGGAACATCATGCATAGACAATGACACATAACTAAGTATGGATGATAGTTGTTCATTCCATATTAGTAAGACGATACTGGTAAAAACATCATGGTGAAAACAACAAGGTGCTGAAAACGTCATGGCTAAAACAAAAAGGTGCTGAAAACATAATGGTTAAAACAACAACGCGCTGAAACATCAATACGTGGAATAACAATCGTTGGCTTAGGAAGCTCCTGGTGACTACCCACTAGTCAGAGGTCGAGTTTTAGAGCCTACAGGTCGAAGCCTTGGCTCTGATACCATAATTGTAACACCCCATTTTGATAAATGGAATGTCACGCGTAATTATGGCGTGTCATCAAAGCATGCAAGGTAATATGTAGTAAAACATACATGACCATAGGGATAACCGGAATCAAACATCGGTTCCCAAACATAAGCCCAAAACATAAGAAAGTAAATGAACTGAATGAAAGACTAAACAAGCATAAATATATGAAGGAAACAGGAGAAGAAGTCTATGGCAGCTTCCATCCTATGCATGTCCTCCAAATGCTCGAGTCTTGGGTACCTGCCGTTTTGGGACATGGAAAGGAAAGTAACGGTTGAGCAAAACGCTCAGTGCACGGATATACAATATAGCATGAAATAGGATAAGCATGTAACATATAACAGTGGGAGACTAAGTTCTGAGTAGACTGGTTAAGTATTGAGAAAACTGGTTTTATAGTTTGAAAAGCCTTATGTTTATCTTATGAAAACTGTTTTAACATACATATACCATAGCCCATATAGGTCATGAAAAGGTCACGTGCATGAATACTTGGAGGGGTGACCTCATCATGCTGATTAGAGGGGATGCCTCTAATTAATATACTGGTTTGAGTAGGAGGGATCAACTCCTTGTGAAGGATGCAAGGCACACACCACATTCACCATGAAATACTGAATAAAACATGTAACTAGGATGCACCTATACGCCCCACATGATATAATAATATTGGCCAAAACTGAAAGGGACGCCACGAGCAATCACTCCGCCGTGGGGAAGTCATAACATTGGTGCCTCCAATGTTATGGTTATGGTACCTCCATAACTAGGTGAAACTGGTCATGCTTGTATATGGCTATAGATTATGCTAATTAAACATAAGCAGTTCAAAACAATAAAACAAATACTGGGGAAAACAGTTGGCTGCATACGGAGAAATCCTAATAAGGAAAGAATGTCCATACTGAAAGGACGGGAATCCGTACCTCAAGTCCAGTGAATGAACGGAAGAAAGACTCCTACTTCTGGATCATTAACGCTACATGAATACACACGTGTATAAGTATCGAATCACTGATTACGTATTGTGTTTTGTGTCTTATCTTAGCTTACTTTATATGTTTTAAGTCATGGTTTACTGTTTAAAGCCTCAAACTGTGTTTATCTTGTATTCTGATTAATCTGATTAAGTATTACTGGTATTTCATGTATTATTATACTTACTGTGTAATAATAAGTAACTTTCCAAAAATAGCAGGTTTCCAAAAATAGAAAGTTTCCAAAAATAGAAAGTTTCCAAAACTAGAAAGTTACCAAAAATAGAAAGTTTCCAAAAATAGAAAGTTTCCTAAAATAGAATTCACTGCTTAAAATAGATCAGTTTCTAAAAATAGAAAGTTTCCAAAAATAGATCAGATGCCTTAATTAAATAAGTTTCCATATATAGAAGGTTTCCATGATTAGATTAGCTGCCTAAAATAGATAGATTTCCATATATAGAAGGTTTCCATTAATAGATTAGTTGCCTTATTTAATTAAGTTTCTATAAATAGAAGTTTCCATAATTAGAATTAAGCTGGTTACATAAGCTAACATATAAGTCTAAGTGTTTATAAGCTTATTTCTTAAGTCATATGATATAGTGTATAGTTTAATTATTATTTCATGTATTTAATTAAACTATAGGTTAAGCATTTTAATTAAAGTATAACATGTTTTAATTAAAATGGAATAAATTACTTAGGTTAAAATGTGTATTATTATGTATTAATAATATAACCTAAGTCATGTCTAAATTAATTAATTATAGGCATGTTTTAAATAATTAATTAATTATAACTCATAACATAAAATACTTAGGTTAAATTAATATCATGCTAAATTAATAATTAAAATAACCTAAGTCATGGTTTAATTAATATCTCATGTTTATTAATTAATTTATATCCTAAGTTCATAATTCATAAAATTAACATGTAGCATAAATCGTGTTTTAACCAACGAACCGTGAACCGGGCATGATATCGACACCGTACCCCGAACCAAATCGGGGTTCCCCTTGGTTCCTTGCTGCCGTGGGACCCACACCACCAAACCGGGACCATATGGTCTCGGTGGTGGTTTCTAGGCCAAGCCGTGACCCCCTTGGGGCACGGTCTAGGCGTCGGCTAAACCAAACACCCGTAAAACACCCTTTTGATTTTACCTCTTAACCAAATACATGTTTATTTTATGTTTTTAAAATAGGTTTTAAAAACATCATGTTCTTAATCAATTTTACCAAATCAAATCAAAAGAAGGAATTAAAAAGAAAGGTTAAAAAGATATACCGAATGTGTGGATCAATAGAGGATGAACAAACACGAACACTTGTACAATATTCAAGATTAAAATCAACAAGAACACCCCCTCTTGGTGTGTTATAGGTGGCGGCCACAAAAGGAGAGGAAGAACAAAATTAGGGTTTTAATTGTTTTCAATAAAATGTGATAAATGAATGACTTTTTCCCTTAACCCCTTGTTTAGTAAAAATGATGGGCTAGGCCCTTTTCTTGTCCCTAATTTCGTGGTTCATGGGGCCCACATGGGGTAACCCAAATGTTTTTCGTGACTAAATAATAAGTGTGTTCTCGTGTTCGTGTTTTACGTGTTTTAATTAGTTAAGTGTTCATTCGTGTTTATTGGTGTTCGTGTTTAGTGTGTTCTCGTTAAATATTTACCGTGCCTAATATATTTATACGTGCTCGTAATTATATTATATGTATTTACGTGATTATTTTAGTTCGTGTTTTAATGGTGATCATGATTTAATTATGTTCCCGTGAAATACTTATTAACTGCTTATCGTGAGTTCGTACGTAAACGATACTTATCATGTTATACATGTATGTACTTACTTGATTAATAGCACATGAATGTGATCAATACTGAATAAGGTAAGTTTTAATCTAGGACGTACGATCTTAAGGGCACTATTCATGGTAAAAGCATGCGGGTTTTACAATGCAAGTGTAAACGAACTGATCAGTGGTATATGACAATGGAAACATCAAAACGGACACATGAGAAATTAAAAAAAACTTATTCAGAAATATACAGTAGGTGGTGACGACTATTTTTTATAGTCAATCAGCAACTATAGTTTCTTTTGTTGGATGCTTACATGTTCTGATGTCGCAGGGTGTGTTGAAGCAACCAGTGATACTTATTTTTACTGAAGAAGCAGCTTAACATAAGATTTTTAAAATATATATATCGTTCGTTGTTTTCTTCTCGGTATCGATTCGAACTGATCTCAAGTTTTATGTTGGACTTAATTGTTCTTGCTAAACAAAAGCTTGTTTGGAATCTATAGCTACTTATAAAGAAAAACGCTAAAAATGGTAAAAAAAAAAGACAAAAATTTGAATTACATTACAAACTATTTAAAGATTTTAGAATAAAGGAAATAGATTTCGGAATGTAAAAACTAAGATTTTGGAATACTAATAAACAGATTTCAGAATAAAGGAAAATACAAGATTCCGAAAAACGAAAGAAAATAATTTACGAAATATTAAACTAAGATTTTTTGGAATACAAAACTAACATTTTCGGAATACAAAACTAACATAACATTTTGGGAATACAAAACTGACATAACATTTTCGGAATTCTAAAGAAAACAATTTCAGAATATTAATAAAAAAGATTTTTGGAATATGAAAGAAAACGATATTCGGAATAAATGACATGGAAAAGAATTTCGGAAAAAAAGGATATGAAAAGATTTTCGGAAAAAAGGATATGGAAAAGATTCTGAAAAAACGAAAGAAAACAGATTTCGGAATATCCAACAGTTTTTTATTTTCGGAATCCACACATTCCTAATTATTGTCGCAATAGTAAAACCCTCGTACAGTTTTCGGAATATGCTAATAAAAGATTTCAGTTTTCGGAATATGCTAATAAAAGATTTAGGAATACTAAAAAAAGATTTTGAAATGTTAAAAATCTGTTGACAATCTATTTCAAAATTTAGAGTAAAAATAAGCTAGAATAAGCTCTAATAATCTTTAATAATCTACGAAAATAAACAAAACTAAGCTTGAAAATAAGCTCTAATAATCTACGAATTAAATCGAACTATCAAATCCACTCTAATGAGATAAGCCGAATAATCAAATAAGCTATATGATCGAATAAGCTATAAAGACTAATCAAATTAAAAGTAATTCAAGAAAGATAGGAAGAATGATATGAATTTGAAAGCTTGAAATTAGTTCAAAAATGGTGGAAAATGAAAGATAATGAAAACAAACTTGTAAACTACTCCTAATTTCTGAATTAAGAAAAAATAAATGACTAACTAATTACTAACTATTTCTAAACTATTACAAATGAAGGAAAATGGAGGTATTTATAGTGTGGGAGTAAATTGGTGAAGATGTTGATTTTCTTTTCTTTTCTAGTCTTCTCTTGACAATTTATTCGTCATTCTTGAATTTGTCCTGATGTTCGTCGATGAATTAAACTAAAATTGTCTTCTATTATTTAATGTCTTCAATAAATCTTCAAAATAGGCCCTTTGACTTCCATACTTTTTCACTTTTGGTCCTTTGACTTTTTCTTTTGTATTTTTATTTGATAAAAGCCCGTAAAATCCCTTCTTTTCTTCGTTTGTGTCCTTTTGTACCTATTTCATAGTAAAACACAAAACCATGCGTAATTCCGATTTTTACGTTTATAAATACACGTTTTGGTTTGGTTATTCCTTTTTTTAAGTGGTAAAAGGATAAGTGTTTTCACACTTATTAAATTCCACTACACTTGACCATTGCAATGTCCTCATGCAATGCACAATTTTAAAACACGGATTTACAATTTTCATCATAATTAACCCATCTTGGCCTTTATTAAGATATATACATACTACGACACTATGGAAACTAAAAAGATAGAGAATTTTCAAAAGATATACAATTCCACATTATTTATTTACTTGAAATTGTTTGATGGAAGAAACTCATGAAGAAATCAATGACTTAAATTAGGGCTTTTTGTGTCATGAATATTTATCACCCTCAACTTTCACGTTCCCTGACAACGACCTAATTATACATATTCAACCTATCATTATAATGCCACTTTGTCGTATAAATAAGAGCTTCTGATACTTAAGATATTGTGTTTTACATGCAGATATAAAGTTTGAAGGAGCAAAGTGAAGATATACAAATAAGGGGCCTCAATATGCAAGTAAGACAAAGTTATTGAAAGGAGATTCTGGATCGCCCAGAAGTGCGGCGCACAAACTCAGAAGTGCGTCGCACATTCACGTCTCCAAAGTGCGGCGCACTTTCGGATATGTGCGGCGCACAATTGATCCCAGACAACACTATAAATAGAGGCCATTTTAATACACTTCTCACACACCTCTCTCTCTCACTACTCCATAGCTCGAGTATTTTAGCTCTCTTAGTAAATTTTCAGTATTATCCACTTTTGGGAGATACTAGTAACGAGAGTATTCCACTCTTTGATCCTTGGAGGAACGGTACAATCGTGACACTTGTGTACTCGTTCATTCAAACCAATCTAAGTATGATGTTCTCTTACTCTTTTCCAATTGTTACTTTGATTACTATGTTAGGCTAAGCTATTTGTGACTATATCGGTATGCGAATATAATTAGTGATGATGCTATGATATGATCCTTTATAAATGATTTCAAGCTAATGTTGTAGAACCATTTTACCACCTAGTTCTACAAACCATATTTTATCTAAGTTGATTTGTTATGATATTTTGGCGTTGAGAAACGCAAATTGTTATAATAAGTTTTCTAGAACTTGTCTATGGTCATGAATCTTTGGTTGGAGAGATGCGCTTAGAAACTTGATAAAATATTGAACTTGTTGGCAACTTGTTTTGAGTTTAGTCTCTTAAATAAACATAAGTCTTGAATCAACCCAAGTAAATTGTGTAAATGCCGTTTTGACGAAAAAGGATTATCACTCTTTACCTACATAAACATATCTCGGTCATTATTATCATCATCACGAACTTATACGAACTATCCCATATTAGTGATACTTTTTATTATTGATATTACTTCAACTATTTATTTCTTCAGTAATTATCTTGATTACCAAAACAAAACTAAGTCTCAGCGAACGATCGTGGCTTACCACTACAAAGCTATATCACGAACGAAAGGGTATACTTGCTCGTGTTTGTCTTCTAGTCCCTTGTTTTATCTAAACGTTGTAATATAAATTTAAGACTTTCAAATGAACATCATTCCCCATACCAAGCGTAAAAACAAGATCATTGTTAATAATAAGTTCCCATGTTAAAACCACTTATATAAGACATTTGTGTAAAACTCCTTCTCCTTATTCCTAATTTGTATATCTAGATTTTAAAGATAGTCATTCACCTGTAGGCTCATTTGACTTATTTAATAATTATTAGTCCAAACATGAAGGCAAAATGGCCCGACACTTAGAACCAAACCTCATCCTCAAAAAATTTTGTCACTAAAGAAGGCCCACATTAAGGATAATTTAACACGATTTATGGAATAAATTCCCGGATCCGAAATTTGGCCACTAGGACTACTTATTAATTATTCCTCCAAAGTCATTTTGACTTTATAGTGGAGTTAGCAAATTTACATCATATACCCTTAGGCTCTTTAAGATATAAAAGTGCTCCTTATCTACGATCCACACCCTAAGGCTCCTTGAACCATAAACAAGGTAATTGACATTCATCATCACTCCACACCCTAAGGCTCCTTGAAATAATGATGAAGAAATTTTTATTAAGCATTCACCATGCCATACACCCTAAGGTTCTAATAAGGCTAGTGCTACATGTCCCACACCCGAAGGCTCCTTGAGAACATGTTTTTATTTATTTTTCTTTATTTATGATATATTTAGTAGGTCAAATTCCACAATCCCATGGTCTGAATACCTCATACTTAGTGGTTCCGTGATAACGCCCAAATGCAACATGTTTTTGGGAGTGTTATCCATACTATTGTACATGTATATTGGTTATTTCTATAACGCTTTTGTGCATATATGTGCCAAAATGTGTTTGCAAGTCTTTCTGTAGCCAATTGTAGGAATGAAGTATAAAGCAATGAAAATGTGAAGATTAGTATGAGTACGAAGAATCCTAGTCAAGTTCAAGACCCGTGTACGAGTTACAAGCCGTTGAAGATCTATTTTGGGTGCAAGAACAAGTGTTTTCAAGAAGTGTACAAATCACTTATCATGGAAGTTGCCACTGGCAGAATCCAAAGTTGCCACCTACTTTTATGTTGGCAGAATTTTGACTACATACATTCAACTTTGAGGCTTCTAATGATCATGCAAGAATATACATGAAGCGTCTAGATTCCTTTGGCTCCAAGCATAAGCCTTAGCCACCAAGCCATGTATTCACTCCATGCCTTCAATTTTGTCAATAAATAAGACCCCTGGGATCACAACTTTCATAACACTTTTCATATCTCATTCATAACCATCACTTTGGTTATTATACCATTACATAAACTCTCTCAACCTTGTCCAAAACACCATTCCCGGATTTGAGCAAGGTGGTGCAAGAAAATTCACTTTTTGAGTCCAAAAAGCAAAGTTAACATCATGAAACTCTTAGGGATCATTACCCTAATCATTAGCTTTATATTTCCACTTTGTAAGACTCTTGATTATGACTTGTAAGACTATTATTTCTGAGTTTATTTCATTTTTCATTATGAGTAGCTAAATCTCATTCTACACTTGGTAGGATGATGTTTGTGGTATGAAGAAGTGGTTGTGATTGTGATTTATGTTTATTTTAATTTCAAAGTTTCCTATGAACCACTGGTACTTATGTTTCAAGTGACAAATGTTATCAAAACTTAATTTGTTGTTAAAGATTTCATAGGTCGAAAGGGTTATTTTCTATCAACAAGTCATAGTTGGGTTTTCTATGATTGGCTATCTTTTGTATTGATCATTTCTTAAGAAGTTTTGATTATCAAGAAACATAATTATAAGTGTTAGCAAATTCGTGAGAATACCGTGAATCTAATGAGTTAAAATTGGATTAAGTATTGAATTGAGTGATTGAGTCTAATGCTTGTTTTCCTTAACCAAAGTATTGACGAAGATTGAAGCTTTTGAAAAAAATAGATTGGATTAACAATCTAATTAGCATAATCATATATATGTTAAATGTGCCATCACAATCATACCACAATGGATGCCCAATCTATTCTTTACCTAGTGTTGCCTTTAATCTTATTGTTCATCTCGTCATATTACTTGTTATTAGTCGTCTACAATTGCTACAATCAAAAGATTATAGTAGATTTTTGAATGATCATAGGTTTTTCAAAACCCCGTAAACGATCTCGGTATTACCACATAAAAGCTATACACAAACGAAAAGGTCATACTTGCCCGTGCGTTTTTAGTCAATTCGGTAATTCGTGTTTATAAATTTAAAACTTGTTTTAATCCAATCCAACCAAGAACGGACACACATCAAGTTTTTGGCGCCACCGTCGGGAATTTGATTGTGTTCTTAGTTCTAAAATCATCCTATAATCAAACCCATTATAGTGTTTCTTGTAGCAAAAATCCAAAAGTAAAAAAAAAAACCATTTTTTGTAGCAAAAAATGATTTTGACGCCGGCAACATCATCACAGAAGCAATTCTGCCATCCGGCAGGTTGTTTTGCCGACAGGTAGAGTTACCTGACCCCCCCTTTGCCGCCGGCAGAGATAAAGTCGTCGCCGGCGACTTTTCCATGTTTTTCACAGTTTCACTTTTGCCACCCGGCAAAACATAGTCTGTTAAAAAAAATAATTATTTATTTTGTTTAGTTTATTTAATTTCTTATCTACTCATTTTCCTATTAGTAATCTTTGTGGTGTCCTATTGATCGTTAGACTCAATGGTTATGAACCATTATATCTAGGTTGATCATCATTCATATGATAACATAGCGGAATAGAACAATGATCATAACAAGGTGTTTGGACACAAAGAACACGAATTAAAACAATTCGGTTGCTCATTATATTAATAACAAACAACCACTAGACGTGTATACATTGAATCCCACGTCTAGTGCGACACACACTTTAGGTTTACATTGTGAATGAATAATATATGAATAAAAACCTACGTATGTTTTCTTTATATACTAGAAAACATAGCTTACAAAGAAAGCTAATAATAAGACAACTAAATCTTCTATTATTCTGTGATAATATCTTCTACAAGTTTGTCCACCAGCTTGTAGAATTCTTCATTGTCAGATTTAGTCCTTGTCTTTTGTGTTTTGACTTATCAACTCAATAATTCGACCCAACAATCTTCCCCTAGTTGATGATGTCAAAACACTCCTCTTAAGCATGAATCCTTTGTATGTAGTACATGATCTCCAAGAAGCTTCCCCTTAAGTATAACACATATTCTTCCCCTTTTTGACACATCAATAGGGAATATGTGAAAGTATGCAATCTTGTAGATTCTCCAAAAGTAGGCTCTGTGTAATGATCTTGAAGAAAAATAACTTTAATATTTTTGATGTAGAAGTAAAATATCCCAACCTTGTGTTCCATGTCTTGTACTATCCACGTGACTAAGAACTTATATCAGACCAATTATAAGTAGACCTCGATCCCTTGTCAATATTCTCATCCTATGTGAGACACTGAGCACGATAATGTAACTCCTTCAAGTGTTATGACAAGTCTTCATCACTATCCATGTAAGCACGAACAAGTTACCTTTAAAGTCAGTGAATGGTACGCCACGACTTTAAGATATGATAGAACACAAACTCGCGAAAATCTTCTTCAATCATCAAAACTTACCATAAGAATTCTTCCCCTTAAGTCAACATCTCTTCATGACGATTTTAATGGAATCACATCTTCATACCATATGTAAAAGTATTTGGATGGATAACTCTTTCACAAGGCTATCCCGATTACATAGTTTAAATATCCATCAAATTCCCACGAATAATTGCTAACTCGCTTTAAAATCATTAATCCATTTAAAAATATCCGAGCCATAAATATCAACTTGATATTCTATATTAAAACGGAGATTCCATGTACCTTTGTGTGTATAATCCTCCTTTTTGTGTGCTAAAAACGTACCCATTTTCTCAAACAGCAGCAATCAGTGTGTTACCCGAGATCCTCCTTTGTCCAATAAATTTCTATGTGTATTGCCCGATATCGGACAACACGTATCAGTGTTTGAAGAACATATCTCGGACAACACTGTCAACCTATCAGTGTTGACTTATTCTGTCAGCGTCAAACTTCCTTCTGTCAGCGTCCATTCAGCCCTTGTCAGCGTCAATACCATACTTTGTCAGCGTCCATTCCTGCTGACGTCATCTAGGGCAACCCAACTTAACCATATTCTTGCTCAATAAATAACATGGCTATATTATATAAACTTCCTTTTCCCATAGCCCATTTCGATTGATCCTTTGCTCGTACTGCTTTGTATAACTGACACACAAAGCAATAAAATATTCTTTTATGCACGTGAATCCTTCTAACCGTGTGATCAAACAAAATCCACCAATTATATAGCAAATATATAATGTTCCTCTTTTGGCTGTGTGAAAACAGATCTTAGAATATGAAAGAATGCATTGGGCTTTAATCGTGTGACTTGCATGTCTATCATAACCATGTGAATACCAACTGATTTAACCAATAGAAACATTTGCTTCGTGTGAATGCAAAAATTTCCACCAATTAGCAATCGTGTGAATGCAAAGCATATAGTAGCATGTATCCACCAATTGGAGACTTTCAATCGTGTGAACACAAAGCTTAAACAACCGTGTGAAACAAAAGAATCCACCAATGAGAAATCATGTACCGTGTGAACACATATTTTGAATAGCCAATCAAAATTTAACCACCGTGTGAACGATTTAGCTCGTGTGAACGCATGTTTCTCAATCAATCATATTCATTATATACTTTCCTTCTCTTGGCCGTGTGAACGCAAAAAAAATCTTTCCACCAATTAGAATATATTCATCGTGTGAACACTTCGATGAATAACCAATAAGAATGAATGATTTACTTAGCCTTATGTGAGTAATCGTATACCAGCATGTAGAAGATTCAAAGATTCACTAAATGGCCGTGTGAACACAATGGTTTATCATATGGCTGTATGAATTGTATTCCTTGCTTCCACGTCTGATCAACAGTAACAAGCAGACATGAACCTGTGACGTCATAAATTATGACATGTTGCTAGGGTTTATAACAAATCCATGATGAGTCGATTCCCAAAGCTAACAGACCATCGTTCTTGATTAGCACAATAAATGATGGATCTAGGGTTTTTTAACATTATGCATCAAAACCCTAATTAGGGTTTGTAAATTAACCTTAGATCGTGAATCTTCACACGTTTTAACAGCCACGAACTGCAATTCTCCCTGCTTTTAAGTAGATCTAGGGTTTGAGGAACCCTAGTTCATGATTTCATGTAAAAGCAGAAAACTGAAAATCAACCATCAGCCAACTTCGACGCTTAATAACTTTTGCCTGGGGATAAAACTTGACAATCCCTCCGGTGGATGTTTAGATCTATGTATGTAGAACACACATATAAAATTTCGTGACGATCCAACGGTTCAATCAAAAGTTATGACCTTCTGAATACTGCTGCGCACACAAAAACGTCCAGAAAAACTCAATACGAATTTTTCTTCTTCACGATACACGAACACCTCGTCGGACCTAGATATCATGAGCCTTAGGCTCTGATACCAATTGTGGTGTCCTATTGATCGTTAGACTCAATGGTTATGAACCATTATATCTAGGTTGATCATCATTCATATGATAACATAGCGGAATAGAACAATGATCATAACAAGGTGTTTGGACACAAAGAACACGAATTAAAACAATTGGGTTGCTCATTATATTAATAACAAATAACCACTAGACGTGTATACATTGAATCCCACGTCTAGTGCGACACACACTTTAGGTTTACATTGTGAATGAATAACATATGAATAAAAACCTACGTATGTTTTCTTTATATACTAGAAAACATAGCTTACAAAGAAAGCTAATAATAAGACAACTAAATCTTCTATTATTCTGTGATAATATCTTCTACAAGTTTGTCCACCAGCTTGTAGAATTCTTCATTGTCAGATTTAGTCCTTGTCTTTTGTGTTTTGACTTATCAACTCAATAATTCGACCCAACAATCTTTTGTTTTTTTATTTTTATTACTTGTGATCTTTTTCGAAAGTGTTTCAAAACTTGAATGAACACACGTTCTTCCGGTCAAGAACCACTTAGTCCATAAACCGATCCCGAACATTTTATCCATCAATCTCGAAAGAAAAACCACAAGAAGCAACCCTTTGTTTCTCCAAAAACCAAAAACCGACCATTTGATAATCTCTCAGACGGATTTGTCGTCTATAACCTATTCAACGATATACCATTCCCAATGGCCGACGATCAATCAATGTGGGCAGCCAACCGAGTAGTAGAACCTACCCCCAAGGCTGCTATTGTTCACGTTGAGCTTGGAGATAACTTCACCGTGAAAGTTCATCACCTTCCAATGATCAAAGACCGCCAATTTGACGGTCGTGTGCGGGCCGATCCGCATAAGCACATAGCCGAATTCATAGAGATATGTGGCATGTTCTGATATGGAGCCGACGTCAATGTAGACGCTATAAAACTGAAACTCTACCCATCATCCCTATCCGGAGATGCAAGAGTTTGGTATAATAAGTTGACGCTCGGTACCATAGAAACATGGAAACAAATGACAACCGCTTTTGTTAGCCGTTTCATTCCACCTGCCATGTACGAAAGACTCATGGGAGAAATCCGAGGTTTCGTCCAAATTCTACATGAAACACTCATTGATGCATGGAACCGAATGAAAGACCTACTTCGTAGTTGTCATGGACATGGTTTATTAAAAGGAACCATCATCTAAATCTTTTATCATGGTCTCAATGAACCGACGCAAGAAATCCTTGACGCTGGTGGACTCTTTCTCTATAAGACTCCTAACGAAGCATACCAATTGCTTGAGGACCGAGTTCTTTTGAAACTCGATTGGTCCAAAGATAACCGTTCCAAACCCTTCAAGAAAACCGTTGCTTTCGTTGAAAGTAGCAAAAATTCTAAAATCATGGAAAAGATGGAAGCTCTCACATCTAAATTCGACTCGTAATTCAAAACTAACAAAGACGAAATGAAAGAGATGGGAGGCAAATGTACTCTTTGTGGAGGACCACACCCATCTACGGGGTGTGATGAAACACCAATAAGGGAACCACCTCAAGAAGAAAAATACGCCCAAGGAGGATACTGAGGAGGTGGTTATCGAGGTAAATACTACGCTAGAAACTCCGGCATTTTGCGTGAGTACCCCAAAAACGAAAATCGTAACTCACAACCTCGTGAGAGCGATAATTCCGTTCCATCAAACAAAAAGAAACCTGAAGAATCGAGCTTAAAGAAAACGTTGCTAGCTTTCATAGAATCTCAAAAAGAAAGAAACATGTTCATTAAAAACAAATTCTTCGATCTCAAAACCAACGTTGAAAGAGGACAAAGACACCATACTACCTCTATCAATGATCTCGAAACCAAGTTTGGTCGAATCTCCAATCAACTAGCCAATCGACCGAGTGGTTCGCTGCCAAGCAACACTCAGACAAACCTAAAACCATCCATCGATAAACCATACCGCCCACCCTCCCCCCGTAATGAACATGTGAATGCCGTATTCACAAGGAGTGGGTTGAGTTATGACCCACCACCAAAACCAAACACCAATACTTCCACTTTCGCTGATGAAAGTGAAGATGAAGCCGATGAGCTCGAGAAGGAAGAAGTTGTTTCTCCTTCCAAACCCAAGCTAAAACAAACTACACCCATACCAACACCAACACCAAAGGTGTATACACCCAAAATTCCATATCAGCAATGCCTACGAAAAGAAAATATGGAGGCTCGTAATGCCAAATTCCTTAAGGTGATCAAAGAAGTTAAGATCAACGCTCCCCTTTTTCATATCTTAACCAGCATGCCCAACTATGGGAAATTCCTCAAAGATCTTGTGAGCGATCATAGTAAGACGGAGCAAATCTCTGCTGCGTTTCTAAACGAAGAGTGTTCTGCAGCCTTGCAAAGAAAACTTCCACCCACGCTTAGAGATCCAGGAAGCTTCCTAATACCATGCACTCTAGCCAACAATGTTGAATGTCACACCTTGGCTGATCTAGGCGCGAGTATCAATATTATGTCGTACTCATTATACAAGAATCTTTCAAACAATACTTTGAAACCTACAAGTATGAGTATAAGTTTAGCTAACCGTACATACCAATATCCTATTGGGATATTCGAGAACATGCTTGTTCGGGTTGGTAAATTTATATTTCCTCTCGACTTCGTAATCCTCAAAATGCAGGAAGACCATCAATTCCCTCTTATTTTAAGACGACCGTTCTTGCACACCGCTGATGCTATCATTCGTGTAAAGAATAAAGAACTTAACCTTGGAGTTGGTGACGATCGAGTCACATTCTTAGTCGACAAAGCTATGCAACATTCCCATTCTAATGATGACACATGTTTCCGCGTGGATGTTATCGATGAAGTAACTGAAGAAGAATTATATGCATTGCTTGATGACGACGCACCATTCCAAAAAACTTCAGAAATGATAGCGATACTGATCGTGATCATGAATTCGAGGAATTCATAGACCTTGATTCTGAAGTAACTCTCGAAGAAGAGGAAAACAATAGCTTCAAAGTTTTGCCTTCGGAATCAAACTTTGTAGTTCCCAAATCTATTCAAGACCCATCGACGGATCTTGAATTGAAACCTCTTCCCGAACATATCGAGTACGCTTATCTAGAGAAGGATTCACTCCTTCCAGTGATTATCTCAGTGTCACTCGAGGAAGATGAGAAGAAACGCCTCGTTTCTATGCTCAAAAACTACAAAGAAGCGTTTGCTTTGAAAACATCTGATATACTGGGTATTAGCCCGATTGCAAACACAAAATCAATCTTGAAAATGATGCCAAGCCCATTATTGAGAGGCAACGTCGACTTAACCTGAACATGAATGAGGTTGTAAAAACTGAAATACTCAAACTTCTTGAAGCAGGAATCATCTATGCCATAGAAGATAGTCCTTGGGTTAGTCCTATCCATTGCGTTTCTAAGAAACGAGGAATGACTGTTGTGACCAACGAACATAACGAACTTGTTCCTACAAGAACCGTTACCGGTTGGTGTGTCTGTATTGATTACCACAAATTAAATGCTGCCACACGAAAAGATCATTGTCCTTTACCCTTCATGGACCAAATGTTGGAAAGACTTGCGGGGAACAAATTCTTTTGTTTTCTCAATGGATTTTCCAGATATTTCCAAATACCTATTGAACCATCTGATCAAGACAATACCACTTTTACGTGTCCTTTTGGAACATTTGCTTATAGGCGTATGCCATTTGATCTTTGCAATTAACCTGCGACTTTTCAAAGGTGTATGATCGCGATCTTTCAAGACATGCTTGAAGTATCCATGGAAGTTTTCATGGATGATTTCTCAGTCTTCGGAAACTCATTCGAGTCTTGCCTTTTTAATCTAGAGCACATGCTCATCCGATGCAAACAAGCTCATCTCGTGCTCAATTGGGAGAAATGTCACTTTATGGTGACTGAAGGAATTGGGCTTGGACGCAAAGTCTCCAGAGCCGGATTTGAAGCAGACAAGTCCGAGATCGAAGTGATATCCAAATTACAACCGCCTACTAACGTTAAATCCGTTAGAAGTTTTCTAGGTCATGCGAGACTAATGATTTATAAAAGACTTTTCCAAAATCGCTAGACTAATGATTGATACAATGATTTTACTTGGGTTCAGATTATAATCTCTCATTCCTCTCGAATTGATCTCGGCCTTAAGTGGATTGATTTGTTTTTGGTTACTAAAAAAAAGGGGTTTAGTTTTCTAATCTACTAAAAGGTTAAATGTATTAAAATGAAAACTTAAATCAAGAAAAACAATTAATTTAACATCAATTAACAATTAATTTAAGAACTAGAATTAAAATTAAAACAAAAATAAAGAAACAGTAAAACAGTAACACAGTAACACTAAAAGAAAATTGATTCGGAAGTTCTAACCTTGATTCAGAACTTTGCTCATCCGGAACTTTTCACTCGGAACCCCTTCATTCGGAACTTTGTTCATCCGGAACTTTTGGTCCGGAAGTTTATCCGGAAGATTGACTCGGAACTTTACTCGGAACTTCACCCGGAACTTGGTTCGGAAGTTGGTTCGTTCGGAACTTTACTCGGAAGATTGGTTCATCCGGAACTTGTTGCTCATTCGGAACTTTTAAAGGAGAAATTCATTCGGAACTTTTGGTTCATGCGGAAGTTTATTCGGAAGATTTGGATAAAACATTCATTCGGAACTTTTTAGCTTGACTCGGAACTTTTTAACAAAAACTCATTCGGAACTTTAAAATTGACTTGGAACTTAAAAACTTAAACTCATTCGGAACTTTTCAAAAAGAAGCTGATTCGGAACTTTCTTGTTCATCTGGAAGTTTTGTGTTCATCCGGAAGTCTGGGAAACCAAATACAGTAACTACCCGAAGAATAGGGGAAATCAATTTTAATCCAAAAATCACCAAGTTTTTCACCAAAAACTTAAATAAACTAATCACTAAGCATCTACTAACCATAAACTACAAATCCCATCAACAAAAACACAAAACCAACAACTTTAAAGATCAAATCAATCAAATAAAAACTTAAGAACTTGAAAAGAAAGATGATGATGAACAAGATGAAATGGAAAGATTAAACAAGAACTTGTATTGAATGATTAATGTTTTAACAATCACAAAACAAAGATTAAAATTATAAGATTTGAAGAACAAAGATTAAAATCACCAATCACCCTAGTGGTGATGGTGATGCTACGAAACAGAAAGGGAGAAAAAGGTGGAGAAAATAAAAACTAAAAACTAACTAAATGTGTGAGGGGTGGACTATATATAGGCTTGTCTTTTGGTTGGTGAGTGGGCTTTCTCCCGTTCTTCTTGTCTTCTCGTCTTTTCAGAAAAGTTGACGTTTTCGATTCTGATTCGGGATTTGTCGTTGATTAAATTCAACTCGTCTTTTAATTTCTTCGTTAAATAGACTTGAGTTTCTTCGACTTATGTAAATCTTCCATCTTTGGTCCTTTTCTTCGATAAATCTTTGAATAGGCCCAGTGACTTCAAATCTTTTGCATCTCTTGGACAATAGACTTTATCTTGAGTCTTTTTCTTCGGTAAAACCCGTGCAATCCCATGTTTTCTTTAATATTCATCCGGTTAGCTCTGAAAACACAATAAACACAAAAACCACGCATAATTCCAAACAAATGATATTAAATACGTGTTTTGGTCTTGTTTTAGCCAGAATTAAGTGGTAAAAGGATGGGTGTTTACACACCTATCAAATCCCCTACACTTAACCATTGCCATGCCCTCATGCAATGCTTAGTGATAAAGAAACTTTACACTTTTCTCATAATTAATCAACCTTGGCCTTATTAAAATACTACTTAAACAAAAATTAAAATACTAAGAGAAATTAAAACTTTAAAGTAAACAAAAGGATGGCAATAACTTGCAAAAAAATCAAGGACTTACATTAGGGCTTTGGTGCTGCGAAGATTTATCACCCTCAAATTTCACGTTCCCCAAACTAAGCTTAAAAACGAGATCATTGTTATTATAAGTTAGTAAATCAAACACTTACACACATGGCTTAATTAAATGCTTAAACTCCCTTATTCCTAGGTGTATCTCTTATATTTTATTTTTGTCTTAGAATGATCATGAAGATACATTTTTGGACTTATTTCGATAGTTTATTTAGGCTGAAAGCAAAGTAGGACGATTTGATCAATAGTTAGCTAAAGGACAAAATCTCTTAAAACTGCTTCTCGGGATATCAAAAAGTTCATATCTTGGCATAACTTGATTCACGATTTGAGACCTTTCTCGGGCCGATATTTGGCATGTACTTCATACTTCATATCTTGAGAGACGTGCTTGAGATAATGATCTTCTCATCGTTCATAGAGTTTCTTCACTTGGAGACTTTTGAGAGGTACTCCAACTTTGATGACCACGACTTCAGATTATTTCTTCAATCTCTAATTGGGATTTTGAGATACAACGATCCGCCTCCTTTTCGGACTTGGATCTATTTATCCTCATACCTTGTTAGGGTCTTTTCGGATAGACTTCTCCATCATCTTTATGGGAGTTGATTGCTTTTCTTCGTGAGTCTTGATCCTTCATATTGACTTTAGGAATAATGCTTTTCACATCACTTTGGATCTTCAGCAATAAAATGGAATCCTCATGCCTTGTCAGGGCCTTTTCGGACTCGCCAATCTTCGCGCCCCGCTTCATAAGTTATGCCTTGGCTATGAACTCTTATCATTACCGAGCAACTTTTAAACGATCTTGGGCTAGAAGCTAAGTAACTTTTCAAATCGTACGACCTTACTTATTGCAGATAAATTATTAGCAAGTGATGGGAGAATAGGCAAATAATTACACCAAGTGAGCTTGTGCAAGAATACCGACTTATAATTGACTCAATCATTTCTCGTCCTCCACAATTTAAAATCTCAAGTAATGAGACTCGTGGACACTTAGCCTAATAAACCAATTAAGGTCTACATGGTTAAGGATACTAGCTAGAATAAACTTAGATAAGTCTATTCGGGTTGAGTCAAAATAAACGCAACGGGCCTAATATGTCAAAGACTTCTAAACTAGCTACACCACTTTATTAATATTTTTGACTTTATTGCGGGATATATACATATGAAAGAAACGATAAAAATTTAAAAATTACGACTAAATGGCCAAAGTTAATAAAAAATTTGAAAAATGTTTAGAAATAGGATTTTCTGGTTAAATGAAGGCATTTTCATGGAAAAGTCCACTTAAAACTTCGATAGAAGTCCCCCCTACACTTAAGATAAACATTGTCCTCAATGTTTAAGCATGTGGGAAAAGTCTCCCCTACACTTATGACATTGTGCACGTTGGTTAACTCAAGTTAAGGAAGAGACGACTAAAGTGATCAATTTCAAATGTGAGTATGAAGAAAATTGAATCACGATAGTTGAGAGATAGAACCGGATTTTGGATAACACGGGAGCACGGTTCTTCAAAGATTCCAAGAGTGCAGTTATCCCTGTAATCACATCACCACACAAATACAAACACCTAAAGAGGTCCCCCTACACTTAGGAGGTTAAAACATAAAAGGATAGATACTCGGGCTGCCTCCCGAGGAGCGCTTGTTTTTGATAACCGAGTCACGAGCCTGACTCGACCCAAAATTAGTTCATGGGGAACGTGGTGAGGGATGGTATCACCTCCTGAGAGGTGTCCTCACCAAAGTATAACTTCACTCGTTGGCCATTCACCTTAAAATTAGGTCCATTAGGTTGAGCGAGCTCGAGAGTACCATATGGAAAAATTTGGGCAATGGTGAATGGGCCGGACCAACGAGATTTGAGCTTGCCCGAAAAGATTTTCAACTGAGAGTTAAAAAGTAAGACTTTGTCTCCAACATGGAACTCTCGGTTTTTGATCTTGGAGTCGTGAATGAGCTTAGTCCTTTCCTTATAGATCAAAGAATTTTCATAAGCCTCATTACGGAGTTCATTGAGCTCATTGAGTTGGATCTTGCGTAGGTCACCGGCTTTGTTGATATCAAAATTAGCCCACTTCAAGGCCCAGTAAGCCTTGTGCTCCAACTCAATGGGGAGGTGGCACGCTTTCCCGTACACAAGATGATAAGGCGTACAGCCGATCGGGGTCTTGTAAGCGGTACGGAAAGCCCACAAAGCATCATCAAGTTTATCAGCCCATGAGGCACGATGCTCTCCTACGGTCCTTTCAAGAATTCGCTTAAGTCCTCGGTTGGATATTTCAGCCTGGCCATTAGTTTGTGGGTGGTAGGCCGTGGAAAGACGATGATTTAAACCGTACTTAGCCATGACTCTAGCGAATTGGTCATTGCAAAAATGAGTCCCACGATCACTAATAATGGCGCGAGGCACACCGAATCTAGCGAAAAGAGCTTTCAAAAAGTTACAAACCACCCTTGCGTCATTAGTGGGTAAAGCTTTGGCTTCAACCCACTTTGAAACGTAGTCAACGGCTACAGGGATGTATTTGTTTCCTTTAGAAAAAGGGAATGGCCCCATAAAGTCGATACCCTAAACATCAAAGATTTCACATTCTTGTATGAAATTCTGAGGCATCTCGTCTTTATGTGTGATGGTGCCTTGTTTTTGGCAAACATCACATCGTTTAACCATATTGTGAGCGTCACGATATATGGAGGGCCAATAAAATCCCGAATCAAACACTTTTTTGGCGGTGTAGTTGGGACCAAAGTGACCACCGGTGGGTCCTTTGTGGAAAGCATCAAGGATTTCTGAAGCTGCCGGTCCGTCAACACATCGGCGGATAATCAGGTCGACACACTATTTGAATAGGTAAGGGTCGTCCCAAAAGTAAGTCTTAATGTCGGTGAAGAACTTTTTCTTTTGTTGAGACGTCAACCCTTCTTTGAGAATTCCACCCGCCAAGTAGTTTGCAAAGTCCGCAAACCACGGGGTAGCATCAGAATTCGAATTTATGGACATTAAGGTCTCTAAGGGAAAAGAATCATTGATTTCTTTGTTCGGATGATCCCCTTGGTACGGATCCTCAAGTCTGCTGAGATGATCCGCGGCTAGGTTTTCAACTCCTTTTTTATCGCGAATTTCGATTTTAAATTCTTGGAGCCGCAAAACCCAGCAAAGAAGTCTTGGTTTGGAATCTTGCTTTGTCAACAAGTACTTCAGCGCGGAGTGATCGGTATACACAATTGTTGTAGAAAGGACAAGATAGGGGCAGAATTTTTCAAAAGCATAGACAACAGCTAAAAGCTCTTTTTCGGTTGTCGTATAATGCAATTGTGCCCCCGTCATTGTCTTGCTAGCGTAATGGATTGGTTGGAAGTGTTTGTTCACTCTTTGTCCCAGAACCGCTCCAATAGCAAAATCACTAGCATCGCACATCAACTCAAAGGGAAGCTCCCAATTAGGGGTGACCAAGACGGGTGCCTTAGTTAGTTTATCCTTAAGCGAGTTGAAGGCTTCAAGGCACTCTTTGGAAAAGATAAAAGGAGTATCTTTTTCCAAGAGGTGGGTCATCGGGCGAGCGATTTGAGAAAAATCTTTGATGAATCGACGGTAGAAGCCCGCATGACCCAGAAAACTTCTCACACCCTTCACGGTGGAAGGTGGAGGCAACTTAGCGATAACATCGACTTTAGCACGGTCTACTTCAAGACCGGCTTTGGAAATCTTATGTCCCAGCACGATGCCTTCTTTTACCATAAAATGGCATTTTTCCCAATTTAGAACAAGGCGAGTGTCTTCGCACCGCTTAAGCATACGTTCCAAATTGGCAAGGCAAGAAGAGAAGGAATCCCCGAAGACCGAGAAATCATCCATGAAGACTTCCATGGTTTGTTCAACCATGTCATGGAAGATATCTAA
The DNA here is from genome assembly GCA_025667525.1 of Glebionis coronaria. Lineage (NCBI taxonomy): Eukaryota > Viridiplantae > Streptophyta > Magnoliopsida > Asterales > Asteraceae > Glebionis > Glebionis coronaria. Next base: position 646,570,273 of record CM046877.1, read on the forward strand.
CATGCACCTTTGGAAAGTCCCGGGGGCATTGCATAAGCCAAAAGGCATCCTTTTGTAAGCAAATATGCCATAGGGACAAGTGAATGTTGTCTTCTCTTGATCTTGGGGATCGATGGGTATTTGGAAATAACCCGAGAAACCATCAAGAAAGCAGTAATATACATTACCCGCTAAACGTTCAAGCATTTGGTCCATAAAAGGTAGAGGGAAATGATCCTTTCTCGTGGCATCATTGAGTTTGCGGTAGTCTATACAAACTCTCCACCCAATAACGAGACGAGTGGAAATCAACTCGTTGTGTTCATTGGGAACAACGGTTATTCCGCCCTTCTTGGGCACCCAATGGATTGGACTAACCTATGGTGAATCCGAAATAGGGTAAATCATACCCGCATCAAGAAGTTTGAGAACCTCTGTTTTGATGACTTCATGTATTTTTGGATTCACCCTTCGTTGGCTTTGAATTGTGGGCTTAAAGTCGTCCTCCATGAGGATTTTGTGTGTGCAGAAGTGAGGATCAATTCCACGAATATCAGAAATCTTCCAAGCAATAGCCTTCTTGTGATCTTTCAACACGGTGATAAGTCGGGCTTTTTCTTCTTCCTTTAGGTCCTTAGCAATGATGACTGGCGACTTCTTCTCTTCTTCAAGGAATACATACTCGAGATGGGGCGGCAACTCCTTAAGTTGTAAATCCGGAGGATTTTCGACCGGAGGCGTTTTCAAAGTCGGAGTATCGATAGCAATAACCGTGGGAGATGGAGGCGAAGGATTGTCTTCGTTGAGAAGATTGTCAAAGAAATTCATGTCTTCATCCCCATCGGTGGGAGAATCATTAGTAGCTAAATTCACATCTCCCATGGTGTCTTCAAGATCTTTCCAAAACAAATCACTATCTCCAAATAGAGACAATGATGAATCAATAGAGGACACGGTCTCAACATTGGGAAGAGAGGTAGGTATACTTTTGCAAGCATCATTAAAGTGTTCTTAACAAGCCTCATCAAGAACGCCAATACAATTAACACTCTCGTTGGAATAAGGTTGTTTGGACAACTTTCCCATGTTGAAGACGATTTTATCGTCTCCCACTCTCATGATAAGCTCACCGGCTTCAACATCGATGAGAGTGCGACCGGTCCTCAGGAATGGACGACCCACGATCAAGGGAACACGAGGGTCCATCTCGTAGTCGACGACGACGAAATCGGCAGGAAAAGTGAATTTGTCGACTCCTACAAAGACGTCTTCGGCTATCCCCACTGGATAAGCAACCGTACGGTTAGCTAATTCCAAAGTCATTTTGGTGGGGACTAGCTCTGGGAGAGATAATTGCTTCCAAACGCTTAGAGGCATAAGATTAATACTGGCACCTAGATCGGCTAGGGCCATGCAATTCTCTACTCCCGGGAAATTGCAAGGGATTAAGAAACGACCCAGATCACCAAGCTTGGTTGGCAATTTCCTTAAAATCACTACAGAGCAATTCTCATTAAGTTGGGTGTTGGAAATATCGAGGAGCTTTTCCTTGTCGCTCAGAAGATCTTTAAACATTTTCGCATATTTAGGCATGTGAGCGAGAGCCTCAGCGAAGGAGTTATTGAAATTCAATTGTTTGAACATCTTAAGAAAGTTCGAAACCTGAATATCGTCCTTGCTTTTGAGCTTCTCTTTCCTCAACCTAGATGGATAAGGTATATTGGAAGAAGAGGAAGGCTTTGGGAGAATAGGATTACTCACATCCTTGGGTGGAGGAGGGGTAGAAGGAAGAAGTGGAGAAATTGGGGAAAGAGAAGGATGAGGAATAGGAGCAGGTGACTCGTTCTCCTTAGTCACAACCACCGATGAAGGTATAGGAAGCTCGGGTTCCTTGGTACCTTTGCCATTTCGAGTGGTGATTGCTTTAATCTCCCCTCTTGGATTCGCAACGGTGTTACTCGGAAGAGTACCCGAAGAAGAGGGTTGATTACCTTGGAAGAAACTAGCCATCATGTTCTTCAAGTCATTAGTTTGGCTATCCAACGTATTTCTCATGTCGGCTCTCAAATCGTTCCCTTGTTTGACCAAGTCTGCTTTCAGGTTGAGAACTTCTCTCTGAAGATTTCCCACTATCACATCGTTAGTCCTCATATAAGTTTCCACTTCTTGGTGAAGAGCGGTGGGTTGGTTGGGAGGAGCATTGTATGCGGGTGGTTGATAAGCAGGTTGTTGGTAAACTTGGTTGTTACGTTGAGGTGGTTGTTGCTGCTTGTGAGGAGGGATGTATGGTGTACGAGGTTGTTGTTGTTGTTGAGTAGGGCGGTTGAGGTTTTGTTGTTGGTTTGGGTTGTTTGGAGGAAAACCGGGTGGAGAAAGATAGTTGTTGGAGCGATAGCTAAGCAAATTACAGTCACCTTGAGGTCTAGCTTGATAAGCAGGTTGAGGATAGGTGCCATATGCTGCATTCACATTCTCAGCAGGGTAGTCTTGGGTGGCGGTACAAATGGTGTAAGAGTGAGGACCACCGCATATCTCACAAGGTTGGCTGACAGCGTTAACTTGAGCGTTTTTAGTGTTGCTGCTGTTGGTGTTGTTAACGGTGTGGGTGACAAGCGATTCAAGAAGCGTAGTGATTTTGTCCAATCGCTTGTCGCTGTCACTAGTGCTAGCACTAGCGACATTGGTCCGAACACTCTTGGTTTGCACACGAGACTTATTCTCAATGATATCCCAAGCAGCATTGGAGGTCTTAGCCAAAAGATTACCCCCCGAGGCACTGTTTAGTGAATCTTGGTCACTCATGCTTAAACCATTGTAAAAAGTATTAATTTGATGTACTTTGGTAAAACCATGTTGTGGGCATTTTCTTAAAAGATCTTTAAAACGATCCAAAGATTCACTGAACGACTCATCGTACTTTTGTTCAAAATTTATGATTTCATTCTGCAAAGCGGTAGTATGAGAGGGTGGGAAAAATTAATTGATAAATTTGGTTTCCAAATCCGTCCACGAGAGAATACTCTGTGGCGGTTTCTTAGCAAGCCAATGTCGGGCTTGTCCCTATAAAGAAAAGGGAAAAAGTTGTAACCTGATAACCTCTTGTGGAACACCATTGAACTTGACCGTGTTAGTGAGTTGCAAAAATCTCTTGATGTGGTCGTGTGGATCATCAATGGTACGTCCCAAGAATGGTTGAGCGGAGACCATCTGGATAAAGCCTGATTTTAGCTCAAAGTTGTTGGCGGCAATTGGAGGTATGACAATTGGATCCGTGTTGCCATCGACATGAGCTTGCAGCAGTTCAATCATCGGGCGATTATCCGGAAGGGGCTCATTGTTGTTGTTATGGTTCATGTTGTTGAAAGGTGGGTTGTTGTTATTATTATTGTTTGGAGGTGGTATGTTGTTGTTGTTTTGTACACCGGCCATGTCTAAGTGATCGAGAGGCTCGGGCTCTTGATAAGACGTGGATCGAGTGCGCATACACCTGCAAAAGAACTAACAAGAGAAAAACAAAGCAAAATATTTTTGGTTTTTATGTTTTTTAATAATTTTTTTTGTATTTTTGAAAATTTTATATTTTTTAGGATTTTTTGAAAATTTTTCTGAAAAAGTAACGTTCACGGGGAACGGATCCCAAAATCCAAGTTCTCACAAAAAACTTTTGATCTTAACGAGAAGATCCGGCAGCGGCCCCATTTGATACAATGATTTTACTTGGGTTCAGATTATAATCTCTCAGTCCTCTCGAATTGATCTCGGCCTTAAGTGGATTGATTTGTTTTTGGTTACTAAAAAAAAGGGGTTTAGTTTTCTAATCTACTAAAAGGTTAAATGTATTAAAATGAAAACTTAAATCAAGAAAAACAATTAATTTAACATCAATTAACAATTAATTTAAGAACTAGAATTAAAATTAAAACAAAAATAAAGAAAGAGTAAAACAGTAACACAGTAACACTAAAAGAAAATTGATTCGGAAGTTTTAACCTTGATTCGGAACTTTGCTCATCCGGAACTTTTCACTCGGAACCCCTTGATTCGGAACTTTGTTCATCCGGAACTTTTGGTCCGGAAGTTTATCCGGAAGATTGACTCGGAACTTTACTCGGAACTTCATCCGGAACTTGGTTCGGAAGTTGGTTCGTTCGGAACTTTACTCGGAAGATTGGTTCATCCGGAACTTGTTGCTCATTCGGAACTTTTAAAGGAGAAATTCATTCGGAACTTTTGGTTCATGCGGAAGTTTATTCGGAAGATTTGGATAAAACATTCATTCAGAACTTTTTAGCTTGACTCAGAACTTTTTAACAAAAACTCATTCGGAACATTAAAATTGACTCGGAACTTAAAAACTTAAACTCATTCGGAACTTTTCAAAATGAAGCTGATTCGGAACTTTCTTGTTCATCCGGAAGTTTTGTGTTCATCCGGAAGTCTGGGAAACCAAATACAGTAACTACCCGAAGAACAGGGGAAATCAATTTTAATCCAAAAATCACAAAGTTTTTCACCAAAAACTTAAATAAACTAATCACTAAGCATCTACTAACCATAAACTACAAATCCCATCAACAAAAACACAAAACCCAACAACTTTAAAGATCAAATCAATCAAATAAAAACTTAAGAACTTGAAAAGAAAGATGATGATGAACAAGATGAAATGGAAAGATTAAACAAGAACTTGTATTGAATGATTAATGTTTTAACAATCACAAAACAAAGATTAAAATTATAAGATTTGAAGAACAAAGATTAAAATCACCAATCACCCTAGTGGTGATGGTGATGCTACGAAACAGAAAGGGAGAAAAAGGTGGAGAAAATAAAAACTAAAAACTAACTAAATGTGTGAGGGGTGGACTATATATAGGCTTGTCTTTTGGTTGGTGAGTGGGCTTTCTCCCGTTCTTCTTGTCTTCTCGTCTTTTCAGAAAAGTTGACGTTTTCGATTCTGATTCGGGATTTGTCGTCGATTAAATTCAACTCGTCTTTTAATTTCTTCGTTAAATGGACTTGAGTTTCTTCGACTTATGTAAATCTTCCATCTTTGGTCCTTTTCTTCGATAAATCTTTGAATAGGCCCAGTGACTTCAAATCTTTTGCATCTCTTGGACAATAGACTTTATCTTGAGTCTTTTTCTTCGGTAAAACCCGTGCAATCCCATGTTTTCTTTAATATTCATCCGGTTAGCTCTGAAAACACAATAAACACAAAAACCACGCATAATTCCAAACAAATGATATTAAATACGTGTTTGGTCTTGTTTTAGCCAGAATTAAGTGGTAAAAGGATGGGTGTTTACACACCTATCAATGACCAAACTCCTCGAAAAAGACATAGTCTTTGATTTCGACGAAGAATGCTTAAAGGCATTCGACAAGGTTAAAGACAAGTTAACGAATACAGTGATCATGGTTTCACCGGATTGGTCGCAACCGTTTGAACTTATGTGTGATGCAAACGATTTCGCTGTAGGAGCCGTATTAGGACAATGCGAAGGAAATCATTTCCGTCCTATACACTTTGCGAGCAAAACTCTAAATAGCGCGCAACTCAACTACACAATCACTGAGAAAGAACTACTTGCCGTAGTTTTTGCTTTTGACAAATTTCAATCCTAACTCGTGTTGTCGAAAACGATTGTATTCATCGATCATTCCGAGTTGAAATACTTATTCTCTAAACAAGATGCTAAGCCGCGTCTTATTAGATGGATTTTACTACTCCATGAATTTGAAATTGATATTTAAAATAAGAAAGGAGCGGAAAACATCGCAGCCGACCATTTGTCACGACTTGAAATCCAAACATGGAAGAGTCAAGGGATGAAGATATTGATGAGACTGCAATTATACATAGTCTCATCGTCCAAATAGGGATTAAAACGCTTAAAATATCGTCAAAATATCCAAATATACGCTTGTGTTTGTTCATTGTGTATTTTAGGTACGGATATCGTGAAATCGACAAATGATCACAAGAATGAACCAATAACGAACACAAGAAACGAAGCAGCACAAAGAACCGGACCCGAATCATGAATTTCCAAAGAAGTCCTTGAAGTTTTGAAGATTGTCAAGATTGGTCCCTCATCTATTGAAGACTTGTTATTTTATACCCTTGTAAATCTCAAAAATACAATTGGGTCCCTAAAATGTCAAGTGTTTATATACTTGACCATTGAAGAATTCCCAAATGACAAGAAAGGCCCTTGACTAAAGTTTGCTAATTGTATGTGCCAAAAATGACAAGTGTGTCAAACATTTAACAAAGGAAAAGGAGTGTTGGTTGCTGAAATCCTTAAATGCATAATTTTTAGAACAATGGGGGTAATTTCCGCCAATACTAAAACCCAAACCCACCAAACAACCCATTGACCCGACCCTTACCCACTGAATACCCATCCCATACCCGAAACCCCCTCAACCCCTGAATGTCCCTAATCAATGCAAGAAACCCTAATCTTAACTTAATCAACACAAGGTATTACTTTTCAAACGTAATCTTATTATTGTATAATAAAGAATTACAAGTGTTATGGATAACACAGTTTGATGACAATGTGTTGTGCACACTTTGAACAACAATAAACCCTAACTTATGAATACAGTCGTAGCTGTTTGATTCACTAAGTTATATGCACTAATGTTCTTAATATCTCAAAGTGTTGAACATTAATGCATGGATTCACATCCTATTTATAGTGTTACGAGTTTGACTTAAACAGTACTTGATGTCGACTACACAAGCTTTTACAAGTTCCCACATCAGTCACATGATGTCCTTCTATTCTTGGTAGTCTTCCATTATGCTTTAAGGAACAGTTGTCAAAAACAGTTTCCTTATTCTTCATAGTCTCGAACACACAAATGGCATGTCCAAAGTGTGCTGAGAGTTATCAGGGTATTGCCACCCCTGTTAACTCTCAACCTCTCAGAGTCCCTGATACATCTTGGCTGTTATCCATCACAACCAATGAGTATGTCTTCAGGTAATCTTCGACTTCCCAGACAATGTCTCTGACATGGACTCCTCTGAGGTTGCTCACAGAGACTTGGATCTCTGTGAGTCTTGCGAAACTTGCCTGCCTCCTAGGCACAGGCAAGGGACTATCTAACAGCCTAAGTATGTTTAAATCAATGATCAGGGAATCTAACAAGTTTAGATTCCCAACAATCTCCCCCTATTTAAACATAAATAATGCTAGATCTAACTAAGTTAAGGTAAGTGAGTTTAACAGCTTCTTCTTACACATAACAGATCTAAACAAACATACCTCATGATTTTATTAAGACTTAAAGAAAATTACAAGTTCATTACATAGGTAAAATAAAAGATGAAGGTAAAAGGGCTGTGAAGATCTTCAATAGTCATCATTTTTTATTCTTTCTTCAGCTTCAGCCAAGTCTAATCTGTTATCAATTTCATCCTGCAAAGTCTTTGCAAACTTCTTGAAATACTCTATGTTGATCTTGAGACACTTCTTGTGACAGAGTAGCTGAATAGTTGAAGCCAAGCACAGCTCATCTTCCCTCTGAAAAGCATACTGGCAAGCCTTGTTCATGAATGCCATTCCTCTTTCAGGCTCTGTGTATGTCTGACCATCAACAGGGCCAACAATACCATTTGGGAGGATCAAATCCCTGTGCATACCATCCACATGAACATCTTCAGTAACAAAAGTTTCATTAACAATTTGTGAAATTCTTCTTCTTTTGTTGCCTGTCTTTGGGGGTTCTTGTTCAAAAAGTTGTGGTGGGGGATCAATCTTGAGTTTGGCTGCAGTTTCCTTGATCCAGTTAAACTTGGCCTTAAGAGTTTTAAGCAGAAGGAAATTTGCCTGTCCAGACTTTTTGGCAGCTAAGGCTTCGAGTTCAAACCATTCTGATAACCCAAGTGTCTTTAACCTGAAGTTGTCAAACACATCCATATTTCTTTGTTGATTTTCCCTCCATAAGATCATCTGTGGGGTGTTTGTGGATTTATGAATGGTGTATTTGAACTTGGTTATCTTGCCAGCAGCATATCTGTTGTTCACGCAGGCATCATAGTCAGCTTTGACTTTTCTTAAAGCCTGAGCGCGTTTTGTTTCCATTTCCCTCAACCTTTGTTTTTGTTTTTCCCTTTCAGGTGGTGTCATCTTCCTATGAGTAGCTTCATTTAATTCTTTGGCTGTCTTGAGCTCATTTAGTCTTTTGAATTCTTCAGCCTGTTGCTCTATCTCTTCAGGGGTCAAAGGAATCTCATCGGAAGGTGTAAAGGTTAAGAATTGGGAAAGGTCTGTGGTGGATCCTCCTGTCTCTAGCATCGCAGCTATCTTTTTATGTTTGGTCTCAGTATCAACCAAAACTATCTCCTTTCCTTTCTTCGAGACAGAGGACTCCACACTTATGTTTTTCAAAACATCAGCTCTTTTGATAAACGCTGTCTGAGCCTGAGTTTGAATAGCTTTGGGGAGAGAGCTAACAGTGAATTTTAATTTCTTGGCCGCTGGCTCATCATCATCCTCAGGCTTGCTGACGTTAACCAAGATCAGAGACTTTGATGAGTCAGCTCCATCTTGAGTTTGTTGCTCCCCCTGAGTATCATCATCAGGTATTATAACAGGTGTGATGACTTGGAGAGGAACAGGTGTAGTTGAGGGATTAGCTGATGATGAGCCTTGTTCAGCAGATGCAAGGCTGAGTGTAGTATTCTTCTCCCCCTCACGTTTATCCTTACTTCGTAGATGCTTGGATGAACGTGCCTGAAAACGTCTTGCAATCTGCTCCACAGAGGCAGTCATGGCACGTTTTCTTTTTCTTGAAGCTCTGGCAATCTTTAGCAGGAGGTTGGCATTTGCATTAGTATTTGCCTGAACACGCCTGACAATAAAGTTAGCATGGTTGTATTGCCTGGTGCGAACAACATTAAAGTGCCTGTGCATGGTGTGTTCGTGTTCTTGAAAAATAGCAGGGACGGCTGAGTCAATGGCATCCTTGATTCTTGTTGAAAGATGACCGAGTCCCTGGGCTACACCTTTTCTTGCACCATCCTGAATTGGCTCAGTGACAGCCTCAGTCACAGCCTTTTTTATGATGCCTGGAAATGTTACAATAAAGTTGTGCATCTCTGACTTGATCACATCCAGCTTCCTCGATAAGCGCTCAATATCAGATTGATGATGGACTGGCTGAAGATTCTTGATATTGAGGCTTTGCTGAGCATAGTCATCCCCCCTTGGTATTAAGTCAAAGTTGGTCTGGGCAGGATGATCAAACATGAGAAATTCTGCTGTTGGATCATAAGTTGGTCTTTGGAAGACTGTTGTTGCTGAGGTAGCAGAGTTTGGAGTATCAACAGCTTCCTTGAGAGGAGAAGTCTTGTCACCAGCTGGTGTAGACACAGCTATTTCTTTAGGAGGAGAGACAGACAGCTGGTCTTCCTCATCTTCTTCATCCTCTTCATCGAACATTCCCTTAGGGAATTCATCTTCAGGCATTTGCTCAATATCAGAGACATAATCCTCTAATGAGAGCATTTCTTCATCAACATTTATCACAGGCTCTTCATCATTTGGTTTGTCCTGAGTTATTGTATCAGCCTCCTTTTCTTGTTGTACCTGAGATTCGATGACTGGCTGTACAATTTCAGCCTACAAATTTGTTGTAATTAGTAACAGGGAAAAATATAAGGGGAATGGTCTGTTGGGTCAAAATTAATATGAGTTGATGTGGCAGAAACTCCAAAACGAAGAAAACATGCTAGACGCTGACACGCCATGTTTGGACGCTGACAGATGTCTACGGCGCTGATGGAATTTCTATTTACGGAATATATTGGATATATTCTAAATAATATATTCAATATATATCTATAGAAATAGAATATTTAGATGTTTATTTGATATTATCTCTTGTAGATTCTGTTCCTTCCACTTTAAAAGGAACAAGAGTCTTAGGTTTTATTGATATCATTCATTCACAATGTAAACCTAAAGTGTGTGTCGCACTAGACGTGGGATTCAATGTATACACGTCTAGTGATTGTTGATTATTAATATAATTAGCAATCCATTTGTTTTAATTCATGTCTTGTGCCTAAACACCTTGTTCATGATCATTGTTCTTTTCCGCTATGTTATCATATGAACGATGATCAACCTAGATATAATGGTTCATAACCATTGAGTCTAACGATCATAGGGATCCACAATTGGTATCATAGCCTAAGGCTCTTGATATCTAGGTCCGACGAGGTGTTCGTGTATGGTGAAAAGAAGAAAAATCCGTCTAGAGTTTTTCTGGACGTTTTTGTGTGCGCAGCAGTATTCAGAAGGTCATAACTTTTGATTGAACCGTTGGATCGTCACGAAATTTTATATGTGTGTTCTACATACATAGATCTAAACATCCACCAGAGGGATTGTCGAGTTTTATCCCCAGGCAAAAGTTATTAAGCATCAAAGTCAGCAGCAGGGTATATGCAGTTTTCTATGGACAGCCATGTTCAAAACACGTTTTCTCCTTCGTTAACCGTTGGATCTTCGTGATTTTTGAACTGTAGATTCTTGGCAGTTGTGTCTAGAATCCCACCGAAGGGATCTTCGATCTGAGCTCTAATGAAGAAGTTATTCAAGTTTGAAGTTGCTGTTTAAGGTAATGATGTTCTTGCTTTTCACATGAAATCATGACCTAGGGTTTCTTCAAACCCTAGATCGACATAAAAGCAGAATGTTATGAGGTTGTGGCTGTTGTGATTTATGATAATTCGTCATGGCTATGATATTAGGGTTATGGTGAAACCCTAGATTTGTTTTTATTTAAAAACCCTAGATCAACATAGTCAGCAGCAGGTAGGTGCTACTGTTTGTACTATAAACTTTATGTTGCTCTGCTAGAGATGTGGGTAAAAAAAAATCAGCACGTGATATTGGCTTCACAACGTGGTATGGAGATTCACGTGATTGGTTGATGTCCTCCTTTTATTTAGCAAATCAAAAGAAGCCTTGATATGCTATAAATCCTAGATGTGATGGTGACGATATATTTAATGTGTGTTCACACGAAGGATCAAGCAAGTGCCTTACTTTGCATTCACACGATTACTTAATTCCTATTGGTGTTCGATTGTCTATTCATTCTGTGTTCACACGACCAAAAGCTTTTGATTGGCTATTGAGTGTGTTCACACGGTGCATCAAAGAATGCAAGACATGGAATACGCCACTTTTGGATGCAAAGATGACGTCAGCAGGAAACATGACGCTGACAAAGATTAACGCTGACGTTTGTTATTTAGGCGCTGACAGGAAGGATTTTGACGCTGACATGAATAAGTCAACACTGTCAAGTTGACAGTGTTGTCCAATATATGCTATTTCAACGCTGATAAGTGTCATCCGATATCGGACAATGCATCTGATGAAGATATTGGACAGAGTTGGATATTGGACAACACACTGTTTGTTGCTGTTTGAGAAAATTGGACGTTTTTAGCACACAAAAAGAAATTATTTACACACAAAGGTACATGGAATCTCCATTTTAATTCAGAATATCATGGTGATATTTATGGCTCGGATATATTTAAATGGATTAATGATTTTAACGCGAGTTAGCAATTATTCGTGGGATTTGATGGATATTTTAAACTATGTAATCGGGATAGCCTTGTGAAAGAGTTATCCACATTTGATCTTTTACATATGGTATGACGATGTTATTTCATTCAAATTCATCATGAAGAAGTGTTAGCTTAAGGGGAAGAATTCTTATGGTAAGTTTGATGATTGAAGAAGATTTTCGCGAGTTTGTGTTCTATCATATCTTAAAGTCGTAGTGTTTCCTGTGACACTCACACTTTAAAGGTAACTTGTTCGTGCTTTACATGGTTGGTGACGAAGACTTGTCATAAACACTTGAAGGAGTTACATTATCGTGCTCAGTGTCTCACAAAGGATGAGAATATTGACAAGGGATCGAGGTCTACTTATATCCTCCTCTATAAGTTCTTAGTCACATGGATAGTACAAGACATGGAACATAAGATTGGGTTATTTTACTTCTACATCAAGAATACTTTATTTATTTTTCTTTAGGATCATTACATAGAGCTACATTTGGAGAATCTTCAAGATTGCCTACATTGTTTACTTCCCTGTTGATGTGACAAAAAGGGGAAGATACGCATGCTACACTTGAGGGGAAGCAATTTGAAGATCATGTACAACTTACAAGAGATATACAAAGAGTTTTGCCGACATCAACTAGGGGAAGATTGTTGGGTCAAAATTAATATGAGTTGATGTGGCAGAAACTCCAAAACGAAGAAAACATGCTAGACGCTGACACACCATGTTTGGACGCTGACAGAAGTCTACGGCGCTGATGGAATTTCTATTTACGGAATATATTGGATATATTCTAAATAATATATTCAATATATATCTATAGAAATAGAATATTTAGATGTTTATTTGATATTATCTCTTGTAGATTCTGTTCCTTCCACTATAAAAGGAACAAGAGTCTTAGGTTTTATTCATATCATTCATTCACAATGTAAACCTAAAGTGTGTGTCGTACTAGACGTGGGATTCAATGTATACACGTCTAGTGATTGTTGATTATTAATATAATTAGCAATCCATTTGTTTTAATTCATGTCTTGTGCCTAAACACCTTGTTCATGATCATTGTTCTTTTCCGCTATGTTATCATATGAACGATGATCAACCTAGATATAATGGTTCATAACCATTGAGTCTAACGATCAATGGGATCCACATGGTCGCCATTTCGCTGTCCTAGAGAGACTGAGGGTGATTACTCAGCCACTCCAAAGGATAAATCCTTGGGATTCTTTTAAGTGTGAATAAAGTGTGGTTAATGATCGCCATTCGCTGCCCCTAGGAAAACTGAGTGTGATTATTCAGCCCCCCCAAAAGGTAAAAACCTTTGGGACTCTTTTGATTGTGAAATATATGTTGTTTATGGATCGCCAGTCGTTGCCCCTAGGAAAGCTGAGTGTGATTATTCAGCCACCCCAAAAGGTTAAAACCTTTGGGACTCTTTTAAGAGTGAAACATATGTTGTTGTAGGTCGCCTGTTACGCTGCCCCTAGGAAAGCTGAGGGTGATGATTCAGCTCCCCCTGAAAGGATAAATCCTTTGGGACTCTTTTAAGGAGGGAACCAAGAGGCTGTGTGAAGTACAGGTGATCAAGGTTGAGACATTAGTGTATTCAGGTTGTTGTTAGCCTGAATACTGTCTAGAGGGTTCAGGGTCATCGGGGTGCTTTATAAACACAAATGAATCATTCCCTGGTGCAAAGACAGGGTGTACAGAAGTCTTAAAGTATTCTAAGTGTATTGACAGACTTCTATGGGTCGAGGATTACCCTAACTTCACCACTCTCTCCTACAGACAAATGAGAGTGGCTGCTTGTGAACCTCTAAAAATGTACACTGATTACCTGTGAGATATCAGCTTGATCAGGCTGGTTTCCTGTTGTCTTAGCTGACTTAGAGACACTAGATGCCTGTTGTTTGTCAGCCAAAGAGTCTGAATCCACAAGAGTATCTGGACCAGAGGCGGTGTCAGTCTTCTTTCCCTTGGCCTTAATCACATCTTTGGAGTGGGAAGAAGAGGGGATTTTCTTCTTCTTAGGCTGTTGGACAGATGAAGCCTTGGACTTAGTAGTGTGATGCCCAGAGGTCAAAGACATAGACTTGCCAGCAACACTAGAAGTATTCACCTTCACAGAGGAAGGGAGCAAGGGCTTCTCAGCGTTTGGTACTTGGTTGGCCACGTTCAGCATATGGGCGGTGACAGGGATATCCTCAGCTCCTATTTCCTTGTAGATGGCGCATGTGATGCGATAGGGCTTAAGAGCAGTCAAGGCCTTGTTGTGGTAGTTATCTCCCAGCAGACTTTCAAAGATCAGGGACAAGAAGCTCACATAACAGATGTTCTTTTCCCTGACCTGATTCCTTCCCTTCAGTTGTTCTACCAGGTTTGAGAATAGAATGCTTCCAACGTCAACATCAGCTCCCCAGATAAATCCATACGCAATAGCCTGATGATTGAACGACATCTGATCCTGTGATCCCTGCATTCCTCCCAGGGACTTCACAATGTGGGTGAAGAGGACACGCCACATAGGAGTGAAATACTTAATCTTCAGAGGGGATTTGGCAAGGACCTCAGCTGGTGTAAGGGTAGGGTTAACGTCATGGAAAGGGTTGAGTGTGGCCAGGGCTTCCTTGACAGCCTTTTTGTCAACAACCTTCAGGCACTCATCTCCATGTTTTAATCCGGCCACACTAGAAAAGTCTTTAAGGGAGAAGGCAAAAGGGTGTTCATTGCATGAAACGCTAAATGTAATTGTGTCTTCTACCACTTCAGCAGAATACCAGAATTCCCTAAGGTATTATTGGTAAAAGGTGGATGGAGATTTGGTGAAGGCTTCATTTAGGTCACAATTCTGCATGAAATTTACTAGATCTGAATAGGTGCTGTTTGGTGCCTTAATCCATCCAATGGCGTTGTTGGAGGCGATGATGCTCTCGTTGATCTCGAAGTTAACATTTGAGGCTTTGGGAACTGAAAACGCCATGGATTTGAGGTTGAAGGTGAACGAAAATGGCGGATGGTTGAGAGAGATAAGAACTTAGAGAGAGAAGTAGATTTTAGAATGGTGGTGGGTGAGAAGAGAAAGGAGACAATATATATTCAAACTTAAGTGAACAGTTATTCAACCGTATTAAACGCAAGGTGTGAAAATGACTGCTCAAGTGGGTCCCCTTGACCTTTCAAAAAGTTTGTCTCCTCGTTATCCGAAAAATAAATGATTAAATATTTGAGAATGTTTTTTGCATTTACTTGGAAAGTAACTACCTAGTTTCATGTGAAAAACATTTAATATAGAATCAATCATTTAATGAACACATTTAATATCAAGCCACAGGCTTTGAGATATTGAGCATCGCTAGCTCAGCAACTAGCCTGTTGAACGAAGGTTCAGCCAAAGGCTTTGTAAAGATATCAGCTAGTTGCAGCTCTGTGGGAACAAAATGCAGCTCAATATCTCCCTTCATTATATGATCCCTGATAAAATGATACCTGATATCAATGTGTTTGGTACGAGAGTGAAGAACAGGGTTTTTGGATATGGCAATGGCGCTGGTATTGTCACAAAAGATTGGTACTTTGTCATACAAGATTTCATAGTCAGCCAATTGACTTTTCATCCAGAGCACCTGAGCACAACAGCTGGCTGCAGCGACATATTCTGCTTCAGCTGAAGACATAGCCACAGAGTTTTGCTTTTTAGCACTCCATCCAACCAATTTTCCTCCTAGGTTTTCACAGCTGCCTGAAGTGCTTTTCCTGTCAATACAACATCCAACATAATCTGAATCTGAATAGGCCTTGAGATCAAAGCCTGATTCCTTTGGATACCATAGACCTAGGGATGGTGTTCCTTTGAGATACCTGAAAATTCTCTTAACAGCCACTAGATGGGATTCTTTTGGGTTAGCTTGGTACCTTGCACAAAGACATGTGGAGAATTGGATATATGGCCGACTGGCTGTTAGATACATTAGTGACCCAATCATGCCTCTATATAAAGTCTCATTGACAGAGACCCCTGACTCATCAGGGCCCAAGTTGTTGGGTGGAAGAATGGGGCATTTCACTGATGCACAATCAGCTAAGTCATATTTTTTAAGTAAATCCTTAACATACTTTTCCTGACAAATTGAAATTCCCTTAGGACATTGTTTAATTTGAAAACCCAAAAAGTAAGTTAATTCACCCATCATACTCATCTCATATTTCTTGGTCATTAATTTAGCAAAACGTTTACTAAGATTGACATTTGTTGACCCAAAGATGATATCATCCACATAAATCTGCACAATGATGAAATCACTCTTGTCCTTGAAGGTAAAGAGTGTTTTATCAATAGAACCCCTGATAAATTTATTTTTAGTTAAGAAATTTGAAGGAGTTTCATACCATGCTCTTGGAGCCTGTTTCAGACCATACATTGCCTTGTGAAGTCTGTACACATGGTTGGGAAACTCGCTGTTCTCAAATCCTTCAGGTTGAGCAACATACACTTCCTCAGCCAAATCACCATTGAGGAAGGCACTCTTAACATCCATCTGATACACAGTGATGTTCATATAGGCAGCATAAGCAAGGAAGATTCTGATGGCCTCAAGTCTAGCAACAGGTGCAAATGTTTCATCATAATCAATTCCTTCAGTCTGAGAGAACCCCTGTGCTACCAGTCTTGCCTTGTTCCTGATGATGTTCCCAATTTCATCCATCTTATTTCTATAGATCCATCTAGTGCCTGTGATATTCTTTCCAGGTGGAGCTGGCACTAATGTCCATACTTTGTTCCTTTTGAACTGATTGATTTCTTCTTGCATAGCAGCTACCCATCCTTATTCTACTAGTGCCTCAACAACTCTTTTAGGTTCAATTTGTGAGAGAAATTCAGCAAAGAGACATTCATTGGCTGAGGCTGACTCTGAGTCTTGGATTCGCTGTCTGGTTGTGACCCCTGCATTTGGTTCCCCAATAATATTGACAAGAAGAATGTGTTGATCTCTTGACCACTTATTTTGAGGAGCTGGGGATTCAAGGACAGGGGTACTTGAGGGCACAGCTAGTACAATTTGAGTCTCATCCTGCTGACTAGGAGGGCTTTCTTCAAAGACTACTTCAGTGTCAGAGTCTTCTTCAGCCATATCAAGGGAAGCTGTTTCATTATCAGCAGGAGAATCTTCAGAGATTTGAAGAATTGGTGAGTCATCAATATCATGAGAAGGATCATCAGAGATTTGTGGTTCTTTTTCATCAATTTCCTGAGAGGTAGGAACTTCTATGTTGTGAGTTGACAGAGGGTCAAAGGCAGGGACATAAGGAGTGAGAGTGTTGGAGTGATGATGACTGGTAGGTCTGGGTTCTATGAACTCATCACTTGGGAAAGAAATATTTTCATTAAAATCTATTTCATCACCCTTTGTTTCTGTTCTCTGTATGACTTCATCATCTTCATTGAATCTAACATGGAATGTTTCTTCTACTTCTTGTCTTCTGATGTTGAATACTCTGAAGGCTTTGGCTGTTGGAGAGTATCCCAAAAAGAAACCATCATCAGCTTTTTCATCAAACTTTCCAAGTTTATCCCTGTAGTTATAAATAAACACAGGGCATCCAAACACATGAAAATAGCTGACGTCTGGAGATCTTTTTCTAAAAACTTCATAGGAAGTTTTACCATTTCTTTTGACAATGATTGATCTGTTTTGAGTGTAGCAGGCAGTGTGAACAGCTTCTCCCCAAAATTGCTTTGGTAAGGCTGCACCATTTAACATAGTTCTTGCTGCTTCAATCAAAGTCATGTTTCTTCTTTCAGCCACACCATTTTGTTCAGGAGTGCCAGCTGAAGAGAAGTTCTGAGAAATCCCTTTTTCATCACAAAAAGATTCAAGTTGATGATTCTTGAATTCTGTACCATTATCACTTCTTAGAGCTTTGACTCTAACATCATTCATATTTGCAACCTGTCTGATGAAGGACATGATGGTGTCAGCTGCATCACTTTTCCTTCTAAGGAAGAACACCCATGTGTATCTTGAAAATTCATCAACTATAACCATTCATATTTGTTGTGATTAATGGTTTGAGGTTTGACAGGCCCAAATAAATCCATGTGAAGGAGATGTAAGCACTTGTCAATAGAGAATGATTGCCTAGTCTTGAATGAAGACCTGTGATGTTTTCCTTTGACACAGGCAGAACAAGTTTTGTCTTTGGAAAACATTACTGAAGGTAGACCAGCAACCAAGTTTTGAGTGGCTATCTTATTGATGTTCTTGAAGTTGAGATGAGACAGTCTTTTGTGCCACAGCCAGTTGACACTTTCAGAGGCTTTGGCAAGAAAACAATTTGAGCTGTCTTTAGAGCACACAGCCATGTTGATGACATAAACATCTCTCCTTCTAGGTGCAATCAGCACAACATCATTGTTTTTGTTGAATATGGTTCCCTGAGTCTTAGTAAACAAAACCTTATAGTCAGCATCACATAATTGGCTGATGCTAATAAGATTGTGTTTAAGACCATTCACATATGCAACCCTCATAAATGTGATCCCATTGCAGTTCAATGAGCCATATCCTTCTATGTCACCTGAAGAGTTATCTCCAAACACCACTTTAGGACCTGGCTCCTTTGAGTATCTGTGCAGGTATTGTTGAATCCCTGTCATGTGTCTAGAACAGCCACTATCTAGATACCATACCGATTCCTTGAGATATTTCTGCACAGATACATAGAAACAGATTAGTTCCTATGGTGAACCCACTTTCCAGTGGGTTCCCTGAATTGCTTGTTAGCAACTCTTGTATTCTTGAAAAACTTTTGGCGTTGGGATGGACAGTTCATTGTTTCATGGTTATAACTCCCACAGATATCACACCCAGGGAAGTCACCACACTCGTCTGAGTGATGGTCTGTGAACCCACAGAATTTACAAGGAGGATAAGGTTTGTAATTTCCCTGTTGCCTTTTGGAACTCTGTGGTCTGTCCCTAGAGGGTGTCTGAGCTCTTTTAGCTGCCATGTGTCTGTCATGATCTAAGGTCGAATGGTGAGAATTTTTACATACATTGCAATAAGGTTTGATTAACCTTTCCCCTTTGGGTTCACCTAGGACTGACTTAGGTTCATGAGAAGTAGAGCATTCAGCGGAAGGCTTAATGTGTTGTTTCAAGAGTTCTACTTCTTTCATAAGAGACAACAGGCGATCTTCAGTGGTAGGGTCAACCTTATTCACAGCTTTAGTAGTAACAGGCTTAAAAGCTACTTGTTTACCAGTTTGTTTAGCAGGCACATGAAAAACTTTAGCTGGAGGATTCTCAATATCTGTCCTAAGTTCATCCTTAGCAGATCTAGAAGAACTGCTAGGTTCAACTCCAGAGATTTTGGGCAAAGGTGGTAGCTCAGCCACATCTTCAGAGACAGGGTCATTTGTCAACGAGGTATCTGACATATGAATAATCTCTATAGATTTAAAGACAATGTCTTTGGGTTTGGTGAGAATCCTCAGCTTATTTTTCTTAGCAGATATATCCCTTTTTAAGTCAGCAGGCACTTCATCCCTAAGCAATTCATCAATAGTAAACCTAGCACACAGCCATTTTTCAATAATCTTGTTCAATTCAGTGACTTGATCATTTAAAGCTATGTTTTTCAAGGTTAATCTAGCTACTTCATTTTGCAGGGATATTTTCTCTAAATTAACCCGCCTGAGAGTTTCACATTCAGCCTTAGCATTTATCATTTCAGATTTAACAGAGTGAAACTTATCAAGTAGGTTCTTTCTTTGTTCCTCAACAAAGTGCAAATCAACAATGGTGTAATCAAGGACATGCTTACGTTCATCACTATCAGACATAGATAAAAGCCTGTGTACCTTTTTCATTGTGATGTCAACCCATTGTCCTAATCTAGCATCACCTTTTCCAACAGCTGGTTCATCCTCAGCTATCGCCATAAAAGCCCTGACTCTTGTGGTGTCTTATTTATCTGAAGTCAGTGGTTCATCATTCCAATCATAAGTTTCAGCAACTAACCCTTTCTCTGTCTTTTTCTCACCACCTTTCTTTTTGGACAGAGCTTCAATCTTCAAGTTCATTTGTTCTAACTCAGCTTTAAGTGCCTTGTACTTATTTTTGTAATCTTTCTTCTCAGTGTCTGAAGAATTGAATTGAGATGAGTTGTTATGTTGTTTGAACTTGTAGGGTTTGGATGAAGATGATGGATAAGAGGGTGAGGATGTCTTGGTAGAAGGACAATCTTTTTGATAATGTCCAAGCTTTCCACAGGCAAAACATGTTTCTTTTGACCTGTCAGTTGGTTTACTAGCTGATCCTACTCTTCCAGATCTTTTGTAGTATCTTCTTTGGTTGGCTAGCAACGCTCTTTCATGGAACTCTGCATTGAGGTCTGACAAGAATTCTTGGCTGCTACGGGTATCTTCTTCAATATCAGAATCGCTTTCATGAGGATGTGTTGCAGAGATCAAAGCTTTGGAAGATGCTCCTTGGACTACAAATCTTTCAGTCTCTGATTTGTAGATAGTATCGATCAGCCCTTCTTCATAATTGTACTTACCATAGAGCTGAGCAAGGGTATCATTTTTGATTGAGTTGTTAGCTCTCTGAGTCTGATTCATGCTCAGCCACTTTCTTGGAAGGCAGTTGACAAAAGTAGCATTGATCTCAGCTTGACCAATAGTGACATCATTCATAGCCAGGTCATTTAGAAGAATCTTCAGCCTAGTATAGGTTTGCTGAACCTTTTCACCTTCAAGTGACTTAAAGGCATTAAACTAAAGTCTGAGTGCCTTAATCTTTGTCTCTCTTGTTTCAGAGGGTCCTTCATGGCCAAGAATGAGGTATGTCCACATTTGTTTAGCTGTGGGACACTGAATGACAGACTTCATG
This sequence comes from Glebionis coronaria, assembly GCA_025667525.1. NCBI lineage: Eukaryota > Viridiplantae > Streptophyta > Magnoliopsida > Asterales > Asteraceae > Glebionis > Glebionis coronaria. The sequence goes on from CM046877.1 coordinate 646,590,769, forward strand.
ATATGCTTGGGAAGACAGGAAATTATGATGCTTTTGAGACGTTTATCTTGGTTTGCTAATTTCCTATCAGCTGGAGTCCATTGTTTGAGAGGTTTGGGAAGAGGGTTTTCTTTAGTGGATGTAAGCGCCATGGGAATATATGGACCATTTTCTAAAATTTCTAAGAGAAAAGGTTCAAGCCCATCAAGGTATACAAGAAATTGACTCTTCCAACTGGCAAAGTCTTCTTCATCAAAGACTGGTACACTTGTTACGTGTGATCCACCTCTTGAGTCAAGAAGTTGGGGTAGATCATCGTCATTGGCTGGAGGGTTAAGTCTTGGTGAAGATGGGTTTGTGGAAGGTGATTGTGGGCTAGAAGTTTCCGGCATGGTGGATCTTGATTATAAAACTGAGAACGATGTTTCTTGAAGGTTTTAATATCAAACACCGCTCTGATACCAATTGAAAGTCCCTAATCAATGCAAGAAACCCTAATCTTAACTTAATCAACACAAGGTATTACTTTTCAAACGTAATCTTATTATTGTATAATAAAGAATTACAAGTGTTATGGATAACACAGTTTGATGACAATGTGTTGTGCACACTTTGAACAACAATAAACCCTAACTTATGAATACAGTCGTAGCTGTTTGAATCACTAAGTTATATGCACTAATGTTCTTAATATCTCAAAGTGTTGAACATTAATGCATGGATTCACATCCTATTTATAGTGTTACGAGTTTGACTTAAACAGTACTTGATGTCGACTACACAAGCTTTTACAAGTTCCCACATCAGTCACATGATGTCCTTCTATTCTTGGTAGTCTTCCATTATGCTTTAAGGAACAGTTGTCAAAAACAGTTTCCTTATTCTTCATAGTCTCGAACACACAAATGGCATGTCCAAAGTGTGCTGAGAGTTATCAGGGTATTGCCACCCCTGTTAACTCTCAACCCCTCAGAGTCCCTGATACATCTTGGCTGTTATCCATCACAGCCAATGAGTATGTCTTCAGGTAATCTTCGACTTCCCTGATAATGTCTCTGACATGGACTCCTCTGAGGTTGCTCACAGAGACTTGGATCTCTGTGAGTCTTGCGAAACTTGCCTGCCTCCTAGGCACAGGCAAGGGACTATCTAACAGCCTAATTATGTTTAAATCAATGATCAGGGAATCTAACAAGTTTAGATTCCCAACAACCCCGGTCAAACTCACCCCACATTTAATATTAATACTTTGAATTAATATTAATCAGTCCTAGTTTCCCCACTTTACCATTACTGTACACATAATCTTCCCCAAAACTCACCCATAAACCCTAAAAATACCTAGAATTAATCATCACAAAATCAAAGGGTAAACTTAAATTGGTTATTAATTTATACCATTCACTTTTACCTCAACATAACCCCATGCCCAGAAAGGGACGTATCACCCTCTTGTCCCCCCCCCCCCCCCCCCACAGCTCACACAACTCATGTGACATTGTACATCTCTGCCATCTTGGACCAAATCAACAGCTCAAAAACGTTTCTTGCTCCCAAAGAGAAAAATGAACAGCCAAGATGGAGTCAAGGACAACAAGATCACATAGCACTCATTGACCACTTTTTAAATTCAAAATCTCAAAGGGAAAATTCGGGAATCATTGTAAGCTAGGGTTTAGTATTTCTTGTATTTCTAGAATCATCTTAGCCATTCTATATAAAGAGTCCTCAACTTGTGAGTTACCTTTGTTCCAGTTTAGACTTTGTATGTTTTTTATTGAAATAAAATAGTTAAAGTTTTCCCTAAATCATTTGCAAAGTTTATTCTAAGTTCCATTGTAGTTTTTTTGTTATCTCAAATTCGTGTGTTTACTTTACTGTTATTAAGTTAGTAATTCAAAAGTATTTTTTGGAAAGAAATTTTATCAAAAATACTTTGAAGATCCAAGATGATAAAAAGTTGTGTGAAACTGATTTGACAAATCAAGTTCACACAAGGTTTTAGTATCTTGTTAATTTATTGTTGGTTTCATATTATTTCAAAACTGGTTGATTATTTTTTTTCAAAGAAATTGATTTTCAGTTGTTCTACTTGTTTTTTTGTTCAGTTCTTACTATAGCTTAAGCTACTATCAACTTGCTGACAACAAGCTTGATAGTAGCCCAAGTTATTTGGAAGTGTGTCATTGTGCAGGAGCAAAAGTCCTCAGCAAGACGCCCATCTCCTTTCTTTCTTATTTGCTGGTTTGGTCCTGTTGTAGGTCCATCAACAACCAGTTCACATTCCTTGCATAAGCTTACTCAAAAACCATAGTTCAGTTTTGGCTAAATAGGAGATGGCATCAGCTGCCATAGTTTGATTTGGATGTGAATCAAACAAGGTATCGGCTTAGAATCCTCCTTTTATTGTTTTAATTGAACGAATTTTTGAGCGAAAGTTGTATGCTAGTTATTTTGTTTGCCTCATGTTTCTGCGCATATTGTGTTTTCTACACGATTCTGTCATGCTTTGTTATTTTAGAAGTGATTTGGTGTTGATTCGGAGAATATTTTCTTGGCAAAATCTCATTTTTATTTTATTTTTAAAAGGACTGTTGGGTTTAGGAATTTGGGTGGTTGTGGTGACAACGCAGCCCCAGGTTATGTAATTCTTTTCTTGGCTTAGATAGTTTAAAAACAAAGTTCGTTTAAGGTTTTACAAAGGAGAACAAAAAATTTGAAAGGTTTTGTAAAAATCTGCCACACAATCAGTAGGTTTGATATGGTTTGACAGATTCGTTTTGGTGTTGGTTAGATAGCTATAAGGTAGGTTAGTTGGTAGTATTCTGTTTAAGATTTGAATCAGTTTGGTTGCGTTAGAATCTGGGTGGCGTTTAATTTACCCTCTTAGCTCAATGATTCAACATACAAACTCGCAGACCTCTTTTTCTGTACTACCCAAGTCATTAGACTCTTTTCTCTGTTGCTGATTATATCAGCAGATTCAGGGGTCTTATTAATGTGTTTTGGTTGTCCAAATTTGGGTTTTAGTTAGATTATTAGAAAGTGTAGGGTTGTGGTATCTAGGAGTCGGTATTGGAGGCCTTTAGAAGCTTTTAAGCTAGGATTAAACTCACTATAGGTGTTCGTTTGTCCAACATATCATATTCTGTCCACAGTTGCAAGAATAGGGTGATTAAGTGTCTTAATCTTGTTTTAATTTTGTGGAATCTTGGTTCACAAATATGTTTAGGGTATAATAATCAGTTATCTAGGTTAGAATAGCATTTGGTGGTTTTAAACGTGCGTTGAACGTCACTAAAATAGCCCATTATCTGTCATTATAAACCAGCAGACCCTATTGTCTCTTTGTACAGCAGAGTATTGGCTCATTTGAAGGTTTTAAGCCTCAAATCTTGATTGTTAGTTAGATAAAGGATAGGTGCGTGTGTTAATCTACTAGTTTCTTAGGATCACATGGTTTTGGAGACCTTAATTTGCCACTAAACCCACTGTTTATGCTTGAAACTTACACAGCCCGCCACTTTCTGCCATAAACAAAATCAGTAGCTATAGGGTTTGTTACTCGTGATTAAGTATTGAAATCTTGGAAGCTAATAGGTCTTTTATTAACCTAGGGCTTGGTACAACATAATTACGTGTTTGTGTAGATTACTCATGAGTTTTTGTTAGTCAAAAGTCTCTATGCAGCCTTATTAGTTCAACAAGTATTTTCTGTAATTAGCGTGTTCTTATAGCCTTTTATTGTTTGATTGGTGTGTGAAATTGTGTTTGTGTATTTGTGTTTGTGTTTTGTATTTGACTCCCTACAACCCACTGGTTGTAGGGGTGCCATTTGTGCCCAAAAACATCGACAGACGAACTCGAAACAAGCAAAAACGAACTCAAAATCCATACAATAGCATTTCCCTTTGTCGTCCGAGAACGCTGCAATTTTTTTTTTAGTGTTGTCCGATATCCGACAACACAGATGTTGGACAAGCCTGTTGTCTGGTAGGATCTTGGACAACACAGAAGTACTCCACCTTGGAGTACTTTGGGGTACTTTTGTTTTTAGCCATTTTTTTTTGTTTTTTTTCACTTTTCATTTTTCCCTCGTTAATTTAGTTAAAAAAGATTTTTAGGAAAATAAAATTTATTTTTATCATTATTTTATTAATTTTTATCATTATTTTAGTTTAAAAATTCTTTTTAGCCTTTAAAAATTAGAAAAATTGTTTTAAAAATTTAGGAAAAATACTTTTTAGTCTTTAAATAATATAAGTGACTTATTAGTTCAATAAAATAATATTTTGGGCTTTTTGTTAATTATATTTATTTAGGGCTTTAATTAACATTAAAAATTGAATATTTAATTAATAAAAGGTTTTAAAATATATTTATTGGATTTTTATTCTTATTTATATTATTTTTGACTTAGTTTTAATCTTTAAATAATTTTTAGGTTTAATTTTTAATTTCGTCACGTTTTACGTAATTACGTCATCGTTTTACGTCATTACGTCATAGTGTAATCGTAGTCGTAGCTCGTCTTTACTTTTTATCTTCTAAACCAAAAACACCAATCCAAACTTTGATTTTATATATTGGCACATTAATCCACACACCTCCTTCGAGAACGAACCCGCATTTATTCGACTTGTCGGTTTTCCTAAATCGTCGAGTTTAATACTTCTCACGGTTATTTGTTTTTCCTAAAACAAGTGACTAAAAATACTACTATCATTTTGGCGCCGCTTCTGGGGAGGTGTTTTTCGTGTGCCATTATTAGTATCGTGTTTGTGTGAGCAGTGCATTTTTGCTTTTCAATTTTTGCAAAGCGTAAATACCGTACACACTCATTTTTGTTATTTTTTCTTAATATATTATAGTATCCAAATAAAACGTGTTTAATTTTCCTAAATTAAACACACAACAATCTTTACTATATTGTAGATATCCCCTTATCGTTTTCGTTTTTCTTGTGAATATATTACTATATTGTACTACGTAGAACAATAAATATACAAGTACTCCAAAAGCGTGAAAACGCAACCTTGAGTCGGGATTTCATCACTCGATCATTGTATTCGAATCCAAAGCAAAAGTTTAAAGGCAAAATAGATAAATACTTTCGTGAGGCTTAATTTCAATTAACACAAACTATAAGGTGGGTATAAGGCGGTTGTATTTCACGACGTAAGGGAAAAAGGCTCTTAAGTGCTTAGCGCCGCCTCGTTTCCCCCGCTTGCTTGTGCGTGTTTTGAGAAAGAGGGCTAATCGAGGGTTTGCCGCCCAAATATTATCTACGTATCATATATATTTGCTTGTTTTCAAGATTAAACCCTCTTGAACGTTTTGGTGCTCCACCAACGTTCTAAAGTCATCGAAGGCGTTTAGTCCACGTGATAGTTTTCATTCCTTGAGGCTCCTTTAATCGAGAAGATCGATTCGAGAGGAGATTTGTAGATTTGTGTCTACGTAATACATCAAAAATCCAAAAATTAAAAAACAATCAAAAACCAAAAAAATTGAAAAAATCGAAAAACCGCAAAAAGAATCTTCTTTGCTACTACCCATTCTACGCTTAGTGCATGCGCACTCGATCGAAGGATTATTCTAATTCTAGCGACGCTTCGAATCGACGCAATCGTAATCGAAGGAATCGAAGACGTAGACGAGATTTAGAAACCGACGTCCCTAATATCGTTGTTGAAGAAACCTTAGACGAGATGGCTGACAATCGTTCGATCATGGAATTGCTCCAAGAAACCCACCGATGGTTATGGAGACGCGATCGTAATTTCCGCTATCGAAGCGAAGAATTTTGAGATTAAAAGCAGAATGCTTTCGTTAATCCAAGCTACTAAGTTTCAAGGTCGTGAAACCGATAATCCTCACGACCATATTCGGAATTTTGATCGTCTTTTAGCCACGAGCAAGTTTAAGAACATCGACGCCGATGTCGTCAAGCTTATGCTTTTTCCGTACTCGCTCGATGGTGCCGCCAAGGATTGGTACGAGAAAGAGCCACCTAATTCCATAAATACGTGGAAGGATCTCGTTTCCAAATTCGTTAATCATTTTTTCCCATCGTCTAAGACGACGTTTTTCAAAAATGAAATTACGATATTTGAGCAAAAACCGAATGAATATTTTAGAGATGCGTGGGATCGTTATAAGGAATTGCTTAGGCAATGTCCTCACCATGGATTTTCCTAGTTGCACCAAATCGATACGTTTTACAACGGTCTTAATTTTAAAGAACAAGATTCGTTGAATTCCGCTGCCGGTGGTAATTTTTTGTGCAAAACTCCGAAAGACGCTTTAATGGTTATCGAGAATCGATCCATGGTTTACCAACTCCGTAACGCATCGAGTGTTGCCAATGTCGCCAATGTTAGTAGTTCTAATCGCGACATTGAGAGAGTTGATGCGAAAGTCGATAAGTTGACGAATGTGTTTACGTCTTTTCTCAATGAGATGCAAAAGAAAGACGCTCCCGCTACGGTGAAAGCGGTTGAGACATCGTGCACGTTTTGTGGTGGACCTCATTATTATTACGAGTGTGCGGCTACGGATGGCCAAACGTCGAATGTGAGTGCGTTAAATGGAAACAACAATTTTCAAAATCAAAATAACACCGGTCCATCACAACAAGGCAATTATAACCAAGGCAACAATTTTAATCAAAACCGAAACAATTTTCAAGGAAATAATCAACAAGGAAATTTTTCGAATCAAGGAGGTTATAATTAGGGTCGTAATTTAAGTTGGCAAAACCGAGATAACAACAACAACCAAAACTCGAGTTTTCAAAACAAAGCTAATCAAGGAAACAATTTTTCAAATGGTAATCAAGGGAATTTTCAAAGAAGTAATCAAAACCAAGGGAACTTTAATGCTAATCAAAATAGTTCGTCAAACGATTTTCAAAATTATATGAAAACTAATGAGGCTAATATGAGACGATTAGAGGGACAAATTGGTATTTTGAAAACCAAATTTTCCAACACTTTGAAAGGTCAAAATAAGAAAATTGAACAAGGTCAAAGTGAGATTAAAAAGATGTTTTCGGCAATCATGAGCAATCAAGCGAGTTCGTCTTCGAGTACCTTACCTAGTAACACCGTACCCAATCCGAAGGAACAATGTAAAGTCGCCTCGTCTATTGGAAAAGGTCGTGTGATTACCCCTAACCTTGATGGATTTAGAGTTGTTTCTTCCTCTCGACCATCGACTTCTAAGACGTCTTATTGTTCTAAAGTCGATGGGGTGAACGTGGCGACCAAGGAAAAGGGTGCACACCCTCGTGTACCTCAAATTCCATCCACGGTTCAAAAAGAGAGCTTTATTGACCTTACCAAAGTAACCCTTGAAGAAACTTGTGCATCGATCCTTCTTAGAAAACCTAAAAGGCGTATGCCGAGAAAGGAAGAGGATCCGGGCCAATTTCTATTACCTTGTGATTTTTCCGAGATTGGGGGATGTTTAGCCCTTGTCGATTTAGGTGCTAGCATCAACCTTATGCCTCATTCTCTATGGAAATTAATGAGATTACCGAGACTTACCCCCACGAACATGACTATCGAGCTTGCAAATTGTACTCCACTTATACCAATTGGAATAGCCGAGGATGTCTATGTTAAAATTGGAAAGTTTTTTTTCCCGCGGATTTCGTTATATCCGATTACGAGTGTGACCCTAAATGTTCCATTATTTTAGGCCGATCATTTTTATCGACGGCTCGAACCGTAATCGACGTTCACGAGGGGAGACTTACTATGAGATATGGGGAGGATAAAATGGACTTTTTCACGAGTAAATCCCAAGTGTTTAATGACAATGGAAAAACCGAGGTTTCAAAACCTAATGTTTCTAAACCTAATGATTTCAAAATGTTAACTTTAGCGGAAAGTATGAGGTTTGACGCATGTTTTGAAAGAATTAAGAAGAACGGTTTTAAAGATGATGATTTTAATGATAAAGAATACGTGTACCTAATTCAAAAGGGATGCGTAAATTTATGGATGAAAAATCACTTTGGGATATATTTAGTGAAACAAGTGAAACACCAATTCTGATGGGTGACGTTAGTGCCATCACGACAAAGACCAATATGGGCTCGTCTTCACCACCTTCGAAGGACCATGACTTTGAGGCTCATACTTATAAACCCATTGAAGTGCCTCCCACTCCTAGCCCCAAACCCATTAAGGCTAGGGAAGTGGCCCAACCCAATGCAATCTCACCCATCATAGAAATGTCACCTAAGCATAGCGCAAGGGCTTGTAAGACCATGGTTGTGACTCTCGAGAAATCCACTCGGGAACTTGCTTACATCGACACTTTCTTTGATGGTGATGGTGTTTTTGCCGAGATCGAGCATATACTTGCTAATCCGCCATCCATCTTCGAGGATTTACCCTTTGATAAATCTTCAAATGAAGAGGACTATCTCATGTTAGAAATTTCTTATGATGATAAGAATGACGACACTTTCACAACGTACTCGAATTTCGTATACGAACCTATTTTTCATCATAATCCCATTTTTGATGATGAATTCGAGAACGTTGATGACCATATCATCGATCCTCCTTTGTTTCACGATTGTGATGATGAAGAATTCTTTAAGGAGGTCGATGAATTTCTTGCTATAGACACAAGTCCCATTATCGAGGAGTTACCTTATAAACACTCCTCATTTGAGAATGACGTTTACCACATTCGTGAGGATCTAACTTATCAACGATCCCCACAAAAGAATGACGGTTTTGTGCTTGATCATGATCTCTTCGAGAGAGTTTCTAAAATCATCAAAGAGGGGAATGACAAACCATGGTTTGACAAGCCTATCTATGACGAAGAAATTGATGAGATCGACGTTCATGAAGATGACGAGTATGTAGACCCCGAGGGGGTGGTGTTCTTTATTGATCGACGTTTTTAGAACTTATATAATCCACCACCCCTTAACCGCGACTTAAATGTGAGGATTTTTAGCGCGACTAATTTTGAATTTGACACGCCAAATATTTTTGACATTATCAAATCAGGTTTTCATAAAGAGTTTTTAAACGATGAAAAAGGAAAAGATTTTAAAAATGTTTTAAACGTTTTTTCTACATGTCTAACTCTGTCATCACATCGTTTTATGAGTGCTACCACCTCGTCTACTCCTTTTGACGACGGTTGGTTTGGATCTAGTGTGGGGAAGCCCCTTATGTTCCCTCACATTTCTCCACCGAGGACGAGATTTACGATCCCGGAATTGCTTATAAAGGGAAATCTCGGTCTTCCACCGATGCAATAAATGGAAAATCTTTTCGTTTGCTTGGTGTGAGTCTACCTCGAGTAGCTCATAAGTTTGACTTACCCATTGCCCCACCTTTCTACTTCTCACCTCTTTTCTTCTACCCCTTTGGGGTTTTAGCATGCGTTGAAGTGGCGTTGGTTCGTTTATCCCATGAAAACAAGGACGCCATCTTCGATCCCGATATTTTGCAAGGACTTAGTCATTAGTACCGGTTGCTTTTGGGCATTGTTTATCATGTAAGCCCCATAAAAAATGACCATACCATGATTATCCCTAAATGATCACATTTATGGGGATTCGAGTCGAGCTTTTGACTCGGTTATCAAAAACAAGGTGCCTCGTGGGGGATTCTCATGCTTATCCTTGTAAATATTAACGCTTTCTTAGTTTAATGTAACGAGGGGACTTGTGCTCTTCCAACCTTTGTTTCGTGGTTGTTTGTGATTGTGATTTATTAGGATCATCGTCATCATTGAATCCTCTCGTGTTCGTTTTACGGATCACTCGATCTTCGATCGTTGCCTTTGGAGATTCTGATATCCGATGATATATATCCTTTTATGTTCTAACGTTTATCTTATTAGCATAATTATAAACGAATTTTAGGTTATTCGTTTTACCCTTTCCATGCTCGAGATTAAGCATTCGACTTCGTCTCTAGTATGCGGGTGTTTCACCCCTAGACTCAAAACATTGAGGACAATGTTTAGTTTTAGTATGAGGGGGGGTGAGTAGATACTTCACCTTGCTTACGTCACCACCCAATCCAATATTCATCTTTTTGTTATCGTTTTGTTGCAAATAAGGCTAAAAATGGCCAAATTTTAAAATTTTCTTATTTTTCATAAGTGTTTAAGACACGAATGTAGGTTTTCCGATGGTGAGAATAAGAGTAATTTTTGACTCGACTGTGCGTGTTGAGCACTTAGCTTCGATTCCTTAACTTTTTAAACTAAGTCTCTTAAATGAGGACAAGAAATGATAGAGTTATTTATAAGTCTCGTAATCGACACGATCTCATGAGTAGTAATTATTAGCTTATTCTCCCCACGCTTTTGTATAATAAATTGTTAATAAATATTTATTTAGCGGTCTAGTCACTATTGTTGGTTTCTAATTTGTTTTAGTAGCTTCCATGTAATTAAATTGGGAAAACATTAAGGTATCGCCAGCGTCACGTTTTTGAAGTATTGGCACCCGAATAATCGAAAGCTTCACCTAATAATAAGATTTCAAGTGCTCACCTAAATTAAGCAAAAATTTGAAGCTCACAAGGCCGAAAAATCTATGCCCAAATTGAAAGTGAATCAAACCTTAATCTTTGAAGCTTTAAAGATCCAAAATTCGCTTTAGCGTGAGGATATACGTCTTTGGCTAATAAAACCACCGATGAGGCGGATAATAAAATGCAAGGCAAGACCGAAGTCATAATAAAAGCTTCATGGCGAAGTTGAATAAAAGATGGAGGTAAACCATGATAATAAAACCACCGATGATGGCGGATAATAAAATTCATGGTAATAAGTCCCATGTTCAAAACCGTTATAAAACCGTGTTTATCGATCCTTCTTGTTGACTTAATTTTTTGACATCGTTGTCTATTAGGATGAATTATTAATTTAATGATTTTGGTTACACCGTTAAAACTCTATTTTTAGACTTAATCTCTATTCACGCATAAGTCAATGATGTATCCTCGTGGTCATTAAGACAAAAATAAAATATAAGAGATACCAAGTAGGAATAAGGGAGTTTAGGTTCGTAATTAACACTCATGTGATGTGATCGTGTTGCTAACTTATAATAACAATGATCTCGTTACACGCTTAGCATGGAATTGGGTGAAAATCGAGGATGACGAAATTATTTCTAACGAAGCACTCACGTGTTCTTGTTCTGTGATCCTAAAAGTCACTTAACCGTGATGAAAACAATACATTATGTCTAAAACGCGTGTAGTAGTTTATTTAAGTTTATGTCTTCAATAAGTGTCATAAAAAATTAATTTTGGAAGTGCTATGATACTTAATTCTAGCATTGCGTGGGGACACGGCAATGGTTTAGTATGGGGAAGTGATGAGACTGCAATTATACATAGTCTCATCGTCTAAATCGGGCTTAAAACGCTTAAAATTTCGTCAAAATACCCAAATATATGCTTGTGTTTGTTCATTGTGTATTTTAGGTACGGATATCGTGAAATCAACAAATGATCACAAGAATGAAGCAATAAGGAAACACGGGAAACGAAGCCGCACGAAGAACCGGACCCGAATCATGAATTTCCAAAGAAGTCCTTGAAGTTTTGAAGATTGTCAAGATTGGTCCCTCATCTATTGAAGACTTGTTATTTTATACCCTTGTAAATCTTAAAAATACAATTGGGTCCATAAAATGTCAAGTGTTTATATACTTGACCATTGAAGAATTCCCAAATGACAAGAAAGGCCCTTGACTAAAGTTTGCTAATTGTATGTGCCAAAAATGACAAGTGTTTCAAACATTTAACAAAGGAAAAGGAGTGTTGGTTGCTGAAATCCTTAAATGCATAAATTTTAGAACAATGGGGGTAATTTCTGCCAATACTAAAACCCAAACCCACCAAACAACCCATTAACCCGACCCTTACCCACTGAATACCCATCCCATACCCGAAACCCCCTCAACCCTAGTCAAACTCACCCTACGTTTAATATTAATACTTTTAATTAATATTAATCAGTCCCAATTTTCCCACTTTACCATTACTGTACACATAATCTTCCCCAAAACTCACCCATAAACCCTAAAAATACCTAGAATTAATCATCACAAAATCAAAGGGTAAACTTAAATTGGTTATTATTTTCAACCATTCACTTTTACCTCAACATAACCCCATGCCCAGAAAGGGACGTATCACCCTCTTGTCCCCCCACAACTCACACAACTCATGTGACATTGTACATCTCTGGCATCTTGGACCAAATCAACAGCTCAAAAACGTTTCTTGCTCCCAAAGAGAAAAATGAACAGCCAAGATGGAGTCAAGGACAACAAGATCACATGGCACTCATTGACCACTTTTTAAATTCAAAATCTCAAAGGGCAAATTCGGGAATCATTGTAAGCTAGGGTTTAGTATTTCTAGAATCATCTTAGCCATTCTATATAAAGAGTCCTCAACTTGTGAGTGACCTTTGTTCCAGTTTAGACTTTGTATGTTTTTTATTGAAATAAAATAGTTACATTTTTCCCTAAATCATTTGCAAAGTTTATTCTGAGTTCCATTGTAGTTTTTTAGTTATCTCAAATTCGTGTGTTTACTTTACTGTTATTAAGTTAGTAATTCAAAAGTTTTTTTTTGGAAAGAAATTTTATCAAAAATACTTTGAAGATCCAAGATGATAAAAAGTTGTGTGAAACTGATTTGACAAATCAAGTTCACACAACGTTTTAGTATCTTGTTAAGTTATTGTTGGTTTCATATAGTTTCAAAACTGGTTGATTATTTTTTTTCAAGGAAATTGATTTTCAGTTGTTCTACATGTTTTTTTTGTTAAGTTCTTACTGTAGCTTAAGCTACTATCAACTTGCTGACAACAAGCTTGATAGTAGCCCAAGTTATTTGGAAGTGTGTCATTGTGCAGGAGCAAAAGTCCTCAACAAGACGCCCATCTCCTTCCTTTCTTATTTGTTGGTTTGGTCCTGTTGTAGGTCCATCAACAACCAGTTCACATTCCTTGCATAAGCTTACTCAAAAACCATAGTTCAGTTTTGGCTAAATGGGAGATGGCATCAGCTGCCATAGTTTGGTTTGGATGTGAATCAAACAATGTATCGTCTTAGAACCCTCCTTTTATTGTTTTAATTGAACGAATTTTTAAGCGAAAGTTGTATGCTAGTTATTTGGTTTGCCTCAGCTTTCTGCGCATATTGTGTTTTCTACACGACTCTGTCATGCTTTGTTAGTTTAGAAGTGATTTGGTGTTGATTCGGAGAATATTTTCTTGGCAAAATCTTATATTTTTAAATTTTTAAAAGGACTGTTCGGTTTAGGAATTTGGGTGGTTGTGGTGACAACACAGCCCTAGGTTATGTAATTCTTTTCTTGGCTTAGATAGTTTAAAAACAAAGTTCGCTTAAGGTTTTACGAAGGAGAACAAAAAAATTGAAAGGTTTTGTATAAATCTGCCACACAATCAGTAGGTTTGATATGGTTTGACAGATTTGTTTTGGTGTTGGTTAGATAGCTAGAAGGTAGGTTAGTTGGTAGTATTCTGTTTAAGCTTTGAATCAGTTTGGTTGCGTTAGAATCTGGGTGGCATTTAATTTACCCTCTAAGCTCAATGATTCAACATACAAACTCGCAGACCTCTTTTTCTGTACTACCCAAGTCAGCAGACTCCTTTCTCTGTTGCTGATTATATCAGCAGATTCGGGGGTCTTATTAATGTGTTTTGGTTGTCCAAATTTGGGTTTTAGTTAGATTATTAGAAAGTGTAGGGCTGTGGTATCTGGGAGTAGGTATTGGAGGCCTTTTAGAAGCTTTTAGGCTAGGATTAAACTTACTGTAGGTGTTCGTTTGTCCAACATATCATATTCTGTCTATAGTTGCCAGAATAGGGTGATTAAGTGTCTTAATCTTGTTTTAATTTTGTGGAATCTTGGTTCACAAATAGGTTTAGGGTATAATAATCAGTTATCTAGGTTAGAATAGCATTTGGTGGTTTTAAACGTGCGTTGAACGTCACTAAAATAGCCCATTATCTGTCATTTTAAACCAGCAGACCCCATTGTCTCTTTGTACAGTAGAGTATTGGCTCGTTTGAAGGTTTTAAGCCTCGAATGTTGATTGTTAGTTAGATAAAGGATAGGTGCGTGTGTTAATCTGCTGGTTTCTTAGGATCAAAAGGTTTTGGAGACCTTAATTTGCCACTAAACCCACTGTTTATGCTTGAAACTTACACAGCCCGCCACTTTCTGCCATAAACAAAATCAGTAGCTATAGGGTTTGTTACTCGTGATTAAGGATTGAAATCTTGGAAGCTAATAGGTCTTTTATTAACCTAGGGCTTGGTACAACATAATTACGTGTTTGTGTAGATTACTCTTGAGTTTTTGTTAGTAAAAAGTCTTTATGCAGCCTTATTAGTTCAGCAAGTATTTTCTGTAATTAGCGTGTTCTTATAGCCTTTTATTGTTTGATTGGTGTGTGAAACTGTGTTTGTTTATTTGTGTTGGTGTTTTGTATTTGACTCCTTACAACCCACTAGTTGTAGGGGTGCCATTTGTGCCCAAAAACATCGACAAACGAACTCGAACAAGCAAAAACGAACTCAAAATCCATATAGTAGCATTTCCCTTTGTCGTCAGAGAACGCTGCAATTTTTTTTATTTTTTCTAGTGTTGTCCGATATCGGACAACACAGATGTTGGACAAGCCTGTTGTCTGGTAGGATCTTGGACAACACAAAAGTACTCCACCTTGGAGTACTTTGGGGTACTTTTGTTTTTAGCCATTTTTTTAGTTTTTTTTTTAATTTTCATTTTTCCCTTGTTAATTTAGTTAAAAAAGATTTTTAGGAAAATAAAATTTATTTTTATCATTATTTTATTAGTTTTTATCATTATTTTAGTTTAAAAATTGTTTTTAGCTTTTAAAAATTAGAAAAATAGTTTAAAAAATTTAGGAAAAATACTTTTTAGTCCTTAAATAATATAAGTGAGTTATTAGTTCAATAAAATAATATTTTGAGCTTTTTGTTAATTATATTTAATTTTAGTGCTTTAATCAGCATTAAAAATTGAATATTTAATTAATAAAACGTTTTAAAATATATTTATTGGATTTTTATTCTTATTTATATTATTTTAGACTTAGTTTTAATCTTTAAATAATTTTTAGGTTTGATTTTTAATTTCGTCACGTTTTACGTAATTACATCATCGTTTTACGTCATTACGTCGTAGTGTAATCGTAGTCGTAGCCCGTCTTTACTTTTTCTCTTCTAAACCAAAAACGTCACTAATCCAAACTTTGATTTTATATATTGGCACATTAATCCACACACCTCCTTCGAGAACGAACCCGCATTTATTCGACTTGTCGGTTTTCCTAAATCGTCGAGTTTAATACTTGCCACGGTTATTTGTTTTTCCTAAAACAAGTGACTAAAAATACTACTATCAAGATATCAATGATTATTTTCCCGATGAAACTCTTATAAAAATCTCTACGGATGAATCTTTGTGGTTTGTAGATTCTGAAAATTACCTCGTTGGAAGAATTCTAAGGAAAGGTTTAACCTATCACCAACGATGTAAATTCTTTTCCAATCTTAAACACTATTTCTGGGAAGATCCCTATATTTTCAAGGTATGCCCCGATGGCATGATTAGGAGATGTATTTATAGTTCGGAAACGAGAAAGATCCTTGATGAATGTCATCATGGCCCTACTGGGGGAGATTATGGTCCTTCCACCTTCGTGAAAGAGGCTCGTACTCTACTCTAGTTTTTAAAGAGGCTCATACTATAGTCGTAAATTGTGATGTGATGAGACTGCTTTTATACATGGTCTCATCGTTCTTTTTAGGCTTTAAATGCATAAAAAGGTCATAAAATACCATATTATATGCTGGTGTTTGTGTAAAACCCGCATGCTTTTACCATGAATAGTACCCTTTAGATCGTACGTACATGATTAGAACTTTCCTTTTATAGCACGTTACGTTTCACGTATAAGAATTTTAAGTATTATGTACGTGTTAGAACACGATAAGTATTTATTACGTATGAACACACGATAATTATTCCAATAATAATTATAATCACGAACATGCGATCATGAAATCATGAACGTAAATTAATCACGAGCTAATATTAGTTACGTATATATATTTATCACGAACACGAATAAATATATTAAGTCACGAACGATTACTATTTTTATCACGTAAACACGACACGTGAACACATAAATAATTAGAACACGGGCAAAACAACTGGTTCCCCTTTGGGGGCCCACATGCCACGAAATTAGGAAAGGAAAAGGGCCTAGCCCATCATTTTTACTAAACAAGAAAAAAAGGAGAAATCATGTTTCATATTTACAAAATGTAGAAAATAATTAGAACCCTAATTCTCCTTCTTCCTCTCCTTTTGGCCGCCACCTTAAATCACCATAAAGGGGTTTTCGGGTTGATTTTGATCATGGATATTTTGCAAGGATTCGTGTGTGTTCATCCTCATTTGTTTCACATATTCGGTATAACGTTTTAACCCTTTTCTTTTTATGTTTTGATTTTGATAATCACATAAAATCATGATGTTTTTAATTAAACTAATTAAAAACAATGATTTAAACATGTTAATGATAATGGGGTAAATCAAAACAGGGGTTTTAGGGGTGTTTTGTTCTAGCCGACGCCTAACCGAGCCCCATAGGGGTCTCGGCTTGGCTTATTACACACCACCGAGACCATATGGTCTCGGTATGGTAGTGATGGTGTCACGGCAACAGCAAGGGGCAAGGGTAAACCCGATCTTGGTCGGGGTATGGTGTTAGTTACGGGTCCGGTTCATAGTTTTTAGTCCCGAGTCCGGTTCATGAATCATTTTTAAAGGTTTATGATTTTTACTAGTTATGTTTTAGATTAAATTAATAAAAACATGACATGATTAATTTAAGGTACATGACTTAGGTTATAAATGTAATTAGTAATTCATGAATTTTAACCTAAGTATTTATATTTAATTAGACTTTATAATTAGTTAATTATTTAAAACCATGACTATAACTAATTAATTAACATGACTTAGGTTATATTAATAATTAATAATACATGTTTTAACCTAAGTACTTTACTTTTATTTAATTAAATCATGTTATATTTAATTAAATACTTTTAACCTATAGTTTATTTAATTTACATGTAATAATTAATAAAGTATACTTTATAATCACATGACTTAGAATAATAATCAGAAAACACTTAAGCTTATTTAATTAGCTTATTCAACCAGCTTATATCTATTTATGGAAACTTTCTATTTTTAGAAACTTATTTACTTAAGGCAGTTAATCTAATCATGGAAACTTTCTATTTTTAGAAACTTATCTATTTTAAGTAGTAATTCTATTTTTAAAAAAATTCTATTTTTGGAAACTTTCTATTTTTGGAAACTTTCTATTTTTGGAAACTTTCTATTTTGGAAACTTTCTATTTTTGGAAACTTTCTATTTTTGGTAACTTTCTATTTTAGGATACCTGTTATTTTTAGAAAGTTACTTATTATTACACAACAAGTATAATAACACATGAAATACAAGTAATACTTAATCAGAATAGGCAGAATATAAGATAAACACAGTATAAAGCTTAAAACAGTAAAACATGACATGAACATATAAAACAAGCTAAGACATGACAAAAAACCAGTTACGTATTCAGTAGTCAGATACTTATACACGTATGTATTTATGTAGCATTAGTGATACCGAAGTAGGACTCTCTTACGTTCGCCTTCTTCGTTCACTGGACATAAGGTACGGATTCCCGTCCTTTCAGTATGGACATTCTTTCCTTATTAGGATTCCCCGTATGCAGCCAACTATTTTCCCGTGGTGTATGTTTTATATGTTTTGATTGCTTATGTTTAATTATAATATCTAAAGCCATATACATGCATGACCAGTTTCACCTAGTTATGGAGGTACCATAACCATAACACTAGAGGCACTGGTGTTATGACTTCCCCACGGCGTTGTGATTGCTCGTGGCGTCCCTACAGCTTTTGGCCATATTATTATATTTATCATGTGGGGTGTATGGGTGCATCCTAGTTACATGTTTTCAGCAGATTACTCAGTGTGAATGTGGTGTGTGCCTTGCATCCTTCACAAGGTGCTGATCCCTCCTACCCAAAACCAGTATATTAAATTAGAGGCAACCCCTCTAATTTGCATGACGAGGTCACCCCTCCAAGTATTCATGCACGTTGATATTTCATGACCAATATTGGCTAATGGTAAATATGTTAAAAAGTTTTTACGAGATAGGTTTTCCAGGACATATTCATTTCTGCTGCTATATGTTATTCATACTTATATTATTCATTTTGATGCTTGTATATCCGTGCACTGAGCGTTATGCTCAGCCGTTACTTTCCTTTCCATGTCCCAAAACGACATGTACTCTAGGATAGACTCAAGCATTTGGAGGACGTGCATAGGATGGAAGCTGCCATAGACTTCTTTTCCTTTTGCCTTCATATACTTATGCTTGTATAAGTCTTTCATTCATTTCATTTACTTTATTAAGTTTTGGGCTTATGTTTGGGGGACCGATGTTTGATTCTGGTTTACCCTATGGTCATGTATGTTTTACTACATATTACCTTGCATGCTTTCATGACACGCTATAATTACGCGTAACGGTCCACTTATCAAAGTGGGGTGTTACAATTATTGTATCAGAGCCAAGGCTTCGACTTGTAGGCTCTAAAACTTGACCTGTGACTAGTGGGTAGTCACCAGGAGCTTCCTAAGCCAACGTTTTTTATTCCACGTATTGATGTTTTTAGCGCATTGTTGTTCTAACCATGATGTTTTCAGCACCTTGAGGTTTTAACCTTGATGTTTTTCATCTATATTGTTTTACTAATATGAATGGACAACCGTCATTCATATTTAGTTATGTGTCATGGTTTCATGCATGACGTTCCTCGTGAACTGTGACTATGTGGACTGAACCTCAGTAGTTCATAATTAGTCACATAAAAATTTTTCTAATAAGTTTTGACAGATGAGTTTCATTTATTTATGTTTCATGTATCATTGTTGCAGGGATTATGACTAAGTAATGATTGGTACAGGACTGACCCTATTTAGTCGCATGTGATTTTATCGAAACTTTTAACTTTGGGACCGACCAGGCGTCCCCGCGCCATGTCTTTTGTTTTGGGACCGACCCATAGGCGTCCCCTCGCACATATAAAGGTTTTTATAAACTACATTATGCATTCATGCACTGTTTTTCATGCATAAAATTTTTTCTCATGATTTATTGGCATAAATCTTTTTCTTCATGTCCCCTAATAAGTTACTATGTTTTATGTCAAATATGTTTTCATACTATCATGGTTAACTTCAGTTTCATGCTGATTATGTTATACACTCCTTCATGTTAAACTGTTCATGTTTCTTCATGATAATTCCGTCTTCATGTTGATTACGTCTTACGCCTCTTTTGAAATTTATGCTTTCATGCAAGACATTGTTGGAGTTCATTGAATCCTGCTTTCATGATAGTCATGGTTAGTTTTCATTGATCATGCTTTCAGGCAAATCATCTTGAATTTTGTGTAACCACACTTTAACATTTCTCCATGCAACCAGAATGAAGTATATATTGGCAGTGCCAGGTTATCATGATGGTCTTTCTAACCGTTTAACCAATTATTTTCCTTTAAATCATGTCAAATGATTGACTCCATGCCGATCATTTCATGTGCATTCCGTGTGTACTCCATGTACCGTATTCCATGTGTATTTCACGTACCTTAATCCATGTGTATTTCACTTGTAATACTTCACGAGTATTCGCTAGTCGATTCTAAATCATCTCAGGCGTATGTTCACTTGCTGATATTCTACAAGACTGTTGATGCCGTTTATAACCTCGAGATGTTACTAAAGGTTGATGCTTCTGATGTTTGGAGACGCTACGAGATGCGGATGCTGTTCACAACCTGGAGATCCTACAAGAAGACAAAGACGTTAGAGCAAAGCAATTGGACGAGAAGATGCTTCACCATCAGACGATTTTCATCAATCATTGTCCCAAATTATTAGTTACATGTCACACGTCATTCAGTTGTCATTTAAGTCATATGAGTGCAAACCGGTACCAGCCGGCCACTCAGCTAAATAGTTACATGAGCCACAGTCATGAGAATGACTGTCATGGAACTGACAGACAAGAGGATAATAACCACTACTATGACAGCAACTATCCTAGAAATCGCAACTGAGGCTCCAACCGCGGACGTGATCACACATACAAATGATCAATAGTCCAACTGATCTGCCAATTCTGGCATAATAACCTAATATTGTAGTTCTAATTGTTTCACATCTCGAGACACATGTCAAGACATCAGTCAAGACGCAAGTCTCACGTATACTTTCTGAAGACACATGTCAAGACACCAGTCAAGACACATGTCATGCTTAAATTTCCCAAGACACGAGTCAGGACACATGACTCACGTCCAATTATGGAACATTTCGAAGAAATTCAGGGTACCCTCCAAGGGTATATCCATTTTGTTGTGCCATGCATTAATCAGGCCACAAGAATTTCAGTACCATTACCGGCGCATCAGTGAGAACAGTCACGTTGCCCGATGACACTTTCAATTCTTGTACCCATATCTCATAGATTCATGACCATGAAGGGCGCCATTCGTATTCCCCATGTATACGAAGGTTTTTCCTCCAGTCTAATGATAAGATCCAAGCTGCTAACGCATTACCTCGGACAGACGCGAGTTGAATTTATCCTAATTATGTCTACGTACAGCACACCATGCTACGATTATGATTATGTACAGTAATGTTCAGGCTCTTGAATACATTCAGCTTGATTTTCCATCAGGAAAATCTGTACAATTATCTATGCTTACAAGCATGTGCCTTGTTAGCCATGGTTGCTAAAATTTCCAAGCTGCCAGTAAGACACGACCACTTAAGTCCTTTTACGCATAGCCAGTTGATTATTCCAAAATCTTCCCACACATTCCAGAAGAACCTACAAGGAAAAGGACGATACCATGAGATTATTGATTCTAGTGTAATTGCTACCCTTTAGGAAAAGAGCAACAAAAGTGGCTAGTATTAAGTGTCGGTTTAGGAAAACCAAGCACTAATGACCAATTAAGTTCAAGTTCGTTCACGAGGAGGCAAGTGCTTTGTGTTAAGAATTGATTAATGATTTGTGATTATATGATTGAAAAAGAAAGAAGTGAGATTAGAAGAGAAGGACGGTTACGAAAACGAATTAAACTAAGACGAAAAAGGAGAACACGCAAAACCGTAAATAGTGCCAAAATTAAAATTTTAACCTAAAATTACTAAAAATCCCCAATAATATTCTAAGAGTTTACAAAAAATCCAACCTTGTTAAAACCTTTTAATGAATTAGATAATGACTTTTTAATGCTAATTAAAGCCCTAAAAATCACAATTAATTATTTAAAAAGCCCTAATCAAGATCTAATAGTTTGTAAACCTCAAAAATATCCTAATTAAGCTAAAAACTATTTTTAAAAATTTTAAATCCAAATTAAACTATTTTTAAACACTTAAAAACTATTAAAATCATTTAAATCTTAAATTAATTCTAGAGAATAATTGAAAAGTCCTAAAAATATTTGGAAAGTGACAAAACTCCTAATTAAGTGTCCTTAACCAAGGAAAAATGAAAAAACTAAAAAAAATCAAAATTCAATTTTTAATAATAAAATAATATTAAAATAATCAAAAAAATTCAAAGTTCATAAAAAAATTCTAAAAAATAACCAAAAATCTAGAATAATGTAACTAAGATAAAAATGCAATTAAAATTTTCTAAAACCCATTTAATAATTTTATATTAAATTTTAAAGTTAGCTAAAAACCCTAAAATCCAATAAAATCAAAAATAAGCTAAATTGAAAATTTAAATAGCTGAAAACCTCAAAGTTATGATTAAAAACCTAAAAACTATTTTTTCAGATTTTTAAACTACCTTTTTCTATTTTTTAATTACTTTTCAAAATTTAAACTAAAAATAATCCTAGAAAATTAATTAATAAAGGGAAAAATAAACTTTTTAAACAGAAAAGTCCTAAAACGTAATACAAACCTAAGAAAAATGCTAACCAGTCAAATCCTTAAAGAAATAAGCTGGAAAAAGCTTATTAATAAGCTGTTGATTAACTAAGCTACAAAAAAAAATCTCTTAAATAAATAATGGAATGAGAGATGTGCATCTAAAAGAACTTGGATCACTGGTTAACACGTATAGTCCTCCAACGAGGGGTCCCGTGTTCGAGTCCAGGACAAGGAGCTTTTTGCAAAAACTTTTTTTTTTTTAAAACTCAATACTAGTTACTATGTTAGTCACAAAATCACAATAACCAATCAAAATGGACTAGAATCAAAGTCTACAAAACCAAAAACGTGCTCAGATATGTACTTGTATCTGATGAACACACAAGTGTTTCTTCACTTGTGCAGATTATCAAGAGGACTTGATTTTTGGCTAGTTGATGAGTTTAGATGGACAAATAGGGCACCCCTACACTCAGTTGGAGTGTAGGGAGTCTATTAAAGCAAATAAACAACAAGTATTCCACAAGAATCAATCAATCATGCATATAAATGTTTCTGATAAAGGCTTATGTTGACTGATGAGTGTTTACTAGTTCAATATGCACACAAGCCAATTTCAAAAGCTCATAACTAGCACTCAAATATACCAAATGACTAATAAACCCTACATAATCCTAAACAAACCTGATATCTAGCAGTATTTGTTAATCATAAGATTCAAGCTAACAAGAGGTGATCCGGAGGTCGGGGAGAATAAAACAAGTGTTTAGACATTTTAGAGAGAGAAAGATAAAAGCTTGAATGTAGTGTGTGTATTTAGAGAGAGAAAGTGAAATACACAACTAAGAAGAATCCTTACCCCTCCATGGAAGTATGGAGGGGTATATATAGGCCAAGCAAGAGGTTACTTTGACAACATGTCAATAGTAGTCCCTCCTTGTTTTGCCTATCTGAATAAAATGTAATTCCGTAAATGGCTCTCACATTTTAAGGCTAACAATCTTCCCCCAATGTGGAGACATACGGAATTACTTACAATGTTCCTAACAAGTAAAAATACAACAAAAATAAAGTCTTCCAAGGCGCTTCCAATGTTGAGGATGTCTTTTAATTCTTCTGGTCTTCATAACTTGTACCTCAACTTGAATCCTCTTTGTCTTTGCTTGTTGTGGAACAATTGTAATATGCATGATTTGGATTAACTTCCCCCCAATTCATGCAGCATGTATTTAAAAAACTTTCTTCATAGACTTCTTTTTGACGAAGTTTCTGAATCAGCTTCCCCCCAAACCAATATCTGTATCTTAAGCAGATTCTGACACTTTGATGTAGTTTGAACAATCTTCTAGCTCATCGGTTTAAGTGCATAGCGGAAATTTGTAGAAGAACCACACCAAATAATACTGCTTCTATACTGTTTCATGTCGTTTAGGCTTTGGTGATAATTCGTTTGGGGTAACATGCAGGATATCAGCAACAATTCTTCTCACGCCTGCAGAATACTTCATAAAAATCATATAAAGTAAGTAGATACCATTCCATGTACACTACTTCCCCCTGGAAGTTGATCCGATTACTTAAAAGTACACGATCTTCCCCCATGATGATTTCGAACTCTCGGAAGCATCATTATCGTGGACGTCCATATACACGAGAAGTTCTTAGTCTTAAGCAAATGTCTTGAAAAGTTTTGAAAGTCATTGAGAAACTTTGAAAAATTTTGCTTAGACTATGAAGTACCATTGTCGTTATGAAGCTCATAAATATCCCGTGAGAATTGATTGCTGATTCCATCTCTCTCTGTCTAACTTACCAACCTCGAATTCATTCGGCTATTTGTTGTGACCACATGTGAAGTAAACCCGATATTCCAAAATTGAAACTGAAGTACAATCCCCCAAATTTGTTACTTAAGCTTACACTTATGTCGATTGAAGAACGGTGCAGAAACAAGTCTCTTATACCTCTTGAAGTTATCCACACGAGCAACTGCGTGTGACACCCAAAAATGATAGTTATCCATGTCGTCGACCATCCACCCCTTGACAGTGGAAACTAGATAATTCAAGTCTCAATCATAAATTTTATCGCCCAAGCAAGTCATTAGTCGATAGACTGGGTTTGAAGAAAAGGTGTAGAAAAATAGAAGGAAGGCTCGATGATGAAATAAGTAGACGCCTTCGTGAAATCCCACTTCAACTTCAAATAAGGAATACCAAATCCACTCCGTGATCACTTGTCTTTGAATAATCAACACTAGCCGTTGTCGTTAAAGTGAATCTTATATCGGATCGTTTTAGCGTTAAGTGTCTTGTTTGCTTTGGTGTTGTGTGGTGAGAATGTCGTTAACTAGAACAAATTATGTAATGAATTGTCATTAAAGAACAAAATTTGTCTAGATAACTTGTCGTTTGAGCCCCAACGTCGGTCATATGCCCCACTGATCCGCGGTGAGGTCGTCGAAATTTTTTTCGAAAATATTAGGTTTAAAACCTAGAATTTTCTTTGTCGTTGAAGCACTTTCGATCGAAACATACCTTATACCCGGCATAAAAAATAATGTCATTATATCCCGAGAAATAAACCTGCCAACCCAATATTTAAGGCATGGTTACAACTATATGAAATCCGATGAGCCTGGTTCTATTTATTTTGCATTATCTGGCCCAACACAATTTCTTGATATACGGCTCATTCCACAACTATCAATTAAGTTTCAGCCCACCAGATGTTGAATAAACTCGGCCCATAGATGTTACACTCGGTCCACCTCATAATTTATATATACCCGGTCCAAAAATCAGTTAAGCAAAGGATAAATAAGACATGTATGCCCTAATTACACTCACAACTCATAACCCTAATCCACATTTTTTTCTCCGCCTCTTTTCTAAGTTCACCATACTTGGATAAACTCATCCCCATCTCAAAAATAAATCCGATCCCATCATCTCATCTTTACTAGACAACTCAGTCACCATCCCAAATCTCTCATCTCAGACCATCATCTCAATATTCATCATAACTAAAATCCATCTCATTCAACCCAATAAACGTAACCCTTCATCATATTATACTGAGGACTAATAAAAAACTAATGAAGAACACAAGTTGAATAGTCTTCAAGATCATGAATAGGTCACGGGTAGGTGTTGTTGTTGTTTTTCTGTTTAAATAAAACGAATCCAATATCGAATCTTACAAAGTTGTGATGATTCGTTCTTCTTTTTCGTATATTAATTGAAGGTTTAACCTTCTCATAAGCTCGATGATGATTCTTGTATTCGTGAATGGGTCTTTAACAGATCTTTGGTTTGCATGTATAAAAAACGAATCGAGTATGAGAGTTTTGTTATCAATTCATTTTTGTTTTCGAGTCTAGATTTGATGGAGCCTAGGTGTCGATGGGATTAGGACAAGATTGAGTGGTGTTGATTGTGGAGAAATAAGGTTGGAGTCAAGATTGGTGTGGACAAGTCGGTCTTGGGCAATGATTTCTAACCATGTAATTGCAATATATTTTATAAACAGAAACCATCGCAATGTTATGTTGCGATGCAGTCCCAATGATTCAATGTTTTCATGTTTTCCATCGCAATAAAATATCCCATCGTAATATGCATCACTGACTGTCCATCGCAATGGTTTTCTTCCATCGCAATGTTATTGTGAAAAATTTGGCAGCATGACGACTTAGAATACCATTGCGATGAGTCAACCCACCCATCGCAATGAGTCCCATCGGAATGGTCCCATCGCAATGAGTCAGTCAAACCCATCGTAATGTGTCAAAATAAAACCCCATCGAAATAAATCCGGAAAAAGAAGCCGTCGCAAAAGAAGCCATCGCAAAGTACAAAGCAGTCCATCGCAATAACCATCTGAAATCCATCGCAATATAAAACCCTAGACATTGCGATTGATTTTTGTAACAAAAGTACAAAAGTTTTGTCTTTTACCCGAAAAAGGTGGATCTGATGATATTTCCAGATCTGCTTTTTTTTCATCTTCATAAATTCGCATAAAACCCAGATTTTAAAAAACGAGACTTATTAAGAAGAATAGATCCCAATAAGAACAGGTTTGTCAGCCACGGGTACATATTCCAATAAAAATAATTTATCATGTAGCATTTTTGGACTTAAAAAATGAGACTTTATGGACAGATTGGGGACGTTATGGACAGACCAGAAACACAAAACACCACCGTGACATATTAACTTATAACATAAGCTATAAAACTGTAATAATTTGTAACAGCCACATAAATAAGCAAACATAAACACAAAACACCCCCGGTTAGCTCTGATACCTAGCAGTATTTGTTAATCATAAGATTCAAGCTAACAAGAGGTGATCCGGAGGTCGGGGAGGATAAAACAAGTGTTTAGACATTTTAGAGAGAGAAAGATAAAAGCTTGAATGTAGTGTGTGTATTTAGAGAGAGAAAGTGAAATACACAACTAAGAAGAATCTTTACCCCTCCATGGAAGTATGGAGGGGTATATATAGGCCAAGCAAGAGGTTACTTTGACAACATGTCAATAGTAGTCCCTCCTTGTTTTGCCTATCTGAATAAAATGTAATTCCGTAAATGGCTCTCACATTTTAAGGCTAACAGTATTCAAAATTTCAAGGCAAAATTTTCACAAATCATGCACAAAGGTTCAGTTACTGGTTTTGACCATTTTTTCCAACTTTTAAGCATGCAAATGAGCTATGACCTTACCAAATGGAAAACTAATCACATGTATTACCTAATAACAAGTAAATGAGTGAAGACAACAGGTTTTAACACAAAATCAACCAAAGAAACTCAATTAATGTGCAAATCCAAACACCCCTTTAGTTACTGAAATGCAAAATTTAACAAGGCAGTCCTACTCAAATCTAATCCAAACTGAATCAAGATACTTCTAACATGCATACAAACATAAATTGAGCACCACCAAACACTTAAACTAACACTTGAACAAATATCATACAATTTCACCAAGTTTCATATAAATCACACAACTTAAAATTTTTGAAAGCTAAACTAAGAATCAAGGATGCTACCTTGTTGGGCCTACATCCAGGCCCAACAGTGACTGAAAAGTCACCTCCAATCAGGCTGGGGCCTGAGCAGAACTTTGCTGATGTGCCTATGAGGATTTGCTTGAAAAATGGATAAAAATTGGCTCTTGTTTGGAACCTGCTAAGAGAGAAATCAAAGAGGACTGTGTAAAGAGCTCAAGGCAGACCCCTAGCTTATGGAATAAGCTAGAAGTGAGCTTTAGCTTAAGGGTAAGACTGAGATAAGCAAAAAATGACCAAACAAATGGCTTATTTAAGCTTGGGAACCCACTACAACAAAATAAGCCATGGTGTCTTGGACATACACAAACTCAAACACCATCAAACTAACACCTTTCATCACCATATTATCAGATTTGTATGAAAATTTAAAATTTAAGAAAACCTTGAAATGAAACAGAAACTTTGAAAACTTAAGAAAACTGAAAAGCTTTTTAAAACAAGTGAATCAACAATAAAACTTAACCAAACTTCAGACAATAAAAGTAAAGATGGCTCTTTTCTTCTCATCAAAAAACTTTAACCATTTTTCATTCAATAAAAAACTGGACTTTACAAAGTTGTGATCAAGGAGAAAAACAAGAACAAGTTTCTACTATGTCCTATATGGCCTTTATATAGAGGCTTACAAGAACTAAAATGCTGAAAGAACCCTAAAAACTATGCTTGATTTGCCAAAAATGCCCCTTGAATAATTTGAATTTTTGAAGGTCCATGTGATGATCTTGGCAGTTTGTGAAGGTGCCAGTGATGCAAGAGTGATCCAAGGGTTCCCAATAATGCGTAGAAACAAAGCAAAGGTGTGGTTCGTTGATCCTCTGGCTCAGTTTGTTTGCAAGTGAATAGTGGGGCAGGGGAGGGTGATAGAAACATGTGAGGTGATGGTGATGGGGGTTTAAGGGTGGGTTTAGGATTAGTTACCCCTTAATCATTGATCTGGAGAGGGGGAAATAAAACCCCTTTGTTTTGCTCTTAATTCGTCCTGGAATATTAGGGTTTATGAGGTGGGTTAAGAACATGTTTTAATTTGATTTGGGTTAATTAAGTTTAAATAAAGTGTTAGGGAGGGAAAAATGGGTGTTGACTGGAATTTGACTGAGTTTATTTAAATAAACTCAGTAGTGGAAGGGTGACATGGCGTGAGGGTGGGACGTGATTGGAGGAGGGTTTAAGGTTGATGACGTGTAAGTCTGTGAGTGGAGAGTTTGTCTTAGGTTGTTTGGCAGAAAAGGACCCCCATGTTTCATTCTTCTTTCACATTGTATTAAATAGCAACCAAACTCCTTTTCCTTTGTTATAAGTTTGGAAACTTGTCACTTTTGGCACAAACACTTTATAAACATGAAACAAGGACTAAACATGTAAACTTATGATACTTGAAGGACTGATTTTGGCATTTTCTTCATTCTTCAAGGTTTGACTTGTTTGTTGAATTCTTGGAGGACCAATATTGACAATTTAGTTTTGTTGAGGGACTAAATTTGCCAATTCTTCAAAGTTAAGGGTCCTTTTTGTAAATTTGACAAACTTTAGGGACCAAACTTGTAATTATGAAGATACAAGGGTATAAAGTGTCAATTCTTCAAACTTGGAGGACCAATCTTCATAATTCTTCAAATCTTCAAGGGTTTTCTTTGGAAAATTCTTCATTAGGACTTGGTTCATCGTGCGGCTTCGTTTCCGGTGTTCGTTTTTGATTGATTCTTGTGATCCTTTGTCATTTTCTCAATATCCGTACCTAAAATACACAAGCAACAAACACAAGCATATATTTGGGTATTTTCATGATATTTAATGCATTTTAAGCCATATTTGGACGATGAGACTATGTATAAAAGCAGTCTCATCACTCCCCCATACTAAACCATTATCGTGCCCTTATGCAATGCTAGAATAAAGTATCATAGCACCTCCAAATTTTATTTTTATTCTCTTTATTGAAATGATAAACTAGCTACACTACTACTATTGCTACTACTTGTGTTTTTAGACATAATGTATGATTTTCATCGCAAAATGGGACGTTTAGGTTCATAGAATAAGAACACGTGAATGCTTCGTTAGAAATAATTTCATCGTCCTCGATTTTCACCCCAATTCCATGCCAAGCGTGCAACGAGATCATTGTCATTATAAGTTAGTAATGCTAACACTACTCATATGCCCTAATCACGTACTTATCCTCCCATTATTCCTAAGTTGTATCTCTTATATTTTATTTTGTCTTGAATGTTTCACGAGGATACATTTTTGACTTATGCGATAATAGAGATTTAGGTCTAAAACTAGAGTCCTAACGGTGTAACTAAGACCATCAAATCAATAACCCCTCCTAATAGACAACGATGTTAAAAAATTAAGTTGACAATAAGAAGCGATAAACACGGTTTTATAACGGTTTTGAACATGAGACTTATTACCAAGACTTTTATACGCCCCCTAACGGAAGGGCCTTATTATCTTTGGTTTACCTCCATCTTTTATTCAACTTCGCCATGAAGCTTTTATTATGACTTTGGTCTTGCCTTGCCTTTTTATTATCCGCCTCATCGGTGGTTTTATTAGCCAAAGACGTATATCCTCACGCTAAAGCGAATTTTGGATCTTTAAAGCTTCGAAGATTAAGGCTTGATTCACTTTCAATTTTGCATAGATTTTAGGCCTTGTGGGGCTTCAAATTGTTTGCTAGATTTAGGTGAGCACTTGAAATCTTATTATTGGGTGAAGCTTTCGATTATTCGGGTGCCAATACTTCAAAATCGTGACGCTGGTGATACCTTAATGTCTTCCCAATTTAATTACACGGAAGCTACTAGAAAAGACTAGAAACCCAACAATCCTAACTAAACCGCTAAGCCATATTTATTGAGCAAAAAATATTTACAAGCGAATGGAGAATAAGCAAACAACGAGAACACATGAGTTTTTGAAAGAATACGAGTACTCTAAGTTTAGCATAGTAACTTATAATTAACCCTATCATTTCTCGTCCTCATTTAAGAGACTTAGCCTAATGTGTAGTTAAGGAATCAAAGCTAAGTGCTCAACACGCACGGTCGAGTCAAAAATTACTCTTATTCTCGCCATCGGAAAACCTACATTCGTATCTTCAAACACTTATAAAACATGAGAAAAATTTTAAAATTTGGCCATTTTTAGCCTTATTTTGCAACAAAACGATAACAAAAAGATAAACTTTGGAAAGCGTGAAGGTTTGGCAAGGCAAGTATCTATTCACCCCCCCCATACTAAAGTTAAACATTGTCCTCAATGTCTCGAGTCTAGGGGTGCAAACACCCCCATACTAGAGACGTAGTCGAATGCCTAATCTAGCATGGAAAGGGTGTAACCGTTAAATTAATAGCCGTTTATGAAGTGTGCTAAAAACCTAAGGTTAGAACATCAAAAGGATATATCATGGATATTGAGAAATGTCTCCAAAGCAAACGATCGAGTGCTCCCATAAAACGAACATGAGAGGCTCCAATCGTGAAGATCATGATCATCTAAAGTTCACAATTCACAAACAACCACGGAACAAAGGTTGGAAGGGCACAAATCCCCACACGTAATCTACATTAGAAAGCGATAATATGTACATAGGATAAGCATGGGACTCCCCCACGAGGCACCTCGTTTTTGATTACCGAGTCATGAGCTCGACTCGATCCCCTCAATACTAATTATCATTGGGGAAGGTGACTTGGTCGAGGTAGTTCAAGGATGGAACTTCCCCGCCAAAGTAGTGCTTCAACCTATGTCCATTCACCTTGAAGTTAGGACCATCATCTTGAGATAG
Source organism: Glebionis coronaria (assembly GCA_025667525.1). Taxonomy (NCBI): domain Eukaryota; kingdom Viridiplantae; phylum Streptophyta; class Magnoliopsida; order Asterales; family Asteraceae; genus Glebionis; species Glebionis coronaria. Next base: position 646,621,780 of record CM046877.1, read on the forward strand.
CTCGATGGTCCCATACGGAAACACTTGAGTCACGGTGAATGGACCGGACCAACGGGATTTCAACTTACCGGAAAAGATTTTCAATCTTGAATTAAAAAGCAAAACTTGATCCCCAATGTTAAAAACCCGGTTTTTAATTTTAGAATCATGAAACTTGTTAGTTTTCTCTTTATAAATCCATGAATTTTCATAAGCAATATCCCTTAATTCATCCAATTCATTTAATTGCATTTTCTGGTGTTTTCCCGCGGTCTCCATATCATCATTACAATGCTTTAGGGCCCAATAAGCCTTGTGTTCTAACTCGATAGGCAAATGACAATTCTTTCCATACACAAGCTTATAGGGAGTGCACCCAATTGGCGTCTTATGAGGGGTCCTAAAGGCCCATAAAGCATCGTCTAACTTATCCGACCATGATTGTCGGTTTTCTCCAACGGATCTCTCCAAGATCCTCTTCAACGCTTGGTTTCAAACCTCGACTTGCCCACTCGTTTGTGGGTGATAAGCCGTAGAAAGCCGATGTGTAACCCCATATTTCCTTAGAACCCTTTCAAATTGGTCATTACAAAAATGGGTTCCACGATCGCTTATGATGGCACGAGGGGTTCCAAACCGAGAAAACAATTGCTTCAAAAACTTGACTTCCACACGAGCATCATTGGTGGGCAAGGCCTTGGCCTCCACCCACTTAGATAGGTAGTCAACCGCAACAAGGATGTACTTATTACCACGAGATGATGGGAACGGCCCCATAAAGTCTATACCCCAAACGTCAAAGATCTCACACACTTGGATGATATTTTGTGGCATTTCATCTTTTTGTGAGGCTTTTCCTTGTCGTTGGCATGCATCACATGACTTCACAAGATCTTGTGCATCTCGGTAAATAGTAGGCCAAAAGAAGCCGGCATCAAACACCTTCTTAGCCGTGAGATTAGCACCATGGTGACCACCCGTGGGTCCCTCATGGCAAGCTCTAAGGATGTTAGAAGCTTCAGTGCCAAATACACAACGTCGGATGATTTGATCCGCACAAGTTCGAAACAAGTAAGGGTCGTTCCAAAAGTAGAACTTGACGTCACGAAAGAATTTTCGTTTTTGTTGAGTCGTCATACCCTTAATGATGAAGTTACCCGCATGGTAATTTGCAAAATCCGCAAACCATGGGGTGGAAGAATCAAGCTTAGAATTCACTACACCAAGTGTCTCGAGCGGAAATGCTTCGGTGATTTCCTTGGGCTCGTAAACACTTTGGTGAGGATCTTCCAAACGAGAGAGATGATCGGCCGCTAGATTCTCGGCTCCTTTTTTGTCAACAATGGTGTGATCAAATTCTTGAAGGAGGAGAATCCAACGAAGTAATCTCGGCTTAGCATCTTGCTTTGCCATGAGATACTTGATAGCCGAATGGTTCGTATACACTATGCATTTTGTCAAGACGAGATAAGGTCGGAATTTCTCAAATGCATACACCACGGTAAGGAACTCCTTTTCCGTTGTAGTGTATTTAAGTTGAGCCTCGGTCATCGTCTTTCTAGCATAGTGAATGGGCAAGAAGTGCTTATCATGACGTTGCCCCAAAACGGCCCCAATAGCGTAATCACTAGCATCACACATGAGTTCAAAGGGGAGGTTCCAATTGGGAGCAACAAGAATGGGAGCTTCGGTAAGTTTCCTCTTAAGGATTTCAAAGGCTCGTACACAATCTTAGTCAAAGACAATGTTGATCCCAAACTTAGATCGATTAGCTTTGTGTATACGAGATTAGATCAAGTACTACACGTAGAGAAACCTTTGCTTATGAATAAAGTAACAAAGTGTTATGCGGAATTAACACTTGATCTAAAACACAATGATGTTAAACAAACTTTCACTTGTATTAGAATAATCTTGTTGATTACAATGAAAGGTTTAACTTGCGAATACTAAAAACTGATATATGACTTTAACCTAAAAGACCTTCTTTTATAGAACAAGAAGTCTTGTACAATAAGCTATGAATCAACTATTCTAGGTAAAGATAATAATAGAAAATACAATGTTGTGTTTATCTTTACCACAAACAAATAAACAAAAGATACGTATGAAGATATTCCATCAGTGTCAATCTTCTAGGCTGTCAGCGTTGACTTCTATCAGCGTCCAATGTCAATCTATCAGCGTTGACTTTCTTCTTATCAGCGTTTAGTGATCTGACCCATATTTTATTCCCAACAATCCTCCCCTAAACTTGATATCCATTCCAATGATCAAGTTTCTGAATAAAACCTTAAGACTTAGGAGGAATCTTTCAATAACTTCTTATGTTGGTGATAAACATATCTGATCAAGTCCTTGGCCACATCACTAGTATAATCTATCTCCAAGGGTGTCTCTAGCATCTTCTCCAATACTTCTTTGGACAAGAAATAGTCAGCATCCACAAGCAGATATTCTGAAAACTTTGTAGAGCTCATATGAAATACACCACAAGTAGAATATAGCCTCCAATGAAGATTACTGAGATCATCTTCAAGATCCTTCCAAATGGCAGGATCTGCTTCTTTTGGACCACACAAAGTCATAAATGTGTTCCAAAGTCTTATTCCATTAGCTGAAGTAGGTGCTTCAGCTGTATACTTGGCCTCTATTAACCTCCATAGATGCACCAAGTCTTCCCTGTCTATGCTTGCAAATATAGAAATAACTGAAGTGAAAGTATGTACCTCCTTTCCAAATCGTCCAACCTTCCAAAATCCACACTCATCTTCATCAAAACTGATGATTGGATTTCTGTCATCTAGAGGTACCACATTTACCAAATCTGAAGCTTCCAAGGGAGAAAGCTTGAGATGCTTCCTTATAACACCTTCAGTTGGAAAATACACATCCATGTCTTTAGGAAATTGAAATGGATCTCCTTTCTTCACTGGTCTTTGAGCAATCCTTATTTCCTTTTGAATTTGCATCTCCTCTGCAAGCTCTTGTTTTCTTTCTTCTGAAAGAAACTGGTAGACATTCTGTTCTTGCACCTTCCTCCAAATAGGATGTGCCCTATACTCTAACTCCTCAAAAGACAAGGCCAGCAACTTCTTTGATGTCCAATTAGGCTGATGACATCTAAGCAACTTATAGTACAACTGCCTTCTATCTCTTTTGAGCCAGGTCTTGACCTCTTGTGCATTAAATCTCATAATCACCTTTATGTCTTCTTGTACCCTAAGAAGAACTTCCAACCCCCAAATTTGATCTGATAAACTCATACCTGGGTTGTCCATCACCTGGTCTTCCCAAGCATGATACATTCTGGTGATTTCTGGTAGGTCCCAATCAATCTGATTCTTCAACTCACTCAACCTTTCCTTTGCTAGCTCATCCCCATATTCAAGCCTTTCTGGATCTTCAATAATTTGAATGCTTGAATCTGAGCTATCATCATCTTTTCCATCACCACTTTCTTCCTCACTTTCAGAAACAACAAATGGTGATCTTCTACTCCTCTTCAAATCTCTTTCCACAAGTTGTGCAGCCAACTGTTCATCAAATGCTATTTGTGCTGCATCTTTCTTTGGAACATCTTCTTCAATCAAAATACCTTTACCTTTGTCTTTTGGATCAATAATTGGTAAAGTAGAAGAAGAAACCTGTGTGGACACATCTTTGATAATTGTTGATGGCTGGAATACATCAACACTACCTGCAACTTTGTCAGCGTCCAAGTTGCTCCCATCAGCGCCACGATTACCTTTATCAGCGCTGGATGTGTCAGCGTCCAAACCTGTATCAGCGCCCAATGTTTCTTTGAAAGATCCTTCCAAGTTCTTTGGTGTCATCTTGGATGTATCAACAACTGGGTGCCTCTTCAAATTGGTGAGAGCTTCAGCAATCTGCAAAGATTCACTAAATTGTGAACTCTTTTCTGAACTCTTCTCACTAGCTGTATGAATCAACTCATCCTCCTCATCCTCTTTATCCTCCCCTTTGGAAGATTCCTCCATTAGACTCCTGCTACTTGGATTCTCCAAAACAGTTACGCTCTCCCTCAAAGCTTGGAGTTCTCGTCCCTGTTTGTTGACAGTTTGTACAAGACTGACATTTTGCTTTTGCAAGCTAATGACAGCCGCCGTCAATTCAATTATGGTCATAGGTTCCAATCTGCCCTCAGCTAGAATGGGGATTTGACCTCCCAAAATAGGATCATGGGGCATGGATGAGGTCTTAATGATGTTGGGACTGTCTAGACCAGCATCTAAGCCTGTGTCAATAGCCCCAGCCTCACCCATTTCACCAGCCACACTTGTGGAGGTGGTTCTCTCTGCTACAAGGCTAGGATCACTAGAGGAGAACACTCCAGTAACCCTTTGGCGTTTAGTCAACCTAGATTGTAATGGTGTGGAAGATGAAGTAGATTGTGTGGGTGTGGGTTGATTAAGGGGTGTTTGGGATTGGTCAGGAAGTGTATCAGTGTTGGGATTGGCTGTGTCAGCGCCCACATTTTGAGTGTCAGCGCTGGGTTGGTCAATGTCCATGTTTTCTGGTGAAGGTGATGGTTCATGAATAGGCTCAAGTTGGGGTTCAGGGTCTGGTTGTGGGTCTGGTTGTGGTTGAGCAGCCTGAATTACTTCAAGCATGGGTTGGGTAAGAGGTATGGGGTCATTTGTGGAGCTCATTTTAGCAAAAATGGTTTTCTGTTGTTTAGGGATCTCATAAAAAGTGTCATGATCCCTAGAACAATATTCTTGTAAATCAAAGACCATTTGCAAAAATCTAGGGTAAGCCAAAGTCATTTTACTTCCCTTGTTTTTACACATCCCTTCAAAAATCATTTTTGAAAAATTATACTTAAGCCCACGTGTTATACAAACCAAAGCACTTGCAATTGACCTGTTTATCTCATTAAAAGAAGTACATTTTGGACTTAAGCATTGTAAAAGGACATGTATCAAATATTTCCAGTCAGAGGGAAATTCCTGCTTATGATATTTATTTAAAGTGACATCAGCAGGAATAGGATAACCCAATTCCCTAAGACCCTGTTCTATTGTTGCTATGGCAAGAGTAGTCACACCATCAGCGTCATCAAGACGCAAAGCTTGGCGAACCAAAGCTTCAGTGACCACCCATGTTCTTCCATGAACAGTAGAGGTTAATGTGGTCACTCCATTAGTTGTTGTGGAACTAACATTGTTCCAAAACTGTCTAATGTGTGCGACAGGGACTAATGGTGTATGAGAAAGTGCATACCTCAATGAAGATGCATTTAAAAATGCCACCATCTGTGAATACTGAGGAAATAAAGCATCATCAACAGTCAAGTAAGCGATCATATTGTGTTGGCTCTTGAACTCCAATGTTAAATTCTTTGAGTTGAATTTGGGTGCCATGATTTAAAGCTGTTTAGGTTATATGATATGGGAAAAATCTAGGAGGAAAAGTGTTAGACAAGAAAATATGAATACCCAGAACAAAAAGATTAGCCAAATTTATAGGAGAGATGCATGATTCTGATTGGTCAAAAATGAGGCGGTTATATTCAAAGAGCAATCATGAAAATCTTGAATCAAATATAACTTATCTCATGCATTAATTAAAAGTAACTTCTCCCCAAAATTACGGCCAAAGATTAGTCAAAAAATAACAACTGGGTAGGGCCCACTAGGTGTCAACGGTCAAAAATAGCCCATCAGCGCCCAACGGCTATATTTTCTTGTCAGCGTTTGCCTAAAGCCTTGTCAGCGTCTCGATTGGACGTAACAGCGTTTGGAGAAAAACTTGTCAGCGTCTAAAAAGTAAAAATAAAAATATTTAAAAAGAAAAAGACCTTAACAAAGTAATTTATCCTAAGGGAAATATCTTACAAGTTGATAATAATTACTGGGCGGCAAGCACTGTCCATTTATACACACTTGCATAAGCAAGATAGACACAAATGTCCTCTAGAGTCCCTTGCTAACCAAAATACTTACCAACAAAGTTATTCCATAAAATTCTTTGTAACTCCCAGGTAAACCCATATCCAAAGTATTCCCAAGTCTCCCATCAGACCATAACCAATTCTAAGTCAAAAATGTCTTGGCAGCATGCAAAGTTGATATACTATGCATGCTACAGTGCCTCATGGTTTAGTAAAACTAACCCATACTCACCTGTGGACACAATCTAGAATTGTGATGAGAGTATTCTAAGAATACCCAAGAGTCCTAAAGGTTCCTTAAACCTCCCCTTAAACTATGATACATGAGTTCTCAAAATATATATATGAACATTAAAAATTTATGTCAAGATAGGAATATAAATATTCCAACCATCATCCATAAACAAAACATGTCCAAATAGCTCTTCAAAGATCCATAAGCAACTCTGTATCCAATGGCATAAAGCTACCATTACCTGCACATTTAGAGGAAAACCACAAAACTAACATTTGTTGCTAACAGCGTCCCGACAACACTTAACAGCGTTGAAGGAACTCTTGTCAGCGTTAGACCATAATATCTCTAACAACGGCAAAATAACACTTGACAGCGTTACATTTACCTTTGTCAGTGTTAGAAAAATAATGTGGAAAATCTAAATCATCACAAAGACCAATAACAATGCATTATCCTGTACATACTTTTACAAAAAGGTTCCAAAACACATATTAAGTGAGATTAACCATTCCAATATTTGTTACCAAATATTGAAATCTTCCAGCATCAAAAGGTTTAGTTAAATCAGCTACATTATCTTCAGTATCTACCCTATCTGGTTGGATTAAACCTTTCTCAAAGCAATCTCTTATAAAATGATGTCTAATTTCTATGTGTTTGGTTTTAGAATGATGTACAGGATTTTTAATAATGCATAAGGTACTGTTATTGTCTACAAAAATCTTGGTATGCATAAAATTATACCCATAATCCAACAGCTGGTTCTGAATCCATAAGACTTGTCCACAACAAGCAGCTGCAGCCACATATTCTGCTTCAGTTGTAGAGTTTGCCACCACTGTTTGTTTCTTGCATTGCCAAGATATTAATCTGCTCCCAAGAAATTGGCATCCACCAGTTGTGGATTTCCTATCAAACTTGTCACCACCATAATCACTGTCTGAATATGCAATAAGATCCAATGGAGAATCTTTTGGGTACCATAATCCAAGATCTGGATAACATCTTAGGTACCTAAAAATCCTCTTCACAGCAAAAAGGTGACATTCTTTGGGAGTCACTTGATGGCGTGCACATGCACACACAGCAAACATGATGTCAGGTCTTGAGGCTGTAAGATACATCAATGATCCAATCATTGATCTATAGTGCCTAACATCCACATCCTTTCCAGCTCCAATTTTTCCCCAAGGGTATTGCCTATCCATAGGAGTGGAAGCCTCCTTCTCATGTGGAGAAAAACCATATTTCTTCAAGATTTCAGCTACATACTTGTCTTGGGAGATGAAGATACCATCTTCTTTCTGCTGAACTTGTAAACCTAGAAAGAAGTTCATCTCACCCATTGCACTCATCTTGAATTTATCTGTCATGAGCTTGGAAAAATCCTCACTCATTTTTGGATCAGTAGAGCCAAAAATGATGTCATCAACATAGACCTGCACAAGCAACACATGTTTTCCTTTCTTCTTTGTAAACAGTGTCTGATCTATGGTGCCCCTCTTAAAACCATTTTCCACCAAATAGGTGGACAATGTACCATACCATGCTCTTGGGGCTTGATGAAGGCCATACATTGCCTTCTTTACTCTATAAACCTTGTATGGATTCTCAGGATCTTCAAAACCAGGAGGCTGCATTACATAAACCTCCTCAACAATTGTGCCATAGAGGAAAGCACTCTTCACATCCATTTGATAAACAGTAAAATTCATGCAAGAAGCATAAGCTAAGAAAATTCTGATAGCTTCAATTCTTGCAACTGGAGCAAAGACTTCTTCATAATCTATGCCTTCCTCTTGTGTATAACCCTGAGCTACCAAACGTGCCTTGTTTCTGACCACAATGCCTCTTTCATCTTTCTTGTTCCTTAGAACCCATCTTGTCCCAATTGGTCTCACATACCTAGGACAATCAACCAGCTCCCAAACATCCTGTATAGCAAATTGGTGAAGCTCATCCTGCATTGCTTCCACCCAACTTGGTTCTTTGAGAGCATCAAAAATCTTCTTGGGTTCTTCCTGTGACAGAAAACAGGCAAACAAACATGCTTGTACAAGAGGGGTATCAACCTTCTTGTGTATATTGGCAATAAATCCACCAAGACCTTGATGGGCTCTTCTTGTCTGAACTGGAGCCATAACATCACCAATGATTTGAGATGTGGGGTGATCCTTTGCTGTGGAAGTGAGAACTCCTCCTTCAAAAAGTCTGGTGTCCTCAATTTCACGCTCCATGTTGCCAATATCTTCTTCAGTTTCTTCTTCATCAACAGGAATCTCTTCATGGATATTGGAAGGTCCACCCTGTTCAAAATGAGAAGAGAAAAGCTGTGTAAAGGTGTCTCCAAAGTCTGATCCTTGTGTGTCAGCGTTTGGGCTAACAACGCCTGAACTGGTGTTGTCAGCGTTGGAGCCATCAGCGTCTGAATTGGTCGTGTCAGCGCTTGATTTCCCTTTGTCAGCGCTTGAAGAATCATGCATGTTTGTAGTTGGTGGTATTTGAACACCACCATTATCTTTCCTTGCAGCAGTAGCAGCAGCATAATACTCATCTGTCCATATAGGAAGGGTAACAAATTCTTGTGTGGGAGATGATATAACTGCTGGTGGTCCATCCTCCTTAGCAACCTGTATACCTGAAACATTACCAATTCTCTTTTCCAGAACACTTGAAGTTACCTTCACAATGTCTGGATCAGTAACAGGCATATAATTTAAAGCTCTAGACAAAGGTTCTAAGTCAAACAACCAATTTGGACCACTCTCAGGATCACTAGGTTTACTCTCTAAAAACCTAACATGTACTTTTTCAAGTATACGTTTTTCCTTTTTAATGTAAACCCTATATCCTTTACTCTGCACTGAATAACCCATGAAGTAGCCTTCATCACCTTTTGAATCAAATTTACCTAGGGCCTCACTAGTTTCTAACACAACTACATGACAACCAAATGGCTTAAGAAAGCCAATATTGGGCTTCCTTCCCCAAAGTAATTCATAAGGTGTCTTATTATGTATCTTGTTGACCAATGCCCTATTTTGAACATAACAAGCTGTGTTAACAGCTTCAGCCCAAAAAGCTATAGGAAAGTGGGCATCAGCCAACATGGTTCTGGCTGCTTCAATAAGGGTCCTATTCTTCCTCTCAGCAACCCCATTTTGTTGTGGGGTTCTAGCTATACTAAACTGCCTAGTAATCCCTTTCTTGGCACAAAAATCATCTAACAACTGATTTCTAAACTCACCCCCATTGTCACTTCTAATAATTTTGACCTCATTGCCATTTTTCTTTTCAATCTGGGTAATAAAATTAATCAGACTTAGGGCAGTTTCACTTTTCTTGGCTAAAAAGAAAGTCCATGTGAACCTGGAGTAATCATCAGTAATGACAAAACAATATGATTTACCCTTCAGACTTTCTATATTAGTAGGACCAAAGAGGTCCATATGCAATAAGTGAAGGGGTTTAGAACTAGAGTGCACCTGTTTAGACCTGAATGAGACCTTGTGCTGCTTGCCCTTAAGACATGCAACACAAGAGTGGTCATTGTGGAAAGCCTTTTCAGGCAAACCATCAACTAAACCAAGCCTCACAAGCCTATTAATATTCTTAAAGTTTATGTGCCCTAGTCTCCTGTGCCAAAGATTACTTTCATCTACTGAGGCTTTAGCATACAGACATGACATCTTATTATTTACCTTAATTCCATTAAGATTCACATTATATATGTCTTTATGCCTTGGTGTTCTAAAATCTATGTATTTCTCCTCAGGGAGCTTATAATCTTTGCTTAACACCAAGCACTCAGTATCTGTGAAAAGAACCTTATTTTTGTTATCACACACTTGTGATACACTAAACAAATTATAATCCAGGTCTTTCACCAAGAAGACATTATCAAACCTTAGATTGTTGGTGACCAGGGTTCCTTTTCCTGTGATTGTGCCGTAGCCACCCCCAAAGTATACCTTATCACCATCTTGAATAGGAGAGAAATTGGTCAGATAGTCTTCCTTTCCAGTCATGTGCCTTGAGCATCCACTATCCCAGTATCCATAGTCATTGATCTTCTTCTGAATGCCCTGCACATAAAGAAAACACATTAGTTTTCTTTGGGAACCCAAGCCTTGGAAGACTTGGATTCATTTGGTTGTTCAACAAGAACAGACTTGGTTCTCATAACAACCCCATTTTCATCCCTGTTTGAATGAAATTCCCAGTTAACCCCAATTGGTGTTGACAATGCCTTTGAAATATAATGAAACCTGTTGCATGTCATAGAAATACCAGTATTATTAGGGTTCTGGTCTTGTTTTGGTCTCCATGTTAAGCTAGTAGAAGCTTTAGACCTATTTCCCTGTGGGTGCAAACACCTAGGTTTAGAAGTGTGTCTATCAGCGCTGAAATTACTCCTATCAGCGCCCCGATTGCTCTTATCAGCGTTGAACCTAGGGTTTGCTACAGGAACCCATTGCCTATTTGACCAAGTATTTGACTTTTGAAAAGGTCTTAGGCCTTGTGTGTTAGACCCTCTAGAAAAGAATGGGGCTGGTCTAACAACTTGTGAACTTTTGTTCACAAAAGTATTGGGTCTGACAGTGTTTGACCTATGTTGACTTTTGTCAGCGCTGAAATGGTTCCTATCAGCGTTGACATTGGAAGCGTTGACACATTTGTAGGCCAAATGTGAGAAGCTACCACATGTGTAACAAGCTTTTCTAGACATAGTATTAGGTCTAGAAGCAAAGAAGCCTGTTCCATGGTTACTAACTTGGCTTTTTGGTGACCTAGAATTTCTATACATCTCTGCATATTTAACACTAGGTTTTCTAACATTTTGTGGGCCAAGGTCAACAGCTTTGCCAGTGGTAGGGTGTGTGATCTTAATAGGTTTAGGATCAAGGCTCGTGATTGGTGTGGGCTCATTTGGACTTTCACACAATAACCCTCCCTTAACAAACAAAGTGTGGTTTGCTTTCTTCCACTCTTCTAGGTCAGTCAGCTTTTGCTGATATTCCTCAACTGGGGAAGTCACTCTAGGTGGAGGAATAAACTCCTCCTCTTGGCATTCTGGCAAGCCAGTCCAAGATAAGTCCTTTGATTGGACACCATAGAAATCCCCAGCTGGTGGTGGAACAACAGTATAGTTATTTATCCCAATCCCACTCATATCCTTAGAGTCTCTTTGTTTACTAACACACTCTCCTAGGGATTGTGTGGCCTTATCAAATCTCTGGATTTTAAGACTCACATTATCTTTGTTTTTGTTAGCCTCCTCTAACTGAGCTATCAAATCAAGATTAACCCTATTTACTATATCTTGAACATCCTTACTCTGATGTAACTCATGTTTTAAGATATTTATTTGATCCTTTAAATCAAACTCCATTTTCTTATACTCAGTTACTGTCTTTTCTGTTTGGGTAAGAGCAATTTGATAGTTAGATACTTTGCACCTTAGAGTACTTGCTTCATCTAATAATTTAACTATCTCTTGTTTTGATTTTTCAGTATTTAAACGACAACCCTTAGAACAGAAAGCATCATCATATACCTCATTATCTGATGAAGAGGAGGAGTGTGCCATGAGAGCATATTCAGCATGCTCTTCTTTAACTTCAGCAACCAAAGCTCTGTCCTCTTCCTCATTCTTAGCCATCCAGCTCCAATCCCATTCTCCAACGCCATCAATTTGTTGAACAGCAACCATGGCCTTGGGATCTGGGTTCTTAATCATTTGGCTAGAAGGCTTCCCAGCATCAGATCTCCTTGGAGATCTACATTCCCTCATAAAGTGCCCCATCCTATGACAGTTGTAGCACTCTACCTTGGACTTGTCAAAGCCAGCAACATCCTTAGCATTAAAGGTCATCTTCTTCTTGAACCTTTTATTGAACCTGTTTGCTCTTAAACTTACAAGAGCCATAGTCCACTTGATGTCCATCTCTTCCAATTGTTCATCACTTATCTGCTCAAGATCTTCATAAGTAATCCTTGAATCACTAGGCAAAGAAGCAATGAATGCACACACAGTATCAAGATCAAAACCAGCAGGTTTAATTCTATCAGCGCCATGATTGTGTGTGTCAGCGCTTGAGTACAAAGCGTTGACAGGGTATGATCCAGCGCTGACAGATTGACATCCAGCGCTGACACCTTGAGATCCAGTTGCTGAATGTCCATAGAAGTTCATGGAATCAAATTGGCCTTCACTTTGTGAAAAGAAGGCCATGTTGCTGCTGGAAGATTTGTTATCACTCTCCAATTGCCATTCATTCTCCAACAGCCTTAACTTGTTGAAGATGTCATCAAACCTGGAAGTCTTGTGGGTGTTATTGACAAGAATAGATCTTGTCTCAATCTTCCATACATCACCAAGACTTTTGAGAAAAGTAGCATTCAATTCAGGATCATCAATCTGTTTTCCCATGAAGGAAAGTTGACTTGTGATATCAAGAAGTCTACTTCTCACACTGCTGAGATTCTCATTAGGTTGAGCTTTGAAGACAGCATACTCATGCAATAGTTGCTTCTTCTTTTCTTCTTTTGTATCAGCATTGCCACCATGTGCTACTTCAAGAGCTTCCCAAAGCTCTTTTGCAGACTCAAAACGTTTGTACTTGTGCTGATTCTCATGACCTAGGGCATGTTTCAAGATGTTCAGGATTTTCATGTCCACCCTCTTCTTGGCTATGTCTTCAACAGCAACAGCTCTCCCATCATCAGGCTTTTCCACTTTATCAGCTTCAGGACAATTAGGAACAGCTGTCCTTGCGGCAATAGCAGCAGTAATCTTTGCTGCTTTATCGAATGTGTTCCCATATTCGATAATTTCCCAAAGAGTGTAGTCATGAATAGCTATGTATTGCTCAAAATTTGACTTCCAAAGTTCAAAGTTCCTGGCATCAAACATGGGAATTTTGATACTAGGGTTTGAGAAGTTGTTTTGTAGCAAAGCAGGAGGTTGATTTGTGCCAGACATGGTGTTTTTAGGGTTTTGAGAATTTAGGGTTTTTAGGGTTTGGTGTTTTAGGGTTCTGCGTTACTTAAAGATCAAAAGTTTCTCAACAAGCTCTGATACCACTTGTTGATCCCAAACTTAGATCGATTAGCTTTGTGTATACGAGATTAGATCAAGTACTACACGTAGAGAAACCTTTGCTTATGAATAAAGTAACAAAGTGTTATGCGGAATTAACACTTGATCTAAAACACAATGATGTTAAACAAACTTTCACTTGTATTAGAATAATCTTGTTGATTACAATGAAAGGTTTAACTTGCGAATACTAAAAACTGATATATGACTTTAACCTAAAAGACCTTCTTTTATAGAACAAGAAGTCTTGTACAATAAGCTATGAATCAACTATTCTAGGTAAAGATAATAATAGAAAATACAATGTTGTGTTTATCTTTACCACAAACAAATAAACAAAAGATACGTATGAAGATATTCCATCAGTGTCAATCTTCTAGGCTGTCAGCGTTGACTTCTATCAGCGTCCAATGTCAATCTATCAGCGTTGACTTTCTTCTTATCAGCGTTTAGTGATCTGACCCATATTTTATTCCCAACAGACAAAACGTGCCTCTTTTTCAAGAAGATGTGTAATGGGTCGAGAGATCTTTGAAAAATCCTTGATGAATCGACGATAAAAGCCCGCGTGGCCTAGGAAAATCCTAACTCCCTTAACGGTTTTGGGATGAGGTAATTTGGCGATGACGTCTACCTTAGCTTGATCTACCTCAATCCCCGCTTTCGAGACCTTGTGCCCTAAGACGATTCCACTCTTAACCATAAAATGACATTTTTCCCAATTGAGCACAAGGTTGGTTTCCTCACAACGTTTTAACATTTTCTCTAGGTTCGACAAACAGGAAGTGAACGAATTACCAAACACGGAAAAGTCATCCATGAAGACTTCCATCGTCTTCTCGATCATATCATGAAAAATAGCCATCATGCACCTTTGAAAGGTTCCCGGTGCATTGCAAAGCCCGAATGGCATTCTACGGTAGGCAAACGTTCCATATGGACACGTAAACGTAGTTTTTTCTTGATCACGAGGATCGATGGGAATTTGGAAGTAACCGGAAAAACCATCTAAAAAGCAATAGAAATCATTTCCCACAAGACGCTCCAACATTTGGTCCATGAAGGGCAAGGGAAAATGGTCTTTTCGAGTGGCTTCATTTAACTTTCGATAGTCAATGCACACTCTCCATCCGGTCACGAGTCTAGTGGGAATTAACTCGTTGGCATCGTTTAGCACAACGGTCATCCCTCCCTTTTTAGGGACACAATGAATAGGACTCACCCAAGGGCTATCGGAAATAGGGTAAATCATTCCCGCGTCAAGGAGTTTAAGGACCTCCTTTTTGATGACGTCGTGAATTTTGGGATTCACCCTCCTTTGACTTTGGATTGTGGGCTTGAAATCCTCCTCCATTTAGATTTTGTGGGTACAAAACTTGGGATCGATTCCCTTAATGTCGGATAACTTCCACGCAATCGCCCCTTTGTGGTCCTTAAGAACATCTACAAGTGCGGTTTTTTCATCATTCGAAAGATCCTTCGCAATAATAACCGGCAACTTGTCGTCCTCCTCCAAATAGACATATTCGAGGTGAGGAGGTAAATCTTTCAACTCGAGGATAGGTGGTTCCTCAAGTGAAGATTTGGGCTCGATACTCATAACCTCCTCGGGTGGAGGAAATGGGAAATCGTTGAGAAAATCCTTGATAATCGAGAAGTCCTCATCGTTGTCGAGGTCTTCGTCACAAGTACGTGGAACATTGCATTCTTCCAACGTAAAACCACCACCTTCAAATGGAGTGAAGGTTGGTGTCGAATTATCAAGAATTGGATCTAACATAGTGGGATTGCCACTAGTTTCTTCATCACCAAACCCTAAAACTTCTTGTGAAAATTCCTCACAAACCACGTCGTTCATATCAACGAGGTTTATGGTGGCAACGGAATAAACATGATAAAGTTGAGAATTTTGAGTTGCGTTTATAACAAGTTCCTCGTCGTTGAAACGTAAGGTGATCTTTCTAGCATGCACATCAATTAAAGCCATAGACGTATCTAAAAACGAACAACCTAAAATAAGAGGAACTTGAGGATCCGTGGGGATATCAACGACGATAAAGTCTACGGGATAGTAGAACTTCCCCACTTTCACAAAAACGTCTTCCGCCAAACCACATGCACGAATCGTGTAATGGTCGGCCAACTCAATAGACATTAGTGAAGGAGTAAGATTAGGAAGATTGAGCGACTTGAAGATTGCAAGTGGCATCAAATTAATGCTAGCACCAAGATCGGCCAAGGCATAGCATTCTTCCATATCTTGAATGGCACAAGGGATAAAAAATTTACCGGGATCACCGACTTTTTGAGGTATGCGATTAAGATAAACCGACAAACAACTAGACAATTGGTGCAATTTCTCCTTGTTGTTCAACATACTCTTAAAGTTAGCGGCAAATCGAGGCATCATGACCAAAGCATCGGCGAAACTCACATTAAGGTGCAACTCACGAAACATTTTCATAAAAAGCTCAAATTGGTAGTGCGCTCTTGTCGTTTCTCCTTCCTAAGTCTCGATGGGTAAGGCAAGGGTGGTGTGGGTTGGGGCATAGGCATAGCCTTTGGAATCTCGGGTTCCAATGTTGGTAAAGGGTCGACCGTAGGTGTGGCATGAGCGGTACTTTGTGGGCTTGAAATATGCTCCTTTTCGACCACCACCTCGGGTTCTTCCTCAATTTCCTCCACCGTTGGAGCAATTGGTTGAGGATTCGGTTCTTTAAGTGTCTTACCACTTCGTGTGGTAATCACTTTCATCTCTCCCTTCGGGTTTGATATGGTGTTGCTAGGAAGACCACTCGAAGTAGAGGCTTTGTTCCCCATGACGGCTTCTAAAATGGCAATAAGCTTAGCATCTTGACTATTAAACTTTAGATCTTGACTAGCGGCTTTTTGGTCAATTATTTTCCTTCACAAAATTAGCTAACTCCTTGGTGTTTTTAGCCGTGTCCCTAGCTTGACTAGCCAATTGTTCTTGAATGTTTTCCAAAATCTTATCATTTGCCGTAGCGTAATTCAAAAAGTCCACTGGAAGTTTTTTAGTGTAAACATTTTGAAGACCTTGACTCGTGTTTTGAAAATTACGGTTTTAGTTTTGATTTTGCAATTGGCTACTAGTTCCTTGATTCCCATAGTTGTTATTACCCTTGAAATTGTTCCTTTGATTGCTTTGGTAACCAAATTGATTGTTTCGATAATTGTTAGCATTTTGATTTGGTGGAAAACCCGGTGGAGTCAATTGATTAGTGCGAGGAACTTGACCGTTTTGGTTATAAGCTCCCGCGGCCGCGAAGGCACTCGAAGTGTTACCACCGTTGGTAATGCACTCGGAATAATCATGAGCTCCACCACAATACATACAAGAAACCCTAACCGCTTTAATCGTAGCGGGAGTGGGTTGTTCACCATCTTTAAACTCAATTAACAATCCTTTCAACTTATCAAAAATCTTGTTCTCCAAATTAGCCTCGATTTGGAAAGCATCAATGGTATGTGACAATGAAGGCGAAGGTGTAGACGAAGTCTTATGAACACTCGACGTGCTACGAGGACTATAGACCTAAGACCTATTCTCAATGATTAACAATGCTTCCTCGACCGTCTTACACAAAAAATTACCACCCGTGGCGGCATTAAGATAATCACGCTCATGATCGTTCAAGCCATTGTAAAACGTGTCAATTTGGTGCAAGTCGGAAAAACCATGATGAGGACATTCGTGCAACATTTCCTTAAACCTATTCCAAGCCGTCGAAAAACTCTCATTATACTCTTGCGAAAACTTTGAAATCTCGTTTTTCAAATGCGTAGTCTTAGAGGGCGGAAAAAATTGGTTCACGAATTTTGAAACGAGATCCTTCCACGTCAATATAGAATTGGGTGGCTCTTTCTCTAACCAAATTTTTGTGGGCCCCGCTAAGGAATACGGAAAAAGCATCATCTTAATCGAGTCGTTTGAGACGTCCTTAAACTTGCATGTGGCGGTAAGACGATTAAATTGGCGAATGTGGTTATGAGGGTTGTCCTTTTCGTCACCTCGAAACTTGTTGTTTTGAATCATGGACAACAAACCCGTCTTAACCTCAAAATTCTTCACAAGGATAGCGGGAATCACAATCGCTTCTCCATAACCCTCGGTGGGTGCTTGAAGCAACTCCATCATAGTTCGATTAGCCATGGGTGCTTCTTTCACTACAATGGGTTCGTCAATAGGAGACTCCTCACTAGTAGGAGTGATTGATTTGTTTCTTCGTTTACGAGCACGTCTTGCTTTGGAGCGAGTTTGCATAAACGTCACGTACAACGAGAGGGCGAGCAAAGAAGATTCTTTTTGGTGTTTTTACTTTTTCAATTTTTTGTGGTTTTTGATTGTTTTTACTTTTTTTTGGATTTTTGTGGAATGTATTAGGTAGACAAAAATCTACAAATCTCCTCCTTAATCAAATCTCTCGATTAAAGAAGCCTCAAGGAATGAAAACGATCACGTGAAGTGAACGCCTTCGATGACTTTAGAACGATGGTGGAACAACAAATCGTTCAAGAGGGTTTAATCAATAGAAACCAAGAAAATATATATGATACTTAAGTAATACTTTGGGCGGCAAAACCCTCGATTAGCTCTCAAAATCAAAACACGCACAAGCAAGCGGAGGAAACGAGGCGGCGCGAAACACTTAAGAGCCTTTTTCCTTTAGGTCGTGAAATACAACCGCCTTATACCCACCTCATAGTTTGTATTTCTCAAAATCGAGCTTCACGAAAGTATTTATCTATTTTTGCCTTTTTCTTTGGTTTGAGATTCGAATACAATGATTGGGTAATGACCTCCCAAGTCAAGGTTGTGATTTCTCACTTATTTGGAGTACTTGTAAATTTATTGTTCTACGTATACAATATAGTAATAGTATTCACAAAAATCGAAAAACGATAATACGTATTAGTAGAGTGCTACTAATACAAATACTATTTATGGCTAATATAAAAACAACAATTGTTCAACCAAAACACAACACGCCTCCCCGTCAGCGACGCCAAAATGATTGTAGTGTAATTGCTACCCTTTAGGAAAAGAGCAACAAAAGTGGCAAGTATTAAGTGTCGGTTTAGGAAAACCAAGCACTAATGACCAATTAAGTTCAAGTTCGTTCACGAGGAGGCAAGTGCGTTGTGTTAAGAATTGATTAATGATTTTTGATTATATGATTGAAAAAGAAAGAAGTGAGATTAGAAGAGAAGGACGGTTACGAAAACGAATTAAACTAAGACGAAAAAGGCGAACACGCAAAACCGTAAATAGTGCCAAAATTAAAATTTTAACCTAAAAATTCCTAAAAATTACTAAAAATCTCCAATAATATTCTAAGAGTTTACAAAAAATCCAAACTTGTTAAAACCTTTTAATTAATTAGATAATGACTTTTTAATGCTAATTAAAGCCTTAAAAATCACAATTAATTATTTAAAAAGCCCTAAACAAGATATATTAGTTTGTAAACCTCAAAAATATCCTAAATAAGCTAAAAACTATTTTTAAAAATTTTAAATCCAAATTAAACTATTTTTAAACACTTAAAAACTATTAAAATCAATTAAATCTTAAATTAATTCTAGAAAATAAGTGACAAGTCCTAAAAATATTTGGAAAGTGACAAAACTCCTAATTAAGTGTCCTTAACCAAGGAAAAATGAAAAAACTAAAAAAAATCAAAATTCAAATTTTAATAATAAAATAATATTAAAATAATCAAAAAAATTCAAAGTTCATAAAAAATTTCTAAAAAATTACCAAAAATCTAGAATAATGTAACTAAGATAAAAATGCAATTAAAATTTTCTGAAACCTATTTAATAATTTTATATTAAATTTTAAAGTTAGCTAAAAACCCTAAAATCCAATAAAATAAAAAATAAGCTAAATTGAAAATTTAAATAGCTGAAAACCTCAAAGTTATGATTAAAAACCTAAAAACTAGTTTTTCAGATTTTTAAACTACCTTTTTCTATTTTTTAATTACTTTTCAAAATTTAAACTAAAAATAATCCTAGAAAATTTATTAATAAAGGGAAAAATAAACTTTTTAAAAAGAAAAGTCCTAAAACCTAATACAAACCTAAGAAAAATGCTAAACAGTCAAATCCTTAAAGAAATAAGCTGGAAAAAGCTTATTAATAACTGCTGATTAACTAAGCTACAAAACAAACACCTCTTAAATAAATAATGGAATGGGAGATGTGCATAGAAAAGCACTTGGATCACTAGTTAACACGTATAGTCCTCCAACGAGGGGTCCCGTGTTCGAGTCCAGGCCAAGGAGCTTTTTGCAAAAACTTTTCTTTTTTCTTTTTAAAACTCAATACTAGTTACTATGTTAGTTACAAAATCACAATAACCAATCAAAATGGACTAGAATCAAAGCCTACAAAACCAAAAACGTGCTCAGATATGTACTTGTATCTGATGAACACACAAGTGTTTCTTCACTTGTGCAGATTATCAAGAGGACTTGATTTTTGGCTAGTTGATGAGTTTTGATGGACAAATAGGGCACCCCTACACTCAGTTGGAGTGTAGGGAGTCTATTAAAGCACAAAAAATAACAAGTATTCCACAAGAATCAATCAATCATGCATATAAATGTTTCTGATAAAGGCTTATGTTGACTGATGAGTGTTTACTGGTTCAATATGCACACAAGCCAATTTCAAAAGCTCATAACTAGTACTCAAATATACCAAATGACTATTAAACCCTACACAATCCTAAACAAACCTGATATCTAGCAGTATTCAAAATTTCAAGGCAAAATTTTCACAAATCATGCACAAAGGTTCAGTTACTGGTTTTGACCATTTTTTCCAACTTTTAAGCATGCAAATGAGTTATGACCTTACCAAATGGAAAACTAATCACATGTATTACCTAATAACAAGTAAATGAGTGAAGACAACAGGTTTTAACACAAAATCAACCAAAGAAACTCAATTAATGTGCAAATCCAAACACCCCTTTAGTTACTGAAATGCAAAATTTAACAAGGCAGTCCTACTCAAATCTAATCCAAACTGAATCAAGATACTTCTAACATGCATACAAACATAAATTGAGCACCACCAAACACTTAAACTAACACTTGAACAAATATCATACAATTTCACCAAGTTTCATATAAATCACACAACTTAAAATTTTTGAAAGCTAAACTAAGAATCAAGGATGCTACCTTGTTGGGCCTACATCCAGGCCCAACAGTGACTGAAAAGTCACCTCCAATCAGGCTGGGGCCTGAGCAGAACTTTGTTGACGTGCCTATGAGGATTTGCTTGAAAAATGGATAAAAATTGGCTCTTGTTTGGAATCTGCTAAGAGAGAAATCAAAGAGGACTGTGTAAAGAGCTCAAGGCAGACCCCTAGCTTATGGAATAAGCTAGAAGTGAGCTTTAGCTTAAGGGTAAGACTAAGATAAGCAAAAAATGACCAAACAAATGGCTTATTTAAGCTTGGGTACCCACTACACCAGAACAAGCCATGGTGTCTTGGACATACACAAACTCAAACACCATCAAACTAACACCTTTCATCACCATATTATCAGATTTGTATGAAAATTTAAAATTTAAGAAAACCTTGATATGAAACAGAAACTTTGAAAACTTAAGAAAACTGAAAAGCTTTTTAAAACAAGTGAATCAACAATAAAATTTAACCAAACTTCAGACAATAAAAGTAAAGATGGCTCTTTTCTTCTCATCAACAAACTTTAACCATTTTTCATTCAATAAAAAACTGGACTTTACAAAGTTCTGATCAAGGAGAAAAACAAGAACAAGTTTCTACTATGTCCTATATGGCCTTTATATAGAGGCTTACAAGAACTAAAATGCTGAAAGAAAACCCTAAAAGCTATGCTTGATTTGCCAAAAATGCCCCTTGAATAATTTGAATTTTTGAAGGTCCATGTGATGATCTTGGCAGTTTGTGAAGGTGCCAGTGATGCAAGAGTGATCCAAGGGTTTCCAATAATGCGTAGAAACAAAGCAAAGGTATGGTTCGTTGATCCTCTGGCTCAGTTTGTTTGCAAGTGAATAGTGGGGCAGGGGAGGGTGGTAGAAACATGTGAGGTGATGGTGATGGGGGTTTATGGGTGGGTTTAGGATTAGTTACCCCTTAATCATTGATCTGGAAAGGGGGAAATAAAACCCCTTTGTTTTGCTCTTAATTCGTCCTGGAATATTAGGGTTTATGGGGTGGGTTAAGAACATGGTTTAATCTGATTTGGGTTAATTAAGTTTAAATAAAGTGTTAGGGAGGGAAAAATGGGTGTTGACTGGAGTTTGACTGAGTTTATTTAAATAAACTCAGTAGTGGAAGGGTGACATGGCGTGAGGGTGGGACGTGATTGGAGGAGGGTTTAAGGTTGATGACGTGTAAGTCTGTGAGTGGAGAGTTTGTCTTAGGTTGTTTGGCAGAAAAGGACCCCCATGTTTCATTCTTCTTTCACATTGTATTAAATAGCAACCAAACTCCTTTTCCTTTGTTATAAGTTTTCAAACTTGTCACTTTTGGCACAAACACTTTATAAACTTGAAACAAGGACTAAACATGTAAACTTATGATACTTGAAGGACTGATTTTGGCATTTTCTTCATTCTTCAAGGTTTGACTTGTTTGTTGACTTCTTGGAGGACCGATATTGACAATTTAGTTTTGTTGAGGGACTAAATTTGCCAATTCTTCAAAGTTAAGGGTCCTTTTTGTAATTTTGACAAACTTTAGGGACTAAACTTGTAATTATGAAGATACAAGGGTATAAAGTGTCAATTCTTCAAACTTGGAGGACCAATCTTCATAATTCTTCAAATCTTCAAGGGTTTTCTTTGGAAAATTCTTCATTAGGGCTTGGTTCATCATGCGGCTTCGTTTCCCGTGTTCGTTTTTGACTGATTCTTATGATCCTTTGTCATTTTCTGAATATCCGTACCTAAAATACACAAGCAACAAAAACAAGCATATATTTGGGTATTTTGATCATATTTAATGCATTTTAAGCCCTATTTGGACGATGAGACTATGTATAAAAGCAGTCTCATCAATTATGTGTCGACTACCGTCGATTTAAACAAATCACCATTCATAACCGTTATTCTCCTCCACGTATTGAAGACATGTCCAATCAACCGTATGGTGTTAAGCATTTTTCCAAGATCGGATTCATGATCATGCTGCCAATAGTGACGAGTGAAAGAGAAGGACATGTCCATGACTGCTATCCATTCACGACTTGGTCATGCTAAATTCATGATTACGTATTAGTCTCATAAATGCTTCAACAACATTATGGACTTAATAAATTGAGTTTCCATGAACTCATAAGAAAATTCATCAGCATTTTCATTGAGGATAACTTGATTTCCTCTAAGTCTAGAGAAGAACAGGAAGACCATATCTGCACTATGTTGCAAATTCTATGACAAGAGAAATTTTACCCTGTAAATTTTTTTCCAATATCAATTCTGTTTGATTACGGTGACACGGTGAATCACATGGGTTTCTACGGTTAATCTTACCATGACTCAGCTTATGCGTAAAGGAGAGAACCCTACACTACATTAGGTGTTCTAGAAAATCCTACGCTAGGAGAAGTCTAGATTCTGAGATTCAGAGTTTCGCAAACTCCTATGTATCAAGTTCTATTAAGCAAGATACAGTTACGTTCATATATACAAACCTGTGATACCAACAGGCTAAGGTAGAACACCAACAGACTAGGATGTTTTCATCATCTGAAATTGTGAATTGAAATGGGACAAGATCTCCATGGATTTTGGTTACCAGATTAACGCAAACTCAGAAGAAGCATGATGCAATCTGGGTTATTGCAAACAGTTTGATCAAGTCTGCAGAATCCTTACATCCGCAAGGATTTCAGAACCAACAGATTGATCGACATGTTCCAGCCAAGGCTCATCCGATCACTTGGCAATCCCTCAGTTATCGGGTCAGAAAAAGATTCGCAATTGTGCTCCTTATTTACTTCACGTCTTCATTCTAATTCCACGACTTGCTTTCACGCTCGCGTTCATGACACTATTTACGTTCATGATGGTATCTTCGCTTACGATTTTACGTTCATTTTTTTCTCATTCTGGGAAGTTTTGCAAGAACTTAAGAGACCAGACCCAAGTTTAGTGTAACTCTATATCCTCAGATAGACGTTTCACGTCATATTCCACGTCTCACCTTGTAGCGTTTGGCGTTACCGCCACTATATTCCATGTTCACGATATGTTTCACATGTCATGTTCATTCTACGTTCCTCATATCACGATCAAGATATGTTACACGTATCATGGATCACGATATGGTTTCTCAAATTACACTCACCATATCTACGCGCATCACATTCAAAATTTTCCCACGTATAACGTTCAAAATTTTCCACGTATCACGTTCAAATATTTTCACGTATCACGTTCAAAATTTTTCACGTACTACGTTTCTTTATGTCTCGCGCATCGTTGCTAATTATCAGTTTAGTTAGAGTGTTTTGCACGATAACGTTTCAGTTGCCCTTACACGTTAATTATTATTCCCTCGATCAAATTTAGGGGATATACCTTACGTTGATAACCAAGAACTTCTTCGTATTTCAAGTCAAGGTCAGGAGGACCAAGATTTATCATTTGTGTCAAGATCCTGTGAAGGAATCATTCCAAGAGGGAAGCCACTTGGAAACGGACAAGTTCATCCGAACTTCTTATCCGTTTTTCTCTTATCAATTAGATATGTCCTTTCAGTCACGTCACGTTCCATGTCCTTTCAAGACATGTCACGTTCCACGTTCCTTCTACCATGTCACCTGCACGTTCATTTATCTTACATACCCTCTCAGTTTGACTCGGGTATTTTTCTCTTTCAGTTTACGTTATCTATAATTCAGGGACGAATTATTCTGTTTTGGGGGGAAGAGTTATAAAACCCGCATGCTTTTACCATGAATAGTACCCTTTAGATCGTACGTACATGATTAGAACTTTCCTTTTATAGCACGTTACGTTTCACGTATAAAAATTTTAAGTATTACGTACTTGTTAGAACACGATAAGTATTTATTACGTATGAACACACGATAATTATTCCAATAATAATTATAATCACGAACACGCGATCATGAAATCATGAACGTAAATTAATCACGAGCTAATATTAGTTACATATATATATTTATCACGAACACGAATAAAACCCTATTTCTCCTTCTTCCTCTCCTTTTGGCCGCCACCTTAAATCACCATAAAGGGGTGTTCAGGGTGATTTTGATCTTGGATATTTTGCAAGGATTCGTGTGTGTTCATCCTCATTTGTTTCACGTATTCGGTATAACGTTTTAACCCTTTTCTTTTTATGTTTTGTTTTTGATAATCACATAAAATCATGATGTTTTTAATTAAACTAATTAAAAACAATGATTTAAACATGTTAATGATAATGGGGTAAATCAAAACAAGGGTTTTAGGGGTGTTTTGTTCTAGCCGACGCCTAACCGAGCCCCATAGGGGTCTCGGCTTGGCTTATTACACACCACCGAGACCATATGGTCTCGGTATGGTGGTGATGGTGTCACGGCAGCAGCAAGGAGCAAGGGTAAACCCGATCTTGGTCGGGGTATGGTGTTAGTTACGGGTCCGGTTCATAGTTTTTAGTCTCGGGTCCGGTTCATGAATCATTTTTAAAGGTTTATGATTTTTACTAGTTATTTTTAGACTTAAATTAAATTAATAAAAACATGAAATGATTAATTTAAGGTACATGACTTAGGTTATAAATGTAATTAGTAATCATGAATTTTAACCTAAGTATTTATATTTAATTAGACTTTATAATTAATTAATTATTTAAAACCATGACTATAACTAATTAATTAACATGACTTAGGTTATATTATTTATAATTAATAATACATGTTTTAACCTAAGTATTTTACCTTTATTTAATTAAATCATGTTATATTTAATTAAATACTTTTAACCTATAGTTTATTTAATTTACATGTAATAATTAATAAACTATACTTTATAATCACATGACTTAGAATAATAATCAGAAAATACTTAAGCTTATATAATTAGCTTATTCAACCAGCTTATATCTATTTATGGAAACTTTCTATTTTTAGAAACTTATTTACTTAAGGCAGCTAATCTAATTATGGAAACTTTCTATTTTTAGAAACTTATCTATTTTAAGCAGTAATTCTATTTTTGGAAACTTTCTATTTTTGGATACTTTCTATTTTTTGAAACTTTCTATTTTTGTAAACTTTCTATTTTGGGAAACTTTATATTTTTGGTAACTTTCTATTTTAGGATACCTGCAATTTTTAGAAAGTTACTTATTATTACACAACAAGTATAATAACACATGAAGTACAAGTAATACTTAATCAGAATAGGCAGAATATAAGATAAACACAGTATAAAGCTTAAAGCAGTAAAACATGACATGAACATATAAAACAAGCTAAGACATGATATAAAACAAGTTACGTATTCAGTAGTCAGATAATTATACACGTATGTATTTATGTAGCATTAGTGATACCGAAGTAGGACTCTCTTACTTTCTCCTTCTTCGTTCACTGGACATAAGGTACGGATTCCCGTCCTTTCAGTATGGACATCCTTTCCTTATTAGGATTCCCCGTATGCAGCCAACTGTTTTCCCGTGGTGTATGTTTTATATGTTTTGATTGCTTATGTTTAATTAGAATACCTAAAGCCATATACATGCATGACCAGTTTCACCTAGTTATGGAGGTACCATAACCATAACACTAGAGGCACTGGTGTTATGACTTCCCCACGGCAGAGTGATTGCTCGTGGCGTCCCTTCAGCTTTTGGCCATATTATTATATTTATCACGTGGGGTGTATGGGTGCATCCTAGTTACATGTTTTCAGCAGATTACACAGTGTGAATGTGGTGTGTGCCTTGCATCCTTCACAAGGAGCTGATCCCTCCTACACAAAACTAGTATATTAAATTAGAGGCAGCCCCTTAAATTTGCATGACGAGGTCACCCCTCCAAGTATTCATGTACGTTGATATTTCATGACCTATATTGGCTAATGGTAAATATGTTAAACAGTTTTTACGAGATAAACATAAGGCTTTTCAAACTATAAAACCAGTTTTACTAAGAAATAACCAGCTTTTCCAGGACATATACATTTCCGCTGCTATATGTTATTCATACTTATATTATTCATTTCATGCTTGTTTATCCGTGCACTGAGCGTTATGCTCAGCCGTTACTTTCCTTTCCATGTCCCAAAACAACAAGTACTTTAGGACAGACTCGAGCATTTGGAGGACGTGCATAGGATGGAAGCTGCCATAGACTTCTTTTCCTTTTTCCTTCATATACTTATGCTTGTATAAGTCTTTCATTCATTTCATTTACTTTATTAAGTTTTGGGCTTATGTTTGGGGGACCGATGTTTGATTCCGGTTTACCCTATGGTCATGTATGTTTTACTTCATATTACCTTTCATGCTTTGATGACACGCCATAATTACGCGTAACGGTCCACTTATCAAAGTGGGCTGTTACAGTTTGTTACTTGTGTATTTTCGGTATGGATATCGTCAAAAAGACAAAAGATCACAAGAAATAGGCAAAAACAAACACGAGAAACGAAGCCGCACAATGAACCGGGCCCAAGTTGTGATTTTCCAAGAAAAAGTCCTTGAAGAATTGAAGATGTACAAGAAAGGTCCTTCATCATTGAAGAAATGACACTTTAAACCCTTGTATATTCATAAGTACAAGTTTGGTCCCTAAAGGTTGTCAAAATTACAAAAGGGTCCTTTAACTTTGAAGAATTGGTAAGAATAATCCCTACAAAATGAAGACTTGTCAATATGGGTCGTCCTCAAAGTCAAACATACAATAAAGACCTTCAAGATACAAGAAAGACCAAGTTTGGTCCTTCAAATATCAAGAAATGACAAAACAAGTCCTTGAAAATTCTTTGGAAAAGTATTTGTGGCAAAAGTATAAAAACTAAAACTTCAATTACAAAGGGAAGGAAGTTTTAAGTTGTTTAAACTTGATATTCATACTCTGCCAAAAATGAGAGACCAAAGCTTCCAAGACATCTAAACTCAATCTACCAACCAAATCATGCCACCTCACCCCACTAATACTTTCCACCAATCAAATCCCACCTAGCCTCCACATCACCCCCACTATTAAACGGATTAATATTAATTAATCTCGTTTGTATATTAGCGCCTAACACATTTCCTTAAACCAAATCAGATTAAACACTTATGTTCTTAACCAAGAACATGAATTGGGTATTTTTTAGTTTAGTGAAAATTAAGCCTTAATACCTTCCAGATTTATGATTAAGGCATCCCTAATCCCATTTTTATCATTAAACCACACCCCACACCTTTGTTCCCCTCCCATGTGTCACCATGAGGAGTTTCCTCCACCTCCAAACAAAACATACAAATGCATCAACGGTTTGGAAAGTTTTTTCTTGGTCCCTACTTCAAAACCAACGCACAAGATCACTCTTGGACAACTTTGCATCCACATAACGCCAAGACATTGTCACATGAACCTTAATAGCCATATTCAACAAGGGCATACTTGGAAGTTCACAAGCTAGGGTTTTGCTTTCTTCTTTATGTTTCTAGAATATAAGTAGTAGTATTTAAGGAGTCCTCAAGATATGAGAGACCCTTGTTCACAGTTTTTCCTTTTATCAAACCTTGTAAAGCCCTTTTCTGTTAATGAAAGTGTGGTATTGTGTTTTGATTGAAAACTGAGTTCCATTATCTTGTTATTGTTCTAAGTCTTTGTTTGTCACGAATTTGTACTTAAAGAAAACCTTGAACAAGTCCAAAGATCTCCTAATAGCCTGTGAATCCCTTGTTCTTTGTGTGATAAAGAAAAGTGGTGTGTGCTTGTGAGAGGATTGTTCATTGAGGTGTTTCTTTTAGTGACATAAGTCACAATCAAACCTGCTTAAACAATTGGGAAGCGTGTTCAAGTTTTCTTAACAAAAATCTGTCAAGTGGTTTGCTAAGTGCTTGTGGTTCAACAGCTTTGCTATTTGAGCTTAAGGGTGATCATAACCTCCTAATCTTGACTGATTAAGGGGTAGTGAGGCCTTAAGGGATGATTCAAAGCCTTGTGGGGACCTAAGTGTTGCAAAGACTTAACCTTTTGCCACTTTATTCACTTTACTTGTGCTAACCCTAGCTCCAAGCCTTGGGCTGTGACGTTTCTTTGGTTTTAGCAGTGGAAAGCTGGTGCTTGTTTAGCTAGCACCTAAGCTCTTTGATTCCAAGGTGTGGATGTGAATCTTGGAGGTTTGAATATTTCTTCCTTCATTTTTCTGTTAAAATATTGAATGTTATGTGATTTGGTGATATATGCATGTAAGTTGTGTTCTTAGTGCTTGAATATGTCACATAGGTTTATAGTAACTCATTTTAGTCATAAAATTGCATGTTACAAGGATAAAATCAACAATTGCTTTGAAATCAGTAGGGTTAAGGGTTGTTTGAATTTGTCTGTTGATAGGGCTTAAGGCCTTTGGCCTTTTGTTCTTTTGTTCTTGATTCATTTGTTTGCTCATTTTAATGTATATGATAAGTGTTGAAAACAGGTAACAAAGAAATTGCATGTTAACCAATTTTGTGCTTAAAACAAGGTCAAACACATCAGAAGGTCTTATTTGTTTGTTTGTTTGATTTTATAGTCTGAAAACTGGTTTGCTTATAGTTTTTGTTTGTGTTTATCTCTGCATAATCTAGTTTTGCATTTTGGTGTCTTATAGAAAAAGTTATAGCTTATTGAATCTTAACTTTTTGGTCAAACATATCAGTGAAATGCATGTTATGTGATTTTCCATTGTTGAACTTAATTGTAACAACCTATTTTGATAAATGGAATATCACAGGATAATTATGGCGTTTGATCAAAGCATGCAAGGTAATATGTCATAAACATGCATGACTAAAGGGATAACCAGAATCAAACATCGGTTCCCAAACATAAGCCCAAAACATAAATAAAATAGATGAACTAAAGGAAGACTAAACAAGCATAAATATATGAAGGCAAGAGGAGCAGAAGTCTAAGGTAGCTCCCATCCTATGCGTGTCCTCCAAATGCTCTAGTCTAACCTTAGGTACCTGCCGTTTTGGGACATGGAAAGAAAGTAACGGCTGAGCAATACGCTCAGTGCACGAATATATAACATAGCATGAATGACATAATATAGGAAATAAATGTAAAGCATGAATAGCAGCGGAAATGAATAACTCCTGGGAAATCCTAGGCATATAACATGTTTTACTAAATTTTAGTTCTGAAAATATAGCTTATGTTTACTTATAAAATCTGTATTAGTTTAATGTACCAAAATATCCAATATAGGTCATGAGGTCAACAACGTGCATGAATACATAGAGGGGTGACCTCGTCATGCAATTAGAGGGGATGCCTCTAATTATACTGGTCTGGGTAGGAGGGATCAGCTCCTTGTGAAGGATGCAAGGAACACACCACATTCACCATGAAATCCTTACTGAAACATGTAACTAGGATGCACCCATACGCCCCACATGATAACATAATAAATATAATGGCCAAATAACTGAAAGGGACGCCACGAGCTATCAGTCCGCCGTGGTGAATTCATAACACTAGTGCCTCTAGTGTTATGGTTATGGTACCTCCATAACTAGGTGAAACTGGTCATGCATGTATATGGCTAAGGTAAAATGATATAACATAAGCATTTAATATGTAACTACTGGGAAAACAGTTGGCTGCATACGGGAAATCATAACAAAAGTAAGAGAATTGTCCTTACTGAAGGATGGGAATCCGTACCTTATGTCCAGTAGAAGCTAACGAAAACGATGAAGAACTACTCCGCCTTGACGGATATTACTACATAGGAAAGATGGACTGATAACTACCTAATTATACATATTCAGACTATCATTATAATGCCACTTTGTAGTATAAATAAGAGCTTCCAATACTTAATATGTTATGTTTTATATGCAGATATAAAGTATAAAGGAGCAAAGTGAAGATATGCAAACAAAGGGCCTCAATATGCAATAAAGCCAAAGTTATTAAAAGAAGATTCTGAATCACCCAGAAGTGCGGCACACAAACTTAGAAGTGCGGCGCACATTCTCGTCTCCAAAGTGCGGCGCACTTTCGGAGAAGTGCGGCGCACATTTGACCCTAGACAACACTATAAATAGAGGCCATTTCCACTCATTTTAACATACCACAATACACCTCTCTCTCAATACTCCATAGCTCGAGTAATTTAGCCCTTTTAGTAAATTTTCAGTATTATCTACTTTTGGGAGATACTTGTAACGAGAGTATTCCACTCTTTGATTCTTGGAGGAACGATACAATCGTGACACTTGTGTACTCGTTTATTCAATCTAATCTAAGTATGATGTTCTTTTACTCTTTTCCAATTGTTACTTTGATTACTATGTTAGGCTAAGCAATTGTGACTATATGGGTATGTCACTATAATTAGTGATGATACTATGATATGATCCTTTATAAAATGATTTCAAGCTAATGTTGTAGAACCATTTTACCTCCTAGTTCTACAAACCATATTTTATCTAAGTTGATTTGTTACGATAGTTTGGCGTTGAGAAACGCAAATTGTTATAATAAGTTTTCTAGAACTTTTCTATGGTCATGAATCTTTGGTTGGAGAGATCCGCTTAGAAACTTGATAAAATATTGAACTTGTTGGCAACTTGTTTTGAGCTTAGTCGCTTAAATAAACATAAGTCTTGAATCAACCCTAGTAAACTGTGTAAACGCCGTTTTGATGAAAAAGGATTATCACGCTTTACCTACATAAACATATCTCGATCATTATTATCATCATCAGAACTTATACGAACTATCCCATATTAGTCATATTTGTTATTATTGATATTACTTCAACTATTTATTTCTTTAATTATTATCTTGATTACCAAAACGAAACTAAGTTTCAGCGAATGATCTTGGCTTACCACTACAAAGCTATATTACGAACGAAAGGGTATACTTGCCCGTGTTTGTCTTCTAGTCCCTTGTTTTGTCTAAACCTTGTAATAAAATTTTTAAGATTTGCAAACGAACATCAAGTTTTTGGCACCGCTGTCGGGGACTTATAATCCTGTTCTGTAACCAAATTCGTATAATCCTTGAAGAAATTGAACCATCGCTACTCATTTTAAACCAAATTTTTTTTCTGCAGTATAGAAAGTACGCCGCACAAATCAAAAAGTGCGCCGCACTTCCTGTAGCGAACCAAAGTGCGCCGCACAAACCCAAAAGTACACCGCGCATTTCTACTGAAAACACCAAACACCTTTTTGGATGCACACCCATTCATCCGGAACACCACCAACATCACCGGTACCTGAACCTGAACGTACCCTTAACCAAAGGTTACGTAGACTTCATCGCCGTGTACCTTTAGCTAGGAGACACGAGCAAACTCAACCTCGCATAATTAACCAACCTTTTGACAATCTTTCACAAATCCTTTTTCTCACCAAACTCCTCAACCGTTACGATCCAATGTCGGACACCGATGATGAACCAATGCGGTCACCCGATAGAGTTGTCGCACCAACGCCTGGCTCTGCAATCGTTTTACCTGAAAATGCAAACGATTTTGCAATCAAAGGGAACCACTTAACCCTTGTGAAAAATAACCAATTTGATGGTCGAATCAAAACCGATCCTCACAAACACATCCACGAATTCAGCAGAATTTGTAAAATATTCAACTATGGAGAAGGACAATCCGAAACCGTCCAACTCATGATGTTTCCATCATCCCTGACTGGATAAGCCAAGTCATGGCTCGACGAACTTAACGAAGGAACCATTCGAACATGGGAAGGTCTTAGAACCGCTTTCATTAGCCGATTCTTTCCTCCTACCCTATTTGAAAAACTCCTCGGAGAAATCCGAAGCTTTTCTCAACAAGATCGAGAAACTCTCACTGACGCATGGTTAAGAATGAAAGAATTACTCAGAAACTGCCATGGTCATGGACTTAGAAAAGAAGGAATAATCATGATTTTCTATCATGGTCTTGACGATGCTACCCAAGATGCATTGAACACCGCAGCGGGCGGAATTTTCCTTTACAAAATCCCTAACCAAGCTTACCAATTATTGGATGACAAAGTCCTACTTAAGCTTGATTGGTCAAAGAATCACAAAAACAAAAACCCACAAAAAACCGTAGCTTTTGCCGAAGGAAGCAACAACACAACTGACACCGAGAAAATTATGCCTCGAATGGATGCCATGTCTCTTAAGATTGAAGAGATAAAACACAAAACCTGCAAACACTGTGGAGGAAACCATCCTTCTAGTGAATGTGATGACGATGACACACCCATGACTAAGGAAGAAGAAGCCAACTTCATGAATACCTTTCGTCGAACTCAATTTTATAACGATTATCGTAATCGCGACCGCGATAATTAGAGATCAAATGATAAACCAAGTTATGATTGAGACGAAAAGAAACCCACTCAAACCGAAGGCAAAAACAACCTTGAAACCAAAATCGACAACTTTATAGAATCTCAAAGAAAAACCAACACTTTTGTTCGAGAAACATTCACTAATTTCAAAACCAAGTCCGAAACCACTACCAACAATCACCAAGCTTGCATTCAAAACCTTGAACTAAATTTGATCGTTTGGCCGATAAAAAATCAAATCGTGCTTCTGGTTCTTTACCAAGCAATACCAACCCAAAACCCAAAAACAACAACAACAAATATCAACCCCCACAAGCTCGTAACGAGCATGTGAATGCCGTATTCACGCGGAGCGGTTTATCGTAGGAATAACCTACCAAACCTACTCAAGAGGCACAAATCGAAATTCCATTCGATAGTGACAATGAAGATGAAGCCCAACCAACCCATACCAAAACAACTGAAAACCCAAAACCCAAACCATATAAACCCAAAGTACCATATCCACAACGCTTACGCAAGCAAAAGATGCAAGCTAAGTATGGAAAATTCCTTGACTTAATACAAGAAGTTCGAATTAACATGCCTCTAGTCGATGTTCTGGCTGGAATGCCAAATTATGGCAAATTTATCAAAGAACTTATCAAAAGCAAGCATAAGTTTGAAGAAGTTTCTTCAACTTTTCTTAACGATGAATGTTCTGCCATTGTCCAAAACAAAGTACCACCAAAACTGGGAGATCCTGGAAGTTTCCTAATCCCATGTACTTTTCCTCACTCATACTCTTGCAACGCCTTGGACGATCTTGGCACAAGTATCAACCTCATGCCATAATCTTTATATGCTAAAATCTCTATAAACGTTTTAAAACCCACAAAAATGGGTGTTCGACTCGCGGACCGTTCTTTCCAATACCCAATGGGAATAGCTGAAAACATGCTCATAGAAATCGGAAAATTTGTTTTTCCTGTTGACTTTGTAATCTTAGAAATGGAAGAAGATAGCAAGGTACCACTTATCCTTGGTAGACCTTTCTTACACACAGCTGATGCTACAATTAGAGTGAAACAAAAACAACTCAACCTTGGAGTTGGAGAAGATAGAATTTCTTTTTCTATCGACGAAGAAATGAAACACTCGTACTCTAATGACGATACTTGTTTTAGTATCGATTTCATTGAATAAATCATTGAAGCCGATTTCGACGATCTTCTTGATGAAGGAAACGAAATTTTGCATGCTCTCGAAGGAACCATCCTCGAAGAAGATCTCTTTTCTGAATTTGATGCCTTCATAGCCGACCATACCAATAATGAACCAATCGAAAAAATCGAAGAAGAAATCGAAACCCCATTTGAAACCATAACTTTCAAAACCGATTTCAAATTTAAGAAATCTGTCGAAGAACCTCCTACAGATTTAGAACTTAAACCACTTCCTGAACGTCTGTAATATGCGTTTCTTCAGGAAGAAAAATTACTGCTGTAATTATTTTATCCCAACTTTGGGAAGAACACAAAAACGATCGAATTGACATTCTCAAGAAGCATAAACAAGCCTTTTCTTGGAAAACTTCTGACATTCCTGGCATATGTCCATCGTTCTGCAAAACACAAAATCTAACTTTTTGATAACAAGAAAACAATTGTTGAAAAACAACGAAGATTAAATCCTAACATGAAAGATGTTGTTAAAAAGAAATCCTTAAACTCTTAGACTCTGGAATAATCTACCCAATCGCCGATAGCCCATGGGTTAGTCCTATTCACTGTGTACCTAAAAAGGGAGGTATCACTGTAGTAACTAACGAAAACAACGAATTAGTACCAACACAAACCATCACCGGATGGAGAGTCTGTATGGATTATCGAAAACTAAATTATGCAACCGCGAAAGATCATTTTCCTTTACCCTTTATGGATCAAATGTTAGAAACACTCACAGGAATTGAATACTTTTGTTTCCACGATGGTTTTTCTGGATACTTTCAAATCCCAATTGACCCTATGGACCAAGAGAAAACTACGTTTACTTGTCCATTTGGAACTTACGCTTATAGGCGCATGCCTTTTGGCCTATGCAATGCACCTGCTACTTTTCAGAGGTGTATGATTGGAATCTTTCACGATATGATTGAATAATCAGTCAAAGTCTTCATGGACGATGATGGTGTGGTTTTATTATTCTTTAGGAAAAGAGAGCAAAAGTGGCAAGTATTAAGTACGACGATTTAGGAAAACCGTGTACAAATGACCCAAAGTGGGGAATCGTTCTCAAGGAGGCTTAGTGTGTGTTTAATGAACTGATTATCTTTGTGATTATACTTGTGAGAACGAAAAAATAAAAATGAGATTATAAGAGAATGACGGTTACGAAGACGGATTAAACTAAGTCGAAAAAGGTGTACACGTAAAACCGTAAAAAGCACTAAAATTAAAATTTTACCCTAAAAATTACCAAAATCACTAAAAATCCACAAAAATATTCTAAGAGTTTACAAAAAATCCAAACTTGCCAAAACCTTTTAATTAATTAAATAATGACTTTTTAATGCTAATTAAAGCCCTAAAAATCAATATTAACTATTAAAAAGTCCAAAACAAGATCTTAAAGATTGTAAACCTCAATTATATCCTAATTAAGCTAAAAAGTATTTTTCAAAATTTTAAATCCACTAAAAGCTATTTTTAAACAATTAAAAACTATAAAAATCAATTAAAACTTAAATTAATTCTAGAAAATAATTAAAAGACTCTAAAAATATTTGGAAAGTTGAAAAATTTCTAATTAAGTGACTACAATCTAGGAAAAATATAAAAAGTTAGAAAAACAGACTTTTAATTTTTAACAATAAAATAATATTAAAATATTATTAAAAATCCAAAAATCATAAAAAATTCTAAAAACTTGCAAACTAGCTTAATTTAACCTAAATAACTCAGAAATGAAAGTGAAATTACCTAAATACCCTTAATGGCCCTAAAAAGTGGGCTAAACCCAAAACAGATCCTTATTTGGCCAAATTTGGGCCCAATATAAAAAAGTGTCCAAAATAAGCCCAAAAAGCACTACTTGACTCAAAATTAGATTTTAAACAACTTTTTCCAAAGGCCCAAAAGCTGAAAGTGTGAAATAAGCTAGCTTATACCAAACAGCTTATTCTTAATGGGCTTTTTGGCCCATTAAGCTATAAGCCAATGCCATAAGCTGAAATTAGAAACACAAGCTTCTTTTGTCCTAAATAAGACTTCTGTAAAAATAAATTTGAAATAAGCCCAAGGAATAAGCCTGAAAATGCAATAAGCAATCTATAGAAAACGACAAAATAGTCGTTTTTGAGTTCTAGGCCACCCCAAGTGCTGATTCAAGTTTCTATAGCTTTCAAATGACTTAATTAAGCAAAATCAACAAAGAGTTTTCAAATAAGCTGACTCAATAAGCTGGAAAAAGCAAATAAGCACTTATGTAAAAGTTAAATAAGTTGGTTTTCTAGTAAAAAGTCAAAGTCAAAGTCCAATAAGCTCCAGTCTAATCAAATGGGTCAAATAATGAAGATCTATCACAAAAATAAGTTGTTGCAAGTCTGGATAAGCTAAAATAGCTTATTGATAAGCTGAGTTCAATTTTACACTAGCAGGGGCTAGTTTTGGGTGTTGAGCAGTGGAAACTTTTTCCACTGCTTGACTTGTTTGACTTTTTGTCTTTAGTGACTTTTTGGAGATTCAGATTACACAAAGGCACCCAAATGATCTTTGGATCAAAAGGAGTCAAGAACAATCAAAATATCACAACCACAAACACCCAATTGATACAGTTTAATCAATAAAGTAAAAGATCTAGCACAGACATGAAACAATAAGCAGTTGAGCACTTATAAGCAGTTTTAGCAATAATCAGCCAACCAAATTCAACCAAATGAATACACAAGCTATAATAAACTCTAATGAACAAGTTTAAACAGTTTTCATGCAATGGCTTAAAGCCTAAATCAAGATTCAAGCTTATGAATGTTACTGATGAACACTAACACATGCAGTTTTGCACTTTGCTGATGTATTTGACCAATAAGCCAGATTCAACACTTATAATAGTGATGTTTTAACAACTTTCAACCCTAAGCATGCACAAATACTAGATTTTACCAAAATCTTACGTCAAAAACAGTTAAATTTACCAAGTTATAGCAGATTGTTTGATTTGAAGTTTCAAACCCAAAAACTTGCAACAAACCACTCTCAACAAGGCATATATCAGATACCAAGCACAAACAACACCTTCTAACAACATAATACCAAGATTTCAACTTAAACAGGTAGACCCAAACACCCTTTATCTTTTCAAATTCAAATTTAAACAAGAAAAAGTGTGATTCAGTTATCCCAATGATTAATCTAGCATACAAACAACATTATCATGCAAGACTAGGCAGATTTAAGCCAAGAAATCAACAAGAACACCAATAGAGCACAAATACACAAAAATTCCAATATTTATTAGATTTTCAAGGATTTTAGACAAACCTCATGGATGTACATCCACACCCACGAATTTATGAGCTTATGTGCTAGCTAGAACAAGCACAAGCTTCCAATAACACCCCTGCTAAGATTCAACAAGGTTAGAAGCAAGATTATCAAAACAGAAACTTAAAAAGCCTTGATTAATGCAACCTTGTTACCCCACACTTGATTATCCCCAAGTTATAAGCCTCACCACACCTTAATTATCATAATAAGGATGCTATGATCAACCCTATAACCCAAGAATTCCAAGGTTGAAACAAGAACTTAACAAAATATCAAGCTTGAAGGAAAAATGCAAACTTTTGCACTCTCCTAAAAAACAGGTTTTTAGATTCAAAATCAGTGAACAAATAACATAAACAAGCTAAAATAAAGGTGGCACTTAGTCTTTCTTCAACAAAATTCAACACACTTTCATTAAATGGAAAGAGGATTTACAAGAAGTTGAACTAGGAAAAACCAAAAGCAAACGTACAAATGAGACCTTATGGCTTTATATATAGCCTTACATGTGAACTAAGAACAGATAAAAACTCTAAACCCTAATGCTTGAAGTCCCAAAAATGTCCTTGGGAAATTTGAACTCCTTGGCTTCATGTGATATTTACTTGGAAGTTTGTGGAGCTGGCAAGCATGTGAAGTTGATCAAGGGCTCACAAGATGCTTAAGTTTGAAGCTTTGTTGTGGGATGTTGGATGAGGGCATACTGTTTGTCTTCTTCCTTATTTTTGTAGCAAGGGAGGCACGTGTGGGACAAAGGGGTGGTGAGGTGTCCAAGTTTAAGATTGGGTTATGATTAGAAGACCCTAAATCATAATTCTGGACAAGATGGTGGCTTAATTTTGGCTTAATCACAAATACCCAATTTGTATCAAGAACACTAAGAATAAGTGTTTAATCTGTTTTGGGTTTAAAAGTTGGTGTTAAGCGCCAAATTCAAACTTAATTAATTAAGTTTGTTAATCCGGTGTGAGTGGAAAGGTGATGTGGAGGAATGGTGGGAGTTGATTGGTGGAAATGGTGAGTGGGGTGAGGTGGCAGCTCCTGGTTGGTCTAGGTAAGTATGATGTCTGGCCAAATTAAACCCCTTGTCTTTGTAACTCTTTCCACTTTGTGTAAAACAGGCTAAAACTCAAATCTCTTTGTAATTAAACTTTCAATTTTCACACTTTTGCCCCAAAAACTTTTGTGAAGTAAATTTAGGGGTATTTCTTGCCATTTTGTGATACTTCCAGGGCTGATTTGTCATATTGTTAATGGATAATGGTCTTTACTTGTATGATTGGCATTTTGGAGGACTGAATTTGCCAATTCTTCATTTTTGAGGGACCATTCTTGCCAAATGTTGAAAGTCAAGGGTCCTTTTTGTAATTTTGGGATTTTCAAAGGACTAAACTTGTAATTTCTTGTACTTTGAAGGACTTCATGATATAATTGACTTTGTGGAGGATAATGGTTGATAATTTAGCTTTGTTGAGGGGCTAAACTTGCCAATTCTTCAAAGTGGAGTGCCCTTCTTCATAAGTCTTCAAATCTTAAAGGGTTTTTCTTGGGAAAGTCTTCATTAGGGCTTGGTTCATTGTGCGACTTCGTTTCCAGTGTTCGTTTTTGCATGATTCTTGTGATCTTTTGTCATTTTCTCAATATCCGTACCTAAAATACACAAGCAACAAACACAAGCATATATATGGGTATTTTGATGATATTTAATGCATTTTAAGCCCTTTTTGGATGATGAGACTATGTATAAAAGCAGTCTCATCACTCCCCCATACTAAACCATTGTCGTGCCCTCACGCAATGCTAGAATAAAGTATCGTAGCATCTCCAACATTCATTTTATTCACTTTATTGAACGATAAACTAGCTACACTATTACTATTGCTACAACTACTTGTGTTTTAGACATAATGTATGATTTTCATCACAAAATGGGACGTTTAGGTTCATAGAATAAGAACACGTGAATGCTTCGTTAGAAATAATTTCATCGTCCTCGATTTTCACCCTAATTCCATGCCAATCGTGCAACGAGATCATTGTCATTATAAGTTAGTAATGCTAACACTACTCATATGCACTAATCACGTACTTATCCTCCCATTATTCCTAAGTTGTATCTCTTATATTTTATATTGTCTAGAATGTTTTACAAGGATACATTGTTTGACTTATGCGATAATAGAGATTTAGGTCTAAAAATAGAGTCCTAAAGGTGTAACCAAGACCATCAAATCAATAACCCCTCCCAATAGACAACGATGTCAAAAAATTAAGTTGACAAGAAGAATCGATAAACACGGTTTTATAACGGTTTTTGAACATGAGACTTATTACCAAGACTTTTATACGCCCCCTAACGGAAGGGCCTTATTATCTTTGGTTTACCTCCATCTTTTATT
Organism: Glebionis coronaria; assembly: GCA_025667525.1. Taxonomy (NCBI): domain Eukaryota; kingdom Viridiplantae; phylum Streptophyta; class Magnoliopsida; order Asterales; family Asteraceae; genus Glebionis; species Glebionis coronaria. The sequence continues at coordinate 646,661,505 of CM046877.1, forward strand.
CAACTTCGTCATGAAGCTTTTATTATGACTTCGGTCTTTCCTTGCCTTTTATTATCCACCTCATCGGTAGTTTTATTAGCCAAAGACGTATATCCTCACGCTAAGGCGAATTTTGGATCTTTAAAGCTTCGAAGATTAAGGATTGATTCACTTTCAATTTTGCATAGATTTTTCGGCCTTGTGGGGCTTCAAATTGTTTGCTTGATTTAGGTGAGCACTTGAAATCTTATTATTGGGTGAAGCTTTCGATTATTCGGGTGCCAATACTTCAAAACCGTGACGCTGGCGATACCTTAATGTCTTCCCAATTTAATTACAAGGAAGCTACTAGAAAAGACTAGAAACCCAACAATCCCAACTAAACCGCTAAGCCAATATTTATTAAGCAAAAAATATTTACATGCGAAGGGAGAATAAGCAAACAACGAGAACACATGAGTTTTTGAAAGAATACGAGTATTCTACGTTTAGCATAGTAACTTATAATTAACCCTATCATTTCTCGTCCTCATTTAAGAGACTTAGCCTAATGTGTAGTTAAGGAATCGAAGCTAAGTGCTCAACACGCACGGTCGAGTCAAAAATTACTCTTATTCTCGCCATTGAAAAACCTACATTCCTGTCTTCAAACACTTATAAAAACATGAGAAAAAATTTAAAATTTGGCCATTTTTAGCCTTATTTTGCAACAAAAACGTTAAACAAAAAGATAAAATTTGGAAAGCATGAAGGTTTAGCAAGGAAAGTATCTATTCACCCTCCATACTAAAGTTAAACATTGTCCTCAATGTTTCGAGTCTAGGGGTGCAAACACCCCTATACTAGAGACGTAGTCGAATGCCTAATCTAGCATGGAAAGGGTGTAACCAATAAATTAATAGCCGTTTATGAAGTGTGCTATAAACCTAAGGTTAGAACATCAAAAGGATATATCATGGATATTGAGAAAGTCTTCAAAGCAAACGATCGAGTGCTCCCATAAAACGAACACGAGAGGCTCCAATCATGAAGATCATGATCATCTAAAGTCCACAATTCACAAACAACCATGGAACAAAGGTTGGAAGGGCACAAATCCCCACACGTTAACTACATTAGAAAGCGATAATATGTACATAGGATAAGCATGGGACTACCCCACGAGGCACCTCATTTTTGATTACCGAGTCATGAGCTCGACTGGATCCCCTCAATACTAATTATCATTGGGGAAAGTGACTTGGTCGAGGTAGTTCAAGGATGGAACTTCCCCGCCAAAGTAGTGCTTCAACCTATGTACATTCACCTTGAAATTGGGGCCATCATTTTGAGCTAGCTCGATGGTCCCATATGTAAATACTTGAGTCACGGTGAATGGACCAGACCAACGGGATTTCAAGTTACCGGAAAAGATTTTCAATCGAGAATTAAAAAGCAAAACTTGATCCCCAATGTTAAAAACCCGGTTTTTTATTTTAGAATCATGCAAGTTTTTAGTTTTTTCTTTATAAATCAATGAATTTTCATAAGCAATGTCCCTCAATTCATCCAATTCATTTAATTGCATTTTCCAGTGTTTTCCCGCGGTCTCCATATCATCATTACAATGCTTTAGGGCCCAATAAGCCTTGTGTTCTAATTCGATAGGCAAATGACAATTCTTTCCATACACAAGCTTATAGGGAGTGCACCCAATGGGCATCTTATGAGCGGTCCTAAAGGCCCATAAAGCATCGTCCAACTTATCCGACCAAGATTGTCGGTTTTCCCCAACGGATCTCTCCAAAATCCTCTTCAACGCTCGGTTTGAAACCTCGACTTTCCCACTCGTTTGTGGGTGATAAGCCGTAGAAAGCCGATGTGTAACCCCATATTTCCTTAGGACCCTTTCGAATTGGTCGTTACAAAAATGGGTTCCACGATCGCTTATGATCGCACGAGGGGTTCCAAACCGAGAAAACAAGCTTTTCAAAAACTTGACTACCACACGAGCATCATTGGTGGGCAAAGCCTTAGCTTCCACCCACTTAGATAGGTAGTCAACCGCAACGAGGATGTACTTATTACCGCGAGATGATGGGAACAGCCCCATAAAGTCTATACCCCAAACGTCAAAGATCTCACACACTTGGATAATGTTTTTTGGCATTTCATCTTTTTGTGAGGCTTTTCCTTGTCGTTGGCATGAATCACACGACTTCACAAGATCTTGTGCATCTCGGTAAATAGTAGGCCAAAAGAAGCCGGCATCAAAAACGTTTTTAGCCATGAGATTAGCACCGTGGTGACCACCCGTGGGTCCCTCATGGCAAGCTCTAAGGATGTTAGAAGCTTCGTTGCCAAATACACAACGTCGGATGATTTGATCCGCACAAGTTCGAAACAAGTAAGGGTCGTTCCAAAAGTAGAACTTGACGTCACGAAAGAATTTTCATTTTTATTGAGTCGTCATACCCTTGATGATGAAGTTAACCGTATGGTAATTTGCAAAGTCCGCAAACCATGGGGTGGAAGAATCAAGCTTAGAATTCACTACACCAAGTGTCTCGAGCGGAAATGTTTCGGTGATTTCCTTGGACTCGTAAACACTTTGGTGAGGATCTTCCAAACGAGAAAGATGATCGGCCGCTAGATTCTCGGCTCCTTTTTTGTCAACAATTTTGTGGTCAAATTCTTGAAGGAGGAGAATCCAACGAAGTAATCTTGGATTTGCATCTTGTTTAGCCATGAGATACTTGATAGCCGAATGATCGGTATACACTATGCATTTCGTCAAGACGAGATAAGTTCGGAATTTCTCAAATGCATACACCACGGCAAGGAACTCCTTCTCCGTTGTAGTGTATTTAAGTTGAGCCTCGGTCATCGTCTTGCTAGCATAGTGAATAGGCAAGAAGTGCTTATCATGACGTTCTCCAATACGGCCCCAATGGCGTAATCACTAGCATCACACATGAGCTCAAAGGGGAGGTTCCAATTGGGAGCAACAAGAATGGGAGCTTCGGTAAGTTTCCTCTTAAGGATTTCAAAGGCTCGTACACAATCTTCGTCAAAGACAAAATGTGCCTCTTTTTCAAGAAGATGTGTAATGGGTCGAGAGATCTTCAAAAAATCCTTGATGAATCAACGATAAAAGACCGCGTGGCCTAGGAAACTCCTAACTCCCTTAACGGTTTTGGGATGAGGTAATTTGGCGATGACATCTACCTTAGCTTGATCTACCTCAATCCCCGCTTTCGAGACCTTGTGCCCTAAGACGATTCCACTCTTAACCATAAAATGACACTTTTCCCAATTGAGCACAAGGTTGGTTTCCTCACAACGTTTCAACATTCTCTCAAGATTCGACAAACACGAAGTGAACGAATTACCAAACACGGAGAATTCATCCATGAAGACTTCCATCGTCTTCTCGATCATGTCATGAAAAATAGCCATCATGCACCTTTGAAAGGTTCCCGGTGCATTGCAAAGTCCGAATGGCATTCTACGATAGGCAAACGTTCCATATGGACACGTAAACATAGTTTTTTCTTGATCACGAGGATCGATGGGAATTTGGAAGTAACCGGAAAAACCATCTAAAAAGCAATAGATATCATTTCCCGCAAGACGCTCCAACATTTGGTCCATGAAGGGCAAGGGAAAATGGTATTTTTGAGTGGCTTCATTCAACTTACGATAGTCAATGCACACTCTCCATCCAGTCACGAGTCTAGTGGGAATTAACTCATTGGCATCGTTTGGTACAACGGTCATTCCTCCCTTTTTAGGGACACAATGGATAGGACTCACCCAAGGGCTATAAGAAATAGGGTAAATCATTCCCGCGTCAAGGAGTTTAAGGACTTCCATTTTGATGACGTCGTGAATTTTGGGGTTCACCCTCCTTTGACATTGGATTGCGGGCTTGTAATCCTCCTCCATCAAGATTTTGTGGGTACAAAACTTGGGATCGATTCCCTTAATGTCGGATAACTTCCACGCAATTGCCCCTTTGTGATCCTTTAGAACATCGACAAGTGCGGTTTTTTCATCATCCGAAAGTTCCTTCCCAATAATAACCGGCAACTTGTCGCCCTCCTCCAAATAGACATATTCGAGGTGAGGAGGTAAATCTTTCAACTCAAGGATAGGTGGTTCCTCAAGTGAAGATTTGGGCTCGATACTCATAACATCCTCGGGTGGAGGAAATGGGAAATCGTTAAGAAAATCCTTGGTAATCGAGAAGTCCTCATCGTTGTCGAGGTCTTCGTTACAAGTACGTGGAACATCAAGTTCTTCCAACGTAAAACCACCACCTTCAAATGGAGTGAAGGTTGGTGTCGAATTATCAAGAATTGGATCTAACATAGTGGGATTGCCACTAGTTTCTTCATCACTAAAACCTAGAACTTCTTGTGAAAACTCCTCGCAAACCACGTCAATCATATCAACGAGGTTTATGGTTGCAACGGAATAAACATGAGAAATTTGAGAGTTTTGAGTTGCGTTTATAACAAGTTCCTCGTCGTTGAAACGTAAGGTGATCTTTCTAGCATGAACATCGATCAAATCCATAGACGTATCTAAAAACAAACGACCTAAAATGAGAGGAACTTGAGGATCCGTAGGGATATCAAGAACGATAAAGTCTACGGGATAGTAGACCTTCCCCACTTTCACAAAAACGTCTTCCGCTAATCCACATGCGGGAATCGTGGAATGGTCGGCCAACTCGATAGACATTAATGAAGGAGTAAGATTAGGAAGATTGAGTGACTTGAAGATTGCAAGTGGCATCAAGTTAATGCTAGCACCAAGATCGGCCAAGGCGAAGCATTCCTCCATATCTTGGATTGCACAAGGGATCAAAAATTTACCGGGATCACCGACTTTTTGAGGTATGCGATTAAGATAAACCGACAAACAACTAGACAATTGATGCAATTTCTCCTTGTTGTTCAACATACTCTTAAACTTAGCGGCAAATCGAGGCATCATGACCAAAGCATCGGCGAAACTCACATTAAAGTGCAAGTCACGAAACATTTTCATAAAAAGCTCAAATTGATAATTGTCGCGCTCTTGACGTTTCTCCTTCCTAAGTCTCGATGGATAGGGCAAAGGTGGTGTGGGTTGTGGCATAGTAGGCATAGCCTTTGGAATCTCGGGTTCCAATGTTGGTAATGGGTCAACCGTAGGTGTGGCATGAGCGGTACTTCGTGGGATTGGGACATGCTCTTTTTGGACCACCACCTCGGGTTCTTCCTCAATTGCTTCCTCCGTAGGAGCAATTGGTTGAGGAGTCGGTTCCTTAAGTGTCTTACCACTACGTGTGGTAATCACTTTCATCTCACCCTTAGGGTTTGATACGGTGTTGCTAGGAAGACTACTCAAAGACGGTTTACACATTATTGCCTCAAACATAGATGAGATTTTATCTTCAAACACGGATTGCCTCTTCTCGGCTTTAATCATTTATTGTTTAATCTCATGTTGCCCTTGTTCCATTTTTTTTTGGTTTTGTTGTAACCTTGTGACATTTCCTTCCATCTTGTTGGTGTGGATTTTAAGTTCATTTGCTAACTCATTTTTCAACTCTTTCTTCAAGTCGTTCTTAAACTCGGATCTTAGGCTAATGATTTCTCTTTGAATATTGTCAAACCTAGCATCATTCCCATTAGCGTATTCAACAAATTCATTTGTAAGATCTTTCAAAGTTTGCAAACCTTTGTTGTTGTTTTGAAAATCATTTTGATTCTTGTTTGAAACTTGATTATTAGCCCCTTGATTCCCATAGTTTCCCTTGTTGTAATTGTTTTTGAAACCAACTTGATTGTTGCGATAGTTGTTGTTAGCATTTTGATTTGAACCAAAACCCGGTGGAGTCAATTGATTAGAGCGGGAAACTTGACCGTTTTGGTTGTAATTTCCCGTGGCCGTGAAGTCACTCGAAGTGTTACCACCGTTGGTAATGCACTCGAGAAATCATGACCTCCACCACAATACATGCACGAAACCTCAATCGCTTTAGCCGTAGCGGGAGCACTTGGTTCACCAACTTTAAACTCAATCAAAAGTCCTTTTAGTTTATCAAAAATCTTGTTTTCCAAGTTCGCCTCAATTTGGCAAGCATCAATGGTAGTAGACAAAGAAGGTGAAGCCGAAGACGAAGCCTTACGAACACTAGACGTGCTACGAGGACTATACACCTTAGATCTATTTTCAATTATCACCAAAGCTTCCTCAACCGTTTTACACAAAAAATTACCACCCGCGGCGGCATTTAAATAATCCCTTTCATGATCATTAAGTCCATTGTAAAACGTGTCAATTTGATGCAAGTCGGAAAAACCGTGATGAGGACATTCATGTAACATTTCCTTAAACCTATTCCAAGCCGTTGAAAAACTTTCATTAAACTCTTGTGAAATCTTTGAAATCTCGTTTTTCAAGTGCGTAGTCTTAGAGGGCGGAAAAAATTGGTTCACAAACTTAGACACGAGATCCTTCCACGTCAATATAGAATTGGGTGGCTCTTTCTCCAACCAAATTTTAGCGGGTCCCGCTAAGGAATACGGAAAAAGCATCATCTTAATCGAGTCATTCGAGACATCCTTAAACTTGCAAGTGGCGGTAAGACGATTGAATTGGCGGATATGGTTGTGTGGATTGTCCTTCTCATCACCATGGAATTTGTTGTTTTCGATCATTGACAACAAACCCGTTTTCACCTTAAAATTCTCCGCAAGGATAGCGGGAATCACAATAGCCTCTCCATAACCCTCGGTGGGTGCTTGAAGTAACTCTATCATAGTTCGACTCACCATGGTTGGTGTTTCTCTTACAATGGGTTCGTCAATAGGAGACTCCTCACTAGAAAGATTTGGAGCGGGAGTTTTGTTCTTTCGTATACGTGCACGTCTTGCTTGATTACGAGTTAGCATAAACGTCACGTACAACGAGGGCACGAGCAAAGAAGATTCTTTTTGGTGTTTTGTATTTTTCAATTTTTTTTTGTGGTTTTTGATTGTATTAACCTTTTTGGATTTTGGTGAATGTATTAAGTAGACACAAATCTACAAATCTCCTCCTTAATCAAATCTCTTGATTAAAGAAGCCTCAAGGAATGAAAACGATCACGTGAAGTGAACGCCTTCGATGACTTTAGAACGTTGGTGGAACCCCAAAACGTTCACGAGGGTTTAATCAATGAAGCCAAGAAAATATATATGATACTTAGTAATACTTTGGGCGGCAAAACCTTCGATTAGCTCTCAAAATCAAATACTCACAAGCAAGCGGGGAAACGAGGCGGCGCGAAGCACTTAAGAGCCTTTTTCCTTAGGAAATATTTTATAATATCCGCCTTATACCCACCTTATAGTTTGTATTTTTCAAGATTGAGCTTCACGAAAGTATTTATCTATTTTTGCCTTTTTCTTTGGTTTGAGATTCGAATACAATGATTGGGTAATGGCCTCCCAAGTCAAGGTTATGATTTATCACGTATTTGGAGTACTTGTGAATTTATTGTTCTACGTATACACTATAGTAATAGTATTCACACAAAAACCGAAAACCGATAATACGTATTAGTAGAGTTCTACTAATACAAATACTATTTATGGTTAGTATATAAAAACAACAATTCCAAATCGAAACACAACACGCCTCCCCGGCAGCGGCGCCAAAATGATGGTGTGGTTTTACTACTCTTTAGGAAAAGAGAGCAAAAGTGGCAAGTATTAAGTACGACGATTTAGGAAAACCGTGTACAAATGACCCAAAGTGGGGAATCGTTCTCAAGGAGGCTTAGTGTGTGTGTAATGAATTGATTATCTTTGTGATTATATTTGTGAGAAAGAAAAAATAGATATGAGATTAGAAGAGAATGACGGTTACGAAGACGGATTAAACTAAGTCGAAAAAGATGTACACGTAAAACCGTAAAAAGCACTAACATTAAAATTTTACCCTAAAAATTACAAAAAATCACTAAAAATCCAAAAAAAAAATTTTAAGAGTTTACAAAAAATCCAAACTTGCCAAAACCTTTTAATTAATTAAATAATGACTTTTTAATGTTAATTAAAGCCCTAGAAATCAATATTAACTATTAAAAAGTCCAAAACAAGATCTTAAAGTTTGTAAACCTCAAATCCTAATTAAGCTAATAAGTATTTTTCAAAATTTTAAATCCACTAAAAGCTATTTTTAAACAATTAAAAACTATAAAAATCAATTAAAACTTAAATTAATTCTAGAAAATAATTAAAAGACTCTAAAATTATTTGGAAAGTTGCAAAATTTCTAATTAAGTGACTACAATCTAGGAAAAATATAAAAAGTTAGAAAATCAGACTTCTAATTTTTAACAATAAAATAATATTAAAATATTATTAAAAATCCAAAAATCATAAAAAATTCTAAAAACTTGCAAACTAGCTTATTTTAACCTAAAAAACTCAGAAATGAGAGTGAAATTACCTAAATACCTTTAATGGGCCTAAAAAGTGGGCTAAACCCAAAACAGATCCTTATTGGGCCAAATTTGGGCCCAATATAAAAAAGTGTCCAAAATAAGCCCAAAAAGCACTACTTGACTCAAAATTGGATTTTAAACAACTTTTTCAAAGGCCCAAAAGCTGAAAGTGTGAAATAAGCTAGTTTATACCAAACAGCTTATTCTTAATGGGCTTTTTGGCCCATTAAGCTATAAGCCAATGCTATAAGCTGAAATTAGACACACAAGCTTCTTTTGTCCTAAATAAGACTTCTGTAAAAAGAAATTTGAAATAAGCCCAAGGAATAAGCCTGAAAATGCAATAAGGAATCTATAGAAAACGACAAAATAGTCGTTTTTGAGTTCTAGCCCACCCCAAGTGCTAATTCAAGTTTCTATAGCTTTCAAATGACTTAATTAAGCAAAATCAACAAAGAGTTTTCAAATAAGCTGACTCAATAAGCTGGAAAAAGCAAATAAGCACTTATGTAAAAGTCATATAAGTTGGTTTTCTAGTAAAAAGTCAAAGTCAAAGTCCAATAAGCTCCAGTCTAATCAAATGGGTCAAATAATGAAGATCTATCACAAAAAATAAGTTGTTGCAAGTCTGGATAAGCTAAAATAGCTTATTGATAAGCTGAGTTCAATTTTACACATGCAGGGGCTAGTTTTGGGTGTTGAGCAGTGGAAACTTTTTCCACTGCTTGACTTGTTTGACTTTTTGTCTTTAGTGACTTTTTTAGAGATTCAGATTACACAAAGGCACACGAATGATCTTTGGATCAAAAGGAGTCAAGAACAATCAAAATATCACAACCACAAACACCCAATTGATACAATTTAATCAATAAAGTACCAGATCTCGCACAGACATGAAACAATAAGTAGTTGAGCACTTATAAGTAGTTTTAGCAATAATCAGCCAACCAAATTCAACCAAATGAATACACAAGCTATTATAAACTCTAATGAACAAGTTTAAACAGTTTTCATGCAATGGCTTAAAGCCTAAATCAAGATTCAAGCTTATGAATGTTACTGATGAACACTAAAACATGCAGTTTTGCACATTGCTGGTGTATTTGACCAATAAGCCAGATTCAACACTCAGTATCTATCAAATAAGTTATAATAGTGATGTTTTAACAACTTTCAACCCTAAGCATGCACAAATACTAGATTTCACCAAAATCTTAGGTCAAAAACAGTTAAATTCACCAAGTTATAGCAGATTGTTTGATTTGAAGTTTCAAACCCAAAAACTTGCAGCAAAACACTCTCAACAAGGCATATATCATATACCAAGCACAAACAACACCTTCTAACAACACAATACCAAGATTTCAACTTAAACAGGTAGACCCAAACACCCCTTTATCTTTTCAAATCCAAATTTAAACAAGAAAAAGTGTGATTCAGTTATCCCAATGATTAATCTAGCATGCAAACAACATTATCATGCAAGACTAAGCAGATTTAAGCCAAGAAATCAACAAGAACACCAATAGAGCACAAATCCACAAAAATTCCAATATTTATTAGATTTTCAAGGATTTTAGACAAACCTCATGGATGTACATCCACACCCACGAATTTATGAGCTTATGTGCTAGCTAGAACAAGCACAAGCTTCCAGTAACACCCCTGCTAAGATTCAACAAGGTTAGAAGCAAGATTATCAAAACAGAAACTTAAAAAGCCTTGATTAATGCAACCTTGTTACCCCACACTTGATTATCCCCATGTTATAAGCCGCACCACACCTTAATTATCACAATTAGGAAAAATATCAAGCTTGAAGGAAAAATGCAAACTTTTGCACTCTTGATAGGTGTAGAAATACGCGTTTAGGAAAACAACGTATAAATGCGGCAAGTATTAAACTCGACGATTTAGGAAAACCGACAAGTCGAATAAATTCCAAGTTCGTTCTCGAAGGAGGTGTGTGGATTAATGTGTCAATTATATAAAATCAAAGTTTGGATTAGTGACGTTTTTGGTTTAAAGAGAGAAAAAGTAAAGACGAGCTACGACTACGATTACGCTACGACCTTGACGTAAAACGATGACGTAATTACGTAAAACGCGACAAAATTAAAAATTAAACCTAAAAATTAATTAAAAGTTTAAACTAAGTCTAAAATAATATATATAAGAATAAAAATCCAACAAATATATTTTAAAACCTTTTATTAATTAAATATTCAATTTTAAATGCTAATTAAAGCCATAAAATTAAATATAATTAACAAAATGTCCAAAATATTATTTTATTGAACTAATAACTCACTTATATTATTTAAAGACTAAAAAGTATTTTTCCTAAATTTTAAAAACTATTTTTCTATTTTTAAAACACTAAAAACACTTTTTAAACTAAAATAATCATAAAAATAATAAAATAATGCTAAAAATAAATTTTATTTTTCTAAAAATCTTTTTTTAACTAAATTAACAAGGGAAAAATGAAAAAGTAAAAAAAAAAACTAAAAAAATGGCTAAAAACGAAAGTACCCCCAAAGTACTCCAAGGTGGAGTACATTAGTGTTGTCCAAGATCCTACCAGACAACAGGCTTGTCCAACATCAGTGTTGTCCGATATCGGATAACACTAAAAAAATAAAAAATCTGCAGCGTTCTTGGACAACAATGAAAAAGTTGCTGTATGGTTTTTTCGGCTCGTTTTGGGCTCGTTTTTGCTTGTTTTTCGATGTTTTTGGGCACAAACAAACAATGAAAACACAATCTCAAACACAAATCAAGCTGGAAATCAACAAAAATCAGCAAAAAGGGCAGCAAAATTGGGGTCTGCTAGTTCGCTGTTGGGTATGTATGCTAACTAAGCCAATAAAATCTCCCAAAACTTGATATACCAGCTAACTTAAACCTAGATTAACCTAAGAACTAAGTGGTGACCAACTATCAAACCCCAAAACACAACAACTAAGGCCTAAATCCTATTGTGACAGCGAACAAGGGCTATGGGAGTTTGCTGTAATACAGTGGACTTCAATAGCAATTTTGAGCTACCAATTGGCTATAAATCTAAACCATCATCTATTATAAGCTTAGACCAGCCCTAAGACTAACTATAATCACACTTAAAAGGAACTAACACCACCAATTCAAGCCAAACAAAGTATTTCTTCAAGGGTAAAACCTACGGACAGAACTTATACTTGCTGGTATATAGTGGGCACGGAATTGAGATTACAGCTAACCTAACGTAACCAAAATGCACCAAGTCCCTAAGCAAGTACGTCTAAATCCTAAACTAACCTAATAACCAACTGGTGACAAGATTCCATAACAAATCAAACACCAAAATCAACCAAACGAAACCTACTGTTACAGCAAGAATGGGTAGAAAGATAGGGGTCTGGGACTTTTTAGGCAGAACAGTGATGCGCTGTTGGTACTAGGACTAAAACAAGGTTGAATTTGAGCTTATTTATAAGCTAAAAATCAGCTCAAACCCAAAATCAAACTGAAAACGGCGAAAAATTACTTCTAATCCTATGTGAATCTACAATGTAATCAAGTTAGAACTAAGATTAATGGCTCAAAAGATCTGCACACTTAGAACATTTTTTCGCCGAAATCCTAGCTAAAGACTAACTATTTTATGCATAAGAGTGTCTTCAACTTACAACTAGTTAATGAATTCTATGATCCTTCAAAGCCTACACAGTCTATATACGCAGAGGGCGAAACTACTACCATTTTTTTGTGTTTTATCTATTTAGACAGAAATAAAGGAACATTTAAGCTACACTATGACTAACAAAAATGTTTACAAGATCCTAAGCCTTAAAGTGATGAAAGACTAGGGTTATCAAGCAATACCAAACACTCTTATCAGAATAGTAAACAACATAAACCAAATGAAATGCTATTAGAACAGTACAAACTAAAACATAAAGTAATGCAAGTATTTAAACAGCAGGTAAACAACAATAATCTATACAACAAGAAACTAAGCAAACAAAATAAGCCAAATCAGTCTTGTGTTAAAAAAAGCAAAAAAAGGAAAGGGTTGCTTACAATGGGTCCGAGTGCAAACTTTAACCAATATTTTTATAAACAACCATACAACCCCGTTTCAACTTATTCGAATACTCCAAAAGCTAACAGCTTGTCCCCAAGCTTGTCACCCATAAAACAACCAAAGATCTGAAAATTTCTTCAATTGAAGCAGCAAGAAAAACTCCAACTTCCTACCCCTTGAATTCTCTTGAACAAACAACAAACACCTCCTTGATTTGGACTTGTTGTCAATAAGCCAAAACCATAAGCTGAATGAACAGTTCCCCGAACAAATTTTTTGTGTGTGATATAGAAAACAGAAAACTCAAGTCTGTTATACAAAGTGCTTAAAATGAACTTTATTTTTTTTGCAAGGAATTTAAATTTGACAAAAAAACAGTAACAGTTCTTAACCAACAAACTAACAAGCTTAAGTGTCAAGTAAGTTCATTAGTGAGCTTACTAAGGGCTGGTTCTCAAAGACAAAACACCAAAACTTGTTGAAATTTCACTTTGATAAAAATTAAAGGACAAATGAAAGTAAATCAACACGAATTTAAACTTGCATATAAATTAAAATGGTACTCAGAAAATTTGCAAGGCCAATTAAATACTCTAAATATTCATTCAAAAGGGTTTACAAAAAAATTCTGGAACAAGGGCTTCATCCACATCATGGAGGCTCCTTTTATACTAAATGAAAGACTATTCTAGAATTAAGAACATATGAAAAACCCTAGCAACGATTTACCTATTCTGCCCTTGATTTATTCTCAGAATAAGCCTTGATTCTTCATTCTGGATGCTTCTTTATGGAGTCTTGTGATGACCCATGTGATACAACAGCTGGAAAGATGATCTCAACCCTTCAATCTTGTGTGGTGAACACGAAAAAAATATCTAACCATCCAATTTGGTCAATGGTGTCAGTCCAAGGTGATGACCCGTGATGTATGTGGGTTTTGGGGGGAACAAGTGTGTGTGAGGTCGCTTTCTGAGTGTATGAATGTGTTGGGTGATGGTTAATCAGCAAAACCCTTGAGTCAATTTGACTTTCCCCTTTGATTTAAGCATGATTGGATCTGGGATGAGATTAGGGCAAAGAATGTGGTTTGATTATGTTTAGAGGTTATAAACATGTTTCCTGGTCTGTTTAATAATAAACTTGTTTAAAGTTTAAGAATGGCAACTTTAGCCCCTTCACTTCCTAATACTTTGCAAATGAAGTTTGACCAGCTCCTATCACTTTTTCCTTTGATACATCTTAGAGTAAATTGCAATAATAGTCCCTCATATTTTATAAACATGGAATAAAGGATTATTAATGCAATTTTGGCATTCTTCAAGGGCAATATATGTATTATCTTGAAACTTTAGGACCAATCTTGTATTTTTTTAGTTTTAAAAGGGCAAAAAATGACAAGTCTTCAAAATACGAGGGACCAATCTTGACAAATCTTCAAACTTCAAGGACCTCTTTGGAAATTCATTGCTCGGGTCCGATTTTTTGTGCGGCTTCGTTTCCCGTGTTCTTTTTTGCTTGATTCTTGTAATCTTTTGGTGAATTCATGATATCCGTACCTAAAATACACAATGAACAAACACAAGCATATATTTGGGTATTTTGATGATATTTTAAGCGTTTAAGCCCATTTTGGACGATGAGACTATGTATAATTACGGTCTCATCACTCCCCCATACTAAACCATTGTCGTGTCCCCACGCAATGCTAGAATTAAGTATCGTAGCACTTCCAAAATTCATTTTATGATGACATTTATTAAAGACATAAACTTAAATAAACTACTACACGCGTTTTAGACATAATGTATTCTTTTCATCACGATTAAGTGACTTTGGGGATCATAGAACAAGAACACGTGAATGCTTCGTTAGAAATAATTTCGTCATCCTCGATTTTCACCCAATTCCTTGCTAAGCGTGTAACGAGATCATTGTTATTATAAGTTAGCAACACGAACACATCTCATGAGTGTTAATTACGAACCTAAACTCCCTTATTCCTACTTGGTATCTCTTATATTTTATTTTGTCTTAATGATCACGAGGATACATCATTGACTTATGCGTGAATAGAGATTAAGTCTAAAAATAGAGTCTTAACGGTGTAACCAAAATCATTAAATTAATAATCATCCTAATAGACAACGATGTCAAAAAATTAAGTCAACAAGAAGGATCGATAAACATGGTTTTATAACGGTTTTAAACATGAGACTTATTACCAAGACTTTTATACGCCCCCTAACGGAAGGGCCTTATTATCTTTGGTTTACCTCCATCTTTTATTCAACTTCACCATGAAGCTTTTATTATGACTTCGGTCTTGCCTTGCCTTTTATTATCCGCCTCATCGGTGGTTTTATTAGCCAAAGACGTATATCCTCACGCTAAAGCGAATTTTGGATCTTTAAAGCTTCAAAGATTAAGGCTTGTTTCACTTTCAATTTGGGCATAGATTTTTCGGCCTTGTGAGCTTCAAATTTTTGCTTAATTTAGGTGAGCACTTGAAATCTTATTATTAGGTGAAGCTTTCGATTATTCGAGTGCCAATACTTCAAAACCGTGACGCTGGCGATACCTTAATGTTTTCCCAATTTAATTACATGGAAGCTACCAAAACAAATTAGAAACCAACAATAGTGACTAAACCGATAAATCAATATTTATTAAAAATTTATTATCAAAAGCGTGGGGAGAATAAGCTAATAATTACTACACATGAGATCGTGACGATTACGAGACTTATAAATAACTCTATCATTTCTCGTCCTCATTTAAGAGACTTAGCCTAAAAAGTTAAGGAATCGAAGCTAAGTGCTCAACACGCACGGTCGAGTCAAAAATTACTCTTATTCTCACCATCTGAAAACCTACATTCGTGTCTTAAACACTTATGAAAAACAAAAAACTTTAAAATTTGGCCATTTTTAGCCTTATTTGCAACAAAATGATAACAAAACGATGAATATTGGATTGCGTGGTGACGTAAGCAAGGTGAAGTATCTACTCACCCCCCCCCCCCATACTAAAACTAAACATTGTCCTCAATGTTTCGAGTCTAGGGGTGAAACACCCCCATACTAGAGACGTAGTCGAATGCTTAATCTCGAGCATGGAAGGGGTAAAACGAATAACCTAAAAGCCGTTTATGAATTATGCTAATAAGATAAACGTTATAACGTAAAAGGATATCATCGGATATCGGAATCTCCAAAGGCAACGATCGAAGCTCGAGTGATCCGTAAAACGAACACGAGAGGCTTCAATGATGACGATGAACCTAATAAATCACAATCACAAACAACCACGAAACAAAGGTTGGAAGAGCACAAGTCCCCTCGTTACGTTAACTAAGAAAGAAATAATATTTACAAGGATAAGCATGAGAATCCCCCACGAGGCACCTTGTTTTTGATAACCGAGTCAAAAGCTCGACTCGAATCCCCATAAATGTGATCATTTAGGAATAATCATGGTATGGTCATTTTTGGTGGGGCTTACATGATAAACAAGGCCCAAAAGCAACTGGTACTAAGGACTAAGTCCTTTGATGATGCAAAATACCGGGATCGAAGATGGCGTCCTCGTTTTCATGGGATAAACGAACCAACGCCACTTCAACACGTGCCAAAACCTCAAAGAGGTAGAAGAAATGAGATGAGAAGTAGAAAGGTGGGGCAATGGGTAAGTCAACATAATGAGCTACTCGAGGTAGACTCACACCAAGCAAATAGATACGATTTCCATTTATTGCATAGGTGGAAGACCGAGATTTCCCTTTATAAGCAATTCCGGGATCGTAAATCTCGTCCTCGGTGGAGAAATGGGAAGGAACATAAGGGGCTTCCCCCACACTAGATCCACACCAACCGTCGTCAAAAGGAGTAGACGAGGTGGTAGCACTCATAAAACGCGGTGATGACGGAGTTAAACATGTAGAAAAATCTTTTAAAACATTTTTAAAATCTTTTCCTTTTTCATCGTTTAAAAACTCTTTATAAAAACCCGATTTGATAATGTCGAAAATATTTGGCGTGTCAAATTCAAAATTAGTCGCGCTAAAAATCCTCACATTTAAATCGCGGTTAGGGGGTGGTGGATTATATAAGTTCTCAAAACGTCGATCAATAAAGAACACCGCCCCCTCGGGGTCTACATACTCGTCATCTTCATGAACGTCGATCTCAACTATTTCTTCGTCATAGATAGGCTTGTCAAACCATGGTTTGTCATTCCCCTCTTTGATGATTTTAGAAACTCTCTGGAAGAGATCACGATCAAGCATGAAACCATCATTCTTTTGTGGGGATCGTTGATAAGTTAGATCCTCACGAATGTGGTAAACGTCATTCTCAAATGAGGAGTGTTTATAAGGTAACTCCTCGAGAATGGGACTTGTGTCTATAGCGAGAAATTCATCGACCTCCTTAAAGAATTCTTCATCATCACAATCGTGAAACGAAGGAGGATCGATGATATGGTCATCAACGTTCTCGAATTCATCATCAAAAATGGGATTATGATGAAAAATAGGTTCGTATACGGAATTCGAGTACGTTGTGAAAGTGTCGTAATTCTCATCATCATAAGAAATTTCCGACACGAGATCGTCCTCTTCATTTGAAGATTTATCAAAGGGTAAATCCTCGAAGATGGATGGCGGATTAGCAAGTATATGCTCGATCTCGGCAAAATCACCATCGCCATCAAAGAAAGTGTCTATGTGAGCAAGTTCTCGAGTGGATTTCTCGAGAGTCATAACCATGGTCTTACAAGCCCTTGGGCTATGCTTAGGTGACATTTCTATGATGGGTGAGATTGCATTGGGTTGGGCTACTTCCTTAGCCTTAATGGATTTGGGACTAGGAGTGGGAGGCACTTCAATGGGTTTAGAAGTATGGGCCTCAAAGTCATGGTCCTTCGAAGGTGGTGAAGACGAGCCCATATTGGTATTTGTCGTGATGGCACTAACGTCACTCTTCGGAATTGGTGTTTCACTTGTTTCACTAAATATATCCCAAAGTGATTTTTCATCCATAAATTTACGCATCCCCTTTTGAATTAGGTACACGTATTCTCTATCATTAAAATCATCATCTTTAAAACCGTTCTTCTTAATTCTTTCAAAACATGCGTCAAGCCTCATATTTTCCGCTAAAGTTAACATTTTGAAATCATTAGGTTTAGAAACATTAGGTTTTGAAACCTCGGTTTTTTCATTGTCATTAAACACTTGGGATTTACTCGTGAAAAAGTCCATTTTATCCTCCCCATATCTCATAGTAAGTCTCCCCTCGTGAACGTCGATTACGGTTCGAGCCGTCGATAAAAATGGTCGGCCTAAAATAATGGGACATTTAGGGTCACACTCGTAATCGGATATAACGAAATCCGCGGGAAAAACAAATTTTCCAACTTTGACATAGACATCCTCGGCTATTCCAATTGGTATTAAAGGCGTATAATTTGCAAGCTCGATTGTCATGTTCGTGGGGGTAAGCCTAGGCAATCTCATCAATTTCCATAGAGAATGAGGCATAAGATTGATGCTAGCACCTAAATCGGCAAGGGCTAAACATTCCCCAATCTCAGAAAAATCACAAGGTAATAGAAATTGGCCCGGATACTCTTCCTTTCTCGGCATACGCCTTTTAGGTTTTCTAAGAAGGATCGATGCACAAGTTTCTTCAAGGGTTACTTTGGTAAGGTCAATAAAGCTCTCTTTTTGAACCGTGATTGGAATTTGAGGTACACGAGGGTGTGCACCCTTTTCCTTGGTCGCCATGTTCACCCCATCGACTTTAGAACAATAAGACGTCTTAGAAGTCGAGGGTCGAGAGGAAGAAACAACTCTAAATCCATCAAGGTTAGGGGTAATCACACGACCTTTTCCAATAGACGAGGCGGCTTTACATTGTTCCTTCGGATTGGGTACGGTGTTACTAGGTAACGTACTCGAAGATGAACTCCCTTGATTGCTCATGATTGCCAAAAACATCTTTTTAATCTCACTTTGACCTTGTTCAATTTTATTATTTTGACCTTTCAAAGTGTTGGAAAATTCGTTTTTCAAAGTACCAATTTGTCCCTCTAATCGTCTCATATTAGCCTCATTCGTTTTCATATATTCTTGAAAATCGTTTGACGAACTATTTTGATTAGCATTAAAGTTCCCTTGGTTTTGATTACTTCTTTGAAAATTCCCTTGATTACCATTCGAAAAATTGTTTCCTTGATTAGCGTTGTTTTGAAAACTCGAGTTTTGGTTGTTGTTGTTATCTCGGTTTTTCTAACTTAAATTACGACCTTGATTATAACCTCCTTGATTCAAAAAATTTCCTTGTTGATTGTTTCCTTGAAAATTGTTATGATTTTGATTCGAAAAATTGTTGCCTCGATTATAATTGCATTGTTGTGATGGACCGGCGTCATTTTGATTTTGATTAGAAAAATTGTTGTTTAACGCACTCACATTCGATGTTTGGCCATCCGTAGCCGCACACTCGTAATAATTATGAGGTCCACCACAAAACGTACACGAAACCTCAACCTCTTTCACCGTAGCGGGAGCGTCTTTCTTTTGCATCTCAATGAGAAAAGACGTAAACAAATTCGTCAACTTATCGACTTTCGCATCAACTCTCTCAATGTCGCGATTAGAACTACTAACATTGGCGACATTGGCAACACTGGGTGCGTTGCGGAGTTGGTAAACCTTGGATCGATTCTCAATAATCATTAAGGCGTCTTTCGGAGTTTTGCACAAAAAGTTGCCACCGGCGGCGGAATTCAACGAATCTTGTTCTTGAAAACTAAGACCGTTGTAAAACGTATCGATTTGGTGCAACCCGGAAAAACCATGGTGAGGACATTGCCTAAGAAATTCCTTAAAACGATCCCACGCGTCTCTAAAAGATTCATTCGGTTTTTGTTAAAATCTCGTAATTTCATTTTTGAAAAACGTTGTCTTAGACGGTGGGAAAAAATGATTAACGAATTTGGGAACGAGATACTTCCACGTAATTATGGAATTAGGTGGCTCTTTCTCGTACCAATCCTTGGCGGCACCATCGAGCGAGTACGGAAAAAGCATAAGCTTGACGACATCAGCGTCGACGTTCTTAAACTTGCTCGTGGCTAAAAGACGATCAAAATTCCGAATATGGTCGTGAGGATTATCGGCTTCACGACCTCGAAACTTCGTAGCTTGAATCAACGAAAGCATTCCGCTCTTTATCTAGAAATTCTCCGCTTCGATAGCGGGAATTACGATCGCGTCTCCATAACCCTCGGTGGGCGCTTGGAGCAATTCCATCATCGAACGATTGTCGGCCATCTCCTCTAAGGTTTCTTCAACAACGATATTAGGAACGTCGGTTTCTAAATCTCGTCTACGTCGTCGATTCCTTCGATTACGATTGCGTCGATTCGAAGCTTCGCTAGAATTAGAATAATCCTTCGATCGAGTGCGCATGCACTAAGCGTAGAATGGGAGGTAGCAAAGAAGATTCTTTTTGGGGTTTTTCGATTTTTCAATTTTTTTTGGTTTTTGATTGTTTTTAATTTTTTTGGATTTTGTTATATTACGTAGACTCAAATCTACAAATCTCCCCTCGAATCGATTTCTCGATTAAAGGAGCCTCAAAGAATGAAAACGATCACGTGGAGTGAACGCTTTCGATGACTTTAGAACGTTGGTGGATCACCAAAACGTTCAAGAGGGTTTAATCTTGAAAACAAGCAAATATAATATGATACGTAGATAATACTTGGGCGGCAAACCCTCGATTGGCCTTCTTTCTCAAAACACGCACAAGCAAGCGGGGGAAACGAGGCGGCGCTAAGCACTTAAGAGCCTTTTTCCCTTAGGTCGTGAAATACAACCGCCTTATACCCACCTTATAGTTTGTGTTAATTGAAATTAAGCCTCACGAAAGTATTTATCTATTTTGCCTTTAAACTTTTGCTTTAGATTCGAATACAATGATCGAGTGATGAAATCCCGAATCAAGGTTGCGTTTTCACGCTTTTGGAGTACTTGTATATTTATTGTTCTACGTAAGTACACTATAGTAATATATTCACAAAGAAAAACGAAAACGATAATGGATATCTACAATATAGTAAAAGATTGTTGTGTATTTAATTTAGGAAAATTAAACACGATTTATTTGGATACTATAATATAATAAGGAAAAATAACAAAAATGAGTATGTACAATATTTACGCTTTCCAAAATTTGAAAAGCAAAAACGCACTACTCACACAAACACGATACTAATAATGGCACACCAAAAACACCTCCCCGGCAGCGGCGCCAAATTGATAGGTGTAGAAATACGCGTTTAGGAAAACAACGTATAAATGCGGCAAGTATTAAACTCGACGATTTAGGAAAACCGACAAGTCGAATAAATTCCAAGTTCGTTCTCGAAGGAGGTGTGTGGATTAATGTGCCAATTATATAAAATCAAAGTTTGGATTAGTGACGTTTTTGGTTTAAAGAGAGAAAAAGTAAAGACGAGCTACGACTACGATTACGCTACGACGTTGACGTAAAACGATGACGTAATTACGTAAAACACGACAAAATTAAAAATTAAACCTAAAAATTAATTAAAAGTTTAAACTAAGTCTAAAATAATATATATAAGAATAAAAATCCAACAAATATATTTTAAAACCTTTTATTAATTAAATATTCAATTTTAAATGCTAATTAAAGCCCTAAAATTAAATATAATTAACAAAATGTCCAAAATATTATTTTATTGAACTAATAACTCACTTATATTATTTAAAGACTAAAAAGTACTTTTCCTAAATTTTAAAAACTATATTTTTAAAACACTAAAAACACTTTTTAAACTAAAATAATCATAAAAATAATAAAATAATGCTAAAAATAAATTTTATTTTTCTAAAAATCTTTTTTTAACTAAATTAACAAGGGAAAAATGAAAAAGTAAAAAAAAGTAAAAAAAATGGCTAAAAACGAAAGTACCCCAAAGTACTCCAAGCTAGAGTACTTTAGTGTTGTCCAAGATCCTACCAGACAACAGGCTTTTCCAACATCAGTGTTGTCCGATATCGGACAACACTAAAAAAGATAAAAAATCTACAGCGTTCTCGGACAACAAAGAAAAAGTTGATGTATGGTTTTTCGGCTCGTTTTGCTTGTTTTTCGATGTTTTTGGGCACAAACGGCACCCCCACAACCCTTGTGGTTGTGAGGAGTCAAACAAACAATGAAAACACAATCTCAAACACAAATCAAGCTGCAAATCAACAAAAATCAGCAAAAAGGGCAGCAAAATTGGGGTCTGCTAGTTCGCTGTTGGGTATGTATGCTAACTAAGCCAATAAAATCTCCCAAAACTTGATATACCAGCTAACTTAAACCTAGATTAACCTAAGAACTAAGTGGTGACCAACTATCAAACCCCAAAACACAACAACTAAGGCCTAAATCCTGTTGTGACAGCGAACAAGGGCTGTGGGAGTTTGCTGTAATACAGTGGACTACAATAGCAATTTTGAGCCACCAATTGGCTATAAATCTAAACCATCATCTATCATAAGCTTAGACCAGCCCTAAGACTAACTATAATCACACTTAAAAGGAACTAACACCACCAATTCAAGCCAAACAAAGTATTTCTTCAAGGGTAAAACCTACGGACAGAACTTATACCTGCTGGTATATAGTGGGCACGGAATTGAGATTACAGCTAACCTAACGTAACCAAAATGCACCAAGTCCCTAAGCAAGTACGTCTAAGTCCTAAACTAACCTAATAACCAACTGGTGACAAGATTCCATAACAAATAAAACACCAAAATCAACCAAATGAAACCTACTGTTACTGCAAGAATGGGTAGAAAGATAGGGGTCTGGGACTTTTAAGGCAGAACAGTGATGCGCTGTTGGTACTAGGACTAAAACAAGGTTGAATTTGAGCTTATTTATAAGCTAAAAATCAGCTCAAACCCAAAATCAAACTGAAAACAGCGAAAAATTACTTCTAATCCTATGTGAATCTACAATGTAAGCAAGTTAGAACTAATATTAATGCCTCAAAAGATCTGCACACTTAGAACATTTTTTCGCCGAATTCCTAGCTAAAGACTAACTATTTTATGCATAAGAGTGTTTTCAACTTACAAATCCTTTGAAAACCTTAATTCAGCAATCAACAAGGGAGTGGGGACTATTCAAACACAAGCGTTACAACTAGTTAATGAATTCTATGATCCTTCAAAGCCTACACAGTGTATCTACGCAGAGGGCGAAACTACTACCATTTTTTTGTATTTTATCTATTTAGACAGAAATAAAGGAACATTTAAGCTACACTATGACTAACAAAAATGTTTACAAGATCCTAAGCCTTAAAGTGATGAAAGACTAGGGTTATCAAGCAATACCAAACACTCTTATCAGAATAGTAAACAACATAAACCAAATGAAATGCTATTAGAACAGTACAAACTAAAACATAAAGTAATGCAAGTATTTAAACAGTAGGTAAACAACAATAATCTATACAAAGCAAACAAAATAAGCCAAATCAGTCTTTTGTTAAAAAAAAGCAAAAAAAAGGAAAGGGTTGCTTACAATGGGTCCGAGTGCAATCTTTAACCAATATTTTTATAAACAACCATACAACCCCGTTTCAACTTATTCGAATACTCCAAAAGCTAACAGCTTATCCCCAAGCTTATCACCCATAAAACTACCAAAGATCTGAAAATTTCTTCAATTGAAGCAGCAAGAAAAACTCCAACTTCCTACCCCTTGAATTCTCTTGAACAAACAACAAACAACTCCTTGATTTGGACTTGTTGTCAATAAGCCAAAACCATAAGCTGAATGAACAGTTCCCCGAACAAATTTTTTGTGTGTGATATAGAAAACAGAAAACTCAAGTCTGTTATACAAAGTGCTTAAAATTAATTTATTTTTTTTTTGCAAGGAATTTAAATTTGACAAAAAACAGTAACAGTTCTTAACCAACAAACTAACAAGCTTAAGTGTCAAATAAGTTCATTAGTGAGCTTACTAAGGGCTGGTTCTCAAAGACAAAACACCAAAACTTGTTGAAATTTCACTTTGATAAAATATAAAGGACAAATGAAAGTAAATCAACACGAATTTAAACTTGCATATAAATTAAAATTGTACTCAGAAAATTTGCAAGGCCAATTAAATACTCTAAATATTCATTCAAAAGGGTTTACAAAAAAATTCTGGAACAAGGGCTTCATCCACATCATGGAGGCTCCTTTTATACTAAATGAAAGACTACTCTAGAATTTAGAACATATGAAAAACCCTAGCAACGATTTACCTATTATGCCCTTTATTATTCTCAGAATATGCCTTGATTCTTCATTCTGGATGCTTCTTTATGGAGTCTTATGATGACCCATGTGATACAACAGCTGGAAAGATGATCTCAACCCTTAAATCTTGTGTGGTGAACACGAAAAAAATATCTAACCATCCAATTTGGTCAATGCTGTCAGTCCAAGGTGATGACCCGTGATGTATGTGGGTTTTGGGGGGGAACAAGTGTGTGTGAGGTCGCTTTCTGAGTGTATGAATGTGTTGGGTGATGGTTAATCAGCAAAACCCTTGAGTCAATTTGACTTTCCCCTTTGATTTAAGCATGATTGGATCTGGGATGAGATTAGGGCAAAGAATGTGGTTTGCTTATGTTTAGAGGTTATAAACATGTTTCCTGGTCTGTTTAATAATAAACTTGTTTAAAGTTTAAGAATGGCAACTTTAGCCCCTTCACTTCCTAATACTTTGCAAATGAAGTTTGACCAGCTCCTATCACTTTTTCCTTTGATACATCTTAGAGTAAATTGCAATAATAGTCCCTCATATTTTATAAATATGGAATAAAGGATTATTAATGCAATTTTGGCATTCTTCAAGGGCCATATATGTATTATCTTGAAACTTTAGGACCAATCTTGTAATTTTTTGGTTTTAAAAGGGCAAAAAATGACAAGTCTTCAAAATACGAGGGACCAATCTTGACAAATCTTCAAACTTCAAGGACCTCTTTGGAAATTCATTGCTCGGGTCCGATTCTTTGTGCGGCTTTGTTTCCCGTGTTCTTTTTTGCTTGATTCTTGTAATCTTTTGGTGAATTCACGATATCCGTACCTAAAATACACAATGAACAAATACAAGCATATATTTGGGTATATTGATGATATTTTAAGCGTTTTAAGCCCATTTTGGACGATGAGACTATGTATAATTACGGTCTCATCAACTCTCCTTAAAAACAGGTTTTTAGATTCAAAATCAGTGAACAAATAACATAAACAAGCTAAAATAAAGGTGGCACTTGGTCTTTCTTCAACAAAACTCAACACACTTTCATTAAATGGAAAGAGGATTTACAAGAAGTTGATCTAGGAAAAACCAAAAGCAAACGTACAAATGAGACCTTTTGGCTTTATATATAGCCTTACATGTGAACTAAGAAAAGATAATAACTCTAAACCCTAATGCTTGAAGTCCCAAAAATGCCCTTGGGAAATTTGAACTCCTTGGCTTCATGTGATATTTCCTTGGCAGTTTGTGGAGCTGGCAAGCATGTGAAGTTGATCAAGGGCTCACAAGATGCTTAAGTTTGAAGCTTTGTTGTGGGACGTTGGATGAGGGCCTACTGTTTGTCTTCTTCCTCATATTTGTAGCAGGGGAGGCACGTGTGGGACAAAGGGGTGGTGAGGTGTCCAAGTTTAAGGTTGGGTTATGATTAGAAGACCCTTAATCATAATTCTGGACAAGATGGTGGCTTAATTTTGGCTTAATCACAAATACCCAATTTGTATCAAGAACACTAAGAACAAGTGTTTAATCAGTTTTGGGTTTAAAAGTTGGTGTTAAGCGCCAAATTCAAACTTAAAAAATTAAGTTTGTTAATCCGGTGTGAGTGGAAAGGTGATGTGGAGGAATGGTGGGAGTTGATTGGTGGAATTGGTGAGTGGGGTGAGGTGGCAGCTCCTGGTTGGTCTATGTAAGTATGATGTCTGGCCAAATTAAACCCCTTGTTTTTGTAACTCTTTCCACTTTGTTTAAAACAGGCTAAAACTCAAATCCCTTTGTAATTAAACTTTCAATTTTCACACTTTTGCCCCAAAAACTTTTGTAAAGTAAATTCAGGGGTGTTTCTTGCCATTTTGTGATACTTCAAAGGCTTATTTGGCATATTGTTGATGTATAATGGTCTTTACTTGTATGATTAGCATTTTGGAGGAATGAATTTGCCAAGTCTTCATTTTTTAGGGACCATTCTTGCCAAATGTTGAAAGTCAAAGGTCCTTTTTGTAATTTTGCGATTTTCAAAGGACCAAACTTGTAATTTCTTGTACTTTGAAGGACTTCATGATATAATTGACTTTGTGGAGGATAATGGTTGACAATTTAGCTTTGTTGAGGGGCTAAACTTGCCAATTCTTCAAAGTGGAGGGCCCTTTTTCATAAGTCTTCAAATCTTCAAGGGTTTTTCTTGGGAAAGTCTTCATTAGGGCTTGGTTCATTGTGCGGCTTCGTTTCCCGTGTTCGTTTTTGCATGATTCTTGTGATCTTTTGTCGTTTTCTGAATATCCGTACCTAAAATACAGAAGCAACAAACACAAGCATATATATGGGTATTTTGATGATATTTAATGCATTTTAAGCCCTTGTTGGACGATGAGACTATGTATAAAAGCAGTCTCATCAGACGATTTCTCCGTCTTTGGAAATTCTTTCAGCACATGTCTAAACAATCTCGATAAAATGTTAGCATGATGCGAAGATGCAAATCTTGTGCTAAACTGGGAAAAATGTCACTTTATGGTTAAAGAAGGAATTGTGCTTGGACACAAAGTGTCTGGAGCCGACCTTGAAGTTGAAAAAGCAAAAATAAACGTGATCGCAAAACTCCCACCACCTACTAATGTTAAAGGCATTAGAAGTTTTATAGGTTATGCCGGTTTTTACCGACGATTTATCAAAGACTTTGCGAAAATCGCAAGACCTTTAAATCAACTTCTAGAGAAAGAAAGAACGTTCGATTTTAACGATGGATGTTTTTTAGCATTTAAAATACTAAAAGAAAAACTTACATGCACACCTATTATTACAAGTCACAATTGGAATCTTCCATTTGTGCTTATGTGCGATGCTAGTGAACATGCCCTTGGAGCCGTCCTTGGACAAAAAGATGGTAAACAATTTCATCCCATCTATTTTGCAAGTAGAACTCTTAACGCAGCCCAATAAAATTATACAATTACGGAAAAAGAACTCATGGCTGTAGTTTACGCATTTGACAAATTTCGATCATACCTCGTATTGTCAAAAACGGTAGTTTACACCGATCAATCAGCTTTAAAATACTTGTTCAAAAAGCAAGACGCCAAACGTCGTCTAATACGATGGATATTGCTTTTACAAGAATTTGATTTGGAAATTAAAGATAAAAAAGGAGCTGAAAATGTTGCTGCCGATCATTTATCTCGCATAGTGAATGATGGTTCTAGCGATGATGAAATCGACGATTTTCCCGATGAGTATATAATGCAAGTAAGTACAAACAATACACCATGGTTCGCAGACTTAGCAAACTATTTGGATGTAGGTATTTTACGAAAGGGAATGACACACCAACAAAAGAAAGATTTTTCTCTGAACTAAAAAAATACTTTTGGGACGATCCTTACTTATTTAGAATCTATTCCGATGGAATAATCCGACGTTGTATTTCCAGATTCGAATCTAGAAAATTTTTTGATGAATGTTCCTACGGACCGATCGGAGGACATTAGGTCGCGAACACCACCACTAAAAAAGTGTTCGACGCTTGTTTTTATTGGCCAACAATTATCCGTGAAGCTCATACCTTAGTACGACTATGTGAAGCATGTCAAAGGACTGGAAATATTTCTAAAAGAGATGAAATGCCTCTAAAAACATCCAAGTTTGTGAAATCTTTGACGTGTGGGGTATCGACTACCATTTCCTAAATCTTAAAAATGTGAATATATTTTAGTCGCCGTCTACTGTGTATTGAAATGGGCCGAAGCTTAAGCTTTACAAACAAACGATGCAAGAGTTGTTATTGCATTCTTAAAGAAATTATTTTGTCGTTTTGGAATGCCAAAAGCACTAATAAGCGACAAAGGAACTCATTTCTGTAACAAACTCATGGAAAATATTATGAAAAGATATGGAGTGAACCACCGATTTTCCACATCTTACCACCCTCAAACGAGTGGCCAAGTTGAAAACACTAATAGAGCTCTCAAACGTATACTCGAAAAGACCGTTCAAAACAACCCTACTTGTTGGACTAAAAAATTAGAAGAGGCTCTATGGGCCTTTCGTACCGCATTCAAAACACCGACTAGAACCACACCGTACAAACTGCTGTATGGAAAGACATGCCATCTGCCAATAGAAATTGAACACCGTGCATATTGGGTACTTAAAAAGTGCAACCCAGATCTTATTGCAACCGGAGAAAAAGTTAACTTTCAACTTCACGAGTTAGATGAATTTCGACATCACGCTTATGAAATTTCACGATTATATAAAGAACGAACCAAAGTTTGGCATGATCGTAAATTACGACAAAGAAAAGATTTCAAACAAGGAGAGAAAGTACTTCTCTTTATCTCGAAATATAAATTCAAGCAGCCTAAGCTTACTTCGAGATGGACTAGACCTTATCTAGTGAAACACCAATATCCATCCGGATATGGTGAACTATACGGTCGAAACAATAGCACCTTTATAGTCAATGGACATAGACTTAAGCTCTACCATGAAGAAGAACACTGTAATGAAATCGAAGGAGAATAAATTCCTTTCTTCTTAAAATAGATCCGAATTAGCCGAGTCTGGCTGAAGACTCTAAACTTAGCGCTATTCGGAAGGCAATCCGTATTTTATCCCCACCTTTTAACTTAAGTGTGGAGGAGGACCTATAAATAAATAAAACCGTCCTTGTATATATTGCATGTGTTTTGTTTTGTTTTATAGCATGCAGGAAGATAGTAAATTGGAGCTCTTAAGCTGGATTTATCTCTCGAAATCCCGCAATTTTTACTAAGCCCCGGAAAGTTCTCGTTTCCCTTTGCATTTTTCGTATTTATAATGTTTTTATCAGTTATTACCTCGAGGACGATGTTCAACTTAAGTGTGGAGGAGGTGACAAATAGAAAAAATGAAAATATAATAAATTTCTCCACATGAAAATCTTTTTTAAGAATAATAAAAATATATATGTTTTGTAAATAAATAAGTTTTTAGCAAAGCAAAAATCTCATTGATTGACATTATAATTTAGCACAAAATCCACTTCCTAAATATGTGAGAAAAACTTAGCCTTATATTTCTCAATTTTGTGTGAAAGCCGATAATCTAGTATGCTTCAGAATTTGTGCTTGATCATCATTTACTAAACCGCAGTAAGGTTAATTTATAGATACTTTGAAAAGGAAGCAAAATAAAATCACCCTTATATCATTTTAGTTAAGCTACACTGGCTTACTAAAATATGTGGCACTCGTACGCATGTGTTATATTATCCATTTTGCCAATATCCTTATATATTATGCCTAACCGCTTGTCAAGTTATAAAGTTTGTGATGTACTCTCTTAACAAAAACAAAAACAAAAAAAAGAGAAGAAAAAAGAAAAAATAGTCGAGTATTCAAATATAGTTTGTTATATGACTTTGACGAAGGCATATACTTTTTGATCCTACACCCACATCATTTATACGTTTTGCTTCATTGAAAATTTATATGGTGCTCACGCCGCAACGTTTATGTTTATGTGTCCTGACCAAACCTATGGTAGCTATCTATTTTATGACCGCGCTAATTGGGTGTTACCTTACATTTACCCTTTTGTGAGTGACATTTGTGTGAACTTAAAATCCAAACACTATCCATGTGAGGTGCTAAATTATTTTGTCATTTGCTTTTGCTATTCATAAAAATTAAATCATTTTCTATCATACCTCACAACACTTAAAAGCATTTTTAAAATTGAATTTGTTTTCTCGCTTTGATTGCTTAAGGGCAAGCAATAGCTATGTGTGGAGGAATTTAATAACTACCTAATTATACATATTCAACCTATCATTATAATGCCACTTTGTAGTATAAATAAGAGCTTTATATACTTAATATGTTGTGTTTTATATGCAGATATAAAGTATGAAGGAGCAAAGTGAAGATATGCAAAGAAAGGGCCTCAATATGCAATAAAGCCAAAGTTATTAAAAGAAGATTCTGAATCGCCCAGAAGTGCGGCACACAAACTTAGAAGTGCGCCGCACATTCTCGTCTCCAAAGTGCGGTGCACTTTCGGAGAAGTGCGGCGCACATTTGACCCCAGACAGCACTATAAATAGAGGCCATTTCCACTCATTTTAACATACCACAATATACCTCTCTCTCTCTCTCAATACTCCATAGCTTGGGTATTTTAGCCCTTTTAGTAAATTTTCAGTATTATCCACTTTTGGGAGATACTTGTAACGAGATTATTCCACTCTTCGATTCTTGGAGGAACGATACAGTCGTGACACTTGTGTACTCGTTTATTTAATCCAATCTAGGTATGATGTTCTCTTACTCTTTTCCAATTGTTACTTTGATTACGAGGTTAGGCTAAGCTATTTGTGACTATATGGGTATGTGACTATAATTAGTGATGATGCTATGATATGATCCTTTATAAAATGATTTCAAGCTAATGTTGTAGAACCATTTTACCTCCTTTTTCTACAAACCATATTTTATCTAAGTCGATTAGTTACGATAGTTTGGCGTTGAGAAACGCAAATTGTTATAATAAGTTTTCTAGAACTTGTCTATGGTCATGAATCTTTGGTTGGAGAGATCCGCTTAGAAACTTGATAAAATATTGAACTTGTTGGCAACTTGTTTTGAGCTTAGTCGCTTAAATAAACATAAGTCTTGAATCAACCCTAGTAAACTGTGTAAACGCCGTTTTGACGAAAAAGGATTATCACGCTTTACCTACATAAACATACCTCTATCATTATTATCATCATCACGACCTTATACGAACTATCCCATATTAGACATATTTGTTATTATTGATATTACTTCAACTATTTATTTCTTTAATTATTATCTTGATTATCAAAACGAAACTAAGTCTCAGCGAACGATCCTGGCTTACCACTACAAAGCTATATTACGAACGAAAGGGTATACTTGCCCGTGTTTGTCTACTAGTCCCTTGTTTTGTCTAAACCTTGTAATAAAAGTTTTAAGACTTGCAAACGAACATCATGGACGTGTATGAGTTATCTGAATTACATGTGTTTTATTGGTTTTGTGTGTTATTAGCTTATTAGGCTTATTCTGTCATGTTTTACTGTTTACTGTGTTAACTGTAGTTATTCTGATGTTCTGTTGTACATTATTCATGTAATAGTGTATTATAATACTTGTATTGTAATACTAAGTAACTTTCTAAAAATGGCTGGTTTCCATAACAAGTAAGTTTCCAAAAATAGTAAGTTTCCATAGTTAAAAATAAGCTGGATTATTAATGTCAAGTAAAGTTTAATTAGTAAAAAAATACAAGTCATGCTTCAAAGGTTTATAGCTTATTAAATAAATAACTTGGTTAATTTAATAAACTATTGATCATAAGAATTTAATTAAAATACATGTAAATTAAATTTAGCTAGTTAAATACCTAGGCTAAGTCATGAATTATTTAAACAAAATAAATATAACCTAAGTCTTTGATAATAATTAAACAAACTGATTTTTATATTGACCCAAACCCGAACCCGAAAAGCCCAAACCAAACAGCCCGTTAGTGGCTAGACCGGCTAGCTGGCTGCCACTGACAGCTCAAAGTTCCCCCTGCTGCGCCACTCGGCTAGCCACTGCCAAGCCAAACGTGGCCCCGGATTAGGCCGGTTCCCACTGTCCTTGTTATTAAGTCCCACCGAGACCTATTTGGTCTCGGTTGACACGAATCAAACCAAACCAACGTTAAACTATACCCTGACCTCGAGTCGGGGTTCCCTTGTGTTGCGATAGAGCCAAAACTGAACCAAGCCGAGACCATGGTGGTATCGGTGGTTATATATAAACCAAGTCGAGAGCCTTGTGGTTAAAGAAGGAATTTTGCTTGGACACAAAGTGTCTGGAGCCGGCCTTGAAGTTGACAAAGCAAAAATAGACGTCATCGCAAAACTCCCACCACCTACTAATGTTAAAGGCATTAGAAGTTTTATAGGTCATGCCGGTTTTTACCGACGACTTATCAAAGACTTTGCGAAAATCACAAGACCTTTAAATCAACTTCTAGAGAAAGAAAGAACGTTCGATTTTAACGACCGATGTTTTTTAGCATTTAAAATACTAAAAGAAAAACTTACATGCACACCCATTATTACAAGTCACAATTGGAATCTTCCATTTGTGCTTATGTGCGATGCTAGTGAACATGCCCTTGGAGCCGTCCTTGGACAAAAAGATGGTAAACAATTTAATCCCATCTATTTTTCAAGTAGAACTCTTAACGCAGCCCAATAAAATTATACAATTACGGAAAAAGAACTCATGGCTGTAGTTTACGCATTTGACAAATTCGATCATACCTCGGATTTTCAAAAACGATAGTTTACACCGATCACTCAGCTTTAAAATACTTGTTCAAAAAGCAAGACGCCAAACCTCGTCTAATACGATGGATATTGCTTTTACAAGAATTTGATTTGGAAATTAAAGATAAAAAAGGAGCTGAAAATGTTGTTGCCGATCATTTATCTCGCATAGTGAATGATGATTCTAGCGATGATGAAATCGACGATTTTCCCGATGAGTATATAATGCAAGTAAGTACTAACAATACACCATGGTTCGCAGACTTTGCAAACTATTTGGCTGTAGGTATTTTACGAAAGGGAATGACACACCAACAAAAGAAAGATTTTTCTCTGAACTAATATAATACTTTTGGGATGATCCTTACTTATTTAGAATCTATTCCGATAGAATAATCCAACGTTGTATTTCCAGATTCGAATCTAGAAAAATTCTCGATGAATGTCACTACGGACCGACCGGAGGACATTAGGCCGCGAACACCACCGCTAAAAAAGTGTTCGACGCTGGTTTTTATTGGCCAACAATTATCCGTGAAGCTCATACCTTAGTACGACTATGTGAAGCATGTCAAAGGACTGGAAATATTTCTAAAAGAGATGAAATGCCTCTAATTAACATCCAAGTCTGTAAAATCTTTGACGTGTGGGGTATCGACTTCATGGGACCATTTCCTAAATCTTACAAATGTGAATACATTTTAGTCGCCGTCGACTATGTATTCAAATGGGCCGAAGCGCAAGCTTTACAAACAAACGATGCAAGAGTTGTTATTGCATTGTTAAAGAAATTATCCTGTCGTTTTAAAATGCCAAAAGCACTAATAAGCGACAAAGGAACTCATTTCTATAACAAACTCATGGAAAATATTATGAAAAGATAAGGAGTGAACCACCGATTTTCCACATCTTACCACCCTCAAACGAGTGGCCAAGTTGAAAACACTAATAGAGCTCTCAAACATATACTCGAAAAGACCGTTCAAAACAACCATGCTTGTTGGTCTAAAAAATTAGAAAATGCTCTAATGGCCACACCGTACAAACTGCTGTATGGAAAGACATGCCATCTGCGAATAGAAATTGAACACCCTGCATATTGGGCACTTAAAAACTGCAACCCAGATCTTATTGCAACCGGAGAAAAACTTAACTTTCAACTTCACGAGTTAGATGAATTTTGACATCACGCTTATGAAATTTCACGATTATATAAAGAACGAACCAAAGTTTGGCATGATCGTAAATTACGACAAAGAAAAGATTTCAATCAAGGAGAGAAAGTACTTCTCTTTATCTTGAAATATAAATTCAAGCAGCCTAAGCTTACTTCGAGATGGACTGGACCTTATCTAGTGAAACACCAATATCCATCCGGATATGGTGAATTATACGGTCGAAAAAATAGCACCTTTATAGTCAATGGACATAGACTTAAGCTCTACCATGAAGAAGAACACTGTAATGAAATCAAAGGAGAAGAAATTCCTTTCTTCTTAAAATAGATCCGAATTAGCCGAGTCTGGCTGAAGACTCTAAACTTAGCGCTATTCGGAAGGCAATCCGTATTTTATCCCCACCTTTTAACTTAAGTGTGGAGGAGGACCTATAAATAAATAAAACCGTCCTTGTATATATTGCATGTGTTTTGTTTTGTTTTATAGCATGTAGGAAGATAGCAAATTGGAGCTCTTAAGCTGGATTTATCTCTCGAAGTCCCGCAATTTTTACTAAGCCCCAGGAAGTTCTCGTTTCCCTTTGCATTTTTCCTATTTATAATGTTTTTATCAGTTATTACCTCGAGGACGATGTTCAACTTAAGTGTGGAGAAGGTGACAAATAGAAAAAATGAAAATATAATAAATTTCTCCACATGAAAATCTTTTTGAAGAATAATAAAAATATCTATGTTTTGTAAATAAATTACTTTTTAGCAAAGCAAAAATCTCATTGATTGACATTATAATTTAGCACAAAATCCACTTCCTAAATATGTGAGAAAAACTTAGCCTTATATTTCTCTATTTTATGTGAAAGCCGATAATCTAGTATTCTTCAGAATTTGTGCTTGATCATCATTTACTAAACCACGGTGAGGTTAATTAATAGATACTTTGAAAAGGAAGCAAAATAAAATCGCCCTTATATCATTTTAGTTAAGCTACACTGGCTTACTAAAATATGTGGCACTCGTACGCATGTGTTATATTATCCATTGTGCCAATATCCTTATATATTATGCCTAACTGCTTGTCAAGTTATAAAGTTTGTGATGTACTCTCTTAAAAAAACAAAAACAAAAAAAAGAGAAGAAAAAAGAAAAAATAGTCAAGTATTCTAGTACAGTTTGTTATATGACTTTGACAAAGGCATATACTTTTTGATCGTACACCCACATCATTTATACGTTTTGCTTCTTTGAAAATCTATCTGGTGCTCTTGCCGCAACGTTTATGTTTATGTGTCTTGTACAAACCTATGGTAGCTATCTATTTTATGACCGCGCTAATTGAGTGTTACCTTACATTTACCCTTTTGTGAGTGACATTTGTGTGAACTTAAAATCCAAACACTATCCATGTGAGGTGCTAAATTATTTTTTCATTTTCTTTTGCTATTCATAAAAATTAAATCATTTTCCTATCATACCTCACAACACTTAAAAGCATTTTTAAAATTGAATTTGTTTTCTCGCTTTGATTGCTTAAGGGCAAGCGATAGCTATGTGTGGAGGAATTTAATAACTACCTAATTATACATATTCAACCTATCATTATAATGCCACTTTGTAGTATAAATAAGAGCTTTAGATACTTAATATATTGTGTTTTATATGCAGATATAAAGTATGAAGGAGCAAAGTGAAGATATGCAAAGAAAGGGCCTCAATATGTAATAAAGCCAAAGTTATTAAAAGAAGATTTTGAATCGCCCAGAAGTGCGGCACACAAACTTAGAAGTGCGGCGCACATTCTCGTCTCCAAAGTGCGGTGCACTTTCGGAGAAGTGCGGCGCACATTTGACCCCCAGACAGCACTATAAATAGAGGCCATTTCCACTCATTTTAACATACACAATACACCTCTCTCTCTCTCTCTCAATACTCCATAGCTTGAGTATTTTAGCCCTTTTAGTAAATTTTCAGTATTATCCACTTTTGGGAGATACTTGTAACGAGAGTATTCCACTCTTCGATTCTTGGAGGAACGATACAATCGTGACACTTGTGTACTCGTTTATTCAATCCAATCTAAGTATGATGTTCTTTTACTCTTTTCCAATTGTTACTTTGATTACAATGTTAGGCTAAGCTATTTGTGACTATATGGGTATGTGACTATAATTAGTGATGATGCTATGATATGATCCTTTATAAAATGATCTCAAGCTAATGTTGTAGAACCATTTTACCTCCTTGTTCTACAAACCATATTTTATCTAAGTTGATTTGTTACGATGGTTTGGCGTTGAGAAATGCAAATTGTTATAATAAGTTTTCTAGAACTTGTTTATGGTCATAAATCTTTGTTTGGAGAGATCCGCTTAGAAACTTGATAAAATATTGAACTTGTTGGCAACTTGTTTTGAGCTTAGTCGCTTAAATAAACATAAGTCTTGAATCAACCCTAGCAAACCGTGTAAACGCCGTTTTGAAGAAAAAGGATTATCACGCTTTACCTACATAAACATATCTCTATCATTATTATCATCATCACGAACTTATATGAACTATCCCATATTAGTCATATTTGTTATTATTGATATTACTTCAACTATTTATTTCTTTAATTATTATCTTGATTATCAAAATGAAACTAAGTCTCAGCGAACGATCCTGGCTTACCACTACAAAACTATATTACGAACGAAAGGGTATACTTGCCCGTGTTTGTCTTCTAGTCCCTTGTTTTGTCTAAACCTTGTAATAAAAATTTTAAGACTTGCAAACGAACATCATGGACGTGTATGAGTTGTCTGAATTACATGTGTTTTACTGGTTTTGTGTGTTATTAGCTTATTAGGCTTATTCTGTCATGTTTTACTGTTTACTGTGTTAACTGTAGTTATTCTGATGTTCTGTTGTACATTATTCATGTAATAGTGTATTATAATACTTGTATTGTAATACTAAGTAACTTTCTAAAAATGGCAGGTTTCCATAACTTGTAAGTTTCCAAAAATAGAAAGTTTCCAAAAATAGTAAGTTTCCATAGTTAAAAATAAGTTGTATTATTAATGTCAAGTAAAGTTTACTTAGTAAAAAAATACAAGTCATGGTTCAAAGGTTTATAGCTTATTAAATAAATAACTTGGTTAATTTAATAAACTATTGATCATAAGAATTTAATTAAAATACATGTTTAATTAAATTTAGCTAGTTAAATACTTTGTCTAAGTCATGAATTATTTAAACAAAATAATTATAACCTAAGTCTTTGATAATAATTAAACAAACTGATTTTTATATTGACCCGAACCTGAACCCGAAAAGTCCAAACCAAACAGCCCGTCAGTGGCTAGACCGGCTAGCCGGCTGTCACTGACAGCTCAAAGTTCCCCCTGCTGCGCCACTCGGCTAGCCACTACCAAGCCAAACGTGGCCCCGGATTAGGCCGGTTCCCACTGTCCTTGTTATTAAGTCCCACCGAGACCTATTTGGTCTTGGTTGACACGAATCAAACCAAACCAACGTTAAACTATACCCTGACCTCGAGTCGGGGTTTCCTTGTGTTGCGATAGAACCAAAAGTGAACCAAGCCGAGACCATGGTGGTCTCGGTGGTGATATATAAACCAAGGCAAGAGCCTTGTGGCTCTCGGTGGAGTCTTGGCCGAACAAAACCCGAACAAACCAAACCCTAAATCATGTTTCTTGATTTACCCACCATGTTTTAATTATGTTTTTAATCAGAGAATTAACATGAAAATAATTAATTAAAGATTGATAAAAAGATTAGGGTTTCGAGGTTACCGAATGCGTAGACTATCAAGGTTAATACACACGAACACATATACACCACAATCAAAGATCAAAAACCACAAACACACCCTTGTGTGTTCTTTTTCGTCGGCGGCAAAGAGAGAGAGAGATAGAGAGAGAGAGAGAGAGAGAGAGAGAGAGAGAGAGAGAGAGAGAGAGAGAGAGAGAGAGAGAGAGAGAGAGAGAGAGAGAGAGAGAGAGAGAGAGAGAGAGAGAGAGAGAAAGAGAGAGAGAGAGAGAGAGAGAGAGAGAGAGATACGGTTTCTTATATTTGCTAAAATAATCATATGATAAATCCCCTGGAGTTTTAGTAAGTTTAGGATTAAACTTGGTTAATGGGCCAATGGCCCTTTTCTTCCTTTTCCCTTGTCTAGCCGCGGCCACATAAGCCCATAGGGAAATTCATATATACTTCTAAGTTAAATAAATATACGTGTATGTTCATTTTTTAATTATCGTGTATTAATTTTCATGATCAAGTCACATTTATAATATTCGTGATTCCATGTTATTAATTGTCGTGACACGTGTATAATACTATAAATGGAAAGTTTTATTTTTATCGTGTTTTCATGAGATTCTGTTCACGTGTACTGTTCATAGGATTTTAATGCGGGTTTTACATGAATTGTATGGTTTTTTGCTTTGTACTAGTTCTTTGGTGCCTACTTGTTGGGTTTTAAGTGTTTGCAGCTTATCTCATAAGCTCTTAAGCTCACTTGGCCTATTGAGCTTTCTGTCCAAAAATCAAGCAAGCTCATCAACTGGTGAGGCTTGTTCATTGGCTTTTGAACTCAAAAGCTTCCTTTATTAAAGTTATTTCACTGCCTTAAACAACCTTAAAAGCCATAAGTCCAAGAAAACAAAGTTTGACTTTTGTTGACTTTGGTCAACAAGCTTATTGAATCTGTTTAGCTTATTGGTGTGTGCAACAACTTTAATTTTGTAATAGGTGTCATTTTTCTCAGCTTAATATCAATATTAGAAGTTTGTAGCTCTTTTGGTTAAGCTTTTACTAGGAAATCAACTTATTGTTCCTTTTAGTGTGCTTATTACCTTCTACAGCTTATTTGACTTAGCTTTTTTGGATATTTCTTGGTTTATTATTCTTAATTAATGTAACACCCCCACAATTGTTATGCGCAGCGGAACTACAACAATGGGTGCTACACAGTATTCATTGCACACAAGAGATATCAAACGACGCTAAAAAGACGTCGACTTAAAAATTCAACATTTAAAATTGTTAAATAATACATGTCCACAGTTTTTCCAACCCCAAATAGTGCACAGAGTTTAGCGTTTTGGTCCCCATGAATCTCAACCCAAAAACCTCAGTTTTACAACCACATGACATTAAACATAAAAATTGTTTAAGTAGGAAAGGAGGGAAAAACAAGCGGACACCAAGCCGTACACACAACATCCATCCCATGCATGCTCCATCCTACTGCTCAGCGGTTACCTGAAATACATGCCAAAATTTGGTCAACGAAAACGTTGAGTGGAATTCATAGGTTTTTCAATCCATTTGAACGTATATATAATAAAAACCATTCGTGATCATTTATAGTCTTGTCGATCAAACAAACTATAATCAGGATACTGACAATTGTGTTTAAGCTCATGACACTAATCCGTTAACTCAATCACCCGCGTAAATATACCGGCATGATTCAGATGAAACCAGTGCCCCTCTAAAGGCATCAGTTGCAATTATACCTTATTTCTCATACAAAATAATCTACCGCAGAACTTACTATAAGTACAGCTTCTCGGCTAGCATTGGGTCGTTAACCCCGTAGTACTACAAATTGCATAAGCGGCTATTTCCCCCTTCGCAAGGGCAAGACAATAGTTAATAGTTCATGAATTTAGGGACTTTTGCAACTTTGGTACTCAACACAATTTCTAAGGCAACTTTCGGGTCTAACAATCATTCATGATATACGTTCCTTTTTAAAAACTAGCATGCATTTCCCTCGCGGGTAAAACAATTTGAAATAATATAAGCGAGGCTATAAATTCACACCTTAGATATTAAGTAGTCGGTAGTTCGAGGAGTGTTCACTGACGATGTTACGGATGCCCGGGTAATTCAACACCTATCACAAATAACGCGTAATGAGTAATCTCATTTAAATACTTACCGTACTGTATAAAGTACATATATATAAGTCACTTAAGACCAATATAACTCACGCCAAAAACAAAAACAACAAGTATCATTCATTTTATACCATTCGTTCTTATAACCTACGTTATCCATTTTTACACGTTCTCGCCGGTACTTGACTAAAGTACGGGCTGTTTTACCTTATTATACCATGCTTATAAAATTTGACAAAATTTCCAAAAATCCTATATGACCTGTAGATAACATGTTTTTAAGTCCAACAAAAGTTTTCACTTTTACGACCCGTCACGCAACTCATTTCCACGACTACATTTTACGGGCTGAAATTGCGCTTCGACCAATTTTGACCACTTTGACCTATATGAAAAATACCTTTGACTTCCTTGACTCATAAGTCAACATATAGACTCATTTGTACAGGTTAGGGACCAAGTTTTGACCCTTGATCATTCACCAAATTATACTTGTGACCCTCGGGATTTGACTAAAACTTTGCACAAATCCGGATTGTGAAAGTCCTCGTCTCCCGGTACCCGATCTTTAAAATGTCATAACTTTTAGCTCGTTTTGAGTCACGGGCTCTACCTTATACCAAATTAAAGCTAGAAAAACCCTCTATCACTATATTTAGTTTTCAAGACCTGGAACAAAAATCATTTTTCCAAAATAGACCAAATGTTTCTGCCTAAAAATGACTATACCAAAAACATGCTTAGACTCGATTCCAAGACTTCTAACCAACACTAAACATCATCCTAAGACTTCCCAAACATATCCTAACATCAAACTTCCATCCTACCCCTATTGATCAACCAATCTCAATATCAAAATCAAAGAAAAATACACATGCAAGTAGTAACACCTATGTAAATCATCATAAAACAAATAACC
This sequence comes from Glebionis coronaria, assembly GCA_025667525.1. Taxonomy (NCBI): domain Eukaryota; kingdom Viridiplantae; phylum Streptophyta; class Magnoliopsida; order Asterales; family Asteraceae; genus Glebionis; species Glebionis coronaria. The sequence goes on from CM046877.1 coordinate 646,701,711, forward strand.
AAACACTATAATAACATGCATATTCATCAACCACCATGGCTCCCCCAAACACCCCCCTTTGCCGTGGGGTTTGGGTGACCAAATCACCACAACTAAATTAATTTTGGTGGGTTTTCATGGTGTTTATACTTCCATAACACTCAAAATTAACATGCATTAGCTCAAATAGCCACAAAAACGAATTTTGGATCATATGAAAAATCTTGAAAATTTTTTATCAATGCATGTTGGATTTGATTACATGAATAGGTGGGTAATGACCAAACTAAGCGTGGTCTAACCTTAGATTTTTGAAAAATCAAGTAGAAAAGATTTTAGGTGGATTTTTGTGTGAGTTGGGTGTGACCGTGGGTTTAGAGAGAGAGGGAGGGAGTGATGTTTGATTTTTCTTGTAAATTTTTGTGTGTGTTTGTGTGTTTGTCCACTTTGCCCCCTTTTGTTAGTTAGGAGGGACCTAAGTGCAATATTGGGTTTCTTTTGTCCTTAAATAGAAAACAACCTCAAAACTTTGCGGGTTTGGCTCATTTGTCAATTTTGAAAATTTTACGGGAGTCGGAAATCTTCCCGAATGCTCCAAAATATTTTTGGGATACTTTAAATGTACTTGGAAGGCTATAAAACTCACACGACTCAACTTAACACGAACCGTAAATAAAATTCTCGAAAAATTACATTATCGATAAATCGTCAAAAATTATATGAAATTGGGCATCCCTCGGGATCGTAATCGTCATCGTCCTTCTTAAAACGTCAACCGTAAAAATTATAACCTCGAACATCGGCTCTAACCAAAATACTTATAATTATAGAAATTAAAATTTAATAAAAATTTCAAAAATTTGCGTAATTTAGGGTATCGTTAATGACCTCGATTCTAGGGTGTCACATCCACCCCTCCTTAAAGAGAGCGACGTCCCGGCGCTCGCCTCTTCTTGGGCTCACATTTCGTCTACTGGAACAAATGAGGATACCTTTCCTTGAAAAAGTCCTCACGTTCCCAGGTGTATTCCGGTCCACGCTTAGAATTCCATCGGACCTTCACAATAGGAATCCTACTATGCTTCAACCGCTTGACCTCCCGGTCCATAATTTCCACAGGTTCTTCCACAAAGTGCATTTTGTCGTCTAGTCGAATCTCGTCCAAAGGAATCACCAATTCCTTGTCCGCCAAACTCTTCTTCAGGTTCGATACGTGGAACGTGTCATGAATAGCACTAAGCTCGGTCGGCAATTCTAACTTGTACGCTACTGGTCCAATTCGTTCAACGATCTTAAACGGTCCAATATACCTCGGACTCAACTTTCCTTTCTTTCCAAAACGAATTACACCCTTCCATGGCGATACCTTGAGCATAACCATATCTCCAACTTCAAACTCCAACGGTTTCCTTCGGTTATCAGCATAACTTTTCTGTCGGCTTCTCGCAGCAAGTAGTCGGTTCTTGATCTGCACGATCTTCTCTGTCGTTTCTAAAACCATTTCGGGTCCAGTCAATTGACTTTCCCCTACTTCACTCCAACACACGGGCGATCTACACTTCCTTCCATACAATGCTTCGAACGGTGCTGCTTTGATACTCGCATGATAACTATTATTGTACGAAAACTCCACTAGAGGCAAGTGGCGTTCCCAACTTCCTCCAAAATCAATCACGCACGCTCGGAGCATGTCCTCCATCGTTTGAATCGTTCGTTCACTCTGGCCGTCAGTTTCCGGGTGATAAGCCGTGCTTAGATTCAGTTCAGTGCCCATCGCACGTTGAAGCGATCTCCAAAATTCCGACGTAAATCTACTATCGCGATCCGAAATGATCGATAACGGCACTCCATGTCTACAGACGATCTCTTTCACGTACACGCTGGCGAGTTTTTCCATGCTGTCCGTCTTCTTCATAGGTAAGAAATGAGCAGATTTCGTCAACCTGTCCACAATTACCCATATCATATCGCATCCACTAGGAGTCCTAGGTAAACCCGTCACAAAATCCATTGCGATTTTCTCCCATTTCCATTCTGGGATTTCCGGTTGTACCAACAATCCAGATGGTTTCTTATGTTCTGCCTGAACCTTCGCGCAAGTCAAACACTTACTGACGTAACGAGCAATATCTGCCTTCATATTCGGCCACCAATAAACTTTCTTCAGGTCGTGGTACATCTTATCCGATCCAGGATGTATCGAGTACTTCGACTTATGCGACTCATTCATAACCAATTCTCGAACTCCAGGCTTTCCTTCCTCAGATGGACACAATGGTAACCAAATTCGATTCTCAAAATATCTTAGTCCGTCAGACCTAATCACGAAAATAGGTTTCAACATTCGTCCCAAATTCTCGGCTTCAACATTCCCTTTCATCAATCCTCTCTCCTGAGCCTTCAGTATGGTTTCGGTTAAGTCAACGCTCTCACTCATCACTAAAGCTCTAACCCTCAAAGGTTTCTCCCGCTCCTTCCTACTCAATGCATCTGCTACAACATTCGCCTTCCCAGGGTGATAGCGAATTTCACAATCGTAATCACTCAATAGTTCAACCCATCGTCTTTGTCGCATATTCAACTCCTTTTGATCTAAAATGTGCTGCAAACTCTTGTGATCAGTGAATACAACACACTTTGTCCCATACAGATAGTGTCTCCACAGCTTCAACGCAAACACTACCGCTCCTAATTCCAAATCGTGCGTCGTGTAGTTCTCCTCGTTCTTCCTTAATTGCCTCGAAGCGTAAGCTATCACCTTCTCACGTTGCATTAACACTGCTCCGTAACCCTTACGAGACGCATCACAATACACTACGAAATCTTCGGTTCCCTCAGGCAATGATAAAATCGGTGCGGAACATAACTTATCCTTGAGCGTTTCGAAAGCAAGCTCTTCCTCATTTCCCCATTCATACACCCTATTCTTCTCGGTAAGCCGCGTCAATGGTTTCGCAATCAACGAAAATCCTTCAATAAACCTTCTATAATACCCAGCTAAACCCAAAAATTGTCGAACTTCAGTCGGCGTCGTCGGTGCTGACCATTCCCTGATCGCTTCGATCTTAGCAGGATCTACACGAACTCCCTCACTATCAATCACATGACCTAGAAACTGCACTGATTCCAACCAAAACTCACACTTAGAGAATTTTGCATACAGCTTCTCCTTCCTTAACAACTCCAAAATCTTTCTTAGGTGCTTCTCGTGCTCCTCCTTACTCTTAGAGTAAATAAGTATGTCGTCGATGAAAACAATAACAAACTTATCTAGATACGGCTTGCACACGCGATTCATAAGATCCATGAATACAGCAGGCGCGTTAGTCAACCCAAACGGCATCACTCGAAATTCAAAGTGTCCATACCGCGTACGAAAGGCAGTTACAGGAATATCCTCCTCTCTTACACGCAGTTGATGATACCCTGATCTTAAATCGATCTTTGAGTACACACTGGAACCTTGTAATTGATCGAACAAATCATCAATCCTCGGTAATGGGTACCGATTCTTAACCGTCAGCTTATTGAGTTCTCTATAGTCAATACACATTCTAAACGAACCATCCTTCTTCTTTACGAACAACACTGGCGCTCCCCAAGGTGATGAGCTCGGCCTAATAAATCCTTTGTCCATCAATTCCTTCAATTGATCCGATAACTCCTTTAACTCAGATGGTGCTAAGCGATAAGGTGCTCGTGCAACCGGCGCAGCTCCTGGCACTAAATCAATTCGAAACTCGACCTCACGGTTAGGCGGTAAACCTGGCAACTCGTCTGGAAAAACGTCCGGATACTCGCGAATAATTGGTACCTCTTCAATTCTCGCCTCTACATCACCATCGCTCGAAACCTGTGCCAAAAACACATCGCATCCGCTCTCTACGTACTTCATCATCTTCAAACACGAAATCACCTTCAAACGAGAAGTGCATTCGTCTCCCTTTACCGTCAAAACCCTATTCCTCAGCGGAATCTGCACCAATCTCTCACCACAGACGATTGTAGCACTATGCGCCATTAGCCAATCCATTCCCACAATCACGTCAAACGATCCTAGCTCTATAGGCATCAAGTCGATTTTAAAAGCGTAGTTTCCTAACTTCAAGGTACACCCTTTCAGCATAGAATTCGTACTAACAATTTTTTCCATCGGCTAATTCAACATTATAACTAGTCGTTAACAATACCGGTTCTCTATCGATATGACGACTAAATCTAACGTCTACAAAACTCTTGTCGGAGACAGAATCAAATAAAATACTAGCATAACAAGCGTCTAGCAAAAACGTACCGGTAACCACATTGGGACCTTGTGGTTTATCAGCAGTTCCCACTTGATACACAGCTGCCGCATTATTTCCTCCCCGTCTGTTCCCTGCCTTCGGGCAATTTGCTTGCACATGCCCCCTTTCTCCACAGCTATAACATCCTCTCATCCTGATAGCATTAGCCCCAGTGGCTACTCCTCCCATTCGACAACTAGCAGTCCTATGACCTGCCTTTCCACACTTGCCGCATGCCTGCGGGCAGTTTCCAACATGATACAAGTTGCACTTTCCACAATGGGGATTCACTTTCACACCTCTAGGGTTTGTCACGGCCCTCATTCCTTCGTTCCTTCTCTGATTAAACTGCTGATTACGGTTCGGCCCTTGGTTGTTTCGATTTCCTCCTCGGTTCTGGCCTTGGGATTGATTACCTTGTGCTGCCTCCCATTTTCTTTTGTTACCCTCAGCAATGTAATTCTGCTTATCCTGAAGCTTAACGTCCATCAAAGCGTGTGCCATTTGAACCGCTTCGTCAAACGTTCCAGGTTTCGACGAAGTTGTTTCACCCTTGATGTTGCTAGATAAACCCTTAATATACTGCTTCATTTTCTTGGCGTCATTGGCAAATATGTCCGGACACAAAAGACTTAACTCATTGAATCTCCTGGTGTAAGCAGCTATATCGTTGTTCCTTAAGGTCAAGTGTCTCAGTTCGTCCTCCAATTGCCCCAATTCCTCCTCTGGGCAGAACTTCTTGGTCAACAAAGCTTTGGTCGCATTCCACGTTCTCGCATTTGCCACAGCCAATCCCACCGTAGCTACCTGGGTATTCCACCAGCTTAACGCATCATCCAGAAACGTAGCTGCTGCAAACTTTACTTTATCCGCCTCTGCACAACCACTGATTTCAAACGTACTCTCAACTTTTTCCAACCATCGCCTAAGTTCTAGTGCTCCACCTGATCCACGGAACTGCGTAGGACCGCACTTCATAAAGCTTGAATAGGTACACACTCTCGGGGCTGGTTGTCTCCCCGCGTTCCTTCCTGGATCCTGATTTCTCCCAGCTCGGTCTGCTTCCAACGCATTAGCTATCGCTTCCTGAATCATGTTGTTAACACGATCGGCAGTCAACTTTGGAGGCATTGTTTTATCGAATATCTCTTTCTGCAAGACAAAGAAAATAGAAAAACAATGTAAGTATTCATATCAAGTTTCCCAGACATAAAATACATACAACGACACATCACTACGGAGTTACTAATATTCATCAATTCACACCACAAAAGATCAAATTTAAGACATATCACAGATCATGAAAGGTAACATAGATTGTATTGATAGTTAACCAAAATCGTGACAAGTAATGCCACTACAATCATTCACCACAAAACATCAAGTACTTGAGTTTCTCGTCATAATACCATCATACAAAGGTCTAAAATAGTTCTATTACAATGATCAAAGAAAAATACAAAACAAGTAACTAGGCATGTGGTGATCCACACGGCCTCTTGGATGGCGGCTCGTCGTCGTCCTCGGTTTCCTCATCACTCACGTCCTCGTCCACATCATCCACTTTTCCCTTTCCTTTCTCATCTGGCCCACATTCTGTTTCCTTTCTCATCCCTGATGTGGATCCATGCTCAATCGCTACTTGACTTCCCACCGAAATACAAGCACCTCCAGTAGGCGGCTGAACCATGAAGTCATTCGCCTCCATCTCCACATCGTCCACGAATCTCCAATCCGGGGGCAATGAATCCCTCACACGATGCTCCCAACTCTGCATCCTCGACAACCTCATCTGATCTTCCCTCACACGATCAAGACTAGCACTTAAATTCGCAACCATTGATTTCAAACTGTTGATGGCACTTGTGTTCATCATCCCATCATACGCAATTCTTGAAGTCCTTTCCAACAATCTTTGATGCTCCCTCTCAGTCTTATCAAACTTCTTAATCACCCTAGTCTCAACTACAAACCGCTCATACATTAACCTTTCCATCCTCCCCAAACGACCTGCGGGATCCCAGTAGTGACTCGGTCTCGGAAAATAGACCCTTGTAATATTCTCGTGAATCGATGGCGACTTGGATGACTCTCCACTGCTCCCATTACTATTGTCCATCGGGCGATCAAAAGGTTGCTGCTCATAACGACCGGTCGGTGGTACCTCATAACCCTTCGGCGAACTCGGAGATTGAAACAAATCGGGTTCGGTCTGGCCTACGGCATCCTCGGGAATGCCATCATCCAATAGCTCCTCGGGTTCTTCTTCGGAATCCTCATTGTCGTCACTACTCATGCTGAAATTATCCACCTCACTTTCGCCATTGTCGTTTTCCGGCCCTATTTCGTCTTCTGGAGCGATCCATCCATTATTATTGTCCGGCGGGTTCGGAGGTAACGGTCCCCCTTCGTGACCTACGACGTAATCGTTGGGCGGTACCTCGGCCATTCCTGCAATAACAGCGAATTTCGGAGGGTACATAAGTAATTATACAATAATTATAAATATATGCATGCAAATGCAATGCAAAGGTGGTACATATGCCCAAAATGTAATAATATGATGCTCATGCATGATTAATACAAAAATTACGATGTCGGATATTTCACGTAAAATTTAACGTCTACATATAGTAATTCCATACTTATATAATAATTACCCACATATATACTTTACTCAAAAGTATACGTCAAATGCCATAAATACAACAATAAATCTTACCGGAGCCATGCAGGATAGTTGTGTGCGCTTGGACCCTTTCTTACAACACCAAAAGTTATAGTTTAGGATTTTCAAAAACGACCTAGTTCTCTATAACTCGTGGCTCTGATTACCAATCTGTAACACCCCCACAATTGTTATGCGCAGCGGAACTACAACAATGGGTGCTACACAGTATTCATTGCACACAAGAGATATCAAACGACGCTAAAAAGACGTCGACTTAAAAATTCAACATTTAAAATTGTTAAATAATACATGTCCACAGTTTTTCCAACCCCAAATAGTGCACAGAGTTTAGCGTTTTGGTCCCCATGAATCTCAACCCAAAAACCTCAGTTTTACAACCACATGACATTAAACATAAAAATTGTTTAAGTAGGAAAGGAGGGAAAAACAAGCGGACACCAAGCCGTACACACAACATCCATCCCATGCATGCTCCATCCTACTGCTCAGCGGTTACCTGAAATACATGCCAAAATTTGGTCAACGAAAACGTTGAGTGGAATTCATAGGTTTTTCAATCCATTTGAACGTATATATAATAAAAACCATTCGTGATCATTTATAGTCTTGTCGATCAAACAAACTATAATCAGGATACTGACAATTGTGTTTAAGCTCATGACACTAATCCGTTAACTCAATCACCCGCGTAAATATACCGGCATGATTCAGATGAAACCAGTGCCCCTCTAAAGGCATCAGTTGCAATTATACCTTATTTCTCATACAAAATAATCTACCGCAGAACTTACTATAAGTACAGCTTCTCGGCTAGCATTGGGTCGTTAACCCCGTAGTACTACAAATTGCATAAGCGGCTATTTCCCCCTTCGCAAGGGCAAGACAATAGTTAATAGTTCATGAATTTAGGGACTTTTGCAACTTTGGTACTCAACACAATTTCTAAGGCAACTTTCGGGTCTAACAATCATTCATGATATACGTTCCTTTTTAAAAACTAGCATGCATTTCCCTCGCGGGTAAAACAATTTGAAATAATATAAGCGAGGCTATAAATTCACACCTTAGATATTAAGTAGTCGGTAGTTCGAGGAGTGTTCACTGACGATGTTACGGATGCCCGGGTAATTCAACACCTATCACAAATAACGCGTAATGAGTAATCTCATTTAAATACTTACCGTACTGTATAAAGTACATATATATAAGTCACTTAAGACCAATATAACTCACGCCAAAAACAAAAACAACAAGTATCATTCATTTTATACCATTCGTTCTTATAACCTACGTTATCCATTTTTACACGTTCTCGCCGGTACTTGACTAAAGTACGGGCTGTTTTACCTTATTATACCATGCTTATAAAATTTGACAAAATTTCCAAAAATCCTATATGACCTGTAGATAACATGTTTTTAAGTCCAACAAAAGTTTTCACTTTTACGACCCGTCACGCAACTCATTTCCACGACTACATTTTACGGGCTGAAATTGCGCTTCGACCAATTTTGACCACTTTGACCTATATGAAAAATACCTTTGACTTCCTTGACTCATAAGTCAACATATAGACTCATTTGTACAGGTTAGGGACCAAGTTTTGACCCTTGATCATTCACCAAATTATACTTGTGACCCTCGGGATTTGACTAAAACTTTGCACAAATCCGGATTGTGAAAGTCCTCGTCTCCCGGTACCCGATCTTTAAAATGTCATAACTTTTAGCTCGTTTTGAGTCACGGGCTCTACCTTATACCAAATTAAAGCTAGAAAAACCCTCTATCACTATATTTAGTTTTCAAGACCTGGAACAAAAATCATTTTTCCAAAATAGACCAAATGTTTCTGCCTAAAAATGACTATACCAAAAACATGCTTAGACTCGATTCCAAGACTTCTAACCAACACTAAACATCATCCTAAGACTTCCCAAACATATCCTAACATCAAACTTCCATCCTACCCCTATTGATCAACCAATCTCAATATCAAAATCAAAGAAAAATACACATGCAAGTAGTAACACCTATGTAAATCATCATAAAACAAATAACCAAACACTATAATAACATGCATATTCATCAACCACCATGGCTCCCCCAAACACCCCCCTTTGCCGTGGGGTTTGGGTGACCAAATCACCACAACTAAATTAATTTTGGTGGGTTTTCATGGTGTTTATACTTCCATAACACTCAAAATTAACATGCATTAGCTCAAATAGCCACAAAAACGAATTTTGGATCATATGAAAAATCTTGAAAAATTTTTATCAATGCATGTTGGATTTGATTACATGAATAGGTGGGTAATGACCAAACTAAGCGTGGTCTAACCTTAGATTTTTGAAAAATCAAGTAGAAAAGATTTTAGGTGGATTTTTATGTGAGTTGGGTGTGACCGTGGGTTTAGAGAGAGAGGGAGGGAGTGATGTTTGATTTTTCTTGTAAATTTTTGTGTGTGTTTGTGTGTTTGTCCACTTTGCCCCCTTTTGTTAGTTAGGAGGGACCTAAGTGCAATATTGGGTTTCTTTTGTCCTTAAATAGAAAAAAACCTCAAAACTTTGCGGGTTTGGCTCATTTGTCAATTTTGAAAATTTTACGGGAGTCGGAAATCTTCCCGAATGCTCCAAAATATTTTTGGGATACTTTAAATGTACTTGGAAGGCTATAAAACTCACACGACTCAACTTAACACGAACCGTAAATAAAATTCTCGAAAAATTACATTATCGATAAATCGTCAAAAATTATATGAAATTGGGCATCCCTCGGGATCGTAATCGTCATCGTCCTTCTTAAAACGTCAACCGTAAAAATTATAACCTCGAACATCGGCTCTAACCAAAATACTTATAATTATAGAAATTAAAATTTAATAAAAATTTCAAAAATTTGCGTAATTTAGGGTATCGTTAATGACCTCGATTCTAGGGTGTCACAATTAAGCCATTTAGAAGCTTTTGAAAAAAGAATCCAGTCCTGAGATGGTCTAGAACTCAAACCCGACTATTTTGTCGTGTAGTGAAAAAGAACTTTTCTTATTTCTGGCTTATTTAGTGATCTTTTTCAAAATTTCCTTTTGCAGTTATCTTTATAATCCCAAGATAAGGTTATGTGTAAAATTTCAGCTTATGGCATCAGCTTATAGCTTAATGGGCTTATTGGCCCATTAAGAATAAGCTATGTGACTATTAAGTTGTGATAAGCCCACTTTCAGCTTTTGGGCCTTTATAGTTTTCTGTTTAAAATCAAATTATAAGCTAGACTAGAGTTTTTGGACTTATTTGGTTGACTTTTTTTCTTATTGGGCTAAAAAGCCCATTTTAGTGGACTATTTTTGGGTTTAGCGCATTTGAGGGCCCATTAGGGGTATTTAGGTAATTTCACTTTCATTTTCTTAGTAATTAGGTTAAAATAAGCTAGTTTGCATGGTTTTAGAATTTTCTATAATTTTAGAATCTTTTATTATTATTTTATTATTAAAATTATTTTTAGTATTTTTAAATATATTTAATAGGTTTTGAAATTTGGAAAAAGAGTTTTTAGCTTAATTAAGATATTTTTAAGGTTTACAAGTAGAAAAACCTTTGTTGGGCTTTTTGTTAATTTATTTGATTTTTAGGGCTTTAATTAGCATTTAAAAATTAAATATTAATTAATTAAAACGGTTTGAAAATTTTTTGATCATTTGTAAACCCTTAGTTTATTTTTAGGAATTTTTGGTAATTTTATTGGAATTTTTAGAGCAAGTTTTTACTTTGTCACTCTTTACGGTTTTACGTTTTTACGTCTTAGCATAATTTTATCTTATCCGTCATTTTCTTTTCATCTCCTTTTCTTTCTTACCAATATTAATCCAAAACACACAAATTAAACACAAACTTTAGTCCTCCTTGGTGAACGAACTTACTTTGGGTCATTAGCATTTGATTTTCCTAAATCAATTTGTTTAATACTTACCGCTTTTACACCTTTTTCCTAAAAGACGTATTAAATACCAAATTTCATGATGCTTGCCAACGTACTGGTAGCCTCTCATGAATAGATGAGATTCCTCAAAACAGTATCCATGTTAGCGAAATATTTGACGTATGGGGAATTGATTTCATGGGACCCTTTCCTAAATCCTATAAGTTCGAATATATCTTAGTCGCTATTGATTACGTGTCCAAATGGGCAGAAGCTGAGGCTTTACCCACGAATGATGCACGAGCCATAATCAATTTTCTGAAAAAGCTTTTCTCTCGTTATGGAATGCCGAAAGTTTTAATTAGCGATCGAGGTTCCCATTTTTGTAAGAAACAAATGGAGAAAATCTTAAAGCGTTATGTAGTCACCCATCGCTTTGCCACCGTGTATCATCCACAAACGAGTGGACAACAAAGCCTTAAAACGAATACTCGAAAAAACGGTTAAGGACAATCCTTCCATTTGGTCAAGGAAACTTGACGACGCTCTGTGGGCATTCCGAACAGCTTACAAAACACAAATTGGCACAACACCTTAGCGTTTGTTGTACGGTAAAACGTGCCATTTTCCCTTCGAAATTGAGCACCGTGCTTATTGGGCATTGAGAAGTTGTAATCCTGATCTCAAAATCGCTAGAGAAAATCGATTCTTGCAATTGCATGAACTCGATGATTAAGACTCCAACCCTATGAGAATTCCAAATTATACAAAGCACGTACCAAAGCTTATCATGACAAGAAACTTCGAATTCGAAAAGAATTCAAGAAAGGTGACAAAGTTCTCTTATTTAGCATGCGATATAAATTCAAAGCCCCAAAGCATAAACAAAAGTGGTACGGTCCTTTTGTAGTTAAACATGGATACCCGTCCGGTTATGTCGAATTATATGACAAGAATGGAGGAAGCTTCATTGTTAATGGACACCGTGTTAAACTATATCATGATGAGTGGAGTGAACATTTTCTACTCGATAAAAATAACAAAAACTAAAAAGAAGTACGAGTCAGGCTGATGACTCAATAATAAGATAAGCGCTTCTCGGGAGGCAACCCGTGTGTTTTAAATTTTCATTTTTAATTGTGATTTTCCTTTTTAAATAAATTCATGCTTACACGCCACAATTTTAAGCGCTTCCCGGGAGGCAACCCGTGTGTTTTAAATTTTCATTTTTAATTGTGAGTTTCCTTTTTAAATAAATTCATGCTTACACCCCACAAATTTAACCAATGTTTTAGTTAAGTATGAGGGGGTGTAGCATGTGTCGCTTTTATTAAAACCTATTAACCCAAAAATATAGTGTTTTTCGTATTTTTGTGTGTTTTATCTTTTTTGTAGGTACTGCAAGTTGAAGGCGAAGCATGATATGCCCGTGATTATGGTTTTTCTCTTATCCCCTAACTTTTGTTCAGTTTCATCACATTGAGGACAATGCTAAACTTAAGTGTGAGGGGTTGTAGGGAAATCAAAAAGAAGATGCTTAATTGCCATATTTTTGGGCTATTTTAAAATGTTTTGTTCTTGTTTGCCCAAATAAAAAAGGTTCAAGCCAAATGTATATAAATAATTAAGAAATTATCCAATTGGTAATTTTTGAAGATTTGAGATGTATTTTTTGTGTCAAACTTACCCAAGTCAAAGTCTTGTTGGGTCGAAATTATGAGTTGATATGTCAAAAACAAAATATAAAGACTAAATCTGACAAAAGGAGATTCTACAAGCTGATGGACAAACTTTGTAGAAGATCACAATAAAAGATTAGAAGATTTATTGAATATCTTATTTAGTGAATATATTATTTACTAAATATCTTATTTAGTTTCCTTTGTAATCCTGGGTATTCTAGTATATAAAGAATACACTAGACGTAGGTTTTTCATATATTATTCATTCACAATGTAACCTACAACAACCTTTGATCTCTAGGCATGGGATTCAATGTATACATGCCTAGAGTTGTTTGTGTTAATCATTAATACAAGCACACTTTGGAGAATTCATCTTGTTAACATCTTGTTCATATTAATGTTCTATTCCGCTATGTTTTATACATATGAACATTGATAATCCTGGATATAATGGTTCTTAACCATTGAGTCTAATGATCATAGGACTCCAGAATTGGTATCAGAGCCTAAGGCTCGTGATATCTAGGACCAACAAGGTGTTCGTAATGGTGAGAAGAAGAAAAACCCATCTAGGGTTTTTCTGGATGATTTTATGTGCGCACCAATATTAAGAAGGTCATAACTTTTTATTGGACCGTTGGATCGTCACAAAATTTCTTGTGTGTGTTCTATACACATATATCTATACATCCACCGGAGGAATTGCCAAGATTTATCCCCAAGAAAAAGTTATTAAGCGTCAAAGTCAACAGTGTTCGTATGCAGTTTTCTATAGGACAGCCATATTCAAAACACGATTTCTCCTTCGTTAAGTGTTGGATCATCGTGATTTTTGAACTATAGATTCTTGGCACTTGTGTCTAGGATCTCACTGAAGGGATTTTCGATCTGAGCTTTTATCAGAAAGTTATTTGATATCGAATTCGGATGCAAAAAAGAATGCTAGTTCGTTGGTGGCTATTGATCGAAGGATGTGAAAGCACTGAATGATTATTTGGACACAGCAAGATCCTGTTAGTATGATGGTTACAGTAAATAGCGTATGGTTGGATTGCTATGTTCCTGTTTTGCAGTATGCAAAGATGTTCAGTCAGTGTGTCAGTTCTTTGTTCAAGATATAAATCACGTGGATGAGAGTTCTGGCTTCACGTGTTTTTCTTTAAAATCTTACTCTTCCTATTTTGTTGGAAGAAAATGTGTGAAGATGGTTGCTACATTGATGGGATTCACTACATATATTATTCTTTGAACTCAGTATTGTGATACGGTTTCCACTTGCTGAATAAGAGGTATTGATTCACTAAATATCTCATTCTTTGACCATACTATTTCTATCAAAATATATTTTGTTTCCTTTTTAAGAAAATATATTAGACGTATTTTATGGCTCATTTGCTTCATGACCATATATAAATCATTGGCTGTGAAGAAGGATTTTACTATTTTCAACGTGATATATGGAATTAAAAAGGAAAGGTCAAGGCATATGCGATTAAAACGTAGGATAGTAACAGAAAGGGAGAGTGATTCTAATTGCAAAATTATGGGAATCACATATTCACAGTGAGATGACGTCCTCAGCAGAAGTAGACGCTGATGTTTGTTAATTCGACACTGACAGGAATAAGTTGAACGCTGATAGAAAGCGTTGACTGTTGATCCCAAACTTAGATCGATTAGCTTTGTGTATACGAGATTAGATCAAGTATAGCACGTAGAGAAACCTTTGTTATATGCTTTGTGAATCTAAGTGTTATGCGGAATTTAACACTTAAACAAGAACACAAGATGTAAACAAAACTTTCACTTTGATTATGAATGTCGAACTTGCTTACAATGAAAGATGTTTACGAATGAAAACTTATATAAAACTTGATATTAAACATTAACCTAAAGGCCTTCTTTTATAGACTAAGAAGCCTTGTACAACAAGCTACGTATCAACTATTCTAGGTAAAGATAAACATAGGAAATACATTGTCGTTTCTATCCTTACTAGAAGTATTCTAGAATATAATAAACGTGTAGCTTATATCTTCCATCAGTGCTTGTCTTCAATCTGTCAACGCTTGACTTTAACTTGTCAACGCTTGAGCTGTCAGCGCTCACTTTGTTCCTGTCAACGCTTGATTTGTTCTTGTCAGCGCTCAAGTGATCTGGCCTTAATTTATTCCCAACAATCCTCCCTAAACTTGATATCCACTCTTATGATCAAGTTTCTGAATAAGCATTAAGAACTTGGAGGAGTCTGACAAACCTTCTCATATTGGTAATAAATAAATCTGATCAAATTCTTTGCCACGTCACTTGAATAATCTATCTCCAACTGGGTGTCCTTCATCTTTTCCAAAACAACCTTGGATATGAAATATTGAGCATCCACAAGTAGATACTCAGCAAACTTTGTAGAACTCAAATGGTATACACCAGCAGCTGAATATAACCTCCATTGAAGACCACTGAGGTCATCTTCAAGATCCTTCCATATTTCAGGATCTTCCTCATTTGTCCCACACATTCTTTTGAATGTGGTCCAAAGATTTATTCCATTAGCTGAAGTTGGTGCTTCAGCCTCATACTTGGTCTCAAGTAACCTCCAAAGGTCCACCAAGTCTTCTCTATCACAACTTGCAAATAAAGATATGA
Organism: Glebionis coronaria; assembly: GCA_025667525.1. Lineage (NCBI taxonomy): Eukaryota > Viridiplantae > Streptophyta > Magnoliopsida > Asterales > Asteraceae > Glebionis > Glebionis coronaria. The sequence goes on from CM046877.1 coordinate 646,716,914, forward strand.
GAGTGGTAAAAGTGTGTACCTCCTTGCCAAATCTGCCAATCTTCCAGAATCCACATTCATCCTCATCATAACTCACAATTGGATTCCTAGAATCTAATGGTAACACTTGCACCATATCTGAAGCTTCTAATGGGGAGAGCTTGAGGTTCTTTCTAATAACTGCTTCACTTGGATATAGTGGATTCATATCTTTTGGAAACTCTAGTGTAAATCCCTTCTTCACTGGCCTGGGAACTATCATAGCTTTCTTGATTTCCATCTCTTCTGCAAGTTGCTCCTTTCTTTCATCTGAAAGAAGTCTGAAAGTGTTTTCTTCCTGCACTTTCACCCAAATAGGATAAGCCCTATGTTCCAGCTCATCAAATGTCAAAGCTTTCAACTTCTGATGTGTCCATCCAACTCCATGACATCTGAGCAACATAAAATAGAGCTTCCTTCTATCCCTTTTCAACTCAGAGAGAATATTGCTTGCCTTGTGCTTCAAAATCACCTTACAATCCTTCTGAACTCTAAGAAGAAGCTCCAAACCCCATATTTGATCTGAAATGGTCAAGTCTGGATTATCCATACAGCTTTCTTCCCAAGAATTGTACATCTGAACCACCTCTGGCATGTCAAAGTCAACCTGCAATTTTAAATCTCTCAACTTTTCCCTAGCAAGCTCATCACCATACTCAAGCCTTTTTGGTTCCATAATCATCACACTTGAGTCTGAGCTAGCTCCATCACTTTCTTCTTTAGAAGTCACAACAAATGGTGACTTTTCCTTTTCCCCTTGTTCCATCATTTGTTCAGCCAATCTTCTATCAAATTCAACTTGGGCTGCATTCTTTGGAACAATTTCTTCTACCAATTTACCCTTACCCTTATCTGATGGTGCAATGGTTGGTAAGGTAGATGGTAATACCTGAGTAGAAACTTCTTTATTGATAGATGATGACTGGAATACATCACCTTCATGTGCAGGTCTGTCAACTCCCAAATTTCCTCTATCAGCGCCCAAAATACTTCTATCAGCGTCCAAATTTGTCTTGTCAACGCTCAAATATTTTCCCTCAGCGCCTTGTGTAACCTCTCTCAACATAGCTGTAAATGATAAATTTAGATTGGTTGGAGAGATTAAGGACGTATCAAAACCTGTTTGTTCCTTCAAAGTTGTAAGAGCTTCAGCAACATCCATTGATTGACCATCTTGGCTGCTCTTATCACTCAGATTTCTTTGATCTTCCTCCCCTTTGGAAGACTCCGCCATACTGCTCCTAGCATGATCACTCTCCAAAACAACAATCCTCTCCCTCAATTGCTTGAGTTCAAGGCCTTGTGAGCTGACAATATGTACTAAGTCTGCATTTTTCTTTTGCAAGCTAATGCAGACTGCCGTCAATTCCAAAAGAGTCATTTGCTCCAGTCTGCCCTCTTCTGAAATGGGAATTTGACCTCCCAAGTCAGATTCATTGGGCATGGATGAGGACTTAATTATGGTAGGACTGCCTTGGCCAGCATCTAAGCCAGAACCAATAGTCCCAGCCTCATCCATGTCACCAGCCACACTTGTGGTGGTGGTTCTCTCTGCTTCATGGCTAGGACCACCAGAGGAGAACACTCCAGTAGTCCTTTGGGGTTTGATCAACCTATATTCAGGTGGTGTGGAAGATGGTGTGGAAGAATGTGTAGATGTGGGTTGGTTAAGGGGTGTTTGGGATTGTGATGGTTTTGTGTCAGCGTTGGAAATAGGCACATCAACGCCAACATTTGATGTGTCAGCGTCAAAGGGTTCTTGGTCAATTTGCATTTGTTCAGGTGAGGGTAAAGGTTCAGGAATGGGTTCAAGTTGTGGTTGAGGATCAATTTGAGGTTGGGGGTCTGGTTGGGGTTGTTCTGCTGCAATAACAGCAAGCATGGCTGGGGTTAAAGGTAAATCTCTATGAGGTGGTGAATTCATCTTTGTAAAAATAGCTTTCTTTTGTTCAGGGATCTTATAAAAATCATTGTGATCCCTTGAACAATAACCTTGAGCATCAAAAATCATTTGCAGAAAACGGGGATAAGCTAAAGTCATTTTTGTCCCCTTGTTTTTACACATCCTTTCAAAAATCATTTTAGAATAGTTATATTTTTGCCCTGTTGCAATGCACACAATAGCACTTGCAATGGATCTATTGATCTCATTGTGTGCAGTACATTTGGGACTCAAACATTGAAGAAGGATGTGAATGAGGTACTTCCAGGCTGGGGGAAATTCCTGCTTATGATACTTATTAAGAGTACCTTCATCAGGAATAGGATATCCTAAAGCCCTAAGCCCTTGTTCTATTTCATTTATGGGAAGGATGGTTATACCATCAACATCATCAAGATGCAAGGCCTGGCGTACCAAGGCCTCAGTAACCACCCAAGACCTCCCATGAACAATAGAAGTTAATGTGGTCACTCCATTAACTGTTGAGGAACTAACAGTGTTCCAAAACTGCTTAATGTGTGTGACTGGAATGAGTGGTGCATGAGAAAGAGCATACCTTAGTGGGGATGCGTTCAAATACGCCACCATTTGTGTGTATTGAGGAAACAAATCATTATCAGCAACAAGATAAGCAATCATGTTGTGTTGAGACTTGAACCCCAAATCCAATTCTGCTGAGTTAAACTTTGGTGCCATTGATGAAAGATGTTAATTTGAAGTGTAGAAGATGAAGGTTGATAAGAGAAAAGTGTTAGACAAGAATTATAGATACCCTGTTTAAAAATAGGAGCCAAATTTATAGGAGATAAAGAATGCATGTGATTGGCCCAAAAATAGGCAAAGATTTTCAAAAACTAATCATGAAAATATTGAAAAAGTTATAAGTTATCTCATGCATTTAATGAAAGTAACAACTCCTAAAATTACGGCTTGAAAATATGTCAAAAAGTAACAACTGGGTAGGTCCCATTGAGTGTCAACGGTAAAAAATAACCTATCAACGCCCAATGGCTATAATCTTGTCAACGTTCGCCTAAAGCCATGTCAGCGTCCAATTTGGTCACAACAACGCTTGGAAAATTCTTGTCAGCGTCCAAAAATAAAATTGTTTTAAAAAGTGAAAAATGACCTTAACAAGTAATTTATCCTAGAGAAGATAACCAACAGCTGATAATTATCATAGGGCGGCAAGCAATGTCCAGTTATGCACACTTGCATAAGCAAGATAGACATAACAGTCCTCCAGTGTCCCTTGCTAACCAAAATTCTTAACAACCAAGTTACCTTATAAAATCCTTGTTACTCCCAGGTAAATCCCATATCAAAATCATTCCCAAGTCTCCCAACAGACTACAACCAATTCTGGGCCAAAATGTCTTGGCAGCATGCAAAGTTGATATACTATGCATGCTACAGTGCCTCATGGTTTAGTAAAACTAACCCATACTCACTGTGGACACAATCTAGAATTGTGATAAGAGTATCATATGGATACCCAAAAATCCTAAAGGTTCCTAAAACCTCCCCTTAAACTATGATACAAAAAGTTTGCTAAAATCATGCATGAACATAAAAATTTATGTCAAGATAGGAATGATACATTCCAACCATCATCCATAAATAAAAACTTGTCCAAATGCTTCTCCTTTGATCCATAAGCAACTCTGTATCCAATGGTATACTGCTAACACCATCTGCACATTTAGATTGAAAACCACAAAACTAACATTGTTGCTGACAACGCCCCGATAACACACAACAGCGTTGAAGGAAGCTTTGTCAGCGTTAGACAATTATATTGCTGACAACGTTGCAAAAACACTTATCAGTGTTCAAGCAACCTTTGTCAGTGTTAGAAAAAGATAGTGGAAAATCTAAATCATCACAAAGACCAATAATAATAATGCATCATCCTGTACATACTTTTACAAAAAGAATCCAAAACACATATTAAGTGAGATTAACCATTCCAATACTTGTTACCAAGTATTGAAATCTTCCAGCATCAAAAGGTTTAGTTAATAAATCTGACACATTTTCCTCAGTGTCAACCCTATCTGGTTGTATTAAACCTTTCTCAAAGCAATCTCTTATAAAATGGTGTCTAATTTCTATGTGTTTAGTTTTAGAATGATGTACAGGATTCTTAATGATGCATAAAGTACTATTGTTGTCAACACATATCTTAGTATGCATGAAATTATACCCATAATCCAACAGCTGGTTCTGAATCCACAACACTTGACCACAACATGCTGCTGCAGCCACATACTCTGCTTCAGTTGTAGAATTAGCCACCACTGTTTGTTTCTTGCATTGCCAAGATATTCATCTGCTCCCAAGAAATTGACATCCACCAGTTGTGGATTTCCTATCAAACTTGTCACCTCCATAATCACTATCTGAATATGCAATCAGTTCCAATGGTGAATCCTTTGGGTACCACAAACCAAGATTAGGGAAACATCTTAGGTACCTAAAGATCCTCTTCACAGCATAAAGGTGACATTCTTTGGGAGTCACTTGATAACGTGCATAAGCACATACAGCAAACATGATATCAGGTCTGGAAGCAGTAAGATACATCAAGGATCCAATCATGGATCTACAATGCCTGACATCAACATCTTTCCCATCTCCAATCTTTCCCCAAGGGTGTTCTCTATCCATAGGAGTAGTATCCCTCTTTTCATGTGGAGAAAAGCCAAACTTCTTCAAGATCTCAGCAACATATTTGTCCTGGGAAATGAAGATACCATCTTCTTTCTGCTGAACTTGTAAACCAAGAAAGAAGTTCATCTCCCCTATAACACTCATCTTGAATTTGTCTGTCATAAGCTTGGAGAAATCCTCACTCATCTTTGGATCAGTAGACCCAAAAATGATATCATCAACATAGACCTCTATAAGCAACACATCTTTGCCTTTCTTCTTTGTAAATAGTGTCTGATCTATGGTGCCCCTCTTGAATCCATTGTCCACCAAATAGGTATACAAAGTACCATACCATGCTCTAGGGGCTTGATGAAGGCCATACATAGCCTTTTTGACTCTATACACTTTATCTGGATGCTCTGGATCCTCAAAACCAGGAGGTTGCATGACATAAACTTCCTCAACAATGGTGCCATACAAGAATGCACTTTTCACATCCATTTGATAGACTGTGAAGCCCATGCAAGATGCATAGGCTAGAAAAATCCTAATAGCTTCAATCCTTGCAACTGGTGCAAAGACCTCCTCATAGTCTATCCCCTCCTCTTGTGTATAACCTTGAGCCACTAACCTTGCCTTGTTTCTGACCACAATACCTCTTTCATCTCTTTTGTTTCTGAGAACCCATCTTGTCCCTATAGGTCTGACATATCTAGGACAATCAACCAGCTCCCAAACATCTTGAATTGCAAATTGGTGAAGCTCATCCTGCATTGCTTCCACCCAACTTGGTTCTTTGAGAGCATGAAATATCTTCTTGGGTTCTTCTTGTGACAGAAAACATGTAAACAAACATGCTTGCACAAGAGGGGTATCAACCTTCTTGTGTATATTGGCAATAAATCCACCAAGTCCTTGATGAGATCTTCTTGTCTGAACTGGAGTCATAATATCACCAATGATCTGAGATGGGGGGTGATTCTTCATTGTGGAGGTGAGAACTCCTCCTTCAAAAAGTCTGGTGTCCTCAACCTCATGCTCCATGTTGCCAATATCTTCTTCATCAGACTCTCTTTGAGCAACAGGAATCTCTTCATGAATATTGGAAGGTCCACCTTGTTCAAAACTGGAAGAGAAAAGATGCCCATAAGTGTTGTCAACGTTTGAATCTTGGTTGTCAGCGTCTGGGCTAACAGCGCTTGAAATGTTGTTGTCAACGTCTGAATTGGTCCTGTCAGCGCTAGATTTGCCTTTGTCAGCGCCTGAAGAACCATGCATGTTTGTATCTGGTGGTATTTGGAGCCCACCATTGTCTTGTCCAGCAGCAGCAGCAGCAGCAAAATCATCTGTCCAAATGGGAATTGAGACATATTCAAATGTAGGAGATGCCTTTTCTGCTTGTGATCCAACCCTCTCATTAACCTGTGTACCTGAAACATCAACAATTTGTTCCTCCACAACATTTGAAGTTACCTTCACAATGTCTGGATTAGTGACAGGCATATAATTTAAAGTTCTAGATAAGGGTTCCAAATCAAACAACCAATTAGGACCACTTTCAGGATCACTAGGTTTATTCTCTAAGAACCTAACATATACTCTTTCAACAATACGTTTGTCCTCTTTAAGATAAACCCTATAACCCTTGCTCTGCACTGAATACCCCATGAAGTAACCTTCATCACCTTTTGCACTAAATTTACCTAAGGCATCACTAGTATCTAAAACTACTACATGACAACCAAAAGGTCTGAGAAAAACAATATTAGGTTTTCTTACCCAAAGTAACTCATAAGGTGTTTTGTTCTCAATTTTGTTAACCAATGCTCTATTTTGCACATAGCATGCTGTATTAACAGCCTCAGCCCAAAAGGCTATAGGAAAGTGAGCATCAGCCAACATTGTTCTGGCTGCTTCAATTAGGGTTCTATTCTTCCTTTCAGCAACCCCATTTTGTTGTGGGGTTCTAGCAATACTGAATTGCCTAGTAATTCCCTTCCTGGCACAAAAATCATCAAGCTTCTTGTTCCTAAATTCTCCACCATTATCACTCCTAAGCATTTTAACCTCATTGCCAGACCTTTTCTCAATTTGAGTGATAAATTCAATAAGAACATCAGCTGTGTCACTCTTCATAGCTAGAAAGAATGTCCAAGTAAACCTAGAAAAGTCATCAGTGACAACAAAACAATATGACTTGCCATTCAAACTTTCTATATTTGTTGGACCAAATAGGTCCATGTGTAGCATATGAAGAGGTCTGGAACTAGTATGCACCTGCTTGGACTTGAATGAGACCTTGTGCTGCTTGCCTTTAAGACATGCAACACAAGAGTGGTCATTGTGGAAGGCCTTCTCAGGCAAACCATCAACTAAACCAAGCCTCACAAGTCTATTTATATTTTTAAAATTTATGTGCCCTAGTCTCCTGTGCCACAAATTACTTTCATCTATTGAGGCCTTAGCATAAAAACAAGACATATTTGTATTCACTTTAATCCCATTTAAATTCACATTATATATGTCCTTATGCCTAGGTGTTCTATACTCAATATACTTCTCATCAGGGATCTTAAAATCCTTGCTTAACACCAAACACTCAGTATCAGTGAAAGAACCTTATTTTTGTTATCACACACTTGTGATACACTAAACAGATTATAATCCAGTTCTTTTACCAGGAAGACGTTTTCAAAACGCAGATTATTGGTGAGAAGGGTTCCTTTTCCTGTGATAGTTCCATATCCACCTCCAAAGTATACCTTATCACCATCTTTAATAGGAGAGAAGTTCGTCAGATAGTCTTCCTTCCCTGTCATGTGCCTTGAGCATCCACTATCCCAATATCCATAGTCATTGAACTGCTTTTGAATGCCCTGCACATAAAGAAAACAAATTAGTTTTCTTTGGGAACCCAAGTCTCAGAAGACTTGGATTCATCTGGTTGTTCAATAAGAACAGACTTAGTTCTCACAACAACCCCATTCTCATCCCTTTTAGGATGAAAAACCCAGTTAACCCCAATTGGTTTTGTAATGATCTTTGAAATGTAATTAAATCTATTGCAAGTCATTGAAATTCCATTATTATTAGGGATTTGATCTTTCTTGGGTCTCCATGTTAAGCTTGAAGAAGCTTTAGACCCCTTACCTTGTGGCTGCAAATATTTAGGTCTGGTCACGTTTCTGTCAGCGTTTGATTTTGTCCTGTCAACGCTGAAATTACCCTTGTCAGCGTTGAACCTAGGGTTTGCTACAGGAACCCATTGCCTATTTGACCAGGTGTTTGTCTTTTGAAAAGGTCTTTGTCCATGAGTGTTAGACCTTCTAGAGAAGAATGGGGCAGGTCTAATCACTTGTGGACTTTGCTGCACACAAGGTTTGGGTCTGAAAACGTTTGAATTCCTAACAACGTTGACTTTCTTCCTATCAGCGCTGAAATTGTTCCTATCAGCGCTGGCTTTTGGAGCGTTGACACACTTGTATGCCAAATGTGAAAAGCTACCACAAGTATAACAGGCTTTCTTAGACACACTCTTAGGTCTAGAAGAGAAGAAACCTGTTCCATGATTGTTAACTTGGCTCTTGGGTGACCTATTATTCCTATATATCTCTGCATATTTAATGGTAGGTCTTCTAACAGTGTTGGAGCCTAGGTCAACAGCTTTACCAGTAACTGGGTGAGTAACCTTAATGGGTGGTGATTCATTGGGACTTTCACATAGCAAACCTCCCTTAACAAACAAAGTAGGGTTAGCTTTCTTCCACTCATTTAGGTTAGTCAGTTTTTGTTGATACTCTTCCACTGGAGTGACAACTCTTGGTGGAGGAATGAATTCCTCTTCTTGGCATTCTGGTATACCAGTCCAAAATAAATCCTTTCTAAGGACACCATAGAAGTCACCAGCTGGTGGAGGAACCAGAGAGTAATCATTCATCCCAATCCCAGTCATGTCCTTAGGATCCCTTTGTTTAGCTACACAGTCTCCTAGGGTTTGGGTGGCTCTATCAAATCTTTGAATCTTGAGGTCAACATTATCTTTATTCTTAATGGCCTCATCTAACTTAGCCTGTAGATCTCTATTGACCTTTGTCATGATATTTCTAATATCCATACTACCCTCTAGCTCATGTTTTAAGATATTTATCTTATCTTTTAAATCAAATTCCATTTTCTTGTATTCAGAAACGGTTTTCTCAGTTTCAGTAAGAGCTAGTTGGTAATTGGACAATTTACACCTTTCAGTGCTCATATCATCTTTTAGTTTTAATACCTCTTTGTTAAGTCAATCAGTGTTTAACCTACAACCTTTGCTACAGAAAGCATCATCATATACCTCATTATCAGATGAAGAGGAGGAGTGTGCCATGAGAGCATATTCAACATGCTCTTCTTCTTCAATATCAGCAACCAAAGCTTTGTCCTCTTCAGCATTCTTAGCCAGATAGCTCCAATCCCATCCAGTACCATCAATTCCTTGAACTGCAACCATGGCTTTGGAATCTTGAGCTTTAACAACCTGACTTGAAGGTTTACCAGCATCAGATCTTCTAGGAGATCTGCATTCCCTCATGAAGTGCCCCATACGATGGCAGTTGTAGCATTCAATTTTGGATTTATCAAATCCAGCTGTGTCTTTAGCATTGAAGGTCATCTTCTTCTTGAACCTTCTATTCCACCTATTTGCTCTTATACTAGCAAGAGCCATGTTCCACTTGATGTCCATCTCTTCCAAGTGCTCATCACTTATCTGCTCAAGGTCCTCATATGTAATCACAGAACCATTGGGCAAGGAAGCAATGTAAGCACACACAGTATCCAAATCTAAACCAGCAGGTTTAACTCTTGGGGAGTCATTCATGAATGTGTCAGCGTCAGAAAAGGAGATGTTGACAGGACTTGTTCCAGCGCTGACAAATGATGATCCAGTAACTGGATGCATAAAAGAGTCCTTCTGATTGAATTGACCTTCACTATGAGAGAAGAAGGCCATGTTGTTGGTGCTAGCTTTGCTTCCATGTGCTAAAAGAGTTTCATCTTCCAATAGTCTTAGTTTGTTGTAGATGTCATCAAACGAAGAGCTCTTGTAAGTATTATTGGCAAGAATAGATCTTGCCTCAATCTTCCATGCCTCACCAAGACTTTTAAGAAAGGTAGCATTGGTGTCAACATCACCAACTTGTGTCCCCATGAAGGACAACTTGCTTGTGATGTCAAGCAATCTGCTTCTCACACTACTCAGTTTCTCATTGGGTTGAGCTTTGAAGACAGCATAGTCATGCAGAAGTTGCTTTTTCTTTTCTTCCTTAGTGTCTGCATTGCCACCATATGCAACTTCAAGTGCTTCCCAAAGATCCTTAGCAGATTCATAGCCTCTATATTTGTGCTGGTTTTCTTGTCCCAAAGAGACTTTCAGAATATTTAGGGCTTTCATGTCAACCCTTTTCTTTGCAATATCTTCAGCACCTACAGCTCTACCATCTCCAGGTTTTTCTTTCTTATCCTCTTCAGGGCATCCTTCAACAGCTGATCTTTGAGTAATGGCATCCTGAATTTTTTGAGCCTTATTGAATGAGTTTCCATATTCAATAATCTCCCAGAGTGTGTAATCAAAGATCCCCAAATATTGTTCAAGTTGAACTTCCATAAGTCAAAGTTGGTTGCATCAAGCATGGGAATCCTGATGTTTGGTAAGGGTGAAGAGGAGGTGGTTATTGCTTCAGACATGATGTTTTTAGGGTTTTGAGAAAATTAGGGTTTTGGTGTTCGTGTATCGTTCTGGTGTTCATCAAAGATCAAAAGTTCCTCAACAAGCTCTGATACCACTTGTTGATCCCAAACTTAGATCGATTAGCTTTGTGTATACAAGATTAGATCAAGTATAGCACGTAGAGAAACCTTTGTTATATGCTTTGTGAATCTAAGTGTTATGCGGAATTTAACACTTAAACAAGAACACAAGATGTAAACAAAACTTTCACTTTGATTATGAATGTCGAACTTGCTTACAATGAAAGATGTTTACGAATGAAAACTTATATAAAACTTGATATTAAATATTAACCTAAAGGCCTTCTTTTATAGACTAAGAAGCCTTGTACAACAAGCTACGTATCAACTATTCTAGGTAAAGATAAACATAGGAAATACAATGTCGTTTCTATCCTTACTAGAAGTATTCTAGAATATAATAAACGTGTAGCTTATATCTTCCATCAGTGCTTGTCTTCAATCTGTCAACGCTTGACTTTAACTTGTCAACGCTTGAACTGTCAGCGCTCACTTTGTTCCTGTCAACGCTTGATTTGTTCTTGTCAGCGCTCAAGTGATCTGGGCTTAATTTATTCCCAACATTGACATGTGTTGTCCGAGGAATGGTTTAAGCGCTGTTAGGTATTGTCCGATATCTGGCAATGCATGTGATTAAGATATTGGACAGTGAAGGTTCTTGGACAACAAAGGAATAGTTGCTGTTTGAAAAATTGGTAAGGTTTTTAGCACACAAAAAGAGGTATTTACACGCAACGATACATGGAATCTCCGTTTTTATACAGAATATCAAGTTGATATTTATGGCTCGGATATTTTTAAAAGGGATTATTGATTTTAATGCGAGTTAGCAACAATTCGTGAGGTAATTTATTGGATTTAATTATGTAATCGGGATAGCCTTGTAAAAGAGTTATCCGTCTGAGTGTTTTTACATATGATATGAAGATTAAGATTCGTCATGAAGAAGTGTTGGCTTAAGGGGAAGAGTTCTTATGATAAGTTTGATGTTCGAAGAAGATTTTCGCAAGTTTGTGTTCTATCATATCTTTAAAGATGGTGCCTAGTCAACATTATGTTTGAAGATAACTTGTTCATACTTATACGGTTGGTGACAACAGACTTGATAAAAAGATAGCAAAGGTATGGGATTTTTCTTAAGACGCTCTATGCTCATATTTGCTAGAGAACTCTTTTTCTCAAGAGACTACTCATTATAGCCGTGAGTTTTTAAGTCTGCTCATTATAGCCGTGAGTTTTGGAGTCGCATACAAGACATGGAACACAGGTTTGGGTTATTCTACTTCTACATCAAGAATATTATATTTATTTTTCTTCAAAATCATTACATAGAGATACATTTGGAGAATCTTCAATATTGCGTACATTGTTTACTTCCCTGTTGATGTGACAAAAAGAGGAAGACATACATGCTACAATTGAGGGGAAGCAATTTGAAGATGATGTACAACTTACAAGAGATACACACAGAGTTTTGCCGACATCAACTAGGGGAAGATTGTTGGGTCAAAAAGTTGATGTGGCAGAAACTCAAAAACGAAGAAAACATGAAGGAATTTTTCTAAGCGTTGACAAGTGTAATCCAGGCGTTGTCAAGAGTAAATCAGGCGTTGATAGAAGTCAACAAAAGTCAAACGCTGTTGGAAGCTTCTATTTAGGATAAGTATGCAGAATATTGTTCTGTATTAGTTATTTAAATAGAAGATTTACATGTTTATTCATAATTATCTCTTGTAAACCCTAATTCTTAGTCTATAAAAGGAACAAGGGTCTTAGGTTTATTCATAACTTCCATATACAATGTAACCTAAAGCGTGTGTCGACTAGGTGTGGGATTTAATGTATGCACACCTAGTGATTGTTGATTATTAATATAATTAGCAATCCAATTGTTTAATTTATGTGTTCTTGTTAACATAACACCTTGTTCATATTAATGTTCTATTACGCTATGTATGTTTAAATAAGAACATTGATAATCCTAGATATAATGGTTCATAACCATTGAGTCTAACGATCAATGGACTCCACAATTTCGGGTTATTCTACTTCCTCATCAAGTAAGTCATAATTAGATTTCTTCATATGTGATCATTACATAAAGCCTACAGAATTTAAAGATTCAAGAATGATTAGCACAATTTAAGAGGAAGCTAAATTGTTGAAGTGTTAGTCATTCGAATATGACATTAAGGTGAAGGTTTTTGCCACTGCTCATTGGTATTACTACAACTTATGTGAGTTTCTATTGCTCAAATTCATTTATTTCATCCTGCTGTTCTTTATGGAGGGTAATTTGAGACATAGCAAAACTTGTATTAATAGTGTGGTATTATTTAGGTAGTGGTCGAAATCAAGGTTGCTTACATACAAGACCCCTATTTGGATCATGTCAAAAAGGGGAAGAAGTCTACAAAGAATGTGCAATCTGTTGATCCTTGGTGTTATATGATTTATAAAGGATACAAGCTTAAGGGGAAGTGTTTTTGACATCATCTACTAGGGGAAGATTGTTGGGTCAAAATTATGAGTTGATATGTCAAAAACAAAAAATAAGGACTAAATCTGACAAAAGGAGATTCTACAAGCTGGTGGACACACTTTGTAGAAGATCACAATAAAAGATTAGAAGATTTAGTTAATATCTTATTTAGTGAATATATGATTTACTAAATATCTTATTTAGTTTTCTTTGTAAGCCTGGGTATTCTAGTATATAAAGAATACACCAGACGTGGGTTTTTCATATATTATTCATTCACAATGTAACCTACAACAACCTTTGATCTCTAGGCATGGGATTCAATGTATACATGCCTAGAGTTGTTTGTGTTAATCATTAATACAAGCACACTTTGGAGAATGCATCTTGTTAACATCTTGTTCATATTAATGTTCTATTCCACTATGTTTTATACATATGAACATTGATAATCCTAGATATAATGGTTCTTAACCATTGAGTCTAACGATCATAGGACTCCACAAGTCTTATATAATAGTAAAGGAAAAATCCAAAAATTAGGAACAAGTTGCAAGCTCCATGTTTCTCAATACAACATGAGCTTTGCAAGTATGTTGATACATGGATAGGAGTTTTAGCCAAGAAGGAAAAAAAGAGAAAAAGAAAGAAAAAGTCAAAATGATAAATAAATAGCCAATGAGCTATAATATTATGAAGTTGAAGGAAGAAAAAGGAATAAAAAGTATCGTTTAGCCAATGTGCTAAGTCGTGATACATGTTGTTTCAATTCATATGTTGCTAGTGTAGTATAGTTAGAAATAAAAGACTTTCTAAACTTTTATGGGTATTGACTTTATATCTTAATTTTTCAACCATAAAAACTTAAGCCGATGAGTTTCATCTTGTACTTGTACTTGGTAGACTTGCATCAAATTTTTATAAGATACATGTACCTTTGGATTTAATTTTCTTTTGTTCTTGCTTGAGGGCAAGCAAAACTTAAGTGTGAGGGGATTTGATAATGCCCAAATCCAACATGTTTTTGGGAGCGTCATCCGTACTATTGCACATGTATACTGGTTATTTCTATAATGCTTTTGTGCATATTTGTGCCAAATGTGTTAGCAAGTCTTTCTGTAGCCAATTGCAGGAATGAAGTATAAAGCAATGCAAATATGGAGATTAGTACGAGTATGAAGAATCATAGTTAAGTTCAAGACCCGTGTACGAGTTACAAGCCGTTGAAGATCTATTTCGGGTGCAAGAACAAGTGTTTTCAAGAAGTGTACAAGTCACTTATCATGGAAGTTGCCACTGACAGAATCCAAAGTTGCCACCTACTTTTATATTGGCAGAATTTTGACTACATACATGCAACTTTGACGCTTCTAATGATCATGCAAGAATATATATGAAGCTTCCACACTTCCTTTAGCTCCAAGCATAAGCCTGAGCCACCAAGCCATGCATTCACTCCATGCCTTCAATTTTGTCAATAAATAAGACCCATGGGGTCACAACTTTCATAACACTTTTCATGTCTCATTAATAACCATCACTTTGGTTATTATACCATCACATAAACTCTCTCAACCTTGTCCAAAACACCATTCTCGGATTTGAGCAAGGTGGTGCAAGAAAAGTCACTTTTGGAGTCCAAAAAGCAAAGTTAACATCACGAAACTATTAGGGATCATTACCCTAATCATTAGCACTATATTACCACTTTGTAAGACTCTTGATTATGACTTGTAAGACTATTATTTCTGAGTTTATTTGATTGTTCATTATGAGTAGCTAAATCTCATTCTACACTTGGTAGGATGATGGTTGTGGTATGAAGAAGTGGTTGTGATTGTGATTTATGTTTATCTCAATTTCAAGCTTTCCTATGAACCATTAGTACTTATGTTTCATGTGAAAATTGTTATCAAAACATAATTTGTTGGTATAGATTTCATAGGTCGGAAGGGTTATTTCTATCAACAAGTCATAGACGGTTTGTCTATGATTGGCTATCTTTTGTATTGATCATTTCTTAAGAAGTTTTGATTATCAAGAAACATAATTATAAGTGTTAGAAAATTCGTGAAACGACCATGAATCAAATGAGTTGAAATTGGATTAAGTCTTCAATTAAGTGATTGAGTCTAATGCTTGTTTTCCTTAAACAAAGTCTTGACAAAGATTGAAGCTTTTGAAAACAATAGATTGGATTAACCATCTAATTATCATAATCATATATATGTTAAATGTGTCATCACAATCATACCACAACGGATGCCCAAACTAGTCTTTACCAAGTGTTGCCTTTAATCTTATTGTTAATCTCGTCATATTACTTGTTATTAGTTGTCTACAATTGCTACAATCAAAAGATTATAGTGGATTTTTGAAAATCATAGGTTTTCCAAATCACCGTGAACGATCTCGGTATTATCACATAAAAGTTATACACAACTGAAAGGTTCATACTTGCCCGTGCGTTTTTAGTAAATCCGGTAATTCGTGTTTATAAATTTAAAACTTATTTCAATCCAATCCAACCACGAACGGACACATCATTATGAGCCACCTTAGTCGAAAGTTCACAACGCCGGCACCCTCAATGTGTTCATGCTTTAATTACAAAGTAAATAAAAGATTTGCTTAAGAGCTAAAATATCAAATATAAACCGCAAAAAACTTCATTTATTAAGCAATTAAATATTCAAGTGTGAAGAAAGAGCCACAAAAACTCATATAAGGAAGAATTAACCTTAAAACTTATTTTCAACTCTATCATCTCTTGTCCTCCACAATTTAAGATCTTAAATAATGAGACTCGTGGATACTTAGCCTAATTAACCAATTAAGGTCCATATGGTTAAGGATACTAGCTAGAGTAAACTCAAATAAGTAAACTCGGGTTGAGTCAAAATATTCACGACGGGCCTAATATGTCAAAGACGTATAAACTCGTTAAAACCATTTTATTTACTCATTTTATTTCCTTTGACTTTATTCTTGAAATGGAATATATACATATGACGAAAGAAAATAACGATAATAAAGGAAAATACTACTAGGCCAAAATAGATCAAATTTTTGAAAAACGTTGAAAAATATTAATTTTCCGGTTTAAATAAGGACATATTCATGGAAAAGCCTACTTTACTTCGATAGAAGTCTCCCCTACACTTAATATAAACATTGCCCTCAATGTTTAAGCATGTGAGAGAAAACTCCCCTACACTTAGGACTTTGAGTATGTTGCTTAAATCGAGCTAAGGAAGAGAAAACTAAAGTGATTTCAATTTATTCAACTTATTTATATACAAGAGTGAATCACAATAGTTTTGATAGAACCGGTATCACGGGTACACAGGATCACGAATCTCGTCAAAAGTCACCAAAAGTGGATCTTGATAGCACAAATCCCTGCACAACATTACAAACAACAAACACATACTTGGCTCCCCCTACACTTATGGATGGAAAAGGGTGAAAGGGTGGAAAAGGTAAAATCTAACCTAGTTAAACGATGCTTGATTCATCACAAGAGTCTCTAGCTCGACTCGATTTCCCGAATGAAGCATTCAAAGGAAAATCATCATGGAGAGAAAAAGATCTACCCGTAAAGGAAAAGCTCTCCATGAAAAAGGGTGAAGCACACTCATACAAGGAATACCCTAAGAAAGTCCACCGGGGTCAAAGACACAATTTCCATCTCGAAAGGAAATAAACCCCAAGGTGGTAAAAGCACACAAGTCTAAAACATGTGGGGTATCCTTAGTCAACGAATTCTCACAAGGAAGGGTTTGGTAATATGGCAATGATAGCATTAAAGTGTCTATACCAGGATCAAACACCTTTTTCCTTAAGGGAAAATAGAAAGAAGTGTTTTCAAAAATATCTAAAGTATCATCTAAGTCCAAATTAAGAGAGTCGTCCTCATCCAAACTTGATGTAAAAACATAAGAATCATTGGATTCATAAGAAAACTCATCCTCGTGAGGAATATATGTATATAGAGAAGTCTCTAGATCCTCTTCAAATAGAATATCCTCTAAAGTAGGAAGAATCTCTAATAATGGAGGATCCTCCTCAAAAGTGATAACTTCCAAAATTGGAGTATAAAGGGCAAAGGGAGGCTTAATAGGCGTGTCATCAAAACCCAAAGTAATATGATCATTTAAAGAAGTGTCATCATCATAGTCATCATAAATTGGGGTATAAAAAATAGGAGGGTCAAAAGATGGGGATGAAGGTATCACAAAATCAACATGTTTAGACTCATTTGTTGCAAACGGATTTACAAAATCTCGTCATTATCATAGTTAAGCACATTAATCATATTGACCGATTCTTTTCCATTTGATTTACAAGTGATTTTTACCATATTAAAAACTTGTTTATCATCCCCAACCCTAAGAACTAATTCCCCTTCGACTACATCGACTAAAGCTTTTACAGTTCGCAAGAATGGTCTACCAAGTATTAACGGAATACGATGATCCATCTCATAGTCAACTATGACAAAGTCCACGAAAAAAGTGAAGGTACCAACTCGAACAAAAACATCCTCAACAATACCAACAGGGTAAGCGAGAGTTAGATTAGCTAGCTCAAGAGTCATATGGGTTGGCACTAGATCAGGTAATGATAACTTCTTCCAAACACTTAACGACATTAAATTGATAATTGCCCCAAGATGCGCTAAAGCATTACAATCCTCAATATTGGAAAACGAGCAAGGTAACACAAAACGACCAGGATCTCCAAGTTTCTCTAGAAGCTCTTTGATAAGGAATGCGGAACAATTTTCATTTAATTATGTATTAACAAGCTCAACTATCTTCTCCTTCTTATTAAGCAAATCCTTGAACATTTTGACAAATTTTGGCATTTGGACAAGAGCTTCCATAAGATTCATGTTAGTATTTAACTGTGTCACCATTTTCAAAAAGGTAGAAACTTGAGCATCATCTTTAGTAAGCACTTTGCACTTGTCTAACCGAGAAGGATAAGGAATATTAGGCTTAAGAGGTGTAGGTTTAGGAGGCGAAGGGTTTTCCTTGTGTACAACTTCAGGAAGAGGCGTAGACGGTAATGGAGAACTAGTACTAGGAGTGGTAGTAGGAGGAATCACTGGAGGTGGAATAGGTGTAACTGGGGAAGGGATACAAGGTCCTACTAAATTTGCTCCACTGCGAGTAGTAATAGCACTCACATTAGCTCTAGGATTAGGTTCGATGTTTGAAGGAAGAGCACCTTGGGGACGAAGGGCTTGAAGCATTTGAATGAATTTCCTATCCGTGCACTCTTTCATTTCCTTAAGTTTTTTATCTTGCTCAGTAATCTTTTGAAGAACTAAGTCCATTTGTGGATTAGGCCCATTAAACCCTTGTTGTGGAAAAACATGGTTAGGGAATTGGTTGTATTGTTGAAAGCCTTGAGGATTAAAAACTTGGTTTGGATAGCCTTGATTTTGCACTTAAAAATCTCCTTGATTAGTATTATAGCCCCGCACATTTGCATTTCCTTGAAAATTAGCTCTTGGTGGACGTTGGTTCCAGTTAGGGTATTGGGTATTCTAGGTGGGTGGGAGAGTTCTTTGATGTTGAACAAAACCAGGGGGAGCCAAATAGTTAGAAGATTTATAAGACAAATTGTTAGCATCAATGTTGGGCTTAAAATGATCCCTCGTATTGTCATCGACATTATAAGCATAAACATTCCCTTGAGATTGGTCATAAACCTTGTCATAGTTGAAGTACGAATGTGGTCCACCACAGGTTTCCCAAGTCTCACTAAGGGCGTGCACGTGCCTAGTAGGAGGGGTGTCAACTTTAAAAGCAAGATTTTTAACAATAGAAGCAAATTCTTTAAGTTGATTAGAAACCTCATTTTTACCTCCACTAGCACTAGCCAATTGGGCCCTAGTTCGACTCGGAACTTTTACCTTATTTTCAATAATATCCCAAGCTAGTTTTGTTGTTTTAACAAGAATATTACCCCCCGAAGAACTATTTAGTGAATCTTGATTCACTAAATGTCTCACCGTACTTTTGTTCAAAGTTAATGATGTCATTCCGCAAAGCGGTAGTACGTGAGGGTGGAAAGAAGTAGTTTATGAATTTGGTCTCTAAATCCGCCCATGTGGCAATACTTTGGGGTGGTTCCTTATCAAGCCAAATCTGGGCTTGTCCCCCGGGGGAGAAAGGAAAGAGGAGCAAACGAATTGACTCTAGTGACACCCTATTGTATTTAACGATATTGGTCACATGTAAGAACTCTTGATTTGAGCGTGATGAGTGCGTCCCAAGAAAGGTGTTGCGGAGACCATCTGAATAAAACCTGTTTTGAGCTGAAAATTATTAGCTCCAATATCCGGCACCACAATAGCATCATCATTGCCCTCAACGTGTGATTGTAAGATCTCAATCATTAGTCGGTTATCCATGGTGTCAATATCAAGATTCTCGAGATCGGCTCGAGCGTTTTTCTTTTTTTGGGAAGGATGAGGTGCACCACGAGTATTATGAGTACATGCACGAGTACGAATACACTTACAAGAGAAAAATAAACAAGAAATAGAAGTAGAAAGAAGAAAATGTATATGAATATGTACGTAGTATTTTTGGTGTAACACTTAAGAAAGCGTCACCTCTTCTGATTTTTTTAATTTTTTTGGTTGCAAAACATAGGAAAGAATTGCATTTTGTGAGTTGTTTTTATCTTTTTTAAATTTTTGTTATTTTTGATGTTTTTGGATTATTAAATTTGAGATTGCAAGAAAAAATAACGTTCACAAAGGAACAGATCCCAAAATCCAGCTGGTCTCACAAAAACCGGCAATGTCCACGAAAAGAACCGACAGCGGCGTAATTTTATATAAGATTTTTAAAATATATATATCGTTCGTTGTTTTCTTCTCGGTATCGATTCAAATTGATCTCAAGTTTTATGTTGGACTTAATTGTTCTTGGTAAACAAAAGCTTGTTTGGAATCTATAGTACTTATAAAGAAAGACGCTAAAAATGGTAAAGATAGACAAAAATTCGAATTACATTACAAACTATTTAAAGATTTCGGAATAAAAGAAATAGATTTCGGAATGTGAAAACTAAGATTTCGGAATACTAATAAACAGATTTTGGAATAAGGAAAATACAAGATTCTGAAAAACGAAAGAAAATACTTTTCGGAATATTAAAAACTAAGATTTTCGGAATACAAAACTAACATTTTCGGAATATACTAACTTAACATTTTCGGAATACAAAACTTACATAGCATTTTCGGAATACTAAAGAAATTTTTTTGGAATATTAATAAAAAAGATTTTCGGAAGATGAAAGAAAATGATTTTTGGAATAAATGATATGGAAAAGATTTTCGGAAAAAATGATATGGAAAAGATTCCGAGAAAACGAAAGAAAAAAGATTTCGGAATATCCAACAGTTTTTTATTTTCGGAATCCACACTTTCCTAATTATTGTCGCAATAGTAAAACCCTCGTACAGTTTTTGGAATATGCTAATAAAAGATTTCGGAATACTAAAAAAACAAAGATTTCGGAATGTTAAAAAGCTTTTGACAATCTATTTTGCAAAATTTAGAGTAAAAATAAGCTAGAATAAGCTCTAATAATCTCTAATAATCTTTAATAATCTACTAAAATAAACAAAACTAAGCTTGAAAATAAGCTCTAATAATCAACGAAATTAAACCAAACTATCAAATCCACTTTAATGTGATAAGCCGAATAATCAAATAAGCTATATGATCGAATAAGCTATAAAGACTAATCAAATCAAAAGTAATTCAAGAAAGAAAGGAAGAATGAGATGAAGTTGAAAGCTTGAAATTAGTTCAACAATGGTGGAAAATGAAAGATAATGAAAACAAACTTGCAAACTACTCCTAATTTTTGACTATTTCTAAACTATTACAAATGAAGGAAAATGGAGGTATTTATAGTATGGGAGTAAGTTGGTGAAGATGTTATAACTTGTCTTTTCTAGTCTTCTCTTGACAATTTATTCATTATTGTTGAATTTGTCTTCAAGTTCGTCGATGAATTAAACTGAAATAGTCTTCTAGTTATTTAATGTCTTCAATAAATTTTCAAAATAGGCCCTTTGACTTCCATACTTTTTCAATTTTGGTCCTTTGACTTTGTATTTTGTCTTTTTATTTGATAAAAGCCCGTGAAATCCCGTGTTTTCTTTGTTTTGTCCTTTTATACCTATTTCATAGTAAAACACAAAACCACGCGTAATTCCGACTTTTACGTTTATAAATACATGTTTTGGTTTGGTTTTTCCTTGTTTTAAGTGGTAAAAGGATAAGTGTTTTCACACTTATTACAGCTCGAAGAGGAATACAAACGATGCCAAACCATGTTCCTACTACATGTTGTCGGGGAAACCCGGAGCACGTTTGACTTTTAAAAAGGTTAATAGACTTTTCCTGGCTATATGTTGCCGGGGAAAATTTGTTAACCAAAAAATTGCAACGTGGCCAGTTTAACTTTCCTTACTCTGTATTGGATCATGATGATGAAGAAGACGAGCTTGAAATGGTTTATGATGAAACAACCAATTTATTCCTTAAAACAAATGGAAGTGGACATTCCTTCATGGAAGTTGTTAGCTAGTTTGGTTCATTTTGTTGGTTACTAGGTGTTTTGTAAGCGTTTATGGCTTGTCATAAGCACTATAGTTAGGTGTTTATCAAGATTTTTAGCTTGAGGTTAATGTGGTACCTTAGCCACATTCCATTTGTATTTCACTGTTTTTTTTGTTAATCTATTTACCGGGGAAACCCATTACCAAAAAAAACTTGTCAACATAAAAGGAAAGTGTCCCTCGCGACATGTCGCCGGAGAAAGTGAACACTATTAACATTCTAGTTAAGTGTGATTACTAACACCATTTTTCCCTGGCGACGACATATGTCATCGGGATACTTTCCCTTACAAATGCCAGCGTGGCTAAATAATCCCATGATCAAAAGCAACGGGGTCCACTTCGTCGTCGGGGAATACTTTACGCGTTGCCGGAGATTCTTTCCCTTACGACTAATTTCTGGCGACTTTCCTCCGGCGACATATCGCCAAGGATAGATTTCCCTAGCGACATGTCACCATGAAACTCTGTTAAAAGACATAAAGAAATAGAGAAATTAAGAAATACCTAAGTTTGTAAATTTTGCCATTGTTTGTATTCCTCTTTGAGCTGCTTTGAAAGAGCTACATTTAGGTACTCATAAGTTTCCTCTAACTGTTCCATGGCACCACACATGAACCTTTGAAAGAGAGAAATTAAGAAATATCTGGAAGAAGTTCAACAAACACCCTTAGTTTAGCATATACTCAATCAACTAATCATAACAACCCCTTTTTATCATGTAAAAACAAAATCTCTTTTTTTTAAAATTAAATATCTCACAAACCGTTCATCGTTACGTAAAATAAAACATATCATCGCGACGAGAATTAAATCAGCTATCTATCGAGGGGCACATGTATATACTTTCGACGAACTTTTTTTCAATTTTTTTTCTTAAGTCACGTCTGAGAGAATCATATATGATTCGTCACGAAACATATATGATTTTCTGAAAATCATATATGATTCATATCACGAATCATATATAATTTTCTGAAAATCATATATGATTCGTGATGAATCATATATGATTCTCTCATACGTGACTTGAGAAAAAAAGTCGAAAAAAAGTTCGCCGAAAGTATATACATGTGCCCCTCGATAGAAAGATGATTTAATTCTCGTCGTAATGGTGTATTTTTTTTTTCGTTTGACGATTTACCGTTTGTGAGATATTTAATTTTTAAAAAAATGGTGGGAAATGGGTTTTTTTAAAAATGGCTGATTATGATTGGTTGAGTAGTTTAATGCTAATTTAAAGGTGCATATAGATTTTAACTCTATGAAAAGAATGTTACAAGTACACACATTTAAAAAATATATGTCCATAAACATCCAATATCCTAAATATTTCATATGATTGTGTGAACATTTTAATGTAAATATTCATGTCTCAATTAACCACTTGTTCTTTCGTTTCAAAATTATTGTTCTCTGACAGAAAATACAATGTTTACAAAATACATTTATTAAAATATTTTTCTCTTACTTTTATCATAGAATGACAATTTTAGTCTTACCTAACTAATTTAAGTTTTTTTTATTTTATAATTATAATTTCAATCAAGAGTAATATAATAAATTTGATTAAAACTTTTTTTCAATTATTAATAGTAAATAATTAGATTAAAACGTTAAAAAACATGAAAAATAATATTAAAACAAAAAAAAGTATCATTTTGTAAAATTAAGAATTAAGAATCCCCTTTTTTTAACCCTTGTTTTTGTCTGGTTCACAAAAGGAATAAAGAATCTTCTTTTTTAACCCTTGCAAAAATTGCGGATGTTTTGATACCAAGCCTCAAGGACAATTCTTTCTCTTTCTTTTCGCTTGTCCAACAACCCCACATCTCATAATCTTTTTTTCTTTTTCTTATGTCAACACTTGCTCACATTTATTATTAAATAAATAAGCTAGTAAATCAATAGCCATGAAATGCTAAAACGGAGTTTGGATAAAAATATTACATATAAGTTTATTTGGGTACCAAATTTATCTAAAATGTAGAGGACTTAATCCCACCTATCATCTCCCTTCAATCCAATGACTGAGATTAAATCCTAATTTTACATTACAAGCGTATTTCGGTCATTTCACAGCTTATTATATAAGCCTTTTTTACCCCCCCCCCCCCCTCATAATAAACACACGACGTCTCATCCTTTCTCTCTCTACTCCCGATCTTGTTTCTCTCTCTACAAATCCATCATCACGTATCCATAAACATATCACGAATCCACCGCGAATACATTACGAAGCGATCATCACAAATCTATCACAAATTGATCACCACGAATCGATTGATCCATCACCAGGTTAGATTAATTACATCTATTCTTATTTTAGCTTATTTTATTTGAATAAGCTTATTAATTTATCATCATTCGAATTTATAAACTCTTAGCTAGCTTATTTTGAATGAACTATCTGAATTTATTGTTCTTAATTATAAGCTACCTTATTAGTCGATTTATGTGAATAATTAGATTATTGTGAATAAGCTCATTCATCTGAACATGAGAGGTATGAATAAGCTTATTTTGGTTAATTATCCGGTTTTATAAGCATGAGAGGTATGAAATAAGCTTATGTTAGTGTGAATTATTAGGCTTTTTAATTAAGTTGCTAATGTAAGCTGTAAGTTTGAAGTAGGAGTGAGCATTTGGACCGTCGAATCGGACGGAACCGGACCGGACTGGGAAATTTCGGTCCGGTCCTCGATCTGGGGTTTTGGACCATTTCGATCATCGATCAGGTCTGTTCGGTCCGGTCTTACCAAAAACCTGTCAATTATGCTTAATAGGACCGGACCGGACCGAAGATCGAACCGGACCAAAGACCGAACCGGACCGAACCGACCTGACCCGGACCGGACCGAATCATTTCGGTCCGGTCTCGGTCCGGGGTTTTGGACCAATTCGGTCCTCGGTCCGGTCCAGTCGCTGGCAACTATGGCAGTCTTCCGAGGAGAGAGACTCACGAACTTGGACACGGTGCCCTAAATGACGCCATCAGAAATTTATACTACGGACAATCTCTACCCGCCGCGATGTTGGTGGTCATTCAAATGGTGTCAGAAGCAGTCAGGATAAGGTACATTGAGCATCTTATCCGACGAAACATGATGGGGGACAATCCAAACTTCATACCAGACGATAGGGCCATAAGCATGGAGAACAGATGGTCAGATCTATCCGAGCAGATCCAATGGTCGGGTGACTCTGGAGTCTTTCTTAGGAACATTCTAGTTCGAAGTGTATTAAACGAAGTTGTCACAATAAGAAACGTAGTAGGTGTCATGCGTCAAGCAGCGCTGGCTCTAATGTTGTACCGATGTAACGCCCCCAAAGAAATAAGAATGCCAGTTCCAGTCGCTGTTGGGGATGACGAGCAGTGTCCATCTGGTGAGCCGAACACAAATATCATCGGAAGGGATGGGCTATGCATGGACGTGAAAGGTAGCGAATACAATGATGGGAATCCCATTATTTTGAATGGATGCGGAGATGCTCAACGTAACCAGCTCTGGACATTCAAATCTGATGGCACCATCCGGTCCAATGGAAAATGCTTGACGACCTATGGTTATTCCGCTGGAAACTATATCATGATATACGATTGTGATACAGCTGTGCCTGAAGCCACCAATTGGGTTCTTTATAATGCTGGTACCATCATGAATCCTAAATCAGACCTTGTCATAGCAGCCGAGTCCTCCACTCAGGGGACCGAGCTGACAGTAGCTGAGGATAACAATTCTTCTAGGAAAGCGTGGAGTGCTGGAAACTATACTCAACCAATCAAAAATTATATCAGTGGGTATGGTGAAATGTGCTTGAAGGCCAGTGGTGCCAATTACGGTGTTTGGCTAGACGATTGTGATATTGGCAACGAGCCCATGCAAGAGTGGGCACTCTATGGTGACAACACTATTCGGCTCTACAGTGACCGCACTCTCTGTGTGACATCAGATGGCCATCAGAGTTTGGATAGCATCATCCTCCTTAAATGTCAAGGCGGGATAAATCAGCGGTGGACTTTCATGGCTGACGGCACCATCTTACACCCTTATGCTGGGCTAGTTATGGATGTCCGGAGTAGTGATTTGTCTCTTAAAGATATCATTCTGTATCAGCCTACAGGGAATCCTAACCAAGAATGGTTGGCATTCTAATGCACATGGCTTCCATAGCAAGTATGCATCTGAGTGCGTATGTACGTCCACACAACACTTGAAGAATATCGATCTAAATAAGTGTGGGACTTCGTTTATTTGCTTATTTTTATGTTGAAGTCGTTTGTTTTTCTTTGTTGTACGTTGTACTTGCTTCTAAATATAGTATCTTGAACCTCCAATAAGATTATCCCGTTTCCGTTCTTTCTTGGTATCACATATAACAGAGAAAGTGTGTGTGAGTTATGGCGTGTGCAAGCAACAACGCTCAGCAAATCCTTCTTGTGTTCAAAGGGGAGGGATACGAGTTTCTGGAGCATAAGAATCAGACAGTTCTGCGGTCACAAGACCACCTCTGGGATCTCGTTTCTTTTGGCGTGTGCATATTTCCCCTGGCTTCCAATAAAACAAGAGGTGCATAAGATACAACGATAAATGACTCAATGTTTTACCAGTCACAGCCTATTAACTAAACCACCAGCGAAACAAGCTAGTTGTCATTCTCACAAGTTTCATTGGCTTTCGGATTCCTTATATGTTATATATGAACTGAACTCTAAGTGTGGATGACTATGCAATACTCGGTTCTTCAGCAAACTGATTCTGCTGATAATCAGTCCATCATGCAGAGGTAAGTTCGATCATATAGTGAAATTTTGTTTTGGTTAGTTGTCGTCTAACTCAACTCTTTATGTCTTTTCGTATAGCATTGTAAAAACTTGTGTACTGCCTTGTTTAACTTGAATCATGTTTGGTATCTCGAGTCTTTTCGAGATTATTTGCTAGTTTAGTTTCTGGTCTTGGAACCAAAAAGTCATACTGTACAAAATACATAAGAGTTTGTATATTTTGCCATCTACTGTAAGTTGTTAAAAAGATAGTACTTTAGAATAATTGCCTGTCATAAAACAAGAGGAATGGGGGTATTCGCTACTAGATATACACATTGCCTGTTATAATTTGCATGAATAATAGTACGTGTTGATGCCGCATGCCGGCTGACATTCAAAGAACGATACCAAGCCAGAACGATGAGACTATTAACGACTCTTGTTCCTCTTCTTGCTGCAGTTTACCGTGATGTTCACACAGATGACATGAATATGTTCTCTTACAACAACGTTAACGGAGCCAGGCCCAACGTTGAAGCCTATGTAAAGCTAAGACCTCCACTCGATCAGGGGACCGTACGTGTTGGTTTATGTTTACAATAACAATTATGTAAAACCCTAATATGGATCAAAGAACACACAGCGGAAGCAAATTAACAAGATCTTTAATTAACACAATTATAATTAATCAATGCTAGGGTTACATACCTTTATCCTAGCAAAATCTACAAGTCGACGGAACGGTCCGGTGGAGATAGATCACGAACACCACCAGGATGTAATCTAAAGCAAGACTACACCACGATCTTGTACACACGTGATACGGCGAGTTAACCGTGAGTCTAGCACGAACAAACCGAGCTCCCAAGCCTATGGAAGATCTACCCAACAACCCTAGAGAGGGGCTAGGACTAGATCTAGAATAGCTTTATTGAAAATCAAAGAAGAACCCTAATAAGGGGTGTTTGGCCGGCGGCTAGAGCAAGAGAAAAGAGAGATATGGAGTGAAAAATTATGAGGCTTTAGGTTTGTTTATATACACCTTGGAAAACTTCTCTTCCAAGGTTAAACAAGATAAAGCAACAAAATCTTTTCCCTTCTCTTTTGTCTCCTCTATTTAGGCCGGATATACACACCTCCAAAAGAGGTTTCCGGAACTTTTCCGACTCCTTCTTTTAGCTTCTTTAACCTTCTATAATGATCGTTTAATACTTAACTTTTAATTACTTAACGATCGTTAGCTACGGTTTGATTTAATAAATACAATAAATATATTTAATAAACAAATTAACTCTTCACGTAATATGTGCAATCCCGTGATCTCGAGTTCGATCCTATCGCACGACAATCGATTTTTAAGTCCATAAACTTTCAGCTCCCACTTGGACAAAATTCGAATATCGTGATCACATTGATTAGCGTCTAGTTACACTCACAATGTCACTAGTACAACTCGAGTAAGGTTTCCTGGACAAAACCTTTTAATGATATATAATCATTATTATTATCCTTTCATTTCAAATACATCGTTAATAAGGATATGGATCTCAGTCATTCCTTGTATTAACTATTTTGTTTCTCGTTTACGGATATAGCAAGATTACCAAAACACATTTGGGTATGGCCACACAAACATCTTACTACTCCCCCGAGGGGCCCAGCTGTATTATACTTCAAAATAATTTTGAAGGAAACAAATCCCATATTGACTACAAGCTAAACTTATGAACTTTGCAACACTTCTGAAAATAACCCTTATAGCTACCAGTTACGTTTAGCGTTAGATTATTCCACAGAAATGTACTAGATCCACGACAGTTTCCTGGTATCTCAGGTCTAAGGATAACTATTTATGACTTACTTGATGACAAAGATCCATAAAGTAAAATCATATAGTTGGGATAAGTCCAATATTTGATTCATCAAATATCATCCAAAATTGACCAATATACTTTCAAGTATACTCTGTCACTATTTTGAATTGTCTTAGTTTAATAATATTCCCATATTATTAATCGACAACGGACATTTAGAAATATCATAATATTCATGGATTAAAACATGTAAAATAGGATACAAAATTAGATAACAAGAATAAACGAAACCCAATCTTTATTCTGTTAAATAATACTGTCTTAACATCCTTTATCCGAATACTAAAAATAGATCAATGCATAAAACTGGTACATGCATCATGCCTCTAGTAATGACATTCATACTTGTTTGGAAAAGCATAAGATAACCAATTTTGACCTATTGGAATTTTGAGAATACTTTCTTCAAGAATTCAATTCATTGAAACTCTTGTACATGTGCATTCAAAGAATTTGATATTGCCACATAGTATAAAAATTGTGAAACATCCTTGATCACCAATTTCCTAAACTTCCAAAACACATTTGAAGTTCAAAGTATTCTAATTCTTTAATGTATAATGCAACTTTAATCAACATGTCATCTCCAAAGATCCCATGACTAATATTGAGTGTTACCTCAATTATATCTTTTCAAGTTTTACAACTTGTCATAAAAGATATAAATACGTTACCTTTAATATCTATTATGTAATGTTTGATTCCAACCAAAACCTTCAAGTTTGTTGGCTATGATAATTTGCACAACGATTGACAAATTATTCATCTATAGAATATGGAAGCCGATCCAAGATTTAGGATGTTATTCTATTTCCAAACATATTCCTCCAGAATATTCATTACACAAGTTATTTAATAACTTCTTAAATAGATTAATATATTCAAATCATCATGTATTTTAAGCATGATATAAATACAACACGACACACATGAAAATTTCTCAAACTAGATTTAGATTTCTTCATGTCCTAAATATCCATGTAAACTTACTACATGGCATATTACGTTGTATTTCCACCGCATAATCAAATAAACATTATTTGTTTCAAGGTTATGTACATCTTATTTTCTAGATCTTCAAAGTATAGTTTCATCTCAAACCTAAACCAAATCAACATTTATTTTGAATGAAAACTTACTTTCTTACATGTCTATTTGACACATATAATTTAAGAAAATAACCATAATACTCCCACTAGCTTTTAGGAATACTTAGAAATCATCTTATTCAAATTTAAATCCAATCTTGGATTTCAAATTAAACATAAGAATAATCTCCTAGATGCATGCTTTTATCCATTAATAGATAATTGCATTTTTTTTGTACTTTCCCAAAGATTTATATTTTGAAGTAATAAACTCATTTCGATTACTTGAGTCCTTTCTCAAGTAGTCATTCAAGAAATAGTTCATACATATCCAAATTTGTCAATTAAAATATGACCATCAAAATCTTTATATATTTAATGTGTTTAGAAAAGAATACTCAATCACAATTAATTACTTAAGTGTGATTAATAATCTATTCATAATACATACATTAAATATGTGTACAATTTTGTCCATATAATTTCGACACAAAGATTAAACCACCACAATTGGCGTTTTTCTTCCTTTGACGAAACTTATCTCCAATTACTAGTCAAACTATTTAAGATAAACCAAAACCGGAATTTGATTATCTTGTTGGACAACATCTATAACAATCATAGTATGAGTAATTTATCCAAGTCAATATTTGGTAACGAATCACAACAATTATTTGTAACTCATAATTCTCATCATACAAATCAAATATCCGAGATATCCTTGTGGACCTATGACATAAATTCCTTTATCTTAAGGTTTAGCATTTACACGCCTACCTCATGATAATTACTAGTGTATTTTAGAAGATCATGTATCTTGTAATTTTATCTTTCAAGATCAAAACTCCCACTTGCTTTTAATAACTTAAAATTACTCTTTAAATATATAGCAAATAGATCAACACTCCAACGTTATTTATATGGGACATTACAAAAGACAATGGCCGTTCCATACTCTTTATTTTCTAAACAATCCACTTTATAAGTAGTTTAGCAAAATTCGAACTCCATTTAAGATATAACGTGATTCATCACATTCCATATATAATGGTATCTTATTAATCTTCTTAGCTCAAGTCATACTCAACTTTCTAACCTTGATATCCTTTTGGAAGAAAAAAGGAAGATATAGTTATCTTGAATCAATCATCACCATCAAATTAAGAATTTTGATTCTTCTAATGAACATACCATAACAATGATGTATTTCATTTAGGGAAATATTGTAAGTCAATCTTAACAATATTTAAGATAAATATATATCTTTAGGCTTACCTATATACCAACTAAATCATCTTAATGGTATAATAGATTTCCTAACCATTTTGAATGCTTTATAACTCAAGTACTTTTAATACAAAGTCACTTCATAAAAGTTATAAGTCCATTACACGTTTCATGTATATGTCTTTAGTGAAATAGAGACAATACACTAACATCTTACTTTATATTATACGTCTTCCAAGACGTTATGTTTGTGACTTTATACAATAAATCATAAACATGTATAACTAAAGTAAATCATGAACACCACTAGGTTTCATTAATCTTTTCAAGTTAATTCACTACTATACTATTATATGAACACCATTAGGTTTCATTAGTAGTATAAGATTACTCTATGTATCTTATGTCATTCTAGGAATTTGTCCATTTTAAGAAACTTCAAAACATTCCACGCCTGATCTTACGACATGTGGATATTTTACCCTTGTGTTTACAATTTACTCCAAGCTCTTACATGACTAAATCAAAACAACAAGTGTTTCTTAATGTGAATGATATATATACTTTTAAGTAGTCTTTAATCATATTGACACATGATCTAAATATTAATTAGATTGTTAATCTCTTATCTTAAAGACAAGAGAATCATATCTTTATGAGTTGTTTCTTGCACACAATGTTCATTTCTCCCACTTGTGCATGGAACAACCTCATATATAAGATAAAAATCACGTCTAACGTTCGTCTATACAAAATATGATTGTGCCACATATATTAGCTTTTACAAGTAGATGTAGAACCACTTAATCAATAAGAATCAGTACATAAATATCTTTGAAGATATTAGTGTCAACAATTCGAAAGTAATTATCTTAGGACATACTAAAGATAACATGGGTTATTACCAAGACAACAAAGCTTGTAACTCCCACTGACTTAGAGAATGTTTTAATAGACTCAAAATCAGTAATACAACACAATTCTCCCACTGAACTTGACAACATTGAAAATGTTTCATAATCGGTGAAAATAATTAGTGTTGTGTTTACTTTCTTACACTTTTGAAAAACACATTCGTAACAATTATTATAGGGTTTAAGAGTGTACTCTATTTCGTAAATGATGACTTATCCATCAATTGCTTTTAACTTGAAAGACTTGACATGCAATTTCTTCCTTAATAGGTCTACCAACCCCACAATGGTATGTAGTGTCTATAAATGATCAAAGCACAACTACTAGACAAATATGCTAGTTTGCCTTATAACCAATTTGCGGTAACTTTTAATAACTCAAAATATGTATTTTTCTTAACTATTAAAATTTGCTATGAGTTATGGATTTGAATTTGACATTTCTAAAATCCTTATTACTCCTTCTTTACTCATGAAAAAGAGTTTTAGGTTTATCTTTCATTTGTAAATTGACTCTATCCTCAACCATACGGTTTGTAGATCAATAAATGAATAAACCACGTTTACGGTGTAACGTTGCATTAATACATTTGTAAAAGAATTTACAAAATTCAATTTTAGTATTTTCGATAATACCATTCAAGAAAATAAAATTACCCCGGTAATAATAACCATAGTATTTTCCTTGAAAACTAGAATCCAAATTGACATAATTTCATCACATCAGTTGATCTGCTAGCAATGAAAGTATTCAAGATGGTAACTTGTCGAACAATAATTGACAAACAAATTTGCAATTTCTAGACATTTAAGGGATTTACATTGCCAAAAGTCATTTTGCATTGTAAACATGTTTCATCCCTTCTTTATGCCTTAAGTTTCCAGATCTCACTGAGTAACTCAATTAAGTCGACGAATCTAAAGAACGTAAAACCTTCATGTGCAATCTTATTCAGTCATGAAGTTTTCTCTCTATTACAACATCGTCCGATATCGTATATGACGACAATTATAACTTCAAGTGTTCGTCAATTAGAGGGCATATGACTTAAGTTTAAGGGTATAGATTTTGGTGTCAAAATCATGTATGGAGAAGCATGCATACATCTCCATAGCATAAGTTTAATAAAACGTTTAGTAAACTTTTTGTTGAGACTAAAACTTCATCATATTTTTGCAAGTTGAGGTATTGGTTAATCCAATTGAAGATTTTACACACAACTAAATTCACACCGTACTTTTTCTAGAACTTAGTTATAGCACAAATCAATAACCTTATTCATTGTGTTTCGGATGTGAATTAATGTAGTTAAATCAACCTTAAAGAATTATACCAATAACAACCGTAGGTAATTCCAATTTTGACGCACAGGCGAGTCGGGAATTTGGTCAGCGCTGAAGCATAACACCTCCTTCCTTAACCGGGTACATGACCAGCGGTGCGTTATACCCACTTTATAGTTTATCAAAATTGAGTAGGCCGTTAAGTTGCTATTGCAATTCTAATCAACGCAAATCATATGTAAATTAGATCTCAAAAACAATTCATTTATTTTGATATGATTTAGTCCATATTAATTTTTCTTGTAAAAAATTACCCTTGTTTACAACATACAATTAAAACAAAACGTATGAAAACAAGTAGGTACAAAAAACCTAAATCATAAACACATAATAACAATTTATATGTGCAATAAATAAATCAAATAGCCACATGCATACGATTTATTCAATAAATAATATCAAATCTAGGTTTTTATATTCATATAAAAGTCTACCCTAATTTAAGATTTATTGAATCAAATAAAACATGTAGCAAAACACGTAACAATTACCACATAAAACATATTATCCATGGAAAAAACATGCATGTTCATCACGGATCTCCCACATATCTTAACAATTAAATCTCTACGGATCGAAACATGAATTCACACACCATAACAATTAATCATGCAATTCATCAAAATTTCACCCAAATCACTTAACAATTAATGAAATCACTACGGATCGTAACCTTAAATACATGACATAACAATTAATCATGTAATTATCTAAAGATCAAAACATGCAATTTAGGGTTTCACAAAAAACTATTTTTTTTTAATTTTATAATCGGCAAAAAAAAAACAAAACAAACCGACCCCTTTTTTTTTAAATCGGATTTAAAAAAAAAAACAAAACCCTAAATTTTCTTTTCAAAAAAACATGTAGTTTTAACTCAAAACAATTATTAGTTAAAACAATCTTTAGATCTCGATAATTATAATCATGTTAAAACGGCTCTCGATGCCACTGTTGGTTTATGTTTACAATAACAATTATGTAAAACCCTAATATGGATCAAAGAACACACAGCGGAAGCAAATTAACAAGAGCTTTAATTAACACAATTATAATTAATCAAGGCTAGGGTTACATACCTTTATCCTAGCAAAATCTACAAGTCGACGGAACGGTCACCGGTGGAGATAGATCACGAACACCACCAGGATGTAATCTAAAGCAAGACTACACCACGATCTTGTACACACGTGATACGGCGAGTTAACCGTGAGTCTAGCACGAACAAACCGAGCTTCCAAGCCTATGGAAGATCTACCCAACAACCCTAGAGAGGGTTAGGACTAGATCTAGAATAGCTTTATTGAAAATCAAAGAAGAACCCTAATAAGGGGTGTTTGACCGGCGGCTAGAGCAAGAGAAAAGAGAGATGTGGAGTGAAAAATTATGAGGCTTTAGGTTTGTTTATATACACCTTGGAAAACTTCTCTTCCAAGGTTAAACAAGATAAAGCAACAAAATCTTTTCCCTTCTCTTTTGTCTCCTCTATTTAGGCCGGATATACACACCTCCAAAAGAGGTTTCCGGAACTTTTCCGACTCCTTCTTTTAGCTTCTTTAACCTTCTATAACGATCGTTTAATACTTAACTTTTAATTACTTAACGATCGTTAGCTACGGTTTGATTTAATAAATACAATAAATATATTTAATAAACAAATTAACTCTTCACGTAATATGTGCAATCCCGTGATCTCGAGTTCGATCATATCGCACGACAATCGATTTTTAAGTCCATAAACTTTCAGCTCCCACTTGGAAAAAATTCGAATATCGTGATCACATTGATTAGCGTCTAGTTACACTCACAATGTCACTAGTACAACTCGAGTAAGGTTTCCTGGACAAAACCTTTTAATGATATATAATCATTATTATTATCCTTTCATTTCAAATACATCGTTAATAAGGATATGGATCTCAGTCATTCCTTGCATTAACTATTCTGTTTCTCGTTTACGGATATAGCAAGATTACCAAAACACATTTAGGTATGGCCACACAAACATCTTACTACTCCCCCGAGGGGCCCAGCTGTATTATACTTCAAAATAATTTTGAAGGAAACAAATCCCATATTGACTACAAGCTAAACTTATGAACTTTGCAACACTTCTGAAAATAACCCTTATAGCTACCAGTTACGTTTAGCGTTAGATTATTCCACAGAAATGTACTAGATCCACGACAGTTTCCTGGTATCTCAGGTCTAAGGATAACTATTTATGACTTACTTGATGACAAAGATCCATAAAGTAAAATCATATAGTTGGGATAAGTCCAATATTTGATTCATCAAATATCATCCAAAATTGACCAATATACTTTCAAGTATACTCTGTCACTATTTTGAATTGTCTTAGTTTAATAATATTCCCATATTATTAATCGACAACGGACATTTAGAAATATCATAATATTCATGGATTAAAACATGTAAAATAGGATACAAAATTAGATAACAAGAATAAACGAAACCCAATCTTTATTCTGTTAAATAATAATGTCTTAACATCCTTTATCCGAATACTAAAAATAGATCAATGCATAAAACTGGTACATGCATCATGCCTCTAGTAATGACATTCATACTTGTTTGGAAAAGTATAAGATAACCAATTTTGACCTATTGGAATTTTGAGAATACTTTCTTCAAGAATTCAATTCATTGAAACTCTTGTACATGTGCATTCAAAGAATTTGATATTGCCACATAGTATAAAAATTGTGAAACATCCTTGATCACCAATTTCCTAAACTTCCAAAACACATTTGAAGTTTAAAGTATTCTAATTCTTTAATGTATAATGCAACTTTAATCAACATGTCATCTCCAAAGATCCCATGACTAATATTGAGTGTTACCTCAATTATATCTTTTCAAGTTTTACAACTTGTCATAAAAGATATAAATACGTTACCTTTAATATCTATTATGTAATGTTTGATTCCAACCAAAACCTTCAAGTTTGTTGGCTATGATAATTGGCACAACGATTGACAAATTATTCATCTATAGAATATGGAAGCCGATCTAAGATTTAGGATGTTATTCTATTTCCAAACATATTCCTCCAGAACGTTACCAAGCCAGAATAATAGTACGTGTTGATGCCGCATGCCGGCTGACATTCAAAGAACGTTACCAAGCCAGAACGATGGGACTATTAACGACTCTTGTTCCTCTTCTTGCTGCAGTTTACCTTGATGTTCACACAGATGACATGAATATGTTCTCTTACAACAACGTTAACGGAGCCAGGCCCAACGTTGAAGCCTATGTAAAGCTAAGACCTCCACTCGATCAGGGGACCGTACGTGCTGACGGTAGTTGAGGATAACAATTCTTCTAGGCAAGCTTGGAGTGCAGGAGATTATATTCAACCCACCATAATTTATATCAGTGGGTTTGTGAAACGTGCTTGCATCTAATAATGTATAGACTTTGTTTATAGATGCTTAATAGGTTGTTATGACCTATTTTTATGTTGCAGTAGCTAAAGTTTACTGTATTTATGATTATCAAGTTTCTGGTCTGTCTTGGTATCACAACTAACATTATGGTATCGATCAGAGAAAGCGGGTGTGAGTTATGGCATCTGCAAGCAACAACGCTCAGCCAATCCTTCCCGCGTTCAAAGACCGACCTCTGGGATCTCGTATCTTTTGGTTTACTCGTGTATATTTCCCCTCCAATTCAACCTCTTGGTTGTGGTACGAAGTGCAAAGATTGTATCTTGAAAACAACTAACAAAATATGAGGTGCATCAGATACAACGATAAAACGACTCGATAATCTCAATTCTTTCTTTGAACATAATATTAGTAACCCTTTATTTCTTTTTCTTTCATAATCTTTGTTTCTTTTTCTTTTTCTTTTTCTTATATTAACATAATATTAGTAACCCTTTATTTCTTTTTCTTTCATAATCTTTGTGTCTTTTTCTTTTTCTTTTTCTTATTAACACAATATTAACTCTTTTCAATATTTTACTTCATTTATTGTAACTTTCGGTTTCTTTAACTCTTTTCTTCTAATATCGTCATTTTAACTCTTTTTGTAGCATAACTTACATAATCACAAAATGTAAATATGAATCCAATTATCCGTAATTAACATGATCAAAGGTGTATGTAAAATAAACCAAACAATATAGCTTTTCTGAAACGGCAAAAGACGTATTATAGCGTTCCTTGAAAGTCAATTTGAAAGACATGTTCGACAAAAGGAACATGAAGGAGATACATTAAGGTTATTAGGGGTACGTATGATGATGCAAAATCCCGGGATCAGATCTCTATCGGAAACACGAACGTTTTCCCCGTGGAAGTAGGCAATTAGCCCTTACCTATTTGCTATGATCCTTGATAAGCTATCGAGAGTGATTCAACCGTTGGTGCTTGATATTCGCTGACAATATTGCACTAGTTTCAAAATTGGCGGAAGGTTTAAAGTTAGACTAGAGAACTAGAGAGATGTCCTTCAAGACAACGACCTAAGGGTTACCCCAGAGAAGACAAAATATCTAAAACGTGGCTTTAGTGTCGGTGAGGTCAGCCACAATAAAGATGTTGATATTTGTATTGGAGACAAGATCCTGCAACCTAAGGAATCGTTTCGATATCTTGGATCGATGCTGCATAAATCCGAGACGATTCACGAAGAAGCAGATAATCAGCTTAATTAAGGGTAAACCATGGCGATCACAATGTACTGACCAAAAACAACTTAATTCACCTTCAACTGATCAGAGTTAGGATTATATGTAGCTTAGATATGCCAATGTTTTCCAGTACTAAGAGGATT
Organism: Glebionis coronaria; assembly: GCA_025667525.1. Taxonomy (NCBI): domain Eukaryota; kingdom Viridiplantae; phylum Streptophyta; class Magnoliopsida; order Asterales; family Asteraceae; genus Glebionis; species Glebionis coronaria. Next base: position 646,754,481 of record CM046877.1, read on the forward strand.
GGATAATGGGTACGATCAAAACAGGTAACAACTTGGGTTGACTGGCAAAATACTTTTTGTTCAGCTTTTCAAAGTTTATAGTTAATGCTTATATATAATTGCGTGCTTCCCCTGTTTTCCAATGCAGCCGCGAGATCCACATTCAGAATGAACCCTCCCTAGAATCGAGTTAATTTTTTTATTTTTTTTTACCTGAAGTACAATTTCAGATAGTGACCTTTTGGTTATGGTACAAAGGATATGTAACCCAAGTGCGTATCCACTCAACAAACACAGCAATGCAAAGATTGCATCTTGAATACAACGATAAACGATGCAAATTAAAGTAGTACAAGTCACAACCTACTAAATAAAAACTTACAGAAGAACAAGCTAAAAGTCATTCCAGATGCCATGAGTTTAAACATTTGTATCATCTCAATCTCTTCTTATGTTTCTTCGCTTGTTGGGGACTTCCTTTTCGACCAGATCCTTCGCTTTTTAGAAACATAATAGTAATAAACATAAATCTCACTAATATCATTAGCTTTCGGATTCCTTATATGTTGTATATGCACTGCACGTACTCTAAGTGTGGATGTGGCAAACTGATTCTGCTGATAGTCAGTCCATCATGCAGAGGCAAGTTCATAATATGTGATGTGACGACAAACATTGTGGTATCGATCAGAGAAAGCGGGTGTGAGTTATGGCATCTGTAAGCCAATCCTTCCCGCGTTCAAAGACCGACCTCGCTCTGGGATCTCGTATCTTGGTTTACTCATGTATATCATCCACTCAACAACACATGCAGCAATGCAAAGATTGCATCTTGAAAACAACTAACAAAATAGGAGGTGCATCAGATACAACAAGGATAAACGACTCAAATTAAACTAGTACAAGTCACAAGGATAAATTAAACGACTCAAATTAAATGAGTTTAAACATTTCTTTGAACAAATCCATTTTTGTTACTTGAAAAAAAATGATTTCTTTTTCTTTCACCAAAGTATCAGTATCGTAATGTTCAAAAAAAAAAAAATTTGGTTTCTTTTTCTTTTTCTTCTTTCTTATGTTAACACAATATTAAATCTTAGGCTGTGTTTGTTTTTGAAAAACAAGGTCTGACTGCCTCTGGCTCTGACCAGTCAGACGCGGTCAGACAATTTGGTTGTTTGTTTTTTTTTCTCGAGTCAGACTTGATAACATATTAAACATCTGACTGAGTCAGATTTGGTGGTCACGCCTGATTCAGACATTAAAACCGCCTCTTACCAGTAAGATGTGATAGTCAGATTCAGACTCAAAACATCTTAATGAAACAAACACCACCTTCGGGTTTTTTTCTTAGATTAACATAATATTAGTAACTCTTTATTTCTTTTTCTTTCATAATCTCTGTGTCTTTTTATTTTTCTTAACTCTTTTCAACATTTTACTTTCATTTATTGTTACTTTCCGTTTCTTTAACTCTATTTTTTTTATAATATCGCTATTTTAACTCTTTTTAACTTACATAATCACAAAACATAAGAAGATATATGAATGCAATTATCTGTAATTAACATGATCTGAGGTGTATGTAAAATAAATCAACCACTATAGCTTTTCTAAACTTGAAAAAGGCTTATAATAGCGCTCCTGGAAGACATGTTCGACAAAAGAAACATGAAGGAGAAACAACGATAAACGACTCAAATTAAAGTCGATGCCATGAGTTTAAACATTTTTATCATCTCAATAATCTCTTCTTTCTTTGAACAACTCGATTTTTTTTACTTGAAAAAAATATTGGTTTCTTTTTCTTTCACCTAAGTATATCAAGTATAGTATGGTTAAAAAAAAATTGGTTTCTTTTTCTTCTTTCTTATACTAACACAATATTAATTCTTTGTTTCCTTTTTTTTTTCTTCATAATCTGTGTTTGTTTTTCTTTTTCTTAGATTAACATAATATTAGTAACTCTTTATTTCTTTTTCTTTCATAATTTTTTTTTGTCTTTTTCTTTTTCTTATATTTACACAATATTAACTCTTTATTTCTTTTACTTTAATCTTTGTTTTTTCATTCTTTTTCTTATATTAACACAATATTAACTCTTTATATCTTTTTCTTTCATCAACTTTGCGTCTTTTTCTTTTTCTTATATTAACACAATATTAACTCTTTTCTATATCTAACTTCATTTATTGTTACTTTCCGTTTCTTTCTCTTTTATTCTAATATCGTCATTTTAACTCTTTTTATAATATAACTTAAATAATCACAAAAAATAAGAAGAAATATGAATGCCATTATCCGTAACTAACATGATCACATGTGTATGTAAAACAAACCAATCAGTATAGCTTTTCTAAACCTGAAAAAGGCGTATAATAGCACTCCTGGAAGACATGTTCGACAAAAAGAACCTGAAGGAGATATATTAAGGTTATTAGGGGTATGTATGGTGCATGGTGCACAATCCCGGATCACACCTCTATCAGAAACATGAACTTTTTCCCTGTGGAAGTAGGCAATTAGCCTTTACCTATTTGCTCTCATACTTGATAAGTTATCGAGAGGAATTTAACCCTTGATGCTTGATATTAGCTGAGGATATTGTACTAGTTTCAAAATTGGCGGAAGGTTTAAACATTAGACTCGAGAACTAGAGAAAGGTTCTTTAAGAGAACGACCTAAGGGTTATCCTAGAAGACAAAATATCTAAGATGTGACTTTGGTGTCCGTGAGCTGAGGTCACCCACGATGAAGATGTTGATATTTGTATTAGAGACAAGATCCTCCAACCTAAGGAGTGTCCCATCATATTAAAAAAAATGGTTTCTTTTTCTTCTTTCTTATACTAACACAAAATTAACTCTTTATTTTTTTTCATAATCTTTGTTTCTTTTCCTTTTTCTTACATTAACATAATATTAGTAACTCTTTATTTCCTTTTTTTCATAATCTTTGAATTTTTTTTCTTTATCTTATATTAACACAATATTAACTCTTTATTTCTTTTCCTTTCATAATCTTTGTGTATTTTTTCTTATTATTTTTCTTATATTAACACAACATTATCTCTTTATTTCGTTTTCTTTCATAATCTTTGTGTCTTTTTCTTTTTCTTATATTAACACAATATTAACTCTTTTCAACATTTTACTTCATTTATTGTTGCTTTCAGTTTCTTTAACTCTTTTCTTCTATTATCATCATTTTAACTCTTTTTGTAGCATAACTTACATAATCACAAAACATAACAAGAAATATGAATCCAATTATCCGTAATTAACATGATCAGAGGTGTATGTAAAATAAACCAACTAGTATAGTTTTTCTAAAAAGAGAAAAGACGTATGATAGCGTTCCTCGAAAGTCAATTTGGAAGACATGTTCGACAAAAGGAACATGAAGGAGATACATTAAGGTTATTAGGGGTATGTATGATGATGCAAAATCCCGGGATCAGATCTCTATCTAAAACACGAACTTTTTCCCCGTAGAAGTAGGCAATTACCCTTACCTATTTGCTTGATCATTGATAAGCTATCGAGAGGGATTCAACCGTTGGTGCTTGATATTCACCGACGATATTGTACTAGTTTCAAAACTGGCGGAAGGTTTTAACGTTAGACTCGAGAACTAGAGAGAGGTTCTTCAAGAAAACGACGCAAGGGTTACCCTAGAGAGGTTCTTCAGGAAGAGGCGCAGACGGTAATGCAGAACTAGTACTAGGAGTGGTAGTAGGAGGAATCACTAGAGGTGGAATAGGTGTAACTGGGGAAGGGATACAAGGTCCTACTAAAGTTTCTCCACCGCGAGTAGTAATAGCACTCACATTAGCTCTAGGATTAGGTTCGGTGTTTGAAGGAAGAGTACCTAGGGGACGAAGGGCTTGAAGCATTTGAATGAATTTCCTATCCGTGCACTCTTTCATTTCCTTAAGTTTCTTATCTTACTCAGTAATATTTTTAAGAACTAAGTCTATTTGTGGATTAGGCCCATTGAACCCTTGTTGTAGAAAAACGTGGTTAGGGAATTGGTTATATTGTTGAAAGCCTTGAGAATTAAAACCTTGGTTTGGATAGTAAACATGATTTTTTTTTCTTAAACATTTCATTAAACTAAAGGGGGATAGAATGATTTTTTTCTTCTTCTTCTTCACCCCAACCCCCAAACCCTACTTCTTCTTCTTCACCAGCCGCCACCCACCACCAGCCGCCACAACCACCACCAGCCACCACCACCACTGCAACAACAAAAAAAGAAGAAAAAAAAGCCATTCTCAAACATCCAAGGGGGTAAAAAGATTTTTTTTATAAACAAGCCGAAACACACCCTTCACGCCGAGTGACTTGACCCACGCCCTCACCCTACGCTGTGGGTTTTTGGTGTTCTGGGAGCCATCACGCGAGTCGCGCCGCGGGTTTGGCACCCCACAACGCCATGACTCCTTGTGCTCTAATATAAGAAAAAGAAAAAGAAAAAGAAAAAGAAAAAAAGAGTAAAAAAATATGAAAGAAAAAAAGATAAATAGTTACTAATATTATGTTAATATAAGAAAAAAAAAGAAACAAAAAATATTAAAGAAAAAGAGATAAATAGTTACTAATATTATGTTAATATAAGAAAAAGAAAAAGAAAAAGAAACAAAAAATATGAAAGAAAAAGAGATAAATAGTTACTAATATTATGTTAAGAAAAAGAAAAAGAAAAAAAAAAGAGTAAAAAAATATGAAAGAAAAAGAGATAAATAGTTACTAATATTATGTTAATATAAGAAAAAGAAAAAGAAAAAGAAACAAAAAATATGAAAGAAAAAGAGATAAATAGTTACTAATATTATGTTAAGAAAAAGAAAAAGAAAAAGAAAAAAAGAGTAAAAAAATATGAAAGAAAAAGAGATAAATAGTTACTAATATTATGTTAATATAAGAAAAAGAAAAAGAAAAAGAAACAAAAAATATGAAAGAAAAAGAGATAAATAGTTACTAATATTATGTTAAGAAAAAGAAAAAGAAAAAGAAAAAAAGAGTAAAAAAATATGAAAGAAAAAGAGATAAATAGTTACCAATATTATGTTAATACAAGAAAAAGAAAAAGAAAAAGAAAAAAAGAGTAAAAAAATATGAAAGAAAAAGAGATAAATAGTTACCAATATTATGTTAAGAAAAAGAAAAAGAAAAAGAAAAAAAGAGTAAAAAAATATGAAAGAAAATGAGATAAATAGTTACTAATATTATGTTAATATAAGAAAAAGAAAAAGAAAAAGAAACAAAAAAATATGAAAGAAAAAGAGATAAATAGTTACTAATATTATGTTAATATAAGAAAAAGAAAAAGAAAAAGAAACAAAAAATATTAAAGAAAAAGAGATAAATAGTTACTAATATTATGTTAATATAAGAAAAAGAAAAAGAAAAAGAAACAAAAAATATGAAAGAAAAAGAGATAAATAGTTACTAATATTATGTTAAGAAAAAGAAAAAGAAAAAGAAAAAAAGAGTAAAAAAATATGAAAGAAAAAGAGATAAATAGTTACTAATATTATGTTAATATAAGAAAAAGAAAAAGAAAAAGAAACAAAAAATATGAAAGAAAAAGAGATAAATAGTTACTAATATTATGTTAAGAAAAAGAAAAAGAAAAAAAAAAAAAAAAGAAAAAAAAAAGAGTAAAAAAATATGAAAGAAAAAGAGATAAATAGTTACTAATATTATGTTAATATAAGAAAAAGAAAAAGAAAAAGAAAAAAAGAGTAAAAAAATATGAAAGAAAAAGAGATAAATAGTTACTAATATTATGTTAAGAAAAAGAAAAAGAAAAAAAAAGAGTAAAAAAATATGAAAGAAAAAGAGATAAATAGTTACTAATATTATGTTAATATAAGAAAAAGAAAAAGAAAAAGAAACAAAAAATATGAAAGAAAAAGAGATAAATAGTTACTAATATTATGTTAATATAAGAAAAAGAAAAAGAAAAAGAAACAAAAAATATTAAAGAAAAAGAGATAAATAGTTACTAATATTATGTTAATATAAGAAAAAGAAAAAGAAAAAGAAACAAAAAATATGAAAGAAAAAGAGATAAATAGTTACTAATATTATGTTAATATAAGAAAAAGAAAAAGAAAAAGAAAAAGAAACAAAAAATATTAAAGAAAAAGAGATAAATAGTTACTAATATTATGTTAATATAAGAAAAAGAAAAAGAAAAAGAAACAAAAAATATGAAAGAAAAAGAGATAAATAGTTACTAATATTATGTTAATATAAGAAAAAGAAAAAGAAAAAGAAACAAAAAATATTAAAGAAAAAGAGATAAATAGTTACTAATATTATGTTAATATAAGAAAAAGAAAAAGAAAAAGAAACAAAAAATATGAAAGAAAAAGAGATAAATAGTTACTAATATTATGTTAATATAAGAAAAAGAAAAAGAAACAAAAAATATTAAAGAAAAAGAGATAAATAGTTACTAATATTATGTTAATATAAGAAAAAGAAAAAGAAAAAGAAACAAAAAATATGAAAGAAAAAGAGATAAATAGTTACTAATATTATGTTAAGAAAAAGAAAAAGAAAAAGAAAAAAAGAGTAAAAAAATATGAAAGAAAAAGAGATAAATAGTTACTAATATTATGTTAATATAAGAAAAAGAAAAAGAAAAAGAAACAAAAAATATGAAAGAAAAAGAGATAAATAGTTACTAATATTATGTTAAGAAAAAGAAAAAGAAAAAAAAAAGAAAAAAAAAAGAGTAAAAAAATATGAAAGAAAAAGAGATAAATAGTTACTAATATTATGTTAATATAAGAAAAAGAAAAAGAAAAAGAAAAAAAGAGTAAAAAAATATGAAAGAAAAAGAGATAAATAGTTACTAATATTATGTTAAGAAAAAGAAAAAGAAAAAAAAAAGAGTAAAAAAATATGAAAGAAAAAGAGATAAATAGTTACTAATATTATGTTAATATAAGAAAAAGAAAAAGAAAAAGAAACAAAAAATATGAAAGAAAAAGAGATAAATAGTTACTAATATTATGTTAATATAAGAAAAAGAAAAAGAAAAAGAAACAAAAAATATTAAAGAAAAAGAGATAAATAGTTACTAATATTATGTTAATATAAGAAAAAGAAAAAGAAAAAGAAACAAAAAATATGAAAGAAAAAGAGATAAATAGTTACTAATATTATGTTAATATAAGAAAAAGAAAAAGAAAAAGAAAAAGAAACAAAAAATATTAAAGAAAAAGAGATAAATAGTTACTAATATTATGTTAATATAAGAAAAAGAAAAAGAAAAAGAAACAAAAAATATGAAAGAAAAAGAGATAAATAGTTACTAATATTATGTTAATATAAGAAAAAGAAAAAGAAAAAGAAACAAAAAATATTAAAGAAAAAGAGATAAATAGTTACTAATATTATGTTAATATAAGAAAAAGAAAAAGAAAAAGAAACAAAAAATATGAAAGAAAAAGAGATAAATAGTTACTAATATTATGTTAATATAAGAAAAAGAAAAAGAAACAAAAAATATTAAAGAAAAAGAGATAAATAGTTACTAATATTATGTTAATATAAGAAAAAGAAAAAGAAAAAGAAACAAAAAATATGAAAGAAAAAGAGATAAATAGTTACTAATATTATGTTAATATAAGAAAAAGAAAAAGAAAAAGAAACAAAAAATATTAAAGAAAAAGAGATAAATAGTTACTAATATTATGTTAATATAAGAAAAAGAAAAAGAAAAAAAAACAAAAAATATGAAAGAAAAAGAGATAAATAGTTACTAATATTATGTTAATATAAGAAAAAGAAAAAGAAACCATTTTTTTTTTTTTCAAGTAAAAAAAATGGATTTGTTGAAAGAAAGAAGAGATTATTGAGATGACAAAAATGTTTAAACTCATGGCATCGACTTTTCGTTTGTTTTGCGGTTGTGACTTGTATCTGATGCAACCTTTGCATTTGCTGCATGTGTTTGTTGAGTGGATGTTCGTACCACAAGCATCAGGTTAAATTAGAGGGAAAATATACACGAGTATGTAAACCAAAAGATACGAGATCCCAGAGGTCGGTCTTTGACCGCGGGAGCGTTGTTGCTTGCAGAAGCCATAACTCACACCCGCTTTCTCTCATCGATACCACAATGTTAGTTGTGATACCAAGATCTTGTATTATAAACCTACTATATTTAGCAACAAAGAAAAACAAATACAGCACTCCAAGCTTGCCTAGAAGAATTGTTATCCTCAACTACCGTCAGCACGTACGGTCCCCTAATCGAGTGGAGGTCTTAATTAGCTTTAGAAGGCACTTTTTAATTTTTTTTATCTAAGAGAACATACTTAGGCAAGAACTGAGTGCAGAAGCCAATCGGCCCAAACGTATTATATCACACTTTCTTCATAATGTCTTCTCACAGTATCCTCATAACCACATATACCGATATGAAAAGACACTAAAGACTAAGTGAAAATTGACAAACCTTGAATTAGATTCGTGACGATTGTAGTGATGATGTGGCGATGGAAGGCAAACATGAGTTAATGCTTTCTGAAATTACCGATGCTGAAAGTCTGAATAAACTCCATAACTCACACACACTTTCTCTGTTAGCTGTGATACTAAGAAAGACAAGAAACTGGATAATATTACATTGAAGGTTCAAGATACTATATTTAGAAGCAAGTACAACGTACAGCAAAGAAAAACAAACGACTTCAACATAAAAATAAGCAAATAAACGAAGTCCCACACTTATTTAGATCGATATTCTTCAAGTGTTGTGTGGACGTACATACGCACTCATCAGATGCATACTTGCTATGGAAGCCATGTGGATTAGAATGCCAACCATTCTTGGTTAGGATTCCCTGTAGGCTGATACAGAATGATATCTTTAAGAGACAAATCACTACTCCGGACATCCATAACTAGCCCAGCATAAGGGTGTAAGATGGTGCCGTCAGCCATGAAAGTCCACCGCTGATTTATCCCGCCTTGGCATTTTAGGAGGATGATGCTATCCAAACTCTGATGGCCATCTGATGTCACACAGAGAGTGCGGTCACTGTAGAGCCGAATAGTGTTGTCACCATAGAGTGCCCACTCTTGCATGGGCTCGTTGCCAATATCACAATCGTCTAGCCAAACACCGTAATTGGCACCACTGGCCTTCAAGCACATTTCACCATACCCACTGATATAATTTTTGATTGGTTGAGTATAGTTTCCAGCACTCCACGCTTTCCTAGAAGAATTGTTATCCTCAGCTACCGTCAGCTCGGTCCCCTGAGTGGAGGACTCGGCTGATATGACAAGGTCTGATTTAGGATTCATGATGGTACCAGCATTATAAAGAATCCACTGGGTGGCTTCAGGCACAGCTGTATCACAATCGTATATCATGATATAGTTTCCAGCGGAATAACCATAGGTCGTCAAGCATTTTCCATTGGACCGGATGGTGCCATCAGATTTGAATGTCCAGAGCTGGTTACCTTGAGCATCTCCGCATCCATTCAAAATAATGGGATTCCCATCATTGTATTCGCTACCTTTCACATCCATGCATAGCCCATCCCTTCCGATGATATTTGTGTTCGGCTCACCAGATGGACACTGCTCGTCATCCCCAACAGCGACTGGAACTGGCATTCTTATTTCTTTGGGGGCGTTACATCGGTACAACATTAGAGCCAGCGCTGCTTGACGCATGACACCTACTACGTTTCTTATTGTGACAACTTCGTTTAATACACTTCGAACTAGAATGTTCCTAACAAAGACTCCAGAGTCACCCGACCATTGGATCTGCTCGGATAGATCTGACCATCTGTTCTCCATGCTTATGGCCCTATCGTCTGGTATGAAGTTTGGATTGTCCCCCATCATGTTTCGTCGGATAAGATGTTCAATGTACCTTATCCTGACTGCTTCTGACACCATTTGAATGACCACCAACATCGCGGCGGGTAGAGATTGTCCGTAGTATAAATTTCTGATGGCGTCATTTAGGGCACCGTGTCCAAGTTCGTGAGTCTCTCTCCTCGGAAGACTGCCATAGTTGCCAGCGAACCCTAGCGGACTATGACTATACTCTGGGCTGGGGAAAGCTTCAAATAATTCGTCTCTCGGAATGTCATCTAAATAGTATAAAGTTTGGCTAACAGCAGGGCCAACAAGATAACCCACCACATAGACATTCACTGTGTCGATTATAACGGTGACAACCTCGCCACCGCTGTTCTCAAGTTCAACCTGGATGAAACGTTCTTTATTCGGGACATCCGTGGAGGACCGTGTTATCGCAATTCCATGAGCGTCGGTTCCGCTTGCTAGTCGACTTCGTAGTTCTTCTAAGAGCTTTACGTACGCTTCGATGTCGGGACTGTACCCATTGTTGTACTTGAAAATATTCTCGTCATCGTCAGCGCGAACACCTCCGAGGAGGCGAAGGTAAACAGCAGCAAGAAGAAGAAGAACAAGAGTCGCTAAGAGTTTCATCCTTCTAGTTATGAATGGAGAACGTACTAGATGAGGTTTTCTTGTCTCTGAATGCCAATATGGTTGCTTCGTTTTATAGGCCAGGTTGGTACAGTATTTATATGTTTTCATGTACGATAAATTGGTTAAAAACCAATTCAAGTAAAAAAGTGTATATTATTCCAATCTTTAAAGAGTATAAAGTTTGGCTAACAGCAGGTTGGTACAGTATTTATATGTTTTCAGAATATAGACATTGTCGTCACTAAATTTAGAAGCGCACCAATTTTAACATTTTTTACTACTACTAATGACTTAAAAAGAGTATTTTCTTAGTCATAGGGGAAAGTAAAATTGGATTCAAATTTTTATATAGTTATTTGATATATTTTGATTATATAAAACAACTATTATAATAATTTTATCTTAGTGACGAAGAAACCGTCACTAAAGTTTTATTATAACTAAATTATTTTTTCTTATATTGTTTTAAAATTTTAAATAATGGTTTCTTTATAAAGTAGTCGTGGGAAATAAATAGTGGCGACATTCTCGAGCAAAGTTTTACCATCTCAACAACAAGCTACGCTTTATAAACTCCATTAGAGATCATGTTAAGCAAATTAAAGTTTTATCACAAGTCCATCTTAGCATTCTCAATTCCGTCACTTCATCTTGTTAGTAATAATTTTTGTAATACGCTGTTGATCCCTTTGGTTGGATCTATATTCTGTTAAGAACTAGTATAATAGTTTGTAATCAAACTAATACACTGTGAGATCTCTTACTTAGCACAAGATAAGTTATGCGGAATCTAACTTATAAAGCACAGAACAAACATAATACTACTAACTATTCGATTCTCTTATTAATCGAATTGAATGAGGTACATGAATGTCATCGTACGTATTTTCCTTTTATAGAGTAAGGAACCCTAGAATCCTTATAATATTCTATAAAGATAACTATATCACAGACGATATATTATCTATATTCTAACTATTATAAGATATACTCTTACTATAAACTATGACATATCTTATACAAAGATATATTCGTCCTAAATATCCTAACAGTACTAACTTTATAACTAGCAGTACTTACTATGTACCGCGTTAACACTAACGGTACTTGAAAGTGTCTAACATTACTTGAGTTACACTGATGGTATTTGACACTTAGAATAATTCCCAACAATCCTCCCCTAAACAAGAATGATAACTTGTTGTCTTCTTGTTTCTCTTAGTCTTGTATGCATCTGATAACATATCTTCAGCCTTTTCTTCAAACTTGGATTGAACTTGGAATTGTTACTTGTATCCAACTGAATGTATCCAAACACCTTAATATAGATCTTCTTCTGATAAGATAACCTTCAAGTCTTCATGAACAACATCTTGATCAATGACCTTCTTGTGTTCTTGTAAACATTCATTTATTTGTGCAGCAACAGTAATTGTCTTCAATCATGACTTCTGTCTTGATTTGATGAAACAAAAACTTCTAAGTATTTCTTTCTGTAATACTTTCTTGCCTGCAACTTCATACCTGAAATAAAACAGTTAACAACAAAAACCAATCTGTATTGGCTTCATGATTTTTAGCAAATCATCAGCTATCAACGGATTTGATTATTCTTTACCAGTTAGCCGTACCCTCTGAAATAGCCAATACTTTATTCATAAAGAATAATGTGTAATGATAACCCTACAATTTTTGGTAAATTGTCAACCATCAACGGATTTGAGAAAGTCTTTACCTAGGACCGTTTGTCTAGGACTAGCTAACTCTCTGTTTTGAAACAAGGTGAGTTAGAACCCTATAGTTTTTAGCAAACTACCAGCTGTCAACGGATTTGAAAAGTCTTTACCACAAACCGTTTGCTTATGGACTAGCCAGTTCTTATGTGTATTAGACATGGTGAACTGAGAACCATTTATGAAGTGTGACTGGAAGTCAAGCACTTAAGGCTCTTTTTCAGCTTCTTCCTCTTGCTCCAAATCCTTAATTTGTTGTTTAACCAGTCTGATCAACTCTAAAGCACCATTAGACTATTCCGAAACTTCCAATTGTTGTTCTAGCATCCTTTCCAACAATCTTCTTCCAAAAGGATATATTTTCCCCTTGAAGCATGTAGTATGTAACATCATCTACATCCAGAATATGTACTCCACATGACCTATAATATCTCCAGTAACTAGGAACCTGATTCTCTAATTCTTTCAATATCTCCTTATCACAATTATGTGGCTCATACATAAAGAGAAATTCCCTGTACAATAGTGATACCTCAATCTTACCTATACTGGCTTCATGAGTTAATCTGAAAAGATCTTGAATGTCTTGTTTGTCAAGTATGTGTAAAATATCTTCTAATAATTTAAAAAACCTCGTTGACCCATCTAATCTTTGAATTCCATGAGCTTCCAGTCCTTGAAATGCAGAGTATAACCACTTAACAATAGACGATTTCTTTCCAAGTATCTCTGTATCAATACATTGATCTTCAAAATCTACTATCTTCAAGCACTTCCTTAAGCTCTCAACATCACTATCTTCTATGGTTGATTTAGCCTTTTTCTTGGCTTTCAGCTTCTTCTTGGTTGATCTTTTTCTTTTACTTCCTTTGAAAATTTCATCTTGATCTGATATATCAGATACATTTTCAAAGTTGGTATGTACCGTTCCTTCAGTATGTATTGTTGACTGTGTATGTACCGCTTGTACATTTTCAGTCTTATCAACAGTTTGAGCTTGTTCTCCTTTATTCATCCTTTGAGCAGACTCTTTTTCCTTTGAACTTACCTTTTCCTTCACACTTCTCCTAGCATAAGTAGCTTTGATAGGTAGAGACAATTTTGTAGGTTCAACAGTGTCAGTATCAAGTCTAGGAGTACTTCCAAATTGTCTTTGTTGCTGAAATTGCTTCTTAACTTCTTCAATTTCTTGTTTGTCCTTCTCAGAACCTATTTCAACAAAGTTCAATTTTACTCTGTTATGTTGTTCATACAAAGTCTTGATTTCTTCAAAAGTCTTTTGACCAGTTGTGTACGAGTGAAACACCCAACTTTCTTGAGATAAGTCATCATCCGACTTCTGATTTGCATGGTAGATGGAGGTCTGATCCTTTCCTTTCTTCTTTTCTCAACAAAGTATCTTTGTTTCTCCCTTACCAAGTCATCAATCAACTTTGATTTCTCATCTTCATCATAAGCATTCCTCTCTTCAGCTATTAATGCTTCTGCAAGAATTTCACTTGCTTGTAATTCAGCTGCAATCCTGTCATACTCTTGTATGTTCCATTCTTGCTGAACTCTTTTTGCTTCAAGTAATTGTTCTCTTGCTACATTTTCTTCTTGCAACTCTTCTTCACGAATTTGAGCTTGCATTCTCATAGCAAATTCCTGATCATGATCAATTTGATTAAATCTATACATGACTTTGCCAATATCATCATCTGAATCACTTTCATTTTCAGAATCTGATAGTCTTTGCTTCTTGCCCTTGTCCTTAGGATCAATCTTTGGTAGTTTCTTCTTCAGCTTAGAAGACTTGTCTTCATCCTCATTTGCTTGCTGTTGAATAACAATACCTTTAATGGGTTGTGAAGCTTGAACTTTCTTACCTTTGGATTTATTCTTTTTGGCAAGAATTTCTTGTTGTGTCTTCTTCTCTTCCTCTGCTTGTTTATCTTTCTCAACTGAATTCTTTTCCTTGAGATCAAGCAGTACATAAGCTAAAGTCTCATCTTCCTTAAAAGGAATTCGACTTTCTAGTGAAGGATTATCATCAGCAGTACTTACAGTTGGCTCAAATGGCTTAGCAGTACTTGGATCTTCAACTTTGTCAGCAGTACTTGCAGTTGGCTCAACAGTACTTGGAACTTTAACATTGTTGACTTCACCAGCATTAGACACACTTACTTCTTCATTCACCAGAGTATCTCCAGACACTCTTTCTTCCATTGAAGTAACATTTTCTACAAGTAACTCCTCAGTCTTATTTGACCCTGACTCACTCTTGGTCTTGACAGTATTTGGAAAGACTGTTTCTTATGAAACCAAAATTGTCTCTTTGATGGAGGTGAAGTTGTAGATATAGGAAATTTAACATTAATCTCCTCTAGTCTCTCATAGAAACTACTCCAGTTTACTTGAATTTAGGGTGATTGAGATTGTGACCCTGGCTGAGTTACCATTGGTTCTTCAACTTGTGGTTCTCATGAGTAGGTGGTGGTTCTTTTGTCTGAATATCCATATGCACTGGTTCCAGACTAGTTATATCCACACCAGTATCATTGCCATTGCCAGTTTTATTGACATCATCAGCTCCAAAGTTGATGTCATTCCCAAAAAGTCTTGTTTGAATATCAGAAGAAGGTTGATGTTCTTCATACTTCCTCCCCTGTTTGGTTGCATTCAGTTGCCTTTTCTTGAGGTTCCTGAACTTGTGCTTCATAAGAGCAGCTTTCTGAATAGACCTGTGTTACCTGATCCAAGGAGATGCTTTATTCCTTAGTTTTTTAAGGCTTGCCTCCAAATCAACAATTTTTTCTTGTCTTGAACAAGCTTCTCTTTTTGCAAAACCTGTACCTGTTTGGACAAGCTAGTACACAAAGCAGTTAAATTTGCAACATCCACAACTTCTGTTGCTTGTGCTGGTGGTGAACCACTGGCAGCAACATCAAAAGATGTATGGATCATCTCATCAGAACTTGGTTTATCACCAACATTATGGGAAGAAGAAGATTGAGTATCTTCTGGGGAATCAAGATTTTGGGTAGAAGGAGTTTTCTGAGAATCACTAGAAGCACTAGAATCCTCACCTTCTTGGTGTGCAGGTTGAGTTAACATATGGTCAAACAAGGGTGTTACAGTCCCTGTAAAGGCATTGCCTCTTTTGGTCAAGAAAGAGAAAGTTCTCTTTGTGAATGAAGGAACATCCCAAGTGTTTGTCAACTCTGATAGGTTAGAGATTTGGTCACTAACTAAAGTTTGAATGAATCTATGATACATTAAAAACTTTTTGGAGCCTTCCAAATTTCTAGTCATGCCTTCAAAAATTAATTTTGAAAAGTTAAAAACCCTGTTGTTTGATAAACAAATACCAGCTGATGCTAAAGCAGCAGGAATCTGATCAAAAGAAGTACTTTTGGAGCTTAAACAGTGAATTATAGCATGAAAAAACAATTTCCATTATGGTGAAAACAACGCTTTAAATAAAGTTAAACTTTCCCTACCACCTTCATAACCCATGGCTATAAGACCATCATGTATCTCTGTGTTATTAAGCATACTAAGTCCATCTACATCATTTAATCTCAAACTAGCTCTTAGTAATACTTCAGTTACATAAACATTCCTATGATTTACCTTAGCCTTAATGCAAGGTTGATCAAAGCGAGTACCTAAGACAGCAGTATTCCAAAATTGTTCAACAATAGGAATAGAGATAGTTGGACTTACAGTGAGTGCAATATTAACGTAACTTCGAGATAAAAAGCTTATCATCTCATGAAAACCAAGTGAATCATCATTCTGAGCAAGGTTCGCGTCAAAATTATGCTTAGCATTCACTTGTAGAGCAGCCATTGGTGTGTTCTTGTTTTTGATGATCGACGATTAAAAACGAAGAATGTAGAATCGAGGTGTAAAAATAAAAGATATGGTGAATCAATAATGTAATTAGGGTTAGTATTTATAGATAGACTTAACCCTTCCACGAAGAAACCACCAATTTTACAAAATACACCCTCAACGGTACAACGGTTATGTAACGGTACATAGAACATACTCGGTACTTCAAATTTGCCTAGAGGTACTTAGCAGTAAAGCGGTACCTCAAACTTAAGTCCAGTTCTTGAAATCCATCAACATTGTAACCTCTTTTATTAACCTGCAATCACATCAAAAACACAAAACAAATACTATACAATCAAATTAGCTTTTAAAAATAGTACAACCATTACCTCCCCTCAACACATGCAGCAATCTATTGGTTTAGCATACCAATATGTGTCACCAAGAATTCAAACCTCTTAGTATCAAATGCCTTGGTTAGCAAATCAGCTACATTGTTGTCTGTATGAATCTTCAAGACTTGAATAAGCTTTTTGTCATAGGCATCTCTTATGAAATGATGTCTGATTTCAATATGCTTAGTCTTGGAGTGAAATACTAGATTCTTGACAATGCATATAGTGCTCTCATTATCAATATAGATTTTAGTGTTCATGAAATTGAACCCATAATCTAAGAGTTGATTTTGAATCCAAAGCACTTGTCCACAGCAATGAGCAGCAGCTACATATTCAGCTTCAGTTGTGGAAGTAGCAACAATTGTTTGATTCTTACACTGCCATGATATGAGTCTTCTGCCTAGTAATTGACAACCTCCTGTTGTTGATTTCCTATCATGATTAGCACCAGCATAATCACTGTCTGAGTAGGCTTCCAATTCAAAGGTTGAGTCTCTAGGATACCATAATCCTAAAGTAGGTTGACTTTTAAGGTACTTAAAAATCTTTTTCACAGCATGAAGATGTGGGACCTTTGGATTTACTTGGAACCTTGAACATGCACATACATCAAACATAATGTCTGGTCTTGAAGCAGTAAGATACATCAATGAACCAATCATTGATCTGTAAAGATGAATGTCAACATCTTCACCATGTTCATCTTTAGATAAAGACTTCTTAGCTTCAAATGGTGTGCTTGTACTCCTTGAATCCATACAAGAAAACTTTTTCAAGATTTCAGCAACATACTTATCTTGACTGATAAATATTCCATCATTTCTTTGTTTCACTTGGAGTCCTAAAAAGAAAGTAAGTTCTCCCATAGAACTCATCTGAAATCTTCCCTTCATCAAAGCTTCAAACTCCTCACACCATGATTTCTTGGTTGAACCAAAAATGATGTCATCAACATAAACTTGTACAAGTATAATGTCCTTGGTATTCTTCTTGATGAATAGAGTTTTGTCAATGGTTCCTCTCCTGTATCCATGTTCTAGTAGAAAATTGGATAGGGTTGCATACCAAGCCCTTGGAGCTTGATGTAAACCATAAAGTGCTTTCGTGACTTTGTAGACTCTATTGGGGAACTTAGGATCTACAAATCCTGGAGGTTGTGAGACATATACATCCTCTGAAATAGTACCATATAGAAAGGCACTTTTCACATCCATTTGATAGACTATAAAACCCATATATGATGCAAAAGCCAAAAACAATCTAATGGCTTCTATTCTTGCTACTGGTGCAAAAACCTCATCATAGTCTATCCCTTCTTCCTGTCTGTAGCCTTGAGCAACAAGCCTTGCTTTGTTTCTCACAACAACTCCTCTCTCATCCTTTTTGTTTATGAAAAGCCATCTAGTACCAATAACTCTCTTACCTGAGGGAAGATCCATAAGAATCCAAACTTTTTGTAGCTCAAAATGTGTTAATTCTTCTTGCATGGCATCTAACCAACTTTATTCATCAAGAGCTTGAGAAATATTCTTGGGCTCTACTTGTGATAAGAAACAGGCAAACAAACAATGCTGAGTATCTTTGAGATTTGTTCTCTGCTGTTGTTTGACATAACTCACAAGTGCATGAGTTTCAGTATTGGTTTGCAGCTGTCTTCTAGTTTGTACAACAGACTTAGGATCTCCAATAATTTGAGTAGTAGGATGGTTGTTGTTGACTCTGTGAGTGGGAATAGAACTGTTTGGAATTTCTGTTTCCAAATTGTTAAAATCAGTTACTGCACCCTGCTCATCATTAGAAGCTTTGGAGAAGATTCCTTCAACTGGACTTGCAAACATGTCTTCATTGTCCATAGCTTGTAAAGTTTCTTCTAAGGAGTCAACAGACCTTGCAGAATTTAACTTAGAAGTACTTGCAGATGAGGTACCGCTAGGTACAGTATGTACTGCTGAGTGTTGTGACTCAAAAGATTCTTCTCCTGAATGCTCATTTGGAGTTGCAGCATTCCTTTCTTGATCTTGAAGCCTCTGAAGCTCTTGAGAGGCTTGATCATCAGTGGATGGCATTGTTTGCTTCTTGGGACTATCAGCCTTAGGAGTGACAGTAGGTATACTAGGTACATAGATGTGAACATCATCATCTGAACAATCTTGAGAAGTAGATTCTCCTTGAGTACCTGTTTTAATTATACCAATCTCCTTACCTGCATTGTTATTTTGACAATCTTTTTGCACAGAATAGTAATCCATGGAGTTAGTTAGATAATCTAAATCAAACATCCAAGCATGACCTATTCCTGGAACATTGGGTTTATTTTCTAGGAAGTTAACATGGGCATTTTCTTCAACTCTTTTTGATGCCAAGTTATAAACCCTGTATGCTCTACTTTACATTGAATATCCTACAAGATATCCTGGATCAAATTTCAAACTTTCCCAAGTGATCAAGGGTATTTAGTATAGACACATGACAACCAAATGGTCTAAAATAACTTATGATTGGTTTGATACCAGTCAATAGTTTGTAGGGTGTCTTATTTTGAGGTTTTGTGACTAAAACTCTATTTAACACATAGCATGCAGTATTGATTGCCTCTGCCCAAAATGTATTTGATAAAAGAGAATCAGCAAGCATTGTTCTAGCAGCCTCAATTAGTGTCCTATTTTTCCTTTCAGCTACTCCATTTTGTTGTGGAGTCCTAGGATTACTGAATTGTCTCTTGATTCCTTTAGACCTACAAAATTCATCAAATTCCTCATTTTTGAATTCTGTACCATTGTCTGTCCTAATGATCAATACCTGTTTAGTGAATTGTTTTTCAACTAAAGTGATAAAGCCCTTAAGAAAATCCTTGGTTTCACTTTTAAGAGCTAAAAAGAAAACCCAACTGAATCTACTATAATCATTAGTTATGACTAGATAATATGTCTTATGACTAATGCTTCTTACAGAAACTGGACCAAATAAATCCATATGCAAAAGTTGCAAAGGTTTTGTCACAGTATTGACAGTCTTGGTCTTACAAGAACCTCTATGTTGCTTACCTTTTTGACAAGCAGTACATGTGAAATCATTTTGAAAAGATTTGTTAGGTATACCTCTAACCAAATTCTTATTCACTAACCTATTAAGATTCTTGAAATTCACATGACCTAGCCTCCTATGCCATAAGTTAGACTCATCATTAGAAGCTTTAGCTAGCAAACATGTTATTCCACCTGTTGGAGTAATAGTATGAAGATTAAAGGTATACATATTTTCTTGCCTGGGTACCTTGAGCAGTATTTGAGATTCTTTAGGCATCTCAAAGTCTTTAGAGAGTACAAAGTAGTCTATATCTGTAAATAGCACCTTGTTCTTCTTATCACACATTTGTGACACAGAAAAGAGATTGAATTCATTCAATTCTTTTACAAAGAACACATCTTCAAATTCCAACTTCCCTGTATTGATTTTTCCTTTCCCAGTGATTCTACCTTTGCTACCTCCAAAGGCTACTGGTCCACCTCTGAAATCTTCAAATTCAGCAAGGAAATCTTTGTTTCCTGTCATATGTCTTGAGCATCTACTGTCTACTATACCTTTATCTTTTAACTCATCAATTAGATGCCCCTGCACATACACAAAACATATCAGTTTTTAACAGGGACCCAAGCCACATTTGGCTCGGATCTTGTGGGACCTACATACTTAAGAGTTTGATATGTAGTTTTTCCAGTAAGACTACGCACACTCTTATACCTCATGGTTCCAATTACATAATCAAAGACATAAGTAGGTTCATTGTCTTTGTCAAGTTTTTGCTTAAGTACCATTTTAGTAGTACTTGTCTGAACACATGATTTTTCTGTTTTAGGGACCCATTTCTTCACTGGTTTTATACTAGGCTTACTTCTAGATGTCACAACCTGTTCACTTACATCCTTAGAAGTCTTTTGGGACTAAAGTTTAGCAGACTTTCCACCAGCGGTATTTACCTTTGGCTTAGCAGTACTTGTACTTTTGGATTTGCCAGAATTTGGCTTACCAGATTTTAAAGGTACTAGACCTTGTTTCATAAGTACTACTCTTGGAATAAAGTCTTCACGGTTAAAGGTTTGATTGGCCTTTCCTACGCCTGTTTTCTTAGTATGAACAAACTTAGCTTTGTCATCCTTTTGTCCCAATTGCCCTTTTATCAGTGCCTTACTGTTTCATGTGACCTTTTAAAACAGCCTTTTGTTTCATAATTTTATCTTCATGCAAAGTGCAATCTTTGATAAAATGACTTAAACTACCACAAACAACATCCTTTTCTTTTTAGAGAAGCTCCAAAAGGTTGTTTTAACTTAGGTTTCTCAAAACCTATTCCACCCTTGTTGGTTTTTCTATGTTCAACATTTTTATCCAATGTCTTGCTAGGAGTTTTTACCTGTTTGGGGGCAGAACTAGTTTCAAAGACATATCCTTCTGGAACAAATGTGCTCATTAAAGGAGCATAAACAATGTTTTTGGTCACAACAGTTTTATCCTTATTCATTGAACTAGAGCTTAAATCACTAACACCTTTTGATTCATCTAACTCTATTCCTGAATCTTTGCTAGGGGGCATTAAAATTCCTGATAATGGTGGATGAACTGCTTTCATTCCTTCAGCATATCTATCATTTTCTGGTGTATTATCTGTTTCACTAGAACTATCAAAAATCCCTTTTGATAAGTCTTTGTCGGTTAAGGTTATCCCAGGTTGGTCCTCTATATATCCTAGGCCTGCCTTATCATAATACCCCATTTGTGAGTTAATCAAATTGCTTAATCCTTTAGAGGATTTTCTCCAGTGATTAATCACCTCCCTTTCATTATAAGATTGGTTTTCAAAACTTCAACTTTTGCTGACACTTTCAACAGTTGGTTTTCATAAGCTTTTATTTCCACATCTTTTTCCCTCATTCGAAGAGTTAAAATTCTAATTTTCTCTTCATAGTTTTGTTAACCCTTTTTATACAAAACTATATTTTCTTCTAGTTTAGCAACACCTTGTTTGAAAGCATTTGCTTCTACAGTGCAAGTGTTGACCTTTTGATACTGTTCATCTAGTTCTACTTTTAAACTATTGAATTTAAAAATACAATCTTTAGAATAGGGATGTACCTTAGTATCTTCATGTGAGAGAGCCATTAGACCATGCTCTACTTCTTCATCTTCTGTCCAGTCAACCACTCCATCTAAGGTAGTCACTAAAGCTTTGGCTCCTTTGGAATTCCTGTTGTTTCCTTTTGGAACACTTTCAGTAATTCTGGGACTGGTTCTATAGCTATATTTTGACTTCTGACTGCTACTCTCAGCCTTGTCTCTGTTACACTCCCTTGCGAAGTGTCCATTCCTTCCACAGTTATACCATTCAACTTTTGACTTATCATATCCTAATGGTTCATTAGGGTCAATAGTCATCTTTCTTCCAGTCTTCTTAAAGAACCTATTGGATCTTACTGAAATCATGGCAGCTGGCCATTTAAGATCAATCTCTTCAACATCAGCATCATCCATTTAGAACAAGTCATTAAGTGTTAGTCTTGGCCTATTGTCTTGTCCAGCAAAGAATGAGAATGCATCATTGTCACTAAACAATGGTGAATGTCTTCCTTGAGGACTTTGAGAGATCATAGGATTACCCTCAGTACTTGGTGAGTAAGAACTGCTTGTATGTCCCCAAGCGGTATTTTGGAAGTAAGTACCGCTGCTTGATCCTCCATCAGTACTTTGAAAGTAAGTACCACCATTACCTTCTAACACAAAAGCCAAGTTAGACTTTGTTGCTGCTGCTGGTTTTGTTACTCCAATGCTCTTAACATCTATCTCATAAGCTCTGAGATTGTTGTAGAGGGTATCAAAAGGAATTGTATCCAAATCATCTCTTGTGATGAAGTGCATAGCCATTGCTTTACACTCTTGTGGAACACTTCTTAGGAACTCCAGGTTGGATTTTTCATTGGGGATTATTAATCCATAGACTGCCAATTGTATTAACAATTTACTGAATCTTCCATATCCACCTTGAATTCCTTCAATACTAGAAATTGAGAAATTATCAAATTCCTGTTTGAGAACAATCTTCTTGATCTTCTTAGACTTGTCATTGCCTCCAAATCTGAGCTTAATTGCCTCCCACATAGCCTTTGCATCTTTATAGTGATGAAAGCTAGGTAGAATTTCTTCTAAAAGTGCCATAGCTAGTGCAGTTCTGGCCTTTCTTTCCTTGATCTCTGCTTGTATCTCTTATGCAGTCACAGCAGGAAGAGCATAACATGTACCATCAGGTAGCCAGTGCAACTTCTTAGGTGTGTTCCCATTCCTAATAACTTGCCACAAACTATAGTCTGTGTGATTCAAGTAATGTTCCATCTACATAGCCCATGTCTCATAGTTATCACCTTTGAGAACAGGAAGCTTTACAGCAGATAGAGTATGGGAAGGTGTTGTAGTTGTAGGAGCAACTACATCATCTACGGCTTGAACACCTTCTGGTGCAGGATGCACTACTTAAGGTTGTCCCTGTGATATTGGATCAGGATCTGGAATGTCTTCCAAGTAAGGGTCTTCACCGAGTTGAGACATTGATATGTTTTGGAGTGAGTGGAGTGTTTAGGGTTTCTGTTTTTCTTTTTCAGAGATTCTCAACAATCTCTGATACTACTTGTTGATCCCTTTGGTTGGATCTATTTTCTGTTAAGAACTAGTATAATAGTTTGTAATCAAACTAATACACTGTGAGATCTCTTACTTAGCACAAGATAAGTTATGCGGAATCTAACTTATAAAGCACAGAACAAACAGAATACTATTAACTATTCGATTATCTTATTAATCGACTTGAATGAGATACATGAATGTCATCGTACCTATGTTACTTTTATAGAGTAAGGAACCCTAGAATCCTTAGAATATTCTATAAAGATAACTGTATCACAGACGATATATTATCTAGATTCTAACTATTAAAGTATATCACATAAGATATACTCTTACTATAAACTATGAAATATCTTATACAAAGATATATTCGTCCTAAATATCCTAGCAGTACTAACTTTATAACTAGCAGTACTTACTATGTACCGCGTTAACACTAACGGTACTTGAAAGTGACTAACAGTACTTGGGTTACACTGACGGTACTTGACACTTAGAATAATTCCCAACATACGCCAACACTTCAACCCATACAATATGCCAATCTAATTGGGACTCTATAAAATTTTCTCTTTGGCTTGAGGGGAACAATTCTATCACACGAGACTTGCTGTCGCCCAGAACATCATCCAAGATGCTTTAATACGGTGGGATAAGTCTTCGTCAATCTTCCAGGATTTATGCAGGACCGATCCAAGATTCGAAAAGACTCTATATCTTCTAAGATCCTTGATGTTCTTTTGTCGACCAGGGTCTTCTAAATCAACTATCTAGGAACGTTATCATACCCCTTTTCTAGATATAGGAAAACCATATTGATCGATTTATTTTGCAGACATCTCATAGCACGGTAATTACACATAATTGCATCAATATTTGTATGTGCTTTGAGTGTGTTTTGTGATAATGTAAGTTATACGTGAAAAAGAGTTAAAATGACCATATTATAAGAAAAGAGTGAAAGGGACGAAATGTGACAATAAATGAAGTAAAATATTGAAAAGAAACATTTGGAGATAATATTTTGAGGAGGGTTTTTTTAGATACATTGTATCCTTTGGATAAAAGAAGACCAATTCCCACATTCCATCCAATATAAATCAATGACCAAGATTAATCATACTTTTATTAATCGAAATATCAGAGGGGAAATTTGGTCATTTAGCACCCCACCCACCCACCTCCTAAATACATCTCACCCCGTCTTTCTTCCTCTTCTCATATTGTAACACACAAAACACAAAAAAAAACACACACACACAAATATACGATCTATCATCCAGATCTAAACCACGAATTGAATATCCTTGATCTATTATATCATAATCTCTTTCGTAATTTAATCATCCCCATCTACAATTCATTAAAATTAGATAATATAATCAATATCTATATATTTTTTAGCTTATATAATGTAAATAAGCTTATTTTTTAAGCTTATTTGACATGAACTTATATACTAGTTTAGATTTTTGTGAATAAGATGATAGCCTTTTTAGCTTATCAATTTATTCTTTTTCATCTTATTTTGATGTGATTATAGATGTGTTAGCTTATTTGATGTGTTATAATTAAGCTTATTTGGTATATTATTATTAAGCTTAATGTGAATAAGCTTATTCGGAGAGTAATATGAATAAGCATATGAATTAGACTAGAGTTATGTGAATAAGCTTATATATGGAGTTTTTTGAAGTTGTAGGATAAGCATATGGTGAGTTATATGAATAAGCTTATTAAGAGAGTTATGCCGAAATTGTAGGCTACACTTAATAGATGTATCATATATGATACCTCCATACATCATATATGATAAATATATCAAATATGATATAGTGAGGTATCATATATAATAATATGATAATGTGCTTGAAAATAAATATAAGCAAGTCTGTGATCTCTTGGTTGGTAATTAAAAGTTTGTTGTGTATATATTATCACATTTGATAATCTAGTTGAAATTCAGCTTCTATAATATATCATATTTGATAATCTGGTTGAAATTCAGCTTATGTAAGATTACATATTTGATAATCTGGTTAAAATCAGCTTATGGAAAATATCATATTTGATAATATGTTTGAAACTAAAAGCAAATCTTTTTATTTGTGTAGTAAGGCTGCTTTTTATGCATTTTGAAGAACTCAAACATCTCAAAGGCAAAAGAAGTGAACATAAGACAAGTTTCAAAAGAACAAACGACGACATGTGTATGAGATGACAGAAGATGAGTATCGAGTTTGCAACCAAATTGTTGATGCATGGAATCAAGATACATTGTTTTAGCCATTTGACTTGTTTATATTTTAGTAATTTGTGTATGACGTTGTAATGCTCTAACTTTGTAATGCTACTAAACCATTGAGTTTTTTTATTGAATATGAACATGGCAAAACATACCTTTGGATAAAATGCCTATTTTATTGATGTTTTTATCATTTGAAGCATAATTGTTTTTATATTTTGTTAGTATCATATATGATAATGAAATATCATATATGATAATCCATGTAACTCTTAAATTCTCCATATATGATATTGCATTATCATATATGATAATGCGTTATCATGTATGATACTCCAAAATAAAGTTTCGTAGATTATCATTTATGAAACATCATACATGATGGGTGTACAACATATCAAATATGATACATTGCGTAAAAAATGTAAACCACAAGTATCATATACGATAAATCATTGAAGTATATGTGATAAATTTAGCTCAGTTGGCCACCAAGGTTCCACTAAGTGGTTTCCTTGGGAGAGGTTTCTTGGAGGTCTTGGATTCAAAACCTGCCAAGGGCTCTCAAGTTAAGCGGATAAAGAGTTTAACGTAACTAGGCAAAGGTTCGAGAAGACATTCTGCCGCTTGGATGTCATTGCACGACTCGACCCACTAACCACTAACATTTGTCGTACTAAAAAAAATTAAAACATATGTCATATATACATGTAGCAAGTACATGATACATCATATTTGATGTGTACAACATATTATATATGATACATTAAATAAAAAATGTTAACTACAAATATCATATATGCTAAATCACTAAAACATACATGGTTTCTAAAAAACATTACAAAACTTCTTCAAAAAAAATAATCATCTGCTTCTTCATCCCTACATGTTGTTAACCGCACCTCCTCACATATGCGTGCACATCCTCTTGCTTTCACTTTAACCCGCACAATTGCAGCATCCCTTCGTTGTTTTGTTAGCACAGTCTGTAATTATAACGGAAGGAGAGAACATATTAGACACCATGTTATCAACAACTGAATCATATATGATATAAGGCAGGTTTGAAGCGCTTAAAGAGATTTTGTGCAAAATTAGTTATAAAGTCTGATTTTTCTGTGATTTGTAAGATATATCATATATGATACTTCATATATCATATATGATACTTCAT
The DNA here is from genome assembly GCA_025667525.1 of Glebionis coronaria. Lineage (NCBI taxonomy): Eukaryota > Viridiplantae > Streptophyta > Magnoliopsida > Asterales > Asteraceae > Glebionis > Glebionis coronaria. The sequence goes on from CM046877.1 coordinate 646,781,006, forward strand.
ATATCATATATGATACTTCGTATATCATATATGATTATCTAGGTAGGATACAGGGGAAAATCGTTATCAACTTTCATCAATGGCGGCTCCAGGTAAATCTCACTCTTCTCATCCGATCTAATCCATCCTCCATTACCATCTCTTGTTTTTTCCTTCTTTTTTCCTTCTTCTATTTCCTGTGTAGATCTCCCTTCAATCCAAAATTTTCTATCTTCCCAGATCTATTGTTTTAACATCCCTTCTCTTTTTCAATTCTTATGTAAAAAGGACCTGTAGTCTTGCAAGTTTATCCTTGGGATTGGACTCCAAGAACGAGCTGCTTTATACGTGTTGAATCCAAAGCCTTAGGGACTGTGTTTTTTCTTTTTTAATTATTATAATTAACATTTATCTCTACCCTTTGTCAATTCATATGTATAAAGGTCCTGTAGTCTTGTGTGTTTTAATTCTAAGAACGAGCTGCTTTATACGTTACGAATCCAAAGCCTTAGGGATTGTTTTTTATTTTGTTTGTTCTTACCTTTCATGGCTTCTAATTATCGGAGTAATGCGGATCGTATTCGATCGATTTCCAAATCTATTTTCATCACCAATTTCCCATCTAATACTACCACGAAGGATTTATGGAATCTGTGCCAATCATATGGGACGGTTGTGGATGTTTTTATTCCGAACCGGATCTCAAAAGCAGGTAAAAGGTTTGCCTTTGTTCGTTTTATCAAGGTTGATAATATGAATCGGCTTGTGGGGAATTTGTGTACCCTTTGGATCGGTCGTATGCATTTACAAGCCAACTTAGCTCGGTTCGAGCGCACCTTAAATACCATCACCCTAAATCCTCCAAATCCCCCTGTTGGTGTGTTTCATTCATTCAAAAAAGATGTTCCAACAGCCACATCTTTTTTTTCTGCAGTTAAGGGTATTCTACCTATGCCTTTAAATCATTGCTCATCCCCTGCGATGGTTTTAGAGGATTCGTGTTTGGTGGATAGAGACCTAGATAATTGTGTGATGGGGGAAGTCCAGCAATTTGCCTCTATAAAAAATCTACAAGTTATGTTATATAACTGATTGTAGGGTTTTACTACTCTTTAGGAAAAGAGCGTAAATAGCGGTAAGTATCGAGTGATGATTTTAGGAAAAATCAACACAAATGACCAAATCACTTAAAAGAGAGAAAGTTCGTTTCCCAAGGAGGTATATGTGTGTGAATTAACTTGTATTTATTTGAGATTAATATTGAGAAGAATGGGGATGAGAAGATGAAAAGACGGTTACGTTAAAATTAAACTACGACGTAAAAGACGTAAAGTCGTGAAAAACTACCCAAATTAAAAATTTATACTAAGACCAAAAACAAAATCAATAATTAAAAAGACTAAAAACAAGTCTTAAATAATATAAATAAAGACAAAAATCCAACAAAGATATTTTAAAACCTTTTATTAATTAAATATTTAATTTTAAATGCTAATTAAAGCCCTAAAATTAAATATAACTAATTCAAATGTCTAAAATATGATTTTATTGAATAATTACTTAACTTATATTATTAGAAGACTAAAAAGTAATTTTCTAAAAATTAAAAGCTATTAAAACTATTTTTTAAAACTCTAAAAATAATTTAAAATGATTAAAAACTAATTAAACTTAAAATAATTATAAAAATAAATCTAAAAGCTATAAAAATATTCTAAAAATGGAAATAGTCCTAATTAATGGTAAGGAACCTAGGAAAAATGGAAAAGAAATAAAAATAAAACTTTGAAATTTTGGAATAAAATATTATTAAAATAATCAAGAAAAATAAAAAGTTCCTAAATAAATTCTAAAAAATTCTCAAAAATCCTAAATAATATAATTAAGAGAAAAACACAAATTTAAGCTCCTAAACCTTTTTTAATAATTTTATAAAAATGTTTAAAGTTTATAAAAAACCTTAAAATAATATAAAATTAAAAATTAAAGTTTTTAAAACCAAAACTAAATGTAAACCTCAAATTATATATTAAAAAGCTAAAAACTATTTTTCCTAAAAATTAAAAATCTTTTTTCTATTTTTTAATGATTTTATAAAAAACGTATAATAAATAAATCCTAGAAAATAATTAAATAAACGGAAAAATATGAAACTTGGCTAGAAAAATCACAAATCCTAATAAGATTCTAGGAAAAATCAAAATAAGCAAGATTGCTTATCAAATAAGCTGAAAAGTGGTAAATAAGCTACGGCTTTAAATAAGCTGACAAAGTGAAAAACGTGTTAAATAAAGGTTGAAAACAAACCCTAACGTAAAAAAGCACCTAGATTAGCGGTAGAGCTCCTAACCCTCCAGCGAGAGGTCTGGGGTTCGAGTCCAGCTACGGGTGACTTTTTGCACTTATTTTCTGTTAGAAATACGTTTTAACGTATATTAGAAGTATCGGTCACTCCACAATATGATTTATGTTGTAATAGCTCGTAGTTAGTAATTAGTTATCATTTGCTTATTAACTTAAGTAAGAACCGGTCCATGGGCTTGTCATGGACCGGCCCAAGTCCACTTATGACTTGGAACTATAAATACCCCTTTCCACTAAGGAAAGGGGTTGGTTGTTATCATTTCTTAATTTCCACTTAATAAAATACACATAGTTTCTCTCACTTTCTCTCTCTAACTTTCTCTCTCTAGAAATTAACAAACCCCTTCATAGATTCATTGATTATCAATATTCTACATTTGGTATCAAGAGCTATGGGGTGATTTAAGGTGGTGATTTGTGTGGTTTTTTAGTTTTTGATTGTATTAGTGTTCTTTTAGAAAAATCATCTTGATTCTTGGTGTTTTTGATGTTTTTGTGATTGGGATTAGTGGATAAGTATTAGTTGTTACTTATTTTAGTCGAAAGCACAAAACTTTTTGGGTTATTTGGTCAAAATCTGGGCTTAATCTTACTTTTTACTGTTCGACTGTTCATTGGAGGAGGTTTCTGTTCATTCAGCAGAAGTTCCGAATCAAGGAGTTCCGAGTCAAGAAGTTCCGAATCAAGAAACTTCCGAACCAAGAAGTTCCGAATCAAGAAACTTCCGAACCAAGAAGTTCCGAGTCAAGGAGTTCCGAATCAAGAAACTTCCGAACCAAGAAGTTCCGGATCAAGAAACATCCGAACCAAGAACTTCCGAGTCAAGAAGTTCCGGATCAAGCCAAAGTTCCGAACCAAGAACTTCCGAGTCAAGAAGTTCCGGATCAAGCCAAAGTTCCGAACCAAGAACTTCCGAGTCAAAAAGTTCCGGATCAACCCAAAAGTTCCGAATCAAGGTAATCTTCCGAATCAACACAAAGTTCCGAATCAAGGTAATCTTCCGAATCAAACTTCCGAATCAACAAAAAGTTCCGAATCAAGGGTAACTTTGCTTGTTTTTTTTCGACGATTTTTTAGAGGATTTAATCTTGGTTTCATACAACAAAAACACAACACAATTCACAAGCTTTACTTCACTGCTCGATCAACCGATAATCTCTGTTTCTTTGAAGAAAAACAAAATGAATCCAAATTCAGTAATGCCTCAGATGACATCTCTTACGGATATATCAATCATAACGGGAACTGATAGCCGTCCACCGATGCTCATTAAAGAGGTGTTTGAGGCATGGCAAGGTCGAATGATGCAATATCTAAAGGGGAAACCGACATACGGAAGGCTTATGGTCAAATCGATTTTGAATGGTCCACTCGACTATGGTACCATTACGGTTGACAACGTGACTAGACCACGAGAATTTGAAGAACTCACTCCAGCCCAACAACTCGTTGCAGATGCAGATGAAAAAGCTCTTCAAACAATTCTCCAAGCACTTCCCCATGACATCTATAGGATGGTGAGTCAGTATACGGTGACAAAGGATCTATGGGAACGTCTTAAGGTGTTGCTACAAGGCACGTCTCTCACCAAACAAGAAAGGGAGTGTCAACTGTATGATTTGTTTGATAGATTCACCTACAACCCAGGGGAAACGCTCCACGATTATTACTTCAGATTCACCACACTTATGAATGATCTGAATGTATACAATCTTGTGATCGCACCATTCCAGGTTAACACCAAATTCTTGAATACTCTACCTCAAGCTGAATGGGGTGAGTACATTACTGATGTGAAGTTAACCCGGGATTTGCATAAGTGCAACTTAGATCAAATCTATGCCTTCCTTCAGCAGCATGAGAAGCATGTGATTATGCACCGTTCTCCTCGTGGTATGCACCCAGATTCTTTAGCATTGATGGCGAATCAACCAAGCTTGTCTCACAACAACACACCCTATATCTTGGGACATCAAGCTTATCATCAATCACCTTACATGACACCAGCCTTTCCCCAATACTCGATTCTACCACAACCACCCACCTCACATCAGCAACAATATCGGTTCAATGCACCCTCACCACAGTATGCTTCACAACCTCATCCAGCAAATGTTGCACATTATGCTCAGCCATCACATTCTTCTTATCAAGAGAATGCAGCATATCCAACAAGCTACCCTGATCAAATGAGTCTTCCTTATACTGATTATGCAGCTCATCCAGATCAAGCACTATATTGTGATGATGAGGAAGTCCCAGTTCCTGTATTCCAACAAGGAGCTGACCCAGTTGAAGTGCTAACTACTATGTCTGCTTACCTCACAAGAACTTTAAGCAAACGAGGATTCAGAGGATCAGCTCCTACCAACAATCAGTTGAGGAATTCATCCAATTCTCGCCAACAAGCTACAATTGAGAATGGCAGAGTAATGGTTCAGCCAATTCAGCCATATCAGGGGAGAACTTCCACATCAACCAATGTTCGCACCGCCAATCCTGCTCCTGCTCCAATGGTCAACAACCCTCCACGGGCTAATACAGGCAAGTTGAGAATGATTACATGCTACAACTGCAAGGAAGAGGGTCATATGTCCAGGGATTGTAAGAAACCCAAGAGGAGAAGGGATGGACAGTGGTTTGCAGAAAAGATCTATCTGGTAAATGCTCAGGCGCAAGGAAGGGAACTTGATGAAGAGGAGCTTGCATTTCTTGCTGACCCAGGGATTGCTGAACAAGACGTTGTCACTACGCAGAATGCAGCTTACCAAGCCGATGATCTTGATGCGTATGATTCCGATTGTGATGACTTTCAGACTGCAAAGGCTGCTTTCATGGCAACTTTCTCCAGCTTAGGGCCAGATAAGAAATCTGAGGTACTTATTAATAACACTGATAATGCCACTGATGCTAGTATTCAACCACATCAAGTTGGGCAAGAGAGAGCTAATTCGAATGAATCTTCGGTGGTGAGTCTTTCAAACGAGGAGACAAACAATGATAGCAATATCAATGTGAGTCCCCAGACTTTGAGTGAATCACAACCGGGAACCAGTTCGCATATGCCTACTCCTGCTCAACAAGATTTGGTCATGGTTCCTGCTACACTACTTAGCCAAATGAATGCTGCACTCTTAGAAACCTTAGCTAAGAATAAGAATTTGTCTGAAGAGCTTGCGTTAAGCAATGAGAAAGTACAAACCTTGGAACTAGTGCCTTCGTCTAGTGTTCTCACAAATCTTGAATATGATCACTTTAGAAACAAACAAATGGGTCACTTGCAAGAAATCGAAAACTTAAGAGCAAATTTGTCTAGTGAACTTAGAGAAAAGGAGTTAGTGGTCACTAATTTTCAAAAACTTCAAACTGATTTTGAATTACTCGAATCTAAGAAGACTGAAATGGAGATTAATGCTACTAATAAGATTAGAAGTCTAGACTACTTGCTGTTAAGACAATACGCTGCTTCACAACTAGTTCACTTATTTGATGCTTCATTTAAAGAGTTTAACTTATCACGTCTAAAAGGCCTTCCCCCTAATCCACGATATGCAAAACAAGCTTTAAGACATAGTCCTAGACTTTATAATGCAACTCAATTAGGATTGGCTTTAGACCCGATTGTTTTTCCCAATGATCGAACAAGTAAGGTTCTAGTTGATGAGGATCGGTCATACAATTCAGAAAAATATCCCGAGTGTGATTATTTTAAAATGAATAAGGAGCTTGCTAAAACTGATTTTAGAGTTCGCTTCCATATGGATAAAGATCTCATTACAGCACCAACCTACATGTTAGAGGAAGAACGCCCTAGTACATTTCCTACACTTGTCAACATGGAAGGTCCTAAGGAAATTCCAAAGAATCTTCCACCTGTTAGTACTGTATGGTTAAACTTGAAAGAGATTAACCGATACTTTACTAACTTTGACAAGGTCATTTTGGAATGTACGACTTCAAATGGCTTAAATGCCGGAGAATGGGCTTTCGAACACATGAACGAGGTGTTTAAAACTAAGATCAATCCGTTTGTCGAAAGTCTAAAAGGAAGTTTTGCATCTCTTAAGGAAAATCTTCAGTTTGAAATTGGGGAAGTTCAAAAAGTGTTTTATGAAATGGACACCGCTTACGAACTGCAACTAATTGAAAAGGAAAAGATTTTAACCGAATATGACCGATTCCTGTCCGAAGTAATCTCGTGTGATGTGCTTACTATTGTAAATGTTAAATATTCGAATGAGCTTACATCCGCTATGATGAATTGTGATGCTGTGAATATTTGTGATGATGTTTGTGATATTTCTGTAAATGTTGCTGAAACTGTAAATGAGGTAGATAGTCATTCTTGTCACGAATCTAACGCTGAGTTTTTAAAGCTACAAGATTCTTATAATTTACTTTCTCAACGCTTTAATCAACTAGAACAACATTGTATATCTTTAGAATTAAAACAACAAGCTCAAAATGAAAATCTTTTGATATCAAATGTTTGTGAAAACGGTGTTGAGACAAGTGACAAGATGATTGCAATTGTTAAGACATTAGAGGAAGAAATCATGAGATTTAAGAGAGAGATATCATCAAAGGAAACATTAAGAATGGAACTAGAGGCCGCAGAGTCTAAAAACCAAGTCTTAGAACTTAGACTATCAACTGTTCTAGGGGAGATGGATCGGACAAGGCAGGGACTATCCGCTCTTTATGGTTCACTAGAAGATCGATTCGCTTTTAATGCGACACAGCAACAATATTATATTGAACAACTGAACCAAAAGTGCGAAGAAATCTCTGACTTGAACATCCTGCTCATAGACAAAAATATGGTTTTGGCTGAGTTAAAGGAGACACTTCTTCTCACCCGACAAGAAGTTGTTGATAACTTAGCTACCGACTCTGCACCGTCCACTAGTGCTCCAACAACCAAGAAAGTAGTGCTTTATAAGAATCCGCTTCATAAGAGAAACCCGGCTGTATACGATGATTATATGAGGAATGCCATTAAGCATGTCGATCTTCTTAGGGATATTTTAGACGATCTTTATGCCTTAGATCCCTCAAGTAGCGACTATTATTCGGCTCATGAATATGTTAAGCGAGTTCAATATTGCTTGGCTTATTTACAATACATAGGTACACCAGGTTCAGCACTACTTAACAATAGGCCCATTGCTGTCACTCCATTTAATAAGACTCCAGGAGCGAAACCGTCATTGGCACAATCAAGTAAGACACCTTTAAAATCTGCTGCTAATGTTCCCAATTTGCCTTCTACAGGATTAAAAGAGACTACTAAGGCTAAAGGATCGCCACTCAAGAAAGCTAAGATCAAGCCCGCCACTAGTAGTGCCACAAAGAAGAAAGTAGAAGTCCACAATAGGAATGCTAGTTCAGTTTTAAATAAAACGAATCATGTTAAGACTAAAAGCTCTGCGCCTGTGCAGCAGCCTAAACCATTCGTGAATTCTGATTTAAATTGCTGGAATTGTAATGAATGTATGTTTTCACAGCGTCATGATTTGTGTCTGATTGATCACGTTAATGAAATGAATGCTATTAAGAATGGTCTTGAATGGAAGCCAACGGGTAGAACTCGTGCCCAAGTTGGCTGGCAATGGCGTCCCACTGGTAGGACCTTTACTCTCGATGGTAAAATGTGCCCTTTAACTAGGAATGCATCCATTGAGGTTAGGTCTGAGCGTCCTTTAGTTAGGAACACTCGCACTCAAGTAAGGAAACAGCGCCCTTTAATTAGGTCAGCCCCCACTGTAGTGCCTATCAGTGTAGAAATACCTCAGGATTTGAGCCAATTAGAATCTACACCACTAATTAAGAAGAAAAAGGCTAGGAAATCTAAGAAACCTAGAGTTAGCAAATCTAAGATTATTAAATCTGTACCTGCTAATAACAAGGAACACTCAGATTCCGATACCTCTACATTGTCTTTGTGTGGTGATATTTTCAGGTGGTCCAAATCATCCTGTGGTATTTGGACTCCGGTTGTTCAAAACATATGACCGGAAATCGCTCGATGCTCCGAAATTTCGTCAGCAAGTTTCTTGGTACGGTTAAATTTGGGAATGATCATATAGCAAAGATTATGGGATATGGTGAATATCAGATTGGAAACGTGACGATTTCTAGGGTATACTATGTTGAAGGTCTTGGTCATAACTTATTCTCAGTAGGACAGTTTTGTGATTCCAACCTTGAGGTTGCTTTTCGACAACATACTTGTTTCATCCGCAACTTGGAAGGAAAAGATTTGTTGAAGGGATCTCGTGGTGCAAATCTTTACACTTTGTCCTTACAAGACATGATGGCCGCTTCTCCAGTATGTCTTCTCTCTAAAGCTTCTAAGACCAAGTCATGGTTATGGCATCGCAGATTATCTCATCTTAATTTTGATGCTATTAATCATCTGGCTAAAAACGAGTTAGTTCGTGGTCTTCCCAAGCTTAAATTTCACAAGGATCATTTATGTTCCGCGTGTTCAAGGGGGAAAAGCACCAAGAAATCTTACAAACCCAAAGCTGAAGACACTAATCAAGAAAAACTTCATCTTTTGCATATGGATCTTTGTGGACCGATGAGAACTGAAAGTGTGAGCGGTAAGAAATTCATTCTCGTCATTGTGGATGATTTCTCAAGGTTTACATGGGTTAGATTTCTACGTACAAAGGATGAAGCTCCGAAGGCTATCATCACTTTTCTGAAGTTCATTCAGGTACGTTTGAATACCACTGTCCGCCGTATTCGTACAGACAATGGTACAGAGTTCGTCAACCAGACTCTTCGTGATTATTATGAAGGAGTTGGTATATCACATGAAACATCCGCTGCACGCACTCCACAACAAAACGGTGTCGTTGAAAGACGAAATCGCACACTTATGGAAGCTGCTAGGACCATGCTTATTTATGCGAACGCTCCATTGTTCTTGTGGGCAGAGGCTATTTCTACTGCATGTTTTACCCAAAACCGGTCTATCATTCGGAAACGCCATGGAAAAACACCTTATGAGCTTCTACATGACCGCAAACCCGATGTTTCATTTTTCCATGTGTTTGGTGCTTTGTGTTATCCAAACATCAATAGTGAGAACTTGGGTAAGCTTCAACCAAAAGCCGACATAGGTATTTTCATTGGTTACTCACCGTCCAAAAGAGCATACCGAATCTATAACCGTCGTCTTGGCAAGATTGTAGAAACTATGGACGCTGATTTCGACGAGCTGACAGCGATGGCTTCTGAGCAACACAGCTCTGAACCCGCGCTTCATGAGATGGGACCCGGTGCTATAAGTTCCGGATTAGTTCCCAACAATCCTACTTCTACATCATTTTTACCACCATCAAGGCCCGAGTGGGATAAACTGTTTCAACCGTTGTTTGATGAATTCTTCGATCCCCCGACTGATGAAGTTCCAGTACCTGTAGTAATTGCTCCAATACCTGAAGTGGTTGCTCAAGTTAATGAACCTTTATCTAATGCATCTACAATTCAAGTTGAACCTGATGCACCTTCACCAAGTGATTCACAAACCACACCTGAATCATCACCCCTACTTGTGCCTAATGATGTAGAAGAGGATACTACTGATCACGACTTGGAATATGCTCACTTGCAAGAGCTTCCTTTCTTTGGTGTTGCGATCCCTGAAAACCCTTCAGCCGCCTCTACCTCAGAAGAAGCTCCATCTATTGTTCACTCCAGACCACCTAGGATTGAAAACCATAGCACTAAATGGACAAAAGATCACCCAATTAGGAATGTTATTGGAGATCTAGATCGACCAGTCTCTACTCGCCATCAATTACAAGAGAGTGCACTTTATTGCTACTTTGATGCATTTCTCTCTGAAGTTGAACCCAAAAATTGGCAGCAGGCTATGACCCAATCATCTTGGATCGAAGCTATGCAGGAGGAACTCAATGAATTCAAAAGACTAGAAGTATGGGAATTGGTTCCTCGCCCTGACAAGGTTAACATCCTTACTTTGTTATGGGTTTATAAGGTTAAACTTGATGAAATGGGTTCGGTATTAAAGAATAAAGCAAGATTGGTCGCTAGAGGATATAAACAAGCCTTGGGTATAGACTTTGAGGAATCTTTTGCTCCTGTGGCTAGATTGGAGGCGATTAGACTATTCCTTGCATTTGCTGCTCATATGAACATGATCGTCTATCAAATGGATGTGAAGACGGCATTTTTGAACGGTGAACTAAGGGAAGAGGTTTATGTTAGCCAACCGGATGGGTTCGTGAGTACGGAGTCTCCTAACCATGTGTACAAGCTTAAGAAGGCTCTCTATGGGTTGAAACAAGCTCCACGCGCGTGGTATGATCTCCTATCAACATATCTCATGTCGGAAGGCTTCTCCAAAGGCAAAGTGGACCCCACTCTATTCACTCTCAAGGACGGCAACGACATGCTTCTGGTACAAATTTATGTTGATGATATAATTTTTGCTGCCACTAACATAGAATTGTCTAAACAATTTAAGAAGATAATGTCCACACGCTTTCAGATGTCGATGATGGGAAAAATCTCATTTTTCTTAGGATTACAGATTTCTCAGAATCCCAGAGGCATCTTTATAAATCAATCCAAATATGCTCTAGAATCTCTTAAAAAATATAACTTTGAGAATTGTGACCCCGTAGACACTCCAATGGTTGAGAAAACCAAGTTAGATGAAGATAGGGATGGGATTATTGTCGATCCGAAACTTTACCGTGGAATGATTGGCACCCTTCTCTATCTGACTGCTAGCAGGCCTGATTTGCAATTTGCCGTATGCATGTGTGCCCGGTATCAGGCTCGACCTACCGAAAAGCACTTACATGTAGTTAAAAGGATCTTTCGGTATCTAAAAGGAACACTTCATCGTGGTCTATGGTATCCGAAAGATTCCTCGATTGCTTTAATATCATACGCAGATGCCGATCATGCTGGATGTCAAGATACGAGGCGTAGCACTTCTGGATCTGTGCAACTCCTAGGAGATAGATTGATCAGTTGGTCTTCAAAAAGGCAGAAAAGCGCTGCAATTTCTAGCACGGAGGCTGAATACATCGCCATGTCCGGTTGTTGTGCTCAAGTCCTTTGGATGAGATCACAATTAACTGACTACGGTCTTGGATTTAACAAAATCCCGATGTATTGTGACAACAAGAGCGCCATTGCCCTTTGCTGCAACTATGTTCAACACTCCCGGGCCAAGCACATAGACATTCGCTACCATTTCATTAAGGAGCAGGTGGAGAACGGAGTGATCGAGCTGTATTTTGTCACTACTGAGTACCAGCTGGCGGATATGTTCACCAAAGCCTTAGATCGAGGACGAATCGAGTTTTTGATCGACAAGCTTGGCATGAAATCATTCACTCCAGCGACTCTCAAAGAGTTGGCAGAAGAATCAGCTGAATAGTCGTGGTAAACTATTCAGAGTATCCTTTGGTTGTGATCATGTATATTATCGTAAATATATAAACCACAAAAGAAAAATACAAAAATATAAAACCAAGAAAAACCATAAAAAATATAAAACCAAGAAAAACCATAAAAAATATAAAACCGAGAAAAAACCATAAAAATTATAAAACCAAGAAAAAAACCCAAAAATATTTTTCGTTTTAAATCGGGCATGTCTTTTAGTACGGTAATATTTACGGCCTTAGAAATGTCGATCAATATTGACACGGTGCCATAAATAGAGTCCGTATAAAAGTTGTACATTTTTAAAACATGCCCATTTTGGCTTGTAGTTATTTCTGACTGCAACCCGGTTTTCATATTAAAGTCACGTATTTCCTTGGAAAACGTTGGCTCAGAACGGGAATTAATTTTCTCGGGCGTGATTTACAAGCCAAATCATGCAAAGGGATCAAGGTTACTTTATACCTTGGTCTGACACGAATTTGTGTACGTCTCAGTGCATTAATTTGTTAAAATAAGAGAAATCTTATTAAAACCACGAATCAAAATTTTTCAAGAAAAAAAAATTGGAAATGCTTTCATCACTATTTGACTCTTTAAACAATGACTACAGCTCTTTAAATAGAAAACGGGTCATCGTTTAAGGGGGAGAAAATAGTAAAATCATCTTTGTCATTAAAATTGCTTTTCAAAAGTGATTGTGAAAATTAAGGGCTACATGGTAATTGAGTGGTTTTGCTTTAGAAAACGACTTGTGTTCGTTCTAAGTGATAGGCATGGCTTTTAGATTTTGAGGATTTGCTAATAGATTGTGTTTGTTAAGTTAAGTGTAAGTGAAACAAAAAGGGTTAAGTGATATGAAAACATTAGAAACAAAAGGAAAAAGAAAGAAAATGTAGGGACTAAAGTGTGATTTATTGAAACTAGTCAAAATTGACCTAAGTCAAAAATCAAACACCCCGCCCCTCACATTATTTCCATTCACTGTTTATCAAATAACTTGCCGCCATTGTTTACACACACAAACACGCATTCAAACCTTCGTCTGATCATTCCTTCTTGTTCATCTGCTAAATTAAGGTATATACATCAACCTGATTAACTTCTAATCCACAGTTCTTATCATATTATTCTGATTAAACATGCTCAATTACTCAGTTCAATCCACTTAGGGTTTTTGATTAAATTAGGCTAAACTGATTAGGGATTTATGGTGGGATTTGCTCGGAATAGGTTAAATGATGAATATATTGCCTTAGTTTGCCTTAGAAACTCACAAACGCGCTAGATTATTCATCATAAACTTCGTTTGAAAAGTTCCGAATGAACACTGGATAAAACTTCCGAATGAAGGATTTCTTCTGAAAAAGTTCCGAATGAAGAACTTCCGAATGAGGAAGTTCCGAATGAGGAAGTTCCGAATGAGGAAGTTCCGAATGAAGAACTTCCGAATGAAGGAAGTTCCGAATGAAGGAAGTTCCGAATGAAGAACTTCCGAATGAAGGAAGTTCCGAATGAAGAACTTCCGAATGAAGGAAGTTCCGAATGAAGAACTTCCGGATGAAGGAAGTTCCGAATGAAGGAATGTTCCGAATGAAGGAAGTTCCGAATGAATAACTTCCGGATGAAGGAAGTTCCGAATGAAGAACTTCCGGATGAAGGAAGTTCCGAATGAAGAACTTCCGGATGAAGGAAGTTCCGAATGAAGAACTTCCGGATGAAGAAGTTCCGAACGAAGAACTTCCGAATGAAGAATGTTCCGGATGAAAATGTTCCGAATGAGGAAAAGTTCCGGATGAGTTGTTTGATTGTTATTGTTGGCATGCTATCTATGTACTTGTTGTTTTATCTGATGAAATGTGTTATGCTTAGAAGTAAGAATGATATATATCTATCTGTTTTTGTGCATCAACCTTTCATGTCTTATCTTAAGCAGATAAAATGACTAATCCAACAGTACAAGCTATCCAAGAATCTAGGGAAGCCGATATTGCTAAAGCTCGAACCCTTAAGTTCATACCCAACAACTATAGGCTAAAGCAAGTTTCTAAATCCACTCACCATGGCTTTAAGGTCGCCATAGCCATTCTTGATAACTCCCATTTCAAGAACGCCCTTAGGAGTACAGCCTCGGTGCCTTATGAGTATATGTTTGAATTTTGGGCAACCAAGGATTTCACTTCGAACAAGATCACCTTCACCATCGACAACAAGCAGCAGACACTCACAGTTTCAGATTTCCGTAAGATGCTTGGTATACGGGATACACCCAAGGGCATGTCTTTCTCAAGGGATCCTACTAAAGATGAACTCGCGGAGTTATTTGACGCACTTGGATGTCCGGAAATACGAGTTGCATCTGAGTTTACTACTGCTAAGGTAGGACAACCCTGGAGAGCTTTGATGGGTATTCTCAGTAAATGCCTTACACCAAAAACGAGTGGACATGATGCTTTGCGAAGTCCGATAATGAACCTCTTCTATGGTATGTACAAAGCTGCGAATTCAGATTATGCTTTGTTGATATGGGAAGAATTCACCTTTCAACTCTTCCACAACAAAAAGCTGAAGACAAACTTCTTTCCTTATCCTCGGTTTATTAAGCTCATCATAAATTATTTTATGAAGCTTGATGCTACTATTGATAGGCGTGCAGGAGGTCGCTATCACACTGAAGAAGCTGATGATACTGTAGATCTGAGGCATGAAGGACCGTCTACTGGTGTGATTCCGGGTCCTGTTCCTGATTACCTTCTGTCAGACAAAATCAAAGGTTCTGCTGATTACAAGCTACTGCAGCTTGAAATCGAAAGGCTGAAAGCAAACCTTCAAACTGGAGAAGACTCATCCACAACTGTTAAGAGTAAAGGTAAACGCAAACAACCAGCTGCGTTACTTGAACCCGAACCAAAGAAGAAGAAGTCAGAGGGTAAGAAGGGAAAGGGTAAGGATTTGATGCGTCTACGTGATGAAGCAGATATTGTTGATCCTACTCTTGGTAAAACCGAGCAACAACTGATGAAGATTGCTATTCAAAGGAGTAGGAAAGATACAGGCGGTAGTGGTTCAGGTGCGAGGGTAGATATCGAGGATGAGTACGAGGAACCGCATGATGTTGATGAGTTTGGGTCACCTGAAAACTATTCCACTTCGAAGGAGCCATCAATCCCTATTTCAACAAGTGTGGAAAAGGAACCTGTTGCTTCTACGATCATGGTGACAACTCAACCTTTGGCAACTCTACCACCACCAATCCAACCCTTAACAACCCGACCAACCCGACCGGCTTCCACACCAGTTCTTCCACCACCCATAATCCCTACCCTTAGTACAGCAGTTACAACCGAGCCTATTCCATCAACATCTGCAACATCTGCAACTTCTGCAATGGCAGCAATAGTGTTGGGCGAGATGTTGGATAAACATACGGATGCTCACAAGAGAGAAATGAATGAACTTCGCCAAGAGTTAAATAGAAGAGCTCAAAGTGAAGAAGCATCAAGGAAAGCTCAAGAAGAGTTGATTGCCAAGTTCGCTGCAGACTTGGAAGCTACACGAAAGGCTCATGCAGAGGAAATTGCTCAGGTTAAGCAGGCTGAGGCTAATAAACATGCTGCACGCATTACCAGACTTCAAGCAATGAGGGATAAATATAAGGAACAAAAAGAAGCACTCGAAGCATCTATGAAAGAAAGAGTGCAAGAATCCGTTGAATCCTTAATGCCTAAGCTTCATGACGAGTTGAAGACACTTGCTGCTGACAACTTGATGGTCAAATCATCCAACCCTTCCGAAGCCGCCTATAAGATTGCTTATGACCTGACGGATTTTGAATTGAAGAAGATCCTTAAGGCTCGAATGGTGGAACTTGGGTCGCATGATAAATCGAGGATTCAACGGGCTCTATTTAAATCCCTGAATGATGCTATCATGGAGGATGATAGATTATTCAAAATGTTTGGAAGTGTGGTACCATATCACATCTTACCTGAGGAAGAAAGGGAAGAGAGTGAAGAAGAGGGTACGGGTGAAGAAGAGGAAGAAGAAGAAGAGGAAGGTGAAAAGGAGAAAGACGATGAAGAAGGTGGTGATGATGATGAGGATGATGAGGATGATGACGAGGATGAAGATGATGATGATGGCGATGATGGTGGTGATGAGAATCAGGAGAGTGCAAGGGGTAGTAACGGGGACGACAATCAGGATGATGATGGGGGTGAACAACCACAGGGGGACAAGGTTACCAGCTCCAAGAAGACTGCTACAAAGACTGGAACCAAGTCCACAAAAGATGCAGCACCGAAGGACAAATCGACATCCTCGGAATCAAGACGAACTAAGTGGCGCCACGATGTGAATGCCACTACAGCGTCTTCGGCTCCTGGTATCTCTATCGCTGTGTCTGTACCTATTACAACTAACCCCATTAGTTCTGCTGTTGTTCCTCCTGTGATTGCAGAATCAGTGACAGAACCCGAAGCTGCACAACACTCTCCAGTTCAAGACACTGCTGAAATGCCTGAAACTGAACCAGTAGATGTTCGCACTTCCACTCCTCAACAACAGGTTCAACAATCTACGGTTCCTGAACCAAGCATTCGTGCCTGGGAAGACACGTTGGAGATAGACGAGTCTGCACCACCACAAGCTTGGATCACGGCAGCAGCTCAATATGATCCGATCACAGATGCTGACAAAGATGTGCTGTATCTGCGTATCCGAAGTCCGATTGACTTATGTGCATTTCTTGCTCATGAGTATAAGACTTCGGTTACTCCATCCTTGGTCAAGAAAGCGATGAAAGATAAAAGAATGCGTGCCAAAACCCGATTACCCCGAATGGAGTTCGAGTATTATGCCGATGAGATCATAAAGGCTTTGAAAACCGTTCAAAGGCCAGGACTTCATGAATCAGACAGAGCTCCACCTCCAATGGATCCTGCTCAAGATAATCAGATTGCTCTTGACTTCTTCGTCACCAACGATCTTGAGTATCTACTGAAGGGATCATCAAAGTATGCAACATCCCTGACTTTGCTGAAAGCTGCCAACTGGGGGACAATACCCTTCATCGAGGAAAAGGTAAATCGACTCTGGGTCCCAAAAATGAATCGTAATTATGATATGTATGCTGTCATAGGTGCATCTCATTGGGACGAACGAGTCCGAAGGGCGTACAGGGGTTGCTGCATGGTCAAGTCTGGAAGCAATGTTAGATCCGACATCCGTATCTCCAGCATCTTAGGAATGAAAACTGAAGCCAAGAACGGCTACTATCATGTGACGGAGATTCGCTTGAAAAGGGAGGATGACAGGGAATATAAAATCCAGCAAGGAGATTTTTCCATCATTCGCCTTGAGGATATTGAAGATATGCTGCTTCTGATGACCCGAGATCAACTTACTCACATTCCTCGTGAAGATCTGATTGCTTTGAATACAGCACTTCGTATGTTCACACGAAGCGTTGTCATCAAGTCACGAGTTGAGGATCTTCAGTTGGGAGTCGAAAGCTATCAGAGGAGGCTCAACTTAACCCGTCCTGTGAATCAAGTGCTACCTCAACATGTAGAAAGATGTCCCTATACCGGCATTTCTGTCCCGAATTCCGGCATTTTCTACTTGAACAGTCGAGGTTTGATGAAGTTTATGAGGGTGGGTGAGCTTCACAAGTATAGTGATGGAACTCTTATACAAGTCAGAGATAAGTTGGAGCATCTGAACTCGGGTGGGACTTTGCCAGAGATGACGGAGGATTGGCATCCGGGTTACCGGCAGATGGCAAAGTATGTGATCAAAAAGATCGATCAAAAGCTCCGGGAACGTAGATTGATGAGGAGCTTGGAAAGATTCGTGGGTGGAAGACCGTATTTAGTGCACCACAAGCTACTGCAACGATCCATCTGATGGGTCGTACATCTCAGGTCACTTTATATTGGTTTTCAATTGTGAATATGTAAATTTGTGAATAATGTGCTTGAATGGCTTGGTGTAGTGTTAAGGTATGATAATTTTTCAAGAATTTCTCACGAGATTCTAAATCTTTCAAAATATGTCATACCAAAGCACTACAACTATCCCTTATTAACTTAAGGGGGAGCAATAACTTGTTCTATGGCCAAACATTGATTTCATTTTTACCCAAAGACCGGTTAATCCATTCAATATCCCAAATATTAATGGTTAACATTTTGGATAAGGGGAGAAAATGGGATTAAGGAGACGTAAGTGTTACTTGGCTAAAATGAAAAAGACTTAATGATAATCCAACTTAATATGTGTTAAGCACGTGTTAAGGGGGAGCGTTTTTGATGATCAAAACACCTAAGGTACAAAACTTTTGATTTTAATATCACAAGTACCTTAGGTGATTTTCAATGATGTTTTCATGGTGGCAATTCCTTCCCAAAACACGCTTAATTCACGACGGATGTGGTGACAAAAGGGTGGTAGGAATAGGTTTAGTCCAATGATTCATCAGAGCCGATGGAATCTTCCCAAGGACAATTCCCTAGATAGAATTAGAAGTCCTAGGAAAGATGGAGAAAGAATGTGAACGTAGCTGAATGCCGACCAAGTACTTAAGCTAGCACTGGAACAATCACAACAAGGTGCTAGTGATGACGTATTGGTAAGCATTGAAGGGGTTGAAGAATGAAAAAGAAATGTAAAGATAAAGGGTGTAAAGAAAGAAGCCCTCCTTACAACTTTAGGCAGAAACCGGGTCAATACATATGCTATTGAGGTCATTTTTGTTAATGATTCTCGGTATTGAAGAAAGACATCATGGACCCAGTGATGCAATGCACAACCCTTCCCCAGCTAACTCAAATATCTCTCAAAAGGTATTTGTTTTAATCACACGGAGATCAACACGTTATCTATTGGTTTATTCACTTCGAATAAACTGGTATTGAAAAGGTGGCACTCCTCTCCAGCCATCGCTCACTAAATCAAAACGCACAATCGAGTCTAGAGCCAAGAGATCATCAAAAGTCTCATTAGGACACTTTCCATTTATTCCTTGCTTTCTCACACACTGTGAAAAGTAAGAGATTTTCATGAGTCCTACGCAATATTCTTGTAATATTGCCAGAACATCCGAGTAATACGTAAGTATTACAATGAAGATGGAAATCCTGCTTGAGCCAACATCAAACAAGCTCATGGTAGGTTACACGTGCGGTTCTTTTAGAACCAATCTTGTGAAAAACTGGAAGGTAACAGTGGTTTAATTCTTAATTGAACTTAAACTCGTTCCAGGCCTCTTCGCATTATCATATGATCTTGCCAGAACACTCAGAGTGACTCTTTATTGACCACAGTGACGAGTGGAAATCCTTCTAGTGTCAACATCAAACAGCACTTGGTAGGTAACGTGCAAGATTCTTTATGAATCGAGCTCGTGACAACTGGAAAGCAACGATGGTGAAAATCTTAATTGAAATTCACTTGTTCCAGGTTTCATGAATTGACGGCTTTTAATCACAAGGATAATTTATCCAAGTGATTCACTCTTTATGTTCGCAGTCAGCTTTGGACGGTCGAATAAAGAGAACGGGTTTACCCGCGAAATCCTGTCAGGAAGTTACTTAATTGAAACTATCCGTCACGGGTACGATATCTAATATCGTCCAACGGTCTTCACCGACCGGAGGTAAAATGCTACCGAATTAGAATAAAATGTTCAAAGCCATTTTATTCGTGTCGTTGCTGTGTACCTGCTAAAGACGGTGGCGTTGCTGAGTACCTGTTGAAGACGGTGGCGTTGCTGTGTACCAGTGAAGACGGTGGTGTTGCGGTGTACCTGTGAAAGTCGTTCCCACATGCTTATGTCTTTTGCAACAAAAATTCAAGAAAGTACAAGATGAAGTCTTCTGCTGTACCAAACTCTGAAGCTTTCAAGAATCCAACAAAAAGACGTAAGTGTGTGGAACATGAAGTCACGAGGAGGCAAAGTTCACAAGAAAGGCAAAGATCGCACGTGAAAGGCCAAAGAACAATGCTCTCAAGTCAAAGCCAAAAAGATCAAACCAACATATTCACAACAAAAGAAAGAAAAAGAAGAAAAGACTACGAGCTAAAGAACGAAGACTTAGTATAGTATGCTAGGTTTAGAACTTTGTAACGTGGAGTGACCTCCCTTAGGGGGAGATTGTTAGAAATACGTTTTAACGTATATTAGAAGTATCGGTCACTCCACAATATGATTTATGTTGTAATAGCTCGTAGTTAGTAATTAGTTATCATTTGCTTATTAACTTAAGTAAGAACCGGTCCATGGGCTTGTCATGGACCGGCCCAAGTCCACTTATGACTTGGAACTATAAATACCCCTTTCCACTAAGGAAAGGGGTTGGTTGTTATCATTTCTTAATTTCCACTTAATAAAATACACATAGTTTCTCTCACTTTCTCTCTCTAACTTTCTCTCTCTAGAAATTAACAAACCCCTTCATAGATTCATTGATTATCAATATTCTACATTTTCTTTTTTATTTTTTTCTTTTCCAAACCAATCAGTAACCTTTAATAAGCTTACAATCCAATCCAATATCACTTTTTAGCTAAGGATCAACAAGTTATGATCCAAAATTGTTTCCAGTTCCTTCAAGTTCTGATGAACAAGTGCTAGTGCACACTTGTGCACTTTTGATGCCAAGAGGACTTGGCTATGCTTATTTGGTGGTTGCTTTCTTTGGACAAGGGCACCCTTGTGCTTATTTAAGCACAAGGAGTCATGAACAGGAAACAAGTAACACTTAGCACACCAAATTAAGCAAATCAAAGCACACAATAGCCTATATCAGTTTCTGTGATGATAATACAAGTCTGGGACTGTTTAAGCTTATTAACTTGCACCTCAATGAACTTAAAAGCCTCAAACTAAGCATACACACTCACCAAGTAATGCACAATCAACATCAACAACAAACATAACCTAGCACCTAACAGGATCAAAAAGATCAAGCACAAATTATGGCAAAAACAAGCAGTTATGTGACTTAGCAGATTACTATCTTACTGTTGTAGTAAATTTAGATAACTTGCTTTAGGAAAAACAAGCAACTAAATATGAGCGGTAAGTATTAAACACGACGATTTAGGAAAACCGTGTGAGAATGACCCTAAAAGTGAGTTCGTTCTCGAGGAGGTATAGGTGTTGTGAATTAACTTGTATTTCTTTGAGATTAATATAGAGAAGATGGAATGACGGTTTCTTGGAAATTACACTATGACGTAAAAAACGAAAACGTAAAGCCGTAGAAAAACCACAAAAATTAAAAATTATTAAAACCAAAAACAAAATATCAAAAATAAAAAGACTAAAAAGAAGTCTAAAATAATATAAATAAAGATAAAAATCCAACAAAGATATTTTAAAACCTTTTGTTAATTAAATAATTAATTTTAAATGCTAATTAAAGCCCTAAAATTAATTTTAACTAATTCAAAAGTCTAAAATATGATTTTATTGAATAATCACTTAACTTATATTATTAGAAGACTAAAAGGTAATTTTCTAAAAATTAAAACCTATTAAAACTATTTTTAAAACTCTAAAAATGATTAAAAGTGATTAAAACCTAATTAAACTTAAAATAATTATAAAAATAAATCTACAAACTTAAAAATAATTCTAAAAATGGAAATGGTCCTAATTAATGACAAAGATCCTAGGAAAAATGAAAAAGAAGGAAAAAGAAAATTTTAAAAATTACTAATAAAATAATATTAAAATATTACTAAAAATAAAAAGTTTCTAAAATAAATTCTAAAAATTTTATAAAAATCCTAAATAATATAATTAAGAGAAAAACACAAATCTAGGCTTCTAAACCTTTTTTAATAATTTTATAAAAATCTTTAAAGTTTATAAAAAACCTTAAAATATTATAAAATTAAAAATAAATGTTTTTGAAACCAAAATAAGATGTAAACCTCAAAAATATATTTTAAAACCTAAAAAGTATTTTTCCTAAAAATAAAAACTATTTTTGGTATTTTTAATGATTTTCTAAAAAACGGCTATTAATTAAATCCTAATAATTAATCTAATAATGGGAAAAATATGAAACCACTTCAGAAAAATCAACAATCCTAATTACTTACTAAGAAAAATAAGCTGGACGAATTTTGCTTATTGAATAAGCTGGAAAAAGCACAAAAACCTACGGCTTAATATTAAAAAGCAAAAGAGAAAAGTGGTTAAGTGTAAAACAAAACCACACCCTAGTAGTCAAAGACCCTAGGGCGCAGTGGTGAGTGTGGTGTGGTGTGAACGTGGTGACCAGGGTTCGAATCCTGAAACCCCCCTTTTTAATCACTTAGTTGCGCCGCAACGTTTGTTCCTTGCGCCGCAACTAGTGTTGCGAGAGCATCAAGATCAATAGCTCCTTCAGTTGCGCCGCAACTAGAAGGTCTTGCGGCGCAATTTGTATAACGTGCCTGGTTTTTTTTTTTTTTTTTTTTTGCTTGTGTTCAAGCTTTCACAGATTTCAAAAGGACCAAGAGGTGCTTGGTCCTATGGCTTCTTTGGAGGATGCTTATTGGACAATAAGGGCACTCTTGTGATCCTTTGACCACAAGAAGTCAATGACAACAAGGAAACAAACACCTAGCACTCAAATTCAAGAAATCAAATACACCATAAGCTAAGCCAAGTTGCTGAGATGTTTATGCAGATCAGTGGGCTTATAAGGCTAAATTCTAGCAACCTAGTGATCTACAAACCACCAAATTTGGTATACAACTACACAAGATAGCACTCAAACCATAACAAGCTTAAAATCAACCTGTTACTTTACCAATTTCAAAGAATCAAGCACAAAAAAAAAACAAGAAAACTGGCAAATAAGTGAAGATGCAGATTTTTAACTTACTCTTTCCTTAAAAACCTAACAAACTTGTTCAAATCTTGTTCCAAACTAATTAACTACTTACTAATAACCTTAATCAACCCTAAACAAGCAATCTAACACCTTTTAATTATCACTAATCAAAACTATGTCCTGCTAAAACGTATTGCCAAACACCCTTTTAAATTTTTAAAAACGTTTTTAACAAAGAAAAATCTTACAAACCCTATGCAAACTGATCAAACTAGCATCAATCATGTGTCATAACACAAAATAACAACAAATCAAACACTATTAAACACACTTAAGCACCAAATCTCATAAGAGCATACAACTTGCTATTTTTGAACTTTTTCAAGGTAAAAGGAAGATACCTTAGGGCTTTAACATCCAAAGCCCTAGAGGGTGTATAACCCTCCTCCAATCCAACTCGGGTTGGAGCAGATCCTTGAACACCAATCCTTCAAACCTGCTCAAAATCAAAACAAAAGAAAGAACAAACAAGTAATAAGATATATTACTGATTTTTCTCAACCTTCTTAAAAACTTTTCCAAAAACTTTTCCAATCTTTTTAATACGTTTAACTGATCCTATTATCATCAATAACAAGAAACTTGTAACACCACAAAACCTTGGACAGATTTCTCAAAAATCTTCCAAATTTCCAAAACCTTGAAACAATTTTTAAAACACAAATCACTTAACCAAATAAAAGAGTGGAACTCAGAATCAAGCATAAACCCAACACTCAACTTTTTATAAACATTAAAAGGAATTACAATGATTTAAACAAACACCAAACTTTAATTTCATAAAAAAGGGATTACAAGGATTTTATGCTTAAAACTGGAACAAAGGGATCACCACAGCTTGGGTCTCCTTTTATAGAGCCTATAGAACATCCTAGAAGCATAAAAACATAAACCCTAATACATAAGAAATTCCAAAATTGCCCTCAAACGTTTTTGGTGCATATGAGCTGTCCATTTGATCTTGAACGTTTATTTTGCTTTGGGAGGAAGCAAATAATCTTGGCCATTCAATTGGGACACGTCATGAGCTTGGGGGCTAAGGAATGATGTGATTGGTGGATTGGGGAATTGGGGGTTTGGTGCACATGAGTGGGATGCAGGTTTTTAGGAGTGGGAAAGGTTTGTGAGTGTGTGAATTACTTGTGTGCAAGGTTAATTGGTTTTTACCCAAGGAAAAGTGAAAGTAATTTCTGGGTAGTAAGAAAGGTGAATAGTAGGTGTTTTAATCCGAAAATGGGGGAAGGGATTGTGTTAGGCGCTTTTTTTGGTTTTGAATGTTTCAGTTAGCACTTTTAGTCCCTATCTTTTCAGATTTTTGGCTTTTAAAGATTTTCAGCCTAAAAAACATAATCCTTTGCAAATATCTTTCCCACTTTGACATTTTTGGCACAAGAGTTTTGGAAAAAGGGTTCAAGGATGATTTTTGCCATTTGGTGATTTTTCAAGGACTAATCTTGGACAATGTTGATCTTCAAAAGTCTTCAATGAGTCTTCCACTTTATGAGGGACCATAATTGGCAATTTGAAATTGTTGAAGGACTATTCTTGCCATTTCTTCAAAGTTGAAGGACCTTTTTGCAATTTTGACAAACTTAAGGGACCAAACTTGTAATTATTACTATACAAGGGTTTTAAGTTGTCATTTCTTCAAAGAATGAGGATCAATCTTGCTTGTCTTCAAGTCTTCAAGGGTATTTGATGAAAATTCCATGATTAGGGCCCGGTTCATTGCACGGCTTCGTTTCTCGTGTTCGTTTTTCCTTGTATCTTGTGATCTTTTGTCTTTTTCACGATATCCATACCTAAAACACACAAGTAAACAAACACAAGCATATATATGGTATTTTATGACATTTTTATGCATTTAAAGCCCGAAAAGAACGATGAGATCATGTATAAATGCCATCTCATCACTCCCCCATACTAAGCCATTGCCGTGCCCTCACGCAATGCTAGAATAAAGTATCTAAGCATCACCAAAGTTCAATTTTATTAACCTTTATTGAAGAGTAAAAGACTTGCAACATACTACGAGAATGTGTAAAGACATAATGTATGATTTTCATCACCAAAAGGTGACTTTTAGGGTCAAAGAATAGAAACAAGTTAATGTCCCTTAGAGTAAATTTCGTCATCCTTGATTGTCATACATTCCATGCTAAGTGCAAAAACAAGATCATTGTTGGTACAAGTCACAATGCTAACACTACTCATACGTCCAAATTGTGTAATACTTTTTCTCCCCGCAATCCTAGTTATTATAAAAGGAAATGGGTTACTAGCATTTTTTATCTATTTGTCATGGATCACAAGTGATTCATATTGACTTATTTGAGTAGTTATTAGTCCGAAAGCAAAGTAGCACGATTTGATCAATAGTTAGCCGAAGGACAAAATCTTTTAAAACGGCTTCTCGTGTATCTCCTTAAGTTCATATCTTGGCATAACTTGTTTCACGATTTGAGACCTTTCTCGGACCGATATTTGGCATGTACTTCATACTTCAAATCTTGGGAAGACGTTCTCGAAATTATGGTCTTCTCTTCATATAATTGGAATCTCTTCACTTGACGTTTTTGAGAGATTCTTCATATAGGACCACGACTTCATCATTTTTCTTCAATCTTTACTTTGGATTTTGATATACAACGATCCGCCTCCTTTTCGGACTTGGATATATTTATCCTCATACCTTGTTAGGGTCTTTTTGGATAGACTTTCTCCATTCTTTAGGGGAGTAATAGCTTCTCGTCGTGTGTCTCGATCCTTCCTATTGATTTTGGAACAATGATACTTCACATCATCTTCGGATCTTTAGCAAAAATAGAGCTCCTCATGCCTTGTTAGGGCCTTTTTGGATGATCGCCAATCTTCGCGTCCCGCTTCAATAAGTTATGCCTTGGCTATGAACTCTATTCAACCCCGAGCAACTTTTAAACGATCTTGCGCTAGAGGCTAAGTAACCTTTCAAACCGTACGACCTTACTTATTGCAATTATGTTTTATTCCTAATGCATTGATCTTATGGGAAGAAAAAGCCACAATTAAAAACACATGAGTTTTTGAAAGAACATTTTCATGTTCTACGTTTAGCATGATCACTTGTCTAACTCTATCATTTCTCGTTCTTCACTATTTAAAGACCTCTAATTAAAGAGACTCATGAATACTTAGCCATGCAAGTCAAAATTAAGCCAAATTTGGATTAGCTTTCATTAAGACTATATCAAATCAAAGTTTTGGGTTTTCAAGCCACCTATAGGATCTTGCACTTTCTTGGACTTTTTCAAGTTTAGAGAATGCGTTTTAAAGTTCCCTTGATAAGTGACTTTCTAGAATCAATTATAGGAACTTGCGAAAAGTTCTTGTTCTTAACCCGAATGAATTAAGACTTTCGCGTTTTAAAGCTCCCTATATAAAAGTCTAGCAAAACTTGAATTGAGCGGGTTAAGGAATGTAAATGGCTCCAAATGCCCATCAAGTCAAAAATTAACTCTTATTCTACCCATCGGAAAATATACATTCGTGTCTTAAAAACACTTATGAAAACTAAGAAAAATTTTAAAATTTGGCCATTTTTAGCCTTATTTAGCAAAACAAAACATTGAAAGTTGGAAGACGTGAGGGCGTAGCAAAGCAAGTACCTATTCACCCCCCCATACTAAAAGTAAACATTGTCCTCAATGTTTCGAGTCTAAAGGTGGAGCACCCCCATACTAGAGACGAAGAGTCGAATGCTTAGGATCTAGCATGGAAAGGGTGATCAACAATATATCTAAAGCCGTTTATTAATTATGCTAAAAGATAATTGTTAGAACAATAAAGGATATGTCATGATGCTTGGTGAAAAACTTCTTCAAACGAACGATGGAGGCTCACGTAAACGAACACGAGAGTCTTCAATCGTAGACGATGATGATGATCTAGATAACACAATTACAAACAACCACGAGACAACGAGTTGGAAGGGTACAAGTCCCCTTATTAGTGAACATAAAAGCATAAAGATAAGCATGGGATCTCCCCCACGAGGTACCTCGTTTTTGATTACCGAGTCATGAGCTCGACTCGATCCCCTCAAAATGTGAACATTTAGGGAAAACATGGTGTGGTCAATTTTTGATGGGGCTTATATGATAAACAAGGCCCAAAAAGCAACCGGTAAAAAGGACTAAGTCCTTAAATGATGCAAAATACCGGGGTCGAAAATGGCGTTCTCGTTTCCATTGGAAAAACAAATTAACACCACTCCAACATGTGCCATAAACTCAAAGAGTTTGAAGAAAATAGATGAGAAGTAGAAGGGTGAGACAATTGGTAAGACAAACGTTTGAGCTACTCGAGGTAGACTCGCACCAAGAAAATAGAAAGATTTTCCATTTATTGCATCGGTGGAAGACCGAGATTTCCCTTTACATGAAATTCCGGGATCGAATATCTCGTCCTCGGTGGACAAGGATGAGGGAACATAAGGGGCTTCCCCCATACTAGAACCACACAAAACATCGTCAAAAGGAGTAGACGAGTTTGTAGTACTCAAATCACGTGGTGATGACGGAGTTAGATTTGTAGAAAAATCAATTAAATCACATTTAAGATCTTTTCCTTTTTTATCTTTTGAACTCTCCTTATGAAAACCCTTTTTGATTATGTCGAAAATATTCGGTGTTTCTAAGACGATGTTAGTCACACTAAAAATTCTCACATTTTGAAACCGTTTTGGTTTTGGTGGTGGCAAGTTCTCAAAACGTTTATCGACGAAGAAAACCTCCCCATCGGGGTCCATATATTCATCATCCGAAAGATCTTCCGTAGAAACCGGCAACTTATCAACACTTTTCAAGAATGAATGTTCGACATGAGGCGAAGGATTTTTCGATTCAAGTATTGATGGTTTCTTCTTTGTAGGCTTAGCACTCATAACCTCCACCGGCGGAGGAAATGGTAAATTGTTTTTGGAGACATTCCTTAAAACTCTTGGTGAAAATTCTTTGCAAACGACATTGGTCGAGTCACCATGGTTTAAAGTTGCAATAGAATATACATGAGAAAGATTGGAGTTTTGTGTTGCATTGATGACAAGTTCTTCTTCATTGAAACGAAGGGTGATTTTTCGAGCATGAACATCGATAAGTGCTCGTGATGTATCCAAAAATGAACGACCCAAAATGAGAGGAACTTTTCGATCGATGGGAATGTCTACAACGATAAAGTCAACGGGATAGTAAAACTTTCCGACTTTAACGAAAACATCCTCGGCTACTCCACATGCCAAAATCGTAGAATGATCGGCCATCTCGATGGACATGTTCGAAGGAGTAAGAGCCGGAAGCGAAAGCGATTTGAAAATCTCAAGAGGCATTAAATTAATACTAGCACCAAGATCGGCCAAGGCGTAGCATTCCTCCATATCTTGAATAGCACACGGAATCAAAAATTTACCGGGATCACCGACTTTTTGTGGTATGCGGCTTAGAAAAACCGATGAACAACTAGACGATTGTTGTAACTTCTCTTTGTTGTTAAGCATACTTTTGAAGTTTGCGGCGAATCGAGGCATCATGATTAAAGCATCGGCAAAACTTATGTTAAAGTGCAAATCACGAAACATTTTCATAAATAGCTCAAATTGATAATTGTTCCTTTCTTGTGCTTTCTCTTTGTTACGTCTCGAAGGGTAAGGTAAAGGTGGTGTGGGTTGGTCATTAGGCAACGGCCTTGGAAACTCGGGTTCCACAATTGGTATTGGTGTAACCGTAGGTGTGGTATGAGCGGTACTTCGTGGGATTGTAATGTGCTCCTTTTCGACCATCACCTCGGGTTCTTTCTCGATTTCCTTCTCCGTAGAAGTACTTGGACGAGAGATTGGTTCCTTGAAAGTTTTACCACTTCGTGTAGTAATAACCTTCATTTCTCCCTTCGGGTTTGCAATGGTATCACTAGGAAGACCACCCGAAGAAGAGGGCTTACACATGATTGCTTCAAACATCTTAGCCATTCGGTCCTCAAATTTTGATTGCCTAGCATCCGCTTTCAATAACTCTTGCTTAATCTCATGTTGTCCTAATTCCATCTTTTGTTGGTTTTGTTGAAGACGTTGGACATTTCCTTCCATTTTGTTTGCATGAGTTTTAAGTTCATTAGCAAGTTCATTTTTAAGCTCGTTTTTCAACTCGGATCTTAAGCTAATCATCTCACGTTGCATGTTATCAAATTTAGCATCATTTGCTTTTGCATAATCCAAAAATTCTCCTTGCAAATTTTTCGTGTGAGCATTTTGAAAACCTTGTGTAGTATTTTGAAAATCACGGTTTTGGTTTTGATTAGAGATTTGTCCATTCCCACTTTGATAATTCCCTTTGTTGTAATTGCGTGTGTTGCCTTGGTAATTACCTTGGTTGTTGTTTCGATAATTATTAGCATTTTGATTTGGTGGAGCTTGATTTTGGCGGGAACCTTGGCCGTTTTGGTTGTAAGTTCCCGTTGCTACATAAGCACTCGAAGTGTTACCATCCGTGGTAATGCACTCGGATAAATCATGAGCTCCTCCACACGATAAACAACTCTTAGCAACCGCTTTAACCGAAGCGGAATTGGAAGCTTCTTGAGCCTTCCAATGGGACATTAGATTAGCAAATCTATCAAAAAACCGATTCTCCTCATTAGCTTCATCATGTAAGGCATTAATACCACGAGACGATTGTGATGACGATGACGAACCCATATTGGCAACACTCGGTGTGTTACGAGGGCTATAAACCTTAGATCGATTTTCAATGATTTGTAAAGCCTCATTTGTCGTCTTGCACAAAAAATTACCACCCGCGGCGGCATTCAAATAATCTCGTTCATGATCATTAAGCCCATTATAAAAGGTATCAATTTGATGCAATTCCGAAAAATCATGGTGAGGACATTCATGTAACATCTCCTTAAATCGTTCCCATGCCATTGAAAAACTTTCATTGTTACGTTGCACAAATCGTGAAATCTCATTCTTCAAATGTGTTGTTTTCGATGGTGGAAAAAACTTGTTCACAAACTTAGAAACGAGATCGGCCCATGTCAAAATCGAATTTGGCGGTTCTTTCTCGAGCCAAATTTTTGCGGGTCCATCCAACGAATATGGAAACAACATCATCTTAATGGCGTCATGCGGAACATCTTTGAATTTGCTAGTGGCGGTGAGACGGTTGAAATTCCTAATATGGTAATGCGGGTTGTCTTTCTCATGACCTCGAAATTTGTTTGCTTGTAGCATCGACATTAAACCCGTCTTAATCTCGAAATTCTCCGCAAGGATGGCGGGAATAACAATGGCCTCTCCAAAACCCTCGGTGGGTGCTTGTAGCAACTCCATCATAGTACGATTAGCCATTACGACTTCTTGTTCTATAATAGGTTCAACAATTGGAGGTTCTTCAACAATCAACGATCCTTGATTTGCTTGCTTTTGAAGACGTTTACGAGCTCGTTTAGCTTGATTACGAGTGATCATAAACTTCACGAAGAATGGGAGGTGAGCAAAGAAGATTCTTTTTGGTCGTTTTGTGGATTTTCAATTTTTTTTTGTGTTTTTGATGATATTTATTTTTTTTTGGTTTTTGGTGTATCTTCGTAGACAACAATCTACAAAATCTCTCCTCGAATCAAACTCTTGATTAAAGAAGCCTCAAAGGAATGAAAACGATCATGTGGAGTGAACGCCTTCGAATGACTTTAGAACTTTGGTGAAAACCAAATTGTTCACGAGGGTTTAATCACAAAGAAAACCAAGCAAATATAGTATACGTATTAATACTTTGGGCGGCAAAACCCTCGATTAGCCTTCAATCTCAAAATACTCACAAGCAAGCGGGGAAACGAGGCGGCGCGAAGCACTTAAGAGCCTTTTTCCTTAGGGTATATTTTATAATACCCGCCTTATACCTACCTTATAGTTTGTATTTTTCAAAATCGAGCTTCTCGAAAGTATTTATCTATTTTTGCCTTTTCTTTTTGTTTGAGATTCGAATACAATGATCGAGTGATGAAATCCCGAATCAAGGTTGTGTTTTCACACTTTTGGAGATATTGTATTTTGATTGTGATACTTAGTACAATATATTAATAATATTCACAAAGAAAAACCGAGAAAACCGATAATACGTGTTAAGGGAGTTCCACTTAACACAAATACTATTTATGGATAATATCAAAAACAAAATTTTCCAAATTAAATCACGACACACCTCCCCGGCAGCGGCGCCAAAATTGTTGTAGTAAATTTAGATAACTTGCTTTAGGAAAAACAAGCAACTAAATATGAGCGGTAAGTATTAAACACGACGATTTAGGAAAACCGTGTGAGAATGACCCTAAAAGTGAGTTCGTTCTCGAGGAGGTATAGGTGTTGTGAATTAACTTGTATTTCTTTGAGATTAATATAGAGAAGATGGAATGACGGTTTCTTGGAAATTACACTATGACGTAAAAAACGAAAACGTAAAGCCGTAGAAAAACCACAAAAATTAAAAATTATTAAAACCAAAAACAAAATATCAAAAATAAAAAGACTAAAAAGAAGTCTAAAATAATATAAATAAAGATAAAAATCCAACAAAGATATTTTAAAACCTTTTGTTAATTAAATAATTAATTTTAAATGCTAATTAAAGCCCTAAAATTAATTTTAACTAATTCAAAAGTCTAAAATATGATTTTATTGAATAATCACTTAACTTATATTATTAGAAGACTAAAAGGTAATTTTCTAAAAATTAAAACCTATTAAAACTATTTTTAAAACTCTAAAAATGATTAAAAGTGATTAAAACCTAATTAAACTTAAAATAATTATAAAAATAAATCTACAAACTTAAAAATAATTCTAAAAATGGAAATGGTCCTAATTAATGACAAAGATCCTAGGAAAAATGAAAAAGAAGGAAAAAGAAAATTTTAAAAATTACTAATAAAATAATATTAAAATATTACTAAAAATAAAAAGTTTCTAAAATAAATTCTAAAAATTTTCTAAAAATCCTAAATAATATAATTAAGAGAAAAACACAAATCTAGGCTTCTAAACCTTTTTTAATAATTTTATAAAAATCTTTAAAGTTTATAAAAAACCTTAAAATATTATAAAATTAAAAATAAATGTTTTTGAAACCAAAATAAGATGTAAACCTCAAAAATATATTTTAAAACCTAAAAAGTATTTTTCCTAAAAATAAAAACTATTTTTGGTATTTTTAATGATTTTCTAAAAAACTGCTATTAATTAAATCCTAATAATTAATCTAATAATGGGAAAAATATGAAACCACTTCAGAAAAATCAACAATCCTAATTACTTACTAAGAAAAATAAGCTGGACGAATTTTGCTTATTGAATAAGCTGGAAAAAGCACAAAAACCTACGGCTTAATATTAAAAAGCAAAAGAGAAAAGTGGTTAAGTGTAAAACAAAACCACACCCTAGTAGTCAAAGACCCTAGGGCGCAGTGGTGAGTGTGGTGTGGTGTGAACGTGGTGACCAGGGTTCGAATCCTGAAACCCCCCTTTTTAATCACTTAGTTGCGCCGCAACGTTTGTTCCTTGCGCCGCAACTAGTGTTGCGAGAGCACCAAGATCAATAGCTCCTTCAGTTGCGCCGCAACTAGAAGGTCTTGCGGCGCAATTTGTATAACGTGCCTGGTTTTTTTTTTTTTTTTTTTGCTTGTGTTCAAGCTTTCACAGATTTCAAAAGGACCAAGAGGTGCTTGGTCCTATGGCTTCTTTGGAGGATGCTTATTGGACAATAAGGGCACTCTTGTGATCCTTTGACCACAAGAAGTCAATGACAACAAGGAAACAAACACCTAGCACTCAAATTCAAGAAATCAAATACACCATAAGCTAAGCCAAGTTGCTGAGATGTTTATGCAGATCAGTGGGCTTATAAGGCTAAATTCTAGCAACCTAGTGATCTACAAACCACCAAATTTGGTATACAACTACACAAGATAGCACTCAAACCATAACAAGCTTAAAATCAACCTGTTACTTTACCAATTTCAAAGAATCAAGCACAAAAAAAAACAAGAAAACTGGCAAATAAGTGAAGATGCAGATTTTTAACTTACTCTTTCCTTAAAAACCTAACAAACTTGTTCAAATCTTGTTCCAAACTAATTAACTACTTACTAATAACCTTAATCAACCCTAAACAAGCAATCTAACACCTTTTAATTATCACTAATCAAAACTATGTCCTGCTAAAACGTATTGCCAAACACCCTTTTAAATTTTTAAAAACGTTTTTAACAAAGAAAAATCTTACAAACCCTATGCAAACTGATCAAACTAGCATCAATCATGTGTCATAACACAAAATAACAACAAATCAAACACTATTAAACACACTTAAGCACCAAATCTCATAAGAGCATACAACTTGCTATTTTTGAACTTTTTCAAGGTAAAAGGAAGATACCTTAGGGCTTTAACATCCAAAGCCCTAGAGGGTGTATAACCCTCCTCCAATCCAACTCGGGTTGGAGCAGATCCTTGAACACCAATCCTTCAAACCTTCTCAAAATCAAAACAAAAGAAAGAACAAACAAGTAATAAGATATATTACTGATTTTTCTCAACCTTCTTAAAAACTTTTCCAAAAACTTTTCCAATCTTTTTAATACGTTTAACTGATCCTATTATCATCAATAACAAGAAACTTGTAACACCACAAAACCTTGGACAGATTTCTCAAAAATCTTCCAAATTTCCAAAACCTTGAAACAATTTTTAAAACACAAATCACTTAACCAAATAAAAGAGTGGAACTCAGAATCAAGCATAAACCCAACACTCAACTTTTTATAAACATTAAAAGGAATTACAATGATTTAAACAAACACCAAACTTTAATTTCATAAAAAAGGGATTACAAGGATTTTATGCTTAAAACTGGAACAAAGGGATCACCACAGCTTGGGTCTCCTTTTATAGAGCCTATAGAACATCCTAGAAGCATAAAAACATAAACCCTAATACATAAGAAATTCCAAAATTGCCCTCAAACGTTTTTGGTGCATATGAGCTGTCCATTTGATCTTGAACGTTTATTTTGCTTTGGGAGGAAGCAAATAATCTTGGCCATTCAATTGGGACACGTCATGAGCTTGGGGGCTAAGGAATGATGTGATTGGTGGATTGGGGAATTGGGGGTTTGGTGCACATGAGTGGGATGCAGGTTTTTAGGAGTGGGAAAGGTTTGTGAGTGTGTGAATTACTTGTGTGCAAGGTTAATTGGTTTTTACCCAAGGAAAAGTGAAAGTAATTTCTGGGTAGTAAGAAAGGTGAATAGTAGGTGTTTTAATCCGAAAATGGGGGAAGGGATTGTGTTAGGCGCTTTTTTTGGTTTTGAATGTTTCAGTTAGCACTTTTAGTCCCTATCTTTTCAGATTTTTGGCTTTTAAAGATTTTCAGCCTAAAAAACATAATCCTTTGCAAATATCTTTCCCACTTTGACATTTTTGGCACAAGAGTTTTGGAAAAAGGGTTCAAGGATGATTTTTGCCATTTGGTGATTTTTCAAGGACTAATCTTGGACAATGTTGATCTTCAAAAGTCTTCAATGAGTCTTCCACTTTATGAGGGACCA
Organism: Glebionis coronaria; assembly: GCA_025667525.1. Taxonomy (NCBI): domain Eukaryota; kingdom Viridiplantae; phylum Streptophyta; class Magnoliopsida; order Asterales; family Asteraceae; genus Glebionis; species Glebionis coronaria. Next base: position 646,815,308 of record CM046877.1, read on the forward strand.
TAATTGGCAATTTGAAATTGTTGAAGGACTATTCTTGCCATTTCTTCAAAGTTGAAGGACCTTTTTGCAATTTTGACAAACTTAAGGGACCAAACTTGTAATTATTACTATACAAGGGTTTTAAGTTGTCATTTCTTCAAAGAATGAGGATCAATCTTGCTTGTCTTCAAGTCTTCAAGGGTATTTGATGAAAATTCCATGATTAGGGCCCGGTTCATTGCACGGCTTCGTTTCTCGTGTTCGTTTTTCCTTGTATCTTGTGATCTTTTGTCTTTTTCACGATATCCATACCTAAAACACACAAGTAAACAAACACAAGCATATATATGGTATTTTATGACATTTTTATGCATTTAAAGCCCAAAAAGAACGATGAGATCATGTATAAATGCCATCTCATCACTTACTTGTTTCACTTTTAGCATACAAACTTGCTCCAAAACTTGATCAATCCAATCTAATACCTACAAGCAACCTAACTTGTACCTATAACACTTCTCTAACACCTCTGAAAAACTCAATCAAAGATTTATGTCCTGCTAAATTACTTAGCCAAACACCCTTTTAAAAACTTTTAACCAACTTTTCTCAAACAAAAACCTTACAAACTTACTCCAAATTGATCCAACAAGCATCAATCATACATAAAAACTTAAATGAACACAGATCAATCACCTTAAACATACAAAAATACCAAATCAAACAAAATCACTTATAACTGCTATTTTTCTGAAATTTTCAAAGAGAATACCTTAGAACCCTTACATCCAAGGGCCCTAGTGGATGTTGAATCCACCTCCTTATGCACCCGGGTGCATGCAGATCCTTGGATCAACAAACAATCAACACCTGCTTAAATCAAAACAAAAGAAGAACACACAAAAAACAAGTAATAATATATTTTTCTGATTTTTTTCTTTCTTTTTAAAACCTTCCAAAAACTTTTCAAACCTTCTTAATATGTTTTTATAACACTAAGTAACCAATAACATCAAACTTCTTAACAACCAAAACCTGAAACAGATTATACCAAATAATCTTCAATTTCAGAAACTTTTTAAACAACTTTGAAAATCAAAGATACTTGACCAAATACAAAATGGAACTCAGAATCAAGCTTCAACACTACACACAACTTTTAAAAACAATAAAAAGGAATTATACTTGTTTTAAACAAAAACCAAACTTTTATTTCTTTAAAAAGGGATTACAAGTGAGAGCTTGAAAACTGGAACAAGGGGTCATCACAGGTTGATGCCTCCTTTTATAGCACTCTAATGAACATTCTAGGCTCTTAAAATCAAAACCCTAACAGTAGAAAATCTCTAAAATGCCCTTGACGGTTTTGAGGTATGAGTTGTCACATTTTGATCCTGGACGTTTATTCTTGCGTTGTGAGTAAGCAATAAACATCAGCCATTGATTTGGGACACGTCACATTCCTTGGAGGCTAAGGTGTGTTCTTATTGGCTGAGAGGGAATTGTGGGTAGGGTCCACAAGCGTGGGATTGGGGATTTTAGGTGTGGGTTTGGTTCCTGCATGTGTGAATCATGCGTGTGCAAGGTTAATTGTATTTTAACCTTGTTTAAGTGAAGGTAAATTCTGGGTGGGGTGAAAGTGAATAGTAACTCGTTTAGATCCGATTTTGGGGGAAACACATGTGTTTGGCGCAATTTAGATTTGAAAGTTTCAGCTTGGCACAATTGGTCCTTATGTTTTGATTTTTTTGGCAAAACAAGTTTTCCAGCCCTAAAACCGTGTTTGCTTTGTTAATATCTTTCATCACTTGACACTTTTGGCACCAAACTTCACACAAAGGTTATCAAGGAGTATTTTTGACAATTTTGAATATTTCAAGGGCTGTTCTTGGACAATGTTGATCTTCAAAGGTCTTCAATGTCTCTTAATCTTCATGAGGGACTATATTTGGCAATTTGAATTTGTTGAGGGACTAATCTTGCCATTTCTTCAAAGTTGAAGGACCTTTTTGCAATTTTGACAAACTTAAGGGACCAAACTTGTAATTATCAATATACAAGGGTTTTAAGTGTCATTTCTTCATTAGTAGAGGATCAATCTTGTTTGTCTTCAAGTCTTCAAGGGTATTTGATGAATATTCCATGATTAGGGCCCGGTTCTTTGTACGGCTTCGTTTCTCGTGTTCGTTTTTCCTTGTATCTTGTGATCTTTTGTCTTTTTCACGATATCCATACCTAAAATACACAAGTAAACAAACACAAGCATATATATGGTTTTTTTATGACATTTTAATGCATTTAAAGCCCGAAAAGAACGATGAGATCATGTATAAATGCCATCTCATCACTCCCCCATACTAAGCCATTGCCGTGCCCTCACGCAATGCTAGAATAAAGTATCTAAGCATCACCAAAGTTCAATTTTATTAACCTTTATTGAAGAGTAAAAGACTTGCAACATACTACGAGATGTGTAAAGACATAATGTATGATTTTCATCACCAAAATGTGACTTTTAGGGTCAAAGAATAGAAACAAGTTAATGTCCCTTAGAGTAAATTTCGTCATCCTTGATTGTCATACATTCCATGCTAAGTGCAAAAACAAGATCATTGTTGGTACAAGTCACAATGCTAACACTACTCATACGTCCAAATTGTGTAATACTTTTTCTCCCCGCAATCCTAGTTATTATAAAAGGAAATGGGTTACTAGCATTTTTTATCTATTTGTCATGGATCACAAGTGATTCATATTGACTTATTTGAGTAGTTATTAGTCCGAAAGCAAAGTAGCACGATTTGATCAATAGTTAGCCGAAGGACAAAATCTTTTAAAACGGCTTCTCGTGTATCTCCTTAAGTTCATATCTTGGCATAACTCGTTTCACGATTTGAGACCTTTCTCGGACCGATATTTGGCATGTACTTCATACTTTAAATCTTGGGAAGACGTTCTCGAAATTATGGTCTTCTCTTCATATATTTGGAATTTCTTCACTTGACGTTTTTGAGAGATTCTTCATATAGGACCACGACTTCATCATTTTTCTTCAATCTTTACTTTGGATTTTGATATACAACGATCCGCCTCCTTTTCGGACTTGGATATATTTATCCTCATACCTTGTTAGGGTCTTTTTGGATAGACTTTCTCCATTCTTTAGGGGAGTAATTGCTTCTCGTCGTGTGTCTCGATCCTTCATATTGATTTTGGAATAATGATACTTCACATCATCTTTGGATCTTTAGCAAAAATAGAGCTCCTCATGCCTTGTTAGGGCCTTTTTGGATGATCGCCAATCTTCGCGTCCCGCTTCAATAAGTTATGCCTTGGCTATGAACTCTATTCAACCCCGAGCAACTTTTTAACGATCTTGCGCTAGAGGCTAAGTAACTTTTCAAATCGTACGACCTTACTTATTGCAATTATGATTTATTCCTAATGCATTGATCTTATGGGAAGAAAAAGCCACAATTAAAAACATATGAGTTTTTGAAAGAACACATTCATGTTCTACGTTTAGCATGATCACTTGTCTAACTCTATCATTTCTCGTTCTTCACTATATAAAGACCTCTAATTAAAGAGACTCGTGAATACTTAGCCATGCAAGTCAAAATTAAGCCAAATTTGGATTAGCTTTCATTAAGACTATATCAAATCAAAGTTTTGGGTTTTCAAGCCACCTATAGGATCTTGCACTTTCTTGGACTTTTTCAAGTTTAGAGAATGCGTTTTAAAGTTCCCTTGATACGTGACTTTCTAGAATCAATTATAGGAACTTGCGAAAAGTTCTTGTTCTTAACCCGAATGAATTAAGACTTTCGCGTTTTAAAAGCTCCCTATATAAAAGTCTAGCAAAACTTGAATTGAGCGGGTTAAGGAATGTAAATGGCTCCAAATGCCCATCAAGTCAAAAATTAACTCTTATTCTACCCATCGGAAAATATACATTCGTGTCTTAAAAACACTTATGAAAACTAAGAAAAATTTTAAAATTTGGCCATTTTTAGCCTTATTAGCAAAACAAAACATTGAAAGTTGGAAAACGTGAGGGCGTAGCAAAGCAAGTACCTATTCACCCCCCCATACTAAAAGTAAACATTGTCCTCAATGTTTCGAGTCTAAAGGTGGAGCACCCCCATACTAGAGACGAAGAGTCGAATGCTTAGGATCTAGCATGGAAAGGGTGATCAACAATATATCTAAAGCCGTTAATTAATTATGCTAAAAGATAATTGTTAGAACAATAAAGGATATGTCATGGATTCGTGAAAAACTTCTTCAAACGAACGATGGAGGCTCACGTAAACGAACACGAGAGTCTTCAATCGTAGATGATGATGATGATCTAGATAACACAATCACAAACAACCACGAGACAACGAGTTGGAAGGGTACAAGTCCCCTTATTAGTGAATATAAAAGATAAGCATGGGATCTCCCCCACGAGGCACCTCGTTTTTGATAACCGAGTCTTGAGCTCGACTCGATCCCCTCAAAATGTGAACATTTAGGGAAAATCATGGTGTGGTCAATTTTTGATGGGGCTTACATGATAAACAAGGCCCAAAAAGCAACCGGTAAAAAGGACTAAGTCCTTAGATGATACAAAATACCGGGGTCGAAGATGGCGTTCTCGTTTCCATTGGAAAAACAAATCAACGCCACTTCAATATGTGCCATAAACTCAATGAGTTTGAAGAAAATAGATGAGAAGTAGAAGGGTGAGACAATTGGTAAGACAAACGTTTGAGCTACTCGAGGTAGACTCGCACCAAGCAAATAGATATAGTTTCCATTTATTGCATCGGTGGAAGACCGAGATTTCCCTTTACATGAAATTCCGGGATCGAATATCTCGTCCTCGGTGGTCAAGGATGAGGGAACATAAGGGGCTTCCCCCATACTAAAACCACACAAAACATCGTCAAAAGGAGTAGACGAGTTTGTAGCACTCAAAACACGCGGTGATGACGGAGTTAGATTTGTAGAAAAATCAATTAAATCACATTTAAGATCTTTTCCTTTGTTATCTTTTAAACTCTCTTTATGAAAAACCTTTTTGATTATGTCGAAAATATTCGGTGTTTCTAAGGCGATGTTAGTCACACTAAAAATTCTCACATTTTGAAACCGTTTTGGTTTTGGTGGTGGCAAGTTCTCAAAACGTTTATCGACGAAGAAAACCTCCCCATCGGGGCAAACATATTCATCATCCGAAAGATTTTCCGTAGAAACCGTCAACTTATCAACACTTTTCAAGAATGAATGTTCGAGATGAGGCGAAGGATTTTTCGATTCAAGTATTGATGGTTTCTTCTTTGTAGGTTTTGCACTCATAACCTCCACCGGCGGAGGAAATGGTAAATTGTTTTTGGCGACATTCCCTAAAACTCTTGGTGAAAATTCTTTGCAAATGACATTGGTCGAGTCACCATGGTTTAAAGTTGCAATAGAATAGACATGAGAAAGATTGGAGTTTTGTGTTGCATTGATGACAAGTTCTTCTTCATTGAAACGAAGGGTGATTTTTCGAGCATGAACATCGATAAGTGCTCGTGATGTATCCAAAAATGAACGACCCAAAATGAGAGGAACTTTTCGATCGATGGGAATGTCTACAACGATAAAGTCAACGGGATAGTAAAACTTTCCGACTTTAACGAAAACGTCCTCGGCTACTCCACATGCCATGATCGTAGAATGATCGGCCATCTCGATGGACATGTTCGAAGGAGTAAGAGCCGGAAGCGAAAGCGATTTGAAAATCTCGAGAGGTATTAAATTAATACTAGCACCAAGATCGGCCAAGGCGTAGCATTCCTCCATATCTTGTATTGCACACGGAATCAAAAATTTACCGGGATCACCGACTTTTTGTGGTATGCGGCTTAGAAAAACCGATGAACAACTAGACGATTGTTGTAACTTTTCTTTGTTGTTTAGCATACTTTTGAAGTTTGCGGCGAATTGAGGCATCATGATTAAAGCATCGGCAAAACTTATGTTAAAATGTAGATCACGAAACATTTTCATAAATAGCTCAAATTGATAATTGTTCCGTTCTTGTGCTTTCTCTTTGTTTCGTCTCGAAGGGTAGGGTAAAGGTGGTGTGGGTTGGTCATTAGGCAACGGCCTTGGAAACTCGGGTTCCACAATTGTTATTGGTGTAACCGTAGGTGTGGTTTGAGCGGTACTTCGTGGGATTGTAATGTGCTCCTTTTCGACCATCACCTCGGGTTCTTTCTCGATTTCCTTCTCCGTAGAAGTACTTGTACGAGAGATTGGTTCCTTGAAAGTTTTACCACTTCGTGTAGCAACAACCTTCAATTCTCCCCTCGGGTTGTTAATGGTATCACTAGGAAGACCACCCGAAGAAGAGGGCTTACACATGATAGCTTCAAACATCTTAGCCATTCGGTCCTCAAATTTTGATTGCCTAGCATCCGTTTTCAATAACTCTTGCTTAATCTCATGTTGTCCTAATTCCATCTTTTGTTGGTTTTGTTGAAGACGTTGGACATTTCCTTCCATTTTATTTGCATGAGTTTTAAGTTCATTAGCAAGTTCATTTTTAAGCTCGTTTTTCAACTCGGATCTTAAGCTAATCATCTCACGTTGCATGTTATCAAATTTAGCATCATTTGCTTTTGCATAATCCAAAAATTCTCCTTGCAAATTTTTCGTGTGAGCATTTTGAAAACCTTGTGTAGTGTTTTGAAAATCACGGTTTTGGTTTTGATTAGAGATTTGTCCATTCCCACTTTGATAATTCCCTTTGTTGTAATTGCGTGTGTTGCCTTGGTAATTACCTTGGTTGTTGTTTCGATAATTGTTAACATTTTGATTTGGTGGAGCTTGATTTTGGCGGGAACCTTGGCCGTTTTGGTTGTAAGTTCCCGTTGCTACATAAGCACTCGAAGTGTTACCATCCGCGGTAATGCACTCGGAAAGATCATGAGCTCCCCCACAAGATAAACAACTCTTAGCAACCGCTTTAACCGAAGCGGAATTGGAAGCTTCTTGAGCCTTCCAATGGGACATTAGATTAGCAAATCTATCAAAAAACCGATTTTCCTCATTAGCTTCATCATGTAAGGCGTTAATGATACGAGACGATTGTGACGAAGATGACGAACCCATATTGGCAACACTCGGTGTGTTACGAGGGCTATAAACCTTAGATCGATTTTCAATGATTTGTAAAGCCTCATTTGTCGTCTTGCACAAAAAATTACCACCCGCGGCGGCATTCAAATAATCTCGTTCATGATCATTAAGCCCATTATAAAAGGTATCAATTTGATGCAATTCCGAAAAATCATGGTGAGGACATTCATGTAACATCTCTTTAAATCGTTCCCATGCCATTGAAAAACTTTCATTGTTACGTTGCACAAATCGTGAAATCTCATTTTTTAAGTGTGTTGTTTTAGATGGTGGAAAAAACTTGTTCACAAACTTAGAAACGAGATCGGCCCATGTCAAAATCGAATTTGGCGGTTCTTTCTCGAGCCAAATTTTTGCGGGTCCATCCAACGAGTATGGAAACAACATCATCTTAATGGCGTCATGTGGAACATCTTTGAATTTGCTAGTAGCGGTGAGACGGTTGAAATTCCTAATGTGGTAATGCGGGTTGTCTTTCTCGTGACCTCTAAACTTGTTTGCTTGCAACATAGACATTAAACCCGTCTTAATCTCGAAATTCTCCGCAAGGATGGCGGGAATAACAATGGCCTCTCCAAAACCCTCGGTGGGTGCTTGTAGCAACTCCATCATAGTACGATTAGCCATGACGACTTCTTGTTCTACAATAGGTTCAACAATTGGAGGTTCTTCAACAATCAACGATCCTTGATTTGCTTGCTTTTGAAGACGTTTACGAGCTCGTTTTGCTTGATTACGAGTGATCATAAACTTCACGAAGAATGGGAGGTGAGCAAAGAAGATTCTTTTTGGTTGTTTTGTGGATTTTCAATTTTTTTGTGTTTTTGATGATATTTAATTTTTTTGGATTTTGGTGTATCTTCGTAGACAACAATCTACAAAATCTCTCCTCGAATCAAACTCTTGATTAAAGAAGCCTCAAAGGAATGAAAACGATCACGTGGAGTGAACGCCTTCGAATGACTTTAGAACTTTGGTGAAAACCAAATTGTTCACGAGGGTTTAATCACAAAGAAACCAAGCAAAATATAGTATACGTATTAATACTTTGGGCGGCAAAACCCTCGATTAGCCTTCAATCTCAAAATACTCACAAGCAAGCGGGGAAACGAGGCGGCGCGAAGCACTTAAGAGCCTTTTTCCTTAGGGTATATTTTATAATACCCGCCTTATACCCACCTTATAGTTTGTATTTTTCAAAATCGAGCTTCACGAAAGTATTTATCTATTTTTGCCTTTTCTTTTTGTTTGAGATTCGAATACAATAATTAGGAGATCAAATCCCAATTAAGGTTTGTGTTTTCACACTTTTGGAGATATTGTATTTTGATTGTGATACTTAATACAATATATTAATAATATTTGTACAAGAAAAACCAAGAAAACCGATAATACGTGTTAAGGGAGTTCCACTTAACACAAATACTTATTATGGATAATATCAAAAACAAAAGCTTCCAAATTAAAGCACAACACACCTCCCCGGCAGCGGCGCCAAAAATGATTGTAGTCCTTTTACTACTCTTTAGGAAAAGAGCGTAAATAGCGGTAAGTATCGAGTGATGATTTTAGGAAAAATCAACACAAATGACCCAATCACTTAAAAGAGAGAAAGTTCGTTTCCCAAGGAGGTATATGTGTGTGAATTAACTTGTATTTATTTGAGATTAATATTGAGAAGAATGGGGATGAGAAGATGAAAAGACGGTTACGTTAAAATTAAACTACGACGTAAAAGACGTAAAGTCGTGAAAAACTACCCAAATTAAAAATTTATACTAAGACCAAAAACAAAATCAATAATTAAAAAGACTAAAAACAAGTCTTAAATAATATAAATAAAGACAAAAATCCAACAAAGATATTTTAAAACCTTTTATTAATTAAATATTTAATTTTAAATGCTAATTAAAGCCCTAAAATTAAATATAACTAATTCAAATGTCTAAAATATGATTTTATTGAATAATTACTTAACTTATATTATTAGAAGACTAAAAAGTAATTTTCTAAAAATTAAAAGCTATTAAAACTATTTTTTAAAACTCTAAAAATAATTTAAAATGATTAAAAACTAATTAAACTTAAAATAATTATAAAAATAAATCTAAAAGCTATAAAAATATTCTAAAAATGGAAATAGTCCTAATTAATGGTAAGGAACCTAGGAAAAATGGAAAAGAAATAAAAATAAAACTTTGAAATTTTGGAATAAAATATTATTAAAATAATCAAGAAAAATAAAAAGTTCCTAAATAAATTCTAAAAAATTCTCAAAAATCCTAAATAATATAATTAAGAGAAAAACACAAATTTAAGCTCCTAAACCTTTTTTAATAATTTTATAAAAATGTTTAAAGTTTATAAAAAACCTTAAAATAATATAAAATTAAAAATTAAAGTTTTTAAAACCAAAACAAAATGTAAACCTCAAATTATATATTAAAAAGCTAAAAACTATTTTTCCTAAAAATTAAAAATCTTTTTTCTATTTTTTAATGATTTTATAAAAAACGTATAATAAATAAATCCTAGAAAATAATTAAATAAACGGAAAAATATGAAACTTGGCTAGAAAAATCACAAATCCTAATAAGATTCTAGGAAAAATCAAAATAAGCAAGATTGCTTATCAAATAAGCTGAAAAGTGGTAAATAAGCTACGGCTTTAAATAAGCTGACAAAGTGAAAAACGTGTTAAATAAAGGTTGAAAACAAACCCTAACGTAAAAAAGCACCTAGATTAGCGGTAGAGCTCCTAACCCTCCAGCGAGAGGTCTGGGGTTCGAGTCCAGCTACGGGTGACTTTTTGCACTTATTTTCTTTTTTATTTTTTTCTTTTCCAAACCAATCAGTAACCTTTAATAAGCTTACAATCCAATCCAATATCACTTTTTAGCTAAGGATCAACAAGTTATGATCCAAAATTGTTTCCAGTTCCTTCAAGTTCTGATGAACAAGTGCTAGTGCACACTTGTGCACTTTTGATGCCAAGAGGACTTGGCTATGCTTATTTGGTGGTTGCTTTCTTTGGACAAGGGCACCCTTGTGCTTATTTAAGCACAAGGAGTCATGAACAGGAAACAAGTAACACTTAGCACACCAAATTAAGCAAATCAAAGCACACAATAGCCTATATCAGTTTCTGTGATGATAATACAAGTCTGGGACTGTTTAAGCTTATTAACTTGCACCTCAATGAACTTAAAAGCCTCAAACTAAGCATACACACTCACCAAGTAATGCACAATCAACATCAACAACAAACATAACCTAGCACCTAACAGGATCAAAAAGATCAAGCACAAATTATGGCAAAAACAAGCAGTTATGTGACTTAGCAGATTTCTATCTTACTTGTTTCACTTTTAGCATACAAACTTCTCCAAAACTTGATCAATCCAATCTAATACCTACAAGCAACCTAACTTGTACCTATAACACTTCTCTAACACCTCTGAAAAACTCAATCAAAGATTTATGTCCTGCTAAATTACTTAGCCAAACACCCTTTTAAAAACTTTTAACCAACTTTTCTCAAACAAAAACCTTACAAACTTACTCCAAATTGATCCAACAAGCATCAATCATACATAAAAACTTAAATGAACACAGATCAATCACCTTAAACATACAAAAATACCAAATCAAACAAAATCACTTATAACTGCTATTTTTCTGAAATTTTCAAAGAGAATACCTTAGAACCCTTACATCCAAGGGCCCTAGTGGATGTTGAATCCACCTCCTTATGCACCCGGGTGCATGCAGATCCTTGGATCAACAAACAATCAACACCTGCTTAAATCAAAACAAAAGAAGAACACACAAAAAACAAGTAATAATATATTTTTCTGATTTTTTTCTTTCTTTTTAAAACCTTCCAAAAACTTTTCAAACCTTCTTAATATGTTTTTATAACACTAAGTAACCAATAACATCAAACTTCTTAACAACCAAAACCTGAAACAGATTATACCAAATAATCTTCAATTTCAGAAACTTTTTAAACAACTTTGAAAATCAAAGATACTTGACCAAATACAAAATGGAACTCAGAATCTAGCTTCAACACTACACACAACTTTTAAAAACAATAAAAAGGAATTATACTTGTTTTAAACAAAAACCAAACTTTTATTTCTTTAAAAAGGGATTACAAGTGAGAGCTTGAAAACTGGAACAAGGGGTCATCACAGGTTGATGCCTCCTTTTATAGCACTCTAATGAACATTCTAGGCTCTTAAAATCAAAACCCTAACAGTAGAAAATCTCTAAAATGCCCTTGACGGTTTTGAGGTATGAGTTGTCACATTTTGATCCTGGACGTTTATTCTTGCGTTGTGAGTAAGCAATAAACATCAGCCATTGATTTGGGACACGTCACATGCCTTGGAGGCTAAGGTGTGTTCTTATTGGCTGAGAGGGAATTGGGGGTAGGGTCCACAAGCGTGGGATTGGGGATTTTAGGTGTGGGTTTGGTTCCTGCATGTGTGAATCATGCGTGTGCAAGGTTAATTGTATTTTAACCTTGTTTAAGTGAAGGTAAATTCTGGGTGGGGTGAAAGTGAATAGTAACTCGTTTAGATCCGATTTTGGGGGAAACACATGTGTTTGGCGCAATTTAGATTTGAAAGTTTCAGCTTGGCACAATTGGTCCTTATGTTTTGATTTTTTTGGCAAAACAAGTTTTCCAGCCCTAAAACCGTGTTTGCTTTGTTAATATCTTTCATCACTTGACACTTTTGGCACCAAACTTCACACAAAGGTTATCAAGGAGTATTTTTGACAATTTTGAATATTTCAAGGGCTGTTCTTGGACAATGTTGATCTTCAAAGGTCTTCAATGTCTCTTAATCTTCATGAGGGACTATATTTGGCAATTTGAATTTGTTGAGGGACTAATCTTGCCATTTCTTCAAAGTTGAAGGACCTTTTTGCAATTTTGACAAACTTAAGGGACCAAACTTGTAATTATCAATATACAAGGGTTTTAAGTGTCATTTCTTCATTAATAGAGGATCAATCTTGTTTGTCTTCAAGTCTTCAAGGGTATTTGATGAATATTCCATGATTAGGGCCCGGTTCTTTGTACGGCTTCGTTTCTCGTGTTCGTTTTTCCTTGTATCTTGTGATCTTTTGTCTTTTTCACGATATCCATACCTAAAATACACAAGTAAACAAACACAAGCATATATATGGTTTTTTTATGACATTTTAATGCATTTAAAGCCCGAAAAGAACGATGAGATCATGTATAAATGCCATCTCATCAATAACGAAGGGTTTCATAACACCGAGATCAGTTACTTAGGAGGTTTATGAGTTTTGTTGAAGTTAGGTTCTGTGAAAAGCAAACAAAAACTCTTGAATCATACTAGGGTTTGCTTCGTGGTTTGTGCGATTTTCTAACGCACAACAAGTTTTTGTTGCTAATGATCGTATTGTATGGGTTGATATAGAGGGGGTACCTCTACATGCTTGGTCCCGTAATACGTTTCATAAGATAGGCTCGAAATGGGGTGAGGTCATGTATTTAGAAGAAGGTCCAGCTGATATGTTCGCCTGAAAACGACTTTGTATCAAAACTCATCAGGCGAACAACATCCTTGAAACTTTTAAGATCGTGGTAAAAGGACAGGTTTATACAGTGCGTGCTAAGAAACTTTTTGTTTGGTCGCCGTATTTTAAAGAGTTTCCCGAGGTGGATTTCTGTCCTAATGATGAGTCTCTTTCGGTGGAAGAGGCAAATAATGTTGATAACTGTAATGTCAATAATGATGAGGTTGGGAGCGACGGTGAAGCTGTATCTGAAACTTGTTTTGGAGACATGGGGGACGAACAGAACTGTGAAAATGAAGTCCATCATGTGTCAAATGATAAGGAGGTTTCGCAAGATCCTTTCAATATTTACGACTGTCTCAATAAGGGTAATGAGGGAGACTGTAATTATGATTTGGAATCTAGTATTCCATGTCCTCCAGGATATACTCCAGACGAAGAAAAGGCAGGTCATGTTCAGGAAGCGCAAGTTGCTCAAGGTGAAGGTAATGCACAATCTCAAAATAGTTTAGTTAAATGTAATTCGCGTATTTTTGAGAATGAGGAAAACTCTGGTGTTAATCTATCATCTCATGGTAGAGCCAATGGGGATAAAAGAATAGAGGGTGGTTCCGTGTTAGAAGCACTTGACGAGATGATAAAGGTTGGTGAAACTATGGGTTACAGGATGGAAGGATGTACCAAGGATATGGAGTAGATCATAGAAATGAATGGAAATCACGAGGTTTTACGATGAATTGTTTATCACTCAACATTCAAGGCCTGGGGTCTAAGGCCAAAAAAGATAGGATCCGGGAGTTAAATTCAAAACATAAAATTAGTTTCTTGTCTTTTCAAGAAACTAAACAGGAGGTCATTTCTGTGTTGGAGGTGAAATATTTATGGGGTATGTAGATTTGTGATAATCTTTGATCTAAACAAGAGGGTTGATGTTTCTAGAGAGAGAAAGTAAAGAGAGAAAGTGTGAGAAAAGGTGTTTATTGAATATGAAAAAACTAAAACAACCAACCCCCTTTCCTTAGGTGGAAAGGGGTTTATATACCCAAGTACTTAATGGACTTGGGCCTCCCACCCATGACAAGCCCATGGGTTGGGTTTACTTTACAAAGTAATGTTACAATTAACTACGAGCTATTTAACGTTTAACAATATTGTGGAGTGACCGATACTTCTAATACACGTTAAAAACATATTTCTAACAATCTCCCCCTAAGGGAGGTCACTCCAATTTACAAAGTCCTAAACCTAGCATACTATACTAAGTCTTCGTTCTTCAGCTCGTAGTCTTTTCTTTTTGTTGTGAATATGTTGATTTTGATCTTTTAGGCTTTGGCTTGAGAGCATTGTTCTTTTGACCCTTCACGTGCAATCTTTTCCTTCTTGTGAATCTTGCCTCCTCGTGACTCCATGTTCCACACACTTATATTTTTGATGAATTCTTGAAAGCTTCAGAGTTTGGTACAGCGGAAGACTTCATTTAGTACTTTCTTGAATTTTGCTGAAATTTGATGCAGAAAAACATAAGCATGTGGGAACGACTTCATCTGGTACACCGTAACGCCACCGTCTTCAAATGCCGCAACATAACAAGACACGAACGAAATGGCTTAGAACATTTCGTTCTTAAACGGTAGCATTTTACCTCCGGTCGATGAAGACCGTTGGACGATATTAGATATCGTACCCGTGACGGATAGTTTCAATTAAGTAACTTCCTGACATGATTTCACGGGTAAACCCGTTCTCTTTACTCGACCGTCACTAAGCCTGACTGCGAACATAAAGAGTGAATCACTTGGATAATAAATTGTCTTTGTGATTGAAGCCGTCAATTCATGAACCTGGAACAAGTGAATTTCAATTAAGATTTTCACCATTGTTGCTTTCCAGTTGCCACGAGCGTGATTCGTATAGAATCTTGCACGTCACCTACCAAGTGCTGTTTGATGTTAACTCTAGAAGGATTTCCACTCGTCACTGTGAACACTAAATAGTGTCACTCTGAGTGTTCTGGCAAGATCATACGATAATGCGTAGAGGCCTGGAACGAGTTTAAGTTCAATTAAGAATTAAACTACTGTTTCTTTCCAGTTTTCACAAGATTGGTTTCTAAAGAACCGCACGTGTCACCTACCATGAGCTTGTTTGATGTTGGCTCAAGTAGGATTTCCATCTTCACTGTATTACTTGCGTATTACTCAGATGTTCTGGCAATATTACAAGAATACTGCGTAAGACTCATAAAGATCTCTTACTTTTCATAGTGTGTGAAGAAGCAAGGAATAAATGGAAAGTGTCCTAATGAGACTTTTGATGATCTCGTGGCTCTAGACTCGATAGTGCGTTTTGATTTAGTGAGCGATGGCTGGAGAGGATTGCCACCTTTTCAATATTAGTTTATTCGGAGTGAATAAACCAATAGAAACGTGTTGAGCTCCGTGTGATTAAAACAAATACCTTTTGAGAGATATTTGAGTTAGCTGGGAGGTGTTGTGCATGACATCACTGGGTCCATGATATCTTGTCTTCAATATTGAGAATCATTTAAAATGATCCCAATCATAGATGTGTTGACCCGGTTTCAGTCCTAAGTTGTAAGGAGGGCTTCTTTTTTTACACCCTTTATCTTTACATTTCTTTTTCATTCTTCAACCCCTCCAGTACTTAGCAATACATCATCACTAGCACCTTGTTGTGATTGTTCTAGTGCTAGCATTAGTAATTAGTCGGTACTTTGCTACGTTCACATTCATCTCCAACTTTCCTAGGACTTCTAATTCTATCTAGGGAATTGTCCTTGGGAAGATTCCATCGGCTCTGATGAATCATTGGACTAATACCTATTCCTACCACCCTTTTGTCACCACATCTGTCGTGAATTAAGTGTGTTTTGGGAAAGTATCATCACCATGAAAAATCCTTGAAAATCACTTAAGGCACTTGTGATATTAAAATCAAAGTTTTTGTGCCTTAAGTGTTTTTGTTCATCAAAAACGCTCCCCCTTAACATATGCATTACACATATTAAGTTGGATTATCTTTAAGTCTTTTTCATCTTTAGCCAAATATCATTAAGTCTCCTTAATCCCATTTTCTCCCCTTATCCAAAATGTTAACCATTAATATTTGGGATATTGAATGAATTAACCGGTCTTTGGGTAAAAATGAAATCAATGTATGTCCATAGAACATATTAATGCTCCCCCTCAAATGAATGAGGGTTAGTTGTAGTGCTTTAGTATGACATATTTTGAAAGATTTAGAATCTCGTGAGAAATTCTTGAAAAATTATCATACCTTCACACTACATCAAGCCACAAAAGCAATAGTACAAATATTAACATATTTACAAACAATATACATATGGAGTTGACCTGATAGTAGATGAACCATAATTAAATTGCTCGTGACGTTTTCCTGTGGTGTGCTCCATATGGTCTCCCACCCACGAATCGTTCCAAACATCTTATTAACCGACGCTTCCTTAAGGTTTCCTCGATCTTCTTTATCGCATAGATGGCGCTTCTCTTGCATTGAGGTGTCCAGGTGTACGTTACTACTGGGAGTGGTAATTTAGCATTGAGAACTTGCCATCACTGAATTTATGCAGTTCAGAAAATCTCATGTATTGCATCACTCCTGTCACGTTCGGATAAAAAATTCATGCTTCCGGTTTCAGAGTTACCATGTACGGCAACTTATTCTTGTGATATTGAGAGAGAGGAGTCGTATGAGGACGTTGCAAGTTGAGTTGCTTTTGGTAGCTTTCCACACCCAGTTGAAAATCTTCTACCCGGTTTTTGATGACAATCTTTCGTGTGAATTGGCGAATGTTGGAATTTAGTGCTATGACTTTGTCAGTGTCCAAGTGAACAACCTTTTCTTGAACCAGAATCAAGAGAAAGTCTTCAATGTCTTCAAGGCAAAGGCACTGAAGGTCAATTTCTTCGATGCGGTATTCTTTCTTGTCCGTGCGTTTGAATCAGATTTGAGTCAAGTACTCATAACCGAGTATCGTCCTAGTAGTGGCTTATTGAATGCTCATGTTTCGATGGTCTGAGGTAATAAGAGACTTGGGTTTCTCTTTGTTGAGATGTTTGCACGCTAATCGCTTCTTTGAGTTCCAATGATAAACTCCAAGTTCTGCGTAGGGGTCATAGGCGGCTAGCAACTCTCTTCGCCAGATGGCATCAGGGACTTTGTCTTTAATCCATGGTACATTCTCTAGATTTATGGCTTTGACCATGGTAAGAGATGTTGCGTATTTATTTTCCCCGTTTTTGAGATAGTCGAGATCATGACAGACGAAGTGTTCCAAGGGAATAGTCGTTGCACCGGTAATGACGGCGGGTGTGAGAGGCTGTAAGACAGGAGTCTGAATTCCTGCAGTTGTTGCTCTCATTGCCTTCGCAAGCTCACTCATGTGATATTCAGCCTTGTTGTGGCTGATCTTCATTGAGTCAAAGAAATCCATGTTTGCAGCGGTCATTTTGAGAAGATCCGGAGTCATTGTGGGTTTCCCGTGTGTGTGTCTAAGAAAAGCTGAGAAATCTATCGGATTGTTGAGGAAATTATTAAGCTCGAGTTCTGTTGCTGAGTCAAAGGGATGTTGAAGAGATGCATTTGTAAGCCAGAGTTGCTCCTGTACCCCCTCGTCTAACATTAAAGACTCGGCAAAAGTCTGTTCTGGCTCATCTAAATCCTCGGTCTCCATGTCGGAAAAATGCTGATCTACATGAGGTGTGGATGGTCCTGCTTCGGACGCTAGAGCTTCCCTTTGAGGTATAGACACTGGAGTTTCCTATTGAGGTATAGAAACTGGAGTTTCCTCTTGAGGTATCGGTTCTACCTGTTCTATATATGAGACAATAGTAGAAACCGGTTCAGTATTCATACCCGTGTCTGTGATCTGAGGTGTCGAGAGAATAGCATCCACAGTCTTGTCTTTTGTTCTAGCATCGGTTTCTACTGTTTCCTCATTACGTTTCTCAGTCGCCTTATCACCGTCATCCTTCTGACACTCTTTACCACTTTTATCCGTTGTTTCATTCTTATCCCTTTTTTCAGTGCCATTTCCGTCATTGTCATCGTCATCATCATCATCCTCAGCGTCATCAGTATCTTCATCCTCGTCCTCGTCCTCATCCTCGTCCTCCTCGTCCTCTTCCTCCTCTTCATCCTCTTCCTCCTCGTCCTCTTCCTCTTCGTCATCCTCTTCCTCCATGTTATCTTCATCCTCGTCCTCCTCGTTCTCGTCCTCTTCGTTAGTCACTTCTTATTTTCATCATCAGGCTGTGCAGAGGTGTCTGATTCAGTTTCAGGTGTATCTTCAATGATAGCCTGGGTGAGATATTGAAGAAGTTTTTGTTTGGTCTTCGTATTCTCAGACCCTATATTGTTCAGTCTAGATTGCAACAACTTCATAAATTGAAGATCAGATAAGCCCGTGGCGAAAAGATGTGGAAGCGATTGATCGACATATGACTTCACCTCCCGTTGGATGATGTTAGTCATAGTACCATTGATAGATCCGAGGAAGGCCTTGTTTTCTTTGTCACGTAATTCCTTTTCAGCGACGAACTCCTAATGTTGCTCTTGAAGTTGTAGGAGACCGGCATATGTATCATCAAGTTTTGAGCGCTCACGTTTCTGTTCCTTGAAGGATTTTGTATCACGTTTAGTGATACTTGATTTCAGATCTTTAATCTTTTGTGCCTGTGTTTCCAATTGTTTTTGGAAAAGCTGAATTAGTGGATCATTGGCTGAAAGAAATTGATTGGAGGTGGATGATACTGGTTGTACTGTTATCGATGGATGAGGTGTAACCACAAGTGTTAGACAGGTGGTGGATGATACAAATTGAGAGGTGATGGTGGATACCAGTTGATCTAGGTTTGGTGCAACTGAGGTAGCTACGGGAGTGGATGATACAGGTTGTGGGACGGTGGTTGATACGGGTTGTTCTATGGATTGTTCAACCGGGGTATCTGTAGTCACAACAGTGCTAAAGTTAGGTGGTGGAGGAGGTGTCGGTTGGATGATGGGAGATGTTGTACTGACAGGACCAATGGCGGGAGGCGTAAATGGTGGAATAGTACCAGTTAGAGTTGTAGCAATAGGGACATCCACCAATTTTAGATTTGACGAAGGATCAGTATTCGTTACTTCAGTGTCTCCTGCATTTAGATCAAGATATTGCATGTTATCTTCAGAAGCAGAAGTTGACTTACTTTGAGTTTGTGTTTCTGGAATGAACATTGTGTGAGCATCTTCTATGATCAAAGTGCCAATTGGTTCCGATAACGATGTGGTGATGTTGGCATCATGGTATAATGTCTATATGTCCGAGTTGATACTACCACCACTCCCGTCAGTGTGCTCACTTGTTTCAAAGCTGAATGGTTCAAAGTGCTCATTATTAGGGTCTGAATATGTTTCCATGATTGTGATTCCTTGGGTTGGGGCTGACTCAGGTGTGGCAGTAACATTATCAAGAAGATGGGTATCTTCATCAGGGTCACCGAATTCATCTAAATCGTCTGTTGGTTTGGAACCAGAACCCATGGATTTAACGAGGGCCTCCTTTTTGCTCTGCCTAAGAATGAGTCGTAGTTGTTTGGATTGAGATTTCTTTTGGAGCTGGTTCATGTTCATCGACAAGTGCTTCTTTACCTGTATCTTTCTTTGCCTTCTTTGGAGATGAGGTTGACTCAGTCAGTTGAAACGAACGTTTTCTTCTTTTACCTTTAGGTAGGTCAGCAAAATCTCCAGATGCGACTCGTTTCCTCTGAACTTCAATTTCTCTCAAGACTTCACGATATGCGTCACTATCTTTAATACCGTCCTTCAACATACATTCTGGAATAAGAGCGGGAACCATCTTATATTTTCCCACTGTTTCTTGCTTCATGGTGTCCAAAATGTAATCGTGATCGGCAGTGTGATAATAAAAGTCACCATGGCGACTAATTGTTGAGGAATGGCTGTCATGAAATGATCTATGATCAGCTTGGTGAATCGTGGAAAAATCATATGTTTAGACTTACGTCTGTTGTTTTTGAAACCTTGAAAGTAAAATTCTTCCCAGATAAAACCAGCATAATCAATTGGTTGACCCCAGAGGATAGAAGCTTGAGGAGGTCTAAATGTATCTTTTCCCCTTGACTTGGCACTAAAACATTGGGTAATGATGCTAATTAAGGCTTTCCAAGGTTGTCCAATGTGTGATGTATGAAATGCAGACAGGTTGGATAATTCGCCATCATACCCAAGGTATGTTATGAGCTCAATCAGTTGGTCCTTAGTAGGAGGGGGGACATATGAATCACTAGTGGCAGGAGATGGGAAGCCCAAGATGGTCCGAAAAAGGTCGAGACTAAGTGTCAATGGTTGACGATCCAAAGTGAAAGCAATCGAAGTGACCGAGTTGGTAGTCGCTGATTTCCACAATTCATGCAAGTAGATCTTCGGTACTGATGTTGTGGCCCTTATAACTTTGCTAATGGGTGAGTTGTCGAAGAGATCCATTGCTAACTTGAAAGCGGGCATTGGCGGATCAAAATCTTCTCTTAGTCGGAAATTGTTTTCTTCAAATGGAAGTCTTGCTACTTTTGGAATAAGTGCGTCATCAAGGTCTTTTTGTTGTTCTCTGGTAATCGACATAATTCCTGCTTAAAATAACACATACACAATTGATATATACAAATATATATCTCAATATCCATGTAAATCGGTAGCATGGGAACCATTTCACAACAACTGTCACCCCAGATAAGTAAACATAGCAAGAGAATACAAACAAACGACCTATGAAATACAACCATGTATTTGATTGAGCTTTTAAGCACACGGTATTATAACACTGACGCTTGATTCTAAAAACAAGACGGCCTAGAATAATCCTAAAAATTATTTAAGACGAATGTATTAAAATTGAATGTATACTCTAACTTATTCTTATCGGTGTGCTAAAATCCGAAACTTAAGTATGTAACCAAAAAATTCGCAACTTGAACCAAATTTCGCAACTTTGTGAAAATTTCGCAACATTTGCGAAGATTTCGCAACTTGAGTGCAACACATGATTTCACAACTCTAATCGGCTTTACAAGATTTCGCAACTAATGACAAGATTTCGCATCTTTGAAAGATTACAAATTCGCAACTTTAAAAAATTACAATTTCGCAACTTTGAAAAAGTTACAATTTCGCAACTTTGAAAAGTGAGATTTCGCAACTTGATGAAGATTTCGCAACTTGAAGATTTCGCAACTTAAAGATTCCGCAACTTTTGAAAGTATGATTTCGCAACATTGAAATTACACTTTCGCAACTCTTAAAAACATGATTTCGCAACTTTGAAATTTCGCAACTTTGAAGATTTCGCAACTTTGAAGATTTCACAACTTTGAAGATTTCCCAACTTTTACAATTTCGCAAGTTTACAATTTCGCAACTTGTACGGAGAAAACAAGAATTCACCCAATTCCACAACTTTCCTAAATAATAGATTTCGCAACTATGGTGGTTGGCAAATACTAGGGATAGATAAACGGGGGATCGATTAACAAGTACCTAATCCTATTAAAAGTATCCCAATAACCAGGTATTCGCTAACCCTAACCCTAAAAATGCAGCTACCTAATCAAATCAATCCAACCAATCAATGAAACCTATACTCATGAGAAGATCAATGACTGGCAAACGAATAAAATGAATGGGTACCTTGTGTTCTTAGATCGTGAAATCAAATTAAAAGAGTTGTTGATGATGCTTGGTAGATGTCAATGGCGGCAAATGTGTGTGAGTTTTAGAGTGAACCGTAGAAGAGAAACACAGGGGGGGGGTCAAATGAAGGTTTGACCTAACAAGTTAATTGAATTAGCACTTTGACCCCTCTAGTTTCTTTCAAATGTTCCCTAAGTTAATGCTTAGTTAGTTTTTTAACCTTTTGTTAATTGTAAACTTAACGCTCGTTAAAACGTAACCACTCTTTAACCTATTGGGCACACACTTCTAATCAACACATTTAAATTGCCTAATTGCCATTAAACACTAAGGTCCAGTCAAAAGTACGAAAGACGTTGTACAGCTTATCAAAGTACCACATACATGACAAACATATTACGAACAACATTTAGCCGTTTATTTTTCTGAAAAATATTCTTGAAGACGATATTTTGATGACAAAAAGATTTGACATTTTTCTCCCCCTTAACCGATGACCCGTTTTCTATTTAAAGAGCTGTAGTCATTGTTTAACGAGTCAAAAATTGATGAAACCATTTTCCAATTAATGTCTTGAAAATATTGATTTGTGGTGGCAATAAGATTTCTCTTATTTAAACAAAATAATGCACTGAGACGTACACTAAATCGTGTTAGACCAAGTTATAAAGTAAAATTGATCCCTTTGTATGATTTGGCTTGTAAATCATACCCGAGAAAATTAATTCTCGTTGTGAGCCAACGTTTTCCAAGGAAATACGTGACTTTAATGCGAAAAACGGGTTGCAATATGAAATAACTACAAGCCATAATGAGCATGTTTTAAAAATGTAGAACTTTTATACGGACTCTATTTACGGCGCCGTGTCAATATTAAGCGACATTTCTAAAGCCGTAAATATTACCGTAATAAAAGACATGCCCGATTTAAAAAAGAAAATATTTTTGGGTTTTCTTGGTTTTATATTTTTTATGGTTTTTGTTGGTTTTATATTTTTGTATTTTTATTTTTGTGGTTTAAATATATACGTTAATATACAAGATCACGATCAAAGGATACGCACGAATAGTTTACCACCACTATTCTGCTGATTCTTTTGCCAACTCTCTGAGAGTCGCTGGAGAGAAGGATTTCATTCCAAGCTTGTCGATCAAAAACTCGATTCGTCCTTGATCTAAGGCTTTGGTGAACATATCTGCCAGCTGATACTCAGTGGTGACAAAATACAGCTTGATCACTCCATTTTCCACTTGCTCTTTAATGAAATGGTAGCGAATGTCAATGTGCTTTGCCCGGGAGTGTTGAACGTAGTTGCAGCAAAGGGCAATGGCGCTCTTGTTATCACAATACATTGGGATTTTGTTGAATCCTAGACCGTAGTCAGTTAATTGTGATCGCATCCAAAGGATTTGAGCACAACAACCGGACATGGCAATGTATTCAGCCTCTGTGCTTGAAATTTCAGCGCTTTTCTGCCTTTTTGAAGACCAACTAATCAAGCAATAGAGGAATCGTTCGGATACCATAGACCACGATTAAATGTTCCTTTGAGATACCGAAAGATCCTTTTAACAACATGTAAGTGCTTTTCGGTAGGCCGAGCCTGATACTGGGCACACATGCATACAACAAATTGCAAATCAGGCTTGCTAGCAGTCAGATACAGAAGGGTGCCGATCATTCCACGGTAAAGTTTCGGATCGACAATAATCCCATCCCTATCTTCATCTAACTTCGATTTCTCCACCATTGGAGTATCCACGGGGTCACATTTCTCAAAGTGATATTTCTTTAAGGATTCTAGAGCATATTTGGATTGATTAATAAAGATGCCTCTGGGATTTTGAGAAATTTGTAATCCTAAGAAAAACGAAAATTTTCCCATCATTGACATCTGAAAGGGTGTGGACATTATTTTCTCAAAACGGTTGGACAATTCTATGTTAGAGGCAGCACATATTATATCATCAACATAAATTTGTACCAGTATCATGTCGTTGCATTCCTTGAGAGTGAATAGAGTTGGGTCCACCTTGCCTTTGGAAAGCCTTCCGAAATGAGATATGTTGACTGGAGATCATACCACGCGCGTGAAGCTTGCTTCAACCCGTAGAGAGCCTTCTTAAGCTTGTACACATGATTAGGAAACTCCGTGCTAACGAACCCATTCGGCTGACTAACATAAACTTCTTCCCTTAGTTCACCATTAAAAAATGCCGTCTTCACATCCATTTGATAGACGATCATGTTCATATGAGCGGCATACGCAAAGAATAGTCTAATAGCCTCCAATCTAGCCACCTGAGCAAAAGATTCTTCAAAGTCGATACCCAAGGCTTGTTTGTATCCTCTAGCAACCAGTCTAGCCTTATTCTTCAAAGCTCTACCCATCTCATCGAGTTTAACCTTATAAACCCACAAAAAAGTAAGGATGTTAACCTTGTAAGGGAGAGGAACTAATTCCCATACTTCAAGTCTTTGGAATTCATTTAGTTCCTCTTGCATGGCTTCAACCCAAGATGATTGAGTCATAGCATGTTGCCAGTTTTTAGGTTCAACTTCGGAGAGAAATGCATCAAAATAGCAGTAGAGTGCACTCTCTTGTAATTGATGGCGTGTCAAAACTGGTCGATTGAGACCTCCAATAATATTCCTAATTAGGTGATCTTTTGTCCATTTAATGCTGTGTTTTTCAATCCGTTGTGGTCTGGAGTGAACGTTTGTAGGAGCTTCTTCTGAGGTAGACGCGGTTGAAGGATTTTCAGGTATCGGTATACTAAAGAATGGAAGCTCTTGTTGGTGTGCAAATTCCAAATCGTGATCAACAGAATCCTCTTCTACATCATTAGGCACAAGTATGGGTGAAGATTCAGGTGTAGTTTGAGAATTACCTGGAGTAGGTGCATCCGGTTCAATGTTCGTTGAAGATGCACTTGATGAAGGTTCATTAGCTTGAGCAACAGCTTCAGGGATTGGAGCTATCACTACAAGTGCTGGAACTTCATCACATGGGGGATCAAAGAATTCATCAAACAAAGGTTGAAATAGTTCATCCCACTGAGGCCTTATAGGTGGTATAAATGATGTAGAAGTAGGATTATTGGGAACTAATCCAGAACTAATAGCACCGGTTCCCATCTCGTGAAGCGCGGGTTCTGAGCTGCGTTGCTCAGAAGCCATCGCTGTCAGATCATCAAAATCTGCGTCCATAGTTTCTACTATCTTACCAAGACGACAGTTGTAAATTCGGTATGCTTTCTTAGACGGTGAATAAAAAATGAAAATACCTATATCGGCTTTCGGTTGAAGTTTGCCCAAATTCTCACTATTAATGTTTGGATAACAGAGAGCACCAAACACGTGAAGAAATGAGGCATCGGGTTTACGATCATATAGAGGCTCGTAAGGTGTTTTTCCATGGCGTTTCCGAATGATAGAGCGGTTTTGGGTGTAACATGCATTAGATACAACTTCTAGCCATAAGAATAACGGAGCGTTCGCATAAATAAGCATAGTCCTAGCAGCTTCCATAAGCGTACGATTCCGTCTTTCAACGACACCATTTTGTTGTGGAGTATGTGCAACGGATGTTTCATGTGAGATACCTACTTCTTCATAGTAGTCACGAAGAGTCTGGTTGACGAACTCTGTTCCATTATCAGTACGAATACGACGGACAGTAGTATTTAAACGTACCTAAATGAATTTCAGAAAAGTGATGATAGCCTTCGGTGCTTCATCCTTTGTACGTAGAAATTTAACCCATGTAAATCTTGAAAAATCATCCACAATGACAAGGATGAATTTCTTACCACTCACACTTTCGGTACGCATTGGCCCACAAAGATCCATATGCAAAAGATGAAGTTTTTCTTGATTGGTGTCTTCAGCTTTGGGTTTGTATGATTTCTTGGTGCTTTTCCCCATTGAACACGCAGAACATAGATGATCCTTGTGAAATTTGAGCTTTGGAAGACCACGAACTAATTCGTTTTTAGCCAAATGATTAATAGCATCAAAGTTAAGATGAGATAATCTACGATGCCATAACCATGACTTGGTCTTAGATGCTTTGGAGAGAAGACACACTGGAGAGGCGGCCATCATGTCTTGAAGGGACAAAGTGTAGAGATTTGCACAACGAGACCCTTTCAACAAATCTTTTCTTTCCAAGTTGCGGATGAAACAAGTATGTTGTCGAAAAGCAACCTCAAGGTTGGAATCACAGAACTGTCCTACTGAGAATAAATTATGACCAAGACCTTCAATACAGTATACCCTTGAAATCGTGACATTCCCAATCTGATATTCACCATACCCCCATTATCTTTGCTATGTGATCATTACCGAATTTAACCGTTCCAAGAAACTTGCTGACAAAATTTCTGAGCACCGAGCGATCTCCGGTCATATGCTTTGAGCAACCGGAGTCCAAATACCAGAGGATGATTTGGACCACCTAAAAATATCACCAGACGAGGACAATGTATAGGGTTCAGAATCTAAATGTTCCTTGTTATTAGCAGGTACAGATTTAATAATCTTAGATTTGCTAACCTTAGGTTTCTTAGACTTCTTAAACTTCTTCCTAGGAGGGGGTGTAGATTCAAGCTGTCTTAAATCCTGAGGTATTTCTTCACTAATAGGCACTATAGTGGGGGCATACCTAATTAAAGGGCGCGGTTTCCATACTTTAGTGCTAGTGTGCCTATTTAAAGGACGCTGAGACCTAACCTCAATGGATGCATTCCTAGTTAAAGGGCACATTTTTCCATCTAATGTAAAGGTCCTACCAGTGGGACACCATTGCCATCCAACTTGGGTACGAGTTCTCCCAGTTGGTTTTCATTCAACATTATTCCTAATGGCATTCATTTCATTCACGTGATCAATAAGACACAAATCATGATGTTGAGAAAACATGCATTCATTACAATTCCAACATTTCAACTTAGAATTCACAAATGGCTTAGGCTGCTGCACAAGCGTAGAGCTTTTAGTCTTAGCTACATGATTCATTTTATTTAAATCTGAAATAACATTCTTAGGATGAGCTTCTACTTTCTTCTTAGTGGTCCTAATAGTGGAGGGCTTGATCCTATCATTCGTGACTTGTGATCCTTTAGCCTTAGTAGACTCTTTTACTCCTGTAGAAGGCAAAGTGGGAACATTAGCAACAGATTTTAAAGGTGTCTCGTCTGATGGTGACAATGACGGTTTTGCTCCTGAGGTTTTGTTGAGTGGTGTTACAGCAATGGGTCGATTAGTGAGTGGTACAGAACCCGGTTTTCCTATGTATTGCAAAGAAGCTAAGCAATATTGAACTCGCTGAATATATGCATGAGCGGAATAATAGTGACTACTTGAGGGATCTAACGCATAAAGATCATCTAAATTATCCCTAACAAGGTCCACATGCTTAATTGCATTCATCCTATAAACATCGTAAGTATCCGGATTGTGCTTATGGTACGGGTTCTTATAGATCACCACTGAATTGGTTGTTGGAGCACTAGTGGACGGTGTAGAGTTTGTAGCTGAGTTATCAACAACTTCTTGTCGGGTGAGAAGAAGTGTCTCCTTTAACTCGGCCAACACCATGTTCTTATCAATGAGTTGGATATTTAAGTCAGAGATTTCCTCACACTTTTGGTTCATTTGTTCAACATAAGATTGTTGCTGTGCCGCATTAAAAGCGAAGCGTTCTTCTATTTTCTAAGAACTGGTTTTTAGACTCTGCAGCCTCTAGTTCCAATTTTAGTGTTTCGTTCGAAGATGAATCTCTCTTTAATCTCATAATCTCTTCCTCTAAGGCCTTAACTATCTCAATCATCTTGTCACTCGTCTCAACGCTGTCTTCACAAACATTTGTTACCAAAAGAACCTCATTTTGAGATTGTTGTTTTAATTCTAAAGATATACAATGTTGTTCAAGATGATCAAAATGTTTTGCAAGTAAATTGTAAGAATCTTGAAGCTTTAAAAATTCAGCGTTAGATTCGTGACAAGAATGATTATCTACCTCATTTACAGTCTCAACACTATTTACAGAGAGATCATGCAAATCATCACATATATTCACAGCATCACAGTTATTCACAACAGATGTAAGCTCATTCGAATAATTAACATTCACAGTAGTAAGCCCATCATACGATATCACTTGGGACAAGAAACAGTCATACTCGGATAACATCTTTTCTTTTTCAATTAATTGTAGCTCATAAGCGGTGTCCATTTCATAAAAAACTTTTTGAACTTCTTTAATTTCAAAATTGAGATTTTCCGAAAGAGATGCAAAACTTCGTTTTAGTTTTTCGACAAAAGGGTTGATCTCATTCCTAAACACCTCGTTCATGTGTTCGAAAGCCCATTCTCCGGCGTTTAGGCCATTTGAAGTCGTACATTCCAAAATGACCTTGTCAAAACTAGCAAAGTATTTATAAATCTCTTGCAAGTTAATCCATACAGTGCTAACAGGTGGAAGATCCTTTGGAATTTCCTTAGGATCATCCATTTTGACAAGTGTAGAAAGTGTACTAGGATTTCCTTCAGTTAACATGTAAGTTGATGCTGTAATGAGGTCTTTATCCATATGAAATCGAATTCTAAAATCCGTTTTTGCAAACTCCTTATTCATTTTAAAATAATCACACTAAGGATATTTTGCAAAAGTGTATGACCGTTTCTCATCAACTAGGGACTTATACTTGTTACCCTCGAAAATAACAATCGAATCTAAGACCAATCCTAATTTGGTTCCATCATAAAGTCTTGGATTATGGATAAAAGCTTGTCTAGCATACCGTGGGTTAGGGGGAAGGTCTTTTTGACGCGATAAGTTAAAATCTCTGAACGATGAGTCAAATAAGTGCACTAGTTGAGAGGCAGCGTATTGTCTTAAAAGCAAATAATCTAACTTCTTAATCTTATTAGCCGCATTAATTTCCACTTCAGTCTTTTTAGACTCGAGTAGTTCGAAATCCGTTTGAAGTTTTTGAAAATTAGTGACCACTAACTGTTTTTCTTTAAGTTTATTGGAAAGATTTGCTCTTAAGGTCTCAATTTCTTGCAAATGACCATTTGTTTGTTTCAAAAATGATCATATTCAAGATTTGTTAAAGCAGTGGATGACGGAACTAATTCTAAAGTTTGAACCTTCTCTTTGCACAAAGCAAGCTCATTTGACAAATTCCTATTCGTATCTAGGGTAGCTAATAGCGCAGTATTCATTTCACTAAGCAAATGTGAAGGAACCGTTACCAAATCTTGTTGAGCATGAAGATTCATATGCGAAATGGGGCCCAATTGTGATTCAGTCAAAGTCTGGGGACTTGCATTGATATTACTTATATGTGTGTAAACACACATCTTTTCTACCACTTAATTACAATAATAACCAGACCAAAACGTGTATTTTATGTCTTTTATGTCGGAATTATGCGTGGTTTGTGTTTTTGTTGTGATTTAGGACGAAATTGTCAAAAGTGGAGAAAACACGGATATTCACGGGCATTTACGGGCTTTTATTGAAGAAAAAGATGAAAGAGGAAGTCAAGAAGTCAAGAGTGCATAAAGAACGGAAGTCCACGACCAATTCTGAAGATTTATCGAAGAAAAGGTCAAAAGACGGAAGTTTACTTAAAGCCGAGAAACTCAAGTCTAATTTATTGAAGAAATTAAAGACGGGTTTAAAGAAATCCCAAGACAAAAAGTGCTTAAAGTCCAAGTTTAAAGAAGATTAGAAGAATAAAGGACTAATGATGCAATTAATGAAGATTAAAAGAAGGAGGGACTTAATCTCGCAATTAAGAAGAAATGAAGGAGGGGAGGAAGCTTCCTAATCCTCCCCTATATATAATTAGGACTAGATAATCATTTTTCTGGTTGGCTAAATTGACAAATTAGCTCTTCCACCATTTACTTACCTTGCACCTTTAATTTCCTTGTCATTTAAATACTTGTCAATTTAATTACCTTGTCTTGCACATTAAATTCCTTTAATTTCAAGTAAGTTTCCATTTAATCCTTGTCAATCTTTACTTTATCTTGTTAATCTCCCATCTACCTTTCTTAATCTTTGATTTTTGAGTTTATGTTTATGTTTATGTTCATATCTTTATTTTGATCAAGTGGGTTTTTGATTATTGTGGTTAAATTTGTTAGTTTTGTTGATTTAAATTGTTTGTTTATGATTATTAGTTGTTTCGTTATTAGTTTAATTAAATCATGTGTTTGATTTTGGTTAATTTGTGGTTAGATTCTTGTTATTTTGATCCCTTGTTCTTCGGGGGAGTTTGTTTCTGTTTCTTTGTTCCCAGGAAAACTTCCGACTCAAGGGAGGGAGTTCTTTCATTCGGAACTTCAAAGTTCAGGATCAAGGGCTTCATCCGGAAGTCTTCTGAATCTAGAGTTGTTCATTCGGAACTCCAAAAGTTCCGAACCAAGCTAGCTTCATCCGGAAGTCCAAAAGTTCCGGCTCAACAAGGTCTCATTCGGAACTCAAAAGTTCCGGATCAAGCAATTCATTCGGAACTCCAAAAGTTCCGGATCAGAGAGGGTTCATTCGGAACTTTAAAAGTTCCGAGTCAAGTCTTCCGAACGAAGTTCCGGACGAAAACTTCCAGATCAACAAAAGTTCCGGATCAATATCTTCCGAACGAAGTTCAGGATCAAGGGAAGGAAAAAGTTCCGAATCAAGGCTTTTGGGGTTTGGGAACTTCCGACTCAAGACTGCTTCATTCGGAACTCAAAAAGTTCCGAGTCAAGCCAGTTCATTCGGAAGTTTTGAACTTCCGAATCAAGGTTTCTTTCAGTTTTATTTTAGTATATGTTTTTAAATTTCTCTCTTTTATTTTAAAGCTTTATTTTTCCCTCCTTTTTATTTAATTGCACTTTAAGATTATTTGTCTTAGCCTTATTTTAGCCTTGCCTTAGTTTAAGTTTTAGTTGCGTTTTAAGTTTGCCTTAGTTAGATTTAAGTTTGTGTCATTTATTCTTAGTGCCTTTAATTTCAGTCACGTTTTAAATACTCGCCCATTATTTTAATTAGACTTAGATTTACTTTAACGCACTTTTACTTTAATTGTTTCACACCTTTATTTTAAACACTACAACGACACATTTTTGTTTCCACCAAAATAAAACAGAGTCACATAGAGAACCTAGATCAATTCGATTAGACCAACACAATGAACTTTAATCTTTTTAACCTGAGTAAAAGCGAGTTATCAAATGGCGCCGCTGCCGGCTCTTTTCGTAAAGATTAACGGTTTTCTATGAGAGACGCGTTGCTTTTTGGGATCCGTTCACTTGTGAGCGTTATTTTTCTTGCATAAAAAATTCAAAAAATCATAAAAATTAAAAATTGATAAAAATCCATAAAAATTAAAAAATTTCAAAAAATCCAAAAAGATTATATCTTTATTGTGTATATATATTGTTTTTGTGTTTGGTTTCTTTTTCTTTTGTCTTTGTAGGTGCATGCGTACTAGATCTTCTAATTATCAAGAGCCCGAGCCTCAAGAAGATTTAGCTATGTCAGGTGTAAACAACAATAATCCACCACACCCTAATAATAACAACAATGTTCTTCCACAGCCCGATCTTCGGACCATGGAGGAACTTTTTCAACCAACCATGTTTGGTCGAGGAGGACCGATTGCGCCGATGCAAATCAACGCTCCTGAGTTTTCGTTGAAGCACCACATGATTCAGCAAGTACAAAAAAACCCATTCCGTGGATTGCCTGATGATGATGCCAACAAACACCTCGACAAGTTCATTACAATCACTCAAAGAATGAAGTTGCCTCGGGCCACAATGGATGTTCTTCGCTTACAACTCTTCCCACATACTTTATCGCATCATGCCAAGAAATGGTTTGATCGTCTTCCAAAGAATTCAATTCACACTTGGGATGACATGACTCAACGCTTTTTGTCGCGCTACTTTCCACCATCCATGGTCACAAGCCTTCGCAATCAAATCAGCGGTTTCATGCAAGACCCTGATGAATCTCTTTTTGATGCTTGGGAGAGATATAATGTCTTGATCGATAGATGTCCAAACCACAACATGCTCCCTGTGACCTTAATCGATACTTTCTACAACGGTTTGACTTTTCGAGATCGTGATACGATTAATGCAGCCGCCGGTGGCACATTCATGAAAAGGAGACCCGAGAAGTGTAGAGAGCTTATTGAGAATATTACTACTCACCACAAAAACTGGGATTCCTCTGCTTCTTCAAGGAACAATCCGAGAGTCAATGTTTCCTCCACCTCAACAAACCCTGATATGACCGAACTCACCCGTATGATGACCGAAATGAGCAAAAGTATTACGCTTCTCGCTTCAAACCAACAACAACAACAAGTTAAAGCGGTTGCTAATCCTTGTGAAACATGCGGCGATCCTTACTCATACACTGATTGTCCTTCTACACAAGGAAATCCGGAAAATGTGTATGCAGCTTATGGTAATTATTCACCGGAAAATTACCAAGCTAGACAACAAGGGGATAGAAATCTACTGAGCTACCGTTCCAACAACTACCTTTCACCCAGTTTTTCTCCTCAAAACCAAAACCCCACCAACAACTACAATAGAAGCAACCAAATCCCACCAAGAGCTTCTAATCCTTATCACCCACCCGCTCAACAAACCCCACCCATTAATCCCGATGTTGAAGCCACAATGAGAACCCAAGGTGAGCAAATCAAGAATTTGCAAAGCCAAATTATCAATCTTAGAGGAGATATCACGAAGCAAGGAAATGAGATTAGAACCGAGGTTCGTGATAATATTCAATCCTCCTTCAGCACTCAAACGAATGAATTAAAGAATCCGTTGGCTAGTTTCTTGCCCGCCGCTCAACCTTCTTCTTCAAGTTCTCTACCTTCAAACACCGTCACCAATCCGCGATCCAATGTGAGTGCTATTACAACTCGTAGTGGAGTCACCATCGTAGGACCACCAATCCCACCCCCATCATCTACACCTCCTCCACCACCATTTATCCCTACTCCTCCTACAACTAGTATTAGTGCATCATTACCGTCTCCGCCTCGTCATGACGATGTATCTCGGAAGGATCCTTCAACATCTCAACCTTTACCTACTACACCTTCACCTTCCACCTATAAACCCAACATCCCATATCCTTCTCGCTTAGGCAAGACCAACGAGCTAACCAAGAATGACTGTCAAGTATCGAAATATGTGAATATGCTATCTCAAATGACCATCAACATTAGCCTTGTTGAAGCACTTGTCCACATTCCGAAATTTGTTAAAGCATTCAAGGAATTGCTTAGCAAGAAGGAGAAGCTGATTGAACATGCCAACACACGCTTAAATGAAAACTGCTCTGCAGTTATTCTTAAAGAACTTCCGGAAAAGCTTGGAGATCCCGGTCGTTTTGTGTTGCCTTGCGTGTTCAACAAAACTGAAGAATTTACTGCCCTTGCTGATCTCGGGGCTAGTATTAATTTGATGCCACTGAGTGTTTGGAAAACACTATCATTACCCGACCTCACTCCCACAAAGATGACTCTTGAACTTGCAAATCACACTCTCGCTT
This sequence comes from Glebionis coronaria, assembly GCA_025667525.1. NCBI lineage: Eukaryota > Viridiplantae > Streptophyta > Magnoliopsida > Asterales > Asteraceae > Glebionis > Glebionis coronaria. The sequence continues at coordinate 646,848,337 of CM046877.1, forward strand.
ACCCCGTTGGTATAGCCGAAGACGTGTTCATTAAAGTTGGCACATTCACTTTCCCGGTCGATTTTGTCGTAGTTGGTTATGAAATGGACCCTCGTATTCCTTTAATACTTGGTCGGCCATTCTTGCGAACCGGACGAGCTTTAGTGGATGTGGCCGAAGGTGAGTTAATCTTACGAGTCGGGGATGATTCACAAATTTTCAAAATGGGGAAGCTTACAGGCAAATACTATGGACGAGAATCAGTGAATATGATTAATGTGCTCGATGACTTTACCGTCTATGACAATCCTCTATTCGATTCTTCCATCGATAATCCACTCTTTGACGATGATATGGATGATTCTGGCTCCACTTTGGAAGCTTATCCCATTTATGATTCTCCACCGGTCTTTGATGCTTATGATGATGATGATTCTAGCTCAGATTCGGATGATTTTGATGATTGTACTTCTGAGTATCCCGAGATGCCCACTTTCGATGATTTTGATGAGGCCGATACTCTTTCGAGCGATTCTTCACATGATGAAGATCCTCCGCCATCACTCGATCCTACTTTAGACGATTACTCATTTGAGGAAGACTTCTCTGAATTTCTTAACACTTACTTCCCTCATGAGAGTGATGCTCCTCCTTATGACTTTGAAGATTATCGTCTTGATCCTACTTTGGATTTGAAGCACATTCTTTCTAAGGAGAAGAAACCGGTCGACACCAATATCCGTTGCACATATGATTTGACACCTCTTTGTCCCCCTTCTGAGGACGAGGTTGTGCTTCTTTGCGGATCTTCTTTACACTCTGCTGAGCCTGAGTGCTATTTTCCCCTAAAGGAAAAGGTGTTCGACCCCGGTATTGAAGTCTTTAAGCCATCTCAGTATCCACCTGATGAAATAAAAGGAAAAATCTTTGGAAATTTTGAAGACATGCTTGCACCTCACCATACTTGCTTCCACCGTGCTCCATCTTTGCTTAAGGGAACCTTGCCACTTCTTCTTTGGCTTGCCTTGTTCGCCTTAAGCTTGTGATTACTGATGGATGAAAACTATGTCTTCGATCCTGGTGGATATGTTTCATGCTTCTTCCGTTGATGATCAAGGTCGAGTCAGGCTCACGACTCAGTTAACAAAAGTCAAGCGCTTCTTGGGAGGCAACCCATGCATCTATCTTTTAGTTTTCTTTATCCTAAGTGTAGGGGAGACCCTTTTGGTTTGCTATTTCCTCAGTAGACTTCTTAATCAGGGATTCGAGCTTCAATGATCCACTCTTGATGATTCTTGACGACCCGTGATTCCGTGTTCTACTTCTTCCCGGTTCTATCCTAAACTCTTTTCGATTCACTATTTTATATTTTCTCAATATTAAAATAGGAATCTCTTTAGTTGTCTTTTCCTTAGCGAGATTTAAACAACGTGCACAATGTCCTAAGTGTAAGGGAGTTTACTCCCACATGCTTAAATATTGAGGACAATGTTTATCTTAAGTGTAGGGGGGACTTCTATCGAAGTTAAGTGGCCTTTTCCTTGTATTTTTCCTCATTTTAACCGGAAAATCAATTTTTCGACATTTTTCAAAATTTTTGATCTATTTTGGCCTATTAGTTTTTACCTTTGTATAGTTATTTTCTTTCTTTGCTAGAATAAATGTTTAATAAAGTGGTTTTAATTTTCAAAATGTTGTGAATCTTTTGACTCAATCCGAGTTTACTTATCTATGTTTGCTCTAGCTAGTACCCTTAACGTGTTTAAGTCAAGTTTTGCTAGGCTTTTATATAGGGAGCTATAAAACGCGAAAGTCTTAACTCTCACGGGTTAAGAACAAGAAATTTTCGCAAGTTCCTATAATTGATCCTAGAGAGTCGTTTATCAAGGGAACTTTAAAACGCGAATTCTAAACTTGAAAAAGTCTAAGAATTTGCAAGATCCCATAGGCGACTCAAAAACCCAAAACTTTGATTTAATAGGCTAAGCATCCACGAGTCTCATTACTTGATATTTTAAACTGTGGAGAACGAGAGATGATAGAGCCAATTATAAGTTCGGTATTCTTTCGTGAATTTATGTGAGTTAATTATGAGCCTATTCTCCCATCGCTTGCTAATAATTTATCTGCTAATAAATAAGGTTGTACGATTTGAAAAGTTACTTAGCTTCTAGCCCAAAATCGTTTAAAAGTTGTTCGGTATGGATTAGAGTTCATAGCCAAGGCATAACTTATTGAAGCTGGATGCGAAGATTGGCGAGTCCGAAAAGACCCTAACAAGGCATGAGGACTATATTTTGTTGCTAAAGATCCAAAAGTGATGTGAAGAATCATTTATCGAAAATCAATATGAAGGATCGAGACACACGACGAAAAGCAAAAACTCCCCAAAAGTCATGGAGAAGTGTATCCGAAAAGACCCTAACAAGGTATGAGGATAAATAGATCCAAGTCATAAAAGGAGGCGGATCGTTGTATATCAAAGTCCAAAATAAAGATTGGCAAAAAATGAAGAAGTCGTGGTCCAAGTATGAATCTCTCAAAACTTCAAGTGAAGAAATTCCATTATGAAGAGAAGACCATAATTTCATGAACGTCTCTCAAGGTTTGAAGTATGAAGTCGCTGCCAAATATCGGTCCGAGAAAGGTCTCAAATCGCGAAGCGAGTTATGCCAAGATATGAACTTTATGAGGTCCCGAGAAGCAGTTTTAAAAGATTTTGTCCTTTAGTTAACTATTGATTAAATCGTTCACTTTATTTTCGGCCTAATAAACTATTGAAATAAGTCAAACAATGCATCCTCGTGATCATTCAAGACAACAATAAAATATAAGAGATACACCTAGGAATAAGGGAGCCTATGTGAATAATTGACCCACATGAGTTCGTGTTAGTCTACTAACTTATAATAACAATGATCTCGTTTTTAAGCTTGGTTTGGAGAAAGTGAAAACTTGAGGATGATGATTATTCATGACATTTCCAAAACCCAAGGTATGCTTTTGATTTCTTTATTTTGTATGTTTTTAATTTTCTATTTCTTTAATAAAGGCCAACGTGGATTAATTATGATGAAAAGTGTAATCTTGCTTTGTAACTAATGCATTGCATGAGGACATTGCAATGGTCAAGTGTAGGGGATTTGATATGTGTGTAAACACACATCTTTTCTACCACTTAATTACAATAATAACCGGACCAAAACGTGTATTTTATGTCTTTTATGTCGGAATTATGCGTGGTTTGTGTTTTTGTTGTGATTTAGGACGAAATTGTGAAAAGTGGAGAAAACACGGATATTCACGGGCATTTACGGGCTTTTATTGAAGAAAAAGATGAAAGATGAAGTCAAGAAGTCAAGAGTGCATAAAGAACGGAAGTCCACGACCAATTCTGAAGATTTATCGAAGAAAAAGTTAAAAGACGGAAGTTTACTTAAAGCCGAGAAACTCAAGTCTAATTTATTGAAGAAATTAAAGACGAGTTCAAAGAAATCCCAAGCCAAAAAGTCCTTAAAGTCTAAGTTTAAAGAAGATTAGAAGAATAAAGGACTAATGATGCAATTAATGAAGATTAAAAGAAGGATGGACTTAATCTCGCAATTAAGAAGAAATGAAGGAGGGGAGGAAGCTTCCGAATCCTCCCCTATATATAGTTAGGACTAGATAATCATTTTTCTGGTTGGCTAAATTGACAAATTAGCTCTTCCACCATTTACTTACCTTGCACCTTTAATTTCCTTGTCATTTAAATACTTGTCAATTTAATTACCTTGTCTTGCACATTAAATTCCTTTAATTTCAAGTAAGTTTCCATTTAATCCTTGTCAATATTTACTTTATCTTGTTAATCTCTCATCTACCTTTCTTAATCTTTGATTTTTGAGTTTATGTTTATGTTTATGTTCATATCTTTATTTTGATCAAGTGGGTTTTTGATTATCGTGGTTAAATTTGTTAGTTTTGTTGATTTAAATTGTTTGTTTATGATTATTAGTTGTTTCGTTATTAGTTTAATTAAATCGTGTGTTTGATTTTGGTTAATTTGTGGTTAGATTCTAGTTATTTTGATCCCTTGTTCTTCGGGGGAGTTTGTTTCTTTTTCTTTGTTCCCAGGAAAACTTCCGACTCAAGGGAGGGAGTTCTTTCATTCGGAACTTCAAAGTTCAGGATCAAGGGCTTCATCCGGAAGTCTTCTGAATCTAGAGTTGTTCATTCGGAACTCCAAAAGTTCCGAACCAAGCTAGCTTCATCCGGAAGTCCAAAAGTTCCGGCTCAACAAGGTCTCATTCAGAACTCAAAAGTTCCGGATCAAGCAATTCATTCGGAACTCCAAAAGTTCCGGATCAGAGAGGGTTCATTCGGAACTTTAAAAGTTCCGAGTCAAGTCTTCCGAACGAAGTTCCGGACGAAAACTTCCGGATCAACAAAAGTTCCGGATCAATATCTTCCGAACGAAGTTCAGGATCAAGGGAAGGAAAAAGTTCCGAATCAAGGCTTTTGGGGTATGGGAACTTCCGACTCAAGGCTGCTTCATTCGGAACTCAAAAAGTTCCGAGTCAAGCCAGTTCATTCAGAAGTTTTGAACTTCCGAATCAAGGTTTCTTTCAGTTTTATTTTAGTATCTGTTTTTAAATTTCTCTCTTTTATTTTAAAGCTTTATTTTTCCCTCCTTTTTATTTAATTGCACTTTAAGATTATTTGTCTTAGCCTCATTTTAGCCTTGCCTTAGTTTAAGTTTTAGTTGCGCTTTAAGTTTGCCTTAGTTAGATTTAAGTTTGTGTCATTTATTCTTAGTGCCTTTAATTTCAGTCACGTTGAAAATACTCGCCCATTATTTTAATTAGACTTAGATTTACTTTAACGCACTTTTACTTTAATTGTTTCTCACCTTTATTTTAAACACTACAACGACACATTTTTGTTTCCACCAAAATAAAACAGAGTCACATAGAGAACCTAGATCAATTCGATTAGACCAACACAACGAACTTTAATCTTTTTAACCTGAGTAAAATCGAGTTATCAATTACTATCATTGTTTGTCTCCTCGTTTGAAAGACTCACCACCGAAGACTCATTCGTATAGGCACCAACTTGCCCAACTTGATGTGGTTGAATAATAGTATCAGTGGTAGTGGTAGGTACCTCAGCTATTTGATCTGACCAAAAATGAAAAATAGTTGCCATAAGAGCGGCCTGAGCATATTGAAGTTCATCACAGTCTGAGTCGTAAGCATCTAGATCATCTGCTTGGTATGCTGCATTCTATGTAGTGATAACTTCGTGTACCGCAATCCCTGGATCAGCAAGAAATGCTAACTCCTCTTCATCAAGTTCCTGTCCTCGTGCCTGAGCATTCACCAAATAAATCTTCTCGGCAAACCAATTATCATCCCTTCTCCTCTTAGGTTTTTTGCAATCTCTAGACATGTGACCTTCTTCCTTACAGTTGTAGCAGGTGATCATTCGCAACTTACCTGTGGAATTGGCCCTTGGAGCAGTGTTGACCATTGGAGCAGGATTGACCATGCGTGCATTGGTGTTTGATGTAGTGGGTCTCCCCTGATATGGTTGAATAGGTTGAACCATTACTCTACCATCTTGAATTGTAGCTTGTTGTCAAGAATTAGATGAGTTCCTCAACTGATTGTTAGTCGGAGCTGGGCCTCTAAATCCTCGCTTGCTCAATGTTCTTGTGATGTAAGCAGACATAGTAGCTAACACTTCAGATGGATCAGTTCCTTGCTTGAATTGAGGAATGGGAACCTCATCATTGTCACAATACATCGCTTGGTCTTGTTGAGCTGCATAAGCAATAGAAGGAGTACTTATAGGTTGAGAATAGCTTGATGAATATGCTTCAGTTTCTTTATACGGAGAGTATGATGACTGAGCATAAAGTGCACTGCTTGTTGGTGAATATGGGTGAGGCTATGGAGCATATGGGTGAGCATATTGTGATGCTTTCAATTCTCCCTGAGACAATGGTGCACTAAACCGATATTGTTGCTGATGTGAGGTGGGTGGTTGTGGCAGAATCGAATATTGGGGAAAGCTTTGAGTCATATACGGAGATGGATGATAGGCTTGGTGTCCCATAATATAAGGAGTGTTGTTATATGACAAGCGTGGTTGATTTGCCATCAAAGCTAAAGGTTCAGGGTACATACCTCGAGGCGTACGGTGCATGATTACGTGTTTCTCATGCTGCTGAAGAAAAGCATAGAGTTGATCCAAATTCGACTTATGCAAATCCCTAGTTAACTTCACACCAGTAATATACTCACCTCATTCAGCTTGAGGTAAAGTATTCAAAAACTTTGTGTTAACCTGGAATGGAGCAATCTCAAGATTGTGCACACTTAAATCATTCATGAGAGTCGTGAATCTGAAGTAGTAGTCGTGAAGCGTTTCCCCTGGACTGTATGTGAACCTATCAAACAAGTCATATAACTGACATTCGCGTTCCTACTTACTAAGAGACGTACCTTGTAGCAAAACCTGTAAGCGTTCCCATAACTCCTTTGCAACTGTAATTTTACTTACCATTCGATAGATGTCATGTGGAAGAGCTTGTTTAAGGGTTCGAAGAGCCCGTTCATCTGCATCGACAATAAGCTGTTGTTCTGGCGTAAGTTCTTCATACTCCCTTGGTCGAGTCACATCGTCAACAGTGATTGTACCAGGATCAAGTGAACCCTTTAGTATTGACTTGACCATAAGCCTCCCATATGTCGGTTTACCCTTGATGTAAGATAAAATACGGCTTTGCCATGCTTCAAAGACTTCTTTAATGAGCAGTGGAGGGCGATTATCGATTCCCATTAGGATGGAGATGTCCGTGAGTGATGTCATTTGAGGCATGACTGAATTCGGATTTATTTTTTGATCACTTTAAAGACTCAAAGATTATCGGATGATCGAGCAGTGAAATAAAGTTGTTAAAATTGTATTAGTGATGTGAGAAGTCTTCAAAATTTGTCTAAGTCCCAAAAAAAATAGTAACAATTCCGCAATTACTAATTTAATTTCGCAATTGATTCAAATTCGCAATTATTGGATTAAAATTCAAATTCGCAATCACATGATTAATTTCGCAATCACTGATTCAAATTCGCAATTCCTGGATTTCGCAATTACTGAATTTCGCAATTGCTGGATTTCGCAATTACTGGATTTCGCAATTACTGGATTTCACAATTACTAGATTTCGCAATTACTGGACTTTGCAATTACTGGATTTTCGCAATTACTGGATTTCGCAATTACTAGATTTCGCAATTACTAGATTTCGCAATTACTAGATTTCGCAATTGAGTGATTCAATTTCGCAATTCGAAGCAGATATTGAGAAATTAACCCAAAAAGGTAGATCTTGAATTTACTTGTTGATTTTCGAAACTTTAAGCCAAAAATGAAGCCAAACACCCAAACATTTTGCGTTTTTGAGCAATCCAAGTATCACAAATCACTACCACGGCTATGTAGATGATTTTCCTACTAACTAATCACCAAAAACGCAATAAAATTTGACGATTCAATCTATAAATAGACCAAAAACTCACAAAATACTATAAACTATGAATAACACAAACTACAACTTTATCTCACCCCATGGCTCTGATACCAATTGTAGATTTGTGATAATCTTTGATCTAAACAAGAGGGTTGATGTTTCTAGAGAGAGAAAGTAGAGAGAGTAAGTGAGAGAAAATGTGTTTATTGAATATGAAAAAACTAAAACAACCAACCCCTTTCCTTAGGGGGAAAGGGGTTTATATACCCAGGTCCTTAATGGACTTGGGCCTCCCACCCATGACAAGTCCATAGGTTGGGTTTACTTAACAAAGTAACGTTACATTCAACTACGATCTATTTAACGTTTAACAATGTTGTGGAGTGACCGAAACTTCTAATATACGTTAAAAACGTATTTCTAACAGGGTAACTATTAGTTTGATCATATTGTTGGCGAATCTATCGGGAGCTCAGGAGGATTTTTATGTGTTTGGGATCCTACTGTTTTTCATAAAATTCATCACACTGTTTCTGATAATTTTATTGCTCTATATGGTTCATGGATTCCTAAGAAGTCTCTTGTCCTTATCATCGTGGTGTATGCTCCTCAATCCCTTGCTGCTAAGCGTCGGCTCTAGGATTTTATGGCTTCTCTTATTAATCGATGGAGTGGAGAGTGTTTGTTGATGGGGGATTTTAATGAAGTTAGATGTAAAGAAGAAAGGTGGGGTTCCAATTTTAGTGCTCGTGGATCTAGTTTGTTTAACTCGTTTATTTCTAATTCGGGTTTTAACGAAGTTCCTTTAGAAGGGTATTCCTTCACATGGGCACATCCTTCTGCCTCCAAAATGAGTAAATTGGATCGGTTCTTGATGAATGACGGATTTCTTTCTTTGTTTCCTAATATTTCAGCGGTCTGTCTTGATAGGCACCTCTCGGACCATCGTCCTATTTTACTGTGGGAGATGAATGTTGACTTTGGGGCTACTCCATTTCGTTTGTTTCATTCTTGGCTTTCTTTACCAGGTTTTGATCAATTGATTATGGATACTTGGAGTTCTATTTCGCTTGATGAGAGTAACGGGAAGATTCGGTTTAAAAAGAAGGTCCAATTGTTAAAGAAGGAGATTCGTAAATGGGTGAATGATTACAAAAAATCTCATTCCGATAGCTTTAAAGAAGTTAAGAACAAGCTTAGTGATATTGATAGGATGCTGGACCAGGGTGGAGTTACTGATGACTTGTTGCTTTCCCGTATGGAAGCTATGAAACAGTTCCATGATTTGAATAAGTCGGTTACTAGTGATTTCATCCAGAAGGCAAAAGTTAGGTGGGCAATAGAAGGAGACGAGAATACTAAGTTCTTCCATGGTATCATCAATAAAAATCGTGCTCATATTTCTGTTAAGGGTGTCCTGATTGAGGGAGATTGGGTGGATGATCTGAAACAAGTCAAAGAAGAATTCGGAAACCATTTTGCTAATAGATTTCTTGATCCAGGTACGCGTTATAGCAGAATTTATTTTTGTTTTCCTAAAAGATTGAACATTGATCAGGTCACGGATTTAGAGGCTCTGTTTTCGGATGATGAAATTCGTAAAGCCATTTGGGGATGTGGAGAGAACAAATCGCCAGGCCCTGATGGGTTTACCTTTGAGTTCTTCCGTAAGTTTTGGGCTGTTGTTGGGCCGGATTTTTGTACTGGGGTACAATGGTTTTTTGAGCATGGCAGTTTTGCAACCGGATGCAATTCCTCTTTTATTACGCTTATTCCTAAATTGGCTGATTCGAAGGTGGTCAATGATTTTAGGCCGATTAGCCTAATAGGGAGCTTATATAAGGTTATTACTGTTGATCCCAAACTTAGATCGATTAAGCTTTGTGTATACGAGATTAGATCAAGTACTACACGTAGAGAAACCTTTGCTTATGAGTAAAGTAACAAATTGTTATGCGGAATTAACACTTGATCTAAAACACAAAGATGTTAAACAAACTTTCACTTGTATTAGAATGATCAAATTGATTACAATGAAAGGTTTAACTTGCGAATACTTATGAAAACTTAATCAACATTAACCTAAAAGATCTTCTTTTATAGAACAAGAAGTCTTGTACAATAAGCTACGAATCAACTATTCTAGGTAAAGATAAACATAGAAAATACATTGTCGTCTCTATCCTTACTAGAAGTATTCTAGAATATAATAAACGTGTAGCTCACATCTTCCATCAGTGCTTGTCTTCAATCTGTCAACGCTTGACTTTAACTTGTCAACGCTTATGCTATCAGCGCTCACTTTGCTCTTGTCAACGCTTGAGTTGTTCTTGTCAGCGTTCAAGTGATCTGGCCTTAATTTATTCCCAACAATCCTCCCCTAAACTTGATATCCACTCTTATGATCAAGTTTCTGAATAAACATTAAGAACTTGGAGGAGTCTGGCAAACCTTATCATATTGGTAATAAATAAATCTGATCAAATTCTTTGCCACATCACTTGTATAGTCTATCTCCAACTGGGTGTCCTTCATCTTTTCCAAAACAGCCTTGGATATGAAATACTGAGCATCTACAAGTAAATACTCAGCAAACTTTGTAGAACTCAAATGGTATACACCTGCAGCTGAATATAACCTCCATTGAAGACCACTGAGGTCATCTTCAAGATCCTTCCATATTTCAGGATCTTCTTCATTTGTCCCACACATTCTCTTGAATGTGGTCCAAAGTTTTATTCCATTGACTGAAGTTGGTGCTTCAGCCTCATACTTGGTCTCTAACAACCTCCAAAGGTCCACCAAGTCTTCTCTATCACAACTTGCAAATAAAGATATGAGAGTGGTAAAAGTGTGTACCTCCTTGCCAAATCTTCCAATTTTCCAGAATCCACATTCATCTTCATCATAACTCACAATTGGATTCCTGGAATCTAGTGGTAACACATGCACCATATCTGAAGCTTCTAATGGGGGGAGCTTGAGGCTCTTTCTAATAACTGCTTCACTTGGATATAGTTGATTCATATCTTTTGGAAACTCAAGAATAAATCCCTTCTTTACTGGTCTAGGAACTATCATAGCTTTCTTGATTGCCATCTCTTCTGCAAATTGCTCCTTTCTTTCATCTGAAAGAAGTCTGAAAGTGTTTTCTTCTTGCACTTTCACCCAAATAGGATAAGCCCTATGTTCCAGCTCATCAAATGTCAAAGACTTCAGCTTTTGATGTGTCCATCCAACTCCATGACATTTGAGCAACATAAAGTAGAGCTTCCTTCTATCCCTTTTCAACTCAGAGAGAATGTTGCTTGCCTTGTGCTTCAAAATCACCTTACAATCCTTCTGAACTCTAAGAAGAATTTCCAAACCCCATATCTGATCTAAAATGGTCAAGTCTGGATTATCCATACAACTTTCTTCCCAAGAATTGTACATCTGAACCACCTCTGGCATATCAAAATCAATCTGCAACTTTAAATCTCTCAGCTTTTCCCTAGCAAGCTCATCACCATACTCAAGTCTTTCTGGTTCAACAATCATCACACTTGAATCTGAGCTAGCTCCATCACTTTCTTCTTCAGAAGTCACAACAAATGGTGACTTTTCCTTTTCACCTTGTTCCATCATTTGCTCAGCCAATCTTCTATCAAATTCAATCTGAGCTGCATTCTTTGGAACAATTTCTTCTACCAACTTACCCTTACCCTTATCTGTTGGTGCAATTGTTGGTAGGGTAGATGATAATACCTGAGTAGGAACATCTTTGATGATAGATGATGACTGGAATACATCACCTCCATATGCAGATCTGTCAACGTCCAAATTTCCTCTATCAGCGCCCAAAATACTTCTGTCAGCGTCCAAACTTGTCTTGTCAACGCTCAACTATTTTCCCTCAGCGCCTTGTGTAAATGATAAAAGGACGTATCAAAACCTGTTTGTTCCTTCAAAGTAGTAAGAGCTTCAGCAACATCCAATGATTGACCATCTTGACTGCTCTTATCACTCAGATTTCTAGCTTCCTCCCCTTTGGAAGACTCCTCCAAACCTCCCTTTGCATGAGCACTCTCCAAAACAACAATCCTCTCCCTCAATTCCTTGAGTTCAAGGCCTTGGTTACTGACAATTTGTACTAGGTCTGCATTCTGCTTTTGCAAGCTAATGCAGACAACCGTCAATTCCAAAAGCGTCATTGGTTCCAGTCTGCCCTCCTCCAAAATGGGAATTTGACCTCCCAAGTCAGGTTCATTGGGCATGGATGAGGACTTAATTATGGTGGGACTGCCTTGGCCAGCTGCTAAGCCAGAACCAATAGTCCCAGCCTCATCCAAGTCACCAGCCACACTTGTGGTGGTGGTTCTCTCTGCTTCATGGCTAGGACCACCAGAGGAGAACACTCTAGCAGTCCTTTGGCGTTTAATCAACCTATATTCAGGTGGTGTGGAAGATGGTGTAGAAGAAGGTGTAGATGTGGGTTGGTTAAGGGGTGTTTGGGATTGTGATGGTTGGGTGTCAGCAGTGGAAATAGGCACATCAACGCCCACATTAGATGTGTCAGCGTAAAAGGGATTTTGGTCTATTTGCATTTGGTTAGGGGAAGGTAAAGGTTCAGGGATAGGTTCAAGTTGTGGGTGAGGGTCAATATGAGGTTGAGGATCTGGTTGTGGTTGTGCTGCTACAATAACAGCAAGCATGGCTGGGGTTAAAGGTAGGTCTCTATGAGGTGGTGAATTCATCTTGGTAAAAATAGCTTTCTTTTGTTCAGGGATTTTATAAAAATCATTGTGATCCCTTGAACAATATCCTTGAGCATCAAAAATCATTTGCAGAAAACGGGGATAAGCTAAAGTCATTTTTGTCCCCTTGTTTTTACACATTCCTTCAAAAATCATTTTAGACCAGTTATATTTTTGCCCTGTTGCAATACACACAATAGCAGTTGCAATGGATCTATTGATCTGATTGTGTGCAGTACATTTGGGACTCAAACATTGAAGGAGAATGTGAATGAGGTACTTCCAGGCTGGGGGAAATTCCTGCTTATGGTACTTATTAAGAGTACCTTCATCAGGAATAGGGTATCCCAAAGCCCTAAGCCCTTGTTCTATTTCAGATATGGGAAGAATGGTTACACCATCAGCATCATCAAGATGCAAGGCCTGGCGTACCAAGGCCTCAGTAACCACCCAAGATCTCCCATGAACAATAGAAGTTAATGTGGTCACTCCATTAACTGTTAAGGAACTCACAATGTTCCAAAACTGTTTAATGTGTGTGACTGGAATAAGTGGCGCATGAGAAAGAGCATACCTTAATGGGGATGCGTTCAAATACTCCACCATCTGTGTGTATTGAGGAAACAAAGTATTATCAGCAACAAGATAAACAATCATGTTGTGTTGAGACTTGAACCCCAAATCCAATTCTGCTGAGTTAAATCTTGGTGCCATTGATGAAAGCTGTTAATTTTAAGTATAAAAGATGAAGGTTGATAAGAGAAAAGTGTTAGACAAGAATTATAGATACCCTGTTTAAAAATAGGAGCCAAATTTATAGGAGTGGATGAATGCATGTGATTGGCCCAAAAATAGGCAAAGATTTTCAAAAACTAATCATGAAAATATTGAAAAAGTTATAAGTTATCTCATGCATTTAATGAAAGTAACAACTCCTAAAATTACGGCTTGAAAATATGTCAAAAAGTAACAACTGGGTAGGTCCCATTGATTGTCAACGGTCAAATATAACCTATCAACGCCCAACGGCTATAATCTTGTCAACGTTCGCCTAAAGCCATGTCAACGTCCAATTTGGTCACAACAACGCTTGGAAAAATTTTGTCAGCGTCCAAAAATAAATTTGTTTTAAAAAGTGAAAAATGACCTTAACAAGTAATTTATCCTAGAGAAGATAACCAAAAGCTGATAATTATCATAGGGCGGCAAGCACTGTCCAGTTATGCACACTTGCATAAGCAAGATAGACATAACAGTCCTCTAGTGTCCCTTGCTAACCAAAATTCTTAACAACCAAGTTACCTTATAAAATCCTTGTTACTCCCAGGTAAAACCCATATCAAAAGGATTCCCAAGTCTCCCAACAGACCACAACCAATTCTAGGCCAAAAATGTCTTGGCAGCATGCAAAGTTGATATACTATGCATGCTACAGTGCCTCATGGTTTAGTAAAACTAACCCATACTCACCTGTGGACACAATCTAGAATTGTGATAAGAGTATCATATGGATACCCAAAAATCCTAAAGGTTCCTTAAACCTCCCCTTAAACTATGATACATGAGTTCTCAAAATATATATGAACATTAAAAATTTATGTCAAGATAGGAATATAAATATTCCAACCATCATCCATAAACAAAACATGTCCAAATAGCTCTTCAAAGATCCATAAGCAACTCTGTATCCAATGGCATAAAGCTACCACCTACCTACACATTTAGATGAAAACCACAAAACTAACATTTGTTGCTGACAGCGTCCCGACAACACGTATCAGCGTTGAAGGAACTCTTGTCAGCGTTAGACAATAATATCTCCAACAACGGCAAAATAACACTTGACAATGTTACATTTACCTTTGTCAGTGTTAGAAAAATAAAGTGGAAATCTAAATCATCAGAAAGACCAATAACAATGCATTATCCTGTACATACTTTTACAAAAAGGTTCCAAAACACATATTAAGTGAGATTAACCATTCCAATATTTGTTACCAAATATTGAAATCGTCCAGCATCAAAAGGTTTAGTTAATAAATCAGCCACATTATCTTCTGTGGCTACCCTATCTGGTTGTATTAAACCTTTCTCAAAGCAATCTCTAAGAAAATGATGTCTAATTTCTATGTGTTTGGTTTTAGAATGATGTACAGGATTTTTAATAATGCATAAAGTACTGTTATTGTCTACAAAAATCTTGGTATGCATAAATTTATACCCATAATCCAACAGCTGGTTCTGAATCCATAAGACTTGTCCACAACAAGCAGCTGCAGCAACATATTCTGCTTCAGTTGTAGAGTTTGCCACCACTGTTTGTTTCTTGCATTGCCAAGATATTAATCTGCTCCCAAGAAATTGATATCCACCAGTTGTGGATTTCCTATCAAACTTGTCACCACCATAGTCACTGTCTGAATATGCAATAAGGTCCAATGGAGAATCTTTTGGGTACCACAATCCAAGATCTGGGTAACATCTTAGGTACCTAAAAATTCTCTTCACAGCAAAAAGGTGACATTCTTTGGGAGTCACTTGATGGCGTGCACATGCACACACAGCAAACATGATGTCAGGTCTTGAGGCTATAAGATACATCAATGATCCAATCATTGATCTATAGTGCCTAACATCCACATCCTTTCCAGCTCCAATCTTTCCCCAAGGGTGCTGCCTATCCATAGGAGTGGAAGCATCCTTCTCATATGGAGAAAAACCATATTTCTTCAAGATTTCAGCTACATACTTGTCTTGGGAGATGAAGATACCATCTTCTTTCTGCTGAACTTGTAACCCTAGAAAGAAGTTCATCTCACCCATTGCACTCATCTTGAATTTATCTGTCATGAGCTTGGAAAAATCCTCACTCATTTTTGGATCAGTAGACCCAAAAATGATGTCATCAACATAGACCTGCACAAGCAACACATGTTTTCCTTTCTTCTTTGTAAATAGTGTCTGATCTATGGTGCCCCTTTTGAAACCATTTTCCACCAAGTAGGTGGACAATGTACCATACCATGCTCTTGGGGCTTGATGAAGTCCATACATTGCTTTCTTCACTCTATAAACCTTGTCTGGATTTTCAGGATCTTCAAAACCAGGAGGTTGCATAACATATACTTCCTCCATAATTGTTCCATAGAGGAAAGCACTCTTCACATCCATTTGATAAACAGTGAAGTTCATACAAGAGGCATAAGCTAGAAAAATTCTTATAGCTTCAATTCTTGCAACTGGTGCAAAAACTTCTTCATAATCAATTCCTTCCTCTTGTGTATAACCCTGAGCTACCAAACGTGCCTTGTTTCTGACCACAATGCCTCTTTCATCTTTCTTGTTCCTTAGAACCCATCTTGTCCCAATTGGTCTCACATATCTAGGACAATCAACCAGCTCCCAAACATCCTGTATAGCAAATTGGTGAAGCTCATCCTGCATTGCTTCCACCCAACTTGGTTCCTTGAGAGCATCAAAAATCTTCTTGGGTTCTTCCTGTGACAGAAAACAGGCAAACAAACATGCTTGTACAAGAGGGGTATCAACCTTCTTGTGTATATTGGCAATAAATCCACCAAGACTCTGATGGGATCTTCTTGTCTGAACTGGAGCCATAACATCACCAATGATCTGAGAGGTGGGGTGATCCTTTGCTGTAGAAGTGAGAACTCCACCTTCAAAAAGTCTGGTGTGCTCAACTTCACGCTCCATGTTGCCAATATCTTCTTCATCAGACTCTGTTTGATCAACATGAATCTCTTCATGGACATTGGAAGGTCCACCTTGTTCAAAATGTGAAGAGAAAAGATGTGCAAAGGTGTTGTCAAAGTCTGATCCTTGTTTGTCAGCGTTTGGGCTAACAACGCTTGAACTGTTTGTGTCAGCGTCTGATCCATCAGCGTCTGAATTGCTCTTGTCAGCGCTTGATTTTCCTTTGTCAGCGCCTGAAGAAGTATGCATGTTTGTATTTGGTGGTATTTGAAAACCACCATTATCTTTTCTAGCAGCAGCAGTAGCAGCATAATACTCATCTGTCCATATAGGAAGTGTAACATATTCTTGTGTGGGAGATGATTTAACTGCTGGTGGTCCATCCTCCTTAGCAACCTGTATACCTGAAACATTACCAATTCTCTTTTCCAAAACACTTGAAGTTACCTTCACAATGTCTGGATCAGTAACAGGCATATAATTTAAAGCTCTAGATAAAGGTTCTAAGTCAAACAATCAATTTGGACCATTTTCAGGATCACTAGGTTTACTTTCTAAAAACCTAACATGTACCTTTTCAAGTATACGTTTTTCCTTTTTAATGTAAACCCTATATCCTTTGCTCTGCACTGAATAACCCATGAAGTAGCCTTCATCACCTTTTGAATCAAATTTACCTAGGGCCTCACTAGTTTCTAAAACAACTACATGACAACCAAAAGGCTTGAGAAAGCCAATATTTGGCTTCCTTCCCCAAAGTAATTCATAAGGTGTCTTATTATGTATTTTGTTGACCAATGCCCTATTTTGAACATAACAAGCTGTGTTAACAGCTTCAGCCCAAAAGGCTATAGGAAAGTGGGCATCAGCCAACATGGTTCTGGCTGCTTCAATAAGGGTTCTATTCTTCCTTTCAGCAACCCCATTTTGCTGTGGGGTTCTAGCTATGCTAAATTGCCTAGTAATCCCTTTCTTGGCACAAAAATCATCTAACAACTGATTTCTAAACTCTCCCCCATTGTCACTTCTAATAATTTTGACCTCATTACCATTCTTCTTTTCAATTTGGGTAATGAAATTAATCAGACTTTGGGCAGTTTCACTTTTCTTGGCTAAAAAGAAAGTCCATGTAAACCTGGAATAATCATCAGTGATAACAAAACAATATGATTTACCCTTCAGACTTTCTATATTAGTTGGACCAAAGAGGTCCATATGCAATAAGTGAAGTGGTTTAGAACTAGAGTGCACCTGTTTAGACCTGAATGAGACCTTGTGCTGCTTGCCTTTAAGACATGAAACACAAGTGTGGTCATTGTGGAAAGCCTTTTCAGGCAAACCATCAACTAAACCAAGCCTCACAAGTCTATTGATATTCTTAAAGTTTATGTGCCCTAATCTCCTGTGCCAAAGATTACTTTCATCTACTGAGGCTTTAGCATACAGACATGACATTTTATTATTTATCTTAATTCCATTAAGATTCACATTATATATGTCTTTATGCCTTGGTGTTCTAAAATCTATGTATTTTTCCTCAGGAAGCTTATAATCTTTGCTTAACACCAAGCACTCAGTATCTGTGAAAATAACCTTATTTTTGTTATCACACACTTGTGATACACTAAACAAATTATAATCCAGTTCTTTTACCAGGAAGACATTCTCAAAACGTAGATTGTTGGTGACAAGGGTTCCTTTTCCTGTGATAGTGCCATAGCCCCCTCCAAAGTATACCTTATCACCATCTTGAATAGGAGAGAAATTAGTCAAATAGTCTTCCTTTCCTGTCATGTGCCTTGAGCATCCACTATCCCAGTATCCATAATCATTGATCTTCTTCTGAATGCCCTGCACATAAAGAAAACACATTAGTTTTCTTTGGGAACCCAAGCCTTGGAAGACTTGGATTCATCTGGTTGTTCAATAAGAACAGACTTGGTTCTCATAACAACCCCATTTTCATCCCTGTTTGAATGAAATTCCCAGTTAACCCCAATTGGTGTTGACAATGCCTTTGAAATATAATGAAACCTGTTGCATGTCATAGAAATACCAGTAGAATTAGGGTTTTGGTCTTGTTTTGGTCTCCATGTTAAGCTAGTAGAAGCTTTAGACCTATTTCCCTGTGGTTGCAAATACCTAGGTTTGGTAATGTGTCTGTCAGCGCTGAAATTGCTCTTGTCAACGCCCCGATTGCCTTTATCAGCGTTGAACCTAGGGTTTGCTACAGGAATCCATTGCCTATTGGACCAAGTGTTTGACTTTTGAAAAGGTCTTAGGCCTTGTGTGTTAGACCCTCTAGAAAAGAATGGGGCAGGTCTAACAACTTGTGAACTTTTGTTCACAAAAGTATTGGGTCTGACAGTGTTTGACCTATGTTGACTTTTGTCAGCGCTGAAATGGTTCCTATCAGCGTTGACATTGGAAGCGTTGACACATCTGTAAGCCAAATGTGAGAAGCTACCACATGTGTAACAAGCTTTTCTAGACATAGTCTTAGGTCTAGAAGCAAAGAAGCCTGTTCCATGATCACTAACTTGGCTTTTTGGTGACCTAGTATTCCTATACATCTCTGCATACTTAACACTAGGTTTTCTAACATTTTGTGGGCCAAGGTCAACAGTTTTGCCAGTGGTAGGGTGTGTGATCTTAATAGGTTTAGGATCATTGGACTCCACAATTGGTATCATGTTTGGTGTGGGCTCATTTGGACTTTCACACAATAACCCTCCCTTAACAAACAAGGTGTGGTTAGCTTTCTTCCACTCATCTAGGTCAGTCAGTTTTTGCTTGTATTCCTCAACTGGGGAAGTCACTCTAGGTGGAGGAATGAATTCCTCCTCTTGGCATTCTGGCAAGCCAGTCCAAGATAAGTCCTTTGATTGGACACCATAGAAATCCCCAGCTGGTGGTGGAACACCAGTATAATTATTCATCCCAATCCCACTCATATCCTTAGAGTCTCTTTGTTTACTAACACACTCTCCTAGGGATTGTGTGGCCCTATCAAATCTCTGGATTTTAAGACTCACATTATCTTTATTTTTGTTAGCCTCCTCTAACTGAGCTATCAAATCAAGATTAACCCTATTTACTATATCTTGAACATCTTTACTCTGATGTAACTCATGTTTTAAGATATTTATTTGATCCTTTAAATCAAAGTCCATTTTCTTATACTCAGATACTGTCTTTTCTGTTTGGGTAAGAGCAATTTGATAATTAGATACTTTGCATCTTTCAGTACTTGCCTCATCTAATAATTTTACTATCTCTTGATTTAGTTTTTCAGTATTTAAACGACAACCCTTAGAACAGAAAGCATCATCATATACCTCATTATCAGATGAAGAGGAGGAGTGTGCCATGAGAGCATATTCAACATGCTCTTCTTTAACTTCAGCAACCAAAGCTCTGTCCTCTTCCTCATCCTTGGCCATCCAGCTCCAGTCCCATTCTCCAACACCATCAATTTGTTAAACAGCAACCATGGCCTTGGGATCTGGGCTCTTAATCATTTGGCTTGAAGGCTTCCCAGCATCAGATCTTCTTGGAGATCTACATTCCCTCATAAAGTGCCCCATCCTATGACAGTTGTAGCACTCAACCTTGGATTTGTCAAATCCAGCAACATCCTTAGCATTAAAGGTAATCTTCTTCTTGAACCTTTTATTAAACCTGTTTGCCCTTAAACTTACAAGAGCCATAGTCCACTTGATGTCCATCTCTTCCAATTGTTCATCACTTATCTTCTCAAGATCTTCATATGTAATCCTTGAATCACTGGGCAAAGAAGCAATGAATGCACACACAGTATCTAGATCAAAACCAGCAGGCTTAATTCTATCAGCGCCATGATTGTGTGTGTCAGCGCTTGAGTATAAAGCGTTGACAGGATATGATCCAGCGCTGACAGACTGAGATCCAGCGTTGACACATTGAGATCCAGTGGCTGGATGTCCATAGAAGTTCATGGAATCAAGTTGGCCTTCACTTTGTGAGAAGAAGGCCATGTTGCTACTGGAAGATTTATTATCACTATCCAATTGCCATTCATTCTCCAACAGTCTTAGTTTGTTGAAGATGTCATCAAACCTGGAGGTCTTGTGGGTATTATTGACAAGAATGGATCTTGTCTCAATCTTCCATACATCACCAAGGCTTTTGAGAAAAGTAGCATTCAATTCAGGGTCATCAATCTGTGTTCCCATGAAGGAAAGTTGACTTGTGATGTCAAGAAGTCTACTTCTCACACTGCTGAGATTTTCATTGGGTTGAGCTTTAAAGACAGCATACTCATGCAAGAGTTGCTTCTTCTTTTCTTCTTTTGTGTCAGCATTGCCACCATGTGCTACTTCAAGAGCTTCCCAAAGCTCTTTTGCAGACTCAAAGCGTTTGTACTTGTGCTGATTCTCATGACCTAGGGCGTGTTTCATGATGTTCAGGATTTTCATGTCCACCCTCTTCTTGGCTATATCTTCAACAGCTACAGCTCTCCCATCTCCAGGCTTTTCCTTCTTATCAGCTTCAGGACAATTAGGAACAGCTGTCCTTGTGGCAATAGCAGCAGCAATCTTTGCTGCTTTGTCGAATGTGTTCCCATATTCGACAATCTCCCAAAGAGTGTAGTCATGAATAGCTATGTATTGCTCAAAATTGGACTTCCAAAGCTCAAAGTTCCTGGCATCAAACATGGGAATTTTGATACTAGGATTTGAGGAGTTGTTTTGTAGCAAAGCAGCAGGTTGATCTGTGCCAGACATGGTGTTTTTAGGGTTTTGAGAATTTTAGGGTTTTTAGGGTTTTTGGTGTTTTAGGATTCTTGCGTTACTTAAAGATCAAAAGTTTCTCAACAAGCTCTGATACCACTTGTTGATCCCAAACTTAGATCGATTAAGCTTTGTGTATACGAGATTAGATCAAGTACTACACGTAGAGAAACCTTTGCTTATGAGTAAAGTAACAAAGTGTTATGCGGAATTAACACTTGATCTAAAACACAAAGATGTTAAACAAACTTTCACTTGTATTAGAATGATCAAATTGATTACAATGAAAGGTTTAACTTGCGAATACTTATGAAAACTTAATCAACATTAACCTAAAAGATCTTCTTTTATAGAACAAGAAGTCTTGTACAATAAGCTACGAATCAACTATTCTAGGTAAAGATAAACATAGAAAATACATTGTCGTCTCTATCCTTACTAGAAGTATTCTAGAATATAATAAACGTGTAGCTCACA
The DNA here is from genome assembly GCA_025667525.1 of Glebionis coronaria. NCBI lineage: Eukaryota > Viridiplantae > Streptophyta > Magnoliopsida > Asterales > Asteraceae > Glebionis > Glebionis coronaria. The sequence continues at coordinate 646,869,534 of CM046877.1, forward strand.
TCTTCCATCAGTGCTTGTCTTCAATCTGTCAACGCTTGACTTTAACTTGTCAACGCTTATGCTATCAGCGCTCACTTTGCTCTTGTCAACGCTTGAGTTGTTCTTGTCAGCGTTCAAGTGATCTGGCCTTAATTTATTCTCAACAATTACTAAAATTCTAGCCAATCGTCTGTCTTATATCATATCTGAGGTTATATTAAATGTTCAGATTGCTTTTCTTCCGAATCGTCAGATTCTTGACGGTCCTTTTATATTAAATGAGATTTTGGCTCGATGGAAACATAAAATTCAACAGGCTATGTTTTTTAAGGTTGATTTTGCTAAAGCGTATGATTCTATCAGATGGGATTATTTAGATGATGTTCTTACTGAATTTGGTTTTGGGCTGAGGTGGCGGGATTGGATTCAAGGTAGTCTTAAATCGGGTTATGCCTCTGTCTTGGTGAATGGTAGCCCAACATCAGAGTTTCAGTTTCATCGCGGGTTGAAGCAGGGTGATCCCTTGGCGCCGTTTTTTTTATCCTCATTATGAAATCTCTTCATCTTTCTCTTAATCGGGCGGTTGAAGCGGGAGTTTTTATGGGTCTTAAGATTAATGACACTGTCACTGTTTCTCATCTTTTTTATGCAGACGACGCAATTTTTATTGGCGAGTGGTCTAGAGGGAATTTAAAAGGTATTCTTAACATTCTTAAATTCTTCTCATTATTATCAGGGTTGTCGATTAATCTTAAGAAGAGCCACATTCTTGGTTTGGGGATTTGAGACTCTACTATTTCTGAAGCGACTGCGTCTATTGGGTGTTCGATAATGAAAATTCCGTTTAATATTTGGGCTTTAAGGTTGGCGGTAATATGTCTTTGGTTAATGCTTAGGATGATACGGTTAACAAGCTCACGAAAAGGCTATCTAAGTGGAAGCTCAAAACTCTTTCTATAGGTGGTCGCCTTACTCTCCTTAAAGCGGTTCTTGGTTCCTCCCCGATCTATAACTTATCATTATTTAAGGTTCCGAAGACAGTTCTTTATAAGATGGAAACCCTCTGTATAAAATTTTTCAATGGTACTAAAAAAGGATATCGAAAGATTGTTTGGGTAAAGTGGAATACTATGCTCGCAGATAGGAAGTATGGTGGTTTAGGGTAGTTTCTTTGCACTTAATAGGGGTCTCTTAGTGAAGTGGGTTTGGAGGTTTTTATCTCAAGATAGTTCCTTATGGCGTGAAGTCGTCTCAGCTATACATGGTGTAAGTCTTTCAGATCGAGTTGTACCTTATCCTTCTGTTTGGAATTCCATTACCAAAGAATTTAAATATCTCAAAGAACAGGGTGTTGACGTGTTCTCTCATTGTAAGATTCGGATTGGAAATGGGCGCCGTACTAAATTTTAGAAGGATCCCTGGATTGGAGGTACTTCATTATCAAGTCAGTTTCCTCGTGTTTATGTTCTAGAGAATTCGGTTGATGTTTCTGTGTTTGATAAGCTTCAGTCTCCTCTTAATGGTTCTTTTTGTCGTGATGTTAGAGGTGGTGTAGAAAAACAGCAATTTGATCTGTTAACAGATTTGTTTGAGTCTGTTACCTTATCAAATGCTATGGATAGGTGGGTGTGCAATTTAAATAGAGATGGGGTGTTTCGAGTTAAAGACGTGAGGTGCCTTTTAGATGAGTTTTTCCTCCCTAAAGCGGATTCTCCTACTCGATGGGTCAAATATGTGCCAATTGAAGTTAACATTTTTGCCTGGAAGCTTGCTCTTTATCGTTTGCCTACTCGTTCTAATCTTCTTAATCGGAATGTTGTTACTGACTCGCTGATGTGTCCTTTATGTGAGGCGTATATCGAAGACTCTTCCCACCTTTTTTTCAGGTGTTCTGTGGCTAGAGATATTACAAGACATCTTTTTCTTTGGTGGAATTTGGGTATTCAGAATTTCTCTTCTTATGCTGAATGGTTAGATTGGTTTTCAGCGTTTCATTTTTCTTCTAAGCTGAAGGTCACATTGGAAGGTGTGTTTTACGTTACTTGGTGGAGTTTATGGTGTTTCCGAAATCAGTTATTGTTTTCGTGCAAGAAGCCTCGTAAAGATTCTCTTTTTGATAATATTGTTTTCCGTACTTTTTGTTGGTCTATAGATACGGGTAACTTTAAGTTGTGTTGGGTTAGTTGGCTTCAACACCCTTATTTGATTTCTTTGTAATTGTCTAGCATCTTGCTAGTTGTTTTTTCTAATAAAGTTGGCGTTAAAAAAAAATATCATATATGATAAATTTAGCATATATCACATATCATATAACTATCATATATGATAAATGAGGTATCATATATGATTTATCAAACTAGGGATGAGCAACAGGTTCGGACCAGACCGGATCGACCAAGACCGGACCGGACCGAGGACAGAATTGGTCCAAAACCCCGGACCGAGACCGGACCGAAATTATTCTGTCCGGTTCGGGACGGTTCGGTCCGGTTCGGTCTTCGGTCCGGTCCTATTAAGCATAATTGACAGGTTTTTGGTAAGACCGAACTGGACCAGACAGGACCGACCGGACCGAGGACCAAAATGGTCCAAAACCCCAGACCGAGGACCGGACCGAAATTTCCCGCTCCGCTCCGGGCCGACGGTCCAAATGCTCACCCCTACATCAAACTTACAGCTTACATTAGCAACTAAATTAAAAAGCCTAATAATTCACACTAACATAAGCTTATTCTTACCTCTCAAATTCAGATGAATGAGCTTATTCACAATAATCAAAATATTCACATAAATCGACTAATAAGCTAGCTTATAATTAAGAATAATAAATTCAGATAGTTCATTCAAAATAAGCTAGCTAAAAGTTTATAAATGCAAATGATGATAAATTAATAAGCTTATTCAAATAAAATAAGCTAAAATAAGAATAGATGTAATTAATCTAACCTGGTGATAGATCAATCGATTCGTGGTGATCAATTCGTGATAGATTCGTGATGATCGCTTTGTAATGTATTCGTGATGGATTCGTGATATGTTTATGGATACGTGATGATGGATTTATAGAGAGAGAAACTAGATCGGGAGTAGAGAGAGAAAGGATGAGACGGCGTGTGTTTATTATGAGGGGGAGTAAAAAAGGCTTACATAGTAAGCGGTGAAATGATCGAAATATGCTTGCAATGTAAAATTAGGATTTAATCTCAGTTATTAGATTGAAGGGAGATGATAGGTGGGATTAAGTCCTTTATATTTTAGATAAGTTTGGTACCCAAATAAACTTATATGTAATATTTTTATCCAAACTCCGTTTTAGCATTTCATAGCTATTGATCTACTAGCTTATTTATTTAATAATAAATGTGAACATGTGTTGACATAAGAAAAAGAAAAAAAAAGATTATGAGATGTGGGGTTGCTGGACAAGTGAAAAGAAAAAGAAAAGAAAACGAAAGAATTGTTCTTGAGGCTTGGTATCAAAACATCCGCAATTTTTGCAAGGGTTAAAAAAGAAGATTCTTTGTTCCTTTTGTGAACCAGACAAAAATAATGGTTAAAAAAAGGGGATTCTTATTTCTTAATTTTACAAAATGATACTTTTTTTGTTTTAATAATATTTTTCATGTTTTTTAATGTCTTAATCTAATTATTTACTATTAATAATTGAAAAAAAAGTTTTAATTAAATTTATTGTATTAGTCTTGATTGAAATTATAATTACAAAATTAAAAAAAAAACTTAAATTAATTAGCTAAGAATAGTAAGAGAAATTATATTTTAATAAATGTAATTTTTAAACATTGTATTTTTTGTCGGAGAACAATAATTTTGAAACGAAAGAACTAGTGGCTAATTGAGACATGAATATTTACATTAAAATGTTCACACAATCATATGAAATATTTAGGATATTGGATGTTTATGGATATATATTCTTTAAATGTGTGTAGTTGTAAGATTCTTTTCTTAAAGTTAAAAATCTATGTACACCTTTAAATTCGCATAGAACTATTCAACTAATCATAATCACCTATTTTTTAAAAAACCCACTTCCCACCACTTTTTTAAAAATTAAATATCTCACAAACGATAAATCGTCAAACGAAAATAAAATACACCATTGCAACGAGAATTAAATCATCTTTCTATCGAGGGGCACATGTATATACTTTCGACGAACTTTTTTTTCGAATTTTTTCTTAAGTCACGTATGAGAGAATCATATATGATTCGTCACGAAGCATATATGATTTTCAGAAAATCATATATGATTCGTGATATGAATAATATATGATTTTCAGAAAATCATATATGTTTCGTGACGAATCATATACAATTCTCTCAGACGTGACTTAAGAAAAAAGTCGAAAAAAAGTTCGTTGAATGTATACACATGTGCCTCTCGATAGATAGATGATTTAATTCTCGTCGCGATGATATGTTTTGTTTTAAGTAACGATGTACGGTTTGTGAGATATTTAATTTTTAAAAAATGAGTTTTTTTTTACATGATTAAAATGGAAGGTTGTGATTGGTTGATTGAGTCTATGCTAAATTAAGGGTCTATGTTGAACTTCTTCCAGGTATTTCTTAATTTCGCTCTTTCAAAGGTACATGTGTGGTGCCATGGACCAGTTATAAGAAACTTATGAGTACCTAAATGTAGCTCTTTCAAAGTAGTTCGAAGAGGAATACAAACAATGGCAAATTATACAAACTTAGGTATTTCTTAATTTCGCTATTTCTTTGTGGCTTTGAACAGAGTTTCATGATGACATGTCTCTTGGGAAACCTATCCCTGGCGATATGTCGCCGGAGGAAGTCGCCAGGAATCAGCCGTAAGGGAAAGAATCTCCGGCAACGCGTAAAGTATTCCCCGGCGACGAAGTGGACCCCGCTGCTTTTTGGTCATGGGATTATTTAGCCAGGTTGGCATTTGTAAGGGAAAGTATCCGGTTGACATATGTCGTCGCCAAAGAAAAGTGGTGTTATTAATCACACTTAACTAGAATGTTAATAGTGTTCACTTTCTCCGACGACATGTCTCCATGGAAACTTTCCTTTTATGTTGACAAGTTAAACTAGCCACGTTGCAATTTTTTGGTTGACAAATTTTCCCCGGCAACATATATCCAGGAAAAGTCTGTTGACCTTTTTTAAAAGTCAAACGTGCTCCGGGTTTCCCCGACGACATGTAGTAGGAACATGGTTTGGCATCGTTTGTATTCCTCTTCGAGCTGTAATAAGTGTGAAAACACTTATCCTTTTACCACTTAAAACAAGGAAAAACCAAACCAAAACGTGTATTTATAAACGTAAAAGTCGGAATTACGTGTGGTTTTGTGTTTTACTGTGAAATAGGTACAAAGGAACAAAACGAAGAAAACATGGGATCACGGGCTTTTATCAAAGAAAAAGATAAAACACAAAGTCAAAGGACCAAAAGTGCAAAATTATGGAAGTCAAAGGCCCATTTTGAAGATTTATTGAAGACATTAAATATATAGAAGACGGTTTCAGTTTAATTGATCGACGAACTTCAAGACAAACTCAAGATTGTCTAATAAATTGTCAAGAGAATACTAAAAAAGAAAAGAAAATCAACATCTTCACCAACTTACTCCCACACTATAAATACCTCCATTTTCCTTCATTTGTAATAGTTTAGAAATAGTTAGTAATTAGTTAGTCATTTATTTTTTCTTTAGTAAAAATTTAGGATTAGTTTACAAGTTTGTTTTCATTATCTTTCATTTTCCACCATTGTTGAACTAATTTCAAGCTTTCAAATTCATCTCATTCTTCCTTTCTTTATTGAATTACTTTTGATTCGATTAGGCTTTATAGCTTATTTGATTATTCGGCTTATCACGTTAAAGTGGATTTGATAGTTTGGTTTAATTTCGTGGATTATTAGAGATTATTTTCAAGCTTAGTTTTGTTTATTTTCTTAGATTATTAAAGATTATTAGAGATTATTAGAGCTTATTCTAGCTTTTTTTTACTATAAATTTTGCAATAGATTGTCAACAACTTTTAACATTCTGAAATCTTTGTTTTTTTAGTATTCCGAAATCTTTTATTAGCATATTCCAAAAACTGTATGAGGGTTTTACTATTGCGACAATAATTAGGAAAGTGTGGATTTCGAAAATCAAAAACTGTTGGATATTCCGAAATCTGTTTTCTTTCGTTTTCTTAGAATCTTTTCTATATCCTTTTTTCCAAAAATCTTTTCCATATCCTTTTTCTGAAAATCTTTTCCATATCATTTATTCCAAAAATCGTTTTCTTTCATATTCCGAAAATCTTTTTATTAAACTTCCGAAATTGTTTTCTTTAGTATTCCGAAAATGTTATGTTACTTTTGTATTCCAAAAATGTTATGTTAGTTTTGTATTCCGAAAATCTTAGTTTTTAATATTCCGAAAAGTATTTTCTTTCTTTTTTCGGAATCTTGTATTTTCCTTTATTCCGAAATGTATTTATTAGTATTCCGAAATCTTAGTTTTTACATTCCGAAATCTATTTCTTTTATTCCGAAATCTTTAAATAGTTTGTAATGTAATTCGAATTTTTGTCTATTTTTACCATTTTTAGCGTCTTTCTTTATAAGTAGCTATAGATTCCAAACAAGCTTTTGTTTACCAAGAACAATTAAGTCCAACATAAAACTTGAGATCAATTCGAATCGATACCGAGAAGAAAACAACAAACGATATATATATTTTAAAATATTATATTAAAATGGCGCCGATGTCGGTTCCTTTCGTGAAGATTGACTTTTTTTTGTGAGACGAGTTGGATTTTGGGATACATTCCTTTGTGAACGTTATTTTTTATTGCAATCTCAAATTTAAAAATCCAAAAACATCAAAAATAACAAAAAGATTAAAAAAGATTAAAAAAACTCACAAAATGCAATTCTTTCCTAAGATTTGCAACCAAAAAAATTAAAAAAACCACAAGAGGTGACGTTTTCTTAAGTGTTACATCAAAAATACTACGTACATATTCATACATATTTTCTTCTTTCTACTTCTATTTCGTGTGAATATTATTCTCTTGTAAGTGTATGCGTACTCGTGCAAGTACTCATAATACTCGTGGTGCACCTCATCCTTCCCAAATGAAGAAAAACACTCAAGGGATCTCGAGAATCATGATATTGACACCATGGATAACCGACCAATGATTGATATCTTGCAATCACACGTTGAGGGAAACGATGATGCTATTGTGGTGCCGGATATTGGAGCTAACAATTTTGACCTAAAACAAGTTTTATTCAGATGGCCTCCACAACACCTTTCTTGGGACGCACTCATGGTGATCCTCACGCTCACATCAAGAGGTTCTTACATTTTACCAATATCGTTAAATACAATGGGGTGTCACAAGAGGAAATTTGTTTGCTCCTCTTTCCTTTCTCCCTCGAGGGACAAGCCCAGGTTTGGCTTGATAAGGAACCACCCCAAAGTATTGCCACATGGGCGGATTTTGAGACCAAATTCATAAACAACTTCTTTCCACCCTCACGTACTACCGCTATGCGGAATGACATCAATAACTTTGAACAAAGGTACGGTGAGACATTTAGTGAATCTTGGGATCGTTTTAAGAAACTTTTGAGAAAATGTCAACAACACGGTTTTACTAAAGTTCATCAAATTAATACTTTTTACAATATATTGAGTTTAAATGACCAAGATTCACTAAATAGTGCTTGGGGGTAATATTCTTGTTAAAACAACAAAACTAGCTTGGGATATTATTGAAAATAAGGAAAAAGTTCCGAGTCGAACTAGGGACCAATTGGCTAGTGCCAGTGGAGGTAAAAATGAGGTTTCAAATCAACTTAAAGAACTTGCTTCTATTGTTAAAAATCTTTCTTTAAAAGTTGACACCCCTCCTACTAGGCACGTGCACGCCCTTAGTGAGACTTGCGAAACCTGTGGTGGGCCACATTCGTACTTTAACTGTGACAAGGTTTATGACCAATCTCAAGGGGAATTTTATGCTTATAATGTCGATGACAATGCGAGGGTTCATTTTAAGCCCAACATTGATGCTAATAATTTGTCTTATAAACCTGCTAACTATTTGGCTCCCCCTGGTTTTGTTCAACATCAAAGAACTCTCCCACCCACCCAGAATACCCAATACCCAAACCGAAACCAAGGTCCACCAAGAGCTAATTTTCAAGGAAATGTAAATGTGCGGGGATATAATGCTAATCAAGGATATTTTCAAGAGCAAAATCAAGGCTATCCAAACCAAGGTTTTAATCCTCAAGGCTTTCAACAATACAACCAATTCCCTAACCATGTTTTTCCACAACAAGCGTTCAATGGGCCTAATCCACAAATGGAATTAGTTCTTCAAAAGATTACTGAGCCAGATAAGAAACTTAAGGAAATGAAAGAGTGCACGGATAGGAAATTCATTCAAATGCTTCAAGCCCTTCGTCCCCAAGGTGCTCTTCCTTCAAACACCGAACCTAATCCTAGAGCTATTGTGAGTTCTATTACTACTCGCAGTGGAGCTACTTTAGTAGGACCTTGTATCCCTTCCCCAGTTACACCTATTTCACCTCTAGTGATTCCTCCTACTACCACTCCTAGTACTAGTTCTCCATTACCGTCTGTGCCTCTTCCTGAAGTTGTACACAAGGAAAACCCTTCGCCTCCTAAACCTACACCTCCTAAGCATAATATTCCTTATCCTTCTTGGTTAGACAAGTGCAAAGTGCTTACTAAGGATGATGCTCAAGTTTCTACCTTTTTGAAAATGGTGAAACAATTAAATATTAACATGAATCTTATGGAAGCTCTTGTCCAAATGCCGAAATTTGTCAAAATGTTCAAGGATTTTCTTAGTAAGAATGAGAAGATGGTTGAGCTTGTTAATACACAATTAAATGAAAATTGTTTCGTAGTCCTTCTCAAACAGCTTCCAGAGAAACTTGGAGATCCCGGTCATATTGTGTTACCTTGCTGGTTTTCCAAAATTGAGGATTGTAGTGCTTTAGCGCATCTTGGGGCAAGTATCAATTTAATGTCGTTAAGTGTTTGGAAGAAGTTATCATTACCCGATCTTGTGCCAACCTGTATGACTCTTGAGCTAGCTAATCAAACTCTCGCTTACCCCGTTGGTATCGCTGAGGATGTTTTTGTTCGAGTTGGTACCTTCAATTTTTCTGTGGACTTTGTCGTAGTTGACTATGAGATGGATCCTCGTATTCTTTTAATACGTGGTAGACCATTTTTGCGAACCAAAAAATCGTTAGTCGATGTAGTCGAAGGGGAATTAATTCTTAGGGTTGGGGATGATAAACATGTTTTTAATATGGGAAAAATCACAAGTAAATCAAATGGAAAAGAATCGGTCAATATGATTGATGTGCTTAACTATGATAATGACGAGATTTTTCTAAATCCTTTTGCAACAAACGAGTCTAAACATGTTGATTTTGTGATACCTTCAACCCCACCTTTTGCCCTCCTATTTTTGATACCCCAATTTATGAAGAATATGATGATGACACTTTTTTAAGTTATCATATTACTTTGGGTTTTGATGACACACCTACTGAGCCTCCCTTTACCCTTTATACTCCAATTTTGGAAGTTATGACTTTTGAGGAGGATCCTCCATTATTAGAGATTCTTCCTACTTTAGAGGATATTCTATTTGAGGAGGATTTAGATACTTTTCTAAATACCTATTTTGCCCACGAGGATGAGTTTTCTTATGACTCCAATGATTCTTATGTTTTTACATCGAGTTTGGATGAGGACGACTCTCCTAATTTGGACTTAGATGATACTTTGGATTTTTATGAAAATACTTCTTGCTATTCTCCCCTTAGGGAAAAGGTGTTTGATCCGGGTATAGGCACTTTAATGCTATCATTGCCATATTACCAAACCCTTCCTTGTGAGAATTCGTTGATTAAGGATACCCCACATGTTTTAGACTTGTGTGATTTTACCACCTTGAGGTTTATTTCCTTTCAAGATGGGAATTATGTCTTAGACCCTGGTGGAATTTCTTAGCGTATTCCTTGTATGAGTGTCCTTCACCCTTTCTCATGGAGAGCTTTTCCTTTACTGGTAGATCTTTTTCTCTCCATGATGATTTTCCGTTGAATGCTTCATTCGGGAAATCGAGTCCAGTTAGAGACTCTTGTGATAAATCAAGCATCGTTTAACTAGGTTAGATTTTACCTTTTCCACCCTTTCACCCTTTTCCATCAATAAGTGTAGGGGGAGCCAAGTAGGTGTTTGTTGTTTGTTATGTTGTGCAGGGATTTGTGCTACCAAGATCCACTTTTGGTGACTTTTGACGAGACCTCTGATCTCGTGTACCCGTAATACCGGTTCTATCAAAACTATTATGATTCACTCTTGTATATAAATAAGTTGAATAAATTGAAATCACTTTAGTGTTCTCTTCCTTAGCTCGATTTAAGAAACATACACAATGTCCTAAGTGCAGGGGAGTTTTCTCTCACATGCTTAAACATTGAGGGAAATGTTTATATTAAGTGTAGGGGAGACTTCTATCGAAGTAAAGTAGGATTTTCCAGGAATATGTCCTCATTTAAACCGGAAAATTAATATTTTTCGACGTTTTTCAAATTTTTGATCTATTTTGGCCTAGTAGTATTTTCCTTTATTATCGTTATTTTCTTCCGTGATATGTATATATTCTATTTCAAGAATAAAGTCAAATTGACATATTAGGCCCGTCGTGAATATTTTGACTCAACCCGAGTTTGCTTATTTGAGTTTAATCTAGCTAGTATCCTTAACCATATGGACCTTAATTGGTTAATTAGGCTAAGCATCCACGAGTCTCATTATTTGAGATTTTAAATTATGAAGGACGAGAGATGATAGAGTTGAAAATAAGTTTTAAGCTTAATTCTTCCTTATATGAGTTTTTGTGGCTCTTTCTTCACACTTGAATATTTAATTGCTTAATAAATGAAGTTTTTTGTGGTTTACATTTGATAATTTAGCTCTTAACTGACTTTTTTATTTCCCTTGTAATTAAAGCATGAACTCATTGAGGGTGCCAGCGTTGTGGACTTCCGACTAAGGTGGCTCATAATGATGCGTGTCCGTTCGTGGTTGGATTGGATTGAAACAAGTTTTAAATTTATAAACACGAATTACCGGATTGACTAAAAATGCACGGGCAAGTATGACCCTTTCGATTGTGTATAGATTTTATGTGATGATACCGAGATCGTTCACGGGGATTTGGAAAACCTATGATCATTCAAAAATCTACTATAATCATTTGATTGTAGCAATTGTAGACAACTAATAACAATTAATATGACGAGATTAACAATAAGATTAAAGGCAACACTTGATAAAGACTAGTTTGGGCATCCGTTGTGGTATGATTGTGATGACACATTTAACATATATATGATTATGATAATTAGATGGTTAATCCAATCTATTGTTTTCAAAAGCTTCAATCTTCGTCAAGACTTTGGTTTAGGAAAACAAGCATTAGACTCAATCACTCAATTCAAGACTTAATCTAATTTCAACTCATTCGATTCACGGTCGTTTCATGTTTGTGATAACACTTATAATTATGTTTCTTGATAATCAAAATTTCTTAAAAAATGATCAATACAAAAGATAACCAATCATAGACAACCTGACTATGACTTGTTGATAGAAAATAACCCTTTCGACCTATGAAATCTTTACCAACAAATTATGTTTTGATAACAATTGTCACATGAAACGTAAGTACCAATGGTTCATAGGAAAGCTTGAAATTGAAATAAACAAAAATCACAATCACAACCACTTCTTCATACCACAACCATCATCCTACCAAGTGTAGAATGAGATTTGGCTACTCATAATGAACAATGAAATAAACTCAGAAATAATAGTCTTACAAGTTATAATCAAGAGTCTTACAAAGTGGAAATATAGTTCTAGTTATTAGGGTAATGATGCCTAATAGTTTCGTGATGTTAACTTTTCTTTTTGGACTCCAAAAGTGACTTTTCTTGCACCACCTTGCTCAAATCCGGGAATGGTGTTTTGGATAAGGTTGAGAGAGTTTATGTGATGGTATAATAACCAAAGTCATGGTTACAAATGAGATATGAAAAGTGTTATTAAAGTTGTGATCCCATGGGTCTTATTTATTGAAAAAATTGAAGGCATGGAGTGAATGCATGGCTTGGTGGCTCAGGCTTATGCTTGGAGCCAAAGGAAGTCTAGAATCTTCATATATATTCTTGCATGATCATTAGAAGCCTCAAAGTTGCATGTGTTGATCCCGAACTTAGATCAATTTGGCTTTGTGTTAATGAGATTGAATCAAGATTAACACGTAGAGAAACTTTGTGTTATTAAACAATCCAAGTGTTATGCAGAATTTAACACTTAGAGCAAGAACACACAAACACATAATAACTTAAAATTTCACTTGATTGATTGATAAAACTTGTGTTCAATGAAAGTGTAAAATGTGTATATAACATAAACCTAAAGGCCTCCTTTTATAGATGAAGGAGCCTTGTACAAGAGTCTACGTATCAACTATTTTAGTTAAAGATAAATATAGAAAACGTGTAGACTAAGTATCCTATCAGTGGTTGACTTTCTTCTTGTCAGCGCTTCAATATCTCTTCTCAGCGTCCAGCTGTCAGCGCCTCATTAACTCTTGTCAGCGCCTAAAGTCTTCTTATCAGCTTCCCAACAACTTAGTTATTTTTATTCCCAACAATCCTCCCCTAAACTAGATATCTAATCTAGTAATCAAATTTCAAAATAAAAACCAAATACAAGGAGGATTCTTACAAACTAATCTTCTTTCTTGATCGTGGAATAAATAAACCTAAGTAAATTCTTACTAATATCATTGGTATAATCAACCTCCAATGGTGTAGAAATCATCAACTTCAAAACCTCTTGTGACATAGGATATCCAGCATCCGCCAATAGATATTCTGAAAATTTGGATGTACAAAGATGATATACACCAACAGCTGAGTAAATACGCCATGTCAACCCACTGATATCATCCAGATCCTTCCAAGTTGGATCAGCATCATTTGGCTCAAACATTCTCTTGAATATGGACCAAATCTTTATTCCATTGATTGAAGTAGGTTCTTCAGCCTCATACTTAGCCTTCATCAACTTCCACAAGTCGACCAAGTCTTCTCTATCAAAACTTGCAAACATAAAAATGAGAGAAATAAAAGTGTGTACCTTATCACCAGCCCTCGTGATCACCCAAAACTCACTTGCACCTTCTACATATTTGACAATAGGGTTCTTAAAGTCAAGAGGTAACACTTCTACCATGTCAGAGGCCTCTACTCTTGAAAGCTTCATGATCTTCCTTAAAGCAGCCTCACTTGGAGTTAGTGGATCAAGCGTTGGAAATTCACTTTGCAAGCCCTTCTTCACTGGCCTAGGAACTATGGATGCCCTCTTTATCCTCATTTTTTCCTCTATTTCTTCTTGCCTTTCTTTGGAGAGTAGCTCAAATGTTCTGTCCTTACACAGAGAGTCCCAAATTGGATAAGCAATCCACTTCAATTGATCAAAAGTAAGAGCTTTAAGCTTTGTATATGTCCATCCAGTCTGATGGTTCCTTAACAACAAGTAATACAACTATATTCTTATTGTTTTGTTTTCAATCTTGATATTGTTAGCCTTATTTTTCTACCATACCTTAAGATCAGCCCACAATCTCAAAAGCCCTTCAAGACACCAAATCTTTTCAGACATGGTTACCTTTGGATCACTCAAGACTTCATATTCATACCTGAAGAAAAGATCAACAATTATGGGTACAGTCAGATCAAATTTCATCTTTATCTCTCTCAGCTTCTCCAAACCTAATTCCTCCCCATATTCTAGCCTTTCAGGATCTTCAAATATCATCACACTTGTATCTGAACTCTCATCATCACTGCCTTCCTTATCACTTTCAGAAGTCACAATCTATGACTCAATAGCAGTCTTCTTATTCTCCTTTTCCATAAGTTTTGCAGCCAAATTGAATCAAAATGTATATGGGCTGCATTCTTGGGTACATCTACTTCCACCATAATACTTTTACCTTTATCCAATGCATCAATAGAAAGTAAAGAAGTAGATACCTGTAGAACCACATCTTTGATGATAGCTGATGACTGGGATACACCAACCACGTCTGTAGTTATGTCAGCGCCCAAAACCTGAGTGTCAGCGCTTGATTTGCTTCTATCAGCGTCTGATTTACTCTTGTCAGCGGCTGACTCTGTGACTTGATTCATCATTTCTAGAAATGATATCTTTGTAGGAGTAATCAGAGAAGTATCAAAACCTGGTTGATCCTTCAAACCTGTAAGTGCCTCAGCTACATCCAAACTAGCTCTAAAAGAAGCACCTTCACCTTCTTGGGAGCCTTTCTCATGGGAGCCCTTGTCACTAGCATTAAATGGCTCATCCTCCCCTTTGTAAGAATCCTCCCCTGAAGAAAGGACTCTAGCCTGCCTCCTTCTTGTATTGGTAGTCTCCAAAATAATAATCCTCTCCCTCAATTCAGTGAGTTCAAGGCCCTATGCATCTACAATCTGTACAAGGTCTACATTCTGCTTTTGCAAGCGCATACAAACCATCATCAATTTCATAGCTGATAAGGGTTACAGACTGCCCTCTTCTAATGTGGGAAATTTCCCTCTCATAAGAGAATCATAGGGCATTGGTGTGGACTTAATGATGTCCGGACTATCATGGCCTGCATCTAAGCCAGTACCACTAGTCCTAGCCTCACCCATAGCACCAACCACACTTGTGGTGGTGGTTCTCTCTGCTACATGGCTAGGACCACTAGAGGAGAAAACCCCAGTAGTCCTTTGGCGTTTTTGCAACCTAAAATCATGGGGTTCAGAAGAAGAAGAATTAAGGGGTGTTTAGGTCTGTGGGTGAATAGTTTCAGCGTCAAGGTTTGTGGTGTCAGCGTCAAGAATGGTTTTGTCAGCGTTGGTGTCAGTGTTGGGATTAGAAGTGTCAGCGTTTGGTGAGGGAGGGTCAAGGTTCACGTTTTGTGGTGATGGTGGTTGTTCTGGCATAGGTTCTTGAGCAGGTGGTGGTGGTGGAGGGATTGCAGCTGCCTGAATGACAACATGCATGGCTGGGGTAAGAGGCAAGTCTCGATAGGGTGCTGAATTCATATTACAAAAAACAGTTTTCTTTTGGTAAGGGACCTTATAAAAATGGTCATGGTCCCTGGTACAATAGCCTTGCATTTCAAACACAATTTGCAAAAATCTAGCGTACGCAAGAGTCATCTTGGCACCCTTGTTATGTAACATGCCATCAAAAATCAATTTTAAAAAATTATAATTTTGCCCTCTTGCAATACAAACAATGGCACTCCCGATAGATCGGTTGATTTCATTGAATGAAGAGCATTTGGGACTCAAACATTGTAGGATGACATGCATAAGGAACTTCTAGTTGGGGGGAAATTATTGTTTGGAATATTTATTTAATTGCCCAACAGGGGGCAAATCATACCCCAACTCTTGAAGTCCTAGCTCTAGCTCTGGCAAGGGAAGGGTTGTTATACCACCAACATCTTTAAGATGCAAATCTTGGTGAACCAAAGCTTCAGTAACAACCCATTCAGCCCCATGCACAGTAGCTTATAATGTAATCACTCCATCAACTGTTCTGGAACGCACAGTCTTCCAAAACTGCTTGATGTGTGTGATAGCGACAAGTAGAGTGTGTGTAAGAGCATACCTTAGAGGAGAAGCATTTAGATAAGCAATCATCTCAGTGTATTGAGGATGAATCCTAGTATCTTCCTCCAAATACGCCACCATGTTGTGTTGGCTCCTAAATCCCAACTCCACTCCATCTGGTTTAAACTTTGGGGCCATTGAAAATTATGTGAAAACTGTGAATAATGAATAATGAAAGTATGAAGGTTGGAAAGATTTTGCTAGACAAGAATAGTTGTTACCCTGCTGAAACAATATGAGCCGTATTTATAGGAAAGAAACTAGCATGCTATTGGTTGAAAAAGAAGGAATAGATATTCAAAAAGTAATGATGTAAATCTTGAAAATATATAAGTTATCTTTGCTTTAATAAAAAGTTAACCAAGTTGCAAAAATTACGGCCCAAATTTTCGTCAAAAATAACAACTGGGTGGACCCCAATGGTTTTCAACGGTCAAAAATTAATTGTTAGTGTAACGGCTATAACTTGTCAGCGTGTAAAATTTGCCATGTCAGCGTTCAAATTTGTCTTATCAGTGTTTGGAGTAAACTATGTCAGTGGCCAAAAATTAAATAAAGAATAAAATAAAAAGACCTCAACAAAGATATTTACCTTAATAAAGATAACTCCTCCCCTGACACAGACTTAAAACAACATTCTCTGTTCAATTATACACACTTGCACAAGAAAGATAGACATAATTGCCCTCAAGTGAACCTTGCCAAAGAAAGTCCTTAGGGGTGAAGAAACCCTCATGTAAATACTTTGTAACTCCCAGGTAAGCCCAATTAAAATATCACACCAAGTCTCCCAACTGACCAATCCCAATTCTAGGTCAAACAGTCCTGGCAGCATACAAAAGTATGAAACTTTACATGCTACAGTGCCTCAAGGTTTAGAAATTCCAACAATCCCATAAAGAGAAAGCCTTCACTATTTCTAACCCCCACTCACCTGTGTACACAATCTTGAATTGTGATAAGAGCATTCTAAGAATACCCAAGTTCCTAAAGGTATCCTAAACCTCCCGTTAAACTAGGATAAACATAGTTGCAAATAATATGTATATGACAAATTTTTATTTCAAGATAGGAATGTAAACATTCCAACCATCATAAATAAACCTTTGACACAATACTTGAAGCTCAAATGATCCATGAGCAACTCCGTATCCAATTGACAATGATCACATTACCTGCATGATTAGATGAAAACCACAAAAACTAACATGTTGTTGTCAGCGTCCATTTTGACACTTATCAGCGTCTCAATAAACACTTATCATCGTCTGTCCAAATACTTTGTCAGTGTCTGAACAAACACTTGTCAGCGTCTATTTTAACATTTGTCAGCGTCTCAACAAACTCTGTCAGCGTTAGAAAATAATAGTGGAAAAACCTAATACTTTTACAAAGACCAATAACAGTGCCTATCCTATACATACTTTTACAATAATATAAAAAACACATTTAAGTAAGATTGATCATTCCAATACCTTTGACCAAGTATTGAAATCTCCCAGCATCAAAAGATTTAGTTAACAAGTCTGCCACATTTTCTTCTGTGTCAACCCTATCTGGTTGTATTAAACCTTTTTCAAAACAGTCTCTTATAAAATGATGTCTAATTTCTATGTGTTTTGTTTTAGAATGATGTACATGATTCTTAATAATGCATAAAGTACTGTTATTGTCTACAAAAATCTTGGTATACATAAAATTATAACCATAATCCAACAGTTGGTTCTGAATCCATAGCACTTGTCCAAAACATGCAACTACAACTACATATTCAGCTTCAGTTTAAGAATTGGCCACCACTGTTTGTTTCTTGCATTGCCAATATATCAACCTGCTCCTAAGGAATTAGCATCCACCAGTTGTGGACTTCCTATCAAACTTGTCACCTCCATAATCACTATCTGAATAGCCCATAAGCTCCAATGGAGAATCTTTAGGATACCATAATCCCAAAGAAGGATAGCGCCTAAGGTATCTAAAGATCCTTTTAACAGCATGAAGATGACACTCCTTAGGATTCACTTGATGACGTGCACATGCACACACAACAAACATGATGCCAGGCCTAGAAATTGTAAGATACATCAAGGATCCAATCATGGATCTATAATGCCTGACATCCACATCTTTCCCATCTCCAATCTTTCCCCAAGGGTGTTCCCTATCCATGGGTGTGCTAGCCCTTGCTTCATGTGGATAAATACCTAACTTCTTCAAGATTTCTGCTACATACTTGTCTTGAGAGATAAAGATACCAACTTCTTTCTATTGAACTTGTAACCCTAGAAAGAAGTTCACCTCTCCGATTTCACTCATCTTGAATTTGTCTGTCATGAGCTTGGAAAAGTCTTCACTCATCTTTGGATTTGATGAACCAAAGATAATATCATCCATATAGACCTGAACAAGAAGAAAATCTTTCCCTTCCTTCTTGGTAAACAAAGTCTGATCTATGGTGCCCCTCTTAAAACCATTTTCCACCAAATAGGTTGACAAAGTACCATACCATGATCTTGGGGCCTGATGAAGTCCGTACATTTCTTTGTTGACTCTATACACTTTGTTTGGATGCTCTGAATCTTCAAAACCAAGAGGCTGCATAACATATACCTCCTCTGCAATTGTACCATATAAGAAAGCACTCTTCACATCCATCTGATAAACAATGAAACCCATGCAAGAAGCATAGGCTAGGAAAATCCTTATTGCTTCAATCCTTGCAACAGGTGCAAAAACCTCTTTATAGTCTATTCCTTCTTCTTGTGTATAGCCTTGAGCAACTAAACGTGCCTTGTTTCTGACCACAATCCCTCTCTCATCCTTCTTGTTTCTAAGAACCCAACGTGTACCAATTGGCCTAACATATCTTGGGCAATCCACTAGCTCCCATACATCTTGAATATCAAACTGATGAAGCTCATCCTGCATTGCTTCAACCCATCTTGGTTCTTTAAGATCATCAAAAATCTTCTTGGGTTCCTGTTGTGACAAAAAACAAGCAAACAAACAGGCTTGCACAAGATAGGTATCTTCCTTCTTGTGAATATTAGCAATGAAGCCTGATTTGGAGCTCTTCTCAATCTGTTTCCTTGTCTGAACTAGTGATGTAATAGATCCAATAATTTGAGAGGTAGGATGTTTCTTTGCCAATTTATTAAAAGTCCCCTCTCCAAACAATGTGGAATGAGAAACAGTAGGATGTAAAATCCCATTATCCCAATCATCACCACTATCAAACCCACTTGAGTCTGTAGAACCATTGTCAGTGTTTGAAATAGAGACACTGACCCTTTCATTGGGTGTGATATCATCACCTTGTTTAAAGACTGCTTTAGAAGAAGATGATGGTAAGATGTCAGCGGCTGATATATTCCTGTCAGCGTCTGAAATAGGCATGTCAGCGTCTGAATTTGATCTGTCAGCGTCCTTATTCTGGCTGTCAGCGTTTGATTCTGGTTTGTCAGCGTCACTTACTTGCTCATCTTGAATCTTTTTCTCTTCTTCCCTTGCAACAGCAGATGCTTGGACAAACTCATTACTCCATATAGGCATGGTGTAATAGTTAAAGAGTGGAGTGTGCTCATCCAATGGTGATCCTGGAACATCCTTGACATTTGAACCTCCATTTTCATCAACAAAGACATATTCTTCCAAAACATTTGGATTCTTTTCCACAATGCTTGGATTAGTAAGAGGTATATAGTTCAAGGTTAAAGTCAATGGTTCCAAGTCAAACAGCCAATCTGGGCCATTTTCAGGATCACTAGGTTTACTTTCTAAAAACCTAAGATGCACCCTTTCAATGATGCGCCTTTCCTCCGTATGGTAAACCCTGTATCCCTTGCTATTTGTATAATAACCCACAAAATATCCCTCATCACCTTTTGAACTAAACTTACCTAAGGTATCACTAGTATCTAAAATCATTACATGACATCCAAAGGGTTTAAGAAATTCTATCTTAGGCTTCCTATTCCAAAATAGCTCATAAGGGGTCTTATTGTGGATTTTGTTAACCAAGGCCCTATTCTGAACATAGCAAGCTGTGTTCACAGCCTCAGCACAAAAAGCAATGGGAAACTGAGCATCTGTCAACATGGTTCTAGCTGCTTCTATAAGAGTTCTATTCCTTCTCTCAGCTACACCGTTTTGCTGTGGAGTTCTAGCTATACTAAACTCTCTAGAAATCCCTTTACTAACACAGAAAGTATCTAACACATCATTTATAAACTCACCACCATTATCACTTCTAAGTATATTAACTGAATACACTGTTTTCTTTTCAATTTAGGTAATAAAGTTAATCAAAGTCTGGGAAGTGTCACTTTTCATTGCTAAAAAGAAAGTCCAAGTAAATCTAGAAAAATCATCAACAATGACAAAAAAATAAGATTTACCATTTAAGCTTTCTATATTAGTAGGACCAAACAGGTCCATGTGTAGCAAATGAAATGGTTTATAACTAGAATGCACACTCTTAGACTTAAAGGAGACCTTATGTTGTTTGCCTTTAAGACATGCAACACAACTATGATCATTGTGGAAAGCCTTTGAAGGCAAACCTTCAACTAAATCATGTCTCACAAGTCTATTAATGTTTTTAAAGTTAATGTGCCCTAACCTTCTGATACCAATTGATGAAACCATAATTCACGGATCGATTAAGCTTGCTAGGCATGAATCATGTTCATATGATAAACATAGCAGAATAGAACACGACACATGAACAAAGTGTTATGGACAAGATGAATTTTCCCAAACGTTACTTGTATTATTAAACACAAATAACATCTAGACGTGTATACATTGAATCCCACGTCTAGACACACGAATTGCTTGTAGGTTACATTGTGAATGATAAGTTATCGGCTTGTAGAATCTTCTCTAATCAGATTTAGTCCTTGTCTTTTAGTTTTGACACATCAACTCATAATACTTTATATTTCTGACCCAACATCATGTATGTTGTCAAAATTCTGCCAACATAAAAGTAGGTGGCAACTTTGGATTCTACCAGTGGCAACTTCCATGATAAGTGACTTGTACAGTTCTTGAAGACACATGTTCTTGCACCCGAAATAAATCTTCAACGGCTTGTAACTCGTACACGGTTCTTGAACTTAACTAGAATTCTTCGTACTCGTACTAATCTTTACATTTGCATTGCTTTATACTTTATTCCTGCAATTGGCTACAGAAAGACTTGCAAACCCATTTTGGCACAAATATGCACAAAAGAATTATAGAAATAACCAATATACATGTACAATAGTACGGATAACGCTCCCAAAAACATGTTGAATTTGGACGTTATCAAATCCCCTCAAACTCAATTTTGCTTTCCGTCAAGCAAGAAGAAAAGAAAATTAAATCCAAAGGTACATGTATCTTATAAAAATTCGATGCAAGTCTACCAAGTACAAGTACAAGATAAAACTCATCGGCTTAAGTTTTTAAGGTTGAAAAATTGAGATATAAAGTCAATTCCTATAAAAGTCTAGAAAGTCTTTTATTTCTAACTATACTACACTAGCAACATATGAATTGAAGCAATATGTATCACGACTTAGCATATCGGCTAAACGATACTTTTTATTCCTTCTTCTTCCTTCAACTTCATAATATTATAGCTCATTGGCTATTTATTTGTCTTTTTGGCTTTTTCTTTCTTTCTCTCCTTTTTTTCTTCTTGGCTAAAACTCCTAGCCATGGATCAACATACTTTCAAATCTCATGTTGTATTGACAAACATGGAGCTTGCAACTTTCTCCTAATTTTTGTATTTTTCTTCTACTACTATATGAGACTTTGACACAAAAATACATCTCAAATCTTCAAAAATTACCGATTGGATAATTTCTTAATTATTTATATACATTTTTCTTGAAACTTTTTTATTTACGAGGGCAAACAAGAACAAAAAATTTTAAAATAGCCCAAAAATATGGCAATTAAGAATCTTATTTTCGATTTCCCTACAACCCCCTCACACGTAAGTTTAGCATTGTCCTTAATGTGATGAAACTGAACAAAATTTAGGGAATAAGAGAAAAACCAGAATCACGGGCATATCATGCTTCTCCTTCACCTTGCGGTACCTACAAAAAAGATAAAACACACAAAAATATGAAAAACACTCTATTTTTTGTTTTTATAGGTCTTAATAAAAACGACACATGCTACACCCCTCGCACTTAAGAAAAACATTGGGTAAAAATTGTGGGGTGTAAGCATGGATTTATTTAAAAAGGAAAATCACACATAAAAATGAAAATTTAACACACACGGGTTGCCTCCCGAGAAGCGCTTATTTTATTATTAAGTCATCAGCCTGACTCGTACTTCTTTTTAGTTTTCGTTATTTTTATCGAGTAGAAAATGTTTGATATATTTAACACGGTGTCCATTAACAATGAAGCTTCCTCCATTCTTGTCATATAATTCGACATAACCGGACGGGTATCCATGTTTAACTACAAAAGGACCGTACCACTTTTGTTTAAGCTTTGGGGCTTTGAATTTATATCACATGTTAAACAAGAGAACTTTATCACCTTTCTTGAATTATTTTCGGATTCGAAGTTTCTTGTCATGATAAGCTTTGGTACGTGCTTTGTATAATTCGGAATTCTCATTGGCTTGGGGTCTTAATTCATCGAGCTCATGAAATTGCAAGAATCGGTTTTCTCTAGCGATTTTGAGATCGGGATTACATCTTCTCAATGCCCAATAAGCACGGTGCTCAATTTCGAAGGGCAAATGGCACGTTTTACCGTATAAAAAATGATAAGGTGTTGTGCCAATTGGTGCTTTGTAAGCTGTTCGGAATGCCTACAGAGCGTCGTCAAGTTTCCTTGACCAAACGGATGGATTGTCCTTAACCGTTTTTTTGAGTATTCGTTTTAAGGCTCTATTGGTATTTTCAACTTGTCTACTCGTTTGTGGATGATACGCGATGGCAAAGCGATGGGTGACCTAACGCTTTAAGATTTTCTCCATTTGTTTGTTACAAAAATGGGAACCTCGATCGCTAACTAAAGCTTTCGGCATTCTATAACGAGAGAAAAGCTTTTTTAGAAAATTGATTACGGCTCGTGCATCATTCGTGGGTAAAGCCTCTGCTTCTGCCCATTTGGACACGTAATAAATAGCGACTAATATATATTTGAACCTATGGGATTTATGAAAGGGTCACATGAAATCAGTTCCCCATACGTCAAATATTTCGCTAACTTGGATGCTGTTTTGAGTGATCTCATCTCTTCGTGAGAGGCTACCATTATGTTGGCAAGTATCCCAATTTTTTATTAGAGTATGAGACTTTTTATAAATTGTTGGCCAATTGAAACCAACATCAAAGACTTTTTTCACGGTGGTGGAAGGACCATAATGTCCCCCAGTAGGGCCATGATGACATTCATCAAGGATCTTTCTCGTTTTCACACCATAAATACATCTCCTAATCATGCCATCGGGGCATACCTTGAAAAGATAGGGGCCTTCCCAAAAATAGTGTTTAAGATCGGAAAAGAATTTACATCGTTGGTGATAGGTTAAACCTTTCCTTAGATCTTCCAACGGGGAAATTTGAAAAATCTGCAAACCACGAAGATTCATCCGTAGAGATTTTCATAAGAGTTTCACCGGGAAATAATCATCGATATCTTCATCCCTTAACTCTTCCATGTTTGGATTTCAATTCGCAACAAATGATCGGCTGCGATGTTTTCTGCTCCTTTCTTATTTTGAATTTCAATGTCAAATTATTGGAGTAGTAAAATCCATCTAATAAGACGCGGCTTAGCATCTTGTTTAGAGAAAAAGTGTTTCAACGTGTAATGATCGATGAATACAATCGTTTCAACAACACGAGATAGGATTGAAATTTGTCGAAAGCAAAAAATACGACAAGTAGTTCTTTCTCAGTGATTGTGTAGTTGAGTTGCGCGCTATTTAGAGTTTTGCTCGGAAAGTGTATAGGACGGAAATTATTTCCTTCGCAGTCTCCTAATACGGCTCCTACAGCGAAATCGCTTACATCACACATAAGTTCAAATGGCCGCGACCAATTCAGTGAAACCATGATCGGTGCATTCGTTAACTTGTCTTTAAACTTGTCGAATTCCTTTAAATATTCTTCGTCGAAATCAAAGACGATGTCTTTTTCGATGAGTTTTGTCATCGGTCTAGCGATTTTGGAAAAGTCTTTTATAAATCGGCGGTAGAATCCCGCATGACCTAGAAAACTTCTAACGGCTTTAACGTTAGTAGGCGGTGGTAATTTGGATATCACTTCGATCTTGGCCTTGTCTACTTCCAATCCGGCTCCGGGGACTTTGTGTCCAAGCACAATTCCTTCAGTCACTATAAAGTGACATTTATCCCAATTGAGCACGAGATGAGCTTTTTTGCATCGGATGAGCATGTGCTCTAAATTAAAAAGGCAAGACTAGAATGAGTTTCCGAAGACTGAGAAATCATCCATGAAAACTTCCATGGATACTTCAAGCATTTCTTGAAAGATCGCGATCATACACCTTTGAAAAGTCGCAGGTGCATTGCAAAGACCAAATGGCATACGCCTATAAGCAAACGTTCCAAAAGGACACGTAAAAGTGGTCTTGTGTTGATCGGATGGTTCAATAGGTATTTAGAAATATCCGAAAATGCCATCGAGAAAAAAAAAAGAATTTGTTCCCCGCAAGTCTTTCAAACATTTGGTCCATGAAGGGTAAAGGATAATGATCTTTTCGTGTGGCATCATTCAGCTTGTGGTAATCAATACACACACGCAAACCGGTAACGGTTCTTGTAGGAACAAGTTCGTTATGTTCGTTGGTCACAACAGTCATTCCTTCTTTCTTAGGAACGCAATGGATAGGACTAACCCAAGAACTATCTTCTATGGCATAGATGATTCTTGCCTCAAGAAGTTTAATTATTTCGGTTTTTACAACCTCCTTCATGTTCAGGTTAAGTTGACGTTTCCTCTCAATAACGGGCTTGGCATCGTTTTCAAGATTGATTTTGTGTTTTCAAGAATTCGGGCTAATACCCGGTATATCGGATGTTTTCTAAGAAAACGCTTCATTGTGGTTTTTGAGCATAGAAACGAGGCATTTCTTCTCATCTTCCTCGAGTAACTATGAGATAATCACTGGAAGGAGTGAATCCTTCTCTAGATAAGCGTACTCGAGATGTTCGGGAAGCGGTTTCAATTTGATATCCGTCGGTGGGTCTGGAATAGATTTGTGAACTACAAAGTTCGATTTCGAAGGCAAAACTTCGAAGGTCTTGTTTTACTCTTCTTTGAGAGTTACTTCAGAATCAAGGGCCATGAATTCCTCTAATTCACGATCACGATCGGTATCGCTAATAATTTCTAAAGTTGTTTGGAATGGTGCGTCGTAATCAAGCAACGCATCCAATTCTTCTTCCTTTACTTCATCGATAACATCCACGCGGAAGCACGTGTCATCATTAGAATGGGAATGTTGCATAGTTTTGTCGATTAACAATGTGACTCTATTGTCACCAACTCCAAGGTTAAGTTCTTTATTCATTACACGAATGATAGCATCGGCGGTGTGCAAGAATGGTCGTCCTAAAATAAGAGGGACTTGATGGTCTTCCTCCATTTTGAGGATTACGAAGTCGGCAGGAAATATGAATTTTCCAACTTGAACAAGCATGTTCTCGAATATCCCAATAGGATATTGGTATGTATGGTTAGCCAAACGTATACTCATACTTTGAAAGATTGTTGTATAATGATTACGACATAAAATTGATACTCGCGCCTAGATCAGCCAAGGCGTGACATTTAACATTGTTGGCTAGAGTGCATGGTATGAGGAAGCTTCCTGGATCTCCGAGCTTGGGTGGAAGTTTTCTTTGCAAGGATGCAAAACACTCTTCGTTTAGAAACGCAGCAGACATTTGCTCCGTCTTACTATGATTGCTCACAAGATCTTTGAGGAATTTCCCATAGTTGTGCATGCCGATTAAGATATCAACTGTTGGGAATAAAAATAACTAACTTACTAGGACGCTGACAAGAAGACTTTAGGCGCTGACAAGAGTTAATAAGGCACTTATAGCTGGGCGCTGACAAGAGATATTGGAGCACTGACAAAAAGAAAGTCAACCACTGATAGGATACTTAGTTTACACGTTTTGTATGCTTAGTAAAGATTTGTTTAATATTGTGTTTTCTATATTTATCTTTACCTAAAATAGTTGATACGTAGACTCTTGTACAAGGCTCCTTAATCTATAAAAAGAGGCCTTTAGGTTTATGTTTTATATACGTTTTGCACTTTCATTGTACGTACGTTGATTCAATCAAAGTGAAAGTTTGGGTTATTCTGTGTTTGTGTGTTCTTACTCTAAGTGTTAAATTCCGCATAACACTTGGATTGTTTCATAACACAAAGTTTCTCTACGTGTTAATGTTGATTCAATATCGTTAACACAAAGCAAAATCGATCTAAGTTTGGGATCAACAAGTGGTATCAGAGCTTGTTGAGGAACTTTGATCTAAAGAATGCGAAACCCTAAAAACCCTAAATCATCAAAAACCCTAATTATTCAAGAAACCCTAAAAACTAAACAAGATGTCTAATACAGAGCCAATGACCTCCTCTACATCAAATCATAACCTAAAAGTCCTCATGCTTGACCCTGATAACTTTGAGCTATGGATGTTCAATTTTGAAGAATAGCTTCAAATTCATGCACATGCTATTGGAAATTATTGAATTTAGAAACTCATTCAATAAAGCTTCAAAGATTGCTGCTGCTATTGCGGCAAGATCAGGTGCTGGTTCAACCCCTGAAGATCGAAAAGAGAGACCTACAGATGGGAGAGCTGTCTCAACTGACGATATTGCAAAGAGAAGGAATGACCTGAAAACGCTGAGCCTTCTGAAACTTTCTTTGGGGCCAAACAATCAACACAAGTATAGAAGTTTTGAGTCTTCTAAAGAACTTTGGGAAGCTCTTCAAATCAGCTATGGTGGCAGTGATGACACTACCAAAGAAAAGAAGAAACAACTGTTGCATGAATATGCTGTGTTCAATGCTTATCCTAATGAGAAGCTAAGTGAAGTTTGAAGCAGACTTTTAGACATCACTAGCAAGTTGACATTCATGTCAGTAGGACATGATGATGCTGATATCATTGCTACTTTTCTTAGAAGCCTTGGTGATGAATGGAAAATTGAGGCCAGATCAATCATTGCTACAAATACTCACAAAAGCTCTACTTTTGATGACGTCTACAAAAAATTGAAGCTAGTGGAAAGTGAAATCTTACCGAGTCATGTAAGTAAGTCAACACCTGGGAACATGGCTTTCATCTCTCATAGTGGTGCTCAAACCAGTGAATGAAAGGTACATGTGCATCCTGTTACTGGATCAACTTATGTCAGCGGTGGATCAACCTTTGCCAGCGCCTCACACTCTGACGCTGACACATATTATGTTGAATCACCAAAGCTTAAGCCTGCTGGTATTGATTTGGACACAGTTTGTGCATACATTGGTAAGTTCTCAATGGTTCCTTGATTACCTATGAGGATCTTGAGCAAATCAGTGATGAGAATTTGGAAGAGATGAATATTAAATGATGTATGGCACTTGCAAGTCTAAGAGCAAACAGGTGGAATAGGTTATTTGGAAGGAAGATGTCTTTTAATGCTAAAGACACTGCTGGGTTTGACAAATCCAAGGTAGAGTGTTACAATTGTCATAGGATGGGTCACTTTGCCATGGAATGTAGATCTCCAAAGAATGACGAGGCTGGTAGGACGTCAAGAAAAGTCATTCCAATTGGGAACTCTGAGCCAAAAGCTATGGTTGCCATACAAGGCATTGATGGCATTGGATGGGACTGGAGCTTTATGGCAACAGATGTGAAAAAGAATCAAGCCTTGATTTCTGAGAAGGAAGAAGAAGAGCATGTTCACTTTGCTCTCATGCCAACTCCTCGTCATCAAATAATAAGGTATATGATGATGCTTTTTGTAGTAAAGGCTGTCGATTAAACACTGAAAATCTCAACAAAGAAAATCTTAAGTTAAAATCATATGTGTTTGATGTTAGGTGTACGCTTGATAGTTATTAAATGGCTCTTACACAGACTGAAAAGACTATGGTAGAATATAAGAAAATGGAGATTAACCTAAAAGATAAAACTAATGTTTTGAATCATGATCTTAACGTTAGTATTGAGCTTAGGGATATTCTGATGAGAACCAAAAAAGTGGTTCAACACAAACTAGATTAGGCCATTAAAGATAAAGAGAATGTAGGGCTTAAGATTCAAAAATTTGATAAAGCCACTCAAACCCTAGAAAAATGTGTGAGTTAACAAAGAGATTCTAGGGATATGTCTGGGATTGGGTTAAAGGAATATGGTGTTGTTCCACCACCTGCTGGGAATTTCTATGGGGTCCATAGAAAAGATCTCTCTTGGAATGGTATACCAGAACACCAAGAAGAGGAATTTATTCCTCCACCTAGAGTTCTTTCCCCAGTTGAGGAATATCATCAAAAAGTAATTGACCTAGAAGAGTGGAAGAAGGCTAATCCCACTTTGTTTGTTAAAGGTGGGATGCTCAGTGAAAGCTCTTTTGTGCCTACACCTATTGAGAGTCCAGTTGTATCTACACCTATAACTGTGACAAATCCCATCACTGGAAAACCTGTTCACTTTAGCTCCACAAGAAAACCTAGTGTTAGATATGGTGAGATGTATAGGAAAACTAGGTCACCCCAAAGTCAAGCTAGTGTTAATAGGACAGGCTTCTTTCAGTCTAGGCCTAAAGTTATGTCTTGGAAGGCCTGCTACACATATGGGAGCTTCTCACATTTGGCCAACAAGTGTGTTAGTGGTCATAGATCACACGCTGACAATAGGTCAACCATGGTTAACCCTAGACCAAATGTCCAATCTAGCTTACATGCCCCCAAACCAGCTCCTTACTTCTCTAGAAGAGTTGATATTCATGGACAAAGGCCTTTTCAAAAAACCAACACTTGGCAAACAGACAATGGGTTCTTGTAGCAAACCCTAGTTTTGGCGCTGACATGTATAAATATGACGCTGACAGGAACAAAATAAACGCTGACAACTCCAAGTTTGGTATGAAAATGCCACAATTGGCTGCTGTTAGACCGTATGTTAGACCAAGCAATGGGACGTATTTGAAACCTATGGGATAATGGTCTAAAGATTCATCCAGTTTGACATGGAGACCAAAACAGGAACAAAACCCTAACTTTAATGGTTTTTCTATGACATGCAACAGGTTTAAATATCTTGAAAAAGTTATTACCAAACCAATTGGGTCAAACTGGTTTTTTAGGGCACAAATGGATGAACACGGGGTTGTTACAAGGAATAATTCAGTTCTTGTTGAACAACCACATGAATATAAGTCGGTGAAGGCTTGGGTTCCTAAAGAAAACTAGTTCTTTTTCTTTATGTGCAGGGCATTCAAAAGCAGGTCAATGATTTTGGATATTGGGACTATGGATGCTCTAGGCACATGATGGGGAAAGAGTATTACTTGTCAAATTTCATCCCTATTAAGAATGGTGACAAGGTGTACTTTGGAGGAGGACATGGAAATATTTATGGCAAAGGCACACTCATCACCAACAATCTTTGTTTTGAAGATGTTTTTCTTGTAAAAGAACTTGACTATAATCTGTTTAGTGTGTCACAAGTTTGTGACAACAAATAAAGTTCTTTTTAATTATACTGAATGCTTAGTGTTGAGTAAGGATTTTAAGATCCCTGATGAGAAGTTTATAGAGTATAGAACACCTAGGCATAAGGAAATCTATAATGTTAACTTAAAAGGAATTAAGATGAACAAGAATTTGTCATGCCTTTATGTTAAAGCTTCAGTTGATGAGAGTAATCTATGGCACAGAAGGTTAGGGCACATTAACTTTAAGAACATTAATAGGCTTGTGAGACATGATTTAGTTGAAGGATTTCCCTCCAAGGCTTTCCACAATGATCATAGTTGTGTTGCATTTCTTAAAGGCAAACAACATAAGGTCTCATTTAAGTCTAAAAGTGTGCAATCTAGTTCTAAACCTCTTCATTTGCTACACATGGACTTGTTTGGTCCTACCAATAAAGAAAGCTTAAATGGTAAATCCTATTGTTTTGTCATTGTTGATGATTTTTCTATATTTACTTGGACTTTCTTTTTAGCAATGAAAAGTGACACTGCCCAGACTTTGATTAACTTTATTACCAAAATTGAGAAGAAAATAGGGTATTCAGTTAATATACTTAGAAGTGATAATGGTGGTGAGTTTAGAAATGATGTGTTAGATACCTTATGTGTTAGTAAAGGGATTTCTAGAGAGTTTAGTATAGCTAGAACTCCACAGCAAAATGGTATAGATGAGAGAAGGAATAGAACTCTTATAGAAGCAGCTAGAACCATGTTGGCAGATGCTAAGTTTCCCATTGCCTTTTGGGCTGAGGCTGTGAACACAGCTTGCTATTTTCAGAATAGGGCCTTGGTCAACAAAATCTACAATAAGACCCCTTATGAGCTGTTTTGGAATAGGAAGCCTAAGATAGACTTTCTGAATACCCTTTGGATGTCATGTAATGATTTTAGATACTACTGATACCTTAGGTAAGTTCAGTCCAAAAGGTGATGAGGGATATTGTGTGGGTTATTCTACAAATAGCAAGGGATACATGGTTTACCATAAGAAGGAAAGGCGCATCCTTGAAAGGGTGCATCTTAGGTTTTTAGAATGTAAACCTAGTGATCCAGAAAATGGCCCAGATTGGCTGTTTGACTTGGAACCATTTTCTTTAACTTTGAATTATATGCCTCTTACTAATCCAAGCATTTTGGAAAAGAATCCAAATGTTTTGGAAGAATCTGTTTTTGTTGATGAAAATGTAGGTTCAAATGTCAAGGATGTTCCAGGATCACCATTGGATGAGCACACTCCACGCTTTAACTATTACACCATGCCTATATGGAGTAATGAGTTTGTCCAAGCATCTGCTGATGCAAGGGAAGAAGAGAAAAAGTTTCAAGATGAGCAAGTCAGTGACGCTGACAAACCATAATCAAATGCTGACAGCCAGAATGAGGACGTTTGCAGATCAAATTTAGACGCTGAAAGGCCTATTCCAGACGCTGACAGGAATATATCAGCCGCTGATAGCTTCCCTTCATCTTCTTCCAAAGCAGTCTTTGAACAAGGTAATGATATCACACCCAATGAAAGTGTCAGTGTCTCTATTCCAGACACTGACAATGGTTCTCCAGGCTCAAGTGGGTTTGCTAGTGGTGATGATTGGGACATTGGGATTTTACATCCTACTGTTTCTCATTCTACATTGTTTGGAGAGGGGACTTCTACTAAATTGGCCAAGAATCACCCTACCTCTCAAATTATTGGATCTATTACATCATCAGTTCAGACAAGCAAAATAGATAGAGCAGAGCTCCAAATCAGGCTTCATTGCTAATATTCACAAGAAGGAAGATACCCCTCTTGTGCAAGCTTGTTTATTTGCTTGTTTTCTGTCACAACAAGAACCCAAGAATATTTTTGATGCTCTTAAAGAACCAAGCTGGGTTGAAGCAGTGCATGATGACCTTCATCAGTTTGCTATTCAAGATGTATGGGAGCTAGTGGATTGTCCAAGATATGTTAGGCTAATTGGGACACATTGGGTTCTTAGAAACAAGAAGGATGAGAGAGGGATTGTGGTCATAAACAAGGCACATTTAGTTGCTCAAGGCTATACAGAAGAATAAAGAATAGACTAAGAAGAGGTTTTTGCACCTGTTGCAAGGATTGAAGCAATAAGGATTTTCCTAGCCTATGCTTCTTGCATGGGTTTCATTGTTTATCAGATGGATGTGAAGAGTGCTTTCTTATATGGCACAATTGCAGACGAGGTATACGTTATGCAACATCCTGGTTTTGAAGATTCAGAGCATCCAGACAAAGTGTATAGAGTCAAGAAAGGAATGTATGGACTTCATAAGGCCCCAAGAGCATGGTATGGTACTTTTTCCACCTATTTGGTGGAAAATGGTTTTAAGAGGGGCACCATAGATCAGACTCTGTTTACCAAGAAGCAATGGAAAGACTTTCTTCTTGTCCAGTTCTGTGTGGATGATATTATATTTGGTTCATCAAATCCAAAGATGAGTGAAGACTTTTACAAGCTCATGATAGAAAAATTCATGATGAGTGCAATGGGAAAGATGAACTTCTTTTTGGGGTTACAAGCTCAACAGAAAGAAGATGGTATATTTATCTCTCAAGACAAGTATGTAGCAGAAATCTTGAAGAAGTTTGGTTTTTCTCCACATGAAGCACGGGCTAGCACACCCATGGATAGGGAACACCCTTGGGGAAAGATTGGAGATGGAAAAGATGTGGATGTCAGGCATTATAGATCCATGATTGGATCCTTGATGTATCTTACAGCTTCTAGGCCTGACATCATGTTTGGTGTGTGTGGATGTGCACGACATCAAGTGAATCCTAAGGAGTGTCATCTTTATGCTATTAAAAGGATCTTTAGATACCTTAGGTGCTATCCTTCTTTGAAATTATGGTATCCTAAAGATTCTCCATTGGAGCTTATTGTCTATTCTGACACTGATTATGGAGGTGACAAGTTTGATAGGGAATCCACTACTGGTGGATGCCAATTCTTTGGGAGCAGGTTGATATCTTGGCAATGCAAGAAACAAACAGTGGTGGAAAATTCTACAGCTGAAGCTGAATATGTAGATGTAGCTGCATGTTGTGGACAAGTGATATGGATTCAGAACCAACTATTGGATTATGGGTATTATTTTATGCATACCAAGAGTTTTGTAGAGAATAACAGTACTTTATGCATTATTAAAAATCATGTACATCTTTCTAAAACAAAATACATAGAAATTAGACATCATTTTATAAGAGATTGTTTTGAAAAAGGTTTATTACAACCAGATAGGGTTGACACAGAAGAAAATGTAGCAGATTTGTTAACTAAACCTTTTGATGCTGGGAGATTTCAATACATGGTAACAGGTATTGGAATGATCAATCTTACTTAAATGTGTTTTTGAAATTATTGTAAAAGTATGTACAGGATTTGCACTGTTATTGGTCTTTGTAAAAGTATTAGGTTTTTCCACTATTATTTTCTAACGCTGACAGAGTTTGTTGAGTCGCTTACAAGTGTTAAGATAGACGCTGACAAGTTTTTGTTAAGACGCTGACAAAGTGTTTGGACAGACGCTGACAAGTGTTTATTGAGACGCTGATAAGTGTCAAAATGGACGGTGATAGCAACATGTTAGTTTTTGTGGTTTTCATCTAATCATGCAGGCAATGTGGGCATTGTACAATTGGATACAGAGTCGCTCATGGATCCTTTGAGCTTCAAGTATTGTGTCAATGGTTTATTTATGATGGTTGGAATGTTTACATTCCTATATTGAAATTAAATTTTGTCATATACATATTATTTTGCAACTATGTTTATCCTAGTTTATGGGAAGGTTTAGGATACCTTTAGGAACTTGGGTATTCTTAGAATGCTCTTATCAAAATTCTAGATCGTGTCCACAAGTGAGTGGGGGTTAGAAATATTGAAAGCTTTCTCTATATGGGATTGTTGGAATTTCTAAACCTTGAGGCACTGTGGCATGTAAGGTTTTTTACTTTTGTATGCTGCCAAGACTATTTGACCGGATTGGTCAGTTGGGAGACTTGGTGTAATATTTTTATTGGTCTTACCTGGGAGTTACAAAGTACTTACATCAGGGTTTCTTCACCTCTTAGGACATTCTTTAGCAAGGTTCACTTGAGGGCAATTTTGTCTATCTTGTGTGTGCAAGTGTGTATAATTGAACAGAGAATTCTATTTTAAGTCTGTGTCAAGGGAGGAGTTATCTTTATTAGGGTAAGTATCTTTGTTTAGGTCTTTTATTTTATTCTTTATTTTAGTTTTGGCCACTGACATAGTTTACTCCAAACGATGATAAGACATATTTGAACGTTGACATGGCAAATTTTACACACTGACAAGTTATAGCAGTTAACTTTTTATTAATGCAAAGATAAGTTATATATTTTCAAGATTTACGTCATAACTTTTTGAATATCTTTGCCTTCTTTTTCAACTAATAGCATGCTAGTTTCTTTCCTATAAATACGGCTCATATTGTTTCAGCAGGGTAACAACTATTCTTGTCTAGCAAACTCTTTCCAACCTTCATACTTTCATTATTCATCATTCACAGTTTTCACATAATTTTCAATGGCCCCAAAGTTTAAAACAGATGGAGTGGAGTTGGGATTTAGGAGCCAACACAACATGGTGGCGTATTTGGAGGAAGATACTAGGCTTCATCCACAATACACTGACATGATTGCTTATCTAAATGCTTCTCCTCTAAGTTATGCTCTTACACACACTCCACTTTTCCCTATCACACACATCAAGCAGTTTTGGAACACTGTGCATTCCAAAACAATTGATGGAGTGATTAAATTGTATGCTACTGTGCATGGGGCTGAATGGGTTGTTACTGAATCTTTGGTTCCGCCAAGCTTTGCATCTTAATGATGCTGGTGGTATAACAACCCTTCCCATGCCAGAGCTAGAGCTATAATTTCGAGAGTTGTGGTATGATTTTCCCCCTGTTGGGCAATTAAACAAATATTCAAAACAACAATTTCCCCCCAACTTGAAGTTTCTTATTCATGTCATCCTTCAATGTTTGAGTCCCAAATGCTCTACCTTCAATGAAATCTGTTGGGAATAAAATATGGGTCAGATCACTAAACGCTGATAAGAAGAAAGTCAACGCTGACAGAATGACATTGGACGCTGATAGAAGTCAACGCTGACAGCCTTGAAGATTGACACTGATGGAATATCTTTTGTTTATTTGTTTCTTTATTTATGTATGGTAAAGATAAGCACAACATTGTATTTTCTATTATTATCTTTACCTAGAATAGTTGATTCATAGCTTATTGTACAAGACTTCTTGTTCTATAAAAGAAGGTCTTTTAGGTTAAAGTCATATATCAGTTTTCATAAATATTCGCAAGTTAAACCTTTCATTGTAATCAACAAGATTATTCTAATACAAGTGAAAGTTTGTTTAACATCATTGTGTTTTAGATCAAGTGTTAATTCCGCATAACACTTTGTTACTTTATTCATAAGCAAAGGTTTCTCTACGTGTAGTACTTGATCTATTCTCGTATACACAAAGCTTAATCGATCTAAGTTTGGGATCAACAAGTGGTATCAGAGCTTGTTGAGAAACTTTTGATCTTTAAGTAACGCAAGAACCCTAAAACACCAAAAACCCTAAAAACCCTAAAATTCTCAAAACCCTAAAAACATCATGTCTGGCACAAATCAACCTCCTGCTTTGCTACAAAACAACTTCTCAAACCCTAGTATCAAAATTCCCATGTTTGATGCCAGGAACTTTGAGCTTTGGAAGTCCAATTTTGAGCAATATATAGCTATTCATGACTACACTCTTTGGGAGATTATCGAATATGGGAACACATTCGATAAAGCAGCAAAGATTACTGCTGCAATTGCCACAAGGACAGCTGTTCCTAATTGTCCTGAATCTGATAAGGTGGAAAAGCCTGAAGATGGGAGAGCTGTAGCTGTTGAAGACATAGCCAAGAAGAGGGTGGACATGAAAATCTTGAACATCTTGAAACATGCCCTAGGTCATGAGAATCAGCACAAGTACAAACGCTTTGAGTCTGCAAAAGAGCTTTGGGAAGCTCTTGAAGTAGCACATGGTGGCAATGCTGATACAAAAGAAGAAAAGAAGAAGCAACTATTGCATGAGTATGCTGTCTTTAAAGCTCAACCTAATGAGAATCTCAGCAGTGTGAGAAGTAGACTTCTTGACATCACAAGTCAACTTTCCTTCATGGGAAAACAGATTGATGACCCTGAATTGAATGCTACTTTTCTCAAAAGCCTTGGTGATGTATGGAAGATTGAGACAAGATCTATTCTTGTCAATAACACCCACAAGACTTCCAGGTTTGATGACATCTTCAACAAACTAAGACTGTTGGAGAATGAATGGCAATTGGAAAGTGATAATAAATCTTCCAGCAGCAACATGGCCTTCTTCTCACAAAGTGAAGGCCAATTTGATTCCATGAACTACTATGGACATTCAGCAACTGGATCTCAAGGTGTCAGCGCTGGATGTCAATCTGTCAGCGCTGGATCATATCCTGTCAACGCTTTGTACTCAAGCGCTGACACACACAATCATGGCGCTGATAGAATTAAACCTGCTGGTTTTGATCTAGATACTGTGTGTGCATTCATTGCTTCTTTGCCCAGTGATTCAAGAATCACATATGAAGATCTTGAGCAGATAAGTGATGAACAATTGGAAGAGATGGACATCAAGTGGACTATGGCTCTTGTAAGTTTAAGAGCAAACAGGTTCAATAAAAGGTTCAAGAAGAAGATGACCTTTAATGCTAAGGATGTTGCTGGATTTGACAAGTCCAAGGTTGAGTGCTACAACTGTCATAGGATGGGGCACTTTATGAGGGAATGTAGATCTCCAAGAAGATCTGATGCTGGGAAGCCTTCAAGCCAAATGATTAAGAGCCCAGATCCCAAGGCCATGGTTGCTGTTCAACAAATTGATGGTGTTGGAGAATGGGATTGGAGCTGGATGGCTAAGAATGAGGAAGAGGACAGAGCTTTAGTTGCTGAAGTTAAAGAAGAGCATGTTGAATATGCTCTCATGGCACACTCCTCCTCTTCATCAGATAATGAGGTATATGATGATGCTTTCTGTTCTAAGGGTTGTCGTTTAAATACTGAAAAATTAAAACAAGAGATAGTTAAATTATTAGATGAGGCAAGTACTGAAAGATGCAAAGTATCTAATTATCAAATTGCTCTTACCCAAACAGAAAAGACAGTAGCTGAGTATAAGAAAATGGAGTTTGATTTAAAGGATCAAATAAACATCTTAAAACATGAGTTATTTCAGAGTAAAGATGTTCAAGATATAGTAAATAGGGTTAATCTTGATTTGATAGCTCAGTTAGAGGAGGCTAACAAAAATAAAGATAATGTGAGTCTTAAAATCCAGAGATTTGATAAGGCCACACAATCCCTAGGAGAGTGTGTTAGCAAACAAAGAGACTCTAAAGATATGAGTGGCATTGGGATGAATAATTATACTGTTGTTCCACCACCAGCTGGGGATTTCTATGGTGTCCAATCAAAGGACTTATCTTGGACTGGCTTGCCAGAATGCCAAGAGGAGGAATTCATTCCTCCACCTAGAGTGATTTCCCCAGTTGAGGAATACAAGCAAAAACTGACTGACCTAGATGAGTGGAAGAAAGCTAACCACACCTTGTTTGTTAAGGGAGGGTTGTTGTGTGAAAGTCCAAATGAGCCCACACCAAACATGATACCAATTGATGAGTCCGTTGATCGTAAACCTATTAAGATCACACACCCTACCACTGGCAAAGCTGTTGACCTTGGCCCACAATCTGTTAGAAAACCTAGTGTTAAGTATGCTGAGATGTATAGAAATACTAGGTCACCAAAAAGCCAAGTTAGTAACCATGGAACAGGCTTCTTTGCTTCTAGACCTAAGACTATGTCTAGAAAAGCTTGTTACACATGTGGTAGCTTCTCACATTTGGCCTACAAATGTGTCAATGCTTCCAATGTCAACGCTGATAGGAACCATTTTAGCGCTGACAAAAGTCAACATAGGTCAAACACCGTCAGACCCAATACCTTTGTGAACAAAAGTTCACAAGTTGTTAGACCAGCCCCATTCTTTTCTAGAGGGTCTAACACACAAGGCCTAAGACCTTTTCAAAAGTCAAATAATTGGTCAAATAGGCAATGGGTTCCTGTAGCAAACCCTAGGTTCAACGCTGATAAGAGCAATCGGGGCGCTGACAAGAGAAATTTCAGCGCTGACAGACACACTGCTAAACCTAGGTATTTGCAACCACAGGGAAATAGGTCTAAAGCTTCTACTAGCTTAACATGGAGACCAAAACAAGACCAGAACCCTAATTCTACTGGTATTTCTATGACATGCAACAGGTTTCATTATATTTCAAAGGCATTGTCAACACCAATTGGGGTTAACTGGGAATTTCATTCAAACAGGGATGAAAATGGGGTTGTTATGAGAACCAAGTCTGTTCTTGTTGAACAACCAAATGAATCTAAGTCTTCCAAGGCTTGGGTTTCCAAAGAAAACTAATGTGTTTTCTTTATGTGCAGGGCATTCAGAAGAAGATCAATGATTATGGATACTGGGATAGTGGATGCTCAAGGCACATGACAGGAAAGGAAGACTATCTGACCAATTTCTCTCCTATTCAAGATGGTGATAAGGTATACTTTTGAGGGGGCTATGGAACAATTACAGGAAAAGGAACCGTTGTCACCAACAATCTACGGTTTGAGAATGTCTTCTTGGTAAAAGAACTGGATTATAATTTGTTTAGTGTATCACAAGTGTGTGATAACAAAAATAAGGTTCTTTTCACAGATACTGAGTGCTTGGTGTTAAGCAAAGATTATAAGCTTCCTGAAGAAAAATATATAGATTTTAGAAAACCAAGGCATAAAGACATATATAATGTGAATCTTAATGGAATTAAGGTAAATAATAAAATGTCATGTCTGTATGCTAAAGCCTCAGTAGATGAAAGTAATCTTTGGCACAGGAGATTAGGGCACATAAACTTTAAGAATATCAATAGACTTGTGAGGCTTGGTTTAGTTGATGGTTTGCCTGAAAAGGCTTTCCACAATGACCACTCTTGTGTTGCATGTCTTAAGGGCAAGCAGCACAAGGTCTCATTCAGGTCTAAACAGGTGCACTCTAGCTCTAAACCACTTCACTTATTGCATATGGACCTCTTTGGTCCAACTAATATAGAAAGTTTGAAGGGAAAATCATACTGTTTTGTTATTACTGATGATTATTCCAGGTTTACATGGACTTTCTATTTAGCCAAGAAAAGTGAAACTGCCCAAAGTCTGATTAATTTCATTACCCTGATAGAGAAGAAGAATGGTAATGAGGTCAAAATTATTAGAAGTGACAATGGGGGTGAGTTTAGAAATCAGTTGTTAGATGATTTTTGTGCCAAGAAAGGGATTACTAGGCAGTTTAGCATAGCTAGAACCCCACAACAAAATGGGGTTGCTGAAAGGAAGAATAGGACCCTTATTGAAGCAGCCAGAACCATGTTGGCTGATGCCCACTTTCCTATAGCCTTTTGGGCTGAAGCTGTTAACACAGCTTGTTATGTTCAAAATAGGGCATTGGTCAACAAGATACATAATAAGACACCTTATGAATTACTTTGGGGAAGGAAGCCCAATATTGGCTTTCTCAAGCCATTTGGTTGTCATGTAGTTGTTTTAGAAACTAGTGAGGCCCTAGGTAAATTTGATTCAAAAGGTGATGAAGGCTACTTCATGGGTTATTCAGTGCAGAGCAAAGGATATAGGGTTTACATTAAAAAGGAAAAACGTATACTTGAAAAGGTACATGTTAGGTTTTTAGAAAGTAAACCTAGTGATCCTGAAAGTGGTCCAAATTGGTTGTTTGACTTAGAACCTTTATCTAGAGCTTTAAATTATATGCCTGTTACTGATCCAGACATTGTGAAGGTAACTTCAAGTGTTTTGGAAAAGAGAATTGGTAATGTTTCAGGTATACAGGTTGCTAAGGAGGATGGACCACCAGCAGTTGAATCATCTCCCACACAAGAATATGTTACACTTCCTATATGGACAGATGAGTATTATGCTGCTGCTGTTGCTGCTAGAAAGGATAATGGTGGTTTTCAGATACCACCAAATACAAACGTGCATACTTCTTCAGGCGCTGACAAAGGGAAATCAAGCGCTGACAAGAGCATTTCAGACGCTGATGGATCAGACGCTGACACAAGCAGTTCAAGCGTTGTTAGCCCTAACGCTGACAAACAAGGATCAGAATTTGACAACACCTTTGCACATCTTTTCTCTTCACATTTTGAACAAGGTGGACCTTCTAATGTCCATGAAGAGATTCATGTTGATCAAACAGAGTCAGATGAAGAAGATATTGGCAACATGGAGCGTGAAATTGAGGACACCAGACTTATTGAAGGAGGAGTTCTCACTACCATAGCAAAGGATCATCCCACATCTCAGATCATTGGTGATGTTATGGCTCCAGTTCAGACAAGAAGATCCCATCAAGGTCTTGGTGGATTTATTGCCAATATACACAAGAAGGTTGATACCCCTCTTGTACAAGCATGTTTGTTTGCCTGTTTTCTGTCACAGGAAGAACCCAAGAAAATTTTTGATGCTCTCAAGGAACCAAGTTGGGTGGAAGCAATGCAGGATGAGCTTCACCAATTTGCTATACAGGATGTTTGGGAGCTGGTTGATTGTCCTAGATATGTGAGACCAATTGGGACAAGATGGGTTCTAAGGAACAAGAAAGATGAAAGAGGCATTGTGGTCAGAAACAAGGCACGTTTGGTAGCTCAGGGTTATACACAAGAGGAAGGAATTGATTATGAAGAAGTTTTTGCACCAGTTGCAAGAATTGAAGCTATAAGAATTTTTCTAGCTTATGCCTCTTGTATGAACTTCACTGTTTATCAAATGGATGTGAAGAGTGCTTTCCTCTATGGGACAATTGTTGAGGAAGTATATGTCATGCAACCTCCTGGTTTTGAAGATCCTGAGAATCCAGACAAGGTTTATAGAGTGAAGTGATTGCGGTAAATTACACCCCTTTCTTTGCCTTAGGAAAAACAAAGAGAAGAAACGTAAAGTAGCGGTAAGTATCGAGTGACGGTTTAGGAAAACCGTGCACTAATGACCCTCAATCACTTAAAAAGATGAAAGATTCGTTTCCCAAGGAGGTATGGTGTTGTGAATTAACTTGTATTTCTTTGAGATTAATATTGAGAAGATGGAATGACGGTTTCTTGGAAATTATACTATGACGTAAAAAAAAACGAAAACGTAAAACCGTAGAAAAACCACTAAAATTAAAAATTATTAAAACCAAAAACAAAATCAAGAAAAAGATTAAAAAGACTAAAACAAGTCTAAAATAATATAAATAAAGACAAAAATCCAATAAAGATATTTTAAAACCTTTTATTAATTAAATAATTAATTTTAAATGCTAATTAAAGCCCTAAAATTAAATTTAACTAATTCAAAAGTCTAAAATATGATTTTATTGAACAATTACTTAACTTATATCATTATAAGACTAAAAAGTAATTTACTAAAAATTAAAACTTATTAAAACTATTTTTAAAACTCTAAAAATGATTAAAAGTAATTAAAAACTAATTAAACTTAAAATAATTATAAAAATAAATCTAAAAGTTATAAAAATAACCTAAAAATAGAAATAGTCCCAATTAATGACAAAGAACCTAGGAAAAATGAAAAAGAAAGAAAAATAAAATTTTGAAAATTAATTAATAAAATAATATTAAAACACTCCAAAAAAAATAAAAGTCACTAGTTGCGCCGCAACTAGTTGTCTTGCGCCGCAACAAGTGTTGCGAGATCACCAAGGTCTGCAGCTGCCTAAGTTGCGCCGCAACTAGAAGTCTTGCGCCGCAACTTGGACGACGGACCTGGTTTGCTTCTTTTGGACAGATGAACACCCAAGTGAGAGTGCACACTTTTTGGTGCCAAGAGGGCTTGGCAAGGAGCTTTGTTTAATGGTTATTTTGGATCAATTGGGCACCCTTGAGCTTATTGAAGCTCAAGGAGTCAAGTAACACACAAATAACAACAAGAATCAAAGATTAACCATCAAAATCATGAAAAACCAAGCAAATTTCACCCTTATGCAGATTTTTAACATCCTTTATCCTTAAAAACCTAACAAACTTGTTCAAATCTTGTTCCAAACTAATTAACTACTTACTAATAACCTTAATCAACCCTAAACAAGCAATCTAACACCTTTTAATTATCAAAACAAATCTAGATGTCCTGCTTAAACCTGTTGCCAAACACCCTTTTAAAATCTAAAAACCAACTTTTAACATACCAACATGCTTACAAAAGCTACCAAATTGATTCCAAGTGCATCTAACATGTAAACATACACACTAGAACACAAATCATGCAATATAAACACACTTAATCACCAAATCACTTAAGATCATACAACTAGCTATTTTTGAACTTTTCAAGGTAAAAGGAAGATACCTTAGGTTCTTACATCCAAGAACCTAGAGGATGAAAATCCTCCTCCAATCCAACCCGGGTTGGAGCTGAACTAAATCAACAAGCCTTCAACCTATTGTAATCACAAAACAAGAAAACAACAAAATAATATAACAATATATATTTTTTTATGTTTCCTTTTTCTTCTTTCCAAAATACTTTCAAAACCTTTTTAATCTTCTTAAAATGTTTCTATAACACTTAAATCACCAACAAACATGAACCATAAACACCAAAATACCTTTGAGAAGATTTTACCAAAATCTCTCAAAATCTCAAAACCTTAAACAACTTTGAAAATCAAAGTTGCTTAACCAAATAAAAGTGGAACTCAGAATCAATCTCCTCACAACACACAAACTTTTAAAAACAATAAAAAAGGAATTACACTTGAATATTTCAAAAACCAAACTTTTTATTTCTTTAAAAAGGAATTACATGTGAGAGACTAGAAACTGGAACAAGGGCTTCACACAAGTTGTGAGCTCCTTTTATAGAGTCTATAGAACATCCTAGAAGCATAAAAACATAAAACCCTAATCATAAGAAAATCCCAAATGTGCCCTTGAGTGCATTTTGTCCTCTCATTTGATCTTGGCCTTTAAATTTTGCTTTGTGAGCAAGCATATCATCTTGGACGTCCATTTTGCCACGTCACTAGTCTTGGAGGCTAAGGAATGATGTGATTGGTGGATTGGGGAATTGGGGGTTTGGTGCATATGAGTGGG
Source organism: Glebionis coronaria (assembly GCA_025667525.1). NCBI lineage: Eukaryota > Viridiplantae > Streptophyta > Magnoliopsida > Asterales > Asteraceae > Glebionis > Glebionis coronaria. The sequence goes on from CM046877.1 coordinate 646,912,372, forward strand.
ATGCAGGTTTTTAGGAGTGGGAAGGGTTTTGGCATGTGTGAATTAAGTGTGTGCAAGTTTAATTGGGTTTTACCCAAGTAATTGTGGTGGTAATTTCTGGGAAGTAAAAAATGATGAACACTACCCATTTGATCCGAAAATAGGGGTGGGTTGGGTGTTAGGCGCATTTTTATTTAAATGTTTGGGAGTTGTCACTTTTGGTCCTTGTCTTTTGGAATTTTTGGCTTTTAAAGATTTTCAGCCTAAAATCTCCCTTCCTTTGTTATTAACTTTCCCACTTTGACAATTTTGGCACCAACTTTTGATAAAAGGTTATCAAGGATGTAATTTGACATTTGGTGATTCTTTAAGGACTAATCTTGGACAATTTTGATCTTCAAAGGTCTTCAATGAGTCTTTCACTTGTTGAGGGACCATTATTGGCAATTTGAAAATGTTGAGGGACTAAACTTGCCATTTCTTCAAAGTTGAAGGACCTTTTTGTAATTTTGACAAACTTAAGGGACCAAACTTGTAATTATTAATATACAAGGGTTTTAAGTGTCATTTCTTCATTCTTGGATGATCAATCTTGTATTGTCTTCAAGTCTTCAAGGGTTTTTGATGAAAATTCCATGATTAGGGCTCGGTTCTTTGTACGGCTTCGTTTCTCGTGTTCGTTTTTCCTTGTATCTTGTGATCTTTTGTCTTTTTCACGATATCCATACCTAAAATACACAAGTAAACAAACACAAGCATATATATGGTATTTTTATGACATTTTAATGCATTTAAAGCCCGAAAAGAACGATGAGATCATGTATAAATGCCATCTCATCACTCCCCCATACTAAGCCATTGCCGTGCCCTCACGCAATGCTAGAATAAAGTATCTAAGCATCACCAAAGTTCAATTTTATTAACCTTTATTGAGGAGTAAAAGACTTGCAACATACTACGAGATTGTGTAAAGACATAATGTATGATTTTCATCACCAAAAGGTGACTTTTAGGGTCTAAGAATAGAAACAAGTTAATGTCCCTTAGAGTAAATTTCGTCATCCTTGATTGTCATACATCCCATGCTAAGTGCAAAAACAAGATCATTGTTGGTACAAGTCACAATGCTAACACTACTCATACGTTCAAATTGTGTAATACTTTTTCTCCCCGCAATCCTAGTTATTGTAGAAGGAAATGGGTTACTAGCATTTTTTATCTAATTGTCATGGATCACAAGTGATTCATATTGACTTATTTGAGTAGTTATTAGTCCGAAAGTAAAGTAGCACGATTTGATCAATAGTTAGCCGAAGGACAAAATCTTTTAAAACGGCTTCTCGTGTATCTCCTTAAGTTCATATCTTGGCATAACTCGTTTCACGATTTGAGACCTTTCTCGGACCGATATTTGGCATGTACTTCATACTTCAAATCTTGGGAAGACGTTCTCGAAATTATGGTCTTCTCTTCATATAGTTGGAATTTCTTCACTTGACGTCTTTGAGAGATTCTTCATATAGGACCACGACTTCATCATTTTTCTTCAATCTTTACTTTGGATTTTGATATACAACGATCCGCCTCCTTTTCGGACTTGGATATATTTATCCTCATACCTTGTTAGGGTCTTTTTGGATAGACTTTCTCCATTCTTTAGGGGAGTAATAGCTTCTCGTCGTGTGTCTCGATCCTTCATATTGATTTTGGAATAATGATACTTCACATCATCTTTGGATCTTTAGCAAAAATAGAGCTCCTCATGCCTTGTTAGGGCCTTTTTGGATGATCGCCAATCTTCGCGTCCCGTTTCAATAAGTTATGCCTTGGCTATGAACTCTATTCAACCCCGAGCAACTTTTAAACGATCTTGCGCTAGAGGCTAAGTAACCTTTCAAATCGTACGACCTTACTTATTGCAATTATGATTTATTCCTAATGCATTGATCTTATGGGAAGAAAAAGCCACAATTAAAAACACATGAGTTTTTGAAAGAACACTTCCATGTTCTACGTTTAGCATGATCACTTGTCTAACTCTATCATTTCTCGTTCTTCACTATTTAAAGACCTCTAATTAAAGAGACTCGTGAATACTTAGCCGTGCAAGTCAAAATTAAGCCGAATTTGGATTAGCTTTCATTAAGACTATATCAAATCAAAGTTTTGGGTTTTCAAGCCACCTATAGGATCTTGCACTTTCTTGGACTTTTTCAAGTTTAGAGAATGCGTTTTAAAGTTCCCTTGATAAGTGACTTTCTAGAATCAATTATAGGAACTTGCGAAAAGTTCTTGTTCTTAACCCGAATGAATTAAGACTTTCGCGTTTTAAAGCTCCCTATATAAAAGTCTAGCAAAACTTGAATTGAGCGGGTTAAGGAATGTAAATGGCTCCAAATGCCCATCAAGTCAAAAATTAACTCTTATTCTACCCATCGGAAAATATACATTCGTGTCTTAAAAACACTTATGAAAACTAAGAAGAATTTTAAAATTTGGCCATTTTTAGCCTTATTAGCAAAACATTGAAAATTGGAAAACGTGAGGGCGTAGCAAAGCAAGTACCTATTCACCCCCCCATACTAAAAGTAAACATTGTCCTCAATGTTTCGAGTCTAAAGGTGGAGCACCCCCATACTAGAGACGAAGAATCGAATGCTTAGGATCTAGCATGGAAAGGGTGATCAACAATATATCTAAAGCCGTTTATTAATTATGCTAAAAGATAATTGTTAGAACAATAAAGGATATGTCATGGATTCGTGAAAAACTTCTTCAAACGAACGATGGAGGCTCACGAACACGAGAGTCTTCAATCGTAGACGATGATGATGATCTAGATAACACAATCACAAACAACCACGAGACAACGAGTTGGAAGGGTACAAGTCCCCTTATTAGTGAACATAAAGCATAAAGATAAGCATGGGATCTCCCCCACGAGGCACCTCGTTTTTGATTACCGAGTCATGAGCTCGACTCGATCCCCTTAAAATGTGAACATTTAGGGATATCATGGTGTGGTCAATTTTTTGGCGGGGCTTACATGATAAACAAGGCCCAAAAAGCAACCGGTAAAAAGGACTAAGTCCTTAAATGATGCAAAATACCGGGGTCGAAGATGGCGTTCTCGTTTTCATGGAAAAAACAATTCAACACCACTTGAACATGTGCCATAAACTCAAAGAGTTTGAAGAAAATAGATGAGAAGTAGAAGGGTGAGACAATTGGTAAGACAAACGTTTGAGCTACTCGAGGTAGACTCGCACCAAGCAAATAGATATAGTTTCCATTTATTGCATCGGTGGAAGACCGAGATTTCCCTTTACATGAAATTCCGGGATCGAATATCTCGTCCTCGGTGGACAAGGATGAGGGAACATAAGGGGCTTCCCCCATACTAGAACCACACAAAACGTCGTCAAAAGGAGTAGACGCGTTTGTAGCAAAATCAATCAATCGAGGTGATGACGGAGTTAGAGTTGGAAAAATTTTCAAATCATTTGTAAAATCTTTTCCTTTGTCAATTTTTAACTTATTATTACGAAAACCCAAGTCGATTAAATTGAAAATTTTTGGTGTTTCTAAAAGAGATCTAGGCACACTTAAACTTTTCACATTTATCTTGAAGGCGGGAGGAGGATTTGAATTTTTAAAACATGAATCACTTAGAAAAATATCCCCCTCCGGGCTAACGTAATGGTCTTCATCAAACTCGAAAATCGAAGGCGGGTCGTCAAGAATACGTTCGATCTCGGAAAAATCTCCATCGGGATCAAAAACGTCTTCTCTTCCCCGTGGAAGAGGTTTAGCAATAAGATCGTCGATAATCGAGTCACTAGCTTCAACCGTCGTGAAACTAGGAATAGAAGGCTCTTCGATTGAAGATTTTGCCTTTGTCGTATCGACCTCGATATCGAAAAACGTATCAATGTGAGCAAGGCCATCGGCGGACTTCTCACATGATAAATCCAAAATCTCACACGGTGTGGGATTAGGAGAAAAAGGCTCGTCTCGTGACGATTTTGCCTTGACGGTTTGAACTTTGTCCTTCGAAGGGATCGAACGTGGGTTCTCGAACATTTTAGCAAAATTACTAACACGTCCCTTCGGAATTAATTGTCGTTCATCTTGTAAAAACGAGGGTTTCATGATTTCCTTCAAAACCTTTTCACATTTTTCTTCCTTAAAATCATTTATTGGAATTTCTTCAAAATTAAGTGTATATTGATTTAGAAAATCCTCAATAATTTCATCTTCATTAGAAAAATTAGGTTTACAAGGTACAAGATTTAATACTCCCAAATATCCTACGAGTTTTTCCTTAGGTTTATTTTCACAAACATTTTTCAAAACTTCGTTGGATGACGGTTTCGTTGCCTCTACGTTCTTACTTGATGACGATGGTTGCACGACTCTAAAATTAGAGAGATATGGATCGATACGAGACGTACGAGTCTTAGGAGTCGAAGTAACTTGAACCTCTCCTACGGGATTAGGATTGGTGTCTTTAGACAAAGAATTGAATTTTTCCACTAAGCCCTCGAACATTAAAAGAAGTTTATCTCTCTCATTAGCGTGATCATTATTAATTTTATCTACGCATTCTCTCCACATCACTTGATTTTGGTCATACAAACGTTGTTGCTCTTCAAGAAGGGTGTCATAATCGTGTTCCATTTTTTTGTAAGTCTCCCCTTGGGTTGCCAATTTCTCTTTGTAATACTTATCGAGATCGACCACATGTTCTTGAAGTGACTCTATAAGTTTGTTATGACGGCTCATATAATCACAAAAAGATTCATTAAGATTCATTTCCTCATTTTGATTTTCACCACAATTAAAAGACGAATCAAATGACGAATGTGGTTGGTGACCTTGGTCGTTAGATTGAAAATTTTCACCATCACCACGTGGAGGAGAGTTATAGATATAACCCTCACGACCTCCATAAACTTCACAATTAAAACAATTAGCCCCATCGGGTGGGCCTCCACAATATGGACACGAAAAATATCCCTCATCATTAGACATGATGCAACATAAACGGTGTTACGAGAATATAGAGGGAAAGCAAAGAAGATTCTTTTTGGTAGTTTTGTGAATTTTCAATTTTTTTTTTATGTTTTTGATGATATTTAATTTTTTTGGATTTTGGGTGTATTACGTAGACAACAATCTACAAAATCTCTCCTCGAATCAAACTCTTGATTAAAGAAGCCTCAAAGGAATGAAAACGATCACGTGGAGTGAACGCCTTCGAATGACTTTAGAACTTTGGTGAAAACCAAATTGTTCACGAGGGTTTAATCACAAAGAAAACCAAGCAAATATAGTATACGTATTAATACTTTGGGCGGCAAAACCCTCGATTAGCTTTCAATCTCAAAATACTCACAAGCAAGCGGGGAAACGAGGCGGCGCGAAGCACTTAAGAGCCTTTTTCCTTAGGGTATATTTTATAATACCCGCCTTATACCCACCTTATAGTTTGTATTTTTCAAAATCGTGCTTCACGAAAGTATTTATCTATTTTTGCCTTTTCTTTTTGTTTGAGATTCGAATACAATGATCGAGTGATGAAATCCCGAATCAAGGTTGTGTTTTCACACTTTTGGAGATATTGTATTTTGGTTGTGATACTTACTACAATATATTAATAATATTCACAAAGAAAAACCGAGAAAACCGATAATACGTGTTAAGGGAGTTCCACTTAACACAAATACTATTATGGATAATATCAAAAACAAAATTTTCCAAATTAAGACACGACACACCTCCCCGGCAGCGGCGCCAAAAAATGATTGTAGAGGTTTTACTACCCTTTAGGAAAAGAGCGTAAATAGCGGTAAGTATCGACGAGTGATTTAGGAAAACCACAAGTAATTAAAAACGAAAACGTAAAACCGTAGAAAAACCACTAAAATTAAAAATTATTAAAACCAAAAACAAAATCAAGAAAAAGATTAAAAAGACTAAAACAAGTCTAAAATAATATAAATAAAGACAAAAATCCAATAAAGATATTTTAAAACCTTTTATTAATTAAATAATTAATTTTAAATGCTAATTAAAGCCCTAAAATTAAATTTAACTAATTCAAAAGTCTAAAATATGATTTTATTGAACAATTACTTAACTTATATCATTATAAGACTAAAAAGTAATTTACTAAAAATTAAAACTTATTAAAACTATTTTTAAAACTCTAAAAATGATTAAAAGTAATTAAAAACTAATTAAACTTAAAATAATTATAAAAATAAATCTAAAAGTTATAAAAATAACCTAAAAATAGAAATAGTCCCAATTAATGACAAAGAACCTAGGAAAAATGAAAAAGAAAGAAAAATAAAATTTTGAAAATTAATTAATAAAATAATATTAAAACACTCCAAAAAAAATAAAAGTCACTAGTTGCGCCGCAACTAGTTGTCTTGCGCCGCAACAAGTGTTGCGAGATCACCAAGGTCTGCAGCTGCCTAAGTTGCGCCGCAACTAGAAGTCTTGCGCCGCAACTTGGACGACGGACCTGGTTTGCTTCTTTTGGACAGATGAACACCCAAGTGAGAGTGCACACTTTTTGGTGCCAAGAGGGCTTGGCAAGGAGCTTTGTTTAATGGTTATTTTGGATCAATTGGGCACCCTTGAGCTTATTGAAGCTCAAGGAGTCAAGTAACACACAAATAACAACAAGAATCAAAGATTAACCATCAAAATCATGAAAAACCAAGCAAATTTCACCCTTATGCAGATTTTTAACATCCTTTATCCTTAAAAACCTAACAAACTTGTTCAAATCTTGTTCCAAACTAATTAACTACTTACTAATAACCTTAATCAACCCTAAACAAGCAATCTAACACCTTTTAATTATCAAAACAAATCTAGATGTCCTGCTTAAACCTGTTGCCAAACACCCTTTTAAAATCTAAAAACCAACTTTTAACATACCAACATGCTTACAAAAGCTACCAAATTGATTCCAAGTGCATCTAACATGTAAACATACACACTAGAACACAAATCATGCAATATAAACACACTTAATCACCAAATCACTTAAGATCATACAACTAGCTATTTTTGAACTTTTCAAGGTAAAAGGAAGATACCTTAGGTTCTTACATCCAAGAACCTAGAGGATGAAAATCCTCCTCCAATCCAACCCGGGTTGGAGCTGAACTAAATCAACAAGCCTTCAACCTATTGTAATCACAAAACAAGAAAACAACAAAATAATATAACAATATATATTTTTTTATGTTTCCTTTTTCTTCTTTCCAAAATACTTTCAAAACCTTTTTAATCTTCTTAAAATGTTTCTATAACACTTAAATCACCAACAAACATGAACCATAAACACCAAAATACCTTTGAGAAGATTTTACCAAAATCTCTCAAAATCTCAAAACCTTAAACAACTTTGAAAATCAAAGTTGCTTAACCAAATAAAAGTGGAACTCAGAATCAATCTCCTCACAACACACAAACTTTTAAAAACAATAAAAAAGGAATTACACTTGAATATTTCAAAAACCAAACTTTTTATTTCTTTAAAAAGGAATTACATGTGAGAGACTAGAAACTGGAACAAGGGCTTCACACAAGTTGTGAGCTCCTTTTATAGAGTCTATAGAACATCCTAGAAGCATAAAAACATAAAACCCTAATCATAAGAAAATCCCAAATGTGCCCTTGAGTGCATTTTGTCCTCTCATTTGATCTTGGCCTTTAAATTTTGCTTTGTGAGCAAGCATATCATCTTGGACGTCCATTTTGCCACGTCACTAGTCTTGGAGGCTAAGGAATGATGTGATTGGTGGATTGGGGAATTGGGGGTTTGGTGCATATGAGTGGGATGCAGGTTTTTAGGAGTGGGAAGGGTTTTGGCATGTGTGAATTAAGTGTGTGCAAGTTTAATTGGGTTTTACCCAAGTAATTGTGGTGGTAATTTCTGGGAAGTAAAAAATGATGAACACTACCCATTTGATCCGAAAATAGGGGTGGGTTGGGTGTTAGGCGCATTTTTATTTAAATGTTTGGGAGTTGTCACTTTTGGTCCTTGTCTTTTGGAATTTTTGGCTTTTAAAGATTTTCAGCCTAAAATCTCCCTTCCTTTGTTATTAACTTTCCCACTTTGACAATTTTGGCACCAACTTTTGATAAAAGGTTATCAAGGATGTAATTTGACATTTGGTGATTCTTTAAGGACTAATCTTGGACAATTTTGATCTTCAAAGGTCTTCAATGAGTCTTTCACTTGTTGAGGGACCATTATTGGCAATTTGAAAATGTTGAGGGACTAAACTTGCCATTTCTTCAAAGTTGAAGGACCTTTTTGTAATTTTGACAAACTTAAGGGACCAAACTTGTAATTATTAATATACAAGGGTTTTAAGTGTCATTTCTTCATTCTTGGATGATCAATCTTGTATTGTCTTCAAGTCTTCAAGGGTTTTTGATGAAAATTCCATGATTAGGGCTCGGTTCTTTGTACGGCTTCGTTTCTCGTGTTCGTTTTTCCTTGTATCTTGTGATCTTTTGTCTTTTTCACGATATCCATACCTAAAATACACAAGTAAACAAACACAAGCATATATATGGTATTTTTATGACATTTTAATGCATTTAAAGCCCGAAAAGAACGATGAGATCATGTATAAATGCCATCTCATCATGAAGAAAGTAATGTATGGACTTCATCAAGCCCCAAGAGCATGGTATGGTACATTGTCCACCTACTTGGTGGAAAATGGTTTCAAAAGGGGCACCATAGATCAGACACTCTTTACAAAGAAGAAAGGAAAACATGTGTTGCTTGTGCAGGTCTATGTTGATGACATCATTTTTGGGTCTACTGATCCAAAAATGAGTGAGGACTTTTCCAAGCTCATGACAGATAAATTCAAGATGAGTGCAATGGGTGAGATGAACTTCTTTCTAGGTTTACAAGTTCAGCAGAAAGAAGATGGTATCTTCATCTCCCAAGACAAGTATGTAGCTGAAATCTTGAAGAAATATGGTTTTTCTCCACATGAAAAAAGGGCTTCCACTCCTATGGATAGGCAACACCCTTGGGGAAAAATTGGAGCTGGAAAGGATGTGGATGTTAGGCACTATAGATCAATGATTGGATCATTGATGTATCTTACAGCCTCAAGACCTGACATCATGTTTGTCGTGTGTGCATGTGCACGCCATCAAGTGACTCCCAAAGAATGTCACCTTTTTGCTGTGAAGAGAATTTTTAGGTACCTAAGGTGTTATCCAGATCTTGGATTATGGTATCCAAAAGATTCTCCATTGGACCTTATTGCATATTCAGACAGTGACTATGGTGGTGACAAGTTTGATAGGAAATCCACAACTGGTGGATGCCAATTTCTTGGGAGCAGATTAATATCTTGGCAATGCAAGAAACAAACAGTGGTGGCAAACTCTACAACTGAAGCAGAATATGTGGCTGCAGCTGCTTGTTGTGGACAAGTCTTATGGATTCAGAACCAGCTGTTGGATTATGGGTATAATTTTATGCATACCAAGATTTTTGTAGACAATAACAGTACTTTATTCATTATTAAAAATCATGTACATCATTCTAAAACCAAACACATAGAAATTAGACATCATTTTATAAGAGATTGCTTTGAGAAAGGTTTAATACAACCAGATAGGGTAGACACAGAAGATAATGTGGCTGATTTATTAACTAAACCTTTTGATGCTGGAAGATTTCAATATTTGGTAACAAATATTGGAATGGTTAATCTCACTTAATATGTGTTTTGGAACCTTTTTGTAAAAGTATGTACAAGATAATGCATTGTTATTGGTCTTTGTGATGATTTAGATTTTCCACATTATTTTTCTAACACTGACAAAGGTAAATGTAACACTGTCAAGTGTTATTTTGCCGTTGTTGGAGATATTATTGTCTAACGCTGACAAGAGTTCCTTCAACGCTGATAAGTGTTGTCGGGACGCTGTCAGCAACAAATGTTAGTTTTGTGGTTTTCATCTAAATGTGCAGGTAGGTGGTAGCTTTATGCCATTGGATACAAAGTTGCTTATGGATCTTTGAAGAGCTATTTGGACATGTTTTGTTTATGGATGATGGTTGGAATATTTATATTCCTATCTTGACATAAATTTTTAATGTTCATATATATTTTGAGAACTCATGTATCATAGTTTGAGGGGAGGTTTAAGGAACCTTTAGGATTTTTGGGTATCCATATGATACTCTTATCACAATTCTAGATTGTGTCCACAGGTGAGTATGGGTTAGTTTTACTAAACCATGAGGCACTGTAGCATGCAAAGTTGATAAATTATGCATGCTGCCAAGACATTTTTGGCCTAGAATTGGTTGTGGTCTGATGGGAGACTTGGGAATACTTTGGATATGGGTTTACCTGGGAGTTACAAAGAATTTTATGAAATAACTTTGTTGGTAACTATTTTGGTTAGCAAGGGACACTAGAGGTCATTTGTGTCTATCTTGCTTAAGCAAGTGTGCATAAATGGACAGTGCTTGCCGCCCAATAATTATTATCAACTTGTAAGATATTTCCCTTAGGATAAATTACTTTGTTAAGGTCTTTTTCTTTTTAAATATTTTTATTTTTAGACGCTGACAAATTTTTCTCCAAACGCTGTTACGTCCAATCGTGACGCTGACAAGGCTTTAGGCAAACGCTGACAAGAAAATATAGCCGTTGGGCGCTGATGGGCTATTTTTGACCGTTGACACCTAGTGGGCCCTACCTAGTTGTTATTTTTGACTAATCTTTGGCCGTAATTTTGGGGAGAAGTTACTTTTAATTAATGCATGAGATAAGTTATATTTGATTCAAGATTTTCATGATTGCTCTTTGAATATAACCGCCTCATTTTTGACCAATCAAAATCATGCATCTCTCCTATAAATTTGGCTAATCTTTTTATTCTGGGTATTCATATTTTCTTGTCTAACACTTTTTCTCCTAGATTTTTCCCATATCATATAACCTAAACAGCTTTCAATCATGGCACCCAAATTCAACTCAAAGAATTTAACATTGGAATTCAAGGGCCAACACAATATGGTAGCTTACTTGACTGCTGATGATGCTTTGTTTCCTCAGTATTCACAGATGGTGGCATTTTTAAATGCATCTTCATTGAGGTATGCACTTTCTCATACACCATTAGTCCCTGTCGCACACATTAGACAGTTTTGGAACACTGCTAGTTCCACAACAGCTAATGGAGTGACCACATTAACATCTACTGTTCATGGAAGAACATGGGTGGTCACTGAAGCTTTGGTTCGCCAAGCTTTGCGTCTTGATGACGCTGATGGTGTGACTACCCTTGCCATTGCAACAATAGAACAGGGTCTTAGGGAATTGGGTTATCCTATTCCTGCTGATGTCACTTTAAATAAATATCATAAGCAGGAATTTCCCTCTGACTGGAAATATTTGATCCATGTCCTTTTACAATGCTTAAGTCCAAAATGTACTTCTTTAAATGAAATAAACAGGTCAATAGCAAGTGATTTGGTTTGTATAACACGTGGGTTAAGTATAATTTTTCAAAAATGATTTTTGAAGGGATGTGTAAAAACAAGGGAAGTAAAATGACTTTGGCTTACCCTAGATTTTTGCAAATGGTCTTTGATTTACAAGAATATTGTTCTAGGGATCATGATACTTTTTATGAGATCCCTAAACAACAGAAAACCATTTTTGCTAAAATGAGTTCCACCAATGACTCCATACCTCTTACCCAACCCATGCTTGAAGTCATTCAGGCTGCACAACCACAACCACAACCACAACCAGATCCTGAACCCCAACTTGAGCCTATTCATGAACCATCACCTTCACCAGAAAACATGGACCTTGACCAACCCAGCGCTGACACTCCAAATGTGAGCGCTGACACAGCCAATCCTAACACTGATACAATTCCTGAACAAACCCAAACACCCCTTAACCAACCCACACCCACACCATCTACTTCATCTTCCAACCCATTACAATCTAGGTTGACTAAACGCCAAAGGGTTACTGGAGTGTTCTCCTCTAGTGATCCTAGCCTTGTAGCAGAGAGAACCACCTTCACAAGTGTGGCTGGTGAAATGGGTGAGGCTGGGGCTATTGACGCAGGCTTAGAAGCTGGTCAAGACAGTCCCAACATCATTAAGACCTCATCCATGCCCCATGATTCTATTTTGGGAGGTCAAATCCCCATTCTAGGTGAGGGCAGATTGGAACCTATGACAATGATTGAATTGACGGCGGCTGTCATTAGCTTGCAAAAGCAAAATGTCAGTCTTGTACAAACTGTCAACATACAGGGACGTGAACTCCAAGTTTTGAGGGAGCGTGTGACTGTTTTGGAGAATCCAAGTAGCAGGATTCTAATGGAGGAATCTTCCAAAGGGGAGGATAAAGAGGATGAGGAGGATGAGCTGATTCACACAGCTAGTGAAAAGAGTTCAGAGAAGAGTTCACAATTTAGTGAATCTTTGCAGGTTGCTGAAGCTCTAACCAACTTGAAGAAGCACCCAGTTGTTGATACATCCAAGGTGACACCAAAGAACTTGGAAGGATCTTTCAAAGAAACATTGGGCGCTGATACAGGTTTGGACGCTGATAAAGGAAGTCGTGGCACTGATAGGAGCAACTTGAACGCTGACAAAGTTGCAGGTGGTGTTGATGTATTCCAGCCATCAACAATCATCAAAGATGTGTCCACACAGGTTTCTTCTTCTACTTTACCAATTATTGATCCAAAAGACAAAGGTAAAGGGATCCTGATTGAAGAAGATGTTCCAAAGAAGGATGCAGCACAAATTGCTTTTGATGAACAGTTGGTTGCACAACTTGTGGAAAGAGATTTGAAGAGGAGTAGAAGATCACCATTTGTTGTTTCTGAGAGTGAGGAAGAAAGTGGTGATGGAAAAGATGATGATAGCTCAGATTCAAGTATTCAGATTATTGAAGATCCAGAAAGGCTTGAATATGGGGATGAGCTAGCAAAGGAAAGGTTGAGTGAGTTGAAGAATCAGATTGATTGGGACCTACCAGAAATCACCAGAATGTACCATACTTGGGAAGACAAGGTTATGGACAACCCAGGTATGAGTTTATCAGATCAAATTTGGGGGTTAGAAGTTCTGCTTAGGGTCCAAGCTGACATAAAGGTGATTATGAGGTTTAATGCACAAGAGGTCAAGACCTGGCTCAAAAGGGATAGAAGGCAGTTGTATTATAAGTTGCTTAGATGTCACCAGCCTAATTGGACATCAAAGAAGTTGCTGGCCTTATCTTTTGAGGAGCTAGAGTATAGGGCACATCCTATTTGGAGGAAGGTGCAAGAACAGAATGTCTACAGGTTTCTTTCAGAAGAAAGGAAACAAGAGCTTGTTGAGGAAATGCAGATTCAAAAGGAAATGAGGATTGCTCAAAGACCAGTGAAGAAAGGAGATCCTTTCCAATTTCCTAAAGACATGGATGTGTATTTTCCAACTGAAGGTGTTATAAGGAAGCATCTCAAGCTTTCTCCATTGGAAGCTTCAGATTTGGTAAATGTAGTATCTCTAGATGACAGAAATCTAATCATCAGTTTTGATGAAGATGAGTGTGGATTCTAGAAGATTGGCAGATTTGGAAAGGAGGTACATACTTTCACTTCAGTCATTTCTATATTTGCAAGCATAGACAGGGAAGACTTGGTGCATCTATGGAGATTAATAGAGGCCAAGTATACAGCTGAAGCACCTACTTCAGCAAATGGAATAAGACTTTGGAACACATTTATGACTTTGTGTGGTCCAAAAGAAGCAGATCCTGCTATATGGAAGGATCTTGAAGAAGATCTCAGTAATCTTCATTGGAGGCTATATTCTACTTGTGGTGTATTTCATATGAGCTCTACAAAGTTTTCAGAATATTTACTTGTGGATGCTGACTATTTCTTGTCCAAAGAAGTGTTGGAGAAGATGCTAGAGACACCCTTGGAGATTGATTATACTAGTGATGTGGCCAAGGACTTGATCATATATGTTTATCACCAACATAAGAAGTTTTTGCAAGATTCCTCCTAAGCCTTAAGTTTTATTCAGAAACTTGATCATTGGAATAGATATCAAGTTTAGGGGAGGATTGTTGGGAATAAAATATGGGTCAGATCACTAAACGCTGATAAGAAGAAAGTCAACGCTGACAGAATGACATTGGACGCTGATAGAAGTCAACGCTGACAGCCTTGAAGATTGACACTGATGGAATATCTTTTGTTTATTTGTTTCTTTATTTATGTATGGTAAAGATAAGCACAACATTGTATTTTCTATTATTATCTTTACCTAGAATAGTTGATTCATAGCTTATTGTACAAGACTTCTTGTTCTATAAAAGAAGGTCTTTTAGGTTAAAGTCATATATCAGTTTTCATAAATATTCGCAAGTTAAACCTTTCATTGTAATCAACAAGATTATTCTAATACAAGTAAAAGTTTGTTTAACATCATTGTGTTTTAGATCAAGTGTTAATTCCGCATAACACTTTGTTACTTTATTCATAAGCAAAGGTTTCTCTACGTGTAGTACTTGATCTAATCTCGTATACACAAAGCTTAATCGATCTAAGTTTGGGATCAACAAAATCAACCGATCTATCGGGAGTGCCTTTGTTTGTATTGCATGAGGGTAAAATTATAATTTTTCAAAAATGATTTTTGATGGCATGTTACATAACAAGGGTGCCAAGATGACTCTTGCGTACCCTAGATTTTTGCAAATGGTGTTTGGAATGCAAGGCTATTGTACCAGGGACCATGACCATTTTTATAATGTCCCTGACCAAAAGAAAATTGTTTTAGTAATATGAATTCAGCACCCTATAGAGACCTGCCTCCTACCCCAGCCATGCATGCTGTCATTTAGGCAGCTGCGATCCCTCTACCACCACCACCACCTGCTCATGAACCTATGCCAGAACAACCACCATCACCACAAAACATGAACCTTGACCCTCCCTCACTAAACGCAAACACTTCTAATCCAAACGCTGACACTTCTAATCCCAACGCTGACACTAACGCTGACACCCCCAACCTTGACGCTGACACCATTGATCCACAACCCCAAACACCTCTTAATTCTTCATCTTCTGAACCCCATGATTTTAGGTTGCAAAAAGCCAAAGGATTACTGGAGTGTTCTCCTCTAGTGGTCCTAGCCATGTATCAGAGAGAACCACCACCACAAGTGTGGTTGGTGCTATGGGTGAGGCTGGGACTAGTGGTACTCGCTTAGATGCATGCCACGTCAGTCCCAACATCATTAAGTCCACACCCTTGCCCAATGAATCTCTTATGGGAGGGAAACTTCCCACATTATAAGAGGGCAGTCTAGAACCCTTATCAGCTATGGAATTGACAATGATGTGTCTAAGCTTGCAAAAGCAAAATACACATCTTGTACAGGTTATCAATGCACAGGGCCTTGAACTCAATGATTTGAGGGATAGAATTGTTGTTTTGGAGGCTGCCAATACAAAGAGAAGGCAGGCTAGAGTCCTTTCTTCAGGGGAAGATTCTTACAAAGGGGAGGATGAGAAATTCAATGCCAGTGACAAGGGATCCCATGAGAAAGGCTCCTAAGAAGGTGAAGGTGCTTCTTTTAGAGCTATCTTGGATTTAGCTGAGGCACTTATAGGATTGAAGGATCAACCAGGTTTTGATACTTCTCTGATTATTCCTACAAAGATATCATTTGTAGAAATGATGAATCAAGTCACAAAGTCAGTCACTTACAAGAGTAAATCAGACGCTGATAAGAGCAAATCAAGCGTTGACATTCAGGTTTTGGGCACTGACATAACTACAGGTGTGGTTGGTGTATCCCAGTCATCAGTTATCATCAAAGATGTGATTCCATAGGTATCTACTTCTTTACTTTCTATTGATTCATTGGATAAAGGTAAAAGTATTATGGTGGAAGTAGAGGTAGCCAAGACTACAGCCCAGATACATTTTGATTCAATTTTGGCTGCAAAACTTGTGGAAAAGGAGAATAAGATGACTGCTATTGAGTCATAGATTGTGACTTCTGAAAGTGATAAGGAAGGCAGTGATGATGAGAGTTCGGATTCAAGTGTGATGATACTTGAAGATCCTAAGAGGCTAGAATATGGGGAGGAATTAGGTTTGGAGAAACTTAGTGAAATAAAGATGAAATTTGATCTGACTATACCCACAATTGCTGACCTTTTCTTCAGGTATGAATATGAAGTCTTGAGTGATCCAAAGGTAACCATGTCTAAAAATATTTGGTTTCTTGAAGGGCTTTTGAGATTGTAGGGTGATCTTAAGGTATGGGAGAAAAATAAGGCTAGCAATATCAAGAAGGAGACCAAGACAGTAAGAAGAGAGCTGTATTATTTGTTGTTATGGAACCATCAGACTGGATGGACCTATGCAAAGCTTAAAGCTCTTACTTTTGATCAATTGTAGTGGTTTGCTTATCCAATTTGGGACTCTCTATGTAAGGACAGAACATTTCAGCTACTCTCCAAAGAAAGGCAAGAAGAAATATATGAACAAATGAGGATAAAGAGGGCATTCATAATTCCTAGGCCAATGAAGAAGGGCTTGCAGACTGAATTTCCAACGCTTGATCCACTAACTCCAAGTGAGGATGCTTTAAGGAAGATGTTGAAGCTTTCAAGAGTGGAGGCCTCTAACATGGTAGAAGTGTTACCTCTTCACTTTAAGAACCCTATTGTAAAATATGAAGAAGATGCAAGTGAGTTTTGGGTGATCACCAGGGTTGGTGATAAGTTACACACTTTTATTTCTCTCATTTCCATGTTTGCAAGTTTTGATAGAGTAGACTTGGTCGACTTGTGGAAGTTGATGAAGGCCAAGTGTGAGGCTGAAGAACCTACTTCAGTCAATGGAATAAAGATTTGGTCCACATTCAAGAGAATGTTTGAGCCAAATGATGCTGATCCAACTTGGAAGGATCTGGATGATATTAGTGGGTTGACATGGCGTATTTACTCAGCTGTTGGTGTATATCATCTTTGTACCTCCAAATTTTCAGAATATCTTTTGGTGGATGTTGGATATCATATGTCACAAGAGGTTTTGAATTTAATGATGTCTACACCATTGGAGGTTGATTATACCAGTGATATTAGTAAGAATTTACTTAGGTTTATTTATTCCATGATCAATAAAGAAGATTAGTTTGTAAGAATACTCCTTGTATTTTGTTTTTATTTAGTAACTTGATTACTAGAGTAGATATCAAGTTTAGGGGAGGATTGTTGGGAATAAAAATAACTAAGTTACTGGGACGCTGACAAGAAGACTTTAGGCGCTGGCAAGAGTTAATAAGGCGCTGACAGCTAGACGCTGACAAGAGATATTGGAGCGCTGACAAGAAGAAAGTCAACCACTGCTGGGATACTTAGTTTACACGTTTTATATCTTTAGTAAAGATATGTTTAATATTGTGTTTTCTATATTTATCTTTAACTAAAATAGTTGATACGTAGACTCTTGTACAAGACTCCTTAATCTATAAAATGAGGCCTTTAGGTTTATGTTTTATATACGTTTCGCACTTTCATTGTGCGTAAGTTGATCAATCAATCAAAGTGAAAGTTTGGGCTTTTCTGTGTTTGTGTGTTCTTACTCTAAGTGTTAAATTCCGCATAACACTTGGATTGTTTCATAACACAGAGTTTCTCTACGTGTTAATCTTGATTCAATCTCGTTAACACAAAGCTAAATCGATCTAGTTTGGGATCAACATCAACAAGGGGAGCATTAATCTTAACTTCTTTGACCATATTAAGGAATTTGGCATTACGAGCCTCCATCTTTTCTTTTCGTAGGCGTTGAGGATATGGAATTTTGGGTGTATACACCTTTGGTGTTGGTGTTGGTGTTGGTATGGGTGTAGTTTGTTTTGGCTTGGGTTTGGAAGGAGAAACGACTTCTTCCTTCTCGAGCTCATCAGCTTCATCTTCAATTTCATCGGTGAAAGTGGAAGTATTGGTGTTTGGTTTTGGTGGTGGGTCATAACTCAACCCACTCCTTGTGAATACAGCATTCACATGTTCATTATGGGAGGAGGGTGGGCGGGATGGTTTATCGATGGATGGTTTTGGGTTTGTTTGAGTGTTGCTTGGCAGCGAACCACTCGGTAGATTGGCTAGTTGATCGGAGATTCGACTAAACTTTGTTTCGAGATCATTGATAGAGGCGGTATGGTGTCTTTTTCTTCTTTCAACGTTGGTTTTGATATCGAAGATTTTTTTCTTAATGAACGTGTTTGTTGCTTTTTGAGATTCTATGAAAGCTAGCAACGTTTTCTCTAAGCTCGATTCTTGGGCTTTCTTTTCATTTGATGGAAAGGAATTATCATTCTCACGAGGTTGTGAGTTATGATTTTCGTTTTTGGGGTACTCACGCCAAATGTCGGAGTTTCTACCGTAGTAGTTACCTCGATAACCACCTCCTTGGGTGTATTTTGCTTCTTGTGGTGGTTCCCTTATTGGTGTGTCATCATAATGTATACATTTTGCTAGGTTCTATTGTTGTTCTCGGTATCATAACGAATTGATCTAGGCTCTCTATGTGACTCTATTGTTCTTTGGTGAAACAAGTATTTTTGGTTGTTTTTAAATAAAGGTGCAAAACAATTAAAGTAAAAGGCAGGTAATTTAAATCCAAGTCTAATAAAAATAATGTGCAGGTATTTAAAACGTGACTGAAATTAAAGGGCACTAAGAGTAAATGACGTAAACTTAAATCTATCTAAGGCAATCTTAAAACGCAACTAAAACTTAAACTAAGGCAAGGCTAAAATAAAGCTAAGACAAATAAATTTAAAGTGCAATTAAACAAAAAGGCGGGAAAAATAAAGATTGAAAATGAAAGACAGAAAATTAAAAAGGAACACTAAGAAGAACCTGACAAAAATCCTTGATTCGGATGTTTTAAGTTCCGAATGAACCTAGCTCTTGAGTCGGAACTCCTTGATACGGAAGTCTTGATCCGGAACTTTCGTTCGGAAGACTTCCGGATGAATAAACTTGAGTCGGAACTTTGGTTCAGAAGTTTTCACTGATTCGGAACTTATCCTTCGTCCGGAACTTCGTTCGGAACTTTTCGTCCAGAACTTTGTTCGGAAGATTTCCGGATGAAGCTTGATTCGGAAGACAAACCTTGACTCGGAACTTTCCCGGATGAACAGCTTGGTTCGGAAGTTTTAGCTTGACTCGGAACTTTTAAAGTTCCGAGTGAATCTTCTTGATCCGGAACTTCTGAGACTTCCGAATGAGCACTTGCTGATCCGGAACATTCCCTTCGTTCGGAAGTTTTCGTCCGGAAGTTTAAGACTTCCGAATGAGCAATGCTTGAGTCAGAATTTTATGACTTCCGAATGAACACTCCTCTTCTCTTGGTTCGGAAGTTTCCTGGGAATGAAGAAACAAAAACAAACTCCCCGAAGAACAAGGGATAACAGTAACAATGATCTAAACACAAATTTAACCAAAACCAAGCAAACTATCAAGCTAAACTAATAACAAATCAACAGTTAAACATAAACAAACAATTTAAATCAACAAAACAAACAAATTTAACCACAATAATCAAAAACCCACTTGATCAAAATAAAAGCATGAACATGAACACAAACATAAACATAAAAAATCAAAGATTTAGAAAGGTAGATGAGAGATTAACAAGATAAAGTAAAGATTGACAAGAATTAAATTGAAACTTACTTGAAATTAAATGAATTTAAGGTGCAAGACAAGGTAATTAAATTGACAAGTATTTAAATGACAAGGTAATTAAAAGTGGAAGACTAATTGTCACACTTAGCCAACAAAGAAAAATGATTAACAACTAATGACTATTTATAGGGGAGGATTAAGGAAGCTTCCTCCCCTCCTTCATTTCTTCTTAATTGCGAGATTAAGTCCCTCCTTCTTTTAATCTTCATTAATTGCATCATTAGTCCTTTATTCTTATAATCTTCTTTAAACTTGGACTTTAAGGACTTTTTGGCTTGGGATTTCTTTGAACTCGTCTTTAAATTCTTCAATAAAATAGACTTGAATTCTTCGGCTTTTGATAAACTTCCGTCTTTTGACTTTTTCTTCGATAAATCTTCAGAATTGGTCTTGGACTTCCGTTCTTTTTGCACTCTTGACTTCTTGACTTCGTCTTTCATCTTTTTCTTCAATAAAAGTCCGTAAATGCCCGTGAATGTTAGTGTTTTCTCCACTTTTCACCTTTTCGTCCTAAATTACAACAAAAACACAAACCACGCATAATTCCGACATAAAAGACATAAAATACACGTTTTGGTCCGGTTATTATTGTAATTAAGTGGTAGAAAAGATGGGTGTTTACACACCTATCAAATCCCCTACACTTGACCATTGCAATGTCCTCATGCAATGAATTAGTTACAAAGCAAGATTACACTTTTCATCATAATTAATCCACGTTGGCCTTTATTAAAGAAATAGAAAATTACAAACATTGAAAGTAAAGAAATCAAAAAGCATACCTTGGTTTTGGAAGTTGTCATGAATAATCATCATCCTCAAGTTTTCACTTTCTCCAAACCATGCTTAAAAACGAGATCATTGTTATTATAAGTTAGTAAACTAACACGAACTCATGTGGGCAAATTACTCACTTAGACTCCCTTATTCCTAGAGGTATCTCTTATATTTTATTATTGTCTTGAATGATCACGAGGATGCATTTTTGACTTATTTCGATAGTTATTAAGTCTGAAAATAAAGTGAACGATTTAATCAATAGTTAGCTAAAGGACAAAATCTTTTAAAACTGCTTCTCGGGACCTCATAAAGTTCATATCTTGGCATAACTCGCTTCGCGATTTGAGACCTTTCTCGGACCGATATTTGGCAGCGACTTCATACTTCAAACCTTGAGAGACGTTCATGAAATAATGGCCTTCTCTTCATAATAGGAATTTCTTCACATGAAGTTTTGAGAGATTCACACTTGGACCACGACTTCTTCATTTTTCTCCAATCTTTATTTTGGACTTTGATATACAACGATCCGCCTCCTTTTATGACTTGGATCTATTTATCCTCATACCTTGTTAGGGTCTTTTCGGATACACTTCTCCATGACTTTTGGGGAGTCTTTGCTTTTCGTCGTGTGTCTCGATCCTTCATATTGATTTTCGATAAATGATTCTTCACATCACTTTTGGATCTTTAGCAATAAAATATAGCCCTCATGCCTTGTTAGGGCCTTTTCGGACTCGCCAATCTTCGCATCCCGCTTCAATAATTTATGCCTTGGCTATGAACTCTAATCCATACCGAGCAACTTTTAAACGATCTTGGGCTAGAAGCTAAGTAACTTTTCAAATCGTACAACCTTATTTATTAGCAGATAAATTATTAAGCAAGCGATGGGAGAATAGGCTCATAATTAACTCACATAAATTCACGAAAGAATACCGAACTTATAATTGGCTCTATCATCTCTCGTTCTCCACAGTTTAAAATCTCAAGTAATGAGACTCGTGGATGCTTAGCCTATTAAATCAAAGTTTTGGGTTTTCGAGTCGCCTATAGGATCTTGCAAATTCTTAGACTTTTTCAAGTTTAGAAATCACATTTTAAAGTTCCCTTGATAAACGACTCTCTAGGATCAATTATAGGAACTTCCGAAAAGTTCTTGTTCTTAACCCGTGAGAGTTAAGACTTTCGCGTTTTATAGCTCCTATATAAAAGCCTAGCAAAACTTGATTTAAACACGTTAAGGGTACTAGCTAGAGCAAACTTAGATAAGTAAACTCGGATTGAGTCAAAAGATTCACAACGTTTTGAAAATTAAAACCACTTTATTAAACATTTATTCTAGCAAAGAAAGAAAATAACTATACAAAGGTAAAAACTAATAGGCCAAAATAGATCAAAAATTTTGAAAAATGTCGAAAAATTGATTTTCCGGTTAAAATGAGGACAAATACAAGGAAAAGGCCACTTAACTTCGATAGAAGTCCCCCCTACACTTAAGATAAACATTGTCCTCAATGTTTAAGCATGTGGGAGGAAACTCCCCTACACTTAGGACATTGTGCACTTTGTTTAAATTTCGCTAAGGAAAGGACAACTAAAGAGATTCCTATTTTAATATTGAGAAAATATAAAATAGTGAATCAAAAAGAGTTTAGGATAGAACTGGGAAAATGGAACACGGAATCACGGGTCGTCAAGAATCATCAAGAGTGGATCATTGAAGCTCGAATCCCTGATTAAGAAGAGAGGAGAGGAAATAGCAAACCAAAGGGTCTCCCCTACACTTATGGTAAAGAAAGCGAAAAGATAGATGCATGGGTTGCCTCCCAAGAAGCGCTTGATTTTTGTTAACCGAGTCATTAGCCTGACTCGACCTTGATCATCAACGGAAGAAGCATGAAACATATCTACCAGGATCAAAGACATAGTTTTCGTCCATCAAATAGCACAAGCTTAAGGCGAACAAGGCAAGCCAAAGAAGCGTAGGCAAGGTTCCCTTAAGCAAAGATGGAGCATGGTGGAAGCAAGGGTGAAGTGGTGCAAGCATGTCTTCAAAATTTCCAAAGATTTTTCCTTTTATTTCATCAGGTGGATACTGAGATGGCTTAAAGACTTCAATAACGGGGTCGAACACTTTTTCTTTTAGGGGAAAATAGCACTCAGGCTCAGCAGAGTGTGAAGAAGATCCGCAAAGAAGCAAAGCCTCGTCATCAGAAGGGGGACAAAGAGGTGTTAACTCATACGTGCTGCGGATTTCGGTGTCGATCGGTTTCTTCTCCTTAGAGAGAATGTGCTTCAAATCCAAAGTAGGATCAAGACGATAATCTTCAAAGTCATAAGGAGGAGCATCACTCTCATGAGGGAAGTAAGTGTTGAGAAACATAGAGAAGTCTTCCTCAAATGAGTAATCGTCCAAAGTAGGATCGAGTGATGGCGGAGGATCTTCAGCATGTGAAGAATCACTCGAAAGAGTATCAGCCTCATCAAAATTATCGAAAGTGGGCAGCTCGGGATACTCAGAAGTACAATCATCAAAATCATCCGAATCTGAGCTAGAATCATCATCATCATAAGCATCGAAGATCGGTGGTGAATCATAAATGGGAGAAGGTTCCAAAGTGGAGCGAGAATCATCCACATCATCGTCAAAGAGTGGATTATCGATGGAAGAATCGAACAGAGGATTGTCATAGACGGTAAAGTCATCGAGCACATTAATCATATTCACTGATTCTCGTCCATAGTATTTGCCTGTAAGCTTCCCCATTTTGAAAATTTGTGAGTCATTCCCGACTCTTAAGATTAACTCACCTTCGGCCACATCCACTAAAGCTCGTCCGGTTCTCAAGAATGGCCGACCAAGTATTAAAGGAATGCGAGGGTCCATTTTATAATCAACTACGACAAAATCGACCGGGAAAGTAAATGCGCCAACTTTAATGAACACGTCTTCGGCTATACCAACAGGGTAAGCGAGAGTGCGATTTGCAAGTTCGAGAGTCATCTTTGTGGGAGTGAGGTCGGGCAATGATAGTGTTTTCCAAACACTCAATGGCATCAAATTAATACTGGCCCCGAGATCAGCAAGGGCAGTAAATTCTTCAGTTTTGTTTAACACGCAAGGCAACACAAAACGACCGGGATCTCCAATCTTTTCCGGAAGTTCTTTAAGAATAACTGCAGAGCAGTTTTCATTTAAGCGTGTGTTGGCGAGTTCAATAAACTTCTCCTTCTTGTTAAGCAATTCCTTAAATGCTTTAACAAATTTGGGCATGTGGACAAGTGCTTCAAGAAAACTAATGCTGAAGCCCATTTGAGAAATCATCTTGATATAGTTTGTCACTTGAGAGTCCTCCTTTGTTAGCTCGTTGGTCTTGCCTAAGCGAGAAGGGTATGGTATTTTAGGTTTATAGGTGGAAGGTGAAGGTGTAGTCGGTAAAGGTTGGGATGTTGAAGGATCCTTCCAAGATACATCGTCATGACGAGGCGGAGACGGCAATGGTGCACTAATACTAGGTGTAGGAGGAGTAGGGATACATGGTGGTGGAGGAGGTGTAGATGATGGGGGTGGGATTGGTGGTCCTACGATGGTGACTCCACTACGAGTAGTAATAGCACTTACATTGGCTCGCGGATTGGTGACGGTGTTTGAAGGTAGAGAACTTGAAGTAGCAGGTTGAGCTGTGGGCAAGAAACTAGCCAACAGATTCTTTAATTCAGTCGTTTGAGTGCTGAAGGAGGATTCAATATTATCACGAACCTCGGACCTTATCTCATTTCCTTGCTTCGTGATATCT
Source organism: Glebionis coronaria (assembly GCA_025667525.1). Lineage (NCBI taxonomy): Eukaryota > Viridiplantae > Streptophyta > Magnoliopsida > Asterales > Asteraceae > Glebionis > Glebionis coronaria. The sequence continues at coordinate 646,936,749 of CM046877.1, forward strand.
CCTCTAAGATTGATAACTTGGCTTTGCAGATTCTTGATTTGCTCACCTTGGGTTCTCATTGTGGCTTCAACATCGGGATTAATGGGTGGGGTTTGTTGGGCGGGTGGGTGATAAGGATTAGAAGCTCTTGGTGGGATTTGGTTGCTTCTATTGTAGTTGTTGGCGGGGTTTTGGTTTTGAGGAGAAAAACCGGGTGAAAGGTAATTGTTGGATCGGTAACTCAGCAGATTTCTATCCCCTTGTTGTCTAGCTTGGTAATTTTCCGGTGAATAATTACCATAAGCTGCATACACATTTTCCGGATTTCCTTGTGTAGAAGGACAATCGGTGTATGAGTGAGGACCGCCACATGTTTCACAAGGATTAGCAACCGCTTTAACTTGTTGTTGTTGGTTTGAAGCGAGAAGCGTAATACTTTTGCTCATTTCAGTCATCATGCGGGTAAGTTCGGTCATATCAGGGTTTGCTGAGGTGGAAGAAACATTGACTCTCGGGTTATTCCTTGAAGAAGCAGAGGAATCCCAGTTTTTGTGGTGAGTAGTCATGTTCTCAATAAGCTCTCTACACTCCTCGGGTCTCCTTTTCATCAATGTGCCACCGGCGGCTGCATTAATCGTATCACGATCACGAAAAGTCAATCCGTTGTAGAAAGTATCTATTAAGGTCACAGGGAGCATGTTGTGGTTTGGACATCTATCGATCAAGACATTATATCGCTCCCAAGCATCAAAAAGAGATTCATCAGGGTCTTGCATGAAACCGCTGATTTGATTGCGAAGGCTTGTGACCATGGATGGTGGAAAGTATCGCGATAAAAAACGTTGAGTCATGTCATCCCAAGTGTGAATTGAATTCTTCGGGAGACAATCAAACCATTTCTCGGCATGATGTAATAAAGTGTGTGGAAAGAGTTGTAGGCGAAGTTCATCCATTGTGGCACCAGCCAACTTCATGCTTTGAGTGATTGTAATGAACTTGTCGATGTGTTTGTTGGCATCATCATCAGGCAATCCACGGAATGGGTTTGTTTGCACTTGCTGAATCATGTGATGCTTCAACGAAAACTCAGGAGCGTTGATTTGCATCGGCGCAATCGGTCCTCCTCGTCCAAACATTGTAGGTTGACAAAGCTCCTCCATGGTCTGAAGATCGGGCTGTGGAAGAACATTGTTGTTATTGTTGAGGTGCGGTGGAATATTATTGTTGTTAACACCTGACATAGCTAAATCTTCTTGAGTCTCGGGCTCTTGATAATTAGAAGATCTAGTACGCATACACCTGAAAATGTAAAAGAAAACAAAACCAAACACAAAGACAATATATATATACACAATAAAGATAAAATCTTTTTGGATTTTTGAAATTTTTTAATTTTTATGGAGTTTTATCAATTTTTTAATTTTTGTGATTTTATTTGAATTTTTTTTTTGCAATAAAATAACGCTCACAAGTGAACGGATCCCAAAAAGCAACGCGTCTCTCACAGAAAACCGTTAATCTTTACTAAAAGAGCCGGCAGCGGCGCCATTTGATACAACGAACATATAATTTTTATACTGGGCAAAAACCTTGTATAAAAATTAAAGTTCTTTGTCGTGTGTCTAATCGAATTGATCTAGGCTCTCTATGTGACTCTATTGTTCTTTGGTGAAACAAGTATTTTTGGTTGTTTTTAAATAAACGTGCAAAACAATTAAAGTAAAAGGCAGGTAATTTAAATCTAAGTCTAATTAAAATAATGTGCAGGTATTTAAAACGTGACTGAAATTAAAGGGCACTAAGAGTAAATGACGCAAACTTAAATCTATCTAAGGCAATCTTAAAACGCAACTAAAACTTAAACTAAGGCAAGGCTAAAATAAAGCTAAGACAAATAATTTTAAAGTGCAATTAAACAAAAAGGCGGGAAAAATAAAGATTGAAAATGGAAGACAGAAAATTAAAAAGGAACACTAAGAAGAACCTGACAAAAATCCTTGATTCGGAAGTTTTAAGTTCCGAATGAACCTAGCTCTTGAGTCGGAACTCCTTGATACGGAAGTCTTGATCCGGAACTTTCGTTCGGAAGGCTTCCGGATGAATAAACTTGAGTCGGAACTTTGGTTCGGAAGTTTTCACTGATTCGGAACTTATCCTTCGTCCGGAACTTCGTTCGGAACTTTTCGTCCGGAACTTTGTTCGGAAGATTTCCGGATGAAGCTTGATTCGGAAGACAAACCTTGACTCGGAACTTTCCCGGATGAACAGCTTGGTTCAGAAGTTTTAGCTTGACTCGGAACTTTTAAAGTTCCGAGTGAATCTTCTTGATCCGGAACTTCTGAGACTTCCGAATGAGCACTTGCTGATCCGGAACTTTCCCTTCGTTCGGAAGTTTTCGTCCGGACGTTTTAGACTTCCGAATGAACAATGCTTGAGTCGGAATTTTATGACTTCCGAATGAACACTCCTCTTCTCTTGGTTCGGAAGTTTCCTGGGAATGAAGAAACAGAAACAAACGCCCCGAAGAACAAGGGATACCTGTAACAATGATCTAAACACAAATTTAACCAAAACCAAGCAAACGATCAAGCTAAACTAATAACAAATCAACAGTTAAACATAAACAAACAAGTTAAATCAACAAAACAAACAAATTTAACCACAATAATCAAAAACCCACTTGATCAAAATAAAAGCATGAACATGAACACAAACATAAACATAAAAAATCAAAGATTTAGAAAGGTAGATGAGAGATTAACAAGATAAAGTAAAGATTGACAAGAATTAAATGGAAACTTACTTGAAATTAAATGAATTTAAGGTGTAAGACAAGGTAATTAAATTGACAAGTATTTAAATGACAAGGTAATTAAAAGTGGAAGACTAATTGTCACACTTAGCCAACAAAGAAAAATGATTAACAACTAATGACTATTTATAGGGGAGGATTAAGGAAGCTTCCTCCCCTCCTTCATTTCTTCTTAATTGCGAGATTAAGTCCCTCCTTCTTTTAATCTTCATTAATTGCATCATTAGTCCTTTATTCTTCTAATCTTCTTTAATCTTGGACTTTAAGGACTTTTTGGCTTGGGATTTCTTTGAACTCGTCTTTAAATTCTTCAATAAAATAGACTTGAATTCTTCGGCTTTTGATAAACTTCCGTCTTTTGACTTTTTCTTCGATAAATCTTCAGAATTGGTCTTGGACTTCTGTTCTTTTTGCACTCTTGACTTCTTGACTTCGTCTTTCATATTTTTCTTCAATAAAAATCCGTAAATGCCCGTGAATGTCAGTGTTTTCTCCACTTTTCACCTTTTCGTCCTAAATTACAACAAAAACACAAACCACACATAATTCCGACATAAAAGACATAAAATACACGTTTTGGTCCGGTTATTATTGTAATTAAGTGGTAGAAAAGATGGGTGTTTACACACCTATCACATCACACTCCGTAGATGGGTGTGGTCCTCCACAAAGAGTACATTCGCCTCGCATCTCTTTCATTTCGTCTTTGATAGTTTTGAATTACGATTTGAATTTATATGTGAGAGCTTCCATGTTTTCCATGAGTTTAGAATTTTCTTTACTTTCAACGAAAGCAACGGTTTTCTTGAAGGGTTTGGAACGGTTATCTTTGGACCAATCGAGTTTCAAAAGAACTCGGTCCTCAAGCAATTGGTATGCTTCGTTAGGAGTCTTATAGAGAAAGAGTCCACCGACGTCAAGGATTGCTTGCGTCGGTTCATTGAGACTATGATAAGAGCTTTTGATGATGGTTCCTTTTAATAATCCATGTCCATGACAACTATGAAGTAGGTCTTTCATTCAGTTCCATGCATCAATGAGTGTTTCATGTGGAATCTGGGCGAAACCTCGGATTTCTCCCATGAGTCTTTCGTACATGGCAGGTGGAAAGAAACGGCTAACAAAGAGGTTCTCATTTCATCCCATGTTTCTATGGTACCGGGCGTCAACTCATTATACCAAACTCTTGCATCTCCGGATAGGGATGATAGGAAGAGTTTGAGTTTTATAGCGTCTACATTGACGTCGGCTCCATATCGGAACATGCCACATATCTCTATGAATTCGGCTATGTGCTTATGCAGATCAGCCCGCGCACGGCTGTCAAATTGGCGGTCTTTGATCATTGAAAGGTGTTGACCTTTCATGGTGAATTTATCTCCAAAATCAACGTGAACAATAGCAGCCACTGGGGTAGGTGCTACTACTCGGTTGGCTGCCCACATGGATTGATCGTCGGCCATTGGGAATGGGAGATCGTTGAATGGGTTATAGACGGCAAATGCGTCTGAAAGATTATCAAATGGTGGGTTTTTGGTTTTTGGAATTCGGTTTTCGAGAGAAACAAAGGGTTGCTTCTTGCGGTTTTTCTTTCGAGATTGATGGATTAAACGTTCAGGATCGGTGCATGGACTAAGTGGTTCTTGACCGGAAGAACGTGTGTTCATTCAAGTTTATAAACACTTTCGAAAAAGATCACAAGTAATAAAGATAAAAACAAACAAAAGATTACTAATAGGAAAATGAGTAGATAAGAAATTAAATAAACTCACCAAAATAAATAATTTTTTTTAACAGACTATGTTTTGCCAGGCAGCAAAAGTGAAACTATGAAAAACTTGGAAAAGTCGCAGGCGGTGAATTTTCTCTGCCGGTGGCAAAAGGGGGGTCAGGTAACTCCGCCGGTCTGAAAACAACCTGTCGGGCGGCAGAATTGCTTATGTGATTATGTTGCCGGCGGCAAAATCAATTTTTGCTGCAAAAAATGTTTTTTTTTACATTTGGATTCTTGCTACAAGAAACACTACAATGGGTTTTATTGATGAGATGGCTTTTATACATGATCTAATCGTTCTTTTTGGGCTTTGAATGTACAAAACATCATCAAAAAGACCATATATAAGCTTGTATTTGTTCAATGTGTATTTTAGGTACGGATATTGAGAAAATGACAAAAGATCACAAAGTACAAGAAAAAACGAACACAGGAAACGAAGCCGCACAAAGATCCAAGCCCTAATGAAGTTTTTCCAAGAAAACCGCGTGAAGAATTGAAGATTATGCAAGAAGGGTCCTCCAATATTGAAGAATTGACACTTTAAACCCTTGAATAATCATAATTACAAGTTTGGTCCTTAAAGTTTGTCAAATTGCAAAAAGGACCCTCTACTTTGAAGAATTGGAAAAAATGGTCCCTCATAAATCATGACTTGTCAATATTAGTCGTCCAAAAAGTCAATCATACAATTCAAGACCATAATCTATGAAGAAAATGCCAAAACAGCCCCTCAAGAATCAAGAAATGGCAAGAAATACCCCTGAAAATACTTTGGAAAAGTATTTGGGGCAAAAGTGTGAAAATGGGAAGTTTGTTATAAAAGGAATTCAGATTCTTGGCTATTTACACTGAAATGACAAAAGAAGAAGAGAAGAGGGGTTTAATATGGGCAGACATAAAAGATACATAGGCCAACCATGCTATGACACCTGTCCTACTCACCAAACCAGCCAATCAACACCCTCCATTCTCCCACGTCACTTCCCACTAAAAACCGTTTATAACTAATCTTGGATTAGTTTATTAAAACGCGCCTAACACCTTTTTCAAACACAAAAATGGATTAAACCGTCTACTATCCATGTTCTTATCAAAATTAGGTTTTCCTAATTGGCTTGAAATTGGACCACCAAAGTATCCAGAAACATGATTAGGGTGGGCATAAACACATCCCAATACTTAAACCTTTGGCCACGTCATCCTACACCTCACATGAGATTCCCTGCTACCTCTCTTTTTACTACAAGCCAAAAACTTGCCAGCCATCCAACGCCCAAGATTTCTGCTTACATCCTAAGCTTATTTGAGGCCTTTGATCACAATTCCACCTTTGACACCTCAACAAACTGCCAAAAGAGTTCACATGTTCAAGAATTTTCAAAATCTACAAAGGGCAATATTGGGACTTCACAGCTTAGGGTTTACGTTTTTTCTTTTTAAGGCATATGACCTCATACAATGAGGCTTGCTCTTGGTTTTTCCATGTTCACTATTCTGTAAAGCCTTCTTCATTTTTAATGAAAAGTGTTTGAATTAGTTTAATAAATCCAAGTGACAATCTTTTTAGTTGCTTGTTATTGTTATATGTTTGTGATTCCAAAAGCTTAAAACCTGTTTTCAAGCTTTGTGCAAGAAATTTCTCAAAGTTCTAAAATCTGATATTTTGCTAAGTCTTGGTTTAAACCTTGGAATTATTGGATTGCAAGTGGTCTATAAACCCTGATAAGAAGATTATCAAGGTGTTGTGAGCTTTTGGTTTGGGGATAATCAAGTGTGGGAACAAGGTTGCATTAATCAGATTATTTTTCCATTTTTCCTTTTTTCTGTTTTGATAATTTTTGTGTTATAACCTTGTTTAATCTTAGCAGCCTGATATTGGAAGCTTGTGTCTTGTTGGGCTAGACACAAAAGCTCTAACATACGTGAGTGTGGAAGTACATTCATGAGGTTTGAACTCTTAATCTCAAAATCTGTCAAAAAAGTAGATATTTGTGATATTTGAGATCTGCTAGTGTATGTGTTGATCTTGTGCTCCAAATATTGTTGTTTGTGTTTAAGATTGATGTTTTGATGCTTATGTATGCATATTGTCACGGACTTGTCTCGAAAAGGGTCTTCCGTGCGGCACTTAGTCTCTACTAAGTCAGCCTTGCTCCAAACACTCTACGATCTAGGCAGCAAAGAAAGCTACTAAGAAAGAACATAAGAGAACTAGGGGAAAATGCTTGTATTACTAGAGAACTTTACAAGTAGAGAATACAAGTGAATATGAGATGATTTCCCCAAATGAAGATGACCTATTTATACTACTAAATTAGGGCAACATTAGGGCTTCATATTTACAACTCCAAGAAGGCCCATATTCTACATACTTCCATTAGGGTTTCTATAAGCTTCCATTAGGGTTTCTAAAAGTTTCCATAGTCTTCCACCAATTCTTCTAGTCTTGTGTAGAATACTCCGGACTTGTGTTAACCTTGTGAACCTTGGAGGGACGTGACATCATTCCCCACCTAAGCTCGCGACGTCCTCATCGTGCCATCCTCGTGATACTTCTTGATCTCATCCTTGATTTGTCACAATAAGTCTTCCGCTTCCCAACTTGCTTCACTATCGGGCAAGTCATGCCATTTGATCAAGTACTCCTTGTAACTCGGCACTCCGCGTCTTCTTATCGTACGATCCGACAAAATCTCCTCGACCTCTCGATCATACGAAGTAACAACTGCCGTCGGTGCTCGCTTTGACACTCCTCGGTTAGGATCTTCCCAGTCTCCATGATAAGGCTTGAGAAAGCTTACGTGAAAGACCGGATGAATCTTCAACTTGGGCGGTAGTTGAACTCGATTAGATACCTTTCCAACAAGTCCAATCACCGGGAAAGGGCCTTCATACCTCCGTATCAATCCCTTATGAACCTTCAGCAATAACTTGAATTGTTGAGGAAAGAGCTTCACCATCACTTGATCTCCGACCTCGAACTCAACGTGTCTCCTCCTCTCGTCCGCCCATTTCTTCATCTTTTTAGCCGCTTTGTCCAAAGATGCCCGTGCCATGCCCGCTTGCTCATTCCACTCCTTCATAGTTTTGTAAGCGGTCGGGCTACTTCCCTCGTATGATGCGGCTAAGGCATTCGGTGTCAATGGTTGGCGCCCCGTGACCAACTCAAAAGGACTCTCCCCTGTGGCTTCACTTCGTTGCATGTTGTAAGAGAATTGAGCAATATCAAGAAGTTTAGCCCAATCATGTTGATTGGCACTCACATAGTGCCTAAGATAGAGCTCCAATAGTGCATTTACCGTCTCCGTTTGCCCGTTCGTTTGGGGATGAAAACTCGTAGAGAAGTTCAAATCCATCCCCATGATCTTGAACAACTCCGTCCAAAAGCGCCCTGTGAATCTCGGATCTCGATCGCTAACAATCACATGTGGCACTCCTCAATACTTAACCACATTCTTGAAAAAGAGCTTGGTCGTATCATCCGCGGTAACATCGGATGGCACGGCTATGAAAGTACTATACTTCGAAAATCGATCGACCACAACAATAATACTCCCACTCCCCTCCGACTTCGGCAAGCATGTGATAAAGTCCATAGAAACACTCTCCCATGGTCCTTTGGGCGTAGGTAAAGGCTCCAATAATCCTCCAGATTTCTTTTGCTCTATCTTGTCTTGTTGGAAAATTAGGCACGTACGAACATATGTCTCAAAATCGTCCTCCATCCTCGGCCAATAATAAGTGCCCTCGACTAATGCCAATGTTCTCTTCATCCCCGGGTGACCAGCCCAGTTCGAATCATGACACTCTTTCAAGATTACTCGCCTAAGATCACCCCACTTACACACGTAAAGCCGATCTCCTTTGGTGAACAACATGTCTCCCTTAAGCCAAAATCTCCGAGTCCTCCCGTCCTTCGCTAAGGAAACGATCTTCTTGGCCATAGGATCATGTTCCAATCCTTCCTTGATTCGGTCTTGAAGGAAGAATTGAGCTTGAGTGATTGCCGCAAACTCTTCCTTGCGATTTAATGCATCGGCTACCACATTAGCCTTCGCTGGCTTGTACTCTAATTGGTAGTCAAACTCGGCTAGGAAGTCTTGCCAACGAGCTTGCTTGGGACTTAACTTCTTTTGGGTTTGAACGTAACTCGTGGCAATCTAATCCGTCTTGATCACGAATCTCGAACCCAACAAATAGTGCCTCCAAATCCTCAAGCAATGGATGACCGCCGTCATCTCCTTCTTGCACCGTGTACTTCCTTTCCGTCTCATTTAGCTTTCTACTCTCGAACGCGATCGGGTGTCCATCTTGCATTAGAACTCCTCCAATAGCAAAGTCTGATGCATCCGTGTGTAACTCAAAAGGCATCATCACATCAGGTAGTCTCAACACCGGCTCTTGCACAATCGCCTTCTTTAATTTCTCGAACGCCGCTTGACATGCTATACTCCAATCCCAAGCTTTGTTCTTCTTCAAAAGATCTGTCAATGGTGATGCTACCGCCGAATAGCCCATGATGAATCTTCGATAATAGTTCACCAAGCCAAGGAATGACCACAACTCCGTCACTTTGGTTGGTGGGTCCCAATCTTGGATAGCTTTGATCTTTGTCACGTCCATCATCAAGCCTCCATCCTTGATCTTGTGGCCCAAGAACTCGACTTCATCTTGAGCGAAAGAGCATTTCTCCAACTTCACATAAAGTTCATTATCTTGCAACACCTCGAACACCTGTTTCAAATGCAAGACATGCTCTTCCAATGTATGACTATAAATGACAATATAATCCAAGTATACAACCACAAATTTATCGAGGAATGGATGAAATAACTTATTCATAAGGGTACAAAATGTTGCGGGAGCATTTGTCAATCCGAACGGCATGACCAAAAACTCGTAAGAGCCATACCTCGTGATACACGTCGTCTTGGCCTCATCTCCCTCCGCTATCCGTACTTGGTAGTACCCCGATCTCAAATCCAACTTTGTGAAGTATCTCGCCTTCCCAAGTTGATCAAAAAAATCCGCAATAAGAGGAATAGGGTACTTATTTTTAATCGTTACCTTGTTGAGTGCCCGGTAGTCTATACACATCCGCAAGGACCCGTCCTTCTTCCTTTGAAATAGCACCGGCGCACCATATGGGGCTTTCGAGGGTCGAATGTAGCCCGCATCCATCAACTCCTTGAGTTCCTTTCTCAACTCTTCTAACTCGGGTGGCGGCATTCGGTAAGGGGATTTGGCCGGGGGCTTGGAACCCGCTTCCAACTCGATTGTATGATCCACCTCTCGCCTTGGTGGTAGCTTCTTCGGCAACTCCTTGGGCATCACATCCTTGAACTCTTCAAGAACCCTCTCGATCACCTCTGGTACCTCCACTTTGCTTGATTCCTCTTCCGTCTCTAGCCTTGTTACCGCCAAATAGCAAGGCTCACTCTTGTTGAATCCTTTCTTGAATTGCATGGCCGAAAGGGTCTTTGCTCCACTCTTGGAATCCCACTCCGTGCTCACCATACAAGTCTTTCCACCATCTAGGATACATAAAGAATTAGAAAACAGCATAGGAAAAGCTCGTACCTTATCGAGAAACTCTAACCCAAGAACCACTTTGAAGTCATCCATCGGAACCACCGACAAATCAATCGTCCCTTCCCAATCTCCAATCTTCGCTCGGACATCCTTAGCCACTCTATGAATTGGTTTGGCCTCCGAGTTTACCGCCTTGATAGTTCCACTCCCTTTGTAGCGTTAATCCCTACCCTCCTAGCTTCATCAACCGCCACAAAGTTATGAGTTGCACCAGAATCGACTAAAGCACCAACCTTTACTCCATTGATAGTTGCTTCGACATATTATAGGCCTCGTCCTACAACCTTTGGCACCTCCGTCTTCGCCTTGATTACATTCAAGATCCTCATCGAACCCATGCTTCCGCCATTACTCGTACCTTCGTCTTCATGAGTCGACATTGCGTTGAGACTAGCTTTCTTCGGGCAATCTCGAGCTCTATGAGGTCCATCGTAAATGAAGCATCCACCACTTTTGTAACTCGTCTTTAAGTCTTTCTCCTTTCCGGTAGGGGGTTTTTTCGCATAATCGAATTTCGGTTTTTCTCCCCCACCTTTCTCATGGCTTACCTTTGGATCTTTTGGCTTCGACGGTTCCCTCCTCGAACTAAAGTCAATCAAAGCCTCGGCATAAGCAATAGCCGTGGCGACATCTTGAACTCCACGTCGCTCTAACTCCGTCCTAGCCCACCCTTGTAAACCATCAAGAAAGTAAAAGAGAGAGTCTTGTTCGGATAGTTCCGGAATCTCCAAGGTAAGTGTAGTGAACTGTTTCACATACTCCTTAATCGCTCCGGTTTGCTTAAGTTTACGAAGCCGACTCTTCGCCTCGTTCTTAGCATTCTCCGGATAGAATTGCCTCTTGAAATCCGTAACAAAATCAAACCAAGTAACAATAGTAACCGTACCTCGTTCGATGTCTCCATGTCGACGTCTCCACCATAACGCTGCGGTGTCCATTAAGTAGTGAGTAGCCGTCTCGATCTTCATAGCATCCTCCACTATCTTGGCACCTTTCAAGTATCGCTCCATCTCCCATACGAAATCATCGACCGCTCTAGCCTCTCGCTTTCCTACGAAAGATGACGGTTTAGGAATGTCCATTCTTGGACCGTGATTACTAGTGCTACCCATACTAGCCAAGGACATCTTGCACAACTCCACGTCCGCGCGCAAGTTTCCAATAGTATCATGGATTGCGGAGATCTCTTCCCAGAACCTTTCTTCCATCTTCTTCATTCTATCCTTGAACATATCTCGTAAGTCAAGGAATTCCTTCTTCATATCGCCACTAAGAGCATTTATAACTACATTGAAGTCTTCCCTCATACTCTCAAACTCGGATTCAAGATTAGCCAAGCCCTCAACTTGGGTCTTCATATCCGCCATGGATGTCTCGAAATCTGTCATTCTCTTATCCAAACTTGCCACAACGTCTCTCGACGATCCTCTCTTCTTGGGGTCTTGGTTATCATTTCGACCACGGTTCCCATCAACAACACTTCCGCTAGCATCATTCTTCTCGGTTTCAATTGCCATCGCCTCGAATCGAATCTCACTCTGATACCAATTGTCACGGACTTGTCTCGACAAGGGTCTTTCGTGCGGCACTTAGTCTCTACTAAGTCAGCCTTGCTCCAAACACTCTACGATCTAGGCAACAAAGAAAGCTACTAAGAAAAAACACAAGAGAATTAGGGGAAAATGCTTGTATTACTAGAGAAATTTACAAGTAGAGAATACAAGTGAATATGAGATGGTTTCCCCAAATGAGGATGGCCTATTTATACTACTAAATTAGGGCAACATTAGGGCTTCATATTTACAACTCTAAGAAGGCCCATATTCTACATACTTCCATTAGGGTTTCTATAAGCTTCCATTAGGGTTTCTAAAAGTTTCCATAGTCTTCCACCAAGACTTCTAGTCTTGTATAGAATATTCCGAACTCGTGTTAACCTTGTGAACCTTGGCAGGACGTGATAATGTGCTAACCTGAATCCAACTTTTGATTTGAAAATCTTGACTTGAAAAATATAAAGGGGTGTTTGGGTCTACTGCATATTGAAGTTTTTATGAAATTGGTTAAGTGTTTGCTATTGTGTGGTGCTAGTTCTTGTTTAAGAAGTGTAAGTGAGTTGTTTTCTGCAAGTTGTATGCTTTTGTAAACAAGAATCAAACATATGCTCATAAAATCTTGATTAGTTCTAGGCTTAGACTTAGGGTAACAAGTGATAAATCATAACCAACATAACCTGTTAAGAATATTTGAGTGTTTGAAATTGGATTTGTGGTCAAGTATATCAGAAAAAGGAAAGTATGTTTGACTATTTGTATCAGTGAAGTTCATAAGCTTGAATCTTGTTCTAAACTTGAAGCCATTGCATGAAATGAGTTTGTATATGCTTGTATAAGTCTGTTATAGCTTGTGTATGCATTTGGTTGATTGTGGTTAACTATTTCTTGCTAAAACTGCTTATTGGTCAAAACTGCTTAAGTGTTCAAGTCTGTGTCAGATCTGTGGATCTTTTGAATTAACTGTATTGATTGGCTGATTCAATTTGTGTTTTTGTTGTTGATATTGACTCCTTGTGATTAACTGATCACTTGGGTGCCTTTGCTTAACCTGAATCCACAAAAAGTCACAAAAGACAAATAGTCAAGCAGGGGGAACTTTTCCGACTGAAAAATGCAAAAAGTTTCCACTATTAGTGTTAAAAATCAAACAACTTATTCATAAGCCATTCTAGCTTATTGAGACTTGCAACAACTTTGTTTTTGTAATAAATCTTCCTTATTTGACCCATTTAAGAGATCTGGAGCTTTATGGACTTTGACTTTTAGGTTTGACTAGAAAACGAACTTAGTTGACTTTTGCAAAATAGCTTATTGCTTATTCCAGCTTATTGAGTGGTGCTTTTTGAAATATTTTTTATTCTTAAGCTTAGTTAAGCTATTTTTAATTTATTGCAACTTGAATCAGCTCTTGAAATAACCTAGAACTCGAAAACGACTATTTTGTCGTTTTTTGTAGAGAGCTTTTGCTTATTTCAGGCTAATTTCTAGGACTTATTTCAAGTTTCATTTTGCAAATATCTTATTTAGGCCAAGGGAATGACGTGTGTTGAATTTTAGCCTATGGCACCAACTTATAGCTTAATGGGCCAAAAAGCCCATTAAGAATAAGCTGTTTTGAAATAAGCTAACTTAAGCTCATTTTCAGCTTTTGGTCCTTTGGAAAATTGTGTTTAGAATTCAATTTTAAGCTTAACTGGAGTTTTTGGGCTTATTTGGTGGACTTTTTCTTATTGGGCCAAGTTCTAAGCCCATTAAGGGACTGTTTGGCCTTTTAGCCCATTTGGAGGCCCAATAGGGGTATTTTGGTAATTCTATGTTCATTTTCTGGTTATTTAGGTAAAATTAAGTAGGTTTGCAAGTTTTAGAATTTTGTTATAAACTTTGAATTTTTTATTATTATTTTATTATTAAAATAATCAATTTTATTTTTAATTAATATTTTTCACTTTTTATATTTCCGTAGGTTTTATACATTAAGTTAGGATTTGTACAACTTTCCAAATATTTTTAGCATCTTTTAATTATTTTTTAGGAATATTCTAAGATTTTTATATTTTTAAGTATTTAAAAATAGTTTTTAGTGGTTTTAAAATTCAGAAACTTTAAAACCTTGATTTGGACTTTTTATTGGTTAATTTTGATTTTTAGGGCTTTAATTAGCATTTAAAAATTAACATTTAATTAAATAAAAGGTTTTAGCAAGTTTTGATTTTTTGTAAACCCTTAGAATATTTTAGTGGATTTTTAGTAATTTTTTGGAATTTTTAGGAAAAAAATTTATTTTACCCCATTTTACGTTTTCATGTCTTTTACGTCTTAGTGTAATTTTCTCGTATCCGTATTCATTCATTTTTTCTTTCTTCATAATATTAATCACAAATAATTAATTCAAATTCAAAACACACATAACACACTAGCCTCCTTGAGAACGAACTCACACTTAGGTCATTTTAGTGCACTATTTTCCTAAATCGTTCAATCCCAAGTAAAATCAGTTTAAAATATATCAGAGTAGCGTACAGGTTTCCCTAGGATCTTAATCAAACAACAAACCTTTTAACAAAATATTTGACCATTTACTATAAGTTTTACGACAATAGGGAAAGAATTCCGTTTTAGACCAAATTACTACAAAAGCAATCCCGCAATCCTTCTCCAGCAAGCTCCGCAAATCAACAACTTCAAGTACCTGAAATAAATGCTTAAAATCATCAACACAAATGTTTAGTAAGTCTATAGGTTTTACAAAATCATAATTGAACACATCGTAAAAATCATCAACAATTGTTTAATAGAATTGTGGCCATACAATCTATCAATCAGGTATAATATATAGCAATAGTTATCGAATTGTATTAAGCTCACGACGTCGACCCCTTAACTTAGTCACCCACGCCAAATGCCAGCATGACTAGAAGAATAAATTACCAGTGCCCCTACTAGGGTATTAATTGCAAGAATACCAATTCTCATTCACGTAAAATTATCCTTCCCAGCGGGTTACTCAGCGTAAAGCCCTGGTCTCAGATAGGGTCGTCAGCCCAATAGTACTATTATTAGAATAAGCGGCTATTCCCAACTCGCAACATCAAGTCAGAAGATAGTTAACGACTCATGAATTTAGAGTCTTATGCAATTAGGTACTTATACAATTCATTTCATCAAAGGCAACATCGGGTCCAACAATTAATCATGACATGTGTTTATTTTACTTCAAATAGCATGTATCCCCCTCGCGGGTTTTAAAATCATTAAAACAAGTAGAAAGCGAGGCTATAGACTCACCTGTAGTAAAACCGGTAGTATGACGATCTTCGACGATAGTTGATGCCCGGTAAACACACAAAAACTGCAACCTATCAAATAAGGCGCGTTCATCAATAATAACTCGAATAAAATCCATACTTAGTAATACCGAACTCAAAATCATAAAATCAAAACCAATCCAAAATAAAAATAATACAAGTGACCTTTTATTTCATTCTATATATTTACTATTAGTTAACTCCGTCGATAAAAATCTGCCGGTACACACCAAATGTACAAGCTCGCTTACCCCACTTAAACACGTCAAATTTTTATGATACTAATCAGTAACTTCACTTACTATATATTGAAAGCCCTGTTAAAAACTCATCAAAAGATTTTACTTTTAAAGTTCCCTGCCTGACTCATCTTTGAACTACAAAAACCGGACAGTTTTACGTCAACAATACATAAAGTCTTTTAACACATTTATTTTTCTCCGTTTATGAAATCGACACTCAACTTTGATAATAACTCGACATCCTCATACTTGACCTTAAAAATCAGTCCTTGACACATTTCAAAAATCCATTTTGTAGTCCCCGAGATTCGATCCAATTATCAAACTAACGTAACTTTTCGCTCGTTTGGAGCTACAAGTCCTACCTTATACCAAAACGAAGGTAAAAACATCCTCTACAACAATATCTAACTAGTTCATCTCAAACTCAAACTCATATTTTCAGAAAATTAAACTTAATAATCTGCCTAAAAATACATCTTTAAATATTACCCAAAATCAATTTTTCACCACATTTTAACCTCATTTTTACCACTATAAGCATTCCTACATTACTAGTTCATATCAGAACATCCTAAATAATCCTAGATGATCAAATCATAAAAACCAAATTCAAAAATATCAACATGCAATCAATAAAATGTATACATATGAACATAAACACCTACATACCTCAAGAATTTAAGATCAAACAACAAGATTTTCATCCAAAAATGGGTTTTTCAAAAATGTTAATGCATGTGGGAAATTTTCATACCAATGTGTAGGGAATGATGAAACTAAGATGGGTAATTGATTAGATTTGATTGAATCAAACTCAAAATCAAAAAATGGTGGTGTTTGTGTGATGTGGGGGTGACGGGAAGAAGAGGAGAGGGAGGGGAGAGAGAATTATTTTTTGAGTGGAATGTTTTGTGTGTGTTTTGTGTTTTAAATTTCCTTTTATATGGTGGAAGTTTAGGGTAGTTTTTGCCAATTGTGATTCTTTTGGACCAAAGTGTAAATATTTTGTTAAAAAGCGGGAAATGACTATTAGTCACTTTTGAAAATTTTTACAGGTCCGGGTTTCATAAAAATGCTTCTCAAAACATAAAACGCACTCAAAATGATATATTATATAGTCCCGGCACGACTTAATACGACATTAAAATAAAAACATCAAAATATTAAACATCGACATGTTTAAAATAAAACGTAAAATTTCTCGGGCATTCGTCGATATCGTCATCACTAATAATCCTCGCAACTTGTCAAAACGTAAAAATAAAACTTCAACATCATCCAAATCAAATTAACCAATCATCATGAAAATCAACCTCGTCAAAAATTACAAAAATATACGTAAAAATATAATTAAATAATGACCACGATTTTTGGGTTGTTATAATTTAGACATTCTTCGGTTTTCTAGTTTAAGTTCCCTTTTGGTCAGTTTTGGCTGGTTTCGAATGGTTAAGCGTGCATCTCCCGTATTTGGATGTGTATGACCATGTTTGAAAGATATTCAATTAGTATGTGATGATGAAAATATATACACAACCCAAGTAGGAAAACACGTGATCATGGTGAACCTAATAACCAGTATCCATAAGACGTCCAAAACATGATCAAAACAATCAAACCCAAGTGGAAATTGTATTTCCATGGATTTGGCATGGCTAGGTTGATTAGAATTTCATCGGCTTTGCCCAGTTAAGTTCCCTTTCGGTCCGTTTTGGTCGGTGTAGAAGGTTTAATGGATGTTCAAGTGTTGAAGATAGAGCCCAAATGTATTTGGGAGCCCCAGATCGCATGAAGAAAAGGGCTTTCTTTAACATGGCATAACTTGGTCTACAAGAGTCCGTTTCAGGCCCGTGACGAGGCGAATCGAAGTCCGAAACGAGGGGATCGTAGCTGTAACCTAACTTTGTTAGGTTATAGAACTTTCGAGGCCTGAAACCCTATATTTGTTGAGATATTATCATTTTTATTAATTTTTCACATTTTTTGGACTTTGTTTTTGTTCTCAGGCCCGACCCATTTGCATTCTAAGGTTTATTTCGAGGTCACTTGTAATTTTAGGTTACTATGTAATAGATTATAAATTAATATGGGAATCATAGAAAAAAATTTTAAATGACCATTGTAAGTCCCGAGATCGTTAAGCAAGAGCTGGTTACATGAGTTTTTTTGTTCATTCGTTTGGTATATTATCCACCTTTGTAGGTTTCCCAAGGAAAATCAATGTCGTTTTTGTGTTGATCAAACAATGTTAAATGTTGTTGGAGTTCACTCATATCTTTAATACTAATTCATGGTGTGTCATAATGATTTCATTGTCTAGTGAAACCACAAGTACTTCACCAACTAATTTGCAACCTACAAGCGTAGTCAAAACATAGCAAACCCGATCAAAACATGCTAAAGGCCCCAAAAAACATGATCAAAACAATAAAAAAAATAGTGGAAATCCATTTACCCCGGATTTGGGATGGTTTTCCCAGGCTATTTATACTTTCTCCGGATTTTCTAGTTTAAGTTCCATTTTGGTCAGTTTTGGCTGGTTTCGAATGGTTTAGCGTGCATCAGCCGTATTTGGATGTGTATGACCATGTTTAAAAGATATTCAATTAGTATGTGATGATGAAAATATATACACAACCCAAGTAAGAAAAGACGTGATCATGGTGAACCCAATAACCAGTATCCATAAGACGTCCAAAACATGATCAAAACAATCAAACCCAAGTGGAAATTGTATTTCCATGGATTTGGCATGGCTAGGTGGATTAGAATTTCATCGGCTTTGCCCAGTTAAGTTCCCTTTCGGTCCGTTTTGGTCGGTGTAGAAGGTTTGATGGATGTTCAAGTGTTGAAGATAGAGCCCAAATGTATTTGGGAGCCCCAGATCGCGTGAAGAAAAGGGCTTTCTTGAACATGGCATAACTTGGTCTACAAGAGTCCGTTTTAGGCCCGTGACGAGGCGAATCGAAGGCCGAAACGAGGGGAACGTAGCTGTAACCTAACTTTGTTGGGTTACAGAACTTTCGAGGCCCGAAACCCTATATTTGTTGAGATATTCCCATTTTTATAAATTTTTCACATTTTTTGGACTTTGTTTTTGGGCTCAGGCCCGACCCATTTACATTCTAAGGTTTATTTCGATGTCACTTGTAATTTTAGGTTACTATGTAATAGATAATACATTAATATGGCAATCATAGAAAAAAAAATTTAAATGACCATTCTAAGTCCCGAGATCGTTAAGCAAGAGCTGGTTACATGAGTTCTTTTGTTCATTCGTTTGGTATATTATCCACCTTTGTAGGTTTTCCAAGGAAAATCAATTTCGTTTTTGTGTTGATCAAACAATGTTAAATGTTGTTGGAGTTCACTCATATCTTCAATACTAATTCATGGTGTGTCATAATGATTTCTTTGTCTAGTGAAACCACAAGTACTTCACCAACTAATTTGTAACCTACAAGCGTAGTCAAAACATAGAAAACCCGATCAAAACATGCTAAAGGCCCCAAAAAACATGATCAAAACAATAAAACAATAGTGGAAATCCATTTACCCCGGATTTGGGATGGTTTTCCCTGGTTATTTAGACTTTCTCAGGTTTTTCTAGTTTAAGTTCCTTTTTGGTCAGTTTTGGCTGGTTTCGAATGGTTTAGCGTGCATCAACCGTATTTTGATGTGTATGACCATGTTTGAAAGATATTCAGTTAGTATGTGATGATGAAAATATATACACAACCCAAGTAGGAAAAGACGTGATCATGGTGAACCCAATAACCAGTATCCATAAGACATCCAAAACATGATCAAAATAATCAAACCCAAGTGGAAATTGTATTTCCACGGATTTGGCATTGCTAGGTTGATTAGCATTTCATCGGCTTTGCCAAGTTAAGTTCCCTTTCGGTCCGTTTTGGTCGGTGTAGAAGGTTTGATGGATGTTCAAGTGTTGAAGATAGAGCCCAAATGTATTTGGGAGCCCCAGATCGCGTGAAGAAAAGGGCTTTCTTGAACATGGCATAACTTGGTCTACAAGAGTCCGTTTTAGGCCCGTGACGAGGCGAATCGAAGGCCGAAACGAGGAGAACGTAGCTATAACCTAACTTTGTTGGGTTATAGAACTTTCGAGGCCCGAAACCCTATATTTCTTGAGATATTCTCTTTTTTATTAATTTTTCACATTTTTTGGACTTTGTTTTTGGGCTAAAGCCCGACCCATTTGAATTCTAAGGTTTATTTCGATGTCACTTGTAATTTTAGGTTACTATGTAATAGATTATATATTAATATGGCAATCATAGAAAAAAAATTAAATGACCATTGTAAGTCCCGAGATCGTTAAGCAAGAGCTGGTTACATGAGTTGTTTTGTTCATTCGTTTGGTATATTATCCACCTTTGTAGGTTTCCTAAGGAAAATCAATGTCGTTTTTGTGTTGATCAAACAATGTTAAATGTTGTTGGAGTTCACTCATATCTTTAATACTAATTCATGGTGTGTCATAATGATTTCTTTGTCTAGTGAAACCACAAGTACTTCACCAACTAATTTGCAACCTACAAGCGTAGTCAAAACATAGCAAACCCGATCAAAACATGCTAAAGGCCCGAAAAAACATGATCAAAACAATAAAACAATAGTGGAAATCCATTTACCCCGGATTTGGGATGGTTTTCCGCGGTTATTTAGACTTTCTCCGGTTTTTCTAGTTTAAGTTCCCTTTTCGTCAGTTTTGGCTGGTTTAGCGTGCATCTGTCGTATTTTGATGTGTATGACCATGTTTGAAAGTTATTCAATTAGTATGTGATGATGAAACACAAACTAAGTAACAAAAGACGTGATCATGGTGAACCCAATAACCAGTATCCATTAGACGTCCAAAACATGATCAAAACAATCAAACCCAAGTGGAAATTGTATTTCCACGGATTTGGCATGGCTAGGTTGATTAGAATTTCATCGGCTTTGCCCAGTTAAGTTCCCTTTCGGTCCGTTTTGGTCGGTGTAGAAGGTTTGATGGATGTTCAAGTGTTGAAGATAGAGCCCAAATGTATTTGGGAGCCCCAGATCGCGTGAAGAAAAGGGCTTTCTTGAACATGGCATAACTTGGTCTACAAGAGTCCGTTTTAGGCCCGTGACGAGGCGAATCGAAGGCCGAAACGAGGGGAACGTTTTGTTGGGTTACAGAACTTTCGAGGCCCGAAACCCTATATTTGTTGAGATATTCCCATTTTTATAAATTTTTCACATTTTTTGGACTTTGTTTTTGGGCTCAGGCCCGACCCATTTACATTCTAAGGTTTATTTCGATGTCACTTGTAATTTTAGGTTACTATGTAATAGATAATACATTAATATGGCAATCATAGAAAAAAAAATTTAAATGACCATTCTAAGTCCCGAGATCGTTAAGCAAGAGCTGGTTACATGAGTTCTTTTGTTCATTCGTTTGGTATATTATCCACATTTGTAGGTTTTCCAAGGAAAATCAATTTCGTTTTTGTGTTGATCAAACAATGTTAAATGTTGTTGGAGTTCACTCATATCTTTAATACTAATTCATGGTGTGTCATAATGATTTCTTTGTCTAGTGAAACCACAAGTACTTCACCAACTAATTTGTAACCTACAAGCGTAGTCAAAACATAGAAAACCCGATCAAAACATGCTAAAGGCCCCAAAAAACATGATCAAAACAATAAAACAATAGTGCAAATCCATTTACCCCGGATTTGGGATGGTTTTCCCCGGTTATTTAGACTTTCTCAGGTTTTTCTAGTTTAAGTTCCTTTTTGGTCAGTTTTGGCTGGTTTCGAATGGTTTAGCGTGCATCAACCGTATTTTGATGTGTATGACCATGTTTGAAAGATATTCAGTTAGTATGTGATGATGAAAATATATACACAACCCAAGTAGGAAAAGACGTGATCATGGTGAACCCAATAACCAGTATCCATAAGACATCCAAAACATGATCAAAACAATCAAACCCAAGTGGAAATTGTATTTCCACGGATTTGGCATTGCTAGGTTGATTAGCATTTCATCGGCTTTGCCCAGTTAAGTTCCCTTTCGGTCCGTTTTGGTCGGTGTAGAAGGTTTGATGGATGTTCAAGTGTTGAAGATAGAGCCCAAATGTATTTGGGAGCCCTAGATCGCGTGAAGAAAAGGGCTTTCTTGAACATGGCATAACTTGGTCTACAAGAGTCCGTTTTAGGCCCGTGGCGAGGCGAATCGAAGGCCGAAACGAGGGGAACGTAGTTGTAACCTAACTTTGTTGGGTTACAGAACTTTCGAGGCCCAAAACCCTATATTTGTTGAGATATTCCCATTTTTATAAATTTTTCACATTTTTTGGACTTTGTTTTTGGGCTCAGGCCCGACCCATTTACATTATAAGGTTTATTTCGATGTCACTTGTAATTTTAGGTTACTATGTAATAGATAATACATTAATATGGCAATCATAGAAAAAAAAAATTTAAATGACCATTCTAAGTCCCGAGATCGTTAAGCAAGAGCTGGTTACATGAGTTCTTTTGTTCATTCATTTGGTATATTATCCACCTTTGTAGGTTTTCCAAGGAAAATCAATTTCGTTTTTGTGTTGATCAAACAATGTTAAATGTTGTTGGAGTTCACTCATATCTTTAATACTAATTCATGGTGTGTCATAATGATTTCTTTGTCTAGTGAAGCCACAAGTACTTCACCAACTAATTTGTAACCTACAAGCGTAGTCAAAACATAGAAAACCCGATCAAAACATGCTAAAGGCCGCAAAAAACATGATCAAAACAATAAAACAATAGTGGAAATCCATTTACCCCGGATTTGGGATGGTTTTCCCCGGTTATTTAGACTTTCTCCGGTTTTTCTAGTTTAAGTTCCTTTTTGGTCAGTTTTGGCTGGTTTCGAATGGTTTAGCGTGCATCAACCGTATTTTGATGTGTATGACCATGTTTGAAAGATATTCAATTAGTATGTGATGATGAAAATATATACACAACCCAAGTAGGAAAAGACGTGATCATGGTGAACCCAATAACCAGTATCCATAAGACATCCAAAACATGATCAAAACAATCAAACCCAAGTGGAAATTGTATTTCCACGGATTTGGCATGGCTAGGTTGATTAGCATTTCATCGGCTTTGCCCAGTTAAGTTCCCTTTCGGTCCGTTTTGGTCGGTGTAGAAGGTTTAATGGATGTTCAAGTGTTGAAGATAGAGCCCAAATGTATTTGGGAGCCCCAGATCGCGTGAAGAAAAGGGCTTTCTTGAACATGGCATAACTTGGTCTACAAGAGTCCGTTTTAGGCCCGTGACGAGGCGAATCGAAGGCCGAAACGAGGGGAACGTAGCTATAACCTAACTTTGTTGGTTTATAGAACTTTCGAGGCCCGAAACCCTATATTTCTTGAGATATTCTCTTTTTTATTAATTTTTCACATTTTTTGGACTTTGTTTTTGGGCTCAGGCCCGACCCATTTGCATTCTAAGGTTTATTTCGATGTCACTTGTAATTTTAGGTTACTATGTAATAGATTATAAATTAATATGGCAATCATAGAAAAAAATTAAATGACCATTGTAAGTCCCGAGATCGTTAAGCAAGAGCTGGTTACATGAGTTGTTTTGTTCATTCGTTTGGTATATTATCCACCTTTGTAGATTTCCTAAGGAAAATCAATGTCGTTTTTGTGTTGATCAAACAATGTTAAATGTTGTTGGAGTTCACTCATATCTTTAATACTAATTCATGGTGTGTCATAATGATTTCTTTGTCTAGTGAAACCACAAGTACTTCACCAACTAATTTGCAACCTACAAGCGTAGTCAAAACATAGCAAACCCGATCAAAACATGCTAAAGGCCCCAAAAAACATGATCAAAACAATAAAACAATAGTGTAAATCCATTTACCCCGGATTTGGGATGGTTTTCCCCGGTTATTTAGACTTTCTCCGGTTTTTCTAGTTTAAGTTCCCTTTTCGTCAGTTTTGGCTGGTTTAGCGTGCATCTACCGTATTTTGATGTGTATGACCATGTTTGAAAGTTATTCAATTAGTATGTGATGATGAAACACAAACTAAGTAACAAAAGACGTGATCATGGTGAACCCAATAACCAGTATCCGTTAGACGTCCAAAACATGATCAAAACAATCAAACCCAAGTGGAAATTGTATTTCCACGGATTTGGCATGGCTAGGTTGATTAGAATTTCATCGGCTTTGCCCAGTTAAGTTCCCTTTCGGTCCGTTTTGGTCGGGGTCGAAGGTTTGATGGATGTTCAAGTGTTGAAGATAGAGCCCAAATGTATTTGGGAGCCCCAGATCGCGTGAAGAAAAGGGCTTTCTTGAACATGGCATAACTTGGTCTACAAGAGTCCGTTTCAGGCCTGTGACGAGGCGAATCGAAGGCCGAAACAAGGGGAACGTAGCTGTAACCTAACTTTGTTGGGTTACAGAACTTTCGAGGCCCGAAACCCTATATTTGTTGAGATATTATAATTTTTATTAATTTTTCACATTTTTTGGACTTTGTTTTTGTTCTCAGGCCCGACCCATTTGCATTCTAAGGTTTATTTCGATGTCACTTGTAATTTTAGGTTACTATGTAATAGATTATAAATTAATATGGCAATCATAGAAAAAAAATTTTAAATGACCATTGTAAGTCCCGAGATCGTTAAGCAAGAGCTGGTTACATGAGTTTTTTTGTTCATTCGTTTGGTATATTTTCCACCTTTGTAGGTTTCCCAAGGAAAATCAATGTCGTTTTTGTGTTGATAAAACAATGTTAAATGTTGTTGGAGTTCACTCATATCTTTAATACTAATTCATGGTGTGTCATAATGATTTCATTGTCTAGTGAAACCACAAGTACTTCACCAACTAATTTGCAACCTACAAGCGTAGTCAAAACATAGCAAACCCGATCAAAACATGCTAAAGGCCCCAAAAAACATGATCAAAACAATAAAACAATAGTGGAAATCCATTTACCCCGGATTTGGGATGGTTTTCCCCGGTTATTTATACTTTCTCCGGGTTTTCTAATTTAAGTTCCATTTTGGTCAGTTTTGGCTGGTTTCGAATGGTTTAGCGTGCATCAGCCGTATTTGGATGTGTATGACCATGTTTGAAAGATATTCAATTAGTATGTGATGATGAAAATATTCCATCTTATTGAGTGGTGCTTTTTGAAATATTTTTTATTCTTAAGCTTAGTTAAGCTATTTTTAACTTATTGCAACTTGAATCAGCTCTTGAAATAACCTTGAACTCGAAAACGACTATTTTGTCGTTTTGTGTAGAGAGCTTTTGCTTATTTCAGGCTAGTTTCTAGGACTTATTTCAAGTTTCATTTTGCAAATATCTTATTTAGGCCAAGGGAATGACGTGTGTTGAATTTTAGCCTATGGCATCAACTTATAGCTTAATGGGCCAAAAAGCCCATTAAGAATAAGCTGTTTTGAAATAAGCTAACTTAAGCTCATTTTCAGCTTTTGGTCCTTTGGAAAATTGTGTTTAGAATTCAATTTTAAGCTTAACTGGAGTTTTTGGGCTTATTTGGTGGACTTTTTCTTATTGGGCCAAGTTCCAAGCCCATTAAGGGACTGTTTGGCCTTTTAGCCCATTTGGAGGCCCAATAGGGGTATTTTGGTAATTCTATGTTCATTTTCTGGTTATTTAGGTAAAATTAAGTAGGTTTGCAAGTTTTGAATTTTGTTATAAACTTTGAATTTTTTTATTATTATTTTATTATTAAAATAATCAGTTTTATTTTTAATTAATTTTTTTCACTTTTTATATTTTCCTAGGTTTTATACATTAAGTTAGGATTTGTACAACTTTCCAAATATTTTTAGCATCTTTTAATTATTTTTTAGGATTATTTTAAGATTTTTATATTTTTTAAGTATTTAAAAATAGTTTTTAGTGGTTTTAAAATTCAGAAAAATACGCTTTAGTTTAATTAGGTTATTTTAGAGGTTTTCAAACTTTAAAACCTTGATTTGGACTTTTTATTGGTTAATTTTGATTTTTAGGGCTTTAATTAGCATTTAAAAATTAATATTTAATTAAATAAAAGGTTTTAGCATGTTTTGATTTTTTGTAAACCCTTAGAATATTTTAGTGGATTTTTAGTAATTTTTTGGAATTTTTAGGAAAAAAATTTATTTTACCCCATTTTACGTTTTCATGTCTTTTACGTCTTAGTGTAATTTTCTCGTATCCGTATTCACTCCTTTTTTCTTTCTTCATAATATTAATCACAAATAATTAATTCAAATTCAAAACACACATAACACACTAGCCTCCTTGAGAACGAACTCACACTTAGGTCATTTTAGTGCACGATTTTCCTAAATCGTTCAATCCCAAGTAAAATCAGTTTAAAATATATCAGAGTAGCGTACAGGTTTCCCTAGGATCTTAATCAAACAACAAACCTTTTAACAAAATATTTGACCATTTACTATAAGTTTTACGACAATAGGGAAAGAATTCCGTTTTAGACCAAATTACTACAAAAGCAATCCCGCAATCCTTCTCCAGCAAGCTCCGCAAATCAACAACTTCAAGTACCTGAAATACATGCTTAAAATCATCAACACAAATGTTTAGTAAGTCTATATGTTTTACAAAATCATAATTGAACACATCGTAAAAATCATTAACAATTGTTTAATAGAATTGTGGCCATACAATCTATCAATCAGGTATAATATATAACAATAGTTATCGAATTGTATTAAGCTCACGACGTCGACCCCTTAACTTAGTCACCCACGCCAAATGCCAGCATGACTAGAAGAATAAATTACCAGTGCCCCTACTAGGGTATTAATTGCAAGAATACCAATTCTCATTCACGTAAAATTATCCTTCCCAGCGGGTTACTCAGCGTAAAGCCCTGGTCTCAGATAGGGTTGTCAGCCCAATTGTACTATTATTAGAATAAGCGGCTATTCCCAACTCGCAACATCAAGTCAGAAGATAGTTAACGACTCATGAATTTAGAGTCTTATGCAATTAGGTACTTATACAATTCATTTCATCAAAGGCAACATCGGGTCCAACAATTACTCATGACATGTGTTTATTTTACTTCAAATAGCATGTATCCCCCTCGCGGGTTTTAAAATCATTAAAACAAGTAGAAAGCGAGGCTATAGACTCACCTGTAGTAAAACCGGTAGTATGACGATCTTCGACGATAGTTGATGCCCGGTAAACACACAAAAACTGCAACCTATCAAATAAGGCGCGTTCATCAATAATAACTCGAATAAAATCCATACTTAGTAATACCGAACTCAAAATCATAAAATCAAAACCAATCCAAAATAAAAATAATACAAGTGACCTTTTATTTCATTCTATATATTTACTATTAGTTAACTCCGTCGATAAAAATCTGTCGGTACACACCAAATGTACAAGCTCGCTTACCCCACTTAAACACGTCAAATTTTTATGATACTAATCAGTAACTTCACTTACTATATATTGAAAGCCCTGTTAAAAACTCATCAAAAGATTTTACTTTTAAAGTTCCCTGCCCGACTCATCTTTGAACTACAAAAACCGGACAGTTTTACGTCAACAATACTTAAAGTCTTTTAACACATTTATTTTTCTCCGTTTATGAAATCGACACTCAACTTTGATAATAACTCGCCATCCTCATACTTGACCTTAAAAATCAGTCCTTGACACATTTCAAAAATTCATTTTGTAGTCCCCGAGATTCGATCCAATTATCAAACTAACGTAACTTTTCGCTCGTTTGGAGCTACAAGTCCTACCTTATACCAAAACGAAGGTAAAAACATCCTCTACAACAATATCTAACTAGTTCATCTCAAACTCAAACTCATGTTTTCAGAAAATTAAACTTAATAATCTGCCTAAAAATACATCTTTAAATATTACCCAAAATCAATTTTTCACCACATTTTAACCTCATTTTTACCACTATAAGCATTCCTACATTACTAGTTCATATCAGAACATCCTAAATAATCCTAGATGATCAAATCATAAAAACCAAATTCAAAAATATCAACATGCAATCAATAAAATGTATACATATGAACATAAACACCTACATACCTCAAGAATTTAAGATCAAACAACAAGATTTTCATCCAAAAATGGGTTTTTCAAAAATGTTAATGCATGTGGGAAATTTTCATACCAATGTGTAGGGAATGATGAAACTAAGATGGGTAATTGATTAGATTTGATTGAATCAAACTCAAAATCAAAAAAAGGTGGTGTTTGTGTGATGTGGGGGTGACGGGAAGAAGAGGAGAGGGAGGGGAGAGAGAATTTTTTTTTGAGTGGAATGTTTTGTGTGTGTTTTGTGTTTTAAATTTCCTTTTATATGGTGGAAGTTTAGGGTAGTTTTTGCCAATTGTGATTCTTTTGGACCAAAGTGTAAATATTTTGTTAAAAAGCGGGAAATGACTATTAGTCACTTTTGAAAATTTTTACAGGTCCGGGTTTCATAAAAATGCTTCTCAAAACATAAAACGCACTCAAAATGATATATTATATAGTCCCGGCACGACTTAATACGACATTAAAATAAAAACATCAAAATATTAAACATCGACATGTATAAAATAAAACGTAAAATTTCTCGGGCATCCGTCGATATCGTCATCACTAATAATCCTCGCAACTTGTCAAAACGTAAAAATAAAACTTCAACATCATCCAAATCAAATTAACCAATCATCATGAAAATCAACCTCGTCAAAAATTACAAAAATATACGTAAAAATATAATTAAATAATGACCATGATTTTTGGGTTGTTACAATTTAGACATTCTCCGGTTTTCTAGTTTAAGTTCCCTTTTGGTCAGTTTTGGCTGGTTTCGAATGGTTAAGCGTGCATCTCCCGTATTTGGATGTGTATGACCATGTTTGAAAGATATTCAATTAGTATGTGATGATGAAAATATATACACAACCCAAGTAGGAAAACACGTGATCATGGTGAACCTAATAACCAGTATCCATAAGACGTCCAAAACATGATCAAAACAATCAAACCCAAGTGGAAATTATATTTCCATGGATTTGGCATGGCTAGGTTGATTAGAATTTCATCAGCTTTGCCCAGTTAAGTTCCCTTTCGGTCCGTTTTGGTCGGTGTAGAAGGTTTGATGGATGTTCAAGTGTTGAAGATAGAGCCCAAATGTATTTGGAAGCCCTAAATCGCGTGAAGAAAAGGGCTTTCTTGAACATGGCATAACTTGGTCTACAAGAGTCCGTTTCAGGCCCATGACGAGGCGAATCGAAGGCCGAAACGAGGGGAACGTAGCTGTAACCTAACTTTGTTGGGTTACACAACTTTCGAGGCCTGAAACCCTATATTTGTTGAGATATTCTAATTTTTATAAATTTTTCACATTTTTTGGACTTTGTTTTTGGGCTCAGGCCCGACCCATTTGCATTCTAAGATTTATTTCGATGTCACTTGTAATTTTAGGTTACTATGTAATAGATTATAAATTTATATGGCAATCATAGAAAAAAAATTTAAATGACCATTCTAAGTCCCGAGATCGTTAAGCAAGAACTAGTTACATGAGTTGTTTTGTTCATTCGTTTGCTATATTATCCACCTTTGTAGGTTTTCCAAGGAAAATTAATGTCGTTTTTGTGTTGATCAAACAATGTTAAATGTTGTTGGAGTTCACTCATATCTTTAATACTAATTCATGGTGTGTCATAATGATTTATTTGTCTAGTGAAACCACAAGTACTTCACCAACTAATTTGCAACCTACAAGCGTAGTCAAAACATAGCAAACCCGATCAAAACATGCTAAAGGCCCCAAAAAACATGATCAAAACAATAAAACAATAGTGGAAATCTATTTACCCCGGATTTGGGATGGTTTTCCCTGGTTATTTAGACTTTCTCCGGTTTTTCTAGTTTAAGTTCCCTTTTCGTCAGTTTTGGCTGGTTTCGAATGGTTTAGCGTGCATCTGCCGTATTTGGATGTGTATGACCATGTTTGAAAGTTATTCAATTAGTATGTGATGATGAAAATATATACACAACCTAAGTAATAAAAGACGTGATCATGGTGAACCCAATAACCAGTATCCATAAGACGTCCAAAACATGATCAAAACAATCAAACCCAAGTGGAAATTGTATTTCCATGGATTTGGCATGGCTAGGTTGATTAGAATTTCATCGGCTTTGCCCAGTTAAGTTCCCTTTTGGTCCGTTTTGGTCGGGGTCGAAGGTTTAATGGATGTTCAAGTGTTGAAGATAGAGCCCAAATGTATTTGGGAGCCCCAGATCGCGTGAAGAAAAGGGCTTTCTTGAACATGGCATAACTTGGTCTACAAGAGTCCGTTTCAGGCCTGTGACGAGGTGAATCGAAGGCCGAAACGAGGGGAACGTAGCTGTAACCTAACTTTGTTGGGTTACAGAACTTTCGAGGCCCGAAACCCTATATTTGTTGAGATATTATAATTTTTATTAATTTTTCACATTTTTTGGACTTTGTTTTAGTTCTCAGGCCCGACCCATTTGCATTCTAAGGTTTATTTCGATGTCACTTGTAATTTTAGGTTACTATGTAATAGATTATAATATAAAATATGGTAATCATAGAAAAAAAAATTTAAATGACCATTGTAAGTCCCGAGATCGTTAAGCAAGAGCTGGTTACATGAGTTTTTTTGTTCATTCGTTTGGTATATTATCCACCTTTGTAAGTTTCTCAAGGAAAATCAATGTCGTTTTTGTGTTGATCAAACAATGTTAAATGTTGTTGGAGTTCACTCATATCTTTAATACTAATTCATGGTGTGTCATAATGATTTCATTGTCTAGTGAAACCACAAGTACTTCACCAACTAATTTGCAACCTACAAGCGTAGTCAAAACATAGCAAACCCGATCAAAACATGCTAAAGGCCCCAAAAAACATGATCAAAACAATAAAACAATAGTGGAAATCCATTTACCCCGGATTTGGGATGGTTTTCCCCGGTTATTTATACTTTCTCCGGGTTTTCTAGTTTAAGTTCCATTTTGGTCAGTTTTGGCTGGTTTCGAATGGTTTAGCGTGCATCAGCCGTATTTGGATGTGTATGACCATGTTTGAAAGATATTCAGTTAGTATGTGATGATGAAAATATATACACAACCCAAGTAGGAAAAGACGTGATCATGGTGAACCCAATAACCAGTATCCATAAGACATCCAAAACATGATCAAAACAATCAAACCCAAATGGAAATTGTATTTCCATGGATTTGGCATGGCTAGGTTGATTAGAATTTCATCGTCTTTGCCCAGTTAAGTTCCCTTTCGGTCCGTTTTGGTCGCGGTCGAAGGTTTGATGGATGTTCAAGTGTTGAAGATAGAGCCCAAATGTATTTGGGAGCCCCAGATCGCGTGAAGAAAAGGGCTTTCTTGAACTTGGCATAACTTGGTCTACAAGAGTCCGTTTCAGGCCTGTGACGAGGCGAATCAAAGGCCGAAACGAGGGGAACGTAGCTATAACCTAACTTTGTTGGTTTACAGAACTTTCGAGGCCCGAAACCCTATATTTGTTGAGATATTATAATTTTTATTAATTTTTCACATTTTTTGGACTTTGTTTTTGGTTTCAGGCCCGACCCATTTGCATTCTAAGGTTTATTTCGATGTCACTTGTAATTTTAGGTTACTATGTAATAGATTATAAATTAATATGGTAATCATAGAAAAAAAATTTTAAATGACCATTGTAAGTCCTGAGATCGTTAAGCAAGAGCTGGTTACATGAGTTTTTTTGTTCATTCGTTTGGTATATTATCCACCTTTGTAGGTTTCACAAGGAAAATCAATGTCGTTTTTGTGTTGATCAAACAATGTTAAATGTTGTTGGAGTTCACTCATATCTTTAATACTAATTCATGGTGTGTCATAATGATTTCATTGTCTAGTGAAACCACAAGTACTTCACCAACTAATTTGCAACCTACAAGCGTAGTCAAAACATAGCAAACCCGATCAAAACATGCTAAAGGCCCCAAAAAACATGATCAAAACAATAAAACAATAGTGGAAATCCATTTACCCCGGATTTGGGATTGTTTTCCCCGGTTATTTATACTTTCTCCGGGTTTTCTAGTTTAAGTTCCATTTTGGTCAGTTTTGGCTGGTTTCGAATGGTTTAGCGTGCATCAGCCATATTTGGATGTGTATGACCATGCTTGAAAGATATTCAGTTAGTATGTGATGATGAAAATATATACACAACCCAAGTAGGAAAAGACGTGATCATGGTGAACCCAATAACCAGTATCCATAAGACGTCCAAAACATGATCAAAACAATCAAACCCAAGTTGAAATTGTATTTCCATGGATTTGGCATGGCTAGGTTGATTAGAATTTCATCGGCTTTGCCCAGTTAAGTTCCCTTTCGGTCCGTTTTGGTCGGTGTAGAAGGTTTGATGGATGTTCAAGTGTTGAAGATAGAGCCCAAATGTATTTGGGAGCCCCAGATCGCGTGAAGAAAAGGGCTTTCTTGAACATGGCATAACTTGGTCTACAAGAGTCCGTTTTAGGCCCGTGACGAGGCGAATCAAAGGTCGAAACGAGGGGAACGTAGCTGTAACCTAACTTTGTTGGGTTACAGAACTTTCGAGGCTCGAAACCCTATATTTGTTGAGATATTCCCATTTTTATAAATTTTTCACATTTTTTGGACTTTGTTTTTGGGCTCAGGCCCGACCCATTTACATTCTAAGGTTTATTTCGATGTCACTTGTAATTTTAGGTTACTATGTAATAGATAATACATTAATATGGCAATCATAGAAAAAAATTTAAATGACCATTCTAAGTCCCGAGATCGTTAAGCAAAAGCTGGTTACATGAGTTCTTTTGTTCATTCGTTTGGTATATTATCCACCTTTGTAGGTTTCCTAAGGAAAATCAATGTCGTTTTTGTGTTGATCAAACAATGTTAAATGTTGTTGGAGTTCACTCATATCTTTAATACTAATTCATGGTGTGTCATAATGATTTCTTTGTCTAGTGAAACCACAAGTACTTCACCAACTAATTTGCAACCTACAAGCGTAGTCAAAACATAGCAAACCCGATCAAAACATGCTAAAGGCCCCAAAAAACATGATCAAAACAATAAAACAATAGTGGAAATCTATTTACCCCGGATTTGGGATGGTTTTCCCTGGTTATTTAGACTTTCTCCGGTTTTTCTAGTTTAAGTTCCCTTTTCGTCAGTTTTGGCTGGTTTCGAATGGTTTAGCGTGCATCTGCCGTATTTGGATGTGTATGACCATGTTTGAAAGTTATTCAATTAGTATGTGATGATGAAAATATATACACAACCTAAGTAATAAAAGACGTGATCATGGTGAACCCAATAACCAGTATCCATAAGACGTCCAAAACATGATCAAAACAATCAAACCCAAGTGGAAATTGTATTTCCATGGATTTGGCATGGCTAGGTTGATTAGAATTTCATCGGCTTTGCCCAGTTAAGTTCCCTTTTGGTCCGTTTTGGTCGGGGTCGAAGGTTTAATGGATGTTCAAGTGTTGAAGATAGAGCCCAAATGTATTTGGGAGCCCCAGATCGCGTGAAGAAAAGGGCTTTCTTGAACATGGCATAACTTGGTCTACAAGAGTCCGTTTCAGGCCTGTGACGAGGTGAATCGAAGGCCGAAACGAGGGGAACGTAGCTGTAACCTAACTTTGTTGGGTTACAGAACTTTCGAGGCCCGAAACCCTATATTTGTTGAGATATTATAATTTTTATTAATTTTTCACATTTTTTGGACTTTGTTTTTGTTCTCAGGCCCGACCCATTTGCATTCTAAGGTTTATTTCGATGTCACTTGTAATTTTAGGTTACTATGTAATAGATTATAATATAAAATATGGTAATCATAGAAAAAAAAATTTAAATGACCATTGTAAGTCCCGAGATCGTTAAGCAAGAGCTGGTTACATGAGTTTTTTTGTTCATTCGTTTGGTATATTATCCACCTTTGTAAGTTTCTCAAGGAAAATCAATGTCGTTTTTGTGTTGATCAAACAATGTTAAATGTTGTTGGAGTTCACTCATATCTTTAATACTAATTCATGGTGTGTCATAATGATTTCATTGTCTAGTGAAACCACAAGTACTTCACCAACTAATTTGCAACCTACAAGCGTAGTCAAAACATAGCAAACCCGATCAAAACATGCTAAAGGCCCCAAAAAACATGATCAAAACAATAAAACAATAGTGGAAATCCATATACCCTGGATTTGGGATGGTTTTCCCCGGTTATTTATACTTTCTCCGGGTTTTCTAGTTTAAGTTCCATTTTGGTCAGTTTTGGCTGGTTTCGAATGGTTTAGCGTGCATCAGCCGTATTTGGATGTGTATGACCATGTTTGAAAGATATTCAGTTAGTATGTGATGATGAAAATATATACACAACCCAAGTAGGAAAAGACGTGATCATGGTGAACCCAATAACCAGTATCCATAAGACATCCAAAACATGATCAAAACAATCAAACCCAAGTGGAAATTGTATTTCCATGGATTTGGCATGGCTAGGTTGATTAGAATTTCATCGTCTTTGCCCAGTTAAGTTCCCTTTCGGTCCGTTTTGGTCGGGGTCGAAGGTTTGATGGATGTTCAAGTGTTGAAGATAGAGCCCAAATGTATTTGGGAGCCCCAGATCGCGTGAAGAAAAGGGCTTTCTTGAACTTGGCATAACTTGGTCTACAAGAGTCCGTTTCAGGCCTGTGACGAGGCGAATCAAAGGCCGAAACGAGGGGAACGTAGCTATAACCTAACTTTGTTGGTTTACAGAACTTTCGAGGCCCGAAACCCTATATTTGTTGAGATATTATAATTTTTATTAATTTTTCACATTTTTTGGACTTTGTTTTTGGTCTCAGGCCCGACCCATTTGCATTCTAAGGTTTATTTCGATGTCACTTGTAATTTTAGGTTACTATGTAATAGATTATAAATTAATATGGTAATCATAGAAAAAAAATTTTAAATGACCATTGTAAGTCCTGAGATCGTTAAGCAAGAGCTGGTTACATGAGGTTTTTTGTTCATTCGTTTGGTATATTATCCACCTTTGTAGGTTTCACAAGGAAAATCAATGTCGTTTTTGTGTTGATCAAACAATGTTAAATGTTGTTGGAGTTCACTCATATCTTTAATACTAATTCATGGTGTGTCATAATGATTTCATTGTCTAGTGAAACCACAAGTACTTCACCAACTAATTTGCAACCTACAAGCGTAGTCAAAACATAGTGATATGAGCTTAAACTCATATCCTTTTATCAACAAATAACCCTAAAACATGAAGCAAAATAC
Source organism: Glebionis coronaria (assembly GCA_025667525.1). Taxonomy (NCBI): domain Eukaryota; kingdom Viridiplantae; phylum Streptophyta; class Magnoliopsida; order Asterales; family Asteraceae; genus Glebionis; species Glebionis coronaria. Next base: position 646,971,420 of record CM046877.1, read on the forward strand.
CCTTTTATATTGTAAAAAAGCAGTGTTATGTGGTATGTTTGTGTTTGTGTGATCTTATGTAGGTAAAAGGATACAATTTCAAGCAAACAAGGAAAAACCAAGCTCAAATGGATGAAAAAGACAAAAGAAGATCAAAAGTGACAAGACTTTGAAGTCAAAGGACCTATCTTGACAATTTGTGAAAGTTGGAGGACTTAAAGTGCAAATAAAGAAAAGTCAAGATTAAAGTCAAATTTGGTCAACTACAAAGTCAACTCAAGTCAAAGGGCCATTTTTGTTGAAGAATCAAAGTTGAAGGGTCAAAAATGTCAAAGGAATGAAGATATTAGCCTTAAATAGAAATCTGCCAAGTCAAGGGACCTAATCTGCCAAGTTGGGAAAGTTTTGCAAAGTTAAATCCAAGTGAAAGGCTCTTAACCAATGAGAAGAGAGAAGGCAAGTCACACGGATCAAACAATTAAATCCCACTTACAGCCGTCACATTTAATGCCAAATCACAACAGTGTGATCCGCAACTCTCTCTCTCTACCAATCAAAAGCTGCCACGTGTCCTTCTCTTTCAACAAAATATTTTCCAGGAACGGGATTTTGATAGAGGGCATTTCAAGTGAAGATCAAAACATCAAAGTTGCTCGTTTTGAAGAGACGAATCCAATGGTGTTAACCAATTAACAAATAATCCATTGAATCAAAAATCCCCAAAATGTGTTCATCACCTTCAAAGAAGATTTGCAGAATTCCTCCACGTGTCAAGTGATGATTGGCTCAAACACGTCACAACTCCAACAGAATCTTCCTATCTTGCCTATAAATACCCAGCTAGAACTTCATTTGTGATTGTAGCTTAATTCTGTAAACACATAGTTCTCTAAATTTCACTTTTCCTTTTTCCCTCCTTTTCACCTAACTACTCAAGAGTCTGACAAACTCTTGAGTTAGTTAGTTAGTTAGAACCTTGTAACTACCTTTTGTAACTGATTTCATCAATAAAATTTCAAATTCAAGCTTTCCCGCCAAATTTTGTTTATCAAATTCCTGTTGAATCTTGTTGATCTTGGATACACTAGTTGCTGTTTGATGTTAGTTATGATCAACCATTGATCATAGCTTACATTGGTGGAGTTTTGTAGCAGATTGATCAAGAATTCAGTTCATACCTAGTTACTTGAAGTTTTCATGGCAGAATGATGATTTGTAGCTGTTTTGGATGTTGAATTGAGTTGATAGCTAGTGATAGGTGGTGGTATCACTAGGGCAAGAGAGCTCAGCGCTCCTCTTCTACCCAAAGGATCTCTACAATAGGTTTCATAGCTTCTGTTTTTAAGTTCCTCTAAACAAGTACTTGCCTGCTCAATTTCCTAGATAAATTTGATGGCTGCCTGTTTTCCTTGATATAAAGTTGTTGATTGATTGATTTGAGTTCATTTGTAGCCTAATCTTGCTTTATTGTTCATTGTTTTAAGCTCCTTTTATAGTTTCTGCTCATTTTCAGTCTTATTTTAGCATAATAGCTACTTGCAGTTCTAGTCCTGGTTATTACTTGTTCTTAGCTGGAATACATCTCATTTGGATCACCTAAACTAGTTTGCTATAGCTCTTTACTCAGTCTTAATCATAACTCATTTAGTCTTTGAAATAGTTTGATCAAAATCAGATAAGGTGTGTTTGGGACTAGTGGTAAACCAGTTTTCAAGTGTTACTAATTGGTGTTTAAGTGTTCATTTCTACTTAATAGGAGTTAACAAGGAGTTTTCAGTCATTTGTAAGTCATAAAATTAGTCAAAAAGGCAATTGGTTGATAAAAAGTTTGGGTCATATTTGAATTCAGTTTTCATTACAAAACTTGCCAAATTCACTTGATCATTTCTCCTTCATTATTAGATCAAATTTGCTCAAACCAGTTTCTAGTTATAGCTTATAACATAATCTTTCAGTATCTAGAAGGAAATTCTACAGTTTCAAGAAATAAGCTAGAAAACAGCTTATTAGTTAAGGTCTGAGCATTTTGCATTCTCTGATATAAGTAGCTTACTGTTTCACTAGATCTCTTAATCCACTTCATAAAACTAGCTATTTTCTTTCACAATCCTGATTAGTAAGTGTTGGATATGAAGTTTTGAGATTTTGAGCTTTTTCCAAAATCTGGTCAACGTTTGGTCAACATAAGCTCATTTGAGCTTATTTTCAGATATCTAGCTTATTACTGGATGAAAATTGTTCTAATTTGATTTCCCCTTCCTTAAATCAAGTGCTTAATCAGTTTTGACAATAAAATCAAGTTGTGGATGTTTGGATTATGCTTATTTTGAGCTTATTAATAAGCACTCTTTTGCTTATTTTGGACTTTTAGCTAAAATCCTTGAATACACGTTTCTATAATTGGATTTGAAGTTGTTTGCAAGTTGTTTCAGCTTAATTGGTTGAGAAATAAGCTCAAACGAGCTTATTCTTTCTTTGAGCCCGTTTTTACTTAAAAAGTTTGGATATTTGCACTTTAGTCCCTAGAAGTTTAAGCTGTTTCTAAACCTAGCTAATTTTCCTTATTTTGTGGAATTTGCAAAAGTTAGTCCCTGGAATTTGTTAGTTGTTAAATTTCAGTTTTAAAGTTTGTTAGTTTGTTAACATTTGGTTAGTTTGTTAAAGTTTTTACAAGTTTAGTCCTTTTAGTTAACTGTTTTACATTTTTAGTCCTTATAACTTTTAGGATTTACATTTTAAGCATTTTCATTTTATAGAAATTACATTTTCAGTCCTTATAGTTTTATATTTTGCATTTTAATATTTTACTTGAATAAAATTTGGAATTTGCAACTTGTTTTACGTATAAGTAGGTCTATATTTTTCATTTTTAGATAGCTTTGTTTGAATTAGCAATAGATTACCAAGCAAGCTTGAACAACCAAAAACAATTATAAATTTGATATTGATTGGACTTTCTATTAGTTAAGAACTGAGAAAACGAACTTGTATTATACACATTTCAAATGGCGCCGCTGCCGGTTCTTTGACTACACGAGAGACTATCGATTGACGGTTTTCATTGGCTTTTGGGATCCGTTCACTTTGTGAACGTTATTTTTACGTATTATAAATCAAAAAACAAATAAAAAATCAAAAATATAAAAATATATAAAAACTAAAAATTAACAAAACAATTCTTTTCCTAAAGAATTGACCAAAAAAAAAAAAAAATTAAAAAATCCAAAAAGCAATCTTTTTCCTAAGAGATTGCACCCAAAAATATATATTATTGGATTCTCTCGGTTTTTATGTACATATAGTATTTTCCAATAAAAACTCATAAATACAAAAATATTTTCCATATATTATTATAAGTATATACGTATACGTATAAGAACAATTAATCTACATATCTTCCATAAGTATTGCCGAGGCAATACACCGTGTTGAGGGGCGCTCCGGTCCTTGACACGCGTATCGATCAAACAAAATAAAGCAAGAATAGATAAATACTCTCAATAAGCAATAATTCGAAGAATACGAACATTTAAGTGAATAGAAAGGCGATGTGCTATAAAATGCCATCTAAGGGTTAATAGGTACTTAAGTGCTTCGCGCCACCTAACCCCCCGTTCACTTGGGAGTATTCTAAGAAGGAAAGCTTCATTGAGGGTCTTGCACCCAAAGTAGTATTACATATATTGTTACTTTCTTGTGGATATTTAATATCGAAACTCGAAGAGGATAATCTTATTCTTTTCAAAGTCACACGAGAGCTTCTCTCTCATTCCTCGTATTGAGTTGCATGCTCACTCGCGGGCGTGCACAAATACCGATTGGTGTACAACCTCTTCCTCCGAAAAGGAAGAAAAAGAGAAAGAGTAAGACCACCACCGTCCACCAAGCCGATCACGAGAATCGTGCTTTGTCACCACCACGAGGAGCCATGGCTGTTGATAACCGTACTTTGTTTGAACGTATGCAAACCAACATTCATGGATTTGTTAGTGCCATTAAGATTCCCGACTATCCCGCTAACACATTTGAGCTACATACATCTATGATCAATATGGTTGCTGCATCACCTTTCTATGGAAAACAAAATGAGGATCCCCATGCTCATCTTAAGAGATTCCTTTCACTTTGCAATACCATTAAGCATAATGGGGTTCCACCGGATGTCATTAGATTGTTGTTAGTGTCATTTTCACTAGATGGGAGTGCTAAGCATTGGTTAGACACCCAACCACCCGATAGTATCACCACTTGGGAAGAGTTTACCACTAAGTTTTTGAACAAATTCTTTCCTCCACAAAAGACTATGGCTTTGAGGAATTTGATTATGGGCTTTACACAAAAACCTAGTCAATCCTTTGGTGATGCTTGGGAAGAGTATAGTGAGTTGTTGAGGCGATGCCCTAATCATGGAATGGATGATCTAAGCCAAATCAATACTTTCTATAATGGCCTTAAACCTCACCACCAAGATTCACTAAATGCTTCCGCGGGAGGGAGTATTCATTTCAAGACATACCAAGAGGCTTTGACCATTATTGAGACTAAGGCAATGGTTCAAACAAATGATCCATTTGAAGAAAGAGTTCATGTTATCCAAAACACTTCTCAAACACCTTGTGATAACCAATTCCTTAAATACCACCAAGAGATCCTTCAACAAGTCAAACAAGGACAACAAGAAATGACTCAAGAGTTAGTTCAAGCCTTGAAGAGCTTGACATTGAACAATTCCTCAAACAATGTGAATGCCATCACCATTTCTTGTGTTACTTGTGGAGGTCCTCACTCTTATGAACAATGTGACAAGGTACAAGGTTATCAAGGGGAATGCTATGCTTACCAAGAGGAACACCGTGAACACTTCAAGCCTAACATCAATCCAAATAACCTTTCTTACAAATCCCAAAATTACCTTACTCCACCCGGCTTTCCACCCCAACCACCCACCCAAATTCAACAAAATCCTCCTCAAATTTTAGCAAGAAATCAAGGGCAAAGACAACCATACCAAGGAAATAACTACAAGGCACCAAATCAATTTCAACCTCAAGCAAGTACCTTTTATCCACCAAATCAAGGATTTAACTCTCAACCTTTACCTTTCCAACCTCAAGGTTTTCAAGGTTATGTGCCACAAGAGTTAAACACAATGGATCTTTTGCAAAAGATGAATCAAGAGAATGAAAAGAAATTCCAAGCTATGGACAAGAAAATGAATGACCAATTCAATAAGCTTTTCATGGCATTAAATCAAAGACCACAAGGAGCTTTACCTTCCAACACACAAACAAATCCTAGGGCCAATGTCAATGCTATTACAACAAGGAGTGGTACAACAACAAAGGATCCTTCACCTCCTAAACCTACTATTGTTCAACCCACTTGTGCTCCTACTTGTGATAAGCCTTCTACTTCTACTCCACCTCCTCAAAGTGCTCCTATTCACTCAAACACACCTTCTCAACCACCTCATACTTCTCCTTTACCTTCCACACTTCCCAATGAAGAGGCTAACAAAGACAAATCTTCCACTACAACACCTAGTCCACCTACACCCAAACCTACTCTTCCATACCCTTCAAGGTTGAAAAAGGACAAATTAAAGAACAAAGATGACATACAAGTTTCCAATTTCTTAAGGATGTTCAAGCAACTCAATATCAACATATCCTTTGCGGAAGCTCTTGCTTATATGCCAAAGTTTGCTAAGATGTTCAAAGATTTGCTCTCAAACAAAGAAAAATTGGTTGATTTGCCCAACACATCACTTAATGAAAATTGTTCCGCGGTGTTACTTAAAACCTTACCAACAAAACTTGGAGATCCGGGGCGCTTCTTGATACCTTGCAATTTTCCCGGTGTTGAAAATTGCATGGCTTTGGCGGATTTAGGGGCAAGCATAAATCTCATGCCTTTATCGGTTTGGAAACAACTCTCTCTTCCTGAGCTCACCCCCACTAGGATGACTCTTGAACTAGCCAACCGAACCATAGCTCACCCCGTAGGTATAGCGGAAGATGTGTTTGTAGGTGTGGATAAGTTTACCTTTCCGGCCGACTTTGTAGTGGTCGATTATGACATGGATCCTAGAGTGCCTTTGATTGTTGGTAGACCGTTTTTGAGAACGGGTCGTACTTTGATAGATGTGGCGGAAGGAGAATTAATTATGAGAGTAGAGGATGAGAAAGTGGTGTTTAAGCTAGGGAAAGTTTGTGATAGAAAAGAAGTTAAGGAGTCTAGACCTTGTGAGACGATTAACATTGTGGATGTGCTAGATGAAGTGTGTAATGAACACTTTCATGATGCTTGTAAGAATGCTAGTGATGAGATTCCACATGTTGAAACCGTGGCCTCAATTGCTCCCTCTTTAACACCTTTTGGAGAGAGTGATTTCCTCTTGGAGGAATTTGAGTCCAACTTTCTTGGTGATGATGATTCTCCCATTAATTGGGAAGAAGATATTCTTACAATCCAAAAGTTGCTCAATGAGGACCCTATTCCTTCCCCTATTCCACAAGAGCTTACCATTGAGGAACCTCCATTAGTAAAACCTTCCATAGAGAGTCCACCTCCCATTGAACTTAAGGAACTTCCATCCCACTTAGAATATGCTTTCTTAGAAGGAAAAGACCAATTACCGGTGATTATTGCTAAGGAATTGAAAGAGGATGAGAAGGAGCAACTTATTGAAGTCCTTAACAAACATAAGAAAGCTTTAGCATGGAGAATATCCGACATAAGGGGAATTGATCCACATTTTTGTACTCACAAAATCCTTATGGAGGATGATTATAAACCCGCCATTCAAAACCAAAGGAGAGTTAACCCAAAAATTCATGAGGTTATTAAGAAAGAAGTGATTAAACTCTTAGATGCGGGTATGATTTACCCCATTTCCGACTCTCCATGGGTTAGCCCGGTTCATTGTGTTCCAAAGAAGGGTGGAATCACCGTGGTGCCTAATGAGAACAATGAGCTTATTCCCACGAGACTTGTAACCGGTTGGAGAGTTTGCATTGATTATAGAAAACTTAATGAGGCAACTAGGAAAGACCATTTTCCGCTTCCCTTTATGGATCAAATGCTTGAACGCTTAGCGGGAAATGAGTACTATTGTTTTCTTGATGGCTTTTCGGGTTATTTCCAAATCCCAATTGACCCTAAGGATCAAGAAAAGACCACATTCACTTGTCCATACGGTACATTTGCTTACAAGAGGATGCCTTTTGGCCTATGTAATGCACCGGGGACGTTTCAAAGGTGCATGATGGCAATTTTCCATGATATGATAGAGCAAACCATGGAGGTTTTTATGGATGACTTTTCCGTATTTGGGAACTCCTTTAGCTCTTGTCTCACCAATCTTGAGAGAATGCTTAAGCGTTGTGAGGAAACACGTTTGGTGCTTAATTGGGAGAAATGTCACTTTATGGTGAAAGAGGGGATTGTTTTAGGACACAAGATATCCAATAAGGGATTAGAAGTTGATCGTGCCAAAATTGATGTGATTGCTAAGCTTCCCCCACCCACCTCGGTTAAAGGTGTGAGGAGTTTCTTAGGTCATGCGGGTTTTTATAGGCGCTTTATACAAGATTTCTCTAAGATAGCTAGACCGATGACTCATCTCTTGGAGAAAGAGGCTCCTTTCATTTTTGACCAAGCTTGTTTAGAATCTTTTGAGACACTTAAGGAAAAATTGACAAAGGCTCCCGTTTTGGTTTCTCCAAATTGGGAATTACCTTTTGAGCTTATGTGTGACGCTAGTGATTATGCGGTGGGGGCCGTCTTAGGACAAAGAGTTAATAAGCATTTCCAACCTATACACTATGCGAGTAAAACCATGACCGGTGCACAACTTCATTACACTACCACGGAAAAAGAGTTGCTTGCTATAGTATATGCTTTTGAGAAGTTTAGACCATACCTTGTGCTTTCCAAGACCATAGTGTATACGGATCATTCCGCTCTCAAGTATCTTATGACAAAACAAGATGCTAAGCCTAGGCTTTTGAGATGGGTTTTGTTGCTTCAAGAGTTTAAGATAGAGATTCGTGATAAAAAGGGGCCGAGAATTTAGCGGCGGATCATTTGAGTAGACTTGAGCATCCTTTTCAAGGAGATTTCCCACATCAAGAAATTAATGAATCCTTTCCATTAGAGGAGCTCATGTCTATCTCTTCCCAAGAGGATGCCACACCTTGGTTTGCGGATATTGCAAACTATCTTGTGGGCAATGTGCTTATTGAGGGTCTTACTTACCAACAAAAGAAAAAGTTTCTTAAGGAAGTTAAGTATTACTTTTGGGATGATCCATATCTTTTTAGGCAATGTGCGGACCAAATCATTAGACGGTGTGTAGATGGGCCCGAGGCATTTAAAATCTTAGAAGCATGTCATAAAGGACCTACGGGTGGACATTTTGGGCCTAACTACACCGCCAAGAAAGTCTTTGATTCGGGTTACTATTGGCCTTCCATTTACAAGGATGCCCAAGAGATGGTGAAATTTTGTGATGTTTGTCAAAGACAAGGAAAAATTACACAACGTGATGAGATGCCACAAAATTTTATCCAAGAGTGTGAGATATTTGATGTATGGGGAATAGATTTCATGGGACCTTTTCCATCCTCTAAGGGAAACAAGTATATACTTGTGGCGGTGGATTATGTGTCCAAATGGGTGGAGGCTAAAGCCTTACCTACTAATGATGCTAGAGTGGTTGTAAAGTTCTTGAAACAATTGTTTGCTAGATTTGGTGTACCTCGGGCCATCATAAGTGATCGTGGTACGCACTTTTGTAATGATCAATTCACGAGAGTTATGAAGAAATATGGAGTGAATCATAGACTTTCTACCGCGTATCATCCTCAAACAAATGGTCAAACCGAGGTCACAAATCGTGGTTTAAAGAGAATTTTAGAGAGAACGGTGGGAGAGCATAGAGCTTCTTGGTCGGATAAGCTTGATGATGCTTTGTGGGCGTTTAGGACGGCTTTTAAGACACCAATTGGTTGTACTCCTTATAGGCTTGTCTATGGGAAAGCGTGCCACCTCCCATTTGAGTTAGAACATAAGGCATCTTGGGCTCTCAAGTGGGCTAACTTTGATTTAAACCAAGCCGGTTCACATAGGAAAGATCAAATCAATGAGATGGATGAGTTGAGAGCCAATGCCTATGAGAATTCTTTGCTATACAAGGAAAAGACTAAGAAATTGCATGATGCTAAGATCAAGAATCGTGAGTTCAAAGTTGGAGAGCCGGTTCTCCTCTTTAACTCAAGATTGAAGCTTTTTGCGGGCAAGCTTAAGTCGAGATGGTCCGGTCCATTCACTATTGCTCAAGTGTTTCCATATGGAACTCTTGAGTTATCCCAACCCGATGGTCCAAATTTTAAAGTGAATGGTCACCGTGTTAAGCATTACTTTGGGGAGGACATTTCCGTTGAAATGGTCCAAGAGGTCCCCATTTTCCCCATGAATTAATTCATTGAGGGACGAGTCGAGCTAGAGACTCATTAACTCAAGCATCGTATAACTAGGTTAGAGTGTTGTAGGTTAGAAATAAAGGCATAGATTTGGAGATAAGTGTAGGGGAGACCTTCTTTTGTCTTCATGCTTGTTTGTAGGGTTGCTCACTCATCTCATGCTTTGGAGCTTATGGAGGAGGCCCTTGTATCCGGTTCACTTCGTTACTTTAGTGATTTTTCATTGCCACCTTGTGCTTCAACTTGATTTCACTAATAGTAGTCCTTTCCTTAACTTGGGTTAAGCAAAGTCTATTCATTGTCATAAGTGTAGGGGAAGTTTTTATACTTCCATGCTCTTAAACATTGAGGACAATGTTTAGCTTAAGTGTAGGGGGGTCTTCTATCGAAGTGACCTTACCTAGAACTTGTCATTGTCTTGCATGATAACATGGAAAATTGGATTTTCAACATTTTTCAAATTTTTGATCTACTTTGGCCAACAAAAATATGCATTCATAATTTTTGCATCAATCATTTTCATTTGCATAACACATTTGCATTGTATATATTTCTTCTTTTATTTTTCATAAAAAAAAATATATAAAAAAGGAAAATATAATAAAACATGGTTTTAACAAGTTTAGATTTCTTTGACATATTAGGCCCGCCATGGATATTTTGACTCAACCCGAGTTTGCTTATTTTAGCACTCTCTAGCTAGTATCCTTAACCATGTAGTCCTTCATTGGTCTATTAGGCTAAGCTTCCACCAATTTCATTCTTTGAAATTTTAAATTTGTGGAGAATGGGTAATGATAGAGTTGAAGCAAGTGTAAAAGGGCTAGATAGACTTCATGGCAATTACTTGTGGCTAAACCCTTCTCTTCTCTACCTCTATTTTCTTCGCATGTATATAATTGTTAATAAATAATCAAGTACGGTTTTAATTGGTTCGTAATCTCTTATGCATTTTTGGCTAATCATTCATGGTTGATATGAGTACGTCTTAAGATTCTAAGTTAGCACGTTTTATGTGTACTAGACTTGTGTCATGCTCCATATTTAGCGGGTGTTTTTCCTTTTCTTCTTTGCAAATTTTTTGGTGAGGAATAAAGAAAAATAAGAGCGGCTTATGAAAAAAAAAAATGAGTGGCTAGAAAAAAAAGAAAAAGAAAAAAAAAAAAATAAATAATGCAAGACTCCCAAGAGGGGCAGTGTGGTGTTAATTATAGTGACTATTGAGTTCCAATATTACCTTGACGGGTTGCGGGGATTCAATAGATTGCTCCAATCCAATATTACCTTGACGGGTTGCGGGGTTGAAGATCCAAAATCTCAAAAAGATGCGGATGTAAATTATTGCGTGAGTTTTATTTTTCTTTCCCTAGCGAGTGTGTAGTTACTTATGAAAGCATGACATGAGGATTTTACACATAAGGCGAATGACTTATTACTCTTAATACGGACTTGTATTAATTGTGAGCGGTTTTTCAAGTAATGGATGAGAAGATTACTTAGGATTAAAACCGTGCTTCCTTATTTTTGGATTTTACACTTCTTATATTTCACACATGAATAATGACAAATTTGCCCACAAGCAATTTGCTCAATTAATAACCGGTTCCACATTTAATTGTCATGAATAAGTTGATGCACTTTTTACTTGTAAATGCAATGATCCCATTTACTAGCTTGGTATGGGGAAAGTGAAACTTGAGGGTGATAAGTGTCCATGGAACCCAAGCCCTAATCCAAGTCATTGAATTCTTTATGAGTTATTTCCATCAAAACCATTTCAAGAAAAATAAAATAAAGATATAGATAGAATTGTATTTTGATTCATTGCATTATTAAAAGTCAAAATCATGCATCATCTAGTTTAGAGTAGTGTAGATGCATCTCATATGGCCAAGGTGGATTAATTATGAGGGAAATGTAAATTTTTAAGCCTTGAAAGATAATATTGCATGAGGACATGGCAATGCTCAAGTGTAGGGGAATTTGATATGAGCTTAAACTCATATCCTTTTATCAACAAATAACCCTAAAACATGAAGCAAAATACCCTTTTATATTGTAAAAAAGCAGTGTTATGTGGTATGTTTGTGTTTGTGTGATCTTATGTAGGTAAAAGGATACAATTTCAAGCAAACAAGGAAAAACCAAGCTCAAATGGATGAAAAAGACAAAAGAAGATCAAAAGTGACAAGACTTTGAAGTCAAAGGACCTATCTTGACAATTTGTGAAAGTTGGAGGACTTAAAGTGCAAATAAAGAAAAGTCAAGATTAAATTCAAATTTGGTCAACTACAAAGTCAACTCAAGTCAAAGGGCCATTTTTGTTGAAGAATCAAAGTTGAAGGGTCAAAAATGTCAAAGGAATGAAGATATTAGCCTTAAATAGAAATCTGCCAAGTCAAGGGACCTAATCTGCCAAGTTGGGAAAGTTTTGCAAAGTTAAATCCAAGTGAAAGGCTCTTAACCAATGAGAAGAGAGAAGGCAAGTCACACGGATCAAACAATTAAATCCCACTTACAGCCGTCACATTTAATGCCAAATCACAACAGTGTGATCCGCAACTCTCTCTCTCTACCAATCAAAAGCTGCCACGTGTCCTTCTCTTTCAACAAAATATTTTCCAGGAACGGGATTTTGATAGAGGGCATTTCAAGTGAAGATCAAAACATCAAAGTTGCTCGTTTTGAAGAGACGAATCCAATGGTGTTAACCAATTAACAAATAATCCATTGAATCAAAAATCCCCAAAATGTGTTCATCACCTTCAAAGAAGATTTGCAGAATTCCTCCACGTGTCAAGTGATGATTGGCTCAAACACGTCACAACTCCAACAGAATCTTCCTATCTTGCCTATAAATACCCAGCTAGAACTTCATTTGTGATTGTAGCTTAATTCTGTAAACACATAGTTCTCTAAATTTCACTTTTCCTTTTTCCCTCCTTTTCACCTAACTACTCAAGAGTCTGACAAACTCTTGAGTTAGTTAGTTAGTTAGAACCTTGTAACTACCTTTTGTAACTGATTTCATCAATAAAATTTCAAATTCAAGCTTTCCCGCCAAATTCTGTTTATCAAATTCCTGTTGAATCTTGTTGATCTTGGATACACTAGTTGCTGTTTGATGTTAGTTATGATCAACCATTGATCATAGCTTACATTGGTGGAGTTTTGTAGCAGATTGATCAAGAATTCAGTTCATACCTAGTTACTTGAAGTTTTCATGGCAGAATGATGATTTGTAGCTGTTTTGGATGTTGAATTGAGTTGATAGCTAGTGATAGGTGGTGGTATCACTAGGGCAAGAGAGCTCAGCGCTCCTCTTCTACCCAAAGGATCTCTACAATAGGTTTCATAGCTTCTGTTTTTAAGTTCCTCTAAACAAGTACTTGCCTGCTCAATTTCCTAGATAAATTTGATGGCTGCCTGTTTTCCTTGATATAAAGTTGTTGATTGATTGATTTGAGTTCATTTGTAGCCTAATCTTGCTTTATTGTTCATTGTTTTAAGCTCCTTTTATAGTTTCTGCTCATTTTCAGTCTTATTTTAGCATAATAGCTACTTGCAGTTCTAGTCCTGGTTATTACTTGTTCTTAGCTGGAATACATCTCATTTGGATCACCTAAACTAGTTTGCTATAGCTCTTTACTCAGTCTTAATCATAACTCATTTAGTCTTTGAAATAGTTTGATCAAAATCAGATAAGGTGTGTTTGGGACTAGTGGTAAACCAGTTTTCAAGTGTTACTAATTGGTGTTTAAGTGTTCATTTCTACTTAATAGGAGTTAACAAGGAGTTTTCAGTCATTTGTAAGTCATAAAATTAGTCAAAAAGGCAATTGGTTGATAAAAAGTTTGGGTCATATTTGAATTCAGTTTTCATTACAAAACTTGCCAAATTCACTTGATCATTTCTCCTTCATTATTAGATCAAATTTGCTCAAACCAGTTTCTAGTTATAGCTTATAACATAATCTTTCAGTATCTAGAAGGAAATTCTACAGTTTCAAGAAATAAGCTAGAAAACAGCTTATTAGTTAAGGTCTGAGCATTTTGCATTCTCTGATATAAGTAGCTTACTGTTTCACTAGATCTCTTAATCCACTTCATAAAACTAGCTGTTTTCTTTCACAATCCTGATTAGTAAGTGTTGGATATGAAGTTTTGAGATTTTGAGCTTTTTCCAAAATCTGGTCAACGTTTGGTCAACATAAGCTCATTTGAGCTTATTTTCAGATATCTAGCTTATTACTGGATGAAAATTGTTCTAATTTGATTTCCCCTTCCTTAAATCAAGTGCTTAATCAGTTTTGACAATAAAATCAAGTTGTGGATGTTTGGATTATGCTATAGCTTATTTTGAGCTTATTAATAAGCACTCTTTTGCTTATTTTGGACTTTTAGCTAAAATCCTTGAATACACGTTTCTATAATTGGATTTGAAGTTGTTTGCAAGTTGTTTCAGCTTAATTGGTTGAGAAATAAGCTCAAACGAGCTTATTCTTTCTTTGAGCCCGTTTTTACTTAAAAAGTTTGGATATTTGCACTTTAGTCCCTAGAAGTTTAAGCTGTTTCTAAACCTAGCTAATTTTCCTTATTTTGTGGAATTTGCAAAAGTTAGTCCCTGGAATTTGTTAGTTGTTAAATTTCAGTTTTAAAGTTTGTTAGTTTGTTAACATTTGGTTAGTTTGTTAAAGTTTTTACAAGTTTAGTCCTTTTAGTTAACTGTTTTACATTTTTAGTCCTTATAACTTTTAGGATTTACATTTTAAGCATTTTCATTTTATAGAAATTACATTTTCAGTCCTTATAGTTTTATATTTTGCATTTTAATATTTTACTTGAATAAAATTTGGAATTTGCAACTTGTTTTACGTATAAGTAGGTCTATATTTTTCATTTTTAGATAGCTTTGTTTGAATTAGCAATAGATTACCAAGCAAGCTTGAACAACCAAAAACAATTATAAATTTGATATTGATTGGACTTTCTATTAGTTAAGAACTGAGAAAACGAACTTGCATTATACACATTTCACATAGCAAACCCGATCAAAACATGCTAAAGGCCCCAAAAAACATGATCAAAACAATAAAACAATAGTGGAAATCCATTTACCCCGGATTTGGGATTGTTTTCCCCGGTTATTTATACTTTCTCCGGGTTTTCTAGTTTAAGTTCCATTTTGGTCAGTTTTGGCTGGTTTCGAATGGTTTAGCGTGCATCAGCCATATTTGGATGTGTATGACCATGCTTGAAAGATATTCAGTTAGTATGTGATGATGAAAATATATACACAACCCAAGTAGGAAAAGACGTGATCATGGTGAACCCAATAACCAGTATCCATAAGACGTCCAAAACATGATCAAAACAATCAAACCCAAGTTGAAATTGTATTTCCATGGATTTGGCATGGCTAGGTTGATTAGAATTTCATCGGCTTTGCCCAGTTAAGTTCCCTTTCGGTCCGTTTTGGTCGGTGTAGAAGGTTTGATGGATGTTCAAGTGTTGAAGATAGAGCCCAAATGTATTTGGGAGCCCCAGATCGCGTGAAGAAAAGGGCTTTCTTGAACATGGCATAACTTGGTCTACAAGACTCCGTTTTAGGCCCGTGACGAGGCGAATCAAAGGCCGAAACGAGGGGAACGTAGCTGTAACCTAACTTTGTTGGGTTACAGAACTTTCGAGGCTCGAAACCCTATATTTGTTGAGATATTCCCATTTTTATAAATTTTTCACATTTTTTGGACTTTGTTTTTGGGCTCAGGCCCGACCCATTTACATTCTAAGGTTTATTTCGATGTCACTTGTAATTTTAGGTTACTATGTAATAGATAATACATTAATATGGCAATCATAGAAAAAAAAAATTTAAATGACCATTCTAAGTCCCGAGATCGTTAAGCAAAAGCTGGTTACATGAGTTCTTTTGTTCATTCGTTTGGTATATTATCCACCTTTGTAGGTTTCCTAAGGAAAATCAATGTCGTTTTTGTGTTGATCAAACAATGTTAAATGTTGTTGGAGTTCACTCATATCTTTAATACTAATTCATGGTGTGTCATAATGATTTCTTTGTCTAGTGAAACCACAAGTACTTCACCAACTAATTTGCAACCTACAAGCGTAGTCAAAACATAGCAAACCCGATCAAAACATGCTAAAGGCCCCAAAAAACATGATCAAAACAATAAAACAATAGTGGAAATCCATTTACCCCGGATTTGGGATGGTTTTCCCCGGTTATTTAGACTTTCTCCGGTTTTTCTAGTTTAAGTTCCCTTTTCGTCAGTTTTGGCTGGTTTAGCGTGCATCTGCCGTATTTTGATGTGTATGACCATGTTTGAAAGTTATTCAATTAGTATGTGATGATGAAACACAAACTAAGTAACAAAAGACGTGATCATGGTGAACCCAATAACCAGTATCCATTAGACGTCCAAAACATGATCAAAACAATCAAACCCAAGTGGAAATTGTATTTCCACGGATTTGGCATGGCTAGGTTGATTAGAATTTCATCGGCTTTGCCCAGTTAAGTTCCCTTTCGGTCCGTTTTGGTCGGGGTCGAAGGTTTGATGGATGTTCAAGTGTTGAAGATAGAGCCAAATGTATTTGGGAGCCCCAGATCGCGTGAAGAAAAGGGCTTTCTTGAACATGGCATAACTTGGTCTACAAGAGTCCGTTTCAGGCATGTGACGAGGCGAATCGAAGGCCGAAACGAGGGGAACGTAGCTGTAACCTAACTTTGTTGGGTTACAGAACTTTCGAGGCCCGAAACCCTATATTTGTTAAGATATTATAATTTTGATTAATTTTTCACATTTTTTGGACTTTGTTTTTGTTCTCAGGCCCGACCCATTTGCATTCTAAGGTTTATTTCGATGTCACTTGTAATTTTAGGTTACTATGTAATAGATTATAAATTAATATGGCAATCATAGAAAAAAAAATTTAAATGACCATTGTAAGTCCCGAGATCGTTAAGCAAGAGCTGGTTACATGAGTTTTTTTGTTCATTCGTTTGGTATATTATCCACCTTTGTAGGTTTCCCAAGGAAAATCAATGTCGTTTTTGTGTTGATAAAACAATGTTAAATGTTGTTGGAGTTCACTCATATCTTTAATACTAATTCATGGTGTGTCATAATGATTTCATTGTCTAGTGAAACCACAAGTACTTCACCAACTAATTTGCAACCTACAAGCGTAGTCAAAACATAGCAAACCCGATCAAAACATGCTAAAGGCCCCAAAAAACATGATCAAAACAATAAAACAATAGTGGAAATCCATTTACCCCGGATTTGGGATGGTTTTCCCCGGTTATTTATACTTTCTCCGGGTTTTCTAGTTTAAGTTCCATTTTGGTCAGTTTTGGCTGGTTTCGAATGGTTTAGCGTGCATCAGTCGTATTTGGATGTGTATGACCATGTTTGAAAGATATTCAATTAGTATGTGATGATGAAAATATATACACAACCCAAGTAGGAAAAGACGTGATCATGGTGAACCCAATAACCAGTATCCATAAGACGTCCAAAACATGATCAAAACAATCAAACCCAAGTGGAAATTGTATTTCCATGGATTTGGCATGGCTAGGTTGATTAGAATTTCATCGGCTTTGCCCAGTTAAGTTCCCTTTCGGTCCGTTTTGGTCGGTGTAGAAGGTTTGATGGATGTTCAAGTGTTGAAGATAGAGCCCAAATGTATTTGGGAGCCCCAGATCGCGTTAAGAAAAGGGCTTTCTTGAACATGGCATAACTTGGTCTACAAGAGTCCGTTTTAGGCCCGTGACGAGGCGAATCGAAGGCCGAAACGAGGGGAACGTTTTGTTGGGTTACAGAACTTTCGAGGCCCGAAACCCTATATTTGTTGAGATATTCCCATTTTTATAAATTTTTCACATTTTTTGGACTTTGTTTTTGGGCTCAGGCCCGACCCATTTACATTATAAGGTTTATTTCGATGTCACTTGTAATTTTAGGTTACTATGTAATAGATAATACATTAATATGGCAATCATAGAAAAAAAAATATTTAAATGACCATTCTAAGTCCCGAGATCGTTAAGCAAGAGCTGGTTACATGAGTTCTTTTGTTCATTCGTTTGGTATATTATCCACCTTTGTAGGTTTTCCAAGGAAAATCAATTTCGTTTTTGTGTTGATCAAACAATGTTAAATGTTGTTGGAGTTCACTCATATCTTTAATACTAATTCATGGTGTGTCATAATGATTTCTTTGTCTAGTGAAACCACAAGTACTTCACCAACTAATTTGTAACCTACAAGCGTAGTCAAAACATAGAAAACCCGATCAAAACATGCTAAAGGCCGCAAAAAACATGATCAAAACAATAAAACAATAGTGGAAATCCATTTACCCTGGATTTGGGATGGTTTTCCCCGGTTATTTAGACTTTCTCCGGTTTTTCTAGTTTAAGTTCCCTTTTCGTCAGTTTTGGCTGGTTTAGCATGCATCTGCCGTATTTTGATGTGTATGACCATGTTTGAAAGTTATTCAATTAGTATGTGATGATGAAACACAAACTAAGTAACAAAAGACGTGATCATGGTGAACCCAATAACCAGTATCCATTAGACGTCCAAAACATGATCAAAACAATCAAACCCAAGTGGAAATTGTATTTCCACGGATTTGGCATGGCTAGGTTGATTAGAATTTCATCGGCTTTGCCCAGTTAAGTTCCCTTTCGGTCCGTTTTGGTCGGGGTCGAAGGTTTGATGGATGTTCAAGTGTTGAAGATAGAGCCAAATGTATTTGGGAGCCCCAGATCGCGTGAAGAAAAGGGCTTTCTTGAACATGGCATAACTTGGTCTACAAGAGTCCGTTTCAGGCATGTGACGAGGCGAATCGAAGGCCGAAACGAGGGGAACGTAGCTGTAACCTAACTTTGTTGGGTTACAGAACTTTCGAGGCCCGAAACCCTATATTTGTTAAGATATTATAATTTTGATTAATTTTTCACATTTTTTGGACTTTGTTTTTGTTCTCAGGCCCGACCCATTTGCATTCTAAGGTTTATTTCGATGTCACTTGTAATTTTAGGTTACTATGTAATAGATTATAAATTAATATGGCAATCATAGAAAAAAAATTTTAAATGACCATTGTAAGTCCCGAGATCGTTAAGCAAGAGCTGGTTACATGAGTTTTTTTGTTCATTCGTTTGGTATATTATCCACCTTTGTAGGTTTCCCAAGGAAAATCAATGTCGTTTTTGTGTTGATAAAACAATGTTAAATGTTGTTGGAGTTCACTCATATCTTTAATACTAATTCATGGTGTGTCATAATGATTTCATTGTCTAGTGAAACCACAAGTACTTCACCAACTAATTTGCAACCTACAAGCGTAGTCAAAACATAGCAAACCCGATCAAAACATGCTAAAGGCCCCAAAAAACATGATCAAAACAATAAAACAATAGTGGAAATCCATTTACCCCGGATTTGGGATGGTTTTCCCCGGTTATTTATACTTTCTCCGGGTTTTCTAGTTTAAGTTCCATTTTGGTCAGTTTTGGCTGGTTTCGAATGGTTTAGCGTGCATCAGCCGTATTTGGATGTGTATGACCATGTTTGAAAGATATTCAATTAGTATGTGATGATGAAAATATATACACAACCCAAGTAGGAAAAGACGTGATCATGGTGAACCCAATAACCAGTATCCATAAGACGTCCAAAACATGATCAAAACAATCAAACCCAAGTGGAAATTGTATTTCCATGGATTTGGCATGGCTAGGTTGATTAGAATTTCATCGGCTTTGCCCAGTTAAGTTCCCTTTCGGTCCGTTTTGGTCGGTGTAGAAGGTTTGATGGATGTTCAAGTGTTGAAGATAGAGCCCAAATGTATTTGGGAGCCCCAGATCGCGTTAAGAAAAGGGCTTTCTTGAACATGGCATAACTTGGTCTACAAGAGTCCGTTTTAGGCCCGTGACGAGGCGAATCGAAGGCCGAAACGAGGGGAACGTTTTGTTGGGTTACAGAACTTTCGAGGCCCGAAACCCTATATTTGTTGAGATATTCCCATTTTTATAAATTTTTCACATTTTTTGGACTTTGTTTTTGGGCTCAGGCCCGACCCATTTACATTCTAAGGTTTATTTCGATGTCACTTGTAATTTTAGGTTACTATGTAATAGATAATACATTAATATGGCAATCATAGAAAAAAAAATTTAAATGACCATTCTAAGTCCCGAGATCGTTAAGCAAGAGCTGGTTACATGAGTTCTTTTGTTCATTCGTTTGGTATATTATCCACCTTTGTAGGTTTTCCAAGGAAAATCAATTTCGTTTTTGTGTTGATCAAACAATGTTAAATGTTGTTGGAGTTCACTCATATCTTTAATACTAATTCATGGTGTGTCATAATGATTTCTTTGTCTAGTGAAACCACAAGTACTTCACCAACTAATTTGTAACCTACAAGCGTAGTCAAAACATAGAAAACCCGATCAAAACATGCTAAAGGCCCCAAAAAACATGATCAAAACAATAAAACAATAGTGGAAATCCATTTACCCCGGATTTGGGATGGTTTTCCCCGGTTATTTAGACTTTCTCAGGTTTTTCTAGTTTAAGTTCCTTTTTGGTCAGTTTTGGCTGGTTTCGAATGGTTTAGCGTGCATCAACCGTATTTTGATGTGTATGACCATGTTTGAAAGATATTCAGTTAGTATGTGATGATGAAAATATATACACAACCCAAGTAGGAAAAGACGTGATCATGGTGAACCCAGTAACCAGTATCCATAAGACATCCAAAACATGATCAAAACAATCAAACCCAAGTGGAAATTGTATTTCCACGGATTTGGCATTGCTAGGTTGATTAGCATTTCATCGGCTTTGCCCAGTTAAGTTCCCTTTCGGTCCGTTTCGGTCGGTGTAGAAGGTTTGATGGATGTTCAAGTGTTGAAGATAGAGCCCAAATGTATTTGGGAGCCCTAGATCGCGTGAAGAAAAGGGCTTTATTGAACATGGCATAACTTGGTCTACAAGAGTCCGTTTTAGGCCCGTGACGAGGCGAATCGAAGGCCGAAACGAGGGGAACGTAGCTGTAACCTAACTTTGTTGGGTTACAGAACTTTCGAGGCCCGAAACCCTATATTTGTTGAGATATTCCCATTTTTATAAATTTTTCACATTTTTTGGACTTTGTTTTTGGGCTCAGGCCCGACCCATTTACATTATAAGGTTTATTTCGATGTCACTTGTAATTTTAGGTTACTATGTAATAGATAATACATTAATATGGCAATCATAGAAAAAAAAATATTTAAATGACCATTCTAAGTCCCGAGATCGTTAAGCAAGAGCTGGTTACATGAGTTCTTTTGTTCATTCGTTTGGTATATTATCCACCTTTGTAGGTTTTCCAAGGAAAATCAATTTCGTTTTTGTGTTGATCAAACAATGTTAAATGTTGTTGGAGTTCACTCATATCTTTAATACTAATTCATGGTGTGTCATAATGATTTCTTTGTCTAGTGAAACCACAAGTACTTCACCAACTAATTTGTAACCTACAAGCGTAGTCAAAACATAGAAAACCCGATCAAAACATGCTAAAGGCCGCAAAAAACATGATCAAAACAATAAAACAATAGTGGAAATCCATTTACCCTGGATTTGGGATGGTTTTCCCCGGTTATTTAGACTTTCTCCGGTTTTTCTAGTTTAAGTTCCTTTTTGGTCAGTTTTGGCTGGTTTCGAATGGTTTAGCGTGCATCAACCGTATTTTGATGTGTATGACCATGTTTGAAAGATATTCAATTAGTATGTGATGATGAGAATATATACACAACCCAAGTAGGAAAAGACGTGATCATGGTGAACCCAATAACCAGTATCCATAAGACATCCAAAACATGATCAAAACAATCAAACCCAAGTGGAAATTGTATTTCCACGGATTTGGCATGGCTAGGTTGATTAGCATTTCATCGGCTTTGCCCAGTTAAGTTCCCTTTCGGTCCGTTTTGGTCGGTGTAGAAGGTTTGATGGATGTTCAAGTGTTGAAGATAGAGCCCAAATGTATTTGGGAGCCCCAGATCGCGTGAAGAAAAGGGCTTTCTTGAACATGGCATAAGTTGGTCTACAAGAGTCCGTTTCAGGCATGTGACGAGGCGAATCGAAGGCCGAAACGAGGGGAACGTAGCTGTAACCTAACTTTGTTGGGTTACAGAACTTTCGAGGCCCGAAACCCTATATTTGTTAAGATATTATAATTTTTATTAATTTTTCACATTTTTTGGACTTTGTTTTTGTTCTCAGGCCCGACCCATTTGCATTCTAAGGTTTATTTCGATGTCACTTGTAATTTTAGGTTACTATGTAATAGATTATAAATTAATATGGCAATCATAGAAAAAAAATTTTAAATGACCATTGTAAGTCCCGAGATCGTTAAGCAAGAGCTGGTTACATGAGTTTTTTTGTTCATTCGTTTGGTATATTATCCACCTTTGTAGGTTTCCCAAGGAAAATCAATGTCGTTTTTGTGTTGATAAAACAATGTTAAATGTTGTTGGAGTTCACTCATATCTTTAATACTAATTCATGGTGTGTCATAATGATTTCATTGTCTAGTGAAACCACAAGTACTTCACCAACTAATTTGCAACCTACAAGCGTAGTCAAAACATAGCAAACCCGATCAAAACATGCTAAAGGCCCCAAAAAACATGATCAAAACAATAAAACAATAGTGGAAATCCATTTACCCCGGATTTGGGATGGTTTTCCCCGGTTATTTATACTTTCTCCGGGTTTTCTAGTTTAAGTTCCATTTTGGTCAGTTTTGGCTGGTTTCGAATGGTTTAGCGTGCATCAGCCGTATTTGGATGTGTATGACCATGTTTGAAAGATATTCAATTAGTATGTGATGATGAAAATATATACACAACCCAAGTAGGAAAAGACGTGATCATGGTGAACCCAATAACCAGTATCCATAAGACGTCCAAAACATGATCAAAACAATCAAACCCAAGTGGAAATTGTATTTCCATGGATTTGGCATGGCTAGGTTGATTAGAATTTCATCGGCTTTGCCCAGTTAAGTTCCCTTTCGGTCCGTTTTGGTCGGTGTAGAAGGTTTGATGGATGTTTAAGTGTTGAAGATAGAGCCCAAATGTATTTGGGAGCCCCAGATCGCGTGAAGAAAAGGGCTTTCTTGAACATGGCATAACTTGGTCTACAAGAGTCCGTTTTAGGCCCGTGACGAGGCGAATCGAAGGCCGAAACGAGGGGAACGTTTTGTTGGGTTACAGAACTTTCGAGGCCCGAAACCCTATATTTGTTGAGATATTCCCATTTTTATAAATTTTTCACATTTTTTGGACTTTGTTTTTGGGCTCAGGCCCGACCCATTTACATTCTAAGGTTTATTTCGATGTCACTTGTAATTTTAGGTTACTATATAATAGATAATACATTAATATGGCAATCATAGAAAAAAAAATTTAAATGACCATTCTAAGTCCCGAGATCGTTAAGCAAGAGCTGGTTACATGAGTTCTTTTGTTCATTCGTTTGGTATATTATCCACCTTTGTAGGTTTTCCAAGGAAAATCAATTTCGTTTTTGTGTTGATCAAACAATGTTAAATGTTGTTGGAGTTCACTCATATCTTTAATACTAATTCATGGTGTGTCATAATGATTTCTTTGTCTAGTGAAACCACAAGTACTTCACCAACTAATTTGTAACCTACAAGCGTAGTCAAAACATAGAAAACCCGATCAAAACATGCTAAAGGCCCCAAAAAACATGATCAAAACAATAAAACAATAGTGGAAATCCATTTACCCCGGATTTGGGATGGTTTTCCCCGGTTATTTAGACTTTCTCAGGTTTTTCTAGTTTAAGTTCCTTTTTGGTCAGTTTTGGCTGGTTTCGAATGGTTTAGCGTGCATCAACCGTATTTTGATGTGTATGACCATGTTTGAAAGATATTCAGTTAGTATGTGATGATGAAAATATATACACAACCCAAGTAGGAAAAGACGTGATCATGGTGAACCCAGTAACCAGTATCCATAAGACATCCAAAACATGATCAAAACAATCAAACCCAAGTGGAAATTGTATTTCCACGGATTTGGCATTGCTAGGTTGATTAGCATTTCATCGGCTTTGCCCAGTTAAGTTCCCTTTCGGTCCGTTTTGGTCGGTGTAGAAGGTTTGATGGATGTTCAAGTGTTGAAGATAGAGCCCAAATGTATTTGGGAGCCCTAGATCGCGTGAAGAAAAGGGCTTTATTGAACATGGCATAACTTGGTCTACAAGAGTCCGTTTTAGGCCCGTGACGAGGCGAATCGAAGGCCGAAACGAGGGGAACGTAGCTGTAACCTAACTTTGTTGGGTTACAGAACTTTCGAGGCCCGAAACCCTATATTTGTTGAGATATTCCCATTTTTATAAATTTTTCACATTTTTTGGACTTTGTTTTTGGGCTCAGGCCCGACCCATTTACATTATAAGGTTTATTTCGATGTCACTTGTAATTTTAGGTTACTATGTAATAGATAATACATTAATATGGCAATCATAGAAAAAAAAATATTTAAATGACCATTCTAAGTCCCGAGATCGTTAAGCAAGAGCTGGTTACATGAGTTCTTTTGTTCATTCGTTTGGTATATTATCCACCTTTGTAGGTTTTCCAAGGAAAATCAATTTCGTTTTTGTGTTGATCAAACAATGTTAAATGTTGTTGGAGTTCACTCATATCTTTAATACTAATTCATGGTGTGTCATAATGATTTCTTTGTCTAGTGAAACCACAAGTACTTCACCAACTAATTTGTAACCTACAAGCGTAGTCAAAACATAGAAAACCCGATCAAAACATGCTAAAGGCCGCAAAAAACATGATCAAAACAATAAAACAATAGTGGAAATCCATTTACCCTGGATTTGGGATGGTTTTCCCCGGTTATTTAGACTTTCTCCGGTTTTTCTAGTTTAAGTTCCTTTTTGGTCAGTTTTGGCTGGTTTCGAATGGTTTAGCGTGCATCAACCGTATTTTGATGTGTATGACCATGTTTGAAAGATATTCAATTAGTATGTGATGATGAGAATATATACACAACCCAAGTAGGAAAAGACGTGATCATGGTGAACCCAATAACCAGTATCCATAAGACATCCAAAACATGATCAAAACAATCAAACCCAAGTGGAAATTGTATTTCCACGGATTTGGCATGGCTAGGTTGATTAGCATTTCATCGGCTTTGCCCAGTTAAGTTCCCTTTCGGTCCGTTTTGGTCGGTGTAGAAGGTTTGATGGATGTTCAAGTGTTGAAGATAGAGCCCAAATGTATTTGGGAGCCCCAGATCGCGTGAAGAAAAGGGCTTTCTTGAACATGGCATAACTTGGTCTACAAGAGTCCGTTTCAGGCATGTGACGAGGCGAATCGAAGGCCGAAATGAGGGGAACGTAGCTGTAACCTAACTTTGTTGGGTTACAGAACTTTCGAGGCCCGAAACCCTATATTTGTTAAGATATTATAATTTTTATTAATTTTTCACATTTTTTGGACTTTGTTTTTGTTCTCAGGCCCGACCCATTTGCATTCTAAGGTTTATTTCGATGTCACTTGTAATTTTAGGTTACTATGTAATAGATTATAAATTAATATGGCAATCATAGAAAAAAAATTTTAAATGACCATTGTAAGTCCCGAGATCGTTAAGCAAGAGCTGGTTACATGAGTTTTTTTGTTCATTCGTTTGGTATATTATCCACCTTTGTAGGTTTCCCAAGGAAAATCAATGTCGTTTTTGTGTTGATAAAACAATGTTAAATGTTGTTGGAGTTCACTCATATCTTTAATACTAATTCATGGTGTGTCATAATGATTTCATTGTCTAGTGAAACCACAAGTACTTCACCAACTAATTTGCAACCTACAAGCGTAGTCAAAACATAGCAAACCCGATCAAAACATGCTAAAGGCCCCAAAAAACATGATCAAAACAATAAAACAATAGTGGAAATCCATTTACCCCGGATTTGGGATGGTTTTCCCCGGTTATTTATACTTTCTCCGGGTTTTCTAGTTTAAGTTCCATTTTGGTCAGTTTTGGCTGGTTTCGAATGGTTTAGCGTGCATCAGCCGTATTTGGATGTGTATGACCATGTTTGAAAGATATTCAATTAGTATGTGATGATGAAAATATATACACAACCCAAGTAGGAAAAGACGTGATCATGGTGAACCCAATAACCAGTATCCATAAGACGTCCAAAACATGATCAAAACAATCAAACCCAAGTGGAAATTGTATTTCCATGGATTTGGCATGGCTAGGTTGATTAGAATTTCATCGGATTTGCCCAGTTAAGTTCCCTTTCGGTCCGTTTTGGTCGGTGTAGAAGGTTTGATGGATGTTCAAGTGTTGAAGATAGAGCCCAAATGTATTTGGGAGCCCCAGATCGCGTGAAGAAAAGGGCTTTCTTGAACATGGCATAACTTGGTCTACAAGAGTCCGTTTTAGGCCCGTGACGAGGCGAATCGAAGGCCGAAACGAGGGGAACGTTTTGTTGGGTTACAGAACTTTCGAGGCCCGAAACCCTATATTTGTTGAGATATTCCCATTTTTATAAATTTTTCACATTTTTTGGACTTTGTTTTTGGGCTCAGGCCCGACCCATTTACATTCTAAGGTTTATTTCGATGTCACTTGTAATTTTAGGTTACTATGTAATAGATAATACATTAATATGGCAATCATAGAAAAAAAAATTTAAATGACCATTCTAAGTCCCGAGATCGTTAAGCAAGAGCTGGTTACATGAGTTCTTTTGTTCATTCGTTTGGTATATTATCCACTTTTGTAGGTTTTCCAAGAAAAATCAATTTCGTTTTTGTGTTGATCAAACAATGTTAAATGTTGTTGGAGTTCACTCATATCTTTAATACTAATTCATGGTGTGTCATAATGATTTCTTTGTCTAGTGAAACCACAAGTACTTCACCAACTAATTTGTAACCTACAAGCGTAGTCAAAACATAGAAAACCCGATCAAAACATGCTAAAGGCCCCAAAAAACATGATCAAAACAATAAAACAATAGTGGAAATCCATTTACCCCGGATTTGGGATGGTTTTCCCCGGTTATTTAGACTTTCTCAGGTTTTTCTAGTTTAAGTTCCTTTTTGGTCAGTTTTGGCTGGTTTCGAATGGTTTCGCGTGCATCAACCGTATTTTGATGTGTATGACCATGTTTGAAAGATATTCAGTTAGTATGTGATGATGAAAATATATACACAACCCAAGTAGGAAAAGACGTGATCATGGTGAACCCAATAACCAGTATCCATAAGACATCCAAAACATGATCAAAACAATCAAACCCAAGTGGAAATTGTATTTCCACGGATTTGGCATTGCTAGGTTGATTAGCATTTCATCGGCTTTGCCCAGTTAAGTTCCCTTTCGGTCCGTTTTGGTCGGTGTAGAAGGTTTGATGGATGTTCAAGTGTTGAAGATAGAGCCCAAATGTATTTGGGAGCCCTAGATCGCGTGAAGAAAAGGGCTTTCTTGAACATGGCATAACTTGGTCTACAAGAGTCCGTTTTGGGCCCGTGACGAGGCGAATCGAAGGCCGAAACGAGGGGAACGTAGCTGTAACCTAACTTTGTTGGGTTACAGAACTTTCGAGGCCCGAAACCCTATATTTGTTGAGATATTCCCATTTTTATAAATTTTTCACATTTTTGGACTTTGTTTTTGGGCTCAGGCCCGACCCATTTACATTATAAGGTTTATTTCGATGTCACTTGTAATTTTAGGTTACTATGTAATAGATAATACATTAATATGGCAATCATAGAAAAAAAAATATTTAAATGACCATTCTAAGTCCCGAGATCGTTAAGCAAGAGCTGGTTACATGAGTTCTTTTGTTCATTCGTTTGGTATATTATCCACCTTTGTAGGTTTTCCAAGGAAAATCAATTTCGTTTTTGTGTTGATCAAACAATGTTAAATGTTGTTGGAGTTCACTCATATCTTTAATACTAATTCATGGTGTGTCATAATGATTTCTTTGTCTAGTGAAACCACAAGTACTTCACCAACTAATTTGTAACCTACAAGCGTAGTCAAAACATAGAAAACCCGATCAAAACATGCTAAAGGCCCCAAAAAACATGATCAAAACAATAAAACAATAGTGGAAATCCATTTACCCCGGATTTGGGATGGTTTTCCCCAGTTATTTAGACTTTCTCAGGTTTTTCTAGTTTAAGTTCCTTTTTGGTCAGTTTTGGCTGGTTTCGAATGGTTTAGCGTGCATCAACCGTATTTTGATGTGTATGACCATGTTTGAAAGATATTCAGTTAGTATGTGATGATGAAAATATATACACAACCCAAGTAGGAAAAGACGTGATCATGGTGAACCCAATAACCAGTATCCATAAGACATCCAAAACATGATCAAAACAATCAAACCCAAGTGGAAATTGTATTTCCACGGATTTGGCATTGCTAGGTTGATTAGCATTTCATCGACTTTGCCCAGTTAAGTTCCCTTTCGGTCCGTTTTGGTCGGTGTAGAAGGTTTGATGGATGTTCAAGTGTTGAAGATAGAGCCCAAATGTATTTGGGAGCCCTAGATCGCGTGAAGAAAAGGGCTTTCTTGAACATGGCATAACTTGGTCTACAAGAGTCCGTTTTAGGCCCGTGACGAGGCGAATCGAAGGCCGAAACGAGAGGAACGTAGCTGTAACCTAACTTTGTTGGGTTACAGAACTTTCGAGGCCCGAAACCCTATATTTGTTGAGATATTCCCATTTTTATAAATTTTTCACATTTTTTGGACTTTGTTTTTGGGCTCAGGCCCGACCCATTTACATTATAAGGTTTATTTCGATGTCACTTGTAATTTTAGGTTACTATGTAATAGATAATACATTAATATGGCAATCATAGCAAAAAAAATATTTAAATGACCATTCTAAGTCCCGAGATCGTTAAGCAAGAGCTGGTTACATGAGTTCTTTTGTTCATTCGTTTGGTATATTATCCACCTTTGTAGGTTTTCCAAGGAAAATCAATTTCGTTTTTGTGTTGATCAAACAATGTTAAATGTTGTTGGAGTTCACTCATATCTTTAATACTAATTCATGGTGTGTCATAATGATTTCTTTGTCTAGTGAAACCACAAGTACTTCACCAACTAATTTGTAACCTACAAGCGTAGTCAAAACATAGAAAACCCGATCAAAACATGCTAAAGGCCCCAAAAAACATGATCAAAACAATAAAACAATAGTGGAAATCCATTTACCCCGGATTTGGGATAGTTTTCCCCGGTTATTTAGACTTTCTCAGGTTTTTCTAGTTTAAGTTCCTTTTTGGTCAGTTTTGGCTGGTTTCGAATGGTTTAGCATGCATCAACCGTATTTTGATGTGTATGACCATGTTTGAAAGATATTCAGTTAGTATGTGATGATGAAAATATATACACAACCCAAGTAGGAAAAGACGTGATCATGGTGAACCCAATAACCAGTATCCATAAGACATCCAAAACATGATCAAAACAATCAAACCCAAGTGGAAATTGTATTTCCACGGATTTGGCATTGCTAGGTTGATTAGCATTTCATCGGCTTTGCCCAGTTAAGTTCCCTTTCGGTCCGTTTTGGTCGGTGTAGAAGGTTTGATGGATGTTCAAGTGTTGAAGATAGAGCCCAAATGTATTTGGGAGCCCTAGATCGCGTGAAGAAAAGGGCTTTCTTGAACATGGCATAACTTGGTCTACAAGAGTCCGTTTTAGGCCCGTGACGAGGCGAATCGAAGGCCGAAACGAGGGGAACGTAGCTGTAACCTAACTTTGTTGGGTTACAGAACTTTCGAGGCCCGAAACCCTATATTTGTTGAGATATTCCCATTTTTATAAATTTTTCACATTTTTTGGACTTTGTTTTTGGGCTCAGGCCCGACCCATTTACATTATAAGGTTTATTTCGATGTCAATTGTAATTTTAGGTTACTATGTAATAGATAATACATTAATATGGCAATCATAGAAAAAAAAATTTAAATGACCATTCTAAGTCCCGAGATCGTTAAGCAAGAGCTGGTTACATGAGTTCTTTTGTTCATTCGTTTGGTATATTATCCACCTTTGTAGGTTTTCCAAGGAAAATCAATTTCGTTTTTGTGTTGATCAAACAATGTTAAATGTTGTTGGAGTTCACTCATATCTTTAATACTAATTCATGGTGTGTCATAATGATTTCTTTGTCTAGTGAAACCACAAGTACTTCACCAACTAATTTGTAACCTACAAGCGTAGTCAAAACATAGAAAACCCGATCAAAACATGCTAAAGGCCGCAAAAAACATGATCAAAACAATAAAACAATAGTGGAAATCCATTTACCCCGGATTTGGGATGGTTTTCCCCGGTTATTTAGACTTTCTCCGGTTTTTCTAGTTTAAGTTCCTTTTTGGTCAGTTTTGGCTGGTTTCGAATGGTTTAGCGTGCATCAACCGTATTTTGATGTGTATGACCATGTTTGAAAGATATTCAATTAGTATGTGATGATGAAAATATATACACAACCCAAGTAGGAAAAGACGTGATCATGGTGAACCCAATAACCAGTATCCATAAGACATCCAAAACATGATCAAAACAATCAAACCCAAGTGGAAATTGTATTTCCACGGATTTGGCATGGCTAGGTTGATTAGCATTTCATCGGCTTTGCCCAGTTTATTTCCCTTTCGGTCCGTTTTGGTCGGTGTAGAAGGTTTGATGGATGTTCAAGTGTTGAAGATAGAGCCCAAATGTATTTGGGAGCCCCAGATCGCGTGAAGAAAAGGGCTTTCTTGAACATGGCATAACTTGGTCTACAAGAGTCCGTTTCAGGCCTGTGACGAGGCGAATCGAAGGCCGAAACAAGGGGAACGTAGCTGTAACCTAACTTTGTTGGGTTACAGAACTTTCGAGGCCCGAAACCCTATATTTGTTGAGATATTATAATTTTTATTAATTTTTCACATTTTTTGGACTTTGTTTTTGTTCTCTAACCCGACCCATTTGCATTCTAAGGTTTATTTCGATGTCACTTGTAATTTTAGGTTACTATGTAATAGATTATAAATTAATATGGCAATCATTGAAAAAAAATTTTAAATGACCATTGTAAGTCCCGAGATCGTTAAGCAAGAGCTGGTTACATGAGTTTTTTTGTTCATTCGTTTGGTATATTTTCCACCTTTGTAGGTTTCCCAAGGAAAATCAATGTCGTTTTTGTGTTGATTAAACAATGTTAAATGTTGTTGGAGTTCACTCATATCTTTAATACTAATTCATGGTGTGTCATAATGATTTCATTGTCTAGTGAAACCACAAGTACTTCACCAACTAATTTGCAACCTACAAGCGTAGTCAAAACATAGCAAACCCGATCAAAACATGCTAAAGGCCCCAAAAAACATGATCAAAACAATAAAACAATAGTGGAAATCCATTTACCCCGGATTTGGGATGGTTTTCCCCGGTTATTTATACTTTCTCCGGGTTTTCTAGTTTAAGTTCCATTTTGGTCAGTTTTGGCTGGTTTCGAATGGTTTAGCGTGCATCAGCCGTATTTGGATGTGTATGACCATGTTTGAAAGATATTCAATTAGTATGTGATGATGAAAATATTCCATCTTATTGAGTGGTGCTTTTTGAAATATTTTTTATTCTTAAGCTTAGTTAAGCTATTTTTAACTTATTGCAACTTGAATCAGCTCTTGAAATAACCTTGAACTCGAAAACGACTATTTTGTCGTTTTGTGTAGAGAGCTTTTGCTTATTTCAGGCTAATTTCTAGGACTTATTTCAAGTTTCATTTTGCAAATATCTTATTTAGGCCAAGGGAATGACGTGTGTTGAATTTTAGCCTATGGCATCAACTTATAGCTTAATGGGCCAAAAAGCCCATTAAGAATAAGCTGTTTTGAAATAAGCTAACTTAAGCTCATTTTCAGCTTTTGGTCCTTTGGAAAATTGTGTTTAGAATTCAATTTTAAGCTTAACTGGAGTTTTTAGGCTTATTTGGTGGACTTTTTCTTATTGGGCCAAGTTCCAAGCCCATTAAGGGACTGTTTGGCCTTTTAGCCCATTTGGAGGCCCAATAGGGGTATTTTGGTAATTCTATGTTCATTTTCTGGTTATTTAGGTAAAATTAAGTAGGTTTGCAAGTTTTAGAATTTTGTTATAAACTTTGAATTTTTTTATTATTATTTTATTATTAAAATAATCAGTTTTATTTTTAATTAATTTTTTTCGCTTTTTATATTTTCCTAGGTTTTATACATTAAGTTAGGATTTGTACAACTTTCCAAATATTTTTAGCATCTTTTAATTATTGTTTAGGATTATTTTAAGATTTTTATATTTTTTAAGTATTTAAAAATAGTTTTTAGTGGTTTTAAAATTCAGAAAAATACGCTTTAGTTTAATTAGGTTATTTTAGAGGTTTACAAACTTTAAAACCTTGATTTGGACTTTTTATTGGTTAATTTTGATTTTTAGGGCTTTAATTAGCATTTAAAAATTAATATTTAATTAAATAAAAGGTTTTAGCATGTTTTGATTTTTTGTAAACCCTTAGAATATTTTAGTGGATTTTTAGTAATTTTTTGGAATTTTTAGGAAAAAAATTTATTTTACCCCATTTTACGTTTTCATGTCTTTTACGTCTTAGTGTAATTTTCTCGTATCCGTATTCACTCCTTTTTTCTTTCTTCATAATATTAATCACAAATAATTAATTCAAATTCAAAACACACATAACACACTAGCCTCCTTGAGAACGAACTCACACTTAGGTCATTTTAGTGCACGATTTTCCTAAATCGTTCAATCCCAAGTAAAATCAGTTTAAAATATATCAGAGTAGCGTATAGGTTTCCCTAGGATCTTAATCAAACAACAAACCTTTTAACAAAATATTTGACCATTTACTATAAGTTTTACGACAATAGGGAAAGAATTCCGTTTTAGACCAAATTACTACAAAAGCAATCCCGCAATCCTTCTCCAGCAAGCTCCGCAAATCAACAACTTCAAGTACCTGAAATACATGCTTAAAATCATCAACACAAATGTTTAGTAAGTCTATATGTTTTACAAAATCATAATTGAACACATCGTAAAAATCATTAACAATTGTTTAATAGATTTGTGGCCATACAATCTATCAATCAGGTATAATATATAACAATAGTTATCGAATTGTATTAAGCTCACGACGTCGACCCCTTAACTTAGTCACCCACGCCAAATGCCAGCATGACTAGAAGAATAAATTACCAGTGCCCCTACTAGGGTATTAATTGCAAGAATACCAATTCTCATTCACGTAAAATTATCCTTCCCAGCGGGTTACTCAGCGTAAAGCCCTGGTCTCAGATAGGGTCGTCAGCCCAATAGTACTATTATTAGAATAAGCGGCTATTCCCAACTCGCAACATCAAGTCAGAAGATAGTTAACGACTCATGAATTTAGAGTCTTATGCAATTAGGTACTTATACGATTCATTTCATCAAAGGCAACATCGGGTCCAACAATTACTCATGACATGTGTTTATTTTACTTCAAATAGCATGTATCCCCCTCGCGGGTTTTAAAATCATTAAAACAAGTAGAAAGCGAGGCTATAGACTCACCTGTAGTAAAACCGGTAGTATGACGATTTTCGACGATAGTTGATGCCCGGTAAACACACAAAAACTGCAACCTATCAAATAAGGCGCGTTCATCAATAATAACTCGAATAAAATCCATACTTAGTAATACCGAACTCAAAATCATAAAATCAAAACCAATCCAAAATAAAAATAATACAAGTGACCTTTTATTTCATTCTATATATTTACTATTAGTTAACTCCGTCGATAAAAATCTGCCGGTACACACCAAATGTACAAGCTCGCTTACCCTACTTAAACACGTCAAATTTTTATGATACTAATCAGTAACTTCACTTACTATATATTGAAAGCCCTGTTAAAAACTCATCAAAAGATTTTACTTTTAAAGTTCCCTGCCCGACTCATCTTTGAACTACAAAAACCGGACAGTTTTACGTCAACAATACTTAAAGTCTTTTAACACATTTATTTTTCTCCGTTTATGAAATCGACACTCAACTTTGATAATAACTCGACATCCTCATACTTGACCTTAAAAATCAGTCCTTGACACATTTCAAAAATTCATTTTGTAGTCCCCGAGATTCGATCCAATTATCAAACTAACGTAACTTTTCGCTCGTTTGGAGCTACAAGTCCTACCTTATACCAAAACGAAGGTAAAAACATCCTCTACAACAATATCTAACTAGTTCATCTCAAACTCAAACTCATGTTTTCAGAAAATTAAACTTAATAATCTGCCTAAAAATACATCTTTAAATATTACCCAAAATCAATTTTTCACCACATTTTAACCTCATTTTTACCACTATAAGCATTCCTACATTACTAGTTCATATCAGAACATCCTAAATAATCCTAGATGATCAAATCATAAAAACCAAATTCAAAAATATCAACATGCAATCAATAAAATGTATACATATGAACATAAACACCTACATACCTCAATAATTTAAGATCAAACAACAAGATTTTCATCCAAAAATGGGTTTTTCAAAAATGTTAATGCATGTGGGAAATTTTCATACCAATGTGTAGGGAATGATGAAACTAAGATGGGTAATTGATTAGATTTGATTGAATCAAACTCAAAATCAAAAAATGGTGGTGTTTGTGTGATGTGGGGGTGACGGGAAGAAGAGGAGAGGGAGGGGAGAGAGAATTTTTTTTTGAGTGGAATGTTTTGTGTTTTAAATTTCCTTTTATATGGTGGAAGTTTAGGGTAGTTTTTGCCAATTGTGATTCTTTTGGACCAAAGTGTAAATATTTTGTTAAAAAGCGGGAAATGACTATTAGTCACTTTTGAAAATTTTTACAGGTCCGGGTTTCATAAAAATGCTTCTCAAAACATAAAACGCACTCAAAATGATATATTATATAGTCCCGACACGACTTAATACGACATTAAAATAAAAACATCAAA
The DNA here is from genome assembly GCA_025667525.1 of Glebionis coronaria. Classification (NCBI taxonomy): domain Eukaryota; kingdom Viridiplantae; phylum Streptophyta; class Magnoliopsida; order Asterales; family Asteraceae; genus Glebionis; species Glebionis coronaria. The sequence continues at coordinate 647,006,032 of CM046877.1, forward strand.
ATATTAAACATCGACATGTATAAAATAAAACGTAAAATTTCTCGGGCATCCGTCGATATCGTCATCACTAATAATCCTCGCAACTTGTCAAAACGTAAAAATAAAACTTCAACATCATCCAAATAAAATTAACCAATCATCATGAAAATCAACCTCGTCAAAAATTACAAAAATATACGTAAAAATATAATTAAATAATGACCACGATTTTTGGGTTGTTACAATTTAGACATTCTCCGGTTTTCTAGTTTAAGTTCCCTTTTGGTCAGTTTTGGCTGGTTTCGAATGGTTAAGCGTGCATCTCCCGTATTTGGATGTGTATGACCATGTTTGAAAGATATTCAATTAGTATGTGATGATGAAAATATATACACAACCCAAGTAGGAAAACACGTGATCATGGTGAACCTAATAACCAGTATCCATAAGACGTCCAAAACATGATCAAAACAATCAAACCCAAGTGGAAATTGTATTTCCATGGATTTGGCATGGCTAGGTTGATTAGAATTTCATCGGCTTTGCCCAGTTAAGTTCCCTTTCGGTCCGTTTTGGTCGGTGTAGAAGGTTTGATGGATGTTCAAGTGTTGAAGATAGAGCCCAAATGTATTTGGAAGCCCCAAATCGCGTGAAGAAAAGGGCTTTCTTGAACATGGCATAACTTGGTCTACAAGAGTCCGTTTCAGGCCCATGACGAGGCGAATCGAAGGCCGAAACGAGGGGAACGTAGCTGTAACCTAACTTTGTTGGGTTACACAACTTTCGAGGCCTGAAACCCTATATTTGTTGAGATATTCTAATTTTTATAAATTTTTCACATTTTTTGGACTTTGTTTTTGGCCTCAGGCCCGACCCATTTGCATTCTAAGATTAATTTCGATGTCACTTGTAATTTTAGGTTACTATGTAATAGATTATAAATTAATATGGCAATCATAGAAAAAAAATTTAAATGACCATTCTAAGTCCCGAGATCGTTAAGCAAGAGCTGGTTACATGAGTTGTTTTGTTCATTCGTTTGCTATATTATCCACCTTTGTAGGTTTTCCAAGGAAAATTAATTTCGTTTTTGTGTTGATCAAACAATGTTAAATGTTGTTGGAGTTCACTCATATCTTTAATACTAATTCATGGTGTGTCATAATGATTTATTTGTCTAGTGATACCACAAGTACTTCACCAACTAATTTGCAACCTACAAGCGTAGTCAAAACATAGCAAACCCGATCAAAACATGCTAAAGGCCCCAAAAAACATGATCAAAACAATAAAACAATAGTGGAAATCTATTTACCCCGGATTTGGGATGGTTTTCCCTGGTTATTTAGACTTTCTCCGGTTTTTCTAGTTTAAGTTCCCTTTTCGTCAATTTTGGCTGGTTTCGAATGGTTTAGCGTGCATCTGCCGTATTTGGATGTGTATGACCATGTTTGAAAGTTATTCAATTAGTATGTGATGATGAAAATATATACACAACCTAAGTAATAAAAGACGTGATCATGGTGAACCCAATAACTAGTATCCATAAGACGTCCAAAACATGATCAAAACAATCAAACCCAAGTGGAAATTGTATTTCCATGGATTTGGCATGGCTAGGTTGATTAGAATTTCATCGTCTTTGCCCAGTTAAGTTCCCTTTCGGTCCGTTTTGGTCGGGGTCGAAGGTTTGATGGATGTTCAAGTGTTGAAGATAGAGCCCAAATGTATTTGGGAGCCCCAGATCGCGTGAAGAAAAGGGCTTTCTTGAACATGGCATAACTTGGTCTACAAGAGTCCGTTTCAGGCCTGTGACGAGGCGAATCGAAGTCCGAAACGAGGGGAACGTAGCTGTAACCTAACTTTGTTGGGTTACAGAACTTTCGAGGCCCGAAACCCTATATTTGTTGAGATATTATAATTTTTATTAATTTTTCACATTTTTTGGACTTTGTTTTTGTTCTCAGGCCCGACCCATTTGCATTCTAAGGTTTATTTCGATGTCACTTGTAATTTTAGGTTACTATGTAATAGATTATAAATTAATATGGTAATCATAGAAAAAAAATTTTAAATGACCATTGTAAGTCCTGAGATCGTTAAGCAAGAGCTGGTTACATGAGTTTTTTTGTTCATTCGTTTGGTATATTATCCACCTTTGTAGGTTTCACAAGGAAAATCAATGTCGTTTTTGTGTTGATCAAACAATGTTAAATGTTGTTGGAGTTCACTCATATCTTTAATACAAATTCATGGTGTGTCATAATGATTTCATTGTCTAGTGAAACCACAAGTACTTCACCAACTAATTTGCAACCTACAAGCGTAGTCAAAACATAGCAAACCCGATCAAAACATGCTAAAGGCCCCAAAAAACATGATCAAAACAATAAAACGATAGTGGAAATCCATTTACCCCGGATTTGGGATGGTTTTCCCCGGTTATTTATACTTTCTCCGGGTTTTCTAGTTTAAGTTCCATTTTGGTCAGTTTTGGCTGGTTTCGAATGGTTTAGCGTGCATCAGCCATATTTGGATGTGTATGACCATGCTTGAAAGATATTCAGTTAGTATGTGATGATGAAAATATATACACAACCCAAGTAGGAAAAGACGTGATCATGGTGAACCCAATAACCAGTATCCATAAGACGTCCAAAACATGATCAAAACAATCAAACCCAAGTTGAAATTGTATTTCCATGGATTTGGCATGGCTAGGTTGATTAGAATTTCATCGGCTTTGCCCAGTTAAGTTCCCTTTCGGTCCGTTTTGGTCGGTGTAGAAGGTTTGATGGATGTTCAAGTGTTGAAGATAGAGCCCAAATGTATTTGGGAGCCCCAGATCGCGTGAAGAAAAGGGCTTTCTTGAACATGGCATAACTTGGTCTACAAGAGTCCGTTTTAGGCCCGTGACGAGGCGAATCGAAGGCCGAAACGAGGGGAACGTTTTGTTGGGTTACAGAACTTTCGAGGCCCGAAACCCTATATTTGTTGAGATATTCCCATTTTTATAAATTTTTCACATTTTTTGGACTTTGTTTTTGGGCTCAGGCCCGACCCATTTACATTCTAAGGTTTATTTCGATGTCACTTGTAATTTTAGGTTACTATGTGATAGATAATACATTAATATGGCAATCATAGAAAAAAAAATTTAAATGACCATTCTAAGTCCCGAGATCGTTAAGCAAGAGCTGGTTACATGACTTCTTTTGTTCATTCGTTTGGTATATTATCCACCTTTGTAGGTTTTCCAAGGAAAATCAATTTCGTTTTTGTGTTGATCAAACAATGTTAAATGTTGTTGGAGTTCACTCATATCTTTAATACTAATTCATGGTGTGTCATAATGATTTCTTTGTCTAGTGAAACCACAAGTACTTCACCAACTAATTTGTAACCTACAAGCGTAGTCAAAACATAGAAAACCCGATCAAAACATGCTAAAGGCCCCAAAAAACATGATCAAAAAAATAAAACAATAGTGGAAATCCATTTACCCCGGATTTGGGATGGTTTTCCCCGGTTATTTAGACTTTCTCCGGTTTTTCTAGTTTAAGTTCCTTTTTGGTCAGTTTTGGCTGGTTTCGAATGGTTTAGCGTGCATCAACCGTATTTTGATGTGTATGACCATGTTTGAAAGATATTCAATTAGTATGTGATGATGAAAATATATACACAACCCAAGTAGGAAAATACGTGATCATGGTGAACCCAATAACCAGTATCCATAAGACATCCAAAACATGATCAAAACAATCAAACCCAAGTGGAAATTGTATTTCCACGGATTTGGCATGGTTAGGTTGATTAGCATTTCATCGGCTTTGCCCAGTTAAGTTCCCTTTCGGTCCGTTTTGGTCGGTGTAGAAGGTTTGATGGATGTTCAAGTGTTGAAGATAGAGCCCAAATGTATTTGGGAGCCCCAGATCGCGTGAAGAAAAGGGCTTTCTTGAACATGGCATAACTTGGTCTACAAGAGTCCGTTTTAGGCCCGTGACGAGGCGAATCGAAGGCCGAAACGAGGGGAACGTAGCTATAACCTAACTTTGTTGGGTTATAGAACTTTTGAGGCCCGAAACCCTATATTTGTTGAGATATTCTCTTTTTTATTAATTTTTCACATTTTTTGGACTTTGTTTTTGGGCTCAGGCCCGACCCATTTGCATTCTAAGGTTTATTTCGATGTCACTTGTAATTTTAGGTTACTATGTAATAGATTATAAATTAATATGGCAATCATAGAAAAAAAATTAAATGACCATTGTAAGTCCCGAGATCGTTAAGCAAGAGCTGGTTACATGAGTTGTTTTGTTCATTCGTTTGGTATATTATCCACCTTTGTAGGTTTCCTAAGGAAAATCAATGTCGTTTTTGTGTTGATCAAACAATGTTAAATGTTGTTGGAGTTCACTCATATCTTTAATACTAATTCATGGTGTGTCATAATGATTTCTTTGTCTAGTGAAACCACAAGTACTTCACCAACTAATTTGCAACCTACAAGCGTAGTCAAAACATAGCAAACCCGATCAAAACATGCTAAAGGCCCCAAAAAACATGATCAAAACAATAAAACAATAGTGGAAATCCATTTACCCCGGATTTGGGATGGTTTTCCCCGGTTATTTAGACTTTCTCTGGTTTTTCTAGTTTAAGTTCCCTTTTCATCAGTTTTGGCTGGTTTAGCGTGCATCTGCCGTATTTTGATGTGTATGACCATGTTTGAAAGTTATTCAATTAGTATGTGATGATGAAACACAAACTAAGTAACAAAAGACGTGATCATGGTGAACCCAATAACCAGTATCCATTAGACGTCCAAAACATGATCAAAACAATCAAACCCAAGTGGAAATTGTATTTCCACGGATTTGGCATGGCTAGGTTGATTAGAATTTCATCGGCTTTGCCCAGTTAAGTTCCCTTTCGGTCCGTTTTGGTCGGTCTAGAAGGTTTGATGGATGTTCAAGTGTTGAAGATAGAGCCCAAATGTATTTGGGAGCCCCAGATCGCGTGAAGAAAAGGGCTTTCTTGAACATGGCATAACTTGGTCTACAAGAGTCCGTTTTAGGCCCGTGACGAGGCGAATCGAAGGCCGAAACGAGGGGAACGTAGCTGTAACCTAACTTTGTTGGGTTACAGAACTTTCGAGGCCCGAAACCCTATATTTGTTGAGATATTCCCATTTTTATAATTTTTTCACATTTTTTGGACTTTGTTTTTGGGCTCAGGCCCGACCCATTTACATTCTAAGGTTTATTTCGATGTCACTTGTAATTTTAGGTTACTATGTAATAGATAATACATTAATATGGCAATCATAGAAAAAAAAATTTAAATGACCATTCTAAGTCCCGAGATCGTTAAGCAAGAGCTGGTTACATGAGTTCTTTTGTTCATTCGTTTGGTATATTATCCACCTTTGTAGGTTTTCCAAGGAAAATCAATTTCGTTTTTGTGTTGATCAAACAATGTTAAATGTTGTTGGAGTTCACTCATATCTTTAATACTAATTCATGGTGTGTCATAATGATTTCTTTGTCTAGTGAAACCACAAGTACTTCACCAACTAATTTGTAACCTACAAGCGTAGTCAAAACATAGAAAACCCGATCAAAACATGCTAAAGGCCCCAAAAAACATGATCAAAACAATAAAACAATAGTGGAAATCCATTTACCCCGGATTTGGGATGGTTTTCCCCGGTTATTTAGACTTTCTCCGGTTTTTCTAGTTTAAGTTCCTTTTTGGTCAGTTTTGGCTGGTTTCGAATGGTTTAGCGTGCATCAACCGTATTTTGATGTGTATGACCATGTTTGAAAGATATTCAATTAGTATGTGATGATGAAAATATATACACAACCCAAGTAGGAAAAGACGTGATCATGGTGAACCCAATAACCAGTATCCATAAGACGTCCAAAACATGATCAAAACAATCAAACCCAAGTGCAAATTATATTTCCACTGATTTAGCATGGCTAGGTTGATTAGAATTTCATCGGCTTTGCCGAGTTAAGTTCCCTTTCGGTCCGTTTTGGTCGGTGTAGAAGGTTTGATGGATGTTCAGGTGTTGAAGATAGAGCCCAAATGTATTTGTGAGCCCCAGATCGCGTGAAGAAAAGGGCTTTCTTGAACATGGCATAACTTGGTCTACAAGAGTCCGTTTCAAGCCCGTGACGAGGCGAATTGAAGGCCGAAACGAGGGGAACGTAGCTGTAACCTAACTTTGTTGGGTTACACAACTTTCGAGGCTCGAAACACTATATTTGTTGAGATATTCTCACTTTTATAAATTTTTCACATTTTTTGGACTTTGTTTTTGGGCTCAGGCCCGACCCATTTGCATTCTAAGATTTATTTCGATGTCACTTGTAATTTTAGGTTACTATGTAATAGATTATAAATTAATATGGCAATCATAGAAAAAAATTTTAAATGACCATTGTAAGTCCCGAGATCGTTAAGCAAGAGCTGGTTACATGAGTTGTTTTGTTCATTCGTTTGGTATATTATCCACCTTTGTAGGTTTCCCAAGGAAAATCAATGTCGTTTTTGTGTTGATCAAACAATGTTAAATGTTGTTGGAGTTCACTCATATCTTTAATACTAATTCATGGTGTGTCACAATGATTTCTTTGTCTAGTGAAACCACAAGTACTTCACCAACTAATTTGCAACCTACAAGCGTAGTCAAAACAAAGCGAACCCGATCAAAACATGCTAAAGGCCCCAAAAAATATGATCAAAACAATAAAACAATAGTGGAAATCCAATTTCCCCGGTTATTTAGACTTTCTCCGGTTTTTCTAGTTTAAGTTCCCTTTTCGTCAGTTTTGGCTGGTTTAGCGTGCATCTGCCGTATTTTGATGTGTATGACCATGTTTGAAAGTTATTCAATTAGTATGTGATGATGAAACACAACCTAAGTAACAAAAGACGTGATCATGGTGAACCCAATAACCAGTATCCATAAGACGTCCAAAACATGATCAAAACTATCAAACCTAAGTGGAAATTGTATTTCCACGGATTTGGCATGGCTAGGTTGATTAGAATTTCATCGGCTTTGCCCAGTTAAGTTCCCTTTCGGTCCGTTTTGGTCGGGGTCGAAGGTTTGATGGATGTTCAAGTGTTGAAGATAGAGCCCAAATGTATTTGGGAGCCCCAGATCGCGTGAAGAAAAGGGCTTTCTTGAACATGGCATAACTTGGTCTACAAGAGTCCGTTTCAGGCCTGTGATGAGGCGAATCGAAGGCAGAAACAAGGGGAACGTAGCTGTAACCTAACTTTGTTGGGTTACAGAACTTTCGAGGCCCGAAACCCTATATTTGTTGAGATATTATAATTTTTATTAATTTTTCACATTTTTTGGACTTTGTTTTTGTTCTCAGGCTCGACCCATTTGCATTCTAAGGTTTATTTCGATGTCACTTGTAATTTTAGGTTACTATGTAATAGATTATAAATTAATATGGCAATCATAGAAAAAAAAATTTAAATGACCATTGTAAGTCCCGAGATCGTTAAGCAAGAGCTGGTTACATGAGTTTTTTTGTTCATTCGTTTGGTATATTATCCACCTTTGTAGGTTTCCCAAGGAAAATCAATGTTGTTTTTGTGTTGATAAAACAATGTTAAATGTTGTTGGAGTTCACTCATATCTTTAATACTAATTCATGGTGTGTCATAATGATTTCATTGTCTAGTGAAACCACAAGTACTTCACCAACTAATTTGCAACCTACAAGCGTAGTCAAAACATAGCAAACCCGATCAAAACATGCTAAAGGCCCCAAAAAACATGATCAAAACAATAAAACAATAGTGGAAATCCATTTACCCCAGATTTGGGATGGTTTTCCCCGGTTATTTAGACTTTCTCCGGTTTTTCTAGTTTAAGTTCCTTTTTGGTCAGTTTTGGCTGGTTTCGAATGGTTTAGCGTGCATCAACCGTATTTTGATGTGTATGACCATGTTTGAAAGATATTCAATTAGTATGTGATGATGAAAATATATACACAACCCAAGTAGGAAAATACGTGATCATGGTGAACCCAATAACCAGTATCCATAAGACATCCAAAACATGATCAAAACAATCACACCCAAGTGGAAATTGTATTTCCACGGATTTGGCATGGCTAGGTTGATTAGCATTTCATCGGCTTTGCCCAGTTAAGTTCCCTTTCGGTCCGTTTTGGTCGGTCTAGAAGGTTTGATGGATGTTCAAGTGTTGAAGATAGAGCCCAAATGTATTTGGGAGCCCCAGATCGCGTGAAGAAAAGGGCTTTCTTGAACATTGCATAACTTGGTCTACAAGAGTCCGTTTTAGGCCCGTGACGAGGCGAATCGAAGGCCGAAACGAGGGGAATGTAGCTATAACCTAACTTTGTTGGGTTATAGAACTTTTGAGGCCCGAAACCCTATATTTGTTGAGATATTCTCTTTTTTATTAATTTTTCACATTTATTGGACTTTGTTTTTGGGCTCAGGCCCGACCCATTTGCATTCTAAGGTTTATTTCGATGTCACTTGTAATTTTAGGTTACTATGTAATAGATTATAAATTAATATGGCAATCATAGAAAAAAAATTAAATGACCATTGTAAGACCCGAGATAGTTAAGCAAGAGCTGGTTACATGAGTTGTTTTGTTCATTCGTTTGGTATATTATCCACCTTTGTAGGTTTCCTAAGGAAAATCAATGTCGTTTTTGTGTTGATCAAACAATGTTAAATGTTGTTGGAGTTCACTCATATCTTTAATACTAATTCATGGTGTGTTATAATGATTTCTTTGTCTAGTGAAACCACAAGTACTTCACCAACTAATTTGCAACCTACAAGCGTAGTCAAAACATAGCAAACCCGATCAAAACATGCTAAAGGCCCCAAAAAACATGATCAAAACAATAAAACAATAGTGGAAATCCATTTACCCCGGATTTGGGATGGTTTTCCCCGGTTATTTAGACTTTCTCCGGTTTTTCTAGTTTAAGTTCCCTTTTCGTCAGTTTTGGCTGGTTTAGCGTGCATCTGCCGTATTTTGATGTGTATGACCATGTTTGAAAGTTATTCAATTAGTATGTGATGATGAAACACAAACTAAGTAATAAAAGACGTGATCATGGTGAACCCAATAACCAGTATCCATTAGACGTCCAAAACATGATCAAAACAATCAAACCCAAGTGGAAATTGTATTTCCACGGATTTGGCATGGCTAGGTTGATTAGAATTTCATCGGCTTTGCCCAGTTAAGTTCCCTTTCGGTCCGTTTTGGTCGGGGTCGAAGGTTTGATGGATGTTCAAGTGTTGAAGATAGAGCCCAAATGTATTTGGGAGCCCCAGATCGCGTGAAGAAAAGGGCTTTCTTGAACATGGCATAACTTGGTCTACAAGAGTCCGTTTCAGGCATGTGACGAGGCGAATCGAAGGCCGAAACGAGGGGAACGTAGCTGTAACCTAACTTTGTTGGGTTACAGAACTTTCGAGGCCCGAAACCCTATATTTGTTAAGATATTATAATTTTTATTAATTTTACACATTTTTTGGACTTTGTTTTTGTTCTCAGGCCCGACCCATTTGCATTCTAAGGTTTATTTCGATGTCACTTGTAATTTTAGGTTACTATGTAATAGATTATAAATTAATATGGCAATCATAGAAAAAAAAATTTAAATGACCATTGTAAGTCCCGAGATCGTTAAGCAAGAGCTGGTTACATGAGTTTTTTTGTTCATTCGTTTGGTATATTATCCACCTTTGTAGGTTTCCCAAGGAAAATCAATGTCGTTTTTGTGTTGATAAAACAATGTTAAATGTTGTTGGAGTTCACTCATATCTTTAATACTAATTCATGGTGTGTCATAATGATTTCATTGTCTAGTGAAACCACAAGTACTTCACCAACTAATTTGCAACCTACAAGCGTAGTCAAAACATAGCAAACCTGATCAAAACATGCTAAAGGCCCCAAAAAACATGATCAAAACAATAAAACAATAGTGGAAATCCATTTACCCCGGATTTGGGATGGTTTTCCCCGGTTATTTATACTTTCTCCGGGTTTTCTAGTTTAAGTTCCATTTGTTGGGAATAAATCTAGGCCAGAACACTTGAACGCTGACAAGAACAACTTAAGCGTTGACAAGAGCAAAGTGAGCGCTGACAGCATAAGCGTTGACAAGTTAAAGTCAAGCGTTGACAGATTGAAGACAAGCACTGATGGAAGATGTGAGCTACACGTTTATTATATTCTAGAATACTTCTAGTAAGGATAGAGACGACAATGTATTTTCTATGTTTATCTTTACCTAGAATAGTTGATTCGTAGCTTATTGTACAAGACTTCTTGTTCTATAAAAGAAGATCTTTTAGGTTAATGTTTAATATCAGTTTTCATAAGTATTCACAAGTTAAACCTTTCATTGTAATCAACAAGATTATTCTAATACAAGTGAAAGTTTGTTTAACATCTTTATGTTTTAGATCAAGTGTTAATTCCGCATAACACTTTGTTACTTTATTCATAAGCAAAGGTTTCTCTACGTGTAGTACTTGATCTAATCTCGTATACACAAAGCTTAATCGATCTAAGTTTGGGATCAACAAGTGGTATCAGAGCTTGTTGAGAAACTTTTGATCTTTAAGTAACGCAAGAACCCTAAAACACCAAAAAACCCTAAAAACCCTAAAATTCTCAAAACCCTAAAAACATCATGTCTGGCACAAATCAACCTCCTTCTTTGCTACAAAACAACTTCTCAAACCCTAGTATCAAAATTCCCATGTTTGATGCCAGGAACTTTGAGCTTTGGAAGTCCAATTTTGAGCAATATATAGCTATTCATGACTACACTCTTTGGGAGATTATCGAATATGGGAACACATTCGATAAAGCAGCAAAGATTACTGCTGCAATTGCCACAAGGACAGCTGTTCCTAATTGTCCTGAATCTGATAAGGTGGAAAAGCCTGAAGATGGGAGAGCTGTAGCTGTTGAAGACATAGCCAAGAAGAGGGTGGACATGAAAATCTTGAACATCTTGAAACATGCCCTAGGTCATGAGAATCAGCACAAGTACAAACGCTTTGAGTCTGCAAAAGAGCTTTGGGAAGCTCTTGAAGTAGCACATGGTGGCAATGCTGACACAAAAGAAGAAAAGAAGAAGCAACTATTGCATGAGTATGCTGTCTTTAAAGCTCAACCTAATGAGAATCTCAGCAGTGTGAGAAGTAGACTTCTTGACATCACAAGTCAACTTTCCTTCATGGGAAAACAGATTGATGACCCTGAATTGAATGCTACTTTTCTCAAAAGCCTTGGTGATGTATGGAAGATTGAGACAAGATCCATTCTTGTCAATAACACCCACAAGACTTCCAGGTTTGATGACATCTTCAACAAACTAAGACTGTTGGAGAATGAATGGCAATTGGAAATTGATAATAAATCTTCCAGCAGCAACATGGCCTTCTTCTCACAAAGTGAAGGCCAATTTGATTCCATGAACTTCTATGGACATTCAGCCCCTGGGTCTCAAGGTGTCAGCGCTGGATGTCAGTCTGTCAGCGCTGGATCATATCCTGTCAACGCTTTGTACTCAAGCGCTGACACACACAATCATGGCGCTGATAGAATTAAACCTGCTGGTTTTGATCTAGATACTGTGTGTGAATTCATTGCTTCTTTGCCCAGTGATTCAAGGATTACATATGAAGATCTTGAGCAGATAAGTGATGAACAATTGGAAGAGATGGACATCAAGTGGACTATGGCTCTTGTAAGTTTAAGAGCAAATAGGTTCAATAAAAGGTTCAAGAAGAAGATGACCTTTAATGCTAAGTATGTTGCTGGATTTGACAAGTCCAAGGTTGAGTGCTACAACTGTCATAGGATGGGGCACTTTATGAGGGAATGTAGATCTCCAAGAAGATCTGATGCTGGGAAGCCTTCAAGCCAAATGATTAAGAGCCCAGATCCCAAGGCCATGGTTGCTGTTCAACAAATTGATGGTGTTGGAGAATGGGATTGGAGCTGGATGGCTAAGAATGAGGAAGAGGACAGAGCTTTGGTTGCTGAAGTTAAAGAAGAGCATGTTGAATATGCTCTCATGGCACACTCCTCCTCTTCATCAGATAATGAGGTATATGATGATGCTTTCTGTTCTAAGGGTTGTCGTTTAAATACTGAAAAATTAAAACAAGAGATAGTTAAATTATTAGATGAGGCAAGTACTGAAAGATGCAAAGTATCTAATTATCAAATTGCTCTTACCCAAACAGAAAAGACAGTAGCTGAGTATAAGAAAATGGAGTTTGATTTAAAGGATCAAATAAATATCTTAAAACATGAGTTACACCAGAGTAAAGATGTTCAAGATATAGTAAATAGGGTTAATCTTGATTTGATAGCTCAGTTAGAGGAGGCTAACAAAAATAAAGATAATGTGAGTCTTAAAATCCAGAGATTTGATAAGGCCACACAATCCCTAGGAGAGTGTGTTAGTAAACAAAGAGACTCTAAGGATATGAGTGGGATTGGGATGAATAATTATACTGTTGTTCCACCACCAGCTGGGGATTTCTATGGTGTCCAATCAAAGGACTTATCTTGGACTGGCTTGCCAGAATGCCAAGAGGAGGAATTCATTCCTCCACCTAGAGTGATTTCCCCAGTTGAGGAATACCAGCAAAAACTGACTGACCTAGATGAGTGGAAGAAAGCTAACCACACCTTGTTTGTAAAGGGAGGGTTGTTGTGTGAAAGTCCAAATGAGCCCACACCAAACATGATACCAATTGATGAGTCCATTGATCGTAAACCTATTAAGATCACACACCCTACCACTGGCAAAGCTGTTGACCTTGGCCCACAATATGTTAGAAAACCTAGTGTTAAGTATGCAGAGATGTATAGGAATACTAGGTCACCAAAAAGCCAAGTTAGTGATCATGGAACAGGCTTCTTTGCTTCTAGACCTAAGACTATGTCTAGAAAAGCTTGTTACACATGTGGTAGCTTCTCACATTTGGCTTACAGATGTGTCAACGTTTCCAATGTCAACGCTGATAGGAACCATTTCAGCGCTGACAAAAGTCAACATAGGTCAAACACTGTAAGACCCAATACCTTTGTGAACAAAAGTTCACAAGTTGTTAGACCAGCCCCATTCTTTTCTAGAGGGTCTAACACACAAGGCCTAAGACCTTTTCAAAAGTCAAATACTTGGTCAAATAGGCAATGGGTTCCTGTAGCAAACCCTAGGTTCAACGCTGATAAGAGCATTCGGGGCGCTGACAAGAGAAATCTCAGCGCTGACAGACACACTGCTAAACCTAGATATTTGCAGCCACAGGGAAATAGGTCTAAAGCTTCTACTATCTTAACATGGAGACCAAAAAAAGACCAAAACCCTAATTTTACTGGTGTTTCTATGACATGCAACAGGTTTCATTATATTTCAAAGGCATTGTCAACACCAATTGGGGTTAACTGGGAATTTCATTCAAACAGGGATGAAAATGGGGTTGTTATGAGAACCAAGTCTGTTCTTGTTGAACAACCAAATGAATCCAAGTCTTCCAAGGCTTGGGTTCCCAAAGAAAACTAATGTGTTTTCTTTATGTGCAGGGCATTCAAAAGAAGATCAATGATTATGGATACTGGGATATGTTGGGAATAAATTTAGGCCAGAACACTTGAACGCTGACAAGAACAACTCAAGCGTTGACAAGAGCAAAGTGAGCGCTGACAGCATAAGCGTTGACAAGATAAAGTCAAGCGTTGACAGATTGAAGACAAGCACTGATGGAAGATGTGAGCTACACGTATATTATATTCTAGATTACTTCTAGTAAGGATAGAAACGACAATGTATTTTCTATGTTTATCTTTACCTAGAATAGTTGATTTGTAGCTTATTGTACAAGACTTCTTGTTCTATAAAAGAAGATCTTTTAGGTTAATGTTTAATATCAGTTTTCATAGTATTCGCAAGTTAAACCTTTCATTGTAATCAACAAGATTATTCTAATACAAGTGAAAGTTTGTTTAACATCATTGTGTTTTAGATCAAGTGTTAATTCCGCATAACACTTTGTTACTTTATTCATAAGCAAAGGTTTCTCTACGTGTTACACTTGATCTAATCTCGTATACACAAAGCTAATCGATCTAAGTTTGGGATCAACAAGTGGTATCAGAGCTTGTTGAGAAACTTTTGATCTTTAAGTAACGCAGAACCCTAAAACACCAAACCCTAAAAACCCTAAATTCTCAAAACCCTAAAAACACCATGTCTGGCACAAATCAACCTCCTGCTTTGCTACAAAACAACTTCTCAAACCCTAGTATCAAAATTCCCATGTTTGATGCCAGGAACTTTGAGCTTTGGAAGTCCAATTTTGAGCAATACATAGCTATTCATGACTACACTCTTTGGGAAATTATCGAATATGGGAACACATTCGATAAAGCAGCAAAGATTACTGCTGCTATTGCCGCAAGGACAGCTGTTCCTAATTGTCCTGAAGCTGATAAAGTGGAAAAGCCTGATGATGGGAGAGCTGTTGCTGTTGAAGACATAGCCAAGAAGAGGGTGGACATGAAAATCCTGAACATCTTGAAACATGCCCTAGGTCATGAGAATCAGCACAAGTACAAACGTTTTGAGTCTGCAAAAGAGCTTTGGGAAGCTCTTGAAGTAGCACATGGTGGCAATGCTGATACAAAAGAAGAAAAGAAGAAGCAACTATTGCATGAGTATGCTGTCTTCAAAGCTCAACCTAATGAGAATCTCAGCAGTGTGAGAAGTAGACTTCTTGATATCACAAGTCAACTTTCCTTCATGGGAATACAGATTGATGATCCTGAATTGAATGCTACTTTTCTCAAAAGCCTTGGTGATGTATGGAAGATTGAGACAAGATCTATTCTTGTCAATAATACTCACAAGACTTCCAGGTTTGATGACATCTTCAACAAACTAAGATTGTTGGAGAATGAATGGCAATTGGAGAGTGATAACAAATCTTCCAGTAGCAACATGGCCTTCTTTTCACAAAGTGAAGGCCAATTTGATTCCATGAACTTCTATGGACATTCAGCAACTGGATCTCAAGGTGTCAGCGCTGGATGTCAATCTGTCAGCGCTGGATCATATCCTGTCAACGCTTTGTACTCAAGCGCTGACACACACAATCATGGCGCTGATAGAATTAAACCTGCTGGTTTTGATCTTGATACTGTGTGTGCATTCATTGCTTCTTTGCCTAGTGATTCAAGGATCACTTATGAAGATCTTGAGCAGATAAGTGATGAACAATTGGAAGAGATGGATATAAAGTGGACTATGACTCTTGTAAGTTTAAGAGCAAACAGGTTCAATAAAAGGTTCAAGAAGAAGATGACCTTTAATGCTAAGGATGTTGCTGGCTTTGACAAGTCCAAGGTGGAGTGCTACAACTGTCATAGGATGGGGCACTTTATGAGGGAGTGTAGATCTCCAAGGAGATCTGATGCTGGGAAGCCTTCTAGCCAAATGATTAAGAACCCAGATCCCAAGGCCATGGTTGCTGTTCAACAAATTGATGGTGTTGGAGAATGGGATTGGAGCTGGATGGCTAAGAATGAGGAAGAGGACATAGCTTTGGTTGCTGAAGTCAAAGAAGAGCATGCTGAATATGCTCTCATGGCACACTCCTCCTCTTCATCAGACAATGAGGTATATGATGATGCTTTCTGTTCTAAGGGTTGTCGTTTAAATACTGAAAAATTAAAACAAGAGATAGTTAAATTATTAGATGAGGCAAGTACTGAAAGATGCAAAGTATCTAACTATCAAATTGCTCTAACCCAAACAGAAAAGACAGTATCTGAGTATAAGAAAATGGAGTTTGATTTAAAGGATCAAATAAACATCTTAAAACATGAGTTATTTCAGAGTAAAGATGTGCAAGATATAGTAAATAGGGTTAATCTTGATTTGATAGCTCAGTTAGAGGAGGCTAACAAAAATAAAGATAATGTGAGTCTTAAAATCCAGAGATTTGATAAGGCCACACAAACCCTAGGAGAGTGTGTTAGTAAACAAAGAGACTCTAAGGATATGAGTGGGATTGGGATGAATAATTATACTGTTGTTCCACCACCAGCTGGGGATTTCTATGGTGTCCAATCAAAGGACTTATCTTGGACTGGCTTGCCAGAATGCCAAGAGGAGGAGTTTATTCCTCCACCTAGAGTGACTTCCCCAGTTGAGGAATATCAGCAAAAGCTGACTGACCTAGAAGAGTGGAAGAAAGCTAACCACACTTTGTTTGTTAAGGGAGGGTTATTGTGTGAAAGTCCAAATGAGCCCACACCAATCACAAAACCAATTGATGATCCTAAACCTATTAAGATCACACACCCTACCACTGGCAAACCTGTTGAACTTGGCCCACAAAATGTTAGAAAACCTAGTGTTAAATATGCAGAGATGTATAGAAATTCTAGGTCACCAAAAAGCCAAGTTAGTAACCATGGAACAGGCTTCTTTGCTTCTAGACCTAAGACTATGTCTAGAAAAGCTTGTTACACATGTGGGAGCTTTTCACATTTGGCCTACAAATGTGTCAACGCTTCCAATGTCAACGCTGACAGGAACCATTTCAGCGTTGACAAAAGTCAACATAGGTCAAACACTGTCAGACCCAATACCTTTGTGAACAAAAGTTCACAAGTTGTTAGACCAGCCCCATTCTTTTCTAGAGGGTCTAACACACAAGGCCTAAGACCTTTTCAAAAGTCAAATACTTGGTCAAATAGGCAATGGGTTCCTGTAGCAAACCCTAGGTACAACGCTGATAGGAGCAATCGGGGCGCTGACAAGAGAAACTTCAGCGCTGACAAACCTAGGTATTTGCAACCACAGGGAAATAGGTCTAAAGCTTTTACTAGCTTAACCTGGAGACCAAAACAAGACCAGAACCCTAATAATACTGGTATTTCTATGACATGCAACAGGTTTCATTATATTTCTAAGGCATTGTCAACACCAATTGGGGTTAACTGGGAATTTCATTCAAACAGGGATGAAAATGGAGTTGTTATGAGAACCAAGTCTGTTCTTGTTGAACAACCAAATGAATCCAAGTATTCCAAGGCTTGGATTCCCCAAGAAAACTAATGTGTTTTCTTTATGTGCAGGGCATTCAGAAGAAGATCAATGATTATGGATACTGGGATAGTGGATGCTCAAGGCACATGACAGGAAAGGAAGACTATCTGACCAATTTCTCTCCTATTCAAGATGGTGATAAGGTATACTTTGGGGGTGGCTACGACACAATCACAGGAAAAGGAACCCTTGTCACCAACAATCTAAGGTTTGATAATGTCTTCTTGGTGAAAGACCTGGATTATAATTTGTTTAGTGTATCACAAGTGTGTGATAACAAAAATAAGGTTCTTTTCACAGATACTGAGTGCTTGGTGTTAAGCAAAGATTATAAGCTCCCTGAGGAGAAATACATAGATTTTAGAACACCAAGGCATAAAGACATATATAATGTGAATCTTAATGGAATTAAGGTAAATAATAAAATGTCATGTCTGTATGCTAAAGCCTCAGTAGATGAAAGTAATCTTTGGCACAGGAGACTAGGGCACATAAACTTTAAGAATATCAATAGGCTTGTGAGGCTTGGTTTAGTTGATGGTTTGCCTGAAAAGGCTTTCCACAATGACCACTCTTGTGTTGCATGTCTTAAGGGCAAGCAGCACAAGGTCTCCTTCAGGTCTAAACAGGTGCACTCTAGTTCTAAACCCCTTCACTTATTGCATATGGACCTCTTTGGTCCTACTAATATAGAAAGTCTGAAGGGTAAATCATATTGTTTTGTCATTACTGATGATTACTCCAGGTTCACATGGACTTTCTTTTTAGCCAAGAAAAGTGAAACTGCCCTAAGTCTGATTAATTTCATTACCCAAATAGAAAAGAAAAATGGTAATGAGGTCAAAATTATTAGAAGTGACAATGGGGGTGAATTTAGAAATCAGTTGTTAGATGATTTTTGTGCCAAGAAAGGGATTACTAGGCAGTTTAGCATAGCTAGAACCCCACAACAAAATGGGGTTGCTGAAAGGAAGAATAGGACCCTTATTGAAGCAGCCAGAACCATGTTGGCTGATGCCCACTTTCCAATAGCCTTTTGGGCTGAAGCTGTTAACACAGCTTGTTATGTTCAGAATAGGGCATTGGTCAACAAGATACATAATAAGACACCTTATGAATTACTTTGGGGAAGGAAGCCCAATATTGGCTTTCTTAAGCCATTTGGTTGTCATGTAGTTGTGTTAGAAACTAGTGAGGCCCTAGGTAAATTTGATTCTAAAGGTGATGAAGGCTACTTCATGGGTTATTCAGTGCAGAGTAAAGGATATAGGGTTTACATTAAAAAGGAAAAATGTATACTTGAAAAAGTACATGTTAGGTTTTTAGAAAGTAAACCTAGTGATCCTGAGAGTGGTCCAAATTGGTTGTTTGACTTAGAACCTTTATCTAGAGCTTTAAATTATATGCCTGTTACTGATCCAGACATTGTGAAGGTAACTTCAAGTGTTTTGGAAAAGAGAATTGGTAATGTTTCAGGTATACAGGTTGCTAAGGAGGATGGACCACCAGCAGTTGAATCATCTCCCACACAAGAATATGTTACACTTCCTATATGGACAGATGAGTATTATGCTGCTGCTACTGCTGCTACTGCTGCAAGGAAAGATAATGGTGGTGTTCAAATACCATCAAATACAAACATGCATGATTCTTCAGGCGCTGACAAAGGGAAATCCAGCGCTGACACGAACAATTCAGACGCTGATGGCTCCAACGCTGACAACACAAGTTCAAGCGTTGTTAGTCCAAACGCTGACAAACAAGGATCAGACTTTGGAGACACCTTTACACAGCTTTTCTCTTCCCATTTTGAACAGGGTGGACCTTCCAATATTCATGAAGAGATTCCTGTTGATCAAGAAGAATCTGAAGAAGATATTGGCAACATGGAGCGTGAAATTGAGGACACCAGACTTTTTGAAGGAGGAGTTCTCACTTCCACAGCAAAGGATCACCCCACATCTCAAATCATTGGTGATGTTATGGCTCCAGTTCAGACAAGAAGATCCCATCAAGGTCTTGGTGGATTTATTGCCAATATACACAAGAAGGTTGATACCCCTCTTGTACAAGCATGTTTGTTTGCCTGTTTTCTGTCACAGGAAGAACCCAAGAAGATTTTTGATGCTCTCAAAGAACCAAGTTGGGTGGAAGCAATGCAGGATGAGCTTCACCAATTTGCTATACAGGATGTTTGGGAGCTGGTTGATTGTCCTAGGTATGTGAGACCAATTGGGACAAGATGGGTTCTAAGGAACAAGAAAGATGAAAGAGGCATTGTGATCAGAAACAAGGCACGTTTGGTAGCTCAAGGTTATACACAAGAGGAAGGAATTGATTATGAAGAAGTTTTTGCACCAGTTGCAAGAATTGAAGCTATAAGAATTTTTCTAGCTTATGCCTCTTGTATGAACTTTACTGTTTACCAGATGGATGTGAAGAGTGCTTTCCTCTATGGGACAATTGTTGAGGAAGTATATGTCATGCAACCTCCTGGTTTTGAAGATCCTGAGAATCCAGACAAGGTTTATAGAGTGAAGAAAGCAATGTATGGACTTCATCAAGCCCCAAGAGCATGGTATGGTACATTGTCCACCTATTTGGTGGAAAATGGTTTCAAGAGGGGCACCATAGATCAGACACTGTTTACAAAGAAGAAAGGAAAACATGTGTTGCTTGTGCAGGTCTATGTTGATGACATCATTTTTGGCTCTACTGATCCAAAAATGAGTGAGGACTTTTCCAAGCTCATGACAGATAAATTCAAGATGAGTGCAATGGGTGAGATGAACTTCTTTCTAGGTTTACAAGTTCAGCAGAAAGAAGATGGTATCTTCATCTCCCAAGACAAGTATGTAGCTGAAATCCTGAAGAAATATGGTTTTTCTCCACATGAGAAGGAGGCTTCCACTCCTATGGATAGGCAATACCCTTGGGGAAAAATTGGAGCTGGAAAGGATGTGGATGTTAGGCACTATAGATCAATGATTGGTTCATTGATGTATCTTACAACCTCAAGACCTGACATCATGTTTGCTGTGTGTGCATGTGCACGCCATCAAGTGACTCCCAAAGAATGTCACCTTTTTGCTGTGAAGAGGATTTTTAGGTACCTAAGATGTTATCCAGATCTTAGATTATGGTACCCAAAAGATTCTCCATTGGATCTTATTGCATATTCAGACAGTGACTATGGTGGTGACAAGTTTGATAGGAAATCCACAACTGGTGGATGCCAATTTCTTGGGAGCAGATTAATATCTTGGCAATGCAAGAAACAAACAGTGGTGGCCAACTCTACAACTGAAGCAGAATATGTTGCTGCAGCTGCTTGTTGTGGACAAGTCTTATGGATTCAGAACCAGCTGTTGGATTATGGGTATAATTTTATGCATACCAAGATTTTTGTAGACAATAACAGTACCTTATGCATTATTAAAAATCCTGTACATCATTCTAAAACCAAACACATAGAAATTAGACATCATTTTATAAGAGATTGCTTTGAGAAAGGTTTAATACAACCAGATAGGGTAGATACTGAAGATAATGTAGCTGATTTATTAACTAAACCTTTTGATGCTGGAAGATTTCAATATTTGGTAACAAATATTGGAATGGTTAATCTCACTTAATATGTGTTTTGGAACATTTTTGTAAAAGTATGTACAGGATAATGCATTGTTATTGGTCTTTGTGATGATTTAGATTTTCCACATTATTTTTCTAACACTGACAAAGGTAAATGCAACGCTGTCAAGTGTTATTTTGCCATTGTTGGAGATATTATTGTCTAACGCTGACAAGAGTTCCTTCAACGCTGATAAGTGTTGTCGGGACGCTGTCAGCAACAAGTGTTAGTTTTGTGGTTTTTCATCTAAATGTGCAGGTAATGGTAGCTTTATGCCATTGGATACAGAGTTGCTTATGGAACTTTGAAGAGCTATTTGGACATGTTTTGTTTATGGATGATGGTTGGAATATTTATATTCCTATCTTGACATAAATTTTTAATGTTCATATATATATTTTGAGAACTCATGTATCATAGTTTAAGGGGAGGTTTAAGGAACCTTTAGGACTCTTGGGTATTCTTAGAATACTCTCATCACAATTCTAGATTGTGTCCACTGGTGAGTATGGGTTAGTTTTACTAAACCATGAGGCACTGTAGCATGCATAGTATATCAACTTTGCATGCTGCCAAGACATTTTTGACTTAGAATTGGTTATGGTCTGATGGGAGGCTTGGGAATCCTTTTGATATGGGTTTTACCTGGGAGTAACAAGGATTTTATGAGGTAACTTGGTTGTTAAGAATTTTGGTTAGCAAGGGACACTAGAGGACTGTTATGTCTATCTTGCTTATGCAAGTGTGCATAACTGGACAGTGCTTGCCGCCCTATGATAATTATCAGCTTTTGGTTATCTTCTCTAGGATAAATTACTTGTTAAGGTCATTGTTCACTTTTTAAAACAATTTTATTTTTGGACGCTGACAAGATTTTTCCAAGCGTTGTTGTGACCAAAATGGACGCTGACATGGCTTTAGGCGAACGTTGACAGGATTATAGCCGTTGGGCGTTGATGGGTTATATTTGACCGTTGACAAACAATGGGACCTACCCAGTTGTAACTTTTTGACATATTTTCAAGCCGTAATTTTAGGAGTTGTTACTTTCGTTAAATGCATGGGATATCTTATAAACTTTTTCAATATTTTCATGATTGATTTTTGAAAATCTTTGCCTATTTTTGGGCCAATCACGTGCATTCATCCATTCCTATAAATTTGGCTCCTATTTTAAACAGGGTATCTATAATTCTTGTCTAACACTTTTTCTCTTATCAACCTTCATCTTTTATACATCAACTTAACAGCTTTCATCAATGGCACCAAGATTTAACTCAGCAGAATTGGATTTGGGGTTCAAGTCTCAACACAACATGATTGCATATCTTGTTGCTGATAATACTTTGTTCCCTGAATACACACAGATGGTGGAGTATTTGAATGCATCCTCATTAAGGTATGCTCTTTCTCATGCCCCACTCATTCCAGTCACACACATTAAACAGTTTTGTAACACTGTCAGTTCCTCAACAGTTAATGGAGTGACAACATTGAATTCTATTGTACATGGGAGACCTTGGGTGGTTACTGAGGCCTTGGTACGCCAGGCCTTGCATCTTAATGATGCTGATGGTATAACCATGCTTCCCATATCTGAAATAGAACAAGGGCTTAGGGCTTTGGGATACCCTATTCCTGATGAAGGTACTCTTAATAAGTACCATAAGCAGGAATTTCCCCCAGCCTGGAAGTACCTAATTCACATTCTCCTTCAATGTTTGAGTCCCAAATGTACTGCACACAATGAGATCAATAGATCCATTGCATCTGCTATTGTGTGTATTGCAACAGGGCAAAATTATAATTGGTCTAAAATGATTTTTGAAGGAATGTGTAAAAACAAGGGGACAAAAATGACTTTAGCTTATCCCCGTTTTCTGCAAATGGTTTTTGATGCTCAAAGATATTGTTCAAGGGATCACAATGACTTTTATAAGATCCCTGAACAAAAGAAGGCTATTTTTACCAAGATGAATTCACCACCTCATAGAGACCTACCATTAACCCCAGCCATGCTTGCTGTTATTGCAGCAGCACAACCCCAACCAGACCCCCAACCTCATGTTGACCCTCAACCACAACTTGAACCTATTCCTGAACCTTTACCCTCACCTGACCAAATGCAAATAGACCAAAATCCCTTCGACGCTGACACATCTAATGTGGGCGTTGATATGCCTATTTCCACCGCTGACACCCAACCATCACAATCCCAAACACCCCTTAACCAACCTACATCTACACCATCTTCTACACCATCTTCCACACCACCAGAATATAGGTTGATTAAACGCCAAAGGACTGCTGGAGTGTTCTCCTCTGGTGGTCCTAGCCATGTAGCAGAGAGAACCACCACCACAAGTGTGGCTGGTGACCTGGATGAGGCTGAGACTATTGGTTCTGGCTTAGAAGCTGGCCAAGACAGTCCCACCATAATTAAGTCCTCATCCATGCCCAATGAACCTAACTTGGGAGGTCAAATTCCCATTTTGGAAGAGGGCAGACTGGAACCAATGACGCTTTTAGAATTGACGGCTGTCTGCATTAGCTTGCAAAAGCAAAATGCAGACTTGGTACAAATTGTCAGTAACCAAGGCCTTGAACTCAAAGAATTGAGGGAGAGGATTGTTGTTTTGGAGAGTGCTCATTCAAGGGGAGGTATGGAGGAGTCTTCCAAAGGGGAGGAAGCAAGAAATCTGAGTGATAAGAGCAGTCAAGATGGTCAATCATTGGATATTGCTGAAGCTCTTACTACATTGAAGGAACAAAAAGGTTTTGATACGTCCTTAATCTCTCCAACAAATTTAAATTTATCATTTACAGATATGCTGAGAGAGGTTACACAAGGCGCTGAGGGAAAATATTTAAGCGTTGATAAGACAAGTTTGGACGCTGACAGAAGTATTTTGGGCGCTGATAGAGAAAATTTGGGCGTTGACAGATCTGCATATGGAGGTGATGTATTCCAGTCATCATCTATCATCAAAGATGTTCCTACTCAGGTATTATCATCTACCCTACCAACAATTGAACCAACAGATAAGGGTAAGGGTAAGTTGGTAGAAGAAAATGTTCCAAAGAATGCAGCTTAGGTTGAATTTGATAGAAGATTGGCTGAGCAAATGATGGAACAAGGTGAGAAGGAAAATTCACCATTTGTTGTGACTTCTGAGGAAGAAAGTGATGGAGGCAGCTCAGATTCAAGTGTGATGATTGTTGAACCAGAAAGACTTGAGTATGGTGATGAGCTTGCTAAGGAAAGGCTGAGAGATTTGAAGTTGCAAATTGATTTTGATATGCCAGAGGTAGTTCAGATGTACAATTCTTGGGAAGAAAGCTGCATGGATAATCCAGACTTGACCATTTCAGATCAGATATGGGGTTTGGAAATTCTTCTTAGAGTTCAGCAGGATTGTAAGGTGATGTTGAAGTACAGGGCAAGCAACATTCTCTCTGAGTTAAAAAGGGATAGAAGGAAGCTCTACTTTATGTTGCTCAAATGTCATGGAGTTGGATGGACACATCAGAAGCTGAAGGCTTTGACATTTGATGAGTTGGAACATAGGGCTTATCCTATTTGGGTGAAAGTGCAGGAAGAGAACACTTTCAGACTTCTTTCAGATGAAAGAAAGGAGCAACTTGCAGAAGAAATGGCAATCAAGAAAACTATGATAGTCCCTAGACCAGTGAAGAAGGGATTTGTTCTTGAGTTTCCAAAAGATATGTCTCAACTGTATCCAAGTGAAGCAATCATTAGAAAGAGCCTTAAGCTCTCCCCATTAGAAGCTTCAGATATGGTTCATGTGTTACCACTAGATTCCAGGAATCCAATTGTAAGTTATGAGGAAGATGAATGTGGATTCTGGAAAATTGGAAGATTTGGCAAGGAGGTACACACTTTTACCACTCTCATATCTTTATTTGCAAGTTGTGACAGAGAAGACTTGGTAGACCTTTGGAGGTTGTTAGAGACCAAGTATGAGGCTGAATCACCAACTTCAGCCAATGGAATAAAACTTTGGACCACATTCAAAAGAATGTGTGGGACAAAAGAAGAAGATCCTGAAATATGGAAGGATCTTGAAGATGACCTCAGTGGTCTTCAATGGAGGTTATATTCAGCTGCAGGTGTATACCATTTGAGTTCTACAAAGTTTGCTGAGTATTTACTTGTAGATGCTCAGTATTTCATATCCAAGGCTGTTTTGGAGAAGATGAAGGACACCCAGTTGGAGATAGACTATACAAGTGACGTGGCAAAGAATTTGATCAGATTTATTTATTACCAATATGATAAGGTTTGTCAGACTCCTCCAAGTTCTTAATGTTTATTCAGAAACTTGATCATAAGAGTGGATATCAAGTTTAGGGGAGGATTGTTGGGAATAAATTTAGGCCAGAACACTTGAACGCTGACAAGAACAACTCAAGCGTTGACAAGAGCAAAGTGAGCGCTGACAGCATAAGCGTTGACAAGATAAAGTCAAGCGTTGACAGATTGAAGACAAGCACTGATGGACGATGTGAGCTACACGTATATTATATTCTAGATTACTTCTAGTAAGGATAGAAACGACAATGTATTTTCTATGTTTATCTTTACCTAGAATAGTTGATTTGTAGCTTATTGTACAAGACTTCTTGTTCTATAAAAGAAGATCTTTTAGGTTAATGTTTAATATCAGTTTTCATAGTATTCGCAAGTTAAACCTTTCATTGTAATCAACAAGATTATTCTAATACAAGTGAAAGTTTGTTTAACATCATTGTGTTTTAGATCAAGTGTTAATTCCGCATAACACTTTGTTACTTTATTCATAAGCAAAGGTTTCTCTACGTGTTATACTTGATCTAATCTCGTATACACAAAGCTAATCGATCTAAGTTTGGGATCAACAAGGTGGATGCTCAAGGCACATGACAGGAAAGGAAGACTATCTGACCAATTTCTCTCCTATTCAAGATGGTGATAAGGTATACTTTGGAGGGGGCTACGGCACCATTACAAGAAAAGGAACCCTTGTCACCAACAATCTACGGTTTGAGAATGTCTTCTTGGTAAAAGAACTGGATTATAATTTGTTTAGTGTATCACAAGTGTGTGATAACAAAAATAAGGTTCTTTTCACAGATACTGAGTGCTTGGTGTTAAGCAAAGATTATAAGCTCCCTGAGGAAAAATACATAGATTTTAGAACACCAAGACATAAAGACATATATAATGTGAATCTAATACAAGTGAAAGTTTGTTTAACATCTTTGTGTTTTAGATCAAGTGTTAATTCCGCATAACACTTTGTTACTTTATTCATAAGCAAAGGTTTCTCTACGTGTAGTACTTGATCTAATCTCGTATACACAAAGCTTAATCGATCTAAGTTTGGGATCAACAAGTGGTATCAGAGCTTGTTGAGAAACTTTTGATCTTTAAGTAACGCAAGAACCCTAAAACACCAAAGAACCCTAAAAACCCTAAAATTCTCAAAACCCTAAAAACATCATGTCTGGCACAAATCAACCTCCTTCTTTGCTACAAAACAACTTCTCAAACCCTAGTATCAAAATTCCCATGTTTGATGCCAGGAACTTTGAGCTTTGGAAGTCCAATTTTGAGCAATATATAGCTATTCATGACTACACTCTTTGGGAGATTATCGAATATGGGAACACATTCGATAAAGCAGCAAAGATTACTGCTGCAATTGCCACAAGGACAGCTGTTCCTAATTGTCCTGAATCTGATAAGGTGGAAAAGCCTGAAGATGGGAGAGCTGTAGCTGTTGAAGACATAGCCAAGAAGAGGGTGGACATGAAAATCTTGAACATCTTGAAACATGCCCTAGGTCATGAGAATCAGCACAAGTACAAACGCTTTGAGTCTGCAAAAGAGCTTTGGGAAGCTCTTGAAGTAGCACATGGTGGCAATGCTGACACAAAAGAAGAAAAGAAGAAGCAACTATTGCATGAGTATGCTGTCTTTAAAGCTCAACCTAATGAGAATCTCAGCAGTGTGAGAAGTAGACTTCTTGACATCACAAGTCAACTTTCCTTCATGGGAAAACAGATTGATGACCCTGAATTGAATGCTACTTTTCTCAAAAGCCTTGGTGATGTATGGAAGATTGAGACAAGATCCATTCTTGTCAATAACACCCACAAGACTTCCAGGTTTGATGACATCTTCAACAAACTAAGACTGTTGGAGAATGAATGGCAATTGGAAATTGATAATAAATCTTCCAGCAGCAACATGGCCTTCTTCTCACAAAGTGAAGGCCAATTTGATTCCATGAACTTCTATGGACATTCAGCCCCTGGGTCTCAAGGTGTCAGCGCTGGATGTCAGTCTGTCAGCGCTGGATCATATCCTGTCAACGCTTTGTACTCAAGCGCTGACACACACAATCATGGCGCTGATAGAATTAAACCTGCTGGTTTTGATCTAGATAATGTGTGTGAATTCATTGCTTCTTTGCCCAGTGATTCAAGGATTACATATGAAGATCTTGAGCAGATAAGTGATGAACAATTGGAAGAGATGGACATCAAGTGGACTATGGCTCTTGTAAGTTTAAGAGCAAACAGGTTCAATAAAAGGTTCAAGAAGAAGATGACCTTTAATGCTAAGTATGTTGCTGGATTTGACAAGTCCAAGGTTGAGTGCTACAACTGTCATAGGATGGGGCACTTTATGAGGGAATGTAGATCTCCAAGAAGATCTGATGCTGGGAAGCCTTCAAGCCAAATGATTAAGAGCCCAGATCCCAAGGCCATGGTTGCTGTTCAACAAATTGATGGTGTTGGAGAATGGGATTGGAGCTGGATGGCTAAGAATGAGGAAGAGGACAGAGCTTTGGTTGCTGAAGTTAAAGAAGAGCATGTTGAATATGCTCTCATGGCACACTCCTCCTCTTCATCAGATAATGAGGTATATGATGATGCTTTCTGTTCTAAGGGTTGTCGTTTAAATACTGAAAAATTAAAACAAGAGATAGTTAAATTATTAGATGAGGCAAGTACTGAAAGATGCAAAGTATCTAATTATCAAATTGCTTTTACCCAAACAGAAAAGACAGTAGCTGAGTATAAGAAAATGGAGTTTGATTTAAAGGATCAAATAAATATCTTAAAACATGAGTTACACCAGAGTAAAGATGTTCAAGATATAGTAAATAGGGTTAATCTTGATTTGATAGCTCAGTTAGAGGAGGCTAACAAAAATAAAGATAATGTGAGTCTTAAAATCCAGAGATTTGATAAGGCTACACAATCCCTAGGAGAGTGTGTTAGTAAACAAAGAGACTCTAAGGATATGAGTGGGATTGGGATGAATAATTATACTGTTGTTCCACCACCAGCTGGGGATTTCTATGGTGTCCAATCAAAGGACTTATCTTGGACTGGCTTGCCAGAATGCCAAGAGGAGGAATTCATTCCTCCACCTAGAGTGATTTCCCCAGTTGAGGAATACCAGCAAAAACTGACTGACCTAGATGAGTGGAAGAAAGCTAACCACACCTTGTTTGTAAAGGGAGGGTTGTTGTGTGAAAGTCCAAATGAGCCCACACCAAACATGATACCAATTGATGAGTCCATTGATCGTAAACCTATTAAGATCACACACCCTACCACTGGCAAAGCTGTTGACCTTGGCCCACAATATGTTAGAAAACCTAGTGTTAAGTATGCAGAGATGTATAGGAATACTAGGTCACCAAAAAGCCAAGTTAGTGATCATGGAACAGGCTTCTTTGCTTCTAGACCTAAGACTATGTCTAGAAAAGCTTGTTACACATGTGGTAGCTTCTCACATTTGGCTTACAGATGTGTCAACGTTTCCAATGTCAACGCTGATAGGAACCATTTCAGCGCTGACAAAAGTCAACATAGGTCAAACACTGTAAGACCCAATACCTTTGTGAACAAAAGTTCACAAGTTGTTAGACCAGCCCCATTCTTTTCTAGAGGGTCTAACACACAAGGCCTAAGACCTTTTCAAAAGTCAAATACTTGGTCAAATAGGCAATGGGTTCCTGTAGCAAACCCTAGGTTCAACGCTGATAAGAGCATTCGGGGCGCTGACAAGAGAAATCTCAGCGCTGACAGACACACTGCTAAACCTAGATATTTGCAGCCACAGGGAAATAGGTCTAAAGCTTCTACTAGCTTAACATGGAGACCAAAAAAATACCAAAACCCTAATTTTACTGGTGTTTCTATGACATGCAACAGGTTTCATTATATTTCAAAGGCATTGTCAACACCAATTGGGGTTAACTGGGAATTTCATTCAAACAGGGATGAAAATGGGGTTGTTATGAGAACCAAGTCTGTTCTTGTTGAACAACCAAATGAATCCAAGTCTTCCAAGGCTTGGGTTCCCAAAGAAAACTAATGTGTTTTCTTTATGTGCAGGGCATTCAAAAGAAGATCAATGATTATGGATACTGGGATAGTGGATGCTCAAGGCACATGACAGGAAAGGAAGACTATCTGACCAATTTCTCTCCTTTTCAAGATGGTGATAAGGTATACTTTGGAGGGGGCTACGACACCATTACAAGAAAAGGAACCCTTGTCACCAACAATCTACGGTTTGAGAATGTCTTCTTGGTAAAAGAACTGGATTATAATTTGTTTAGTGTATCACAAGTGTGTGATAACAAAAATAAGGTTCTTTTCACAGATACTGAGTGCTTGGTGTTAAGCAAAGATTATAAGCTCCCTGAGGAAAAATACATAGATTTTAGAACACCAAGACATAAAGACATATATAATGTGAATCTTAATGGAATTAAGGTAAATAATAAAATGTCATGTCTGTATGCTAAAGCCTCAGTAGATGAAAGTAATCTTTGGCACAGGAGATTAGGGCACATAAACTTTAAGAATATCAATAGACTTGTGAGGCTTGGTTTAGTTGATGGTCTGCCTGAAAAGGCTTTCCACAATGACCACTCTTGTATTGCATGCCTTAAGGGCAAGCAGCACAAGGTCTCATTCAGGTCTAAACAGGTGCACTCTAGTTCTAAACCTCTTCACTTATTGCATATGGACCTCTTTGGTCCAACTAATATAGAAAGTTTGAAGGGTAAATCATATTGTTTTGTTATTACTGATGATTACTCCAGGTTTACATGGACTTTCTTTTTAGCCAAGAAAAGTGAAACTGCCCTAAGTCTGATTAATTTCATTACCCAAATTGAGAAGAAGAATGGTAATGAGGTCAAAATTATTAGAAGTGACAATGGGGGTGAGTTTAGAAATCAGTTGCTAGATGATTTTTGTGCCAAGAAAGGGATTACTAGACAGTTTAGCATAGCTAGAACCCCACAGCAAAATGGGGTTGCTAAAAGGAAGAATAGGACCCTTATTGAAGCAGCCAGAACCATGTTGGCTGATGCCCACTTTCCTATAGCATTTTGGGCTGAAGCTGTTAACACAGCTTGTTATGTTCAAAATAGGGCATTGGTCAACAAAATACATAATAAGACACCTTATGAATTACTTTGGGGAAGGAAGCCAAATATTGGCTTTCTCAAGCCTTTTGGTTGTCATGTAGTTATTTTAGAAACTAGTGAGGCCCTAGGTAAATTTGATTCAAAAGGTGATGAAGGCTACTTCATGGGTTATTCAGTGCAGAGCAAAGGATATAGGGTTTACATTAAAAAGGAAAAACGTATACTTGAAAAAGTACATGTTAGGTTTTTAGAAAGTAAACCTAGTGATCCTGAAAATGGTCCAAATTGGTTGTTTGACTTAGAACCTTTATCTAGAGCGTTAAATTATATGCCTGTTACTGATCCAGACATTGTGAAGGTAACTTCAAGTGTTTTGGAAAAGAGAATTGGTAATGTTTCAGGTATACAGGTTGCTAAGGAGGTTAGACCACCAGCAGTTGAATCATCTCCCACACAAGAATATGTTACACTTCCTATATGGACAGATGAGTATTATGTTGCTGCTGCTGCTGCTAGAAAAGATCATGGTGGTTTTCAGATACCACCAAGTACAAACATGCATACTTCTTCAGGCGCTGACAAAGGGAAATCAAGCGCTGACAAGAGCAATTCAGACGCTGATGGATCAGACACTGACAACAATAGTTCAAGCACTGTTAGCCCAAACGCTGACAAGCAAGGTTCAGAGTTTGATGACACCTTTGCACATCTTTTCTCTTCCCATTTTGAGCAGGGTGGACCTTCTAATGTCCATGAAGAGATTTCTGTTGATCAAGAAGAATCTGAAGAAGATATTGGCAACATGGAGCGTGAAATTGAGGACACCAGACTTTTTGAAGGAGGAGTTCTCACTTCCATAGCAAAGGATCACCCCACATCTCAGATCATTGGTGATGTTATGGCTCCAGTTCAGACAAGAAGATCCCATCAAGGTCTTGGTGGATTTATTGCCAATATACACAAGAAGGTTGATACCCCTCTTGTACAAGCATGTTTGTTTGCCTGTTTTCTGTCACAGGAAGAACCCAAGAAGATTTTTGATGCTCTCAAAGAACCAAGTTGGGTGGAAGCAATGCAGGATGAGCTTCACCAATTTGCTATACAGGATGTTTGGGAGTTGGTTGATTGTCCTAGATATGTGAGACCAATTGGGACAAGATGGGTTCTAAGGAACAAGAAAGATGAAAGAGGCATTGTGGTCAGAAACAAGGCACTTTTGGTAGCACAGGGATATACACAAGAGGAAGGAATTGATTATGAAGAAGTTTTTGCACCAGTTGCAAGAATTGAAGCTATAAGAATTTTTCTAGCTTATGCCTCTTGTATGAATTTTACTGTTTACCAAATGGATGTGAAGAGTGCTTTCCTCTATGGGACAATTGTTGAGGAGGTATATGTTATGCAACCTCCTGGTTTTGAAGATCCTGAAAATCCAGACAAGGTTTATAGAGTGAAAAAAGCAATGTATGGACTTCATCAAGCCCCAAGAGCATGGTATGGTACATTGTCCACCTACTTGGTGGAAAATGGTTTCAAGAGGGGCACCATAGATCAGACATTGTTTACAAAGAAGAAAGGAAAACATGTGTTGCTTGTGCAGGTCTATGTTGATGACATCATTTTTGGGTCTACTGATCCAAAAATGAGTGAGGAATTTTCCAAGCTCATGACAGATAAATTCAAGATGAGTGCAATGGGTGAGATGAACTTCTTTCTAGGTTTACAAGTTCAGCAGAAAGAAGATGGTATCTTCATCTCCCAAGACAAGTATGTAGCTGAAATCTTGAAGAAATATGGTTTTTCTCCACATGAAAAGGAGGCTTCCACTCCTATGGATAGACAACATCCTTGGGGAAAAATTGGAGCTGGAAAGGATGTGGATGTTAGGCACTATAGATCAATGATTGGATCATTGATGTATCTTACAGCCTCAAGACCTGACATCATGTTTGCTGTGTGTGCATGTGCACGCCATCAAGTGACTCCCAAAGAATGTCACCTTTTTGCTGTGAAGAGAATTTTTAGGTACTTAAGGTGTTATCCAGATCTTGGATTATGGTACCCAAAAGATTCTCCATTGGATCTTATTGCATATTCAGACAGTGATTATGGTGGTGACAAGTTTGATAGGAAATCCACAACTGGTGGATGCCAATTTCTTGGGAGCAGATTAATATCTTGGCAATGCAAGAAACAAACAGTGGTGGCCAACTCTACAACTGAAGCAGAATATGTTGTAGCAGCTGCTTGTTGTGGACAAGTCTTATGGATTCAGAACCAGCTGTTGGATTATGGGTATAATTTTATGCATACCAAGATTTTTGTAGACAATAACAGTACTTTATGCATTATTAAAAATCCTGTACATCATTCTAAAACCAAACACATAGAAATTAGACATCATTTTATAAGAGATTGCTTTGAGAAAGGTTTAATACAACCAGATAGGGTAGATACAGAAGATAATGTAGCTGATTTATTAACTAAACCTTTTGATGCTGGAAGATTTCAATATTTGGTAACAAATATTGGAATGGTTAATCTCACTTAATATGTGTTTTGGAACCTTTTTGTAAACGTATGTACAGGATAATGCATTGTTATTGGTCTTTGTGATGATTTAGATTTTCCACATTATTTTTCTAACACTGACAAAGGTAATTGTAACGCTGTCAAGGGTTATTTTGCCGTTGTTGGAGATATTATTGTCTAACGCTGACAAGAGTTTCTTCAACGCTGATAAGTGTTGTCGGGACGCTGTCAGCAACAAATGTTAGTTTTGTGGTTTTCATCTAAATGTGCAGGTGATGGTAGCTTTATGCCATTGGATACAGAGTTGCTTATGGATCTTTGAAGAGCTATTTGGACATGTTTTGTTTATGGATGATGGTTGGAATATTTATATTCCTATCTTGACATAAATTTTTAATGTTCATATATATATTTTGAGAACTCATGTATCATAGTTTAAGGGGAGGTTTAAGGAACCTTTAGGACTCTTGGGTATTCTTAGAATACTCTCATCACAATTCTAGATTGTGTCCACAGGTGAGTATGGGTTAGTTTTACTAAACCATGAGGCACTGTAGCATGCATAGTATATCAACTTTGCATGCTGCCAAGACATTTTTGGCCTAGAATTGGTTGTGGTCTGTTGGGAGGCTTGGGAATCATTTTGATATGGGATTTGCCTGGGAGTAACAAGGATTTTATAAGGTAACTTGGTTGTTAAGAATTTTGGTTAGCAAGGGACACTAGAGGACTGTTATGTCTATCTTGCTTATGCAAGTGTGCATAACTGGACAGTGCTTGCCGCCCTATGATAATTATCAGCTTTTGGTTATCTTCTCTAGGATAAATTACTTGTTAAGGTCATTTTTCACTTTTTAGAACAATTTTATTTTTGGACGCTGACAAGATTTTTCCAAGCGTTGTTGTGACCAAAATGGACGCTGACATGGCTTTAGTCGAACATTGACAGGATTATAGCCGTTGGGCGTTGATGGGTTATATTTTACCGTTGACAAACAATGGGACCTACCCAGTTGTTACTTTTTGACATATTTTCAAGCCGTAATTTTAGGAGTTGTTACTTTCATTAAATGCATGGGATAACTTATAAACTTTTTCAATATTTTCATGATTGATTTTTGAAAATCTTTGCCTATTTTTGGGCCAATCACGTGCATTCATCCACTCCTATAAATTTGGCTCCTATTTTAAACAGGGTATCTATAATTCTTGTCTAACACTTTTCTCTTATCAACCTTCATCTTTTATACTTCAAATTAACAGCTTTCATCAATGGCACCAAGATTTAACTCAGCAGAATTGGATTTGGGGTTCAAGTCTCAACACAACATGATTGCTTATCTTGTTGCTGATAATACTTTGTTCCCTCAATACACACAGATGGTGGAGTATTTGAATGCATCCCCATTAAGGTATGCTCTTTCTCATGCACCACTCATTCCAGTCACACACATTAAACAGTTTTGGAACACTGTTAGTTCCTCAACAGTTAATGGAGTGACCACATTGACTTCTATTGTACATGGGAGACCTTGGGTGGTTACTGAGGCCTTGGTACGCCAGGCCTTGCATCTTAATGATGCTGATGGTATAACCATTCTTCCCATATCTGATATAGAACAAGGGCTTAGGGCTTTGGGATACCCTATTCCTGATGAAGGTACTCTTAATAAGTACCATAAGCAGGAATTTCCCCCAGCCTGGAAGTACCTAATTCACATTCTCCTTCAATGTTTGAGTCCCAAATGTACTGCACACAATGAGATCAATAGATCCATTGCAACTGCTATTATGTGTATTGCAACAGGGCAAAATTATAACTGGTCTAAAATGATTTTTGAAGGAATGTGTAAAAACAAGGGGACAAAAATAACTTTAGCTTATCCCCGTTTTCTGCAAATGGTTTTTGATGCTCAAAGATATTGTTCAAGGGATCACAATGATTTTTATAAGATCCCTGAACAAAAGAAGGCTATTTTTACCAAGATGAATTCACCACCTCATAGAGACCTACCTTTAACCCCAGCTATGCTTGCTGTTATTGCAGCAGCACAACCCCAACCAGACCCCCAACCTCATATTGACCCTCACCCACAACTTGAACCTATCCCTGAACCTTTACCCTCACCTGACCAAATGCAAATAGACCAAAATCCCTTTGACGCTGACACATCTAATGTGGGCGTTGATGTGCCTATTTCCAACACTGACACCCAACCATCACAATCCCAAACACCCCTTAACCAACCCACATCTACACCTTCTTCTACACCATCTTCCACACCACCTGAATATAGGTTGATTAAACGCCAAAGGACTGCTGGAGTGTTCTCCTCTGGTGGTCCTAGCCATGTAGCAGAGAGAACCACCACCACAAGTGTGGCTGGTGACCTGGATGAGGCTGGGACTATTGGTTCTGGCTTAGAAGCTGGCCAAGGCAGTCCCACCATACTTAAGTCCTCATCCATGGCCAATGAACCTGACTTGGGAGGTCAAATCCCCATTTTGGAAGAGGGCAGACTGGAACCAATGACGCTTTTAGAATTGACAGCTGTCTACATTAGCTTGCAAAAGCAAAATGCAGACTTAGTACAAATTGTCAGTAACCAAGGCCTTGAACTCAAAGATTTGAGGGAGAGGATTGTTATTTTGGAGAGTGCTCATTCAAGGGGAGGTATGGAGGAGTCTTCCAAAGGGGAGGAAGATCAGAGAAATCTGAGTGATAAGAGCAGTCAAGATGGACAATCATTGGATGTTGCTGAAGCTCTTACTACTTTGAAGGAACAAACAGGTTTTGATACGTCCTTGATCTCTCCAACCAATTTAAATTTATCATTTACAGATATGTTGAGAGAGGTTACACAAGGCGCTGAGGGAAAATATTTGAGCGTTGATAAGACAAGTTTGGACGCTGACAGAAGTATTTTGGGCGCTGATAGAGGAAATTTGGGCGTTGACAGATCTGCATATGGAGGTGATGTATTCCAGTCATCATCTATCATCAAAGATGTTCTTACTCAGGTATTATCATCTACCCTACCAACAATTGAACCAACAGATAAGGGTAAGGGTAAGTTGGTAGAAGAAATTGTTCCAAAGAATGCAGCTCAGGTTGAATTTGATAGAAGATTGGCTGAGCAAATGATGGAACAAGGTGAAAAGGAAAAGTCACCATTTGTTGTGACTTCTGAAGAGGAAAGTGATGGAGCTAGCTCAGATTCAAGTGTGATGATTGTTGAACCAGAAAGACTTGAATATGGTGATGAGCTTGCTAGGGAAAGGCTGAGAGATTTGAAGTTGCAAATTGATTTTGATATGCCAGAGGTAGTTCAGATGTACAATTCTTGGGAAGAAAGCTGTATGGATAATCCAGACTTGACCATTTCAGATCAAATATGGGGTTTGGAAATTCTTCTTAGAGTTCAGCAGGATTGTAAGGTGATGTTGAAGTACAAGGCAAGCAACATTCTCTCTGAATTGAAAAGGGATAGAAGGAAGCTCTACTTTATGTTGCTCAAATGTCATGGAGTTGGATGGACACATCAGAAGCTGAAAGCTTTGACATTTGATGAGTTGGAACATAGAGCTTATCCTATTTGGGTGAAAGTGCAAGAAGAAAACACTTTCAGACTTCTTTCGGATGAAAGAAAGGAGCAACTTGCAGAAGAGATGGCAATCAAGAAAGCTATGATAGTTCCTAGACCAGTAAAGAAGGGATTTATTCTTGAGTTTCCAAAAGATATGAATCAACTATATCCAAGTGAAGCAATCATTAGAAAGAGCCTCAAGCTCTCCCCATTAGAAGCTTCAGATATGGTGCATGTGTTACCACTAGATTCCAGGAATCCAATTGTAAGTTATGAGGAAGATGAATGTGGATTCTGGAAAATTGGAAGATTTGGCAAGGAGGTACACACTTTTACCACTCTCATATCTTTATTTGCAAGTTGTGACAGAGAAGACTTGGTGGACCTTTGGAGGTTACTAGAGACCAAGTATGAGGCTGAAGCACCAACTTCAGCCAATGGAATAAAACTTTGGACCACATTCAAAAGAATGTGTGGGACAAAAGAAGAAGATCCTGAAATCTGGAAGGATCTTGAAGATGACCTCAGTGGTCTTCAATGGAGGTTATATTCAGCTGCTGGTGTATACCATTTGAGTTCTACAAAGTTTGCTGAGTATTTACTTGTAGATGCTCAGTATTTCATATCCAAGGCTGTTTTGGAGAAGATGAAGGACACCAAGTTGGAGATAGACTATACAAGTGACGTGGCAAAGAATTTGATCAGATTTATTTATCATCAATATGACAAGGTTTGTCAGACTCCTCCAAGTTCTTAGTGTTTATTCAGAAACTTGATCATAAGAGTGGATATCAAGTTTAGGGGAGGATTGTTGGGAATAAATCTAGGCCAGAACACTTGAACGCTGACAAGAACAACTTAAGCGTTGACAAGAGCAAAGTGAGCGCTGACAGCATAAGCGTTGACAAGTTAAAGTCAAACGTTGACAGATTGAAGACAAGCACTGATGGAAGATGTGAGCTACACGTTTATTATATTCTAGAATACTTCTAGTAAGGATAGAGACGACAATGTATTTTCTATGTTTATCTTTACCTAGAATAGTTGATTCGTAGCTTATTGTACAAGACTTCTTGTTCTATAAAAGAAGATCTTTTAGGTTAATGTTTAATATCAGTTTTCATAAGTATTCACAAGTTAAACCTTTCATTGTAATCAACAAGATTATTCTAATACAAGTGAAAGTTTGTTTAACATCTTTGTGTTTTAGATCAAGTGTTAATTCCGCATAACACTTTGTTACTTTATTCATAAGCAAAGGTTTCTCTACGTGTAGTACTTGATCTAATCTCGTATACACAAAGCTTAATCGATCTAAGTTTGGGATCAACACCATTTTGGTCAGTTTTGGCTGGTTTCGAATGGATTAGCGTGCATCAGCCGTATTTGGATGTGTATGACCATGTTTGAAAGATATTCAATTAGTATGTGATGATGAAAATATATACACAACCCAAGTAGGAAAAGACGTGATCATGGTGAACCCAATAACCAGTATCCATAAGACGTCCAAAACATGATCAAAACAATCAAACCCAAGTGGAAATTGTATTTCCATGGATTTGGCATGGCTAGGTTGATTAGAATTTCATCGGCTTTGCCCAGTTAAGTTCCCTTTCGGTCCGTTTTGGTCGGTGTAGAAGGTTTGATGGATGTTCAAGTGTTGAAGATAGAGCCCAAATGTATTTGGGAGCCCCAGATCGCGTGAAGAAAAGGGCTTTCTTGAACATGGCATAACTTGGTCTACAAGAGTCCGTTTTAGGCCCGTGACGAGGCGAATCGAAGGCTGAAACGAGGGGAACGTAGCTGTAACCTAACTTTGTTGGGTTACAGAACTTTCGAGGCCCGAAACCCTATATTTGTTGAGATATTCCCATTTTTATAAATTTTTCACATTTTTTGGACTTTGTTTTTGGGCTCAGGCCCAACCCATTTACATTCTAAGGTTTATTTCGATGTCACTTGTAATTTTAGGTTACTATGTAATAGATAATACATTAATATGGCAATCATAGAAAAAAAAATTTAAATGACCATTCTAAGTCCCGAGATCGTTAAGCAAGAGCTGGTTACATGAGTTCTTTTGTTCATTCGTTTGGTATATTATCCACCTTTGTAGGTTTTCCAAGGAAAATCAATTTCGTTTTTGTGTTGATCAAACAATGTTAAATGTTGTTGGAGTTCACTCATATCTTTAATACTAATTCATGGTGTGTCATAATGATTTCTTTGTCTAGTGAAACCACAAGTACTTCACCAACTAATTTGTAACCTACAAGCGTAGTCAAAACATAGAAAACCCGATCAAAACATGCTAAAGGCCCCAAAAAACATGATCAAAACAATAAAACAATAGTGGAAATCCATTTACCCCGGATTTGGGATGGTTTTCCCCGGTTATTTAGACTTTCTCCGGTTTTTCTAGTTTAAGTTCCTTTTTGGTCAGTTGTGGCTGGTTTCGAATGGTTTAGCGTGCATCAACCGTATTTTGATGTGTATGACCATGTTTGAAAGATATTCAATTAGTATGTGATGATGAAAATATATACACAACCCAAGTAGGAAAAGACGTGATCATGGTGAACCCAATAACCAGTATCCATAAGACGTCCAAAACATGATCAAAACAATCAAACCCAAGTGCAAATTATATTTCCACTGATTTAGCATGGCTAGGTTGATTAGAATTTCATCGGCTTTGCCGAATTAAGTTCCCTTTCGGTCCGTTTTGGTCGGTGTAGAAGGTTTGATGGATGTTCAGGTGTTGAAGATAGAGCCCAAATGTATTTGTGAGCCCCAGATCGCGTGAAGAAAAGGGCTTTCTTGAACATGGCATAACTTGGTCTACAAGAGTCCGTTTCAAGCCCGTGACGAGGCGAATTGAAGGCCGAAACGAGGGGAACGTAGCTGTAACCTAACTTTGTTGGGTTACACAACTTTCGAGGCTCGAAACACTATATTTGTTGAGATATTCTCACTTTTATAAATTTTTCACATTTTTTGGACTTTGTTTTTGGGCTCAGGCCCGACCCATTTGCATTCTAAGATTTATTTCGATGTCACTTGTAATTTTAGGTTACTATGTAATAGATTATAAATTAATATGGCAATCATAGAAAAAAAATTTAAATGACCATTGTAAGTCCCGAGATCGTTAAGCAAGAGCTGGTTACATGAGTTGTTTTGTTCATTTGTTTGGTATATTATCCACCTTTGTAGGTTTCCCAAGGAAAATCAATGTCGTTTTTGTGTTGATCAAACAATGTTAAATGTTGTTGGAGTTCACTCATATCTTTAATACTAATTCATGGTGTGTCATAATGATTTCTTTGTCTAGTGAAACCACAAGTACTTCACCAACTAATTTGCAACCTACAAGCGTAGTCAAAACAAAGCAAACCCGATCAAAACATGCTAAAGGCCCCAAAAAACATGATCAAAACAATAAAACAATAGTGGAAATCCATTTACCCCGGATTTGGGATGG
Organism: Glebionis coronaria; assembly: GCA_025667525.1. NCBI lineage: Eukaryota > Viridiplantae > Streptophyta > Magnoliopsida > Asterales > Asteraceae > Glebionis > Glebionis coronaria. The sequence continues at coordinate 647,045,886 of CM046877.1, forward strand.
TTTTCCCCGGTTATTTAGACTTTCTCCGGTTTTTCTAGTTTAAGTTCCCTTTTCGTCAGTTTTGGCTGGTTTAGCGTGCATCTGCCGTATTTTGATGTGTATGAACATGTTTGAAAGTTATTCAATTAGTATGTGATGATGAAACACAACCTAAGTAACAAAAGACGTGATCATGGTGAACCCAATAACCAGTATCCATAAGACGTCCAAAACATGATCAAAACAATCAAACCTAAGTGGAAATTGTATTTCCACGGATTTGGCATGGCTAGGTTGATTAGAATTTCATCGGCTTTGCCCAGTTAAGTTCCCTTTCGGTCCGTTTTGGTCGGGGTCGAAGGATTGATGGATGTTCAAGTGTTGAAGATAGAGCCCAAATGTATTTGGGAGCCCCAGATCGCGTGAAGAAATGGGCTTTCTTGAACATGGCATAACTTGGTCTACAAGAGTCCGTTTCAGGCCTGTGACGAGGCGAATCGAAGGCCGAAACGAGGGGAACGTAGCTGTAACCTAACTTTGTTGGGTTACAGAACTTTCGAGGCCCGAAACCCTATATTTGTTGAGATATTATAATTTTTATTAATTTTTCACATTTTTTGGACTTTGTTTTTGTTCTCAGGCCCGACCCATTTGCATTCTAAGGTTTATTTCGATGTCACTTGTAATTTTAGGTTACTATGTAATAGATTATAAATTAATATGGCAATCATAGAAAAAAATTTTAAATGACCATTGTAAGTCCCGAGATCGTTAAGTAAGAGCTGGTTACATGAGTTTTTTTGTTCATTCGTTTGGTATATTATCCACCTTTGTAGGTTTCCCAAGGAAAATCAATGTCGTTTTGGTGTTGATAAAACAATGTTAAATGTTGTTGGAGTTCACTCATATCTTTAATACTAATTCATGGTGTGTCATAATGATTTCATTGTCTAGTGAAACCACAAGTACTTCACCAACTAATTTGCAACCTACAAGCGTAGTCAAAACATAGCAAACCCAATCAAAACATGCTAAAGGCCCCAAAAAACATGATCAAAACAATAAAACAATAGTGGAAATCCATTTACCCCGGATTTGGGATGGTTTTCCCCGGTTATTTATACTTTCTCCGGGTTTTCTAGTTTAAGTTCCATTTTGGTCAGTTTTGGCTGGTTTCGAATGGTTTAGCGTGCATCAGCCGTATTTGGATGTGTATGACCATGTTTGAAAGATATTCAATTAGTATGTGATGATGAAAATGTATACACAACCCAAGTAGGAAAAGACGTGATCATGGTGAACCCAATAACCAGTATCCATAAGACGTCCAAAACATGATCAAAACAATCAAACCCAAGTGGAAATTATATTTCCATGGATTTGGCATGGCTAGGTTGATTAGAATTTCATCGGCTTTGCCCAGTTAAGTTCCCTTTCGGTCCGTTTTGGTCGGTGTAGAAGGTTTGATGGATGTTCAAGTGTTGAAGATAGAGCCCAAATGTATTTGGGAGCCCCAGATCGCGTGAAGAAAAGGGCTTTCTTGAACATGGCATAACTTGGTCTACAAGAGTCCGTTTTAGGCCCGTGACGAGGCGAATTGAAGGCCGAAACGAGGGGAACGTAGCTGTAACCTAACTTTGTTGTGTTACAGGACTTTCGAGGCCCGAAACCCTATATTTGTTGAGATATTCCCATTTTTATAAATTTTTCACATTTTTGGACTTTGTTTTTGGGCTCAGGCCCGACCCATTTACATTCTAAGGTTTATTTCGATGTCACTTGTAATTTTAGGTTACTATGTAATAGATAATACATTAATATGGCAATCATAGAAAAAAAAATTTAAATGACCATTCTAACTCCCGAGATCGTTAAGCAAGAGCTGGTTACATGAGTTCTTTTGTTCATTCGTTTGGTATATTATCCACCTTTGTAGGTTTTCCAAGAAAAATCAATTTCATTTTTGTGTTGATCAAACAATGTTAAATGTTGTTGGAGTTCACTCATATCTTTAATACTAATTCATGGTGTGTCATAATGATTTCTTTGTCTAGTGAAACCACAAGTACTTCACCAACTAATTTGTAACCTACAAGCGTAGTCAAAACATAGAAAACCCGATCAAAACATGCTAAAGGCCCCAAACAACATGATCAAAACAATAAAACAATAGTGGAAATCCATTTACCCCGGATTTGGGATGGTTTTCCCCGGTTATTTAGACTTTCTCCGGTTTTTCTAGTTTAAGTTCCTTTTTGGTCAGTTTTGGCTGGTTTCGAATGGTTTAGCGTGCATCAACCGTATTTTGATGTGTATGACCAAGTTTGAAAGATATTCAATTAGTATGTGATGATGAAAATATATACACAACCCAAGTAGGAAAAGACGTGATCATGGTGAACCCAATAACCAGTATCCATAAGACGTCCAAAACATGATCAAAACAATCAAACCCAAGTGCAAATTATACTTCCACTGATTTGGCATGGCTAGGTTGATTAGAATTTCATCGGCTTTGGCGAGTTAAGTTCCCTTTCGGTCTGTTTTGGTCGGTGTAGAAGGTTTGATGGATGTTCAGGTGTTGAAGATAGAGCCCAAATGTATTTGTGAGCCCCAGATCGCGTGAAGAAAAGGGCTTTCTTGAACATGGCATAACTTGGTCTACAAGAGTCCGTTTCAAGCCCGTGACGAGGCGAATTGAAGGCCGAAATGAGGGGAACGTAGCTGTAACCTAACTTTGTTGGGTTACACAACTTTCGAGGCCCGAAACACTATATTTGTTGAGATATTCTCACTTTTATAAATTTTTCACATTTTTTGGACTTTGTTTTTTGGCTCAGGCCCGACCCATTTGCATTCTAAGATTTATTTCGATGTCTTTTTTTTTTTTTTTTTTTTTACCAAAGGTAAATTGCATTAAAACAAAAGAAAAGGTACAATGTCAAAAAACACAAAGACTAAGAAGCAAGGACAAACCCCTAAACTTCTAGCTTTGGTATCAAAAAAACAAAATGGCCATGGACAATTCCCATGCTCATACCAACAAAAACTAAACAAAAAAAGTAACTAAATCCAATGTAGATAAAGCTACTAACTCCTATCCAACTTAATCCCAATAGATGAGGACTAAGCTCCTGCTCTTCAATGGCACACCAAAAGAATCCATCACTTAGTTCAAGTAAGAGTCCTACTTCAGAATCCATGGCAACCCTCAATTCAATCCACAAAGGGAAAGTATCAAGAGTAGCCAATCCATCCCAATAGAACCTCTAACCAAAACTAAGTATAGGGAAAGCAAGCCACAATAAACCTGCATAAATCGCCATCAGAACAAGCAGAATCCATAGAGAGGTGCCAGTGTAGCACATCATATCTATTGCCTCCTCAAAACCCCTGTCTATGTAAAACCCAGTGGGAAACCATAAACAGGGGAAAGAGTACAACTAGATATGAATCCTCTCAAGATGCAATAACCAAAAATACCTATCAGCTCAACAATAAATAGATATCTGGTTAATAAAGATAACAGGGAGGACTAGGCATCAAAAAATAACAGGTTTGGCAACTAAAAATTGTTCAAACAGGCAGTAAATGGGAGAAATGCACCATACCAAGCAAGACGGCACATCTTTCAGCACGCTCTAGTTGGCATAGTACACTTCCCCAAACACTACCCATAAGCCCACTAGTAGCACATCAAACCTCGACAAAACCAATCCAGAAAGTCCTCCCCTAAGATCCCAAAAGATAAGAGCTGAAATCATAACAAAGGTTAAATAACAAGGTAAATAATAACATGACTGATCTTACCATAAGTGAAAACCAAAAGAACTACACCAAACCAACAAAGCAAGGCAGCAGCACCAGGTTTTCAACCCATAGTAATAATCTGGTGCAATGGACAATTGGAACCACCTTCTGTTACATTCCCAAAAACCCGTCCCACCATGGGACCAACACCACCACAAATCAGAAAAATCACTCGCCATCATCATCCATAAGATCATTAACACCCTCATCATCAATAACTTTAAACTTATCCTTATTGACTAAAGGAAAGTTCCAAATCCTAGAAGCCTCTAAAACTTCAGGAGTAGTCTTAATACTAAGGCTTAAAATTCTCGTCCTGATAGAGTTACAGATGATGTTGAACAACTCATTCTCACTCCTAGATAAACCCTGAAACAATCTAACATTCCTTTCTTGCCAGATATAGTAAATAACAGCGCCAAGCAACAACCTCTGAATGACACACCAAATCTTATTACTGGCAGCAACATTAACAAATCTAGAAATAACTTGAGCCCAATCATTCGACACATTATCTAAATTAACCAAGCATTTAAGCCTTTCCCATAGCCTTCTAGTAAAATGACAGTTAAAAAAGAGTTGGCTATGAGAATCCTTGCACTGTTTGCAAAAAGCGCAAGACATATCAGGAATATTCAACCATTTTGATAGTCTATCTTGAGTCTTAAGTCTCCTTTTTACAGCCAACCATAGAATAAAAGCATGACTTGGAACACATTGATTATACCAAACATGATCACACCATATGACACTAGCCGAATCATCTTGAATACCTTTCCAAACTTCAGAAACACAAAAGGTTTTAGTCATACCTTTTTTATCCACCCAAATGGTTTCATCAGCAACATCCGGCTTAATATCAGGAACACCAATATTGCAAATCTCATCATACTTTTCATTCCAATCGTCAGGCAGCTTCCAAGCTTTATCTTCAATAAGATCAGCAACTTTAACCTTCAAAGCAAAACTATCTGCAGCTAAAATGTTAGACCTAATCAAGTTGCATAAGGGAGTTCCATTCCTCCAGTTATCAAACCAGAAAAAACAGTCAATCCCATTCCCAATTTTAACCCTGATAAACCTTCTGATAATATCTCTTGTGTGAAGAATTTGATTCCAGGTCCAAGAAGTACGTTTCCTGCTATTAGCAGACCAAACACTCTCACCCTTAAGCCACTTAGATTTAACCCATCTAACCCAAATAGACTTTCTATTAGTTAAAATACTCCATAGATGCTTGGCCATAAGAGAAACATTGATGTCATAAAGAGACTTAAGGCCCAAGCCACCATCACTCTTCTTTTTACATACCTCTTTCCAAGCAATACTATGCTTATAACCTTGTTTCCCTTCCGCCATCCAAAGAAAATTCTTTAACAGTTTATCAACCTCATCACAAACAATTTTAGGCAGACTAAAAATGGAAGCCCAATAAGTACTAATAGAGCAAAGGACTGAAGTCACAAGCTGCAATCTACCTGCAAACGATAACAACTTATTTCTCCAATCCCCAATCCTTTTCTTAATCTTCTCTAAGAGAGTGTCACAATCATTTCTAGATAGCTTCCTAGCATCAAGAGGAATACCTAAATATTTGACAGGCAAACTTCCAATATTATATGGCATAACCAACCTAATGTCATTTTGGACCCTTCGATCAACATTCCCAAAGTAAACCGTACTTTTATTCATGCTTGGCCTTAGACCAGAAGCTAAACAAAATTCATCAAGGGCTCTACGAATAACACAAGCTGAAATAAAATTACCATGGCAGAACATCAGCAAATCATCCGCAAAGCACAAACTAACAATCTCAAGTTTCTCACATCCCCAATGGTATTTGAACTTCTTTTCCTCCTTTATCTGTCTTTTAAGCATTAAAGTAAAAACTTCCATAACCATGGTAAACAAGTAGGGTGATATTGGATCACCCTGCCTGAGCCCACGACGGGCTTTAAAGAAACCATTAGATTCTCCATTAACACTGATTGAGAAAGAAGCAGATTTCAGGCATATCATAATCCAACTTACCATAATTTTATGCAGACCAAAATGGAGCAAAATGCCTTCAAGAAACTCCCAAGATACCGTATCATACGCCTTCTGGATGTCAATTTTAAAAGCACATCTAGGAGGTTTATGCTTGTTAAAATAACCACACATTAATTCTTGAGCAAGCATGATATTATCACTAATTAACCTTCCTTCAACAAAAGCACTTTGATTAGGACTAATAGTATCCTTAAGAACTTCTTTCAATCTATTAGTGATAACCTTACTGATACATTTATAGGCAACATTGCAGCAAGCTATCGGCCTAAAATCAGTAACAAGACTAGGCAGATTACATTTAGGTATTAAAGATATAAGAGTAGTGTTAAGTTCTCCTAACATCTTACCTTTTGCGAATAATTCCTTAACTGCCATACAAACATCCTTGCCCACCACATCCCATGAAGACTTGAAGAACTTCGCTGTATAGCCATCTGGTCCTGGTGCCTTGTCATCATGGATATCAAACATGGCAGTTTTAATTTCATCATAAGAGACCTCTCTAATCATGTGAATAGCAGCAATAGAGTCCACTTTCTTAACAAAGAGATCATCAGGATTCTCAATGGGAAAAATTTCATCACACGTACCGAGGAAATTCTGAAAATGATCAACAAAAACCTTGGCAACTTCATCACCAAAAAACTCCTTTCCATTTACATCTTTTACACTAATAATCCTACTTCTTTTCATCCTTCCTTTTATCATCTTATGAAAATAAGCACTATTACGATCCCCCTCGTTTAACTATTCAATCTTAGCTTTCTGCCTAAGAACCCTCTCTTCATCAAGAGCAGCACTTCTATACGCACTATTAAAAATCATCTCAACCTCTTTAAGAAACACATTGTTAGGATCAAAATCCAACTCAGCTTGGACTTTCTTCAGCTCAGTCCTAAGCATTTTGACTTTATCGAAAACATTCCCATTTCTTTTGTTCAAATTTCTAAGATGATACTTCATAGCTTTAAGTCTTCTAGCCAAAACAAACATAGCAAAACCATCCACATTTATACCCCAATGATCCTTAACAATGCTATGAAATTCTTCCTTATGCGCCAAGTAATTCATAAATCTAAACGCACGCTTCCTACCTTTCTTAACATTATTAATGACCAAAACAGCAGGGCAGTGATCAGAAACAACATACGGAAGAAATCTAGCATAACTAATTTCAAATAACTCAATAAATTCAGTGTTGCTCATAATTCTGTCTAATTTCTTCATAATCCCATTTTCAGGATCTTTCCTTTTTTGAACCCAAGTAAAGAAAAATCCACTCTTAGGCAAGTCTTCAATGCCTAACCCATCAATACAATCCCTGAAATCCTGCATCCTATGATTTTTATTAAAATCACCCTTAGAATGTTCAGCAGAACTAAGGATAACATTAAAATCTCCTAATAGAACCCAAGGCTTCTGATTAATAAAAGCAGCATGATTTTGAAGATTACTCCAAAGTTTGCTCCTATCATTAGGCGTTACTTCACCATAAACAAAAGAAATAAAAATTTCCTACTGTCATGAATAAGCGTTACCTCAAAGTGCATAACCTGGTCACTAAAAGACAACATAAAAGCATGAATCTCAGCGGTATCCCATCCCACACAAATTCTGCATCCCTTAGGACTGTCAATAGAGTTAGAAACCCACTCCCATTGACCAAAGACATTCTCACAAACTGAAGTCACTTTCTTCTTACAAAGTTGAGTTTCAATAACCGCACACATTCTTAAATTATTCTCACTAATTAATAATTTGACTTCATCCTGCTTAGAGGTGTTAGACATACCTCTAATGTTCCACGCAGCAACTTTAATATCCATTAACATAGAGAAGATGAGGCACCATTACCCTCCTTTGATACATCAGCCATGCTAGACTCACCCGGGCCTGAGACAGTATCTTGGACCATGAATTCAGCATGTGCAGAAGGATCGTTGCTAACTTCCTCCACCATAGCATCCACATACTTAGAAACATCCTCTATATTCTTCTCAGCAATCTTAGCCTTGTATAATTTAACCATACCAGTAGACCACTTATCCTTAACATCATCCGAGAAATGATGACCCGACAAACAGAAAAGATCCACTTCAGCCATTTGCCTCATCGACACCAAATCAAGGATTCTTTGCTTACCATTCTTAATTGCTTTCTCATAAACCAAAGTAAAAGCTTGACTTTGAGACACACCCGTTTTCTGCATTTCATCCTCAACATTCTTCTTGGCATGCTCAAAAGCATTAAATTCAGCACTCCTATTACATGCATCAATCTCAACTGATAAGTCATTGATTTTCTTCGTTACTTCTTCAATTTTCTGCTTCTTTATAACAAAATCACGCCTCTCTTTATAATAACCTTGAACTTCCTTAGGCCATTCCATAACTACCTTATCATCAATTTGTTGTCGCATATCACAAGCAACATCAATATTAATCTTAAGACTTTGTAAATCTTGTTCTTGAATATCAGCAACTCCTCCTTCCGACAAAGCATTAAACCTATTTTCAACCTTAAAATTCTTGCTGGCAATTACCTTGACATTCCCAACATCCAATTTCTTCTGCTTCTTACTTCCTTCTACCTCAGATGTCTTGGTGTTATCATTACTCTTTGCAGGAACAGGAACAAAAACCCAATCCTTACTATCTTGATTACCATTCATACCTCCACGAACATTAGCACCCCCTCTCCCACGGCCATTCATTCCTCCTCTAGCCGAAGAATTACTCCCTCTAGATCTATTAAAACCACCTCTAGCATAGTATGAAGTATTAACCGGAGCTTGATTAGATTGGGTTTTAGAAGGAGCCGTAACATTACTCACCATTTTCCTATTAGAAACCGACTGCCACCCTTCATTACCATTACCACTCACATTAACTCCATTGTTACTCATAACTTTCGGCACTTGAGTCTCAGCCTTCTCAGCATCACTAATCACTCTATTCTTACATCCCTTAAAACTATGACCAAACACCTTGCAATGACTACACACCGGAGGTTGCCACGCATATTCAACCTTCAACTCCATACCTCTTCCAAGATCATTATACCAAATCTCAATCTTATCTAAAATGCCATCCGCAGCATCCACTTCAACCAAAACTCTAGCAAAAGTCGCTCTCCCATTACCTTTCTCACACATAGCAGTTGTTACCTTATCCATCACAATAGGATTTCCTAACCTGCTAGCAATTCTGCTAATACCTTCATTATTCCAGGCTTCTAACGGTATGTTGAAAATCTTCACCCATAATGGTACTCTACTTGGTTCTGGCCTATCAAAGCAAATACCAGCAGTCCATCGTTGCACAAACAATGGCTTCTGATCAACGAGCCACGGGCCATTCTCAATCACGGTTTGTAGACCATCCTCAGATTTAAACTTGAAAAAGTATAACCCTTCATTAACAATAATATCCTCAAGCTGATACGCCCTCCACATTCTCCTTAAATGACTTACAATCTCCCTATGACTCATCTTAAAACCAACAAAATACCCAACAACAGTGAGCCCCCACCTCTTACTGCCTTCACTAATAACTGGGTCCATATCAACCAATTTCCTACCCTCCTTATTCACAATACATGGAAATTTCCTAAGCTTGTTATCATAAGTAGACTCCGTCCCTTTAACCGCATTACTAAAAGAAACAGCACTCTTAAAGTTACTCTTACTAGACGAAGAATCTCCTTGCATCACAACCCCTTGCATACTCTGAACACCAACATTGCTACCACTAGCACCATCACCAATAATTACACCATTACCCTTGTTAACAATACTACCACTAGCACCATTACCATTTAAAACCACCTTATCCTTACTGCTATTGATAATACTACCATCATTAACACCCACAACAGTACTCTTAGGCAAATTAGGGGCAAAATTAACAACACTAGCACTGCTAGCACCCTTACTACTAGCATAAACACTATTTAATTCTGGAAACATATCATTCAAATTACCATTACCATTCAAAACTAAAGTAGTATCAACAAGCCCCACTTCAGCCTCAGCCATCACAACTTCATTCTTCTTACCCACATCAACAACAATACTCTCATCCCCAATAACCTTAGCTTCTTCACTGCTATCACCTTGAGACGCCCCCTTCTTAAAATTAACCTGAGATGATGCTTGAGCCATGGTTTCAACTGAAACATGTTTCATAGTAACCCTAGGATCTGGGTTCATCGTCCTAGTAGTTTTCATTGGTTTTAGTGATGACTTAGGTGTTTTCTTCATAACTTGAGTGCTCAACGGCGGAGGAACATCCGGCGCCGGTGAAGGGTTAACCACCGGAGGTGGATTAACCATGGGGTTTAATGACGAATCAGACATAAAACATTATATTTGGTACGAGGTTATGAAATGATTTGGAAATGATTAGGCAAAGGTTTAAGGAAACGGATTAAAAAATGGGTAATAGCCAAACAGTAATACGCACTTAATAAAATGTATTTATTTAGGTGATTAAGTGAAATTTTATGGTAAAATGATATATGGATTTGTAGATAATGAATAGGAGAACAAGGATCTAAAATAAAATTCAAGATCCCATGGTTGGATCAAGATTAGATGATGATTCTTAATAAAATACTTTAGGGTTTTTAAGTTAGAGAGAGAAAGTTTTAGAGAGAGGTCAGAGAGAATAGGTTTATTTCGATGTCACTTGTAATTTTAGGTTACTATGTAATAGATTATAAATTAATATGGCAATCATAGAAAAAAAATTAAATGACCATTCTAAGTCCCGAGATCGTTAAGCAAGAGCTGGTTACATGAGTTGTTTTGTTCATTCGTTTGGTATAATATCCACCTTTGTAGGTTTTCCAAGGAAAATCAATGTCGTTTTGTGTTGATCAAACAATGTTAAATGTTGTTGGAGTTCACTCATATCTATTATACTAATTCATGGTGTGTCATAATGATTTCCTTGTCTAGTGAAACCACAAGTACTTCACCAACTAATTTGCAACCTACAAGCGTAGTCAAAACATAGCAAACCCGATCAAAACATGCTAAAGGCCCCAAAAAACATGATCAAAACAATAAAACAATAGTGGAAATCCATTTACCCCGGATTTAGGATGGTTTTCCCCGGTTTTTCTAGTTTAAGTTCCTTTTTGGTCAGTTTTGGCTGGTTTCGAATGGTTTAGCGTGCATCAGCCGTATTTGGATGTGTATGACCATGTTTGAAAGATATTCAATTAGTATGTGATGATGAAAATGTATACACAACCCAAGTAGGAAAAGACGTGATCATGGTGAACCCAATAACCAGTATCCATAAGACGTCCAAAACATGATCAAAACAATCAAACCCAAGTGGAAATTGTATTTCCACGGATTTGGCATGGCTAGGTTGATTAGAATTTCATCGGCTTTGCCGAGTTAAGTTCCCTTTCGGTCCGTTTTGGTTGGTGTAGAAGGTTTGATGGATGTTCAGGTGTTGAAGATAGAGCCCAAATGTATTTGTGAGCCCCAGATCGCGTGAAGAAAAGGGCTTTCTTGAACATGGCATAACTTGGTCTACAAGAGTCCGTTTCAAGCCCGTGACGAGGCGAATTGAAGGCCGAAACGAGGGGAACGTAGCTGTAACCTAACTTTGTTGGGTTACACAACTTTCGAGGCTCGAAACACTATATTTGTTGAGATATTCTCACTTTTATAAATTTTTCACATTTTTTGGACTTTGTTTTTGGGCTCAGGCCCGACCCATTTGCATTCTTAGATTTATTTCGATGTCACTTGTAATTTTAGGTTACTATGTAATAGATTATAAATTAATATGGCAATCATAGAAAAAAATTTTAAATGACCATTGTAAGTCCCGATATCGTTAAGCAAGAGCTGGTTACATGAGTTGTTTTGTTCATTCGTTTGGTATATTATCCACCTTTGTAGGTTTCCCAAGGAAAATCAATGTCGTTTTTGTGTTGATCAAACAATATTAAATGTTCTTGGAGTTCACTCATATCTTTAATACTAATTCATGGTGTGTCATAATGATTTCTTTGTCTAGTGAAACCACAAGTACTTCACCAACTAATTTGCAACCTACAAGCGTAGTCAAAACAAAGCAAATCTGATCAAAACATGCTAAAGGCCCCAAAAAACATGATCAAAACAATAAAACAATAGTGGAAATCCATTTACCCCGGATTTGGGATGGTTTTCCCCGGTTATTTAGACTTTCTCCGGTTTTTCTAGTTTAAGTTCCCTTTTCGTCAGTTTTGGCTGGTTTAGCGTGCATCTGCCGTATTTTGATGTGTATGACCATGTTTGAAAGTTATTCAATTAGTATGTGATGATGAAACACAACCTAAGTAACAAAAGACGTGATCATGGTGAACCCAATAACCAGTATCCATAAGACGTCCAAAACATGATCAAAACAATCAAACCCAAGTGGAAATTGTATTTCCACGGATTTGGCATGGCTAGGTTGATTAGAATTTCATCGGCTTTGCCCAGTTAAGTTCCCTTTCGGTCCGTTTTGGTCGGGGTCGAAGGTTTGATGGATGTTCAAGTGTTGAAGATAGAGCCCAAATGTATTTGGGAGCCCCAGATCGCGTGAAGAAAAGGGCTTTCTAGAACATGGCATAACTTGGTCTACAAGAGTCCGTTTTAGGCCTGTGACGAGGCGAATCGAAGGCCGGAACGAGGGGAACGTAGCTGTAACCTAACTTTGTTGGGTTACAGAACTTTCGAGGCCCGAAACCTTATATTTGTTGAGATATTATAATTTTTATTAATTTTTCACATTTTTTGGAATTTGTTTTTGTTCTCAGGCCCGACCCATTTGCATTCTAAGGTTTATTTCGATGTCACTTGTAATTTTAGGTTACTATTGAATAGATTATAAATTAATATGGCAATCATAGAAAAAAATTTAAATGACCATTGTAAGTCCCGAGATCGTTAAGCAAGAGCTGGTTACATGAGTTTTTTTGTTCATTCGTTTGGTATATTATCCACCTTTGTAGGTTTTCCAAGGAAAATCAATGTCGTTTTTATGTTAATAAAACAATGTTAAATGTTGTTGGAGTTCACTCATATCTTTAATACTAATTCATGGTGTGTCATAATGATTTCATTGTCTAGTGAAACCACAAGTACTTCACCAACTAATTTGCAACCTACAAGCGTAGTCAAAACATAGCAAACCCGATCAAAACATGCTAAAGGCCCCAAAAAACATGATCAAAACAATAAAACACTAGTGGAAATCCATTTACCCCGGATTTAGGATGGTTTTCCCCGGTTATTTATACTTTCTCCGGGTTTTCTAGTTTAAGTTCCATTTTGGTCAGTTTTGGCTGGTTTCGAATGGTTTAGCGTGCATCAGCCGTATTTGGATGTGTATGACCATGTTTGAAAGATATTCAATTAGTATGTGATGATGAAAATGTATACACAACCCAAGTAGGAAAAGACGTGATCATGGTGAACCCAATAACCAGTATCCATAAGACGTCCAAAACATGATCAAAACAATCAAACCCAAGTGGAAATTGTATTTCCATGGATTTGGCATGGCTAGGTTGATTAGAATTTCATCGGCTTTGCCGAGTTAAGTTCCCTTTCAGTCCGTTTTGGTTGGTGTAGAAGGTTTGATGGATGTTCAGGTGTTGAAGATAGAGCCCAAATGTATTTGTGAGCCCCAGATCGCGTGAAGAAAAGGGCTTTCTTGAACATGGCATAACTTGGTCTACAAGAGTCCGTTTCAAGCCCGTGACGAGGCGAATTGAAGGCCGAAACGAGGGGAACGTAGCTGTAACCTAACTTTGTTGGGTTACACAACTTTCGAGGCTCGAAACACTATATTTGTTGAGATATTCTCACTTTTATAATTTTTTCACATTTTTTGGACTTTGTTTTTGGGCTCAGGCCCGACCCATTTGCATTCTTAGATTCATTTCGATGTCACTTGTAATTTTAGGTTACTATGTAATAGATTATAAATTAATATGGCAATCATAGAAAAAAATTTTAAATGACCATTGTAAGTCCCGATATCGTTAAGCAAGAGCTGGTTACATGAGTTGTTTTGTTCATTCGTTTGGTATATTATCCACCTTTGTAGGTTTCCCAAGGAAAATCAATGTCGTTTTTGTGTTGATCAAACAATATTAAATGTTCTTGGAGTTCACTCATATCTTTAATACTAATTCATGGTGTGTCATAATGATTTCTTTGTCTAGTGAAACCACAAGTACTTCACCAACTAATTTGCAACCTACAAGCGTAGTCAAAACAAAGCAAATCTGATCAAAACATGCTAAAGGCCCCAAAAAACATGATCAAAACAATAAAACAATAGTGGAAATCCATTTACCCCGGATTTGGGATGGTTTTCCCCGGTTATTTAGACTTTCTCCGGTTTTTCTAGTTTAAGTTCCCTTTTCGTCAGTTTTGGCTGGTTTAGCGTGCATCTGCCGTATTTTGATGTGTATGACCATGTTTGAAAGTTATTCAATTAGTATGTGATGATGAAACACAACCTAAGTAACAAAAGACGTGATCATGGTGAACCCAATAACCAGTATCCATAAGACGTCCAAAACATGATCAAAACAATCAAACCCAAGTGGAAATTGTATTTCCACGTATTTGGCATGGCTAGGTTGATTAGAATTTCATCGGCTTTGCCCAGTTAAGTTCCCTTTCGGTCCGTTTTGGTCGGGGTCGAAGGTTTGATGGATGTTCAAGTGTTGAAGATAGAGCCCAAATGTATTTGGGAGCCCCAGATCGCGTGAAGAAAAGGGCTTTCTTGAACATGGCATAACTTGGTCTACAAGAGTCCGTTTTAGGCCTGTGACGAGGCGAATCGAAGGCCGGAACGAGGGGAACGTAGCTGTAACCTAACTTTGTTGGGTTACAGAACTTTCGAGGCCCGAAACCTTATATTTGTTGAGATATTATAATTTTTATTAATTTTTCACATTTTTTGGAATTTGTTTTTGTTCTCAGGCCCGACCCATTTGCATTCTAAGGTTTATTTCGATGTCACTTGTAATTTTAGGTTACTATTGAATAGATTATAAATTAATATGGCAATCATAGAAAAAAAAATTTAAATGACCATTGTAAGTCCCGAGATCGTTAAGCAAGAGCTGGTTACATGAGTTTTTTTGTTCATTCGTTTGGTATATTATCCACCTTTGTAGGTTTTCCAAGGAAAATCAATGTCGTTTTTATGTTGATAAAACAATGTTAAATGTTGTTGGAGTTCACTCATATCTTTAATACTAATTCATGGTGTGTCATAATGATTTCATTGTCTAGTGAAACCACAAGTACTTCACCAACTAATTTGCAACCTACAAGCGTAGTCAAAACATAGCAAACCCGATCAAAACATGCTAAAGGCCCCAAAAAACATGATCAAAACAATAAAACAATAGTGGAAATTCATTTACCCCGGATTTGGGATGGTTTTCCCCGGTTATTTATACTTTCTCTGGGTTTTCTAGTTTAAGTTCCATTTTGGTCAGTTTTGGCTGGTTTCGAATGGTTTAGCGTGCATCAGCCGTATTTGGATGTGTATGACCATGTTTGAAAGATATTCAATTAGTATGTGATGATGAAAATGTATACACAACCCAAGTAGGAAAAGACGTGATCATGGTGAACCCAATAACCAGTATCCATAAGACGTCCAAAACATGATCAAAACAATCAAACCCAAGTGGAAATTGTATTTCCATGGATTTGGCATGGCTAGGTTGATTAGAATTTCATCGGCTTTGCCCAGTTAAGTTCCCTTTCGATCCGTTTTGGTCGGTGTAGAAGGTTTGATGGATGTTCAAGTGTTGAAGATAGAGCCCAAATGTATTTGGGAGCCCCAGATCGCGTGAAGAAAAGGGCTTTCTTGAACATGGCATAACTTGGTCTACAAGAGTCCGTTTTAGGCCCGTGACGAGGCGAATTGAAGGCCGAAACGAGGGGAACGTAGCTGTAACCTAACTTTGTTGGGTTACAGAACTTTCGAGGCCCGAAACCCTATATTTGTTGAGATATTCCCATTTTTATAAATTTTTCACATTTTTTGGACTTTGTTTTTGGGCTCAGGCCCGACCCATTTACATTCTAAGGTTTACTTCGATGTCACTTGTAATTTTAGGTTACTATGTAACAGATAATACATTAATATGGAAATAATAGAAAAAAAAATTTAAATGACCATTCTAAGTCCCGAGATCGTTAAGCAAGAGCTGGTTACATGAGTTCTTTTGTTAATTCGTTTGATATATTATCCACCTTTGTAGATTTTCCAAGGAAAATCAATTTCATTTTTGTGTTGATCAAACAATGTTAAATGTTGTTGGAGTTCACTCATATCTTTAATACTAATTCATGGTGTGTCATAATGATTTCTTTGTCTAGTGAAACCACAAGTACTTCACCAACTAATTTGTAACCTACAAGCGTAGTCAAAACATAGAAAACCCGATCAAAACATGCTAAAGGCCCCAAAAAACATGATCAAAACAATAAAACAATAGTGGAAATCCATTTACCCCGGATTTGGGATGGTTTTCCCCGGTTATTTAGACTTTCTCCGGTTTTTCTAGTTTAAGTTCCTTTTTGGTCAGTTTTGGCTGGTTTCGAATGGTTTAGCGTGCATCAACCGTATTTTGATGTGTATGACCATGTTTGAAAGATATTCAATTAGTATGTGATGATGAAAATATATACACAACCCAAGTAGGAAAAGACGTGATCATGGTGAACCCAATAACCAGTATCCATAAGACGTCCAAAACATGATCAAAACAATCAAACCCAAGTGCAAATTATATTTCCACTGATTTGGCATGGCTAGGTTGATTAGAATTTCATCGGCTTTGCCGAGTTAAGTTCCCTTTCGGTCCGTTTTGGTCGATGTATAAGGTTTGATGGATGTTCAGGTGTTGAAGATAGAGCCCAAATGTATTTGTGAGCCCCAGATCGCGTGAAGAAAAGGGCTTTCTTGAACATGGCATAACTTGGTCTACAAGAGTCCGTTTCAAGCCCGTGATGAGGCGAATTGAAGGCCGAAACGAGGGGAACGTAGCTGTAACCTAACTTTGTTGGGTTACACAACTTTCGAGGCCCGAAACACTATATTTGTTGAGATATTCTCACTTTTATAATTTTTTCACATTTTTTGGACTTTGTTTTTTGGCTCAGGCCCGACCCATTTGCATTCTAAGATTTATTTCGATGTCACTTGTAATTTTATGTTACTATGTAATAGATTATAAATTAATATGGCAATCATAGGAAAAAATTTTAAATGACCATTGTAAGTCCCGAGATCGTTAAGCAAGAGCTGGTTACATGAGTTGTTTTGTTCATTCGTTTGGTATATTATCCACCTTTTTAGGTTTCCCAAGGAAAATCAATGTCGTTTTTGTGTTGATCAAACAATGTTAAATGTTGTTGGAGTTCACTCATATCTTTAATACTAATTCATGGTGTGTCATAATGATTTCTTTGTCTAGTGAAACCACAAGTACTTCACCAACTAATTTGCAACCTACAAGCGTAGTCAAAACAAAGCAAACCCGATCAAAACATGCTAAAGGCCTCAAAAAACATGATCAAAACAATAAAAAAATAGTGGAAAACCATTTACCCCGGATTTGGGATGGTTTTCCCCGGTTATTTAGACTTTCTCCGGTTTTTCTAGTTTAAGTTCCCTTTTCGTCAGTTTTGGCTGGTTTAGCGTGCATCTGCCGTATTTTGATGTGTATGACCATGTTTGAAAGTTATTCAATTAGTATGTGATGATGAAACACAACCTAAGTAACAAAAGACGTGATCATGGTGAACCCAATAACCAGTATCCATAAGACGTCCAAAACATGATCAAAACAATCAAACCCAAGTGGAAATTGTATTTCCACGGATTTGGCATGGCTAGGTTGATTAGAATTTCATCGGCTTTGCCCAGTTAAGTTCCCTTTCGGTCCGTTTTGGTCGGGGTCGAAGGTTTGATGGATGTTCAAGTGTTGAAGATAGAGCCCAAATGTATTTGGGAGCCCCAGATCGCGTGAAGAAAAGGGCTTTCTTGAACATGGCATAACTTGGTCTACAAGAGTCCGTTTCAGGCCTGTGACGAGGCGAATCGAAGGCCGAAACGAGGGGAACGTAGCTGTAACCTAACTTTGTTGGGTTACAGAACTTTCGAGGCCCGAAACCTTATATTTGTTGAGATATTATAATTTTTATTAATTTTTCACATTTTTTGGAATTTGTTTTTGTTCTCAGGCCCGACCCATTTGCATTCTAAGGTTTATTTCGATGTCACTTGTAATTTTAGGTTACTATGTAATAGATTATAAATTAATATGGCAATCATAGAAAAAAAAATTTAAATGACCATTGTAAGTCCCGAGATCGTTAAGCAAGAGCTGGTTACATGAGTTTTTTTGTTCATTCGTTTGGTATATTATCCACCTTTGTAGGTTTTCCAAGGAAAATCAATGTCGTTTTTGTGTTGATAAAACAATGTTAAATGTTGTTGGAGTTCACTCATATCTTTAATACTAATTCATGGTGTGTCATAATGATTTCATTGTCTAGTGAAACCACAAGTACTTCACCAACTAATTTGCAACCTACAAGCGTAGTCAAAACATAGCAAACCCGATCAAAACATGCTAAAGGCCCCAAAAAACATGATCAAAACAATAAAACAATAGTGGAAATTCATTTACCCCGGATTTGGGATGGTTTTCCCCGGTTATTTATACTTTCTCCGGGTTTTCTAGTTTAAGTTCCATTTTGGTCAGTTTTGGCTGGTTTCGAATGGTTTAGCGTGCATCAGCCGTATTTGGATGTGTATGACCATGTTTGAAAGATATTCAATTAGTATGTGATGATGAAAATGTATACACAACCCAAGTAGGAAAAGACGTGATCATGGTGAACCCAATAACCAGTATCCATAAGACGTCCAAAACATGATCAAAACAATCAAACCCAAGTGGAAATTGTATTTCCATGGATTTGGCATGGCTAGGTTGATTAGAATTTCATCGGCTTTGCCCAGTTAAGTTCCCTTTCGGTCCGTTTTGGTCGGTGTAGAAGGTTTGATGGATGTTCAAGTGTTGAAGATAGAGCCCAAATGTATTTGGGAGCCCCAGATCGCGTGAAGAAAAGGGCTTTCTTGAACATGGCATAACTTGGTCTACAAGAGTCCGTTTTAGGCCCGTGACGAGGCGAATTGAAGGCCGAAACGAGGGGAACGTAGCTGTAACCTAACTTTGTTGGGTTACAGAACTTTCGAGGCCCGAAACCCTATATTTGTTGAGATATTCCCATTTTTATAAATTTTTCACATTTTTTGGACTTTGTTTTTGGGCTCAGGCCCGACCCATTTACATTCTAAGGTTTACTTCGATGTCACTTGTAATTTTAGGTTACTATGTAACAGATAATACATTAATATGGAAATAATAGAAAAAAAAAATTAAATGACCATTCTAAGTCCCGAGATCGTTAAGCAAGAGCTGGTTACATGAGTTCTTTTGTTCATTCGTTTGGTATATTATCCACCTTTGTAGGTTTTCCAAGGAAAATCAATTTCATTTTTGTGTTGATCAAACAATGTTAAATGTTGTTGGAGTTCACTCATATCTTTAATACTAATTCATGGTGTGTCATAATGATTTCTTTGTCTAGTGAAACCACAAGTACTTCACCAACTAATTTGTAACCTACAAGCGTAGTCAAAACATAGAAAACCCGATCAAAACATGCTAAAGGCCCCAAAAAACATGATCAAAACAATAAAACAATAGTGGAAATCCATTTACCCCGGATTTGGGATGGTTTTCCCCGGTTATTTAGACTTTCTCCGGTTTTTCTAGTTTAAGTTCCTTTTTGGTCAGTTTTGGCTGGTTTCGAATGGTTTAGCGTGTATCAACCGTATTTTGATGTGTATGACCATGTTTGAAAGATATTCAATTAGTATGTGATGATGAAAATATATACACAACCCAAGTAGGAAAAGACGTGATCATGGTGAACCCAATAACCAGTATCCATAAGACGTCTAAAACATGATCAAAACAATCAAACCCAAGTGCAAATTATATTTCCACTTATTTGGCATGGCTAGGTTGATTAGAATTTCATCGGCTTTGCCGAGTTAAGTTCCCTTTCGGTCCGTTTTGGTCGGTGTAGAAGGTTTGATGGATGTTCAGGTGTTGAAGATAGAGCCCAAATGTATTTGTGAGCCCCAGATCGCGTGAAGAAAAGGGCTTTCTTGAACATGGCATAACTTGGTCTACAAGAGTCCGTTTCAAGCCCGTGACGAGGCGAATTGAAGGCCGAAATGACGGGAACGTAGCTGTAACCTAACTTTGTTGGGTTACACAACTTTCGAGGCCCGAAACACTATATTTGTTGAGATATTCTCACTTTTATAATTTTTTCACATTTTTTGGACTTTGTTTTTTGGCTCAGGCCCGACCCATTTGCATTCTAAGATTTATTTCGATGTCACTTGTAATTTTATGTTACTATGTAATAGATTATAAATTAATATGGCAATCATAGGAAAAAATTTTAAATGACCATTGTAAGTCCCGAGATCGTTAAGCAAGAGCTGGTTACATGAGTTGTTTTGTTCATTCGTTTGGTATATTATCCACCTTTTTAGGTTTCCCAAGGAAAATCAATGTCGTTTTTGTGTTGATCAAACAATCTTAAATGTTGTTGGAGTTCACTCATATCTTTAATACTAATTCATGGTGTGTCATAATGATTTCTTTGTCTAGTGAAACCATAAGTACTTCACCAACTAATTTGCAACCTACAAGCGTAGTCAAAACAAAGCAAACCCGATCAAAACATGCTAAAGGCCTCAAAAAACATGATCAAAACAATAAAAAAATAGTGGAAATCCATTTACCCCGGATTTGGGATGGTTTTCCCCGGTTATTTAGACTTTCTCCGATTTTTCTAGTTTAAGTTCCCTTTTCGTCAGTTTTGGCTGGTTTAGCGTGCATCTGCCGTATTTTGATGTGTATGACCATGTTTGAAAGTTATTCAATTAGTATGTGATGATGAAACACAACCTAAGTAACAAAAGACGTGATCATGGTGAACCCAATAACCAGTATCCATAAGACGTCCAAAACATGATCAAAACAATCAAACCCAAGTGGAAATTGTATTTCCACGGATTTGGCATGGCTAGGTTGATTAGAATTTCATCGGCTTTGCCCAGTTAAGTTCCCTTTGGTCCGTTTTGGTCGGGGTCGAAGGTTTGATGGATTTTCAAGTGTTGAAGATAGAGCCCAAATGTATTTGGGAGCCCCAGATCGCGTGAAGAAAAGGGCTTTCTTGAACATGGCATAACTTGGTCTACAAGAGTCCGTTTCAGGCCTGTGACGAGGCGAATCGAAGGCCGAAACGAGGGGAACGTAGCTGTAACCTAACTTTGTTGGGTTACAGAACTTTCGAGGCCCGAAACCCTATATTTGTTGAGATATTATAATTTTTATTAATTTTTCACATTTTTTGGACTTTGTTTTTGTTCTCAGGCCCAACCCATTTGCATTCTAAGGTTTATTTCGATGTCACTTGTAGTTTTAGGTTACTATGTAATAGATTATAAATTAATATGGCAATCATAGAAAAAAAATTTTAAATGACCATTGTAAGTCCCGAGATCGTTAAGCAAGAGCTGGTTACATGAGTTTTTTTGTTCATTCGTTTGGTATATTATCCACCTTTGTAGGTTTCCCAAGGAAAATCAATGTCGTTTTTGTGTTGATAAAACAATGTTAAATGTTGTTGGAGTTCACTCATATCTTTAGTACTAATTCATGATGTGTCATAATGATTTTATTGTCTAGTGAAACCACAAGTACTTCACCAACTAATTTGCAACCTACAAGCGTAGTCAAAACATAGCAAACCCGATCAAAACATGCTAAAGGCCCCAAAAAACATGATCAAAACAATAAAACACTAGTGGAAATCCATTTACCCCGGATTTGGGATGGTTTTCTGATAGGTGTGTAAACATCCATCCTTTTACCACTTAATTCGGGCTAAAACGAGACCAAAACACGTATTTAATATCATTTGTTTGGAATTATGCGTGGTTTTTGTGTTTATTGTGTTTTCAGAGCCAACCGGATGAATATTGAAGAAAACATGGGATTGCACGGGTTTTACTGAAGAAAAAGACTCAAGATAAAGTCTATTGTCCAAGAGATGCAAAAGATTTGAAGTCACTGGGCCTATTCGAAGATTTATCGAAGAAAAGGACCAAAGATGGAAGATTTATATAAGTCGAAGAAACTCAAGTTTATTAAACGAAGAAATTAAAAGACGAGTTGAATTTAATCGACGACAAATCCCGAATCAGAATCGA
This sequence comes from Glebionis coronaria, assembly GCA_025667525.1. Lineage (NCBI taxonomy): Eukaryota > Viridiplantae > Streptophyta > Magnoliopsida > Asterales > Asteraceae > Glebionis > Glebionis coronaria. Next base: position 647,068,127 of record CM046877.1, read on the forward strand.
AAACGGAAACTTTTTTGAAAAGACGAAAAGACAAGAAGAACGGGAGAAAGCCCACTCACCAACCAAAGGACAAGCCTATAAAAGGAACCCTTCACACATTTTAGAAAAAAAGTTAGCTTAGTTTTTCTTCTTCCCTACTCTTTCTCTCTGTTTTCGTTTCATCACCATCACCACTAGGGTGATTGGTGATTTTAATCTTTGTTTTCCAAATCTTGTTATTTTAATTCTTGTTTGATCTTGTTGAAACATTAATCATTCAATACAAAGTCTTGTTTAATCTTTCCATTTAATCTTGTTCATCTTCATCTTTATCTTCAAGTTCTTAAGTTTTTATTTTTCTTGATTTGATCTTCAAAAGCTGATGGGATTCGTGTTTTTGTTGATGGGATTTGTAGCTTATGGTTAATAGATGCTTTTTGATTGAGTTATTTTAGTCTTTGGTGAAAAACTTAGTGATTTTTGGATTAAAAACGGGTTTCCTTGTTCTTCGTTAACTGTTACTGTTTCTGGGTTTCCAGATCTTCCGAATCAAGCATAAGTTCCGAATCGAGCTACTTCATTTGGAAGTCTAAAACTTCCGAACCAACCACCTTCATTCGGAAGTCTCAAACTTCCGAACCAAGCAGACACTTCCGCACCAAGCTAAGTTCCGAACCAAACATCTTCATTCGGAAGTCCATAAGTTCCGAATCAAACACCTTCATTCGGAAAGTTCCGAACCAACCCATAAGTTCCGAACCAAGCCTTCATTCGGAAGGTTCTGAACCAAGCCAGAAAGTTCCGAATCAATTGCTTTTCAAAAGTTCTGGATGAATGAACAGTAACTTCCGAATGAGTTGTCTTTGAGTAAGTTCCGAATCAAAGGGTAAAGTTCCGAATCAATTTTCCTTTTAGGTTACTGTTTGTCTGCTTTACTGTTCCTTTATGTTTATTGAACTTTAATTCCAATTTTAATTTTAATCTTAACTTTAATCTTAAGTTTAATACAAGTCTTTGTTAATCATAATTAAAGTAATTGTCTTTGATTTAAATTTTCATTTCCACTTTTTATTACACTAGAAAACCAAACCCTTTTATTTAGTAACCAAGAACAATCATTCCACTTAAGACCAAGATCAATTCGAGAGGATATCGAGAGTAAAATTGAACCTAGCAAAAATAAGAGTATCAAATGGCGCCGCTGCCGGCTCTTCTCGTTAAGATCAAAAGTTTTTTGTGAGAACTTGGATTTTGGGATCCGTTCCCCGTGAACGTTACTTTTTCAAAAATTTTCAAAAACAACTAAAAAATATAAAATTTTCAAAAACACAAAAAAAAAAATTTTAAAAAAAACATAAAAACCAAAAATATTCGTGCTTTGCTTTTGTTTGTTCGTTATTTTGCAGGTGTATGCGCACTCGATCCACGTCATATCAAGAGCCCGAGCCTCTCGATCACTTAGACATGGCCGGTGTACCACCTCCAAACAATAATAACAACAACAACATGAACAATAACAACAACAATGAGCACCTTCCGGATAATCGCCCGATGATTGAATTGCTACAAGCTCATGTCGATGGCAACACGGATCCAATTGTTATACCACCAATTGCCGCCAACAATTTCGAGCTAAAATTAGGCTTTATCCAGATGGTCTCCGCTCAACCGTTCTTGGGACGAACCATTGATGACCCACATGACCATATCAAGAGATTTCTACAACTCACCAACACGGTCAAGTTCAATGGTGTTCCACAGGAGGTTATAAGGTTACAACTTTTTCCCTTTTCTTTAGAGGGACAAGCCCGGCATTGGCTTGCTAAGGAACCGCCACAGAGTATTCTCTCGTGGACGGATTTGGAAACAAAGTTTATCAATTACTTTTTTCCACCCTCTCGTACTACCGCTTTGCGGAATGAGATCATAAATTTTGAAAAAAAGTACGATGAGTCATTCAGTGAATCTTGGGATCGCTTTAAAGATCTTTTAAGAAAATGCCCACAACATGGTTTTACCAAAGTACATCAAATCAATACTTTTTACAATGGTTTAAGCATGAGTGACCAAGATTCACTGAACAGTGCCTCGGGGGGTAATTTATTGGCTAAGACTTCCAATGCTGCTTGGGATATCATTGAGAACAAGTCTCGTGTGCAAACCAAGAGTGTTAGGACCAATGTCGCTAGTGCTAGCACAAGTGACAGCGACAAGCGATTAGACAAAATCACTACACTTCTTGAATCGCTTGTCACCCACACCGTCAGCAAACAACAACAGCAACAACGCCAAAAACGCTCAAGTGAACGCTGTCAGCCAACCTTGTGAGATATGCGGTGGTCCTCACTCTTACACCACTTGTACCGCCACCCAAGATTACCCTGCTGAAAATGTAAATGCGGCATATGGCACCTATCCTCAACCTGCTTATCAAGCCAGACCTCAAGGTGACCGTAACTTGCTTAGCTATCGATCCAACAACTATCTTTCACCACCTGGTTTTCCCCCAAACAACCCAAACCAACAACAAAACCTTAAACGCCCTCCTCAACAACAACAACAACCTCGACAACCATACATCCCACCTCACAAGCAACAACAACCACCTCAACGTAACAATCAAGTCTACCAACAACCTGCTTACCAACCACCTGCATACAATGCTCCTCCCAACCAAGCCACCACTGCATTACACCAAGAGGTTGCAACCTATATGAGGACCAATGATGTGATAGTGGGAAATCTCCAAGAGGAAGTGCGCAATTTGAAGGCAGACTTGGTCAAGCAAGGAAATGATTTGAGAGCCGACATGAGAAATACGTTGGATACACAAACAAATGACCTGAGGAACATGATGGCTAGTTTCTTCCAAGGTAATCAACCCTCTTCTTCGGGTACTCTTCCGAGTAACACCGTTGCGAACCCAAGAGGGGAGATGAAAGCAATCACTACTCGAAGTAGTAAAGGTACCAAGGAACCCGAGCTTCCTATACCTCCACCGGTGGTTGTGACTAAGGAGAACGAGTCGCCTGCTCCTATTCCTCCTCCTTCTCCTTCCCCAATTTCTCCACCTCTTCTTTCTACCCCTCCTCCACCCGTGGTTGTGAGTGATCCTATCCCTCTAAAACCTTCCTCTTCTTCCAATATACCTTATCCATCTAGGTTGAGGAAAGAGAAGCAAACGAGCAAGGATGATATTCAAGTTTCGAACTTCCTAAAAATGTTCAAAAAACTGAATTTCAATATCTCCTTCGCTGAGGCTCTCGCTCACATGCCCAAGTACGCCAAAATGTTTAAAGATCTTCTGAGCGACAAGGAAAAGCTCCTCGATCTCGCCAACACCCAACTTAATGAGAACTGCTCTGCAGTGCTCTTAAGGAAATTGCCAATCAAGCTTGGTGATCCGGGTCGTTTTCTTATCCCTTGCAATTTCCCGGGAGTAGAGAATTGCATGGCCCTAGCCGATCTAGGTGCCAGTATTAATCTCATGCCTCTAAGTGTTTGGAAGCAACTATCTCTCCCAGAGCTAGTCCCCACCAAAATGACTTTGGAATTAGCTAACCGTACAGTTGCTTATCCAGTGGGGATAGCCGAAGACGTCATTGTAGGAGTCGACAAATTCACCTTCCCTGCCGATTTTGTTGTCGTCGACTACGAGATGGACCCCCGTGTGCCACTCATTGTTGGTCGTCCATTCTTGAGGACCGGTCGCACTCTCATTGATGTTGAAGCCGGTGAGCTTATCATGAGAGTGGGTGACGATAAAGTAGTCTTCAACATGGGAAAGCTTTCTAAACAGCCTTATTCTTACGAGAGTGTTAATTGTATTGACGTTCTTGATGAGGCTTGTGAAGAACACTTCAAGGATGCTTGTAAAAATATTCCTACCTCTCTTCCCAATGTTGAGACCGTTTCCTCTATCGACTCATCACTATCTCTATTTGGAGAAAGTGATTTCCTTTGGAAAGATTTGGAAGCCACCTTGGAAGATGTGAAGCAAGACAATGACGATTCTACTGCCATTTGGGATGACGATCTCAGTTTCATTGCAAACCTCCTCAGAGAAGACAATCCTTCCCCTCCATCTCCCACTGTTATTGCTATCGAGACTCCGACTTCGAATACGCCTCCCGTCGACAATCTTCCGGATTTGGAGCTTAAGGAGTTACCACCCCATCTTGAGTATGTATTCCTCGAAGAAGAGAAGAAGTCGCCAGTCATCATTGCTAAGGATTTGAAGGATGAAGAGAAAGCCCGACTTGTCGCTATGTTGAAAGATCATAAGAAGGCTATCGCTTGGAAGATTTCCGATATTCGTGGAATTGATCCTCACTTCTGCACACACAAAATTCTCATGGAAGACGACTTCAAGCCCACTATTCAAAGCCAACGAAGGGTGAATCCAAAAATACATGAAGTCATCAAAACAGAGGTTATCAAACTTCTTGATGCGGGTATGATTTACCCTATTTCAGATTCACCGTGGGTTAGTCCAATCCATTGTGTGCCCAAGAAGGGCGGAATAACCGTTGTTCCCAATGAACACAACGAGTTGATTCCCACTCGTCTTGTTACTGGGTGGAGAGTTTGTATAGACTACCGCAAACTCAATGATGCCACGAGAAAGGATCATTTCCCTCTACCTTTCATGGACCAAATGCTTGAACGATTAGCCGGTAATGAATATTACTGCTTTCTTGATGGTTTCTCGGGTTATTTTCAAATACCCATCGATCCCCAAGATCAAGAGAAGACAACATTCACTTGTCCCTATGGCACTTTCGCTTACAAAAGAATGCCTTTTGGCTTATGTAATGCGCCCGGGACTTTCCAAAGGTGCATGTTAGCTATCTTCCATGACATGGTTGAACAAACCATGGAAGTCTTCATGGATGATTTCTCGGTCTTCGGGGATTCCTTCTCATCTTGCCTTGCCAATTTAGAACGTATGCTAAAGCGGTGCGAAGACACTCGCCTTGTTCTGAATTGGGAAAAATGCCATTTTATGGTAAAAGAAGGCGTCGTGCTTGGACATAAGATCTCGAAAGCCGGTCTTGAAGTTGACCGTGCTAAAGTCGATGTTATCGCTAAGTTGCCTCCACCTTCAACCGTGAAGGGTGTGAGAAGTTTCCTGGGTCATGCGGGCTTCTACCGTCGATTCATCAAAGATTTTTCGCACATCGCTCGCCCGATGACCCACCTCTTGGAAAAAGATACTCCTTTTATCTTTTCCAAAGAGTGCCTTGAAGCCTTCAACTCGCTTAAGGATAAGCTCACTAAGGCACCCGTCTTGGTTACCCCTAATTGGGAGCTTCCCTTTGAGTTGATGTGCGATGCTAGCGATTTTGCTATTGGAGCGGTTCTTGGACAAAGAGTGAACAAACACTTCCAACCGATCCATTACGCTAGCAAGACAATGACAGGGGCACAATTGCTTTTGAAAAATTCCGCCCCTATCTTGTCCTTTCTACCACCATTGTGTATACCGATCATTCCGCGCTGAAGTACTTGTTGACAAAGCAAGATTCCAAACCAAGACTTCTTCGCTGGGTTTTGCTGCTCCAGGAATTTAAAATCGAAATTCGCGATAAAAAAGGAGCTGAAAACTTAGCCGCGGATCATCTCAGCAGACTTGAGGATCCTTACCAAGGGGATCATCCGACCAAAGAAATCAATGATTCTTTTCCCTTGGAGACCTTAATGTCTATAAACTCGAAGCCGAATGAAACCCCGTGGTTTGCCGACTTTGCAAACTACTTGGCGGGTGGAATTCTCAAGGAAGGGTTGACGTCCCAGCAAAAGAAGAAGTTCTTCACCGACATCAAGACTTACTTTTGGTACGACCCTTACTTATTCAAACAATGTGCCGACCTGATTATTCGCCGATGTGTTGATGGACCGGCAGCGTCTGAAATCCTTAATGCTTGCCACAAAGGACCCACCGGTGGTCACTTTGGTCCCAACTACACCGCTAAAAAAGTGTTTGATTCCGGATTTTATTGGCCCTCCATATACCGTGACGCTCACGATATGGTTAAACGATGTGATGTTTGCCAAAAGTAAGGCAAAATCACACATAAAGACGAGATGCCTCAGAATTTCATTCAAGAGTGTGAAATTTTTGATGTTTGGGGTATCGACTTTATGGGGCCATTCCCTTCGTCTAAAGGAAACAAATACATCCTTGTAGCTGTTGACTACGTTTCAAAGTGGGTTGAAGCCAAAGCTTTACCCACTAATGACGCAAGGGTGGTTTGTAACTTTTTGAAAGCTCTATTCGCTAGATTCGGTGTGCCTCGTGCCATTATTAGTGATCGTGGGACTCATTTCTGCAATGACCAATTTGCTAGAGTCATGGCTAAGTACGGTGTAAACCATCGTCTTTCTACAGCCTACCACCCACAAAATAATGGCCAGGCAGAAATATCCAACCGAGGGCTAAAGCGAATTCTTGAAAGGACTGTGGGAGAGCATCGTGCCTCATGGGCTGATAAACTTGATGATGCTTTGTGGGCTTTCCGTACTGCTTACAAGACCCCGATCGGCTGTACGCCTTATCGTCTTGTGTACAGGAAAGCGTGCCACCTCCCCATTGAGTTGGAACACAAGGCTTATTGGGCCTTGAAGTGGGATAATTTTGATATAAACAAAGCCGGTGACCTACGCAAGATCCAACTCAATGAGCTGAATGAACTTCGGAATGAGGCTTATGAAAATTCTTTGATCTATAAGGAAAGGACTAAGCTCATTCACGACTCTAAGATTAAAAACCGAGAGTTCCATGTTGGAGACAAAGTCTTACTTTTTAACTCTCGGTTGAAAATCTTCTCGGGAAAGCTCAAATCTCGTTGGTCCGGCCCATTCACCATTGCCCAAATTTTTCCATATGGTACTCTCGAGCTCGCTCAACCTGATGGACCAAATTTTAAGGTGAATGGCCAACGAGTGAAATTGTACTTTGGTGAGGACACCTCTCAGGAGGTGATTCCATCCCTCACCACGTTCCCCATGAACTAATTTTGGGTCGAGTCAGGCTCGTGACTCGGTTATCAAAAACAAGCGCTCCTCGGGAGGCAACCCGAGTATCTATCCTTTCATGTTTTAATCCCCTAAGTGTAGGGGGGGACTTCTATATGTGTTTGTCTTTGTGTGGTGATGTGATTACAGGGATAAGTGCATTCTTGGAATTTTTGAAGAACCGTGCTCCCGTGTTATCCGAAATCCGGTTCTATCTCTCAACTATCGTGATTCAATTTTCCTCATTCTCACATTTGAAATTGATCACGTTAGTCGTCTCTTCCTTAACTTGAGTTAACCAACGTGCACAATGTCATAAGTGTAGGGGAAACTTTTCCCACATGCTTAAACATTGAGGACAATGTTTATCTTAAGTGTAGGGGGACTTCTATCGAAGTTTTAAGTGGACTTTTCCATGAAAATGCCTTCAATTAACCGGAAAATCCTATTTTTCAACATTTTTAAAATTTTTTATTAACTTTGGCCATTTAGTCGTAATTTTTAAATTTTTATCTTTGCTTTCATATGTATATATCCCGCAATAAAGTCAAATTTTAATAAAGTGGTGTAGCTAGTTTAGAAGTCTTTGACATATTAGGCCCGTTGCGTTTATTTTGACTCAACCCGAATAGACTTATCAAAGTTTATTCTAGCTAGTATCCTTAACCATGTGGACCTTAATTGGTTTATTAGGCTAAGTATCCACGAGTCTCATTACTTGAGATTTTAAATTGTGGAGGACGAGAAATGATAGAGTCAATTATAAGTCGGTATTCTTGCGCAAGCTCACTTGGTGTAATTATTTGCCTATTCTCCCATCACTTGCTAATAATTTATCTGCAATAAGTAAGGTCGTACGATTTTAAAAGTTACTTAGCTTCTAGCCCAAGATCGTTTAAAAGTTGCTCGGTAATGATAAGAGTTCATAGCCAAGGCATAACTTATGAAGCGGGGCGCGAAGATTGGCGAGTCCGAAAAGGCCCTAACAAGGCATGAGGATTCAATTTTATTGCTGAAAATCCAAAGTTATGTGAAAAGCATTATTCCTAAAGTCAATATGAAGGATCAAGACTCACGACGAAAAGCAATCAACTCCCATAAAGATCATGGAGAAGTCTATCCGAAAAGACCCTAACAAGGTATGAGGATAAATAGATCCAAGTCCGAAAAGGAGGCGGATCGTCGTATCTCAAAATCCCAAATAGAGATCGAAGAAATAATCATGAAGTCGTGGTCAACAAAGTTGGAGTACCCCTCAAAAGTCTCCAAGTGAAGAAACTCTATTATGATGAGAAGACCATTATCTCAAGAACGTCTCTCGAAGATATGAAGTATGAAGTACATGCCAAATATCGGCCCGAGAAAGGTCTCAAATCGTGAACCAAGTTATGCCAAGATATGAACTTTTTGATATCCCGAGAAGCAGTTTTAAGAGATTTTGTCCTTTAGCTAACTATTGATCAAATCGTCCTACTTTGCTTTCAGCCCTAATAAACTATCGAAATAAGTCCAAAAATGCATCTTCATGATCATTCTAAGACAAAAATAAAATATAAGAGATACACCTAGGAATAAGGGAGTTTAAGCATTTAATTAAGCCATGTGTGTAAGTGTTTGAATTACTAACTTATAATAACAATGATCTCGTTTTTAAGCTTAGTTTGGGGAACGTGAAACTTGAGGGTGATAAATCTTCGCAGCACCAAAGCCCTAATGTAAGTCATCGATTTCTTTGCAAGTTATTTCCATGTAGCTATTTTCAAGTGAAAATGGTTTTCTATCCCTTGTTACCTTTGAAGTTTTATTTCTTTAATTTTTGTTTAGTAGAATTTAAATAAGGCCAAGGTTGATTAATTATGAGAAAAATGTAAAATTTCTTTATCACTAAGCATTGCATGAGGGCATGGCAATGGTTAAGTGTAGGGGATTTGATAGGTGTGTAAACACCCATCCTTTTACCACTTAATTCGGGCTAAAACGAGACCAAAACACGTATTTAATATCATTTGTTTGGAATTATGCGTGGTTTTTGTGTTTATTGTGTTTTCAGAGCCAACCGGATGAATATTGAAGAAAACATGGGATTGCACGGGTTTTACTGAAGAAAAAGACTCAAGATAAAGTCTATTGTCCAAGAGATGCAAAAGATTTGAAGTCACTGGGCCTATTCGAAGATTTATCGAAGAAAAGGACCAAAGATGGAAGATTTATATAAGTCGAAGAAACTCAAGTCTATTAAACGAAGAAATTAAAAGACGAGTTGAATTTAATCGACGACAAATCCCGAATCAGAATCGAAAACGGAAACTTTTCTGAAAAGACGAAAAGACAAGAAGAACGGGAGAAAGCCCACTCACCAACCAAAGGACAAGCCTATAACAGGAACCCTTCACACATTTTAGAAAAAAGTTAGCTTAGTTTTTCTTCTTCCCCACTCTTTCTCTCTGTTTTCGTTTCATCACCATCACCACTAGGGTGATTGGTGATTTTAATCTTTGTTTTCCAAATCTTGTTATTTTAATTCTTGTTTGATCTTGTTGAAACATTAATCATTCAATACAAAGTCTTGTTTAATCTTTCCATTTAATCTTGTTCATCTTCATCTTTATCTTCAAGTTCATAAGTTTTTATTTTTCTTGATTTGATATTCAAAAGTTGATGGGATTCGTGTTTTTGTTGATGGGATTTGTAGCTTATGGTTAATAGATGCTTTTTGATTGAGTTATTTTAGTCTTTGGTGAAAAACTTAGTGATTTTTGGATTAAAAACGGGTTTCCTTGTTCTTCGTTAACTGTTACTGTTTCTGGGTTTCCAGATCTTCCGAATCAAGCATAAGTTCCGAATCGAGCTACTTCATTCGGAAGTCTAAAACTTCCGAACCAACCACCTTCATTCGGAAGTCTCAAACTTCCGAACCAAGCAGACACTTCCGAACCAAGCTAAGTTCCGAACCAAACATCTTCATTCGGAAGTCCATAAGTTCCGAATCAAACACCTTCATTCGGAAAGTTCCGAACCAACCCATAAGTTCCGAACCAAGCCTTCATTCGGAAGATTCCGAACCAAGCCAGAAAGTTCCGAATCAATTGCTTTTCAAAAGTTCCGGATGAATGAACAGTAACTTCCGAATGAGTTGTCTTTGAGTAAGTTCCGAATCAAAGGGTAAAGTTCCGAATCAATTTTCCTTTTAGGTTACTGTTTGTCTGCTTTACTGTTCCTTTATGTTTATTGAACTTTAATTCCAATTTTAATTTTAATCTTAACTTTAATCTTAAGTTTAATACAAGTCTTTGTTAATCATAATTAAAGTAATTGTCTTTGATTTAAATTTTCATTTCCACTTTTTATTAGACTAGAAAACCAAACCCTTTTATTTAGTAACCAAGAACAATCATTCCACTTAAGACCAAGATCAATTCGAGAGGATATCGAGAGTAAAATTGAACCTAGCAAAAATAAGAGTATCATTTTCCCTGGTTATTTATACTTTCTCCGGGTTTTCTAGTTTAAGTTCCATTTTGGTCAGTTTTGGCTGGTTTCGAATGGTTTAGCGTGCATCAGCCGTATTTGGATGTGTATGACCATGTTTGAAAGATATTCAATTAGTATGTGATGATGAAAATGTATACACAACCCAAGTAGGAAAAGACGTGATCATGGTGAACCCAATAACCAGTATCCATAAGACGTCCAAAACATGATCAAAACAATCAAACCCAAGTGGAAATTGTATTTCCATGGATTTGGCATGGCTAGGTTGATTAGAATTTCATCGGCTTTGCCCAGTTAAGTTCCCTTTCGGTCCGTTTTGGTCGGTGTATAAGGTTTGATGGATGTTCAAGTGTTGAAGATAGAGCCCAAATGTATTTGGGAGCCCCAGATCGCGTGAAGAAAAGGGCTTTCTTGAACATGGCATAACTTGGTCTACAAGAGTCCGTTTTAGGCCCGTGACGAGGCGAATCGAAATCCAAAACAAGGGGAACGTAGCTGTAACCTAACTTTGTTGGGTTACAGAACTTTCGAGGCCCGAAACCCTATATTTGTTGAGATATTCCCATTTTTATAAAATTTTCACATTTTTTGGACTTTGTTTTTGGGCTCAGGCCCGACCCATTTACATTCTAAGGTTTATTTCGATGTCACTTGTAATTTTAGGTTACTATGTAATAGATAATACATTAATATGGCAATCATAGAAAAAAATTTTAAATGACCATTCTAAGTCCCGAGATCGTTAAGCAAGAGCTGGTTACATGAGTTGTTTTGTTCATTCGTTTGGTATATTATCCACCTTTCTAGGTTTTCCAAGGAAATTCTATTACGTTTTTGTGTTGATAAAACAATGTTAAATGTTGTTGGAGTTCACTCATATCTTTAATACTAATTCATGGTGTGTCATAATGATTTCATTGTCTAGTGAAACCACAAGTACTTCACCAACTAATTTGCAACCTACAAGCGTAGTCAAAACATAGCATACCCGATCAAAACATGCTAAAGGCCCCAAAAAAACATGATCAAAACAATAAAACAATAGTGGAAATCCATTTACCCCGGATTTGGGATGGTTTTCCCCGGTTATTTATACTTTCTCCGGGTTTTCTAGTTTAAGTTCCATTTTGGTCAGTTTTGGCTGGTTTCGAATGGTTTAGCGTGCATCAGCCGTATTTGGATGTGTATGACCATGTTTGAAAGATATTCAATTAGTATGTGATGATGAAAGTATATACACAACCCAAGTAGGAAAAGACGTGATCATGGTGAACCCAATAACCAGTATCCATAAGACGTCCAAAACATGATCAAAACAATCAAACCCAAGTGGAAATTGTATTTCCATGGATTTGGCATGGCTAGGTTGATTAGAATTTCATCGGCTTTGCCCAGTTAAGTTCCCTTTCGGTCCGTTTTGGTCGGTGTAGAAGGTTTGATGGATGTTCAAGTGTTGAAGATAGAGCCCAAATGTATTTGGGAGCCCCAGATCGCGTGAAGAAAAGGGCTTTCTTGAACATGGCATAACTTGGTCTACAAGAGTCCGTTTTAGGCCCGTGACGAGGCGAATCGAAGGCCGAAACGAGGGGAACGTAGCTGTAACCTAACTTTGTTGGGTTACAGAACTTTCGATGCCCGAAACCCTATATTTTTTGAGATATTATAATTTTATTAATTTTTCACATTTTTTGGACTTTGTTTTTGTTCTCAGGCCCAACCCATTTGCATTCTAAGGTTTATTTCGATGTCACTTGTAATTTTAGGTTACTATGTAATAGATAATACATTAATATGGTAATCATAGAAAAAAATTTTAAATGACCATTCTAAGTCCCGAGATCGTTAAGCAAGAGTTGGTTACATGAGTTGTTTTGTTCATTCGTTTGGTATATTATCCACCTTTGTAGGTTTTCCAAGGAAATTCTATTACGTTTTTGTGTTGATAAAACAATGTTAAATGTTGTTGGAGTTCACTCATATCTTTAATACTAATTCATGGTGTGTCATAATGATTTCATTGTCTAATGAAACCACAAGTACTTCACCAACTAATTTGCAACCTACAAGCGTAGTCAAAACATAGCAAACCCGATCAAAACATGCTAAAGGCCCCAAAAAACATGATCAAAACAATAAAACAATAGTGGAAATCCATTTACCCCAGATTTGGGATGGTTTTCCCCGGTTATTTATACTTTCTCCGGGTTTTCTAGTTTAAGTTCCATTTTGGTCAGTTTTGGCTGGTTTCGAATGGTTTAGCGTGCATCAGCCGTATTTGGATGTGTATGACCATGTTTGAAAGATATTCAATTAGTATGTGATGATGAAAATATATACACAACCCAAATAGGAAAAGACGTGATCATGGTGAACCCAATAACCAGTATCCATAAGACGTCCAAAACATGATCAAAACAATCAAACCCAAGTGGAAATTGTATTTCCATGGATTTGGCATGGCTAGGTTGATTAGAATTTCATCGGCTTTGCCCAGTTAAGTTCCCTTTCGGTCCGTTTTGGTCGGTGTAGAAGGTTTGATGGATGTTCAAGTGTTGAAGATAGAGCCCAAATGTATTTGGGAGCCCCAGATCGCGTGAAGAAAAGGGCTTTCTTGAACATGGCATAACTTGGTCTACAAGAGTCCGTTTTAGGCCCGTGACGAGGCGAATCGAAGGCCGAAACGAGGGGAACGTAGCTGTAACCTAACTTTGTTGGGTTACAGAACTTTCGATGCCCGAAACCCTATATTTTTTGAGATATTATAATTTTATTAATTTTTCACATTTTTTGGACTTTGTTTTTGTTCTCAGGCCCAACCCATTTGCATTCTAAGGTTTATTTCGATGTCACTTGTAATTTTAGGTTACTATGTAATAGATTATAAATTAATATGGCAATCATAGAAAAAAAAAATTAAATGACCATTGTAAGTCCCGAGATCGTTAAGCAAGAGTTGGTTACATGAGTTTTTTTGTTCATTCGTTTGGTATATTATCCACCTTTGTAGGTTTCCTAAGGAAAATCAATGTCGTTTTTGTGTTGATAAAACAATGTTAAATGTTGTTGGAGTTCACTCATATCTTTAATACTAATTCATGGTGTGTCATAATGATTTCATTGTCTAGTGAAACCACAAGTACTTCACCAACTAATTTGCAACCTACAAGCGTAGTCAAAACATAGCAAACCCGATCAAAACATGCTAAAGGCCCCAAAAAACATGATCAAAACAATAAAACAATAGTGGAAATCCATTTACCCCGGATTTGGGATGGTTTTCCCCGGTTATTTATACTTTCTCCGGGTTTTCTAGTTTAAGTTCCATTTTGGTCAGTCTTGGCTGGTTTCGAATGGTTTAGCGTGCATCAGCCGTATTTGGATGTGTATGACCATGTTTGGAAGATATTCAATTAGTATGTGATGATGAAAATGTATACACAACCCAAGTAGGAAAAGACGTGATCATGGTGAACCCAATAACCAGTATCCATAAGACGTCCAAAACATGATCAAAACAATCAAACCCAAGTGGAAATTGTATTTCCATGGATTTGGCATGGCTAGGTTGATTAGAATTTCATCGGCTTTGCCCAGTTAAGTTCCCTTTCGGTCCGTTTTGGTCGGTGTAGAAGGTTTGATGGATGTTCAAGTGTTGAAGATAGAGCCCAAATGTATTTGGGAGCCCCAGATCGCGTGAAGAAAAGGGCTTTCTTGAACATGGCATAACTTGGTCTACAAGAGTCCGTTTTAGGCCCGTGACGAGGCGAATCGAAGGCCGAAACGAGGGGAACGTAGATGTAACCTAACTTTGTTGGGTTAAGAACTTTCGAGCCCCGAAACCCTATATTTGTTGAGATATTATAATTTTTATTAATTTTTCACATTTTTGGACTTTGTTTTTGTTCTCAGGCCCAACCCATTTGCATTCTAAGGTTTATTTCGATGTCACTTATAATTTTAGGTTACTATGTAATATATTATAAATTAATATGGCAATCATAGAAAAAAAAATTTAAATGACCATTGTAAGTCCCGAGATCGTTAAGCAAGAGCTGGTTACATGAGTTTTTTTGTTCATTCGTTTGGTATATTATCCACCTTTGTAGGTTTCCCAAGGAAAATCAATGTCGTTTTTGTGTTGATAAAACAATGTTAAATGTTGTTGGAGTTCACTCATATCTTTAATACTAATTCATGGTGTGTCATAATGATTTCATTGTCTAGTGAAACCACAAGTACTTCACCAACTAATTTGCAACCTACAAGCGTAGTCAAAACATAGCAAACCCGATCAAAACATGCTAAAGGCCCCAAAAAACATGATCAAAACAATAAAACAATAGTGGAAATCCATTTACCCCGGATTTAGGATGGTTTTCCCCGGTTATTTATACTTTCTCCGGGTTTTCTAATTTAAGTTCCATTTTGGTCAGTTTTGGCTGGTTTCGAATGGTTTAGCGTGCATCAGCCGTATTTGGATGTGTATGACCATGTTTGAAAGATATTCAATTAGTATGTGATGATGAAAATGTATACACAACCCAAGTAGGAAAAGACGTGATCATGGTGAACCCAATAACCAGTATCCATAAGACGTCCAAAACATGATCAAAACAATCAAACCCAAGTGGAAATTGTATTTCCATGGATTTGGCATGGCTAGGTTGATTAGAATTTCATCGGCTTTGCCTAGTTAAGTTCCCTTTCGATCCGTTTTGGTCGGTGTAGAAGGTTTGATGGATGTTCAAGTGTTGAAGATAGAGCCCAAATGTATTCGGAAGCCCCAGATCGCGTGAAGAAAAGGGCTTTCTTGAACATGGCATAACTTGGTCTACAAGAGTCCGTTTCAGGCCCGTGACGAGGCGAATCGAAGGCCGAAACGAGGGGAACGTAGCTGTAACCTAACTTTGTTGGGTTACAGAACTTTCGAGGCCCGAGACGCTTTATTTGTTGAGATATTCTCATTTTTATAATTTTTTCACATTTTTTGGACTTTGTTTTTGGGCTCAGGCCCGACCCATTTGCGTTCTAAGGTTTATTTTGATGTCACTTGTAATTTTAGGTTACTATGTAATAGATTATAAATTAATATGGTAATCATAGAAAAAAATTTTAAATGACCATTCTAAGTCCCGAGATCGTTAAGCAAGAACTGGTTACATGAGTTGTTTTGTTCATTCGTTTGGTATATTATCCACTTTTGTAGGTTTTCCAAGGAAAATCAATGTCGTTTTTGTGTTGATCAAACAATGTTAAATGTTGTTGGAGTTCACTCATATCTATAATACTAATTTATGGTGTGTCATAATGATTTCCTTGTCTAGTGAAACCACAATTACTTCACCAACTAATTTGAAACCTCCAAGTATAGTCAAAACATAAGCAAACACGATCAAAACATGTTAAAGGCCCCCAAAAACATAATCAAAACAATAAAACAATAGTGGAAATCCATTTACCCCGGATTTGGGATGGTTTTCCCCGGTTATTTAGACTTTCTCCGGTTTTTCTAGTTTAAGTTCCCTTTTGGTCAGTTTTGGCTGGTTTCGAATGGTTTAGCGTGCATCTGTCGTGTTTGGATGTGTATGACCATGTTTGAAAGTTAATCAGTTAGTATGTGATGATGAAAATGTATACACAACCCAAGTAGGAAAAGACATGATCATGGTGAACCCAATAACCAGTATCCATAAGACGTCCAAAACATAATCAAAACAATCAAACCCAAGTGGAAATTGTATTTCCATGGATTTGGCATGGCTAGGTTGATTAGAATTTCATCGGCTTTGCCTAGTTAAGTTCCCTTTCGATCCGTTTTGGTCGGTGTAGAAGGTTTGATGGATGTTCAAGTGTTGAAGATAGAGCCCAAATGTATTCGGAAGCCCCAGATCGCGTGAAGAAAAGGGCTTTCTTGAACATGGCATAACTTGGTCTACAAGAGTCCGTTTCAGGCCCGTGACGAGGCGAATCGAAGGCCGAAACGAGGGGAACGTAGCTGTAACCTAACTTTGTTGGGTTACAGAACTTTCGAGGCCCGAAACGCTTTATTTGTTGAGATATTCTCATTTTTATAATTTTTTCACATTTTTTGGACTTTGTTTTTGGGCTCAGGCCCGACCCATTTGCGTTCTAAGGTTTATTTTGATGTCTTCTTAATGGTAAATTTATTAAGAAAGGCCACAAAGGCAGAAAGTACAAACAACTAGAAGCTTAACAAAAATTAGATGGGACACAACCCCAACTAACAAGCTCTAGCAACAAAAAGGTATGGACAAACAACCCATACTCAAAACATACTATAGGTATAGGCAATGGACAAACCCCATGCTCAATACACAAAAATACAAAAAGCAACTAAAAGAATGACAAATAGCTGCTACCCATAACACTAAACTTGATCCAAATGCTAAGACCAAGCTCCTGCAATCCATGGCACACCAAAATACAAGGCAAGATCTTAATTTATGATGAGGAATCCACTTCGGAATCCATGATTGATCTTGATTCAACCACAAAGGGAAGCAACCAAAATCCACCAATCCATCCCAATGGAAAACCCTCAACACAAACTAAGAAACAAGCAGAAATAGGTAAAAAGAGACCTACTCAAAACGCCATCAGATCAAATGCAGGAAAATAAGAGAGGTGCCAGTGTAGCACATCATATCTATTGCCTCCTCAAAACCCCCATTTATGTAAAACCCAGTGGGAAACCATAAAAGGGGGAAAGAGTACAACTAGATATGAATCCCCTCACATGATGCAATAACCCATATATCAATCGGCTCGACAATAAACTGATACTAGGTTAAAATAAACAAAGGGAGGACTAAGCATCAACAAAACAGGTTTGGCAACTAAAAATTGTTCAAATAGGTGGAGTATGGGGGAAAATGTACCATACCAAACATAGACGGCACATCTTTCAGCACGCTCTAGAAGGCATAGCACACTCCCCCATAAACAACCTATAAGACCACTAATAGCACATCAAACCTCCCAAACCAAACCAAAAGTCCTCCCAACAGTCCCAAAGGACTGTATAGATCTCCAAAATACATGACAGAACAGATAGCCTACCAATCTTCATAACCCACCTTGCCAATATAACATCTTGGAAACCTTCTATCCACCACAGAAAACAATAGCACTTGGACAGAAAATAAACGTTAGAAAACATAAACAAAGTCATATCAGTGGGAAACAGACCTGAGTTCTTCGTAAACATAGGCCACCAGAAACTCAAAGAAAACTTAAACGGACCTATCATCACACTCCATAAAGTCATCAATGCATTCCTTATCCTTAAGACCCAACGAAGGAAGCTGCCAAAAGATAGCAGCCTTAGCCACATCCCTAGACCATCTAACATCCAAGCTATGGAGCCTAAGTCTAATAGTATTAATAATAATACTAGCAACGGCTTCAGCAGATCTGCTAACGTTTCGGAACATCCTGAAATTACGTTCCTGCCATATGAAGTAAACAGATGCCCCTAACACTAGTCTTTGAATCACGCTCCAAATAGAATTGCTAGCCTTAATATTACATACCCCTGAAACAATCTCAGCCCAAATATTAGACATTGAGTCTAATAAAGCCAGCTTTTTCATTTTCTCCCACACACTCGACGAAAAAGGACAACTGAAGAATAAGTGACTGTGGGAGTCCATACATGTCTTACACAGAGCACAAGTCACATTAGCTAATGGGAACCATCTAGCTAATCTATCCTGAGTTTTCAACCTACCCTTAATAGCTAACCAGAGAATGAAAGCATGCCTAGGAACACAATAAGGGAACCAAACATGATCCACCCACATAACCCTAGGCATATCCACTCTAAGAGCCTTACAGACCTCCCTCACGCTAAACTCCACCACCTTCTGATCCTTATTCAGCCAAATGGTTTTATCAGAGACTTCATTCAGAGTAGGGGGCAACACATTGATAACAGGTCCAAACCTGCCTAACCAATCATTTGGCCATAACCACTTGTTACCATCAACCCAGTCAACAATTTTGTCATTAACATCTATACCAAGTGATTCAAGGAAGTTACGGGTAATAAGCTTACATAAAGGGCCATCAGGGTGCCACTTATCAAACCAGACAAAGCAATTCCTACCATTACCAATTTTAACAGCAACAAACTTCCTAACTTTGTCTCTCAAACCCATAATATGTCTCCATGACCATGCATTTTTCTTCCAAGCAGTAAGATTCCAGATACAGTTACTTTTTAGCCGATAAATATTAATCCACTTAACCCATAGAGACTCCTTATTGCTAAGAACATTCCATAAGTGTTTTGACATTAACCCATCATTCATAAGGCTCATATTTTTTATACCCAGACCCCCTTGACTTTTGGGTCTACAAACCTCATCCCAGGCAACACTAGAAATCCCCTTACCATTTTCCCCCAAACCCCACAAAAAGTTCTTAAATAATTTATCAATGCATACACAAATATGTTTGGGCAAAACAAACATAGAAGCCCAAAACACATTTATAGAGGATAAAATAGAGGAAATGAGTTGGAGCTTACCTGCATAAGAGAGCAGCTTGTTATGCCAGCTGAAGACCCTTTTCTTTACATTATCCAACAGAATTCTACAGTCAATGTTCCTTAATCTTCTTGTCATAAGAGGGACTCCCAAATATCTAACCGGGAGATTACCTTCTCTGAACGGGAGAGCACTCAGAATTTGAGACTTCATATCCTCCTTAACATTGCTAAAAAAAGCAATACTCTTATCAAGGCTTGGGTATAACCCCGAAGACATGCTAAACTCATCCAAACCCCTCCTGAGAATACAAGCCGACACCAAATCCCCATGACATAGCAAAAGCAGATCATCCGCAAAACATAAGTGAGTAAGATTTATTTTACTACAACCCTGATGATATTTAAATCTATTATCCCTCCTAATTTGTCTCTTAATCATAAGATTAAGGACCTCCATGACAATCGTAAAAAGGTAAGGGGATATAGGGTCCCCCTGCCTTAAACCTCTTTTGCTCTTAAAAAATCCATGAAGCTCCCCATTCACACAAATCGAAAAAGAGGCCGTAGATAAGCAAACCATAATCCAGTTTATCATGACACTATGAAACCCAAACTGAACTAAAGTGTTCCTAAGAAAACTCCAATTAACGGTATTATAAGCTTTTTTGATATCGACTTTGAACGCACATTTACTCGTCCCACTACTCCAATCATAACCAACCATTAATTCTTGGGTTAACAAGATATTATCACTAATCTGTCTACCGGGGATAAAAGCACATTGGTTCTCATCAATAAGACTACTAAGGCCTTCCTTAAGTCTATTGGTAAGGACTTTACTAATACATTTGTAAACCACATTGCAGCAAGCAATGGGTCTATAATCAGAAACATATAACGGGACACTTAATTTGGGAATAAGAGAGATAAGGTTAGCATTTAACTCACCTAAAAGCTTACCTGAAACAAAGAACTCTTTCACAGCCTTGCAAACATCAGGTCCAACCACACTCCAAGCCTTCTTAAAGAATTTCGAAGAAAAACCATCAGGTCCAGCCGCTTTGTCGTCTTTAATGCTGAACATGGCAACCTTCACTTCCTCATCCATCACTGGCCTAATCATATGAGTAGCAATCTCCGGGCTAAGTTTTTTAGTAAACAGAGTGTTGAAATCTTCCATGGGAATAACTTCCTCATCATTACCAAGAAAACTCTCAAAATGCTTCACAAATTGGAGGGGAATATCGTCACCATACAGAATATTACCACCATCATCTCTAATCATCTCAATCCTATTCCTACTCACTCTACCTTTGAGGATACTATGAAAGTAAGCAGAATTTTGGTCCCCTTCCCTTAACCAGTCTATTTTCGTTTTCTGTTTAAGGAGTTTTTCTTCATCAATAAGCGCTTCATGGTAGGCTTTAGAGAACACCAGTTCTTCCTCTCTTAAATCTGCACAAAGAGGATCTCTATCCAGGCATTCTTGGACTCTCTTAAGCTCACCTCTCAGCAACTTTACTTTTTCAAAAACATTTCCATTATTCTTGGCCAATCTTCTCATGTATTTCTTCATATTCTTTAACTTCTTAGCTAACGTATACATATGAAACCCTTTAACATCCATATTCCAATTATTAGCCACAGTACTAAGAAACTCCTCCTTATCCGCTATGAAGTTCAAAAATTTAAACGATTTTGGCTTAACCCTAATATCAGAAGGAAACACCAATAAGGAAGGACTATGATCAGAAGACATGTATGGAAGAAACTTAGCATAGCCATTGCTGAACTCCTGGCTAAACATACCATTGCCCATAACTCTATCCAACTTCTTTAGAATACCAAGCTCAGGATTATGTCTTTTTTCAATCCAAGTATAAAAAAGACCATAACCATTAATATCATGCACTTCCAGACTTTCAACACATTCTTTAAACTCCTCCATACCTTTATCTCTCACAACAAAACAGTTAGAACACTCATCGAAACTCAACGAAACATTGAAGTCCCCCAAAAGTGTCCAAGGAGAATCACCAACAACGCTTTTATACTCAATTAAATTCTTCCATAAAGTCCTTCTTCTTCTCTCCTCATTATCAGCATAAACAAAAGAAGCAAAGAAACACTTTTGATCATGAAGGAAAGTAACCTCAAAATGCATAACTTGATCTATTTGCGAAATCAGCCTAGCTCTACAAATAAAAGGATCCCAACCAACCATGATTCTACAACCCTTCTTACTATCAGTAGAATTAGACATCCAAGGCCATTGATCAAAAACAATATTTCCAATAGACTCAACTGATTTCTTTCTAAGTTGGGATTCTATGACAGCAAACATACAAAGCTTCTCATCTCTAATAAAGGTTTTCACCTCATTCTGTCTAAGGGTATAATTCAAACCCTTAACATTCCATGCAGCAATAGTACTCGTCATTGGATACTAGAAGGGTTGGAAGTAACACCGGCTTGCATATCAGCCATGGACACATCAGCAACATTGATAGTATCATCTTGAGCCATGAAAACAGCCGAAGCATCCTGATTACCACCAACATCTTCAAAGTGACCATTAATTCTATCACTATTGTATTCTTCCAAAATCGTCTCATAATATTCAAACATATCCCTAGACCAGAATCCCTTGATAGCATCAGTTAAAGGTTGCTTTGATAACAAAAACAATTCCACCTCCAACTTATCTCTACTCCATTCCAACTCCTTAATCTTCTGAGATTCTGCACGGGTAGCTTGATTAAAGAAATTGTTATAAACCGAAGTGGAAGCCTTACCAGCACACTCATCCACAACTCTTTGTTTAGCCACCTTAGTAGCCTCTTCATGAAGATTCCTTCTCCGAACAGCAATTTGTTTATTGAAATTCTCAATACTCTCATTAACAGTGTCTTCCGGAGATGATCTAGTCTTAACACTTCCCTTGCACTTACTATTATAGTACTCCAACATCTTAGCAGACCATGAAGTTTTGACAGCTTCACTTACATCCAACCCTAAATCACAAATTGAATCCACCCTTTTGCAGAAATCATCCCATATTAATGTCTCCTCATTATCTGTACTATCACTTAAAGGACTGAACCTATTTTCTGACACAACCTCTTTTTCCTTATCCTTCTTCTTAGAGCTAGAATCTTTAGTAGGGACATTCTTCGTAATGGTATTCACATCTTTGCTACTAACATTAACCTGATTACCAGATTCCTTCACCGCTGCTTTCACTTGAGTACCCATATCATTAACATCATTACCCTTATTCCTCATCTGATTAGGCTGCGAACTAGTACTGGCACCTCTATTCCCTTGATAATATGAACCACCTCTACCCCTACCAAAAGATCCTCTACCAGCATTACTAGTCTCACCTCTACCACCACTATTCGGCTCTCCTCTACCACCCGAATTGTAACCTCCTCTACCAACATTACTGAACCCTCCTCTCCTATAAGTTACAGATCTCCAGCCTTCTTTACTACCCGTAGTATCAGAAATATTATTCCCTTGAATATTAGCAGGAACCTCATTTGGCTTACTAGCTTCCTTAGTAGGTTTAACATTTGAGAACAAACCTTTAGCAGGACAATTCACAGTAGAATGACCAAAGACCTTACAATGCTCACACATTGGCGGTTTCCAAGGATATTCAACATCCAACATCATTGATCTATTTAGACTTCTATACCAAACTTCCACTTCATTCACAAGATCCTTACTAGCATCAACTTCAATGAGGACCCTAGCAAAACTAGCACGACCATGAGTTCTATCACACATTTCAGTAGTCAACTTATCCATAATGATAGGCTTCCCCATTCTACTTGCTATTCTGCTAATTCCCTCCCTGTTCCAAGCTTCCAAAGGAACATTGAAAATTTTAACCCATAACGGAATTCGAGAAACTTCTGGCTTTGATATACACAAACCTGGTTCCCATTTCTGAACAAAAAATGGTTTACTATCCACAATCCAAGGGCTATTCTCTATAACAGTCTGCATACCATCCACTGAGTTGAACTTACAAAAATATAACCCATTGTTGTTTAAGATGATATCATCTAACCCATATGGTCCCCACATTCTTTTCAAATTTCCCATAATTTCTCTATAACTCATACGGAATCCAACAAAATGACCAATGATGGTCAAATTCCATCTAGTGCTTCCCTCATCAATAATCGAGTCAAGAACAGCCACCTCCCTACCTTCATTGTTCACGGTAACCGGGATAAAAGACAATCTGTTATTCCCCATACCCCTATTACCCGTGACAGCGCTAAGGAAAGAAACCGGTTTGTCATTCGTACTCACCTTATCATTCATGATTACATCTTGCCCACTATTATCATCATTAACTGCAAAATTACTTACCGCACTAACATCCTTAGCAGGCCCCACATTCGTAACCTTAAACAAACCCGGCTTCCTAACTTCACCAAAACTAACCTTAACAGGACTCCTAGGCTTATTCTTTGACACCTCATGGTTAAAAACAGGATTCTCAGCAAAAGGGACAGGCATATCATTCAAAACAGATTCAACATTAGTACTAGACCTAGGGATACTAGGTTTCTTACTACCCTCATTAACATTAGCAGATGAATTATCACAAACCATATCATTACTAGCAATATTTTCCTTATTTGGACCCCAAAATGGTTCAGTCTCCTCCCCAGAGTGAACTGAAACATTTTTTCCCAAAACATCACCACTAATCACACTAACACATTCCATATCATCACTATTACCTGTTGAAACATCACCCTTCGAGTTAGCCCGTGTAACAGTTTTCTTAAAATTAACATCAGATGATTTTCCTAACATATCCACATGTTTCATAGTATTGCCAAGGTCCGGATTCATATTACGAGTGGTTTTCATGGGTTTAAGAGATGATTTCGAAGATTTCTTCACAACATGCGTATTCACAGGTGGTGGAAATTCCGGCAATGGTGATGGGTTAACCACCGGAGGTGGAATAACCATGGGGGGTTTAAGGATTCAGACATGGGACATGATGATTAGGTACGAGGTTAAGAAATGGATTTAGGAAAATTAATGAACGGATTAATAAATGGGTAAACAGCCAAACAGTAAAACCCACTCAAATAAAATGAATTTATTTTAGAGATTAAGAAAGTTTAAATGGTGAAAAATTATATGAATTTGTAGATAATGAAAGGGGGAACAAGGATCTAAAATAAAATTCAAGATCCCATGGTTGGATCTAAATTAGATGATGATTCTTTATAAAATACTTTAGGGTTTTTAAGTTTAGAGAGAGAAAGTTTTAGAGAGAGGTCAGAGAGAATAGGTTTATTTCGATGTCACTTGTAATTTTAGGTTACTATGTAATAGATTATAAATTAATATGGCAATCATAGAAAAAAAAATTAAATGACCATTCTAAGTCCCGAGATCGTTAAGCAAGAGCTGGTTACATGAGTTGTTTTGTTCATTCGTTTGGTATATTATCCACCTTTGTAGGTTTTCCAAGGAAAATCAATGTCGTTTTTGTGTTGATCAAACAATGTTAAATGTTGTTGGAGTTCACTCATATCTCTAATACTAATTCATGGTGTGTCGTAATGACTTCCTTGTCTAGTGAAACCACAATTACTTCACCAACTAATTTGAAACCTCCAAGTATAGTCAAAACATAGGAAAACACGATCAAAACATGTTAAAGGCCCCCAAAAACATGATCAAAACAATAAAAAAACAGTGGAAATCCATTTACCCCGGATTTGGGATGGTTTTCCCCGGTTATTTAGACTTTCTCCGGTTTTTCTAGTTTAAGTTCCCTTTTGGTCAGTTTTGGCTGGTTTCGAATGGTTTAGCGTGCATCTGCCGTGTTTGGATGTGTATGACCATGTTTGAAAGTTAATCAGTTAGTATGTGATGATGAAAATATATACACAAACCAAGTAACAAAAGACATGATCATGGTGAACCCAATAACCAGTATCCATAAGATGTCCAAAACATAATCAAAACAATCAAACCCAAGTGGAAATTGTATTTCCACGGATTTGGCATGGCTAGGTTGATCAGACTTTCATCGGCTTTGCCCAGTTAAGTTCCCTTTCGATCCGTTTTGGTCGGTGTAGAAGGTTTGATGGATGTTCAAGTGTTGAAGATAGAGCCCAAATGTATTCGGAAGCCCCAGATCGCGTGAAGAAAAGGGCTTTCTTGAACATGGCATAACTTGGTCTACAAGAGTCCGTTTTAAGCCCGTGACGAGGCGAATCGAAGGCCGAAACGAGGGGAATGTAGCTGTAACCTAACTTTGTTGGGTTACAGAACTTTCGAGGCCCGAAACCATTTATTTGTTGAGATATTCTCATTTTTATAATTTTTTCACATTTTTTGGACTTTGTTTTTGGGCTCAGGCCCGACCCATTTGCGTTCTAAGGTTTATTTCGATGTCACTTGTATATTTAGGTTATTATGTAATAGATTATAAATTAATATGGAAATAATAGAAAAAAAAATTTAAATGACCATTCTAAGTCCCGAGATCGTTAAGCAAGAGCTGGTTACATGAGTTGTTTTGTTCATTCGTTTGGTATATTATCCACCTTTGTAGGTTTTCCAAGGAAAATCAATGTCGTTTTTGTGTTGATCAAACAATGTTAAATGTTGTTGGAGTTCACTCATATCTATAATACTAATTCATGGTGTGTCATAATGACTTCCTTGTCTAGTGAAACCACAATTACTTCACCAACTAATTTGAAACCTCCAAGTATAGTCAAAACATAGGCAAACACGATCAAAACATGTTAAAGGCCCCCAAAAACATGATCAAAACAATAAAACAATAGTGGAAATCCATTTACCCCGGATTTGGGATGGTTTTCCCCGGTTATTTAGACTTTCTCCGGTTTTTCTAGTTTAAGTTCCCTTTTGGTCAGTTTTGGCTGGTTTCGAATGGTTTAGCGTGCATCTGCCGTGTTTGGATGTGTATGACCATGTTTGAAAGTTAATCAGTTAGTATGTGATGATGAAAATATATAAACAACCCAAGTAACAAAAGACATGATCATGGTGAACCCAATAACCAGTATCCATAAGACGTCCAAAACATAATCAAAACAATCAAACCCAAGTGGAAATTGTATTTCCACTGATTTGGCATGGCTAGGTTGATCAGACTTTCATCGGCTTTGCCCAGTTAAGTTCCCTTTCGATCCGTTTTGGTCGGTGTAGAAGGTTTGATGGATGTTCAAGTGTTGAAGATAGAGCCCAAATATATTCGGAAGCCCCAGATCGCGTGAAGAAAAGGGCTTTCTTGAACATGGCATAACTTGGTCTACAAGAGTCCGTTTCAGGCCCGTGACGAGGCGAATCGAAGGGCGAAACGAGGGGAACGTAGCTGTAACCTAACTTTGTTGGGTTACAGAACTTTCGAGGCCCGAAACCCTTTATTTGTTGAGATATTCTCATTTTTATAATTTTTTCACATTTTTTGGACTTTGTTTTTGGGCTCAGGCCCGACCCATTTGCGTTCTAAGGTTTATTTCGATGTCACTTGTAATTTTAGGTTACTATGTAATAGATTATAAATTAATATGGCAATCATAGAAAAAAATTTAAATGACCATTCCAAGTCCCGAGATCGTTAAGCAAGAGCTGGTTACATGAGTTGTTTTGTTCATTCGTTTGGTATATTATCCACCTTTGTAGGTTTTCCAAGGAAAATCAATGTCGTTTTTGTGTTGATCAAACAATGTTAAATGTTGTTGGAGTTCACTCATATCTATAATACTAATTCATGGTGTGTCATAATGATTTCCTTGTCTAGTGAAACCACAATTACTTCACCAACTAATTTGAAACCTCCAAGTATAGTCAAAACATAAGCAAACACGATCAAAACATGTTAAAGGCCCCCAAAAACATGATCAAAACAATAAAACAATAGTGGAAATCCATTTACCCCGGATTTGGGATGGTTTTCCCCGGTTATTTAGACTTTCTCCGGTTTTTCTAGTTTAAGTTCCCTTTTGGTCAGTTTTGGCTGGTTTCGAATGGTTTAGCGTGCATCTGTCGTGTTTGGATGTGTATAACCATGTTTGAATGTTAATCAGTTAGTATGTGATGATGAAAATATATACACAACCCAAGTAACAAAAGACATGATCATGGTGAACCCAATAACCAGTATCCATAAGACGTCCAAAACATAATCAAAACAATCAAACCCAAGTGGAAATTATATTTCCACGGATTTGGCATGGCTAGGTTGATCAGACTTTCATCGGCTTTGCCCAGTTAAGTTCCCTTTCGATCCGTTTTGGTCGGTGTAGAAGGTTTGATGGATGTTCAAGTGTTGAAGATAGAGCCCAAATGTATTCGGAAGCCCCAGATCGCGTGAAGAAAAGGGCTTTCTTGAACATGGCATAACTTGGTCTACAAGAGTCCGTTTCAGGCCCGTGACGAGGCGAATCGAAGGCCGAAACGAGGGGAACGTATCTTTAACCTAACTTTGTTGGGTTACAGAACTTTTGAGGCCCGAAACCCTTTATTTGTTGAGATATTCTCATTTTTATAATTTTTTCACATTTTTTGGACTTTGTTTTTGGGCTCAGGCCCGACCCATTTGCGTTCTAAGGTTTATTTCGATGTCACTTGTATATTTAGGTTATTATCTAATAGATTATAAATTAATATGGTAATCATAGAAAAAAAATTTAAATGACCATTCTAAGTCCCGAGATCGTTAAGCAAGAGCTGGTTACATGAGTTGTTTTGTTCATTCGTTTGGTATATTATCCACTTTTGTAGGTTTTCCAAGGAAAATCAATGTCGTTTTTGTGTTGATCAAACAATGTTAAATGTTGTTGGAGTTCACTCATATCTATAATACTAATTCATGGTGTGTCATAATGACTTCCTTGTCTAGTGAAACCACAATTACTTCACCAACTAATTTGAAACCTCCAAGTATAGTCAAAACATAAGCAAACACGATCAAAACATGTTAAAGGCCCCCAAAAACATAATCAAAACAATAAAACAATAGTGGAAATCCATTTACCCCGGATTTGGGATGGTTTTCCCCGGTTATTTAGACTTTCTCCGGTTTTTCTAGTTTAAGTTCCCTTTTGGTCAGTTTTGGCTGGTTTCGAATGGTTTAGCGTGCATCTGTCGTGTTTGGATGTGTATGACCATGTTTGAAAGTTAATCAGTTAGTATGTGATGATGAAAATGTATACACAACCCAAGTAGGAAAAGACATGATCATGGTGAACCCAATAACCAGTATCCATAAGACGTCCAAAACATAATCAAAACAATCAAACCCAAGTGGAAATTGTATTTCCATGGATTTGGCATGGCTAGGTTGATTAGAATTTCATCGGCTTTGCCTAGTTAAGTTCCCTTTCGATCCGTTTTGGTCGGTGTAGAAGGTTTGATGGATGTTCAAGTGTTGAAGATAGAGCCCAAATGTATTCGGAAGCCCCAGATCGCGTGAAGAAAAGGGCTTTCTTGAACATGGCATAACTTGGTCTACAAGAGTCCGTTTCAGGCCCGTGACGAGGCGAATCGAAGGCCGAAACGAGGGGAACGTAGCTGTAACCTAACTTTGTTGGGTTACAGAACTTTCGAGGCCCGAAACGCTTTATTTGTTGAGATATTCTCATTTTTTTAATTTTTTCACATTTTTTGGACTTTGTTTTTGGGCTCAGGCCCGACCCATTTGCGTTCTAAGGTTTATTTTGATGTCACTTGTAATTTTAGGTTACTATGTAATAGATTATAAATTAATATGGTAATCATAGAAAAAAATTTTAAATGACCATTCTAAGTCCCGAGATCGTTAAGCAAGAACTGGTTACATGAGTTGTTTTGTTCATTCGTTTGGTATATTATCCACTTTTGTAGGTTTTCCAAGGAAAATCAATGTCGTTTTTGTGTTGATCAAACAATGTTAAATGTTGTTGGAGTTCACTCATATCTATAATACTAATTCATGGTGTGTCATAATGATTTCCTTGTCTAGTGAAACCACAATTACTTCACCAACTAATTTGAAACCTCCAAGTATAGTCAAAACATAAGCAAACACGATCAAAACATGTTAAAGGCCCCCAAAAACATGATCAAAACAATAAAACAATAGTGGAAATCCATTTACCCCGGATTTGGGATGGTTTTCCCCGGTTATTTAGACTTTCTCCGGTTTTTCTAGTTTAAGTTCCCTTTTGGTCAGTTTTGGCTGGTTTCGAATGGTTTAGCGTGCATCTGTCGTGTTTGGATGTGTATAACCATGTTTGAATGTTAATCAGTTAGTATGTGATGATGAAAATATATACACAACCCAAGTAACAAAAGACATGATCATGGTGAATCCAATAACCAGTATCCATAAGACGTCCAAAACATAATCAAAACAATCAAACCCAAGTGGAAATTATATTTCCACGGATTTGGCATGGCTAGGTTGATCAGACTTTCATCGGCTTTGCCCAGTTAAGTTCCCTTTCGATCCGTTTTGGTCGGTGTAGAAGGTTTGATGGATGTTCAAGTGTTGAAGATAGAGCCCAAATGTATTCGGAAGCCCCAGATCGCGTGAAGAAAAGGGCTTTCTTGAACATGGCATAACTTGGTCTACAAGAGTCCGTTTCAGGCCCGTGACGAGGCGAATCGAAGGCCGAAACGAGGGGAACGTATCTGTAACCTAACTTTGTTGGGTTACAGAACTTTCGAGGCCCGAAACCCTTTATTTGTTGAGATATTCTCATTTTTATAATTTTTTCACATTTTTTGGACTTTGTTTTTGGGCTCAGGCCCGACCCATTTGCGTTCTAAGGTTTATTTCGATGTCACTTGTATATTTAGGTTATTATCTAATAGATTATAAATTAATATGGTAATCATAGAAAAAAAATTTAAATGACCATTCTAAGTCCCGAGATCGTTAAGCAAGAGCTGGTTACATGAGTTGTTTTGTTCATTCGTTTGGTATATTATCCACTTTTGTAGGTTTTCCAAGGAAAATCAATGTCGTTTTTGTGTTGATCAAACAATGTTAAATGTTGTTGGAGTTCACTCATATCTATAATACTAATTCATGGTGTGTCATAATGACTTCCTTGTCTAGTGAAACCACAATTACTTCACCAACTAATTTGAAACCTCCAAGTATAGTCAAAACATAAGCAAACACGATCAAAACATGTTAAAGGCCCCCAAAAACATAATCAAAACAATAAAACAATAGTGGAAATCCATTTACCCCGGATTTGGGATGGTTTTCCCCGGTTATTTAGACTTTCTCCGGTTTTTCTAGTTTAAGTTCCCTTTTGGTCAGTTTTGGCTGGTTTCGAATGGTTTAGCGTGCATCTGTCGTGTTTGGATGTGTATGACCATGTTTGAAAGTTAATCAGTTAGTATGTGATGATGAAAATGTATACACAACCCAAGTAGGAAAAGACATGATCATGGTGAACCCAATAACCAGTATCCATAAGACGTCCAAAACATAATCAAAACAATCAAACCCAAGTGGAAATTGTATTTCCATGGATTTGGCATGGCTAGGTTGATTAGAATTTCATCGGCTTTGCCTAGTTAAGTTCCCTTTCGATCCGTTTTGGTCGGTGTAGAAGGTTTGATGGATGTTCAAGTGTTGAAGATAGAGCCCAAATGTATTCGGAAGCCCCAGATCGCGTGAAGAAAAGGGCTTTCTTGAACATGGCATAACTTGGTCTACAAGAGTCCGTTTCAGGCCCGTGACGAGGCGAATCGAAGGCCGAAACGAGGGGAACGTAGCTGTAACCTAACTTTGTTGGGTTACAGAACTTTCGAGGCCCGAAACGCTTTATTTGTTGAGATATTCTCATTTTTTTAATTTTTTCACATTTTTTGGACTTTGTTTTTGGGCTCAGGCCCGACCCATTTGCGTTCTAAGGTTTATTTTGATGTCACTTGTAATTTTAGGTTACTATGTAATAGATTATAAATTAATATGGTAATCATAGAAAAAAAATTTAAATGACCATTCTAAGTCCCGAGATCGTTAAGCAAGAACTGGTTACATGAGTTGTTTTGTTCATTCGTTTGGTATATTATCCACTTTTGTAGGTTTTCCAA
Organism: Glebionis coronaria; assembly: GCA_025667525.1. Taxonomy (NCBI): domain Eukaryota; kingdom Viridiplantae; phylum Streptophyta; class Magnoliopsida; order Asterales; family Asteraceae; genus Glebionis; species Glebionis coronaria. Next base: position 647,099,247 of record CM046877.1, read on the forward strand.
GGAAAATCAATGTCGTTTTTGTGTTGATCAAACAATGTTAAATGTTGTTGGAGTTCACTCATATCTATAATACTAATTCATGGTGTGTCATAATGATTTCCTTGTCTAGTGAAACCACAATTACTTCACCAACTAATTTGAAACCTCCAAGTATAGTCAAAACATAAGCAAACACGATCAAAACATGTTAAAGGCCCCCAAAAACATAATCAAAACAATAAAACAATAGTGGAAATCCATTTACCCCGGATTTGGGATGGTTTTCCCCGGTTATTTAGACTTTCTCCGGTTTTTCTAGTTTAAGTTCCCTTTTGGTCAGTTTTGGCTGGTTTCGAATGGTTTAGCGTGCATCTGTCGTGTTTGGATGTGTATGACCATGTTTGAAAGTTAATCAGTTAGTATGTGATGATGAAAATGTATACACAACCCAAGTAGGAAAAGACATGATCATGGTGAACCCAATAACCAGTATCCATAAGACGTCCAAAACATAATCAAAACAATCAAACCCAAGTGGAAATTGTATTTCCATGGATTTGGCAGGGCTAGGTTGATTAGAATTTCATCGGCTTTGCCTAGTTAAGTTCCCTTTCGATCCGTTTTGGTCGGTGTAGAAGGTTTGATGGATGTTCAAGTGTTGAAGATAGAGCCCAAATGTATTCGGAAGCCCCAGATCGCGTGAAGAAAAGGGCTTTCTTGAACATGGCATAACTTGGTCTACAAGAGTCCGTTTCAGGCCCGTGACGAGGCGAATCGAAGGCCGAAACGAGGGGAACGTAGCTGTAACCTAACTTTGTTGGGTTACAGAACTTTCGAGGCCCGAAACGCTTTATTTGTTGAGATATTCTCATTTTTATAATTTTTTCACATTTTTTGGACTTTGTTTTTGGGCTCAGGCCCGACCCATTTGCGTTCTAAGGTTTATTTTGATGTCACTTGTAATTTTAGGTTACTATGTAATAGATTATAAATTAATATGGTAATCATAGAAAAAAAATTTAAATGACCATTCTAAATCCCGAGATCGTTAAGCAAGAGCTGGTTACATGAGTTGTTTTGTTCATTCGTTTGGTATATTATCCACTTTTGTAGGTTTTCCAAGGAAAATCAATGTCGTTTTTGTGTTGATCAAACAATGTTAAATGTTGTTGGAGTTCACTCATATCTATAATACTAATTCATGGTGTGTCATAATGATTTCCTTGTCTAGTGAAACCACAATTACTTCACCAACTAATTTGAAACCTCCAAGTATAGTCAAAACATAAGCAAACACGATCAAAACATGTTAAAGGCCCCCAAAAACATAATCAAAACAATAAAACAATAGTGGAAATCCATTTACCCCGGATTTGGGATGGTTTTCCCCGGTTATTTAGACTTTCTCCGGTTTTTCTAGTTTAAGTTCCCTTTTGGTCAGTTTTGGCTGGTTTCGAATGGTTTAGCGTGCATCTGTCGTGTTTGGATGTGTATGACCATGTTTGAAAGTTAATCAGTTAGTATGTGATGATGAAAATGTATACACAACCCAAGTAGGAAAAGACATGATCATGGTGAACCCAATAACCAGTATCCATAAGACGTCCAAAACATAATCAAAACAATCAAACCCAAGTGGAAATTGTATTTCCATGGATTTGGCATGGCTAGGTTGATTAGAATTTCATCGGCTTTGCCTAGTTAAGTTCCCTTTCGATCCGTTTTGGTCGGTGTAGAAGGTTTGATGGATGTTCAAGTGTTGAAGATAGAGCCCAAATGTATTCGGAAGCCCCAGATCGCGTGAAGAAAAGGGCTTTTTGAACATGGCATAACTTGGTCTACAAGAGTCCGTTTCAGGCCCGTGACGAGGCGAATCGAAGGCCGAAACGAGGGGAACGTAGCTGTAACCTAACTTTGTTGGGTTACAGAACTTTCGAGGCCCGAAACGCTTTATTTGTTGAGATATTCTCATTTTTATAATTTTTTCACATTTTTTGGACTTTGTTTTTGGGCTCAGGCCCGACCCATTTGCGTTCTAAGGTTTATTTTGATGTCACTTGTAATTTTAGGTTACTATGTAATAGATTATAAATTAATATGGTAATCATAGAAAAAAATTTTAAATGACCATTCTAAGTCCCGAGATCGTTAAGCAAGAACTGGTTACATGAGTTGTTTTGTTCATTCGTTTGGTATATTATCCACTTTTGTAGGTTTTCCAAGGAAAATCAATGTCGTTTTTGTGTTGATCAAACAATGTTAAATGTTGTTGGAGTTCACTCATATCTATAATACTAATTCATGGTGTGTCATAATGATTTCCTTGTCTAGTGAAACCACAATTACTTCACCAACTAATTTGAAACCTCCAAGTATAGTCAAAACATAAGCAAACACGATCAAAACATGTTAAAGGCCCCCAAAAACATAATCAAAACAATAAAACAATAGTGGAAATCCATTTACCCCGGATTTGGGATGGTTTTCCCCGGTTATTTAGACTTTCTCCGGTTTTTCTAGTTTAAGTTCCCTTTTGGTCAGTTTTGGCTGGTTTCGAATGGTTTAGCGTGCATCTGTCGTGTTTGGATGTGTATGACCATGTTTGAAAGTTAATCAGTTAGTATGTGATGATGAAAATGTATACACAACCCAAGTAGGAAAAGACATGATCATGGTGAACCCAATAACCAGTATCCATAAGACGTCCAAAACATAATCAAAACAATCAAACCCAAGTGGAAATTGTATTTCCATGGATTTGGCATGGCTAGGTTGATTAGAATTTCATCGGCTTTGCCTAGTTAAGTTCCCTTTCGATCCGTTTTGGTCGGTGTAGAAGGTTTGATGGATGTTCAAGTGTTGAAGATAGAGCCCAAATGTATTCGGAAGCCCCAGATCGCGTGAAGAAAAGGGCTTTCTTGAACATGGCATAACTTGGTCTACAAGAGTCCGTTTCAGGCCCGTGACGAGGCGAATCGAAGGCCGAAACGAGGGGAACGTAGCTGTAACCTAACTTCGTTGGGTTACAGAACTTTCGAGGCCCGAAACGCTTTATTTGTTGAGATATTCTCATTCTTATAATTTTTTCACATTTTTTGGACTTTGTTTTTGGGCTCAGGCCCGACCCATTTGCGTTCTAAGGTTTATTTCGATGTCACTTGTAATTTTAGGTTACTATGTAATAGATTAGAAATTAATATGGCAATCATAGAAAAAAAATTTAAATGACCATTCTATGTCCCGAGATCGTTAAGCAAGAGCTGGTTACATGAGTTGTTTTGTTCATTCGTTTGGTATATTATCCACCTTTGTAGGTTTTCCAAGGAAAATCAATGTCGTTTTTGTGTTGATCAAACAATGTTAAATGTTGTTGGAGTTCACTCATATCTATAATACTAATTCATGGTGTGTCATAATGATTTCCTTGTCTAGTGAAACCACAATTACTTCACCAACTAATTTGAAACCTCCAAGTATAGTCAAAACATAGGCAAACACGATCAAAACATGTTAAAGGCCCCCAAAAACATGATCAAAAGAATAAAACAATAGTGGAAATCCATTTACCCCGGATTTGGGATGGTTTTCCCCGGTTATTTAGACTTTCTCCGGTTTTTCTAGTTTAAGTTCCCTTTTGGTCAGTTTTGGCTGGTTTCGAATGGTTTAGCGTGCATCTGTCGTGTTTGGATGTGTATGACCATGTTTGAAAGTTAATCAGTTAGTATGTGATGATGAAAATGTATACACAACCCAAGTAGGAAAAGACATGATCATGGTGAACCCAATAACCAGTATCCATAAGACGTCCAAAACATAATCAAAACAATCAAACCCAAGTGGAAATTGTATTTCCATGGATTTGGCATGGCTAGGTTGATTAGAATTTCATCGGCTTTGCCTAGTTAAGTTCCCTTTCGATCCGTTTTGGTCGGTGTAGAAGGTTTGATGGATGTTCAAGTGTTGAAGATAGAGCCCAAATGTATTCGGAAGCCCCAGATCGCGTGAAGAAAAGGGCTTTCTTGAACATGGCATAACTTGGTCTACAAGAGTCCGTTTCAGGCCCGTGACGAGGCGAATCGAAGGCCGAAACGAGGGGAACGTAGCTGTAACCTAACTTTGTTGGGTTACAGAACTTTCGAGGCCCGAAACGCTTTATTTGTTGAGATATTCTCATTTTTATAATTTTTTCACATTTTTTGGACTTTGTTTTTGGGCTCAGGCCCGACCCATTTGCGTTCTAAGGTTTATTTTGATGTCACTTGTAATTTTAGGTTACTATGTAATAGATTATAAACTAATATGGTAATCATAGAAAAAAAATTTAAATGACCATTCTAAGTCCCGAGATCGTTAAGCAAGAGCTGGTTACATGAGTTGTTTTGTTCATTCGTTTGGTATATTATCCACTTTTGTAGGTTTTCCAAGGAAAATCAATGTCGTTTTTGTGTTGATCAAACAATGTTAAATGTTGTTGGAGTTCACTCATATCTATAATACTAATTCATGGTGTGTCATAATGATTTCCTTGTCTAGTGAAACCACAATTACTTCACCAACTAATTTGAAACCTCCAAGTATAGTCAAAACATAAGCAAACACGATCAAAACATGTTAAAGGCCCCCAAAAACATAATCAAAACAATAAAACAATAGTGGAAATCCATTTACCCCGGATTTGGGATGGTTTTCCCCGGTTATTTAGACTTTCTCCGGTTTTTCTAGTTTAAGTTCCCTTTTGGTCAGTTTTGGCTGGTTTCAATGGTTTAGCGTGCATCTGTCGTGTTTGGATGTGTATGACCATGTTTGAAAGTTAATCAGTTAGTATGTGATGATGAAAATGTATACACAACCCAAGTAGGAAAAGACATGATCATGGTGAACCCAATAACCAGTATCCATAAGACGTCCAAAACATAATCAAAACAATCAAAACCAAGTGGAAATTGTATTTCCATGGATTTGGCATGGCTAGGTTGATTAGAATTTCATCGGCTTTGCCTAGTTAAGTTCCCTTTCGATCCGTTTTGGTCGGTGTAGAAGGTTTGATGGATGTTCAAGTGTTGAAGATAGAGCCCAAATGTATTCGGAAGCCCCAGATCGCGTGAAGAAAAGGGCTTTCTTGAACATGGCATAACTTGGTCTACAAGAGTCCGTTTCAGGCCCGTGACGAGGCGAATCGAAGGCCGAAACGAGGGGAACGTAGCTGTAACCTAACTTTGTTGGGTTACAGAACTTTCGAGGCCCGAAACGCTTTATTTGTTGAGATATTCTCATTTTTATAATTTTTTCACATTTTTTGGACTTTGTTTTTGGGCTCAGGCCCGACCCATTTGCGTTCTAAGGTTTATTTTGATGTCACTTGTAATTTTAGGTTACTATGTAATAGATTATAAATTAATATGGTAATCATAGAAAAAAAATTTAAATGACCATTCTAAGTCCCGAGATCGTTAAGCAAGAGCTGGTTACATGAGTTGTTTTGTTCATTCGTTTGGTATATTATCCACTTTTGTAGGTTTTCCAAGGAAAATCAATGTCGTTTTTGTGTTGATCAAACAATGTTAAATGTTGTTGGAGTTCACTCATATCTATAATACTAATTCATGGTGTGTCATAATGATTTCCTTGTCTAGTGAAACCACAATTACTTCACCAACTAATTTGAAACCTCCAAGTATAGTCAAAACATAAGCAAACACGATCAAAACATGTTAAAGGCCCCCAAAAACATAATCAAAACAATAAAACAATAGTGGAAATCCATTTACCCCGGATTTGGGATGGTTTTCCCCGGTTATTTAGACTTTCTCCGGTTTTTCTAGTTTAAGTTCCCTTTTGGTCAGTTTTGGCTGGTTTCGAATGGTTTAGCGTGCATCTGTCGTGTTTGGATGTGTATGACCATGTTTGAAAGTTAATCAGTTAGTATGTGATGATGAAAATGTATACACAACCCAAGTAGGAAAAGACATGATCATGGTGAACCCAATAACCAGTATCCATAAGACGTCCAAAACATAATCAAAACAATCAAACCCAAGTGGAAATTGTATTTCCATGGATTTGGCATGGCTAGGTTGATTAGAATTTCATCGGCTTTGCCTAGTTAAGTTCCCTTTCGATCCATTTTGGTCGGTGTAGAAGGTTTGATGGATGTTCAAGTGTTGAAGATAGAGCCCAAATGTATTCGGAAGCCCCAGATCGCGTGAAGAAAAGGGCTTTCTTGAACATGGCATAACTTGGTCTACAAGAGTCCGTTTCAGGCCCGTGACGAGGCGAATCGAAGGCCGAAACGAGGGGAACGTAGCTGTAACCTAACTTCGTTGGGTTACAGAACTTTCGAGGCCCGAAACGCTTTATTTGTTGAGATATTCTCATTCTTATAATTTTTTCACATTTTTTGGACTTTGTTTTTGGGCTCAGGCCCGACCCATTTGCGTTCTAAGGTTTATTTCGATGTCACTTGTAATTTTAGGTTACTATGTAATAGATTAGAAATTAATATGGCAATCATAGAAAAAAAATTTAAATGACCATTCTATGTCCCGAGATCGTTAAGCAAGAGCTGGTTACATGAGTTGTTTTGTTCATTCGTTTGGTATATTATCCACCTTTGTAGGTTTTCCAAGGAAAATCAATATCGTTTTTGTGTTGATCAAACAATGTTAAATGTTGTTGGAGTTCACTCATATCTATAATACTAATTCATGGTGTGTCATAATGATTTCCTTGTCTAGTGAAACCACAATTACTTCACCAACTAATTTGAAACCTCCAAGTATAGTCAAAACATAGGCAAACACGATCAAAACATGTTAAAGGCCCCCAAAAACATGATCAAAACAATAAAACAATAGTGGAAATCCATTTACCCCGGATTTGGGATGGTTTTCCCCGGTTATTTAGACTTTCTCCGGTTTTTCTAGTTTAAGTTCCCTTTTGGTCAGTTTTGGCTGGTTTCGAATGGTTTAGCGTGCATCTGTCGTGTTTGGATGTGTATGACCATGTTTGAAAGTTAATCAGTTAGTATGTGATGATGAAAATGTATACACAACCCAAGTAGGAAAAGACATGATCATGGTGAACCCAATAACCAGTATCCATAAGACGTCCAAAACATAATCAAAACAATCAAACCCAAGTGGAAATTGTATTTCCATGGATTTGGCATGGCTAGGTTGATTAGACTTTCATCGGCTTTGCCTAGTTAAGTTCCCTTTCGATCCGTTTTGGTCGGTGTAGAAGGTTTGATGGATGTTCAAGTGTTGAAGATAGAGCCCAAATGTATTCGGAAGCCCCAGATCGCGTGAAGAAAAGGGCTTTCTTGAACATGGCATAACTTGGTCTACAAGAGTCCGTTTCAGGCCCGTGACGAGGCGAATCGAAGGCCGAAACGAGGGGAACGTAGCTGTAACCTAACTTCGTTGGGTTACAGAACTTTCGAGGCCCGAAACGCTTTATTTGTTGAGATATTCTCATTTTTATAATTTTTTCACATTTTTTGGACTTTGTTTTTGGGCTCAGGCCCGACCCATTTGCGTTCTAAGGTTTATTTCGATGTCACTTGTAATTTTAGGTTACTATGTAATAGATTAGAAATTAATATGGCAATCATAGAAAAAAAATTTAAATGACCATTCTATGTCCCGAGATCGTTAAGCAAGAGCTGGTTACATGAGTTGTTTTGTTCATTCGTTTGGTATATTATCCACCTTTGTAGGTTTTCCAAGGAAAATCAATGTCGTTTTTGTGTTGATCAAACAATGTTAAATGTTGTTGGAGTTCACTCATATCTATAATACTAATTCATGGTGTGTCATAATGATTTCCTTGTCTAGTGAAACCACAATTACTTCACCAACTAATTTGAAACCTCCAAGTATAGTCAAAACATAGGCAAACACGATCAAAACATGTTAAAGGCCCCCAAAAACATGATCAAAACAATAAAACAATAGTGGAAATCCATTTACCCCGGATTTGGGATGGTTTTCCCCGGTTATTTAGACTTTCTCCGGTTTTTCTAGTTTAAGTTCCCTTTTGGTCAGTTTTGGCTGGTTTCGAATGGTTTAGCGTGCATCTGTCGTGTTTGGATGTGTATGACCATGTTTGAAAGTTAATCAGTTAGTATGTGATGATGAAAATATATACACAACCCAAGTAACAAAAGACATGATCATGGTGAACCCAATAACCAGTATCCATAAGACGTCCAAAACATAATCAAAACAATCAAACCCAAGTGGAAATTGTATTTCCACGGATTTGGCATGGCTAGGTTGATCAGACTTTCATCGGCTTTGCCCAGTTAAGTTCCCTTTCGATCCGTTTTGGTTGGTGTAGAAGGTTTGATGGATGTTCAAGTGTTGAAGATAGAGCCCAAATGTATTCGGAAGCCCCAGATCGCGTGAAGAAAAGGGCTTTCTTGAACATGGCATAACTTGGTCTACAAGAGTCCGTTTCAGGCCCGTGACGAGGCGAATCGAAGGCCGAAACGAGGGGAACGTAGTTGTAACCTAACTTTGTTGGGTTACAGAACTTTCGAGGCCCGAAACGCTTTATTTGTTGAGATATTCTCATTTTTATAATTTTTTCACATTTTTTGGACTTTGTTTTTGGGCTCAGGCCCGACCCATTTGCGTTCTAAGGTTTATTTCGATGTCACTTGTAATTTTAGGTTACTATGTAATAGATTAGAAATTAATATGGCAATCATAGAAAAAAAATTTAAATGACCATTCTATGTCCCGAGATCGTTAAGCAAGAGCTGGTTACATGAGTTGTTTTGTTCATTCGTTTGGTATATTATCCACCTTTGTAGGTTTTCCAAGGAAAATCAATGTCGTTTTTGTGTTGATCAAACAATGTTAAATGTTGTTGGAGTTCACTCATATCTATAATACTAATTCATGGTGTGTCATAATGATTTCCTTGTCTAGTGAAACCACAATTACTTCACCAACTAATTTGAAACCTCCAAGTATAGTCAAAACATAGGCAAACACGATCAAAACATGTTAAAGGCCCCCAAAAACATGATCAAAACAATAAAACAATAGTGGAAATCCATTTACCCCGGATTTGGGATGGTTTTCCCCGGTTATTTAGACTTTCTCCGGTTTTTCTAGTTTAAGTTCCCTTTTGGTCAGTTTTGGCTGGTTTCGAATGGTTTAGCGTGCATCTGTCGTGTTTGGATGTGTATGACCATGTTTGAAAGTTAATCAGTTAGTATGTGATGATGAAAATATATACACAACCCAAGTAACAAAAGACATGATCATGGTGAACCCAATAACCAGTATCCATAAGACGTCCAAAACATAATCAAAACAATCAAACCCAAGTGGAAATTGTATTTCCACGGATTTGGCATGGCTAGGTTGATCAGACTTTCATCGGCTTTGCCCAGTTAAGTTCCCTTTCGATCCGTTTTGGTTGGTGTAGAAGGTTTGATGGATGTTCAAGTGTTGAAGATAGAGCCCAAATGTATTCGGAAGCCCCAGATCGCGTGAAGAAAAGGGCTTTCTTGAACATGGCATAACTTGGTCTACAAGAGTCCGTTTCAGGCCCGTGACGAGGCGAATCGAAGGCCGAAACGAGGGGAACGTAGTTGTAACCTAACTTTGTTGGGTTACAGAACTTTCGAGGCCCGAAACGCTTTATTTGTTGAGATATTCTCATTTTTATAATTTTTTCACATTTTTTGGACTTTGTTTTTGGGCTCAGGCCCGACCCATTTGCGTTCTAAGGTTTATTTTGATGTCACTTGTAATTTTAGGTTACTATGTAATAGATTATAAATTAATATGCTAATCATAGAAAAAAAATTTAAATGACCATTCTAAGTCCCGAGATCGTTAAGCAAGAGCTGGTTACATGAGTTGTTTTGTTCATTCGTTTGGTATATTATCCACTTTTGTAGGTTTTCCAAGGAAAATCAATGTCGTTTTTGTGTTGATCAAACAATGTTAAATGTTGTTGGAGTTCACTCATATCTATAATACTAATTCATGGTGTGTCATAATGATTTCCTTGTCTAGTGAAACCACAATTACTTCACCAACTAATTTGAAACCTCCAAGTATAGTCAAAACATAAGCAAATACGATCAAAACATGTTAAAGGCCCCCAAAAACATAATCAAAACAATAAAACAATAGTGGAAATCCATTTACCCCGGATTTGGGATGGTTTTCCCCGGTTATTTAGACTTTCTCCGGTTTTTCTAGTTTAAGTTCCCTTTTGGTCAGTTTTGGCTGGTTTCGAATGGTTTAGCGTGCATCTGTCGTGTTTGGATGTGTATGACCATGTTTGAAAGTTAATCAGTTAGTATGTGATGATGAAAATGTATACACAACCCAAGTAGGAAAAGACATGATCATGGTGAACCCAATAACCAGTATCCATAAGACGTCCAAAACATAATCAAAACAATCAAACCCAAGTGGAAATTGTATTTCCATGGATTTGGCATGGCTAGGTTGATTAGAATTTCATCGGCTTTGCCTAGTTAAGTTCCCTTTCGATCCGTTTTGGTCGGTGTAGAAGGTTTGATGGATGTTCAAGTGTTGAAGATAGAGCCCAAATGTATTCGGAAGCCCCATATCGCGTGAAGAAAAGGGCTTTCTTGAACATGGCATAACTTGGTCTACAAGAGTCCGTTTCAGGCCCGTGACGAGGCGAATCGAAGGCCGAAACGAGGGGAACGTAGCTGTAACCTAACTTTGTTGGGTTACAGAACTTTCAAGGCCCGAAACGCTTTATTTGTTGAGATATTCTCATTTTTATAATTTTTTCACATTTTTTGGACTTTGTTTTTGGGCTCAGGCCCGACCCATTTGCGTTCTAAGGTTTATTTTGATGTCACTTGTAATTTTAGGTTACTATGTAATAGATTATAAATTAATATGGTAATCATAGAAAAAAAATTTAAATGACCATTCTAAGTCCCGAGATCGTTAAGCAAGAGCTGGTTACATGAGTTGTTTTGTTCATTCGTTTGGTATATTATCCACTTTTGTAGGTTTTCCAAGGAAAATCAATGTCGTTTTTGTGTTGATCAAACAATGTTAAATGTTGTTGGAGTTCACTCATATCTATAATACTAATTCATGGTGTGTCATAATGATTTCCTTGTCTAGTGAAACCACAATTACTTCACCAACTAATTTGAAACCTCCAAGTATAGTCAAAACATAAGCAAACACGATCAAAACATGTTAAAGGCCCCCAAAAACATAATCAAAACAATAAAACAATAGTGGAAATCCATTTACCCCGGATTTGGGATGGTTTTCCCCGGTTATTTAGACTTTCTCCGGTTTTTCTAGTTTAAGTTCCCTTTTGGTCAGTTTTGGCTGGTTTCGAATGGTTTAGCGTGCATCTGTCGTGTTTGGATGTGTATGACCATGTTTGAAAGTTAATCAGTTAGTATGTGATGATGAAAATGTATACACAACCCAAGTAGGAAAAGACATGATCATGGTGAACCCAATAACCAGTATCCATAAGACGTCCAAAACATAATCAAAACAATCAAACCCAAGTGGAAATTGTATTTCCATGGATTTGGCATGGCTAGGTTGATTAGAATTTCATCGGCTTTGCCTAGTTAAGTTCCCTTTCGATCCGTTTTGGTCGGTGTAGAAGGTTTGATGGATGTTCAAGTGTTGAAGATAGAGCCCAAATGTATTCGGAAGCCCCAGATCGCGTGAAGAAAAGGGCTTTCTTGAACATGGCATAACTTGGTCTACAAGAGTCCGTTTCAGGCCCGTGACGAGGCGAATCGAAGGCCGAAACGAGGGGAACGTAGCTGTAACCTAACTTCGTTGGGTTACAGAACTTTCGAGGCCCGAAACGCTTTATTTGTTGAGATATTCTCATTTTTATAATTTTTTCACATTTTTTGGACTTTGTTTTTGGGCTCAGGCCCGACCCATTTGCGTTCTAAGGTTTATTTCGATGTCACTTGTAATTTTAGGTTACTATGTAATAGATTAGAAATTAATATGGCAATCATAGAAAAAAAATTTAAATGACCATTCTATGTCCCGAGATCGTTAAGCAACAGTTGGTTACATGAGTTGTTTTGTTCATTCGTTTGGTATATTATCCACCTTTGTAGGTTTTCCAAGGAAAATCAATGTCGTTTTTGTGTTGATCAAACAATGTTAAATGTTGTTGGAGTTCACTCATATCTATAATACTAATTCATGGTGTGTCATAATGATTTCCTTGTCTAGTGAAACCACAATTACTTCACCAATTAATTTGAAACCTCCAAGTATAGTCAAAACATAGGCAAACACGATCAAAACATGTTAAAGGCCCCCAAAAACATGATCAAAACAATAAAACAATAGTGGAAATCCATTTACCCCGGATTTGGGATGGTTTTCCCCGGTTATTTAGACTTTCTCCGGTTTTTCTAGTTTAAGTTCCCTTTTGGTCAGTTTTGGCTGGTTTCGAATGGTTTAGCGTGCATCTGTCGTGTTTGGATGTGTATGACCATGTTTGAAAGTTAATCAGTTAGTATGTGATGATGAAAATATATACACAACCCAAGTAACAAAAGACATGATCATGGTGAACCCAATAACCAGTATCCATAAGACGTCCAAAACATAATCAAAACAATCAAACCCAAGTGGAAATTGTATTTCCACGGATTTGGCATGGCTAGGTTGATCAGACTTTCATCGGCTTTGCCCAATTAAGTTCCCTTTTGATCCGTTTTGGTTGGTGTAGAAGGTTTGATGGATGTTCAAGTGTTGAAGATAGAGCCCAAATGTATTCGGAAGCCCCAGATCGCGTGAAGAAAAGGGCTTTCTTGAACATGGCATAACTTGGTCTACAAGAGTCCGTTTCAGGCCCGTGACGAGGCGAATCGAAGGCCGAAACGAGGGGAACGTAGTTGTAACCTAACTTTGTTGGGTTACAGAACTTTCGAGGCCCGAAACGCTTTATTTGTTGAGATATTCTCATTTTTATAATTTTTTCACATTTTTTGGACTTTGTTTTTGGGCTCAGGCCCGACCCATTTGCGTTCTAGGGTTTATTTCGATGTCACTTGTAATTTTAGGTTACTATGTAATAGATTATAAATTAATATGGCAATCATAGAAAAAAAAATTAAATGACCATTCTAAGTCCCGAGATCGTTAAGCAAGAGCTGGTTACATGAGTTGTTTTGTTCATTCGTTTGGTATATTATCCACCTTTGTAGGTTTTCCAAGGAAAATCAATGTCGTTTTTGTGTTGATCAAACAATGTTAAATGTTGTTGGAGTTCACTCATATCTCTAATACTAATTCATGGTGTGTCGTAATGACTTCCTTGTCTAGTGAAACCACAATTACTTCACCAACTAATTTGAAACCTCCAAGTATAGTCAAAACATAGGAAAACACGATCAAAACATGTTAAAGGCCCCCAAAAACATGATCAAAACAATAAAAAAACAGTGGAAATCCATTTACCCCGGATTTGGGATGGTTTTCCCCGGTTATTTAGACTTTCTCCGGTTTTTCTAGTTTAAGTTCCCTTTTGGTCAGTTTTGGCTGGTTTCGAATGGTTTAGCGTGCATCTGCCGTGTTTGGATGTGTATGACCATGTTTGAAAGTTAATCAGTTAGTATGTGATGATGAAAATATATACACAAACCAAGTAACAAAAGACATGATCATGGTGAACCCAATAACCAGTATCCATAAGACGTCCAAAACATAATCAAAACAATCAAACCCAAGTGGAAATTGTATTTCCACGGATTTGGCATGGCTAGGTTGATCAGACTTTCATCGGCTTTGCCCAGTTAAGTTCCCTTTCGATCCGTTTTGGTCGGTGTAGAAGGTTTGATGGATGTTCAAGTGTTGAAGATAGAGCCCAAATGTATTCGGAAGCCCCAGATCGCGTGAAGAAAAGGGCTTTCTTGAACATGGCATAACTTGGTCTACAAGAGTCCGTTTCAAGCCCGTGACGAGGCGAATCGAATGCCGAGACGAGGGGAATGTAGCTGTAACCTAACTTTGTTGGGTTACAGAACTTTCGAGGCCCGAAACCATTTATTTGTTGAGATATTCTCATTTTTATAATTTTTTCACATTTTTTGGACTTTGTTTTTGGGCTCAGGCCCGACCCATTTGCGTTCTAAGGTTTATTTCGATGTCACTTGTATATTTAGGTTATTATGTAATAGATTATAAATTAATATGGAAATAATAGAAAAAAAAATTTAAATGACCATTCTAAGTCCCGAGATCGTTAAGCAAGAGCTAGTTACATGAGTTGTTTTGTTCATTCGTTTGGTATATTATCCACCTTTGTAGGTTTTCCAAGGAAAATCAATGTCGTTTTTGTGTTGATCAAACAATGTTAAATGTTGTTGGAGTTCACTCATATCTATAATACTAATTCATGGTGTGTCATAATGACTTCCTTGTCTAGTGAAACCACAATTACTTCACCAACTAATTTGAAACCTCCAAGTATAGTCAAAACATAGGCAAACACGATCAAAACATGTTAAAGGCCCCCAAAAACATGATCAAAACAATAAAACAACAGTGGAAATCCATTTACCCCGGATTTGGGATGGTTTTCCCCGGTTATTTAGACTTTCTCCGGTTTTTCTAGTTTAAGTTCCCTTTTGGTCAGTTTTGGCTGGTTTCGAATGGTTTAGCGTGCATCTGCCGTGTTTGGATGTGTATGACCATGTTTGAAAGTTAATCAGTTAGTATGTGATGATGAAAATATATACACAAACCAAGTAACAAAAGACATGATCATGGTGAACCCAATAACCAGTATCCATAAGACGTCCAAAACATAATCAAAACAATCAAACCCAAGTGGAAATTGTATTTCCACTGATTTGGCATGGCTAGGTTGATCAGACTTTCATCGGCTTTGCCCAGTTAAGTTCCCTTTCGATCCGTTTTGGTCGGTGTAGAAGGTTTGATGGATGTTCAAGTGTTGAAGATAGAGCCCAAATATATTCGGAAGCCCCAGATCGCGTGAAGAAAAGGGCTTTCTTGAACATGGCATAACTTGGTCTACAAGAGTCCGTTTCAGGCCCGTGACGAGGCGAATCGAAGGCCGAAACGAGGGGAACGTAGCTGTAACCTAACTTTGTTGGGTTACAGAACTTTCGAGGCCCGAAACCATTTATTTGTTGAGATATTCTCATTTTTATAATTTTTTCACATTTTTTGGACTTTGTTTTTGGGCTCAGGCCCGACCCATTTGCGTTCTAAGGTTTATTTCGATGTCACTTGTATATTTAGGTTATTATGTAATAGATTATAAATTAATATGGAAATAATAGAAAAAAAAATTTAAATGACCATTCTAAGTCCCGAGATCGTTAAGCAAGAGCTAGTTACATGAGTTGTTTTGTTCATTCGTTTGGTATATTATCCACCTTTGTAGGTTTTCCAAGGAAAATCAATGTCGTTTTTGTGTTGATCAAACAATGTTAAATGTTGTTGGAGTTCACTCATATCTATAATACTAATTCATGGTGTGTCATAATGACTTCCTTGTCTAGTGAAACCACAATTACTTCACCAACTAATTTGAAACCTCCAAGTATAGTCAAAACATAGGAAAACACGATCAAAACATGTTAAAGGCCCCCAAAAACATGATCAAAACAATAAAACAATAGTGGAAATCCATTTACCCCGGATTTGGGATGGTTTTCCCCGGTTATTTAGACTTTCTCCGGTTTTTCTAGTTTAAGTTCCCTTTTGGTCAGTTTTGGCTGGTTTCGAATGGTTTAGCGTGCATCTGCCGTGTTTGGATGTGTATGACCATGTTTGAAAGTTAATCAGTTAGTATGTGATGATGAAAATATATACACAACCCAAGTAACAAAAGACATGATCATGGTGAACCCAATAACCAGTATCCATAAGACGTCCAAAACATAATCAAAACAATCAAACCCAAGTGGAAATTGTATTTCCACTGATTTGGCATGGCTAGGTTGATCAGACTTTCATCGGCTTTGCCCAGTTAAGTTCCCTTTCGATCCGTTTTGGTCGGTGTAGAAGGTTTGATGGATGTTCAAGTGTTGAAGATAGAGCCCAAATATATTCGGAAGCCCCAGATCGCGTGAAGAAAAGGGCTTTCTTGAACATGGCATAACTTGGTCTACAAGAGTCCGTTTCAGGCCCGTGACGAGGCGAATCGAAGGCCGAAACGAGGGGAACGTAGCTGTAACCTAACTTTGTTGGGTTACAGAACTTTCGAGGCCCGAAACCATTTATTTGTTGAGATATTCTCATTTTTATAATTTTTTCACATTTTTTGGACTTTGTTTTTGGGCTCAGGCCCGACCCATTTGCGTTCTAAGGTTTATTTC
The DNA here is from genome assembly GCA_025667525.1 of Glebionis coronaria. Taxonomy (NCBI): domain Eukaryota; kingdom Viridiplantae; phylum Streptophyta; class Magnoliopsida; order Asterales; family Asteraceae; genus Glebionis; species Glebionis coronaria. The sequence continues at coordinate 647,115,589 of CM046877.1, forward strand.
GATGTCACTTGTATATTTAGGTTATTATGTAATAGATTATAAATTAATATGGAAATAATAGAAAAAAAAATTTAAATGACCATTCTAAGTCCCGAGATCGTTAAGCAAGAGCTGGTTACATGAGTTGTTTTGTTCATTCGTTTGGTATATTATCCACCTTTGTAGGTTTTCCAAGGAAAATCAATGTCGTTTTTGTGTTGATCAAACAATGTTAAATGTTGCTGGAGTTCACTCATATCTATAATACTAATTCATGGTGTGTCGTAATGACTTCCTTGTCTAGTGAAACCACAATTACTTCACCAACTAATTTGAAACCTCCAAGTATAGTCAAAACATAGGCAAACACGATCAAAACATGTTAAAGGCCCCCAAAAACATGATCAAAACAATAAAACAATAGTGGAAATCCATTTACCCCGAATTTGGGATGGTTTTCCCCGGTCATTTAGACTTTCTCCGGTTTTTCTAGTTTAAGTTCCCTTTTGGTCAGTTTTGGCTGGTTTCGAATGGTTTAGCGTGCATCTGCCGTGTTTGGATGTGTATGACCATGTTTGAAAGTTAATCAGTTAGTATGTGATGATGAAAATATATACACAACCCAAGTAACAAAAGACATGATCATGGTGAACCCAATAACCAGTATCCATAAGACGTCCAAAACATAATCAAAACAATCAAACCCAAGTGGAAATTGTATTTCCACTGATTTGGCATGGCTAGGTTGATCAGACTTTCATCGGCTTTGCCCAGTTAAGTTCCCTTTCGATCCGTTTTGGTCGGTGTAGAAGGTTTGATGGATGTTCAAGTGTTGAAGATAGAGCCCAAATATATTCGGAAGCCCCAGATCGCGTGAAGAAAAGGGCTTTCTTGAACATGGCATAACTTGGTCTACAAGAGTCCGTTTCAGGCCCGTGACGAGGCGAATCGAAGGCCGAAACGAGGGGAACGTAGCTGTAACCTAACTTTGTTGGGTTACAGAACTTTCGAGGCCCGAAACCCTTTATTTGTTGAGATATTCTCATTTTTATAATTTTTTCACATTTTTTGGACTTTGTTTTTGGGCTCAGGCCCGACCCATTTGCGTTCTAGGGTTTATTTCGATGTCACTTGTAATTTTAGGTTACTATGTAATAGATTATAAATTAATATGGCAATCATAGAAAAAAAAATTAAATGACCATTCTAAGTCCCGAGATCGTTAAGCAAGAGCTGGTTACATGAGTTGTTTTGTTCATTCGTTTGGTATATTATCCACCTTTGTAGGTTTTCCAAGGAAAATCAATGTCGTTTTTGTGTTGATCAAACAATGTTAAATGTTTTTGGAGTTCACTCATATCTCTAATACTAATTCATGGTGTGTCGTAATGACTTCCTTGTCTAGTGAAACCACAATTACTTCACCAACTAATTTGAAACCTCCAAGTATAGTCAAAACATAGGAAAACACGATCAAAACATGTTAAAGGCCCCCAAAAACATGATCAAAACAATAAAAAAACAGTGGAAATCCATTTACCCCGGATTTGGGATGGTTTTCCCCGGTTATTTAGACTTTCTTCGGTTTTTCTAGTTTAAGTTCCCTTTTGGTCAGTTTTGGCTGGTTTCGAATGGTTTAGCGTGCATCTGCCGTGTTTGGATGTGTATGACCATGTTTGAAAGTTAATCAGTTAGTATGTGATGATGAAAATATATACACAAACCAAGTAACAAAAGACATGATCATGGTGAACCCAATAACCAGTATCCATAAGATGTCCAAAACAAAATCAAAACAATCAAACCCAAGTGGAAATTGTATTTCCACGGATTTGGCATGGCTAGGTTGATCAGACTTTCATCGGCTTTGCCCAGTTAAGTTCCCTTTCGATCCGTTTTGGTCGGTGTAGAAGGTTTGATGGATGTTCAAGTGTTGAAGATAGAGCCCAAATGTATTCGGAAGCCCCAGATCGCGTGAAGAAAAGGGCTTTCTTGAACATGGCATAACTTGGTCTACAAGAGTCCGTTTCAAGCCCGTGACGAGGCGAATCGAAGGCCGAAACGAGGGGAATGTAGCTGTAACCTAACTTTGTTGGGTTACAGAACTTTCGAGGCCCGAAACCATTTATTTGTTGAGATATTCTCATTTTTATAATTTTTTCACATTTTTTGGACTTTGTTTTTGGGCTCAGGCCCGACCCATTTGCGTTCTAAGGTTTATTTCGATGTCACTTGTATATTTAGGTTATTATGTAATAGATTATAAATTAATATGGAAATAATAGAAAAAAAAATTTAAATGACCATTCTAAGTCCCGAGATCGTTAAGCAAGAGCTAGTTACATGAGTTGTTTTGTTCATTCGTTTGGTATATTATCCACCTTTGTAGGTTTTCCAAGGAAAATCAATGTCGTTTTTGTGTTGATCAAACAATGTTAAATGTTGTTGGAGTTCACTCATATCTATAATACTAATTCATGGTGTGTCATAATGACTTCCTTGTCTAGTGAAACCACAATTACTTCACCAACTAATTTGAAACCTCCAAGTATAGTCAAAACATAGGCAAACACGATCAAAACATGTTAAAGGCCCCCAAAAACATGATCAAAACAATAAAACAATAGTGGAAATCCATTTACCCCGGATTTGGGATGGTTTTCCCCGGTTATTTAGACTTTCTCCGGTTTTTCTAGTTTAAGTTCCCTTTTGGTCAGTTTTGGCTGGTTTCGAATGGTTTAGCGTGCATCTGCCGTGTTTGGATGTGTATGACCATGTTTGAAAGTTAATCAGTTAGTATGTGATGATGAAAATATATACACAACCCAAGTAACAAAAGACATGATCATGGTGAACCCAATAACCAGTATCCATAAGACGTCCAAAACATAATCAAAACAATCAAACCCAAGTGGAAATTGTATTTCCACTGATTTGGCATGGCTAGGTTGATCAGACTTTCATCGGCTTTGCCCAGTTAAGTTCCCTTTCGATCCGTTTTGGTCGGTGTAGAAGGTTTGATGGATGTTCAAGTGTTGAAGATAGAGCCCAAATATATTCGGAAGCCCCAGATCGCGTGAAGAAAAGGGCTTTCTTGAACATGGCATAACTTGGTCTACAAGAGTCCGTTTCAGGCCCGTGACGAGGCGAATCGAAGGCCGAAACGAGGGTAACGTAGCTGTAACCTAACTTTGTTGGGTTACAGAACTTTCGAGGCCCGAAACCCTTTATTTGTTGAGATATTCTCATTTTTATAATTTTTTCACATTTTTTGGACTTTGTTTTTGGGCTCAGGCCCGACCCATTTGCGTTCTAGGGTTTATTTCGATGTCACTTGTAATTTTAGGTTACTATGTAATAGATTATAAATTAATATGGCAATCATAGAAAAAAAAATTAAATGACCATTCTAAGTCCCGAGATCGTTAAGCAAGAGCTGGTTACATGAGTTGTTTTGTTCATTCGTTTGGTATATTATCCACCTTTGTAGGTTTTCCAAGGAAAATCAATGTCGTTTTTGTGTTGATCAAACAATGTTAAATGTTGTTGGAGTTCACTCATATCTCTAATACTAATTCATGGTGTGTCGTAATGACTTCCTTGTCTAGTGAAACCACAATTACTTCACCAACTAATTTGAAACCTCCAAGTATAGTCAAAACATAGGAAAACACGATCAAAACATGTTAAAGGCCCCCAAAAACATGATCAAAACAATAAAAAAACAGTGGAAATCCATTTACCCCGGATTTGGGATGGTTTTCCCCGGTTATTTAGACTTTCTTCGGTTTTTCTAGTTTAAGTTCCCTTTTGGTCAGTTTTGGCTGGTTTCGAATGGTTTAGCGTGCATCTGCCGTGTTTGGATGTGTATGACCATGTTTGAAAGTTAATCAGTTAGTATGTGATGATGAAAATATATACACAAACCAAGTAACAAAAGACATGATCATGGTGAACCCAATAACCAGTATCCATAAGATGTCCAAAACAAAATCAAAACAATCAAACCCAAGTGGAAATTGTATTTCCACGGATTTGGCATGGCTAGGTTGATCAGACTTTCATCGGCTTTGCCCAGTTAAGTTCCCTTTCGATCCGTTTTGGTCGGTTTAGAAGGTTTGATGGATGTTCAAGTGTTGAAGATAGAGCCCAAATGTATTCGGAAGCCCCAGATCGCGTGAAGAAAAGGGCTTTCTTGAACATGGCATAACTTGGTCTACAAGAGTCCGTTTCAAGCCCGTGACGAGGCGAATCGAAGGCCGAAACGAGGGGAATGTAGCTGTAACCTAACTTTGTTGGGTTACAGAACTTTCGAGGCCTGAAACCATTTATTTGTTGAGATATTCTCATTTTTATAATTTTTTCACATTTTTTGGACTTTGTTTTTGGGCTCAGGCCCGACCGATTTGCGTTCTAAGGTTTATTTCGATGTCACTTGTATATTTAGGTTATTATGTAATAGATTATAAATTAATATGGAAATAATAGAAAAAAAAATTTAAATGACCATTCTAAGTCCCGAGATCGTTAAGCAAGAGCTAGTTACATGAGTTGTTTTGTTCATTCGTTTGGTATATTATCCACCTTTGTAGGTTTTCCAAGGAAAATCAATGTCGTTTTTGTGTTGATCAAACAATGTTAAATGTTGTTGGAGTTCACTCATATCTATAATACTAATTCATGGTGTGTCATAATGACTTCCTTGTCTAGTGAAACCACAATTACTTCACCAACTAATTTGAAACCTCCAAGTATAGTCAAAACATAGGCAAACACGATCAAAACATGTTAAAGGCCCCCAAAAACATGATCAAAACAATAAAACAATAGTGGAAATCCATTTACCCCGGATTTGGGATGGTTTTCCCCGGTTATTTAGACTTTCTCCGGTTTTTCTAGTTTAAGTTCCCTTTTGGTCAGTTTTGGCTGGTTTCGAATGGTTTAGCGTGCATCTGCCGTGTTTGGATGTGTATGACCATGTTTGAAAGTTAATCAGTTAGTATGTGATGATGAAAATATATAAACAACCCAAGTAACAAAAGACATGATCATGGTGAACCCAATAACCAGTATCCATAAGACGTCCAAAACATAATCAAAACAATCAAACCCAAGTGGAAATTGTATTTCCACTGATTTGGCATGGCTAGGTTGATCAGACTTTCATCGGCTTTGCCCAGTTAAGTTCCCTTTCGATCCGTTTTGGTCGGTGTAGAAGGTTTGATGGATGTTCAAGTGTTGAAGATAGAGCCCAAATATATTCGGAAGCCCCAGATCGCGTGAAGAAAAGGGCTTTCTTGAACATGGCATAACTTGGTCTACAAGAGTCCGTTTCAGGCCCGTGACGAGGCGAATCGAAGGCCGAAACGAGGGGAACGTAGCTGTAACCTAACTTTGTTGGGTTACAGAACTTTCGAGGCCCGAAACCATTTATTTGTTGAGATATTCTCATTTTTATAATTTTTTCACATTTTTTGGACTTTGTTTTTGGGCTCAGGCCCGACCCATTTGCGTTCTAAGGTTTATTTCGATGTCACTTGTATATTTAGGTTATTATGTAATAGATTATAAATTAATATGGAAATAATAGAAAAAAAAATTTAAATGACCATTCTAAGTCCCGAGATCGTTAAGCAAGAGCTGGTTACATAAGTTGTTTTGTTCATTCGTTTGGTATATTATCCACCTTTGTAGGTTTTCCAAGGAAAATCAATGTCGTTTTTGTGTTGATCAAACAATGTTAAATGTTGCTGGAGTTCACTCATATCTATAATACTAATTCATGGTGTGTCATAATGACTTCCTTGTCTAGTGAAACCACAATTACTTCACCAACTAATTTGAAACCTCCAAGTATAGTCAAAACATAGGCAAACACGATCAAAACATGTTAAAGGCCCCCAAAAACATGATCAAAACAATAAAACAATAGTGGAAATCCATTTACCCCGGATTTGGGATGGTTTTCCCCGGTCATTTAGACTTTCTCCGGTTTTTCTAGTTTAAGTTCCCTTTTGGTCAGTTTTGGCTGGTTTCGAATGGTTTAGCGTGCATCTGCCGTGTTTGGATGTGTATGACCATGTTTGAAAGTTAATCAATTAGTATGTGATGATGAAAATATATACACAACCCAAGTAACAAAAGACATGATCATGGTGAACCCAATAACCAGTATCCATAAGACGTCCAAAACATAATCAAAACAATCAAACCCAAGTGGAAATTGTATTTCCACTGATTTGGCATGGCTAGGTTGATCAGACTTTCATCGGCTTTGCCTAGTTAAGTTCCCTTTCGATCCGTTTTGGTCGGTGTAGAAGGTTTGATGGATGTTCAAGTGTTGAAGATAGAGCCCAAATATATTCGGAAGCCCCAGATCGCGTGAAGAAAAGGGCTTTCTTGAACATGGCATAACTTGGTCTACAAGAGTCCGTTTCAGGCCCGTGACGAGGCGAATCGAAGGCCGAAACGAGGGGAACGTAGCTGTAACCTAACTTTGTTGGGTTACAGAACTTTCGAGGCCCGAAACCCTTTATTTGTTGAGATATTCTCATTTTTATAATTTTTTCACATTTTTTGGACTTTGTTTTTGGGCTCAGGCCCGACCCATTTGCGTTCTAAGGTTTATTTCGATGTCACTTGTAATTTTAGGTTACTATGTAATAGATTATAAATTAATATGGCAATCATAGAAAAAAAATTTAAATGACCATTCTAAGTCCCGAGATCGTTAAGCAAGAGCTGGTTACATGAGTTGTTTTGTTCATTCGTTTGGTATATTATCCACCTTTGTAGGTTTTCCAAGGAAAATCAATGTCGTTTTTGTGTTGATCAAACAATGTTAAATGTTGTTGGAGTTCACTCATATCTCTAATACTAATTCATGGTGTGTCGTAATGACTTCCTTGTCTAGTGAAACCACAATTACTTCACCAACTAATTTGAAACCTCCAAGTATAGTCAAAACATAGGAAAACACGATCAAAACATGTTAAAGGCCCCCAAAAACATGATCAAAACAATAAAAAAATAGTGGAAATCCATTTACCCCGGATTTGGGATGGTTTTCCCCGGTTATTTAGACTTTCTCCGGTTTTTCTAGTTTAAGTTCCCTTTTGGTCAGTTTTGGCTGGTTTCGAATGGTTTAGCGTGCATCTGCCGTGTTTGGATGTGTATGACCATGTTTGAAAGTTAATCAGTTAGTATGTGATGATGAAAATATATACACAAACCAAGTAACAAAAGACATGATCATGGTGAACCCAATAACCAATATCCATAAGACGTCCAAAACATAATCAAAACAATCAAACCCAAGTGGAAATTGTATTTCCACGGATTTGGCATGGCTAGGTTGATCAGACTTTCATCGGCTTTGCCCAGTTAAGTTCCCTTTCGATCCGTTTTGGTCGGTGTAGAAGGTTTGATGGATGTTCAAGTGTTGAAGATAGAGCCCAAATGTATTCGGAAGCCCCAGATCGCGTGAAGAAAAGGGCTTTCTTGAACATGGCATAACTTGGTCTACATGAGTCCGTTTCAAGCCCGTGACGAGGCGAATCGAAGGCCGAAACGAGGGGAACGTAGCTGTAACCTAACTTTGTTGGGTTACAGAACTTTCGAGGCCCGAAACCATTTATTTGTTGAGATATTCTCATTTTTATAATTTTTTCACATTTTTTGGACTTTGTTTTTGGGCTCAGGCCCGACCCATTTGCGTTCTAAGGTTTATTTCGATGTCACTTGTATATTTAGGTTATTATGTAATAGATTATAAATTAATATGGAAATAATAGAAAAAAAAATTTAAATGACCATTCTAAGTCCCGAGATCGTTAAGCAAGAGCTGGTTACATGAGTTGTTTTGTTCATTCGTTTGGTATATTATCCACCTTTGTAGGTTTTCCAAGGAAAATCAATGTCGTTTTTGTGTTGATCAAACAATGTTAAATGTTGTTGGAGTTCACTCATATCTATAATACTAATTCATGGTGTGTCATAATGACTTCCTTGTCTAGTGAAACCACAATTACTTCACCAACTAATTTGAAACCTCCAAGTATAGTCAAAACATAGGCAAACACGATCAAAACATGTTAAAGGCCCCCAAAAACATAATCAAAACAATAAAACAATAGTGGAAATCCATTTACCCCGGATTTGGGATGGTTTTCCCCGGTTATTTAGACTTTCTCCGGTTTTTCTAGTTTAAGTTCCCTTTTGGTCAGTTTTGGCTGGTTTCGAATGGTTTAGCGTGCATCTGCCGTGTTTGGATGTGTATGACCATGTTTGAAAGTTAATCAGTTAGTATGTGATGATGAAAATATATACACAACCCAAGTAACAAAAGACATGATCATGGTGAACCCAATAACCAGTATCCATAAGACGTCCAAAACATAATCAAAACAATCAAACCCAAGTGGAAATTGTATTTCCACTGATTTGGCATGGCTAGGTTGATCAGACTTTCATCGGCTTTGCCTAGTTAAGTTCCCTTTCGATCCGTTTTGGTCGGTGTAGAAGGTTTGATGGATGTTCAAGTGTTGAAGATAGAGCCCAAATATATTCGGAAGCCCCAGATCGCGTGAAGAAAAGGGCTTTCTTGAACATGGCATAACTTGGTCTACAAGAGTCCGTTTCAGGCCCGTGACGAGGCGAATCGAAGGCCGAAACGAGGGGAACGTAGCTGTAACCTAACTTTGTTGGGTTACAGAACTTTCGAGGCCCGAAACCCTTTATTTGTTGAGATATTCTCATTTTTATAATTTTTTCACATTTTTTGGACTTTGTTTTTGGGCTCAGGCCCGACCCATTTGCGTTCTAAGGTTTATTTCGATGTCACTTGTAATTTTAGGTTACTATGTAATAGATTATAAATTAATATGGCAATCATAGAAAAAAAAATTTAAATGACCATTCTAAGTCCCGAGATCGTTAAGCAAGAGCTGGTTACATGAGTTGTTTTGTTCATTCGTTTGGTATATTATCCACCTTTGTAGGTTTTCCAAGGAAAATCAATGTCGTTTTTGTGTTGATCAAACAATGTTAAATGTTGTTGGAGTTCACTCATATCTCTAATACTAATTCATGGTGTGTCGTAATGACTTCCTTGTCTAGTGAAACCACAATTACTTCACCAACTAATTTGAAACCTCCAAGTATAGTCAAAACATAGGAAAACACGATCAAAACATGTTAAAGGCCCCCAAAAACATGATCAAAACAATAAAAAATAGTGGAAATCCATTTACCCCGGATTTGGGATGGTTTTCCCCGGTTATTTAGACTTTCTCCGGTTTTTCTAGTTTAAGTTCCCTTTTGGTCAGTTTTGGCTGGTTTCGAATGGTTTAGCGTGCATCTGCCGTGTTTGGATGTGTATACCATGTTTGAAAGTTAATCAGTTAGTATGTGATGATGAAAATATATACACAAACCAAGTAACAAAAGACATGATCATGGTGAACCCAATAACCAATATCCATAAGACGTCCAAAACATAATCAAAACAATCAAACCCAAGTGGAAATTGTATTTCCACGGATTTGGCATGGCTAGGTTGATCAGACTTTCATCGGCTTTGCCCAGTTAAGTTCCCTTTCGATCCGTTTTGGTCGGTGTAGAAGGTTTGATGGATGTTCAAGTGTTGAAGATAGAGCCCAAATGTATTCGGAAGCCCCAGATCGCGTGAAGAAAAGGGCTTTCTTGAACATGGCATAACTTGGTCTACAAGAGTCCGTTTCAAGCCCGTGACGAGGCGAATCGAAGGCCGAAACGAGGGGAACGTAGCTGTAACCTAACTTTGTTGGGTTACAGAACTTTCGAGGCCCGAAACCATTTATTTGTTGAGATATTCTCATTTTTATAATTTTTTCACATTTTTTGGACTTTGTTTTTGGGCTCAGGCCCGACCCATTTGCGTTCTAAGGTTTATTTCGATGTCACTTGTATATTTAGGTTATTATGTAATAGATTATAAATTAATATGGAAATAATAGAAAAAAAAATTTAAATGACCATTCTAAGTCCCGAGATCGTTAAGCAAGAGCTGGTTACATGAGTTGTTTTGTTCATTCGTTTGGTATATTATCCACCTTTGTAGGTTTTCCAAGGAAAATCAATGTCGTTTTTGTGTTGATCAAACAATGTTAAATGTTGTTGGAGTTCACTCATATCTATAATACTAATTCATGGTGTGTCATAATGACTTCCTTGTCTAGTGAAACCACAATTACTTCACCAACTAATTTGAAACCTCCAAGTATAGTCAAAACATAGGCAAACACGATCAAAACATGTTAAAGGCCCCCAAAAACATGATCAAAACAATAAAACAATAGTGGAAATCCATTTACCCCGGATTTGGGATGGTTTTCCCCGGTTATTTAGACTTTCTCCGGTTTTTCTAGTTTAAGTTCCCTTTTGGTCAGTTTTGGCTGGTTTCGAATGGTTTAGCGTGCATCTGCCGTGTTTGGATGTGTATGACCATGTTTGAAAGTTAATCAGTTAGTATGTGATGATGAAAATATATACACAACCCAAGTAACAAAAGACATGATCATGGTGAACCCAATAACCAGTATCCATAAGACGTCCAAAACATAATCAAAACAATCAAACCCAAGTGGAAATTGTATTTCCACTGATTTGGCATGGCTAGGTTGATCAGACTTTCATCGGCTTTGCCTAGTTAAGTTCCCTTTCGATCCGTTTTGGTCGGTGTAGAAGGTTTGATGGATGTTCAAGTGTTGAAGATAGAGCCCAAATATATTCGGAAGCCCCAGATCGCGTGAAGAAAAGGGCTTTCTTGAACATGGCATAACTTGGTCTACAAGAGTCCGTTTCAGGCCCGTGACGAGGCGAATCGAAGGCCGAAACGAGGGGAACGTAGCTGTAACCTAACTTTGTTGGGTTACAGAACTTTCGAGGCCCGAAACCCTTTATTTGTTGAGATATTCTCATTTTTATAATTTTTTCACATTTTTTGGACTTTGTTTTTGGGCTCAGGCCCGACCCATTTGCGTTCTAAGGTTTATTTCGATGTCACTTGTAATTTTAGGTTACTATGTAATAGATTATAAATTAATATGGCAATCATAGAAAAAAAAATTTAAATGACCATTCTAAGTCCCGAGATCGTTAAGCAAGAGCTGGTTACATGAGTTGTTTTGTTCATTCGTTTGGTATATTATCCACCTTTGTAGGTTTTCCAAGGAAAATCAATGTCGTTTTTGTGTTGATCAAACAATGTTAAATGTTGTTGGAGTTCACTCATATCTCTAATACTAATTCATGGTGTGTCGTAATGACTTCCTTGTCTAGTGAAACCACAATTACTTCACCAACTAATTTGAAACCTCCAAGTATAGTCAAAACATAGGAAAACACGATCAAAACATGTTAAAGGCCCCCAAAAACATGATCAAAACAATAAAAAAATAGTGGAAATCCATTTACCCCGGATTTGGGATGGTTTTCCCCGGTTATTTAGACTTTCTCCGGTTTTTCTAGTTTAAGTTCCCTTTTGGTCAGTTTTGGCTGGTTTCGAATGGTTTAGCGTGCATCTGCCGTGTTTGGATGTGTATACCATGTTTGAAAGTTAATCAGTTAGTATGTGATGATGAAAATATATACACAAACCAAGTAACAAAAGACATGATCATGGTGAACCCAATAACCAATATCCATAAGACGTCCAAAACATAATCAAAACAATCAAACCCAAGTGGAAATTGTATTTCCACGGATTTGGCATGGCTAGGTTGATCAGACTTTCATCGGCTTTGCCCAGTTAAGTTCCCTTTCGATCCGTTTTGGTCGGTGTAGAAGGTTTGATGGATGTTCAAGTGTTGAAGATAGAGCCCAAATGTATTCGGAAGCCCCAGATCGCGTGAAGAAAAGGGCTTTCTTGAACATGGCATAACTTGGTCTACAAGAGTCCGTTTCAAGCCCGTGACGAGGCGAATCGAAGGCCGAAACGAGGGGAACGTAGCTGTAACCTAACTTTGTTGGGTTACAGAACTTTCGAGGCCCGAAACCATTTATTTGTTGAGATATTCTCATTTTTATAATTTTTTCACATTTTTTGGACTTTGTTTTTGGGCTCAGGCCCGACCCATTTGCGTTCTAAGGTTTATTTCGATGTCACTTGTATATTTAGGTTATTATGTAATAGATTATAAATTAATATGGAAATAATAGAAAAAAAAATTTAAATGACCATTCTAAGTCCCGAGATCGTTAAGCAAGAGCTGGTTACATGAGTTGTTTTGTTCATTCGTTTGGTATATTATCCACCTTTGTAGGTTTTCCAAGGAAAATCAATGTCGTTTTTGTGTTGATCAAACAATGTTAAATGTTGTTGGAGTTCACTCATATCTATAATACTAATTCATGGTGTGTCATAATGACTTCCTTGTCTAGTGAAACCACAATTACTTCACCAACTAATTTGAAACCTCCAAGTATAGTCAAAACATAGGCAAACACGATCAAAACATGTTAAAGGCCCCCAAAAACATGATCAAAACAATAAAACAATAGTGGAAATCCATTTACCCCGGATTTGGGATGGTTTTCCCCGGTTATTTAGACTTTCTCCGGTTTTTCTAGTTTAAGTTCCCTTTTGGTCAGTTTTGGCTGGTTTCGAATGGTTTAGCGTGCATCTGCCGTGTTTGGATGTGTATGACCATGTTTGAAAGTTAATCAGTTAGTATGTGATGATGAAAATATATACACAACCCAAGTAACAAAAGACATGATCATGGTGAACCCAATAACCAGTATCCATAAGACGTCCAAAACATAATCAAAACAATCAAACCCAAGTGGAAATTGTATTTCCACTGATTTGGCATGGCTAGGTTGATCAGACTTTCATCGGCTTTGCCTAGTTAAGTTCCCTTTCGATCCGTTTTGGTCGGTGTAGAAGGTTTGATGGATGTTCAAGTGTTGAAGATAGAGCCCAAATATATTCGGAAGCCCCAGATCGCGTGAAGAAAAGGGCTTTCTTGAACATGGCATAACTTGGTCTACAAGAGTCCGTTTCAGGCCCGTGACGAGGCGAATCGAAGGCCGAAACGAGGGGAACGTAGCTGTAACCTAACTTTGTTGGGTTACAGAACTTTCGAGGCCCGAAACCCTTTATTTGTTGAGATATTCTCATTTTTATAATTTTTTCACATTTTTTGGACTTTGTTTTTGGGCTCAGGCCCGACCCATTTGCGTTCTAAGGTTTATTTCGATGTCACTTGTAATTTTAGGTTACTATGTAATAGATTATAAATTAATATGGCAATCATAGAAAAAAAATTTAAATGACCATTTTAAGTCCCGAGATCGTTAAGCAAGAGCTGGTTACATGAGTTGTTTTGTTCATTCGTTTGGTATATTATCCACCTTTGTAGGTTTTCCAAGGAAAATCAATGTCGTTTTTGTGTTGATCAAACAATGTTAAATGTTGTTGGAGTTCACTCATATCTCTAATACTAATTCATGGTGTGTCGTAATGACTTCCTTGTCTAGTGAAACCACAATTACTTCACCAACTAATTTGAAACCTCCAAGTATAGTCAAAACATAGGAAAACACGATCAAAACATGTTAAAGGCCCCCAAAAACATGATCAAAACAATAAAAAAATAGTGGAAATCCATTACCCCGGATTTGGGATGGTTTTCCCCGGTTATTTAGACTTTCTCCGGTTTTTCTAGTTTAAGTTCCCTTTTGGTCAGTTTTGGCTGGTTTCGAATGGTTTAGCGTGCATCTGCCGTGTTTGGATGTGTATACCATGTTTGAAAGTTAATCAGTTAGTATGTGATGATGAAAATATATACACAAACCAAGTAACAAAAGACATGATCATGGTGAACCCAATAACCAATATCCATAAGACGTCCAAAACATAATCAAAACAATCAAACCCAAGTGGAAATTGTATTTCCACGGATTTGGCATGGCTAGGTTGATCAGACTTTCATCGGCTTTGCCCAGTTAAGTTCCCTTTCGATCCGTTTTGGTCGGTGTAGAAGGTTTGATGGATGTTCAAGTGTTGAAGATAGAGCCCAAATGTATTCGGAAGCCCCAGATCGCGTGAAGAAAAGGGCTTTCTTGAACATGGCATAACTTGGTCTACAAGAGTCCGTTTCAAGCCCGTGACGAGGCGAATCGAAGGCCGAAACGAGGGGAACGTAGCTGTAACCTAACTTTGTTGGGTTACAGAACTTTCGAGGCCCGAAACCATTTATTTGTTGAGATATTCTCATTTTTATAATTTTTTCACATTTTTTGGACTTTGTTTTTGGGCTCAGGCCCGACCCATTTGCGTTCTAAGGTTTATTTCGATGTCACTTGTATATTTAGGTTATTATGTAATAGATTATAAATTAATATGGAAATAATAGAAAAAAAAATTTAAATGACCATTCTAAGTCCCGAGATCGTTAAGCAAGAGCTGGTTACATGAGTTGTTTTGTTCATTCGTTTGGTATATTATCCACCTTTGTAGGTTTTCCAAGGAAAATCAATGTCGTTTTTGTGTTGATCAAACAATGTTAAATGTTGTTGGAGTTCACTCATATCTCTAATACTAATTCATGGTGTGTCGTAATGACTTCCTTGTCTAGTGAAACCACAATTACTTCACCAACTAATTTGAAACCTCCAAGTATAGTCAAAACATAGGAAAACACGATCAAAACATGTTAAAGGCCCCCAAAAACATGATCAAAACAATAAAAAAATAGTGGAAATCCATTACCCCGGATTTGGGATGGTTTTCCCCGGTTATTTAGACTTTCTCCGGTTTTTCTAGTTTAAGTTCCCTTTTGGTCAGTTTTGGCTGGTTTCGAATGGTTTAGCGTGCATCTGCCGTGTTTGGATGTGTATACCATGTTTGAAAGTTAATCAGTTAGTATGTGATGATGAAAATATATACACAAACCAAGTAACAAAAGACATGATCATGGTGAACCCAATAACCAATATCCATAAGACGTCCAAAACATAATCAAAACAATCAAACCCAAGTGGAAATTGTATTTCCACGGATTTGGCATGGCTAGGTTGATCAGACTTTCATCGGCTTTGCCCAGTTAAGTTCCCTTTCGATCCGTTTTGGTCGGTGTAGAAGGTTTGATGGATGTTCAAGTGTTGAAGATAGAGCCCAAATGTATTCGGAAGCCCCAGATCGCGTGAAGAAAAGGGCTTTCTTGAACATGGCATAACTTGGTCTACAAGAGTCCGTTTCAAGCCCGTGACGAGGCGAATCGAAGGCCGAAACGAGGGGAACGTAGCTGTAACCTAACTTTGTTGGGTTACAGAACTTTCGAGGCCCGAAACCATTTATTTGTTGAGATATTCTCATTTTTATAATTTTTTCACATTTTTTGGACTTTGTTTTTGGGCTCAGGCCCGACCCATTTGCGTTCTAAGGTTTATTTCGATGTCACTTGTATATTTAGGTTATTATGTAATAGATTATAAATTAATATGGAAATAATAGAAAAAAAAATTTAAATGACCATTCTAAGTCCCGAGATCGTTAAGCAAGAGCTGGTTACATGAGTTGTTTTGTTCATTCGTTTGGTATATTATCCACCTTTGTAGGTTTTCCAAGGAAAATCAATGTCGTTTTTGTGTTGATCAAACAATGTTAAATGTTGTTGGAGTTCACTCATATCTATAATACTAATTCATGGTGTGTCATAATGACTTCCTTGTCTAGTGAAACCACAATTACTTCACCAACTAATTTGAAACCTCCAAGTATAGTCAAAACATAGGCAAACACGATCAAAACATGTTAAAGGCCCCCAAAAACATGATCAAAACAATAAAACAATAGTGGAAATCCATTTACCCCGGATTTGGGATGGTTTTCCCCGGTTATTTAGACTTTCTCCGGTTTTTCTAGTTTAAGTTCCCTTTTGGTCAGTTTTGGCTGGTTTCGAATGGTTTAGCGTGCATCTGCCGTGTTTGGATGTGTATGACCATGTTTGAAAGTTAATCAGTTAGTATGTGATGATGAAAATATATACACAACCCAAGTAACAAAAGACATGATCATGGTGAACCCAATAACCAGTATCCATAAGACGTCCAAAACATAATCAAAACAATCAAACCCAAGTGGAAATTGTATTTCCACTGATTTGGCATGGCTAGGTTGATCAGACTTTCATCGGCTTTGCCTAGTTAAGTTCCCTTTCGATCCGTTTTGGTCGGTGTAGAAGGTTTGATGGATGTTCAAGTGTTGAAGATAGAGCCCAAATATATTCGGAAGCCCCAGATCGCGTGAAGAAAAGGGCTTTCTTGAACATGGCATAACTTGGTCTACAAGAGTCCGTTTCAGGCCCGTGACGAGGCGAATCGAAGGCCGAAACGAGGGGAACGTAGCTGTAACCTAACTTTGTTGGGTTACAGAACTTTCGAGGCCCGAAACCCTTTATTTGTTGAGATATTCTCATTTTTATAATTTTTTCACATTTTTTGGACTTTGTTTTTGGGCTCAGGCCCGACCCATTTGCGTTCTAAGGTTTATTTCGATGTCACTTGTAATTTTAGGTTACTATGTAATAGATTATAAATTAATATGGCAATCATAGAAAAAAAATTTAAATGACCATTTTAAGTCCCGAGATCGTTAAGCAAGAGCTGGTTACATGAGTTGTTTTGTTCATTCGTTTGGTATATTATCCACCTTTGTAGGTTTTCCAAGGAAAATCAATGTCGTTTTTGTGTTGATCAAACAATGTTAAATGTTGTTGGAGTTCACTCATATCTCTAATACTAATTCATGGTGTGTCGTAATGACTTCCTTGTCTAGTGAAACCACAATTACTTCACCAACTAATTTGAAACCTCCAAGTATAGTCAAAACATAGGAAAACACGATCAAAACATGTTAAAGGCCCCCAAAAACATGATCAAAACAATAAAAAATAGTGGAAATCCATTTACCCCGGATTTGGGATGGTTTTCCCCGGTTATTTAGACTTTCTCCGGTTTTTCTAGTTTAAGTTCCCTTTTGGTCAGTTTTGGCTGGTTTCGAATGGTTTAGCGTGCATCTGCCGTGTTTGGATGTGTATACCATGTTTGAAAGTTAATCAGTTAGTATGTGATGATGAAAATATATACACAAACCAAGTAACAAAAGACATGATCATGGTGAACCCAATAACCAATATCCATAAGACGTCCAAAACATAATCAAAACAATCAAACCCAAGTGGAAATTGTATTTCCACGGATTTGGCATGGCTAGGTTGATCAGACTTTCATCGGCTTTGCCCAGTTAAGTTCCCTTTCGATCCGTTTTGGTCGGTGTAGAAGGTTTGATGGATGTTCAAGTGTTGAAGATAGAGCCCAAATGTATTCGGAAGCCCCAGATCGCGTGAAGAAAAGGGCTTTCTTGAACATGGCATAACTTGGTCTACAAGAGTCCGTTTCAAGCCCGTGACGAGGCGAATCGAAGGCCGAAACGAGGGGAACGTAGCTGTAACCTAACTTTGTTGGGTTACAGAACTTTCGAGGCCCGAAACCATTTATTTGTTGAGATATTCTCATTTTTATAATTTTTTCACATTTTTTGGACTTTGTTTTTGGGCTCAGGCCCGACCCATTTGCGTTCTAAGGTTTATTTCGATGTCACTTGTATATTTAGGTTATTATGTAATAGATTATAAATTAATATGGAAATAATAGAAAAAAAAATTTAAATGACCATTCTAAGTCCCGAGATCGTTAAGCAAGAGCTGGTTACATGAGTTGTTTTGTTCATTCGTTTGGTATATTATCCACCTTTGTAGGTTTTCCAAGGAAAATCAATGTCGTTTTTGTGTTGATCAAACAATGTTAAATGTTGTTGGAGTTCACTCATATCTATAATACTAATTCATGGTGTGTCATAATGACTTCCTTGTCTAGTGAAACCACAATTACTTCACCAACTAATTTGAAACCTCCAAGTATAGTCAAAACATAGGCAAACACGATCAAAACATGTTAAAGGCCCCCAAAAACATGATCAAAACAATAAAACAATAGTGGAAATCCATTTACCCCGGATTTGGGATGGTTTTCCCCGGTTATTTAGACTTTCTCCGGTTTTTCTAGTTTAAGTTCCCTTTTGGTCAGTTTTGGCTGGTTTCGAATGGTTTAGCGTGCATCTGCCGTGTTTGGATGTGTATGACCATGTTTGAAAGTTAATCAGTTAGTATGTGATGATGAAAATATATACACAACCCAAGTAACAAAAGACATGATCATGGTGAACCCAATAACCAGTATCCATAAGACGTCCAAAACATAATCAAAACAATCAAACCCAAGTGGAAATTGTATTTCCACTGATTTGGCATGGCTAGGTTGATCAGACTTTCATCGGCTTTGCCTAGTTAAGTTCCCTTTCGATCCGTTTTGGTCGGTGTAGAAGGTTTGATGGATGTTCAAGTGTTGAAGATAGAGCCCAAATATATTCGGAAGCCCCAGATCGCGTGAAGAAAAGGGCTTTCTTGAACATGGCATAACTTGGTCTACAAGAGTCCGTTTCAGGCCCGTGACGAGGCGAATCGAAGGCCGAAACGAGGGGAACGTAGCTGTAACCTAACTTTGTTGGGTTACAGAACTTTCGAGGCCCGAAACCCTTTATTTGTTGAGATATTCTCATTTTTATAATTTTTTCACATTTTTTGGACTTTGTTTTTGGGCTCAGGCCCGACCCATTTGCGTTCTAAGGTTTATTTCGATGTCACTTGTAATTTTAGGTTACTATGTAATAGATTATAAATTAATATGGCAATCATAGAAAAAAAATTTAAATGACCATTTTAAGTCCCGAGATCGTTAAGCAAGAGCTGGTTACATGAGTTGTTTTGTTCATTCGTTTGGTATATTATCCACCTTTGTAGGTTTTCCAAGGAAAATCAATGTCGTTTTTGTGTTGATCAAACAATGTTAAATGTAGTTGGAGTTCACTCATATCTCTAATACTAATTCATGGTGTGTCGTAATGACTTCCTTGTCTAGTGAAACCACAATTACTTCACCAACTAATTTGAAACCTCCAAGTATAGTCAAAACATAGGAAAACACGATCAAAACATGTTAAAGGCCCCCAAAAACATGATCAAAACAATAAAAAAATAGTGGAAATCCATTTACCCCGGATTTGGGATGGTTTTCCCCGGTTATTTAGACTTTCTCCGGTTTTTCTAGTTTAAGTTCCCTTTTGGTCAGTTTTGGCTGGTTTCGAATGGTTTAGCGTGCATCTGCCGTGTTTGGATGTGTATACCATGTTTGAAAGTTAATCAGTTAGTATGTGATGATGAAAATATATACACAAACCAAGTAACAAAAGACATGATCATGGTGAACCCAATAACCAATATCCATAAGACGTCCAAAACATAATCAAAACAATCAAACCCAAGTGGAAATTGTATTTCCACGGATTTGGCATGGCTAGGTTGATCAGACTTTCATCGGCTTTGCCCAGTTAAGTTCCCTTTCGATCCGTTTTGGTCGGTGTAGAAGGTTTGATGGATGTTCAAGTGTTGAAGATAGAGCCCAAATGTATTCGGAAGCCCCAGATCGCGTGAAGAAAAGGGCTTTCTTGAACATGGCATAACTTGGTCTACAAGAGTCCGTTTCAAGCCCGTGACGAGGCGAATCGAAGGCCGAAACGAGGGGAACGTAGCTGTAACCTAACTTTGTTGGGTTACAGAACTTTCGAGGCCCGAAACCATTTATTTGTTGAGATATTCTCATTTTTATAATTTTTTCACATTTTTTGGACTTTGTTTTAGGGCTCAGGCCCGACCCATTTGCGTTCTAAGGTTTATTTCGATGTCACTTGTATATTTAGGTTATTATGTAATAGATTATAAATTAATATTGAAATAATAGAAAAAAAAATTTAAATGACCATTCTAAGTCCCGAGATCGTTAAGCAAGAGCTGGTTACATGAGTTGTTTTGTTCATTCGTTTGGTATATTATCCACCTTTGTAGGTTTTCCAAGGAAAATCAATGTCGTTTTTGTGTTGATCAAACAATGTTAAATGTTGTTGGAGTTCACTCATATCTATAATACTAATTCATGGTGTGTCATAATGACTTCCTTGTCTAGTGAAACCACAATTACTTCACCAACTAATTTGAAACCTCCAAGTATAGTCAAAACATAGGCAAACACGATCAAAACATGTTAAAGGCCCCCAAAAACATGATCAAAACAATAAAACAATAGTGGAAATCCATTTACCCCGGATTTGGGATGGTTTTCCCCGGTTATTTAGACTTTCTCCGGTTTTTCTAGTTTAAGTTCCCTTTTGGTCAGTTTTGGCTGGTTTCGAATGGTTTAGCGTGCATCTGCCGTGTTTGGATGTGTATGACCATGTTTGAAAGTTAATCAGTTAGTATGTGATGATGAAAATATATACACAACCCAAGTAACAAAAGACATGATCATGGTGAACCCAATAACCAGTATCCATAAGACGTCCAAAACATAATCAAAACAATCAAACCCAAGTGGAAATTGTATTTCCACTGATTTGGCATGGCTAGGTTGATCAGACTTTCATCGGCTTTGCCCAGTTAAGTTCCCTTTCGATCCGTTTTGGTCGGTGTAGAAGGTTTGATGGATGTTCAAGTGTTGAAGATAGAGCCCAAATATATTCGGAAGCCCCAGATCGCGTGAAGAAAAGGGCTTTCTTGAACATGGCATAACTTGGTCTACAAGAGTCCGTTTCAGGCCCGTGACGAGGCGAATCGAAGGCCGAAACGAGGGGAACGTAGTTGTAACCTAACTTTGTTGGGTTACAGAACTTTCGAGGCCCGAAACCCTTTATTTGTTGAGATATTCTCATTTTTATAATTTTTTCACATTTTTTGGACTTTGTTTTTGGGCTCAGGCCCGACCCATTTGCGTTCTAAGGTTTATTTCGATGTCACTTGTAATTTTAGGTTACTATGTAATAGATTATAAATTAATATGGCAATCATAGAAAAAAAATTTAAATGACCATTCTAAGTCCCGAGATCGTTAAGCAAGAGCTGGTTACATGAGTTGTTTTGTTCATTCGTTTGGTATATTATCCACCTTTGTAGGTTTTCCAAGGAAAATCAATGTCGTTTTTGTGTTGATCAAACAATGTTAAATGTTGTTGGAGTTCACTCATATCTCTAATACTAATTCATGGTGTGTCGTAATGACTTCCTTGTCTAGTGAAACCACAATTACTTCACCAACTAATTTGAAACCTCCAAGTATAGTCAAAACATAGGAAAACACGATCAAAACATGTTAAAGGCCCCCAAAAACATGATCAAAACAATAAAAAAATAGTGGAAATCCATTTACCCTGGATTTGGGATGGTTTTCCCCGGTTATTTAGACTTTCTCCGGTTTTTCTAGTTTAAGTTCCCTTTTGGTCAGTTTTGGCTGGTTTCGAATGGTTTAGCGTGCATCTGCCGTGTTTGGATGTGTATGACCATGTTTGAAAGTTAATCAGTTAGTATGTGATGATGAAAATATATACACAAACCAAGTAACAAAAGACATGATCATGGTGAACCCAATAACCAGTATCCATAAGACGTCCAAAACATAATCAAAACAATCAAACCCAAGTGGAAATTGTATTTCCACGGATTTGGCATGGCTAGGTTGATCAGACTTTCATCGGCTTTGCCCAGTTAAGTTCCCTTTCGATCCGTTTTGGTCGGTGTAGAAGGTTTGATGGATGTTCAAGTGTTGAAGATAGAGCCCAAATGTATTCGGAAGCCCCAGATCGCGTGAAGAAAAGGGCTTTCTTGAACATGGCATAACTTGGTCTACAAGAGTCCGTTTCAAGCCCGTGACGAGGCGAATCGAAGGCCGAAACGAGGGGAACGTAGCTGTAACCTAACTTTGTTGGGTTACAGAACTTTCGAGGCCCGAAACCATTTATTTGTTGAGATATTCTCATTTTTATAATTTTTTCACATTTTTTGGACTTTGTTTTTGGGCTCAGGCCCGACCCATTTGCGTTCTAAGGTTTATTTCGATGTCACTTGTATATTTAGGTTATTATGTAATATATTATAAATTAATATGGAAATAATAGAAAAAAAAATTTAAATGACCATTCTAAGTCCCGAGATCGTTAAGCAAGAGCTGGTTACATGAGTTGTTTTGTTCATTCGTTTGGTATATTATCCACCTTTGTAGGTTTTCCAAGGAAAATCAATGTCGTTTTTGTGTTGATCAAACAATGTTAAATGTTGTTGGAGTTCACTCATATCTCTAATACTAATTCATGGTGTGTCGTAATGACTTCCTTGTCTAGTGAAACCACAATTACTTCACCAACTAATTTGAAACCTCCAAGTATAGTCAAAACATAGGAAAACACGATCAAAACATGTTAAAGGCCCCCAAAAACATGATCAAAACAATAAAAAAATAGTGGAAATCCATTTACCCTGGATTTGGGATGGTTTTCCCCGGTTATTTAGACTTTCTCCGGTTTTTCTAGTTTAAGTTCCCTTTTGGTCAGTTTTGGCTGGTTTCGAATGGTTTAGCGTGCATCTGCCGTGTTTGGATGTGTATGACCATGTTTGAAAGTTAATCAGTTAGTATGTGATGATGAAAATATATACACAAACCAAGTAACAAAAGACATGATCATGGTGAACCCAATAACCAGTATCCATAAGACGTCCAAAACATAATCAAAACAATCAAACCCAAGTGGAAATTGTATTTCCACGGATTTGGCATGGCTAGGTTGATCAGACTTTCATCGGCTTTGCCCAGTTAAGTTCCCTTTCGATCCGTTTTGGTCGGTGTAGAAGGTTTGATGGATGTTCAAGTGTTGAAGATAGAGCCCAAATGTATTCGGAAGCCCCAGATCGCGTGAAGAAAAGGGCTTTCTTGAACATGGCATAACTTGGTCTACAAGAGTCCGTTTCAAGCCCGTGACGAGGCGAATCGAAGGCCGAAACGAGGGGAACGTAGCTGTAACCTAACTTTGTTGGGTTACAGAACTTTCGAGGCCCGAAACCATTTATTTGTTGAGATATTCTCATTTTTATAATTTTTTCACATTTTTTGGACTTTGTTTTTGGGCTCAGGCCCGACCCATTTGCGTTCTAAGGTTTATTTCGATGTCACTTGTAATTTTAGGTTATTATGTAATAGATTATAAATTAATATGGCAATCATAGAAAAAAAATTTAAATGACCATTCTAAGTCCCGAGATCGTTAAGCAAGAGCTGGTTACATGAGTTGTTTTGTTCATTCGTTTGGTATATTATCCACCTTTGTAGGTTTTCCAAGGAAAATCAATGTCGTTTTTGTGTTGATCAAACAATGTTAAATGTTGTTGGAGTTCACTCATATCTCTAATACTAATTCATGGTGTGTCGTAATGACTTCCTTGTCTAGTGAAACCACAATTACTTCACCAACTAATTTGAAACCTCCAAGTATAGTCAAAACATAGGAAAACACGATCAAAACATGTTAAAGGCCCCCAAAAACATGATCAAAACAATAAAAAAATAGTGGAAATCCATTTACCCTGGATTTGGGATGGTTTTCCCCGGTTATTTAGACTTTCTCCGGTTTTTCTAGTTTAAGTTCCCTTTTGGTCAGTTTTGGCTGGTTTCGAATGGTTTAGCGTGCATCTGCCGTGTTTGGATGTGTATGACCATGTTTGAAAGTTAATCAGTTAGTATGTGATGATGAAAATATATACACAAACCAAGTAACAAAAGACATGATCATGGTGAACCCAATAACCAGTATCCATAAGACGTCCAAAACATAATCAAAACAATCAAACCCAAGTGGAAATTGTATTTCCACGGATTTGGCATGGCTAGGTTGATCAGACTTTCATCGGCTTTGCCCAGTTAAGTTCCCTTTCGATCCGTTTTGGTCGGTGTAGAAGGTTTGATGGATGTTCAAGTGTTGAAGATAGAGCCCAAATGTATTCGGAAGCCCCAGATCGCGTGAAGAAAAGGGCTTTCTTGAACATGGCATAACTTGGTCTACAAGAGTCCGTTTCAAGCCCGTGACGAGGCGAATTGAAGGCCGAAACGAGGGGAACGTAGCTGTAACCTAACTTTGTTGGGTTACAGAACTTTCGAGGCCCGAAACCATTTATTTGTTGAGATATTCTCATTTTTATAATTTTTTCACATTTTTTGGACTTTGTTTTTGGGCTCAGGCCCGACCCATTTGCGTTCTAAGGTTTATTTCGATGTCACTTGTATATTTAGGTTATTATGTAATATATTATAAATTAATATGGAAATAATAGAAAAAAAAATTTAAATGACCATTCTAAGTCCCGAGATCGTTAAGCAAGAGCTGGTTACATGAGTTGTTTTGTTCATTCGTTTGGTATATTATCCACCTTTGTAGGTTTTCCAAGGAAAATCAATGTCGTTTTTGTGTTGATCAAACAATGTTAAATGTTGTTGGAGTTCACTCATATCTCTAATACTAATTCATGGTGTGTCGTAATGACTTCCTTGTCTAGTGAAACCACAATTACTTCACCAACTAATTTGAAACCTCCAAGTATAGTCAAAACATAGGAAAACACGATCAAAACATGTTAAAGGCCCCCAAAAACATGATCAAAACAATAAAAAAATAGTGGAAATCCATTTACCCTGGATTTGGGATGGTTTTCCCCGGTTATTTAGACTTTCTCCGGTTTTTCTAGTTTAAGTTCCCTTTTGGTCAGTTTTGGCTGGTTTCGAATGGTTTAGCGTGCATCTGCCGTGTTTGGATGTGTATGACCATGTTTGAAAGTTAATCAGTTAGTATGTGATGATGAAAATATATACACAAACCAAGTAACAAAAGACATGATCATGGTGAACCCAATAACCAGTATCCATAAGACGTCCAAAACATAATCAAAACAATCAAACCCAAGTGGAAATTGTATTTCCACGGATTTGGCATGGCTAGGTTGATCAGACTTTCATCGGCTTTGCCCAGTTAAGTTCCCTTTCGATCCGTTTTGGTCGGTGTAGAAGGTTTGATGGATGTTCAAGTGTTGAAGATAGAGCCCAAATGTATTCGGAAGCCCCAGATCGCGTGAAGAAAAGGGCTTTCTTGAACATGGCATAACTTGGTCTACAAGAGTCCGTTTCAAGCCCGTGACGAGGCGAATCGAAGGCCGAAACGAGGGGAACGTAGCTGTAACCTAACTTTGTTGGGTTACAGAACTTTCGAGGCCCGAAACCATTTATTTGTTGAGATATTCTCATTTTTATAATTTTTTCACATTTTTTGGACTTTGTTTTTGGGCTCAGGCCCGACCCATTTGCGTTCTAAGGTTTATTTCGATGTCACTTGTAATTTTAGGTTACTATGTAATAGATTATAAATTAATATGGCAATCATAGAAAAAAAATTTAAATGACCATTTTAAGTCCCGAGATCGTTAAGCAAGAGCTGGTTACATGAGTTGTTTTGTTCATTCGTTTGGTATATTATCCACCTTTGTAGGTTTTCCAAGGAAAATCAATGTCGTTTTTGTGTTGATCAAACAATGTTAAATGTTGTTGGAGTTCACTCATATCTCTAATACTAATTCATGGTGTGTCGTAATGACTTCCTTGTCTAGTGAAACCACAATTACTTCACCAACTAATTTGAAACCTCCAAGTATAGTCAAAACATAGGAAAACACGATCAAAACATGTTAAAGGCCCCCAAAAACATGATCAAAACAATAAAAAAATAGTGGAAATCCATTTACCCCGGATTTGGGATGGTTTTCCCCGGTTATTTAGACTTTCTCCGGTTTTTCTAGTTTAAGTTCCCTTTTGGTCAGTTTTGGCTGGTTTCGAATGGTTTAGCGTGCATCTGCCGTGTTTGGATGTGTATACCATGTTTGAAAGTTAATCAGTTAGTATGTGATGATGAAAATATATACACAAACCAAGTAACAAAAGACATGATCATGGTGAACCCAATAACCAATATCCATAAGACGTCCAAAACATAATCAAAACAATCAAACCCAAGTGGAAATTGTATTTCCACGGATTTGGCATGGCTAGGTTGATCAGACTTTCATCGGCTTTGCCCAGTTAAGTTCCCTTTCGATCCGTTTTGGTCGGTGTAGAAGGTTTGATGGATGTTCAAGTGTTGAAGATAGAGCCCAAATGTATTCGGAAGCCCCAGATCGCGTGAAGAAAAGGGCTTTCTTGAACATGGCATAACTTGGTCTACAAGAGTCCGTTTCAAGCCCGTGACGAGGCGAATCGAAGGCCGAAACGAGGGGAACGTAGCTGTAACCTAACTTTGTTGGGTTACAGAACTTTCGAGGCCCGAAACCATTTATTTGTTGAGATATTCTCATTTTTATAATTTTTTCACATTTTTTGGACTTTGTTTTTGGGCTCAGGCCCGACCCATTTGCGTTCTAAGGTTTATTTCGATGTCACTTGTATATTTAGGTTATTATGTAATAGATTATAAATTAATATGGAAATAATAGAAAAAAAAATTTAAATGACCATTCTAAGTCCCGAGATCGTTAAGCAAGAGCTGGTTACATGAGTTGTTTTGTTCATTCGTTTGGTATATTATCCACCTTTGTAGGTTTTCCAAGGAAAATCAATGTCGTTTTTGTGTTGATCAAACAATGTTAAATGTTGTTGGAGTTCACTCATATCTATAATACTAATTCATGGTGTGTCATAATGACTTCCTTGTCTAGTGAAACCACAATTACTTCACCAACTAATTTGAAACCTCCAAGTATAGTCAAAACATAGGCAAACACGATCAAAACATGTTAAAGGCCCCCAAAAACATGATCAAAACAATAAAACAATAGTGGAAATCCATTTACCCCGGATTTGGGATGGTTTTCCCCGGTTATTTAGACTTTCTCCGGTTTTTCTAGTTTAAGTTCCCTTTTGGTCAGTTTTGGCTGGTTTCGAATGGTTTAGCGTGCATCTGCCGTGTTTGGATGTGTATGACCATGTTTGAAAGTTAATCAGTTAGTATGTGATGATGAAAATATATACACAACCCAAGTAACAAAAGACATGATCATGGTGAACCCAATAACCAGTATCCATAAGACGTCCAAAACATAATCAAAACAATCAAACCCAAGTGGAAATTGTATTTCCACTGATTTGGCATGGCTAGGTTGATCAGACTTTCATCGGCTTTGCCTAGTTAAGTTCCCTTTCGATCCGTTTTGGTCGGTGTAGAAGGTTTGATGGATGTTCAAGTGTTGAAGATAGAGCCCAAATATATTCGGAAGCCCCAGATCGCGTGAAGAAAAGGGCTTTCTTGAACATGGCATAACTTGGTCTACAAGAGTCCGTTTCAGGCCCGTGACGAGGCGAATCGAAGGCCGAAACGAGGGGAACGTAGCTGTAACCTAACTTTGTTGGGTTACAGAACTTTCGAGGCCCGAAACCCTTTATTTGTTGAGATATTCTCATTTTTATAATTTTTTCACATTTTTTGGACTTTGTTTTTGGGCTCAGGCCCGACCCATTTGCGTTCTAAGGTTTATTTCGATGTCACTTGTAATTTTAGGTTACTATGTAATAGATTATAAATTAATATGGCAATCATAGAAAAAAAATTTAAATGACCATTTTAAGTCCCGAGATCGTTAAGCAAGAGCTGGTTACATGAGTTGTTTTGTTCATTCGTTTGGTATATTATCCACCTTTGTAGGTTTTCCAAGGAAAATCAATGTCGTTTTTGTGTTGATCAAACAATGTTAAATGTTGTTGGAGTTCACTCATATCTCTAATACTAATTCATGGTGTGTCGTAATGACTTCCTTGTCTAGTGAAACCACAATTACTTCACCAACTAATTTGAAACCTCCAAGTATAGTCAAAACATAGGAAAACACGATCAAAACATGTTAAAGGCCCCCAAAAACATGATCAAAACAATAAAAAAATAGTGGAAATCCATTTACCCCGGATTTGGGATGGTTTTCCCCGGTTATTTAGACTTTCTCCGGTTTTTCTAGTTTAAGTTCCCTTTTGGTCAGTTTTGGCTGGTTTCGAATGGTTTAGCGTGCATCTGCCGTGTTTGGATGTGTATACCATGTTTGAAAGTTAATCAGTTAGTATGTGATGATGAAAATATATACACAAACCAAGTAACAAAAGACATGATCATGGTGAACCCAATAACCAATATCCATAAGACGTCCAAAACATAATCAAAACAATCAAACCCAAGTGGAAATTGTATTTCCACGGATTTGGCATGGCTAGGTTGATCAGACTTTCATCGGCTTTGCCCAGTTAAGTTCCCTTTCGATCCGTTTTGGTCGGTGTAGAAGGTTTGATGGATGTTCAAGTGTTGAAGATAGAGCCCAAATGTATTCGGAAGCCCCAGATCGCGTGAAGAAAAGGGCTTTCTTGAACATGGCATAACTTGGTCTACAAGAGTCCGTTTCAAGCCCGTGACGAGGCGAATCGAAGGCCGAAACGAGGGGAACGTAGCTGTAACCTAACTTTGTTGGGTTACAGAACTTTCGAGGCCCGAAACCATTTATTTGTTGAGATATTCTCATTTTTATAATTTTTTCACATTTTTTGGACTTTGTTTTAGGGCTCAGGCCCGACCCATTTGCGTTCTAAGGTTTATTTCGATGTCACTTGTATATTTAGGTTATTATGTAATAGATTATAAATTAATATTGAAATAATAGAAAAAAAAATTTAAATGACCATTCTAAGTCCCGAGATCGTTAAGCAAGAGCTGGTTACATGAGTTGTTTTGTTCATTCGTTTGGTATATTATCCACCTTTGTAGGTTTTCCAAGGAAAATCAATGTCGTTTTTGTGTTGATCAAACAATGTTAAATGTTGTTGGAGTTCACTCATATCTATAATACTAATTCATGGTGTGTCATAATGACTTCCTTGTCTAGTGAAACCACAATTACTTCACCAACTAATTTGAAACCTCCAAGTATAGTCAAAACATAGGCAAACACGATCAAAACATGTTAAAGGCCCCCAAAAACATGATCAAAACAATAAAACAATAGTGGAAATCCATTTACCCCGGATTTGGGATGGTTTTCCCCGGTTATTTAGACTTTCTCCGGTTTTTCTAGTTTAAGTTCCCTTTTGGTCAGTTTTGGCTGGTTTCGAATGGTTTAGCGTGCATCTGCCGTGTTTGGATGTGTATGACCATGTTTGAAAGTTAATCAGTTAGTATGTGATGATGAAAATATATACACAACCCAAGTAACAAAAGACATGATCATGGTGAACCCAATAACCAGTATCCATAAGACGTCCAAAACATAATCAAAACAATCAAACCCAAGTGGAAATTGTATTTCCACTGATTTGGCATGGCTAGGTTGATCAGACTTTCATCGGCTTTGCCCAGTTAAGTTCCCTTTCGATCCGTTTTGGTCGGTGTAGAAGGTTTGATGGATGTTCAAGTGTTGAAGATAGAGCCCAAATATATTCGGAAGCCCCAGATCGCGTGAAGAAAAGGGCTTTCTTGAACATGGCATAACTTGGTCTACAAGAGTCCGTTTCAGGCCCGTGACGAGGCGAATCGAAGGCCGAAACGAGGGGAACGTAGTTGTAACCTAACTTTGTTGGGTTACAGAACTTTCGAGGCCCGAAACCCTTTATTTGTTGAGATATTCTCATTTTTATAATTTTTTCACATTTTTTGGACTTTGTTTTTGGGCTCAGGCCCGACCCATTTGCGTTCTAAGGTTTATTTCGATGTCACTTGTAATTTTAGGTTACTATGTAATAGATTATAAATTAATATGGCAATCATAGAAAAAAAATTTAAATGACCATTCTAAGTCCCGAGATCGTTAAGCAAGAGCTGGTTACATGAGTTGTTTTGTTCATTCGTTTGGTATATTATCCACCTTTGTAGGTTTTCCAAGGAAAATCAATGTCGTTTTTGTGTTGATCAAACAATGTTAAATGTTGTTGGAGTTCACTCATATCTCTAATACTAATTCATGGTGTGTCGTAATGACTTCCTTGTCTAGTGAAACCACAATTACTTCACCAACTAATTTGAAACCTCCAAGTATAGTCAAAACATAGGAAAACACGATCAAAACATGTTAAAGGCCCCCAAAAACATGATCAAAACAATAAAAAAATAGTGGAAATCCATTTACCCTGGATTTGGGATGGTTTTCCCCGGTTATTTAGACTTTCTCCGGTTTTTCTAGTTTAAGTTCCCTTTTGGTCAGTTTTGGCTGGTTTCGAATGGTTTAGCGTGCATCTGCCGTGTTTGGATGTGTATGACCATGTTTGAAAGTTAATCAGTTAGTATGTGATGATGAAAATATATACACAAACCAAGTAACAAAAGACATGATCATGGTGAACCCAATAACCAGTATCCATAAGACGTCCAAAACATAATCAAAACAATCAAACCCAAGTGGAAATTGTATTTCCACGGATTTGGCATGGCTAGGTTGATCAGACTTTCATCGGCTTTGCCCAGTTAAGTTCCCTTTCGATCCGTTTTGGTCGGTGTAGAAGGTTTGATGGATGTTCAAGTGTTGAAGATAGAGCCCAAATGTATTCGGAAGCCCCAGATCGCGTGAAGAAAAGGGCTTTCTTGAACATGGCATAACTTGGTCTACAAGAGTCCGTTTCAAGCCCGTGACGAGGCGAATCGAAGGCCGAAACGAGGGGAACGTAGCTGTAACCTAACTTTGTTGGGTTACAGAACTTTCGAGGCCCGAAACCATTTATTTGTTGAGATATTCTCATTTTTATAATTTTTTCACATTTTTTGGACTTTGTTTTTGGGCTCAGGCCCGACCCATTTGCGTTCTAAGGTTTATTTCGATGTCACTTGTATATTTAGGTTATTATGTAATATATTATAAATTAATATGGAAATAATAGAAAAAAAAATTTAAATGACCATTCTAAGTCCCGAGATCGTTAAGCAAGAGCTGGTTACATGAGTTGTTTTGTTCATTCGTTTGGTATATTATCCACCTTTGTAGGTTTTCCAAGGAAAATCAATGTCGTTTTTGTGTTGATCAAACAATGTTAAATGTTGTTGGAGTTCACTCATATCTCTAATACTAATTCATGGTGTGTCGTAATGACTTCCTTGTCTAGTGAAACCACAATTACTTCACCAACTAATTTGAAACCTCCAAGTATAGTCAAAACATAGGAAAACACGATCAAAACATGTTAAAGGCCCCCAAAAACATGATCAAAACAATAAAAAAATAGTGGAAATCCATTTACCCTGGATTTGGGATGGTTTTCCCCGGTTATTTAGACTTTCTCCGGTTTTTCTAGTTTAAGTTCCCTTTTGGTCAGTTTTGGCTGGTTTCGAATGGTTTAGCGTGCATCTGCCGTGTTTGGATGTGTATGACCATGTTTGAAAGTTAATCAGTTAGTATGTGATGATGAAAATATATACACAAACCAAGTAACAAAAGACATGATCATGGTGAACCCAATAACCAGTATCCATAAGACGTCCAAAACATAATCAAAACAATCAAACCCAAGTGGAAATTGTATTTCCACGGATTTGGCATGGCTAGGTTGATCAGACTTTCATCGGCTTTGCCCAGTTAAGTTCCCTTTCGATCCGTTTTGGTCGGTGTAGAAGGTTTGATGGATGTTCAAGTGTTGAAGATAGAGCCCAAATGTATTCGGAAGCCCCAGATCGCGTGAAGAAAAGGGCTTTCTTGAACATGGCATAACTTGGTCTACAAGAGTCCGTTTCAAGCCCGTGACGAGGCGAATCGAAGGCCGAAACGAGGGGAACGTAGCTGTAACCTAACTTTGTTGGGTTACAGAACTTTCGAGGCCCGAAACCATTTATTTGTTGAGATATTCTCATTTTTATAATTTTTTCACATTTTTTGGACTTTGTTTTTGGGCTCAGGCCCGACCCATTTGCGTTCTAAGGTTTATTTCGATGTCACTTGTAATTTTAGGTTATTATGTAATAGATTATAAATTAATATGGCAATCATAGAAAAAAAATTTAAATGACCATTCTAAGTCCCGAGATCGTTAAGCAAGAGCTGGTTACATGAGTTGTTTTGTTCATTCGTTTGGTATATTATCCACCTTTGTAGGTTTTCCAAGGAAAATCAATGTCGTTTTTGTGTTGATCAAACAATGTTAAATGTTGTTGGAGTTCACTCATATCTCTAATACTAATTCATGGTGTGTCGTAATGACTTCCTTGTCTAGTGAAACCACAATTACTTCACCAACTAATTTGAAACCTCCAAGTATAGTCAAAACATAGGAAAACACGATCAAAACATGTTAAAGGCCCCCAAAAACATGATCAAAACAATAAAAAAATAGTGGAAATCCATTTACCCTGGATTTGGGATGGTTTTCCCCGGTTATTTAGACTTTCTCCGGTTTTTCTAGTTTAAGTTCCCTTTTGGTCAGTTTTGGCTGGTTTCGAATGGTTTAGCGTGCATCTGCCGTGTTTGGATGTGTATGACCATGTTTGAAAGTTAATCAGTTAGTATGTGATGATGAAAATATATACACAAACCAAGTAACAAAAGACATGATCATGGTGAACCCAATAACCAGTATCCATAAGACGTCCAAAACATAATCAAAACAATCAAACCCAAGTGGAAATTGTATTTCCACGGATTTGGCATGGCTAGGTTGATCAGACTTTCATCGGCTTTGCCCAGTTAAGTTCCCTTTCGATCCGTTTTGGTCGGTGTAGAAGGTTTGATGGATGTTCAAGTGTTGAAGATAGAGCCCAAATGTATTCGGAAGCCCCAGATCGCGTGAAGAAAAGGGCTTTCTTGAACATGGCATAACTTGGTCTACAAGAGTCCGTTTCAAGCCCGTGACGAGGCGAATCGAAGGCCGAAACGAGGGGAACGTAGCTGTAACCTAACTTTGTTGGGTTACAGAACTTTCGAGGCCCGAAACCATTTATTTGTTGAGATATTCTCATTTTTATAATTTTTTCACATTTTTTGGACTTTGTTTTTGGGCTCAGGCCCGACCCATTTGCGTTCTAAGGTTTATTTCGATGTCACTTGTATATTTAGGTTATTATGTAATATATTATAAATTAATATGGAAATAATAGAAAAAAAAATTTAAATGACCATTCTAAGTCCCGAGATCGTTAAGCAAGAGCTGGTTACATGAGTTGTTTTGTTCATTCGTTTGGTATATTATCCACCTTTGTAGGTTTTCCAAGGAAAATCAATGTCGTTTTTGTGTTGATCAAACAATGTTAAATGTTGTTGGAGTTCACTCATATCTCTAATACTAATTCATGGTGTGTCGTAATGACTTCCTTGTCTAGTGAAACCACAATTACTTCACCAACTAATTTGAAACCTCCAAGTATAGTCAAAACATAGGAAAACACGATCAAAACATGTTAAAGGCCCCCAAAAACATGATCAAAACAATAAAAAAATAGTGGAAATCCATTTACCCTGGATTTGGGATGGTTTTCCCCGGTTATTTAGACTTTCTCCGGTTTTTCTAGTTTAAGTTCCCTTTTGGTCAGTTTTGGCTGGTTTCGAATGGTTTAGCGTGCATCTGCCGTGTTTGGATGTGTATGACCATGTTTGAAAGTTAATCAGTTAGTATGTGATGATGAAAATATATACACAAACCAAGTAACAAAAGACATGATCATGGTGAACCCAATAACCAGTATCCATAAGACGTCCAAAACATAATCAAAACAATCAAACCCAAGTGGAAATTGTATTTCCACGGATTTGGCATGGCTAGGTTGATCAGACTTTCATCGGCTTTGCCCAGTTAAGTTCCCTTTCGATCCGTTTTGGTCGGTGTAGAAGGTTTGATGGATGTTCAAGTGTTGAAGATAGAGCCCAAATGTATTCGGAAGCCCCAGATCGCGTGAAGAAAAGGGCTTTCTTGAACATGGCATAACTTGGTCTACAAGAGTCCGTTTCAAGCCCGTGACGAGGCGAATCGAAGGCCGAAACGAGGGGAACGTAGCTGTAACCTAACTTTGTTGGGTTACAGAACTTTCGAGGCCCGAAACCATTTATTTGTTGAGATATTCTCATTTTTATAATTTTTTCACATTTTTTGGACTTTGTTTTTGGGCTCAGGCCCGACCCATTTGCGTTCTAAGGTTTATTTCGATGTCACTTGTATATTTAGGTTATTATGTAATAGATTATAAATTAATATGGAAATAATAGAAAAAAAAATTTAAATGACCATTCTAAGTCCCGAGATCGTTAAGCAAGAGCTGGTTACATGAGTTGTTTTGTTCATTCGTTTGGTATATTATCCACCTTTGTAGGTTTTCCAAGGAAAATCAATGTCGTTTTTGTGTTGATCAAACAATGTTAAATGTTGTTGGAGTTCACTCATATCTATAATACTAATTCATGGTGTGTCATAATGACTTCCTTGTCTAGTGAAACCACAATTACTTCACCAACTAATTTGAAACCTCCAAGTATAGTCAAAACATAGGCAAACACGATCAAAACATGTTAAAGGCCCCCAAAAACATGATCAAAACAATAAAACAATAGTGGAAATCCATTTACCCCGGATTTGGGATGGTTTTCCCCGGTTATTTAGACTTTCTCCGGTTTTTCTAGTTTAAGTTCCCTTTTGGTCAGTTTTGGCTGGTTTCGAATGGTTTAGCGTGCATCTGCCGTGTTTGGATGTGTATGACCATGTTTGAAAGTTAATCAGTTAGTATGTGATGATGAAAATATATACACAACCCAAGTAACAAAAGACATGATCATGGTGAACCCAATAACCAGTATCCATAAGACGTCCAAAACATAATCAAAACAATCAAACCCAAGTGGAAATTGTATTTCCACTGATTTGGCATGGCTAGGTTGATCAGACTTTCATCGGCTTTGCCCAGTTAAGTTCCCTTTCGATCCGTTTTGGTCGGTGTAGAAGGTTTGATGGATGTTCAAGTGTTGAAGATAGAGCCCAAATATATTCGGAAGCCCCAGATCGCGTGAAGAAAAGGGCTTTCTTGAACATGGCATAACTTGGTCTACAAGAGTCCGTTTCAGGCCCGTGACGAGGCGAATTGAAGGCCGAAACGAGGGGAACGTAGCTGTAACCTAACTTTGTTGGGTTACAGAACTTTCGAGGCCCGAAACCCTTTATTTGTTGAGATATTCTCATTTTTATAATTTTTTCACATTTTTTGGACTTTGTTTTTGGGCTCAGGCCCGACCCATTTGCGTTCTAAGGTTTATTTCGATGTCACTTGTATATTTAGGTTATTATGTAATAGATTATAAATTAATATGGAAATAATAGAAAAAAAAATTTAAATGACCATTCTAAGTCCCGAGATCGTTAAGCAAGAGCTGGTTACATGAGTTGTTTTGTTCATTCGTTTGGTATATTATCCACCTTTGTAGGTTTTCCAAGGAAAATCAATGTCGTTTTTGTGTTGATCAAACAATGTTAAATGTTGTTGGAGTTCACTCATATCTCTAATACTAATTCATGGTGTGTCGTAATGACTTCCTTGTCTAGTGAAACCACAATTACTTCACCAACTAATTTGAAACCTCCAAGTATAGTCAAAACATAGGCAAACACGATCAAAACATGTTAAAGGCCCCCAAAAACATGATCAAAACAATAAAACAATAGTGGAAATCCATTTACCCCGGATTTGGGATGGTTTTCCCCGGTTATTTAGACTTTCTCCGGTTTTTTCTAGTTTAAGTTCCCTTTTGGTCAGTTTTGGCTGGTTTCGAATGGTTTAGCGTGCATCTGCCGTGTTTGGATGTGTATGACCATGTTTGAAAGTTAATCAGTTAGTATGTGATGATGAAAATATATACACAACCCAAGTAACAAAAGACATGATCATGGTGAACCCAATAACCAGTATCCATAAGACGTCCAAAACATAATCAAAACAATCAAACCGAAGTGGAAATTGTATTTCCACGGATTTGGCATGGCTAGGTTGATCAGACTTTCATCGGCTTTGCCCAGTTAAGTTCCCTTTCGATCCGTTTTGGTCGGTGTAGAAGGTTTGATGGATGTTCAAGTGTTGAAGATAGAGCCCAAATGTATTCGGAAGCCCCAGATCGCGTGAAGAAAAGGGCTTTCTTGAACATGGCATAACTTGGTCTACAAGAGTCCGTTTCAGGCCCGTGACGAGGCGAATCGAAGGCCGAAACGAGGGGAACGTAGCTGTAACCTAACTTTGTTGGGTTACAGAACTTTCGAGGCCCGAAACCCTTTATTTGTTGATATATTCTCATTTTTATAATTTTTTTCACATTTTTTGGACTTTGTTTTTGGGCTCAGGCCCGACCCATTTGCGTTCTAAGGTTTATTTCGATGTCACTTGTAATTTTAGGTTACTATGTAATAGATTATAAATTAATATGGCAATCATAGAAAAAAAATTTAAATGACCATTCTAAGTCCCGAGATCGTTAAGCAAGAGCTGGTTACATGAGTTGTTTTGTTCATTCGTTTGGTATATTATCCACCTTTGTAGGTTTTCCAAGGAAAATCAATGTCGTTTTTGTGATCATGATCAAACAATGTTAAATGTTGTTGGAGTTCACTCATATCTATAATAGTAATTCATGGTGTGTCGTAATGACTTCCTTGTCTAGTGAAACCACAATTACTTCACCAACTAATTTGAAACCTCCAAGTATAGTCAAAACATAGGAAAACACGATCAAAACATGTTAAAGGCCCCCAAAAACATGATCAAAACAATAAAAAAATAGTGGAAATCCATTTACCCCGGATTTGGGATGGTTTTCCCCGGTTATTTAGACTTTCTCCGGTTTTTCTAGTTTAAGTTCCCTTTTGGTCAGTTTTGGCTGGTTTCGAATGGTTTAGCGTGCATCTGCCGTGTTTGGATGTGTATGACCATGTTTGAAAGTTAATCAGTTAGTATGTGATGATGAAAATATATACACAACCCAAGTAACAAAAGACATGATCATGGTGAACCCAATAACCAGTATCCATAAGACGTCCAAAACATAATCAAAACAATCAAACCCAAGTGGAAATTGTATTTCCACGGATTTGGCATGGCTAGGTTGATCAGACTTTCATCGGCTTTGCCCAGTTAAGTTCCCTTTCGATCCGTTTTAGTCGGTGTAGAAGGTTTGATGGATGTTCAAGTGTTGAAGATAGAGCCCAAATGTATTCGGAAGCCCCAGGTCGCGTGAAGAAAAGGGCTTTCTTGAACATGGCATAACTTGGTCTACAAGAGTCCGTTTCAGGCCCGTGACGAGGCGAATCGAAGGCCGAAACGAGGGGAACGTATCTGTAACCTAACTTTGTTGGGTTACAGAACTTTCGAGGCCCGAAACCCTTTATTTGTTGAGATATTCTCATTTTTATAATTTTTTCACATTTTTTGGACTTTGTTTTTGGGCTCAGGCCCGACCCATTTGCGTTCTAAGGTTTATTTCGATGTCACTTGTAATTTTAGGTTACTATGTAATAGATTATAAATTAATATGGCAATCATAGAAAAAAATTTAAATGACCATTCTAAGTCCCGAGATCGTTAAGCAAGAGCTGGTTACATGAGTTGTTTTGTTCATTCGTTTGGTATATTATCCACCTTTGTAGGTTTTCCAAGGAAAATCAATGTCGTTTTTGTGTTGATCAAACAATGTTAAATGTTGTTGGAGTTCACTCATATCTATAATACTAATTCATGGTGTGTCGTAATGACTTCCTTGTCTAGTGAAACCACAATTACTTCACCAACTAATTTGAAACCTCCAAGTATAGTCAAAACATAGGAAAACACGATCAAAACATGTTAAAGGCCCCCAAAAACATGATCAAAACAATAAAAAAATAGTGGAAATCCATTTACCCCGGATTTGGGATGGTTTTCCCCGGTTATTTAGACTTTCTCCGGTTTTTCTAGTTTAAGTTCCCTTTTGGTCAGTTTTGGCTGGTTTCGAATGGTTTAGCGTGCATCTGCCGTGTTTGGATGTGTATGACCATGTTTGAAAGTTAATCAGTTAGTATGTGATGATGAAAATATATACACAAACCAAGTAACAAAAGACATGATCATGGTGAACCCAATAACCAGTATCCATAAGACGTCCAAAACATAATCAAAACAATCAAACCCAAGTGGAAATTGTATTTCCACGGATTTGGCATGGCTATGTTGATCAGACTTTCATCAGCTTTGCCCAGTTAAGTTCCCTTTCGATCCGTTTTGGTCGGTGTAGAAGGTTTGATGGATGTTCAAGTGTTGAAGATAGAGCCCAAATGTATTCGGAAGCCCCAGATCGCGTGAAGAAAAGGGCTTTCTTGAACATGGCATAACTTGGTCTACAAGAGTCCGTTTCAGGCCCGTGACGAGGCGAATCGAAGGCCGAAACGAGGGGAACGTAGCTGTAACCTAACTTTGTTGGGTTACAGAACTTTCGAGGCCCGAAACCCTTTATTTGTTGATATATTCTCATTTTTATAATTTTTTTCACATTTTTTGGACTTTGTTTTTGGGCTCAGGCCCGACCCATTTGCGTTCTAAGGTTTATTTCGATGTCACTTGTAATTTTAGGTTACTATGTAATAGATTATAAATTAATATGGCAATCATAGAAAAAAAATTTAAATGACCATTCTAAGTCCCGAGATCGTTAAGCAAGAGCTGGTTACATGAGTTGTTTTGTTCATTCGTTTGGTATATTATCCACCTTTGTAGGTTTTCCAAGGAAAATCAATGTCGTTTTTGTGATCATGATCAAACAATGTTAAATGTTGTTGGAGTTCACTCATATCTATAATACTAATTCATGGTGTGTCGTAATGACTTCCTTGTCTAGTGAAACCACAATTACTTCACCAACTAATTTGAAACCTCCAAGTATAGTCAAAACATAGGAAAACACGATCAAAACATGTTAAAGGCCCCCAAAAACATGATCAAAACAATAAAAAAATAGTGGAAATCCATTTACCCCGGATTTGGGATGGTTTTCCCCGGTTATTTAGACTTTCTCCGGTTTTTCTAGTTTAAGTTCCCTTTTGGTCAGTTTTGGCTGGTTTCGAATGGTTTAGCGTGCATCTGCCGTGTTTGGATGTGTATGACCATGTTTGAAAGTTAATCAGTTAGTATGTGATGATGAAAATATATACACAACCCAAGTAACAAAAGACATGATCATGGTGAACCCAATAACCAGTATCCATAAGACGTCCAAAACATAATCAAAACAATCAAACCCAAGTGGAAATTGTATTTCCACGGATTTGGTATGGCTAGGTTGATCAGACTTTCATCGGCTTTGCCCAGTTAAGTTCCCTTTCGATCCGTTTTAGTCGGTGTAGAAGGTTTGATGGATGTTCAAGTGTTGAAGATAGAGCCCAAATGTATTCGGAAGCCCCAGATCGCGTGAAGAAAAGGGCTTTCTTGAACATGGCATAACTTGGTCTACAAGAGTCCGTTTCAGGCCCGTGACGAGGCGAATCGAAGGCCGAAACGAGGGGAACGTATCTGTAACCTAACTTTGTTGGGTTACAGAACTTTCGAGGCCCGAACCCTTTATTTGTTGAGATATTCTCATTTTTATAATTTTTTCACATTTTTTGGACTTTGTTTTTGGGCTCAGGCCCGACCCATTTGCGTTCTAAGGTTTATTTCGATGTCACTTGTAATTTTAGGTTACTATGTAATAGATTATAAATTAATATGGCAATCATAGAAAAAAAATTTAAATGACCATTCTAAGTCCCGAGATCGTTAAGCAAGAGCTGGTTACATGAGTTGTTTTGTTCATTCGTTTGGTATATTATCCACCTTTGTAGGTTTTCCAAGGAAAATCAATGTCGTTTTTGTGATCATGATCAAACAATGTTAAATGTTGTTGGAGTTCACTCATATCTATAATACTAATTCATGGTGTGTCGTAATGACTTCCTTGTCTAGTGAAACCACAATTACTTCACCAACTAATTTGAAACCTCCAAGTATAGTCAAAACATAGGAAAACACGATCAAAACATGTTAAAGGCCCCCAAAAACATGATCAAAACAATAAAAAAATAGTGGAAATCCATTTACCCCGGATTTGGGATGGTTTTCCCCGGTTATTTAGACTTTCTCCGGTTTTTCTAGTTTAAGTTCCCTTTTGGTCAGTTTTGGCTGGTTTCGAATGGTTTAGCGTGCATCTGCCGTGTTTGGATGTGTATGACCATGTTTGAAAGTTAATCAGTTAGTATGTGATGATGAAAATATATACACAACCCAAGTAACAAAAGACATGATCATGGTGAACCCAATAACCAGTATCCATAAGACGTCCAAAACATAATCAAAACAATCAAACCCAAGTGGAAATTGTATTTCCACGGATTTGGTATGGCTAGGTTGATCAGACTTTCATCGGCTTTGCCCAGTTAAGTTCCCTTTCGATCCGTTTTAGTCGGTGTAGAAGGTTTGATGGATGTTCAAGTGTTGAAGATAGAGCCCAAATGTATTCGGAAGCCCCAGATCGCGTGAAGAAAAGGGCTTTCTTGAACATGGCATAACTTGGTCTACAAGAGTCCGTTTCAGGCCCGTGACGAGGCGAATCGAAGGCCGAAACGAGGGGAACGTATCTGTAACCTAACTTTGTTGGGTTACAGAACTTTCGAGGCCCGAACCCTTTATTTGTTGAGATATTCTCATTTTTATAATTTTTTCACATTTTTTGGACTTTGTTTTTGGGCTCAGGCCCGACCCATTTGCGTTCTAAGGTTTATTTCGATGTCACTTGTAATTTTAGGTTACTATGTAATAGATTATAAATTAATATGGCAATCATAGAAAAAAAATTTAAATGACCATTCTAAGTCCCGAGATCGTTAAGCAAGAGCTGGTTACATGAGTTGTTTTGTTCATTCGTTTGGTATATTATCCACCTTTGTAGGTTTTCCAAGGAAAATCATTGTCGTTTTTGTGTTGATCAAACAATGTTAAATGTTGTTGGAGTTCACTCATATCTATAATACTAATTCATGGTGTGTCGTAATGACTTCCTTGTCTAGTGAAACCACAATTACTTCACCAACTAATTTGAAACCTCCAAGTATAGTCAAAACATAGGAAAACACGATCAAAACATGTTAAAGGCCCCCAAAAACATGATCAAAACAATAAAAAAATAGTGGAAATCCATTTACCCCGGATTTGGGATGGTTTTCCCCGGTTATTTAGACTTTCTCCGGTTTTTCTAGTTTAAGTTCCCTTTTGGTCAGTTTTGGCTGGTTTCGAATGGTTTAGCGTGCATCTGCCGTGTTTGGATGTGTATGACCATGTTTGAAAGTTAATCAGTTAGTATGTGATGATGAAAATATATACACAAACCAAGTAACAAAAGACATGATCATGGTGAACCCAATAACCAGTATCCATAAGACGTCCAAAACATAATCAAAACAATCAAACCCAAGTGGAAATTGTATTTCCACGGATTTGGCATGGCTATGTTGATCAGACTTTCATCAGCTTTGCCCAGTTAAGTTCCCTTTCGATCCGTTTTGGTCGGTGTAGAAGGTTTGATGGATGTTCAAGTGTTGAAGATAGAGCCCAAATGTATTCGGAAGCCCCAGATCGCGTGAAGAAAAGGGCTTTCTTGAACATGGCATAACTTGGTCTACAAGAGTCCGTTTCAGGCCCGTGACGAGGCGAATCGAAGGCCGAAACGAGGGGAACGTAGCTGTAACCTAACTTTGTTGGGTTACAGAACTTTCGAGGCCCGAAACCCTTTATTTGTTGATATATTCTCATTTTTATAATTTTTTTCACATTTTTTGGACTTTGTTTTTGGGCTCAGGCCCGACCCATTTGCGTTCTAAGGTTTATTTCGATGTCACTTGTAATTTTAGGTTACTATGTAATAGATTATAAATTAATATGGCAATCATAGAAAAAAAATTTAAATGACCATTCTAAGTCCCGAGATCGTTAAGCAAGAGCTGGTTACATGAGTTGTTTTGTTCATTCGTTTGGTATATTATCCACCTTTGTAGGTTTTCCAAGGAAAATCAATGTCGTTTTTGTGATCATGATCAAACAATGTTAAATGTTGTTGGAGTTCACTCATATCTATAATACTAATTCATGGTGTGTCGTAATGACTTCCTTGTCTAGTGAAACCACAATTACTTCACCAACTAATTTGAAACCTCCAAGTATAGTCAAAACATAGGAAAACACGATCAAAACATGTTAAAGGCCCCCAAAAACATGATCAAAACAATAAAAAAATAGTGGAAATCCATTTACCCCGGATTTGGGATGGTTTTCCCCGGTTATTTAGACTTTCTCCGGTTTTTCTAGTTTAAGTTCCCTTTTGGTCAGTTTTGGCTGGTTTCGAATGGTTTAGCGTGCATCTGCCGTGTTTGGATGTGTATGACCATGTTTGAAAGTTAATCAGTTAGTATGTGATGATGAAAATATATACACAAACCAAGTAACAAAAGACATGATCATGGTGAACCCAATAACCAGTATCCATAAGACGTCCAAAACATAATCAAAACAATCAAACCCAAGTGGAAATTGTATTTCCACGGATTTGGCATGGCTAGGTTGATCAGACTTTCATCGGCTTTGCCCAGTTAAGTTCCCTTTCGATCCGTTTTGGTCGGTGTAGAAGGTTTGATGGATGTTCAAGTGTTGAAGATAGAGCCCAAATGTATTCGGAAGCCCCAGATCGCGTGAAGAAAAGGGCTTTCTTGAACATGGCATAACTTGGTCTACAAGAGTCCGTTTCAGGCCCGTGACGAGGCGAATCGAAGGCCGAAACGAGGGGAACGTAGCTGTAACCTAACTTTGTTGGGTTACAGAACTTTCGAGGCCCGAAACCATTTATTTGTTGAGATATTCTCATTTTTATAATTTTTTCACATTTTTTGGACTTTGTTTTTGGGCTCAGGCCCGACCCATTTGCGTTCTAAGGTTTATTTCGATGTCACTTGTATATTTAGGTTATTATGTAATAGATTATAAATTAATATGGAAATAATAGAAAAAAAAATTTAAATGACCATTCTAAGTCCCGAGATCGTTAAGCAAGAGCTGGTTACATGAGTTGTTTTGTTCATTCGTTTGGTATATTATCCACCTTTGTAGGTTTTCCAAGGAAAATCAATGTCGTTTTTGTGTTGATCAAACAATGTTAAATGTTGTTGGAGTTCACTCATATCTATAATACTAATTCATGGTGTGTCGTAATGACTTCCTTGTCTAGTGAAACCACAATTACTTCACCAACTAATTTGAAACCTCCAAGTATAGTCAAAACATAGGCAAACACGATCAAAACATGTTAAAGGCCCCCAAAAACATGATCAAAACAATAAAACAATAGTGGAAATCCATTTACCCCGGATTTGGGATGGTTTTCCCCGGTTATTTAGACTTTCTCCGGTTTTTTCTAGTTTAAGTTCCCTTTTGGTCAGTTTTGGCTGGTTTCGAATGGTTTAGCGTGCATCTGCCGTGTTTGGATGTGTATGACCATGTTTGAAAGTTAATCAGTTAGTATGTGATGATGAAAATATATACACAACCCAAGTAACAAAAGACATGATCATGGTGAACCCAATAACCAGTATCCATAAGACGTCCAAAACATAATCAAAACAATCAAACCCAAGTGGAAATTGTATTTCCACTGATTTGGCATGGCTAGGTTGATCAGACTTTCATCGGCTTTGCCCAGTTAAGTTCCCTTTCGATCCGTTTTGGTCGGTGTAGAAGGTTTGATGGATGTTCAAGTGTTGAAGATAGAGCCCAAATGTATTCGGAAGCCCCAGATCGCGTGAAGAAAAGGGCTTTCTTGAACATGGCATAACTTGGTCTACAAGAGTCCGTTTCAGGCCCGTGACGAGGCGAATCGAAGGC
The DNA here is from genome assembly GCA_025667525.1 of Glebionis coronaria. NCBI lineage: Eukaryota > Viridiplantae > Streptophyta > Magnoliopsida > Asterales > Asteraceae > Glebionis > Glebionis coronaria. The sequence goes on from CM046877.1 coordinate 647,159,486, forward strand.
CGAAACGAGGGGAACGTAGCTGTAACCTAACTTTGTTGGGTTACAGAACTTTCGAGGCCCGAAACCATTTATTTGTTGAGATATTCTCATTTTTATAATTTTTTCACATTTTTTGGACTTTGTTTTTGGGCTCAGGCCCGACCCATTTGCGTTCTAAGGTTTATTTCGATGTCACTTGTAATTTTAGGTTATTATGTAATAGATTAAAAATTAATATGGAAATAATAGAAAAAAAAATTTAAATGACCATTCTAAGTCCCGAGATCGTTAAGCAAGAGCTGGTTACATGAGTTGTTTTGTTCATTCGTTTGGTATATTATCCACCTTTGTAGGTTTTCCAAGGAAAATCAATGTCGTTTTTGTGATCATGATCAAACAATGTTAAATGTTGTTGGAGTTCACTCATATCTATAATACTAATTCATGGTGTGTCGTAATGACTTCCTTGTCTAGTGAAACCACAATTACTTCACCAACTAATTTGAAACCTCCAAGTATAGTCAAAACATAGGCAAACACGATCAAAACATGTTAAAGGCCCCCAAAAACATGATCAAAACAATAAAACAATAGTGGAAATCCATTTACCCCGGATTTGGGATGGTTTTCCCCGGTTATTTAGACTTTCTCCGGTTTTTTCTAGTTTAAGTTCCCTTTTGGTCAGTTTTGGCTGGTTTCGAATGGTTTAGCGTGCATCTGCCGTGTTTGGATGTCTATGACCATGTTTGAAAGTTAATCAGTTAGTATGTGATGATGAAAATATATACACAACCCAAGTAACAAAAGACATGATCATGGTGAACCCAATAACCAGTATCCATAATACGTCCAAAACATAATCAAAACAATCAAACCGAAGTGGAAATTGTATTTCCACGGATTTGACATGGCTAGGTTGATCAGACTTTCATCGGCTTTGCCCAGTTAAGTTCCCTTTCGATCCGTTTTGGTCGGTGTAGAAGGTTTGATGGATGTTCAAGTGTTGAAGATAGAGCCCAAATGTATTCGGAAGCCCCAGATCGCGTGAAGAAAAGGGCTTTCTTGAACATGGCATAACTTGGTCTACAAGAGTCCGTTTCAGGCCCGTGACGAGGCGAATCGAAGGCCGAAACGAGGGGAACGTAGCTGTAACCTAACTTTGTTGGGTTACAGAACTTTCGAGGCCCGAAACCATTTATTTGTTGAGATATTCTCATTTTTATAATTTTTTCACATTTTTTGGACTTTGTTTTTGGGCTCAGGCCCGACCCATTTGCGTTCTAAGGTTTATTTCGATGTCACTTGTAATTTTAGGTTATTATGTAATAGATTATAAATTAATATGGAAATAATAGAAAAAAAAATATAAATGACCATTCTAAGTCCCGAGATCGTTAAGCAAGAGCTGGTTACATAAGTTGTTTTGTTCATTCGTTTGGTATATTATCCACCTTTGTAGGTTTTCCAAGGAAAATCAATGTCGTTTTTGTGTTGATCAAACAATGTTAAATGTTGTTGGAGTTCACTCATATCTATAATACTAATTCATGGTGTGTCATAATGATTTCCTTGTCTAGTGAAACCACAATTACTTCACCAACTAATTTGAAACCTCCAAGTATAGTCAAAACATAAGCAAACACGATCAAAACATGTTAAAGGCCCCCAAAAACATGATCAAAACAATAAAACAATAGTGGAAATCCATTTACCCCGGATTTGGGATGGTTTTCCCCGGTTATTTAGACTTTCTCCGGTTTTTCTAGTTTAAGTTCCCTTTTGGTCAGTTTTGGCTGGTTTCGAATGGTTTAGCGTGCATCTGTCGTGTTTGGATGTGTATAACCATGTTTGAAAGTTAATCAGTTAGTATGTGATGATGAAAATATATACACAACCCAAGTAACAAAAGACATGATCATGGTGAACCCAATAACCAGTATCCATAAGACGTCCAAAACATAATCAAAACAATCAAACCCAAGTGGATTTTGTATTTCTACGGATTTGGCATGGCTAGGTTGATCAGACTTTCATCGGCTTTGCCCAGTTAAGTTCCCTTTCGATCCGTTTTGGTCGGTGTAGAAGGTTTGATGGATGTTCAAGTGTTGAAGATAGAGCCCAAATGTATTCGGAAGCCCCAGATCGCGTGAAGAAAAGGGCTTTCTTGAACATGTCATAACTTGGTCTACAAGAGTCCGTTTCAGGCCCGTGACGAGGCGAATCGAAGGCCGAAACGAGGGGAACGTAGCTGTTGTGGAACCTATAGATCGTTCGACTCAATGGTTAGGAACCATATATCTAGGTTTGATCATCGTTCATATGATAACATAGCGGAAAAGAACAATGATCATGAACAAGGTGTTTAGGCACAAAAGAACACATGAATTAAAACGATTGGGATGTTCATTATATTAATAACAAACATCCACTAGACGTGTATACATTGAATCCCACGTCTAGTGCGACACACACTTTAGGTTTACATTGTGAATGATTGATATATGATATAAAACCTACGTCCTATGTTTTCTTTATATACTAGAAAACATAGCTTACAAAGAAAGCTAAAGTAATAAAAAGACTCCAACGGCTTGTTCTTTTGCAACTTGTACTTTTTAGCCCTTGTCTTCTTATTTTGTTGTGTTTTGACTTATCAACTTAATAATTGGACCCAACAATCTTCCCCTAGTTGATGATGTCCAACTAAGTATAGCACATATTCTTCCCCTTTTTGACACATCAATAGGGAATATGTGAAAGTATGCAATCTTGTAGATTCTCCAAAAGTAGGCTCTGTGTAATGATCCTGAAGAAAAATAACTTAAAGTAGTCTTGATGTAGAAGTAAAATAACCACAAACCTATGTTCCATGTCTTGTTTATCCATGTGATGAAGAACTTATACCAGGTGTTAAAAATATAAGTAGACCTCGATCCCTTGTCAATATTCTCATCCTTTGTGAGACACTGAGCACGATAATGTAACTCCTTCAAGTGTTTATGACAAGTCTTCGTCACCAACTATGTAAGCACGAACAAGTTACCTTTAAAGTCAGTGGCTGGAAGTGCATGACTTTAAGATATGATAGAACACAAACTCACGAAAATCTTCTTCAATCATCAAACGTACCAAAAGAATTCTTCCCCTTAAGCTAACACTTCTTCATGAAGAAACTTAATCTTCATATCATATGTAAAAGTGATAAGACGGATAACTCTTTTACAAGGCTACCCCGATTACATAATCAAATCCAATAAATTACCTCACGAATTGTTGCTAACTCGCATTAAAATCATTAATCCATTTAAAAATATCCGAGCCATAAATATCAACTTGATATTCTAAATTATAACGGAGATTCCATGTACCTTATGTGTGTATTTACCTTCTTTTTGTGTGCTTAAAACGTACCCATTTTCTCAAACAGCAGCTATCCATGTGTTGTCCAATATCTCTTCTGTCCAATATCTTGGACAGATGTATTGTCCGATATCTGACAATACGTATCAGCGTTGAAGCTCATATATCGGACGACACTGTCAACCTATCAGCGTTGACTTATTCCTTGTCAGCGTCGAAACTCTTCCTGTCAGCGTTACGTTTAAACCTGTCAGCGTCTATATTAAACTTTGTCAGCGTCTAAGGTTTAAACGTCAGCGGCAAACTTAAATCTTGTCAGCGTTGCATTCGTACTTGTCAACGTTGAATATCAACATAACCTTTTCAACCCGTGTGAATGCAAACTTTGACTTGCACCCCATAAAACGTCCATCCAATCAGAATACTTTAACCGTGTGAATGCAAATTAATTTAGACCATTGAGAAACGAATCAACTTTAGCCCCATGAGAGCAACCGTATACCAGCAGGTATAAGATTCGAACTATAGATAACCAATATTAGGGCTTTCGTTTTGGCCGTGTGAATGCACAAGATATTCACCAATCAGGAAGCTCAAACCGTGTGAACACTCCAAACTTCAACCAATAGAAACAAGAGGCTTATGGTAATACAGTGTACTAGCACTCATGGGATCAAATCTAGATAACAACTTAGGGTTTAAGCTATGTGAATGCACGCAGCTCGTGTGAACAGAAACTGAAACCCTTCGTCGTCACTTGCAGACATGCGTATTAATCCTTTGTTTAATATTGGAATCTTTTTCGAGTATACGGCTGAATAAATACCATGGAAATCAGCAAGATCCAAGCATGTATAACATCTTCATGATTCACGAATCACCAGATGCTGCTACGTTACAAGCCTCGATCTAGGGTTTTAAAAACTTTAAACATTGAAACCCTAACTTAGGGTTTGTAGATTTAACCATAGATCCTGAATTTAACAGCCACCAATTTCAATTCTTCCTGCTTTTTAAGTAGATCTAGGGTTTGAGAAACCCTAGTTCATGATTTCATGTGAAAGCAGAAAAACTGAAAATCACTCATCAGCCAACTTCGACGCTTAATAACTTTTGCCTGGGGATAAAACTCGACAATCCCTCCGGTGGATGTTTAGATCTATGTATGTAGAACACACATCTAAAATTTCGTGACGATCCAACGGTTCAATCAAAAGTTATGACCTTCTGAATACTGCTGCGCACACAAAAACGTCCAGAAAAATTCAATACGAATTTTTCTTTTCTTCACCATACACGAACACCTCGTCGGACCTAGATATCATGAGCCTTAGGCTCTGATACCAATTGTGGAACCTATAGATCGTTCGACTCAATGGTTAGGAACCATATATCTAGGTTTGATCATCGTTCATATGATAACATAGCGGAAAAGAACAATGATCATGAACAAGGTGTTTAGGCACAAAAGAACACATGAATTAAAACGATTGGGATGTTCATTATATTAATAACAAACATCCACTAGACGTGTATACATTGAATCCCACGTCTAGTGCGACACACACTTTAGGTTTACATTGTGAATGATTGATATATGATATAAAACCTACGTCCTATGTTTTCTTTATATACTAGAAAACATAGCTTACAAAGAAAGCTAAAGTAATAAAAAGACTCCAACGGCTTGTTCTTTTGCAACTTGTACTTTTTAGCCCTTGTCTTCTTATTTTGTTGTGTTTTGACTTATCAACTTAATAATTGGACCCAACAGCTGTAACCTAACTTTGTTGGGTTACAGAACTTTCGAGGCCCGAAACCCTTTATTTGTTGAGATATTCTCATTTTTATAATTTTTTCACATTTTTTGGACTTTGTTTTTGGGCTCAGGCCCGACCCATTTGCGTTCTAAGGTTTATTTCGATGTCACTTGTAATTTTAGGTTACTATGTAATAGATTATAAATTAATATGGCAATCATAGAAACAAATTTAAATGACCATTCCAAGTCCCGAGATCGTTAAGCAAGAGCTGGTTACATGAGTTGTTTTGTTCATTCGTTTGGTATATTATCCACCTTTGTAGGTTTTCCAAGGAAAATCTATGTCGTTTTTGTGTTGATCAAACAATGTTAAATGTTGTTGGAGTTCACTCATATCTATAATACTAATTCATGGTGTGTCATAATGATTTCCTTGTCTAGTGAAACCACAATTACTTCACCAACTAATTTGAAACCTCCAAGTATAGTCAAAACATAAGCAAACACGATCAAAACATGTTAAAGGCCCCCAAAAACATGATCAAAACAATAAAACAATAGTGGAAATCCATTTACCCCGGATTTGGGATGGTTTTCCCCGGTTATTTAGACTTTCTCCGGTTTTTCTAGTTTAAGTTCCCTTTTGGTCAGTTTTGGCTGGTTTCGAATGGTTTAGCGTGCATCTGTCGTGTTTGGATGTGTATAACCATGTTTGAAAGTTAATCAGTTAGTATGTGATGATGAAAATATATACACAACCCAAGTAACAAAAGACATGATCATGGTGAACCCAATAACCAGTATCCATAAGACGTCCAAAACATAATCAAAACAATCAAACCCAAGTGGATTTTGTATTTCCACGGATTTGGCATGGCTAGGTTGATCAGACTTTCATCGGCTTTGCCCAGTTAAGTTCCCTTTCGATCCGTTTTGGTCGGTGTAGAAGGTTTGATGGATGTTCAAGTGTTGAAGATAGAGCCCAAATGTATTCGGAAGCCCCAGATCGCGTGAAGAAAAGGGCTTTCTTGAACATGGCATAACTTGGTCTACAAGAGTCCGTTTCAGGCCCGTGACGAGGCGAATCGAAGGCCGAAACGAGGGGAACGTAGCTGTTGTGGAACCTATAGATCGTTCGACTCAATGGTTAGGAACCATATATCTAGGTTTGATCATCGTTCATATGATAACATAGCGGAAAAGAACAATGATCATGAACAAGGTGTTTAGGCACAAAAGAACACATGAATTAAAACGATTGGGATGTTCATTATATTAATAACAAACATCCACTAGACGTGTATACATTGAATCCCACGTCTAGTGCGACACACACTTTAGGTTTACATTGTGAATGATTGATATATGATATAAAACCTACGTCCTATGTTTTCTTTATATACTAGAAAACATAGCTTACAAAGAAAGCTAAAGTAATAAAAAGACTCCAACGGCTTGTTCTTTTGCAACTTGTACTTTTTAGCCCTTGTCTTCTTATTTTGTTGTGTTTTGACTTATCAACTTAATAATTGGACCCAACAATCTTCCCCTAGTTGATGATGTCCAACTAAGTATAGCACATATTCTTCCCCTTTTTGACACATCAATAGGGAATATGTGAAAGTATGCAATCTTGTAGATTCTCCAAAAGTATGCTCTGTGTAATGATCCTGAAGAAAAATAACTTAAAGTAGTCTTGATGTAGAAGTAAAATAACCACAAACCTATGTTCCATGTCTTGTTTATCCATGTGATGAAGAACTTATAACAGGTGTTAAAAATATAAGTAGACCTCGATCCCTTGTCAATATTCTCATCCTTTGTGAGACACTGAGCACGATAATGTAACTCCTTCAAGTGTTTATGACAAGTCTTCGTCACCAACTATGTAAGCACGAACAAGTTACCTTTAAAGTCAGTGGCTGGAAGTGCATGACTTTAAGATATGATAGAACACAAACTCACGAAAATCTTCTTCAATCATCAAACGTACCAAAAGAATTCTTCCCCTTAAGCTAACACTTCTTCATGAAGAAACTTAATCTTCATATCATATGTAAAAGTGATAAGACGGATAACTCTTTTACAAGGCTACCCCGATTACATAATCAAATCCAATAAATTACCTCACGAATTGTTGCTAACTCGCATTAAAATCATTAATCCATTTAAAAATATCCGAGCCATAAATATCAACTTGATATTCTAAATTATAACGGAGATTCCATGTACCTTATGTGTGTATTTACCTTCTTTTTGTGTGCTTAAAACGTACCAATTTTCTCAAACAGCAGCTATCCATGTGTTGTCCAATATCTCTTCTGTCCAATATCTTGGACAGATGTATTGTCCGATATCTGACAATATGTATCAGCGTTGAAGCTCATATATCGGACGACACTGTCAACCTATCAGCGTTGACTTATTCCTTGTCAGCGTCGAAACTCTTCCTGTCAGCGTTACGTTTAAACCTGTCAGCGTCTATATTAAACTTTGTCAGCGTCTAAGGTTTAAACGTGAGCGGCAAACTTAAATCTTGTCAGCGTTGCATTCGTACTTGTCAACGTTGAATATCAACATAACCTTTTCAACCCGTGTGAATGCAAACTTTGACTTGCACCCCATAAAACGTCCATCCAATCAGAATACTTTAACCGTGTGAATGCAAATTAATTTAGACCAATGAGAAACGAATCAACTTTAGCCCCATGAGAGCAACCGTATACCAGCAGGTATAAGATTCGAACTATAGATAACCAATATTAGGGCTTTCGTTTTGGCCGTGTGAATGCACAAGATATTCACCAATCAGGAAGCTCAAACCGTGTGAACACTCCAAACTTCAACCAATAGAAACAAGAGGCTTATGGTAATACAGTGTACTAGCACTCATGGGATCAAATCTAGATAACAACTTAGGGTTTAAGCTATGTGAATGCACGCAGCTCGTGTGAACAGAAACTGAAACCCTTCGTCGTCACTTGCAGACATGCGTATTAATCCTTTGTTTAATATTGGAATCTTTTTCGAGTATACGGCTGAATAAATACCATGGAAATCAGCAAGATCCAAGCATGTATACCATCTTCATGATTCACGAATCACCAGATGCTGCTACGTTACAAGCCTCGATCTAGGGTTTTAAAAACTTTAAACATTGAATCCCTAACTTAGGGTTTGTAGATTTAACCATAGATCCTGAATTTAACAGCCACCAATTTCAATTCTTCCTGCTTTTTAAGTAGATCTAGGGTTTGAGAAACCCTAGTTCATGATTTACTCCGAAATTTAGACAAAAATGGAATTGTAATGCTGGGATCTTGGGTGGAAACAGGTGATATTTTAGTAGGTAAATTAACGCCCCAAATGGTGAAAGAATCATCGTATGCTCCGGAAGATAGATTGTTACGAACCATACTTGGCATGCGGGTATATACTTCAAAAGAAACTTCATGTGAAAGCAGAAAAACTGAAAATCACTCATCAGCCAACTTCGACGCTTAATAACTTTTGCCTGGGGATAAAACTCGACAATCCCTCCGGTGGATGTTTAGATCTATGTATGTAGAACACACATCTAAAATTTCGTGACGATCCAACGGTTCAATCAAAAGTTATGACCTTCTGAATACTGCTGCGCACACAAAAACGTCCAGAAAAATTCAATACGAATTTTTCTTTTCTTCACCATACACGAACACCTCGTCGGACCTAGATATCATGAGCCTTAGGCTCTGATACCAATTGTGGAACCTATAGATCGTTCGACTCAATGGTTAGGAACCATATATCTAGGTTTGATCATCGTTCATATGATAACATAGCGGAAAAGAACAATGATCATGAACAAGGTGTTTAGGCACAAAAGAACACATGAATTAAAATGATTGGGATGTTCATTATATTAATAACAAACATCCACTAGACGTGTATACATTGAATCCCACGTCTAGTGCGACACACACTTTAGGTTTACATTGTGAATGATTGATATATGATATAAAACCTGCGTCCTATGTTTTCTTTATATACTAGAAAACATAGCTTACAAAGAAAGCTAAAGTAATAAAAAGACTCCAACGGCTTGTTCTTTTGCAACTTGTACTTTTTAGCCCTTGTCTTCTTATTTTGTTGTGTTTTGACTTATCAACTTAATAATTGGACCCAACAGCTGTAACCTAACTTTGTTGGGTTACAGAACTTTCGAGGCCCGAAACCCTTTATTTGTTGAGATATTCTCATTTTTATAATTTTTTCACATTTTTTGGACTTTGTTTTTGGGCTCAGGCCTGACCCATTTGCGTTCTAAGGTTTATTTCGATGTCACTTGTAATTTTAGGTTACTATGTAATAGATTATAAATTAATATGGCAATCATAGAAAAAAATTTAAATGACCATTCCAAGTCCCGAGATCGTTAAGCAAGAGCTGGTTACATGAGTTGTTTTGTTCATTCGTTTGGTATATTATCCACCTTTGTAGGTTTTCCAAGGAAAATCAATGTCGTTTTTGTGTTGATCAAACAATGTTAAATGTTGTTGGAGTTCACTCATATCTATAATACTAATTCATGGTGTGTCATAATGATTTCCTTGTCTAGTGAAACCACAATTACTTCACCAACTAATTTGAAACCTCCAAGTATAGTCAAAACATAAGCAAACACGATCAAAACATGTTAAAGGCCCCCAAAAACATGATCAAAACAATAAAACAATAGTGGAAATCCATTTACCCCGGATTTGGGATGGTTTTCCCCGGTTATTTAGACTTTCTCCGGTTTTTCTAGTTTAAGTTCCCTTTTGGTCAGTTTTGGCTGGTTTCGAATGGTTTAGCGTGCATCTGTCGTGTTTGGATGTGTATAACCATGTTTGAAAGTTAATCAGTTAGTATGTGATGATGAAAATATATACACAACCCAAGTAACAAAAGACATGATCATGGTGAACCCAATAACCAGTATCCATAAGACGTCCAAAACATAATCAAAACAATCAAACCCAAGTGGATTTTGTATTTCCACGGATTTGGCATGGCTAGGTTGATCAGACTTTCATCGGCTTTGCCCAGTTAAGTTCCCTTTCGATCCGTTTTGGTCGGTGTAGAAGGTTTGATGGATGTTCAAGTGTTGAAGATAGAGCCCAAATGTATTCGGAAGCCCCAGATCGCGTGAAGAAAAGGGCTTTCTTGAACATGGCATAACTTGGTCTACAAGAGTCCGTTTCAGGCCCGTGACGAGGCGAATCGAAGGCCGAAACGAGGGGAACGTAGCTGTAACCTAACTTTGTTGGGTTACAGAACTTTCGAGGCCCGAAGCCATTTATTTGTTGAGATATTCTCATTTTTATAATTTTTTCACATTTTTTGGACTTTGTTTTTGGGCTCAGGCCCGACCCATTTGCGTTCTAAGGTTTATTTCGATGTCACTTGTAATTTTAGGTTATTATGTAATAGATTATAAATTAATATGGAAATAATAGAAAAAAAAATTTAAATGACCATTCTAAGTCCCGAGATCGTTAAGCAAGAGCTGGTTACATAAGTTGTTTTGTTCATTCGTTTGGTATATTATCCACCTTTGTAGGTTTTCCAAGGAAAATCAATGTCGTTTTTGTGTTGATCAAACAATGTTAAATGTTGTTGGAGTTCACTCATATCTATAATACTAATTCATGGTGTGTCATAATGATTTCCTTGTCTAGTGAAACCACAATTACTTCACCAACTAATTTGAAACCTCCAAGTATAGTCAAAACATAAGCAAACACGATCAAAACATGTTAAAGGCCCCCAAAAACATGATCAAAACAATAAAACAATAGTGGAAATCCATTTACCCCGGATTTGGGATGGTTTTCCCCGGTTATTTAGACTTTCTCCGGTTTTTCTAGTTTAAGTTCCCTTTTGGTCAGTTTTGGCTGGTTTCGAATGGTTTAGCGTGCATCTGTCGTGTTTGGATGTGTATAACCATGTTTGAAAGTTAATCAGTTAGTATGTGATGATGAAAATATATACACAACCCAAGTAACAAAAGACATGATCATGGTGAACCCAATAACCAGTATCCATAAGACGTCCAAAACATAATCAAAACAATCAAACCCAAGTGGATTTTGTATTTCCACGGATTTGGCATGGCTAGGTTGATCAGACTTTCATCGGCTTTGCCCAGTTAAGTTCCCTTTCGATCCGTTTTGGTCGGTGTAGAAGGTTTGATGGATGTTCAAGTGTTGAAGATAGAGCCCAAATGTATTCGGAAGCCCCAGATCGCGTGAAGAAAAGGGCTTTCTTGAACATGGCATAACTTGGTCTACAAGAGTCCGTTTCAGGCCCGTGACGAGGCGAATCGAAGGCCGAAACGAGGGGAACGTAGCTGTTGTGGAACCTATAGATCGTTCGACTCAATGGTTAGGAACCATATATCTAGGTTTGATCATCGTTCATATGATAACATAGCGGAAAAGAACAATGATCATGAACAAGGTGTTTAGGCACAAAAGAACACATGAATTAAAACGATTGGGATGTTCATTATATTAATAACAAACATCCACTAGACGTGTATACATTGAATCCCACGTCTAGTGCGACACACACTTTAGGTTTACATTGTGAATGATTGATATATGATATAAAACCTACGTCCTATGTTTTCTTTATATACTAGAAAACATAGCTTACAAAGAAAGCTAAAGTAATAAAAAGACTCCAACGGCTTGTTCTTTTGCAACTTGTACTTTTTAGCCCTTGTCTTCTTATTTTGTTGTGTTTTGACTTATCAACTTAATAATTGGACCCAACAGCTGTAACCTAACTTTGTTGGGTTACAGAACTTTCGAGGCCCGAAACCCTTTATTTGTTGAGATATTCTCATTTTTATAATTTTTTCACATTTTTTGGACTTTGTTTTTGGGCTCAGGCCCGACCCATTTGCGTTCTAAGGTTTATTTCGATGTCACTTGTAATTTTAGGTTACTATGTAATAGATTATAAATTAATATGGCAATCATAGAAAAAAATTTAAATGACCATTCCAAGTCCCGAGATCGTTAAGCAAGAGCTGGTTACATGAGTTGTTTTGTTCATTCGTTTGGTATATTATCCACCTTTGTAGGTTTTCCAAGGAAAATCAATGTCGTTTTTGTGTTGATCAAACAATGTTAAATGTTGTTGGAGTTCACTCATATCTATAATACTAATTCATGGTGTGTCATAATGATTTCCTTGTCTAGTGAAACCACAATTACTTCACCAACTAATTTGAAACCTCCAAGTATAGTCAAAACATAAGCAAACACGATCAAAACATGTTAAAGGCCCCCAAAAACATGATCAAAACAATAAAACAATAGTGGAAATCCATTTACCCCGGATTTGGGATGGTTTTCCCCGGTTATTTAGACTTTCTCCGGTTTTTCTAGTTTAAGTTCCCTTTTGGTCAGTTTTGGCTGGTTTCGAATGGTTTAGCGTGCATCTGTCGTGTTTGGATGTGTATAACCATGTTTGAAAGTTAATCAGTTAGTATGTGATGATGAAAATATATACACAACCCAAGTAACAAAAGACATGATCATGGTGAACCCAATAACCAGTATCCATAAGACGTCCAAAACATAATCAAAACAATCAAACCCAAGTGGATTTTGTATTTCCACGGATTTGGCATGGCTAGGTTGATCAGACTTTCATCGGCTTTGCCCAGTTAAGTTCCCTTTCGATCCGTTTTGGTCGGTGTAGAAGGTTTGATGGATGTTCAAGTGTTGAAGATAGAGCCCAAATGTATTCGGAAGCCCCAGATCGCGTGAAGAAAAGGGCTTTCTTGAACATGGCATAACTTGGTCTACAAGAGTCCGTTTCAGGCCCGTGACGAGGCGAATCGAAGGCCGAAACGAGGGGAACGTAGCTGTTGTGGAACCTATAGATCGTTCGACTCAATGGTTAGGAACCATATATCTAGGTTTGATCATCGTTCATATGATAACATAGCGGAAAAGAACAATGATCATGAACAAGGTGTTTAGGCACAAAAGAACACATGAATTAAAACGATTGGGATGTTCATTATATTAATAACAAACATCCACTAGACGTGTATACATTGAATCCCACGTCTAGTGCGACACACACTTTAGGTTTACATTGTGAATGATTGATATATGATATAAAACCTACGTCCTATGTTTTCTTTATATACTAGAAAACATAGCTTACAAAGAAAGCTAAAGTAATAAAAAGACTCCAACGGCTTGTTCTTTTGCAACTTGTACTTTTTAGCCCTTGTCTTCTTATTTTGTTGTGTTTTGACTTATCAACTTAATAATTGGACCCAACAGCTGTAACCTAACTTTGTTGGGTTACAGAACTTTCGAGGCCCGAAACCCTTTATTTGTTGAGATATTCTCATTTTTATAATTTTTTCACATTTTTTGGACTTTGTTTTTGGGCTCAGGCCCGACCCATTTGCGTTCTAAGGTTTATTTCGATGTCACTTGTAATTTTAGGTTACTATGTAATAGATTATAAATTAATATGGCAATCATAGAAAAAAATTTAAATGACCATTCCAAGTCCCGAGATCGTTAAGCAAGAGCTGGTTACATGAGTTGTTTTGTTCATTCGTTTGGTATATTATCCACCTTTGTAGGTTTTCCAAGGAAAATCAATGTCGTTTTTGTGTTGATCAAACAATGTTAAATGTTGTTGGAGTTCACTCATATCTATAATACTAATTCATGGTGTGTCATAATGATTTCCTTGTCTAGTGAAACCACAATTACTTCACCAACTAATTTGAAACCTCCAAGTATAGTCAAAACATAAGCAAACACGATCAAAACATGTTAAAGGCCCCCAAAAACATGATCAAAACAATAAAACAATAGTGGAAATCCATTTACCCCGGATTTGGGATGGTTTTCCCCGGTTATTTAGACTTTCTCCGGTTTTTCTAGTTTAAGTTCCCCTTTGGTCAGTTTTGGCTGGTTTCGAATGGTTTAGCGTGCATCTGTCGTGTTTGGATGTGTATAACCATGTTTGAAAGTTAATCAGTTAGTATGTGATGATGAAAATATATACACAACCCAAGTAACAAAAGACATGATCATGGTGAACCCAATAACCAGTATCCATAAGACGTCCAAAACATAATCAAAACAATCAAACCCAAGTGGATTTTGTATTTCCACGGATTTGGCATGGCTAGGTTGATCAGACTTTCATCGGCTTTGCCCAGTTAAGTTCCCTTTCGATCCGTTTTGGTCGGTGTAGAAGGTTTGATGGATGTTCAAGTGTTGAAGATAGAGCCCAAATGTATTCGGAAGCCCCAGATCGCGTGAAGAAAAGGGCTTTCTTGAACATGGCATAACTTGGTCTACAAGAGTCCGTTTCAGGCCCGTGACGAGGCGAATCGAAGGCCGAAACGAGGGGAACGTAGCTGTAACCTAACTTTGTTGGGTTACAGAACTTTCGAGGCCCGAAACCATTTATTTGTTGAGATATTCTCATTTTTATAATTTTTTCACATTTTTTGGACTTTGTTTTTGGGCTCAGGCCCGACCCATTTGCGTTCTAAGGTTTATTTCGATGTCACTTGTAATTTTAGGTTATTATGTAATAGATTATAAATTAATATGGAAATAATAGAAAAAAAAAATTAAATGACCATTCTAAGTCCCGAGATCGTTAAGCAAGAGCTGGTTACATAAGTTGTTTTGTTCATTCGTTTGGTATATTATCCACCTTTGTAGGTTTTCCAAGGAAAATCAATGTCGTTTTTGTGTTGATCAAACAATGTTAAATGTTGTTGGAGTTCACTCATATCTATAATACTAATTCATGGTGTGTCATAATGATTTCCTTGTCTAGTGAAACCACAATTACTTCACCAACTAATTTGAAACCTCCAAGTATAGTCAAAACATAAGCAAACACGATCAAAACATGTTAAAGGCCCCCAAAAACATGATCAAAACAATAAAACAATAGTGGAAATCCATTTACCCCGGATTTGGGATGGTTTTCCCCGGTTATTTAGACTTTCTCCGGTTTTTCTAGTTTAAGTTCCCTTTTGGTCAGTTTTGGCTGGTTTCGAATGGTTTAGCGTGCATCTGTCGTGTTTGGATGTGTATAACCATGTTTGAAAGTTAATCAGTTAGTATGTGATGATGAAAATATATACACAACCCAAGTAACAAAAGACATGATCATGGTGAACCCAATAACCAGTATCCATAAGACGTCCAAAACATAATCAAAACAATCAAACCCAAGTGGATTTTGTATTTCCACGGATTTGGCATGGCTAGGTTGATCAGACTTTCATCGGCTTTGCCCAGTTAAGTTCCCTTTCGATCCGTTTTGGTCGGTGTAGAAGGTTTGATGGATGTTCAAGTGTTGAAGATAGAGCCCAAATGTATTCGGAAGCCCCAGATCGCGTGAAGAAAAGGGCTTTCTTGAACATGGCATAACTTGGTCTACAAGAGTCCGTTTCAGGCCCGTGACGAGGCGAATCGAAGGCCGAAACGAGGGGAACGTAGCTGTTGTGGAACCTATAGATCGTTCGACTCAATGGTTAGGAACCATATATCTAGGTTTGATCATCGTTCATATGATAACATAGCGGAAAAGAACAATGATCATGAACAAGGTGTTTAGGCACAAAAGAACACATGAATTAAAACGATTGGGATGTTCATTATATTAATAACAAACATCCACTAGACGTGTATACATTGAATCCCACGTCTAGTGCGACACACACTTTAGGTTTACATTGTGAATGATTGATATATGATATAAAACCTACGTCCTATGTTTTCTTTATATACTAGAAAACATAGCTTACAAAGAAAGCTAAAGTAATAAAAAGACTCCAACGGCTTGTTCTTTTGCAACTTGTACTTTTTAGCCCTTGTCTTCTTATTTTGTTGTGTTTTGACTTATCAACTTAATAATTGGACCCAACAATCTTCCCCTAGTTGATGATGTCCAACTAAGTATAGCACATATTCTTCCCCTTTTTGACACATCAATAGGGAATATGTGAAAGTATGCAATCTTGTAGATTCTCCAAAAGTAGGCTCTGTGTAATGATCCTGAAGAAAAATAACTTAAAGTAGTCTTGATGTAGAAGTAAAATAACCACAAACCTATGTTCCATGTCTTGTTTATCCATGTGATGAAGAACTTATACCAGGTGTTAAAAATATAAGTAGACCTCGATCCCTTGTCAATATTCTCATCCTTTGTGAGACACTGAGCACGATAATGTAACTCCTTCAAGTGTTTATGACAAGTCTTCGTCACCAACTATGTAAGCACGAACAAGTTACCTTTAAAGTCAGTGGCTGGAAGTGCATGACTTTAAGATATGATAGAACACAAACTCACGAAAATCTTCTTCAATCATCAAACGTACCAAAAGAATTCTTCCCCTTAAGCTAACACTTCTTCATGAAGAAACTTAATCTTCATATCATATGTAAAAGTGATAAGACGGATAACTCTTTTACAAGGCTACCCCGATTACATAATCAAATCCAATAAATTACCTCACGAATTGTTGCTAACTCGCATTAAAATCATTAATCCATTTAAAAATATCCGAGCCATAAATATCAACTTGATATTCTAAATTATAACGGAGATTCCATGTACCTTATGTGTGTATTTACCTTCTTTTTGTGTGCTTAAAACGTACCCATTTTCTCAAACAGCAGCTATCCATGTGTTGTCCAATATCTCTTCTGTCCAATATCTTGGACAGATGTATTGTCCGATATCTGACAATACGTATCAGCGTTGAAGCTCATATATCGGACGACACTGTCAACCTATCAGCGTTGACTTATTCCTTGTCAGCGTTGAAACTCTTCCTGTCAGCGTTACGTTTAAACCTGTCAGCGTCTATATTAAACTTTGTCAGCGTCTAAGGTTTAAACGTCAGCGGCAAACTTAAATCTTGTCAGCGTTGCATTCGTACTTGTCAACGTTGAATATCAACATAACCTTTTCAACCCGTGTGAATGCAAACTTTGACTTGCACCCCATAAAACGTCCATCCAATCAGAATACTTTAACCGTGTGAATGCAAATTAATTTAGACCAATGAGAAACGAATCAACTTTAGCCCCATGAGAGCAACCGTATACCAGCAGGTATAAGATTCGAACTATAGATAACCAATATTAGGGCTTTCGTTTTGGCCGTGTGAATGCACAAGATATTCACCAATCAGGAAGCTCAAACCGTGTGAACACTCCAAACTTCAACCAATAGAAACAAGAGGCTTATGGTAATACAGTGTACTAGCACTCATGGGATCAAATCTAGATAACAACTTAGGGTTTAAGCTATGTGAATGCACGCAGCTCGTGTGAACAGAAACTGAAACCCTTCGTCGTCACTTGCAGACATGCGTATTAATCCTTTGTTTAATATTGGAATCTTTTTCGAGTATACGGCTGAATAAATACCATGGAAATCAGCAAGATCCAAGCATGTATACCATCTTCATGATTCACGAATCACCAGATGCTGCTACGTTACAAGCCTCGATCTAGGGTTTTAAAAACTTTAAACATTGAAACCCTAACTTAGGGTTTGTAGATATAACCTTAGATCCTGAATTCAACAGCCACCAATTTCAATTCTTCCTGCTTTTTAAGTAGATCTAGGGTTTGAGAAACCCTAGTTCATGATTTCATGTGAAAGCAGAAAAACTGAAAATCACTCATCAGCCAACTTCGACGCTTAATAACTTTTGCCTGGGGATAAAACTCGACAATCCCTCCGGTGGATGTTTAGATCTATGTATGTAGAACACACATCTAAAATTTCGTGACGATCCAACGGTTCAATCAAAAGTTATGACCTTCTGAATACTGCTGCGCACACAAAAACGTCCAGAAAAATTCAATACGAATTTTTCTTTTCTTCACCATACACGAACACCTCGTCGGACCTAGATATCATGAGCCTTAGGCTCTGATACCAATTGTGGAACCTATAGATCGTTCGACTCAATGGTTAGGAACCATATATCTAGGTTTGATCATCGTTCATATGATAACATAGCGGAAAAGAACAATGATCATGAACAAGGTGTTTAGGCACAAAAGAACACATGAATTAAAACGATTGGGATGTTCATTATATTAATAACAAACATCCACTAGACGTGTATACATTGAATCCCACGTCTAGTGCGACACACACTTTAGGTTTACATTGTGAATGATTGATATATGATATAAAACCTACGTCCTATGTTTTCTTTATATACTAGAAAACATAGCTTACAAAGAAAGCTAAAGTAATAAAAAGACTCCAACGGCTTGTTCTTTTGCAACTTGTACTTTTTAGCCCTTGTCTTCTTATTTTGTTGTGTTTTGACTTATCAACTTAATAATTGGACCCAACAGCTGTAACCTAACTTTGTTGGGTTACAGAACTTTCGAGGCCCGAAACCCTTTATTTGTTGAGATATTCTCATTTTTATAATTTTTTCACATTTTTTGGACTTTGTTTTTGGGCTCAGGCCCGACCCATTTGCGTTCTAAGGTTTATTTCGATGTCACTTGTAATTTTAGGTTACTATGTAATAGATTATAAATTAATATGGCAATCATAGAAAAAAATTTAAATGACCATTCCAAGTCCCGAGATCGTTAAGCAAGAGCTGGTTACATGAGTTGTTTTGTTCATTCGTTTGGTATATTATCCACCTTTGTAGGTTTTCCAAGGAAAATCAATGTCGTTTTTGTGTTGATCAAACAATGTTAAATGTTGTTGGAGTTCACTCATATCTATAATACTAATTCATGGTGTGTCATAATGATTTCCTTGTCTAGTGAAACCACAATTACTTCACCAACTAATTTGAAACCTCCAAGTATAGTCAAAACATAAGCAAACACGATCAAAACATGTTAAAGGCCCCCAAAAACATGATCAAAACAATAAAACAATAGTGGAAATCCATTTACCCCGGATTTGGGATGGTTTTCCCCGGTTATTTAGACTTTCTCCGGTTTTTCTAGTTTAAGTTCCCTTTTGGTTAGTTTTGGCTGGTTTCGAATGGTTTAGCGTGCATCTGTCGTGTTTGGATGTGTATAACCATGTTTGAAAGTTAATCAGTTAGTATGTGATGATGAAAATATATACACAACCCAAGTAACAAAAGACATGATCATGGTGAACCCAATAACCAGTATCCATAAGACATCCAAAACATAATCAAAACAATCAAACCCAAGTGGAAATTGTATTTCCACGGATTTGGCATGGCTAGGTTGATCAGACTTTCATCGGCTTTGCCCAGTTAAGTTACCTTTCGATCCGTTTTGGTCGGTGTAGAAGGTTTGATGGATGTTCAAGTGTTGAAGATAGAGCCCAAATGTATTCGGAAGCCCCAGATCGCGTGAAGAAAAGAGCTTTCTTGAACATGGCATAACTTGGTCTACAAGAGTCCGTTTCAGGCCCGTGACGAGGCGAATCGAAGGCCGAAACGAGGGGAACGTAGCTGTAACCTAACTTTGTTGGGTTACAGAACTTTCGAGGCCCGAAACCCTTTATTTGTTGAGATATTCTCATTTTTATAATTTTTTCACATTTTTTGGACTTTGTTTTTGGGCTCAGGCCCGACCCATTTGCGTTCTAAGGTTTATTTTGATGTCACTTGTAATTTTAGGTTACTATGTAATAGATTATAAATTAATATGGCAATCATAGAAAAAAATTTAAATGACCATTCCAAGTCCCGAGATCGTTAAGCAAGAGCTGGTTACATGAGTTGTTTTGTTCATTCGTTTGGTATATTATCCACCTTTGTAGGTTTTCCAAGGAAAATCAATGTCGTTTTTGTGTTGATCAAACAATGTTAAATGTTGTTGGAGTTCACTCATATTTATAATACTAATTCATGGTGTGTCATAATGATTTCCTTGTCTAGTGAAACCATAATTACTTCACCAACTAATTTGAAACCTCCAAGTATAGTCAAAACATAAGCAAACACGATCAAAACATGTTAAAGGCCCCCAAAAACATGATCAAAACAATAAAACAATAGTGGAAATCCATTTACCCCGGATTTGGGATGGTTTTCCCCGGTTATTTAGACTTTCTCCGGTTTTTCTAGTTTAAGTTCCCTTTTGGTCAGTTTTGGCTGGTTTCGAATGGTTTAGCGTGCATCTGTCGTGTTTGGATGTGTATAACCATGTCTGAAAGTTAATCAGTTAGTATGTGATGATGAAAATATATACACAACCCAAGTAACAAAAGACATGATCATGGTGAACCCAATAACCAGTATCCATAAGACGTCCAAAACATAATCAAAACAATCAAACCCAAGTGGAAATTGTATTTCCACGGATTTGGCATGGCTAGGTTGATCAGACTTTCATCGGCTTTGCCCAGTTAAGTTCCCTTTCGATCCGTTTTGGTCGGTGTAGAAGGTTTGATGGATGTTCAAGTGTTGAAGATAGAGCCCAAATGTATTCGGAAGCCCCAGATCGCGTGAAGAAAAGGGCTTTCTTGAACATGGCATAACTTGGTCTACAAGAGTCCGTTTCAGGCCCGTGACGAGGCGAATCGAAGGCCGAAACGAGGGGAACGTAGCTGTAACCTAACTTGGTTGGGTTACAGAACTTTCGAGGCCCGAAACCCTTTATTTGTTGAGATATTCTCATTTTTATAATTTTTTCACATTTTTTGGACTTTGTTTTTGGGCTCAGGCCCGACCCATTTGCGTTCTAAGGTTTATTTCGATGTCACTTGTAATTTTAGGTTACTATGTAATAGATTATAAATTAATATGGCAATCATAGAAAAAAATTTAAATGACCATTCCAAGTCCCGAGATCGTTAAGCAAGAGCTGGTTACATGAGTTGTTTTGTTCATTCGTTTGGTATATTATCCACCTTTGTAGGTTTTCCAAGGAAAATCAATGTCGTTTTTGTGTTGATCAAACAATGTTAAATGTTGTTGGAGTTCACTCATATCTATAATACTAATTCATGGTGTGTCATAATGATTTCCTTGTCTAGTGAAACCACAATTACTTCACCAACTAATTTGAAACCTCCAAGTATAGTCAAAACATAAGCAAACACGATCAAAACATGCTAAAGGCCCCCAAAAACATGATCAAAACAATAAAACAATAGTGGAAATCCATTTACCCCGGATTTGGGATGGTTTTCCCCGGTTATTTAGACTTTCTCCGGTTTTTCTAGTTTAAGTTCCCTTTTGGTCAGTTTTGGCTGGTTTCGAATGGTTTAGCGTGCATCTGTCGTGTTTGGATGTGTATAACCATGTTTGAAAGTTAATCAGTTAGTATGTGATGATGAAAATATATACACAACCCAAGTAACAAAAGACATGATCATGGTGAACCCAATAACCAGTATCCATAAGACATCCAAAACATAATCAAAACAATCAAACCCAAGTGGAAATTGTATTTCCACGGATTTGGCATGGCTAGGTTGATCAGACTTTCATCGGCTTTGCCCAGTTAAGTTACCTTTCGATCCGTTTTGGTCGGTGTAGAAGGTTTGATGGATGTTCAAGTGTTGAAGATAGAGCCCAAATGTATTCGGAAGCCCCAGATCGCGTGAAGAAAAGGGCTTTCTTGAACATGGCATAACTTGGTCTACAAGAGTCCGTTTCAGGCCCGTGACGAGGCGAATCGAAGGCCGAAACGAGGGGAACGTAGCTGTAACCTAACTTTGTTGGGTTACAGAACTTTCGAGGCCCGAAACCCTTTATTTGTTGAGATATTCTCATTTTTATAATTTTTTCACATTTTTTGGACTTTGTTTTTGGGCTCAGGCCCGACCCATTTGCGTTCTAAGGTTTATTTCGATGTCACTTGTAATTTTAGGTTACTATGTAATAGATTATAAATTAATATGGCAATCATAGAAAAAAATTTAAATGACCATTCCAAGTCCCGAGATCGTTAAGCAAGAGCTGGTTACATGAGTTGTTTTGTTCATTCGTTTGGTATATTATCCACCTTTGTAGGTTTTCCAAGGAAAATCAATGTCGTTTTTGTGTTGATCAAACAATGTTAAATGTTGTTGGAGTTCACTCATATCTATAATACTAATTCATGGTGTGTCATAATGATTTCCTTGTCTAGTGAAACCACAATTACTTCACCAACTAATTTGAAACCTCCAAGTATAGTCAAAACATAAGCAAACACGATCAAAACATGTTAAAGGCCCCCAAAAACATGATCAAAACAATAAAACAATAGTGGAAATCCATTTACCCCGGATTTGGGATGGTTTTCCCCGGTTATTTAGACTTTCTCCGGTTTTTCTAGTTTAAGTTCCCTTTTGGTCAGTTTTGGCTGGTTTCGAATGGTTTAGCGTGCATCTGTCGTGTTTGGATGTGTATAACCATGTTTGAATGTTAATCAGTTAGTATGTGATGATGAAAATATATACACAACCCAAGTAACAAAAGACATGATCATGGTGAACCCAATAACCAGTATCCATAAGACGTCCAAAACATAATCAAAACAATCAAACCCAAGTGGAAATTGTATTTCCACGGATTTGGCATGGCTAGGTTGATCAGACTTTCATCGGCTTTGCCCAGTTAAGTTCCCTTTCGATCCGTTTTGGTCGGTGTAGAAGGTTTGATGGATGTTCAAGTGTTGAAGATAGAGCCCAAATGTATTCGGAAGCCCCAGATCGCGTGAAGAAAAGGGCTTTCTTGAACATGGCATAACTTGGTCTACAAGAGTCCGTTTCAGGCCCGTGACGAGGCGAATCGAAGGCCGAAACGAGGGGAACGTAGCTGTAACCTAACTTTGTTGGGTTACAGAACTTTCGAGGCCCGAAACCCTTTATTTGTTGAGATATTCTCATTTTTATAATTTTTTCACATTTTTTGGACTTTGTTTTTGGGCTCAGGCCCGACCCATTTGCGTTCTAAGGTTTATTTCGATGTCACTTGTAATTTTAGGTTACTATGTAATAGATTATAAATTAATATGGCAATCATAGAAAAAAATTTAAATGACCATTCCAAGTCCCGAGATCGTTAAGCAAGAGCTGGTTACATGAGTTGTTTTGTTCATTCGTTTGGTATATTATCCACCTTTGTAGGTTTTCCAAGGAAAATCAATGTCGTTTTTGTGTTGATCAAACAATGTTAAATGTTGTTGGAGTTCACTCATATCTATAATACTAATTCATGGTGTGTCATAATGATTTCCTTGTCTAGTGAAACCACAATTACTTCACCAACTAATTTGAAACCTCCAAGTATAGTCAAAACATAAGCAAACACGATCAAAACATGTTAAAGGCCCCCAAAAACATGATCAAAACAATAAAACAATAGTGGAAATCCATTTACTCCGGATTTGGGATGGTTTTCCCCGGTTATTTAGACTTTCTCCGGTTTTTCTAGTTTAAGTTCCCTTTTGGTCAGTTTTGGCTGGTTTCGAATGGTTTAGCGTGCATCTGTCGTGTTTGGATGTGTATAACCATGTTTGAATGTTAATCAGTTAGTATGTGATGATGAAAATATATACACAACCCAAGTAACAAAAGACATGATCATGGTGAACCCAATAACCAGTATCCATAAGACGTCCAAAACATAATCAAAACAATCAAACCCAAGTGGAAATTGTATTTCCACGGATTTGGCATGGCTAGGTTGATCAGACTTTCATCGGCTTTGCCCAGTTAAGTTCCCTTTCGATCCGTTTTGGTCGGTGTAGAAGGTTTGATGGATGTTCAAGTGTTGAAGATAGAGCCCAAATGTATTCGGAAGCCCCAGATCGCGTGAAGAAAAGGGCTTTCTTGAACATGGCATAACTTGGTCTACAAGAGTCCGTTTCAGGCCCGTGACGAGGCGAATCGAAGGCCGAAACGAGGGGAACGTAGCTGTAACCTAACTTTGTTGGGTTACAGAACTTTCGAGGCCTGAAACCCTTTATTTGTTGAGATATTCTCATTTTTATAATTTTTTCACATTTTTTGGACTTTGTTTTTGGGCTCAGGCCCGACCCATTTGCGTTCTAAGGTTTATTTTGATGTCACTTGTAATTTTAGGTTACTATGTAATAGATTATAAATTAATATGGCAATCATAGAAAAAAATTTAAATGACCATTCCAAGTCCCGAGATCGTTAAGCAAGAGCTGGTTACATGAGTTGTTTTGTTCATTCGTTTGGTATATTATCCACCTTTGTAGGTTTTCCAAGGAAAATCAATGTCGTTTTTGTGTTGATCAAACAATGTTAAATGTTGTTGGAGTTCACTCATATCTATAATACTAATTCATGGTGTGTCATAATGATTTCCTTGTCTAGTGAAACCACAATTACTTCACCAACTAATTTGAAACCTCCAAGTATAGTCAAAACATAAGCAAACACGATCAAAACATGTTAAAGGCCCCCAAAAACATGATCAAAACAATAAAACAATAGTGGAAATCCATTTACCCCGGATTTGGGATGGTTTTCCCCGGTTATTTAGACTTTCTCCGGTTTTTCTAGTTTAAGTTCCCTTTTGGTCAGTTTTGGCTGGTTTCGAATGGTTTAGCGTGCATCTGTCGTGTTTGGATGTGTATAACCATGTTTGAATGGTAATCAGTTAGTATGTGATGATGAAAATATATACACAACCCAAGTAACAAAAGACATGATCATGGTGAACCCAATAACCAGTATCCATAAGACGTCCAAAACATAATCAAAACAATCAAACCCAAGTGGAAATTATATTTCCACGGATTTGGCATGGCTAGGTTGATCAGACTTTCATCGGCTTTGCCCAGTTAAGTTCCCTTTCGATCCGTTTTGGTCGGTGTAGAAGGTTTGATGGATGTTCAAGTGTTGAAGATAGAGCCCAAATGTATTCGGAAGCCCCAGATCGCGTGAAGAAAAGGGCTTTCTTGAACATGGCATAACTTGGTCTACAAGAGTCCGTTTCAGGCCCGTGACGAGGCGAATCGAAGGCCGAAACGAGGGGAACGTAGCTGTAACCTAACTTTGTTGGGTTACAGAACTTTCGAGGCCCGAAACCCTTTATTTGTTGAGATATTCTCATTTTTATAATTTTTTCACATTTTTTGGACTTTGTTTTTGGGCTCAGGCCCGACCCATTTGCGTTCTAAGGTTTATTTCGATGTCACTTGTAATTTTAGGTTACTATGTAATAGATTATAAATTAATATGGCAATCATAGAAAAAAATTTAAATGACCATTCCAAGTCCCGAGATCGTTAAGCAAGAGCTGGTTACATGAGTTGTTTTGTTCATTCGTTTGGTATATTATCCACCTTTGTAGGTTTTCCAAGGAAAATCAATGTCGTTTTTGTGTTGATCAAACAATGTTAAATGTTGTTGGAGTTCACTCATATCTATAATACTAATTCATGGTGTGTCATAATGATTTCCTTGTCTAGTGAAACCACAATTACTTCACCAACTAATTTGAAACCTCCAAGTATAGTCAAAACATAAGCAAACACGATCAAAACATGTTAAATGCCCCCAAAAACATGATCAAAACAATAAAACAATAGTGGAAATCCATTTACCCCGGATTTGGGATGGTTTTCCCCGGTTATTTAGACTTTCTCCGGTTTTTCTAGTTTAAGTTCCCTTTTGGTCAGTTTTGGCTGGTTTCGAATGGTTTAGAGTGCATCTGTCGTGTTTGGATGTGTATAACCATGTTTGAATGTTAATCAGTTAGTATGTGATGATGAAAATATATACACAACCCAAGTAACAAAAGACATGATCATGGTGAACCCAATAACCAGTATCCATAAGACGTCCAAAACATAATCAAAACAATCAAACCCAAGTGGAAATTGTATTTCCACGGATTTGGCATGGCTAGGTTGATCAGACTTTCATCGGCTTTGCCCAGTTAAGTTCCCT
This sequence comes from Glebionis coronaria, assembly GCA_025667525.1. NCBI lineage: Eukaryota > Viridiplantae > Streptophyta > Magnoliopsida > Asterales > Asteraceae > Glebionis > Glebionis coronaria. The sequence continues at coordinate 647,185,518 of CM046877.1, forward strand.
TTCGATCCGTTTTGGTCGGTGTAGAAGGTTTGATGGATGTTCAAGTGTTGAAGATAGAGCCCAAATGTATTCGGAAGCCCCAGATCGCGTGAAGAAAAGGGCTTTCTTGAACATGGCATAACTTGGTCTACAAGAGTCCGTTTCAGGCCCGTGACGAGGCGAATCGAAGGCCGAAACGAGGGGAATGTAGCTGTAACCTAACTTTGTTGGGTTACAGAACTTTCGAGGCCCGAAACCCTTTATTTGTTGAGATATTCTCATTTTTATAATTTTTTCACATTTTTTGGACTTTGTTTTTGGGCTCAGGCCCGACCCATTTGCGTTCTAAGGTTTATTTCGATGTCACTTGTAATTTTAGGTTACTATGTAATAGATTATAAATTAACATGGCAATCATAGAAAAAAATTTAAATGACCATTCCAAGTCCCGAGATCGTTAAGCAAGAGCTGGTTACATGAGTTGTTTTGTTCATTCGTTTGGTATATTATCCACCTTTGTAGGTTTTCCAAGGAAAATCAATGTCGTTTTTGTGTTGATCAAACAATGTTAAATGTTGTTGGAGTTCACTCATATCTATAATACTAATTCATGGTGTGTCATAATGATTTCCTTGTCTAGTGAAACCACAATTACTTCACCAACTAATTTGAAACCTCCAAGTATAGTCAAAACATAAGCAAACACGATCAAAACATGTTAAAGGCCCCCAAAAACATGATCAAAACAATAAAACAATAGTGGAAATCCATTTACCCCGGATTTGGGATGGTTTTCCCCGGTTATTTAGACTTTCTCCGGTTTTTCTAGTTTAAGTTCCCTTTTGGTCAGTTTTGGCTGGTTTCGAATGGTTTAGCGTGCATCTGTCGTGTTTGGATGTGTATAACCATGTTTGAATGTTAATCAGTTAGTATGTGATGATGAAAATATATACACAACCCAAGTAACAAAAGACATGATCATGGTGAACCCAATAACCAGTATCCATAAGACGTCCAAAACATAATCAAAACAATCAAACCCAAGTGGAAATTGTATTTCCACGGATTTGGCATGGCTAGGTTGATCAGACTTTCATCGGCTTTGCCCAGTTAAGTTCCCTTTCGATCCGTTTTGGTCGGTGTAGAAGGTTTGATGGATGTTCAAGTGTTGAAGATAGAGCCCAAATGTATTCGGAAGCCCCAGATCGCGTGAAGAAAAGGGCTTTCTTGAACATGGCATAACTTGGTCTACAAGAGTCCGTTTCAGGCCCGTGACGAGGCGAATCGAAGGCCGAAACGAGGGGAACGTAGCTGTAACCTAACTTTGTTGGGTTACAGAACTTTCGAGGCCCGAAACCCTTTATTTGTTGAGATATTCTCATTTTTATAATTTTTTCACATTTTTTGGACTTTGTTTTTGGGCTCAGGCCCGACCCATTTGCGTTCTAAGGTTTATTTCGATGTCACTTGTAATTTTAGGTTACTATGTAATAGATTATAAATTAATATGGCAATCATAGAAAAAAATTTAAATGACCATTCCAAGTCCCGAGATCGTTAAGCAAGAGCTGGTTACATGAGTTGTTTTGTTCATTCGTTTGGTATATTATCCACCTTTGTAGGTTTTCCAAGGAAAAAATCAATGTCGTTTTTGTGTTGATCAAACAATGTTAAATGTTGTTGGAGTTCACTCATATCTATAATACTAATTCATGGTGTGTCATAATGATTTCCTTGTCTAGTGAAACCACAATTACTTCACCAACTAATTTGAAACCTCCAAGTATAGTCAAAACATAAGCAAACACGATCAAAACATGTTAAAGGCCCCCAAAAACATGATCAAAACAATAAAACAATAGTGGAAATCCATTTACCCCGGATTTGGGATGGTTTTCCCCGGTTATTTAGACTTTCTCCGGTTTTTCTAGTTTAAGTTCCCTTTTGGTCAGTTTTGGCTGGTTTCGAATGGTTTAGCGTGCATCTGTCGTGTTTGGATGTGTATAACCATGTTTGAATGTTAATCAGTTAGTATGTGATGATGAAAATATATACACAACCCAAGTAACAAAAGACATGATCATGGTGAACCCAATAACCAGTATCCATAAGACGTCCAAAACATAATCAAAACAATCAAACCCAAGTGGAAATTGTATTTCCACGGATTTGGCATGGCTAGGTTGATCAGACTTTCATCGGCTTTGCCCAGTTAAGTTCCCTTTCGATCCGTTTTGGTCGGTGTAGAAGGTTTGATGGATGTTCAAGTGTTGAAGATAGAGCCCAAATGTATTCGGAAGCCCCAGATCGCGTGAAGAAAAGGGCTTTCTTGAACATGGCATAACTTGGTCTACAAGAGTCCGTTTCAGGCCCGTGACGAGGCGAATCGAAGGCCGAAACGAGGGGAACGTAGCTGTAACCTAACTTTGTTGGGTTACAGAACTTTCGAGGCCCGAAACCCTTTATTTGTTGAGATATTCTCATTTTTATAATTTTTTCACATTTTTTGGACTTTGTTTTTGGGCTCAGGCCCGACCCATTTGCGTTCTAAGGTTTATTTCGATGTCACTTGTAATTTTAGGTTACTATGTAATAGATTATAAATTAATATGGCAATCATAGAAAAAAATTTAAATGACCATTCCAAGTCCCGAGATCGTTAAGCAAGAGCTGGTTACATGAGTTGTTTTGTTCATTCGTTTGGTATATTATCCACCTTTGTAGGTTTTCCAAGGAAAATCAATGTCGTTTTTGTGTTGATCAAACAATGTTAAATGTTGTTGGAGTTCACTCATATCTATAATACTAATTCATGGTGTGTCATAATGATTTCCTTGTCTAGTGAAACCACAATTACTTCACCAACTAATTTGAAACCTCCAAGTATAGTCAAAACATAAGCAAACACGATCAAAACATGTTAAAGGCCCCCAAAAACATGATCAAAACAATAAAACAATAGTGGAAATCCATTTACCCCGGATTTGGGATGGTTTTCCCCGGTTATTTAGACTTTCTCCGGTTTTTCTAGTTTAAGTTCCCTTTTGGTCAGTTTTGGCTGGTTTCGAATGGTTTAGCGTGCATCTGTCGTGTTTGGATGTGTATAACCATGTTTGAATGTTAATCAGTTAGTATGTGATGATGAAAATATATACACAACCCAAGTAACAAAAGACATGATCATGGTGAACCCAATAACCAGTATCCATAAGACGTCCAAAACATAATCAAAACAATCAAACCCAAGTGGAAATTGTATTTCCACGGATTTGGCATGGCTAGGTTGATCAGACTTTCATCGGCTTTGCCCAGTTAAGTTCCCTTTCGATCCGTTTTGGTCGGTGTAGAAGGTTTGATGGATGTTCAAGTGTTGAAGATAGAGCCCAAATGTATTCGGAAGCCCCAGATCGCGTGAAGAAAAGGGCTTTCTTGAACATGGCATAACTTGGTCTACAAGAGTCCGTTTCAGGCCCGTGACGAGGCGAATCGAAGGCCGAAACGAGGGGAACGTAGCTGTAACCTAACTTTGTTGGGTTACAGAACTTTCGAGGCCCGAAACCCTTTATTTGTTGAGATATTCTCATTTTTATAATTTTTTCACATTTTTTGGACTTTGTTTTTGGGCTCAGGCCCGACCCATTTGCGTTCTAAGGTTTATTTCGATGTCACTTGTAATTTTAGGTTACTATGTAATAGATTATAAATTAATATGGCAATCATAGAAAAAAATTTAAATGACCATTCCAAGTCCCGAGATCGTTAAGCAAGAGCTGGTTACATGAGTTGTTTTGTTCATTCGTTTGGTATATTATCCACCTTTGTAGGTTTTCCAAGGAAAATCAATGTCGTTTTTGTGTTGATCAAACAATGTTAAATGTTGTTGGAGTTCACTCATATCTATAATACTAATTCATGGTGTGTCATAATGATTTCCTTGTCTAGTGAAACCACAATTACTTCACCAACTAATTTGAAACCTCCAAGTATAGTCAAAACATAAGCAAACACGATCAAAACATGTTAAAGGCCTCCAAAAACATGATCAAAACAATAAAACAATAGTGGAAATCCATTTACCCCGGATTTGGGATGGTTTTCTCCGGTTATTTAGACTTTCTCCGGTTTTTCTAGTTTAAGTTCCCTTTTGGTCAGTTTTGGCTGGTTTCGAATGGTTTAGCGTGCATCTGTCGTGTTTGGATGTGTATAACCATGTTTGAAAGTTAATCAGTTAGTATGTGATGATGAAAATATATACACAACCCAAGTAACAAAAGACATGATCATGGTGAACCCAATAACCAGTATCCATAAGACGTCCAAAACATAATCAAAACAATCAAACCCAAGTGGAAATTGTATTTCCACGGATTTGGCATGGCTAGGTTGATCAGACTTTCATCGGCTTTGCCCAGTTAAGTTCCCTTTCGATCCGTTTTGGTCGGTGTAGAAGGTTTGATGGATGTTCAAGTGTTGAAGATAGAGCCCAAATGTATTCGGAAGCCCCAGATCGCGTGAAGAAAAGGGCTTTCTTGAACATGGCATAACTTGGTCTACAAGAGTCCGTTTCAGGCCCGTGACGAGGCGAATCGAAGGCCGAAACGAGGGGAACGTAGCTGTAACCTAACTTTGTTGGGTTACAGAACTTTCGAGGCCCGAAACCCTTTATTTGTTGAGATATTCTCATTTTTATAATTTTTTCACATTTTTTGGACTTTGTTTTTGGGCTCAGGCCCGACCCATTTGCGTTCTAAGGTTTATTTCGATGTCACTTGTAATTTTAGGTTACTATGTAATAGATTATAAATTAATATGGCAATCATAGAAAAAAATTTAAATGACCATTCCAAGTCCCGAGATCGTTAAGCAAGAGCTGGTTACATGAGTTGTTTTGTTCATTCGTTTGGTATATTATCCACCTTTGTAGGTTTTCCAAGGAAAATCAATGTCGTTTTTGTGTTGATCAAACAATGTTAAATGTTGTTGGAGTTCACTCATATCTATAATACTAATTCATGGTGTGTCATAATGATTTCCTTGTCTAGTGAAACCACAATTACTTCACCAACTAATTTGAAACCTCCAAGTATAGTCAAAACATAAGCAAACACGATCAAAACATGTTAAAGGCCCCCAAAAACATGATCAAAACAATAAAACAATAGTGGAAATCCATTTACCCCGGATTTGGGATGGTTTTCCCCGGTTATTTAGACTTTCTCCGGTTTTTCTAGTTTAAGTTCCCTTTTGGTCAGTTTTGGCTGGTTTCGAATGGTTTAGCGTGCATCTGTCGTGTTTGGATGTGTATAACCATGTTTGAATGTTAATCAGTTAGTATGTGATGATGAAAATATATACACAACCCAAGTAACAAAAGACATGATCATGGTGAACCCAATAACCAGTATCCATAAGACGTCCAAAACATAATCAAAACAATCAAACCCAAGTGGAAATTATATTTCCACGGATTTGGCATGGCTAGGTTGATCAGACTTTCATCGGCTTTGCCCAGTTAAGTTCCCTTTCGATCCGTTTTGGTCGGTGTAGAAGGTTTGATGGATGTTCAAGTGTTGAAGATAGAGCCCAAATGTATTCGGAAGCCCCAGATCGCGTGAAGAAAAGGGCTTTCTTGAACATGGCATAACTTGGTCTACAAGAGTCCGTTTCAGGCCCGTGACGAGGCGAATCGAAGGCCGAAACGAGGGGAACGTAGCTGTAACCTAACTTTGTTGGGTTACAGAACTTTCGAGGCCCGAAACCCTTTATTTGTTGAGATATTCTCATTTTTATAATTTTTTCACATTTTTTGGACTTTGTTTTTGGGCTCAGGCCCGACCCATTTGCGTTCTAAGGTTTATTTCGATGTCACTTGTAATTTTAGGTTACTATGTAATAGATTATAAATTAATATGGCAATCATAGAAAAAAATTTAAATGACCATTCCAAGTCCCGAGATCGTTAAGCAAGAGCTGGTTACATGAGTTGTTTTGTTCATTCGTTTGGTATATTATCCACCTTTGTAGGTTTTCCAAGGAAAATCAATGTCGTTTTTGTGTTGATCAAACAATGTTAAATGTTGTTGGAGTTCACTCATATCTATAATACTAATTCATGGTGTGTCATAATGATTTCCTTGTCTAGTGAAACCACAATTACTTCACCAACTAATTTGAAACCTCCAAGTATAGTCAAAACATAAGCAAACACGATCAAAACATGTTAAAGGCCCCCATAAACATGATCAAAACAATAAAACAATAGTGGAAATCCATTTACCCCGGATTTGGGATGGTTTTCCCCGGTTATTTAGACTTTCTCCGGTTTTTCTAGTTTAAGTTCCCTTTTGGTCAGTTTTGGCTGGTTTCGAATGGTTTAGCGTGCATCTGTCGTGTTTGGATGTGTATAACCATGTTTGAATGTTAATCAGTTAGTATGTGATGATGAAAATATATACACAACCCAAGTAACAAAAGACATGATCATGGTGAACCCAATAACCAGTATCCATAAGACGTCCAAAACATAATCAAAACAATCAAACCCAAGTGGAAATTGTATTTCCACGGATTTGGCATGGCTAGGTTGATCAGACTTTCATCGGCTTTGCCCAGTTAAGTTCCCTTTCGATCCGTTTTGGTCGGTGTAGAAGGTTTGATGGATGTTCAAGTGTTGAAGATAGAGCCCAAATGTATTCGGAAGCCCCAGATCGCGTGAAGAAAAGGGCTTTCTTGAACATGGCATAACTTGGTCTACAAGAGTCTGTTTCAGGCCCGTGACGAGGCGAATCGAAGGCCGAAACGAGGGGAACGTAGCTGTAACCTAACTTTGTTGGGTTACAGAACTTTCGAGGCCCGAAACCCTTTATTTGTTGAGATATTCTCATTTTTATAATTTTTTCACATTTTTTGGACTTTGTTTTTGGGCTCAGGCCCGACCCATTTGCGTTCTAAGGTTTATTTCGATGTCACTTGTAATTTTAGGTTACTATGTAATAGATTATAAATTAATATGGCAATCATAGAAAAAAATTTAAATGACCATTCCAAGTCCCGAGATCGTTAAGCAAGAGCTGGTTACATGAGTTGTTTTGTTCATTCGTTTGGTATATTATCCACCTTTGTAGGTTTTCCAAGGAAAATCAATGTCGTTTTTGTGTTGATCAAACAATGTTAAATGTTGTTGGAGTTCACTCATATCTATAATACTAATTCATGGTGTGTCATAATGATTTCCTTGTCTAGTGAAACCACAATTACTTCACCAACTAATTTGAAACCTCCAAGTATAGTCAAAACATAAGCAAACACGATCAAAACATGTTAAAGGCCCCCAAAAACATGATCAAAACAATAAAACAATAGTGGAAATCCATTTACCCCGGATTTGGGATGGTTTTCCCCGGTTATTTAGACTTTCTCCGGTTTTTCTAGTTTAAGTTCCCTTTTGGTCAGTTTTGGCTGGTTTCGAATGGTTTAGCGTGCATCTGTCGTGTTTGGATGTGTATAACCATGTTTGAATGTTAATCAGTTAGTATGTGATGATGAAAATATATACACAACCCAAGTAACAAAAGACATGATCATGGTGAACCCAATAACCAGTATCCATAAGACGTCCAAAACATAATCAAAACAATCAAACCCAAGTGGAAATTATATTTCCACGGATTTGGCATGGCTAGGTTGATCAGACTTTCATCGGCTTTGCCCAGTTAAGTTCCCTTTCGATCCGTTTTGGTCGGTGTAGAAGGTTTGATGGATGTTCAAGTGTTGAAGATAGAGCCCAAATGTATTCGGAAGCCCCAGATCGCGTGAAGAAAAGGGCTTTCTTGAACATGGCATAACTTGGTCTACAAGAGTCCGTTTCAGGCCCGTGACGAGGCGAATCGAAGGCCGAAACGAGGGGAACGTAGCTGTAACCTAACTTTGTTGGGTTACAGAACTTTCGAGGCCCGAAACCCTTTATTTGTTGAGATATTCTCATTTTTATAATTTTTTCACATTTTTTGGACTTTGTTTTTGGGCTCAGGCCCGACCCATTTGCGTTCTAAGGTTTATTTCGATGTCACTTGTAATTTTAGGTTACTATGTAATAGATTATAAATTAATATGGCAATCATAGAAAAAAATTTAAATGACCATTCCAAGTCCCGAGATCGTTAAGCAAGAGCTGGTTACATGAGTTGTTTTGTTCATTCGTTTGGTATATTATCCACCTTTGTAGGTTTTCCAAGGAAAATCAATGTCGTTTTTGTGTTGATCAAACAATGTTAAATGTTGTTGGAGTTCACTCATATCTATAATACTAATTCATGGTGTGTCATAATGATTTCCTTGTCTAGTGAAACCACAATTACTTCACCAACTAATTTGAAACCTCCAAGTATAGTCAAAACATAAGCAAACACGATCAAAACATGTTAAAGGCCCCCATAAACATGATCAAAACAATAAAACAATAGTGGAAATCCATTTACCCCGGATTTGGGATGGTTTTCCCCGGTTATTTAGACTTTCTCCGGTTTTTCTAGTTTAAGTTCCCTTTTGGTCAGTTTTGGCTGGTTTCGAATGGTTTAGCGTGCATCTGTCGTGTTTGGATGTGTATAACCATGTTTGAATGTTAATCAGTTAGTATGTGATGATGAAAATATATACACAACCCAAGTAACAAAAGACATGATCATGGTGAACCCAATAACCAGTATCCATAAGACGTCCAAAACATAATCAAAACAATCAAACCCAAGTGGAAATTGTATTTCCACGGATTTGGCATGGCTAGGTTGATCAGACTTTCATCGGCTTTGCCCAGTTAAGTTCCCTTTCGATCCGTTTTGGTCGGTGTAGAAGGTTTGATGGATGTTCAAGTGTTGAAGATAGAGCCCAAATGTATTCGGAAGCCCCAGATCGCGTGAAGAAAAGGCCTTTCTTGAACATGGCATAACTTGGTCTACAAGAGTCCGTTTCAGGCCCGTGACGAGGCGAATCGAAGGCCGAAACGAGGGGAACGTAGCTGTAACCTAACTTTGTTGGGTTACAGAACTTTCGAGGCCCGAAACCCTTTATTTGTTGAGATATTCTCATTTTTATAATTTTTTCACATTTTTTGGACTTTGTTTTTGGGCTCAGGCCCGACCCATTTGCGTTCTAAGGTTTATTTCGATGTCACTTGTAATTTTAGGTTACTATGTAATAGATTATAAATTAATATGGCAATCATAGAAAAAAATTTAAATGACCATTCCAAGTCCCGAGATCGTTAAGCAAGAGCTGGTTACATGAGTTGTTTTGTTCATTCGTTTGGTATATTATCCACCTTTGTAGGTTTTCCAAGGAAAATCAATGTCGTTTTTGTGTTGATCAAACAATGTTAAATGTTGTTGGAGTTCACTTATATCTATAATACTAATTCATGGTGTGTCATAATGATTTCCTTGTCTAGTGAAACCACAATTACTTCACCAACTAATTTGAAACCTCCAAGTATAGTCAAAACATAAGCAAACACGATCAAAACATGTTAAAGGCCTCCAAAAACATGATCAAAACAATAAAACAATAGTGGAAATCCATTTACCCCGGATTTGGGATGGTTTTCCCCGGTTATTTAGACTTTCTCCGGTTTTTCTAGTTTAAGTTCCCTTTTGGTCAGTTTTGGCTGGTTTCGAATGGTTTAGCGTGCATCTGTCGTGTTTGGATGTGTATAACCATGTTTGAAAGTTAATCAGTTAGTATGTGATGATGAAAATATATACACAACCCAAGTAACAAAAGACATGATCATGGTGAACCCAATAACCAGTATCCATAAGACGTCCAAAACATAATCAAAACAATCAAACCCAAGTGGAAATTGTATTTCCACGGATTTGGCATGGCTAGGTTGATCAGACTTTCATCGGCTTTGCCCAGTTAAGTTCCCTTTCGATCTGTTTTGGTCGGTGTAGAAGGTTTGATGGATGTTCAAGTGTTGAAGATAGAGCCCAAATGTATTCGGAAGCCCCAGATCGCGTGAAGAAAAGGGCTTTCTTGAACATGGCATAACTTGGTCTACAAGAGTCCGTTTCAGGCCCGTGACGAGGCGAATCGAAGGCCGAAACGAGGGGAACGTAGCTGTAACCTAACTTTGTTGGGTTACAGAACTTTCGAGGCCCGAAACCCTTTATTTGTTGAGATATTCTCATTTTTATAATTTTTTCACATTTTTTGGACTTTGTTTTTGGGCTCAGGCCCGACCCATTTGCGTTCTAAGGTTTATTCCGATGTCACTTGTAATTTTAGGTTACTATGTAATAGATTATAAATTAATATGGCAATCATAGAAAAAAATTTAAATGACCATTCCAAGTCCCGAGATCGTTAAGCAAGAGCTGGTTACATGAGTTGTTTTGTTCATTCGTTTGGTATATTATCCACCTTTGTAGGTTTTCCAAGGAAAATCAATGTCGTTTTTGTGTTGATCAAACAATGTTAAATGTTGTTGGAGTTCACTCATATCTATAATACTAATTCATGGTGTGTCATAATGATTTCCTTGTCTAGTGAAACCACAATTACTTCACCAACTAATTTGAAACCTCCAAGTATAGTCAAAACATAAGCAAACACGATCAAAACATGTTAAAGGCCTCCAAAAACATGATCAAAACAATAAAACAATAGTGGAAATCCATTTACCCCGGATTTGGGATGGTTTTCCCCGGTTATTTAGACTTTCTCCGGTTTTTCTAGTTTAAGTTCCCTTTTGGTCAGTTTTGGCTGGTTTCGAATGGTTTAGCGTGCATCTGTCGTGTTTGGATGTGTATAACCATGTTTGAAAGTTAATCAGTTAGTATGTGATGATGAAAATATATACACAACCCAAGTAACAAAAGACATGATCATGGTGAACCCAATAACCAGTATCCATAAGACGTCCAAAACATAATCAAAACAATCAAACCCAAGTGGAAATTGTATTTCCACGGATTTGGCATGGCTAGGTTGATCAGACTTTCATCGGCTTTGCCCAGTTAAGTTCCCTTTCGATCCGTTTTGGTCGGTGTAGAAGGTTTGATGGATGTTCAAGTGTTGAAGATAGAGCCCAAATGTATTCGGAAGCCCCAGATCGCGTGAAGAAAAGGGCTTTCTTGAACATGGCATAACTTGGTCTACAAGAGTCCGTTTCAGGCCCGTGACGAGGCGAATCGAATGCCGAAACGAGGGGAACGTAGCTGTAACCTAACTTTGTTGGGTTACAGAACTTTCGAGGCCCGAAACCCTTTATTTGTTGAGATATTCTCATTTTTATAATTTTTTCACATTTTTTGGACTTTGTTTTTGGGCTCAGGCCCGACCCATTTGCGTTCTAAGGTTTATTTCGATGTCACTTGTAATTTTAGGTTACTATGTAATAGATTATAAATTAATATGGCAATCATAGAAAAAAATTTAAATGACCATTCCAAGTCCCGAGATCGTTAAGCAAGAGCTGGTTACATGAGTTGTTTTGTTCATTCGTTTGGTATATTATCCACCTTTGTAGGTTTTCCAAGGAAAATCAATGTCGTTTTTGTGTTGATCAAACAATGTTAAATGTTGTTGGAGTTCACTTATATCTATAATACTAATTCATGGTGTGTCATAATGATTTCCTTGTCTAGTGAAACCACAATTACTTCACCAACTAATTTGAAACCTCCAAGTATAGTCAAAACATAAGCAAACACGATCAAAACATGTTAAAGGCCTCCAAAAACATGATCAAAACAATAAAACAATAGTGGAAATCCATTTACCCCGGATTTGGGATGGTTTTCCCCGGTTATTTAGACTTTCTCCGGTTTTTCTAGTTTAAGTTCCCTTTTGGTCAGTTTTGGCTGGTTTCGAATGGTTTAGCGTGCATCTGTCGTGTTTGGATGTGTATAACCATGTTTGAAAGTTAATCAGTTAGTATGTGATGATGAAAATATATACACAACCCAAGTAACAAAAGACATGATCATGGTGAACCCAATAACCAGTATCCATAAGACGTCCAAAACATAATCAAAACAATCAAACCCAAGTGGAAATTGTATTTCCACGGATTTGGCATGGCTAGGTTGATCAGACTTTCATCGGCTTTGCCCAGTTAAGTTCCCTTTCGATCCGTTTTGGTCGGTGTAGAAGGTTTGATGGATGTTCAAGTGTTGAAGATAGAGCCCAAATGTATTCGGAAGCCCCAGATCGCGTGAAGAAAAGGGCTTTCTTGAACATGGCATAACTTGGTCTACAAGAGCCCGTTTCAGGCCCGTGACGAGGCGAATCGAAGGCCGAAACGAGGGGAATGTAGCTGTAACCTAACTTTGTTGGGTTACAGAACTTTCGAGGCCCGAAACCCTTTATTTGTTGAGATATTCTCATTTTTATAATTTTTTCACATTTTTTGGACTTTGTTTTTGGGCTCAGGCCCGACCCATTTGCGTTCTAAGGTTTATTCCGATGTCACTTGTAATTTTAGGTTACTATGTAATAGATTATAAATTAATATGGCAATCATAGAAAAAAATTTAAATGACCATTCCAAGTCCCGAGATCGTTAAGCAAGAGCTGGTTACATGAGTTGTTTTGTTCATTCGTTTGGTATATTATCCACCTTTGTAGGTTTTCCAAGGAAAATCAATGTCGTTTTTGTGTTGATCAAACAATGTTAAATGTTGTTGGAGTTCACTCATATATATAATACTAATTCATGGTGTGTCATAATGATTTCCTTGTCTAGTGAAACCACAATTACTTCACCAACTAATTTGAAACCTCCAAGTATAGTCAAAACATAAGCAAACACGATCAAAACATGTTAAAGGCCTCCAAAAACATGATCAAAACAATAAAACAATAGTGGAAATCCATTTACCCCGGATTTGGGATGGTTTTCCCCGGTTATTTAGACTTTCTCCGGTTTTTCTAGTTTAAGTTCCCTTTTGGTCAGTTTTGGCTGGTTCGAATGGTTTAGCGTGCATCTGCCGTATTTGGATGTGTATGACCATGTTTGAAAGTTAATCAGTTAGTATGTGATGATGAAAATATATACACAACCCAAGTAACAAAAGTCATGATCATGGTGAACCCAATAACCAGTATCCATAAGACGTCCAAAACATAATCAAAACAATCAAACCCAAGTGGAAATTGTATTTCCACGGATTTGGCATGGCTAGGTTGATCAGACTTTCATCGGCTTTGCCCAGTTAAGTTCCCTTTCGATCCGTTTTGGTCGGTGTAGAAGGTTTGATGGATGTTCAAGTGTTGAAGATAGAGCCCAAATGTATTCGGAAGCCCCAGATCGCGTGAAGAAAAGGGCTTTCTTGAACATGGCATAACTTGGTCTACAAGAGTCCGTTTCAGGCCCGTGACGAGGCAAATCGAAGGCCGAAACGAGGGGAACGTAGCTGTAACCTAACTTTGTTGGGTTACAGAACTTTCGAGGCCCGAAACCCTTTATTTGTTGAGATATTCTCATTTTTATAATTTTTTCACATTTTTTGGACTTTGTTTTTGGGCTCAGGCCCGACCCATTTGCGTTCTAAGGTTTATTTCGATGTCACTTGTAATTTTAGGTTACTATGTAATAGATTATAAATTAATATGGCAATCATAGAAAAAAAATTTAAATGACCATTCTAAGTCCCGAGATCGTTAAGCAAGAGCTGGTTACATGAGTTGTTTTGTTCATTCGTTTGGTATAATATCCACCTTTGTAGGTTTTCCAAGGAAAATCAATGTCGTTTTTGTGTTGATCAAACAATGTTAAATGTTGTTGGAGTTCACTCATATCTATAATACTAATTCATGGTGTGTCATAATGATTTCCTTGTCTAGTGAAACCACAATTACTTCACCAACTAATTTGAAACCTCCAAGTATAGTCAAAACATAAACACGATCAAAACATGTTAAAGGCCCCCAAAAACATGATCAAAACAATAAAACAATAGTGGAAATCCATTTACCCCGGATTTGGGATGGTTTTCCCCGGTTATTTAGAATTTCTCCGGTTTTTCTAGTTTAAGTTCCCTTTTGGTCAGTTTTGGCTGGTTTCGAATGGTTTAGCGTGCATCTGCCGTGTTTGGATGTGTATGACCATGTTTGAAAGTTAATCAGTTAGTATGTGATGATGAAAATATATACACAACCCAAGTAACAAAAGACATGATCATGGTGAACCCAATAACCAGTATCCATAAGACGTCCAAAACATAATCAAAACAATCAAACCCAAGTGGAAATTGTATTTCCACGGATTTGGCATGGCTAGGTTGATCAGACTTTCATCGGCTTTGCCCAGTTAAGTTCCCTTTCGATCCGTTTTGGTCGGTGTAGAAGGTTTGATGGATGTTCAAGTGTTGAAGATAGAGCCCAAATGTATTCGGAAGCCCCAGATCGCGTGAAGAAAAGGGCTTTCTTGAACATGGCATAACTTGGTCTACAAGAGTCCGTTTCAGGCCCGTGACGAGGCGAATCGAAGGCCGAAACGAGGGGAACGTAGCTGTAACCTAACTTTGTTGGGTTACAGAACTTCGAGGCCCGAAACCCTTTATTTGTTGAGATATTCTCATTTTTATAATTTTTTCACATTTTTTGGACTTTGTTTTTGGGCTCAGGCCCGACCCATTTGCGTTCTAAGGTTTATTTCGATGTCACTTGTAATTTTAGGTTACTATGTAATAGATTATAAATTAATATGGCAATCATAGAAAAAAAATTTAAATGACCATTCTAAGTCCCGAGATCGTTAAGCAAGAGCTGGTTACATGAGTTGTTTTGTTCATTCGTTTGGTATATTATCCACCTTTGTAGGTTTTCCAAGAAAAATCAATGTCGTTTTTGTGTTGATCAAACAATGTTAAATGTTGTTGGAGTTCACTCATATCTATAATACTAATTCATGGTGTGTCATAATGATTTCCTTGTCTAGTGAAACCACAATTACTTCACCAACTAATTTGAAACCTCCAAGTATAGTCAAAACATAAACACGATCAAAACATGTTAAAGGCCCCCAAAAACATGATCAAAACAATAAAACAATAGTGGAAATCCATTTACCCCGGATTTGGGATGGTTTTCCCCGGTTATTTAGAATTTCTCCGGTTTTTCTAGTTTAAGTTCCCTTTTGGTCAGTTTTGGCTGGTTTCGAATGGTTTAGCGTGCATCTGCCGTGTTTGGATGTGTATGACCATGTTTGAAAGTTAATCAGTTAGTATGTGATGATGAAAATATATACACAACCCAAGTAACAAAAGACATGATCATGGTGAACCCAATAACCAGTATCCATAAGACGTCCAAAACATAATCAAAACAATCAAACCCAAGTGGAAATTGTATTTCCACGGATTTGGCATGGCTAGGTTGATCAGACTTTCATCGGCTTTGCCCAGTTAAGTTCCCTTTCGATCCGTTTTGGTCGGTGTAGAAGGTTTGATGGATGTTCAAGTATTGAAGATAGAGCCCAAATGTATTCGAAAGCCCCAGATCGCGTGAAGAAAAGGGCTTTCTTGAACATGGCATAACTTGGTCTACAAGAGTCCGTTTCAGGCCCGTGACGAGGCGAATCGAAGGCCGAAACGAGGGGAACGTAGCTGTAACCTAACTTTGTTGGGTTACAGAACTTTCGAGGCCCGAAACCCTTTATTTGTTGAGATATTCTCATTTTTATAATTTTTTCACATTTTTTGGACTTTGTTTTTGGGCTCAGGCCCGACCCATTTGCGTTCTAAGGTTTATTTCGATGTCACTTGTAATTTTAGGTTACTATGTAATAGATTATAAATTAATATGGCAATCATAGAAAAAAAATTTAAATGACCATTCTAAGTCCCGAGATCGTTAAGCAAGAGCTGGTTACATGAGTTGTTTTGTTCATTCGTTTGGTATATTATCCACCTTTGTAGGTTTTCCAAGAAAAATCAATGTCGTTTTTGTGTTGATCAAACAATGTTAAATGTTGTTGGAGTTCACTCATATCTATAATACTAATTCATGGTGTGTCATAATGATTTCCTTGTCTAGTGAAACCACAATTACTTCACCAACTAATTTGAAACCTCCAAGTATAGTCAAAACATAAACACGATCAAAACATGTTAAAGGCCCCCAAAAACATGATCAAAACAATAAAACAATAGTGGAAATCCATTTACCCCGGATTTGGGATGGTTTTCCCCGGTTATTTAGACTTTCTCCGGTTTTTCTAGTTTAAGTTCCCTTTTGGTCAGTTTTGGCTGGTTTCGAATGGTTTAGCGTGCATCTGCCGTGTTTGGATGTGTATGGCCATGTTTGAAAGTTAATCAGTTAGTATGTGATGATGAAAATATATACACAACCCAAGTAACAAAAGACATGATCATGGTGAACCCAATAACCAGTATCCATAAGACGTCCAAAACATAATCAAAACAATCAAACCCAAGTGGAAATTGTATTTCCACGGATTTGGCATGGCTAGGTTGATCAGACTTTCATCGGCTTTGCCCAGTTAAGTTCCCTTTCGATCCGTTTTGGTCGGTGTAGAAGGTTTGATGGATGTTCAAGTGTTGAAGATAGAGCCCAAATGTATTCGGAAGCCCCAGATCGCGTGAAGAAAAGGGCTTTCTTGAACATGGCATAACTTGGTCTACAAGAGTCCGTTTCAGGCCCGTGACGAGGCGAATCGAAGGCCGAAACGAGGGGAACGTAGCTGTAACCTAACTTTGTTGGGTTACAGAACTTTCGAGGCCCGAAACCCTTTATTTGTTGAGATATTCTCATTTTTATAATTTTTTCACATTTTTTGGACTTTGTTTTTGGGCTCAGGCCCGACCCATTTGCGTTCTAAGGTTTATTTCGATGTCACTTGTAATTTTAGGTTACTATGTAATAGATTATAAATTAATATGGCAATCATAGAAAAAAAATTTAAATGACCATTCTAAGTCCCGAGATCGTTAAGCAAGAGCTGGTTACATGAGTTGTTTTGTTCATTCGTTTGGTATAATATCCACCTTTGTAGGTTTTCCAAGGAAAATCAATGTCGTTTTTGTGTTGATCAAACAATGTTAAATGTTGTTGGAGTTCACTCATATCTATAATACTAATTCATGGTGTGTCATAATGATTTCCTTGTCTAGTGAAACCACAATTACTTCACCAACTAATTTGAAACCTCCAAGTATAGTCAAAACATAAACACGATCAAAACATGTTAAAGGCCCCCAAAAACATGATCAAAACAATAAAACAATAGTGGAAATCCATTTACCCCGGATTTGGGATGGTTTTCCCCGGTTATTTAGAATTTCTCCGGTTTTTCTAGTTTAAGTTCCCTTTTGGTCAGTTTTGGCTGGTTTCGAATGGTTTAGCGTGCATCTACCGTGTTTGGATGTGTATGACCATGTTTGAAAGTTAATCAGTTAGTATGTGATGATGAAAATATATACACAACCCAAGTAACAAAAGACATGATCATGGTGAACCCAATAACCAGTATCCATAAGACGTCCAAAACATAATCAAAACAATCAAACCCAAGTGGAAATTGTATTTCCACGGATTTGGCATGGCTAGGTTGATCAGACTTTCATCGGCTTTGCCCAGTTAAGTTCCCTTTCGATCCGTTTTGGTCGGTGTAGAAGGTTTGATGGATGTTCAAGTGTTGAAGATAGAGCCCAAATGTATTCGGAAGCCCCAGATCGCGTGAAGAAAAGGGCTTTCTTGAACATGGCATAACTTGGTCTACAAGAGTCCGTTTCAGGCCCGTGACGAGGCGAATCGAAGGCCGAAACGAGGGGAACGTAGCTGTAACCTAACTTTGTTGGGTTACAGAACTTTCGAGGCCCGAAACCCTTTATTTGTTGAGATATTCTCATTTTTATAATTTTTTCACATTTTTTGGACTTTGTTTTTGGGCTCAGGCCCGACCCATTTGCGTTCTAAGGTTTATTTCGATGTCACTTGTAATTTTAGGTTACTATGTAATAGATTATAAATTAATATGGCAATCATAGAAAAAAAATTTAAATGACCATTCTAAGTCCCGAGATCGTTAAGCAAGAGCTGGTTACATGAGTTGTTTTGTTCATTCGTTTGGTATATTATCCACCTTTGTAGGTTTTCCAAGAAAAATCAATGTCGTTTTTGTGTTGATCAAACAATGTTAAATGTTGTTGGAGTTCACTCATATCTATAATACTAATTCATGGTGTGTCATAATGATTTCCTTGTCTAGTGAAACCACAATTACTTCACCAACTAATTTGAAACCTCCAAGTATAGTCAAAACATAAACACGATCAAAACATGTTAAAGGCCCCCAAAAACATGATCAAAACAATAAAACAATAGTGGAAATCCATTTACCCCGGATTTGGGATGGTTTTCCCCGGTTATTTAGAATTACTCCGGTGTTTCTAGTTTAAGTTCCCTTTTGGTCAGTTTTGGCTGGTTTCGAATGGTTTAGCGTGCATCTGCCGTGTTTGGATGTGTATGACCATGTTTGAAAGTTAATCAGTTAGTATGTGATGATGAAAATATATACACAACCCAAGTAACAAAAGACATGATCATGGTGAACCCAATAACCAGTATCCATAAGACGTCCAAAACATAATCAAAACAATCAAACCCAAGTGGAAATTGTATTTCCACGGATTTGGCATGGCTAGGTTGATCAGACTTTCATCGGCTTTGCCCAGTTAAGTTCCCTTTCGATCCGTTTTGGTCGGTGTAGAAGGTTTGATGGATGTTCAAGTGTTGAAGATAGAGCCCAAATGTATTCGGAAGCCCCAGATCGCGTGAAGAAAAGGGCGTTCTTGAACATGGCATAACTTGGTCTACAAGAGTCCGTTTCAGGCCCGTGACGAGGCGAATCAAAGGCCGAAACGAGGGGAACGTAGCTGTAACCTAACTTTGTTGGGTTACAGAACTTTCGAGGCCCGAAACCCTTTATTTGTTGAGATATTCTCATTTTTATAATTTTTTCACATTTTTTGGACTTTGTTTTTGGGCTCAGGCCCGACCCATTTGCGTTCTAAGGTTTATTTCGATGTCACTTGTAATTTTAGGTTACTATGTAATAAATTATAAATTAATATGGCAATCATAGAAAAAAAATTTAAATGACCATTCTAAGTCCCGAGATCGTTAAGCAAGAGCTGGTTACATGAGTTGTTTTGTTCATTCGTTTGGTATAATATCCACCTTTGTAGGTTTTCCAAGGAAAATCAATGTCGTTTTTGTGTTGATCAAACAATGTTAAATGTTGTTGGAGTTCACTCATATCTATAATACTAATTCATGGTGTGTCATAATGATTTCCTTGTCTAGTGAAACCACAATTACTTCACCAACTAATTTGAAACCTCCAAGTATAGTCAAAACATAAACACGATCAAAACATGTTAAAGGCCCCCAAAAACATGATCAAAACAATAAAACAATAGTGGAAATCCATTTACCCCGGATTTGGGATGGTTTTCCCCGGTTATTTAGACTTTCTCCGGTTTTTCTAGTTTAAGTTCCCTTTTGGTCAGTTTTGGCTGGTTTCGAATGGTTTAGCGTGCATCTGCCGTGTTTGGATGTGTATGACCATGTTTGAAAGTTAATCAGTTAGTATGTGATGATGAAAATATATACACTACCCAAGTAAAAAAAGACATGATCATGGTGAACCCAATAACCAGTATCCATAAGACGTCCAAAACATAATCAAAACAATCAAACCCAAGTGGAAATTGTATTTCCACGGATTTGGCATGGCTAGGTTGATCAGACTTTCATCGGCTTTGCCCAGTTAAGTTCCCTTTCGATCCGTTTTGGTCGGTGTAGAAGGTTTGATGGATGTTCAAGTGTTGAAGATAGAGCCCAAATGTATTCGGAAGCCCCAGATCGCGTGAAGAAAAGGGCTTTCTTGAACATGGCATAACTTGGTCTACAAGAGTCCGTTTCAGGCCCGTGACGAGGCGAATCGAAGGCCGAAACGAGGGGAACGTAGCTGTAACCTAACTTTGTTGGGTTACAGAACTTTCGAGGCCCGAAACCCTTTATTTGTTGAGATATTCTCATTTTTATAATTTTTTCACATTTTTTGGACTTTGTTTTTGGGCTCAGGCCCGACCCATTTGCGTTCTAAGGTTTATTTCGATGTCACTTGTAATTTTAGGTTACTATGTAATAGATTATAAATTAATATGGCAATCATAGAAAAAAAATTTAAATGACCATTCTAAGTCCCGAGATCGTTAAGCAAGAGCTGGTTACATGAGTTGTTTTGTTCATTCGTTTGGTATAATATCCACCTTTGTAGGTTTTCCAAGGAAAATCAATGTCGTTTTTGTGTTGATCAAACAATGTTAAATGTTGTTGGAGTTCACTCATATCTATAATACTAATTCATGGTGTGTCATAATGATTTCCTTGTCTAGTGAAACCACAATTACTTCACCAACTAATTTGAAACCTCCAAGTATAGTCAAAACATAAACACGATCAAAACATGTTAAAGGCCCCCAAAAACATGATCAAAACAATAAAACAATAGTGGAAATCCATTTACCCCGGATTTGGGATGGTTTTCCCCGGTTATTTAGAATTTCTCCGGTTTTTCTAGTTTAAGTTCCCTTTTGGTCAGTTTTGGCTGGTTTCGAATGGTTTAGCGTGCATCTACCGTGTTTGGATGTGTATGACCATGTTTGAAAGTTAATCAGTTAGTATGTGATGATGAAAATATATACACAACCCAAGTAACAAAAGACATGATCATGGTGAACCCAATAACCAGTATCCATAAGACGTCCAAAACATAATCAAAACAATCAAACCCAAGTGGAAATTGTATTTCCACGGATTTGGCATGGCTAGGTTGATCAAACTTTCATCGGCTTTGCCCAGTTAAGTTCCCTTTCGATCCGTTTTGGTCGGTGTAGAAGGTTTGATGGATGTTCAAGTGTTGAAGATAGAGCCCAAATGTATTCGGAAGCCCCAGATCGCGTGAAGAAAAGGGCTTTCTTGAACATGGCATAACTTGGTCTACAAGAGTCCGTTTCAGGCCCGTGACGAGGCGAATCGAAGGCCGAAACGAGGGGAACGTAGCTGTAACCTAACTTTGTTGGGTTACAGAACTTTCGAGGCCCGAAACCCTTTATTTGTTGAGATATTCTCATTTTTATAATTTTTTCACATTTTTTGGACTTTGTTTTTGGGCTCAGGCCCGACCCATTTGCGTTCTAAGGTTTATTTCGATGTCACTTGTAATTTTAGGTTACTATGTAATAGATTATAAATTAATATGGCAATCATAGAAAAAAAATTTAAATGACCATTCTAAGTCCCGAGATCGTTAAGCAAGAGCTGGTTACATGAGTTGTTTTGTTCATTCGTTTGGTATATTATCCACCTTTGTAGGTTTTCCAAGAAAAATCAATGTCGTTTTTGTGTTGATCAAACAATGTTAAATGTTGTTGGAGTTCACTCATATCTATAATACTAATTCATGGTGTGTCATAATGATTTCCTTGTCTAGTGAAACCACAATTACTTCACCAACTAATTTGAAACCTCCAAGTATAGTCAAAACATAAACACGATCAAAACATGTTAAAGGCCCCCAAAAACATGATCAAAACAATAAAACAATAGTGGAAATCCATTTACCCCGGATTTGGGATGGTTTTCCCCGGTTATTTAGACTTTCTCCGGTTTTTCTAGTTTAAGTTCCCTTTTGGTCAGTTTTGGCTGGTTTCGAATGGTTTAGCGTGCATCTGCCGTGTTTGGATGTGTATGACCATGTTTGAAAGTTAATCAGTTAGTATGTGATGATGAAAATATATACACAACCCAAGTAACAAAAGACATGATCATGGTGAACCCAATAACCAGTATCCATAAGACGTCCAAAACATAATCAAAACAATCAAACCCAAGTGGAAATTGTATTTCCACGGATTTGGCATGGCTAGGTTGATCAGACTTTCATCGGCTTTGCCCAGTTAAGTTCCCTTTCGATCCGTTTTGGTCGGTGTAGAAGGTTTGATGGATGTTCAAGTGTTGAAGATAGAGCCCAAATGTATTCGGAAGCCCCAGATCGCGTGAAGAAAAGGGCTTTCTTGAACATGGCATAACTTGGTCTACAAGAGTCCGTTTCAGGCCCGTGACGAGGCGAATCGAAGGCCGAAACGAGGGGAACGTAGCTGTAACCTAACTTTGTTGGGTTACAGAACTTTCGAGGCCCGAAACCCTTTATTTGTTGAGATATTCTCATTTTTATAATTTTTTCACATTTTTTGGACTTTGTTTTTGGGCTCAGGCCCGACCCATTTGCGTTCTAAGGTTTATTTCGATGTCACTTGTAATTTTAGGTTACTATGTAATAGATTATAAATTAATATGGCAATCATAGAAAAAAAATTTAAATGACCATTCTAAGTCCCGAGATCGTTAAGCAAGAGCTGGTTACATGAGTTGTTTTGTTCATTCGTTTGGTATAATATCCACCTTTGTAGGTTTTCCAAGGAAAATCAATGTCGTTTTTGTGTTGATCAAACAATGTTAAATGTTGTTGGAGTTCACTCATATCTATAATACTAATTCATGGTGTGTCATAATGATATCCTTGTCTAGTGAAACCACAATTACTTCACCAACTAATTTGAAACCTCCAAGTATAGTCAAAACATAAACACGATCAAAACATGTTAAAGGCCCCCAAAAACATGATCAAAACAATAAAACAATAGTGGAAATCCATTTACCCCGGATTTGGGATGGTTTTCCCCGGTTATTTAGACTTTCTCCGGTTTTTCTAGTTTAAGTTCCCTTTTGGTCAGTTTTGGCTGGTTTCGAATGGTTTAGCGTGCATCTGCCGTGTTTGGATGTGTATGACCATGTTTGAAAGTTAATCAGTTAGTATGTGATGATGAAAATATGTACACAACCCAAGTAACAAAAGACATGATCATGGTGAACCCAATAACCAGTATCCATAAGACGTCCAAAACATAATCAAAACAATCAAACCCAAGTGGAAATTGTATTTCCACGGATTTGGCATGGCTAGGTTCATCAGACTTTCATCGGCTTTGCCCAGTTAAGTTCCCTTTCGATCCGTTTTGGTCGGTGTAGAAGGTTTGATGGATGTTCAAGTGTTGAAGATAGAGCCCAAATGTATTCGGAAGCCCCAGATCGCGTGAAGAAAAGGGCTTTCTTGAACATGGCATAACTTGGTCTACAAGAGTCCGTTTCAGGCCCGTGACGAGGCGAATCGAAGGCCGAAACGAGGGGAACGTAGCTGTAACCTAACTTTGTTGGGTTACAGAACTTTCGAGGTCCGAAACCCTTTATTTGTTGAGATATTCTCATTTTTATAATTTTTTCACATTTTTTGGACTTTGTTTTTGGGCTCAGGCCCGACCCATTTGCGTTCTAAGGTTTATTTCGATGTCACTTGTAATTTTAGGTTACTATGTAATAGATTATAAATTAATATGGCAATCATAGAAAAAAAATTTAAATGACCATTCTAAGTCCCGAGATCGTTAAGCAAGAGCTGGTTACATGAGTTGTTTTGTTCATTCGTTTGGTATATTATCCACCTTTGTAGGTTTTCCAAGAAAAATCAATGTCGTTTTTGTGTTGATCAAACCATGTTAAATGTTGTTGGAGTTCACTCATATCTATAATACTAATTCATGGTGTGTCATAATGATTTCCTTGTCTAGTGAAACCACAATTACTTCACCAACTAATTTGAAACCTCCAAGTATAGTCAAAACATAAACACGATCAAAACATGTTAAAGGCCCCCAAAAACATGATCAAAACAATAAAACAATAGTGGAAATCCATTTACCCCGGATTTGGGATGGTTTTCCCCGGTTATTTAGAATTTCTCCGGTTTTTCTAGTTTAAGTTCCCTTTTGGTCAGTTTTGGCTGGTTTAGAATGGTTTAGCGTGCATCTGCCGTGTTTGGATGTGTATGACCATGTTTGAAAGTTAATCAGTTAGTATGTGATGATGAAAATATATACACAACCCAAGTAACAAAAGACATGATCATGGTGAACCCAATAACCAGTATCCATAAGACGTCCAAAACATAATCAAAACAATCAAACCCAAGTGGAAATTGTATTTCCACGGATTTGGCATGGCTAGGTTGATCAGACTTTCATCGGCTTTGCCCAGTTAAGTTCCCTTTCGATCCGTTTTGGTCGGTGTAGAAGGTTTGATGGATGTTCAAGTGTTGAAGATAGAGCCCAAATGTATTCGGAAGCCCCAGATCGCGTGAAGAAAAGGGCTTTCTTGAACATGGCATAACTTGGTCTACAAGAGTCCGTTTCAGGCCCGTGACGAGGCGAATCGAAGGCCGAAACGAGGGGAACGTAGCTGTAACCTAACTTTGTTGGGTTACAGAACTTTCGAGGCCCGAAACCCTTTATTTGTTGAGATATTCTCATTTTTATAATTTTTTCACATTTTTTGGACTTTGTTTTTGGGCTCAGGCCCGACCCATTTGCGTTCTAAGGTTTATTTCGATGTCACTTGTAATTTTAGGTTACTATGTAATAGATTATAAATTAATATGGCAATCATAGAAAAAAAATTTAAATGACCATTCTAAGTCCCGAGATCGTTAAGCAAGAGCTGGTTACATGAGTTGTTTTGTTCATTCGTTTGGTATAATATCCACCTTTGTAGGTTTTCCAAGGAAAATCAATGTCGTTTTTGTGTTGATCAAACAATGTTAAATGTTGTTGGAGTTCACTCATATCTATAATACTAATTCATGGTGTGTCATAATGATTTCCTTGTCTAGTGAAACCACAATTACTTCACCAACTAATTTGAAACCTCCAAGTATAGTCAAAACATAAACACGATCAAAACATGTTAAAGGCCCCCAAAAACATGATCAAAACAATAAAACAATAGTGGAAATCCATTTACCCCGGATTTGGGATGGTTTTCCCCGGTTATTTAGACTTTCTCCGGTTTTTCTAGTTTAAGTTCCCTTTTGGTCAGTTTTGGCTGGTTTCGAATGGTTTAGCGTGCATCTGCCGTGTTTGGATGTGTATGACCATGTTTGAAAGTTAATCAGTTAGTATGTGATGATGAAAATATGTACACAACCCAAGTAACAAAAGACATGATCATGGTGAACCCAATAACCAGTATCCATAAGACGTCCAAAACATAATCAAAACAATCAAACCCAAGTGGAAATTGTATTTCCACGGATTTGGCATGGCTAGGTTCATCAGACTTTCATCGGCTTTGCCCAGTTAAGTTCCCTTTCGATCCGTTTTGGTCGGTGTAGAAGGTTTGATGGATGTTCAAGTGTTGAAGATAGAGCCCAAATGTATTCGGAAGCCCCAGATCGCGTGAAGAAAAGGGCTTTCTTGAACATGGCATAACTTGGTCTACAAGAGTCCGTTTCAGGCCCGTGACGAGGCGAATCGAAGGCCGAAACGAGGGGAACGTAGCTGTAACCTAACTTTGTTGGGTTACAGAACTTTCGAGGTCCGAAACCCTTTATTTGTTGAGATATTCTCATTTTTATAATTTTTTCACATTTTTTGGACTTTGTTTTTGGGCTCAGGCCCGACCCATTTGCGTTCTAAGGTTTATTTCGATGTCACTTGTAATTTTAGGTTACTATGTAATAGATTATAAATTAATATGGCAATCATAGAAAAAAAATTTAAATGACCATTCTAAGTCCCGAGATCGTTAAGCAAGAGCTGGTTACATGAGTTGTTTTGTTCATTCGTTTGGTATATTATCCACCTTTGTAGGTTTTCCAAGAAAAATCAATGTCGTTTTTGTGTTGATCAAACAATGTTAAATGTTGTTGGAGTTCACTCATATCTATAATACTAATTCATGGTGTGTCATAATGATTTCCTTGTCTAGTGAAACCACAATTACTTCACCAACTAATTTGAAACCTCCAAGTATAGTCAAAACATAAACACGATCAAAACATGTTAAAGGCCCCCAAAAACATGATCAAAACAATAAAACAATAGTGGAAATCCATTTACCCCGGATTTGGGATGGTTTTCCCCGGTTATTTAGAATTTCTCCGGTTTTTCTAGTTTAAGTTCCCTTTTGGTCAGTTTTGGCTGGTTTAGAATGGTTTAGCGTGCATCTGCCGTGTTTGGATGTGTATGACCATGTTTGAAAGTTAATCAGTTAGTATGTGATGATGAAAATATATACACAACCCAAGTAACAAAAGACATGATCATGGTGAACCCAATAACCAGTATCCATAAGACGTCCAAAACATAATCAAAACAATCAAACCCAAGTGGAAATTGTATTTCCACGGATTTGGCATTGCTAGGTTCATCAGACTTTCATCGGCTTTGCCCAGTTAAGTTCCCTTTCGATCCGTTTTGGTCGGTGTAGAAGGTTTGATGGATGTTCAAGTGTTGAAGATAGAGCCCAAATGTATTCGGAAGCCCCAGATCGCGTGAAGAAAAGGGCTTTCTTGAACATGGCATAACTTGGTCTACAAGAGTCCGTTTCAGGCCCGTGACGAGGCGAATCGAAGGCCGAAACGAGGGGAACGTAGCTGTAACCTAACTTTGTTGGGTTACATAACTTTCGAGGCCCGAAACCATTTATTTGTTGAGATATTCTCATTTTTATAATTTTTTCACATTTTTTGGACTTTGTTTTTGGGCTCAGGCCCGACCCATTTGCGTTCTAAGGTTTATTTCGATGTCACTTGTAATTTTAGGTTATTATGTAATAGATTATAAATTAATATGGAAATAATAGAAAAAAAAATTTAAATGACCATTCTAAGTCCCGAGATCGTTAAGCAAGAGCTGGTTACATGAGTTGTTTTGTTCATTCGTTTGGTATATTATCCACCTTTGTAGGTTTTCCAAGGAAAATCAATGTCGTTTTTGTGATCATGATCAAACAATGTTAAATGTTGTTGGAGTTCACTCATATCTATAATACTAATTCATGGTGTGTCGTAATGACTTCCTTGTCTAGTGAAACCACAATTACTTCACCAACTAATTTGAAACCTCCAAGTATAGTCAAAACATAGGCAAACACGATCAAAACATGTTAAAGGCCCCCAAAAACATGATCAAAACAATAAAACAATAGTGGAAATCCATTTACCCCGGATTTGGGATGGTTTTCCCCGGTTATTTAGACTTTCTCTGGTTTTTTCTAGTTTAAGTTCCCTTTTGGTCAGTTTTGGCTGGTTTCGAATGGTTTAGCGTGCATCTGCCGTGTTTGGATGTCTATGACCATGTTTGAAAGTTAATCAGTTAGTATGTGATGATGAAAATATATACACAACCCAAGTAACAAAAGACATGATCATGGTGAACCCAATAACCAGTATCCATAATACGTCCAAAACATAATCAAAACAATCAAACCGAAGTGGAAATTGTATTTCCACGGATTTGGCATGGCTAGGTTGATCAGACTTTCATCGGCTTTGCCCAGTTAAGTTCCCTTTCGATCCGTTTTGGTCGGTGTAGAAGGTTTGATGGATGTTCAAGTGTTGAAGATAGAGCCCAAATGTATTCGGAAGCCCCAGATCGCGTGAAGAAAAGGGCTTTCTTGAACATGGCATAACTTGGTCTACAAGAGTCCGTTTCAGGCCCGTGACGAGGCGAATCGAAGGCCGAAACGAGGGGAACGTAGCTGTAACCTAACTTTGTTGGGTTACAGAACTTTCGAGGCCCGAAACCATTTATTTGTTGAGATATTCTCATTTTTATAATTTTTTCACATTTTTTGGACTTTGTTTTTGGGCTCAGGCCCGACCCATTTGCGTTCTAAGGTTTATTTCGATGTCACTTGTAATTTTAGGTTATTATGTAATAGATTATAAATTAATATGGAAATAATAGAAAAAAAAATTTAAATGACCATTCTAAGTCCCGAGATCGTTAAGAAAGAGCTGGTTACATAAGTTGTTTTGTTCATTCGTTTGGTATATTATCCACCTTTGTAGGTTTTCCAAGGAAAATCAATGTCGTTTTTGTGTTGATCAAACAATGTTAAATGTTGTTGGAGTTCACTCATATCTATAATACTAATTCATGGTGTGTCATAATGATTTCCTTGTCTAGTGAAACCACAATTACTTCACCAACTAATTTGAAACCTCCAAGTATAGTCAAAACATAAGCAAACACGATCAAAACATGTTAAAGGCCCCCAAAAACATGATCAAAACAATAAACAATAGTGGAAATCCATTTACCCCGGATTTGGGATGGTTTTCCCCGGTTATTTAGACTTTCTCCGGTTTTTCTAGTTTAAGTTCCCTTTTGGTCAGTTTTGGCTGGTTTCGAATGGTTTAGCGTGCATCTGTCGTGTTTGGATGTGTATAACCATGTTTGAAAGTTAATCAGTTAGTATGTGATGATGAAAATATATACACAACCCAAGTAACAAAAGACATGATCATGGTGAACCCAATAACCAGTATCCATAAGACGTCCAAAACATAATCAAAACAATCAAACCCAAGTGGATTTTGTATTTCCACGGATTTGGCATGGCTAGGTTGATCAGACTTTCATCGGCTTTGCCCAGTTAAGTTCCCTTTCGATCCGTTTTGGTCGGTGTAGAAGGTTTGATGGATGTTCAAGTGTTGAAGATAGAGCCCAAATGTATTCGGAAGCCCCAGATCGCGTGAAGAAAAGGGCTTTCTTGAACATGGCATAACTTGGTCTACAAGAGTCCGTTTCAGGCCCGTGACGAGGCGAATCGAAGGCCGAAACGAGGGGAACGTAGCTGTTGTGGAACCTATAGATCGTTCGACTCAATGGTTAGGAACCATATATCTAGGTTTGATCATCGTTCATATGATAACATAGCGGAAAAGAACAATGATCATGAACAAGGTGTTTAGGCACAAAAGAACACATGAATTAAAACGATTGGGATGTTCATTATATTAATAACAAACATCCACTAGACGTGTATACATTGAATCCCACGTCTAGTGCGACACACACTTTAGGTTTACATTGTGAATGATTGATATATGATATAAAACCTACGTCCTATGTTTTCTTTATATACTAGAAAACATAGCTTACAAAGAAAGCTAAAGTAATAAAAAGACTCCAACGGCTTGTTCTTTTGCAACTTGTACTTTTTAGCCCTTGTCTTCTTATTTTGTTGTGTTTTGACTTATCAACTTAATAATTGGACCCAACAATCTTCCCCTAGTTGATGATGTCCAACTAAGTATAGCACATATTCTTCCCCTTTTTGACACATCAATAGGGAATATATGAAAGTATGCAATCTTGTAGATTCTCCAAAAGTAGGCTCTGTGTAATGATCCTGAAGAAAAATAACTTAAAGTAGTCTTGATGTAGAAGTAAAATAACCACAAACCTATGTTCCATGTCTTGTTTATCCATGTGATGAAGAACTTATACCAGGTGTTAAAAATATAAGTAGACCTCGATCCCTTGTCAATATTCTCATCCTTTGTGAGACACTGAGCATGATAATGTAACTCCTTCAAGTGTTTATGACAAGTCTTCGTCACCAACTATGTAAGCACGAACAAGTTACCTTTAAAGTCAGTGGCTGGAAGTGCATGACTTTAAGATATGATAGAACACAAACTCACGAAAATCTTCTTCAATCATCAAACGTACCAAAAGAATTCTTCCCCTTAAGCTAACACTTCTTCATGAAGAAACTTAATCTTCATATCATATGTAAAAGTGATAAGACGGATAACTCTTTTACAAGGCTACCCCGATTACATAATCAAATCCAATAAATTACCTCACGAATTGTTGCTAACTCGCATTAAAATCATTAATCCATTTAAAAATATCCGAGCCATAAATATCAACTTGATATTCTAAATTATAACGGAGATTCCATGTACCTTATGTGTGTATTTACCTTCTTTTTGTGTGCTTAAAACGTACCCATTTTCTCAAACAGCAGCTATCCATGTGTTGTCCAATATCTCTTCTGTCCAATATCTTGGACAGATGTATTGTCCGATATCTGACAATACGTATCAGCGTTGAAGCTCATATATCGGACGACACTGTCAACCTATCAGCGTTGACTTATTCCTTGTCAGCGTCGAAACTCTTCCTGTCAGCGTTACGTTTAAACCTGTCAGCGTCTATATTAAACTTTGTCAGCGTCTAAGGTTTAAACGTCAGCGGCAAACTTAAATCTTGTCAGCGTTGCATTCGTACTTGTCAACGTTGAATATCAACATAACCTTTTCAACCCGTGTGAATGCAAACTTTGACTTGCACCCCATAAAACGTCCATCCAATCAGAATACTTTAACCGTGTGAATGCAAATTAATTTAGACCAATGAGAAACGAATCAACTTTAGCCCCATGAGAGCAACCGTATACCAGCAGGTATAAGATTCGAACTATAGATAACCAATATTAGGGCTTTCGTTTTGGCCGTGTGAATGCACAAGATATTCACCAATCAGGAAGCTCAAACCGTGTGAACACTCCAAACTTCAACCAATAGAAACAAGAGGCTTATGGTAATACAGTGTACTAGCACTCATGGGATCAAATCTAGATAACAACTTAGGGTTTAAGCTATGTGAATGCACGCAGCTCGTGTGAACAGAAACGGAAACCCTTCGTCGTCACTTGCAGACATGCGTATTAATCCTTTGTTTAATATTGGAATCTTTTTCGAGTATACGGCTGAATAAATACCATGGAAATCAGCAAGATCCAAGCATGTATACCATCTTCATGATTCACGAATCACCAGATGCTGCTACGTTACAAGCCTCGATCTAGGGTTTTAAAAACTTTAAACATTGAAACCCTAACTTAGGGTTTGTAGATTTAACCATAGATCCTGAATTTAACAGCCACCAATTTCAATTCTTCCTGCTTTTTAAGTAGATCTAGGGTTTGAGAAACCCTAGTTCATGATTTCATGTGAAAGCAGAAAAACTGAAAATCACTCATCAGCCAACTTCGACGCTTAATAACTTTTGCCTGGGGATAAAACTCGACAATCCCTCCGGTGGATGTTTAGATCTATGTATGTAGAACACACATCTAAAATTTCGTGACGATCCAACGGTTCAATCAAAAGTTATGACCTTCTGAATACTGCTGCGCACACAAAAACGTCCAGAAAAATTCAATACGAATTTTTCTTTTCTTCACCATACACGAACACCTCGTCGGACCTAGATATCATGAGCCTTAGGCTCTGATACCAATTGTGGAACCTATAGATCGTTCGACTCAATGGTTAGGAACCATATATCTAGGTTTGATCATCGTTCATATGATAACATAGCGGAAAAGAACAATGATCATGAACAAGGTGTTTAGGCACAAAAGAACACATGAATTAAAACGATTGGGATGTTCATTATATTAATAACAAACATCCACTAGACGTGTATACATTGAATCCCACGTCTAGTGCGACACACACTTTAGGTTTACATTGTGAATGATTGATATATGATATAAAACCTACGTCCTATGTTTTCTTTATATACTAGAAAACATAGCTTACAAAGAAAGCTAAAGTAATAAAAAGACTCCAACGGCTTGTTCTTTTGCAACTTGTACTTTTTAGCCCTTGTCTTCTTATTTTGTTGTGTTTTGACTTATCAACTTAATAATTGGACCCAACAGCTGTAACCTAACTTTGTTGGGTTACAGAACTTTCGAGGCCCGAAACCCTTTATTTGTTGAGATATTCTCATTTTTATAATTTTTTCACATTTTTTGGACTTTGTTTTTGGGCTCAGGCCCGACCCATTTGCGTTCTAAGGTTTATTTCGATGTCACTTGTAATTTTAGGTTACTATGTAATAGATTATAAATTAATATGGCAATCATAGAAAAAAATTTAAATGACCATTCCAAGTCCCGAGATCGTTAAGCAAGAGCTGGTTACATGAGTTGTTTTGTTCATTCGTTTGGTATATTATCCACCTTTGTAGGTTTTCCAAGGAAAATCAATGTCGTTTTTGTGTTGATCAAACAATGTTAAATGTTGTTGGAGTTCACTCATATCTATAATACTAATTCATGGTGTGTCATAATGATTTCCTTGTCTAGTGAAACCACAATTACTTCACCAACTAATTTGAAACCTCCAAGTATAGTCAAAACATAAGCAAACACGATCAAAACATGTTAAAGGCCCCCAAAAACATGATCAAAACAATAAAACAATAGTGGAAATCCATTTACCCCGGATTTGGGATGGTTTTCCCCGGTTATTTAGACTTTCTCCGGTTTTTCTAGTTTAAGTTCCCTTTTGGTCAGTTTTGGCTGGTTTCGAATGGTTTAGCGTGCATCTGTCGTGTTTGGATGTGTATAACCATGTTTGAAAGTTAATCAGTTAGTATGTGATGATGAAAATATATACACAACCCAAGTAACAAAAGACATGATCATGGTGAACCCAATAACCAGTATCCATAAGACGTCCAAAACATAATCAAAACAATCAAACCCAAGTGGATTTTGTATTTCCACGGATTTGGCATGGCTAGGTTGATCAGACTTTCATCGGCTTTGCCCAGTTAAGTTCCCTTTCGATCCGTTTTGGTCGGTGTAGAAGGTTTGATGGATGTTCAAGTGTTGAAGATAGAGCCCAAATGTATTCGGAAGCCCCAGATCGCGTGAAGAAAAGGGCTTTCTTGAACATGGCATAACTTGGTCTACAAGAGTCCGTTTCAGGCCCGTGACGAGGCGAATCGAAGGCCGAAACGAGGGGAACGTAGCTGTTGTGGAACCTATAGATCGTTCGACTCAATGGTTAGGAACCATATATCTAGGTTTGATCATCGTTCATATGATAACATAGCGGAAAAGAACAATGATCATGAACAAGGTGTTTAGGCACAAAAGAACACATGAATTAAAACGATTGGGATGTTCATTATATTAATAACAAACATCCACTAGACGTGTATACATTGAATCCCACGTCTAGTGCGACACACACTTTAGGTTTACATTGTGAATGATTGATATATGATATAAAACCTACGTCCTATGTTTTCTTTATATACTAGAAAACATAGCTTACAAAGAAAGCTAAAGTAATAAAAAGACTCCAACGGCTTGTTCTTTTGCAACTTGTACTTTTTAGCCCTTGTCTTCTTATTTTGTTGTGTTTTGACTTATCAACTTAATAATTGGACCCAACAATCTTCCCCTAGTTGATGATGTCCAACTAAGTATAGCACATATTCTTCCCCTTTTTGACACATCAATAGGGAATATGTGAAAGTATGCAATCTTGTAGATTCTCCAAAAGTAGGCTCTGTGTAATGATCCTGAAGAAAAATAACTTAAAGTAGTCTTGATGTAGAAGTAAAATAACCACAAACCTATGTTCCATGTCTTGTTTATCCATGTGATGAAGAACTTATACCAGGTGTTAAAAATATAAGTAGACCTCGATCCCTTGTCAATATTCTCATCCTTTGTGAGACACTGAGCACGATAATGTAACTCCTTCAAGTGTTTATGACAAGTCTTCGTCACCAACTATGTAAGCACGAACAAGTTACCTTTAAAGTCAGTGGCTGGAAGTGCATGACTTTAAGATATGATAGAACACAAACTCACGAAAATCTTCTTCAATCATCAAACGTACCAAAAGAATTCTTCCCCTTAAGCTAACACTTCTTCATGAAGAAACTTAATCTTCATATCATATGTAAAAGTGATAAGACGGATAACTCTTTTACAAGGCTACCCCGATTACATAATCAAATCCAATAAATTACCTCACGAATTGTTGCTAACTCGCATTAAAATCATTAATCCATTTAAAAATATCCGAGCCATAAATATCAACTTGATATTCTAAATTATAACGGAGATTCCATGTACCTTATGTGTGTATTTACCTTCTTTTTGTGTGCTTAAAACGTACCCATTTTCTCAAACAGCAGCTATCCATGTGTTGTCCAATATCTCTTCTGTCCAATATCTTGGACAGATGTATTGTCCGATATCTGACAATACGTATCAGCGTTGAAGCTCATATATCGGACGACACTGTCAACCTATCAGCGTTGACTTATTCCTTGTCAGCGTCGAAACTCTTCCTGTCAGCGTTACGTTTAAACCTGTCAGCGTCTATATTAAACTTTGTCAGCGTCTAAGGTTTAAACGTCAGCGGCAAACTTAAATCTTGTCAGCGTTGCATTCGTACTTGTCAACGTTGAATATCAACATAACCTTTTCAACCCGTGTGAATGCAAACTTTGACTTGCACCCCATAAAACGTCCATCCAATCAGAATACTTTAACCGTGTGAATGCAAATTAATTTAGACCAATGAGAAACGAATCAACTTTAGCCCCATGAGAGCAACCGTATACCAGCAGGTATAAGATTCGAACTATAGATAACCAATATTAGGGCTTTCGTTTTGGCCGTGTGAATGCACAAGATATTCACCAATCAGGAAGCTCAAACCGTGTGAACACTCCAAACTTCAACCAATAGAAACAAGAGGCTTATGGTAATACAGTGTACTAGCACTCATGGGATCAAATCTAGATAACAACTTAGGGTTTAAGCTATGTGAATGCACGCAGCTCGTGTGAACAGAAACTGAAACCCTTCGTCGTCACTTGCAGACATGCGTATTAATCCTTTGTTTAATATTGGAATCTTTTTCGAGTATACGGCTGAATAAATACCATGGAAATCAGCAAGATCCAAGCATGTATACCATCTTCATGATTCACGAATCACCAGATGCTGCTACGTTACAAGCCTCGATCTAGGGTTTTAAAAACTTTAAACATTGAAACCCTAACTTAGGGTTTGTAGATTTAACCATAGATCCTGAATTTAACAGCCACCAATTTCAATTCTTCCTGCTTTTTAAGTAGATCTAGGGTTTGAGAAACCCTAGTTCATGATTTCATGTGAAAGCAGAAAAACTGAAAATCACTCATCAGCCAACTTCGACGCTTAATAACTTTTGCCTGGGGATAAAACTCGACAATCCCTCCGGTGGATGTTTAGATCTATGTATGTAGAACACACATCTAAAATTTCGTGACGATCCAACGGTTCAATCAAAAGTTATGACCTTCTGAATACTGCTGCGCACACAAAAACGTCCAGAAAAATTCAATACGAATTTTTCTTTTCTTCACCATACACGAACACCTCGTCGGACCTAGATATCATAAGCCTTAGGCTCTGATACCAATTGTGGAACCTATAGATCGTTCGACTCAATGGTTAGGAACCATATATCTAGGTTTGATCATCGTTCATATGATAACATAGCGGAAAAGAACAATGATCATGAACAAGGTGTTTAGGCACAAAAGAACACATGAATTAAAACGATTGGGATGTTCATTATATTAATAACAAACATCCACTAGACGTGTATACATTGAATCCCACGTCTAGTGCGACACACACTTTAGGTTTACATTGTGAATGATTGATATATGATATAAAACCTACGTCCTATGTTTTCTTTATATACTAGAAAACATAGCTTACAAAGAAAGCTAAAGTAATAAAAAGACTCCAACGGCTTGTTCTTTTGCAACTTGTACTTTTTAGCCCTTGTCTTCTTATTTTGTTGTGTTTTGACTTATCAACTTAATAATTGGACCCAACAGCTGTAACCTAACTTTGTTGGGTTACAGAACTTTCGAGGCCCGAAACCCTTTATTTGTTGAGATATTCTCATTTTTATAATTTTTTCACATTTTTTGGACTTTGTTTTTGGGCTCAGGCCCGACCCATTTGCGTTCTAAGGTTTATTTCGATGTCACTTGTAATTTTAGGTTACTATGTAATAGATTATAAATTAATATGGCAATCATAGAAAAAAATTTAAATGACCATTCCAAGTCCCGAGATCGTTAAGCAAGAGCTGGTTACATGAGTTGTTTTGTTCATTCGTTTGGTATATTATCCACCTTTGTAGGTTTTCCAAGGAAAATCAATGTCGTTTTTGTGTTGATCAAACAATGTTAAATGTTGTTGGAGTTCACTCATATCTATAATACTAATTCATGGTGTGTCATAATGATTTCCTTGTCTAGTGAAACCACAATTACTTCACCAACTAATTTGAAACCTCCAAGTATAGTCAAAACATAAGCAAACACGATCAAAACATGTTAAAGGCCCCCAAAAACATGATCAAAACAATAAAACAATAGTGGAAATCCATTTACCCCGGATTTGGGATGGTTTTCCCCGGTTATTTAGACTTTCTCCGGTTTTTCTAGTTTAAGTTCCCTTTTGGTCAGTTTTGGCTGGTTTCGAATGGTTTAGCGTGCATCTGTCGTGTTTGGATGTGTATAACCATGTTTGAAAGTTAATCAGTTAGTATGTGATGATGAAAATATATACACAACCCAAGGAAAAAAAGACATGATCATGGTGAACCCAATAACCAGTATCCATAAGACGTCCAAAACATAATCAAAACAATCAAACCCAAGTGGATTTTGTATTTCCACGGATTTGGCATGGCTAGGTTGATCAGACTTTCATCGGCTTTGCCCAGTTAAGTTCCCTTTCGATCCGTTTTGGTCGGTGTAGAAGGTTTGATGGATGTTCAAGTGTTGAAGATAGAGCCCAAATGTATTCGGAAGCCCCAGATCGCGTGAAGAAAAGGGCTTTCTTGAACATGGCATAACTTGGTCTACAAGAGTCCGTTTCAGGCCCGTGACGAGGCGAATCGAAGGCCGAAACGAGGGGAACGTAGCTGTAACCTAACTTTGTTGGGTTACAGAACTTTCGAGGCCCGAAACCATTTATTTGTTGAGATATTCTCATTTTTATAATTTTTTCACATTTTTTGGACTTTGTTTTTGGGCTCAGGCCCGACCCATTTGCGTTCTAAGGTTTATTTCGATGTCACTTGTAATTTTAGGTTATTATGTAATAGATTATAAATTAATATGGAAATAATAGAAAAAAAAATTTAAATGACCATTCTAAGTCCCGAGATCGTTAAGCAAGAGCTGGTTACATAAGTTGTTTTGTTCATTCGTTTGGTATATTATCCACCTTTGTAGGTTTTCCAAGGAAAATCAATGTCGTTTTTGTGTTGATCAAACAATGTTAAATGTTGTTGGAGTTCACTCATATCTATAATACTAATTCATGGTGTGTCATAATGATTTCCTTGTCTAGTGAAACCACAATTACTTCACCAACTAATTTGAAACCTCCAAGTATAGTCAAAACATAAGCAAACACGATCAAAACATGTTAAAGGCCCCCAAAAACATGATCAAAACAATAAAACAATAGTGGAAATCCATTTACCCCGGATTTGGGATGGTTTTCCCCGGTTATTTAGACTTTCTCCGGTTTTTCTAGTTTAAGTTCCCTTTTGGTCAGTTTTGGCTGGTTTCGAATGGTTTAGCGTGCATCTGTCGTGTTTGGATGTGTATAACCATGTTTGAAAGTTAATCAGTTAGTATGTGATGATGAAAATATATACACAACCCAAGTAACAAAAGACATGATCATGGTGAACCCAATAACCAGTATCCATAAGACGTCCAAAACATAATCAAAACAATCAAACCCAAGTGGATTTTGTATTTCCACGGATTTGGCATGGCTAGGTTGATCAGACTTTCATCGGCTTTGCCCAGTTAAGTTCCCTTTCGATCCGTTTTGGTCGGTGTAGAAGGTTTGATGGATGTTCAAGTGTTGAAGATAGAGCCCAAATGTATTCGGAAGCCCCAGATCGCGTGAAGAAAAGGGCTTTCTTGAACATGGCATAACTTGGTCTACAAGAGTCCGTTTCAGGCCCGTGACGAGGCGAATCGAAGGCCGAAACGAGGGGAACGTAGCTGTTGTGGAACCTATAGATCGTTCGACTCAATGGTTAGGAACCATATATCTAGGTTTGATCATCGTTCATATGATAACATAGCGGAAAAGAACAATGATCATGAACAAGGTGTTTAGGCACAAAAGAACACATGAATTAAAACGATTGGGATGTTCATTATATTAATAACAAACATCCACTAGACGTGTATACATTGAATCCCACGTCTAGTGCGACACACACTTTAGGTTTACATTGTGAATGATTGATATATGATATAAAACCTACGTCCTATGTTTTCTTTATATACTAGAAAACATAGCTTACAAAGAAAGCTAAAGTAATAAAAAGACTCCAACGGCTTGTTCTTTTGCAACTTGTACTTTTTAGCCCTTGTCTTCTTATTTTGTTGTGTTTTGACTTATCAACTTAATAATTGGACCCAACAGCTGTAACCTAACTTTGTTGGGTTACAGAACTTTCGAGGCCCGAAACCCTTTATTTGTTGAGATATTCTCATTTTTATAATTTTTTCACATTTTTTGGACTTTGTTTTTGGGCTCAGGCCCGACCCATTTGCGTTCTAAGGTTTATTTCGATGTCACTTGTAATTTTAGGTTACTATGTAATAGATTATAAATTAATATGGCAATCATAGAAAAAAATTTAAATGACCATTCCAAGTCCCGAGATCGTTAAGCAAGAGCTGGTTACATGAGTTGTTTTGTTCATTCGTTTGGTATATTATCCACCTTTGTAGGTTTTCCAAGGAAAATCAATGTCGTTTTTGTGTTGATCAAACAATGTTAAATGTTGTTGGAGTTCACTCATATCTATAATACTAATTCATGGTGTGTCATAATGATTTCCTTGTCTAGTGAAACCACAATTACTTCACCAACTAATTTGAAACCTCCAAGTATAGTCAAAACATAAGCAAACACGATCAAAACATGCTAAAGGCCCCCAAAAACATGATCAAAACAATAAAACAATAGTGGAAATCCATTTACCCCGGATTTGGGATGGTTTTCCCCGGTTATTTAGACTTTCTCCGGTTTTTCTAGTTTAAGTTCCCTTTTGGTCAGTTTTGGCTGGTTTCGAATGGTTTAGCGTGCATCTGTCGTGTTTGGATGTGTATAACCATGTTTGAAAGTTAATCAGTTAGTATGTGATGATGAAAATATATACACAACCCAAGTAACAAAAGACATGATCATGGTGAACCCAATAACCAGTATCCATAAGACGTCCAAAACATAATCAAAACAATCAAACCCAAGTGGATTTTGTATTTCCACGGATTTGGCATGGCTAGGTTGATCAGACTTTCATCGGCTTTGCCCAGTTAAGTTCCCTTTCGATCCGTTTTGGTCGGTGTAGAAGGTTTGATGGATGTTCAAGTGTTGAAGATAGAGCCCAAATGTATTCGGAAGCCCCAGATCGCGTGAAGAAAAGGGCTTTCTTGAACATGGCATAACTTGGTCTACAAGAGTCCGTTTCAGGCCCGTGACGAGGCGAATCGAAGGCCGAAACGAGGGGAACGTAGCTGTTGTAGAACCTATAGATCGTTCGACTCAATGGTTAGGAACCATATATCTAGGTTTGATCATCGTTCATATGATAACATAGCGGAAAAGAACAATGATCATGAACAAGGTGTTTAGGCACAAAAGAACACATGAATTAAAACGATTGGGATGTTCATTATATTAATAACAAACATCCACTAGACGTGTATACATTGAATCCCACGTCTAGTGCGACACACACTTTAGGTTTACATTGTGAATGATTGATATATGATATAAAACCTACGTCCTATGTTTTCTTTATATACTAGAAAACATAGCTTACAAAGAAAGCTAAAGTAATAAAAAGACTCCAACGGCTTGTTCTTTTGCAACTTGTACTTTTTAGCCCTTGTCTTCTTATTTTGTTGTGTTTTGACTTATCAACTTAATAATTGGACCCAACAGCTGTAACCTAACTTTGTTGGGTTACAGAACTTTCGAGGCCCGAAACCCTTTATTTGTTGAGATATTCTCATTTTTATAATTTTTTCACATTTTTTGGACTTTGTTTTTGGGCTCAGGCCCGACCCATTTGCGTTCTAAGGTTTATTTCGATGTCACTTGTAATTTTAGGTTACTATGTAATAGATTATAAATTAATATGGCAATCATAGAAAAAAATTTAAATGACCATTCCAAGTCCCGAGATCGTTAAGCAAGAGCTGGTTACATGAGTTGTTTTGTTCATTCGTTTGGTATATTATCCACCTTTGTAGGTTTTCCAAGGAAAATCAGTGTCGTTTTTGTGTTGATCAAACAATGTTAAATGTTGTTGGAGTTCACTCATATCTATAATACTAATTCATGGTGTGTCATAATGATTTCCTTGTCTAGTGAAACCACAATTACTTCACCAACTAATTTGAAACCTCCAAGTATAGTCAAAACATAAGCAAACACGATCAAAACATGCTAAAGGCCCCCAAAAATATGATCAAAACAATAAAACAATAGTGGAAATCCATTTACCCCGGATTTGGGATGGTTTTCCCCGGTTATTTAGACTTTCTCCGGTTTTTCTAGTTTAAGTTCCCTTTTGGTCAGTTTTGGCTGGTTTCGAATGGTTTAGCGTGCATCTGTCGTGTTTGGATGTGTATAACCATGTTTGAAAGTTAATCAGTTAGTATGTGATGATGAAAATATATACACAACCCAAGTAACAAAAGACATGATCATGGTGAACCCAATAACCAGTATCCATAAGACATCCAAAACATAATCAAAACAATCAAACCCAAGTGGAAATTGTATTTCCACGGATTTGGCATGGCTAGGTTGATCAGACTTTCATCGACTTTGCCCAGTTAAGTTACCTTTCGATCCGTTTTGGTCGGTGTAGAAGGTTTGATGGATGTTCAAGTGTTGAAGATAGAGCCCAAATGTATTCGGAAGCCCCAGATCGCGTGAAGAAAAGGGCTTTCTTGAACATGGCATAACTTGGTCTACAAGAGTCCGTTTCAGGCCCGTGACGAGGCGAATCGAAGGCCGAAACGAGGGGAACGTAGTTGTAACCTAACTTGGTTGGGTTACAGAACTTTCGAGGCCCGAAACCCTTTATTTGTTGAGATATTCTCATTTTTATAATTTTTTCACATTTTTTGGACTTTGTTTTTGGGCTCAGGCCCGACCCATTTGCGTTCTAAGGTTTATTTCGATGTCACTTGTAATTTTAGGTTACTATGTAATAGATTATAAATTAATATGGCAATCATAGAAAAAAATTTAAATGACCATTCCAAGTCCCGAGATCGTTAAGCAAGAGCTGGTTACATGAGTTGTTTTGTTCATTCGTTTGGTATATTATCCACCTTTGTAGGTTTTCCAAGGAAAATCAATGTCGTTTTTGTGTTGATCAAACAATGTTAAATGTTGTTGGAGTTCACTCATATCTATAATACTAATTCATGGTGTGTCATAATGATTTCCTTGTCTAGTGAAACCACAATTACTTCACCAACTAATTTGAAACCTCCAAGTATAGTCAAAACATAAGCAAACACGATCAAAACATGCTAAAGGCCCCCAAAAACATGATCAAAACAATAAAACAATAGTGGAAATCCATTTACCCCGGATTTGGGATGGTTTTCCCCGGTTATTTAGACTTTCTCCGGTTTTTCTAGTTTAAGTTCCCTTTTGGTCAGTTTTGGCTGGTTTCGAATGGTTTAGCGTGCATCTGTCGTGTTTGGATGTGTATAACCATGTTTGAAAGTTAATCAGTTAGTATGTGATGATGAAAATATATACACAACCCAAGTAACAAAAGACATGATCATGGTGAACCCAATAACCAGTATCCATAAGACGTCCAAAACATAATCAAAACAATCAAACCCAAGTGGATTTTGTATTTCCACGGATTTGGCATGGCTAGGTTGATCAGACTTTCATCGGCTTTGCCCAGTTAAGTTCCCTTTCGATCCGTTTTGGTCGGTGTAGAAGGTTTGATGGATGTTCAAGTGTTGAAGATAGAGCCCAAATGTATTCGGAAGCCCCAGATCGCGTGAAGAAAAGGGCTTTCTTGAACATGGCATAACTTGGTCTACAAGAGTCCGTTTCAGGCCCGTGACGAGGCGAATCGAAGGCCGAAACGAGGGGAACGTAGCTGTAACCTAACTTTGTTGGGTTACAGAACTTTCGAGGCCCGAAACCATTTATTTGTTGAGATATTCTCATTTTTATAATTTTTTCACATTTTTTGGACTTTGTTTTTGGGCTCAGGCCCGACCCATTTGCGTTCTAAGGTTTATTTCGATGTCACTTGTAATTTTAGGTTATTATGTAATAGATTATAAATTAATATGGAAATAATAGAAAAAAAAAATTTAAATGACCATTCTAAGTCCCGAGATCGTTAAGCAAGAGCTGGTTACATAAGTTGTTTTGTTCATTCGTTTGGTATATTATCCACCTTTGTAGGTTTTCCAAGGAAAATCATTGTCGTTTTTGTGTTGATCAAACAATGTTAAATGTTGTTGGAGTTCACTCATATCTATAATACTAATTCATGGTGTGTCATAATGATTTCCTTGTCTAGTGAAACCACAATTACTTCACCAACTAATTTGAAACCTCCAAGTATAGTCAAAACATAAGCAAACACGATCAAAACATGTTAAAGGCCCCCAAAAACATGATCAAAACAATAAAACAATAGTGGAAATCCATTTACCCCGGATTTGGGATGGTTTTCCCCGGTTATTTAGACTTTCTCCGGTTTTTCTAGTTTAAGTTCCCTTTTGGTCAGTTTTGGCTGGTTTCGAATGGTTTAGCGTGCATCTGTCGTGTTTGGATGTGTATAACCATGTTTGAAAGTTAATCAGTTAGTATGTGATGATGAAAATATATACACAACCCAAGTAACAAAAGACATGATCATGGTGAACCCAATAACCAGTATCCATAAGACGTCCAAAACATAATCAAAACAATCAAACCCAAGTGGATTTTGTATTTCCACGGATTTGGCATGGCTAGGTTGATCAGACTTTCATCGGCTTTGCCCAGTTAAGTTCCCTTTCGATCCGTTTTGGTCGGTGTAGAAGGTTTGATGGATGTTCAAGTGTTGAAGATAGAGCCCAAATGTATTCGGAAGCCCCAGATCGCGTGAAGAAAAGGGCTTTCTTGAACATGGCATAACTTGGTCTACAAGAGTCCGTTTCAGGCCCGTGACGAGGCGAATCGAAGGCCGAAACGAGGGGAACGTAGCTGTTGTGGAACCTATAGATCGTTCGACTCAATGGTTAGGAACCATATATCTAGGTTTGATCATCGTTCATATGATAACATAGCGGAAAAGAACAATGATCATGAACAAGGTGTTTAGGCACAAAAGAACACATGAATTAAAACGATTGGGATGTTCATTATATTAATAACAAACATCCACTAGACGTGTATACATTGAATCCCACGTCTAGTGCGACACACACTTTAGGTTTACATTGTGAATGATTGATATATGATATAAAACCTACGTCCTATGTTTTCTTTATATACTAGAAAACATAGCTTACAAAGAAAGCTAAAGTAATAAAAAGAATCCAACGGCTTGTTCTTTTGCAACTTGTACTTTTTAGCCCTTGTCTTCTTATTTTGTTGTGTTTTGACTTATCAACTTAATAATTGGACCCA
Source organism: Glebionis coronaria (assembly GCA_025667525.1). Classification (NCBI taxonomy): domain Eukaryota; kingdom Viridiplantae; phylum Streptophyta; class Magnoliopsida; order Asterales; family Asteraceae; genus Glebionis; species Glebionis coronaria. Next base: position 647,229,042 of record CM046877.1, read on the forward strand.
ACAGCTGTAACCTAACTTTGTTGGGTTACAGAACTTTCGAGGCCCGAAACCCTTTATTTGTTGAGATATTCTCATTTTTATAATTTTTTCACATTTTTTGGACTTTGTTTTTGGGCTCAGGCCCGACCCATTTGCGTTCTAAGGTTTATTTCGATGTCACTTGTAATTTTAGGTTACTATGTAATAGATTATAAATTAATATGGCAATCATAGAAAAAAATTTAAATGACCATTCCAAGTCCCGAGATCGTTAAGCAAGAGCTGGTTACATGAGTTGTTTTGTTCATTCGTTTGGTATATTATCCACCTTTGTAGGTTTTCCAAGGAAAATCAATGTCGTTTTTGTGTTGATCAAACAATGTTAAATGTTGTTGGAGTTCACTCATATCTATAATACTAATTCATGGTGTGTCATAATGATTTCCTTGTCTAGTGAAACCACAATTACTTCACCAACTAATTTGAAACCTCCAAGTATAGTCAAAACATAAGCAAACACGATCAAAACATGTTAAAGGCCCCCAAAAACATGATCAAAACAATAAAACAATAGTGGAAATCCATTTACCCCGGATTTGGGATGGTTTTCCCCGGTTATTTAGACTTTCTCCGGTTTTTCTAGTTTAAGTTCCCTTTTGGTCAGTTTTGGCTGGTTTCGAATGGTTTAGCGTGCATCTGTCGTGTTTGGATGTGTATAACCATGTTTGAAAGTTAATCAGTTAGTATGTGATGATGAAAATATATACACAACCCAAGTAACAAAAGACATGATCATGGTGAACCCAATAACCAGTATCCATAAGACGTCCAAAACATAATCAAAACAATCAAACCCAAGTGGATTTTGTATTTCCACGGATTTGGCATGGCTAGGTTGATCAGACTTTCATCGGCTTTGCCCAGTTAAGTTCCCTTTCGATCCGTTTTGGTCGGTGTAGAAGGTTTGATGGATGTTCAAGTGTTGAAGATAGAGCCCAAATGTATTCGGAAGCCCCAGATCGCGTGAAGAAAAGGGCTTTCTTGAACATGGCATAACTTGGTCTACAAGAGTCCGTTTCAGGCCCGTGACGAGGCGAATCGAAGGCCGAAACGAGGGGAACGTAGCTGTAACCTAACTTTGTTGGGTTACAGAACTTTCGAGGCCCGAAACCATTTATTTGTTGAGATATTCTCATTTTTATAATTTTTTCACATTTTTTGGACTTTGTTTTTGGGCTCAGGCCCGACCCATTTGTGTTCTAAGGTTTATTTCGATGTCACTTGTAATTTTAGGTTATTATGTAATAGATTATAAATTAATATGGAAATAATAGAAAAAAAATTTAAATGACCATTCTAAGTCCCGAGATCGTTAAGCAAGAGCTGGTTACATAAGTTGTTTTGTTCATTCGTTTGGTATATTATCCACCTTTGTAGGTTTTCCAAGGAAAATCAATGTCGTTTTTGTGTTGATCAAACAATGTTAAATGTTGTTGGAGTTCACTCATATCTATAATACTAATTCATGGTGTGTCATAATGATTTCCTTGTCTAGTGAAACCACAATTACTTCACCAACTAATTTGAAACCTCCAAGTATAGTCAAAACATAAGCAAACACGATCAAAACATGTTAAAGGCCCCCAAAAACATGATCAAAACAATAAAACAATAGTGGAAATCCATTTACCCCGGATTTGGGATGGTTTTCCCCGGTTATTTAGACTTTCTCTGGTTTTTCTAGTTTAAGTTCCCTTTTGGTCAGTTTTGGCTAGTTTCGAATGGTTTAGCGTGCATCTGTCGTGTTTGGATGTGTATAACCATGTTTGAAAGTTAATCAGTTAGTATGTGATGATGAAAATATATACACAACCCAAGTAACAAAAGACATGATCATGGTGAACCCAATAACCAGTATCCATAAGACGTCCAAAACATAATCAAAACAATCAAACCCAAGTGGATTTTGTATTTCCACGGATTTGGCATGGCTAGGTTGATCAGACTTTCATCGGCTTTGCCCAGTTAAGTTCCCTTTCGATCCATTTTGGTCGGTGTAGAAGGTTTGATGGATGTTCAAGTGTTGAAGATAGAGCCCAAATGTATTCGGAAGCCCCAGATCGCGTGAAGAAAAGGGCTTTCTTGAACATGGCATAACTTGGTCTACAAGAGTCCGTTTCAGGCCCGTGACGAGGCGAATCGAAGGCCGAAACGAGGGGAACGTAGCTGTTGTGGAACCTATAGATCGTTCGACTCAATGGTTAGGAACCATATATCTAGGTTTGATCATCGTTCATATGATAACATAGCGGAAAAGAACAATGATCATGAACAAGGTGTTTAGGCACAAAAGAACACATGAATTAAAACGATTGGGATGTTCATTATATTAATAACAAACATCCACTAGACGTGTATACATTGAATCCCACGTCTAGTGCGACACACACTTTAGGTTTACATTGTGAATGATTGATATATGATATAAAACCTACGTCCTATGTTTTCTTTATATACTAGAAAACATAGCTTACAAAGAAAGCTAAAGTAATAAAAAGACTCCAACGGCTTGTTCTTTTGCAACTTGTACTTTTTAGCCCTTGTCTTCTTATTTTGTTGTGTTTTGACTTATCAACTTAATAATTGGACCCAACAATCTTCCCCTAGTTGATGATGTCCAACTAAGTATAGCACATATTCTTCCCCTTTTTGACACATCAATAGGGAATATGTGAAAGTATGCAATCTTGTAGATTCTCCAAAAGTAGGCTCTGTGTAATGATCCTGAAGAAAAATAACTTAAAGTAGTCTTGATGTAGAAGTAAAATAACCACAAACCTATGTTCCATGTCTTGTTTATCCATGTGATGAAGAACTTATACCAGGTGTTAAAAATATAAGTAGACCTCGATCCCTTGTCAATATTCTCATCCTTTGTGAGACACTGAGCACGATAATGTAACTCCTTCAAGTGTTTATGACAAGTCTTCGTCACCAACTATGTAAGCACGAACAAGTTACCTTTAAAGTCAGTGGCTGGAAGTGCATGACTTTAAGATATGATAGAACACAAACTCACGAAAATCTTCTTCAATCATCAAACGTACCAAAAGAATTCTTCCCCTTAAGCTAACACTTCTTCATGAAGAAACTTAATCTTCATATCATATGTAAAAGTGATAAGACGGATAACTCTTTTACAAGGCTACCCCGATTACATAATCAAATCCAATAAATTACCTCACGAATTGTTGCTAACTCGCATTAAAATCATTAATCCATTTAAAAATATCCGAGCCATAAATATCAACTTGATATTCTAAATTATAACGGAGATTCCATGTACCTTATGTGTGTATTTACCTTCTTTTTGTGTGCTTAAAACGTACCCATTTTCTCAAACAGCAGCTATCCATGTGTTGTCCAATATCTCTTCTGTCCAATATCTTGGACAGATGTATTTTCCGATATCTGACAATACGTATCAGCGTTGAAGCTCATATATCGGACGACACTGTCAACCTATCAGCGTTGACTTATTCCTTGTCAGCGTCGAAACTCTTCCTGTCAGCGTTACGTTTAAACCTGTCAGCGTCTATATTAAACTTTGTCAGCGTCTAAGGTTTAAACGTCAGCGGCAAACTTAAATCTTGTCAGCGTTGCATTCGTACTTGTCAACGTTGAATATCAACATAACCTTTTCAACCCGTGTGAATGCAAACTTTGACTTGCACCCCATAAAACGTCCATCCAATCAGAATACTTTAACCGTGTGAATGCAAATTAATTTAGACCAATGAGAAACGAATCAACTTTAGCCCCATGAGAGCAACCGTATACCAGCAGGTATAAGATTCGAACTATAGATAACCAATATTAGGGCTTTCGTTTTGGCCGTGTGAATGCACAAGATATTCACCAATCAGGAAGCTCAAACCGTGTGAACACTCCAAACTTCAACCAATAGAAACAAGAGGCTTATGGTAATACAGTGTACTAGCACTCATGGGATCAAATCTAGATAACAACTTAGGGTTTAAGCTATGTGAATGCACGCAGCTCGTGTGAACAGAAACTGAAACCCTTCGTCGTCACTTGCAGACATGCGTATTAATCCTTTGTTTAATATTGGAATCTTTTTCGAGTATACGGCTGAATAAATACCATGGAAATCAGCAAGATCCAAGCATGTATACCATCTTCATGATTCACGAATCACCAGATGCTGCTACGTTACAAGCCTCGATCTAGGGTTTTAAAAACTTTAAACATTGAAACCCTAACTTAGGGTTTGTAGATTTAACCTTAGATCCTGAATTCAACAGCCACCAATTTCAATTCTTCCTGCTTTTTAAGTAGATCTAGGGTTTGAGAAACCCTAGTTCATGATTTCATGTGAAAGCAGAAAAACTGAAAATCACTCATCAGCCAACTTCGACGCTTAATAACTTTTGCCTGGGGATAAAACTCGACAATCCCTCCGGTGGATGTTTAGATCTATGTATGTAGAACACACATCTAAAATTTCGTGACGATCCAACGGTTCAATCAAAAGTTATGACCTTCTGAATACTGCTGCGCACACAAAAACGTCCAGAAAAATTCAATACGAATTTTTCTTTTCTTCACCATACACGAACACCTCGTCGGACCTAGATATCATGAGCCTTAGGCTCTGATACCAATTGTGGAACCTATAGATCGTTCGACTCAATGGTTAGGAACCATATATCTAGGTTTGATCATCGTTCATATGATAACATAGCGGAAAAGAACAATGATCATGAACAAGGTGTTTAGGCACAAAAGAACACATGAATTAAAACGATTGGGATGTTCATTATATTAATAACAAACATCCACTAGACGTGTATACATTGAATCCCACGTCTAGTGCGACACACACTTTAGGTTTACATTGTGAATGATTGATATATGATATAAAACCTACGTCCTATGTTTTCTTTATATACTAGAAAACATAGCTTACAAAGAAAGCTAAAGTAATAAAAAGACTCCAACGGCTTGTTCTTTTGCAACTTGTACTTTTTAGCCCTTGTCTTCTTATTTTGTTGTGTTTTGACTTATCAACTTAATAATTGGACCCAACAGCTGTAACCTAACTTTGTTGGGTTACAGAACTTTCGAGGCCCGAAACCCTTTATTTGTTGAGATATTCTCATTTTTATAATTTTTTCACATTTTTTGGACTTTGTTTTTGGGCTCAGGCCCGACCCATTTGCGTTCTAAGGTTTATTTCGATGTCACTTGTAATTTTAGGTTACTATGTAATAGATTATAAATTAATATGGCAATCATAGAAAAAAATTTAAATGACCATTCCAAGTCCCGAGATCGTTAAGCAAGAGCTGGTTACATGAGTTGTTTTGTTCACTCGTTTGGTATATTATCCACCTTTGTAGGTTTTCCAAGGAAAATCAATGTCGTTTTTGTGTTGATCAAACAATGTTAAATGTTGTTGGAGTTCACTCATATCTATAATACTAATTCATGGTGTGTCATAATGATTTCCTTGTCTAGTGAAACCACAATTACTTCACCAACTAATTTGAAACCTCCAAGTATAGTCAAAACATAAGCAAACACGATCAAAACATGTTAAAGGCCCCCAAAAACATGATCAAAACAATAAAACAATAGTGGAAATCCATTTACCCCGGATTTGGGATGGTTTTCCCCGGTTATTTAGACTTTCTCCGGTTTTTCTAGTTTAAGTTCCCTTTTGGTCAGTTTTGGCTGGTTTCGAATGGTTTAGCGTGCATCTGTCGTGTTTGGATGTGTATAACCATGTTTGAAAGTTAATCAGTTAGTATGTGATGATGAAAATATATACACAACCCAAGTAACAAAAGACATGATCATGGTGAACCCAATAACCAGTATCCATAAGACATCCAAAACATAATCAAAACAATCAAACCCAAGTGGAAATTGTATTTCCACGGATTTGGCATGGCTAGGTTGATCAGACTTTCATCGGCTTTGCCCAGTTAAGTTACCTTTCGATCCGTTTTGGTCGGTGTAGAAGGTTTGATGGATGTTCAAGTGTTGAAGATAGAGCCCAAATGTATTCGGCAGCCCCAGATCGCGTGAAGAAAAGAGCTTTCTTGAACATGGCATAACTTGGTCTACAAGAGTCCGTTTCAGGCCCGTGACGAGGCGAATGGAAGGCCGAAACGAGGGGAACGTAGCTGTAACCTAACTTTGTTGGGTTACAGAACTTTCGAGGCCCGAAACCCTTTATTTGTTGAGATATTCTCATTTTTATAATTTTTTCACATTTTTTGGACTTTGTTTTTGGGCTCAGGCCCGACCCATTTGCGTTCTAAGGTTTATTTCGATGTCACTTGTAATTTTAGGTTACTATGTAATAGATTATAAATTAATATGGCAATCATAGAAAAAAATTTAAATGACCATTCCAAGTCCCGAGATCGTTAAGCAAGAGCTGGTTACATGAGTTGTTTTGTTCATTCGTTTGGTATATTATCCACCTTTGTAGGTTTTCCAAGGAAAATCAATGTCGTTTTTGTGTTGATCAAACAATGTTAAATGTTGTTGGAGTTCACTCATATTTATAATACTAATTCATGGTGTGTCATAATGATTTCCTTGTCTAGTGAAACCACAATTACTTCACCAACTAATTTGAAACCTCCAAGTATAGTCAAAACATAAGCAAACACGATCAAAACATGTTAAAGGCCCCCAAAAACATGATCAAAACAATAAAACAATAGTGGAAATCCATTTACCCCGGATTTGGGATGGTTTTCCCCGGTTATTTAGACTTTCTCCGGTTTTTCTAGTTTAAGTTCCCTTTTGGTCAGTTTTGGCTGGTTTCGAATGGTTTAGCGTGCATCTGTCGTGTTTGGATGTGTATAACCATGTCTGAAAGTTAATCAGTTAGTATGTGATGATGAAAATATATACACAACCCAAGTAACAAAAGACATGATCATGGTGAACCCAATAACCAGTATCCATAAGACGTCCAAAACATAATCAAAACAATCAAACCCAAGTGGAAATTGTATTTCCACGGATTTGGCATGGCTAGGTTGATCAGACTTTCATCGGCTTTGCCCAGTTAAGTTCCCTTTCGATCCGTTTTGGTCGGTGTAGAAGGTTTGATGGATGTTCAAGTGTTGAAGATAGAGCCCAAATGTATTCGGAAGCCCCAGATCGCGTGAAGAAAAGGGCTTTCTTGAACATGGCATAACTTGGTCTACAAGAGTCCGTTTCAGGCCCGTGACGAGGCGAATCGAAGGCCGAAACGAGGGGAACGTAGCTGTAACCTAACTTGGTTGGGTTACAGAACTTTCGAGGCCCGAAACCCTTTATTTGTTGAGATATTCTCATTTTTATAATTTTTTCACATTTTTTGGACTTTGTTTTTGGGCTCAGGCCCGACCCATTTGCGTTCTAAGGTTTATTTCGATGTCACTTGTAATTTTAGGTTACTATGTAATAGATTATAAATTAATATGGCAATCATAGAAAAAAATTTAAATGACCATTCCAAGTCCCGAGATCGTTAAGCAAGAGCTGGTTACATGAGTTGTTTTGTTCATTCGTTTGGTATATTATCCACCTTTGTAGGTTTTCCAAGGAAAATCAATGTCGTTTTTGTGTTGATCAAACAATGTTAAATGTTGTTGGAGTTCACTCATATCTATAATACTAATTCATGGTGTGTCATAATGATTTCCTTGTCTAGTGAAACCACAATTACTTCACCAACTAATTTGAAACCTCCAAGTATAGTCAAAACATAAGCAAACACGATCAAAACATGCTAAAGGCCCCCAAAAACATGATCAAAACAATAAAACAATAGTGGAAATCCATTTACCCCGGATTTGGGATGGTTTTCCCCGGTTATTTAGACTTTCTCCGGTTTTTCTAGTTTAAGTTCCCTTTTGGTCAGTTTTGGCTGGTTTCGAATGGTTTAGCGTGCATCTGTCGTGTTTGGATGTGTATAACCATGTTTGAAAGTTAATCAGTTAGTATGTGATGATGAAAATATATACACAACCCAAGTAACAAAAGACATGATCATGGTGAACCCAATAACCAGTATCCATAAGACATCCAAAACATAATCAAAACAATCAAACCCAAGTGGAAATTGTATTTCCACGGATTTGGCATGGCTAGGTTGATCAGACTTTCATCGGCTTTGCCCAGTTAAGTTACCTTTCGATCCGTTTTGGTCGGTGTAGAAGGTTTGATGGATGTTCAAGTGTTGAAGATAGAGCCCAAATGTATTCGGAAGCCCCAGATCGCGTGAAGAAAAGGGCTTTCTTGAACATGGCATAACTTGGTCTACAAGAGTCCGTTTCAGGCCCGTGACGAGGCGAATCGAAGGCCGAAACGAGGGAAACGTAGCTGTAACCTAACTTTGTTGGGTTACAGAACTTTCGAGGCCCGAAACCCTTTATTTGTTGAGATATTCTCATTTTTATAATTTTTTCACATTTTTTGGACTTTGTTTTTGGGCTCAGGCCCGACCCATTTGCGTTCTAAGGTTTATTTCGATGTCACTTGTAATTTTAGGTTACTATGTAATAGATTATAAATTAATATGGCAATCATAGAAAAAAATTTAAATGACCATTCCAAGTCCCGAGATCGTTAAGCAAGAGCTGGTTACATGAGTTGTTTTGTTCATTCGTTTGGTATATTATCCACCTTTGTAGGTTTTCCAAGGAAAATCAATGTCGTTTTTGTGTTGATCAAACAATGTTAAATGTTGTTGGAGTTCACTCATATCTATAATACTAATTCATGGTGTGTCATAATGATTTCCTTGTCTAGTGAAACCACAATTACTTCACCAACTAATTTGAAACCTCCAAGTATAGTCAAAACATAAGCAAACACGATCAAAACATGTTAAAGGCCCCCAAAAACATGATCAAAACAATAAAACAATAGTGGAAATCCATTTACCCCGGATTTGGGATGGTTTTCCCCGGTTATTTAGACTTTCTCCGGTTTTTCTAGTTTAAGTTCCCTTTTGGTCAGTTTTGGCTGGTTTCGAATGGTTTAGCGTGCATCTGTCGTGTTTGGATGTGTATAACCATGTTTGAATGTTAATCAGTTAGTATGTGATGATGAAAATATATACACAACCCAAGTAACAAAAGACATGATCATGGTGAACCCAATAACCAGTATCCATAAGACGTCCAAAACATAATCAAAACAATCAAACCCAAGTGGAAATTGTATTTCCACGGATTTGGCATGGCTAGGTTGATCAGACTTTCATCGGCTTTGCCCAGTTAAGTTCCCTTTCGATCCGTTTTGGTCGGTGTAGAAGGTTTGATGGATGTTCAAGTGTTGAAGATAGAGCCCAAATGTATTCGGAAGCCCCAGATCGCGTGAAGAAAAGGGCTTTCTTGAACATGGCATAACTTGGTCTACAAGAGTCCGTTTCAGGCCCGTGACGAGGCGAATCGAAGGCCGAAACGAGGGGAACGTAGCTGTAACCTAACTTTGTTGGGTTACAGAACTTTCGAGGCCCGAAACCCTTTATTTGTTGAGATATTCTCATTTTTATAATTTTTTCACATTTTTTGGACTTTGTTTTTGGGCTCAGGCCCGACCCATTTGCGTTCTAAGGTTTATTTCGATGTCACTAGTAATTTTAGGTTACTATGTAATAGATTATAAATTAATATGGCAATCATAGAAAAAAATTTAAATGACCATTCCAAGTCCCGAGATCGTTAAGCAAGAGCTGGTTACATGAGTTGTTTTGTTCATTCGTTTGGTATATTATCCACCTTTGTAGGTTTTCCAAGGAAAATCAATGTCGTTTTTGTGTTGATCAAACAATGTTAAATGTTGTTGGAGTTCACTCATATCTATAATACTAATTCATGGTGTGTCATAATGATTTCCTTGTCTAGTGAAACCACAATTACTTCACCAACTAATTTGAAACCTCTAAGTATAGTCAAAACATAAGCAAACACGATCAAAACATGTTAAAGGCCCCCAAAAACATGATCAAAACAATAAAACAATAGTGGAAATCCATTTACCCCGGATTTGGGATGGTTTTCCCCGGTTATTTAGACTTTCTCCGGTTTTTCTAGTTTAAGTTCCCTTTTGGTCAGTTTTGGCTGGTTTCGAATGGTTTAGCGTGCATCTGTCGTGTTTGGATGTGTATAACCATGTTTGAATGTTAATCAGTTAGTATGTGATGATGAAAATATATACACAACCCAAGTAACAAAAGACATGATCATGGTGAACCCAATAACCAGTATCCATAAGACGTCCAAAACATAATCAAAACAATCAAACCCAAGTGGAAATTGTATTTCCACGGATTTGGCATGGCTAGGTTGATCAGACTTTCATCGGCTTTGCCCAGTTAAGTTCCCTTTCGATCCGTTTTGGTCGGTGTAGAAGGTTTGATGGATGTTCAAGTGTTGAAGATAGAGCCCAAATGTATTCGGAAGCCCCAGATCGCGTGAAGAAAAGGGCTTTCTTGAACATGGCATAACTTGGTCTACAAGAGTCCGTTTCAGGCCCGTGACGAGGCGAATCGAAGGACGAAACGAGGGGAACGTAGCTGTAACCTAACTTTGTTGGGTTACAGAACTTTCGAGGCCCGAAACCCTTTATTTGTTGAGATATTCTCATTTTTATAATTTTTTCACATTTTTTGGACTTTGTTTTTGGGCTCAGGCCCGACCCATTTGCGTTCTAAGGTTTATTTCGATGTCACTTGTAATTTTAGGTTACTATGTAATAGATTATAAATTAATATGGCAATCATAGAAAAAAATTTAAATGACCATTCCAAGTCCCGAGATCGTTAAGCAAGAGCTGGTTACATGAGTTGTTTTGTTCATTCGTTTGGTATATTATCCACCTTTGTAGGTTTTCCAAGGAAAATCAATGTCGTTTTTGTGTTGATCAAACAATGTTAAATGTTGTTGGAGTTCACTCATATCTATAATACTAATTCATGGTGTGTCATAATGATTTCCTTGTCTAGTGAAACCACAATTACTTCACCAACTAATTTGAAACCTCCAAGTATAGTCAAAACATAAGCAAACACGATCAAAACATGTTAAAGGCCCCCAAAAACATGATCAAAACAATAAAACAATAGTGGAAATCCATTTACCCCGGATTTGGGATGGTTTTCCCCGGTTATTTAGACTTTCTCCGGTTTTTCTAGTTTAAGTTCCCTTTTGGTCAGTTTTGGCTGGTTTCGAATGGTTTAGCGTGCATCTGTCGTGTTTGGATGTGTATAACCATGTTTGAATGTTAATCAGTTAGTATGTGATGATGAAAATATATACACAACCCAAGTAACAAAAGACATGATCATGGTGAACCCAATAACCAGTATCCATAAGACGTCCAAAACATAATCAAAACAATCAAACCCAAGTGGAAATTATATTTCCACGGATTTGGCATGGCTAGGTTGATCAGACTTTCATCGGCTTTGCCCAGTTAAGTTCCCTTTCGATCCGTTTTGGTCGGTGTAGAAGGTTTGATGGATGTTCAAGTGTTGAAGATAGAGCCCAAATGTATTCGGAAGCCCCAGATCGCGTGAAGAAAAGGGCTTTCTTGAACATGGCATAACTTGGTCTACAAGAGTCCGTTTCAGGCCCGTGACGAGGCGAATCGAAGGCCGAAACGAGGGGAACGTAGCTGTAACCTAACTTTGTTGGGTTACAGAACTTTCGAGGCCCGAAACCCTTTATTTGTTGAGATATTCTCATTTTTATAATTTTTTCACATTTTTTGGACTTTGTTTTTGGGCTCAGGCCCGACCCATTTGCGTTCTAAGGTTTATTTCGATGTCACTTGTAATTTTAGGTTACTATGTAATAGATTATAAATTAATATGGCAATCATAGAAAAAAATTTAAATGACCATTCCAAGTCCCGAGATCGTTAAGCAAGAGCTGGTTACATGAGTTGTTTTGTTCATTCGTTTGGTATATTATCCACCTTTGTAGGTTTTCCAAGGAAAATCAATGTCGTTTTTGTGTTGATCAAACAATGTTAAATGTTGTTGGAGTTCACTCATATCTATAATACTAATTCATGGTGTGTCATAATGATTTCCTTGTCTAGTGAAACCACAATTACTTCACCAACTAATTTGAAACCTCCAAGTATAGTCAAAACATAAGCAAACACGATCAAAACATGTTAAAGGCCCCCAAAAACATGATCAAAACAATAAAACAATAGTGGAAATCCATTTACCCCGGATTTGGGATGGTTTTCCCCGGTTATTTAGACTTTCTCCGGTTTTTCTAGTTTAAGTTCCCTTTTGGTCAGTTTTGGCTGGTTTCGAATGGTTTAGCGTGCATCTGTCGTGTTTGGATGTGTATAACCATGTTTGAATGTTAATCAGTTAGTATGTGATGATGAAAATATATACACAACCCAAGTAACAAAAGACATGATCATGGTGAACCCAATAACCAGTATCCATAAGACGTCCAAAACATAATCAAAACAATCAAACCCAAGTGGAAATTGTATTTCCACGGATTTGGCATGGCTAGGTTGATCAGACTTTCATCGGCTTTGCCCAGTTAAGTTCCCTTTCGATCCGTTTTGGTCGGTGTAGAAGGTTTGATGGATGTTCAAGTGTTGAAGATAGAGCCCAAATGTATTCGGAAGCCCCAGATCGCGTGAAGAAAAGGGCTTTCTTGAACATGGCATAACTTGGTCTACAAGAGTCCGTTTCAGGCCCGTGACGAGGCGAATCGAAGGCCGAAACGAGGGGAACGTAGCTGTAACCTAACTTTGTTGGGTTACAGAACTTTCGAGGCCCGAAACCCTTTATTTGTTGAGATATTCTCATTTTTATAATTTTTTCACATTTTTTGGACTTTGTTTTTGGGCTCAGGCCCGACCCATTTGCGTTCTAAGGTTTATTTCGATGTCACTTGTAATTTTAGGTTACTATGTAATAGATTATAAATTAATATGGCAATCATAGAAAAAAATTTAAATGACCATTCCAAGTCCCGAGATCGTTAAGCAAGAGCTGGTTACATGAGTTGTTTTGTTCATTCGTTTGGTATATTATCCACCTTTGTAGGTTTTCCAAGGAAAATCAATGTCGTTTTTGTGTTGATCAAACAATGTTAAATGTTGTTGGAGTTCACTCATATCTATAATACTAATTCATGGTGTGTCATAATGATTTCCTTGTCTAGTGAAACCACAATTACTTCACCAACTAATTTGAAACCTCCAAGTATAGTCAAAACATAAGCAAACACGATCAAAACATGTTAAAGGCCCCCAAAAACATGATCAAAACAATAAAACAATAGTGGAAATCCATTTACCCCGGATTTGGGATGGTTTTCCCCGGTTATTTAGACTTTCTCCGGTTTTTCTAGTTTAAGTTCCCTTTTGGTCAGTTTTGGCTGGTTTCGAATGGTTTAGCGTGCATCTGTCGTGTTTGGATGTGTATAACCATGTTTGAATGTTAATCAGTTAGTATGTGATGATGAAAATATATACACAACCCAAGTAACAAAAGACATGATCATGGTGAACCCAATAACCAGTATCCATAAGACGTCCAAAACATAATCAAAACAATCAAACCCAAGTGGAAATTATATTTCCACGGATTTGGCATGGCTAGGTTGATCAGACTTTCATCGGCTTTGCCCAGTTAAGTTCCCTTTCGATCCGTTTTGGTCGGTGTAGAAGGTTTGATGGATGTTCAAGTGTTGAAGATAGAGCCCAAATGTATTCGGAAGCCCCAGATCGCGTGAAGAAAAGGGCTTTCTTGAACATGGCATAACTTGGTCTACAAGAGTCCGTTTCAGGCCCGTGACGAGGCGAATCGAAGGCCGAAACGAGGGGAACGTAGCTGTAACCTAACTTTGTTGGGTTACAGAACTTTCGAGGCCCGAAACCCTTTATTTGTTGAGATATTCTCATTTTTATAATTTTTTCACATTTTTTGGACTTTGTTTTTGGGCTCAGGCCCGACCCATTTGCGTTCTAAGGTTTATTTCGATGTCACTTGTAATTTTAGGTTACTATGTAATAGATTATAAATTAATATGGCAATCATAGAAAAAAATTTAAATGACCATTCCAAGTCCCGAGATCGTTAAGCAAGAGCTGGTTACATGAGTTGTTTTGTTCATTCGTTTGGTATATTATCCACCTTTGTAGGTTTTCCAAGGAAAATCAATGTCGTTTTTGTGTTGATCAAACAATGTTAAATGTTGTTGGAGTTCACTCATATCTATAATACTAATTCATGGTGTGTCATAATGATTTCCTTGTCTAGTGAAACCACAATTACTTCACCAACTAATTTGAAACCTCCAAGTATAGTCAAAACATAAGCAAACACGATCAAAACATGTTAAAGGCCCCCAAAAACATGATCAAAACAATAAAACAATAGTGGAAATCCATTTACCCCGGATTTGGGATGGTTTTCCCCGGTTATTTAGACTTTCTCCGGTTTTTCTAGTTTAAGTTCCCTTTTGGTCAGTTTTGGCTGGTTTCGAATGGTTTAGCGTGCATCTGTCGTGTTTGGATGTGTATAACCATGTTTGAATGTTAATCAGTTAGTATGTGATGATGAAAATATATACACAACCCAAGTAACAAAAGACATGATCATGGTGAACCCAATAACCAGTATCCATAAGACGTCCAAAACATAATCAAAACAATCAAACCCAAGTGGAAATTGTATTTCCACGGATTTGGCATGGCTAGGTTGATCAGACTTTCATCGGCTTTGCCCAGTTAAGTTCCCTTTCGATCCGTTTTGGTCGGTGTAGAAGGTTTGATGGATGTTCAAGTGTTGAAGATAGAGCCCAAATGTATTCGGAAGCCCCAGATCGCGTGAAGAAAAGGGCTTTCTTGAACATGGCATAACTTGGTCTACAAGAGTCCGTTTCAGGCCCGTGACGAGGCGAATCGAAGGCCGAAACGAGGGGAACGTAGCTGTAACCTAACTTTGTTGGGTTACAGAACTTTCGAGGCCCGAAACCCTTTATTTGTTGAGATATTCTCATTTTTATAATTTTTTCACATTTTTTGGACTTTGTTTTTGGGCTCAGGCCCGACCCATTTGCGTTCTAAGGTTTATTTCGATGTCACTTGTAATTTTAGGTTACTATGTAATAGATTATAAATTAATATGGCAATCATAGAAAAAAATTTAAATGACCATTCCAAGTCCCGAGATCGTTAAGCAAGAGCTGGTTACATGAGTTGTTTTGTTCATTCGTTTGGTATATTATCCACCTTTGTAGGTTTTCCAAGGAAAATCAATGTCGTTTTTGTGTTGATCAAACAATGTTAAATGTTGTTGGAGTTCACTCATATCTATAATACTAATTCATGGTGTGTCATAATGATTTCCTTGTCTAGTGAAACCACAATTACTTCACCAACTAATTTGAAACCTCCAAGTATAGTCAAAACATAAGCAAACACGATCAAAACATGTTAAAGGCCCCCAAAAACATGATCAAAACAATAAAACAATAGTGGAAATCCATTTACCCCGGATTTGGGATGGTTTTCCCCGGTTATTTAGACTTTCTCCGGTTTTTCTAGTTTAAGTTCCCTTTTGGTCAGTTTTGGCTGGTTTCGAATGGTTTAGCGTGCATCTGTCGTGTTTGGATGTGTATAACCATGTTTGAATGTTAATCAGTTAGTATGTGATGATGAAAATATATACACAACCCAAGTAACAAAAGACATGATCATGGTGAACCCAATAACCAGTATCCATAAGACGTCCAAAACATAATCAAAACAATCAAACCCAAGTGGAAATTATATTTCCACGGATTTGGCATGGCTAGGTTGATCAGACTTTCATCGGCTTTGCCCAGTTAAGTTCCCTTTCGATCCGTTTTGGTCGGTGTAGAAGGTTTGATGGATGTTCAAGTGTTGAAGATAGAGCCCAAATGTATTCGGAAGCCCCAGATCGCGTGAAGAAAAGGGCTTTCTTGAACATGGCATAACTTGGTCTACAAGAGTCCGTTTCAGGCCCGTGACGAGGCGAATCGAAGGCCGAAACGAGGGGAACGTAGCTGTAACCTAACTTTGTTGGGTTACAGAACTTTCGAGGCCCGAAACCCTTTATTTGTTGAGATATTCTCATTTTTATAATTTTTTCACATTTTTTGGACTTTGTTTTTGGGCTCAGGCCCGACCCATTTGCGTTCTAAGGTTTATTTCGATGTCACTTGTAATTTTAGGTTACTATGTAATAGATTATAAATTAATATGGCAATCATAGAAAAAAATTTAAATGACCATTCCAAGTCCCGAGATCGTTAAGCAAGAGCTGGTTACATGAGTTGTTTTGTTCATTCGTTTGGTATATTATCCACCTTTGTAGGTTTTCCAAGGAAAATCAATGTCGTTTTTGTGTTGATCAAACAATGTTAAATGTTGTTGGAGTTCACTCATATCTATAATACTAATTCATGGTGTGTCATAATGATTTCCTTGTCTAGTGAAACCACAATTACTTCACCAACTAATTTGAAACCTCCAAGTATAGTCAAAACATAAGCAAACACGATCAAAACATGTTAAAGGCCCCCAAAAACATGATCAAAACAATAAAACAATAGTGGAAATCCATTTACCCCGGATTTGGGATGGTTTTCCCCGGTTATTTAGACTTTCTCCGGTTTTTCTAGTTTAAGTTCCCTTTTGGTCAGTTTTGGCTGGTTTCGAATGGTTTAGCGTGCATCTGTCGTGTTTGGATGTGTATAACCATGTTTGAATGTTAATCAGTTAGTATGTGATGATGAAAATATATACACAACCCAAGTAACAAAAGACATGATCATGGTGAACCCAATAACCAGTATCCATAAGACGTCCAAAACATAATCAAAACAATCAAACCCAAGTGGAAATTGTATTTCCACGGATTTGGCATGGCTAGGTTGATCAGACTTTCATCGGCTTTGCCCAGTTAAGTTCCCTTTCGATCCGTTTTGGTCGGTGTAGAAGGTTTGATGGATGTTCAAGTGTTGAAGATAGAGCCCAAATGTATTCGGAAGCCCCAGATCGCGTGAAGAAAAGGGCTTTCTTGAACATGGCATAACTTGGTCTACAAGAGTCCGTTTCAGGCCCGTGACGAGGCGAATCGAAGGCCGAAACGAGGGGAACGTAGCTGTAACCTAACTTTGTTGGGTTACAGAACTTTCGAGGCCCGAAACCCTTTATTTGTTGAGATATTCTCATTTTTATAATTTTTTCACATTTTTTGGACTTTGTTTTTGGGCTCAGGCCCGACCCATTTGCGTTCTAAGGTTTATTTCGATGTCACTTGTAATTTTAGGTTACCATGTAATAGATTATAAATTAATATGGCAATCATAGAAAAAAATTTAAATGACCATTCCAAGTCCCGAGATCGTTAAGCAAGAGCTGGTTACATGAGTTGTTTTGTTCATTCGTTTGGTATATTATCCACCTTTGTAGGTTTTCCAAGGAAAATCAATGTCGTTTTTGTGTTGATCAAACAATGTTAAATGTTGTTGGAGTTCACTCATATCTATAATACTAATTCATGGTGTGTTATAATGATTTCCTTGTCTAGTGAAACCACAATTACTTCACCAACTAATTTGAAACCTCCAAGTATAGTCAAAACATAAGCAAACACGATCAAAACATGTTAAAGGCCCCCAAAAACATGATCAAAACAATAAAACAATAGTGGAAATCCATTTACCCCGGATTTGGGATGGTTTTCCCCGGTTATTTAGACTTTCTCCGGTTTTTCTAGTTTAAGTTCCCTTTTGGTCAGTTTTGGCTGGTTTCGAATGGTTTAGCGTGCATCTGTCGTGTTTGGATGTGTATAACCATGTTTGAATGTTAATCAGTTAGTATGTGATGATGAAAATATATACACAACCCAAGTAACAAAAGACATGATCATGGTGAACCCAATAACCAGTATCCATAAGACGTCCAAAACATAATCAAAACAATCAAACCCAAGTGGAAATTGTATTTCCACGGATTTGGCATGGCTAGGTTGATCAGACTTTCATCGGCTTTGCCCAGTTAAGTTCCCTTTCGATCCGTTTTGGTCGGTGTAGAAGGTTTGATGGATGTTTAAGTGTTGAAGATAGAGCCCAAATGTATTCGGAAGCCCCAGATCGCGTGAAGAAAAGGGCTTTCTTGAACATGGCATAACTTGGTCTACAAGAGTCCGTTTCAGGCCCGTGACGAGGCGAATCGAAGGCCGAAACGAGGGGAACGTAGCTGTAACCTAACTTTGTTGGGTTACAGAACTTTCGAGGCCCGAAACCCTTTATTTGTTGAGATATTCTCATTTTTATAATTTTTTCACATTTTTTGGACTTTGTTTTTGGGCTTAGGCCCGACCCATTTGCGTTCTAAGGTTTATTTCGATGTCACTTGTAATTTTAGGTTACTATGTAATAGATTATAAATTAATATGGCAATCATAGAAAAAAATTTAAATGACCATTCCAAGTCCCGAGATCGTTAAGCAAGAGCTGGTTACATGAGTTGTTTTGTTCATTCGTTTGGTATATTATCCACCTTTGTAGGTTTTCCAAGGAAAATCAATGTCGTTTTTGTGTTGATCAAACAATGTTAAATGTTGTTGGAGTTCACTCATATCTATAATACTAATTCATGGTGTGTCATAATGATTTCCTTGTCTAGTGAAACCACAATTACTTCACCAACTAATTTGAAACCTCCAAGTATAGTCAAAACATAAGCAAACACGATCAAAACATGTTAAAGGCCTCCAAAAACATGATCAAAACAATAAAACAATAGTGGAAATCCATTTACCCCGGATTTGGGATGGTTTTCCCCGGTTATTTAGACTTTCTCCGGTTTTTCTAGTTTAAGTTCCCTTTTGGTCAGTTTTGGCTGGTTTCGAATGGTTTAGCGTGCATCTGTCGTGTTTGGATGTGTATAACCATGTTTGAAAGTTAATCAGTTAGTATGTGATGATGAAAATATATACACAACCCAAGTAACAAAAGACATGATCATGGTGAACCCAATAACCAGTATCCATAAGACGTCCAAAACATAATCAAAACAATCAAACCCAAGTGGAAATTGTATTTCCACGGATTTGGCATGGCTAGGTTGATCAGACTTTCATCGGCTTTGCCCAGTTAAGTTCCCTTTCGATCCGTTTTGGTCGGTGTAGAAGGTTTGATGGATGTTCAAGTGTTGAAGATAGAGCCCAAATGTATTCGGAAGCCCCAGATCGCGTGAAGAAAAGGGCTTTCTTGAACATGGCATAACTTGGTCTACAAGAGTCCGTTTCAGGCCCGTGACGAGGCGAATCGAAGGCCGAAACGAGGGGAACGTAGCTGTAACCTAACTTTGTTGGGTTACAGAACTTTCGAGGCCCGAAACCCTTTATTTGTTGAGATATTCTCATTTTTATAATTTTTTCACATTTTTTGGACTTTGTTTTTGGGCTCAGGCCCGACCCATTTGCGTTCTAAGGTTTATTTCGATGTCACTTGTAATTTTAGGTTACTATGTAATAGATTATAAATTAATATGGCAATCATAGAAAAAAATTTAAATGACCATTCCAAGTCCCGAGATCGTTAAGCAAGAGCTGGTTACATGAGTTGTTTTGTTCATTCGTTTGGTATATTATCCACCTTTGTAGGTTTTCCAAGGAAAATCAATGTCGTTTTTGTGTTGATCAAACAATGTTAAATGTTGTTGGAGTTCACTCATATCTATAATACTAATTCATGGTGTGTCATAATGATTTCCTTGTCTAGTGAAACCACAATTACTTCACCAACTAATTTGAAACCTCCAAGTATAGTCAAAACATAAGCAAACACGATCAAAACATGTTAAAGGCCTCCAAAAACATGATCAAAACAATAAAACAATAGTGGAAATCCATTTACCCCGGATTTGGGATGGTTTTCCCCGGTTATTTAGACTTTCTCCGGTTTTTCTAGTTTAAGTTCCCTTTTGGTCAGTTTTGGCTGGTTTCGAATGGTTTAGCGTGCATCTGTCGTGTTTGGATGTGTATAACCATGTTTGAAAGTTAATCAGTTAGTATGTGATGATGAAAATATATACACAACCCAAGTAAGAAAAGACATAATCATGGTGAACCCAATAACCAGTATCCATAAGACGTCCAAAACATAATCAAAACAATCAAACCCAAGTGGAAATTGTATTTCCACGGATTTGGCATGGCTAGGTTGATCAGACTTTCATCGGCTTTGCCCAGTTAAGTTCCCTTTCGATCCGTTTTGGTCGGTGTAGAAGGTTTGATGGATGTTCAAGTGTTGAAGATAGAGCCCAAATGTATTCGGAAGCCCCAGATCGCGTGAAGAAAAGGGCTTTCTTGAACATGGCATAACTTGGTCTACAAGAGTCCGTTTCAGGCCCGTGACGAGGCGAATCGAAGGCCGAAACGAGGGGAACGTAGCTGTAACCTAACTTTGTTGGGTTACAGAACTTTCGAGGCCCGAAACCCTTTATTTGTTGAGATATTCTCATTTTTATAATTTTTTCACATTTTTTGGACTTTGTTTTTGGGCTCAGGCCCGACCCATTTGCGTTCTAAGGTTTATTTCGATGTCACTTGTAATTTTAGGTTACTATGTAATAGATTATAAATTAATATGGCAATCATAGAAAAAAATTTAAATGACCATTCCAAGTCCCGAGATCGTTAAGCAAGAGCTGGTTACATGAGTTGTTTTGTTCATTCGTTTGGTATATTATCCACCTTTGTAGGTTTTCCAAGGAAAATCAATGTCGTTTTTGTGTTGATCAAACAATGTTAAATGTTGTTGGAGTTCACTCATATCTATAATACTAATTCATGGTGTGTCATAATGATTTCCTTGTCTAGTGAAACCACAATTACTTCACCAACTAATTTGAAACCTCCAAGTATAGTCAAAACATAAGCAAACACGATCAAAACATGTTAAAGGCCTCCAAAAACATGATCAAAACAATAAAACAATAGTGGAAATCCATTTACCCCGGATTTGGGATGGTTTTCCCCGGTTATTTAGACTTTCTCCGGTTTTTCTAGTTTAAGTTCCCTTTTGGTCAGTTTTGGCTGGTTTCGAATGGTTTAGCGTGCATCTGTCGTGTTTGGATGTGTATAACCATGTTTGAAAGTTAATCAGTTAGTATGTGATGATGAAAATATATACACAACCCAAGTAACAAAAGACATGATCATGGTGAACCCAATAACCAGTATCCATAAGACGTCCAAAACATAATCAAAACAATCAAACCCAAGTGGAAATTGTATTTCCACGGATTTGGCATGGCTAGGTTGATCAGACTTTCATCGGCTTTGCCCAGTTAAGTTCCCTTTCGATCCGTTTTGGTCGGTGTAGAAGGTTTGATGGATGTTCAAGTGTTGAAGATAGAGCCCAAATGTATTCGGAAGCCCCAGATCGCGTGAAGAAAAGGGCTTTCTTGAACATGGCATAACTTGGTCTACAAGAGTCCGTTTCAGGCCCGTGACGAGGCGAATCGAAGGCCGAAACGAGGGGAACGTAGCTGTAACCTAACTTTGTTGGGTTACAGAACTTTCGAGGCCCGAAACCCTTTATTTGTTGAGATATTCTCATTTTTATAATTTTTTCACATTTTTTGGACTTTGTTTTTGGGCTCAGGCCCGACCCATTTGCGTTCTAAGGTTTATTTCGATGTCACTTGTAATTTTAGGTTACTATGTAATAGATTATAAATTAATATGGCAATCATAGAAAAAAATTTAAATGACCATTCCAAGTCCCGAGATCGTTAAGCAAGAGCTGGTTACATGAGTTGTTTTGTTCATTCGTTTGGTATATTATCCACGTTTGTAGGTTTTCCAAGGAAAATCAATGTCGTTTTTGTGTTGATCAAACAATGTTAAATGTTGTTGGAGTTCACTCATATCTATAATACTAATTCATGGTGTGTCATAATGATTTCCTTGTCTAGTGAAACCACAATTACTTCACCAACTAATTTGAAACCTCCAAGTATAGTCAAAACATAAGCAAACACGATCAAAACATGTTAAAGGCCTCCAAAAACATGATCAAAACAATAAAACAATAGTGGAAATCCATTTACCCCGGATTTGGGATGGTTTTCCCCGGTTATTTAGACTTTCTCCGGTTTTTCTAGTTTAAGTTCCCTTTTGGTCAGTTTTGGCTGGTTTCGAATGGTTTAGCGTGCATCTGTCGTGTTTGGATGTGTATAACCATGTTTGAAAGTTAATCAGTTAGTATGTGATGATGAAAATATATACACAACCCAAGTAACAAAAGACATGATCATGGTGAACCCAATAACCAGTATCTATAAGACGTCCAAAACATAATCAAAACAATCAAACCCAAGTGGAAATTGTATTTCCACGGATTTGGCATGGCTAGGTTGATCAGACTTTCATCGGCTTTGCCCAGTTAAGTTCCCTTTCGATCCGTTTTGGTCGGTGTAGAAGGTTTGATGGATGTTCAAGTGTTGAAGATAGAGCCCAAATGTATTCGGAAGCCCCAGATCGCGTGAAGAAAAGGGCTTTCTTGAACATGGCATAACTTGGTCTACAAGAGTCCGTTTCAGGCCCGTGACGAGGCGAATCGAAGGCCGAAACGAGGGGAACGTAGCTGTAACCTAACTTTGTTGGGTTACAGAACTTTCGAGGCCCGAAACCCTTTATTTGTTGAGATATTCTCATTTTTATAATTTTTTCACATTTTTTGGACTTTGTTTTTGGGCTCAGGCCCGACCCATTTGCGTTCTAAGGTTTATTTCGATGTCACTTGTAATTTTAGGTTACTATGTAATAGATTATAAATTAATATGGCAATCATAGAAAAAAATTTAAATGACCATTCCAAGTCCCGAGATCGTTAAGCAAGAGCTGGTTACATGAGTTGTTTTGTTCATTCGTTTGGTATATTATCCACCTTTGTAGGTTTTCCAAGGAAAATCAATGTCGTTTTTGTGTTGATCAAACAATGTTAAATGTTGTTGGAGTTCACTCATATCTATAATACTAATTCATGGTTTGTCATAATGATTTCCTTGTCTAGTGAAACCACAATTACTTCACCAACTAATTTGAAACCTCCAAGTATAGTCAAAACATAAGCAAACACGATCAAAACATGTTAAAGGCCTCCAAAAACATGATCATAACAATAAAACAATAGTGGAAATCCATTTACCCCGGATTTGGGATGGTTTTCCCCGGTTATTTAGACTTTCTCCGGTTTTTCTAGTTTAAGTTCCCTTTTGGTCAGTTTTGGCTGGTTTCGAATGGTTTAGCGTGCATCTGTCGTGTTTGGATGTGTATAACCATGTTTGAAAGTTAATCAGTTAGTATGTGATGATGAAAATATATACACAACCCAAGTAACAAAAGACATGATCATGGTGAACCCAATAACCAGTATCCATAAGACGTCCAAAACATAATCAAAACAATCAAACCCAAGTGGAAATTGTATTTCCACGGATTTGGCATGGCTAGGTTGATCAGACTTTCATCGGCTTTGCCCAGTTAAGTTCCCTTTCGATCCGTTTTGGTCGGTGTAGAAGGTTTGATGGATGTTCAAGTGTTGAAGATAGAGCCCAAATGTATTCGGAAGCCCCAGATCGCGTGAAGAAAAGGGCTTTCTTGAACATGGCATAACTTGGTCTACAAGAGTCCGTTTCAGGCCCGTGACGAGGCGAATCGAAGGCCGAAACGAGGGGAACGTAGCTGTAACCTAACTTTGTTGGGTTACAGAACTTTCGAGGCCCGAAACCCTTTATTTGTTGAGATATTCTCATTTTTATAATTTTTTCACATTTTTTGGACTTTGTTTTTGGGCTCAGGCCCGACCCATTTGCGTTCTAAGGTTTATTTCGATGTCACTTGTAATTTTAGGTTACTATGTAATAGATTATAAATTAATATGGCAATCATAGAAAAAAATTTAAATGACCATTCCAAGTCCCGAGATCGTTAAGCAAGAGCTGGTTACATGAGTTGTTTTGTTCATTCGTTTGGTATATTATCCACCTTTGTAGGTTTTCCAAGGAAAATCAATGTCGTTTTTGTGTTGATCAAACAATGTTAAATGTTGTTGGAGTTCACTCATATCTATAATACTAATTCATGGTGTGTCATAATGATTTCCTTGTCTAGTGAAACCACAATTACTTCACCAACTAATTTGAAACCTCCAAGTATAGTCAAAACATAAGCAAACACGATCAAAACATGTTAAAGGCCTCCAAAAACATGATCAAAACAATAAAACAATAGTGGAAATCCATTTACCCCGGATTTGGGATGGTTTTCCCCGGTTATTTAGACTTTCTCCGGTTTTTCTAGTTTAAGTTCCCTTTTGGTCAGTTTTGGCTGGTTTCGAATGGTTTAGCGTGCATCTGTCGTGTTTGGATGTGTATAACCATGTTTGAAAGTTAATCAGTTAGTATGTGATGATGAAAATATATACACAACCCAAGTAACAAAAGACATAATCATGGTGAACCCAATAACCAGTATCCATAAGACGTCCAAAACATAATCAAAACAATCAAACCCAAGTGGAAATTGTATTTCCACGGATTTGGCATGGCTAGGTTGATCAGACTTTCATCGGCTTTGCCCAGTTAAGTTCCCTTTCGATCTGTTTTGGTCGGTGTAGAAGGTTTGATGGATGTTCAAGTGTTGAAGATAGAGCCCAAATGTATTCGGAAGCCCCAGATCGCGTGAAGAAAAGGGCTTTCTTGAACATGGCATAACTTGGTCTACAAGAGTCCGTTTCAGGCCCGTGACGAGGCGAATCGAAGGCCGAAACGAGGGGAACGTAGCTGTAACCTAACTTTGTTGGGTTACAGAACTTTCGAGGCCCGAAACCCTTTATTTGTTGAGATATTCTCATTTTTATAATTTTTTCACATTTTTGGACTTTGTTTTTGGGCTCAGGCCCGACCCATTTGCGTTCTAAGGTTTATTTCGATGTCACTTGTAATTTTAGGTTACTATGTAATAGATTATAAATTAATATGGCAATCATAGAAAAAAATTTAAATGACCATTCCAAGTCCCGAGATCGTTAAGCAAGAGCTGGTTACATGAGTTGTTTTGTTCATTCGTTTGGTATATTATCCACCTTTGTAGGTTTTCCAAGGAAAATCAATGTCGTTTTTGTGTTGATCAAACAATGTTAAATGTTGTTGGAGTTCACTCATATCTATAATACTAATTCATGGTGTGTCATAATGATTTCCTTGTCTAGTGAAACCACAATTACTTCACCAACTAATTTGAAACCTCCAAGTATAGTCAAAACATAAGCAAACACGATCAAAACATGTTAAAGGCCTCCAAAAACATGATCAAAACAATAAAACAATAGTGGAAATCCATTTACCCCGGATTTGGGATGGTTTTCCCCGGTTATTTAGACTTTCTCCGGTTTTTCTAGTTTAAGTTCCCTTTTGGTCAGTTTTGGCTGGTTTCGAATGGTTTAGCGTGCATCTGTCGTGTTTGGATGTGTATAACCATGTTTGAAAGTTAATCAGTTAGTATGTGATGATGAAAATATATACACAACCCAAGTAACAAAAGACATGATCATGGTGAACCCAATAACCAGTATCCATAAGACGTCCAAAACATAATCAAAACAATCAAACCCAAGTGGAAATTGTATTTCCACGGATTTGGCATGGCTAGGTTGATCAGACTTTCATCGGCTTTGCCCAGTTAAGTTCCCTTTCGATCCGTTTTGGTCGGTGTAGAAGGTTTGATGGATGTTCAAGTGTTGAAGATAGAGCCCAAATGTATTCGGAAGCCCCAGATCGCGTGAAGAAAAGGGCTTTCTTGAACATGGCATAACTTGGTCTACAAGAGTCCGTTTCAGGCCCGTGACGAGGCGAATCGAAGGCCGAAACGAGGGGAACGTAGCTGTAACCTAACTTTGTTGGGTTACAGAACTTTCGAGGCCCGAAACCCTTTATTTGTTGAGATATTCTCATTTTTATAATTTTTTCACATTTTTTGGACTTTGTTTTTGGGCTCAGGCCCGACCCATTTACGTTCTAAGGTTTATTTCGATGTCACTTGTAATTTTAGGTTACTATGTAATAGATTATAAATTAATATGGCAATCATAGAAAAAAATTTAAATGACCATTCCAAGTCCCGAGATCGTTAAGCAAGAGCTGGTTACATGAGTTGTTTTGTTCATTCGTTTGGTATATTATCCACCTTTGTAGGTTTTCCAAGGAAAATCAATGTCGTTTTTGTGTTGATCAAACAATGTTAAATGTTGTTGGAGTTCACTCATATCTATAATACTAATTCATGGTGTGTCATAATGATTTCCTTGTCTAGTGAAACCACAATTACTTCACCAACTAATTTGAAACCTCCAAGTATAGTCAAAACATAAGCAAACACGATCAAAACATGTTAAAGGCCTCCAAAAACATGATCAAAACAATAAAACAATAGTGGAAATCCATTTACCCCGGATTTGGGATGGTTTTCCCCGGTTATTTAGACTTTCTCCGGTTTTTCTAGTTTAAGTTCCCTTTTGGTCAGTTTTGGCTGGTTTCGAATGGTTTAGCGTGCATCTGTCGTGTTTGGATGTGTATAACCATGTTTGAAAGTTAATCAGTTAGTATGTGATGATGAAAATATATACACAACCCAAGTAACAAAAGACATAATCATGGTGAACCCAATAACCAGTATCCATAAGACGTCCAAAACATAATCAAAACAATCAAACCCAAGTGGAAATTGTATTTCCACGGATTTGGCATGGCTAGGTTGATCAGACTTTCATCGGCTTTGCCCAGTTAAGTTCCCTTTCGATCCGTTTTGGTCGGTGTAGAAGGTTTGATGGATGTTCAAGTGTTGAAGATAGAGCCCAAATGTATTCGGAAGCCCCAGATCGCGTGAAGAAAAGGGCTTTCTTGAACATGGCATAACTTGGTCTACAAGAGTCCGTTTCAGGCCCGTGACGAGGCGAATCGAAGGCCGAAACGAGGGGAACGTAGCTGTAACCTAACTTTGTTGGGTTACAGAACTTTCGAGGCCCGAAACCCTTTATTTGTTGAGATATTCTCATTTTTATAATTTTTTCACATTTTTTGGACTTTGTTTTTGGGCTCAGGCCCGACCCATTTACGTTCTAAGGTTTATTTCGATGTCACTTGTAATTTTAGGTTACTATGTAATAGATTATAAATTAATATGGCAATCATAGAAAAAAATTTAAATGACCATTCCAAGTCCCGAGATCGTTAAGCAAGAGCTGGTTACATGAGTTGTTTTGTTCATTCGTTTGGTATATTATCCACCTTTGTAGGTTTTCCAAGGAAAATCAATGTCGTTTTTGTGTTGATCAAACAATGTTAAATGTTGTTGGAGTTCACTCATATCTATAATACTAATTCATGGTGTGTCATAATGATTTCCTTGTCTAGTGAAACCACAATTACTTCACCAACTAATTTGAAACCTCCAAGTATAGTCAAAACATAAGCAAACACGATCAAAACATGTTAAAGGCCTCCAAAAACATGATCAAAACAATAAAACAATAGTGGAAATCCATTTACCCCGGATTTGGGATGGTTTTCCCCGGTTATTTAGACTTTCTCCGGTTTTTCTAGTTTAAGTTCCCTTTTGGTCAGTTTTGGCTGGTTTCGAATGGTTTAGCGTGCATCTGTCGTGTTTGGATGTGTATAACCATGTTTGAAAGTTAATCAGTTAGTATGTGATGATGAAAATATATACACAACCCAAGTAACAAAAGACATAATCATGGTGAACCCAATAACCAGTATCCATAAGACGTCCAAAACATAATCAAAACAATCAAACCCAAGTGGAAATTGTATTTCCACGGATTTGGCATGGCTAGGTTGATCAGACTTTCATCGGCTTTGCCCAGTTAAGTTCCCTTTCGATCCGTTTTGGTCGGTGTAGAAGGTTTGATGGATGTTCAAGTGTTGAAGATAGAGCCCAAATGTATTCGGAAGCCCCAGATCGCGTGAAGAAAAGGGCTTTCTTGAACATGGCATAACTTGGTCTACAAGAGTCCGTTTCAGGCCCGTGACGAGGCGAATCGAAGGCCGAAACGAGGGGAACGTAGCTGTAACCTAACTTTGTTGGGTTACAGAACTTTCGAGGCCCGAAACCCTTTATTTGTTGAGATATTCTCATTTTTATAATTTTTTCACATTTTTGGACTTTGTTTTTGGGCTCAGGCCCGACCCATTTGCGTTCTAAGGTTTATTTCGATGTCACTTGTAATTTTAGGTTACTATGTAATAGATTATAAATTAATATGGCAATCATAGAAAAAAATTTAAATGACCATTCCAAGTCCCGAGATCGTTAAGCAAGAGCTGGTTACATGAGTTGTTTTGTTCATTCGTTTGGTATATTATCCACCTTTGTAGGTTTTCCAAGGAAAATCAATGTCGTTTTTGTGTTGATCAAACAATGTTAAATGTTGTTGGAGTTCACTCATATCTATAATACTAATTCATGGTGTGTCATAATGATTTCCTTGTCTAGTGAAACCACAATTACTTCACCAACTAATTTGAAACCTCCAAGTATAGTCAAAACATAAGCAAACACGATCAAAACATGTTAAAGGCCTCCAAAAACATGATCAAAACAATAAAACAATAGTGGAAATCCATTTACCCCGGATTTGGGATGGTTTTCCCCGGTTATTTAGACTTTCTCCGGTTTTTCTAGTTTAAGTTCCCTTTTGGTCAGTTATGGCTGGTTTCGAATGGTTTAGCGTGCATCTGTCGTGTTTGGATGTGTATAACCATGTTTGAAAGTTAATCAGTTAGTATGTGATGATGAAAATATATACACAACCCAAGTAACAAAAGACATGATCATGGTGAACCCAATAACCAGTATCCATAAGACGTCCAAAACATAATCAAAACAATCAAACCCAAGTGGAAATTGTATTTCCACGGATTTGGCATGGCTAGGTTGATCAGACTTTCATCGGCTTTGCCCAGTTAAGTTCCCTTTCGATCCGTTTTGGTCGGTGTAGAAGGTTTGATGGATGTTCAAGTGTTGAAGATAGAGCCCAAATGTATTCGGAAGCCCCAGATCGCGTGAAGAAAAGGGCTTTCTTGAACATGGCATAACTTGGTCTACAAGAGTCCGTTTCAGGCCCGTGACGAGGCGAATCGAAGGCCGAAACGAGGGGAACGTAGCTGTAACCTAACTTTGTTGGGTTACAGAACTTTCGAGGCCCGAAACCCTTTATTTGTTGAGATATTCTCATTTTTATAATTTTTTCACATTTTTTGGACTTTGTTTTTGGGCTCAGGCCCGACCCATTTACGTTCTAAGGTTTATTTCGATGTCACTTGTAATTTTAGGTTACTATGTAATAGATTATAAATTAATATGGCAATCATAGAAAAAAATTTAAATGACCATTCCAAGTCCCGAGATCGTTAAGCAAGAGCTGGTTACATGAGTTGTTTTGTTCATTCGTTTGGTATATTATCCACCTTTGTAGGTTTTCCAAGGAAAATCAATGTCGTTTTTGTGTTGATCAAACAATGTTAAATGTTGTTGGAGTTCACTCATATCTATAATACTAATTCATGGTGTGTCATAATGATTTCCTTGTCTAGTGAAACCATAATTACTTCACCAACTAATTTGAAACCTCCAAGTATAGTCAAAACATAAGCAAACACGATCAAAACATGTTAAAGGCCTCCAAAAACATGATCAAAACAATAAAACAATAGTGGAAATCCATTTACCCCGGATTTGGGATGGTTTTCCCCGGTTATTTAGACTTTCTCCGGTTTTTCTAGTTTAAGTTCCCTTTTGGTCAGTTTTGGCTGGTTTCGAATGGTTTAGCGTGCATCTGTCGTGTTTGGATGTGTATAACCATGTTTGAAAGTTAATCAGTTAGTATGTGATGATGAAAATATATACACAACCCAAGTAACAAAAGACATGATCATGGTGAACCCAATAACCAGTATCCATAAGACGTCCAAAACATAATCAAAACAATCAAACCCAAGTGGAAATTGTATTTCCACGGATTTGGCATGGCTAGGTTGATCAGACTTTCATCGGCTTTGCCCAGTTAAGTTCCCTTTCGATCCGTTTTGGTCGGTGTAGAAGGTTTGATGGATGTTCAAGTGTTGAAGATAGAGCCCAAATGTATTCGGAAGCCCCAGATCGCGTGAAGAAAAGGGCTTTCTTGAACATGGCATAACTTGGTCTACAAGAGTCCGTTTCAGGCCCGTGACGAGGCGAATCGAAGGCCGAAACGAGGGGAACGTAGCTGTAACCTAACTTTGTTGGGTTACAGAACTTTCGAGGCCCGAAACCCTTTATTTGTTGAGATATTCTCATTTTTATAATTTTTTCACATTTTTTGGACTTTGTTTTTGGGCTCAGGCCCGACCCATTTGCGTTCTAAGGTTTATTTCGATGTCACTTGTAATTTTAGGTTACTATGTAATAGATTATAAATTAATATGGCAATCATAGAAAAAAATTTAAATGACCATTCCAAGTCCCGAGATCGTTAAGCAAGAGCTGGTTACATGAGTTGTTTTGTTCATTCGTTTGGTATATTATCCACCTTTGTAGGTTTTCCAAGGAAAATCAATGTCGTTTTTGTGTTGATCAAACAATGTTAAATGTTGTTGGAGTTCACTCATATCTATAATACTAATTCATGGTGTGTCATAATGATTTCCTTGTCTAGTGAAACCACAATTACTTCACCAACTAATTTGAAACCTCCAAGTATAGTCAAAACATAAGCAAACACGATCAAAACATGTTAAAGGCCTCCAAAAACATGATCAAAACAATAAAACAATAGTGGAAATCCATTTACCCCGGATTTGGGATGGTTTTCCCCGGTTATTTAGACTTTCTCCGGTTTTTCTAGTTTAAGTTCCCTTTTGGTCAGTTTTGGCTGGTTTCGAATGGTTTAGCGTGCATCTGTCGTGTTTGGATGTGTATAACCATGTTTGAAAGTTAATCAGTTAGTATGTGATGATGAAAATATATACACAACCCAAGTAACAAAAGACATAATCATGGTGAACCCAATAACCAGTATCCATAAGACGTCCAAAACATAATCAAAACAATCAAACCCAAGTGGAAATTGTATTTCCACGGATTTGGCATGGCTAGGTTGATCAGACTTTCATCGGCTTTGCCCAGTTAAGTTCCCTTTCGATCCGTTTTGGTCGGTGTAGAAGGTTTGATGGATGTTCAAGTGTTGAAGATAGAGCCCAAATGTATTCGGAAGCCCCAGATCGCGTGAAGAAAAGGGCTTTCTTGAACATGGCATAACTTGGTCTACAAGAGTCCGTTTCAGGCCCGTGACGAGGCGAATCGAAGGCCGAAACGAGGGGAACGTAGCTGTAACCTAACTTTGTTGGGTTACAGAACTTTCGAGGCCCGAAACCCTTTATTTGTTGAGATATTCTCATTTTTATAATTTTTTCACATTTTTGGACTTTGTTTTTGGGCTCAGGCCCGACCCATTTGCGTTCTAAGGTTTATTTCGATGTCACTTGTAATTTTAGGTTACTATGTAATAGATTATAAATTAATATGGCAATCATAGAAAAAAATTTAAATGACCATTCCAAGTCCCGAGATCGTTAAGCAAGAGCTGGTTACATGAGTTGTTTTGTTCATTCGTTTGGTATATTATCCACCTTTGTAGGTTTTCCAAGGAAAATCAATGTCGTTTTTGTGTTGATCAAACAATGTTAAATGTTGTTGGAGTTCACTCATATCTATAATACTAATTCATGGTGTGTCATAATGATTTCCTTGTCTAGTGAAACCACAATTACTTCACCAACTAATTTGAAACCTCCAAGTATAGTCAAAACATAAGCAAACACGATCAAAACATGTTAAAGGCCTCCAAAAACATGATCAAAACAATAAAACAATAGTGGAAATCCATTTACCCCGGATTTGGGATGGTTTTCCCCGGTTATTTAGACTTTCTCCGGTTTTTCTAGTTTAAGTTCCCTTTTGGTCAGTTTTGGCTGGTTTCGAATGGTTTAGCGTGCATCTGTCGTGTTTGGATGTGTATAACCATGTTTGAAAGTTAATCAGTTAGTATGTGATGATGAAAATATATACACAACCCAAGTAACAAAAGACATGATCATGGTGAACCCAATAACCAGTATCCATAAGACGTCCAAAACATAATCAAAACAATCAAACCCAAGTGGAAATTGTATTTCCACGGATTTGGCATGGCTAGGTTGATCAGACTTTCATCGGCTTTGCCCAGTTAAGTTCCCTTTCGATCCGTTTTGGTCGGTGTAGAAGGTTTGATGGATGTTTAAGTGTTGAAGATAGAGCCCAAATGTATTCGGAAGCCCCAGATCGCGTGAAGAAAAGGGCTTTCTTGAACATGGCATAACTTGGTCTACAAGAGTCCGTTTCAGGCCCGTGACGAGGCGAATCGAAGGCCGAAACGAGGGGAACGTAGCTGTAACCTAACTTTGTTGGGTTACAGAACTTTCGAGGCCCGAAACCCTTTATTTGTTGAGATATTCTCATTTTTATAATTTTTTCACATTTTTTGGACTTTGTTTTTGGGCTCAGGCCCGACCCATTTGCGTTCTAAGGTTTATTTCGATGTCACTTGTAATTTTAGGTTACTATGTAATAGATTATAAATTAATATGGCAATCATAGAAAAAAATTTAAATGACCATTCCAAGTCCCGAGATCGTTAAGCAAGAGCTGGTTACATGAGTTGTTTTGTTCATTCGTTTGGTATATTATCCACCTTTGTAGGTTTTCCAAGGAAAATCAATGTCGTTTTTGTGTTGATCAAACAATGTTAAATGTTGTTGGAGTTCACTCATATCTATAATACTAATTCATGGTGTGTCATAATGATTTCCTTGTCTAGTGAAACCACAATTACTTCACCAACTAATTTGAAACCTCCAAGTATAGTCAAAACATAAGCAAACACGATCAAAACATGTTAAAGGCCTCCAAAAACATGATCAAAACAATAAAACAATAGTGGAAATCCATTTACCCCGGATTTGGGATGGTTTTCCCCGGTTATTTAGACTTTCTCCGGTTTTTCTAGTTTAAGTTCCCTTTTGGTCAGTTTTGGCTGGTTTCGAATGGTTTAGCGTGCATCTGTCGTGTTTGGATGTGTATAACCATGTTTGAAAGTTAATCAGTTAGTATGTGATGATGAAAATATATACACAACCCAAGTAACAAAAGACATAATCATGGTGAACCCAATAACCAGTATCCATAAGACGTCCAAAACATAATCAAAACAATCAAACCCAAGTGGAAATTGTATTTCCACGGATTTGGCATGGCTAGGTTGATCAGACTTTCATCGGCTTTGCCCAGTTAAGTTCCCTTTCGATCCGTTTTGGTCGGTGTAGAAGGTTTGATGGATGTTCAAGTGTTGAAGATAGAGCCCAAATGTATTCGGAAGCCCCAGATCGCGTGAAGAAAAGGGCTTTCTTGAACATGGCATAACTTGGTCTACAAGAGTCCGTTTCAGGCCCGTGACGAGGCGAATCGAAGGCCGAAACGAGGGGAACGTAGCTGTAACCTAACTTTGTTGGGTTACAGAACTTTCGAGGCCCGAAACCCTTTATTTGTTGAGATATTCTCATTTTTATAATTTTTTCACATTTTTTGGACTTTGTTTTTGGGCTCAGGCCCGACCCATTTGCGTTCTAAGGTTTATTTCGATGTCACTTGTAATTTTAGGTTACTATGTAATAGATTATAAATTAATATGGCAATCATAGAAAAAAATTTAAATGACCATTCCAAGTCCCGAGATCGTTAAGCAAGAGCTGGTTACATGAGTTGTTTTGTTCATTCGTTTGGTATATTATCCACCTTTGTAGGTTTTCCAAGGAAAATCAATGTCGTTTTTGTGTTGATCAAACAATGTTAAATGTTGTTGGAGTTCACTCATATCTATAATACTAATTCATGGTGTGTCATAATGATTTCCTTGTCTAGTGAAACCACAATTACTTCACCAACTAATTTGAAACCTCCAAGTATAGTCAAAACATAAGCAAACACGATCAAAACATGTTAAAGGCCTCCAAAAACATGATCAAAACAATAAAACAATAGTGGAAATCCATTTACCCCGGATTTGGGATGGTTTTCCCCGGTTATTTAGACTTTCTCCGGTTTTTCTAGTTTAAGTTCCCTTTTGGTCAGTTTTGGCTGGTTTCGAATGGTTTAGCGTGCATCTGTCGTGTTTGGATGTGTATAACCATGTTTGAAAGTTAATCAGTTAGTATGTGATGATGAAAATATATACACAACCCAAGTAACAAAAGACATGATCATGGTGAACCCAATAACCAGTATCCATAAGACGTCCAAAACATAATCAAAACAATCAAACCCAAGTGGAAATTGTATTTCCACGGATTTGGCATGGCTAGGTTGATCAGACTTTCATCGGCTTTGCCCAGTTAAGTTCCCTTTCGATCCGTTTTGGTCGGTGTAGAAGGTTTGATGGATGTTCAAGTGTTGAAGATAGAGCCCAAATGTATTCGGAAGCCCCAGATCGCGTGAAGAAAAGGGCTTTCTTGAACATGGCATAACTTGGTCTACAAGAGTCCGTTTCAGGCCCGTGACGAGGCGAATCGAAGGCCGAAACGAGGGGAACGTAGCTGTAACCTAACTTTGTTGGGTTACAGAACTTTCGAGGCCCGAAACCCTTTATTTGTTGAGATATTCTCATTTTTATAATTTTTTCACATTTTTTGGACTTTGTTTTTGGGCTCAGGCCCGACCCATTTGCGTTCTAAGGTTTATTTCGATGTCACTTGTAATTTTAGGTTACTATGTAATAGATTATAAATTAATATGGCAATCATAGAAAAAAATTTAAATGACCATTCCAAGTCCTGAGATCGTTAAGCAAGAGCTGGTTACATGAGTTGTTTTGTTCATTCGTTTGGTATATTATCCACCTTTGTAGGTTTTCCAAGGAAAATCAATGTCGTTTTTGTGTTGATCAAACAATGTTAAATGTTGTTGGAGTTCACTCATATCTATAATACTAATTCATGGTGTGTCATAATGATTTCCTTGTCTAGTGAAACCACAATTACTTCACCAACTAATTTGAAACCTCCAAGTATAGTCAAAACATAAGCAAACACGATCAAAACATGTTAAAGGCCTCCAAAAACATGATCAAAACAATAAAACAATAGTGGAAATCCATTTACCCCGGATTTGGGATGGTTTTCCCTGGTTATTTAGACTTTCTCCGGTTTTTCTAGTTTAAGTTCCCTTTTGGTCAGTTTTGGCTGGTTTCGAATGGTTTAGCGTGCATCTGTCGTGTTTGGATGTGTATAACCATGTTTGAAAGTTAATCAGTTAGTATGTGATGATGAAAATATATACACAACCCAAGTAACAAAAGACATGATCATGGTGAACCCAATAACCAGTATCCATAAGACGTCCAAAACATAATCAAAACAATCAAACCCAAGTGGAAATTGTATTTCCACGGATTTGGCATGGCTAGGTTGATCAGACTTTCATCGGCTTTGCCCAGTTAAGTTCCCTTTCGATCCGTTTTGGTCGGTGTAGAAGGTTTGATGGATGTTCAAGTGTTGAAGATAGAGCCCAAATGTATTCGGAAGCCCCAGATCGCGTGAAGAAAAGGGCTTTCTTGAACATGGCATAACTTGGTCTACAAGAGTCCGTTTCAGGCCCGTGACGAGGCGAATCGAAGGCCGAAACGAGGGGAACGTAGCTGTAACCTAACTTTGTTGGGTTACAGAACTTTCGAGGCCCGAAACCCTTTATTTGTTGAGATATTCTCATTTTTATAATTTTTTCACATTTTTTGGACTTTGTTTTTGGGCTCAGGCCCGACCCATTTGCGTTCTAAGGTTTATTTCGATGTCACTTGTAATTTTAGGTTACTATGTAATAGATTATAAATTAATATGGCAATCATAGAAAAAAATTTAAATGACCATTCCAAGTCCCGAGATCGTTAAGCAAGAGCTGGTTACATGAGTTGTTTTGTTCATTCGTTTGGTATATTATCCACCTTTGTAGGTTTTCCAAGGAAAATCAATGTCGTTTTTGTGTTGATCAAACAATGTTAAATGTTGTTGGAGTTCACTCATATCTATAATACTAATTCATGGTGTGTCATAATGATTTCCTTGTCTAGTGAAACCACAATTACTTCACCAACTAATTTGAAACCTCCAAGTATAGTCAAAACATAAGCAAACACGATCAAAACATGTTAAAGGCCTCCAAAAACATGATCAAAACAATAAAACAATAGTGGAAATCCATTTACCCCGGA
This sequence comes from Glebionis coronaria, assembly GCA_025667525.1. Taxonomy (NCBI): domain Eukaryota; kingdom Viridiplantae; phylum Streptophyta; class Magnoliopsida; order Asterales; family Asteraceae; genus Glebionis; species Glebionis coronaria. Next base: position 647,265,500 of record CM046877.1, read on the forward strand.
TTTGGGATGGTTTTCCCTGGTTATTTAGACTTTCTCCGGTTTTTCTAGTTTAAGTTCCCTTTTGGTCAGTTTTGGCTGGTTTCGAATGGTTTAGCGTGCATCTGTCGTGTTTGGATGTGTATAACCATGTTTGAAAGTTAATCAGTTAGTATGTGATGATGAAAATATATACACAACCCAAGTAACAAAAGACATGATCATGGTGAACCCAATAACCAGTATCCATAAGACGTCCAAAACATAATCAAAACAATCAAACCCAAGTGGAAATTGTATTTCCACGGATTTGGCATGGCTAGGTTGATCAGACTTTCATCGGCTTTGCCCAGTTAAGTTCCCTTTCGATCCGTTTTGGTCGGTGTAGAAGGTTTGATGGATGTTCAAGTGTTGAAGATAGAGCCCAAATGTATTCGGAAGCCCCAGATCGCGTGAAGAAAAGGGCTTTCTTGAACATGGCATAACTTGGTCTACAAGAGTCCGTTTCAGGCCCGTGACGAGGCGAATCGAAGGCCGAAACGAGGGGAACGTAGCTGTAACCTAACTTTGTTGGGTTACAGAACTTTCGAGGCCCGAAACCCTTTATTTGTTGAGATATTCTCATTTTTATAATTTTTTCACATTTTTTGGACTTTGTTTTTGGGCTCAGGCCCGACCCATTTGCGTTCTAAGGTTTATTTCGATGTCACTTGTAATTTTAGGTTACTATGTAATAGATTATAAATTAATATGGCAATCATAGAAAAAAATTTAAATGACCATTCCAAGTCCCGAGATCGTTAAGCAAGAGCTGGTTACATGAGTTGTTTTGTTCATTCGTTTGGTATATTATCCACCTTTGTAGGTTTTCCAAGGAAAATCAATGTCGTTTTTGTGTTGATCAAACAATGTTAAATGTTGTTGGAGTTCACTCATATCTATAATACTAATTCATGGTGTGTCATAATGATTTCCTTGTCTAGTGAAACCACAATTACTTCACCAACTAATTTGAAACCTCCAAGTATAGTCAAAACATAAGCAAACACGATCAAAACATGTTAAAGGCCTCCAAAAACATGATCAAAACAATAAAACAATAGTGGAAATCCATTTACCCCGGATTTGGGATGGTTTTCCCCGGTTATTTAGACTTTCTCCGGTTTTTCTAGTTTAAGTTCCCTTTTGGTCAGTTTTGGCTGGTTTCGAATGGTTTAGCGTGCATCTGTCGTGTTTGGATGTGTATAACCATGTTTGAAAGTTAATCAGTTAGTATGTGATGATGAAAATATATACACAACCCAAGTAACAAAAGACATGATCATGGTGAACCCAATAACCAGTATCCATAAGACGTCCAAAACATAATCAAAACAATCAAACCCAAGTGGAAATTGTATTTCCACGGATTTGGCATGGCTAGGTTGATCAGACTTTCATCGGCTTTGCCCAGTTAAGTTCCCTTTCGATCCGTTTTGGTCGGTGTAGAAGGTTTGATGGATGTTTAAGTGTTGAAGATAGAGCCCAAATGTATTCGGAAGCCCCAGATCGCGTGAAGAAAAGGGCTTTCTTGAACATGGCATAACTTGGTCTACAAGAGTCCGTTTCAGGCCCGTGACGAGGCGAATCGAAGGCCGAAACGAGGGGAACGTAGCTGTAACCTAACTTTGTTGGGTTACAGAACTTTCGAGGCCCGAAACCCTTTATTTGTTGAGATATTCTCATTTTTATAATTTTTTCACATTTTTTGGACTTTGTTTTTGGGCTCAGGCCCGACCCATTTGCGTTCTAAGGTTTATTTCGATGTCACTTGTAATTTTAGGTTACTATGTAATAGATTATAAATTAATATGGCAATCATAGAAAAAAATTTAAATGACCATTCCAAGTCCCGAGATCGTTAAGCAAGAGCTGGTTACATGAGTTGTTTTGTTCATTCGTTTGGTATATTATCCACCTTTGTAGGTTTTCCAAGGAAAATCAATGTCGTTTTTGTGTTGATCAAACAATGTTAAATGTTGTTGGAGTTCACTCATATCTATAATACTAATTCATGGTGTGTCATAATGATTTCCTTGTCTAGTGAAACCACAATTACTTCACCAACTAATTTGAAACCTCCAAGTATAGTCAAAACATAAGCAAACACGATCAAAACATGTTAAAGGCCTCCAAAAACATGATCAAAACAATAAAACAATAGTGGAAATCCATTTACCCCGGATTTGGGATGGTTTTCCCCGGTTATTTAGACTTTCTCCGGTTTTTCTAGTTTAAGTTCCCTTTTGGTCAGTTTTGGCTGGTTTCGAATGGTTTAGCGTGCATCTGTCGTGTTTGGATGTGTATAACCATGTTTGAAAGTTAATCAGTTAGTATGTGATGATGAAAATATATACACAACCCAAGTAACAAAAGACATGATCATGGTGAACCCAATAACCAGTATCCATAAGACGTCCAAAACATAATCAAAACAATCAAACCCAAGTGGAAATTGTATTTCCACGGATTTGGCATGGCTAGGTTGATCAGACTTTCATCGGCTTTGCCCAGTTAAGTTCCCTTTCGATCCGTTTTGGTCGGTGTAGAAGGTTTGATGGATGTTCAAGTGTTGAAGATAGAGCCCAAATGTATTCGGAAGCCCCAGATCGCGTGAAGAAAAGGGCTTTCTTGAACATGGCATAACTTGGTCTACAAGAGTCCGTTTCAGGCCCGTGACGAGGCGAATCGAAGGCCGAAACGAGGGGAACGTAGCTGTAACCTAACTTTGTTGGGTTACAGAACTTTCGAGGCCCGAAACCCTTTATTTGTTGAGATATTCTCATTTTTATAATTTTTTCACATTTTTTGGACTTTGTTTTTGGGCTCAGGCCCGACCCATTTGCGTTCTAAGGTTTATTTCGATGTCACTTGTAATTTTAGGTTACTATGTAATAGATTATAAATTAATATGGCAATCATAGAAAAAAATTTAAATGACCATTCCAAGTCCCGAGATCGTTAAGCAAGAGCTGGTTACATGAGTTGTTTTGTTCATTCGTTTGGTATATTATCCACCTTTGTAGGTTTTCCAAGGAAAATCAATGTCGTTTTTGTGTTGATCAAACAATGTTAAATGTTGTTGGAGTTCACTCATATCTATAATACTAATTCATGGTGTGTCATAATGATTTCCTTGTCTAGTGAAACCACAATTACTTCACCAACTAATTTGAAACCTCCAAGTATAGTCAAAACATAAGCAAACACGATCAAAACATGTTAAAGGCCTCCAAAAACATGATCAAAACAATAAAACAATAGTGGAAATCCATTTACCCCGGATTTGGGATGGTTTTCCCCGGTTATTTAGACTTTCTCCGGTTTTTCTAGTTTAAGTTCCCTTTTGGTCAGTTTTGGCTGGTTTCGAATGGTTTAGCGTGCATCTGTCGTGTTTGGATGTGTATAACCATGTTTGAAAGTTAATCAGTTAGTATGTGATGATGAAAATATATACACAACCCAAGTAACAAAAGACATGATCATGGTGAACCCAATAACCAGTATCCATAAGACGTCCAAAACATAATCAAAACAATCAAACCCAAGTGGAAATTGTATTTCCACGGATTTGGCATGGCTAGGTTGATCAGACTTTCATCGGCTTTGCCCAGTTAAGTTCCCTTTCGATCCGTTTTGGTCGGTGTAGAAGGTTTGATGGATGTTCAAGTGTTGAAGATAGAGCCCAAATGTATTCGGAAGCCCCAGATCGCGTGAAGAAAAGGGCTTTCTTGAACATGGCATAACTTGGTCTACAAGAGTCCGTTTCAGGCCCGTGACGAGGCGAATCGAAGGCCGAAACGAGGGGAACGTAGCTGTAACCTAACTTTGTTGGGTTACAGAACTTTCGAGGCCCGAAACCCTTTATTTGTTGAGATATTCTCATTTTTATAATTTTTTCACATTTTTTGGACTTTGTTTTTGGGCTCAGGCCCGACCCATTTGCGTTCTAAGGTTTATTTCGATGTCACTTGTAATTTTAGGTTACTATGTAATAGATTATAAATTAATATGGCAATCATAGAAAAAAATTTAAATGACCATTCCAAGTCCCGAGATCGTTAAGCAAGAGCTGGTTACATGAGTTGTTTTGTTCATTCGTTTGGTATATTATCCACCTTTGTAGGTTTTCCAAGGAAAATCAATGTCGTTTTTGTGTTGATCAAACAATGTTAAATGTTGTTGGAGTTCACTCATATCTATAATACTAATTCATGGTGTGTCATAATGATTTCCTTGTCTAGTGAAACCACAATTACTTCACCAACTAATTTGAAACCTCCAAGTATAGTCAAAACATAAGCAAACACGATCAAAACATGTTAAAGGCCTCCAAAAACATGATCAAAACAATAAAACAATAGTGGAAATCCATTTACCCCGGATTTGGGATGGTTTTCCCCGGTTATTTAGACTTTCTCCGGTTTTTCTAGTTTAAGTTCCCTTTTGGTCAGTTTTGGCTGGTTTCGAATGGTTTAGCGTGCATCTGTCGTGTTTGGATGTGTATAACCATGTTTGAAAGTTAATCAGTTAGTATGTGATGATGAAAATATATACACAACCCAAGTAACAAAAGACATGATCATGGTGAACCCAATAACCAGTATCCATAAGACGTCCAAAACATAATCAAAACAATCAAACCCAAGTGGAAATTGTATTTCCACGGATTTGGCATGGCTAGGTTGATCAGACTTTCATCGGCTTTGCCCAGTTAAGTTCCCTTTCGATCCGTTTTGGTCGGTGTAGAAGGTTTGATGGATGTTCAAGTGTTGAAGATAGAGCCCAAATGTATTCGGAAGCCCCAGATCGCGTGAAGAAAAGGGCTTTCTTGAACATGGCATAACTTGGTCTACAAGAGTCCGTTTCAGGCCCGTGACGAGGCGAATCGAAGGCCGAAACGAGGGGAACGTAGCTGTAACCTAACTTTGTTGGGTTACAGAACTTTCGAGGCCCGAAACCCTTTATTTGTTGAGATATTCTCATTTTTATAATTTTTTCACATTTTTTGGACTTTGTTTTTGGGCTCAGGCCCGACCCATTTGCGTTCTAAGGTTTATTTCGATGTCACTTGTAATTTTAGGTTACTATGTAATAGATTATAAATTAATATGGCAATCATAGAAAAAAATTTAAATGACCATTCCAAGTCCCGAGATCGTTAAGCAAGAGCTGGTTACATGAGTTGTTTTGTTCATTCGTTTGGTATATTATCCACCTTTGTAGGTTTTCCAAGGAAAATCAATGTCGTTTTTGTGTTGATCAAACAATGTTAAATGTTGTTGGAGTTCACTCATATCTATAATACTAATTCATGGTGTGTCATAATGATTTCCTTGTCTAGTGAAACCACAATTACTTCACCAACTAATTTGAAACCTCCAAGTATAGTCAAAACATAAGCAAACACGATCAAAACATGTTAAAGGCCTCCAAAAACATGATCAAAACAATAAAACAATAGTTGAAATCCATTTACCCCGGATTTGGGATGGTTTTCCCCGGTTATTTAGACTTTCTCCGGTTTTTCTAGTTTAAGTTCCCTTTTGGTCAGTTTTGGCTGGTTTCGAATGGTTTAGCGTGCATCTGTCGTGTTTGGATGTGTATAACCATGTTTGAAAGTTAATCAGTTAGTATGTGATGATGAAAATATATACACAACCCAAGTAACAAAAGACATGATCATGGTGAACCCAATAACCAGTATCCATAAGACGTCCAAAACATAATCAAAACAATCAAACCCAAGTGGAAATTGTATTTCCACGGATTTGGCATGGCTAGGTTGATCAGACTTTCATCGGCTTTGCCCAGTTAAGTTCCCTTTCGATCCGTTTTGGTCGGTGTAGAAGGTTTGATGGATGTTCAAGTGTTGAAGATAGAGCCCAAATGTATTCGGAAGCCCCAGATCGCGTGAAGAAAAGGGCTTTCTTGAACATGGCATAACTTGGTCTACAAGAGTCCGTTTCAGGCCCGTGACGAGGCGAATCGAAGGCCGAAACGAGGGGAACGTAGCTGTAACCTAACTTTGTTGGGTTACAGAACTTTCGAGGCCCGAAACCCTTTATTTGTTGAGATATTCTCATTTTTATAATTTTTTCACATTTTTTGGACTTTGTTTTTGGGCTCAGGCCCGACCCATTTGCGTTCTAAGGTTTATTTCGATGTCACTTGTAATTTTAGGTTACTATGTAATAGATTATAAATTAATATGGCAATCATAGAAAAAAATTTAAATGACCATTCCAAGTCCCGAGATCGTTAAGCAAGAGCTGGTTACATGAGTTGTTTTGTTCATTCGTTTGGTATATTATCCACCTTTGTAGGTTTTCCAAGGAAAATCAATGTCGTTTTTGTGTTGATCAAACAATGTTAAATGTTGTTGGAGTTCACTCATATCTATAATACTAATTCATGGTGTGTCATAATGATTTCCTTGTCTAGTGAAACCACAATTACTTCACCAACTAATTTGAAACCTCCAAGTATAGTCAAAACATAAGCAAACACGATCAAAACATGTTAAAGGCCTCCAAAAACATGATCAAAACAATAAAACAATAGTGGAAATCCATTTACCCCGGATTTGGGATGGTTTTCCCCGGTTATTTAGACTTTCTCCGGTTTTTCTAGTTTAAGTTCCCTTTTGGTCAGTTTTGGCTGGTTTCGAATGGTTTAGCGTGCATCTGTCGTGTTTGGATGTGTATAACCATGTTTGAAAGTTAATCAGTTAGTATGTGATGATGAAAATATATACACAACCCAAGTAACAAAAGACATGATCATGGTGAACCCAATAACCAGTATCCATAAGACGTCCAAAACATAATCAAAACAATCAAACCCAAGTGGAAATTGTATTTCCACGGATTTGGCATGGCTAGGTTGATCAGACTTTCATCGGCTTTGCCCAGTTAAGTTCCCTTTCGATCCGTTTTGGTCGGTGTAGAAGGTTTGATGGATGTTCAAGTGTTGAAGATAGAGCCCAAATGTATTCGGAAGCCCCAGATCGCGTGAAGAAAAGGGCTTTCTTGAACATGGCATAACTTGGTCTACAAGAGTCCGTTTCAGGCCCGTGACGAGGCGAATCGAAGGCCGAAACGAGGGGAACGTAGCTGTAACCTAACTTTGTTGGGTTACAGAACTTTCGAGGCCCGAAACCCTTTATTTGTTGAGATATTCTCATTTTTATAATTTTTTCACATTTTTTGGACTTTGTTTTTGGGCTCAGGCCCGACCCATTTGCGTTCTAAGGTTTATTTCGATGTCACTTGTAATTTTAGGTTACTATGTAATAGATTATAAATTAATATGGCAATCATAGAAAAAAATTTAAATGACCATTCCAAGTCCCGAGATCGTTAAGCAAGAGCTGGTTACATGAGTTGTTTTGTTCATTCGTTTGGTATATTATCCACCTTTGTAGGTTTTCCAAGGAAAATCAATGTCGTTTTTGTGTTGATCAAACAATGTTAAATGTTGTTGGAGTTCACTCATATCTATAATACTAATTCATGGTGTGTCATAATGATTTTCTTGTCTAGTGAAACCACAATTACTTCACCAACTAATTTGAAACCTCCAAGTATAGTCAAAACATAAGCAAACACGATCAAAACATGTTAAAGGCCTCCAAAAACATGATCAAAACAATAAAACAATAGTGGAAATCCATTTACCCAAGATTTGGGATGGTTTTCCCCGGTTATTTAGACTTTCTCCGGTTTTTCTAGTTTAAGTTCCCTTTTGGTCAGTTTTGGCTGGTTTCGAATGGTTTAGCGTGCATCTGTCGTGTTTGGATGTGTATAACCATGTTTGAAAGTTAATCAGTTAGTATGTGATGATGAAAATATATACACAACCCAAGTAACAAAAGACATGATCATGGTGAACCCAATAACCAGTATCCATAAGACGTCCAAAACATAATCAAAACAATCAAACCCAAGTGGAAATTGTATTTCCACGGATTTGGCATGGCTAGGTTGATCAGACTTTCATCGGCTTTGCCCAGTTAAGTTCCCTTTCGATCCGTTTTGGTCGGTGTAGAAGGTTTGATGGATGTTCAAGTGTTGAAGATAGAGCCCAAATGTATTCGGAAGCCCCAGATCGCGTGAAGAAAAGGGCTTTCTTGAACATGGCATAACTTGGTCTACAAGAGTCCGTTTCAGGCCCGTGACGAGGCGAATCGAAGGCCGAAACGAGGGGAACGTAGCTGTAACCTAACTTTGTTGGGTTACAGAACTTTCGAGGCCCGAAACCCTTTATTTGTTGAGATATTCTCATTTTTATAATTTTTTCACATTTTTTGGACTTTGTTTTTGGGCTCAGGCCCGACCCATTTGCGTTCTAAGGTTTATTTCGATGTCACTTGTAATTTTAGGTTACTATGTAATAGATTATAAATTAATATGGCAATCATAGAAAAAAATTTAAATGACCATTCCAAGTCCCGAGATCGTTAAGCAAGAGCTGGTTACATGAGTTGTTTTGTTCATTCGTTTGGTATATTATCCACCTTTGTAGGTTTTCCAAGGAAAATCAATGTCGTTTTTGTGTTGGTCAAACAATGTTAAATGTTGTTGGAGTTCACTCATATCTATAATACTAATTCATGGTGTGTCATAATGATTTCCTTGTCTAGTGAAACCACAATTACTTCACCAACTAATTTGAAACCTCCAAGTATAGTCAAAACATAAGCAAACACGATCAAAACATGTTAAAGGCCTCCAAAAACATGATCAAAACAATAAAACAATAGTGGAAATCCATTTACCCCGGATTTGGGATGGTTTTCTCCGGTTATTTAGACTTTCTCCGGTTTTTCTAGTTTAAGTTCCCTTTTGGTCAGTTTTGGCTGGTTTCGAATGGTTTAGCGTGCATCTGTCGTGTTTGGATGTGTATAACCATGTTTGAAAGTTAATCAGTTAGTATGTGATGATGAAAATATATACACAACCCAAGTAACAAAAGACATGATCATGGTGAACCCAATAACCAGTATCCATAAGACGTCCAAAACATAATCAAAACAATCAAACCCAAGTGGAAATTGTATTTCCACGGATTTGGCATGGCTAGGTTGATCAGACTTTCATCGGCTTTGCCCAGTTAAGTTCCCTTTCGATCCGTTTTGGTCGGTGTAGAAGGTTTGATGGATGTTCAAGTGTTGAAGATAGAGCCCAAATGTATTCGGAAGCCCCAGATCGCGTGAAGAAAAGGGCTTTCTTGAACATGGCATAACTTGGTCTACAAGAGTCCGTTTCAGGCCCGTGACGAGGCGAATCGAAGGCCGAAACGAGGGGAACGTAGCTGTAACCTAACTTTGTTGGGTTACAGAACTTTCGAGGCCCGAAACCCTTTATTTGTTGAGATATTCTCATTTTTATAATTTTTTCACATTTTTTGGACTTTGTTTTTGGGCTCAGGCCCGACCCATTTGCGTTCTAAGGTTTATTTCGATGTCACTTGTAATTTTAGGTTACTATGTAATAGATTATAAATTAATATGGCAATCATAGAAAAAAATTTAAATGACCATTCCAAGTCCCGAGATCGTTAAGCAAGAGCTGGTTACATGAGTTGTTTTGTTCATTCGTTTGGTATATTATCCACCTTTGTAGGTTTTCCAAGGAAAATCAATGTCGTTTTTGTGTTGATCAAACAATGTTAAATGTTGTTGGAGTTCACTCATATCTATAATACTAATTCATGGTGTGTCATAATGATTTCCTTGTCTAGTGAAACCACAATTACTTCACCAACTAATTTGAAACCTCCAAGTATAGTCAAAACATAAGCAAACACGATCAAAACATGTTAAAGGCCTCCAAAAACATGATCAAAACAATAAAACAATAGTGGAAATCCATTTACCCCGGATTTGGAATGGTTTTCCCCGGTTATTTAGACTTTCTCCGGTTTTTCTAGTTTAAGTTCCCTTTTGGTCAGTTTTGGCTGGTTTCGAATGGTTTAGCGTGCATCTGTCGTGTTTGGATGTGTATAACCATGTTTGAAAGTTAATCAGTTAGTATGTGATGATGAAAATATATACACAACCCAAGTAACAAAAGACATGATCATGGTGAACCCAATAACCAGTATCCATAAGACGTCCAAAACATAATCAAAACAATCAAACCCAAGTGGAAATTGTATTTCCACGGATTTGGCATGGCTAGGTTGATCAGACTTTCATCGGCTTTGCCCAGTTAAGTTCCCTTTCGATCCGTTTTGGTCGGTGTAGAAGGTTTGATGGATGTTCAAGTGTTGAAGATAGAGCCCAAATGTATTCGGAAGCCCCAGATCGCGTGAAGAAAAGGGCTTTCTTGAACATGGCATAACTTGGTCTACAAGAGTCCGTTTCAGGCCCGTGACGAGGCGAATCGAAGGCCGAAACGAGGGGAACGTAGCTGTAACCTAACTTTGTTGGGTTATAGAACTTTCGAGGCCCGAAACCCTTTATTTGTTGAGATATTCTCATTTTTATAATTTTTTCACATTTTTTGGACTTTGTTTTTGGGCTCAGGCCCGACCCATTTGCGTTCTAAGGTTTATTTCGATGTCACTTGTAATTTTAGGTTACTATGTAATAGATTATAAATTAATATGGCAATCATAGAAAAAAATTTAAATGACCATTCCAAGTCCCGAGATCGTTAAGCAAGAGCTGGTTACATGAGTTGTTTTGTTCATTCGTTTGGTATATTATCCACCTTTGTAGGTTTTCCAAGGAAAATCAATGTCGTTTTTGTGTTGATCAAACAATGTTAAATGTTGTTGGAGTTCACTCATATCTATAATACTAATTCATGGTGTGTCATAATGATTTCCTTGTCTAGTGAAACCACAATTACTTCACCAACTAATTTGAAACCTCCAAGTATAGTCAAAACATAAGCAAACACGATCAAAACATGTTAAAGGCCTCCAAAAACATGATCAAAACAATAAAACAATAGTGGAAATCCATTTACCCCGGATTTGGGATGGTTTTCCCCGGTTATTTAGACTTTCTCCGGTTTTTCTAGTTTAAGTTCCCTTTTGGTCAGTTTTGGCTGGTTTCGAATGGTTTAGCGTGCATCTGTCGTGTTTGGATGTGTATAACCATGTTTGAAAGTTAATCAGTTAGTATGTGATGATGAAAATATATACACAACCCAAGTAACAAAAGATATGATCATGGTGAACCCAATAACCAGTATCCATAAGACGTCCAAAACATAATCAAAACAATCAAACCCAAGTGGAAATTGTATTTCCACGGATTTGGCATGGCTAGGTTGATCAGACTTTCATCGGCTTTGCCCAGTTAAGTTCCCTTTCGATCCGTTTTGGTCGGTGTAGAAGGTTTGATGGATGTTCAAGTGTTGAAGATAGAGCCCAAATGTATTCGGAAGCCCCAGATCGCGTGAAGAAAAGGGCTTTCTTGAACATGGCATAACTTGGTCTACAAGAGTCCGTTTCAGGCCCGTGACGAGGCGAATCGAAGGCCGAAACGAGGGGAACGTAGCTGTAACCTAACTTTGTTGGGTTACAGAACTTTCGAGGCCCGAAACCCTTTATTTGTTGAGATATTCTCATTTTTATAATTTTTTCACATTTTTTGGACTTTGTTTTTGGGCTCAGGCCCGACCCATTTGCGTTCTAAGGTTTATTTCGATGTCACTTGTAATTTTAGGTTACTATGTAATAGATTATAAATTAATATGGCAATCATAGAAAAAAATTTAAATGACCATTCCAAGTCCCGAGATCGTTAAGCAAGAGCTGGTTACATGAGTTGTTTTGTTCATTCGTTTGGTATATTATCCACCTTTGTAGGTTTTCCAAGGAAAATCAATGTCGTTTTTGTGTTGATCAAACAATGTTAAATGTTGTTGGAGTTCACTCATATCTATAATACTAATTCATGGTGTGTCATAATGATTTCCTTGTCTAGTGAAACCACAATTACTTCACCAACTAATTTGAAACCTCCAAGTATAGTCAAAACATAAGCAAACACGATCAAAACATGTTAAAGGCCTCCAAAAACATGATCAAAACAATAAAACAATAGTGGAAATCCATTTACCCCGGATTTGGGATGGTTTTCCCCGGTTATTTAGACTTTCTCCGGTTTTTCTAGTTTAAGTTCCCTTTTGGTCAGTTTTGGCTGGTTTCGAATGGTTTAGCGTGCATCTGTCGTGTTTGGATGTGTATAACCATGTTTGAAAGTTAATCAGTTAGTATGTGATGATGAAAATATATACACAACCCAAGTAACAAAAGACATGATCATGGTGAACCCAATAACCAGTATCCATAAGACGTCCAAAACATAATCAAAACAATCAAACCCAAGTGGAAATTGTATTTCCACGGATTTGGCATGGCTAGGTTGATCAGACTTTCATCGGCTTTGCCCAGTTAAGTTCCCTTTCGATCCGTTTTGGTCGGTGTAGAAGGTTTGATGGATGTTCAAGTGTTGAAGATAGAGCCCAAATGTATTCGGAAGCCCCAGATCGCGTGAAGAAAAGGGCTTTCTTGAACATGGCATAACTTGGTCTACAAGAGTCCGTTTCAGGCCCGTGACGAGGCGAATCGAAGGCCGAAACGAGGGGAACATAGCTGTAACCTAACTTTGTTGGGTTACAGAACTTTCGAGGCCCGAAACCCTTTATTTGTTGAGATATTCTCATTTTTATAATTTTTTCACATTTTTTGGACTTTGTTTTTGGGCTCAGGCCCGACCCATTTGCGTTCTAAGGTTTATTTCGATGTCACTTGTAATTTTAGGTTACTATGTAATAGATTATAAATTAATATGGCAATCATAGAAAAAAATTTAAATGACCATTCCAAGTCCCGAGATCGTTAAGCAAGAGCTGGTTACATGAGTTGTTTTGTTCATTCGTTTGGTATATTATCCACCTTTGTAGGTTTTCCAAGGAAAATCAATGTCGTTTTTGTGTTGATCAAACAATGTTAAATGTTGTTGGAGTTCACTTATATCTATAATACTAATTCATGGTGTGTCATAATGATTTCCTTGTCTAGTGAAACCACAATTACTTCACCAACTAATTTGAAACCTCCAAGTATAGTCAAAACATAAGCAAACACGATCAAAACATGTTAAAGGCCCCCAAAAACATGATCAAAACAATAAAACAATAGTGGAAATCCATTTACCCCGGATTTGGGATGGTTTTCCCCGGTTATTTAGACTTTCTCCAGTTTTTCTAGTTTAAGTTCCCTTTTGGTCAGTTTTGGCTGGTTTCGAATGGTTTAGCGTGCATCTGTCGTGTTTGGATGTGTATAACCATGTTTGAAATTTAATCAGTTAGTATGTGATGATGAAAATATATACACAACCCAAGTAACAAAAGACATGATCATGGTGAACCCAATAACCAGTATCCATAAGACATCCAAAACATAATCAAAACAATCAAACCCAAGTGGAAATTGTATTTCCACGGATTTGGCATGGCTAGGTTGATCAGACTTTCATCGGCTTTGCCCAGTTAAGTTACCTTTCGATCCGTTTTGGTCGGTGTAGAAGGTTTGATGGATGTTCAAGTGTTGAAGATAGAGCCCAAATGTATTCGGAAGCCCCAGATCGCGTGAAGAAAAGAGCTTTCTTGAACATGGCATAACTTGGTCTACAAGAGTCCGTTTCAGGCCCGTGACGAGGCGAATCGAAGGCCGAAACGAGGGGAACCTAGCTGTAACCTAACTTTGTTGGGTTACAGAACTTTCGAGGCCCGAAACCCTTTATTTGTTGAGATATTCTCATTTTTATAATTTTTTCACATTTTTTGGACTTTGTTTTTGGGCTCAGGCCCGACCCATTTGCGTTCTAAGGTTTATTTCGATGTCACTTGTAATTTTAGGTTACTATGTAATAGATTATAAATTAATATGGCAATCATAGAAAAAAATTTAAATGACCATTCCAAGTCCCGAGATCGTTAAGCAAGAGCTGGTTACATGAGTTGTTTTGTTCATTCGTTTGGTATATTATCCACCTTTGTAGGTTTTCCAAGGAAAATCAATGTCGTTTTTGTGTTGATCAAACAATGTTAAATGTTGTTGGAGTTCACTTATATCTATAATACTAATTCATGGTGTGTCATAATGATTTCCTTGTCTAGTGAAACCACAATTACTTCACCAACTAATTTGAAACCTCCAAGTATAGTCAAAACATAAGCAAACACGATCAAAACATGTTAAAGGCCCCCAAAAACATGATCAAAACAATAAAACAATAGTGGAAATCCATTTACCCCGGATTTGGGATGGTTTTCCCCGGTTATTTAGACTTTCTCCAGTTTTTCTAGTTTAAGTTCCCTTTTGGTCAGTTTTGGCTGGTTTCGAATGGTTTAGCGTGCATCTGTCGTGTTTGGATGTGTATAACCATGTTTGAAATTTAATCAGTTAGTATGTGATGATGAAAATATATACACAACCCAAGTAACAAAAGACATGATCATGGTGAACCCAATAACCAGTATCCATAAGACATCCAAAACATAATCAAAACAATCAAACCCAAGTGGAAATTGTATTTCCACGGATTTGGCATGGCTAGGTTGATCAGACTTTCATCGGCTTTGCCCAGTTAAGTTACCTTTCGATCCGTTTTGGTCGGTGTAGAAGGTTTGATGGATGTTCAAGTGTTGAAGATAGAGCCCAAATGTATTCGGAAGCCCCAGATCGCGTGAAGAAAAGAGCTTTCTTGAACATGGCATAACTTGGTCTACAAGAGTCCGTTTCAGGCCCGTGACGAGGCGAATCGAAGGCCGAAACGAGGGGAACCTAGCTGTAACCTAACTTTGTTGGGTTACAGAACTTTCGAGGCCCGAAACCCTTTATTTGTTGAGATATTCTCATTTTTATAATTTTTTCACATTTTTTGGACTTTGTTTTTGGGCTCAGGCCCGACCCATTTGCGTTCTAAGGTTTATTTCGATGTCACTTGTAATTTTAGGTTACTATGTAATAGATTATAAATTAATATGGCAATCATAGAAAAAAATTTAAATGACCATTCCAAGTCCCGAGATCGTTAAGCAAGAGCTGGTTACATGAGTTGTTTTGTTCATTCGTTTGGTATATTATCCACCTTTGTAGGTTTTCCAAGGAAAATCAATGTCGTTTTTGTGTTGATCAAACAATGTTAAATGTTGTTGGAGTTCACTTATATCTATAATACTAATTCATGGTGTGTCATAATGATTTCCTTGTCTAGTGAAACCACAATTACTTCACCAACTAATTTGAAACCTCCAAGTATAGTCAAAACATAAGCAAACACGATCAAAACATGTTAAAGGCCCCCAAAAACATGATCAAAACAATAAAACAATAGTGGAAATCCATTTACCCCGGATTTGGGATGGTTTTCCCCGGTTATTTAGACTTTCTCCGGTTTTTCTAGTTTAAGTTCCCTTTTGGTCAGTTTTGGCTGGTTTCGAATGGTTTAGCGTGCATCTGTCGTGTTTGGATGTGTATAACCATGTTTGAAATTTAATCAGTTAGTATGTGATGATGAAAATATATACACAACCCAAGTAACAAAAGACATGATCATGGTGAACCCAATAACCAGTATCCATAAGACATCCAAAACATAATCAAAACAATCAAACCCAAGTGGAAATTGTATTTCCACGGATTTGGCATGGCTAGGTTGATCAGACTTTCATCGGCTTTGCCCAGTTAAGTTACCTTTCGATCCGTTTTGGTCGGTGTAGAAGGTTTGATGGATGTTCAAGTGTTGAAGATAGAGCCCAAATGTATTCGGAAGCCCCAGATCGCGTGAAGAAAAGAGCTTTCTTGAACATGGCATAACTTGGTCTACAAGAGTCCGTTTCAGGCCCGTGACGAGGCGAATCGAAGGCCGAAACGAGGGGAACCTAGCTGTAACCTAACTTTGTTGGGTTACAGAACTTTCGAGGCCCGAAACCCTTTATTTGTTGAGATATTCTCATTTTTATAATTTTTTCACATTTTTTGGACTTTGTTTTTGGGCTCAGGCCCGACCCATTTGCGTTCTAAGGTTTATTTCGATGTCACTTGTAATTTTAGGTTACTATGTAATAGATTATAAATTAATATGGCAATCATAGAAAAAAATTTAAATGACCATTCCAAGTCCCGAGATCGTTAAGCAAGAGCTGGTTACATGAGTTGTTTGGTTCATTCGTTTGGTATATTATCCACCTTTGTAGGTTTTCCAAGGAAAATCAATGTCGTTTTTGTGTTGATCAAACAATGTTAAATGTTGTTGGAGTTCACTTATATCTATAATACTAATTCATGGTGTGTCATAATGATTTCCTTGTCTAGTGAAACCACAATTACTTCACCAACTAATTTGAAACCTCCAAGTATAGTCAAAACATAAGCAAACACGATCAAAACATGTTAAAGGCCCCCAAAAACATGATCAAAACAATAAAACAATAGTGGAAATCCATTTACCCCGGATTTGGGATGGTTTTCCCCGGTTATTTAGACTTTCTCCGGTTTTTCTAGTTTAAGTTCCCTTTTGGTCAGTTTTGGCTGGTTTCGAATGGTTTAGCGTGCATCTGTCGTGTTTGGATGTGTATAACCATGTTTGAAATTTAATCAGTTAGTATGTGATGATGAAAATATATACACAACCCAAGTAACAAAAGACATGATCATGGTGAACCCAATAACCAGTATCCATAAGACATCCAAAACATAATCAAAACAATCAAACCCAAGTGGAAATTGTATTTCCACGGATTTGGCATGGCTAGGTTGATCAGACTTTCATCGGCTTTGCCCAGTTAAGTTACCTTTCGATCCGTTTTGGTCGGTGTAGAAGGTTTGATGGATGTTCAAGTGTTGAAGATAGAGCCCAAATGTATTCGGAAGCCCCAGATCGCGTGAAGAAAAGAGCTTTCTTGAACATGGCATAACTTGGTCTACAAGAGTCCGTTTCAGGCCCGTGACGAGGCGAATCGAAGGCCGAAACGAGGGGAACGTAGCTGTAACCTAACTTTGTTGGGTTACAGAACTTTCGAGGCCCGAAACCCTTTATTTGTTGAGATATTCTCATTTTTATAATTTTTTCACATTTTTTGGACTTTGTTTTTGGGCTCAGGCCCGACCCATTTGCGTTCTAAGGTTTATTTCGATGTCACTTGTAATTTTAGGTTACTATGTAATAGATTATAAATTAATATGGCAATCATAGAAAAAAAATCTAAATGACCATTCTAAGTCCCAAGATCGTTAAGCAAGAGCTGGTTACATGAGTTGTTTTGTTCATTCGTTTGGTATATTATCCACCTTTGTAGGTTTTCCAAGGAAAATCAATGTCGTTTTTGTGTTGATCAAACAATGTTAAATGTTGTTGGAGTTCACTCATATCTATAATACTAATTCATGGTGTGTCATAATGATTTCCTTGTCTAGTGAAACCACAATTACTTCACCAACTAATTTGAAACCTCCAAGTATAGTCAAAACATAGGCAAACACGATCAAAACATGTTAAAGGCCCCCAAAAACATGATCAAAACAATAAAACAATAGTGGAAATCCATTTACCCCAGATTTGGGATGGTTTTTCCCGGTTATTTAGACTTTCTCCGGTTTTTCTAGTTTAAGTTCCCTTTTGGTCAGTTTTGGCTGGTTTCGAATGTTTAGCGTGCATCTGCCGTGTTTGGATGTGTATGACCATGTTTGAAAGTTAATCAGTTAGTATGTGATGATGAAAATATATACACAACCCAAGTAACAAAAGACATGATCATGGTGAACCCAATAACCAGTATCCATAAGACATCCAAAACATAATCAAAACAATCAAACCCAAGTGGAAATTGTATTTCCACGGATTTGGCATGGCTAGGTTGATCAGACTTTCATCGGCTTTGCCCAGTTAAGTTACCTTTCGATCCGTTTTGGTCGGTGTAGAAGGTTTGATGGATGTTCAAGTGTTGAAGATAGAGCCCAAATGTATTCGGAAGCCCCAGATCGCGTGAAGAAAAGAGCTTTCTTGAACATGGCATAACTTGGTCTACAAGAGTCCGTTTCAGGCCCGTGACGAGGCGAATCGAAGGCCGAAACGAGGGGAACGTAGCTGTAACCTAACTTTGTTGGGTTACAGAACTTTCGAGGCCCGAAACCCTTTATTTGTTGAGATATTCTCATTTTTATAATTTTTTCACATTTTTTGGACTTTGTTTTTGGGCTCAGGCCCGACCCATTTGCGTTCTAAGGTTTATTTCGATGTCACTTGTAATTTTAGGTTACTATGTAATAGATTATAAATTAATATGGCAATCATAGAAAAAAAATCTAAATGACCATTCTAAGTCCCGAGATCGTTAAGCAAGAGCTGGTTACATGAGTTGTTTTGTTCATTCGTTTGGTATATTATCCACCTTTGTAGGTTTTCCAAGGAAAATAAATGTCGTTTTTGTGTTGATCAAACAATGTTAAATGTTGTTGGAGTTCACTCATATCTATAATACTAATTCATGGTGTGTCATAATGATTTCCTTGTCTAGTGAAACCACAATTACTTCACCAACTAATTTGAAACCTCCAAGTATAGTCAAAACATAGGCAAACACGATCAAAACATGTTAAAGGCCCCCAAAAACATGATCAAAACAATAAAACAATAGTGGAAATCCATTTACCCCAGATTTGGGATGGTTTTCCCCGGTTATTTAGACTTTCTCCGGTTTTTCTAGTTTAAGTTCCCTTTTGGTCAGTTTTGGCTGGTTTCGAATGTTTAGCGTGTATCTGCCGTGTTTGGATGTGTATGACCATGTTTGAAAGTTAATTAGTTAGTATGTGATGATGAAAATATATACACAACCCAAGTAACAAAAGACATGATCATGGTGAACCCAATAACCAGTATCCATAAGACGTCCAAAACATAATCAAAACAATCAAACCCAAGTGGAAATTGTATTTCCACGGATTTGGCATGGCTAGGTTGATCAGACTTTCATCGGCTTTGCCCAGTTAAGTTACCTTTCGATCCGTTTTGGTCGGTGTAGAAGGTTTGATGGATGTTCAAGTGTTGAAGATAGAGCCCAAATGTATTCGGAAGCCCCAGATCGCGTGAAGAAAAGAGCTTTCTTGAACATGGCATAACTTGGTCTACAAGAGTCCGTTTCAGGCCCGTGACGAGGCGAATCGAAGGCCGAAACGAGGGGAACGTAGCTGTAACCTAACTTTGTTGGGTTACAGAACTTTCGAGGCCCGAAACCCTTTATTTGTTGAGATATTCTCATTTTTATAATTTTTTCACATTTTTTGGACTTTGTTTTTGGGCTCAGGCCCGACCCATTTGCGTTCTAAGGTTTATTTCGATGTCACTTGTAATTTTAGGTTACTATGTAATAGATTATAAATTAATATGGCAATCATAGAAAAAAAATCTAAATGACCATTCTAAGTCCCGAGATGGTTAAGCAAGAGCTGGTTACATGAGTTGTTTTGTTCATTCGTTTGGTATATTATCCACCTTTGTAGGTTTTCCAAGGAAAATCAATGTCGTTTTTGTGTTGATCAAACAATGTTAAATGTTGTTGGAGTTCACTCATATCTATAATACTAATTCATGGTGTGTCATAATGATTTCCTTGTCTAGTGAAACCACAATTACTTCACCAACTAATTTGAAACCTCCAAGTATAGTCAAAACATAGGCAAACACGATCAAAACATGTTAAAGGCCCCCAAAAACATGATCAAAACAATAAAACAATAGTGGAAATCCATTTACCCCAGATTTGGGATGGTTTTCCCCGGTTATTTAGACTTTCTCCGGTTTTTCTAGTTTAAGTTCCCTTTTGGTCAGTTTTGGCTGGTTTCAAATGTTTAGCGTGCATCTGCCGTGTTTGGATGTGTATGACCATGTTTGAAAGTTAATCAGTTAGTATGTGATGATGAAAATATATACACAACCCAAGTAACAAAAGACATGATCATGGTGAACCCAATAACCAGTATCCATAAGACGTCCAAAACATAATCAAAACAATCAAACCCAAGTGGTAATTGTATTTCCACGGATTTGGCATGGCTAGGTTGATCAGACTTTCATCGGCTTTGCCCAGTTAAGTTCCCTTTCGATCCGTTTTGGTCGGTGTAGAAGGTTTGATGGATGTTCAAGTGTTGAAGATAGAGCCCAAATGTATTCGGAAGCCCCAGATCGCGTGAAGAAAAGAGCTTTCTTGAACATGGCATAACTTGGTCTACAAGAGTCCGTTTCAGGCCCGTGACGAGGCGAATCGAAGGCCGAAACGAGGGGAACGTAGCTGTAACCTAACTTTGTTGGGTTACAGAACTTTTGAGGCCCGAAACCCTTTATTTGTTGAGATATTCTCATTTTTATAATTTTTTCACATTTTTTGGACTTTGTTTTTGGGCTCAGGCCCGACCCATTTGCGTTCTAAGGTTTATTTCGATGTCACTTGTAATTTTAGGTTACTATGTAATAGATTATAAATTAATATGGCAATCATAGAAAAAAATCTAAATGACCATTCCAAGTCCCGAGATCGTTAAGCAAGAGCTGGTTACATGAGTTGTTTTGTTCATTCGTTTGGTATATTATCCACCTTTGTAGGTTTTCCAAGGAAAATCAATGTCGTTTTTGTGTTGATCAAACAATGTTAAATATTGTTGGAGTTCACTCATATCTATAATACTAATTCATGGTGTGTCATAATGATTTCCTTGTCTAGTGAAACCACAATTACTTCACCAACTAATTTGAAACCTCCAAGTATAGTCAAAACATAAGCAAACACGATCAAAACATGTTAAAGGCCCCCAAAAACATGATCAAAACAATAAAACAATAGTGGAAATCCATTTACCCCAGATTTGGGATGGTTTTCCCCGGTTATTTAGACTTTCTCCGGTTTTTCTAGTTTAAGTTCCCTTTTGGTCAGTTTTGGCTGGTTTCAAATGTTTAGCGTGCATCTGCCGTGTTTGGATGTGTATGACCATGTTTGAAAGTTAATCAGTTAGTATGTGATGATGAAAATATATACACAACCCAAGTAACAAAAGACATGATCATGGTGAACCCAATAACCAGTATCCATAAGACGTCCAAAACATAATCAAAACAATCAAACCCAAGTGGTAATTGTATTTCCACGGATTTGGCATGGCTAGGTTGATCAGACTTTCATCGGCTTTGCCCAGTTAAGTTCCCTTTCGATCCGTTTTGGTCGGTGTAGAAGGTTTGATGGATGTTCAAGTGTTGAAGATAGAGCCCAAATGTATTCGGAAGCCCCAGATCGCGTGAAGAAAAGAGCTTTCTTGAACATGGCATAACTTGGTCTACAAGAGTCCGTTTCAGGCCCGTGACGAGGCGAATCGAAGGCCGAAACGAGGGGAACGTAGCTGTAACCTAACTTTGTTGGGTTACAGAACTTTTGAGGCCCGAAACCCTTTATTTGTTGAGATATTCTCATTTTTATAATTTTTTCACATTTTTTGGACTTTGTTTTTGGGCTCAGGCCCGACCCATTTGCGTTCTAAGGTTTATTTCGATGTCACTTGTAATTTTAGGTTACTATGTAATAGATTATAAATTAATATGGCAATCATAGAAAAAAATCTAAATGACCATTCCAAGTCCCGAGATCGTTAAGCAAGAGCTGGTTACATGAGTTGTTTTGTTCATTCGTTTGGTATATTATCCACCTTTGTAGGTTTTCCAAGGAAAATCAATGTCGTTTTTGTGTTGATCAAACAATGTTAAATATTGTTGGAGTTCACTCATATCTATAATACTAATTCATGGTGTGTCATAATGATTTCCTTGTCTAGTGAAACCACAATTACTTCACCAACTAATTTGAAACCTCCAAGTATAGTCAAAACATAAGCAAACACGATCAAAACATGTTAAAGGCCCCCAAAAACATGATCAAAACAATAAAACAATAGTGGAAATCCATTTACCCCGGATTTGGGATGGTTTTCCCCGGTTATTTAGACTTTCTCCGGTTTTTCTAGTTTAAGTTCCCTTTTGGTCAGTTTTGGCTGGTTTCGAATGGTTTAGCGTGCATCTGTCGTGTTTGGATGTGTATAACCATGTTTGAAAGTTAATCAGTTAGTATGTGATGATGAAAATATATACACAACCCAAGTAACAAAAGACATGATCATGGTGAACCCAATAACCAGTATCCATAAGACATCCAAAACATAATCAAAACAATCAAACCCAAGTGGAAATTGTATTTCCACGGATTTGGCATGGCTAGGTTGATCAGACTTTCATCGGCTTTGCCCAGTTAAGTTACCTTTCGATCCGTTTTGGTCGGTGTAGAAGGTTTGATGGATGTTCAAGTGTTGAAGATAGAGCCCAAATGTATTCGGAAGCCCCAGATCGCGTGAAGAAAAGAGCTTTCTTGAACATGGCATAACTTGGTCTACAAGAGTCCGTTTCAGGCCCGTGACGAGGCGAATCGAAGGCCGAAACGAGGGGAACGTAGCTGTAACCTAACTTTGTTGGGTTACACAACTTTCGAGGCCCGAAGCCCTTTATTTGTTGAGATATTCTCATTTTTATAATTTTTTCACATTTTTTGGACTTTGTTTTTGGGCTCAGGCCCGACCCATTTGTGTTCTAAGGTTTATTTCGATGTCACTTGTAATTTTAGGTTACTATGTAATAGATTATAAATTAATATGGCAATCATAGAAAAAAATTTAAATGACCATTCCAAGTCCCGAGATCGTTAAGCAAGAGCTGGTTACATGAGTTGTTTTGTTCATTCGTTTGGTATATTATCCACCTTTGTAGGTTTTCCAAGGAAAATCAATGTCGTTTTTGTGTTGATCAAACAATGTTAAATGTTGTTGGAGTTCACTCATATCTATAATACTAATTCATGGTGTGTCATAATGATTTCCTTGTCTAGTGAAACCACAATTACTTCACCAACTAATTTGAAACCTCCAAGTATAGTCAAAACATAAGCAAACACGATCAAAACATGTTAAAGGCCCCCAAAAACATGATCAAAACAATAAAACAATAGTGGAAATCCATTTACCCCGGATTTGGGATGGTTTTCCCCGGTTATTTAGACTTTCTCCGGTTTTTCTAGTTTAAGTTCCCTTTTGGTCAGTTTTGGCTGGTTTCGAATGGTTTAGCGTGCATCTGTCGTGTTTGGATGTGTATAACCATGTTTGAAAGTTAATCAGTTAGTATGTGATGATGAAAATATATACACAACCCAAGTAACAAAAGACATGATCATGGTGAACCCAATAACCAGTATCCATAAGACGTCCAAAACATAATCAAAACAATCAAACCCAAGTGGAAATTGTATTTCCACGGATTTGGCATGGCTAGGTTGATCAGACTTTCATCGGCTTTGCTCAGTTAAGTTCCCTTTCGATCCGTTTTGGTCGGTGTAGAAGGTTTGATGGATGTTCAAGTGTTGAAGATAGAGCCCAAATGTATTCGGAAGCCCCAGATCCCGTGAAGAAAAGGGCTTTCTTGAACATGGCATAACTTGGTCTACAAGAGTCCGTTTCAGGCCCGTGACGAGGCGAATCGAAGGCCGAAACGAGGGGAACGTAGCTGTAACCTAACTTTGTTGGGTTACAGAACTTTCGAGGCCCGAAACCCTTTATTTGTTGAGATATTCTCATTTTTATAATTTTTTCACATTTTTTGGACTTTGTTTTTGGGCTCAGGCCCGACCCATTTGCGTTCTAAGGTTTATTTCGATGTCACTTGTAATTTTAGGTTACTATGTAATAGATTATAAATTAATATGGCAATCATAGAAAAAAAATCTAAATGACCATTCTAAGTCCCGAGATCGTTAAGCAAGAGCTGGTTACATGAGTTGTTTTGTTCATTCGTTTGGTATATTATCCACCTTTGTAGGTTTTCCAAGGAAAATCAATGTCGTTTTTGTGTTGATCAAACAATGTTAAATGTTGTTGGAGTTCACTCATATCTATAATACTAATTCATGGTGTGTCATAATGATTTCCTTGTCTAGTGAAACCACAATTACTTCACCAACTAATTTGAAACCTCCAAGTATAGTCAAAACATAGGCAAACACGATCAAAACATGTTAAAGGCCCCCAAAAACATGATCAAAACAATAAAACAATAGTGGAAATCCATTTACCCCAGATTTGGGATGGTTTTCCCCGGTTATTTAGACTTTCTCCGGTTTTTCTAGTTTAAGTTCCCTTTTGGTCAGTTTTGGCTGGTTTCGAATGTTTAGCGTGCATCTGCCGTGTTTGGATGTGTATGACCATGTTTGAAAGTTAATCAGTTAGTATGTGATGATGAAAATATATACACAACCCAAGTAACAAAAGACATGATCATGGTGAACCCAATAACCAGTATCCATAAGACATCCAAAACATAATCAAAACAATCAAACCCAAGTGGAAATTGTATTTCCACGGATTTGGCATGGCTAGGTTGATCAGACTTTCATCGGCTTTGCCCAGTTAAGTTACCTTTCGATCCGTTTTGGTCGGTGTAGAAGGTTTGATGGATGTTCAAGTGTTGAAGATAGAGCCCAAATGTATTCGGAAGCCCCAGATCGCGTGAAGAAAAGAGCTTTCTTGAACATGGCATAACTTGGTCTACAAGAGTCCGTTTCAGGCCCGTGACGAGGCGAATCGAAGGCCGAAACGAGGGGAACGTAGCTGTAACCTAACTTTGTTGGGTTACAGAACTTTCGAGGCCCGAAACCCTTTATTTGTTGAGATATTCTCATTTTTATAATTTTTTCACATTTTTTGGACTTTGTTTTTGGGCTCAGGCCCGACCCATTTGCGTTCTAAGGTTTATTTCGATGTCACTTGTAATTTTAGGTTACTATGTAATAGATTATAAATTAATATGGCAATCATAGAAAAAAAATCTAAATGACCATTCTAAGTCCCGAGATCGTTAAGCAAGAGCTGGTTACATGAGTTGTTTTGTTCATTCGTTTGGTATATTATCCACCTTTGTAGGTTTTCCAAGGAAAATCAATGTCGTTTTTGTGTTGATCAAACAATGTTAAATGTTGTTGGAGTTCACTCATATCTATAATACTAATTCATGGTGTGTCATAATGATTTCCTTGTCTAGTGAAACCACAATTACTTCACCAACTAATTTGAAACCTCCAAGTATAGTCAAAACATAGGCAAACACGATCAAAACATGTTAAAGGCCCCCAAAAACATGATCAAAACAATAAAACAATAGTGGAAATCCATTTACCCCAGATTTGGGATGGTTTTCCCCGGTTATTTAGACTTTCTCCGGTTTTTCTAGTTTAAGTTCCCTTTTGGTCAGTTTTGGCTGGTTTCGAATGTTTAGCGTGCATCTGCCGTGTTTGGATGTGTATGACCATGTTTGAAAGTTAATCAGTTAGTATGTGATGATGAAAATATATACACAACCCAAGTAACAAAAGACATGATCATGGTGAACCCAATAACCAGTATCCATAAGACGTCCAAAACATAATCAAAACAATCAAACCCAAGTGGAAATTGTATTTCCACGGATTTGGCATGGCTAGGTTGATCAGACTTTCATCGGCTTTGCCCAGTTAAGTTACCTTTCGATCCGTTTTGGTCGGTGTAGAAGGTTTGATGGATGTTCAAGTGTTGAAGATAGAGCCCAAATGTATTCGGAAGCCCCAGATCGCGTGAAGAAAAGAGCTTTCTTGAACATGGCATAACTTGGTCTACAAGAGTCCGTTTCAGGCCCGTGACGAGGCGAATCGAAGGCCGAAACGAGGGGAACGTAGCTGTAACCTAACTTTGTTGGGTTACAGAACTTTCGAGGCCCGAAACCCTTTATTTGTTGAGATATTCTCATTTTTATAATTTTTTCACATTTTTTGGACTTTGTTTTTGGGCTCAGGCCCGACCCATTTGCGTTCTAAGGTTTATTTCGATGTCACTTGTAACTTTAGGTTACTATGTAATAGATTATAAATTAATATGGCAATCATAGAAAAAAAATCTAAATGACCATTCTAAGTCCCGAGATCGTTAAGCAAGAGCTGGTTACATGAGTTGTTTTGTTCATTCGTTTGGTATATTATCCACCTTTGTAGGTTTTCCAAGGAAAATCAATGTCGTTTTTGTGTTGATCAAACAATGTTAAATGTTGTTGGAGTTCACTCATATCTATAATACTAATTCATGGTGTGTCATAATGATTTCCTTGTCTAGTGAAACCACAATTACTTCACCAACTAATTTGAAACCTCCAAGTATAGTCAAAACATAAGCAAACACGATCAAAACATGTTAAAGGCCCCCAAAAACATGATCAAAACAATAAAACAATAGTGGAAATCCATTTACCCCGGATTTGGGATGGTTTTCTCCGGTTATTTAGACTTTCTCCGGTTTTTCTAGTTTAAGTTCCCTTTTGGTCAGTTTTGGCTGGTTTCGAATGGTTTAACGTGCATCTGTCGTGTTTGGATGTGTATAACCATGTTTGAAAGTTAATCAGTTAGTATGTGATGATGAAAATATATACACAACCCAAGTAACAAAAGACATGATCATGGTGAACCCAATAACCAGTATCCATAAGACATCCAAAACATAATCAAAACAATCAAACCCAAGTGGAAATTGTATTTCCACGGATTTGGCATGGCTAGGTTGATCAGACTTTCATCGGCTTTGCCCAGTTAAGTTACCTTTCGATCCGTTTTGGTCGGTGTAGAAGGTTTGATGGATGTTCAAGTGTTGAAGATAGAGCCCAAATGTATTCGGAAGCCCCAGATCGCGTGAAGAAAAGAGCTTTCTTGAACATGGCATAACTTGGTCTACAAGAGTCCGTTTCAGGCCCGTGACGAGGCGAATCGAAGGCCGAAACGAGGGGAACGTAGCTGTAACCTAACTTTGTTGGGTTACAGAACTTTCGAGGCCCGAAACCCTTTATTTGTTGAGATATTCTCATTTTTATAATTTTTTAACATTTTTTGGACTTTGTTTTTGGGCTCAGGCCCGACCCATTTGCGTTCTAAGGTTTATTTCGATGTCACTTGTAATTTTAGGTTACTATGTAATAGATTATAAATTAATATGGAAATCATAGAAAAAAATTTTAAATGACCATTCTAAGTCCCGAGATCGTTAAGAAAGAGTTGGTTACATGAGTTGTTTAGTTCATTTGATTGGTATATTATCCACCTTTGTAGGTTTTCCAAGGAAAATCAATGTCGTTTTTGTGTTGATCAAACAATGTTAAATGTTGTTGGAGTTCACTTATATCTATAATACTAATTCATGGTGTGTCATAATGATTTCCTTGTCTAGTGAAACCACAATTACTTCACCAATTAATTTGAAACCTCCAAGTATAGTCAAAACATAGCCAAACATGATCAAAACATGTTAAAGGCCCCCAAAAGCATGATCAAAACAATAAAACAATAGTGGAAATCCATTTACCCCGAATTTGGGATGGTTTTCCCCGGTTATTTAGACTTTCTTCGGTTTTTCTAGTTTAAGTTCCCTTTTGGTCAGTTTTGGCTGGTTTCGAATGGTTTAGCGTGCATCTGCCTTGTTTGGATGTGTATGACCATGTTTGAAAGTTATTGAGTTAGTATGTGATGATGAAAATATATACACAACCCAAGTAACAAAATACATGATCATGGTGAAACCCAATAACCAGTATCCATAAGACGTCCAAAACATGATCAAAACAATCAAACCCAAGTGGAAATTGTATTTCCACGGATTTGGCATGGCTAGGTTGATCCGACTTTCATCGGCTTTGCCCAGTTAAGTTCCCTTTCGATCCGTTTTGGTCGGTGTAGAAGGTTTGATGGATGTTCAAGTGTTGAAGATAGAGCCCAAATGTATTCGGAAGCCCCAGATCGCGTGAAGAAAAGGGCTTTCTTGAACATGGCATAACTTGGTCTACAAGAGTCCGTTTCAGGCCCGTGACGAGGCGAATCGAAGGCCGAAACGAGGGGAACGTAGCTGTAACCTAACTTTGTTGGGTTACAAAACTTTCGAGGCCCGAAACCCTTTATTTGTTGAGATATTCTCATTTTTATAATTTTTTCACATTTTTTGGACTTTGTTTTTGGGCTCAGGCCCGACCCATTTGCGTTCTAAGGTTTATTTCGATGTCACTTGTAATTTTAGGTTACTATGTAATAGATTATAAATTAATATGGCAATCATAGAAAAAAAAATTAAATGACCATTCTAAGTCCCGAGATCGTTAAGCAAGAGCTGGTTACATGAGTTGTTTTGTTCATTTGTTTGGTATATTATCCACCTTTGTAGGTTTTCCAAGGAAAATCAATGTCGTTTTTGTGTAACAATGTTAAATGTTGTTGGAGTTCACTCATATCTATAATACTAATTCATGGTGTGTCATAATGATTTCCTTGTCTAGTGAAACCACAATTACTTCACCAACTAATTTGAAACCTCCAAGTATAGTCAAAACATAGCCAAACACGATAAAAACATGTTAAAGGCCCCTAAAAACATGATCATAAAATAAAACCATAGTGGAAATCCATTTACCCCGGATTTGGGATGGTTTTTCCCGGTTATTTAGATTTTCTCCGGTTTTTCTAGTTTAAGTTCCCTTTTGGTCAGTTTTGGCTGGTTTCGAATGGTTTAGCGTGCATCTGCCGTGTTTGGATGTGTATGACCATTTTTGAAAGTTAATCAGTTAGTATGTGATGATGAAAATATATACACAATCCAAGTAAAAAAAGACATGATCATGGTGAACCCAATAACCAGTATCCATAAGACGTCCAAAACATAATCAAAACAATCAAACCGAAGTGGAAATTGTATTTCCACAGATTTGGCATGGCTAGGTTGATCAGACTTTCATCGGCTTTGCCCAATTAAGTTCCCTTTCGATCCGTTTTGGTCGGTGTGGAAGGTTTGATGGATGTTCAAGTGTTGAAGATAGAGCCCAAATGTATTCGGAAGCCCCAGATCGGGTAAAGAAAAGGGCTTTCTTGAACATGGCATAACTTGGTGTACAAGAGTCCGTTTCAGGCCCGTGACGAGGCGAATCGAAGGCCGAAACGAGGGGAACGTAGCTGTAACCTAACTTTGTTGGGTTACAGAACTTTCGAGGCCCGAAACCCTATATTTGTTAAGATATTCTAATTTTTATAATTTTTTCACATTTTTTGGACTTTGTTTTTGGGCTCAGGCCCGACCCATTTGCGTTCTAATGTTTATTTCGATACACTTGTAATTTTAGGTTACTATGTAATAGATTATAAATTAATATGGAAATAATAGAAAAAAATTTTAAATGACCATTCTAAGTCCCGAGATCGTTAAGCAAGAGCTGGTTACATGAGTTGTTTTGTTCATTTGTTTGGTATATTATCCACCTTTGTAGGTTTTCCAAGGAAAATCAATGTCGTTTTTGTGTTGATCAAACAATGTTAAATGTTGTTGGAGTTCACTCATATCTATAATACTAATTCATGGTGTGTCATAATGATTTCCTTGTCTAGTGAAACCACAATTACTTCACCAACTAATTTGAAACCTCCAAGTATAGTCAAAACATAGCCAAACACGATCAAAACATGTTAAAGGCCCCTAAAAACATGATCAAAACAATAAAACCATAGTGGAAATCCATTTACCCCGGATTTGGGATGGTTTTCCCCGGTTATTTAGACTTTCTCCGGTTTTTCTAGTTTAAGTTCCCTTTTGGTCAGTTTTGGCTGGTTTCGAATGGTTTAGCGTGCATCTGCCGTGTTTGGATGTGTATGACCATGTTTGAAAGTTAATCAGTTAGTATGTGATGATGAAAATATATACACAACCCAAGTAAAAAAAGACATGATCATGGTGAACCCAATAACCAGTATCCATAAGACGTCCAAAACATAATCAAAACAATCAAACCGAAGTAGAAATTGTATTTCCACAGATTTGGCATGGCTAGGTTGATCAGACTTTCATCGGCTTTGCCCAATTAAGTTCCCTTTCGATCCGTTTTGGTCGGTGTGGAAGGTTTGATGGATGTTCAAGTGTTGAAGATAGAGCCCAAATGTATTCGGAAGCCCCAGATCGGGTAAAGAAAAGGGCTTTCTTGAACATGGCATAACTTGGTGTACAAGAGTCCGTTTCAGGCCCGTGACGAGGCGAATCGAAGGCCGAAACGAGGGGAACGTAGCTGTAACCTAACTTTGTTGGGTTACAGAACTTTCGAGGCCCGAAACCCTATATTTGTTAAGATATTCTAATTTTTATAATTTTTTCACATTTTTTGGACTTTGTTTTTGGGCTCAGGCCCGACCCATTTGCGTTCTAATGTTTATTTCGATACACTTGTAATTTTAGGTTACTATGTAATAGATTATAAATTAATATGGAAATAATAGAAAAAAATTTTAAATGACCATTCTAAGTCCCGAGATCGTTAAGCAAG
Source organism: Glebionis coronaria (assembly GCA_025667525.1). NCBI lineage: Eukaryota > Viridiplantae > Streptophyta > Magnoliopsida > Asterales > Asteraceae > Glebionis > Glebionis coronaria. The sequence goes on from CM046877.1 coordinate 647,295,981, forward strand.
AGCTGGTTACATGAGTTGTTTTGTTCATTTGTTTGGTATATTATCCACCTTTGTAGGTTTTCCAAGGAAAATCAATGTCGTTTTTGTGTTGATCAAACAATGTTAAATGTTGTTGGAGTTTACTCATATCTATAATACTAATTCATGGTGTGTCATAATGATTTCCTTGTCTAGTGAAACCACAATTACTTCACCAACTAATTTGAAACCTCCAAGTATAGTCAAAACATAGCCAAACACGATCAAAACATGTTAAAGGCCCCTAAAAACATGATCAAAACAATAAAACCATAGTGGAAATCCATTTACCCCGGATTTGGGATGGTTTTCCCCGGTTATTTAGACTTTCTCCGGTTTTTCTAGTTTAAGTTCCCTTTTGGTCAGTTTTGGCTGGTTTCGAATGGTTTAGCGTGCATCTGCCATGTTTGGATGTGTATGACCATGTTTGAAAGTTAATCAGTTAGTATGTGATGATGAAAATATATACACAACCCAAGTAACAAAAGACATGATCATGGTGAACCCAATAACCAGTATCCATAAGACGTCCAAAACATAATCAAAACAATCAAACCGAAGTGGAAATTGTATTTCCACGGATTTGGCATGGCTAGGGTGATCAGACTTTCATCGGCTTTGCCCAATTAAGTTCCCTTTCGATCCGTTTTGGTCGGTGTGGAAGGTTTGATGGATGTTCAAGTGTTGAAGATAGAGCCCAAATGTATTCGGAAGCCCCAGCTCGGGTAAAGAAAAGGGCTTTCTTGAACATGGCATAACTTGGTCTACAAGAGTCCGTTTCAGGCCCGTGACGAGGCGAATCGAAGGCCGAAACGAGGGGAACGTAGCTGTAACCTAACTTTGTTGGGTTACAGAACTTTCGAGGCCCGAAACCCTATATTTGTTAAGATATTCTCATTTTTATAATTTTTTCACATTTTTTGGACTTTGTTTTTGGGCTCAGGCCCGACCCATTTGCGTTCTAAGGTTTATTTCGATACACTTCTAATTTTAGGTTACTATGTAATAGATTATAAATTAATATGGAAATAATATAAAAAAATTTTAAATGACCATTCTAAGTCCCGAGATCGTTAAGCAAGAGCTGGTTACATGAGTTATTTTGTTCATTTGTTTGGTATATTATCCACCTTTGTAGGTTTTCCAAGGAAAATCAATGTCGTTTTTGTGTTGATCAAACAATGTTAAAAGTTGTTGGAGTTCACTCATATATATAATACTAATTCATGGTGTGTCATAATGATTTCCTTGTCTAGTGAAACCACAATTACTTCACCAACTAATTTGAAACCTCCAAGTATAGTAAAAACATAGCCAAACACGATCAAAACATGTTAAAGGCCCCTAAAACATGATCAAAACAATAAAACCATAGTGGAAATCCATTTACCCCGGATTTGGGATGGTTTTCCCCGGTTATTTAGACTTTCTCCGGTTTTTCTAGTTTAAGTTCCCTTTTGGTCAGTTTTGGCTGGTTTCAAATGGTTTAGCGTGCATCTGCCGTGTTTGGATGTGTATGACCATGTTTGAAAGTTAATCAGTTAGTATGTGATGATGAAAATATATACACAACCCAAGTAACAAAAGACATGATCATGGTGAACCCAATAACCAGTAACCATAAGACGTCCAAAACATAATCAAAACAATCAAACCCAAGTGGAAATTGTATTTCCACGGATTTGGCATGGCTAGGTTGATCAGACTTTCATCGGCTTTGCCCAATTAAGTTCCCTTTCGATCCGTTTTGGTCGGTGTGAAAGGTTTGACGGATGTTCAAGTGTTGAAGATAGAGCCCAAATGTATTCGGAAGCCCCAGATCGCGTAAAGAAAAGGACTTTCTGGAACATGGCATAACTTGGTCTACAAGAGTCCGTTTCAGGCCCGTGACGAGGCGAATCGAAGGCCGAAACGAGGGGAACGTAGCTGTAACCTAACTTTGTTGGGTTACAGAACTTTCGAGGCCCAAAACCCTATATTTGTTAAGATATTCTCATTTTTATAATTTTTTCACATTTTTTGGACTTTGTTTTTGGGCTCAGGCCTGACCCATTTGCACTCTAAGGTTTATTTCGATACACTTGTAATTTTAGGTTACTATGTAATAGATTATAAATTAATATGGAAATAATAGAAAAAAAATTTAAATGACCATTCTAAGTCCCGAGATCGTTAAGCAAGAGCTGGTTACATGAGTTGTTTTGTTCATTTGTTTGGTATATTATCCACCTTTGTAGGTTTTCCAAGTAAAATCAATGTCGTTTTTGTGTTGATCAAACAATGTTAAATGTTGTTAGAGTTCAATCATATCTATAATACTAATTCATGGTGTGTCATAATGATTTCCTTGTCTACTGAAACCACAATTACTTCACCAACTAATTTGAAACCTCCAAGTATAGTCAAAACATAGCCAAACACGATCAAAACATGTTAAAGGCCCCCAAAAACATGATCAAAACAATGAAACAATAGTGGAAATCCATTTACCCCGGATTTAGGATGGTTTTCCTCGGTTATTTAGACTTTCTCCGGTTTTTCTAGTTTAAGTTCCCTTTTGGTCAGTTTTGGTTGGTTTCGAATGGTTTAGCGTGCATCTGTTGTGTTTGGATATGTATGACCATGTTTGAAAGTTATTCAGTTAGTATGTGATGATGAAAATATATACACAACCCAAGTAACAAAAGACATGATCATGGTGAACCCAATAACCAGTATCCATAAGACGTACAAAACATGATCAAAACAATCAAACCCAAGTGGAAATTGTATTTCCATGGATTTGGCATGGCTAGGTTGATCCAACTTTCATCGGCTTTGCCCAGTTAAGTTCTCTTTCGATCCGTTTTGGTCGGTGTAGAAGGTTTGATGTATGTTCAAGTGTTGAAGATAGAGCCCAAATGTATTCGGAGGCCCCATATCGCGTGAAGAAAAGGGCTTTCTTGAACATGGCATAACTTGGTCTACAAGAGTCCGTTTCAGGCCCGTGACGAGGCGAATCAAAGGCCAAAACGAGGGGAACGTAGCTGTAACCTAACTTTGTTGGGTTACAGAACTTTCGAGGCCCGAAACCCTATATTTTTTTAGATATTCTCATTTTTATAATTTTTTCATATTTTTTGGACTTTGTTTTTGGGCTCAGGCCCGACCCATTTGCATAGGTTTATTTCAATGACACTTGTAATTTTAGGTTACTATGTAATAGATTATAAATTAATATTGAAATCATAGAAAAAAATTTAAATAACCATTCTAAGTCCCGAGATCGTTAAGCAAGAGCTGGTTACATGAGTTGTTTTGTTCATTTGTTTGGTATATTATCCACCTTTGTAGGTTTTCCAAGGAAAATCAATGTCGTTTTTGTGTTGATCAAACAATGTTAAATGTTGTTGGAGTTTACTCATATCTATAATACTAATTCATGGTGTGTCATAATGATTTCCTTGTCTAGTGAAACCACAATTACTTCACCAACTAATTTGAAACCTCCAAGTATAGTCAAAACATAGCCAAACACGATCAAAACATGTTAAAGGCCCCTAAAAACATGATCAAAACAATAAAACCATAGTGGAAATCCATTTACCCCGGATTTGGGATGGTTTTCCCCGGTTATTTAGACTTTCTCCGGTTTTTCTAGTTTAAGTTCCCTTTTGGTCAGTTTTGGCTGGTTTCGAATGGTTTAGCGTGCATCTGCCATGTTTGGATGTGTATGACCATGTTTGAAAGTTAATCAGTTAGTATGTGATGATGAAAATATATACACAACCCAAGTAACAAAAGACATGATCATGGTGAACCCAATAACCAGTATCCATAAGACGTCCAAAACATAATCAAAACAATCAAACCGAAGTGGAAATTGTATTTCCACGGATTTGGCATGGCTAGGGTGATCAGACTTTCATCGGCTTTGCCCAATTAAGTTCCCTTTCGATCCGTTTTGGTCGGTGTGGAAGGTTTGATGGATGTTCAAGTGTTGAAGATAGAGCCCAAATGTATTCGGAAGCCCCAGCTCGGGTAAAGAAAAGGGCTTTCTTGAACATGGCATAACTTGGTCTACAAGAGTCCGTTTCAGGCCCGTGACGAGGCGAATCGAAGGCCGAAACGAGGGGAACGTAGCTGTAACCTAACTTTGTTGGGTTACAGAACTTTCGAGGCCCGAAACCCTATATTTGTTAAGATATTCTCATTTTTATAATTTTTTCACATTTTTTGGACTTTGTTTTTGGGCTCAGGCCCGACCCATTTGCGTTCTAAGGTTTATTTCGATACACTTGTAATTTTAGGTTACTATGTAATAGATTATAAATTAATATGGAAATAATATAAAAAAATTTTAAATGACCATTCTAAGTCCCGAGATCGTTAAGCAAGAGCTGGTTACATGAGTTATTTTGTTCATTTGTTTGGTATATTATCCACCTTTGTAGGTTTTCCAAGGAAAATCAATGTCGTTTTTGTGTTGATCAAACAATGTTAAAAGTTGTTGGAGTTCACTCATATCTATAATACTAATTCATGGTGTGTCATAATGATTTCCTTGTCTAGTGAAACCACAATTACTTCACCAACTAATTTGAAACCTCCAAGTATAGTAAAAACATAGCCAAACACGATCAAAACATGTTAAAGGCCCCTAAAACATGATCAAAACAATAAAACCATAGTGGAAATCCATTTACCCCGGATTTGGGATGGTTTTCCCCGGTTATTTAGACTTTCTCCGGTTTTTCTAGTTTAAGTTCCCTTTTGGTCAGTTTTGGCTGGTTTCAAATGGTTTAGCGTGCATCTGCCGTGTTTGGATGTGTATGACCATGTTTGAAAGTTAATCAGTTAGTATGTGATGATGAAAATATATACACAACCCAAGTAACAAAAGACATGATCATGGTGAACCCAATAACCAGTAACCATAAGACGTCCAAAACATAATCAAAACAATCAAACCCAAGTGGAAATTGTATTTCCACGGATTTGGCATGGCTAGGTTGATCAGACATTCATCGGCTTTGCCCAATTAAGTTCCCTTTCGATCCGTTTTGGTCGGTGTGAAAGGTTTGACGGATGTTCAAGTGTTGAAGATAGAGCCCAAATGTATTCGGAAGCCCCAGATCGCGTAAAGAAAAGGACTTTCTGGAACATGGCATAACTTGGTCTACAAGAGTCCGTTTCAGGCCCGTGACGAGGCGAATCGAAGGCCGAAACGAGGGGAACGTAGCTGTAACCTAACTTTGTTGGGTTACAGAACTTTCGAGGCCCGAAACCCTATATTTGTTAAGATATTCTCATTTTTATAATTTTTTCACATTTTTTGGACTTTGTTTTTGGGCTCAGGCCTGACCCATTTGCACTCTAAGGTTTATTTCGATACACTTGTAATTTTAGGTTACTATGTAATAGATTATAAATTAATATGGAAATAATAGAAAAAAAATTTAAATGACCATTCTAAGTCCCGAGATCGTTAAGCAAGAGCTGGTTACATGAGTTGTTTTGTTCATTTGTTTGGTATATTATCCACCTTTGTAGGTTTTCCAAGTAAAATCAATGTCGTTTTTGTGTTGATCAAACAATGTTAAATGTTGTTAGAGTTCAATCATATCTATAATACTAATTCATGGTGTGTCATAATGATTTCCTTGTCTACTGAAACCACAATTACTTCACCAACTAATTTGAAACCTCCAAGTATAGTCAAAACATAGCCAAACACGATCAAAACATGTTAAAGGCCCCCAAAAACATGATCAAAACAATGAAACAATAGTGGAAATCCATTTACCCCGGATTTAGGATGGTTTTCCTCGGTTATTTAGACTTTCTCCGGTTTTTCTAGTTTAAGTTCCCTTTTGGTCAGTTTTGGTTGGTTTCGAATGGTTTAGCGTGCATCTGTTGTGTTTGGATATGTATGACCATGTTTGAAAGTTATTCAGTTAGTATGTGATGATGAAAATATATACACAACCCAAGTAACAAAAGACATGATCATGGTGAACCCAATAACCAGTATCCATAAGACGTACAAAACATGATCAAAACAATCAAACCCAAGTGGAAATTGTATTTCCATGGATTTGGCATGGCTAGGTTGATCCAACTTTCATCGGCTTTGCCCAGTTAAGTTCTCTTTCGATCCGTTTTGGTCGGTGTAGAAGGTTTGATGTATGTTCAAGTGTTGAAGATAGAGCCCAAATGTATTCGGAGGCCCCATATCGCGTGAAGAAAAGGGCTTTCTTGAACATGGCATAACTTGGTCTACAAGAGTCCGTTTCAGGCCCGTGACGAGGCGAATCAAAGGCCAAAACGAGGGGAACGTAGCTGTAACCTAACTTTGTTGGGTTACAGAACTTTCGAGGCCCGAAACCCTATATTTTTTGAGATATTCTCATTTTTATAATTTTTTCATATTTTTTGGACTTTGTTTTTGGGCTCAGGCCCGACCCATTTGCATAGGTTTATTTCAATGACACTTGTAATTTTAGGTTACTATGTAATAGATTATAAATTAATATTGAAATCATAGAAAAAAATTTAAATAACCATTCTAAGTCCCGAGATCGTTAAGCAAGAGCTGGTTACATGAGTTGTTTTGTTCATTTGTTTGGTATATTATCCACCTTTGTAGGTTTTCCAAGGAAAATCAATGTCGTTTTTGTGTTGATCAAACAATGTTAAATGTTGTGGGAGTTCACTCATATCTATAATACTAATTCATGGTGTGTTTTGTTCATTTGTTTGGTATATTATCCACCTTTGTAGGTTTTCCAAGGAAAATCAATGTCGTTTTTGTGTTGATCAAACAATGTTAAATGTTGTGGGAGTTCACTCATATCTATAATACTAATTCATGGTGTGTTATAATGATTTCCTTGTCTAGTGAAACCACAATTACTTCACCAACTAATTTGAAACCTCCAAGTATAGTCAAAACATAGCCAAACACGATCAAAACATGTTAAAGGCCCCTAAAAACATGATCAAAACAATAAAACAATAGTGGAAATCCATTTACCCCGGATTTGGGATGGTTTTCCCCGGTTATTTAGACTTTCTCCGGTTTTTCTAGTTTAAGTTCCCTTTTGGTCAGTTTTGGCTGGTTTCGAATGGTTTAGCGTGCATCTGCCGTGTTTGGATGTGTATGACCATGTTTGAAAGTTATTCAGTTAGTATGTGTTGATGAAAATATATACACAACCCAAGTAACAAAAGACATGATCATGGTGAACCCAATAACCAGTATCCATAAGACGTCCAAAACATGATCAAAACAATCAAACCCAAGTGGAAATTGTATTTCCATGGATTTGGCATGGCTAGGTTGATCCGACTTTCATCGGCTTTGCCCAGTTAAGTTCCCTTTCAATCCTTTTTGGTCGGTTTAGAAGGTTTGATGGATGTTCAAGTGTTAAAGATAGAGCCCAAATGTATTCGGAAGCCCCAGATCGCGTGAAGAAAAGGGCTTTCTTGAACATGGCATAACTTGGTCTACAAGAGTCCGTTTCTGGCCCGTGATTAGGCGAATCGAAGGCCGAAACGAGGGAAACGTAGCTGTAACCTAACTTTGTTGGGTTACAGAACTTTCGAGGCCCGAAACCCTATATTTTTTGAGATATTCTCATTTTTATAATTTTTTCATATTTTTTGGACTTTGTTTTTGGGCTCAGGCCTGACCCATTTGCACTCTAAGGTTTATTTCGATACACTTGTAATTTTAGGTTACTATGTAATAGATTATAAATTAATATGGAAATAATAGAAAAAAAATTTAAATGACCATTCTAAGTCCCGAGATCGTTAAGCAAGAGCTGGTTACATGAGTTGTTTTGTTCATTTGTTTGGTATATTATCCACCTTTGTAGGTTTTCCAAGGAAAATCAATGTCGTTTTTGTGTTGATCAAACAATGTTAAATGTTGTGGGAGTTCACTCATATCTATAATACTAATTCATGGTTTGTTATAATGATTTCCTTGTCTAGTGAAACCACAATTACTTCACCAACTAATTTGAAACCTCCAAGTATAGTCAAAATATAGCCAAACACGATCAAAACATGTTAAAGGCCCCCAAAAACATGATCAAAACAATAAAACAATAGTGGAAATCCATTTACCACGGATTTGGGATGGTTTTCCCCGGTTATTTAGACTTTCTCCGGTTTTTCTAGTTTAAGTTCCCTTTTGGTCAGTTTTGGCTGGTTTCGAATGGTTTAGCGTGCATCTGCCGTGTTTGGATGTTTATGACCATGTTTGAAAGTTATTCAGTTAGTATGTGTTGATGAAAATATATACACAACCCATGTAACAAAAGACATGATCATGGTGAACCCAATAACCAGTATCCATAAGACGTCCAAAACATGATCAAAACAATCAAACCCAAGTGGAAATTGTATTTCCACGGATTTGGCATGGCTAGGTTGATCCGACTTTCATCGGCTTTGCCCAGTTAAGTTCCCTTTCAATCCTTTTTGGTCGGTTTAGAAGGTTTGATGGATGTTCAAGTGTTAAAGATAGAGCCCAAATGTATTCGGAAGCCCCAGATCGCGTGAAGAAAAGGGCTTTCTTGAACATGGCATAACTTGGTCTACAAGAGTCCGTTTCTGGCCCGTGATTAGGCGAATCGAAGGCCGAAACGAGGGAAACGTAGCTGTAACCTAACTTTGTTGGGTTACAGAACTTTCGAGGCCCGAAACCCTATATTTTTTGAGATATTCTCATTTTTATAATTTTTTCATATTTTTTGGACTTTGTTTTTGGGCTCAGGCCCGACCCATTTGCATAGGTTTATTTCAATGACACTTGTAATTTTAGGTTACTATGTAATAGATTATAAATTAATATTGAAATCATAGAAAAAAATTTAAATAACCATTCTAAGTCCCGAGATCGTTAAGCAAGAGCTGGTTACATGAGTTGTTTTGTTCATTTGTTTGGTATATTATCCACCTTTGTAGGTTTTCCAAGGAAAATCAATGTCGTTTTTGTGTTGATCAAACAATGTTAAATTTTGTGGGAGTTCACTCATATCTATAATACTAATTCATGGTGTGTTATAATGATTTCCTTGTCTAGTGAAACCACAATTACTTCACCAACTAATTTGAAACCTCCAAGTATAGTCAAAACATAGCCAAACACGATCAAAACATGTTAAAGGCCCCCCAAAACATGATCAAAACAATAAAACAATAGTGGAAATCCATTTACCACGGATTTGGGATGGTTTTCCCCGGTTATTTAGACTTTCTCCGGTTTTTCAAGTTTAAGTTCCCTTTTGGTCAGTTTTGGCTGGTTTCGAATGGTTTAGCGTGCATCTGCCGTGTTTGGATGTGTATGACCATGTTTGAAAGTTATTCAGTTAGTATGTGTTGATGAAAATATATACACAACCCAAGTAACAAAATACATGATCATGGTGAACCCAATAACCAGTATCCATAAGATGTCCAAAACATGATCAAAACAATCAAACCCAAGTGGAAATTGTATTTCCACGGATTTGGCATGGCTAGGTTGATCCGACTTTCATCGGCTTTGCCCAGTTAAGTTTCCCTTCAATCCGTTTTGGTCGGTGTAGAAGGTTTGATGGATGTTCAAGTGTTGAAGATAGAGCCCGGATGTATTCGGAAGCCCCAGACCGCGTGAAGAAAAGGGCTTTCTTGAACATGGCATAACTTGGTCTACAAGAGTCCGTTTCTGGCCCGTAATGAGGCGAATCGAAGGCCGAAACGAGGGAGCGTAGCTGTAACCTAACTTTGTTGGGTTACAGAACTTTCGAAGCCCGAAACCCTATATTTGTTGAGATATTCTCATTTTTATAATTTTTTCACATTTTTTGGACTTTGTTTTTGGGCTCAGGCCCGACCCATTTGCATTATAAGGTTTATTTTGATGTCACTTGTAATTTTAGGTTACTATGTAATAGATTATAAATTAATATGGAAATCATAGAAAAAAATTTAAATAACCATTCTAAGTCCCGAGATCGTTAAGCAAGAGCTGGTTACATGAGTTGTTTTGTTCATTTGTTTGGTATATTATCCACCTTTGTAGGTTTTCCAAGGAAAATCAATGTCGTTTTTGTGTTGATCAAACAATGTTAAATGTTGTTGGAGTTCACTCATATCTATAATACTAATTCATGGTGTGTCATAATGATTTCCTTGTCTAGTGAAACCACAATTACTTCACCAACTAATTTGAAACCTCCAAGTATAGTCAAAACATAGGCAAACACGATCAAAACATGTTAAAGGCACCCAAAAACATGATCAAAACAATAAAACAATAGTGGAAATCCATTTACCCCAGATTTGGGATGGTTTTCCCCAGTTATTTAGACTTTCTCCGGTTTTTCTAGTTTAAGTTCCCTTTTGGTCAGTTTTGGCTGGTTTCGAATGGTTTAGCGTGCATCTGCTGTGTTTGGATGTGTATGACCATGTTTGAAAGTTATTCAGTTAGTATGTGATGATGAAAATATATACACAACCCAAGTAACAAAAGACATGATCATGGTGAACCCAATAACCAGTATCTATAAGACGTACAAAACATGATCAAAACAATCAAACCCAAGTGGAAATTGTATTTCCATGGATTTGGCATGGCTAGGTTGATCCTGTTGTTCCCATTGATCGTTAGACTCGATGGTTAAGAACCATTATATCTAGGTTGATCATCGTTCATATGATAACATAGTGGAATAGAACAATGATCATAACAAGGTGTTTTGGACAAGATGAAATTCTCCCAACGATTACTTGTATTAAAGATTAAAACAAATAATCACTAGGCGTGTATACATTAAATCCCACGCCTAGTACACACGAATTGCTTGTAGGTTACATTGTGAATATGAGTTATGAATAAAAACCTACGTATGTTTTCTTTATATACTAGAAAACATAGCTTACAAAGAAAGCTAAAGTAATAAAAAGACTCCAACGGCTTGTTGTATTTAACTTTGGCAAAAGTAGTCCTTGTCTTCTTATTTTGTTGTGTTTTGACTTATCAACTCAATAATTTGACCCAACAATCTTCCCCTAGTTGATGATGTCAAAACACTCCTCTTAAGCGTGAATCCTTTGTATGTAGTACATGATCTCCAAGAAGCTTCCCCTTAAGTATAGCACATATTCTTCCCCTTTTTGACACATCAATAGGGAATATGTGAAAGTATGCAATCTTGTAGATTCTCCAAAAGTAGGCTCTGTGTAATGATCCTGAAGAAAAATAACTTTAATATTTTTGATGTAGAAGTAAAATATCCCAACCTTGTGTTCCATGTCTTGTACTATCCACGTGACTAAGAACTTATATCAGACCAATTATAAGTAGACCTCGATCCCTTGTCAATATTCTCATCCTATGTGAGACACTGAGCACGATAATGTAACTCCTTCAAGTGTTATGACAAGTCTTCATCACTATCCATGTAAGCACGAACAAGTTACCTTTAAAGTCAGTGGCTGGAAGTCCACGACTTTAAGATATGATAGAACACAAACTCGCGAAAATCTTCTTCAATCATCAAAACTTACCATAAGAATTCTTCCCCTTAAGCTAACACATCTTCATGAAGAAACTTAATCTTCATATCATATGTAAAAGAGATAAGACGGATAACTCTTTTACAAGGCTACCCCGATTACATAAACAAATCCAATAAATTACCTCACGAATTGTTGCTAACTCGCATTAAAATCATTAATCCCTTTCAAAATATCCGAGCCATAAATATCAACTTGATATTCTGAATAAGACGGAGATTCCATGTACCTTTGTGTGTATAATCCTCCTTTTTGTATGCTTAAAACGTACCAGTTTTCTCAAACAGCAGTTATTCCGTTTGTTATCCGAGAACCCTTACTGTCCAATATCCACATTCATTACCCGATATCGGACAAATCGTATCAGCGTTTGAAGAACATACCTCGGACAACACTGTCAACCTATCAGTGTTGACTTATTCTGTCAGCGTCAAACTATTTCCTGTCAGCGTCACATTTAAACCTATCAGCGTCTATATTAAACCTTGTCAGCGTCTAAGGTTTAAACGTGTCAGCGTTTAATTTGCTAACATCAGCGTCATAATCTGTCAGCATTGCATTCCCTTTTCCACCACTGATTTCATCTTTTGACTTCAAACTCACGTCAGTTTAGAGAAAAACATAGAAGCTCCCACAAAACTTGTCATCCAATCACAAGTTATATACCATGTGAACTTTAAATCCATGTAAATACGCATGATTATATCTTCCATGGACCACAGATAAGCACAAAAAGTGAAAACACAGCTGTCACCTTTGATTTGTTTATGGGAACACAGCTTTTCCAATGTGAGTATCACACATGCGTTATAATCCTTGGGACCAATTTAATAATCTTCTATTCATCACATCACTGGACCAATTTTAATAATGCTTCTTCGTGTGAACACAACTATAGATCTCACGTCTGACCTTTTTCTTTTGACTATAATGGCCCACGTAAGAAAACATTATTTGTATTTTCTTTTGATCGCCCAGTGAATGCTTTCTTGATCCCATACATCACGTCTTCAAAAAGCTAGACACAATCTTTTCTATACTTCACGTGATATAACACAACAGCTTGTGGACCACCATCATTCTGATCTGTGTACGTACAAAGCAACAGAAACCAGTACCTCATAATATATTCTATTACCATGACTGATTCTATACGTTTCTTCTTTGGCTGTACATGTTCCCACGTGATCAACAAATCTATATACAAAAAAAGTATGTAACAACACACGTTTCTTGTTTTTATATTCTGTATAACAAGCTAGCATATACAACCAACGAACACAGTACTAAATCTTCATGAATGCAGCATCATATAGTACCAAACTACATCACGATCTGATGAACCCTTTGTAACCTAACAAGACAGATTTAAATCGAAACCCTAATTAGGGTTACAAGAAAATCATACTAGGGTATGAATCTTATGTACCATCATGCTTTATAACAGCCACAAACTTCAATCTTCCTGCTTTTAAGTCGATCTAGGGTTTAAAGAAACCCTAATTCATGATTTTATGTAAAAGCAGAAAACTGAAAATCTACCATCAGCCAACTTCGACGCTTAATAACTTTTGCCTGGGGATAAATCTCGACAATCCCTCCGGTGGATGTTTAGATCTATGTATGTAGAACACACATCTAAAATTTCGTGACGATCCAACGGTTCAATCAAAAGTTATGACCTTCTGAATACTGCTGCGCACACAAAATCGTCCAGAAAAACTCCATACGAATTTTTCTTCTTCACAACATTACGAACACCTCGTCGGACCTAGATATCACGAGCCTTAGGCTCTGATACCACTTGTTGATCCCAAACTTAGATCGATTAAGCTTTGTGTATATGAGATTAGATCAAGTACTACACGTAGAGAAACCTTTGCTTATGAGTAAAGTAACAAAGTGTTATGCGGAATTAACACTTGATCTAAAACACAAAGATGTTAAACAAACTTTCACTTGTATTAGAATAATCTTGTTGATTACAATGAAAGGTTTAACTTGCGAATACTATGAAAACTGATATATCACTTAAACCTAAAAGACCTTCTTTTATAGAACAAGAAGTCTTGTACAATAAGCTACGAATCACTTATTCTAGGTAAAGATAATAATAGAAAATACAATGTTGTGCTTATCTTTACCATACATAAATAAAGAAACAAATAAACAAAAGATATTCCATCAGTGTCAATCTTCAAGGCTGTCAGCGTTGACTTCTTCAATGTCAACGCTTGGCTGTCAGCGTCCAATGTCTTCTTATCAGCGTTGACATTCTTCTTATCAGCGTTTAGTGATCTGACCCATATTTTATTCCCAACAATATTGTTGATCCCAAACTTAGATCGATTAAGCTTTGTGTATACGAGATTAGATCAAGTACTACACGTAGAGAAACCTTTGCTTATGAGTAAAGTAACAAAGTGTTATGCGGAATTAACACTTGATCTAAAACACAAAGATGTTAAACAAACTTTCACTTGTATTAGAATAATCTTGTTGATTACAATGAAAGGTTTAACTTGCGAATACTATGAAAACTGATATATCACTTAAACCTAAAAGACCTTCTTTTATAGAACAAGAAGTCTTGTACAATAAGCTACGAATCACTTATTCTAGGTAAAGATAATAATAGAAAATACAATGTTGTGCTTATCTTTACCATACATAAATAAAGAAACAAATAAACAAAAGATATTCCATCAGTGTCAATCTTCAAGGCTGTCAGCGTTGACTTCTTCAATGTCAACGCTTGGTTGTCAGCGTCCAATGTCTTCTTATCAGCGTTGACATTCTTCTTATCAGCGTTTAGTGATCTGACCCATATTTTATTCCCAACAATCCTCCCCTAAACTTGATATCTATTCCAATGATCAAGTTTCTGAATAAAACTTAAGGCTTAGGAGGAATCTTGCAAAAACTTCTTATGTTGGTGATAAACATATCTGATCAAGTCCTTGGCCACGTCACTAGTATAATCAATCTCCAAGGGTGTCTCTAGCATCTTCTCCAACACTTCTTTGGACAAGAAATAGTCAGCATCCACAAGTAAATACTCTGAAAACTTTGTAGAGCTCATATGAAATACACCACAAGTAGAATATAGCCTCCAATGAAGATTACTGAGATCATCTTCAAGATCCTTCCAAATGGCAGGATCTGCTTCTTTTGGACCATACAAAGTCATAAATGTGTTCCAAAGTCTTATTCCATTTGCTGAAGTAGGTGCTTCAGCTGTATACTTGGCCTCTATTAATCTCCATAGATGCACCAAGTCTTCCCTGTCTATGCTTGCAAATATAGAAATAACTGAAGTGAAAGTATGTACCTCCTTTCCAAATCGTCCAATCTTCCAAAATCCACACTCATCTTCATCAAAACTGATGATTGGATTTCTGTCATCTAGAGGTACTACATTTACCAAATCTGAAGCTTCCAATGGAGAAAGCTTGAGATGCTTCCTTATTACGCCTTCAGTTGGAAAATACACATCCATATCTTTAGGAAATTGGAAAGGATCTCCTTTCTTCACTGGTCTTTGAGCAATCCTTATTTCCTTGTGAATCTGCATTTCCTCAGCAAGCTCTTGTTTTCTTTCTTCTGAAAGAAACTGGTAGACATTCTGTTCTTGCACCTTCCTCCAAATAGGATGTGCCCTATACTCTAGCTCCTCAAAAGATAAGGCCAGCAACTTCTTGTATGTCCATCTGGGCTGATGGCATCTAAGCAACTTATAGTATAACTGCCTTCTATCCCTTTTGAGCCAGGTCTTGACCTCTTGTGCATTAAACCTCATAATCACCTTTATGTCATCTTGTACCCTAAGCAGAACTTCCAACCCCCAAATTTGATCTGATAAGCTCATTCCTGGGTTGTCCATAACCTTGTCTTCCCAAGCATGGTACATTCTGGTGATTTCTGGTAGGTCCCAATCAATCTGATTCTTCAACTCACTCAACCTTTCCTTTGCTAGCTCATCTCCATATTCAAGCCTTTCTGGATCTTCAATAATTTGAATACTTGAATCTGAGCTATCACCTTCTTTTCCATCACCACTTTCTTCCTCACTCTCAGAAACAACAAATGGTGATCTTCTACTCCTCTTCAATTCTCTTTCCATAAGTTGTGCAGCCAACTGTTCATCAAAAGCAATTTGTGCTGCATCTTTCTTTGGAACATCTTCTTCAATCAGGATACCTTTACCTTTGTCTTTTGGATCAATAATTGGTAAAGTAGAAGAAGAAACCTGTGTGGACACATCTTTGATGATTGTTGATGGCTGGAATACATCAACACCACCTGCAACTTTGTCAGCGTTCAAGTTGCTCCTATCAGCGCCACGATTTCCTTTATCAGCGTCCAAACCTGTATCAGCGCCCAATGTTTCTTTGAAAGACCCTTCCAAGTTCAATGGTGTCACCTTGGATGTATCAACAACTGGGTGCTTCTTCAAGTTGGTGAGTGCTTCAGCAACCTGCAAAGATTCACTAAATTGTGAACTCTTTTCTGAACTCTTCTCACTAGCTGTGTGAATCAACACATCCTCCTCATCCTCTTCATCCTCCCCTTTGGAAGATTCCTCCATTAGACTCCTGCTACTTGGATTCTCCAAAACAGTTACTCTCTCCCTCAAAACTTGGAGTTCACGTCCCTGTTTGTTGACAGTTTGTACAAGACTGACATTTTGCTTTTGCAAGCTAATGACAGCCGCCGTTAATTCAGTCATAGTCATAGGTTCCAATCTGCCCTCAGCTAGAATGGGGATTTGACCTCCCAAAATAGAATCATGGGGCATGGATGAGGTCTTAATGATGTTGGGACTGTCTTGACCAGCTTCTAAGCCTGTGTCAATAGCCCCAGCCTCACCCATTTCACCAGCCACACTTGTGGAGGTGGTTCTCTCTGCTACAAGGCTAGGATCACTAGAGGAGAACACTCCAGTAACCCTTTGGCGTTTAGTCAACCTAGATTGTAATGGGGTGGAAGATGAAGTAGATGGTGTGGGTGTGGGTTGGTTAAGGGGTGTTTGGGTCTGTTCAGGGATGGTATCAGTGTTGGGATTGGCTGTGTCAGCGCTCACATTTTGAGTGTCAGCGCTGGGTTGGTCAATGTCCATGTTTTCTGGTGAAGGTGATGGTTCATGAATAGGCTCAAGTTGGGGTTCAGGGTCTGGTTGTGGTTGTGGTTGTGGTTGTGCAGCCTGAATTACTTCAAGCATTGGTTGGGTAAGAGGTATGGATTCATTTGTGGAGCTCATTTTAGCAAAAATGGTTTTCTGTTGTTTAGGGATCTCATAAAAAGTGTCATGATCCCTAGAACAATATTCTTGTAAATCAAAGACCATTTGCAAAAATCGAGGGTAAGCCAAAGTCATTTTACTTCCCTTGTTTTTACACATCCCTTCAAAAATCATATTTGAAAAATTATACTTAAGCCCACGAGTTATACAAACCAAAGCACTTGCTATTGACCTGTTTATTTCATTAAAAGAAGTACATTTTGGACTTAAGCATTGTAAAAGGACATGTATCAAATATTTCCAGTCAGAGGGAAATTCCTGCTTATGATATTTATTTAAAGTGACATCAGCAGGAATAGGATAACCCAATTCCCTAAGACCCTGTTCTATTGTTGCAATGGCAAGAGTAGTCACACCATCAGCGTCATCAAGACGCAAAGCTTGGCGAACCAAGGCTTCAGTGACCACCCATGTTCTTCCATGAACAGTAGATGTTAATGTGGTCACTCCATTAGTTGTTGTGGAACTTACATTGTTCCAAAACTGTCTAATGTGTGCGACAGGGACTAATGGTGTATGAGAAAGTGCATACCTCAATGAAGATGCATTTAAAAATGCCACCATCTGTGAATACTGAGGAAACAAATCATCATCAGCAGTCAAGTAAGCTACCATATTGTGTTGGCTCTTGAACTCCAATGTTAAATTCTTTGAGTTGAATTTGGGTGCCATGTTTGAAAGCTGTTTAGGTTATGTGAGATGGGAAAAATCTAGGAGAAAAATGTTAGACAAGAAAATATGAATACCCAGAATAAAAAGATTAGCCAAATTTATAGGAGAGATGCATGATTTTGATTGGTAAAAAATGAGGCGGTTATATTCAAAGAGCAATGATGAAAATCTTGAATCAAATATAACTTATCTCATGCATTAATTAAAAGTAACTTCTCCCCAAAATTACGGCCAAAGATTAGTAAAAAATAACAACTGGGTAGGGCCCACTAGGTGTCAACGGTCAAAAATAGCCCATCAGCGCCCAACGGCTATATTTTCTTGTCAGCGTTTGCCTAAAGCCTTGTCAGCGTCACGATTGGACGTAACAGCGTTTGGAGAAAAACTTGTCAGCGTCTAAAAAAATAAAAATAAAAAAATTTAAAAAGAAAAAGACCTTAACAAAGTAATTTATCCTAAGGGAAATATCTTACAAGTTGATAATAATTACTGGGCGGCAAGCACTGTCCATTTATGCACACTTGCTTAAGCAAGATAGACACAAATGACCTCTAGTGTCCCTTGCTAACCAAAGTAGTTACCAACAAAGTTATTTCATAAAATTCTTTGTAACTCCCTGGTAAACCTATAACCAAAGTATTCCCAAGTCTCCCATCAGACCACAACCAATTCTAGGCCAAAAATGTCTTGGCAGCATGCATAGTTTATCAACTTTGCATGCTACAGTGCCTCATGGTTTAGTAAAACTAACCCATACTCACCTGTGGACACAATCTAGAATTGTGATAAGAGTATTATAAGAATACCCAAGAGTCCTAAAGGTTCCTTAATCCTCCCCTTAAACTATGATACATGAGTTCTCAAAATATAAATGAACATTAAAAATTTATGTCAAGATAGGAATAAAAATATTCCAACCATCATCCATAAACAAAACATATCCAAATAGCCCTTCAAAGATCCATAAGCAACTCTGTATCCAATGGCATAAAGCTATCACCACCTACACATTTAGATGAAAACCACAAAACTAACATTTGTTGCTGACAGCGTCCCGACAACACTTGTCAGCGTTGAAGGAACTCTTGTCAGCGTTAGACAATAATATCTCCAACAACGGCAAAATAACACTTGACAGCGTTACATTTACCTTTGTCAGTGTTAGAAAAATAAAGTGGAAAATCTAAATCATCACAAAGACCAATAACAATGCATTATCCTGTACATACTTTTACAAAAAGGTTCCAAAACACATATTAAGTGAGATTAACCATTCCAATATTTGTTACCAAATATTGAAATCTTCCAGCATCAAAAGGTTTAGTTAATAAATCAGCCACATTATCTTCTGTGTCTACCCTATCTGGTTGTATTAAACCTTTCTCAAAGCAATCTCTTATAAAATGATGTCTAATTTCTATGTGTTTGGTTTTAGAATGATGTACAGGATTTTTAATAATGCATAAAGTACTGTTATTGTCTACAAAAATCTTGGTATGCATAAAATTATACCCATAATCCAACAGCTGGTTCTGAATCCATAAGACTTGTCCACAACAAGTAGCTGCTGCAACATATTCTGCTTCAGTTGTAGAGTTTGCCACCACTGTTTGTTTCTTGCATTGCCAAGATATTAATCTGCTCCCAAGAAATTGACATCCACCAGTTGTGGATTTCCTATCAAACTTGTCACCACCATAATCACTGTCTGAATATGCAATAAGATCCAATGGAGAATCTTTTGGGTACCATAATCCAAGATCTGGATAACACCTTAGGTACCTAAAAATTCTCTTCACAGCAAAAAGGTGACATTCTTTGGGAGTCACTTGATGGCGTGCACATGCACACACAGCAAACATGATGTCAGGTCTTGAGGCTGTAAGATACATCAATGATCCAATCATTGATCTATAGTGCCTAACATCCACATCCTTTCCAGCTCCAATCTTTCCCCAAGGGTTTTGCCTATCCATAGGAGTGGAAGCCTCCTTCTCATGTGGAGAAAAACCATATTTCTTCAAGATTTCAGCTACATACTTGTCTTGGGAGATGAAGATACCATCTTCTTTCTGCTGAACTTGTAAACCTAGAAAGAAGTTCATCTCACCCATTGCACTCATCTTGAATTTATCTGTCATGAGCTTGGAAAAGTCCTCACTCATTTTTGGATCAGCAGACCCAAAAATGATGTCATCAACATAGACCTGCACAAGCAACACATGTTTTCCTTTCTTCTTTGTGAATAGTGTCTGATCTATGGTGCCCCTTTTGAAACCATTTTCCACCAAGTAGGTGGACAATGTACCATACCATGCTCTTGGGGCTTGATGAAGTCCATACATTGCTTTGTTCACTCTATAAACCTTGTCTGGATTCTCAGGATCTTCAAAACCAGGAGGTTGCATGACATATACCTCCTCAACAATTGTTCCATAGAGGAAAGCACTCTTCACATCCATTTGATAAACAGTGAAGTTCATGCAAGATGCATAAGCTAAGAAAATTCTGATAGCTTCAATTCTTGCAACTGGAGCAAAGACTTCTTCATAATCTATGCCTTCCTCTTGTGTATATCCCTGAGCTACCAGACGTGCCTTGTTTCTGACCACAATTCCTCTTTCATCCTTCTTGTTCCTTAGAACCCATCTTGTCCCAATTGGTCTCACATATCTAGGACAATCAACCAGCTCCCAAACATCCTGTATAGCAAATTGATGAAGCTCATCCTGCATTGCTTCCACCCAGCTAGGTTCTTTGAGAGCATCAAAAATTTTCTTGGGTTCTTCCTGTGACAGAAAACAGGCAAACAAACATGCTTGTACAAGAGGGGTATCAACCTTCTTGTGTATATTGGCAATAAATCCACCAAGACCTTGATGGGATCTTCTTGTCTGAACTGGAGCCATAACATCACCAATGATCTGAGATGTGGGGTGATCCTTTGCTGTGGAAGTGAGAACTCCTCCTTCAAGAAGTCTGGTGTCCTCAATTTCACGCTCCATGTTGCCAATATCTTCTTCATCTGACTCTGTTTGATCAACATGAATCTCTTCATGGACATTAGAAGGTCCACCTTGTTCAAAATGTGAAGAGAAAAGATGTGCAAAGGTGTTGTCAAAGTCTGATCCTTGTTTGTCAGCGTTAGGGCTAACAACGCTTGAACTGCTTGTGTCAGCGTCTGATCCATCAGCGTCTGAATTGCTCTTGTCAGCGCTTGATTTCCCTTTGTCAGCGCCTGAAGAAGTATGCACGTTTGTATTTGGTGGTATTTGAAAACCACCATTATCCTTTCTAGCAGCAGCAGCAGCAGCATAATACTCATCTGTCCATATAGGAAGTGTAACATATTCTTGTGTGGGAGATGATTTAACTGCTGGTGGTCCATCCTCCTTAGCAACCTGTATACCTGAAACATTACCAATTCTCTTTTCCAAAACACTTGAAGTTACCTTCACAATGTCTGGATCAGTAACAGGGATATAATTTAAAGCTCTAGATAAAGGTTCTAAGTCAAACAACCAATTTGGACCATTTTCAGGATCACTAGGTTTACTTTCTAAAAACCTAACATGTACTTTTTCAAGTATACGTTTTTCCTTTTTAATGTAAACCCTATATCCTTTGCTCTGCACTGAATAACCCATGAAGTAGCCTTCATCACCTTTTGAATCAAATTTACCTAGGGCCTCACTAGTTTCTAAAACAACTACATGACAACCAAAAGGCTTGAGAAAGCCAATATTTGGCTTCCTTTCCCAAAGTAATTCATAAGGTGTCTTATTATGTATTTTGTTGACCAATGCCCTATTTTGAACATAACAGGCTGTGTTAATAGCTTCAGCCCAAAAGGCTATAGGAAAGTGGGCATCAGCCAACATGGTTCTGGCTGCTTCAATAAGGGTCCTATTCTTCCTTTCAGCAACCCCATTTTGCTGTGGGGTTCTTGCTATGCTAAACTGTCTAGTAATCCCTTTCTTGGCACAAAAATCATCTAACAACTGATTTCTAAACTCACCCCCATTGTCACTTCTAATAATTTTGACCTCATTACCATTCTTCTTTTCTATCTGGGTAATGAAATTAATCAGACTTTGGGCAGTTTCACTTTTCTTGGCTAAAAAGAAAGTTCATGTAAACCTGGAATAATCATCAGTGATAACAAAACAGTATGATTTACCCTTCAAACTTTCTATATTAGTTGGACCAAAGAGGTCCATATGCAATAAGTGAAGAGGTTTAGAACTAGAGTGCACCTGTTTAGACCTGAATGAGACCTTGTGCTGCTTGCCCTTAAGACATGCAACACAAGTGTGGTCATTGTGGAAAGCCTTTTCAGGCAAACCATCAACTAAACCAAGCCTCACAAGTCTATTGATATTCTTAAAGTTTATGTGCCCTAATCTCCTGTGCCAAAGATTACTTTCATCTACTGAGGCTTTAGCATACAGACATGACATTTTATTATTTACCTTAATTCCATTAAGATTCACATTATATATGTCTTTATGCCTTGGTGTTCTAAAATCTATGTATTTTTTCTCAGGGAGCTTATAATCTTTGCTTAACACCAAGCACTCAGTATATGTGAAAAGAACCTTATTTTTGTTATCACACACTTGTGATACACTAAACAAATTATAATCCAGTTCTTTTACCAAGAAGACATTCTCAAACCGTAGATTGTTGGTGAAAAGGGTTCCTTTTCCTGTGATTGTTCCATAGCCCCCTCCAAAGTATACCTTATCACCATCTTGAATAGGAGAGAAATTGGTCAGATAGTCTTCCTTTCCTGTCATGTGCCTTGAGCATCCACTATCCCAGTATCCATAATCATTGATCTTCTTCTGAATGCCCTGCACATAAAGAAAACACATTAGTTTTCTTTGGGAACCCAAGCCTTGGAAGACTTGGATTCATTTGGTTGTTCAACAAGAACAGACTTGGTTCTCATAACAACCCCATTTTCATCCCTGTTTGAATGAAATTCCCAGTTAACCCCAATTGGTGTTGACAATGCCTTTGAAATATAATGAAACCTGTTGCATGTCATAGAAACACCAGTAGAATTAGAGTTTTGGTCTTGTTTTGGTCTCCATGTTAAGCTAGTAGAAGCTTTAGACCTATTTCCCTGTGGTTGCAAATACCTAGGTTTAGCAGTGTGTCTGTCAGCGCTGAAATTTCTCTTGTCAGCGCCCCGATTGCTCTTATCAGCGTTGAACCTAGGGTTTGCTACAGGAACCCATTGTCTATTTGACCAAGTGTTTGATTTTTGAAAAGGTCTTAGACCTTGTGTGTTAGACCCTCTAGAAAAGAATGGGGCTGGTCTAACAACTTGTGAACTTTTGTTCACAAAGGTATTGGGTCTGACAGTGTTTGACCTATTTTGACTTTTGTCAGCGCTGAAATGGTTCCTATCAACGTTGACATTGGAAGCGTTGACATATCTGTAAGCCAAATGTGAGAAGCTACCACATGTGTAACAAGCTTTTCTAGACATAGTCTTAGGTCTAGAAGCAAAGAAGCCTGTTCCATGATCACTAACTTGGCTTTTTGGTGACCTAGTATTCCTATACATCTCTGCATACTTAACACTAGGTTTTCTACCATTCTGTGGGCCAAGGTCAACAGTTTTGCCAGTGGTAGGGTGTGTGATCTTAATAGGTTTAGGATCATAGGACTCCACAATTGGTATCATATTTGGTGTGGGCTCATTTGGACTTTCACACAACAACCCTCCCTTAACAAACAAGGTGTGGTTAGCTTTCTTCCACTCATCTAGGTCAGTCAGTTTTTGCTTGTATTCCTCAACTGGGGAAATCACTCTAGGTGGAGGAATGAATTCCTCCTCTTGGCATTCTGGTAAGCCAGTCCAAGATAAGTCCTTTGATTGGACACCATAGAAATCCCCAACTGGTGGTGGAACAACAGTATAATTATTCATCCTAATCCCACTCATATCCTTAGAATCTCTTTGTTTGCTAACACACTCTCCTAGGGATTGTGTGGCCTTATCAAATCTCTGGATTTTAAGACTCACATTATCTTTATTTTTGTTAGCCTCTTCTAACTGAGCTATCAAATCAAGATTAACCCTATTTACTATATCTTGAACATCTTTACTCTGATGTAACTCATGTTTTAAGATATTTATTTGATCCTTTAAATCAAACTCCATTTTCTTATACTCAGCTACTGTCTTTTCTGTTTGGGTAAGAGCAATTTGATAATTAGATACTTTGCATCTTTCAGTACTTGCCTCATCTAATAATTTGACTATCTCTTGTTTTAATTTTTCAGTATTTAAACGACAACCCTTAGAACAGAAAGCATCATCATATACCTCATTATCTGATGAAGAGGAGGAGTGTGCCATGAGAGCATATTCAGCATGCTCTTCTTTAACTTCAGCAACCAAAGCTCTGTCCTCTTCCTCATTCTTAGCCATCCAGCTCCAGTCCCATTCTCCAACTCCATCAATTTGTTGAACAGCAACCATGGCCTTGGGATCTGGGCTCTTAATCATTTGGCTAGAAGGCTTCCCAGCATCAGATCTTCTTGGAGATCTACATTCCCTCATAAAGTGCCCCATCCTATGACAGTTGTAGCACTCAACCTTGGACTTGTCAAATCCAGCAACATCCTTAGCATTAAAGGTCATCTTCTTCTTGAACCTTTTATTGAACCTGTTTGCTCTTAAACTTACAAGAGCCATAGTCCACTTGATGTCCATCTCTTCCAATTGTTCATCACTTATCTGCTCAAGATCTTCATATGTAATCCTTGAATCACTGGGCAAAGAAGCAATGAATGCACACACAGTATCTAGATCAAAACCAGCAGGTTTAATTCTATCAGCGCCATGATTGTGTGTGTCAGCGCTTGAGTACAAAGCGTTGACAGGATATGATCCAGCGCTGACAGGCTGAGATCCAGCGTTGACACAATGAGATCCAGGGGCTGAATGTCCATAGAAGTTCATGGAATCAAATTGGCCTTCACTTTGTGAGAAGAAGTCCATGTTGCTGCTGGAAGATTTATTATTACTATCCAATTGCCATTCATTCTCCAACAGTCTTAGTTTGTTGAAGATGTCATCAAACCTTGAGGTCTTGTGGGTGTTGTTGACAAGAATGGATCTTGTCTCAATCTTCCATACATCACCAAGGCTTTTGAGAAAAGTAGCATTCAATTCAGGGTCATCAATCTGTGTTCCCATGAAGGAAAGTTGACTTGTGATGTCAAGAAGTCTACTTCTCACACTGCTGAGATTCTCATTAGGTTGAGCTTTAAAGACAGCATACTCATGCAAGAGTTGCTTCTTCTTTTCTTCTTTTGTATCAGCATTGCCACCATATGCTACTTCAAGAGCTTCCCAAAGCTCTTTTGCAGACTCAAAGCGTTTGTACTTGTGCTGATTCTCATGACCTAGGGCGTGTTTCATGATGTTCAAGATTTTCATGTCCACCCTCTTCTTTGCTATATCTTCAACAGCTACAGCTCTCCCATCTCCAGGCTTTTCCTGCTTATCAGCTTCAGGACAATTAGGAACAGCTGTCCTTGTGGCAATTACAGCAGTAATCTTTGCTGCTTTGTCGAATGTGTTCCCATATTCGACAATCTCCCAAAGAGTATAGTCATAAATAGATATATACTGCTC
The DNA here is from genome assembly GCA_025667525.1 of Glebionis coronaria. NCBI lineage: Eukaryota > Viridiplantae > Streptophyta > Magnoliopsida > Asterales > Asteraceae > Glebionis > Glebionis coronaria. The sequence continues at coordinate 647,321,186 of CM046877.1, forward strand.
AAAGTTAGACTTCCAAAGCTCAAAGTTCCTGGCATCAAACATGGGAATTTTGATGCTAGGGTTTGAGGAGTTGTTTTGTAGCAAAGCAGCAGCTTGATCTGTGCCAGACATGATGTTTTTAGGGTTTTGAAAATATTAGGGTTTTTAGGGTTTTTGGTGTTTTAGGGTTCTTGAGTTACTTAAAGATCAAAAGTTTCTCAACAAGCTCTGATACCACTTGTTGATCCCATTGATCGTTAGACTCGATGGTTAAGAACCATTATATCTAGGTTGATCATCGTTCATATGATAACATAGCGGAATAAAACAATGATCATAACAAGGTGTTTTGGACAAGATGAAATTCTCCCAACGATTACTTGTATTAAAGATTAAAACAAATAATCACTAGGCGTGTATACATTAAATCCCACGCCTAGTACACACGAATTGCTTGTAGGTTACATTGTGAATATGAGTTATGAATAAAAACCTACGTATGTTTTCTTTATATACTAGAAAACATAGCTTACAAAGAAAGCTAAAGTAATAAAAAGACTCCAACGGCTTGTTGTATTTAACTTTGGCAAAAGTAGTCCTTGTCTTCTTATTTTGTTGTGTTTTGACTTATCAACTCAATAATTTGACCCAACAGATCCGACTTTCATCGGCTTTGCCCAGTTAAGTTCCCTTTCGATCCGTTTTGGTCGGTGTAGAAGGTTTGATGTATGTTCAAGTGTTGAAGATAGAGCCCAAATGTATTCGGAGGCCCCAGATCGCGTGAAGAAAAGGGCTTTCTTGAACATGGCATAACTTGGTCTACAAGAGTCCGTTTCAGGCCCGTGACGAGGCGAATCAAAGGCCGAAACGAGGGGAACGTAGCTGTAACCTAACTTTGTTAGGGTACAGAACTTTCGAGGCCCGAAACCCTATATTTGTTGAGATATTCTCATTTTTATAATTTTTTCACATTTTTTGGACTTTGTTTTTGGGCTCAGGCCCGACCCATTTGCATTCTAAGGTTTATTTCGATATCACTTGTAATTTTAGGTTATTATGTAATAGATTATAAATTAATATGGAAATAATAGAAAAAAAATTAAATGACCATTCTAAGTCCCGAGATCGTTAAGCAAGAGCTGGTTACATGAGTTGTTTTGTTCATTTGTTTGGTATATTATCCACCTTTGTAGGTTTTCCAAGGAAAATCAATGTCGTTTTTGTGTTGATCAAACAATGTTAAATGTTGTTGGACTTCACTCATATCTATAATACTAATTCATGGTGTGTCATAATGATTTCCTTGTCTAGTGAAACCACAATTACTTCACCATCTAATTTGAAACCTCCAAGTATAGTCAAAACATAGCCAAACACGATCAAAACATGTTAAAGGCCCCTAAAAACATGATCAAAACAATAAAACAATAGTGGAAATCCATTTACCCCGGATTTGGGATGGTTTTCCCCGGTTATTTAGACTTTCTCCGGTTTTTCTAGTTTAAGTTCCCTTTTGGTCAGTTTTGGCTGCTTTTGAATGGTTTAGCGTGCATCTGCCGTGTTTGGATGTGTATGACCATGTTTGAAAGTTATTCAGTTAGTATGTGTTGATGAAAATATATACACAACCCAAGTAACAAAAGACATGATCATGGTGAACCCAATAACCAGTATCCATAAGACGTCCAAAACATGATCAAAACAATCAAACCCAAGTGGAAATTGTATTTCCACGGATTTGGCATGGCTAGGTTGATCCGACTTTCATCGGCTTTTCCCAGTTAAGTTCCCTTTCAATCCGTTTTGGTCGGTGTAGAAGGTTTGATGGATGTTCAAGTGTTGAAGATATAGCCCAAATGTATTCGGAAGCCCTAGATCGCGTGAAGAAAAGGGCTTTCTTGAACATGGCATAACTTGGTCTACAAGAGTCCGTTTTTGGCCCGTGATGAGGCAAATCGAAGCACGAAACGAGGGGAACGTAGCTGTAACCTAACTTTGTTGGGTTACAGAACTTTGAGGCCCGACCCATTTGCATAGGTTTATTTCAATGACACTTGTAATTTTAGGTTACTATGTAATATATTATAAATTAATATGGAAATCATAGAAAAAAATTTAAATAACCATTCTAAGTCCCGAGATCGTTAAGCAAGAGCTGGTTACATGAGTTGTTTTGTTCATTTGTTTGGTATATTATCCACCTTTGTAGGTTTTCCAAGGAAAATCAATGTCGTTTTTGTGTTGATCAAACAATGTTAAATGTTGTGGGAGTTCACTCATATCTATAATACTAATTCATGGTGTGTCATAATGATTTCCTTGTCTAGTGAAACCACAATTACTTCACCAACTAATTTGAAACCTTCAAGTATAGTCAAAACATAGCCAACCACGATCAAAACATGTTAAAGGCCCCCAAAAACATGATCAAAACAATAAAACAATAGTGGAAATCCATTTAACCCGGATTTGGGATGGTTTTCCCCGGTTATTTAGACTTTCTCCGGTTTTTCTAGTTTAAGCTCCCTTTTGGTCAGTTTTGGTTGGTTTCGAATGGTTTAGCGTGCATCTGCCGTGTTTGGATGTGTATGACCATGTTTGAAAGTTATTCAGTTAGTATATGTTGATGAAAATATATACACAACCCAAGTAACAAAATACATGATCATGGTGAACCCAATAACCAGTATCCATAAGACGTCCAAAACATGATCAAAACAATCAAACCCAAGTGGAAATTGTATTTCCACGGATTTGCCATTGCTAGGTTGATCTGACTTTCATCGGCTTTGCCCAGTTAAGTTCCCTTTCAATCCGTTTTGGTCGGTGTAGAAGGTTTGATGGATGTTCAAGTGTTGAAGATAGAGCCCAAATGTATTCGGAAGCCCCAGATCGCGTGAAGAAAAGGGCTTTCTTGAACATGGCATAACTTGGTCTACAAGAGTCCGTTTCTGGCCCGTGATGAGGCGAATCGAAGGCTGAAACGAGGGGAACGTAGCTGTAACCTAACTTTGTTGGGTTACAGAACTTTTGAAGCCCGAAACCCTATATTTGTTGAGATATTCTCATTTTTATATTTTTTTCACATTTTTTGGACTTTGTTTTTGGGCTCAGGCCCGACCCTTTTGCATTATAAGGTTTATTTCGATGTCACTTGTAATTTTAGGTTACTATGTAATAGATTATAAATTAATATGGAAATCATAGAAAAAAATTTAAATAACTATTCTAAGTCCCGAGATCGTTAAGCAAGAGCTGGTTACATGAGTTGTTTTGTTCATTTGTTTGGTATATTATCCACCTTTGTAGGTTTTCCAAGGAAAATCAATGTCGTTTTTGTGTTGATCAAACAATGTTAAATGTTGTTGGAGTTCACTCATATCTATAATACTAATTCATGGTGTGTCATAATGATTTCCTTGTCTAGTGAAATCACAATTACTTCACCAACTAATTTGAAACCTCCAAGTATAGTCAAAACATAGCCAAACACGATCAAAACATGTTAAAGGCCCCCAAAAACATGATCAAAACAATAAAACAATAGTGGAAATCCATTTACCCCGGATTTGGGATGGTTTTCCCCAGTTATTTAGACTTTCTCCGGTTTTTCTAGTTTAAGTTCCCTTTTGGTCAGTTTTGGCTGGTTTCGAATGGTTTAGCTTGCATCTTCCGTATTTGGATGTGTATGACCATGTTTGAAAGTTATTCAGTTAGTATATGTTGATGAAAATATATACACAACCTAAGTAACAAAATACATGATCATGGTGAACCCAATAACCAGTATCCATAAGACGTCCAAAACATGATCAAAACAATCAAACCCAAGTGGAAATTGTATTTCCACGGATTTGGCATGGCTAGGTTGATCCGACTTTCATCGGCTTTGCCCAGTTAAGTTCCCTTTCAATCCGTTTTGGTCGGTGTAGAAGGTTTGATGGATGTTCAAGTGTTGAAGATAGAGCCCAAATGTATTCGGAAGCCCCAGATCGCGTGAAGAAAAGGGCTTTCTTGAACATGGCATAACTTGGTCTACAAGAGTCCGTTTCTGGCCCGTGATGAGGCGAATCGAAGGCCGAAACGAGGGGAACGTAGCTGTAACCTAACTTTGTTGGGTTACAGAACTTTCGAAGCCCGAAACCCTATATTTGTTGAGATATTCTCATTTTTATAATTTGTTCACATTTTTTGGACTTTGTTTTTGGGCTCAGGCCCGACCCATTTGCATTATAAGGTTTATTTCGATGTCACTTGTAATTTTAGGTTACTATGTAATAGATTATAAATTAATATGGAAATCATAGAAAAAATTTAAATAACCATTCTAAGTCCCGAGATCGTTAAGCAAGAGCTGGTTACATGAGTTGTTTTGTTCATTTGTTTGGTATATTATCCACCTTTGTAGGTTTTCCAAGGAAAATCAATGACGTTTTTGTGTTGATCAAACAATGTTAAATGTTGTTGGAGTTCACTCATATCTATAATACTAATTCATGGTGTGTCATAATGATTTCCTTGTCTAGTGAAACCACAATTACTTCACCAACTAATTTGAAACCTCCAAGTATAGTCAAAACATAGCCAAACACGATCAAAACATGTTAAAGGCCCCCAAAAACATGATCAAAACAATACAACAATAGTGGAAATCCATTTACCCCGGATTTGGGATGGTTTTCCCCAGTTATTTAGACTTTCTCCGGTTTTTCTAGTTTAAGTTCCCTTTTGGTCAGTTTTGGCTGGTTTCGAATGGTTTAGCGTGCATCTGCCGTATTTGGATGTGTATGACCATGTTTGAAAGTTATTCAGTTAGTATGTGTTGATGAAAATATATACACAACCCAAGTAACAAAAGACATGATCATGGTGAACCCAATAACCAGTATCCATAAGACGTCCAAAACATGATCAAAACAATCAAACCCAAGTGGAAATTGTATTTCCACGGATTTGGCATGGCTAGGTTGATCCGACTTTCATCGGCTTTGCCCAGTTAAGTTCCCTTTCAATCCGTTTTGGTCGGTGTAGAAGGTTTGATGGATGTTCAAGTGTTGAAGATAGAGCCCAAATGTATTCGGAAGCCCCAGATCGCGTGAAGTAAAGGGCTTTCTTGAACATGGCATAACTTGGTCTACAAGAGTCCGTTTCTGGCCCGTGATGAGGCGAATCGAAGGCCGAAACGAGGGGAACGTAGCTGTAACCTAACTTTGTTCGGTTACAGAACTTTCGAGGCCTGAAACCCTATATTTTTTGAGATATTCTCATTTTTATAATTTTTTCACATTTTTTGGACTTCGTTTTTGGGCTCAGGCCCGACCCATTTGCATAGGTTTATTTCAATGACACTTGTAATTTTAGGTTACTATGTAATAGATTATAAACTAATATGGAAATCATAGAAAAAAATTTAAATAACCATTCTAAGTCCCGAGCTCGTTAAGCAAGAGCTGGTTACATGAGTTGTTTTGTTCATTTGTTTGGTATATTATCCACCTTTGTAGGTTTTCCAAGGAAAATCAATGTCGTTTTTGTGTTGATCAAACAATGTTAAATGTTGTGGGAGTTCACTCATATCTATAATAATAATTCATGGTGTGTCATAATGATTTCCTTGTCTAGTGAAACCACAATTACTTCACCAACTAATTTGAAACCTCCAAGTATAGTCAAAACATAGCCAAACACGATCAAAACATGTTAAAGGCCCCCAAAAACATGATCAAAACAATAAAACAATAGTGTAAATCCATTTACCCTGGATTTGGGATGGTTTTCCCCGGTTATTTAGACTTTCTCCGGTTTTTCTAGTTTAAGTTCCCTTATGGTCAGTTTTGGCTGGTTTCGAATGGTTTAGCGTGCATCTGCCGTGTTTGGATGTGTATGACCATGTTTGAAAGTTATTCAGTTAGTATATGTTGATGAAAATATATACACAACCCAAGTAACAAAATACATGATCATGGTGAACCCAATAACCAGTATCCATAAGACGTCCAAAACATGATCAAAACAATCAAACCCAAGTGGAAATTGTGTTTCCACGGATTTGGCATGGCTAGGTTGATCCGACTTTCATCGGCTTTGCCCAGTTAAGTTCCCTTTCAATCCGTTTTGGTCGGTGTAGAAGGTTTGATGGATGTTCAAGTGTTGAAAATAGAGCCCAAATGTATTCGGAAGCCCCAGATCGCGTGAAGAAAAGGGCTTTCTTGAACATGGCATAACTTGGTCTACAAGAGTCCGTTTCTGGCCCGTGATGAGGCGAATCGAAGGCCGAAACGAGGGGAACGTAGCTGTAACCTAACTTTGTTGGGTTACAGAACTTTTGAGGCCTGAAACCCTATATTTGTTGAGATATTCTCATTTTTATAATTTTTTCACATTTTTTGGACTTTGTTTTTGGGCTCAGGCCCGACCCAGTTCTAAAGTTTATTTCGATGTCACTTGTAATTTTATGTTACTATGTAATAGATTATAAATTAATATGGCAATCATAGAAAAAAATTTAAATGACCATTCTAAGTCCCGAGATCGTTAAGCAAGAGCTGGTTACATGAGTTGTTTTGTTCATTCGTTTGGTATATTATCCACCTTTGTAGGTTTTCCAAGGAAAATCAATGTCGTTTTTGTGTTGATCAAACAATGTTAAATGTTGTTGGAGTTCACTCATATCTATAATACTAATTCATGGTGTGTCATAATGATTTCCTTGTCTAGTGAAACCACAATTACTTCACCAACTAATTTGAAACCTCCAAGTATAGTCAAAACATAGCCAAACACGATCAAAACATGTTAAAGGCCCCCAAAAACATGATCAAAACAATAAAACAATAATGGAAATCCATTTACCCCAGATTTGGGATGGTTTTCCCCAGTTATTTAGACTTTCTCCGGTTTTTCTAGTTTAAGTTCCCTTTTGGTCAGTTTTGGCTGGTTTCGAATGGTTTAGCGTGCATCTGCCGTATTTGGATGTGTATGACCATGTTTGAAAGTTATTCAGTTAGTATGTGTTGATGAAAATATATACACAACCCAAGTAACAAAAGACATGATCATGGTGAACCCAATAACCAGTATCCATAAGACGTCCAAAACAAGATCAAAACAATCAAACCCAAGTGGAAATTGTATTTCCACGGATTTGGCATGGCTAGGTTGATCCGACTTTCATCGGCTTTGCCCAGTTAAGTTCCCTTTCAATCCGTTTTGGTCGGTGTAGAAGGTTTGATGGATGTTCAAGTGTTGAAGATAGAGCCCAAATGTATTCGGAAGCCCAAGATCGCGTGAAGTAAAGGGCTTTCTTGAACATGGCATAACTTGGTCTACAAGAGTCCGTTTCTGGCCCGTGATGAGGCGAATCGAAGGCCGAAACGAGGGGAACGTAGCTGTAACCTAACTTTGTTCGGTTACAGAACTTTCGAGGCCCAAAACCCTATATTTTTTGAGATATTCTCATTTTTATAATTTTTTCACATTTTTTGGACTTTGTTTTTGGGCTCAGGCCCGACCCATTTGCATAGGTTTATTTCAATGACACTTGTAATTTTAGGTTACTATGTAATAGATTATAAATTAATATGGAAATCATAGAAAAAAATTTAAATAACCATTCTAAGTCCCGAGCTCGTTAAGCAAGAGCTGGTTACATGAGTTGTTTTGTTCATTTGTTTGGTATATTATCCACCTTTGTAGGTTTTCCAAGGAAAATCAATGTCGTTTTTGTGTTGATCAAACAATGTTAAATGTTGTGGGAGTTCACTCATATCTATAATACTAATTCATGGTGTGTCATAATGATTTCCTTGTCTAGTGAAACCACAATTACTTCACCAACTAATTTGAAACCTCCAAGTATAGTCAAAACATAGCCAAACACGATCAAAACATGTTAAAGGCCCCCAAAAACATGATCAAAACAATAAAACAATAGTGTAAATCCATTTACCCCGGATTTGGGATGGTTTTCCCCGGTTATTTAGACTTTCTCCGGTTTTTCTAGTTTAAGTTCCCTTATGGTCAGTTTTGGCTGGTTTCGAATGGTTTAGCGTGCATCTGCCGTGTTTGGATGTGTATGACCATGTTTGAAAGTTATTCAGTTAGTATATGTTGATGAAAATATATACACAACCCAAGTAACAAAATACATGATCATGGTGAACCCAATAACCAGTATCCATAAGACGTCCAAAAGATGATCAAAACAATCAAACCCAAGTGGAAATTGTATTTCCCGGATTTGGCATGGCTAGGTTGATCCGACTTTCATCGGCTTTGCCCAGTTAAGTTCCCTTTCAATCCGTTTTGTTCGGTGTAGAAGGTTTGATGGATGTTCAAGTGTTGAAGATAGAGCCCAAATATATTCGGAAGCCCCAGATCGCGTGAAGAAAAGGGCTTTCTTGAACATGGCATAACTTGGTCTACAAGAGTCCGTTTCTGGCCCGTGATGAGGCGAATCGAAGGCCGAAACGAGGGGAACGTAGCTATAACCTAACTTTGTTGGGTTACAGAACTTTCGAGGCCCGAAACCCTATATTTTTTGAGATATTCTCATTTTTATAATTTTTTCACATTTTTTGGACTTTGTTTTTGGGCTCAGGCCCGACCCATTTGCATAGGTTTATTTCAATGACACTTGTAATTTTAGGTTACTATGTAATAGATTATAAATTAATATGGAAATCATAGAAAAAAATTTAAATAACCATTCTAAGTCCCGAGCTCGTTAAGCAAGAGCTGGTTACATGAGTTGTTTTGTTCATTTGTTTGGTATATTATCCACCTTTGTAGGTTTTCCAAGGAAAATCAATGTCGTTTTTGTGTTGATCAAACAATGTTAAATGTTGTGGGAGTTCACTCATATCTATAATACTAATTCATGTTGTGTCATAATGATTTCCTTGTCTAGTGAAACCACAATTACTTCACCAACTAATTTGAAACCTCCAAGTATAGTCAAAACATAGCCAAACACGATCAAAACATGTTAAAGGCCCCCAAAAACATGATCAAAACAATAAAACAATAGTGGAAATCCATTTACCCCGGATTTGGGATGGTTTTCCCCGGTTATTTAGACTTTCTCCGGTTTTTCTAGTTTAAGTTCCCTTTTGGTCAGTTTTGGCTGGTTTCGAAAGGTTTAGCGTGCTTGGATGTGTATGACCATGTTTGAAAGTTATTCAGTTAGTATATGTTGATGAAAATATATACACAACCCAAGTAACAAAATACATGATCATGGTGAACCCAATAACCAGTATCCATAAGACGTCCAAAACATGATCAAAACAATCAAACCCAAGTGGAAATTGTGTTTCCACGGATTTGGCATGGCTAGGTTGATCCGACTTTCATCGGCTTTGCCCAGTTAAGTTCCCTTTCAATCCGTTTTGGTCGGTGTAGAAGGTTTGATGGATGTTCAAGTGTTGAAGATAGAGCCCAAATATATTCGGAAGCCCCAGATCGCGTGAAGAAAAGGGCTTTCTTGAACATGGCATAACTTGGTCTACAAGAGTCCGTTTCTGGCCCGTGATGAGGCGAATCGAAGGCCGAAACGAGGGGAACGTAGCTGTAACCTAACTTGTTGGGTTAAAGAACTTTCGAGGCCTGAAACCCTATATTTGTTGAGATATTCTCATTTTTATAATTTTTACACATTTTTTGGACTTTGTTTTTGGGCTCAGGCCCGACCCAGTTCTAAAGTTTATTTCGATGTCACTTATAATTTTAGGTTACTATGTAATAGATTATAAATTAATATGGCAATCATAGAAAAAATTTAAATGACCATTCTAAGTCCCGAGATCGTTAAGCAAGAGCTGGTTACATGAGTTGTTTTGTTCATTCGTTTGGTATATTATCCACCTTTGTAGGTTTTCCAAGGAAAATCAATGTCGTTTTTGTGTTGATCAAACAATGTTAAATGTTGTTGGAGTTCACTCATATCTATAATACTAATTCATGGTGTGTCATAATGATTTTCTTGTCTAGTGAAACCACAATTACTTCACCAACTAATTTGAAACCTCCAAGTATAGTCAAAACATAGCTAAACACGATCAAAACATGTTAAAGGCCCCCAAAAACATGATCAAAACAATAAAACAATAGTGGAAATCCATTTACCCCGGATTTGGGATGGTTTTCCCCGGTTATTTAGACTTTCTCCAGTTTTTCTAGTTTAAGTTCCCTTTTGGTCAGTTTTGGCTGGTTTCGAATGGTTTAGCGTGCATCTGCCGTGTTTGGATGTGTATGACCATGTTTGAAAGTTAACCAGTTAGTATGTGATGATGAAAATATATACACAACCCAAGTAACAAAAGACATGATCATGGTGAATCCAATAACCAGTATCCATAAGACGTCCAAAACATAATCAAAACAATCAAACCCAAGTGGAAATTGTATTTCCACGGATTTGGCATGGCTAGGTTGATCAGACTTTCATCGGCTTTGCCCAGTTAAGTCCCTTTCGATCCGTTTTGTTCGGTGTAGAAGGTCTGATGGATGTTCAAGTGTTGAAGATAGAGCCCAAATGTATTCGGAAGCCCTAGATCGCGTGAAGAAAAGGGCTTTCTTGAACATGGCATAACTTGGTCTACAAGAGTCCGTTTCAGGCCCGTGACGAGGCGAATCGAAGGCCGAAACGAGGGGAACGTAGCTGTAACCTAACTTTGTTGGTTTATAGAACTTTCGAGGCCCGAAACCCTATATTTGTTGAGATATTCTCATTTTTATAATTTTTTCACATTTTTCGGACTTTGTTTTTGGTCTCATGCCCGACCCATTTGCGTTCTAAGGTTTATTTCGATGTCCCTTGTAATTTTAGGTTACTATGTAATAGATTATAAATTAATATGGCAATCATAGAAAAAAAATTTAAATGACCATTCTAAGTCCCGAGATCGTTAAGCAAGAGCTGGTTACATGAGTTGTTTTGTTCATTCGTTTGGTATATTATCCACCTTTGTAGGTTTTCCAAGGAAAATCAATGTCGTTTTTGTGTTGATCAAACAATGTTAAATGTTGTTGGAGTTCACTCATATATATAATACTAATTCATGGTGTGTCATAATGATTTCCTTGTCTAGTGAAACCACAATTACTTCACCAACTAATTTGAAACCTCCAAGTATAGTCAAAACATAGCCAAACACGATCAAAACATGTTAAAGGCCCCCAAAAACATGATCAAAACAATAAAACAATAGTGGAAATCCATTTACCCCGGATTTGGGATGGTTTTCCCCAGTTATTTAGACTTTCTCCGGTTTTTCTAGTTTAAGTTCCCTTTTGGTCAGTTTTGGCTGGTTTCGAATGGTTTAGCGTGCATCTGCCGTATTTGGATGTGTATGACCATGTTTGAAAGTTATTCAGTTAGTATGTGATGATGAAAATATATACACAACCCAAGTAACAAAAGACATGATCAGGGTGAACCCAATAACCAGTATCCATAAGATGTCCAAAACATGATCAAAACAATCAAACCCAAGTGGAAATTGTATTTCCATGGATTTGGCATGGCTAGGTTGATCCGACTTTCATCGGCTTTGCCCAGTTAAGTTCCCTTTCGATCCGTTTTGGTCGGTGTAGAAGGTTTGATGGATGTTCAAGTGTTGAAGATAGAGCCCAAATGTATTCGGAAGCCCCAGATCGCGTGAAGAAAAGGGCTTTCTTGAACATGGCATAACTTGGCCTACAAGAGTCCGTTTCAGGCCCGTGACGAGGCGAATCGAAGGCCGAAACGAGGGGAACGTAGCTGTAACCTAACTTTGTTGGGTTACAGAACTTTCGAGGCCTGAAACCCTATATTTGTTGAGATATTCTCATTTTTATAATTTTTTCACATTTTTTGGACTTTGTTTTTGGGCTCAGGCCTGACCCAGTTCTAAAGTTTATTTCGATGTCACTTGTAATTTTAGGTTACTATGTAATAGATTATAAATTAATATGGCAATCATAGAAAAAAATTTAAATGACCATTCTAAGTCCCGAGATCGTTAAGCAAGAGCTGGTTACATGAGTTGTTTTGTTCATTCGTTTGGTATATTATCCACCTTTGTAGGTTTTCCAAGGAAAATCAATGTCGTTTTTGTGTTGATCAAACAATGTTAAATGTTGTTGGAGTTCACTCATATCTATAATACTAATTCATGGTGTGTCATAATGATTTCCTTGTCTAGTGAAACCACAATTACTTCACCAACTAATTTGAAACCTCCAAGTATAGTCAAAACATAGCCAAACACGATCAAAACATGTTAAAGGCCCCCAAAAACATGATCAAAACAATAAAACAATAATGGAAATCCATTTACCCCGGATTTGGGATGGTTTTCCCCAGTTATTTAGACTTTCTCTGGTTTTTCTAGTTTAAGTTCCCTTTTGGTCAGTTTTGGCTGGTTTCGAATGGTTTAGCGTGCATCTGCCGTATTTGGATGTGTATGACCATGTTTGAAAGTTATTCAGTTAGTATGTGTTGATGAAAATATATACACAACCCAAGTAACAAAAGACATGATCATGGTGAACCCAATAACCAGTATCCATAAGACGTCCAAAACATGATCAAAACAATCAAACCCAAGTGGAAATTATATTTCCACGGATTTGGCATGGCTAGGTTGATCTGACTTTCATCGGCTTTGCCCAGTTAAGTTCCCTTTCAATCCGTTTTGGTCGGTGTAGAAGGTTTGATGGATGTTCAAGTGTTGAAGATAGAGCCCAAATGTATTCGGAATCCCCAGATCGCGTGAAGAAAAGGGCTTTCTTGAACATGGCATAACTTGGTCTACAAGAGTCCGTTTCTGGCCCGTGATGAGGCGAATCGAAGGCTGAAACGAGGGGAACGTAGCTGTAACCTAACTTTGTTGGGTTACAGAACTTTCGAGGCCCGAAACCCTATATTTTTTGAGATATTCTCATTTTTATAATTTTTTCACATTTTTTGGACTTTGTTTTTGGGCTCACGCCCGACCCATTTGCATAGGTTTATTTCAATGACACTTGTAATTTTAGGTTACTATGTAATAGATTATAAATTAATATGGAAATCATAGAAAAAAATTTAAATAACCATTCTAAGTCCCGAGCTCGTTAAGCAAGAGCTGGTTACATGAGTTGTTTTGTTCATTTGTTTGGTATATTATCCACCTTTGTAGGTTTTCCAAGGAAAATTAATGTCGTTTTTGTGTTGATCAAAAAATGTTAAATTTTGTGGGAGTTCACTCATATCTATAATACTAATTCATGGTGTGTAATAATGATTTCCTTGTCTAGTGAAACCACAATTACTTCACCAACTAATTTGAAACCTCCAAGTATAGTCAAAACATAGCCAAACACGATCAAAACATGTTAAAGGCCCCCAAAACCATGATCAAAACAATAAAACAATAGTGGAAATCCATTTACCCCGGATTTGGGATGGTTTTCCCTGGTTATTTAGACTTTCTCCGGTTTTTCTAGTTTATGTTCCCTTTTGGTCAGTTTTGGCTGGTTTCGAATGGTTTAGCGTGCATCTGCCGTGTTTGGATGTGTATGACCATGTTTGAATGTTATTCAGTTAGTATATGTTGATGAAAATATATACACAACCCAAGTAACAAAATACATGATCATGGTGAACCCAATAACCAGTATCCATAAGACGTCCAAAACATGATCAAAACAATCAAACCTAAGTGGAAATTGTGTTTCCACGGATTTGGCATGGCTAGGTTGATCCGACTTTCATCGGCTTTGCCCAGTTAAGTTCCCTTTCAATCCGTTTTGGTCGGTGTAGAAGGTTTGATGGATGTTCAAGTGTTGAAGATAGAGCCCAAATGTATTCGGAAGCCCCAGATCGCGTGAAGAAAAGGGCTTTCTTGAACATGGCATAACTTGGTTTACAAGAGTCCATTTCTGGCCCGTGATGAGGTGAATCGAAGGCCGAAACGAGGGGAACGTAGCTGTAACCTAACTTTGTTGGGTTACAGAACTTTCGAAGCCCGAAACCCTATATTTGTTGAGATATTCTCATTTTTATAATTTTTTCACATTTTTTGGACTTTGTTTTTGGGCTCAGGCCCGACCCATTTGCATTATAAGGTTTATTTCGATGTCACTTGTAATTTTAGGTTACTATGTAATAGATTATAAATTAATATGGAAATCATAGAAAAAAATTTAAATAACCATTCTAAGTCCCGAGATCGTTAAGCAAGAGCTGGTTACATGAGTTGTTTTGTTCATTTGTTTGGTATATTATCCACCTTTGTAGGTTTTCCAAGGAAAATCAATGTCGTTTTTGTGTTGATCAAACAATGTTAAATGTTGTTGGAGTTCACTCATATCTATAATACTAATTCATGGTGTGTCATAATGATTTCCTTGTCTAGTGAAACCACAATTACTTCACCAACTAATTTGAAACCTCCAAGTATAGTCAAAACATAGCCAAACACGATCAAAACATGTTAAAGGCCCCCAAAAACATGATCAAAACAATAAAACAATAGTGGAAATCCATTTACCCCGGATTTGGGATGGTTTTCCCCAGTTATTTAGACTTTCTCCGATTTTTCTAGTTTAAGTTCCCTTTTGGTCAGTTTTGGCTGGTTTCGAATGGTTTAGCGTGCATCTGCCGTATTTGGATGTGTATGACCATGTTTGAAAGTTATTCAGTTAGTATGTGATGATGAAAATATATACACAACCAAAGTAACAAAAGACATGATCATGGTGAACCCAATAACCAGTATCCATAAGATGTCCAAAACATGATCAAAACAATCAAACCCAAGTGGAAATTGTATTTCCACGGATTTGGCATGGCTAGGTTGATCCGACTTTCATCGGCTTTGCCCAGTTAAGTTCCCTTTCGATCTGTTTTGGTCGGTGTAGAAGGTTTGATGGATGTTCAAGTGTTTAAGATAGAGCCCAAATGTATTCGGAAGCCCCAGATCGCGTGAAGAAAAGGGCTTTCTTGAACATGGCATAACTTGGTCTACAAGAGTCCGTTTCAGGCCCGTGACGAGGCGAATCGAAGGCCGAAACGAGGGGAACGTAGCTGTAACCTAACTTGTTGGGTTACAGAACTTTCGAGGCGTGAAACCCTATATTTGTTGAGATATTCTCATTTTTATAATTTTTACACATTTTTTGGACTTTGTTTTTGGGCTCAGGCCCGACCCAGTTCTAAAGTTTATTTCGATGTCACTTGTAATTTTAGGTTACTATGTAATAGATTATAAATTAATATGGCAATCATAGAAAAAATTTAAATGACCATTCTAAGTCCCGAGATCGTTAAGCAAGAGCTGGTTACATGAGTTGTTTTGTTCATTCGTTTGGTATATTATCCACCTTTGTAGGTTTTCCAAGGAAAATCAATGTCGTTTTTGTGTTGATCAAACAATGTTAAATGTTGTTGGAGTTCACTCATATCTATAATACTAATTCATGGTGTGTCATAATGATTTCCTTGTCTAGTGAAACCACAATTACTTCACCAACTAATTTGAAACCTCCAAGTATAGTCAAAACATAGCCAAACACGATCAAAACATGTTAAAGGCCCCCAAAAACATGATCAAAACAATAAAACAATAGTGGAAATCCATTTACCCCGAATTTGGGATGGTTTTCCCCGGTTATTTAGACTTTCTCTAGTTTTTCTAGTTTAAGTTCCCTTTTGGTCAGTTTTGGCTGGTTTCGAATGGTTTAGCGTGCATCTGCTGTGTTTGGATGTGTATGACCATGTTTGAAAGTTAATCAGTTAGTATGTGATGATGAAAATATATACACAACCCAAGTAACAAAATACATGATCATGGTGAATCCAATAACCAGTATCCATAAGACGTCCAAAACATAATCAAAACAATCAAACCCAAGTGGAAATTGTATTTCCACGGATTTGGCATGGCTAGGTTGATCAGACTTTCATCGGCTTTGCCCAGTTAAGTCCCTTTCGATCCGTTTTGGTCGGTGTAGAAGGTCTGATGGATGTTCAAGTGTTGAAGATAGAGCCCAAATGTATTCGGAAGCCCCAGATCGCGTGAAGAAAAGGGCTTTCTTGAACATGGCATAACTTGGTCTACAAGAGTCCATTTTAGGCCCGTGACGAGGCGAATCGAAGGCCGAAACGAGGGGAACGTAGCTGTAACCTAACTTTGTTGGGTTATAGAACTTTCGAGGCCCGAAACCCTATATTTGTTGAGATATTCTCATTTTTATAATTTTTTCACATTTTTCGGACTTTGTTTTTGGGCTCAGGCCCGACCCATTTGCATTATAAGGTTTATTTCGATGTCACTTGTAATTTTAGGTTACTATGTAATAGATTATAAATTAATATGGAAATCATAGAAAAAAATTTAAATAACCATTCTAAGTCCCGAGATCGTTAAGCAAGAGCTGGTTACATGAGTTGTTTTGTTCATTTGTTTGGTATATTATCCACCTTTGTAGGTTTTCCAAGGAAAATCAATGTCGTTTTTGTGTTGATCAAACAATGTTAAATGTTGTTGGAGTTCACTCATATCTATAATACTAATTCATGGTGTGTCATAATGATTTCCTTGTCTAGTGAAACCACAATTACTTCACCAACTAATTTGAAACCTCCTAGTATAGTCAAAACATAGCCAAACACGATCAAAACATGTTAAAGGCCCCCAAAAACATGATCAAAACAATAAAACAATAGTGGAAATCCATTTACCCCGGATTTGGGATGGTTTTCCCCAGTTATTTAGACTTTCTCCGGTTTTTCTAGTTTAAGTTCCCTTTTGGTCAGTTTTGGCTGGTTTCGAATGGTTTAGCGTGCATCTGCCGTATTTGGATGTGTATGACCATGTTTGAAAGTTATTCAGTTAGTATGTGATGATGAAAATATATACACAACCAAAGTAACAAAAGACATGATCATGGTGAACCCAATAACCAGTATCCATAAGATGTCCAAAACATGATCAAAACAATCAAACCCAAGTGGAAATTGTATTTCCACGGATTTGGCATGGCTAGGTTGATCCGACTTTCATCGGCTTTGCCCAGTTAAGTTCCCTTTCGATCTGTTTTGGTCGGTGTAGAAGGTTTGATGGATGTTCAAGTGTTTAAGATAGAGCCCAAATGTATTCGGAAGCCCCAGATCGCGTGAAGAAAAGGGCTTTCTTGAACATGGCATAACTTGGTCTACAAGAGTCCGTTTCAGGCCCGTGACGAGGCGAATCGAAGGCCGAAATGAGGGGAACGTAGCTGTAACCTAACTTGTTAGGTTACAGAACTTTCGAGGCGTGAAACCCTATATTTGTTGAGATATTCTCATTTTTATAATTTTTACACATTTTTTGGACTTTGTTTTTGGGCTCAGGCCCGACCCAGTTCTAAAGTTTATTTCGATGTCACTTGTAATTTTAGGTTACTATGTAATAGATTATAAATTAATATGGCAATCATAGAAAAAATTTAAATGACCATTCTAAGTCCCGAGATCGTTAAGCAAGAGCTGGTTACATGAGTTGTTTTGTTCATTCGTTTGGTATATTATCCACCTTTGTAGGTTTTCCAAGGAAAATCAATGTCGTTTTTGTGTTGATCAAACAATGTTAAATGTTGTTGGAGTTCACTCATATATATAATACTAATTCATGGTGTGTCATAATGATTTCCTTGTCTAGTGAAACCACAATTACTTCACCAACTAATTTGAAACCTCCAAGTATAGTCAAAACATAGCCAAACACGATCAAAACATGTTAAAGGCCCCCAAAAACATGATCAAAACAATAAAACAATAGTGGAAATCCATTTACCCCGAATTTGGGATGGTTTTCCCCGGTTATTTAGACTTTCTCTAGTTTTTCTAGTTTAAGTTCCCTTTTGGTCAGTTTTGGCTGGTTTCGAATGGTTTAGCGTGCATCTGATGTGTTTGGATGTGTATGACCATGTTTGAAAGTTAATCAGTTAGTATGTGATGATGAAAATATATACACAACCCAAGTAACAAAAGACATGATCATGGTGAATCCAATAACCAGTATCCATAAGACGTCCAAAACATAATCAAAACAATCAAACCCAAGTGGAAATTGTATTTCCACGGATTTGGCATGGCTAGGTTGATCAGACTTTCATCGGCTTTGCCCAGTTAAGTCCCTTTCGATCCGTTTTGGTCGGTGTAGAAGGTCTGATGGATGTTCAAGTGTTGAAGATAGAGCCCAAATGTATTCGGAAGCCCCAGATCGCGTGAAGAAAAGGGCTTTCTTGAACATGGCATAACTTGGTCTACAAGAGTCCATTTCAGGCCCGTGACGAGGCGAATCGAAGGCCGAAACGAGGGGAACGTAGATGTAACCTAACTTTGTTGGGTTATAGAACTTTCGAGGCCCGAAACCCTATATTTGTTGAGATATTCTCATTTTTATAATTTTTTCACATTTTTCGGACTTTGTTTTTGGCCTCATGCCCGACCCATTTGCGTTCTAAGGTTTATTTCGATGTCACTTGTAATTTTAGGTTACTATGTGATAGATTATAAATTAATATGGCAATCATAGAAAAAAAAATTAAATGACCATTCTAAGTCCCGAGAGCGTTAAGCAAGAGCTGGTTACATGAGTTGTTTTGTTCATTCGTTTGGTATATTATCCACCTTTGTAGGTTTCCCAAGGAAAATCAATGTCGTTTTTGTGTTGATCAAACAATGTTAAATGTTGTTGGAGTTCACTCATATCTATAATACTAATTCATGGTGTGTCATAATGATTTCCTTGTCTAGTGAAACCACAATTACTTCACCAACTAATTTGAAACCTCCAAGTATAGTCAAAACATAGCCAAACACGATCAAAACATGTTAAAGGCCCCCAAAAACATGATCAAAACAATAAAACAATAGTGGAAATCCATTTACCCCGGATTTGGGATGGTTTTCCCCAGTTATTTAGAATTTCTCCGGTTTTTCTAGTTTAAGTTCCCTTTTGGTCAGTTTTGGCTGGTTTCGAATGGTTTAGCGTGCATCTGCCGTATTTGGATGTGTATGACCATGTTTGAAAGTTATTCAGTTAGTATGTGATGATAAAAATATATACACAACCCAAGTAACAAAAGACATGATCATGGTGAACCCAAGAACCAGTATCCATAAGATGTCCAAAACATGATCAAAACAATCAAACCCAAGTGGAAATTGTATTTCCACGGATTTGGCATGGCTAGGTTGATCCTACTTTCATCGGCTTTGCCCAGTTAAGTTCCCTTTCGATCCGTTTTGGTCGGTGTAGAAGGTTTGATGGATGTTCAAGTGTTGAAGATAGAGCCCAAATGTATTCGGAAGCCCCAGATCGCGTGAAGAAAAGGGCTTTCTTGAACATGGCATAACTTGGTCTACAAGAGTCCGTTTCAGGCCCGTGACGAGGCGAATCGAAGGCCGAAACGAGGGGAACGTAGCTGTAACCTAACTTTGTTGGGTTACAGAACTTTCGAAGCCTGAAACCCTATATTTGTTGTGATATTATCATTTTTATAATTTTTTCACATTTTTTGGACTTTGTTTTTGGGCTCAGGCCCGACCCAGTTCTAAAGTTTATTTTGATGTCACTTGTAATTTTAGGTTACTATGTAATAGATTATAAATTAATATGGCAATCATAGAAAAAAAATTTAAATGACCATTCTAAGTCCCGAGATCGTTAAGCAAGAGCTGGTTACATGAGTTGTTTTGTTCATTCGTTTGGTATATTATCCACCTTTGTAGGTTTTCCAAGGAAAATCAATGTCGTTTTTGTGTTGATCAAACAATGTTAAATGTTGTTGGAGTTCACTCATATCTATAATACTAATTCATGATGTGTCATAATGATTTCCTTGTCTAGTGAAACCACAATTACTTCACCAACTAATTTGAAACCTCCAAGTATAGTCAAAACATAGCCAAACACGATCAAAATATGTTAAACGCCCCCAAAAACATGATCAAAACAATAAAACAATAGTGGAAATCCATTTACCCCGGATTTGGGATGGTTTTCCCCGGTTATTTAGACTTTCTCCGGTTTTTCTAGTTTAAGTTCCCTTTTGGTCAGTTTTGGCTGGTTTCGAATGGTTTAGCGTGCATCTGCCGTGTTTGGATGTGTATGACCATGTTTGAAAGTTAATCAGTTAGAATGTGATGATGAAAATATATACACAACCCAAGTAACAAAAGACATGATCATGGTGAATCCAATAACCAGTATCCATAAGACGTCCAAAACATAATCAAAACAATCAAACCCAAGTGGAAATTGTATTTCTACGGATTTGGCATGGCTAGGTTGATCAGACTTTCATCGGCTTTGCCCAGTTAAGTCCCTTTCGATCCGTTTTAGTCGGTGTAGAAGGTCTGATGGATGTTCAAGTGTTGAAGATAGAGCCCAAATGTATTCGGAATCCCCAGATCACGTGAAGAAAAGGGCTTTCTTGAACATGGCATAACTTGGTCTACAAGAGTCCGTTTCAGGCCCGTGACGAGGCGAATCGAAGGCCGAAACGAGGGGAACGTAGCTGTAACCTACTTTGTTGGGTTATAGAACTTTCGAGGCTATGTAATAGATTATAAATTAATATGGCAATCATAGAAAAAAAATTTAAATGACCATTCTAAGTCCCGAGATCGTTAAGCAAGAGCTGGTTACATGAGTTGTTTTGTTCATTCGTTTGGTATATTATCCACCTTTGTAGGTTTTCCAAGGAAAATCAATGTCGTTTTTGTGTTGATCAAACAATGTTAAATGTTGTTGGAGTTCACTCATATCTATAATACTAATTCATGGTGTGTCAAAATGATTTCCTTGTCTAGTGAAACCACAATTACTTCACCAACTAATTTGAAACCTCCAAGTATAGTCAAAACATAGCCAAACACGATCAATACATGTTAAAGGCCCCCAAAAACATGATCAAAACAATAAAACAATAGTGGAAATCCATTTACCCCGGATTTGGGATGGTTTTCCCCGGTTATCTAAACTTTCTCCGGTTTTTTCTAGTTTAAGTTCCCTTTTGGTCAGTTTTGGCTGGTTTCGAATGGCTTAGCGTGCATCTGCCGTGTTTGGATGTGTATGACCATGTTTGAAAGTTAATCAGTTAGTATGTGATGATGAAAATATATACACAACCAAAGTAACAAAAGACATGATCATGGTGAACCCAATAACTAGTATCCATAAGACTTCCAAAACATAATCAAAACAATCAAACCCAAGTGGAAATTGTATTTTCCTCGGATTTGGCATGGCTAGGTTGATCAGACTTTCATCGGCTTTGCCCAGTTAAGTTCCCTTTCGATCCGTTTTGGTTGGTGTAGAAGGTTTGATGGATGTTCAAGTGTTGAAGATAGAGCCCAAATGTATTCGGAAGCCCCAGATCGCGTGAAGAAAAGGGCTTTCTTGAACATGGCATAATTTGGTCTACAAGAGTCCGTTTCATGCCCGTGACGAGGCGAATCGAAGGCTAAAACGAGGGGAACGTAGCTGTAACCTAACTTTGTTGGGTTACAGAACTTTCGAGGCCCGAAACCCTATATTTGTTGAGATATTCTCATTTTTATAATTTTTTCACATTTTTTGGACTTTGTTTTTGGGCTCAGGCCCGACCCTTTTGCATTCTAAGGTTTATTTCGATGTCACTTGTAATTTTAGGTTACTATGTAATAGATTATAAATTAATATGGCAATCATAGAAAAAAAATTTAAATGACCATTCTAAGTCCCGAGATCGTTAAGCAAGAGCTGGTTACATGAGTTGTTTTGTTCATTCGTTTGGTATATTATCCACCTTTGTAGGTTTTCCAAGGAAAATCAATGTCGTTTTTGTGTTGATCAAACAATGTTAAATGTTGTTGGAGTTCACTCATATCTATAATACTAATTCATGATGTGTCATAATGATTTCCTTGTCTAGTGAAACCACAATTACTTCACCAACTAATTTGAAACCTCCAAGTATAGTCAAAACATAGCCAAACACGATCAAAACATGTTAAAGGCCCCTAAAAACATGATCAAAACAATAAAACAATAGTGGAAATCCATTTACCCCGGATTTGGGATGGTTTTCCCCGGTTATTTAGACTTTCTCCAGTTTTTCTAGTTTAAGTTCCCTTTTGGTCAGTTTTGGCTGGTTTCGAATGGTTTAGCGTGCATCTGCCGTGTTTGGATGTGTATGACCATGTTTGAAAGTTAATCAGTTAGAATGTGATGATGAAAATATATACACAACCCAAGTAACAAAAGACATGATCATGGTGAATCCAATAACCAGTATCCATAAGACGTCCAAAACATGATCAAAACAATCAAACCCAAGTGGAAATTGTATTTCTACGGATTTGGCATGGCTAGGTTGATCAGACTTTCATCGGCTTTGCCCAGTTAAGTCCCTTTCGATCCGTTTTAGTCGGTGTAGAAGGTCTGATGGATGTTCAAGTGTTGAAGATAGAGCCCAAATGTATTCGGAATCCCCAGATCGCGTGAAGAAAAGGGCTTTCTTGAACATGGCATAACTTGGTCTACAAGAGTCCGTTTCAGGCCCGTGACGAGGCGAATCGAAGGCCGAAACGAGGGGAACGTAGCTGTAACCTAACTTTGTTGGGTTATAGAACTTTCGAGGCTCGAAACCCTATATTTGTTGAGATATTCTCATTTTTATAATTTTTTCACATTTTTCGGACTTTGTATTTGGGCTCATGCCCGACCAATTTGTGTTCTAAGGTTTATTTCGATGTCACTTGTAATTTTAGGTTACTATGTAATAGATTATAAATTAATATGGCAATCATAGAAAAAAATTTTAAATGACCATTCTAAGTCCCGAGATCGTTAAGCAAGAGCTGGTTACATGAGTTGTTTTGTTCATTCGTTTGGTATATTATCCACCTTTGTAGGTTTTCCAAGGAAAATCAATGTCGTTTTTGTGTTGATCAAACAATGTTAAATGTTGTTGGAGTTCACTCATATCTATAATACTAATTCATGGTGTGTCAAAATGATTTCCTTGTCTAGTGAAACCACAATTACTTCACCAACTAATTTGAAACCTCCAAGTATAGTCAAAACATAGCCAAACACGATCAATACATGTTAAAGGCCCCCAAAAACATGATCAAAACAATAAAACAATAGTGGAAATCCATTTACCCCGGATTTGGGATGGTTTTCCCCGGTTATCTAAAGTTTCTCCGGTTTTTTCTAGTTTAAGTTCCCTTTTGGTCAGTTTTGGCTGGTTTCGAATGGCTTAGCGTGCATCTGCCGTGTTTGGATGTGTATGACCATGTTTGAAAGTTAATCAGTTAGTATGTGATGATGAAAATATATACACAACCAAAGTAACAAAAGACATGATCATGGTGAACCCAATAACTAGTATCCATAAGACTTCCAAAACATAATCAAAACAATCAAACCCAAGTGGAAATTGTATTTCCCTCGGATTTGGCATGGCTAGGTTGATCAGACTTTCATCGGCTTTGCCCAGTTAAGTTCCCTTTCGATCCGTTTTGGTTGGTGTAGAAGGTTTGATGGATGTTCAAGTGTTGAAGATAGAGCCCAAATGTATTCGGAAGCCCCAGATCGCGTGAAGAAAAGGGCTTTCTTGAACATGGCATAACTTGGTCTACAAGAGTCCGTTTCATGCCCGTGACGAGGCGAATCGAAGGCTAAAACGAGGGGAACGTAGCTGTAACCTAACTTTGTTGGGTTACAGAACTTTCGAGGCCCGAAACCCTATATTTGTTGAGATATTCTCATTTTTATAATTTTTTCACATTTTTTGGACTTTGTTTTTGGGCTCAGGCCCGACCCTTTTGCATTCTAAGGTTTATTTCGATGTCACTTGTAATTTTAGGTTATTATGTAATAGATTATAAATTAATATGGAAATCATAGAAAAAAAATTTAAATGACCATTCTAAGTCCCGAGATCGTTAAGCAAGAGCTGGTTACATGAGTGGTTTTGTTCATTTGTTTGGTATATTATCCACCTTTGTAGGTTTTCCAAGGAAAATCAATGTCGTTTTTGTGTTGATCAAACAATGTTAAATGTTGTTGGAGTTCACTCATATCTATAATACTAATTTATGGTGTGTCATAATGATTTCCTTGTCTAGTGAAACCACAATTACTTCAGCAACTAATTTGAAACCTCCAAGTATAGTCAAAACATAGCCAAACACGATCAAAACATGTTAAAGGACCCCAAAAAAATGATCAAAACAATAAAATAATAGTGGAAATCCATTTACCCTGGATTTGGGATGGTTTTCCCCGGTTATTTAGACTTTCTCCAGTTTTTCTAGTTTAAGTTCCCTTTTGGTCAGTTTTGGCTGGTTTCGAATGGTTTAGCGTGCATTTGCCGTATTTGGATGTGTATGACCATGTTTGAAAGTTATTCAGTTAGTATGTGATGATGAAAATATATACACAACCCAAGTAACAAAAGACATGATCATGGTGAACCCAATAACCAATATCCATAAGATGTCCAAAACATGATCAAAACAATCAAACCCAAGTGGAAATTGTATTTCCACGGATTTGGCATGGCTAGGTTGATACGACTTTCATCGGCTTTGCCCAGTTAAGTTCCATTTCGATCCGTTTTGGTCGGTGTAGAAGGTTTGATGGATGTTCAAGTGTTGAAGATAGAGCCCAAATGTATTCGGAAGCCCTAGATCGCGTGAAGAAAAGGGCTTTCTTGAACATGGCATAACTTGGTCTACAAGAGTCCGTTTCAGGCCCGTGACGAGGCGAATCGAAGGCCGAAACGAGGGGAACGTAGCTGTAACCTAACTTTGTTGGGTTACAGAACTTTTGAGGCCTGAAACCCTATATTTGTTGAGATATTCTCATTTTTATAATTTTTTCACATTTTTTGGACTTTGTTTTTGGGCTCAGGCCCGACCCAGTTCTAAAGTTTATTTTGATGTCACTTGTAATTTTAGGTTACTATGTAATAGATTATAAATTAATATGGCAATCATAGAAAAAAAATTTAAATGACCATTCTAAGTCCCGAGATCGTTAAGCAAGAGCTGGTTACATGAGTTGTTTTGTTCATTCGTTTGGTATATTATCCACCTTTGTAGGTTTTCCAAGGAAAATCAATGTCGTTTTTGTGTTGATCAAACAATGTTAAATGTTGTTGGAGTTCACTCATATCTATAATACTAATTCATGATGTGTCATAATGATTTCCTTGTCTAGTGAAACCACAATTACTTCACCAACTAATTTGAAACCTCCAAGTATAGTCAAAACATAGCCAAACACGATCAAAACATGTTAAAGGCCCCCAAAAACATGATCAAAACAATAAAACAATAGTGGAAATCCATTTACCCCGGATTTGGGATGGTTTTCCCCGGTTATTTAGACTTTCTCCAGTTTTTCTAGTTTAAGTTCCCTTTTGGTCAGTTTTGGCTGGTTTCGAATGGTTTAGCGTGCATCTGCCGTGTTTGGATGTGTATGACCATGTTTGAAAGTTAATCAGTTAGAATGTGATGATGAAAATATATACACAACCCAAGTAACAAAAGACATGATCATGGTGAATCCAATAACCAGTATCCATAAGACGTCCAAAACATAATCAAAACAATCAAACCCAAGTGGAAATTGTATTTCTACGGATTTGGCATGGCTAGGTTGATCAGACTTTCATCGGCTTTGCCCAGTTAAGTCCCGTTCGATCCGTTTTAGTCGGTGTAGAAGGTCTGATGGATGTTCAAGTGTTGAAGATAGAGCCCAAATGTATTCGGAATCCCCAGATCGCGTGAAGAAAAGGGCTTTCTTGAACATGGCATAACTTGGTCTACAAGAGTCCGTTTCAGGCCCGTGACGAGGCGAATCGAAGGCCGAAACGAGGGGAACGTAGCTGTAACCTAACTTTGTTAGGTTATAGAACTTTCGAGGCCCGAAACCCTATATTTGTTGAGATATTCTCATTTTTATAATTTTTTCACATTTTTCGGACTTTGTTTTTGGGCTCATGCCCGACCAATTTGCGTTCTAAGGTTTATTTCGATGTCACTTGTAATTTTAGGTTACTATGTAATAGATTATAAATTAATATGGCAATCATAGAAAAAAATTTTAAATGACCATTCTAAGTCCCGAGATCGTTAAGCAAGAGCTGGTTACATGAGTTGTTTTGTTCATTCGTTTGGTATATTATCCACCTTTGTAGGTTTTCCAAGTAAAATCAATGTCGTTTTTGTGTTGATCAAACAATGTTAAATGTTGTTGGAGTTCACTCATATCTATAATACTAATTCATCTTGTGTCAAAATGATTTCCTTGTCTAGTGAAACCACAATTACTTCACCAACTAATTTGAAACCTCCAAGTATAGTCAAAACATAGCCAAACACGATCAATACATGTTAAAGGCCCCCAAAAACATGATCAAAACAATAAAACAATAGTGGAAATCCATTTACCCCGGATTTAGGATGGTTTTCCCCGGTTATCTAAACTTTCTCCGGTTTTTTCTAGTTTAAGTTCCCTTTTGGTCAGTTTTGGCTGGTTTCGAATGGCTTAGCGTGCATCTGCCGTGTTTGGATGTGTATGACCATGTTTGAAAGTTAATCAGTTAGTATGTGATGATGAAAATATATACACAACCAAAGTAACAAAAGACATGATCATGGTGAACCCAATAACTAGTATCCATAAGACTTCCAAAACATAATCAAAACAATCAAACCCAAGTGGAAATTGTATTTCCCTCGGATTTGGCATGGCTAGGTTGATCAGACTTTCATCGGCTTTGCCCAGTTAAGTTCCCTTTCGATCCGTTTTGGTTGGTGTAGAAGGTTTGATGGATGTTCAAGTGTTGAAGATAGAGCCCAAATGTATTCGGAAGCCCCAGATCGCGTGAAGAAAAGGGCTTTCTTGAACATGGCATAACTTGGTCTACAAGAGTCCGTTTCATGCCCGTGACGAGGCGAATCGAAGGCTAAAACGAGGGGAACGTAGCTGTAACCTAACTTTGTTGGGTTACAGAACTTTCGAGGCCCGAAACCCTATATTTGTTGAGATATTCTCATTTTTATAATTTTTTCACATTTTTTGGACTTTGTTTTTGGGCTCAGGCCCGACCCTTTTGCATTCTAAGGTTTATTTCGATGTCACTTGTAATTTTAGGTTATTATGTAATAGATTATAAATTAATATGGAAATCATAGAAAAAATTTTTAAATGACCATTCTAAGTCCCGAGATCGTTAAGCAAGAGCTGGTTACATGAGTGGTTTTGTTCATTTGTTTGGTATATTATCCACCTTTGTAGGTTTTCCAAGGAAAATCAATGTCGTTTTTGTGTTGATCAAACAATGTTAAATGTTGTTGGAGTTCACTCATATCTATAATACTAATTTATGGTGTGTCATAATGATTTCCTTGTCTAGTGAAACCACAATTACTTCAGCAACTAATTTGAAACCTCCAAGTATAGTCAAAACATAGCCAAACACGATCAAAACATGTTAAAGGACCCCAAAAAAATGATCAAAACAATAAAATAATAGTGGAAATCCATTTACCCTGGATTTGGGATGGTTTTCCCCGGTTATTTAGACTTTCTCCAGTTTTTCTAGTTTAAGTTCCCTTTTGGTCAGTTTTGGCTGGTTTCGAATGGTTTAGCGTGCATTTGCCGTATTTGGATGTGTATGACCATGTTTGAAAGTTATTCAGTTAGTATGTGATGATGAAAATATATACACAACCCAAGTAACAAAAGACATGATCATGGTGAACCCAATAACCAATATCCATAAGATGTCCAAAACATGATCAAAACAATCAAACCCAAGTAGAAATTGTATTTCCACGGATTTGGCATGGCTAGGTTGATACGACTTTCATCGGCTTTGCCCAGTTAAGTTCCATTTCGATCCGTTTTGGTCGGTGTAGAAGGTTTGATGGATGTTCAAGTGTTGAAGATAGAGCCCAAATGTATTCGGAAGCCCTAGATCGCGTGAAGAAAAGGGCTTTCTTGAACATGGCATAACTTGGTCTACAAGAGTCCGTTTCAGGCCCGTGACGAGGCGAATCGAAGGCCGAAACGAGGGGAACGTAGCTGTAACCTAACTTTGTTGGGTTACAGAACTTTTGAGGCCTGAAACCCTATATTTGTTGAGATATTCTCATTTTTATAATTTTTTCACATTTTTTGGACTTTGTTTTTGGGCTCAGGCCCGACCCAGTTCTAAAGTTTATTTTGATGTCACTTGTAATTTTAGGTTACTATGTAATAGATTATAAATTAATATGGCAATCATAGAAAAAAAAATTTAAATGACCATTCTAAGTCCCGAGATCGTTAAGCAAGAGCTGGTTACATGAGTTGTTTTGTTCATTCGTTTGGTATATTATCCACCTTTGTAGGTTTTCCAAGGAAAATCAATGTCGTTTTTGTGTTGATCAAACAATGTTAAATGTTGTTGGAGTTCACTCATATCTATAATACTAATTCATGATGTGTCATAATGATTTCCTTGTCTAGTGAAACCACAATTACTTCACCAACTAATTTGAAACCTCCAAGTATAGTCAAAACATAGCCAAACACGATCAAAACATGTTAAAGGCCCCCAAAAACATGATCAAAACAATAAAACAATAGTGGAAATCCATTTACCCCGGATTTGGGATGGTTTTCCCCGGTTATTTAGACTTTCTCCAGTTTTTCTAGTTTAAGTTCCCTTTTGGTCAGTTTTGGCTGGTTTCGAATGGTTTAGCGTGCATCTGCCGTGTTTGGATGTGTATGACCATGTTTGAAAGTTAATCAGTTAGAATGTGATGATGAAAATATATACACAACCCAAGTAACAAAAGACATGATCATGGTGAATCCAATAACCAGTATCCATAAGACGTCCAAAACATAATCAAAACAATCAAACCCAAGTGGAAATTGTATTTCTACGGATTTAGCATGGCTAGGTTGATCAGACTTTCATCGGCTTTGCCCAGTTAAGTCCCTTTCGATCCGTTTTAGTCGGTGTAGAAGGTCTGATGGATGTTCAAGTGTTGAAGATAGAGCCCAAATGTATTCGGAATCCCCAGATCGCGTGAAGAAAAGGGCTTTCTTGAACATGGCATAACTTGGTCTACAAGAGTCCGTTTCAGGCCCGTGACGAGGCGAATCGAAGGCCGAAACGAGGGGAACGTAGCTGTAACCTAACTTTGTTGGGTTATAGAACTTTCGAGGCCCGAAACCCTATATTTGTTGAGATATTCTCATTTTTATAATTTTTTCACATTTTTCGGACTTTGTTTTTGGGCTCATGCCCGACCAATTTGCGTTCTAAGGTTTATTTCGATGTCACTTGTAATTTTAGGTTACTATGTAATAGATTATAAATTAATATGGCAATCATAGAAAAAAATTTTAAATGACCATTCTAAGTCCCGAGATCGTTAAGCAAGAGCTGGTTACATGAGTTGTTTTGTTCATTCGTTTGGTATATTATCCACCTTTGTAGGTTTTCCAAGTAAAATCAATGTCGTTTTTGTGTTGATCAAACAATGTTAAATGTTGTTGGAGTTCACTCATATCTATAATACTAATTCATGGTGTGTCAAAATGATTTCCTTGTCTAGTGAAACCACAATTACTTCACCAACTAATTTGAAACCTCCAAGTATAGTCAAAACATAGCCAAACACGATCAATACATGTTAAAGGCCCCCAAAAACATGATCAAAACAATAAAACAATAGTGGAAATCCATTTACCCCGGATTTGGGATGGTTTTCCCCGGTTATCTAAACTTTCTCCGGTTTTTTCTAGTTTAAGTTCCCTTTTGGTCAGTTTTGGCTGGTTTCGAATGGCTTAGCGTGCATCTGCCGTGTTTGGATGTGTATGACCATGTTTGAAAGTTAATGAGTTAGTATGTGATGATGAAAATATATACACAACCAAAGTAACAAAAGACATGATCATGGTGAACCCAATAACTAGTATCCATAAGACTTCCAAAACATAATCAAAATAATCAAACCCAAGTGGAAATTGTATTTCCCTCGGATTTGGCATGGCTAGGTTGATCAGACTTTCATCGGCTTTGCCCAGTTAAGTTCCCTTTCGATCCGTTTTGGTTGGTGTAGAAGGTTTGATGGATGTTCAAGTGTTGAAGATAGAGCCCAAATGTATTCGGAAGCCCCAGATCGCGTGAAGAAAAGGGCTTTCTTGAACATGGCATAACTTGGTCTACAAGAGTCCGTTTCATGCCCGTGACGAGGCGAATCAAAGGCTAAAACGAGGGGAACGTAGCTGTAACCTAACTTTGTTGGGTTACAGAACTTTCGAGGCCCGAAACCCTATATTTGTTGAGATATTCTCATTTTTATAATTTTTTCACATTTTTTGGACTTTGTTTTTGGGCTCAGGCCCGACCCTTTTGCATTCTAAGGTTTATTTCGATGTCACTTGTAATTTTAGGTTATTATGTAATAGATTATAAATTAATATGGAAATCATAGAAAAAAATTTTAAATGACCATTCTAAGTCCCGAGATCGTTAAGCAAGAGCTGGTTACATGAGTGGTTTTGTTCATTTGTTTGGTATATTATCCACCTTTGTAGGTTTTC
The DNA here is from genome assembly GCA_025667525.1 of Glebionis coronaria. Taxonomy (NCBI): domain Eukaryota; kingdom Viridiplantae; phylum Streptophyta; class Magnoliopsida; order Asterales; family Asteraceae; genus Glebionis; species Glebionis coronaria. The sequence continues at coordinate 647,351,785 of CM046877.1, forward strand.
CAAGGAAAATCAATGTCGTTTTTGTGTTGATCAAACAATGTTAAATGTTGTTGGAGTTCACTCATATCTATAATACTAATTTATGGTGTGTCATAATGATTTCCTTGTCTAGTGAAACCACAATTACTTCAGCAACTAATTTGAAACCTCCAAGTATAGTCAAAACATAGCCAAACATGATCAAAACATGTTAAAGGACCCCAAAAAAATGATCAAAACAATAAAATAATAGTGGAAATCCATTTACCCTGGATTTGGGATGGTTTTCCCCGGTTATTTAGACTTTCTCCAGTTTTTCTAGTTTAAGTTCCCTTTTGGTCAGTTTTGGCTGGTTTCGAATGGTTTATCGTGCATTTGCCGTATTTGGATGTGTATGACCATGTTTGAAAGTTATTCAGTTAGTATGTGATGATGAAAATATATACACAACCCAAGTAACAAAAGACATGATCATGGTGAACCCAATAACCAATATCCATAAGATGTCCAAAACATGATCAAAACAATCAAACCCAAGTGGAAATTGTATTTCCACGGATTTGGCATGGCTAGGTTGATACGACTTTCATCGGCTTTGCCCAGTTAAGTTCCATTTCGATCCGTTTTGGTCGGTGTAGAAGGTTTGATGGATGTTCAAGTGTTGAAGATAGAGCCCAAATGTATTCGGAAGCCCTAGATCGCGTGAAGAAAAGGGCTTTCTTGAACATGGCATAACTTGGTCTACAAGAGTCCGTTTCAGGCCCGTGACGAGGCGAATCGAAGGCCGAAACGAGGGGAACGTAGCTGTAACCTAACTTTGTTGGGTTACAGAACTTTTAAGGCCTGAAACCCTATATTTGTTGAGATATTCTCATTTTTATAATTTTTTCACATTTTTTGGACTTTGTTTTTGGGCTCAGGCCCGACCCAGTTCTAAAGTTTATTTTGATGTCACTTGTAATTTTAGGTTACTATGTAATAGATTATAAATTAATATGGCAATCATAGAAAAAAAATTTAAATGACCATTCTAAGTCCCGAGATCGTTAAGCAAGAGCTGGTTACATGAGTTGTTTTGTTCATTCGTTTGGTATATTATCCACCTTTGTAGGTTTTCCAAGGAAAATCAATGTCGTTTTTGTGTTGATCAAAGAATGTTAAATGTTGTTGGAGTTCACTCATATCTATAATACTAATTCATGATGTGTCATAATGATTTCCTTGTCTAGTGAAACCACAATTACTTCACCAACTAATTTGAAACCTCCAAGTATAGTCAAAACATAGCCAAACACGATCAAAACATGTTAAAGGCCCCCAAAAACATGATCAAAACAATAAAACAATAGTGGAAATCCATTTACCCCGGATTTGGGATGGTTTTCCCCGGTTATTTAGACTTTCTCCAGTTTTTCTAGTTTAAGTTCCCTTTTGGTCAGTTTTGGCTGGTTTCGAATGGTTTAGCGTGCATCTGCCGTGTTTGGATGTGTATGACCATGTTTGAAAGTTAATCAGTTAGAATGTGATGATGAAAATATATACACAACCCAAGTAACAAACGACATGATCATGGTGAATCCAATAACCAGTATCCATAAGACGTCCAAAACATAATCAAAACAATCAAACCCAAGTGGAAATTGTATTTCTACGGATTTGGCATGGCTAGGTTGATCAGACTTTCATCGGCTTTGCCCAGTTAAGTCCCTTTCGATCCGTTTTAGTCGGTGTAGAAGGTCTGATGGATGTTCAAGTGTTGAAGATAGAGCCCAAATGTATTCGGAATCCCCAGATCGCGTGAAGAAAAGGGCTTTCTTGAACATCGCATAACTTGGTCTACAAGAGTCCGTTTCAGGCCCGTGACGAGGCGAATCGAAGGCCGAAACGAGGGGAACGTAGCTGTAACCTAACTTTGTTGGGTTATAGAACTTTCGAGGCCCGAAACCCTATATTTGTTGAGATATTCTCATTTTTATAATTTTTTCACATTTTTCGGACTTTGTTTTTGGGCTCATGCCCGACCAATTTGCGTTTTAAGGTTTATTTCGATGTCACTTGTAATTTTAGGTTACTATGTAATAGATTATAAATTAATATGGCAATCATAGAAAAAAATTTTAAATGACCATTCTAAGTCCCGAGATCGTTAAGCAAGAGCTGGTTACATGAGTTGTTTTGTTCATTCGTTTGGTATATTATCCACCTTTGTAGGTTTTCCAAGTAAAATCAATGTCGTTTTTGTGTTGATCAAACAATGTTAAATGTTGTTGGAGTTCACTCATATCTATAATACTAATTCATGGTGTGTCAAAATGATTTCCTTGTCTAGTGAAACCACAATTACTTCACCAACTAATTTGAAACCTCCAAGTATAGTCAAAACATAGCCAAACACGATCAATACATGTTAAAGGCCCCCAAAAACATGATCAAAACAATAAAACAATAGTGGAAATCCATTTACCCCGGATTTGGGATGGTTTTCCCCGGTTATCTAAACTTTCTCCGGTTTTTTCTAGTTTAAGTTCCCTTTTGGTCAGTTTTGGCTGGTTTCGAATGGCTTAGCGTGCATCTGCCGTGTTTGGATGTGTATGACCATGTTTGAAAGTTAATCAGTTAGTATGTGATGATGAAAATATATACACAACCAAAGTAACAAAAGACATGATCATGGTGAACCTAATAACTAGTATCCATAAGACTTCCAAAACATAATCAAAACAATCAAACCCAAGTGGAAATTGTATTTCCCTCGGATTTGGCATGGCTAGGTTGATCAGACTTTCATCGGCTTTGCCCAGTTAAGTTCCCTTTCGATCCGTTTTGGTTGGTGTAGAAGGTTTGATGGATGTTCAAGTGTTGAAGATAGAGCCCAAATGTATTCGGAAGCCCCAGATCGCGTGAAGAAAAGGGCTTTCTTGAACATGGCATAACTTGGTCTACAAGAGTCCGTTTCATGCCCGTGACGAGGCGAATCGAAGGCTAAAACGAGGGGAACGTAGCTGTAACCTAACTTTGTTGGGTTACAGAACTTTCGAGGCCCGAAACCCTATATTTTTTGAGATATTCTCATTTTTATAAATTTTTTCACATTTTTTGGACTTTGTTTTTGGGCTCAGGCCCGACCCTTTTGCATTCTAAGGTTTATTTCGATGTCACTTGTAATTTTAGGTTATTATGTAATAGATTATAAATTAATATGGAAATCATAGAAAAAAATTTTAAATGACCATTCTAAGTCCCGAGATCGTTAAGCAAGAGCTGGTTACATGAGTGGTTTTGTTCATTTGTTTGGTATATTATCCACCTTTGTAGGTTTTCCAAGGAAAATCAATGTCGTTTTTGTGTTGATCAAACAATGTTAAATGTTGTTGGAGTTCACTCATATCTATAATACTAATTTATGGTGTGTCATAATGATTTCCTTGTCTAGTGAAACCACAATTACTTCACCAACTAATTTGAAACCTCCAAGTATAGTCAAAACATAGCCAAACACGATCAAAACATGTTAAAGGACCCCAAAAACATGATCAAAACAATAAAATAATAGTGGAAATCCATTTACCCTGGATTTGGGATGGTTTTCCCCGGTTATTTAGACTTTCTCCAGTTTTTCTAGTTTAAGTTCCCTTTTGGTCAGTTTTGGTTGGTTTCGAATGGTTTAGCGTGCATTTGCCGTATTTGGATGTGTATGACCATGTTTGAAAGCTATTCAGTTAGTATGTGATGATGAAAATATATACACAACCCAAGTAACAAAAGACATGATCATGGTGAACCCAATAACCAGTATCCATAAGATGTCAAAAACATGATCAAAACAATCAAACCCAAGTGGAAATTGTATTTCCACGGATTTGGCATGGCTAGGTTGATACGACTTTCATCGGCTTTGCCCAGTTAAGTTCCATTTCGATCCGTTTTGGTCGGTGTAGAAGGTTTGATGGATGTTCAAGTGTTGAAGATAGAGCCCAAATGTATTCGGAAGCCCCAGATCGCGTGAAGAAAACGGCTTTCTTGAACATGGCATAACTTGGTCTACAAGAGTCCGTTTCAGGCCCGTGACGAGGCGAATCGAAGGCCGAAACGAGGGGAACGTAGCTGTAACCCAACTTTGTTGGGTTACAGAACTTTCGAGGCCCGAAACCCTATATTTGTTGAGATATTCTCATTTTTATAATTTTTTCACATTTTTTGGACTTTGTTTTTGGGCTCAGGCCCGACCCTTTTGCATTCTAAGGTTTATTTCGATGTCACTTGTAATTTTAGGTTATTATGTAATAGATTATAAATTAATATGGAAATCATAAAAAAAAATTTAAATACCATTCTAAGTCCCGAGATCGTTAAGCAAGAGCTGGTTACATGAGTGGTTTTGTTCATTTGTTTGGTATATTATCCACCTTTGTAGGTTTTCCAAGGAAAATCAATGTCGTTTTTGTGTTGATCAAACAATGTTAAATGTTGTTGGAGTTCACTCATATCTATAATACTATTTCATGATGTGTCATAATGATTTCCTTGTCTAGTGAAACCACAATTACTTCACCAACTAATTTGAAACCTCGAAGTATAGTCAAAACATAGCCAAACACGATCAAAACATGTTAAAGGCCCCCAAAAACATGATCAAAACAATAAAATAATAGTGGAAATCCATTTACCGTGGATTTGGGATGGTTTTCCCCGGTTATTTAGACTTTCTCCGGTTTTTCTAGTTTAAGTTCCCTTTTGGTCAGTTTTGGCTGGTTTCGAATGGTTTAGCGTGCATCTGCCGTATTTGGATGTGTATGACCATGTTTGAAAGTTATTCAGTTAGTATGTGATGATGAAAATATATACACAACCCAAGTAACAAAAGACATGATCATGGTGAACCCAATAACCAGTATCCATAAGATGTCCAAAACATGATCAAAACAATCAAACCCAAGTGGAAATTGTATTTCCACGGATTTGGCATGGCTAGGTTGATCCGACTTTCATCGGCTTTGCCCAGTTAAGTTCCATTTCGATCCGTTTTGGTCGGTGTAGAAGGTTTGATGGATGTTCAAGTGTTGAAAATAGAGCCCAAATGTATTCGGAAGCCCCAGATCGCGTGAAGAAAAGGGCTTTCTTGAACATGGCATAACTTGGTCTACAAGAGTCCGTTTCAGGCCCGTGACGAGGCGAATCGAAGGCCGAAACGAGGGGAACGTAGCTGTAACCTAACTTTGTTGGGTTATAGAACTTTCGAGGCCCGAAACCCTATATTTGTTGAGATATTCTCATTTTTATAATTTTTTCACATTTTTCGGACTTTGTTTTTGGGCTCATGCCCGACCCATTTGCGTTCTAAGGTTTATTTTGATGTCACTTGTAATTTTAGGTTACTATGTAATAGATTATAAATTAATATGGCAATCATAGAAAAAAAATTTTAATGACCATTCTAAGTCCCGAGATCGTTAAGCAAGAGCTGGTTACATGAGTTGTTTTGTTCATTCGTTTGGTATATTATCCACCTTTGTAGGTTTTCCAAGGAAAATCAATGTCGTTTTGGTGTTGATCAAACAATGTTAAATGTTGTTGGAGTTCACTCATATCTATAATACTATTCATGGTGTGTCATAATGATTTCCTTGTCTAGTGAAACCACAATTACTTCACCAACTAATTTGAAACCTCCAAGTATAGTCAAAACATAGCCAAACACGATCAATACATGTTAAAGGCCCCCCAAAACATGATCAAAACAATAAAACAATAGTGGAAATCCATTTACCCCGGATTTGGGATGGTTTTCCCCGGTTATTTAAACTTTCTCCGGTTTTTCTAGTTTAAGTTCCCTTTTGGTCAGTTTTGGCTGGTTTCGAATGGCTTAGCGTGCATCTGCCGTGTTTGGATGTGTATGACCATGTTTGAAAGTTAATCAGTTAGTATGTGATGATGAAAATATATACACAACCAAAGTAACAAAAGACATGATCATGGTGAACCCAATAACCAGTATCCATAAGACGTCCAAAACATAATCAAAACAATCAAACCCAAGTGGAAATTGTATTTCCACGGATTTGGCATGGTTAGGTTGATCAGACTTTCATCGGCTTTGCCCAGTTAAGTTCCCTTTCGATCCGTTTTGGTTGGTGTAGAAGGTTTGATGGATGTTCAAGGGTTGAAGATAGAGCCCAAATGTATTCGGAAGCCCCAGATCGCGTGAAGAAAAGGGCTTTCTTGAACATGGCATAACTTGGTCTACAAGAGTCCGTTTCAGGCCCGTGACGAGGCGAATCGAAGGCTAAAACGAGGGGAACGTAGCTGTAACCTAACTTTGTTGGGTTATAGAACTTTCGAGGCCCGAAACCCTATATTTGTTGAGATATTCTCATTTTTATAATTTTTTCACATTTTTCGGACTTTGTTTTTGGGCTCATGCCCGACCCATTTGCGTTCTAAGGTTTATTTTGATGTCACTTGTAATTTTAGGTTACTATGTAATAGATTATAAATTAATATGGCAATCATAGAAAAAAAATTTTAATGACCATTCTAAGTCCCGAGATCGTTAAGCAAGAGCTGGTTACATGAGTTGTTTTGTTCATTCGTTTGGTATATTATCCACCTTTGTAGGTTTTCCAAGGAAAATCAATGTCGTTTTGGTGTTGATCAAACAATGTTAAATGTTGTTGGAGTTCACTCATATCTATAATACTATTCATGGTGTGTCATAATGATTTCCTTGTCTAGTGAAACCACAATTACTTCACCAACTAATTTGAAACCTCCAAGTATAGTCAAAACATAGCCAAACACGATCAATACATGTTAAAGGCCCCCCAAAACATGATCAAAACAATAAAACAATAGTGGAAATCCATTTACCCCGGATTTGGGATGGTTTTCCCCGGTTATTTAAACTTTCTCCGGTTTTTCTAGTTTAAGTTCCCTTTTGGTCAGTTTTGGCTGGTTTCGAATGGCTTAGCGTGCATCTGCCGTGTTTGGATGTGTATGACCATGTTTGAAAGTTAATCAGTTAGTATGTGATGATGAAAATATATACACAACCAAAGTAACAAAAGACATGATCATGGTGAACCCAATAACCAGTATCCATAAGACGTCCAAAACATAATCAAAACAATCAAACCCAAGTGGAAATTGTATTTCCACGGATTTGGCATGGTTAGGTTGATCAGACTTTCATCGGCTTTGCCCAGTTAAGTTCCCTTTCGATCCGTTTTGGTTGGTGTAGAAGGTTTGATGGATGTTCAAGGGTTGAAGATAGAGCCCAAATGTATTCGGAAGCCCCAGATCGCGTGAAGAAAAGGGCTTTCTTGAACATGGCATAACTTGGTCTACAAGAGTCCGTTTCAGGCCCGTGACGAGGCGAATCGAAGGCTAAAACGAGGGGAACGTAGCTGTAACCTAACTTTGTTGGGTTACAGAACTTTCGAGGCCCGAAACCCTATATTTGTTGAGATATTCTCATTTTTATAATTTTTTCACATTTTTTGGACTTTGTTTTTGGGCTCAGGCCCGACCCTTTTGCATTCTAAGGTTTTTTTCGATGTCACTTGTAATTTTAGGTTATTATGTAATAGATTATAAATTAATATGGAAATCATAGAAAAAAATTTTAAATGACCATTCTAAGTCCCGTGATCGTTAAGCAAGAGCTGGTTACATGAGTGGTTTTGTTCATTTGTTTGGTATATTATCCACCTTTGTAGGTTTTCCAAGGAAAATCAATGTCGTTTTTGTGTTGATCAAACAATGTTAAATGTTGTTGGAGTTCACTCATATCTATAATACTAATTCATGGTGTGTCATAATGATTTCCTTGTCTAGTGAAACCACAATTACTTCACCAACTAATTTGAAACCTCCAAGTATAGTCAAAACATAGCCAAACACGATCAAAACATGTTAAAGGCCCCCAAAAACATGATCAAAACAATAAAATAATAGTGGAAATCCATTTACCCTGGATTTGGGATGGTTTTCCCCGGTTATTTAGACTTTCTCCGGTTTTTCTAGTTTAAGTTCCCTTTTGGTCAGTTTTGGCTGGTTTCGAATGGTTTAGCGTGCATCTGCCGTATTTGGATGTGTATGACCATGTTTGAAAGTTATTCAGTTAGTATGTGATGATGAAAATATATACACAACCCAAGTAACAAAAGACATGATCATGGTGAACCCAATAACTAGTATCCATAAGATGTCCAAAACATGATCAAAACAATCAAACCCAAGTGGAAATTGTATTTCCACGGATTTGGCATGGCTAGGTTGATCCGACTTTCATCGGCTTTGCCCAGTTAAGTTCCATTTCGATCCGTTTTGGTCGGTGTAGAAGGTTTGATGGATGTTCAAGTGTTGAAGATAGAGCCCAAATGTATTCGGAAGCTCCAGATCGCGTGAAGAAAAGGGCTTTCTTGAACATGGCATAACTTGGTCTACAAGAGTCCGTTTCAGGCCTGTGACGAGGCGAATCGAAGGCCGAAACGAGAGGAACGTAGCTGTAACCTAACTTTGTTGGGTTATAGAACTTTCGAGGCCCGAAACCCTATATTTGTTGAGATATTCTCATTTTTATAATTTTTTCACATTTTTCGGACTTTGTTTTTGGGCTCATGCCCGACCCATTTGCGTTCTAAGGTTTATTTCGATGTCACTTGTAATTTTAGGTTACTATGTAATAGATTATAAATTAATATGGCAATCATAGAAAAAAATTTAAATGACCATTCTAAGTCCCGAGATCGTTAAGCAAGAGCTGGTTACATGAGTTGTTTTGTTCATTCGTTTGGTATATTATCCACCTTTGTAGGTTTTCCAAGGAAAATCAATGTCGTTTTTGTGTTGATCAAACAATGTTAAATGTTGTTGGAGTTCACTCATATCTATAATACTATTCATGGTGTGTCATAATGATTTCCTTGTCTAGTGAAACCACAATTACTTCACCAACTAATTTGAAACCTCCAAGTATAGTCAAAACATAGCCAAACACGATCAATACATGTTAAAGGCCCCCAAAAACATGATCAAAACAATAAAACAATAGTGGAAATCCATTTACCCCGGATTTGGGATGGTTTTCCCCGGTTATTTAAACTTTCTCCGGTTTTTCTAGTTTAAGTTCCCTTTTGGTCAGTTTTGGCTGGTTTCGAATGGCTTAGCGTGCATCTGCCGTGTTTGGATGTGTATGACCATGTTTGAAAGTTAATCAGTTAGTATGTGATGATGAAAATATATACACAACCAAAGTAACAAAAGACATGATCATGGTGAACCCAATAACCAGTATCCATAAGACGTCCAAAACATAATCAAAACAATCAAACCCAAGTGGAAATTGTATTTCCACGGATTTGGCATGGTTAGGTTGATCAGACTTTCATCGGCTTTGCCCAGTTAAGTTCCCTTTCGATCCGTTTTGGTTGGTGTAGAAGGTTTGATGGATGTTCAAGGGTTGAAGATAGAGCCCAAATGTATTCGGAAGCCCCAGATCGCGTGAAGAAAAGGGCTTTCTTGAACATGGCATAACTTGGTCTACAAGAGTCCGTTTCAAGCCCGTGACGAGGCGAATCGAAGGCTAAAACGAGGGGAACGTAGCTGTAACCTAACTTTGTTGGGTTACAGAACATTCGAGGCCCGAAACCCTATATTTGTTGAGATATTCTCATTTTTATAATTTTTTCACATTTTTTGGACTTTGTTTTTGGGCTCAGGCCCGACCCTTTTGCATTCTAAGGTTTTTTTCGATGTCACTTGTAATTTTAGGTTATTATGTAATAGATTATAAATTAATATGGAAATCATAGAAAAAAATTTTAAATGACCATTCTAAGTCCCGTGATCGTTAAGCAAGAGCTGGTTACATGAGTGGTTTTGTTCATTTGTTTGGTATATTATCCACCTTTGTAGGTTTTCCAAGGAAAATCAATGTCGTTTTTGTGTTGATCAAACAATGTTAAATGTTGTTGGAGTTCACTCATATCTATAATACTAATTCATGGTGTGTCATAATGATTTCCTTGTCTAGTGAAACCACAATTACTTCACCAACTAATTTGAAACCTCCAAGTATAGTCAAAACATAGCCAAACACGATCAAAACATGTTAAAGGCCCCCAAAAACATGATCAAAACAATAAAATAATAGTGGAAATCCATTTACCCTGGATTTGGGATGGTTTTCCCCGGTTATTTAGACTTTCTCCGGTTTTTCTAGTTTAAGTTCCCTTTTGGTCAGTTTTGGCTGGTTTCGAATGGTTTAGCGTGCATCTGCCGTATTTGGATGTGTATGACCATGTTTGAAAGTTATTCAGTTAGTATGTGATGATGAAAATATATACACAACCCAAGTAACAAAAGACATGATCATGGTGAACCCAATAACTAGTATCCATAAGATGTCCAAAACATGATCAAAAAAATCAAACCCAAGTGGAAATTGTATTTCCACGGATTTGGCATGGCTAGGTTGATCCGACTTTCATCGGCTTTGCCCAGTTAAGTTCCATTTCGATCCGTTTTGGTCGGTGTAGAAGGTTTGATGGATGTTCAAGTGTTGAAGATAGAGCCCAAATGTATTCGGAAGCTCCAGATCGCGTGAAGAAAAGGGCTTTCTTGAACATGGCATAACTTGGTCTACAAGAGTCCGTTTCAGGCCTGTGACGAGGTGAATCGAAGGCCGAAACGAGAGGAACGTAGCTGTAACCTAACTTTGTTGGGTTATAGAACTTTCGAGGCCCGAAACCCTATATTTGTTGAGATATTCTCATTTTTATAATTTTTTCACATTTTTCGGACTTTGTTTTTGGGCTCATGCCCGACCCATTTGCGTTCTAAGGTTTATTTCGATGTCACTTGTAATTTTAGGTTACTATGTAATAGATTATAAATTAATATGGCAATCATAGAAAAAAATTTAAATGACCATTCTAAGTCCCGAGATCGTTAAGCAAGAGCTGGTTACATGAGTTGTTTTGTTCATTCGTTTGGTATATTATCCACCTTTGTAGGTTTTCCAAGGAAAATCAATGTCGTTTTTGTGTTGATCAAACAATGTTAAATGTTGTTGGAGTTCACTCATAAATATAATACTATTCATGGTGTGTCATAATGATTTCCTTGTCTAGTGAAACCACAATTACTTCACCAACTAATTTGAAACCTCCAAGTATAGTCAAAACATAGCCAAACACGATCAATACATGTTAAAGGCCCCCAAAAACATGATCAAAACAATAAAACAATAGTGGAAATCCATTTACCCCGGATTTGGGATGGTTTTCCCCGGTTATTTAAACTTTCTCCGGTTTTTCTAGTTTAAGTTCCCTTTTGGTCAGTTTTGGCTGGTTTCGAATGGCTTAGCGTGCATCTGCCGTGTTTGGATGTGTATGACCATGTTTGAAAGTTAATCAGTTAGTATGTGATGATGAAAATATATACACAACCAAAGTAACAAAAGACATGATCATGGTGAACCCAATAACCAGTATCCATAAGACGTCCAAAACATAATCAAAACAATCAAACCCAAGTGGAAATTGTATTTCCACGGATTTGGCATGGTTAGGTTGATCAGACTTTCATCGGCTTTGCCCAGTTAAGTTCCCTTTCGATCCGTTTTGGTTGGTGTAGAAGGTTTGATGGATGTTCAAGGGTTGAAGATAGAGCCCAAATGTATTCGGAAGCCCCAGATCGCGTGAAGAAAAGGGCTTTCTTGAACATGGCATAACTTGGTCTACAAGAGTCCGTTTCAAGCCCGTGACGAGGCGAATCGAAGGCTAAAACGAGGGGAACGTAGCTGTAACCTAACTTTGTTGGGTTACAGAACATTCGAGGCCCGAAACCCTATATTTGTTGAGATATTCTCATTTTTATAATTTTTTCACATTTTTTGGACTTTGTTTTTGGGCTCAGGCCCGACCTTTTTGCATTCTAAGGTTTTTTTCGATGTCACTTGTAATTTTAGGTTATTATGTAATAGATTATAAATTAATATGGAAATCATAGAAAAAAATTTTAAATGACCATTCTAAGTCCCGTGATCGTTAAGCAAGAGCTGGTTACATGAGTGGTTTTGTTCATTTGTTTGGTATATTATCCACCTTTGTAGGTTTTCCAAGGAAAATCAATGTCGTTTTTGTGTTGATCAAACAATGTTAAATGTTGTTGGAGTTCACTCATATCTATAATACTAATTCATGGTGTGTCATAATGATTTCCTTGTCTAGTGAAACCACAATTACTTCACCAACTAATTTGAAACCTCCAAGTATAGTCAAAACATAGCCAAACACGATCAAAACATGTTAAAGGCCCCCAAAAACATGATCAAAACAATAAAATAATAGTGGAAATCCATTTACCCTGGATTTGGGATGGTTTTCCCCGGTTATTTAGACTTTCTCCGGTTTTTCTAGTTTAAGTTCCCTTTTGGTCAGTTTTGGCTGGTTTCGAATGGTTTAGCGTGCATCTGCCGTATTTGGATCTGTATGACCATGTTTGAAAGTTATTCAGTTAGTATGTGATGATGAAAATATATACACAACCCAAGTAACAAAAGACATGATCATGGTGAACCCAATAACTAGTATCCATAAGATGTCCAAAACATGATCAAAACAATCAAACCCAAGTGGAAATTGTATTTCCACGGATTTGGCATGGCTAGGTTGATCCGACTTTCATCGGCTTTGCCCAGTTAAGTTCCATTTCGATCCGTTTTGGTCGGTGTAGAAGGTTTGATGGATGTTCAAGTGTTGAAGATAGAGCCCAAATGTATTCGGAAGCTCCAGATCGCGTGAAGAAAAGGGCTTTCTTGAACATGGCATAACTTGGTCTACAAGAGTCCGTTTCAGGCCTGTGACGAGGCGAATCGAAGGCCGAAACGAGAGGAACGTAGCTGTAACCTAACTTTGTTGGGTTATAGAACTTTCGAGGCCCGAAACCCTATATTTGTTGAGATATTCTCATTTTTATAATTTTTTCACATTTTTCGGACTTTGTTTTTGGGCTCATGCCCGACCCATTTGCGTTCTAAGGTTTATTTCGATGTCACTTGTAATTTTAGGTTACTATGTAATAGATTATAAATTAATATGGCAATCATAGAAAAAAATTTAAATGACCTTTCTAAGTCCCGAGATCGTTAAGCAAGAGCTGGTTACATGAGTTGTTTTGTTCATTCGTTTGGTATATTATCCACCTTTGTAGGTTTTCCAAGGAAAATCAATGTCGTTTTTGTGTTGATCAAACAATGTTAAATGTTGTTGGAGTTCACTCATATCTATAATACTATTCATGGTGTGTCATAATGATTTCCTTGTCTAGTGAAACCACAATTACTTCACCAACTAATTTGAAACCTCCAAGTATAGTCAAAACATAGCCAAACACGATCAATACATGTTAAAGGCCCCCAAAAACATGATCAAAACAATAAAACAATAGTGGAAATCCATTTACCCCGGATTTGGGATGGTTTTCCCCGGTTATTTAAACTTTCTCCGGTTTTTCTAGTTTAAGTTCCCTTTTGGTCAGTTTTGGCTGGTTTCGAATGGCTTAGCGTGCATCTGCCGTGTTTGGATGTGTATGACCATGTTTGAAAGTTAATCAGTTAGTATGTGATGATGAAAATATATACACAACCAAAGTAACAAAAGACATGATCATGGTGAACCCAATAACCAGTATCCATAAGACGTCCAAAACATAATCAAAACAATCAAACCCAAGTGGAAATTGTATTTCCACGGATTTGGCCTGGTTAGGTTGATCAGACTTTCATCGGCTTTGCCCAGTTAAGTTCTCTTTCGATCCGTTTTGGTTGGTGTAGAAGGTTTGATGGATGTTCAAGGGTTGAAGATAGAGCCCAAATGTATTCGGAAGCCCCAGATCGCGTGAAGAAAAGGGCTTTCTTGAACATGGCATAACTTGGTCTACAAGAGTCCGTTTCAAGCCCGTGACGAGGCGAATCGAAGGCTAAAACGAGGGGAACGTAGCTGTAACCTAACTTTGTTGGGTTACAGAACATTCGAGGCCCGAAACCCTATATTTGTTGAGATATTCTCATTTTTATAATTTTTTCACATTTTTTGGACTTTGTTTTTGGGCTCAGGCCCGACCCTTTTGCATTCTAAGGTTTTTTTCGATGTCACTTGTAATTTTAGGTTATTATGTAATAGATTATAAATTAATATGGAAATCATAGAAAAAAATTTTAAATGACCATTCTAAGTCCCGTGATCGTTAAGCAAGAGCTGGTTACATGAGTGGTTTTGTTCATTTGTTTGGTATATTATCCACCTTTGTAGGTTTTCCAAGGAAAATCAATGTCGTTTTTGTGTTGATCAAACAATGTTAAATGTTGTTGGAGTTCACTCATATCTATAATACTAATTCATGGTGTGTCATAATGATTTCCTTGTCTAGTGAAACCACAATTACTTCACCAACTAATTTGAAACCTCCAAGTATAGTCAAAACATAGCCAAACACGATCAAAACATGTTAAAGGCCCCCGAAAACATGATCAAAACAATAAAATAATAGTGGAAATCCATTTACCCTGGATTTGGGATGGTTTTCCCCGGTTATTTAGACTTTCTCCGGTTTTTCTAGTTTAAGTTCCCTTTTGGTCAGTTTTGGCTGGTTTCGAATGGTTTAGCGTGCATCTGCCGTATTTGGATGTGTATGACCATGTTTGAAAGTTATTCAGTTAGTATGTGATGATGAAAATATATACACAACCCAAGTAACAAAAGACATGATCATGGTGAACCCAATAACTAGTATCCATAAGATGTCCAAAACATGATCAAAACAATCAAACCCAAGTGGAAATTGTATTTCCACGGATTTGGCATGGCTAGGTTGATCCGACTTTCATCGGCTTTGCCCAGTTAAGTTCCATTTCGATCCGTTTTGGTCGGTGTAGAAGGTTTGATGGATGTTCAAGTGTTGAAGATAGAGCCCAAATGTATTCGGAAGCTCCAGATCGCGTGAAGAAAAGGGCTTTCTTGAACATGGCATAACTTGGTCTACAAGAGTCCGTTTCAGGCCTGTGACGAGGCGAATCGAAGGCCGAAACGAGAGGAACGTAGCTGTAACCTAACTTTGTTGGGTTATAGAACTTTCGAGGCCCGAAACCCTATATTTGTTGAGATATTCTCATTTTTATAATTTTTTCACATTTTTTGGACTTTGTTTTTGGGCTCAGGCCCGACCCTTTTGCATTCTAAGGTTTTTTTCGATGTCACTTGTAATTTTAGGTTATTATGTAATAGATTATAAATTAATATGGAAATCATAGAAAAAAATTTTAAATGACCATTCTAAGTCCCGTGATCGTTAAGCAAGAGCTGGTTACATGAGTGGTTTTGTTCATTTGTTTGGTATATTATCCACCTTTGTAGGTTTTCCAAGGAAAATCAATGTCGTTTTTGTGTTGATCAAACAATGTTAAATGTTGTTGGAGTTCACTCATATCTATAATACTAATTCATGGTGTGTCATAATGATTTCCTTGTCTAGTGAAACCACAATTACTTCACCAACTAATTTGAAACCTCCAAGTATAGTCAAAACATAGCCAAACACGATCAAAACATGTTAAAGGCCCCCAAAAACATGATCAAAACAATAAAATAATAGTGGAAATCCATTTACCCTGGATTTGGGATGGTTTTCCCCGGTTATTTAGACTTTCTCCGGTTTTTCTAGTTTAAGTTCCCTTTTGGTCAGTTTTGGCTGGTTTCGAATGGTTTAGCGTGCATCTGCCGTATTTGGATGTGTATGACCATGTTTGAAAGTTATTCAGTTAGTATGTGATGATGAAAATATATACACAACCCAAGTAACAAAAGACATGATCATGGTGAACCCAATAACTAGTATCCATAAGATGTCCAAAACATGATCAAAACAATCAAACCCAAGTGGAAATTGTATTTCCACGGATTTGGCATGGCTAGGTTGATCCGACTTTCATCGGCTTTGCCCAGTTAAGTTCCATTTCGATCCGTTTTGGTCGGTGTAGAAGGTTTGATGGATGTTCAAGTGTTGAAGATAGAGCCCAAATGTATTCGGAAGCTCCAGATCGCGTGAAGAAAAGGGCTTTCTTGAACATGGCATAACTTGGTCTACAAGAGTCCGTTTCAGGCCTGTGACGAGGCGAATCGAAGGCCGAAACGAGAGGAACGTAGCTGTAACCTAACTTTGTTGGGTTATAGAACTTTCGAGGCCCGAAACCCTATATTTGTTGAGATATTCTCATTTTTATAATTTTTTCACATTTTTTGGACTTTGTTTTTGGGCTCAGGCCCGACCCTTTTGCATTCTAAGGTTTTTTTCGATGTCACTTGTAATTTTAGGTTATTATGTAATAGATTATAAATTAATATGGAAATCATAGAAAAAAATTTTAAATGACCATTCTAAGTCCCGTGATCGTTAAGCAAGAGCTGGTTACATGAGTGGTTTTGTTCATTTGTTTGGTATATTATCCACCTTTGTAGGTTTTCCAAGGAAAATCAATGTCGTTTTTGTGTTGATCAAACAATGTTAAATGTTGTTGGAGTTCACTCATATCTATAATACTAATTCATGGTGTGTCATAATGATTTCCTTGTCTAGTGAAACCACAATTACTTCACCAACTAATTTGAAACCTCCAAGTATAGTCAAAACATAGCCAAACACGATCAAAACATGTTAAAGGCCCCCAAAAACATGATCAAAACAATAAAATAATAGTGGAAATCCATTTACCCTGGATTTGGGATGGTTTTCCCCGGTTATTTAGACTTTCTCTGGTTTTTCTAGTTTAAGTTCCCTTTTGGTCAGTTTTGGCTGGTTTCGAATGGTTTAGCGTGCATCTGCCGTATTTGGATGTGTATGACCATGTTTGAAAGTTATTCAGTTAGTATGTGATGATGAAAATATATACACAACCCAAGCAACAAAAGACATGATCATGGTGAACCCAATAACTAGTATCCATAAGATGTCCAAAACATGATCAAAACAATCAAACCCAAGTGGAAATTGTATTTCCACGGATTTGGCATGGCTAGGTTGATCCGACTTTCATCGGCTTTGCCCAGTTAAGTTCCATTTCGATCCGTTTTGGTCGGTGTAGAAGGTTTGATGGATGTTCAAGTGTTGAAGATAGAGCCCAAATGTATTCGGAAGCTCCAGATCGCGTGAAGAAAAGGGCTTTCTTGAACATGGCATAACTTGGTCTACAAGAGTCCGTTTCAGGCCTGTGACGAGGCGAATCGAAGGCCGAAACGAGAGGAACGTAGCTGTAACCTAACTTTGTTGGGTTATAGAACTTTCGAGGCCCGAAACCCTATATTTGTTGAGATATTCTCATTTTTATAATTTTTTCACATTTTTCGGACTTTGTTTTTGGGCTCATGCCCGACCCATTTGCGTTCTAAGGTTTATTTCGATGTCACTTGTAATTTTAGGTTACTATGTAATAGATTATAAATTAATATGGCAATCATAGAAAAAAATTTAAATGACCATTCTAAGTCCCGAGATCGTTAAGCAAGAGCTGGTTACATGAGTTGTTTTGTTCATTCGTTTGGTATATTATCCACCTTTGTAGGTTTTCCAAGGAAAATCAATGTCGTTTTTGTGTTGATCAAACAATGTTAAATGTTGTTGGAGTTCACTCATATCTATAATACTATTCATGGTGTGTCATAATGATTTCCTTGTCTAGTGAAACCACAATTACTTCACCAACTAATTTGAAACCTCCAAGTATAGTCAAAACATAGCCAAACACGATCAATACATGTTAAAGGCCCCCAAAAACATGATCAAAACAATAAAACAATAGTGGAAATCCATTTACCCCGGATTTGGGATGGTTTTCCCCGGTTATTTAAACTTTCTCCGGTTTTTCTAGTTTAAGTTCCCTTTTGGTCAGTTTTGGCTGGTTTCGAATGGCTTAGCGTGCATCTGCCGTGTTTGGATGTGTATGACCATGTTTGAAAGTTAATCAGTTAGTATGTGATGATGAAAATATATACACAACCAAAGTAACAAAAGACATGATCATGGTGAACCCAATAACCAGTATCCATAAGACGTCCAAAACATAATCAAAACAATCAAACCCAAGTGGAAATTGTATTTCCACGGATTTGGCCTGGTTAGGTTGATCAGACTTTCATCGGCTTTGCCCAGTTAAGTTCCCTTTCGATCCGTTTTGGTTGGTGTAGAAGGTTTGATGGATGTTCAAGGGTTGAAGATAGAGCCCAAATGTATTCGGAAGCCCCAGATCGCGTGAAGAAAAGGTCTTTCTTGAACATGGCATAACTTGGTCTACAAGAGTCCGTTTCAAGCCCGTGACGAGGCGAATCGAAGGCTAAAACGAGGGGAACGTAGCTGTAACCTAACTTTGTTGGGTTACAGAACATTCGAGGCCCGAAACCCTATATTTGTTGAGATATTCTCATTTTTATAATTTTTTCACATTTTTTGGACTTTGTTTTTGGGCTCAGGCCCGACCCTTTTGCATTCTAAGGTTTTTTTCGATGTCACTTGTAATTTTAGGTTATTATGTAATAGATTATAAATTAATATGGAAATCATAGAAAAAAATTTTAAATGACCATTCTAAGTCCCGTGATCGTTAAGCAAGAGCTGGTTACATGAGTGGTTTTGTTCATTTGTTTGGTATATTATCCACCTTTGTAGGTTTTCCAAGGAAAATCAATGTCGTTTTTGTGTTGATCAAACAATGTTAAATGTTGTTGGAGTTCACTCATATCTATAATACTAATTCATGGTGTGTCATAATGATTTCCTTGTCTAGTGAAACCACAATTACTTCACCAACTAATTTGAAACCTCCAAGAATAGTCAAAACATAGCCAAACACGATCAAAACATGTTAAAGGCCCCCAAAAACATGATCAAAACAATAAAATAATAGTGGAAATCCATTTACCCTGGATTTGGGATGGTTTTCCCCGGTTATTTAGACTTTCTCCGGTTTTTCTAGTTTAAGTTCCCTTTTGGTCAGTTTTGGCTGGTTTCGAATGGTTTAGCGTGCATCTGCCGTATTTGGATGTGTATGACCATGTTTGAAAGTTATTCAGTTAGTATGTGATGATGAAAATATATACACAACCCAAGTAACAAAAGACATGATCATGGTGAACCCAATAACCAGTATCCATAAGATGTCCAAAACATGATCAAAACAATCAAACCCAAGTGGAAATTGTATTTCCATGGATTTGGCATGGCTAGGTTGATCCGACTTTCATCGGCTTTGCCCAGTTAAGTTCCATTTTGATCCGTTTTGGTCGGTGTAGAAGGTTTGATGGATGTTCAAGTGTTGAAGATAGAGCCCAAATGTATTCGGAAGCCCCAGATCGCGTGAAGAAAAGGGCTTTCTTGAACATGGCATAACTTGGTCTACAAGAGTCCGTTTCAGGCCTGTGACGAGGCGAATCGAAGGCCGAAACGAGAGGAACGTAGCTGTAACCTAACTTTGTTGGGTTATAGAACTTTCGAGGCCCGAAACCCTATATTTGTTGAGATATTCTCATTTTTATAATTTTTTCACATTTTTCGGACTTTGTTTTTGGGCTCATGCCCGACCCATTTGCGTTCTAAGGTTTATTTCGATGTCACTTGTAATTTTAGGTTACTATGTAATAGATTATAAATTAATATGGCAATCATAGAAAAAAATTTAAATGACCATTCTAAGTCCCGAGATCGTTAAGCAAGAGCTGGTTACATGAGTTGTTTTGTTCATTCGTTTGGTATATTATCCACCTTTGTAGGTTTTCCAAGGAAAATCAATGTCGTTTTTGTGTTGATCAAACAATGTTAAATGTTGTTGGAGTTCACTCATATCTATAATACTATTCATGGTGTGTCATAATGATTTCCTTGTCTAGTGAAACCACAATTACTTCACCAACTAATTTGAAACCTCAAAGTATAGTCAAAACATAGCCAAACACGATCAATACATGTTAAAGGCCACCAAAAACATGATCAAAACAATAAAACAATAGTGGAAATCCATTTACCCCGGATTTGGGATGGTTTTCCTCGGTTATTTAAACTTTCTCCGGTTTTTCTAGTTTAAGTTCCCTTTTGGTCAATTTTGGCTGGTTTCGAATGGCTTAGCGTGCATCTGCCGTGTTTGGATGTGTATGACCATGTTTGAAAGTTAATCAGTTAGTATGTGATGATGAAAATATATACACAACCAAAGTAACAAAAGACATGATCATGGTGAACCCAATAACCAGTATCCATAAGACGTCCAAAACATAATCAAAACAATCAAACCCAAGTGGAAATTGTATTTCCATGGATTTGGCATGGCTAGGTTGATCAGACTTTCATCGGCTTTGCCCAGTTAAGTTCCCTTTCGATCCGTTTTGGTTGGTGTAGAAGGTTTGATGGATGTTCAAGTGTTGAAGATAGAGCCCAAAGGTATTCGGAAGCCCCAGATCGTGTGAAGAAAAGGGCATTCTTGAACATGGCATAACTTGGTCTACAAGAGTCCGTTTCAGGCCCGTGACGAGGCGAATCGAAGGCTAAAACGAGGGGAACGTAGTTGTAACCTAACTTTGTTGGATTACAGAACTTTCGAGGCCCGAAACCCTATATTTGTTTAGATATTCTCATTTTTATAATTTTTTCACATTTTTTGGACTTTGTTTTTGGGCTCAGGCCCGACCCTTTTGCATTCTAAGGTTTATTTCGATGTCACTTGTAATTTTAGGTTATTATGTAATAGATTATAAATAAATATGGAAATCATAGAAAAAAAATTTAAATGACCATTATAAGTCCCGAGATCGTTAAGCAAGAGCTGGTTACATGAGTGGTTTTGTTCATTTGTTTGGTATATTATCCACCTTTGTAGGTTTTCCAAGGAAAATCAATGTCGTTTTTGTGTTGATCAAACAATGTTAAATGTTGTTGAAGTTCACTCATATCTATAATACTAATTCATGGTGTGTCATAATGATTTCCTTGTCTAGTGAAACCATAATTACTTCACCAACCAATTTGAAACCTCCAAGTATAGTCAAAACATAGCCAAACACGATCAAAACATGTTAAAGGCCCCCAAAAACATGATCAAAACAATAAAATAATAGTGGAAATCCATTTACCCTGGATTTGGGATGGTTTTCCCCGGTTATTTAGACTTTCTCCAGTTTTTCTAGTTTAAGTTCCCTTTTGGTCAGTTTTGGCTGGTTTCGAATGGTTTAGCGTGCATTTGCCGTATTTGGATGTGTATGACCATGTTTGAAAATATTCAGTTAGTATGTGATGATGAAAATATATACACAACCCAAGTAACAAAAGACATGATCATGGTGAACCCAATAACCAGTATCCATAAGATGTCCAAAACATGATCGAAACAATCAAACCCAAGTGGAAATTGTATTTCCACGGATTTGGCATGGCTAGGTTGATACGACTTTCATCGACTTTGCCCAGTTAAGTTCCATTTCGATCCGTTTTGGTCGGTGTAGAAGGTTTGATGGATGTTCAAGTGTTGAAGATAGAGCCCAAATGTATTCGGAAGCCCCAGATCGCGTGAAAAAAAGGGCTTTCTTGAACATGGCATAACTTGGTCTACAAGAGTCCGTTTCAGGCCCGTGACGAGGCGAATCGAAGGCCGAAACGAGGTGAACGTAGCTGTAACCTAACTTTTTTGGGTTACATAACTTTCGAGGCCCGAAACCCTATATTTGTTGAGATATTCTCATTTTTATAATTTTTTCACATTTTTGGACTTTGTTTTTGGGCTCAGGCCCGACCATTTTGCATTCTAAGGTTTATTTCGATGTCACTCGTAATTTTAGGTTATTATGTAATAGATTATAAATTAATATGGAAATCATAGAAAAAAAAATTAAATACCATTCTTAGTCCCGAGATCGTTAAGCAAGAGCTGGTTACATGAGTGGTTTTGTTCATTTGTTTGGTATATTATCCACCTTTGTTGGTTTTCCAAGGAAAATCAATGTCATTTTTGTGTTGATCAAACAATGTTAAATGTTGTTGGAGTTCACTCATATCTATAATACTAATTCATGATGTGTCATAATGATTTCCTTGTCTAGTGAAACCACAATTACTTCACCAACTAATTTGAAACCTCCAAGTATAGTCAAAACATAGCCAAACACGATCAAAACATGTTAAAGGCCCCCAAAAACATGATCAAAACAATAAAATAATAGTGGAAATCCATTTACCCTGGATTTGGGATGGTTTTCCCCGGTTATTTAGACTTTCTCCGGTTTTTCTAGTTTAAGTTCCCTTTTGGTCAGTTTTGGCTGGTTTCGAATGGTTTAGCGTGCATCTGCCGTATTTGGATGTGTATGACCATGTTTGAAAGTTATTCAGTTAGTATGTGAAGATGAAAATATATACACAACCCAAGTAACAAAAGACATGATCATGGTGAACCTAATAACCAGTATCCATAAGATGTCCAAAACATGATCAAAACAATCAAACCCAAGTGGAAATTGTATTTCCACGGATTTGGCATGGCTAGGTTGATCCGACTTTCATCGGCTTTGCCCAGTTAAGTTCCGTTTCGATCCGTTTTGGTCGGTATAGAAGGTTTGATGGATGTTCAAGTGTTGAAGATAGAGCCCAAATGTATTCGGAAGCCCCAGATCGCGTGAAGAAAAGGGCTTTCTTGAACATGGCATAACTTGGTCTACAAGAGTCCGTTTCAGGCCCGTGACGAGGCGAATCGAAGGCCGAAACGAGGGGAACGTAGCTGTAACCTAACTTTGTTGGGTTACAGAACTTTCGAGGCCCGAAACCCTATATTTGTTGAGATATTCTCATTTTTATAATTTTTTCACATTTTTTGGACTTTGTTTTTGGGCTCAGGCCCGACCCTTTTGCATTCTAAGGTTTATTTCGATGTCACTTGTAATTTTAGGTTATTATGTAATAGATTATAAATTAATATGGAAATCATAAAAAAAAATTTAAATACCATTCTAAGTCCCGAGATCGTTAAGCAAGAGCTGGTTACATGAGTGGTTTTGTTCATTTGTTTGGTATATTATCCACCTTTGTAGGTTTTCCAAGGAAAATCAATGTCGTTTTTGTGTTGATCATACAATGTTAAATGTTGTTGGAGTTCACTCATATCTATAATACTAATTCATGATGTGTCATAATGATTTCCTTGTCTAGTGAAACCACAATTACTTCACCAACTAATTTGAAACCTCCAAGTATAGTCAAAACATAGCCAAACACGATCAAAACATGTTAAAGGCCCCCAAAAACATGATCAAAACAATAAAATAATAGTGGAAATCCATTTACCGTGGATTTGGGATGGTTTTCCCCGGTTATTTAGACTTTCTCCGGTTTTTCTAGTTTAAGTTCCCTTTTGGTCAGTTTTGGCTGGTTTCGAATGGTTTAGCGTGCATCTGTCGTATTTGGATGTGTATGACCATGTTTGAAAGTTATTCAGTTAGTATGTGATGATGAAAATATATACACAACCCAAGTAACAAAAGACATGATCATGGTGAACCCAATAACCAGTATCCATAAGATGTCCAAAACATGATCAAAACAATCAAACCCAAGTGGAAATTGTATTTCCACGGATTTGGCATGGCTAGGTTGATCTGACTTTCATCGGCTTTGCCCAGTTAAGTTCCATTTCGATCCGTTTTGGTCGGTGTAGAAGGTTTGATGGATGTTCAAGTGTTGAAGATAGAGCCCAAATGTATTCGGAAGCCCCAGATCGCGTGAAGAAAAGGGCTTTCTTGAACATGGCATAACTTGGTCTACAAGAGTCCGTTTCAGGCCCGTGACGAGGCGAATCGAAGGCCGAAACGAGGGGAACGTAGCTGTAACCTAACTTTGTTGGGTTATAGAACTTTCGAGGCCCGAAACCCTATATTTGTTGAGATATTCTCATTTTTATAATTTTTTCACATTTTTCGGACTTTGTTTTTGGGCTCATGCCCGACCCATTTGCGTTCTAAGGTTTATTTCGATGTCACTTGTAATTTTAGGTTACTATGTAATAGATTATAAATTAATATGGCAATCATAGAAAAAAAATTTAAATGACCATTCTAAGTCCCGAGATCTTTAAGCAAGAGCTGGTTACATGAGTTGTTTTGTTCATTCGTTTGGTATATTATCCACCTTTGTAGGTTTTCCAAGGAAAATCAATGTCGTTTTTGTGTTGATCAAACAATGTTAAATGTTGTTGGAGTTCACTCATATCTATAATACTATTCATGGTGTGTCATAATGATTTCCTTGTCTAGTGAAACCACAATTACTTCACCAACTAATTTGAAACCTCCAAGTATAGTCAAAACATAGCCAAACACGATCAATACATGTTAAAGGCCCCCAAAAACATGATCAAAACAATAAAACAATAGTGGAAATCCATTTACCCCGGATTTGGGATGGTTTTCCCCGGTTATTTAAACTTTCTCCGGTTTTTCTAGTTTAAGTTCCCTTTTGGTCAGTTTTGGCTGGTTTCGAATGGCTTAGCGTGCATCTGCCGTGTTTGGATGTGTATGACCATGTTTGAAAGTTAATCAGTTAGTATGTGATGATGAAAATATATACACAACCAAAGTAACAAAAGACATGATCATGGTGAACCCAATAACCAGTATCCATAAGACGTCCAAAACATAATCAAAACAATCAAACCCAAGTGGAAATTGTATTTCCACGGATTTGGCATGGTTAGGTTGATCAGACTTTCATCGGCTTTGCCCAGTTAAGTTCCCTTTCGATCCGTTTTGGTTGGTGTAGAAGGTTTGATGGATGTTCAAGTGTTGAAGATAGAGCCCAAATGTATTCGGAAGCCCCAGATCGCGTGAAGAAAAGGGCTTTCTTGAACATGGCATAACTTGGTCTACAAGAGTCCGTTTCAGGCCCGTGACGAGGCGAATCGAAGGCTAAAACGAGGGGAACGTAGTTGTAACCTAACTTTGTTGGGTTACAGAACTTTCGAGGCTCGAAACCCTATATTTGTTGAGATATTCTCATTTTTATAATTTTTTCACATTTTTTGGACTTTGTTTTTGGGCTCAGGCCCGACCCTTTTGCATTCTAAGGTTTTTTTCGATGTCACTTGTAATTTTAGGTTATTATGTAATAGATTATAAATTAATATGGAAATCATAGAAAAAAATTTAAATGACCATTCTAAGTCCCGTGATCGTTAAGCAAGAGCTGGTTACATGAGTGGTTTTGTTCATTTGTTTGGTATATTATCCACCTTTGTAGGTTTTCCAAGGAAAATCAATGTCGTTTTTGTGTTGATCAAACAATGTTAAATGTTGTTGGAGTTTACTCATATCTATAATACTAATTCATGGTGTGTCATAATGATTTCCTTGTCTAGTGAAACCACAATTACTTCACCAACTAATTTGAAACCTCCAAGTATAGTCAAAACATAGCCAAACACGATCAAAACATGTTAAAGGCCCCCAAAAACATGATCAAAACAATAAAATAATAGTGGAAATCCATTTACCCTGGATTTGGGATGGTTTTCCCCGGTTATTTAGACTTTCTCTGGTTTTTCTAGTTTAAGTTCCCTTTTGGTCAGTTTTGGCTGGTTTCGAATGGTTTAGCGTGCATCTGCCGTATTTGGATGTGTATGACCATGTTTGAAAGTTATTCAGTTAGTATGTGATGATGAAAATATATACACAACCCAAGTAACAAAATACATGATCATGGTGAACCCAATAACCAGTATCCATAAGATGTCCAAAACATGATCAAAACAATCAAACCCAAGTGGAAATTGTATTTCCACGGATTTGGCATGGCTAGGTTGATCTGACTTTCATCGGCTTTGCCCAGTTAAGTTCCATTTCGATCCGTTTTGGTCGGTGTAGAAGGTTTGATGGATGTTCAAGTGTTGAAGATAGAGCCCAAATGTATTCGGAAGCCCCAGATCGCGTGAAGAAAAGGGCTTTCTTGAACATGGCATAACTTGGTCTACAAGAGTCCGTTTCAGGCCTGTGACGAGGCGAATCGAAGGCCGAAACGAGAGGAACGTAGCTGTAACCTAACTTTGTTGGGTTATAGAACTTTCGAGGCCCGAAACCCTATATTTGTTGAGATATTCTCATTTTTATAATTTTTTCACATTTTTTGGACTTTGTTTTTGGGCTTAGGCCCGACCCTTTTGCATTCTAAGGTTTATTTCGATGTCACTTGTAATTTTAGGTTATTATGTAATAGATTATAAATTAATATGGAAATCATAAAAAAAAATTTAAATACCATTCTAAGTCCCGAGATCGTTAAGCAAGAGCTGGTTACATGAGTGGTTTTGTTCATTTGTTTGGTATATTATCCACCTTTGTAGGTTTTCCAAGGAAAATCAATGTCGTTTTTGTGTTGATCATACAATGTTAAATGTTGTTGGAGTTCACTCATATCTATAATACTAATTCATGATGTGTCATAATGATTTCCTTGTCTAGTGAAACCACAATTACTTCACCAACTAATTTGAAACCTCCAAGTATAGTCAAAACATAGCCAAACACGATCAAAACATGTTAAAGGCCCCCAAAAACATGATCAAAACAATAAAATAATAGTGGAAATCCATTTACCGTGGATTTGGGATGGTTTTCCCCGGTTATTTAGACTTTCTCCGGTTTTTCTAGTTTAAGTTCCCTTTTGGTCAGTTTTGGCTGGTTTCGAACGGTTTAGCGTGCATCTGTCGTATTTGGATGTGTATGACCATGTTTGAAAGTTATTCAGTTAGTATGTGATGATGAAAATATATACACAACCCAAGTAACAAAAGACATGATCATGGTGAACCCAATAACCAGTATCCATAAGATGTCCAAAACATGATCAAAACAATCAAACCCAAGTGGAAATTGTATTTCCACGGATTTGGCATGGCTAGGTTGATCCGACTTTCATCGGCTTTACCCAGTTAAGTTCCATTTCGATCCGTTTTGGTCGGTGTAGAAGGTTTGATGGATGTTCAAGTGTTGAAGATAGAGCCCAAATGTATTCGGAAGCCCCAGATCGCGTGAAGAAAAGGGCTTTCTTGAACATGGCATAACTTGGTCTACAAGAGTCCGTTTCAGGCCCGTGACGAGGCGAATCGAAGGCCGAAACGAGGGGAACGTAGCTGTAACCTAACTTTGTTGGGTTATAGAACTTTCGAGGCCCGAAACCCTATATTTGTTGAGATATTCTCATTTTTATAATTTTTTCACATTTTTCGGACTTTGTTTTTGGGCTCATGCCCGACCCATTTGCGTTCTAAGGTTTATTTCGATGTCACTTGTAATTTTAGGTTACTATGTAATAGATTATAAATTAATATGGCAATCATAGAAAAAAAATTTAAATGACCATTCTAAGTCCCGAGATCTTTAAGCAAGAGCTGGTTACATGAGTTGTTTTGTTCATTCGTTTGGTATATTATCCACCTTTGTAGGTTTTCCAAGGAAAATCAATGTCGTTTTTGTGTTGATCAAACAATGTTAAATGTTGTTGGAGTTCACTCATATCTATAATACTATTCATGGTGTGTCATAATGATTTCCTTGTCTAGTGAAACCACAATTACTTCACCAACTAATTTGAAACCTCCAAGTATAGTCAAAACATAGCCAAACACGATCAATACATGTTAAAGGCCCCCAAAAACATGATCAAAACAATAAAACAATAGTGGAAATCCATTTACCCCGGATTTGGGATGGTTTTCCCCGGTTATTTAAACTTTCTCCGGTTTTTCTAGTTTAAGTTCCCTTTTGGTCAGTTTTGGCTGGTTTCGAATTGCTTAGCGTGCATCTGCCGTGTTTGGATGTGTATGACCATGTTTGAAAGTTAATCAGTTAGTATGTGATGATGAAAATATATACACAACCAAAGTAACAAAATACATGATCATGGTGAACCCAATAACCAGTATCCATAAGACGTCCAAAACATAATCAAAACAATCAAACCCAAGTGGAAATTGTATTTCCACGGATTTGGCATGGTTAGGTTGATCAGACTTTCATCGGCTTTGCCCAGTTAAGTTCCCTTTCGATCCGTTTTGGTTGGTGTAGAAGGTTTGATGGATGTTCAAGTGTTGAAGATAGAGCCCAAATGTATTCGGAAGCCCCAGATCGCGTGAAGAAAAGGGCTTTCTTGAACATGGCATAACTTGGTCTACAAGAGTCCGTTTCAGGCCCGTGACGAGGCGAATCGAAGGCTACAACGAGGGGAACGTAGTTGTAACCTAACTTTGTTAGGTTACAGAACTTTCGAGGCCCGAAACCCTATATTTGTTGAGATATTCTCATTTTTATAATTTTTTCACATTTTTTGGACTTTGTTTTTGGGCTCAGGCCCGACCCTTTTGCATTCTAAGGTTTTTTTCGATGTCACTTGTAATTTTAGGTTATTATGTAATAGATTATAAATTAATATGGAAATCATAGAAAAAAATTTTAAATGACCATTCTAAGTCCCGTGATCGTTAAGCAAGAGCTGGTTACATGAGTGGTTTTGTTCATTTGTTTGGTATATTATCCACCTTTGTAGGTTTTCCAAGGAAAATCAATGTCGTTTTTGTGTTGATCAAACAATGTTAAATGTTGTTGGAGTTTACTCATATCTATAATACTAATTCATGGTGTGTCATAATGATTTCCTTGTCTAGTGAAACCACAATTACTTCACCAACTAATTTGAAACCTCCAAGTATAGTCAAAACATAGCCAAACACGATCAAAACATGTTAAAGGCCCCCAAAAACATGATCAAAACAATAAAATAATAGTGAAAATCCATTTACCCTGGATTTGGGATGGTTTTCCCCGGTTATTTAGACTTTCTCTGGTTTTTCTAGTTTAAGTTCCCTTTTGGTCAGTTTTGGCTGGTTTCGAATGGTTTAGCGTGCATCTGCCGTATTTGGATGTGTATGACCATGTTTGAAAGTTATTCAGTTAGTATGTGATGATGAAAATATATACACAACCCAAGTAACAAAAGACATGATCATGGTGAACCCAATAACCAGTATCCATAAGATGTCCAAAACATGATCAAAACAATCAAACCCAAGTGGAAATTGTATTTCCACGGATTTGGCATGGCTAGGTTGATCTGACTTTCATCGGCTTTGCCCAGTTAAGTTCCATTTCGATCCGTTTTGGTCGGTGTAGAAGGTTTGATGGATGTTCAAGTGTTGAAGATAGAGCCCAAATGTATTCGGAAGCCCCAGATCGCGTGAAGAAAAGGGCTTTCTTGAACATGGCATAACTTGGTCTACAAGAGTCCGTTTCAGGCCTGTGACGAGGCGAATCGAAGGCCGAAACGAGAGGAACGTAGCTGTAACCTAACTTTGTTGGGTTATAGAACTTTCGAGGCCCAAAACCCTATATTTGTTGAGATATTCTCATTTTTATAATTTTTTCACATTTTTCGGACTTTGTTTTTGGGCTCATGCCCGACCCATTTGCGTTCTAAGGTTTATTTCGATGTAACTTGTAATTTTAGGTTACTATGTAATAGATTATAAATTAATATGGCAATCATAGAAAAAAAATTTAAATGACCATTCTAAGTCCCGAGATCGTTAAGCAAGAGCTGGTTACATGAGTTGTTTTGTTCATTCGTTTGGTATATTATCCACCTTTGTAGGTTTTCCAAGGAAAATCAATGTCGTTTTTGTGTTGATCAAACAATGTTAAATGTTGTTGGAGTTCACTCATATCTATAATACTATTCATGGTGTGTCATAATGATTTCCTTGTCTAGTGAAACCACAATTACTTCACCAACTAATTTGAAACCTCCAAGTTTAGTCAAAACATAGCCAAACACGATCAATACATGTTAAAGGCCACCAAAAACATGATCAAAACAATAAAACAATAGTGGAAATCCATTTACCCCGGATTTGGGATGGTTTTCCCCGGTTATTTAAACTTTCTCCGATTTTTCTAGTTTAAGTTCCCTTTTGGTCAGTTTTGGCTGGTTTCGAATGGCATAGCGTGCATCTGCCGTGTTTGGATGTGTATGACCATGTTTGAAAGTTAATCAGTTAGTATGTGATGATGAAAATATATACACAACCAAAGTAACAAAATACATGATCATGGTGAACCCAATAACCAGTATCCATAAGACGTCCAAAACATAATAAAAACAATCAAACCCAAGTGGAAATTGTATTTCCATGGATTTGGCATGGCTAGGTTGATCAGACTTTCATCGGCTTTGCCCAGTTAAGTTACCTTTCGATCCGTTTTGGTTGGTGTAGAAGGTTTGATGGATGTTCAAGTGTTGAAGATAGAGCCCAAAGGTATTCGGAAGCCCCAGATCGCGTGAAGAAAAGGGCATTCTTGAACATGGCATAACTTGGTCTACAAGAGTCCGTTTCAGGCCCGTGACGAGGCGAATCGAAGGCTAAAACGAGGGGAACGTAGTTGTAACCTAACTTTGTTGGGTTACAGAACTTTCGAGGCCCGAAACCCTATATTTGTTGAGATATTCTCATTTTTATAATTTTTTCACATTTTTTGGACTTTGTTTTTGGGCTCAGGCCCGACCCTTTTGCATTCTAAGGTTTATTTCGATGACACTTGTAATTTTAGGTTATTATGTAATAGATTATAAATTAATATGGAAATCATAGAAAAAAATTTTAAATGACCATTCTAAGTCCCGAGATCGTTAAGCAAGAGCTGGTTACATGAGTGGTTTTGTTCATTTGTTTGGTATATTATCCACCTTTGTAGGTTTTCCAAGGAAAATCAATGTCGTTTTTGTGTTGATCAAACAATGTTAAATGTTGTTGGAGTTCACTCATATCTATAATACTAATTCATGGTGTGTCATAATGATTTCCTTGTCTAGTGAAACCACAATTACTTCACCAACTAATTTGAAACCTCCAAGTATAGTCAAAACATAGCCAAACACGATCAAAACATGTTAAAGGCCCCCAAAAACATGATCAAAACAATAAAATAATAGTGGAAATCCATTTACCCTGGATTTGGGATGGTTTTCCCCGGTTATTTATACTTTCTCCAGTTTTTCTAGTTTAAGTTCCCTTTTGG
Source organism: Glebionis coronaria (assembly GCA_025667525.1). Lineage (NCBI taxonomy): Eukaryota > Viridiplantae > Streptophyta > Magnoliopsida > Asterales > Asteraceae > Glebionis > Glebionis coronaria. The sequence continues at coordinate 647,382,903 of CM046877.1, forward strand.
TCAGTTTTGGCTGGTTTCGAATGGTTTAGCGTGCATTTGTCGTATTTGGATGTGTATGACCATGTTTGAAAGTTATTCAGTTAGTATGTGATGATGAAAATATATACACAACCCAAGTAACAAAAGACATGATCATGGTGAACCCAATAACCAGTATCCATAAGATGTCCAAAACATGATCAAAACAATCAAACCCAAGTGGAAATTGTATTTCCACGGATTTGGCATGGCTAGGTTGATCCGACTTTCATCGGCTTTGCCCAGTTAAGTTCCGTTTCGATCCGTTTTGGTCGGTATAGAAGGTTTGATGGATGTTCAAGTGTTGAAGATAGAGCCCAAATGTATTCGGAAGCCCCAGATCGCGTGAAGAAAAGGGCTTTCTTGAACATGGCATAACTTGGTCTACAAGAGTCCGTTTCAGGCCCGTGACGAGGCGAATCGAAGGCCGAAACGAGGGGAACGTAGCTGTAACCTAACTTTGTTGGGTTACAGAACTTTCGAGGCCCGAAACCCTATATTTGTTGAGATATTCTCATTTTTATAATTTTTTCACATTTTTTGGACTTTGTTTTTGGGCTCAGGCCCGACCCTTTTGCATTCTAAGGTTTATTTCGATGTCACTTGTAATTTTAGGTTATTATGTAATAGATTATAAATTAATATGGAAATCATAAAAAAAAAATTAAATACCATTCTAAGTCCCGAGATCGTTAAGCAAGAGCTGGTTACATGAGTGGTTTTGTTCATTTGTTTGGTATATTATCCACCTTTGTAGGTTTTCCAAGGAAAATCAATGTCGTTTTTGTGTTGATCATACAATGTTAAATGTTGTTGGAGTTCACTCATATCTATAATACTAATTCATGATGTGTCATAATGATTTCCTTGTCTAGTGAAACCACAATTACTTCACCAACTAATTTGAAACCTCCAAGTATAGTCAAAACATAGCCAAACACGATCAAAACATGTTAAAGGCCCCCAAAAACATGATCAAAACAATAAAATAATAGTGGAAATCCATTTACCCTGGATTTGGGATGGTTTTCCCCGGTTATTTAGACTTTCTCCGGTTTTTCTAGTTTAAGTTCCCTTTTGGTCAGTTTTGGCTGGTTTCGAATGGTTTAGCGTGCATCTGTCGTATTTGGATGTGTATGACCATGTTTGAAAGTTATTCAGTTAGTATGTGATGATGAAAATATATACACAACCCAAGTAACAAAAGACATGATCATGGTGAACCCAATAACCAGTATCCATAAGATGTCCAAAACATGATCAAAACAATCAAACCCAAGTGGAAATTGTATTTCCACGGATTTGGCATGGCTAGGTTGATCTGACTTTCATCGGCTTTGCCCAGTTAAGTTCCATTTCGATCCGTTTTGGTCGGTGTAGAAGGTTTGATGGATGTTCAAGTGTTGAAGATAGAGCCCAAATGTATTCGGAAGCCCCAGATTGCGTGAAGAAAAGGGCTTTCTTGAACATGGCATAACTTGGTCTACAAGAGTCCGTTTCAGGCCCGTGACGAGGCGAATCGAAGGCCGAAACGAGGGGAACGTAGCTGTAACCTAACTTTGTTGGGTTATAGAACTTTCGAGGCCCGAAACCCTATATTTGTTGAGATATTCTCATTTTTATAATTTTTTCACATTTTTCGGACTTTGTTTTTGGGCTCATGCCCGACCCATTTGCGTTCTAAGGTTTATTTCGATGTCACTTGTAATTTTAGGTTACTATGTAATAGATTATAAATTAATATGGCAATCATAGAAAAAAAATTTAAATGACCATTCTAAGTCCCGAGATCTTTAAGCAAGAGCTGGTTACATGAGTTGTTTTGTTCATTCGTTTGGTATATTATCCACCTTTGTAGGTTTTCCAAGGAAAATCAATGTCGTTTTTGTGTTGATCAAACAATGTTAAATGTTGTTGGAGTTCACTCATATCTATAATACTATTCATGGTGTGTCATAATGATTTCCTTGTCTAGTGAAACCACAATTACTTCACCAACTAATTTGAAACCTCCAAGTATAGTCAAAACATAGCCAAACACGATCAATACATGTTAAAGGCCCCCAAAAACATGATCAAAACAATAAAACAATAGTGGAAATCCATTTACCCCGGATTTGGGATGGTTTTCCCCGGTTATTTAAACTTTCTCCGGTTTTTCTAGTTTAAGTTCCCTTTTGGTCAGTTTTGGCTGGTTTCGAATGGCTTAGCGTGCATCTGCCGTGTTTGGATGTGTATGACCATGTTTGAAAGTTAATCAGTTAGTATGTGATGATGAAAATATATACACAACCAAAGTAACAAAAGACATGATCATGGTGAACCCAATAACCAGTATCCATAAGACGTCCAAAACATAATCAAAACAATCAAACCCAAGTGGAAATTGTATTTCCACGGATTTGGCATGGTTAGGTTGATCAGACTTTCATCGGCTTTGCCCAGTTAAGTTCCCTTTCGATCCGTTTTGGTTGGTGTAGAAGGTTTGATGGATGTTCAAGTGTTGAAGATAGAGCCCAAATGTATTCGGAAGCCCCAGATCGCGTGAAGAAAAGGGCTTTCTTGAACATGGCATAACTTGGTCTACAAGAGTCCGTTTCAGGCCCGTGACGAGGCGAATCGAAGGCTAAAACGAGGGGAACGTAGTTGTAACCTAACTTTGTTGGGTTACAGAACTTTCGAGGCTCGAAACCCTATATTTGTTGAGATATTCTCATTTTTATAATTTTTTCACATTTTTTGGACTTTGTTTTTGGGCTCAGGCCCGACCCTTTTGCATTCTAAGGTTTTTTTCGATGTCACTTGTAATTTTAGGTTATTATGTAATAGATTATAAATTAATATGGAAATCATAGAAAAAAAATTTAAATGACCATTCTAAGTCCCGTGATCGTTAAGCAAGAGCTGGTTACATGAGTGGTTTTGTTCATTTGTTTGGTATATTATCCACCTTTGTAGGTTTTCCAAGGAAAATCAATGTCGTTTTTGTGTTGATCAAACAATGTTAAATGTTGTTGGAGTTTACTCATATCTATAATACTAATTCATGGTGTGTCATAATGATTTCCTTGTCTAGTGAAACCACAATTACTTCACCAACTAATTTGAAACCTCCAAGTATAGTCAAAACATAGCCAAACACGATCAAAACATGTTAAAGGCCCCCAAAAACATGATCAAAACAATAAAATAATAGTGGAAATCCATTTACCCTGGATTTGGGATGGTTTTCCCCGGTTATTTAGACTTTCTCTGGTTTTTCTAGTTTAAGTTCCCTTTTGGTCAGTTTTGGCTGGTTTCGAATGGTTTAGCGTGCATCTGCCGTATTTGGATGTGTATGACCATGTTTGAAAGTTATTCAGTTAGTATGTGATGATGAAAATATATACACAACCCAAGTAACAAAATACATGATCATGGTGAACCCAATAACCAGTATCCATAAGATGTCCAAAACATGATCAAAACAATCAAACCCAAGTGGAAATTGTATTTCCACGGATTTGGCATGGCTAGGTTGATCTGACTTTCATCGGCTTTGCCCAGTTAAGTTCCATTTCGATCCGTTTTGGTCGGTGTAGAAGGTTTGATGGATGTTCAAGTGTTGAAGATAGAGCCCAAATGTATTCGGAAGCCCCAGATCGCGTGAAGAAAAGGGCTTTCTTGAACATGGCATAACTTGGTCTACAAGAGTCCGTTTCAGGCCTGTGACGAGGCGAATCGAAGGCCGAAACGAGAGGAACGTAGCTGTAACCTAACTTTGTTGGGTTATAGAACTTTCGAGGCCCGAAACCCTATATTTGTTGAGATATTCTCATTTTTATAATTTTTTCACATTTTTTGGACTTTGTTTTTGGGCTTAGGCCCGACCCTTTTGCATTCTAAGGTTTATTTCGATGTCACTTGTAATTTTAGGTTATTATGTAATAGATTATAAATTAATATGGAAATCATAAAAAAAAATTTAAATACCATTCTAAGTCCCGAGATCGTTAAGCAAGAGCTGGTTACATGAGTGGTTTTGTTCATTTGTTTGGTATATTATCCACCTTTGTAGGTTTTCCAAGGAAAATCAATGTCGTTTTTGTGTTGATCATACAATGTTAAATGTTGTTGGAGTTCACTCATATCTATAATACTAATTCATGATGTGTCATAATGATTTCCTTGTCTAGTGAAACCACAATTACTTCACCAACTAATTTGAAACCTCCAAGTATAGTCAAAACATAGCCAAACACGATCAAAACATGTTAAAGGCCCCCAAAAACATGATCAAAACAATAAAATAATAGTGGAAATCCATTTACCGTGGATTTGGGATGGTTTTCCCCGGTTATTTAGACTTTCTCCGGTTTTTCTAGTTTAAGTTCCCTTTTGGTCAGTTTTGGCTGGTTTCGAACGGTTTAGCGTGCATCTGTCGTATTTGGATGTGTATGACCATGTTTGAAAGTTATTCAGTTAGTATGTGATGATGAAAATATATACACAACCCAAGTAACAAAAGACATGATCATGGTGAACCCAATAACCAGTATCCATAAGATGTCCAAAACATGATCAAAACAATCAAACCCAAGTGGAAATTGTATTTCCACGGATTTGGCATGGCTAGGTTGATCCGACTTTCATCGGCTTTACCCAGTTAAGTTCCATTTCGATCCGTTTTGGTCGGTGTAGAAGGTTTGATGGATGTTCAAGTGTTGAAGATAGAGCCCAAATGTATTCGGAAGCCCCAGATCGCGTGAAGAAAAGGGCTTTCTTGAACATGGCATAACTTGGTCTACAAGAGTCCGTTTCAGGCCCGTGACGAGGCGAATCGAAGGCCGAAACGAGGGGAACGTAGCTGTAACCTAACTTTGTTGGGTTATAGAACTTTCGAGGCCCGAAACCCTATATTTGTTGAGATATTCTCATTTTTATAATTTTTTCACATTTTTCGGACTTTGTTTTTGGGCTCATGCCCGACCCATTTGCGTTCTAAGGTTTATTTCGATGTCACTTGTAATTTTAGGTTACTATGTAATAGATTATAAATTAATATGGCAATCATAGAAAAAAAATTTAAATGACCATTCTAAGTCCCGAGATCTTTAAGCAAGAGCTGGTTACATGAATTGTTTTGTTCATTCGTTTGGTATATTATCCACCTTTGTAGGTTTTCCAAGGAAAATCAATGTCGTTTTTGTGTTGATCAAACAATGTTAAATGTTGTTGGAGTTCACTCATATCTATAATACTATTCATGGTGTGTCATAATGATTTCCTTGTCTAGTGAAACCACAATTACTTCACCAACTAATTTGAAACCTCCAAGTATAGTCAAAACATAGCCAAACACGATCAATACATGTTAAAGGCCCCCAAAAACATGATCAAAACAATAAAACAATAGTGGAAATCCATTTACCCCGGATTTGGGATGGTTTTCCCCGGTTATTTAAACTTTCTCCGGTTTTTCTAGTTTAAGTTCCCTTTTGGTCAGTTTTGGCTGGTTTCGAATTGCTTAGCGTGCATCTGCCGTGTTTGGATGTGTATGACCATGTTTGAAAGTTAATCAGTTAGTATGTGATGATGAAAATATATACACAACCAAAGTAACAAAATACATGATCATGGTGAACCCAATAACCAGTATCCATAAGACGTCCAAAACATAATCAAAACAATCAAACCCAAGTGGAAATTGTATTTCCACGGATTTGGCATGGTTAGGTTGATCAGACTTTCATCGGCTTTGCCCAGTTAAGTTCCCTTTCGATCCGTTTTGGTTGGTGTAGAAGGTTTGATGGATGTTCAAGTGTTGAAGATAGAGCCCAAATGTATTCGGAAGCCCCAGATCGCGTGAAGAAAAGGGCTTTCTTGAACATGGCATAACTTGGTCTACAAGAGTCCGTTTCAGGCCCGTGACGAGGCGAATCGAAGGCTAAAACGAGGGGAACGTAGTTGTAACCTAACTTTGTTGGGTTACAGAACTTTCGAGGCCCGAAACCCTATATTTGTTGAGATATTCTCATTTTTATAATTTTTTCACATTTTTTGGACTTTGTTTTTGGGCTCAGGCCCGACCCTTTTGCATTCTAAGGTTTTTTTCGATGTCACTTGTAATTTTAGGTTATTATGTAATAGATTATAAATTAATATGGAAATCATAGAAAAAAATTTTAAATGACCATTCTAAGTCCCGTGATCGTTAAGCAAGAGCTGGTTACATGAGTGGTTTTGTTCATTTGTTTGGTATATTATCCACCTTTGTAGGTTTTCCAAGGAAAATCAATGTCGTTTTTGTGTTGATCAAACAATGTTAAATGTTGTTGGAGTTTACTCATATCTATAATACTAATTCATGGTGTGTCATAATGATTTCCTTGTCTAGTGAAACCACAATTACTTCACCAACTAATTTGAAACCTCCAAGTATAGTCAAAACATAGCCAAACACGATCAAAACATGTTAAAGGCCCCCAAAAACATGATCAAAACAATAAAATAATAGTGAAAATCCATTTACCCTGGATTTGGGATGGTTTTCCCCGGTTATTTAGACTTTCTCTGGTTTTTCTAGTTTAAGTTCCCTTTTGGTCAGTTTTGGCTGGTTTCGAATGGTTTAGCGTGCATCTGTCGTATTTGGATGTGTATGACCATGTTTGAAAGTTATTCAGTTAGTATGTGATGATGAAAATATATACACAACCCAAGTAACAAAAGACATGATCATGGTGAACCCAATAACCAGTATCCATAAGATGTCCAAAACATGATCAAAACAATCAAACCCAAGTGGAAATTGTATTTCCACGGATTTGGCATGGCTAGGTTGATCTGACTTTCATCGGCTTTGCCCAGTTAAGTTCCATTTCGATCCGTTTTGGTCGGTGTAGAAGGTTTGGTGGATGTTCAAGTGTTGAAGATAGAGCCCAAATGTATTCGGAAGCCCCAGATCGCGTGAAGAAAAGGGCTTTCTTGAACATGGCATAACTTGGTCTACAAGAGTCCGTTTCAGGCCTGTGACGAGGCGAATCGAAGGCCGAAACGAGAGGAACGTAGCTGTAACCTAACTTTGTTGGGTTATAGAACTTTCGAGGCCCAAAACCCTATATTTGTTGAGATATTCTCATTTTTATAATTTTTTCACATTTTTCGGACTTTGTTTTTGGGCTCATGCCCGACCCATTTGTGTTCTAAGGTTTATTTCGATGTAACTTGTAATTTTAGGTTACTATGTAATAGATTATAAATTAATATGGCAATCATAGAAAAAAAATTTAAATGACCATTCTAAGTCCCGAGATCGTTAAGCAAGAGCTGGTTACATGAGTTGTTTTGTTCATTCGTTTGGTATATTATCCACCTTTGTAGGTTTTCCAAGGAAAATCAATGTCGTTTTTGTGTTGATCAAACAATGTTAAATGTTGTTGGAGTTCACTCATATCTATAATACTATTCATGGTGTGTCATAATGATTTCCTTGTCTAGTGAAACCACAATTACTTCACCAACTAATTTGAAACCTCCAAGTTTAGTCAAAACATAGCCAAACACGATCAATACATGTTAAAGGCCACCAAAAACATGATCAAAACAATAAAACAATAGTGGAAATCCATTTACCCCGGATTTGGGATGGTTTTCCCCGGTTATTTAAACTTTCTCCGATTTTTCTAGTTTAAGTTCCCTTTTGGTCAGTTTTGGCTGGTTTCGAATGGCATAGCGTGCATCTGCCGTGTTTGGATGTGTATGACCATGTTTGAAAGTTAATCAGTTAGTATGTGATGATGAAAATATATACACAACCAAAGTAACAAAAGACATGATCATGGTGAACCCAATAACCAGTATCCATAAGACGTCCAAAACATAATAAAAACAATCAAACCCAAGTGGAAATTGTATTTCCATGGATTTGGCATGGCTAGGTTGATCAGACTTTCATCGGCTTTGCCCAGTTAAGTTACCTTTCGATCCGTTTTGGTTGGTGTAGAAGGTTTGATGGATGTTCAAGTGTTGAAGATAGAGCCCAAAGGTATTCGGAAGCCCCAGATCGCGTGAAGAAAAGGGCATTCTTGAACATGGCATAACTTGGTCTACAAGAGTCCGTTTCAGGCCCGTGACGAGGCGAATCGAAGGCTAAAACGAGGGGAACGTAGTTGTAACCTAACTTTGTTGGGTTACAGAACTTTCGAGGCCCGAAACCCTATATTTGTTGAGATATTCTCATTTTTATAATTTTTTCACATTTTTTGGACTTTGTTTTTGGGCTCAGGCCCGACCCTTTTGCATTCTAAGGTTTATTTCGATGACACTTGTAATTTTAGGTTATTATGTAATAGATTATAAATTAATATGGAAATCATAGAAAAAAATTTTAAATGACCATTCTAAGTCCCGAGATCGTTAAGCAAGAGCTGGTTACATGAGTGGTTTTGTTCATTTGTTTGGTATATTATCCACCTTTGTAGGTTTTCCAAGGAAAATCAATGTCGTTTTTGTGTTGATCAAACAATGTTAAATGTTGTTGGAGTTCACTCATATCTATAATACTAATTCATGGTGTGTCATAATGATTTCCTTGTCTAGTGAAACCACAATTACTTCACCAACTAATTTGAAACCTCCAAGTATAGTCAAAACATAGCCAAACACGATCAAAACATGTTAAAGGCCCCCAAAAACATGATCAAAACAATAAAATAATAGTGGAAATCCATTTACCCTGGATTTGGGATGGTTTTCCCCGGTTATTTATACTTTCTCCAGTTTTTCTAGTTTAAGTTCCCTTTTGGTCAGTTTTGGCTGGTTTCGAATGGTTTAGCGTGCATTTGCCGTATTTGGATGTGTATGACCATGTTTGAAAGTTATTCAGTTAGTATGTGATGATGAAAATATATACACAACCCAAGTAACAAAAGACATGATCATGGTGAACCCAATAACCAGTATCCATAAGATGTCCAAAACATGATCAAAACAATCAAACCCAAGTGGAAATTGTATTTCCACGGATTTGGCATGGCTAGGTTGATACGACTTTCATCGACTTTGCCCAGTTAAGTTCTATTTCGATCCGTTTTGGTCGGTGTAGAAGGTTTGATGGATGTTCAAGTGTTGAAGATAGAGCCCAAATGTATTCGGAAGCCCCAGATCGCGTGAAAAAAAGGGCTTTCTTGAACATGGCATAACTTGGTCTACAAGAGTCCGTTTCAGGCCCGTGACGAGGCGAATCGAAGGCCGAAACGAGGGGAACGTAGCTATAACCTAACTTTTTTGGGTTACAGAAATTTCGAGGCCCGAAACCCTATATTTGTTGAGATATTCTCATTTTTATAATTTTTTCACATTTTTGGACTTTGTTTTTGGGCTCAGGCCCGACCCTTTTGCATTCTAAGGTTTATTTCGATGTCACTCGTAATTTTAGGTTATTATGTAATAGATTATAAATTAATATGGAAATCATAGAAAAAAATTTTAAATACCATTCTAAGTCCCGAGATCGTTAAGCAAGAGCTGGTTACATGAGTGGTTTTGTTCATTTGTTTGGTATATTATCCACCTTTGTAGGTTTTCCAAGGAAAATCAATGTCATTTTTGTGTTGATCAAACAATTTTAAATGTTGTTGGAGTTCACTCATATCTATAATACTAATTCATGATGTGTCATAATGATTTCCTTGTCTAGTGAAACCACAATTACTTCACCAACTAATTTGAAACCTCCAAGTATAGTCAAAACATAGCCAAACACGATCAAAACATGTTAAAGGCCCCCAAAAACATGATCAAAACAATAAAATAATAGTGGAAATCCATTTACCCTGGATTTGGGATGGTTTTCCCCGGTTATTTAGACTTTCTCCGGTTTTTCTAGTTTAAGTTCCCTTTTGGTCAGTTTTGGCTGGTTTCGAATGGTTTAGCGTGCATCTGCCGTATTTGGATGTGTATGACCATGTTTGAAAGTTATCCAGTTAGTATGTGATGATGAAAATATATACACAACCCAAGTAACAAAAGACATGATCATGGTGAACCCAATAACCAGTATCCATAAGATGTCCAAAACATGATCAAAACAATCAAACCCAAGTGGAAATTGTATTTCCACGGATTTGGCATGGCTAGGTTGATCCGACTTTCATCGGCTTTGCCCAGTTAAGTTCCATTTCGATCCATTTTGGTCGGTATAGAAGGTTTGATGGATGTTCAAGTGTTGAAGATAGAGCCCAAATGTATTCGGAAGCCCCAGATCGCGTGAAGAAAAGGGCTTTCTTGAACATGGCATAACTTGGTCTACAAGAGTCCATTTCAGGCCCGTGACGAGGCGAATCGAAGGCCGAAACGAGGGAAACGTAGTTGTAACCTAACTTTGTTGGGTTACGAACTTTCGAGGCCCGAAACCCTATATTTGTTGAGATATTCTCATTTTTATAATATTTTCACATTTTTTGGACTTTGTTTTTGGGCTCAGGCCCGACCCATTTGCGTTCTAAGGTTTATTTCGATGTCACTTGTAATTTTAGGTTACTATGTAATAGATTATAAATTAATATGGCAATCATAGAAAAAAAATTAAATGACCATTCTAAGTCCCGAGATCGTTAAGCAAGAGCTGGTTACATGAGTTGTTTTGTTCATTCGTTTGGTATATTATCCACCTTTGTAGATTTTCCAAGGAAAATCAATGTCGTTTTTGTGTTGATCAAACAATGTTAAATGTTGTTGGAGTTCACTCATATCTATAATACTAATTCATGGTGTGTCATAATGATTTCCTTGTCTAGTGAAACCACAATTACTTCACCAACTAATTTGAAACCTCCAAGTATAGTCAAAACATAGCCAAACACGATCAAGACATGTTAAAGGCCCCCAAAAACATGATCAAAACCATAAAACAATAGTGGAAATCCATTTACCCCGGATTTGGGATGGTTTTCCTCGGTTATTTAGACTTTCCCCGGTTTTTCTAGTTTAAGTTCCCTTTTGGTCAGTTTTGGCTGGTTTCGAATGGTTTAGCGTGCATCTGCCGTGTTTGGATGTGTATGACCATGTTTGAAAGTTATTCAGTTAGTATGTGATGATGAAAATATATACACAACCCAAGTAACAAAAGACATGATCATGGTGAACCCAATAACCAGTATCTATAAGATGTCCAAAACATGATCAAAACAATCAAACCCAAGTGGAAATTGTATTTCCATGGATTTGGCATGGCTAGGTTGATACGACTTTCATCGACTTTGCCCAGTTAAGTTCCCTTTTGATCCGTTTTGGTCGGTGTAGAAGGTTTGATGGATGTTCAAGTGTTGAAGATAGAGCCCAAATGTATTCGGAAGCCCCAGATCGCGTGAAGAAAAGGGCTTTCTTGAACATGGCATAACTTGGTCTACAAGAGTCCGTTTCAGGCCCGTGACGAGGCGAATCGAAGGCCGAAACGAGGGGAACGTAGCTGTAACCTAACTTTGTTGGGTTACAGAACTTTCGAGGCCCGAAACCCTATATTTGTTGAGATATTCTCATTTTTATAATTTTTTCACATTTTTTGGACTTTGTTTTTGGGCTCAGGCCCGACCCTTTTGCATTCTAAGGTTTATTTCGATGTCACTTGTAATTTTAGGTTATTATGTAATAGATTATAAATTAATATGGAAATCATAGAAAAAAAATTTAAATGACCATTCTAAGTCCCGAGATCGTTAAGCAAGAGCTGGTTACATGAGTGGTTTTGTTCATTTGTTTGGTATATTATCCACCTTTGTAGGTTTTCCAAGGAAAATCAATGTCGTTTTTGTGTTGATCAAACAATGTTAAATGTTGTTGGAGTTCACTCATATCTATAATACTAATTCATGATGTGTCATAATGATTTCCTTGTCTAGTGAAACCACAATTACTTCACCAACTAATTTGAAACCTCCAAGTATAGTCAAAACATAGCCAAACACGATCAAAACATGTTAAAGGCCCCCAAAAACATGATCAAAACAATAAAATAATAGTGGAAATCCATTTACCCTGGATTTGGGATGGTTTTCCCCGGTTATTTAGACTTTCTCCGGTTTTTCTAGTTTAAGTTCCCTTTTGGTCAGTTTTGGCTGGTTTCGAATGGTTTAGCGTGCATCTGCCGTATTTGGATGTGTATGACCATGTTTGAAAGTTATTCAGTTAGTATGTGATGATGAAAATATATACACAACCTAAGTAACAAAAGACATGATCATGGTGAACCCAGTAACCAGTATCCATAAGATGTCCAAAACATGATCAAAACAATCAAACCCAAGTGGAAATTGTATTTCCACGGATTTGGCATGGCTAGGTTGATCAGACATTCATCGGCTTTGCCCATTTAAGTTCCCTTTCGGTCCGTTTTGGTCGGTGTAGAAGGTTTGATGGATGTTCAAGTGTTGAAGATAGAGCCCAAATGTATTCGGAAGCCCCAGATCGCGTGAAGAAAAGGGCTTTCTTGAACATGGCATAACTTGGTCTACAAGAGTCCGTTTCAGGCCCGTGACGAGGCGAATCGAAGGCCGAAACGAGGGGAACGTAGCTGTAACCTAACTTTGTTGGGTTACAGAACTTTCGAGGCCCGAAACCCTATATTTGTTGAGATATTCTCATTTTTATAATTTTTTCACATTTTTTGGACTTTGTTTTTGGGCTCAGGCCCGACCCTTTTGCATTCTAAGGTTTATTTCGATGTCACTTGTAATTTTAGGTTATTATGTAATAGATTATAAATTAATATGGAAATCATAGAAAAAAAATTTAAATGACCATTCTAAGTCCCGAGATCGTTAAGCAAGAGCTGGTTACATGAGTGGTTTTGTTCATTTGTTTGGTATATTATCCACCTTTGTAGGTTTTCCAAGGAAAATCAATGTCGTTTTTGTGTTGATCAAACAATGTTAAATGTTGTTGGAGTTCACTCATATCTATAATACTAATTCATGATGTGTCATAATGATTTCCTTGTCTAGTGAAACCACAATTACTTCACCAACTAATTTGAAACCTCCAAGTATAGTCAAAACATAGCCAAACACGATCAAAACATGTTAAAGGCCCCCAAAAACATGATCAAAACAATAAAATAATAGTGGAAATCCATTTACCCTGGATTTGGGATGGTTTTCCCCGGTTATTTAGACTTTCTCTGGTTTTTCTAGTTTAAGTTCCCTTTTGGTCAGTTTTGGCTGGTTTCGAATGGTTTAGCGTGCATCTGCCGTATTTGGATGTGTATGACCATGTTTGAAAGTTATTCAGTTAGTATGTGATGATGAAAATATATACACAACCTAAGTAACAAAAGACATGATCATGGTGAACCCAGTAACCAGTATCCATAAGATGTCCAAAACATGATCAAAACAATCAAACCCAAGTGGAAATTGTATTTCCACGGATTTGGCATGGCTAGGTTGATCAGACATTCATCGGCTTTGCCCATTTAAGTTCCCTTTCGGTCCGTTTTGGTCGGTGTAGAAGGTTTGATGGATGTTCAAGTGTTGAAGATAGAGCCCAAATGTATTCGGAAGCCCCAGATCGCGTGAAGAAAAGGGCTTTCTTGAACATGGCATAACTTGGTCTACAAGAGTCCGTTTCAGGCCCGTGACGAGGCGAATCGAAGGCCGAAACGAGGGGAACGTAGCTGTAACCTAACTTTGTTGGGTTACAGAACTTTTAAGGCCCGAAACCCTATATTTGTTGAGATATTCTCATTTTTATTATTTTTTCACATTTTTTGGACTTTGTTTTTGGGCTCAGGCCCGACCCATTTGCATTCTAAGGTTTATTTCGATGTCACTTGTAATTTTAGGTTACTATGTAATAGATTATAAATTAATATGGAAATTGTTAGGACCATTGTAATAGTTAAATGTAATAGGTAGACTAGGAGGTATGTAGTTCCTCCTGGTCCTAGTAGTAGTAGGAGCAAGTCGTGCTCCTGGTCCTAGTCGAAGTCAAACTTTATTATTTATTTATTATTCTGTTAGGATATGCATGAGATATGTTAGGAAAGGATATGCATATCAGTTTTACACGTTTTGTTTAATGCTGTATTAGGGTTTCCTTGTAGTATAAAAGGAACCTTAGGCAGAAGGGTTATACACACCTTCACCAAACGTAGTTCTAGTGATTATCAATATTAGAAATCCTTAGAAAGGATCAAGTCTTTATAGTTATTCTGTTCTTCTTTCTTATATTTGTATTCTACATTCATATTGTGTATAGAGTCTCTCTGTGGATTGACTTGTGATTACAGAAGTCATTCACCGTTCCTGACAGACTGCAAGATCTACAACTAGTAGACCCAACAAGTGGTATCAGAGCCTGGGAGGGTCTCTATACAAGAAGAATCAAGTTTTCTTATTTCTGACATTATTGTTTTATCATGTCTGCCTCAACTTCTACTCAAACAGGAGAAGACAGCACTCCTAAAATCGTGCACCCTCAGCAGATCGTTGCTACGGTTTCCAACACGAATGGTAAATTCCCTCTTGTGAAAAAGGATGAATATGATAGCTAGGCAATGAACATGGAATGGTGGATCACCAATACTGATCAAGATCTTTGGAAGATTATTCTGAATGGGAACAGCAGGAAGCTAACTGGAAGAGACAAGAATGGTAATACTACTCTTCTTGACCCTAAATCTCATGAAGAAATCATAGCTATTCAGAAGGAGGTCAAAGCAAAAACGATTTTGCTTCAATCTCTTCCTGAAGATCATATGGGTGACTTCTACCATTTGGATGATGCCAGAGAGATCTGGAATGGTATAAAAGCAAGGTTTGGTGGGAATGAGGAGTCAAAGAAAATGCGAAGATCCATGCTGAGAGATGAATTCACAGAATTCAAAATCTCAGAAACTGAAGGTTTACATCAAGGGTATGACAGGTTTCAGAAGATATTGAGCCAATTGAATCAACTCCGGTCAAAGCCTGATGATGGTGATATTATTGCAAGGTTTCATAAAGCCTTACCCTACTCATGGAATCAGGTGGTGATCTACCTCAAAGCCAAAGGTGGGCTTGACTATCTCAACTTTGATGATCTGTTTCATAAGCTCCGAACTTTTGAACCTCATGTGAGAGGTTTTTCAAGTGACTCTTTTCCTACTCCTGCTAATTCTGCCTTTGTGAGTTCTATGGCATCCAGTCCCATGTCATATGCTAGTAGCCCAAGCAATACTGTGTCCTCTCAACATACTTTTCAGCATACTTCTGCTCCTAATCCTACTGCCAAGTCTGGTAGTATGGTAGAAGCTGTTCTCCATTCTTTTGTGGCTGATGTTGATGCTCAACAACAACTTGCTTTTGATGACTTCAAACAGGTCGATAAACTTGACCTGGATGAAATGGATCTTAAATGGCAGATGGCCATGCTCACTCTTAGGGTTCACATGTTTGAGAAGAAAGCAGGACGAAAATTTAACTACAACCCTCGGGAGCCAGCAAGATTCGACAGAAGCAAAGTTCGATGCTATAACTGCCAGCAACAAGGTCACTTTGCAAGGGAATGCCCTAGCAAGAATGACCAGGAGAAGAGCAGGTACTCAGCTTTTAAGGTTCAGGAGGTAAAAGATGACAAGAAGGCATTGGTATATGTTGACTCTATGGTCAACTGGAATGATCATCAGGCTTCTACTCTGGAATCAGTTGAGTCCTCGACTGACGTGTTTGCAATGATTGCTGGGAATCTCTCTGATGCAGAAGAAGCAGACGAGTTTGCTCTTATGGGCATCTCACCTCAGGTACAACATTGTTCTCTTGGTTGTCATGACAAATACTCAGAATTGTTGTCCTAATTTAATGAAGTAAATGATCAAAATGATAAGTACTTTTTAGAGGTTCAAGCCTATGAGGCTTCTTTAAACACGTTGGAACAACAAAAGAGGTGGCTACAAGATACTCAACGTGAGTATGAGGATAAAATTCGGATACTAAGCATTGATTTAGAAAACACAACTAATATGCTTAAATATACAGAAAAAGTAAGGGATACCAGTATCAAAGAAAAACAGGAGATGCAAGAAAAATTAGATGCTACAATGCTGAGATTTGAAAAATGGCAAAAGGCACCTAAAAATCTTTCAAAATTAATTGATAGTAGCATGTCTGGTAGAACTAAAAGAGGCTTAGGATTTGATAAATATATTGATTCAGAAGATGTGTTTGATTTATCTTTTTCAAGTGTCTTTGATGCCGACAAAGAGGACGAGGGAAAACCTAGTTACAATAGGTTTAAACCAGCAGCAGAAATGCATGCTGTCCCTCCTCCTCTTACTAGAACTTTTATGCCCACTTCATGGCATAATGACTTGGATGGATCACAGATGCATGAGTCCCCAAAAAGTTCTACTAATTCTAATGACTTTGTCTCGTGTACTTTCAGTGACAAAGCCAGTGACTCTGCATCTCGTGGTTCAAGTGAAGAGTCAAGACCTACAAGTTCCAAGTTGAATGATCATGCTGCTACTGGTGCTAGGAAGTGTGAAGAAAGAGTTGCTGTTAAGTCAAGTGTGTCTGGTCCTAGTTTATTGAGTCCTAGGAAGAATGTTTCTCCTAGAATTGTGTGTAATAATGTTGGCAGTATAAAACAATATCATTCTAATAAAAGGTCTATTAAAACATGTTTTGTTTGTGGAAGTGCATTTCATTTAATTAATGATTGTAATTTTTATGACACCCATGCTTTTGTTAATAATGCATTTCCTGCTCCTGGTCCACCAGGAGCTGCCCCATATACTACTAGAATACTCAATCCTAGTGCTCAATCGTTTTCTTCTTCTAGAAGGTCCTCTCCTTTAGTTTCTGATCATTGGAGAAATCCTGGATTACAAACAACCAGTAATTATTTTCAAAATTTTAATCCAACATATCTACATAATTTGGGCCACACGTATTTTGGTTTGGGAAGTTTGGGAACTGCTGTTAAGCCCTCAGCAGGTTGTTCTTGGTCAAATAATAATACCCATATGATGCATTGGCAACCAAGGAACAACGGTGGATCTCATCAATCTTCTTGGAACTCTACTAAAGATCTACAAGGCATGCTCAAACCTGAAAAGGTTTGGGTCCCCTTAAGACACTAACTTTTGCATTTTTATTCACTTGTTGTTGTAGGTTACTCCATACCAAGATCCTAGTCTAGGCATTGTTGATAGTGGTTGCTCCAAGAGCATGACAGGAAATAAAAGTATTCTCTCTAACTTTGTACCATTTCATGAAGGCAAGGTCTATTTTGGTGGGGGTGAAGGCAGGATCACTGGCAAAGGAACAATTAAGACGCCAAATCTAAATTTTGAGCAGGTCTACTATGTGGAAGCACTTCAGCATTTCAACTTGATATCTGTCTCTCAGATTTATGACAAGAAGCAGTTTGTTCTCTTCACCGATACTGATGCACTTGTGCTCTCCAAAGACTTTCAGCTTCCGGATGACTCGCAAGTTCTGCTCAGAATCCCTAGAAGACACAATCTCTATAGCATCAAGCTGAATGAAGTCAATCCTATTGGTCAGCTAGCATATCTAGTTGCTAAAGCCTCAGAAGATGAAGCCACTCAATGGCATCGAAGGATGGGGCATGTGAACTTCAAGACCATTCACAAACTTGCAAATCTGAATATGGTCTCTGGTTTACCTCCCAAGTCGTTTAGAAATGATATAAATTGTATTGCTTGCAGCAAAGGCAAACAGCACATAGCATCCTTCAAGGCCATTACTGCTCTTAGTCTTATTACTGAACGATTGCAGCTACTCCACATGGATTTATTTGGTCCTACTTCCATTAGAAGCATTGACCACAAACAATTCTGTCTGGTGGTAACTGATGGTTATAGCAGGTTTTCGTGGGTGTTCTTCATGGCTGCCAAGAGTGAGACCTACTCAATTCTTAGAGATTTTCTTACCCTTATAGAGAACCAGTTGACCAAGAAGGTTAAAGGTATTCGTTGCGACAATGGAACCGAGTTCAAAAATAAAGACCTCATAGCACTTTGTAATGCTAAGGGCATCAAAAGAGATTATAGTGCAGCAAGGACTCTTCAACAGAATGGCGTGGCAGAAAGAAAGAACAGGACACTAATAGAAGCAGAAAGAACTATGCTTGCCGATTCCAAGCTTCCAACCATGTTCTGGACAGAAGCTGTTAATACTGCAAGCTACGTTTTGAATAGGGTTTCTATTACCAATCCTCACAAGAAGACTCCTTATGAGCTTCTAACAGGCAAAGTTCCAAATATTGCTCATTTGAAGCCTTTTGGGTGTCCAGTCACCATTCTGAATACTAGTGACTATTTGGGGAAGTTTGATGGAAAGGAAGATGAAGGATACATTGTGGGATATTCCGGTCACTCTCGGGCTTATCGTGTCTACAATCTCCAAGCCAAGCGAATCATTGAAACTATAAATCTCAGGTATTTTAAGGAGAAGTCAAACATCCAAGGCAAGGGTCCTGAATGGTATTTTGATCTTGATTATCTTAGTGATTCGTTAGGATATTTTTGTTTCAAAACTAACCATGATGCAGGTCCACAAGTGTTTGCAACTTCTAGTACAAGTGTTCCTTCTAATCTTTCTGATTCAGATGATGAGGATGACATTTTTGTGGTTCCATCCTACTCCACCACAGTCTCTCCTACTCCTCCTAGTGATGCAACTCGATTGGATGTACTGGATTCCCATGTAGCTCTTGACATTCTACTCAAACAACAACAAGAAGCTACTACAGCACCTGCTCAAGGTGGTTTTGAGTTTCCCTTGGATACGCCTACTGACAACGCTGCTCCTGGTACCCCAGCTTCTGCTCCTAGTGCTAGCTTATCACCTACTGGTACTCCAGCTAGTGAGTTTGCTTCCAATACTCGTTTCTCCAGTCCTTCTGATTTGGGGAACCATCAAAAGAAGTCTTCTACCAAGCTGGATGATATTCATAAACAACCAGTAGATGGGATTTTCAACACTGCTTCATATGATGCTGACTTTGTTGGTGATCTCAATAACTTGGCACCAGAAGTGGAGGTTTCTTCCAATCTAGTCTTGCAATCACACAAAGATCATCCTACCACTCAAATTATTGGAGATCCTGGTTCTACTGTCAAGACACACAGAATGCAGCAGAAGGCCTCGTCTGATCATCCTGCTCTTGTGAGCTATATTGAAGATCAAAAGCGTAATAATCATACGGACTTTCAACACTGTTTGTTTGCTTGTTTTCTTTCACAGGTGGAACCTAGGTCCGTTTCTCATGCTCTTGAGGATCAAAGTTGGGTGGAGGCTATGCAGGAGGAAATGCAGCAATTCTTGTTTCAGAATTTTTGGGTTCTGGTTGACTTACCAGATGGAAAGACAGCAATCAATACCAAATGGATTCTCAAGAACAAGAAGGATGCACGGGGTATTGTGGTAAGGAATAAAGCAAGGCTTATCGCACAAGGCCACACTCAAATTGAGGGTATTGACTACACTGAGGTTTTTGCTCCGGTTGCAAGGATTGAGGCCATTCGTCTGTTTTTGGCTTTTGCTTCTTATGTGGGCTTTACGGTGTTTCTGATGGATGTCAAGAGTGCATTTCTCTATGGAAAAATTGATGAGGAGGTGTATGTCACTCAACCTAAGGGCTTTGTAGATCCACTTCATCCCAAGAAAGTTTACAAGGTGGTCAAGGCTCTTTATGGATTACATCAGGCTCCTAGAGCTTGGTATGAGCGTCTTTCAACTTTCTTGTTAAAGAATGGCTATAGAAGGGGTAATATTGTCAAAACACTATTTCTTCGGAGGAATACCAAGGACATTATTCTTGTTCAGGTTTATGTGGACGATATTATATTTGGTTCTACTAGGAAGGAATGGTGTGATGAGTTTGAACACTTGATGAAAGGAGAATTTCAGATGAGTGCGATGGGAGAGGTGTATTTCTTCCTTGGTCTTCAAGTCAAGCAACAATCGGATGGGATTTTCATCAGTCAAGATAAATATGTTCATGAGATTCTTCAGAACTTTGACATGGATCCTCTTAGACCAGCAGCAACTCCTTATGAAGTTGCTAAAGTCAAACTTAAGAATGAGCCAGACCCCCCAGTCAATGTTCACATGTACAGGTCTATGATTGGCTCCCTCATGTATTTGACTACATCCCGTCCGGATATCATGTTTGCAGTAAGTTCTTGTTCTAGACACCAGGTGACTCCAACGGTTTCGAACTTAAATGCAGTAAAGAAAATTTTCAAGTATATCAAGGCTCAACCTAAACTGGGCTTATGGTATCCTAGAGAATCACCTTTTGTTCTAGAAGCCTATAGTGATAGTGACTATGCAGGTGCTAATAATGATAGGAAGTCTACTACTGGTGGTTGTCAATTTTTGGGTCGTCGACTTGTTTCATGGCAATGCAAGAAACAGACAATCGTAGCTACTTCTTCAACAGAAGCTGAATACGTTGCTGCTGCTAGTTGTTGTGGAAAGGTTTTGTGGATCCAAAATCAGATGTTGGATTATGGTTTCAATTTTATGAACACCAAAATTTTTATTGACAATCAATGCACTATCTGCATTGTGAAGAATCCTGTTTTTCATCAGCGAACAAAGCATATTGAAATTCGGCATCATTTTATACGGGATGCCAATGAGAAGAAGCTGATACAGGTTCTTAAAGTTCATACGGATGATAATGTTGCTGATCTGCTGACTAAAGCATTTGATGGTCCTCGGTTTAACCACTTGGTGGTTCACATTGGGATGGTCAATCCTTGAGGTCTAGGATTGAGGGGAGGCTAAGCCTAAGAGGAGGCTTTGTGTACATATTATTAGGACAGACTAACGTATTGGTAGATTTTAACAACATCTTACATTGGTTCTGGTGGTGTGTGTTACTCCTGGTGGAGGATTTTGCTTACTTCTGGTGGTTATGGTCTTACATGACTAGGCTTCTGGTCCTCCTTGGTCAGCTTCTAGTCATAATTGGTTGGCTTCTGGTGGTACAAAATCCTTCTTTGTCAAGTGGTGATTGGCTTCTGGTACTGGTCTGGGACACTTTTCATTCTTTTTGTCTTTTGTTGACCACATTTTGCTTCTGGTCTGACCATTGTGTGCTTTAACTTTTGGTCAACGCTCCCAATTCTGGTATTTACATTTTTAATTAACTATGGTAAATTGGAATTCGGGAATTATGATAAAAAGGGCAAGTGGTTACTATGCAATAATGTGTAATTTGAAAGGGCAACCCCCCATTAATAGGGGTCAATGAACAGTTACTATTTTCCTTATTTATGGTCAAATTAACCCCCTTGACTCAATCATTCTATTCAACACACACACAAAACCGATCCTACTCTCTCAACCCTAACCAAAATCCTTCTTCCATCAATTACTCAAGATCCATGACTGCCCTAGTTTACCAACCTGTTCACAACAAAGTTGCCTATCTGGGTGATGGTCTACATCGTGATCATTTTGCTGACATTCTGGAGTTCATTGAAGCTTCCAACCTAAGGTATGCGTTTACTGTATGTCCCATTATTTACGATAGTGTTATTCGTCAATTTTGGGCATCTGCTCATCTTGTGGATGTGGATGGTCGTCCACGTGAACTCCATGCTACCATAGATGGACGTTCATATGTGGTGTCTGAGGCTTCTATCGATCTTCCCTTCATCTTCAAGATGAGGGTGGTGTTGAGTCCATCCCCAATTCGGAGGTATTGGAGGGGATGGCTGCTATAGGGTACAATCATGGGGGGAAGTTTAACTTCCAGAAAAATAGGTTTTCCCCCCAATGGAAGCTTCTGGTGCATTTTCTAATTCATTGTATGAGTCCCAAGTCTGGGAGTTGGGATGCTTTCCCTACTCCCTTGGCTACTGGTCTTATTTGCTTAGCCCAGGGTAGGGTATTTAACTTTTCTCATTATCTATTTGAGGGGATGGTTAGTAATCTATCTAATGCTGGTTCAAGGAAGAAGTTTCTTATGTATCCTAGGTTTTTACAACAAATACTGGTTTGCATTCCTCGTGATAGGACTGAACATGTGCCGTCTAAGCTTACTGCAAAAGTGTATTATAATATGGTCCATGGGTTTACTGGGGAGTGGAGGAGGGTACGGAGCGTGTTGAGGATGGTTTGACATTGTTGGCAAAGGCTGCCTTTGCTGATAAAGTGTATGATGATTTGCCGGTTCCTCCGACATCCTCCAGTGTTCCTTCTCCTGCTGCTATTCCCACTCCTATGGATGGTGATTCTGCTCCTGCTGCTGGTTCTAATGCTGGTCCATCCCATGATTCAAAGGGGAAGGACCCAATGACTGATGCTCCCTCACCACCTCGCAAACGTACCCGTAGACAGCTTGAGGAGGATAGGCTAGGTAAGGAGGCTGCTCAACGACTCCAAGCCGAGATTGATGAATCTGATAGGGCTGCAGAAGAGGCGCTTCAACAGCGGAGGCGTGAACAAGTTCAACATGATGCCATGCATTGGAGTGATAGTGATTGGATGCAGGTATTGACTATTCTTACCAGGGATTATGCCCAGTTCACTGATCTTTTGGGTGACGATGTGGATGAGCATAACTGTATTCCAAGAGCCATGGTGTTGATGCGCAAGCAACAGTTGGCCCTTGCTGCACAGCTTCGTGAGAAGCGAAAGAACAGACCTTTATCAAGAACTGAGGAGCGCAAGCAGATGCAGCGCTATGTGAAGTATCAGTCCGCTGCTTATTTTAATGCTCCTTGGAAGTGGGATAGGGTTCGGGCTTTATCTTTTGATGAGCTCAAGGCACTTTATGAACGTATGGTTAAGCGTCAGAGTCAACCAATTCCGGAACGATTTATCTACCATCCTCGTGTGGTGACCTCTTCTTCGCCTGCTGTTACTACTGGTCCTTCATCTGATCCTACTCTTGGTTCTGATGCTAGTCCATCAATTTTTGTAGCTACTTTAGTTGGTACCACTACTTCTCCTTTGGTTGCTCCTTTGGGTTCTTCTTCCGGTCCTGCTACCACCACCACACATGCTACCACCACCACACATGCTACCACCACCACACATGCTCACACCACCACACATGCTACCACCACCACCTTTGCTACCACCACAACTACAACTGCTACACCTGATATGCCATCCCCTTCACCACCGGTTCCTGGAACTCAACCACTTCCTCCTTCTAGTTCAGCTCCTATTGATCCCTTGGGTGGGCAAACTAATGAGTCTACTTCTCCTACTCCCACTACTGCTGCTGCGGTAAAGGTAAAGGTTGAACCCACACATAGTGATCCCACACCTCGACGTTCGCTTCGTCAGAAATCAGCTCGCCATGTTAGACGTGGCAAGACGGTCCCTTATGAGAAGCGTGATCCTGAAAATTTAATTGATGCCGCTTCTGACAGTGATTCTGATTTGCCTTTGGGGGATGGACATATTACTAGTTGGACGGTTGAGCGTTCCACAACTCTTCCTGGTATGGTATCCCATAGAATTACTCTGAGTGATGGGTCTGTGCGATTAGCTTCGGGTTTGTAGGGTGTGTTGTCTTGGGCTGATCGTAAAGATCTTATGGCTTTATATGGATTTGTGGATTCTGGCATGCCTTTTGATCCCATGGTTGTGTCTTCCTGGCCTGGTCTGCGCATATGGGCTGATCTTAAGCTGATGCTTGATGCACCCCCTCATGCTCCTGTTTCTGGTATATGGAAGGATCAGATGCAATGGGTGATTCAGTGATGGAAGTTATATGCGGGATGTGGTGTGCATATGTTGGAGTTGGAATCTGGTCATATGGTTTTCATGCTCACAGATGTGGAGTATCCTTTGACGATTTCTTCGATGGAGGCTATGTTGGCTAGTCACTTGCAAATTTCCAATGATCCATCAGGAAATGAGTCCTCTATGGCCACAGCATTGGTGGAAGGCATCCAGGCACGTTTGAAGGCTGATAAGAAGGCTGCTTCTGGTCTGTGACTTGGTTGGGTTGTAAGTGTTTCTGTTTTGTATTTTTTGTTCATTTGTTCTTATTATCATTCTTTTCACCAATATGTAAAGTGGTTGGTGAATTTCATTCTTTATAGTTAAAAAAAAATACTTTTTATATAATATCTGCTTATACTTTTAACACATCTTGGATTTTATACTTGTGAATATGATACCATTTGCTGCTTCACACTATGGGTTCTGGTTACTGACTTGTGCTTGTGCTAGTTACTGGTTTCACTTGGTGTTGGACTTGGTCCTCACAACAAATGGTCCTCAACTCACCATGTCTAATCGACAAGAAAGAGTTGATTCACCTTGAGGGTACGGCTCCTGGTGCGATTCTCAAATCCGTTGATGGTTGCTAGGTTACCCAAAACTGGATGGTTTTCACTTGCCATGGTCCTAGACTGAAAAGTGGCTAATCCAAGGGGGTACGGCTCTTGGTAAAGATCTTATCAAATCCGTTGATAGCTGTAATAGCTTTCTTAAAGCTATAGGGTTTTCAACTCACCGATGCTTCATTGCTGAGAGTTGGCGAGTCCAGAGGGGTACGGCTTCTGGTAAAGACATATCAAATCCGTTGACGGCTGTGATGGTTTGCCTAAAATCATCAGGGTACTCCCACTCACCATTGATTCACGTTCTAAGAGTTGGGTTGGGTTCTAGTCTCCCAGGGTGATGCTTATTCCACCAGAAAGACTGGCTAGCCCAAGAGCGAGCAGCTACTTGGTAAAGGCTCATCAAATCTGCTCATGTTGCTGAAAAGATTCAACACGATGCTGATTTGTTCCAAGCTTTAGAGAAGATTCTAGTGTTTCATGTTGCGGTGGTTTTTCTGATTCTTATCTTGCTGATGCTGCTATTAGTTTTGCTGATTCAATCATCGGGCTTTATTTGCACGTTTTCCAGGAAACTTGAACTCAACAGGTCAAATTCAAGTTTAGGGGAGGATTGTTAGGACCATTGTAATAGTTAAATGTAATAGGTAGACTAGGAGGTATGTAGTTCCTCCTGGTCCTAGTAGGAGTAGGAGCAAGTCGTGCTCCTGGTCCTAGTCGAAGTCAAACTTTATTATTTATTTATTATTCTGTTAGGATATGCATGAGATATGTTAGGAAAGGATATGCATATCAGTTTTACACATTTTGTTTAATGCTGTATTAGGGTTTCCTTGTAGTATAAAAGGAACCTTAGGCAGAAGGTTTATACACACCTTCACCAAACGTAGTTCTAGTGATTATCAATATTAGAAATCCTTAGAAAGGATCAATTTTTTATAGTTATTCTGTTCTTCTTTATTATATTTGTATTCTACATTCATATTGTGTATAGAGTCTCTCTGTGGATTGACTTGTGATTACAGAAGTCATTCACCGTTCCTGACAGGCTGCAAGATCTACATCTAGTAGACCCAACAGAAATCATAGAAAAAAAAATTAAATAACCATTCTAAGTCCCGAGATCGTTAAGAAAGAGCTGGTTACATGAGTTGTTTGTTCATTTGTTTGGTATATTATCCACCTTTGTAGGTTTTCCAAGGAGAATCAATGTCGTTTTTGTGTTGATCAAACAATGTTAAATGTTGTTGGAGTTCACTCATATCTATAATACTAATTCATGGTGTGTCATAATGATTTTCTTGTCTAGTGAAACCACAATTACTTCACCAACTAATTTGAAACCTCCAAGTATAGTCAAAACATAGCCAAACACGATCAAAACATGTTAAAGGCCCCCAAAAACATGATCAAAATAATAAAACAATAGTGGAAATCCATTTACCCCAGATTTGGGATGGTTTACCCCGGTTATTTAGACTTTCTCCGGTTTTTCTAGTTTAAGTTCCCTTTTGGTCAGTTTTGGCTGGTTTCGAATGGTTTAGCGTGCATCTGCCGTATTTGGATGTGTATGACCATGTTTGAAAGTTATTCAGTTAGTATGTGATGATGAAAATATATACACAACCCAAGTAACAAAAGACATGATCATGGTGAACCCAATAACCAGTATCCATAAGATGTCCAAAACATGATCAAAACAATCAAACCCAAGTGGAAATTGTATTTCCACGGATTTGGCATGGCTAGGTTGATCCAACTTTCATCGTCTTTGCCCAGTTAAGTTCCCTTTCGATCCGTTTTGGTCGGTGTAGAAGGTTTGATGGATGTTCAAGTGTTGAAGATAGAGCCGAAATGTATTCGGAAGCCCCAGATCGCGTGAAGAAAAGGGCTTTCTTGAACATGGCATAACTTGGTCTACAAGAGTCTGTTTCAGGCCCGTGACGAGGCGAATCGAAGGCCGAAACGAGGGGAACGTAGCTGTAACCTAACTTTGTTGGGTTACAGAACTTTCGAGGCCCGAAACCCTATATTTGTTGAGATATTCTCATTTTTATAATTTTTTCACATTTTTTGGACTTTGTTTTTGGGCTCAGGCCCGACCTATTTGCGTTCTAAGGTTTATTTCGATGTCACTTGTAATTTTAGGTTACTATGTAATAGATTATAAATTGATATGGCAATCATAGAAAAAAAATTTAAATGACCATTCTAAGTCCCGAGATCGTTAAGCAAGAGCTGGTTACATGAGTTGTTTTGTTCATTCGTTTGGTATATTATCCACCTTTGTAGGTTTTCCAAGGAAAATCAATGTCGTTTTTGTGTTGATCAAACAATGTTAAATGTTGTTGGAGTTCACTCATATCTATAATACTAATTCATGGTGTGTCATAATGATTTCCTTGTCTAGTGAAACCACAATTACTTCACCAACTAATTTGAAACATCCAAGTATAGTCAAAACATAGCCAAACACGATCAAAACATGTTAAAGGCCCCCAAAAACATGATCAAAATAATAAAACAATAGTGGAAATCCATTTACCCCGGATTTTGGATGCTTTTCCCCGGTTATTTAGACTTTCTCCGGTTTTTCTAGTTTAAGTTCCCTTTTGGTCAGTTTTGGCTGGTTTCGAATGGTTTAGCGTGCATCTGCCGTATTTGGATGTGTATGACCATGTTTGAAAGTTATTCAGTTAGTATGTGAAGATGAAAATATATACACAACCCAAGTAACAAAAGACATGATCATGGTGAACCCAATAACCAGTATCCATAAGATGTCCAAAACATGATCAAAACAATCAAACCCAAGTGGAAATTGTATTTCCACGGATTTGGCATGGCTAGGTTGATCCGACTTTCATCTTCTTTGCCCAGTTAAGTTCCCTTTCGATCCGTTTTGGTCGGTGTAGAAGGTTTGATGGATGTTCAAGTGTTGAAGATAGAGCCGAAATGTATTCGGAAGCCCCAGATCGCGTGAAGAAAAGGGCTTTCTTGAACATGGCATAACTTGGTCTACAAGAGTCTGTTTCAGGCCCGTTACGAGGCGAATCGAAGGCCGAAACGAGGGGAACGTAGATGTAACCTAACTTTGTTGGGTTACAGAACTTTCGAGGCCCGAAACCCTATATTTGTTGAGATATTCTCATTTTTATAATTTTTTCACATTTTTTGGACTTTGTTTTTGGGCTCAGGCCCGACCTATTTGCGTTCTAAGGTTTATTTCGATGTCACTTGTAATTTTAGGTTACTATGTAATAGATTATAAATTGATATGGCAATCATAGAAAAAAAAATTTAAATGACCATTCTAAGTCCCGAGATCGTTAAGCAAGAGCTGGTTACATGAGTTGTTTTGTTCATTCGTTTGGTATATTATCCACCTTTGTAGGTTTTCCAAGGAAAATCAATGTCGTTTTTGTGTTGATCAAACAATGTTAAATGTTGTTGGAGTTCACTCATATATATAATACTAATTCATGGTGTGTCATAATGATTTCCTTGTCTAGTGAAACCACAATTACTTCACCAACTAATTTGAAACCTCCAAGTATAGTCAAAACATAGCCAAACACGATCAAAACATGTTAAAGGCCCCCAAAAACATGATCAAAACAATAAAACAATAGTGGAAATCCATTTACCCCGGATTTGGGATGGTTTTCCCCGGTTATTTAGACTTTCTCCGGTTTTTCTAGTTTAAGTTCCCTTTTGGTCAGTTTTGGCAGGTTTCGAATGGTTTAGCGTGCATCTGCCGTGTTTGAATGTGTATGACCATGTTTGAAAGTGAATCAGTTAGTATGTGATGATAAAAATATATACACAACCAAATTAACAAAAGACATGATCATGGTGAACCCAATAACCAGTATCCATAAGACGTCCAAAACATAATCAAAACAATCAAACCCAAGTGGAAATTGTATTTCCACGGATTTGGCATGGCTAGGTTGATCAGACTTTCATCGGCTTTACCCAGTTAAGTTCCTTTTGATCCGTTTTTGTCGGTGTAGAAGGTTTGATGGATGTTCAAGTGTTGAAGATAGAGCCCAAATGTATTCGGAAGCCCCAGATCGCGTGAAGAAAAGGGCTTTCTTGAACATGGCATAACTTGGTCTACAAGAGTCCGTTTCAGGCCCGTGACGAGGCGAATCGAAGGCTGAAACGAGGGGAACGTAGCTGTAACCTAACTTTGTTGGGTTACAGAACTTTCGAGGCCCGAAACCCTATATTTGTTGAGATATTCTCAATTTTATAATTTTTTCACATTTTTTGGACTTTGTTTTTGGGCTCAGGCCCGACCCATTTGCATTCTAAGGTTTATTTCGATGTCACTTGTAATTTTAGGTTATTATGTAATAGATTATAAATTAATATGGAAATCATAGAAACAAAATTTAAATAACCATTCTAAGTCCCGAGATCGTTAAGCAAGAGCTGGTTACATGAGTTGTTTCGTTCATTTGTTTGGTATATTATGCACCTTTGTAGGTTTTTTAAGGATAATCAATGTCGTTTTTGTGTTGATCAAACAATGTTAAATGTTGTTGGAGTTCACTCATATCTATAAAACTAATTCATGGTGTGTCATAATGATTTCCTTGTCTATTCAAACCACAATTACTTCACCAACTAATTTGAAACCTCCAAGTATAGTCAAAACATAGCCAAACACGATCAAAACATGTTAAAGGCCCCCAAAAACATGATCAAAACAA
This sequence comes from Glebionis coronaria, assembly GCA_025667525.1. Lineage (NCBI taxonomy): Eukaryota > Viridiplantae > Streptophyta > Magnoliopsida > Asterales > Asteraceae > Glebionis > Glebionis coronaria. The sequence continues at coordinate 647,411,943 of CM046877.1, forward strand.
TAAAACAATAGTGGAAATCCATTTACCCCAGATTTGGGATGGTTTTCCCCGGTTATTTAGACTTTCTCCGGTTTTTCTAGTTTAAGTTCCCTTTTGGTCAGTTTTGGTTGGTTTCGAATGGTTTAGCGTGCATCTGCCGTGTTTGGATGTGTATGACCATGTTTGAAAGTTAATCAGTTAGTATGTGATGATGAAAATATATACACAACCAAAGTAACAAAAGACATGATCATGGTGAACCCAATAACCAGTATCCATAAGACGTCCAAAACATAATCAAAACAATCAAACCCAAGTGGAAATTGTATTTCCACGGATTTGGCATGGCTAGGTTGATCAGACTTTCATCGGCTTTGCCCAGTTAAGTTCCCTTTCGATCCGTTTTGGTCGGTGTAGAAGGTTTGATGGATGTTCAAGTGTTGAAGATAGAGCCCAAATGTATTCGGAAGCCCCAGATCGCGTGAAGAAAAGGGCTTTCTTGAACATTGCATAACTTGGTCTACAAGAGTCCGTTTCTGGCCCGTGACAAGGCGAATCGAAGGCTGAAACGAGGGGAACGTAGCTGTAACCTAGCTTTGTTGGGTTACAGAACTTTCGAGGCCCGAAACCCTATATTTGTTGAGATATTCTTATTTTTATAATTTTTTCACATTTTTTGGACTTTGTTTTTGGGCTCAGGCCCGACCCATTTGCATTCTAAGGTTTATTTCGATGTCACTTGTAATTTTAGGTTATTATGTAATAGATTATAAATTAATATGGAAATCATAGAAAAAATTTAAATGACCATTCTAAGTCCCGAGATCGTTAATCAAGAGCAGGTTACATGAGTTGTTTTGTTCATTTGTTTGGTATATTATCCACCTTTGTAGGTTTTCCAAGGAAAATCAATGTCGTTTTTGTGTTGATCAAACAATGTTAAATGGTGTTGGAGTTCACTCATATCTATAATACTAATTCATGGTGTGTCATAATGATTTCCTTGTCTAGTGAAACCACAATTACTTCACCAACTAATTTGAAACCTCCAAGTATAGTCAAAACATAGCCAAACACGATCAAAACATGTTAAAGGCCCCTAAAAACATGATCAAAACAATAAAACAATAGTGGAAATCCATTTACTCCGGATTTGGGATGGTTTTCCCCGGTTATTTAGACTTTCTCCGGTTTTTCGAGTTTAAGTTCCCTTTTGGTCAGTTTTGGCTGGTTTCGAATGGTTTAGCGTGCATCTGCCGTGTTTGGATGTGTATGACCATGTTTGAAAGTTATTCAGTTAGTATGTGATGATGAAAATATATACACAACCCAAGTAACAAAAGACATGATCATGGTGAACCCAATAACCAGTATCCATAAGACGTCCAAAACATGATCAAAACAATCAAACCCAAGTGGAAATTGTATTTCCACGGATTTGGCATGGCTAGGTTGATCCGACTTTCATCGGCTTTGCCCAGTTAATTTCCCTTTCAATCCGTTTTGGTCGGTGTAGAAGGTTTGATGGATGTTCAAGTATTGAAGATAGAGCCCAAATGTATTCAGAAGCTCCAGATCGCGTGAAGAAAAGGGCTTTCTTGAACAGGGCATAACTTGGTCTACAAGAGTCCGTTTCAGACCCGTGACGAGGCGAATCGAAGGCCGAAACAAGGGGAACGTAGCTGTAACCCAACTTTGTTGGGTTACAGAACCTTCGAGGCCCGAAACCCTATATTTGTTGAGATATTCTCATTTTTATAATTTTTTCACATTTTTTGGACTTTGTTTTTAGGCTCAGGCCCGACCCATTTGCATTCTAAGGTTTATTTCGATGTCACTTGTAATTTTAGGTTATTATGTAATAGATTATAAATTAATATGGAAATCATAGAAAAAAATTTAAATGACCATTCTAAGTCCCAAGATCGTTAAGCAAGAGCAGGTTACATGAGTTGTTTTGTTCATTTGTTTGGTATATTATCCACCTTTGTAGGTTTTTCAAGGAAAATCAATGTCGTTTTTGTGTTGATCAAACAATGTTAAATGTTGTTGGAGTTCACTCATATCTATAATACTAATTCATGGTGTGTCATCATGATTTCCTTGTCTAGTGAAACCACAATTACATCACCAACTAATTTGAAACCTCCAAGTATAGTCAAAACATAGCCAAACACGATCAAAACATGTTAAAGGCCCCCAAAAACATGATCAAAACAATAAAACAATAGTGGAAATCCATTTACCCCGGATTTGGGATGGTTTTCCCCGGTTATTTAGACTTTCTCCGGTTTTTCTACTTTAAGTTCCCTTTTGGTCAGTTTTGGCTGGTTTCGAATGGTTTAGCGTGCATCTGCCGTGTTTGGATGTGTATGACCATGTTTGAAAATTATTCAGTTAATATGTGATGATGAAAATATATACACAACCCAAGTAACAAAAGACATGATCATGGTGAACCCAATAACCAGTATCCATAAGACGTCCAAAACATGATCAAAACAATCAAACCCAAGTGGAAATTGTATTTCACGGATTTGGCATGGCTAGGTTGATCCGACTTTCATCGGCTTTGCCCAGTTAATTTCCCTTTCAATCCGTTTTGGTCGGTGTAGAAGGTTTGATGGATGTTCAAGTGTTGAAGATAGAGCCCAAATGTATTCGGAAGCTCCAGATCGCGTGAAGAAAAGGGCTTTCTTGAACATGGCATAACTTGGTCTACAAGAGTCCGTTTCAGGCCCGTGACAAGGCGAATCGAAGGCCGAAACGAGGGGAACGTAGCTGTAACCCAACTTTGTTGGGTTACAGAACTTTCGAGGCCCGAAACCCTATATTTGTTGAGATATTCTCATTTTTATAATTTTTTCACATTTTTTGGACTTTGTTTTTGGGCTCAGGCCCGACCCATTTGCGTTCTAAGGTTTATTTCGATGTCACTTGTAATTTTAGGTTACTATGTAATAGATTATAAATTAATATGGCAATCATAGAAAAAAAATTTAAATGACCATTCTAAGTCCCGAGATCGTTAAGCAAGAGCTGGTTACATGAGTTGTTTTGTTCATTCGTTTGGTATATTATCCACCTTTGTAGGTTTTCCAAGGAAAATCAATGTCGTTTTTGTGTTGATCAAACAATGTTAAATGTTGTTGGAGTTCACTCATATCTATAATACTAATTCATGGTGTGTCATAATGATTTCCTTGTCTAGTGAAACCACAATTACTTCACCAACTAATTTGAAACCTCCAAGTATAGTCAAAACATAGCCAAACAGGATCAAAACATGTTAAAGGCCCCCAAAAACATGATCAAAACAATAAAACAATAGTTGAAATCCATTTACCCCGGATTTGGGATGGTTTTCCCCGGTTATTTAGACTTTCTCCGGTTTTTCTAGTTTAAGTTCCCTTTTGGTCAGTTTTGGCTGGTTTCGAATGGTTTAGCGTGCATCTGCCGTGTTTGGATGTGTATGACCATGTTTGAAAGTTAATCAGTTTGTATGTGATGATGAAAATATATACACAACCAAAGTAACAAAAGACATGATCATGGTGAACCCAATAACCAGTATCCATAAGACGTCCAAAACATAATCAAAACAATCAAACCCAAGTGGAAATTGTATTTCCACGGATTTGGCATGGCTAGGTTGATCAGACTTTCATCGGCTTTGCCTAGTTAAGTTCCCTTTCGATCCGTTTTGGTCGGTGTAGAAGGTTTGATGGATGTTCAAGTGTTGAAGATAGAGCCCAAATGTATTCGTATGCCCCAGATCGCGTGAAGAAAAGGGCTTTCTTGAACATGGCATAACTTGGTCTACAAGAGTCCGTTTCAGGCCCGTAACGAGTTGAATCGAAGGCTGAAATGAGGGGAACGTAGCTATAACCTAACTTTGTTGGGTTACAGAACTTTCGAGGCCCGAAACCCTATATTTGTTGAGATATTCTCATTTTTATAATTTTTTCACATTTTTTGGACTTTGTTTTTGGGCTCAGGCCCGACCCATTTGCGTTCTAAGGTTTATTTCGATGTCACTTGTAATTTTAGGTTACTATGTAATAGATTATAAATTAATATGGCAATCATAGAAAAAAAATTTAAATGACCATTCTAAGTCCCGAGATCGTTAAGCAAGAGCTGGTTACATGAGTTGTTTTGTTCATTCGTTTGGTATATTATCCACATTTGTAGGTTTTCCAAGGAAAATCAATGTCGTTTTTGTGTCGATCAAACAATGTTAAATGTTGTTGGAGTTCACTCATATCTATAATACTAATTCATGGTGTGTCATAATGATTTCCTTGTCTAGTGAAACCACAATTACTCCACCAACTAATTTGAAACCTCCAAGTATAGTCAAAACATAGCCAAACACGATCAAAACATGTTAAAGGCCCCCAAAAACATGATCAAAACAATAAAACAATAGTTGAAATCCATTTACCCCGGATTTGGGATGGTTTTCCCCGGTTATTTAGACTTTCTCCGGTTTTTCTAGTTTAAGTTCCCTTTTGGTCAGTTTTGGCTGGTTTCGAATGGTTTAGCGTGCATCTGCCGTGTTTGGATGTGTATGACCATGTTTGAAAGTTAATCAATTTGTATGTGATGATGAAAATATATACACAACCAAATTAACAAAAGACATGATCATGGTGAACCCAATAACCAGTATCCATAAGACGTCCAAAACATAATCAAAACAATCAAACCCAAGTGGAAATTGTATTTCCATGGATTTGGCATGGCTAGGTTGATCAGACTTTCATCGGCTTTGCCCAGTTAAGTTCCCTTTCGATCCGTTTTGGTCGGTGTAGAAGGTTTGATGGATGTTCAAGTGTTGAAGATAGAGCCCAAATGTATTCGTATGCCCCAGATCGCGTGAAGAAAAGGGCTTTCTTGAACATGGCATAACTTGGTCTACAAGAGTCCGTTTCAGGCCCGTAACGAGGCGAATCGAAGGCCGAAACGAGGGGAACGTAGCTGTAACCCAACTTTGTTGGGTTACAGAACTTTCGAGGCCCGAAACCCTATATTTGTTGAGATATTCTCATTTTTATAATTTTTTCACATTTTTTGGACTTTGTTTTTGGGCTCAGGCCCGACCCATTTGCGTTCTAAGGTTTATTTCGATGTCACTTGTAATTTTAGGTTACTATGTAATAGATTATAAATTAATATGGCAATCATAGAAAAAAAATTTAAATGACCATTCTAAGTCCCGAGATCGTTAAGCAAGAGCTGGTTACATGAGTTGTTTTGTTCATTCGTTTGGTATATTATCCACATTTGTAGGTTTTCCAAGGAAAATCAATGTCGTTTTTGTGTCGATCAAACAATGTTAAATGTTGTTGGAGATCACTCATATCTATAATACTAATTCATGGTGTGTCATAATGATTTCCTTGTCTAGTGAAACCACAATTACTCCACCAACTAATTTGAAACCTCCAAGTATAGTCAAAACATAGCCAAACACGATCAAAACATGTTAAAGGCCCCCAAAAACATGATCAAAACAATAAAACAATAGTTGAAATCCATTTACCCCAGATTTGGGATGGTTTTCCCCGGTTATTTAGACTTTCTCCGGTTTTTCTAGTTTAAGTTCCCTTTTGGTCAGTTTTGGCTGGTTTCGAATGGTTTAGCGTGCATCTGCCGTGTTTGGATGTGTATGACCATGTTTGAAAGTTAATCAGTTTGTATGTGATGATGAAAATATATACACAACCAAAGTAACAAAAGACATGATCATGGTGAACCCAATAACCAGTATCCATAAGACGTCCAAAACATAATCAAAACAATCAAACCCAAGTGGAAATTGTATTTCCACGGATTTGGCATGGCTAGGTTGATCAGACTTTCATCGGCTTTGCCCAGTTAAGTTCCCTTTCGATCCGTTTTGGTCGGTGTAGAAGGTTTGATGGATGTTCAAGTGTTGAAGATAGAGCCCAAATGTATTCGTATGCCCCAGATCGCGTGAAGAAAAGGGCTTTCTTGAACATGGCATAACTTGGTCTACAAGAGTCCGTTTCAGGCCCGTGACGAGGCGAATCGAAGGCCGAAACGAGGGGAGCGTAGCTGTAACCCAACTTTGTTGGGTTACAGAACTTTCGAGGCCCGAAACCCTATATTTGTTGAGATATTCTCATTTTTATAATTTTTTCACATTTTTTGGACTTTGTTTTTGGGCTCAGGCCCGACCCATTTGCGTTCTAAGGTTTATTTCGATGTCACTTGTAATTTTAGGTTACTATGTAATAGATTATAAATTAATATGGCAATCATAGAAAAAAAATTTAAATGACCATTCTAAGTCCCGAGATCGTTAAGCAAGAGCTGGTTACATGAGTTGTTTTGTTCATTCGTTTGGTATATTATCCACATTTGTAGGTTTTCCAAGGAAAATCAATGTCGTTTTTGTGTCGATCAAACAATGTTAAATGTTGTTGGAGTTCACTCATATCTATAATACTAATTCATGGTGTGTCATAATGATTTCCTTGTCTAGTGAAACCACAATTACTCCACCAACTAATTTGAAACCTCCAAGTATAGTCAAAACATAGCCAAACACGATCAAAACATGTTAAAGGCCCCCAAAAACATGATCAAAACAATAAAACAATAGTTGAAATCCATTTACCCCGGATTTGGGATGGTTTTCCCCGGTTATTTAGACTTTCTCCAGTTTTTCTAGTTTAAGTTCCCTTTTGGTCAGTTTTGGCTGGTTTCGAATGGTTTAGCGTGCATCTGCCGTGTTTGGATGTGTATGACCATGTTTGAAAGTTAATCAGTTTGTATGTGATGATGAAAATATATACACAACCAAAGTAACAAAAGACATGATCATGGTGAACCCAATAACCAGTATCCATAAGACGTCCAAAACATAATCAAAACAATCAAACCCAAGTGGAAATTGTATTTCCACGGATTTGGCATGGCTAGGTTGATCAGACTTTCATCGGCTTTGCCCAGTTAAGTTCCCTTTCGATCCGTTTTGGTCGGTGTAGAAGGTTTGATGGATGTTCAAGTGTTGAAGATAGAGCCCAAATGTATTCGTATGCCCCAGATCGCGTGAAGAAAAGGGCTTTCTTGAACATGGCATAACTTGGTCTACAAGAGTCCGTTTCAGGCCCGTGACGAGGCGAATCGAAGGCCGAAACGAGGGGAACGTAGCTGTAACCCAACTTTGTTGGGTTACAGAACTTTCGAGGCCTGAAACCCTATATTTGTTGAGATATTCTCATTTTTATAATTTTTTCACATTTTTTGGACTTTGTTTTTGGGCTCAGGCCCGACCCATTTGCGTTCTAAGGTTTATTTCGATGTCACTTTTAGTTTTAGGTTACTATGTAATAGATTATAAATTAATATGGCAATCATAGAAAAAAAAATTTAAATGACCATTCTAAGTCCCGAGATCGTTAAGCAAGAGCTGGTTACATGAGTTGTTTTGTTCATTCGTTTGGTATATTATCCACATTTGTAGGTTTTCCAAGGAAAATCAATGTCGTTTTTGTGTTGATCAAACAATGTTAAATGTTGTTGGAGTTCACTCATATCTATAATACTAATTCATGGTGTGTCATAATGATTTCCTTGTCTAGTGAAACCACAATTACTTCACCAACTAATTTGAAACCTCCAAGTATAGTCAAAACATATCCAAACAGGATCAAAACATGTTAAAGGCCCCCAAAAACATGATCAAAACAATAAAACAATAGTTGAAATCCATTTACCCCGGATTTGGGATGGTTTTCCCCGGTTATTTAGACTTTCTCCGGTTTTTCTAGTTTAAGTTCCCTTTTGGTCAGTTTTGGCTGGTTTCGAATGGTTTAGCGTGCATCTGCCGTGTTTGGATGTGTATGACCATGTTTGAAAGTTAATCAGTTTGTATGTGATGATGAAAATATATACACAACCAAAGTAACAAAAGACATGATCATGGAGAACCCAATAACCAGTATCCATAAGACGTCCAAAACATAATCAAAACAATCAAACCCAAGTGGAAATTGTATTTCCACGGATTTGGCATGGCTAGGTTGATCAGACTTTCATCGGCTTTGCCCAGTTAAGTTCCCTTTCGATCCGTTTTGGTCGGTGTAGAAGGTTTGATGGATGTTCAAGTGTTGAAGATAGAGCCCAAATGTATTCGTATGCCCCAGATCGCGTGAAGAAAAGGGCTTTCTTGAACATGGCATAACTTGGTCTACAAGAGTCCGTTTCAGGCCCGTGACGAGGCGAATCGAAGGCCGAAACGAGGGGAACGTAGCTGTAACCCAACTTTGTTGGGTTACAGAACTTTCGAGGCCTGAAACCCTATATTTGTTGAGATATTCTCATTTTTATAATTTTTTCACATTTTTTGGACTTTGTTTTTGGGCTCAGGCCCGACCCATTTGCGTTCTAAGGTTTATTTTGATGTCACTTGTAATTTTAGGTTACTATGTAATAGATTATAAATTAATATGGCAATCATAGAAAAAAAAAATTTAAATGACCATTCTAAGTCCCGAGATCGTTAAGCAAGAGCTGGTTACATGAGTTGTTTTGTTCATTCGTTTGGTATATTATCCACATTTGTAGGTTTTCCAAGGAAAATCAATGTCGTTTTTGTGTTGATCAAACAATGTTAAATGTTGTTGGAGTTCACTCATATCTATAATACTAATTCATGGTGTGTCATAATGATTTCCTTGTCTAGTGAAACCACAATTACTTCACCAACTAATTTGAAACCTCCAAGTATAGTCAAAACATATCCAAACAGGATCAAAACATGTTAAAGGCCCCCAAAAACATGATCAAAACAATAAAACAATAGTTGAAATCCATTTACCCCGGATTTGGGATGGTTTTCCCCGGTTATTTAGACTTTCTCCGGTTTTTCTAGTTTAAGTTCCCTTTTGGTCAGTTTTGGCTGGTTTCGAATGGTTTAGCGTGCATCTGCCGTGTTTGGATGTGTATGACCATGTTTGAAAGTTAATCAGTTTGTATGTGATGATGAAAATATATACACAACCAAAGTAACAAAAGACATGATCATGGAGAACCCAATAACCAGTATCCATAAGACGTCCAAAACATAATCAAAACAATCAAACCCAAGTGGAAATTGTATTTCCACGGATTTGGCATGGCTAGGTTGATCAGACTTTCATCGGCTTTGCCCAGTTAAGTTCCCTTTCGATCCATTTTGGTCGGTGTAGAAGGTTTGATGGATGTTCAAGTGTTGAAGATAGAGCCCAAATGTATTCGTATGCCCCAGATCGCGTGAAGAAAAGGGCTTTCTTGAACATGGCATAACTTGGTCTACAAGAGTCCGTTTCAGGCCCGTGACGAGGCGAATCGAAGGCCGAAACGAGGGGAACGTAGCTGTAACCCAACTTTGTTGGGTTACAGAACTTTCGAGGCCCGAAACCCTATATTTGTTGAGATATTCTCATTTTTATAATTTTTTCACATTTTTTGGACTTTGTTTTTGGGCTCAGGCCCGACCCATTTGCGTTCTAAGGTTTATTTCGATGTCACTTGTAATTTTAGGTTACTATGTAATAGATTATAAATTAATATGGCAATCATAGAAAAAAATTTAAATGACCATTCTAAGTCCCGAGATCGTTAAGCAAGAGCTGGTTACATGAGTTGTTTTGTTCATTCGTTTGGTATATTATCCACCTTTGTAGGTTTTCCAAGGAAAATCAATGTCGTTTTTGTGTTGATCAAACAATGTTAAATGTTGTTGGAGTTCACTCATATCTATAATACTAATTCATGGTGTGTCATAATGATTTCCTTGTCTAGTGAAACCACAATTACTTCACCAACTAATTTGAAACCTCCAAGTATAGTCAAAACATAGCCAAACACGATCAAAACATGTTAAAGGGCCCCCAAAAACATGATCAAAACAATAAAACAATAGTAGAAATCCATTTACCCCGGATTTGGGATGGTTTTCCCCGGTTATTTAGACTTTCTCCGGTTTTTCTAGTTTAAGTTCCCTTTTGGTCAGTTTTGGCTGGTTTCGAATGGTTTAGCGTGCATCTGCCGTGTTTGGATGTGTATGATCATGTTTGAAAGTTAATTAGTTTGTATGTGATGATGAAAATATATACACAACCAAAGTAACAAAAGACATGATCATGGTGAACCCAATAACCAGTATCCATAAGACGTCCAAAACATAATCAAAACAATCAAACCCAAGTGGAAATTGTATTTCCACAGATTTGGCATGGCTAGGTTGATCAGACTTTCATCGGCTTTGCCCAGTTAAGTTCCCTTTCGATCCGTTTTGGTCGGTGTAGAAGGTTTGATGGATGTTCAAGTGTTGAAGATAGAGCCCAAATGTATTCGGAAGCCCCAGATCGCGTGAAGAAAAGGGCTTTCTTGAACATGGCATAACTTGGTCTACAAGAGTCCGTTTCAGGCCCGTAACGAGGCGAATCGAAGGCTGAAATGAGGGGAACGTAGCTGTAACCTAACTTTGTTGGGTTACAGAACTTTCGAGGCCCGAAACCCTATATTTGTTGAGATATTCTCATTTTTATAATTTTTTCACATTTTTTGGACTTTGTTTTTGGGCTCAGGCCCGACCCATTTGCATTCTAAGGTTTATTTCGATGTCACTTGTAATTTTAGGTTATTATGTAATAGATTATAAATTAATATGGAAATCATAGAAAAAAATTTAAATGACCATTCTAAGTCCCGAGATCGTTAAGCAAGAGCTGGTTACATGAGTTGTTTTGTTCATTTGTTTGGTATATTATCCACCTTTGTAGGTTTTCCAAGGAAAATCAATGTCGTTTTTGTGTTGATCAAACAATGTTAAATGTTGTTGGAGTTCACTCATATCTATAATACTAATTCATGGTGTGTCATAATGATTTCCTTGTCTAGTGAAACCACAATTACTTCACCAACTAATTTGAAACCTCCAAGTATAGTCAAAACATAGCCAAACACGATCAAAACATGTTAAAGGCCCCTAAAAACATGATCAAAACAATAAAACAATAGTGGAAATCCATTTACCCCGGATTTGGGATGCTTTTCCCCGGTTATTTAGACTTTCTCCGGTTTTTCTAGTTTAAGTTCCCTTTTGGTCAGTTTTGGCTGGTTTCGAATGGTTTAGCGTGCATCTGCCGTGTTTGGATGTGTATGACCATGTTTGAAAGTTATTCAGTTAGTATGTGATGATGAAAATATATACACAACCCAAGTAACAAAAGACATGATCATGGTGAACCCAATAACCAGTATCCATAAGACGTCCAAAACATGATCAAAACAATCAAACCCAAGTGGAAATTGTATTTCCACGGATTTGGCATGGCTAGGTTGATCCGACTTTCATCGGCTTTGCCCAGTTAAGTTCCCTTTCATCCCGTTTTGGTCGGTGTAGAAGGTTTGATGGATGTTCAAGTGTTGAAGATAGAGCCCAAATGTATTCGGAAGCCCCAGATCGCGTGAAGAAAAGGGCTTTCTTGAACATGGCATAACTTGGTCTACAAGAGTCCGTTTCAGGCCCGTGACGAGGCGAATCGAAGGCCGAAACGAGGGGAACGTAGCTGTAACCGAACTTTGTTGGGTTACAGAACTTTCAAGGCCCGAAACCCTATATTTGTTGAGATATTCTCATTTTCATAATTTTTTCACATTTTTTGGACTTTGTTTTTGGGCTCAGGCCCGACCCATTTGCGTTCTAAGGTTTATTTCGATGTCACTTGTAATTTTAGGTTACTATGTAATAGATTATAAATTAATATGGCAATCATAGAAAAAAAATTTAAATGACCATTCTAAGTCCCGAGATCGTTAAGCAAGAGCTGGTTACATGAGTTGTTTTGTTCATTAGTTTGGTATATTATCCACATTTGTAGGTTTTCCAAGGAAAATCAATGTCGTTTTTGTGTCGATCAAACAATGTTAAATGTTGTTGGAGTTCACTCATATCTATAATACTAATTCATGGTGTGTCATAATGATTTCCTTGTCTAGTGAAACCACAATTACTTCACCAACTAATTTGAAACCTCCAAGTATAGTCAAAACATAGCCAAACAGGATCAAAACATGTTAAAGGCCCCCAAAAACATGATCAAAACAATAAAACAATAGTGGAAATCCATTTACCCCGGATTTAGGATGGTTTTCCCCGGTTATTTAGACTTTCTCCGGTTTTTCTAGTTTAAGTTCCCTTTTGGTCAGTTTTGGCTGGTTTCGAATGGTTTAGTGTGCATCTGCCGTGTTTGGATGTGTATGACCATGTTTGAAAGTTAATCAGTTTGTATGTGATGATGAAAATATATACACAACCAAAGTAACAAAAGACATGATCATGGTGAACCCAATAACCAGTATCCATAAGACGTCCAAAACATAATCAAAACAATCAAACCCAAGTGGAAATTGTATTTCCACGGATTTGGCATGGCTAGGTTGATCAGACTTTCATCGGCTTTGCCCAGTTAAGTTCCCTTTCGATCCGTTTTGGTCGGTGTAGAAGGTTTGATGGATGTTCAAGTGTTGAAGATAGAGTCCAAATGTATTCGTATGCCCCAGATCGCGTGAAGAAAAGGGCTTTCTTGAACATGGCATAACTTGGTCTACAAGAGTCCGTTTCAGGCCCGTGACGAGGCGAATCGAAGGCCGAAACGAGGGGAACGTAGCTGTAACCCAACTTTGTTGGGTTACAGAACTTTCGAGGCCCGAAACCCTATATTTGTTGAGATATTCTCATTTTTATAATTTTTTCACATTTTTTGGACTTTGTTTTTGGGCTCAGGCCCGACCCATTTGCGTTCTAAGGTTTATTTCGATGTCACTTGTAATTTTAGGTTACTATGTAATAGATTATAAATTAATATGGAAATCATAGAAAAAAAATTTAAATGACCATTCTAAGTCCCGAGATCGTTAAGCAAGAGCTGGTTACATGAGTTGTTTTGTTCATTCGTTTGGTATATTATCCACCTTTGTAGGTTTTCCAAGGAAAATCAATGTCGTTTTTGTGTTGATCAAACAATGTTAAATGTTGTTGGAGTTCACTCATATCTATAATACTAATTCATGGTGTGTCATAATGATTTCCTTGTCTAGTGAAACCACAATTACTTCACCAACTAATTTGAAACCTCCAAGTATAGTCAAAACATAGCCAAACACGATCAAAACATGTTAAAGGCCCCCAAAAACATGATCAAAACAATAAAACAATAGAAGAAATCCATTTACCCCGGATTTGGGATGGTTTTCCCCGGTTATTTAGACTTTCTCCGGTTTTTCTAGTTTAAGTTCCCTTTTGGTCAGTTTTGGCTGGTTTCGAATGGTTTAGCGTGCATCTGCCGTGTTTGGATGTGTATGATCATGTTTGAAAGTTAATCAGTTTGTATGTGATGATGAAAATATATACACAACCAAGGTAACAAAAGACATGATCATGGTGAACCCAATAACCAGTATCCATAAGACGTCCAAAACATAATCAAAACAATCAAACCTAAGTGGAAATTGTATTTCCACGGATTTGGCATGGCTAGGTTGATCAGACTTTCATCGGCTTTGCCCAGTTAAGTTCCCTTTCGATCCGTTTTGGTCGGTGTAGAAGGTTTGATGGATGTTCAAGTGTTGAAGATAGAGCCCAAATGTATTCGGAAGCCCCAGATCGCGTGAAGAAAAGGGCTTTCTTGAACATGGCATAACTTGGTCTACAAGAGTCCGTTTCAGGCCCGTAACGAGGCGAATCGAAGGCTGAAATGAGGGGAACGTAGCTGTAACCTAACTTTGTTGGGTTACAGAACTTTCGAGGCCCGAAACCCTATATTTGTTGAGATATTCTCATTTTTATAATTTTTTCACATTTTTTGGACTTTGTTTTTGGGCTCAGGCCCGACCCATTTGCATTCTAAGGTTTATTTCGATGTCACTTGTAATTTTAGGTTATTATGTAATAGATTATAAATTAATATGGAAATCATAGAAAAAAAATTAAATGACCATTCTAAGTCCCGAGATCGTTAAGCAAGAGCTGGTTACATGAGTTGTTTTGTTCATTTGTTTGGTATATTATCCACCTTTGTAGGTTTTCCAAGGAAAATCAATGTCGTTTTTGTGTTGATCAAACAATGTTAAATGTTGTTGGAGTTCACTCATATCTATAATACTAATTCATGGTGTGTCATAATGATTTCCTTGTCTAGTGAAACCACAATTACTTCACCAACTAATTTGAAACCTCCAAGTATAGTCAAACCATAGCCAAATACGATCAAAACATGTTAAAGGCCCCTAAAAACATGATCAAAACAATAAAACAATAGTGGAAATCCATTTACCCCGGATTTGGGATGCTTTTCCCCGGTTATTTAGACTTTCTCCGGTTTTTCTAGTTTAAGTTCCCTTTTGGTCAGTTTTGGCTGGTTTCGAATGGTTTAGCGTGCATCTGCCATGTTTGGATGTGTATGACCATGTTTGAAAGTTATTCAGTTAGTATGTGATGATGAAAATATATACACAACCCAAGTAAAAAAAGACATGATCATGGTGAACCCAATAACCAGTATCCATAAGACGTCCAAAACATGATCAAAACAATCAAACCCAAGTGGAAATTGTATTTCCACGGATTTGGCATGGCTAGGTTGATCCGACTTTCATCGGCTTTGCCCAGTTAAGTTCCCTTTCATCCCGTTTTGGTCGGTGTAGAAGGTTTGATGGATGTTCAAGTGTTGAAGATAGAGCCCAAATGTATTCGGAAGCCCCAGATCGCGTGAAGAAAAGGGCTTTCTTGAACATGGCATAACTTGGTCTACAAGAGTCCGTTCCAGGCCCGTGACGAGGCGAATCGAAGGCCGAAACGAGGGGAACGTAGCTGTAACCCAACTTTGTTGGGTTACAGAACTTTCGAGGCCCGAAACCCTATATTTGTTGAGATATTCTCATTTTTATAATTTTTTCACATTTTTTGGACTTTGTTTTTGGGCTCAGGCCCGACCCATTTGCGTTTTAAGGTTTATTTCGATGTCTTTTTTTACCAAAGGTAAATTGCATTAAAACAAAAGAAAAGGTACAATGTCAAAAACACAAAGACTAAGAAGCAAGGACAAACCCCTAAACTTCTAGCTTTGGTATCAAAAAACAAAATGGCCATGGACAATTCCCATGCTCATACCAACAAATACTAAACAAAAAAGTAACTAAATCCAATGTAGATAAAGCTACTAACTCCTATCAAACTTAATCCCAATAGATGAGGACTAAGCTCCTGCTCTTCAATGGCACACCAAAAGAATCCATTACTTAGTTCAAGTAAGAGTCCTACTTCAGAATCCATGGCAACCCTCAATTCAATCCACAAAGGGAAAGTATCAAGAGCAGCCAATCCATCCCAATAGAACCTCTAACCAAAACTAAGTATAGGGAAAGCAAGCCACAATAAACCTGCATAAATCGCCATCAGAACAAGCAGAATCCATAGAGAGGTGCCAGTGTAGCACATCATATCTATTGCCTCCTCAAAACCCCTGTCTATGTAAAACCCAGTGGGAAACCATAAGCAGGGGAAAGAGTACAACTAGATATGAATCCTCTCAAGATGCAATAACCAAAAATACCTATCAGCTCAACAATAAACAGATATCTGGTTAATAAAGATAACAGGGAGGACTAGGCATAAAAAAAAACAGGTTTGGCAACTAAAAAATTGTTCAAACAGGCAGTAAATGGGAGAAATGCACCATACCAAGCAAGACGGCACATCTTTCAGCACGCTCTAGTTGGCATAGTACACTTCCCCAAACACTACCCATAAGCCCACTAGTAGCACATCAAACCTCGACAAAACTAATCCAGAAAGTCCTCCCCTAAGCTCCCAAAAGATAAGAGCTGAAATCATAACAAAGGTTAAATAACAAGGTAAATAATAACATGAATGATCTTACCATAAGTGAAAACCAAAAGAACTACACCAAACCAACAAAGCAAGGAAGTAGCACCAGGTTTTCAACCCATAATAATAATCTGGTGCAATGGACAATTGGAACCACCTTCTGTTACATTCCCAAAAACCCGTCCCACCATGGGACCAACACCACCACAAATCAGAAAAATCACTCGCCATCATCATCCATCAGATCATTAACACCCTCATCATCAATAACTTTAAACTTATCCTTATTGACTAAAGGAAAGTTCCAAATCCTAGAAGCCTCTAAAACTTCAGGAGTGGTCTTAATACTAAGGCTTAAAATTCTCGTCCTGATAGAGTTACAAATGATGTTGAACAACTCATTCTCACTCCTAGATAAACCCTGAAACAATCTAACATTCCTTTCTTGCCAGATATAGTAAATAACAGCGCCAAGCAACAACCTCTGAATGACACTCCAAATTTTATTACTGGCAGCAACATTAACAAATCTAGAAATAACTTGAGCCCAATCATTCGACACATTATCTAAATTAACCAAGCATTTAAGCCTTTCCCATAGCCTTCTAGTAAAATGACAGTTAAAAAAGAGATGGCTATGAGAATCCTTGCACTGTTTGCAAAAAGCGCAAGACATATCAGGAATATTCAACCATTTTGATAGTCTATCTTGAGTCTTAAGCCTCCCTTTTACAGCCAACCATAGAATAAAAGCATGACTTGGAACACATTGATTATACCAAACATGATCACACCATATGACACTAGCCGAATCATCTTGAATACCTTTCCAAACTTCAGAAACACAAAAGGTTTTAGTCATACCTTTTTTATCCACCCAAATGGTTTCATCAGCAACATCCGGCTTAATATTAGGAACACCAATATTGCAAATCTCAGCATACTTTTCATTCCAATCGTCAGGAAGCTTCCAAGCTTTATCTTCAATAAGATCAGCAACTTTAACCTTCAAAGCAAAACTATCAGCAGCTAAAATGTTAGACCTAATCAAGTTGCATAAGGGAGTTCCATTCCTCCAGTTATCAAACCAGAAAAAACAGTCATTCCCATTCCCAATTTTAACCCTGATAAACCTTCTGATAATATCTCTTGTGTGAAGAATTTGATTCTAGGTCCAAGAAGTACGTTTCCTGCTATTTGCAGACCAAACACTCTCACCCTTAAGCCACTTAGATTTAACCCAGCTAACCCAAATAGACTTTCTATTAGTTAAAATACTCCATAGATGCTTGGCCATAAGAGAAACATTGATGTCATAAAGAGACTTAAGGCCAAGGCCACTATCACTCTTCTTTTTACATACCTCTTTCCAAGCAATACTATGCTTATAACCTTGTTTCCCTTCCGCCATCCAAATAAAATTCTTTAACAGCTTATCAACCTCATCACAAACAATTTTAGGCAGACTAAAAATGGAAGCCCAATAAGTACTAATAGAGCAAAGGACTGAAGTCACAAGCTGCAATCTACCAGCAAACGATAACAACTTATTTCTCCAATCCCCAATCCTTTTCTTAATCTTCTCTAAGAGAGTGTCACAATCATTTCTAGATAGCTTCCTAGCATCAAGAGGAATACCTAAATATTTGACAGGCAAACTTCCAATATTATATGGCATAACCAACCTAATGTCATTTTGGACCCTTCGATCAACATTCCCAAAGTAAACCGTACTTTTATTCATGCTTGGCCTTAGACCAGAAGCTAAACAGAATTCATCAAGGGCTCTACGAATAACACAAGCTGAAATAAAATTACCATGGCAGAACATCAGCAAATCATCCGCAAAGCACAAACTAACAATCTCAAGTTTCTCACATCCCCAATGGTATTTGAACTTCTTTTCCTCCTTTATCTGTCTTTTAAGCATTAAAGTAAAAACTTCCATAACCATGGTAAACAAGTAGGGTGATATTGGATCACCCTGCCTGAGCCCACGACGGGCTTTAAAGAAACCATTAGATTCTCCATTAACACTAATGGAGAAAGAAGCAGATTTCAGGCATATCATAATCCAACTTACCATAATTTTATGCAGACCAAAATGGAGCAAAATGCCTTCAAGAAACTCCCAAGATACCGTATCATACGCCTTCTGGATGTCAATTTTAAAAGCACATCTAGGAGGTTTATGCTTGTTAAAATATCCACACATTAATTCTTGGGCAAGCATAATATTATCACTAATTAACCTTCCTTCAACAAAAGCACTTTGATTAGGACTAATAGTATCCTTAAGAACTTCTTTTAATCTATTAGTGATAACCTTACTGATACATTTATAGGCAACATTGCAGCAAGCTATCGGCCTAAAATCAGTGACAAGACTAGGCAGATCACATTTAGGTATTAAAGATA
This sequence comes from Glebionis coronaria, assembly GCA_025667525.1. Classification (NCBI taxonomy): domain Eukaryota; kingdom Viridiplantae; phylum Streptophyta; class Magnoliopsida; order Asterales; family Asteraceae; genus Glebionis; species Glebionis coronaria. The sequence continues at coordinate 647,430,250 of CM046877.1, forward strand.
TAAGAGTAGTGTTAAGTTCTCCTAACATCTTACCTTTTGCGAAGAATTCCTTAACTGCCATACAAACATCCTTGCCCACCACATCCCATGAAGACTTGAAGAACTTCGCAGTATAGCCATCTGGTCCTGGTGCCTTGTCATCATGGATATCAAACATGGCAGTTTTAATTTCATCATAAGAGACCTCTCTGATCATGTGAACAGCAGCAATAGAGTCCACTTTCTTAACAAAGAGATCATCAGGATTCTCAATGGGAAAAATTTCATCACACGTACCGAGGAAATTCTGAAAATGATCCACAAAAACCTTGGCAACTTCATCACCAAAAAACTCCTTCCCATTAACATCTTTTACACTAATAATCCTACTTCTTTTCATCCTTCCTTTTATCATCTTATGAAAATAAGCACTATTACGATCCCCCTCATTTAACCATTCAATCTTAGCTTTCTGCCTAAGAACCCTCTCTTCATCAAGAGCAGCACTTCTATACGCACTATTAAAAATCATCTCAACCTCTTTAAGAAACACATTGTTAGGATCAAAATCCAACTCAGCTTGGACTTTCTTCAGCTCAGTCCTAAGCATTTTGACTTTATCGAAAACATTCCCATTTCTTTTGTTCAAATTTCTAAGATGATACTTCATAGCTTTAAGTCTTCTAGCCAAAACAAACATAGCAAACCCATCCACATTTATACCCCAATGATCCTTAACAATGCTATGAAATTCTTCCTTATGCGCCAAATAATTCATAAATCTAAACGCACGCTTCCTACCTTTCTTAACATTATTAATGACCAAAACAGCAGGGCAGTGATCAGAAACAACATACAGAAGGAATCTAGCATAACTAATTTCAAATAACTCAATAAATTCAGTGTTGCTCATAATTCTGTCTAATTTCTTCATAATCCCATTTTCAGGATCTTTCCTTTTTTGAACCCAAGTAAAGAAAAATCCACTCTTAGGCAAGTCTTCAATGCCTAACCCATCAATACAATCCCTGAAATCCTGCATTCTATGATTTTTATTAAAATCACCCTTAGAATGTTCAGCAGAACTAAGGATAACATTAAAATCTCCTAATAGAACCCAAGGCTTCTGATTAATAAAAATAGCATGATTCTGAAGATTACTCCAAAGTTTACTCCTATCATTAGGCGTTACTTCACCATAAACAAAAGAAATAAAAAATTTCCTACTGTCATGAATAAGCGTTACCTCAAAGTGCATAACCTGGTCACTAAAAGACACCATAACAGCATGAATCTCAGCGGTATCCCATCCCACACAAATTCTGCATCCCTTAGGACTCTCAATAGAGTTAGAAACCCATTCCCATTGACCAAAGACATTCTCACAAACTGAAGTCACTTTCTTCTTACAAAGTTGAGTTTCAATAACCGCACACATTCTTAAATTATTCTCACTAATTAATAATTTGACTTCATCCTGCTTAGAGGTTTTAGACATACCTCTAATGTTCCACGCAGCAACTTTAATATCCATTAACATAGAGAAGATGAGGCACCATTACCCTCCTTTGATACATCAGCCATGCTAGACTAACCCGGGCCAGAGACAGTATCTTGGACCATGAATTCAGCATGTGCAGAAGGATCGTTGCTAACTTCCTCCACCATTGCATCCACATACTTAGAAACATCCTCTATATTCTTCTCAGCAATCTTAGCCTTGTAATATTTAACCATACCAGTAGACCACTTATCCTTAACATCATCCGAGAAATGATGACCCGACAAACAGAAAAGATCCACTTCAGCCATTTGCCTCATCGACACCAAATCAAGGATTCTTTGCTTACCATTCTTAATTGCATTCTCATAAACCACAGTGAAAGCTTGACTTTGAGACACACCCATTTTCTGCATTTCTTCCTCAACATTCTTCTTGGCATGTTCAAAAGCATTAAATTCAGCACTCCTATTACATGCATCAATCTCAACTGATAAGTCATTGATTTTCTTCGTTACTTCTTCAATTTTCTGCTTTTTTATAACAAAATCACGCCTCTCTTTATAATAACCTTGAACTTCCTTAGGCCATTCCATAACTACCTTATCATCAATTTGTTGTCCCATATCACAAGCAACATCAATATTAATCTTAAGACTTTGTAAATCTTGTTCTTGAATATCAGCAACTCCTCCTTCCGACAAAGCATTAAACCTATTTTCAACCTTAAAATTCTTGCTAGCAATTACCTTGACATTCCCAACATCCAATTTCTTCTGCTTCTTACTTCCTTCTACCTCAGATGTCTTGGTGTTATCATTACTCTTTGCAGGAACAGGAACAAAAACCCAATCCTTACTATCTTGATTACCATTCATACCTCCACGACCATTAGCACCCCCTCTCCCACGGCCATTCATCCCTCCTCTAGCCGAAGAATTACTCCCTCTAGATCTATTAAAACCACCTCTAGCATAGTATGAAGTATTAACCGAAGCTTGATTAGATTGGGTTTTAGACGGAGCCGTAACATTACTCACCATTTTCCTATTAGAAACCGACTGCCACCCTTCATTATCATTACCACTCACATTAACTCCATTGTTACTCATAACTTTAGGCACTTGATTCTCAGCCTTCTCAGCATCACTAATCACTCTATTCTTACATCCCTTGAAACTATGACCAAACACCTTGCAATGACTACACACCGGAGGTTGCCACGCATATTCAACCTTCAACTCCATACCCCTTCCAAGATCATTATACCAAATCTCAATCTTATCTAATATGCCATCCGCTGCATCCACTTCAACCAAAACTCTAGCAAAAGTCGCTCTCCCATTACCTTTCTCACACATAGCAGTTGTATCCTTATCCATCACAATAGGATTTCCTAACCTGCTAGCAATTCTGCTAATACTTTCATTATTCCAGGCTTCTAACGGTATGTTAAAAATCTTCACCCATAATGGTACTCTACTCAGTTCAGGCTTATCAAAGCAAATACCAGCAGTCCATCGTTGCACAAACAATGGCTTCTGATCAACTAGCCACGGGCCATTCTCAATCACGGTTTGTAGACCATCCTCAGATTTAAACTTGAAAAAGTATAACCCTTCATTAACAATAATATCCTCAAGCTGATACGCCCTCCACATTCTCCTTAAATGACTTACAATCTCCCTATGACTCATCTTAAAACCAACAAAATAGCCAACAACAGTGAGCCCCCACCTCTTACTGCCTTCACTAATAACCGGGTCCATATCAACCAATTTCCTACCCTCCTTATTCACAATACATGGAAATTTCCTAAGCTTGTTATCATAAGTAGACTCCGTCCCTTTAACCGCATTACTAAAAGAAACAGCACTCTTAAAGTTACTCTTACTAGACGAAGAATCTCCTTGCATCACAACCCCTTGCATACTCTGCACACCAACCTTGCTACCACTAGCAGCATCACCAATACTTACACCATTACCATTGTTAACAATACTGCCACTAGCACCATTACCATTTAAAACCACCTTATCCTTACTGCTATTGATATTACTACCATCATTAACACCCACAACATTAATCTTAGGCAAATTAGGGGCAGAATTAACAACACTAGCATTATTAGCACCCTTACTACTAGCATAAACACTATTTAATTCAGGAAACATATCATTCAAATTACCATTACCATTCAAGACTAAAGTAGTATCAACAAGTCCCACTTCAGCCTCAGCCATTACAACTTCATTCTTCTTACCCACGTCAGCAACAATACTCTCATCCCCAATAACCTTAGCTTCTTCACTGCTATCACCTTGAGAAACCCCCTTCTTAAAATTAACCTGAGAGGATGCTTGAGCCATGGTTTCAACTGAAACATGTTTCATAGTAACCCTAGGATCTGGGTTCATCGTCCTAGTGGTTTTCATTGGTTTTAGTGATGGCTTAGATGTTTTCTTCATAACATGAGTGCTCAACGGCGGAGGAACATCCGGCGCCGGTGAAGGGTTAACCACCGGAGGTGGATTAACCATGGGGTTTAATGACATATCAGACATAAAACATTATATTTGGTACGAGGTTAAGAAATGATTTGGAAATGATTAGGCAAAGGTTTAAGGAAACGGATTAAAAAATGGGTAATAGCCAAACAGTAATACGCACTCAATAAAATGTATTTATTTAGGTGATTAAGTGAAAAATTATGGTAAAATGATATATGGATTTGTAGATAATGAATAGGAGAACAAGGATCTAAAATAAAATTCAAGATCCCATGGTTGGATCAAGATTAGATGATGATTCTTAATAAAATACTTTAGGGTTTTTAAGTTAGAGAGAGAAAGTTTTAGAGAGAGGTCAGAGAGAATAGGTTTATTTCGATGTCACTTGTAATATTAGGTTACTATGTAATAGATTATAAATTAATATGGCAATCATAGAAAATAAATTTATATGACCATTCTAAGTCCTGAGATCGTTAAGCAAGCGCTGGTTACATGAGTTGTTTTGTTCATTCGTTTGGTATATTATCCACATTTGTAGGTTTTCCAAGGAAAATCAATGTCGTTTTTGTGTCGATCAAACAATGTTAAATGTTGTTGGAGTTCACTCATATCTATAATACTAATTCATGGTGTGTCATAATGATTTCCTTGTCTAGTGAAACCACAATTACTTCACCAACTAATTTGAAACCTCCAAGTATAGTCAAAACATAGCCAAACAGGATCAAAACATGTTAAAGGCCCCCAAAAACATGATCAAAACAATAAAACAATAGTGGAAATCCATTTACCCCGGATTTAGGATGGTTTTCCCCGGTTATTTAGACTTTCTCCGGTTTTTCTAGTTTAAGTTCCCTTTTGGTCAGTTTTGGCTGGTTTCGAATGGTTTAGCGTGCATCTGCCGTGTTTGGATGTGTATGACCATGTTTGAAAGTTAATCAGTTTGTATGTGATGATGAAAATATATACATAACCAAAGTAACAAAAGACATGATCATGGTGAACCCAATAACCAGTATCCATAAGACGTCCAAAACATAATCAAAACAATCAAACCCAAGTGGAAATTGTATTTCCACGGATTTGGCATGGCTAGGTTGATCAGACTTTCATCGGCTTTGCCCAGTTAAGTTCCCTTTCGATCCGTTTTGGTTGGTGTAGAAGGTTTGATGGATGTTCAAGTGTTGAAGATAGAGCCCAAATGTATTCGTATGCCCCAGATCGCGTGAAGAAAAGGGCTTTCTTGAACATGGCATAACTTGGTCTAAAAGAGTCCGTTTCAGGCCCGTAACAAGGGGAATCGAAGGACGAAACGAGGGGAACGTAGCTGTAACCTAACTTTTTTGGGTTACAGAACTTTCGAGGCCCGAAACCCTATATTTGTTGAGATATTCTCATTTTTATAATTTTTTCACATTTTTTGGACTTTGTTTTTGGGCTCAGGCCCGACCCATTTGCATTCTAAGGTTTATTTCGATGTCACTTGTAATTTTAGGTTATTATGTAATAGATTATAAATTAATATGGAAATCATAGAAAAATTTTAAAAGACCATTCTAAGTCCCGAGATCGTTAAGCAAGCGCTGGTTACATGAGTTGTTTTGTTCATTTGTTTGGTATATTATCCACCTTTGTAGGTTTTCCAAGGAAAATCAATGTCGTTTTTGTGTTGATCAAACAATGTTAAATGTTGTTGGAGTTCACTCATATCTATAATACTAATTCATGGTGTGTCATAATGATTTCCTTGTCTAGTGAAACCACAATTACTTCACCAACTAATTTGAAACCTCCAAGTATAGTCAAAACATAGCCAAACACGATCAAAACATGTTAAAGGCCCCTAAAAACATGATCAAAACAATAAAACAATAGTGGAAATCCATTTACCCCGGATTTGGGATGCTTTTCCCCGGTTATTTAGACTTTCTCCGGTTTTTCTAGTTTAAGTTCCCTTTTTGTCAGTTTTGGCTGGTTTCGAATGGTTTAGCGTGCATCTGCCGTGTTTGGATGTGTATGACCATGTTTGAAAGTTATTCAGTTAGTATGTGATGATGAAAATATATACACAACCCAAGTAACAAAAGACATGATCATGGTGAACCCAATAACCAGTATCCATAAGACGTCCAAAACATGATCAAAACAATCAAACCCAAGTGGAAATTGTATTTCCACGGATTTGGCATGGCTAGGTTGATCCGACTTTCATCGGCTTTGCCCAGTTAAGTTCCCTTTCAATCCGTTTTGGTCGGTGTAGAAGGTTTGATGGATGTTCAAGTGTTGAAGATAGAGCCCAAATGTATTCGGAAGCCCCAGATCACGTGAAGAAAAGGGCTTTCTTGAACATGGCATAACTTGGTCTACAAGAGTCCGTTTCAGGCCCGTGACAAGGCGAATCGAAGGCCGAAACGAGGGGAACGTAGTTGTAACCCAACTTTGTTGGGTTACAGAACTTTCGAGGCCCGAAACCCTATATTTGTTGAGATATTCTCATTTTTATAATTTTTTCACATTTTTTGGACTTTGTTTTTGGGCTCAGGACCGACCCATTTGCGTTCTAAGGTTTATTTCGATGTCACTTGTAATTTTAGGTTACTATGTAATAGATTATAAATTAATATGGCAATCATAGAAAAAAAATTTAAATGACCATTCTAAGTCCCGAGATCGTTAAGCAAGAGCTGGTTACATGAGTTGTTTTGTTCATTCGTTTGGTATATTATCCACCTTTGTAGGTTTTCCAAGGAAAATCAATGTCGTTTTTGTGTTGATCAAACAATGTTAAATGTTGTTGGAGTTCACTCATATCTATAATACTAATTCATGGTGTGTCATAATGATTTCCTTGTCTAGTGAAACCACAATTACTTCACCAACTAATTTGAAACCTCCAAGTATAGTCAAAACATAGCCAAACACGATCAAAACATGTTAAAGGCCCCCAAAAACATGATCAAAACAATAAAACAATAGTGGAAATCCATTTACCCCGGATTTGGGATGGTTTTCCCCGGTTATTTAGACTTTCTCCGGTTTTTCTAGTTTAAGTTCCCTTTTGGTTAGTTTTGGCTGGTTTCGAATGGTTTAGCGTGCATCTGCCGTGTTTGGATGTGTATGACCATGTTTGAAAGTTAATCAGTTTGTATGTGATGATGAAAATATATACACAACCAAAGTAACAAAAGACATGATCATGGTGAACCCAATAACCAGTATCTATAAGACGTCCAAAACATAATCAAAAACAATCAAACCCAAGTGGAAATTGTATTTCCATGGATTTGGCATGGCTAGGTTGATCAGACTTTCATCGGCTTTGCCCAGTTAAGTTCCCTTTCGATCCGTTTTGGTCGGTGTAGAAGGTTTGATGGATGTTCAAGTGTTGCAGATAGAGCCCAAATGTATTCGGATGCCCCAGATCGCGTGAAGAAAAGGGCTTTCTTGAACATGGCATAACTTGGTCTACAAGAGTCCGTTTCAGGCCCGTGATGAGGCGAATCGAAGGCCGAAACGAGGGGAACGTATATGTAACCTAACTTTGTTGGGTTACAGAACTTTCGAGGCCCGAAACCCTATATTTGTTGAGATATTCTCATTTTTATAATTTTTTCACATTTTTTGGACTTTGTTTTTGGGCTCAGGCCCGACCCATTTGCATTCTAAGGTTTATTTCGATGTCACTTGTAATTTTAGGTTATTATGTAATAGATTATAAATTAGTATGGAAATCATAGAAAAAAATTTAAATGACCATTCTAAGTCCTGAGATCGTTAAGCAAGAGCTGGTTACATGAGTTGTTTCGTTCATTTGTTTGGTATATTATCCACCTTTGTAGGTTTTCCAAGGAAAATCAATGTCGTTTTTGTGTTGATCAAACAATGTTAAATGTTGTTGGAGTTCACTCATATCTATAATACTAATTCATGGTGTGTCATAATGATTCCTTGTCTAGTGAAACCACAATTACTTCACCAACTAATTTGAAACCTCCAAGTATAGTCAAAACATAGCCAAACACGATCAAAACATGTTAAAGGCCCCTAAAAACATGATCAAAACAATAAAACAATAGTGGAAATCCATTTACCCCGGATTTGGGATGCTTTTCCCCGGTTATTTAGACTTTCTCCGGTTTTTCTAGTTTAAGTTCCCTTTTGGTCAGTTTTGGCTGGTTTCGAATGGTTTAGTGTGCATCTGCCGTGTTTGGATATGTATGACCATGTTTGAAAGTTATTCAGTTAGTATGTGATGATGAAAATATATACACAACCCAAGTAACAAAAGACATGATCATGGTGAACCCAATAACCAGTATCCATAAGACGTCCAAAACATGATCAAAACAATCAAACCCAAGTGGAAATTGTATTTCCACGGATTTGGCATGGCTAGGTTGATCCGACTTTCATCGGCTTTGCCCAGTTAAGTTCCCTTTCAATCCGTTTTGGTCGGTGTAGAAGGTTTGATGGATGTTCAAGTGTTGAAGATAGAGCCCAAATGTATTCGGAAGCCCCAGATCGCGTGAAGAAAAGGGCTTTCTTGAACATGGCATAACTTGGTCTACAAGAGTCCGTTTCAGGCCCGTGACGAGGCGAATCGAAGGCCGAAACGAGGGGAACGTAGCTGTAACCCAACTTTGTTGGGTTACAGAACTTTCGAGGCCCGAAACCCTATATTTGTTGAGATATTCTCATTTTTATAATTTTTTCACATTTTTTGGACTTTGTTTTTGGGCTCAGGCCCGACCCATTTGCATTCTAAGGTTTATTTCGATGTCACTTGTAATTTTAGGTTATTATGTAATAGATTATAAATTAATATGGAAATCATAGAAAAAAATTTAAAAGACCATTCTAAGTCCCGAGATCGTTAAGAAAGCGCTGGTTACATGAGTTGTTTTGTTCATTTGTTTGGTATATTATCCACCTTTGTAGGTTTTCCAAGGAAAATCAATGTCGTTTTTGTGTTGATCAAACAATGTTAAATGTTGTTGGAGTTCACTCATATCTATAATACTAATTCATGGTGTGTCATAATGATTTCCTTGTCTAGTGAAACCACAATTACTTCACCAACTAATTTGAAACCTCCAAGTATAGTCAAAACATAGCCAAACACGATCAAAACATGTTAAAGGCCCCTAAAAACATGATCAAAACAATAAAACAATAGTGGAAATCCATTTACCCCGGATTTGGGATGTTTTTCCCCGGTTATTTAGACTTTCTCCGGTTTTTCTAGTTTAAGTTCCCTTTTGGTCAGTTTTGGCTGGTTTCGAATGGTTTAGCGTGCATCTGCCGTGTTTGGATGTGTATGACCATGTTTGAAAGTTATTCAGTTAGTATGTGATGATGAAAATATATACACAACCCAAGTAACAAAAGACATGATCATGGTGAACCCAATAACCAGTATCCATAAGACGTCCAAAACATGATCAAAACAATCAAACCCAAGTGGAAATTGTATTTCCACGGATTTGGCATGGCTAGGTTGATCCGACTTTCATCGGCTTTGCCCAGTTAAGTTCCCTTTCAATCCGTTTTGGTCGGTGTAGAAGGTTTGATGGATGTTCAAGTGTTGAAGATAGAGCCCAAATGTATTCGGAAGCCCCAGATCGCGTGAAGAAAAGGGCTTTCTTGAACATGGCATAACTTGGTCTACAAGAGTCCGTTTCAGGCCCGTGACGAGGCGAATCGAAGGCCGAAACGAGGGGAACGTAGTTGTAACCCAACTTTGTTGTGTTACAGAACTTTCGAGGCCCGAAACCCTATATTTGTTTAGATATTCTCATTTTTATAATTTTTTCACATTTTTTGGACTTTGTTTTTGGGCTCAGGCCCGACCCATTTGTGTTCTAAGGTTTATTTCGATGTCACTTGTAATTTTAGGTTACTATGTAATAGATTATAAATTAATATGGCAATCATAGAAAAAAAATTTAAATGACCATTCTAAGTCCCGAGATCGTTAAGCAAGAGCTGGTTACATGAGTTGTTTTGTTCATTCGTTTGGTATATTATCCACCTTTGTAGGTTTTCCAAGGAAAATCAATGTCGTTTTTGTGTTGATCAAACAATGTTAAATGTTGTTGGAGTTCACTCATATCTATAATACTAATTCATGGTGTGTCATAATGATTTCCTTGTCTAGTGAAACCACAATTACTTCACCAACTAATTTGAAACCTCCAAGTATAGTCAAAACATAGCCAAACACGATCAAAACATGTTAAAGGCCCCCAAAAACATGATCAAAACAATAAAACAATAGTGGAAATCCATTTACCCCGGATTTGGGATGGTTTTCCCCGGTTATTTAGACTTTCTCCGGTTTTTCTAGTTTAAGTTCCCTTTTGGTCAGTTTTGGCTGGTTTCGAATGGTTTAGCGTGCATCTGCCGTGTTTGGATGTGTATGACCATGTTTGAAAGTTAATCAGTTTGTATGTGATGATGAAAATATATACACAACCAAAGTAACAAAATACATGATCATGGTGAACCCAATAACCAGTATCCATAAGACGTCCAAAACATAATCAAAAACAATCAAACCCAAGTGGAAATTGTATTTCCACGGATTTGGCATGGCTAGGTTGATCAGACTTTCATCGGCTTTGCCCAGTTAAGTTCCCTTTCGATCCGTTTTGGTCGGTGTAGAAGGTTTGATGGATGTTCAAGTGTTGCAGATAGAGCCCAAATGTATTCGGATGCCCCAGATCGCGTGAAGAAAAGGGCTTTCTTGAACATGGCATAACTTGGTCTACAAGAGTCCGTTTCAGGCCCGTGATGAGGCGAATCGAAGGACGAAACGAGGGGAACGTATCTGTAACCTAACTTTGTTGGGTTACAGAACTTTCGAGGCCCGAAACCCTATATTTGTTGAGATATTCTTATTTTTATAATTTTTTCACATTTTTTGGACTTTGTTTTTGGGCTCAGGCCCGACCCATTTGCATTCTAAGGTTTATTTCGATGTCACTTGTAATTTTAGGTTATGATGTAATAGATTATAAATTAATATGGAAATCATAGAAAAAAATTTAAATGACCATTCTAAGTCCCGAAATCGTTAAGCAAGAGCTGGTTACATGAGTTGTTTTGTTCATTTGTTTGGTATATTATCCACCTTTGTAGGTTTTCCAAGGAAAATCAATATCGTTTTTGTGTTGATCAAACAATGTTAAATGTTGTTGGAGTTCACTCATATCTATAATACTAATTCATGGTGTGTCATAATGATTTCCTTGTCTAGTGAAACCACAATTACTTCACCAACTAATTTGAAACCTCCAAGTATAGTCAAAACATAGCCAAACACGATCAAAACATGTTAAAGGCCCCTAAAAACATGATCAAAACAATAAAAAAATAGTGGAAATCCATTTACCCCGGATTTGGGATGCTTTTCCCCGGTTATTAGACTTTCTCCGGTTTTTCTAGTTTAAGTTCCCTTTTGGTCAGTTTTGGCTGGTTTCGAATGGTTTAGCGTGCATCTGCCGTGTTTGGATGTGTATGACCATGTTTGAAAGTTATTCAGTTAGTATGTGATGATGAAAATATATACACAACCCAAGTAACAAAAGACATGATCATGGTGAACCCAATAACCAGTATCCATAAGACGTCCAAAACATGATCAAAACAATCAAACCCAAGTGGAAATTGTATTTCCACGGATTTGGCAGGGCTAGGTTGATCCGACTTTCATCGGCTTTGCCCAGTTAAGTTCCCTTTGAATCCGTTTTGGTCGGTGTAGAAGGTTTGATGGATGTTCAAGTGTTGAAGATAGAGCCCAAATGTATTCGGAAGCCCCAGATCGCGTGAAGAAAAGGGCTTTCTTGAACATGGCATAACTTGGTCTACAAGAGTCCGTTTCAGGCCCGTGACGAGGCGAATCGAAGGCCGAAACGAGGGGAACGTAGCTGTAACCCAACTTTGTTGGGTTACAGAACTTTCGAGGCCCGAAACCCTATATTTGTTGAGATATTCTCATTTTTATAATTTTTTTCACATTTTTGGACTTTGTTTTTGGGCTCAGGCCCGACCCATTTGCGTTCTAAGGTTTATTTCGATGTCACTTGTAATTTTAGGTTACTATGTAATAGATTATAAATTAATATGGCAATCATAGAAAAAAAATTTAAATGACCATTCTAAGTCCCGAGATCGTTAAGCAAGAGCTGGTTACATGAGTTGTTTTGTTCATTCGTTTGGTATATTATCCACCTTTGTAGGTTTTCCAAGGAAAATCAATGTCGTTTTTGTGTTGATCAAACAATGTTAAATGTTGTTGGATTTCACTCATATCTATAATACTAATTCATGGTGTGTCATAATGATTTCCTTGTCTAGTGAAACCACAATTACTTCACCAACTAATTTGAAACCTCCAAGTATAGTCAAAACATAGCCAAACACGATCAAAACATGTTAAAGGCCCCCAAAAACATGATCAAAACAATAAAACAATAGTGGAAATCCATTTACCCCGGATTTGGGATGGTTTTCCCCGGTTATTTAGACTTTCTCCGGTTTTTCTAGTTTAAGTTCCCTTTTGGTCAGTTTTGGCTGGTTTCGAATGGTTTAGCGTGCATCTGCCGTGTTTGGATGTGTATGACCATGTTTGAAAGTTAATCAGTTTGTATGTGATGATGAAAATATATACACAACCAAAGTAACAAAATACATGATCATGGTGAACCCAATAACCAGTATCCATAAGACGTCCAAAACATAATCAAAACAATCAAACCCAAGTGGAAATTGTATTTCCACGGATTTGGCATGGCTAGGTTGATCAGACTTTCATCGGCTTTGCCCAGTTAAGTTCCCTTTCGATCCGTTTTGGTCGGTGTAGAAGGTTTGATGGATGTTCAAGTGTTGAAGATAGAGCCCAAATGTATTCGGATGCCCCAGATCGCGTGAAGAAAAGGGCTTTCTTGAACATGGCATAACTTGGTCTACAAGAGTCCGTTTCAGGCCCGTGATCAGGCGAATCGAAGGCCGAAACGAGGGGAACGTATCTGTAACCTAACTTTGTTGGGTTACAGAACTTTCGAGGCCAGAAACCCAATATTTGTTGAGATATTCTCATTTTTATAATTTTTTCACATTTTTTGGACTTTGTTTTTGGGCTCAGGCCCGACCCATTTGCATTCTAAGGTTTATTTCGATGTCACTTGTAATTTTAGGTTATTATGTAATAGATTATAAATTAATATGGAAATCATAGAAAAAAATTTAAATGACCATTCTAAGTCCCAAGATCGTTAAGCAAGAGCTGGTTACATGAGTTGTTTTGTTCATTTGTTTGGTATATTATCCACCTTTGTAGGTTTTCCAAGGAAAATCAATGTCGTTTTTGTGTTGATCAAACAATGTTAAATGTTGTTGGAGTTCACTCATATCTATAATACTAATTCATGGTGTGTCATAATGATTTCCTTGTCTAGTGAAACCACAATTACTTCACCAACTAATTTGAAACCTCCAAGTATAGTCAAAACATAGCCAAACACGATCAAAACATGTTAAAGGCCCCTAAAAACATGATCAAAACAATAAAACAATAGTGGAAATCCATTTACCCCGGATTTGGGATGCTTTTCCCCGGTTATTTAGACTTTCTCCGGTTTTTCTAGTTTAAGTTCCCTTTTGGTCAGTTTTGGCTGGTTTCGAATGGTTTAGCGTGCATCTGCCGTGTTTGGATGTGTAGGACCATGTTTGAAAGTTATTCAGTTAGTATGTGATGATGAAAATATATACACAACCCAAGTAACAAAAGACATGATCATGGTGAACCCAATAACCAGTATCAATAAGACGTCCAAAACATGATCAAAACAATCAAACCCAAGTGGAAATTGTATTTCCACGGATTTGGCATGGCTAGGTTGATCCGACTTTCATCGACTTTGCCCAGTTAAGTTCCCTTTCAATCCGTTTTGGTCGGTGTAGAAGGTTTGATGGATGTTCAAGTGTTGAAGATAGAGCCCAAATGTATTCGGATGCCCCAGATCGCGTGAAGAAAAGGGCTTTCTTGAACATGGCATAACTTGGTCTACAAGAGTCCGTTTCAGGCCCGTGACGAGGCGAATCGAAGGCCGAAACGAGGGGAACGTAGCTGTAACCCAACTTTGTTGGGTTACAGAACTTTCGAGGCCCGAAACCCTATATTTGTTGAGATATTCTCATTTTTATAATTTTTTCACATTTTTGGACTTTGTTTTTGGGCTCAGGCCCGACCCATTTGCATTATAAGGTTTATTTCGATGTCACCTGTAATTTTAGGTTACTATGTAATAGATTATAAATTAATATGGCAATCATAGAAAAAAAATTTAAATGACCATTCTAAGTCCCGAGATCGTTAAGCAAGAGCTGGTTACATGAGTTGTTTTGTTCATTCGTTTGGTATATTATCCACCTTTGTAGGTTTTCCAAGGAAAATCAATGTCGTTTTTGTGTTGATCAAACAATGTTAAATTTTGTTGGATTTCACTCATATCTATAATACTAATTCATGGTGTGTCATAATGATTTCCTTGTCTAGTGAAACCACAATTACTTCACCAACTAATTTGAAACCTCCAAGTATAGTCAAAACATAGCCAAACACGATCAAAACATGTTAAAGGCCCCCAAAAACATGATCAAAACAATAAAACAATAGTGGAAATCCATTTACCCCGGATTTGGGATGGTTTTCCCCGGTTATTTAGACTTTCTCCGGTTTTTCTAGTTTATGTTCCCTTTTGGTCAGTTTTGGCTGGTTTCGAATGGTTTAGCGTGCATCTGCCGTGTTTGGATGTGTATGACCATGTTTGAAAGTTAATCAGTTTGTATGTGATGATGAAAATATATACACAACCAAAGTAACAAAATACATGATCATGGTGAACCCAATAACCAGTATCCATAAGACGTCCAAAACATAATCAAAACAATCAAACCCAAGTGGAAATTGTATTTCCACGGATTTGGCATGGCTAGGTTGATCAGACTTTCATCGGCTTTGCCCAGTTAAGTTCCCTTTCGATCCGTTTTGGTCGGTGTAGAAGGTTTGATGGATGTTCAAGTGTTGAAGATAGA
Organism: Glebionis coronaria; assembly: GCA_025667525.1. Classification (NCBI taxonomy): domain Eukaryota; kingdom Viridiplantae; phylum Streptophyta; class Magnoliopsida; order Asterales; family Asteraceae; genus Glebionis; species Glebionis coronaria. The sequence continues at coordinate 647,445,340 of CM046877.1, forward strand.
GCCCAAATGTATTCGGATGCCCCAGATCGCGTGAAGAAAAGGGCTTTCTTGAACATGGCATAACTTGGTCTACAAGAGTCCGTTTCAGGCCCGTGATCAGGCGAATCGAAGGCCGAAACGAGGGGAACGTATCTGTAACCTAACTTTGTTGGGTTACAGAACTTTCGAGGCCCGAAACCCTATATTTGTTGAGATATTCTCATTTTTATAATTTTTTCACATTTTTTGGACTTTGTTTTTGGGCTCAGGCCCGACCCATTTGCATTCTAAGGTTTATTTCGATGTCACTTGTAATTTTAGGTTATTATGTAATAGATTATAAATTAATATGGAAATCATAGAAAAAAATTTAAATGACCATTCTAAGTCCCGAGATCGTTAAGCAAGAGCTGGTTACATGAGTTGTTTTGTTCATTTGTTTGGTATATTATCCACCTTTGTAGGTTTTCCAAGGAAAATCAATGTCGTTTTTGTGTTGATCAAACAATGTTAAATGTTGTTGGAGTTCACTCATATCTATAATACTAATTCATGGTGTGTCATAATGATTTCCTTGTCTAGTGAAACCACAATTACTTCACCAACTAATTTGAAACCTCCAAGTATAGTCAAAACATAGCCAAACACGATCAAAACATGTTAAAGGCCCCTAAAAACATGATCAAAACAATAAAACAATAGTGGAAATCCATTTACCCCGGATTTGGGATGCTTTTCCCCGGTTATTTAGACTTTCTCCGGTTTTTCTAGTTTAAGTTCCCTTTTGGTCAGTTTTGGCTGGTTTCGAATGGTTTAGCGTGCATCTGCCGTGTTTGGATGTGTATGACCATGTTTGAAAGTTATTCAGTTAGTATGTGATGATGAAAATATATACACAACCCAAGTAACAAAAGACATGATCATGGTGAACCCAATAACCAGTATCAATAAGACGTCCAAAACATGATCAAAACAATCAAACCCAAGTGGAAATTGTATTTCCACGGATTTGGCATGGCTAGGTTGATCCGACTTTCATCGGCTTTGCCCAGTTAAGTTCCCTTTCAATCCGTTTTGGTCGGTGTAGAAGGTTTGATGGATGTTCAAGTGTTGAAGATAGAGCCCAAATGTATTCGGAAGCCCCAGATCGCGTGAAGAAAAGGGCTTTCTTGAACATGGCATAACTTGGTCTACAAGAGTCCGTTTCAGGCCCGTGACGAGGCGAATCGAAGGCCGAAACGAGGGGAACGTAGCTGTAACCTAACTTTGTTGGGTTACAGAACTTTCGAGGCCCGAAACCCTATATTTGTTGAGATATTCTCATTTTTATAATTTTTTCACATTTTTTAGACTTTGTTTTTGGGCTCAGGCCCGACCCATTTGCGTTCTAAGGTTTATTTCGATGTCACTTGTAATTTTAGGTTACTATGTAATAGATTATAAATTAATATGGCAATCATAGAAAAAAAATTTAAATGACCATTCTAAGTCCCGAGATCGTTAAGCAAGAGCTGGTTACGTGAGTTGTTTTGTTCATTCGTTTGGTATATTATCCACCTTTGTAGGTTTTCCAAGGAAAATCAATGTCGTTTTGTGTTGATCAAACAATGTTAAATGTTGTTGGAGTTCACTCATATCTATAATACTAATTCATGGTGTGTCATAATGATTTCCTTGTCTAGTGAAACCTCAATTACTTCACCAACTAATTTGAAACCTCCAAGTATAGTCAAAACATAGCCAAACACGATCAAAACATGTTAAAGGCCCCCAAAAACATGATCAAAACAATAAAACAATAGTGGAAATCCATTTACCCCGGATTTGGGATGGTTTTCCCCGGTTATTTAGACTTTCTCCGGTTTTTCTAGTTTAAGTTCCCTTTTGGTCCGTTTTGGCTGGTTTCGAATGGTTTAGCGTGCATCTGCCGTGTTTGGATGTGTATGACCATGTTTGAAAGTTAATCAGTTTATATGTGATGATGAAAATATATACACAACCAAAGTAACAAAAGACATGATCATGGTGAACCCAATAACCAGTATCCATAAGAAGTCCAAAACATAATCAAAACAATCAAACCCAAGTGGAAATTGTATTTCCACGGATTTGGCATGGCTAGGTTGATCAGACTTTCATCGGCTTTGCCCAGTTAAGTTCCCTTTCGATCCGTTTTGGTCGGTGTAGAAGGTTTGATGGATGCTCAAGTGTTGAAGATAGAGCCCAAATGTATTCGGATGCCCCAGATCGCGTGAAGAAAAGGGCTTTCTTGAACATGGCATAACTTGGTCTACAAGAGTCCGTTTCAGGCCCGTGATGAGGCGAATCGAAGGCCGAAACGAGGGGAACGTATCTGTAACCTAACTTTGTTGGGTTACAGAACTTTCGAGGCCCGAAACCCTATATTTGTTGAGATATTCTCATTTTTATAATTTTTTCACATTTTTTGGACTTTGTTTTTGGGCTCAGGCCCGACCCATTTGCATTCTAAGGTTTATTTCGATGTCACTTGTAGTTTTAGGTTATTATGTAATAGATTATAAATTAATATGGAAATCATAGAAAAAAATTTAAATGACCATTCTAAGTCCCGAGATCGTTAAGCAAGAGCTGGTTACATGAGTTGTTTTGTTCATTTGTTTGGTATATTATCCACCTTTGTAGGTTTTCCAAGGAAAATCAATGTCGTTTTTGTGTTGATCAAACAATGTTAAATGTTGTTGGAGTTCACTCATATCTATAATACTAATTCATGGTGTGTCATAATGATTTCCTTGTCTAGTGAAACCACAATTACTTCACCAACTAATTTGAAACCTCCAAGTATAGTCAAAACATAGCCAAACACGATCAAAACATGTTAAAGGCCCCTAAAAACATGATCAAAACAATAAAACAATAGTGGAAATCCATTTACCCCGGATTTGGGATGCTTTTCCCCGGTTATTTAGACTTTCTCCGGTTTTTCTAGTTTAAGTTCCCTTTTGGTCAGTTTTGGCTGGTTTCGAATGGTTTAGCGTGCATCTGTCGTGTTTGGATGTGTATGACCATGTTTGAAAGTTATTCAGTTAGTATGTGATGATGAAAATATATACACAACCCAAGTAACAAAAGACATGATCATGGTGAACCCAATAACCAGTATCCATAAGACGTCCAAAACATGATCAAAACAATCAAACCCAAGTGGAAATTGTATTTCCACGGATTTGGCATGGCTAGGTTGATCCGACTTTCATCGGCTTTGCCCAGTTAAGTTCCCTTTCAATCCGTTTTGGTCGGTGTAGAAGGTTTGATGGATGTTCAAGTGTTGAAGATAGAGCCGAAATGTATTCGGAAGCCCCAGATCGCGTGAAGAAAAGGGCTTTCTTGAACATGGCATAACTTGGTCTACAAGAGTCCGTTTCAGGCCCGTGACGAGGCGAATCGAAGGCCGAAACGAGGGGAACGTAGCTGTAACCCAACTTTGTTGGGTTACAGAACTTTCGAGGCCCGAAACCCTATATTTGTTGAGATATTCTCATTTTTATAATTTTTTCACATTTTTTAGACTTTGTTTTTGGGCTCAGGCCCGACCCATTTGCGTTCTAAGGTTTATTTCGATGTCACTTGTAATTTTAGGTTACTATGTAATAGATTATAAATTAATATGGCAATCATAGAAAAAAAAATTTAATGACCATTCTAAGTCCCGAGATCGTTAAGCAAGAGCTGGTTACATGAGTTGTTTTGTTCATTCGTTTGGTATATTATCCACTTTTGTAGGTTTTCCAAGGAAAATGAATGTCGTTTTTGTGTTGATCAAACAATCTTAAATGTTGTTGGAGTTCACTCATATCTATAATACTAATTCATGGTGTGTCATAATGATTTCCTTGTCTAGTGAAACCACAATTACTTCACCAACTAATTTGAAACCTCCAAGTATAGTCAAAACATAGCCAAACACGATCAAAACATATTAAAGGCCCCCAAAAACATGATCAAAACAAAAAAACAATTGTGGAAATCCATTTACCCCGGATTTGGGATGGTTTTCCCCGGTTATTTAGACTTTCTCCGGTTTTTCTAGTTTAAGTTCCCTTTTGGTCAGTTTTGGCTGGTTTCGAATGGTTTAGCGTGCATCTGCCGTGTTTGGATGTGTATGACCATGTTTGAAAGTTAATCAGTTTGTATGTGATGATGAAAATATATACACAACCAAAGTAACAAAAGACATGATCATGGTGAACCCAATAACCAGTATCCATAAGACGTCCAAAACATAATCAAAACAATCAAACCCAAGTGGAAATTGTATTTCCATGGATTTGGCATGGCTAGGTTGATCAGACTTTCATCGGCTTTGCCCAGTTAAGTTCCCTTTCGATCCGTTTTGGTCGGTGTAGAAGGTTTGATGGATGTTCAAGTGTTGAAGATAGAGCCCAAATGTATTCGGATGCCCCAGATCGCGTGAAGAAAAGGGCTTTCTTGAACATGGCATAACTTGGTCTACAAGAGTCCGTTTCAGGCCCGTGATGAGGCGAATCGAAGGCCGAAACGAGGGGAACGTATCTGTAACCTAACTTTGTTGGGTTACAGAACTTTTGAGGCCCGAAACCCTATATTTGTTGAGATATTCTCATTTTTATAATTTTTTCACATTTTTTGGACTTTGTTTTTGGGCTCAGGCCCGACCCATTTGCATTCTAAGGTTTATTTCGATGTCACTTGTAATTTTAGGTTATTATGTAATAGATTATAAATTAATATGGAAATCATAGAAAAAAATTTAAATGACCATTCTAAGTCCCGAGATCGTTAAGCAAGAGCTGGTTACATGAGTTGTTTTGTTCATTTGTTTGGTATATTATCCACCTTTGTAGGTTTTCCAAGGAAAATCAATGTCGTTTTTGTGTTGATCAAACAATGTTAAATGTTGTTGGAGTTCACTCATATCTATAATACTAATTCATGGTGTGTCATAATGATTTCCTTGTCTAGTGAAACCACAATTACTTCACCAACTAATTTGAAACCTCCAAGTATAGTCAAAACATAGCCAAACACGATCAAAACATGTTAAAGGCCCCTAAAAACATGATCAAAACAATAAAACAATAGTGGAAATCCATTTACCCCGGATTTGGGATGCTTTTCCCCGGTTATTTAGACTTTCTCCGGTTTTTCTAGTTTAAGTTCCCTTTTGGTCAGTTTTGGCTGGTTTCGAATGGTTTAGCGTGCATCTGCCGTGTTTGGATGTGTATGACCATGTTTGAAAGTTATTCAGTTAGTATGTGATGATGAAAATATATACACAACCCAAGTAACAAAAGACATGATCATGGTGAACCCAATAACCAGTATCCATAAGACGTCCAAAACATGATCAAAACAATCAAACCCAAGTGGAAATTGTATTTCCACGGATTTGGCATGGCTAGGTTGATCCGACTTTCATCGGCTTTGCCCAGTTAAGTTCCCTTTCAATCCGTTTTGGTCGGTGTAGAAGGTTTGATGGATGTTCAAGTGTTGAAGATAGAGCCCAAATGTATTCCGAAGCCCCAGATCGCGTGAAGAAAAGGGCTTTCTTGAACATGGCATAACTTGGTCTACAAGAGTCCGTTTTAGGCCCGTGACGAGGCGAATCGAAGGCCGAAACGAGGGGAACGTAGCTGTAACCCAACTTTGTTGGGTTACAGAACTTTCGAGGCCCGAAACCCTATATTTGTTGAGATATTCTCATTTTTATAATTTTTTCACATTTTTTGGACTTTGTTTTTGGGCTCAGGCCCGACCCATTTGCGTTCTAAGGTTTATTTCGATGTCACTTGTAATTTTAGGTTAGTATGTAATAGATTATAAATTAATATGGCAATCATAGAAAAAAAATTAAATGACCATTCTAAGTCCCGAGATCGTTAAGCAAGAGCTGGTTACATGAGTTGTTTTGTTCATTCGTTTGGTATATTATCCACCTTTGTAGGTTTTCCAAGGAAAATCAATGTCGTTTTTGTGTTGATCAAACAATGTTAAATGTTGTTGGAGTTCACTCATATCTATAATACTAATTCATGGTGTGTCATAATGATTTCCTTGTCTAGTGAAACCACAATTACTTCACCAACTAATTTGAAACCTCCAAGTATAGTCAAAACATAGCCAAACACGATCAAAACATGTTAAAGGCCCCCAAAAACATGATCAAAACAATAAAACAATAGTGGAAATCCATTTACCCCGGATTTGGGATGGTTTTCCCCGGTTATTTAGACTTTCTCCGGTTTTTCTAGTTTAAGTTCCTTTTTGGTCAGTTTTGGCTGGTTTCGAATGGTTTAGCGTGCATCTGCCGTGTTTGGATGTGTATGACCATTTTTGAAAGTTAATCAGTTTGTATGTGATGATGAAAATATATACACAACCAAAGTAACAAAAGACATGATCATGGGGAACCCAATAACCAGTATCCATAAGACGTCCAAAACATAATCAAAACAATCAAACCCAAGTGGAAATTGTATTTCCACGGATTTGGCATGGCTAGTTTGATCAGACTTTCATCGGCTTTGCCTAGTTAAGTTCCCTTTCGATCCGTTTTGGTCGGTGTAGAAGGTTTGATGGATGTTCAAGTGTTGAAGATAGAGCCCAAATGTATTTGGAAGCCCCAGATCGCGTGAAGAAAAGGGCTTTCTTGAACATGACATAACTTGGTCTACAAGAGTCCGTTTCAGGCCCGTAACGAGGCGAATCGAAGGCTGAAACGAGGGGAACGTAGCTGTAACCTAACTTTGTTGGGTTACAGAACTTTCGAGGCCCGAAACCCTATATTTGTTGAGATATTCTCATTTTTATAATTTTTTCACATTTTTTGGACTTTGTTTTTGGGCTAGGCCCGACCCATTTGCATTCTAAGGTTTATTTTGATGTCACTTGTAATTTTAGGTTATTATGTAATAGATTATAAATTAATATGGAAATCATAGAAAAAAATTTAAATGACCATTCTAAGTCCCGAGATCGTTAAGCAAGAGCTGGTTACATGAGTTGTTTTGTTCATTTGTTTGGTATATTATCCACCTTTGTAGGTTTTCCAAGGAAAATCAATGTCGTTTTTGTGTTGATCAAACAATGTTAAATGTTGTTGGAGTTCACTCATATCTATAATACTAATTCATGGTGTGTCATAATGATTTCCTTGTCTAGTGAAACCACAATTACTTCACCAACTAAATTGAAACCTCCATGTATAGTCAAAACATAGCCAAACACGATCAAAACATGTTAAAGGCCCCTAAAAACATGATCAAAACAATAAAACAATAGTGGAAATCCATTTACCCCAGATTTGGGATGGTTTTCCCCGATTATTTAGACTTTCTCTGGTTTTTCTAGTTTAAGTTCCCTTTTGGTCAGTTTTGGCTGGTTTCGAATAGTTTAGCGTGCATCTGCCGTGTTTGGATGTGTATGACCATGTTTGAAAGTTATTCAGTTAGTATGTGATGATGAAAATATATACACAACCCAAGTAACAAAAGACATGATCATGGTGAACCCAATAACCAGTATCCATAAGACGTCCAAAACATGATCAAAACAATCAAACCCAAGTGGAAATTGTATTTCCACGGATTTGGCATGGCTAGGTTGATCCGACTTTCATCGGCTTTGCCCAGTTAAGTTCCCTTTCAATCCGTTTTGGTCGGTGTATAAGGTTTGATGGATGTTCAAGTGTTGAAGATAGAGCCAAATGTATTCGGAAGCCCCAGATCGCGTGAAGAAAAGGGCTTTCTTGAACATGGCATAACTTGGTCTACAAGAGTCCGTTTCAGGCCCGTGACGAGGCGAATCGAAGGCCGAAACGAGGGGAACGTAGCTGTAACCCAACTTTGTTGGGTTACAGAACTTTCGAGGCCCGATACCCTATATTTGTTGAGATATTCTCATTTTTATAATCTTTTCACATTTTTTGGACTTTGTTTTTGGGCTCAGGCCCGACCCATTTGCGTTCTAAGGTTTATTTCGATGTCACTTGTAATTTTAGGTTACTATGTAATAGATTATAAATTAATATGGCAATCATAAAAAAAAAATTAAATGACCATTCTAAGTCCCGAGATCGTTAAGCAAGAGCTGGTTACATGAGTTGTTTTGTTCATTCGTTTGATATATTATCCACCTTTGTAGGTTTTCCAAGGAAAATCAATGTCGTTTTTGTGTTGATCAAACAATGTTAAATGTTTTTGGAGTTCACTCATATCTATAATACTAATTCATGGTGTGTCATAATGATTTCCTTGTCTAGTGAAACCACAATTACTTCACCAACTAATTTGAAACCTCCAAGTATAGTCAAAACATAGCCAAACAGGATCAAAACATGTTAAAGGCCCCTAAAAACATGATCAAAACAATAAAACAATAGTGGAAATCCATTTACCCCGGATTTGGGATGGTTTTCCCCGGTTATTTAGACTTTCTATGGTTTTTCTAGTTTAAGTTCCCTTTTGGTCAGTTTTGGCTGGTTTCGAATGGTTTAGCGTGCATCTGCCGTGTTTGGATGTGTATGACCATGTTTGAAAGTTAATCAGTTTGTATGTGATGATGAAAATATATACACAACCAAAGTAACAAAAGACATGATCATGGTGAACCCAATAACCAGTATCCATAAGACGTCCAAAACATAATCAAAACAATCAAACTCAAGTGGAAATTGTATTTCCACGGATTTGGCATGGCTAGGTTGATCAGACTTTCATCGGCTTTGCCCAGTTAAGTTCCCTTTCGATCCGTTTCGGTCAGTGTAGAAGGTTTGATGGATGTTCAAGTGTTGAAGATAGAGCCCAAATGTATTCGGATGCCCCAGATCGCGTGAAGAAAAGGGCTTTCTTGAAAATGGCATAACTTGGTCTACAAGAGTCCGTTTCAGGCCCGTGACGAGGCGAATCGAAGGCCGAAACGAGGGGAACGTAGCTGTAACCCAACTTTGTTGGGTTACAGAACTTTCGAGGCCCGATACCCTATATTTGTTGAGATATTCTCATTTTTATAATTTTTTCACATTTTTTGGACTTTGTTTTTGGGCTCAGGCCCGACCCATTTGCGTTCTAAGGTTTATTTCAATGTCACTTGTAATTTTAGGTTACTATGTAATAGATTATAAATTAATATGGCAATCATAGAAAAAAAAATTAAATGACCATTCTAAGTCCCGAGATCGTTAAGCAAGAGCTGGTTACATGAGTTGTTTTGTTCATTCGTTTGGTATATTATCCACCTTTGTAGGTTTTCCAAGGAAAATCAATGTCGTTTTTGTGTTGATCAAACAATGTTAAATGTTTTTGGAGTTCACTCATATCTATAATACTAATTCATGGTGTGTCATAATGATTTCCTTGTCTAGTGAAACCACAATTACTTCACCAACTAATTTGAAACCTCCAAGTATAGTCAAAACATAGCCAAACAGGATCAAAACATGTTAAAGGCCCCTAAAAACATGATCAAAACAATAAAACAATAGTGGAAATCCATTTACCCCGGATTTGGGATGGTTTTCCCCGGTTATTTAGACTTTCTCCGGTTTTTCTAGTTTAAGTTCCCTTTTGGTCAGTTTTGGCTGGTTTCGAATGGTTTAGCGTGCATCTGCCGTGTTTGGATGTGTATGACCATGTTTGAAAGTTAATCAGTTTGTATGTGATGATGAAAATATATACACAACCAAAGTAACAAAAGACATGATCATGGTGAACCCAATAACCAGTATCCATAAGACGTCCAAAACATAATCAAAACAATCAAACCCAAGTGGAAATTGTATTTCCACGGATTTGGCATGGCTAGGTTGATCAGAATTTCATCGGCTTTGCCCAGTTAAGTTCCCTTTCGATCCGTTTCGGTCGGTGTAGAAGGTTTGATGGATGTTCAAGTGTTGAAGATAGAGCCCAAATGTATTCGGATGCCCCAGATCGCGTGAAGAAAAGGGCTTTCTTGAAAATGGCATAACTTGGTCTACAAGAGTCCGTTTAAGGCCCGTGACGAGGCGAATCGAAGGCCGAAACGAGGGGAACGTAGCTGTAACCCAACTTTGTTGGGTTACAGAACTTTCGAGGCCCGAAACCCTATATTTGTTGAGATATTCTCATTTTTATAATTTTTTCACATTTTTTAGACTTTGTTTTTGGGCTCAGGCCCGACCCATTTGCGTTCTAAGGTTTATTTCGATGTCACTTGTAATTTTAGGTTACTATGTAATAGATTATAAATTAATATGGCAATCATAGAAAAAAAAATTAAATGACCATTCTAAGTCCCGAGATCGTTAAGCAAGAGCTGGTTACATGAGTTGTTTTGTTCATTCGTTTGGTATATTATCCACCTTTGTAGGTTTTCCAAGGAAAATCAATGTCGTTTTGTGTTGATCAAACAATGTTAAATGTTGTTGGAGTTCACTCATATCTATAATACTAATTCATGGTGTGTCATAATGATTTCCTTGTCTAGTGAAACCACAATTACTTCACCAACTAATTTGAAACCTCCAAGTATAGTCAAAACATAGCCAAACACGATCAAAACATGTTAAAGGCCCCCAAAAACATGATCAAAACAATAAAACAATAGTGGAAATCCATTTACCCCGGATTTGGGATGGTTTTCCCCGGTTATTTAGACTTTCTCCGGTTTTTCTAGTTTAAGTTCCCTTTTGGTCCGTTTTGGCTGGTTTCAAATGGTTTAGCGTGCATCTGCCGTGTTTGGATGTGTATGACCATGTTTGAAAATTAATCAGTTTGTATGTGATGATGAAAATATATACACAACCAAAGTAACAAAAGACATGATCATGGTGAACCCAATAACCAGTATCCATAAGACGTCCAAAACATAATCAAAACAATCAAACCCAAGTGGAAATTGTATTTCCACGGATTTGGCATGGCTAGGTTGATCAGACTTTCATCGGCTTTGCCCAGTTAAGTTCCCTTTCGATCCGTTTTGGTCGGTGTAGAAGGTTTGATGGATGTTCAAGTGTTGAAGATAGAGCCCAAATGTATTCGGATGCCCCAGATCGCGTGAAGAAAAGGCCTTTCTTGAACATGGCATAACTTGGTCTACAAGAGTCCGTTTCAGGCCCGTGATGAGGCGAATCGAAGGCAGAAACGAGGGGAACGTATCTGTAACCTAACTTTGTTGGGTTACAGAACTTTCGAGGCCCGAAACCCTATATTTGTTGAGATATTCTCATTTTTATAATTTTTTCACATTTTTTGGACTTTGTTTTTGGGCTCAGGCCCGACCCATTTGCATTCTAAGGTTTATTTCGATGTCACTTGTAATTTTAGGTTATTATGTAATAGATTATAAATTAATATGGAAATCATAGAAAAAAATTTAAATGACCATTCTAAGTCCCGAGATCGTTAAGCAAGAGCTGGTTACATGAGTTGTTTTGTTCATTTGTTTGGTATATTATCCACCTTTGTAGGTTTTCCAAGGAAAATCAATGTCGTTTTTGTGTTGATCAAACAATGTTAAATGTTGTTGGAGTTCACTCATATCTATAATACTAATTCATGGTGTGTCATAATGATTTCCTTGTCTAGTGAAACCACAATTACTTCACCAACTAATTTGAAACCTCCAAGTATAGTCAAAACATAGCCAAACACGATCAAAACATGTTAAAGGCCCCTAAAAACATGATCAAAACAATAAAACAATAGTGGAAATCCATTTACCCCGGATTTGGGATGCTTTTCCCCGGTTATTTAGACTTTCTCCGGTTTTTCTAGTTTAAGTTCCCTTTTGGTCAGTTTTGGCTGGTTTCGAATGGTTTAGCGTGCATCTGCCGTGTTTGGATGTGTATGACCATGTTTGAAAGTTATTCAGTTAGTATGTGATGATGAAAATATATACACAACCCAAGTAACAAAAGACATGATCATGGTGAACCCAATAACCAGTATCCATAAGACGTCCAAAACATGATCAAAACAATCAAACCCAAGTGGAAATTGTATTTCCACGGATTTGGCATGGCTAGGTTGATCCGACTTTCATCGGCTTTGCCCAGTTAAGTTCCCTTTCAATCCGTTTTGGTCGGTGTAGAAGGTTTGATGGATGTTCAAGTGTTGAAGATAGAGCCGAAATGTATTCGGAAGCCCCAGATCGCGTGAAGAAAAGGGCTTTCTTGAACATGGCATAACTTGGTCTACAAGAGTCCGTTTCAGGCCCGTGACGAGGCGAATCGAAGGCCGAAACGAGGGGAACGTAGCTGTAACCTAACTTTGTTGGGTTACAGAACTTTCGAGGCCCGAAACCCTATATTTGTTGAGATATTCTCATTTTTATAATTTTTTCACATTTTTTGGACTTTGTTTTTGGGCTCAGGCCCGACCCATTTGCGTTCTAAGGTTTATTTCGATGTCACTTATAATTTTAGGTTACTATGTAATAGATTATAAATTAATATGGCAATCATAGAAAAAAAATTTAAATGACCATTCTAAGTCCCGAGATCGTTAAGCAAGAGCTGGTTACATGAGTTGTTTTGTTCATTCGTTTGGTATATTATCCACCTTTGTAGGTTTTCCAAGGAAAATCAATGTCGTTTTTGTGTTGATCAAACAATGTTAAATGTTGTTGGAGTTCACTCATATCTATAATACTAATTCATGGTGTGTCATAATGATTTCCTTGTCTAGTGAAACCACAATTACTTCACCAACTAATTTGAAACCTCCAAGTATAGTCAAAACATAGCCAAACACGATCAAAACATATTAAAGGCCCCCAAAAACATGATCAAAACAATAAAACAATAGTGGAAATCCATTTACCCCGGATTTGGGATGGTTTTCCCCGGTTATTTAGACTTTCTCCGGTTTTTCTAGTTTAAGTTCCCTTTTGGTCAGTTTTGCCTGGTTTCGAATGGTTTAGCGTGCATCTGCCGTGTTTGGATGTGTATGACCATGTTTGAAAGTTAATCAGTTTGTATGTGATGATGAAAATATATACACAACCAAAGTAACAAAAGACATGATCATGGTGAACCCAATAACCAGTATCCATAAGACGTCCAAAACATAATCAAAACAATCAAACCCAAGTGGAAATTGTATTTCCACGAATTTGGCATGGCTTGGTTGATCAGACTTTCATCGGCTTTGCCCAGTTAAGTTCCCTTTCGATCCGTTTTGGTCGGTGTAGAAGGTTTGATGGATGTTCAAGTGTTGAAGATAGAGCCCAAATGTATTCGGATGCCCCAGATCGCGTGAAGAAAAGGGCTTTCTTGAACATGGCATAACTTGGTCTACAAGAGTCCGTTTTCAGGCCCGTGATGAGGCGAATCGAAGGCCGAAACGAGGGGAACGTATCTGTAACCTAACTTTGTTGGGTTACAGAACTTTCGAGGCCCGAAACCCTATATTTGTTGAGATATTCTCATTTTTATAATTTTTTCACATTTTTTGGACTTTGTTTTTGGGCTCAGGCCCGACCCATTTGCATTCTAAGGTTTATTTCGATGTCACTTGTAATTTTAGGTTATTATGTAATAGATTATAAATTAATATGGAAATCATAGAAAAAAATTTAAATGACCATTCTAAGTCCCGAGATCGTTAAGCAAGAGCTGGTTACATGAGTTGTTTTGTTCATTTGTTTGGTATATTATCCACCTTTGTAGGTTTTCCAAGGAAAATCAATGTCGTTTTTGTGTTGATCAAACAATGTTAAATGTTGTTGGAGTTCACTCATATCTATAATACTAATTCATGGTGTGTCATAATGATTTCCTTGTCTAGTGAAACCACAATTACTTCACCAACTAATTTGAAACCTCCAAGTATAGTCAAAACATAGCCAAACACGATCAAAACATGTTAAAGGCCCCTAAAAACATGATCAAAACAATAAAACAATAGTGGAAATCCATTTACCCCGGATTTGGGATGCTTTTCCCCGGTTATTTAGACTTTCTCCGGTTTTTCTAGTTTAAGTTCCCTTTTGGTCAGTTTTGGATGGTTTCGAATGGTTTAGCGTGCATCTGCCGTGTTTGGATGTGTATGACCATGTTTGAAAGTTATTCAGTTAGTATGTGATGATGAAAATATATACACAACCCAAGTAACAAAAGACATGATCATGGTGAACCCAATAACCAGTATCCATAAGACGTCCAAAACATGATCAAAACAATCAAACCCAAGTGGAAATTGTATTTCCACGGATTTGGCATGGCTAGGTTGATCCGACTTTCATCGGCTTTGCCCAGTTAAGTTCCCTTTCAATCCGTTTTGGTCGATGTAGAAGGTTTGATGGATGTTCAAGTGTTGAAGATAGAGCCCAAATGTATTCGGAAGCCCCAGATCGCGTGAAGAAAAGGGCTTTCTTGAACATGGCATAACTTGGTCTACAAGAGTCCGTTTCAGGCCCGTGACGAGGCGAATCGAAGGCCGAAACGAGGGGAACGTAGCTGTAACCCAACTTTGTTGGGTTACAGAACTTTCGAGGCCCGATACCCTATATTTGTTGAGATATTCTCATTTTTATAATTTTTTCACATTTTTTGGACTTTGTTTTTGGGCTCAGGCCCGACCCATTTGCGTTCTAAGGTTTATTTCGATGTCTTCTTAATGGTAAATTTATTAAGAAAGGCCACAAAGGCAGAAAGTACAAACAACTAGAAGCTTAACAAAAATTAGATGGGACACAACCCCAACTAACAAGCTCTAGCAACAAAAAGGTATGGACAAAACAACCCATACTCAAAACATACTATAGGTATAGGCAATGGACAAACCCCATGCTCAATACACAAAAATACAAAAAGCAACTAAAAGAATGACAAATAGCTGCTACCCATAACACTAAACTTGATCCAAATGCTAAGACCAAGCTCCTGCAATCCATGGCACACCAAAATACAAGGCAAGATCTTAATTTATGATGAGGAATCCACTTCGGAATCCATGATTGATCTTGATTCAACCACAAAGGGAAGCAACCAAAATCCACCAATCCATCCCAATGGAAAACCCTCAACACAAACTAAGAAACAAGCAGAAATAGGTAAAAAGAGACTTACTCAAAACGCCATCAGATCAAATGCAGGAAAATAAGAGAGGTGCCAGTGTAGCACATCATATCTATTGCCTCCTCAAAACCCCCATTTATGTAAAACCCAGTGGGAAACCATAAAAGGGGGAAAGAGTACAACTAGATATGAATCCCCTCACATGATGCAATAACCCATATATCAATCGGCTCGACAATAAACTGATACTAGGTTAAAATAAACAAAGGGAGGACTAAGCATCAACAAAACAGGTTTGGCAACTAAAAATTGTTCAAATAGGTGGAGTATGGGGGAAAATGTACCATACCAAACATAGACGGCACATCTTTTAGCACGCTCTAGAAGGCATAGCACACTCCCCCATAAACAACCTATAAGACCACTAATAGCACATCAAACCTCCCAAACCAAACCAAAAGTCCTCCCAACAGTCCCAAAGGACTGTATAGATCTCCAAGATACATGACAGAACAGATAGCCTACCAATCTTCATAACCCACCTTGCCAATATAACATCTTGGAAACCTTCTATCCACCACAGAAAACAATAGCACTTGGACAGAAAATAAACGTTAGAAAACATAAACAAAATCATATCAGTGGGAAACAGACCTGAGTTCTTCGTAAACATAGGCCACCAGAAACTCAAAGAAAACTTAAACGGACCTATCATCACACTCCATAAAGTCATCAATGCATTCCTTATCCTTAAGACCCAACGAAGGAAGCTGCCAAAAGATAGCAGCCTTAGCCACATCCCTAGACCATCTAACATCCAAGCCATGGAGCCTAAGTCTAATAGTATTAATAATAATACTAGCAACGGCTTCAGCAGATCTGCTAACGTTTCGGAACATCCTGAAATTACGTTCCTGCCATATGAAGTAAACAGATGCCCCTAACACTAGTCTTTGAATCACGCTCCAAATAGAATTGCTAGCCTTAATATTACATACCCCCGAAACAATCTCAGCCCAAATATTAGACATTGAGTCTAATAAAGCCAGCTTTTTCATTTTCTCCCACACACTCGACGAAAAAGGACAACTGAAGAATAAGTGGTTGTGGGAGTCCATACATGTCTTACACAGAGCACATGTCACATTAGCTAATGGGAACCATCTAGCTAATCTATCCTGAGTTTTCAACCTACCCTTAATAGCTAACCAGAGAATGAAAGCATGCCTAGGAACACAATAAGGGAACCAAACATGATCCACCCACATAACCCTAGGCATATCCACTCTAAGAGCCTTACAGACTTCCCTCACGCTAAACTCCACCACCTTCTGATCCTTATTCAGCCAAATGGTTTTATCAGAGACTTCATTCAGAGTAGGGGGCAATACATTGATAACAGGTCCAAACCTGCCTAACCAATCATTTGGCCATAACCACTTGTTACCATCAACCCAGTCAACAATTTTGTCATTAACATCTATACCAAGTGATTCAAGGAAGTTACGGGTAATAAGCTTACATAAAGGGCCATCAGGGTGCCAGTTATCAAACCAGACAAAGCAATTCCTACCATTACCAACTTTAACAGCAACAAACTTCCTAACTTTGTCTCTCAAACCCATAATATGTCTCCATGACCATGCATTTTTCTTCCAAGCAGTAAGATTCCAAATACAGTTACTTTTTAGCCGATAAATATTAATCCACTTAACCCATAGAGACTCCTTATTGCTAAGAACATTCCATAAGTGTTTTGACATTAACCCATCATTCATTAAGCTCATATTTTTTATACCCAGACCCCCTTGACTTTTGGGTCTACAAACCTCATCCCAGGCAACACTAGAAATCCCCTTACCATTTTCCCCCAAACCCCACAAAAAGTTCTTAAACAATTTATCAATGCATACACAAATATGTTTGGGCAAAACAAACATAGAAGCCCAAAACACATTTATAGAGGATAAAATAGAGGAAATGAGTTGGAGCTTACCTGCATAAGAGAGCAGCTTGTTATGCCAGCTGAAGACCCTTTTCTTTACATTATCCAACAGAATTCTACAGTCAATGTTCCTTAATCTTCTTGTCATAAGAGGGACTCCCAAATATCTAACCGGGAGATTACCTTCTCTGAACGGGAGAGCACTCAGAATTTGAGACTTCATATCCTCCTTAACATTGCTAAAAAAAGCAATACTCTTATCAAGGCTTGGGTATAACCCCGAAGACATGCTAAACTCATCCAAACCCCTCCTGAGAATACAAGCCGACACCAAATCCCCATGACATAGCAAAAGCAGATCATCCGCAAAACATAAGTGAGTAAGATTTATTTTACTACAACCCTGATGATATTTAAATCTATTATCCCTCTTAATTTGTCTCTTAATCATAAGATTAAGGACCTCCATGACAATCGTAAAAAGGTAAGGGGATATAGGGTCCCCCTGCCTTAAACCTCTTTTGCTCTTAAAAAATCCATGAAGCTCCCCATTCACACAAATCGAAAAAGAGGCCGTAGATAAGCAAACCATAATCCAGTTTATCATGACACTATGAAACCCAAACTGAACTAAAGTGTTCCTAAGAAAACTCCAATTAACGGTATCATAAGCTTTTTTGATATCGACTTTGAACGCACATTTACTCGTCCCACTACTCCAATCATAACCAACCATTAATTCTTGGGTTAACAAGATATTATCACTAATCTGTCTACCGGGGATAAAAGCACATTGGTTCTCATCAATAAGACTACTAAGGCCTTCCTTAAGTCTATTGGTAAGGACTTTACTAATACATTTATAAACCACATTGCAGCAAGCAATGGGTCTATAATCAGAAACATATAACGGGACACTTAATTTGGGAATAAGAGAGATAAGGTTAGCATTTAACTCACCTAAAAGCTTACCTGAAACAAAGAACTCTTTCACAGCCTTGCAAACATCAGGTCCAACCACACTCCAAGCCTTCTTAAAGAATTTCGAAGAAAAACCATCAGGTCCAGCCGCTTTGTCGTCTTTAATGCTGAACATGGCAACCTTTACTTCCTCATCCATCACTGGCCTAATCATATGAGTAGCAATCTCCGGGCTAAGTTTTTTAGTAAACAGAGTGTTGAAATCTTCCATGGGAATAACTTCCTCATCATTACCAAGAAAACTCTCAAAATGCTTCACAAATTGGAGGGGAATATCATCACCATACAGAATATTACCACCATCATCTCTAATCATCTCAATCCTATTCCTACTCACTCTACCTTTGAGGATACTATGAAAGTAAGCAGAATTTTGGTCCCCTTCCCTTAACCAGTCTATTTTCGTTTTCTGTTTAAGGAGTTTTTCTTCATCAATAAGCGCTTCATGGTAGGCTTTAGAGAACACCAGTTCTTCCTCTCTTAAATCTGCACAAAGAGGATCTCTATCCAGGCATTCTTGGACTCTCTTAAGCTCACCTCTCAGCAACTTTACTTTTTCAAAAACATTTCCATTATTCTTGGCCAATCTTCTCATGTATTTCTTCATATTCTTTAACTTCTTAGCTAACGTATACATATGAAACCCTTTAACATCCATATTCCAATTATTAGCCACAGTACTAAGAAACTCCTCCTTATCCGCTATGAAGTTCAAAAATTTAAACGATTTTGGCTTAACCCTAATATCAGAAGGAAACACCAATAAGGAAGGACTATGATCAGAAGACATGTATGGAAGAAACTTAGCATAGCCATTGCTGAACTCCTGGCTAAACATACCATTGCCCATAACTCTATCCAACTTCTTTAGAATACCAAGCTCAGGATTATGTCTTTTTTCAATCCAAGTATAAAAAAGACCATAACCATTAATATCATGCACTTCCAGACTTTCAACACATTCTTTAAACTCCTCCATACCTTTATCTCTCACAACAAAACAGTTAGAACACTCATCGAAACTCAACGAAACATTGAAGTCCCCCAAAAGTGTCCAAGGAGAATCACCAACAACGCTTTTATGCTCAATTAAATTCTTCCATAAAATCCTTCTTCTTCTCTCCTCATTATCAGCATAAACAAAAGAAGCAAAGAAACACTTTTGATCATGAAGGAAAGTAACCTCAAAATGCATAACTTGATCTATTTGCGAAATCAGCCTAGCTCTACAAATAAAAGGATCCCAACCAACCATGATTCTACAACCCTTCTTACTATCAGTAGAATTAGACATCCAAGGCCATTGATCAAAAACAATATTTCCAATAGACTCAACTGATTTCTTTCTAAGTTGGGATTCTATGACAGCAAACATACAAAGCTTCTCATCTCTAATAAAGGTTTTCACCTCATTCTGTCTAAGGGTAGAATTCAAACCCTTAACATTCCATGCAGCAATAGTACTCGTCATTGGATACTAGAGGGGTTGGAAGTAACACCGGCTTGCATATCAGCCATGGACACATCAGCAACATTGATAGTATCATCTTGAGCCATGAAAACAGCCGAAGCATCCTGATTACCACCAACATCTTCAAAGTGACCATTAATTCTATCACTATTGTATTCTTCCAAAATCGTCTCATAATATTCAAACATATCCCTAGACCAGAATCCCTTGATAGCATCAGTTAAAGGTTGCTTTGATAACAAAAACAATTCCACCTCCAACTTATCTCTACTCCATTCCAACTCCTTAATCTTCTGAGATTCTGCACGGGTAGCTTGATTAAAGAAATTGTTATAAACCGAAGTGGAAGCCTTACCAGCACACTCGTCCACAACTCTTTGTTTAGCCACCTTAGTAGCCTCTTCATGAAGATTCCTTCTCCGAACAGCAATTTGTTTATTGAAATTCTCAATACTCTCATTAACAGTGTCTTCCGGAGATGATCTAGTCTTAACACTTCCCTTGCACTTACTATTATAGTACTCCAACATCTTAGCAGACCATGAAGTTTTGACAGCTTCACTTACATCCAACCCTAAATCACAAATTGAATCCACCCTTTTGCAGAAATCATCCCATATTAATGTCTCCTCATTATCTGTACTATCACTTAAAGGACTGAACCTATTTTCTGACACAACCTCTTTTTCCTTATCCTTCTTCTTAGAGCTAGAATCTTTAGTAGGGACATTCTTCGTAATGGTATTCACATCTTTGCTACTAACATTAACCTGATTACCAGATTCCTTCACCGCTGCTTTCACTTGAGTACCCATATCATTAACATCATTACCCTTATTCCTCATCTGATTAGGTTGCGAACTAGTACTGGCACCTCTATTCCCTTGATAATATGAACCACCTCTACCCCTACCAAAAGATCCTCTACCAGCATTACTAGTCTCACCTCTACCACCACTATTCGGCTCTCCTCTACCACCCGAATTGTAACCTCCTCTACCAACATTACTGAACCCGCCTCTCCTATAAGTTACAGATCTCCAGCCTTCTTTATTACCCGTAGTATCAGAAATATTATTCCCTTGAATATTAGCAGGAACCTCATTTGGCTTACTAGCTTCCTTAGTAGGTTTAACATTTGAGAACAAACCTTTAGCAGGACAATTCACAGTAGAATGACCAAAGACCTTACAATGCTCACACATTGGCGGTTTCCAAGGATATTCAACATCCAACATCATTGATCTATTTAGACTTCTATACCAAACTTCCACTTCATTCACAAGATCCTTACTAGCATCAACTTCAATGAGGACCCTAGCAAAACTAGCACGACCATGAGTTCTATCACACATTTCAGTAGTCAACTTATCCATAATGATAGGCTTCCCCATTCTACTTGCTATTCTGCTAATTCCCTCCCTGTTCCAAGCTTCCAAAGGAACATTGAAAATTTTAACCCATAACGGAATTCGAGAAACTTCTGGCTTTGATATACACAAACCTGGTTCCCATTTCTGAACAAAAAATGGTTTACTATCCACAATCCAAGGGCTATTCTCTATAACAGTCTGCATACCATCCACCGAGTTGAACTTACAAAAATATAACCCATTGTTGTTTAAGATAATATCATCTAACCCATATGGTCTCCACATTCTTTTCAAATTTCCCATAATTTCTCTATAACTCATACGGAATCCAACAAAATGACCAATGATGGTCAAATTCCATCTAGTGCTTCCCTCATCAATAATCGAGTCAAGAACAGCCACCTCCCTACCTTCATTGTTCACGGTAACCGGGATAAAAGACAATCTGTTATTCCCCATACCCCTATTACCCGTGACAGCTCTAAGGAAAGAAACCGGTTTATCATTCGTACTCACCTTATCATTCATGATTACATCTTGCCCACTATTATCATCATTAACTGCAAAATTACTTACCACACTAACATCCTTAGCAGGCCCCACATTCGTAACCTTAAACAAACCCGGCTTCCTAACTTCACCAAAACTAACCTTAACAGGACTCCTAGGCTTATTCTTTGACACCTCAGGGTTAAAAACAGGATTCTCAGCAAAAGGGACAGGCATATCATTCAAAACAGATTCAACATTAGTACTAGACCTAAGGTTACTAGGTTTCTTACTACCCTCATTAACATTAGCAGATGAATTATCACAAACCATATCATTACTAGCAATATTTTCCTTATTTGGACCCCAAAATGGTTCAGTCTCCTCCCCAGAGTGAACTGAAACATTTTTGCCCAAAACATCACCACTAATCTCACTAACACATTCCATATCATCACTATTACCTGTTGAACCATCACCCTTCGAGTTAGCCCGTGTAACAGTTCTCTTAAAATTAACATCTGATGACTTTCCTAACATATCCACATGTTTCATAGTATTGCCAAGATCCGGATTCATATTACGAGTGGTTTTCATGGGTTTAAGAGATGATTTCGAAGATTTCTTCACAACATGCGTATTCACAGGTGGTGGAAATTCCGGCAACGGTGATGGGTTAACCACTGGAGGTGGAATAACCATGGGGGGGTTTAAGGATTCAGACATGGGACATGATGATTAGGTACGAGGTTAAGAAATGGATTTAGGAAAATTAATGAACGGATTAATAAATGGGTAAACAGCCAAACAGTAAAACCCACTCAAATAAAATGAATTTATTTTGGAGATTAAGAAAGTTTAAATGGTGAAAAATTATATGAATTTGTAGATAATGAAAAGGGGAACAAGGATCTAAAATAAAATTCAAGATCCCATGGTTGGATCTAAATTAGATGATGATTCTTTATAAAATACTTTAGGGTTTTTAAGTTTAGAGAGAGAAAGTTTTAGAGAGAGGTCAGAGAGAATAGGTTTATTTCGATGTCACTTGTAATTTTAGGTTACTATGTAATAGATTATAAATTAATATGGCAATCATAGAAAAAAAATTTAAATGACCATTCTAAGTCCCGAGATCGTTAAGCAAGAGCTGGTTACATGAGTTGTTTTGTTCATTCGTTTGGTATATTATCCACCTTTGTAGGTTTTCCAAGGAAAATCAATGTCGTTTTTGTGTTGATCAAACAATGTTAAATGTTGTTGGAGTTCACTCATATCTATAATACTAATTCATGGTGTGTCATAATGATTTCCTTGTCTAGTGAAACCACAATTACTTCACCAACTAATTTGAAACCTCCAAGTATAGTCAAAACATAGCCAAACACGATCAAAACATGTTAAAGGCCCCCAAAAACATGATCAAAACAATAAAACAATAGTGGAAATCCATTTACCCCGGATTTGGGATGGTTTTCCCCGGTTATTTAGACTTTCTCCGGTTTTTCTAGTTTAAGTTCCCTTTTGGTCAGTTTTGGCTGGTTTCGAATGGTTTAGCGTGCATCTGCCGTGTTTGGATGTGTATGACCATGTTTGAAAGTTAATCAGTTTGTATGTGATGATGAAAATATATACACAACCAAAGTAACAAAAGACATGATCATGGTGAACCCAATAACCAGTATCCATAAGACGTCCAAAACATAATCAAAACAATCAAACCCAAGTGGAAATTGTATTTCCACGGATTTGGCATGGCTAGGTTGATCAGACTTTCATCGGCTTTGCCCAGTTAAGTTCCCTTTCGATCCGTTTTGGTCGGTGTAGAAGGTTTGATGGATGTTCAAGTGTTGAAGATAGAGCCCAAATGTATTCGGAAGCCCCAGATCGCGTGAAGAAAAGGGCTTTCTTGAACATGGCATAACTTGGTCTACAAGAGTCCATTTCAGACCCGTAACGAGGCGAATCGAAGGCTGAAACGAGGGGAACGTAGCTGTAACCTAACTTTGTTGGGTTACAGAACTTTCGAGGCCCAAAACCCTATATTTGTTGAGATATTCTCATTTTTATAATTTTTTCACATTTTTGGACTTTGTTTTTGGGCTCAGGCCCGACCCATTTGCATTCTAAGGTTTATTTTGATGTCACTTGTAATTTTAGGTTATTATGTAATAGATTATAAATTAATATGGAAATCATAGAAAAAAATTTAAATGACCATTCTAAGTCCCGAGATCGTTAAGCAAGAGCTGGTTACATGAGTTGTTTTGTTCATTTGTTTGGTATATTATCCACCTTTGTAGGTTTTCCAAGGAAAATCAATGTCGTTTTTGTGTTGATCAAACAATGTTAAATGTTGTTGGAGTTCACTCATATCTATAATACTAATTCATGGTGTGTCATAATGATTTCCTTGTCTAGTGAAACCACAATTACTTCACCAACTAATTTGAAACCTCCAAGTATAGTCAAAACATAGCCAAACACGATCAAAACATGTTAAAGGCCCCTAAAAACATGATCAAAACAATAAAACAATAGTGGAAATCCATTTACCCCGGTTTTGGGATGCTTTTCCCCGGTTATTTAGACTTTCTCCGGTTTTTCTAGTTTAAGTTCCCTTTTGGTCAGTTTTGGCTGGTTTCGAATGGTTTAGCGTGCATCTGCCGTGTTTGGATGTGTATGACCATGTTTGAAAGTTATTCAGTTAGTATGTGATGATGAAAATATATACACAACCCAAGTAACAAAAGACATGATCATGGTGAACCCAATAACCAGTATCCATAAGTCGTCCAAAACATGATCAAAACAATCAAACCCAAGTGGAAATTGTATTTCCACGGATTTGGCATGGCTAGGTTGATCCGACTTTCATCGGCTTTGCCCAGTTAAGTTCCCTTTCAATCCGTTTTGGTCGGTAGAAGGTTTGATGGATGTTCAAGTGTTGAAGATAGAGCCCAAATGTATTCGGAAGCCCCAGATAGCGTGAAGAAAAGGGCTTTATTGAACATGGCATAACTTGGTCTACAAGAGTCCGTTTCAGGCCCGTGACGAGGCGAATCCAAAGCCAAAACGAGGGGAACGTAGCTGTAACCCAACTTTGTTGGGTTACAGAACTTTCGAGGCCCGAAACCCTATATTTGTTGAGATATTCTCATTTTTATAATTTTTTCACATTTTTTTGGACTTTGTTTTTGGGCTCAGGCCCGACCCATTTGCGTTCTAAGGTTTATTTCGATGTCACTTGTAATTTTAGGTTACTATGTAATAGATTATAAATTAGTATGGCAATCATAGAAAAAAAAATTTAAATGACCATTCTAAGTCCCGAGATCGTTAAGCAAGAGCTGGTTACATGAGTTGTTTTGTTCATTTGTTTGGTATATTATCCACCTTTGTAGGTTTTCCAAGGAAAATCAATGTCGTTTTTGTGTTGATCAAACAATGTTAAATGTTGTTGGAGTTCACTCATATCTATAATACTAATTCATGGTGTGTCATAATGATTTCCTTGTCTAGTGAAACCACAATTACTTCACCAACTAATTTGAAACCTCCAAGTATAGTCAAAACATAGCCAAACAGGATCAAAACATGTTAAAGGCCCCTAAAAACATGATCAAAACAATAAAACAATAGTGGAAATCCATTTACCCCGGATTTGGGATGGTTTTCCCCGGTTATTTAGACTTTCTCCGGTTTTTCTAGTTTAAGTTCCCTTTTGGTCAGTTTTGGCTGGTTTTGAATGGTTTAGCGTGCATCTGCCGTGTTTGGATGTGTATGACCATGTTTGAAAGTTAATCAGTTTGTATGTGATGATGAAAATATATACACAACCAAAGTAACAAAAGACATGATCATGGTGAACCCAATAACCAGTATCCATAAGACGTCCAAAACATAATCAAAACAATCAAACCCAAGTGGAAATTGTATTTCCACGGATTTGGCATGGCTAGGTTGATCAGACTTTCATCGGCTTTGCCCAGTTAAGTTCCCTTTCGATCCGTTTCGGTCGGTGTAGAAGGTTTGATGGATGTTCAAGTGTTGAAGATAGAGCCCAAATGTATTCGGATGCCCCAGATCGCGTGAAGAAAAGGGCTTTCTTGAACATGGCATAACTTGGTCTACAAGAGTCCGTTTCAGGCCCGTGATGAGGCGAATCGAAGGCCGAAACGAGGGGAACGTAGCTGTAACCTAACTTTGTTGGGTTACAGAACTTTCGAGGCCCGAAACCCTATATTTGTTGAGATATTCTCATTTTTATAATTTTTTCACATTTTTTTGGACTTTGTTTTTGGGCTCAGGCCCGACCCATTTGCGTTCTAAGGTTTATTTCGATGTCACTTGTAATTTTAGGTTACTATGTAATAGATTATAAATTAGTATGGCAATCATAGAAAAAAAATTTAAATGACCATTCTAAGTCCCGAGATCGTTAAGCAAGAGCTGGTTACATGAGTTGTTTTGTTCATTTGTTTGGTATATTATCCACCTTTGTAGGTTTTCCAAGGAAAATCAATGTCGTTTTTGTGTTGATCAAACAATGTTAAATGTTGTTGGAGTTCACTCATATCTATAATACTAATTCATGGTGTGTCATAATGATTTCCTTGTCTAGTGAAACCACAATTACTTCACCAACTAATTTGAAACCTCCAAGTATAGTCAAAACATAGCCAAACAGGATCAAAACATGTTAAAGGCCCCTAAAAACATGATCAAAACAATAAAACAATAGTGGAAATCCATTTACCCCGGATTTGGGATGGTTTTCCCCGGTTATTTAGACTTTCTCCGGTTTTTCTAGTTTAAGTTCCCTTTTGGTCAGTTTTGGCTGGTTTTGAATGGTTTAGCGTGCATCTGCCGTGTTTGGATGTGTATGACCATGTTTGAAAGTTAATCAGTTTGTATGTGATGATGAAAATATATACACAACCAAAGTAACAAAAGACATGATCATGGTGAACCCAATAACCAGTATCCATAAGACGTCCAAAACATAATCAAAACAATCAAACCCAAGTGGAAATTGTATTTCCACGGATTTGGCATGGCTAGGTTGATCAGACTTTCATCGGCTTTGCCCAGTTAAGTTCCCTTTCGATCCGTTTCGGTCGGTGTAGAAGGTTTGATGGATGTTCAAGTGTTGAAGATAGAGCCCAAATGTATTCAGATGCCCCAGATCGCGTGAAGAAAAGGGCTTTCTTGAACATGGCATAACTTGGTCTACAAGAGTCCGTTTCAGGCCCGTGATGAGGCGAATCGAAGGCCGAAACGAGGGGAACGTAGCTGTAACCTAACTTTGTTGGGTTACAGAACTTTCGAGGCCCGAAACCCTATATTTGTTGAGATATTCTCATTTTTATAATTTTTTCACATTTTTTGGACTTTGTTTTTGGGCTCAGGCCCGACCCATTTGCATTCTAAGGTTTATTTCGATGTCACTTGTAATTTTAGGTTATTATGTAATAGATTATAAATTAATATGGAAATCATAGAAAAAAAATTAAATGACCATTCTAAGTCCCGAGATCGTTAAGCAAGAGCTGGTTACATGAGTTGTTTTGTTCATTTGTTTGGTATATTATCCACCTTTGTAGGTTTTCCAAGGAAAATCAATGTCGTTTTTGTGTTGATCAAACAATGTTAAATGTTGTTGGAGTTCACTCATATCTATAATACTAATTCATGGTGTGTCATAATGATTTCCTTGTCTAGTGAAACCACAATTACTTCACCAACTAATTTGAAACCTCCAAGTATAGTCAAAACATAGCCAAACACGATCAAAACATGTTAAAGGCCCCTAAAAACATGATCAAAACAATAAAACAATAGTGGAAATCCATTTACCCCGGATTTGGGATGCTTTTCCCGGTTATTTAGACTTTCTCCGGTTTTTCTAGTTTAAGTTCCCTTTTGGTCAGTTTTGGCTGGTTTCGAATGGTTTAGCGTGCATCTGCCATGTTTGGATGTGTATGACCATGTTTGAAAGTTATTCAGTTAGTATGTGATGATGAAAATATATACACAACCCAAGTAACAAAAGACATGATCATGGTGAACCCAATAACCAGTATCCATAAGACGTCCAAAACATGATCAAAACAATCAAACCCAAGTGGAAATTGTATTTCCACGGATTTGGCATGGCTAGGTTGATCCGACTTTCATCGGCTTTGCCCAGTTAAGTTCCCTTTCAATCCGTTTTGGTCGGTAGAAGGTTTGATGGATGTTCAAGTGTTGAAGATAGAGCCCAAATGTATTCGGAAGCCCCAGATCGCGTGAAGAAAAGGGCTTTCTTGAACATGGCATAACTTGGTCTACAAGAGTCCGTTTCAGACCCGTAACGAGGCGAATCGAAGGCTGAAACGAGGGGAACGTAGCTGTAACCTAACTTTGTTGGGTTACAAAACTTTCGAGGCCCGAAACCCTATATTTGTTGAGATATTCTCATTTTTATAATTTTTTCACATTTTTTGGACTTTGTTTTTGGGCTCAGGCCCGACCTATTTGCATTCTAAGGTTTATTTTGATGTCACTTGTAATTTTAGGTTATTATGTAATAGATTATAAATTAATATGGAAATCATAGAAAAAAATTTAAATGACCATTCTAAGTCCCGAGATCGTTAAGCATGTAAAACCCGCGTGCTTTTACCATGAATAGTGCCCTTAAGATCGTACGTCCTAGATTAAAACTTACCTCATGTAGTATTGATCACATTCATGTGCTAATAATCAAGCAAGTGCATACGTGTATGACATGACAAGTATCGATTACGTACGACCTCATGATAAACAGTTAATAAATATATCACGTGAACATAATTAAATCATGAACACCATTTAAAATACTAACTAAAATAATTACGTAAATACTTATAATATATTTACGAGCGTTAAGTTTACGATAAACGACACGTTAAAAGAAACAGAAACACGTTAAACACGAGAACGTTTAACCACGAACGAACACGAAACATCGGGACACGAGAAAGGTACGGGTACCCCATGTGGGTACCCCATGTGGGGCCCCCATAACCACGGCATACATCAAGAAATGGGCTTAGCCCATGGACTTTACAAGTAGAGGGGGGTAAAAGTAAAAACATGTTTTCATTTTTCATTTTCAAGAAATAAACATAAAAACCCTAAAAAGAGTTTTCTCCTCTCCTTTTTCTCCTCTTTGTGCCGCCACATAAACACCACCATAGGGGGAGATTTGTTTGATTTTGATCTTAAGAACTATTGTATAATCAGTGTTTGTTCATCCTCTTTCCAAGCTACATAGTGGTATACCTTTCAAACCCTTCTTTCTAATCCTTTTTAATTCTTTTGATCTTTGATTATTGTCATGAACATGTTATTATTTTTCTTATTAAAACAAGGTAATTAATCATTGATCTAACATGTTTTGGTATTGAATAAAATCAAGGAATGATTTAAAGGGGTGTTTGTTTTTAGCCGCCTAGCAAAACAAACCCGAGGGGGGTTTGGTTTGCTATTGCCGCCACCACCAAGACCACAATTGGTCTTGGTTGGCTCATGTGGGACCCACGGCAGCAAGGGGACACATGTGCCCCGGGTTTGGCCCGGGTACGGTGTCGAATTCATACCCTATTCATGGTTCGTTGGTTAAAATCATGATCTATGTTACATGTAATTTTTATGAATCATGAACTTAAGATATAATTAATTAATAACATGAAATATTAATTAAATCATGACTTAGGTTATTTTAATTATTAGTTTATCATGACATTAATTTAACCTAAGTATTTTATGTTATAAGTTATAATTAATTAATTATTAAAACATGCCTATAATTAATTAATTTAGACATGACTTAGGTTATTTTATTATTAATAATAATACACATTTTAACCTAAGTATTTTCATTTCATTTTAATTAATACATGTTACACTTTAATTAAAATGCTTAACCTATAGTTTAATTAAAATACATGAAATAATAACTAAACTATACACTATATCATATGACTTAAGAAATAAGCTTAAACACTTAGACTTATATGTTAGCTTATGTAATCAGCTTAATTCTAATTATGGAAACTTCTATTTATAGAAACTTAATTAAATAAGGCAACTAATCTAATTATGGAAACCTTCTATATATGGAAATCAATCTATTTCAGGCAGCTAATCTAATCATGGAAACTTTCTATATATGGAAACTTATTTAATTAAGGCAGCTGATCTATTTTTGGAAACTTTCTATTTTTAGAAACTAATCTATTTTAGGCAGTAAATTCTATTTTTGGAAACTTTCTATTTTTGGAAACTTTCTATTTTTGGAAACTTTCTATTTTTGGAAACCTGCTATTTTTGGAAAGTTACTTATTATTACACAGTAAGTATAATAATACATGAATCACCAGTAATACTTAATCAGAGTAATCAGAATACAAGATGAACACAGTTTAAGGCTTTAAACAATGAACCATGACCTAAAACATACCAAATCAGCTATAATGAGACACAGAACCCAGTACGTAATCAGTGAATCGATACTTATACACGTGTGTATTCATGTAGCATTAGTGATCCAGAAGTAGGAGTCTTTCTTCCGTTCATTTCACTGGACTTGAGGTACGGATTCCCGTCCTTTCAGTATGGACATTTCTTCCTTATTAGGATTTCCCCTTATGCAGCCAACTGTTTTCCCCAGTATTTGTTTTATTGTTTTGAACTGCTTATGTTTAATTAGCATAATCTATAGCCATATACAAGCATGACCAGTTTCACCTAGTTATGGAGGTACCATAACCATAACATTGGAGGCACCAATGTTATGACTTCCCCACGGCGGAGTGATTGCTCGTGGCGTCCCTTTTCAGTTTTGGCCATATTATTATATCAGGTGGGGCGTATGGGTGTATCCTAGTTACATGTTTTATTCAGTTTATCATGGTGAATGTGGTGTGTGCCTTGCACCCTTCACAAGGAGCTGATCCCTCCTACCCAAACCAGTATATTGATTAGAGGCATCCCCTCTAATCAGCATGATGAGGTCACCCCTCCAAGTATTCATGCACGTGACCTTTTCATGACCTATATGGGCTATGGTATTTATATGTTAAAACAGTTTTCACAGGTTAAACATAAGGCTTTTCAAACTATAAAACCAGTTTTCATGTTACTTAACCAGTTTACTCAGTACTTAGTCTTCCGCTGTTATATGTTACATGCTTATCCTATATCATGCTTTATTGTACATCCGTGCATTGAGCGTCTTGCTCAGCCGTTACTTTCCTTTCCATGTCCCAAAACGGCAGGTACCCAAGACTCGAGCATTTGGAGGACGCACATAGGATGGAAGCTACCAGAGACTTCTTTTCCTTTTTGCCTTCATATAGTTATGCTTGTTTAGTCTTTATTCAGTTCATTTCCTTTATTTATGTTTGGGCTTATGTTTGGGAACCGATGTTTGATTCTGGTTTTCCCTTTGGTCATGTATGTTTTACTACATATCACCTTGCATGCTTTGATGACACGCCATAATCACGCGTGACATTCCATTTATCAAAATGGGGTGTTACAATTATGGTATCAGAGCCAAGGCTTCGACCTGTAGGCTCTAAAACTTGACCTGTGACTAGTGGGTAGTCACCAGGAACTTCCTAAGCCAACGATTGTTATTCCACGTATTGAGGTTTCAGCGCGTTGTTGTTTTAACCATCATGTTTTTCAGCACCTTTTGTTTTAGCCATGACGTTTTCAGCACCTTGTTGTTTTCACCATGATGTTTTCACCAGTATCGTCTTACTAATATGGAATGATCAACCGTCATCCATACTTAGTTATGTGTCAGTATCTATGCATGATGTTCCTAGTGAACTGTGATATTGTGAACTGAACCCCAGTAGTTCATAATTTTCACATAAAATTTTTCTGTTAAGTTTTGACAATGACTTTTAATTATTATGTTTCATGCATTCATGCATTTATATCATATGTTATCCGTTGCAGGAATTTTGACTAAGTAATGGTTGGTACAGGACTGGCCCTATTTAGTCGCATGTGCTTTTATCGAAACTTTTAACCTTGGGACCGACCCATAGGCGTCCCCTCGCCATGTCTTTTGTTTTGGAACCGACCCATAGGCGTTCCCTCGCACATATAAAGGTTTTATAAACTACATTACGCATTCATGCACTGTTTTTCTTGCATAAAATTTTTCTCATGATTTAAATTGGCATAAAAATTTTTTTCATGTCCCATCATAAGTTATTATGTTTTTATGTCAAGTATGCCTTCATACTGTCATGGTTAACTTCAGTTTCATGCTGATTATGTTATATACTTCTTCGTAATAGATGGTTTCATGTTTCCTCATGATAATTCCGTCTTCATGTTGATTATGTTTCACGCCTCTTTTGTTATTTAAGTTGTCCTACAAGACATTGTTAGATTTCTTGAATCATGCTTTCATGATAGTCATGGTTGGTTTTCATTGATCATGCTGTCAGGCACATCATCGTTGAATTTTGTGTAACCACACTTTAGCGTTTCTCTAGGCAACCAGAATGACGTCTATGCTAATACTGCCAGGTTATCATGATGGTTTTCCTAACCGTGTAACCGGTTTACTTTCCTTAAATCAGGACAAATGATCGAGCCCATACCGATCATTTCATGTGCATTCCATGTGTACTCCACGTACCGTATTTCATGTGTATTACATGTACCTTAATCCATGTGTATTCCACTTGCAATACTCCACGAGTATTCGCTAGTCGATTCTAAATCATCTCAGGCGTATGTTCACTTACTGATATTCTACAAGATCGTCGATGCCGCTCATAGCTTGGAGATGTTACTGAAGGTTGATGCTGCTGATGTTGGGAGACGCTACGAGATGCTGATGCTGATGCTGTTCACAACCTGGAGATCCTAAAAGACGAAGACAAAGGCGTCGGAGCAAAGCAATTGGACGAGAAGATGCTTCACCATCAGACAATTCCCATCAATCATTGTCCTAAATTCATAGTTACATGTCACACGTCGTTCGGTTGTCATTTCTGTCATATGAGTGCAAACCAGTACCAGCCAGCCACTCAGCTAAATAGTTACACGAGTCACGGTCATGAGAATGACCGTCATGGAACCTACAGACAAGACGATAGTAACCACTACCATGACAGAAAATATCCTAGAAATCGCAACCGAGGCTCTGGCCGCGGACGTGATCAGACATACAAATGATCAGTAGTCCAACCGATCCGCCAATTCTGGCATATTAACCTAATATTTGTAGTTCTAATTGTTTCACATCTCGAGACACATGTCAAGACATCAGTCAAGACACATGTCTCACGTATACTTTCTGAGGACACATGTCAAGATACCAGTCAAGGCATATGTCACGCTCACATTTCTCAAGACACGAGTCAAGACACATGACTCACGTCTAATTATGGAACATTTCTAAGAAATTCAGGGTACCCTCCAAGGGTATATCTACGTTGTTGTGCCATGTATTAATCAGGCCACAAGAATTTCAATACCGTTATCGGCGCATCAGTGAGAACTGTCACGTTGCCGACGTCACTTTCATTTCTTTCACCATAGTTCATATATTCATGACCATGAAGGACGCCTTTCGTATTCCCACGTATACGACGGTTTTCATTCAGCTTAATGATGAGATCCAAGCTGCTAACGTATTTTCCTCGGACAGACACGAGATAAATTTTATCCTAATTATGTACTATGAACACCACACCATGCTATGATTCATAATTATGTATAGTAATGTTCAGGCTCCTGAATACTTTCAGCTTGATTTTCCATCAGGAAAATCTGTACAAGTTAACTATGCTTTTCAAGCACGTGCTTTGTTAGCCATATTGCTAAAATTTTCTAGCTGTTAGTAACACACGACTACTAAGGTCCTTTTACGCATAACCAACGGATTATTCCAAAATTGTTCCTTACACTCCAGAAGAACCTTCAAGGAGAAGGATGGTACCATGAGATTATGTGTCAACTACCGTCGACTTAAACAAATCACCATTCATGACCGTTATTCTCCTCCACATATGGACAACATGTCCAATCAACCGTATAGTGTTAATCACTTTTCCAAGATCGAACTCACAATCATGCTGCCAACAGTGACGAGTGAAAAAGCAGGACATGTCCATGACTGCTATTCGTGCACGACTCGGTCATGCCAGATTTATGATTTTGAATTAGTCTCATCAATGCTCCAACCGTATTATGAACTTAATAAATTGAGTTTCCATGAACTCCTAAACTAATTCATCAGCGTTTTCATTGAGGATAACCTGATTTCCTCTAAGTCTAGAGAAGAACAGGAAGACCATATCTGCACTATGTTGCAAATTCTATGACAAGAGAAATTTTACCCTGGAATTCATTCCGATATCAATTCTGTTTGATTTCAGTGACACGCTGAATCACATGGCATTCTACGGTTAATCTTACCATGACTCAGCTTATGAGTAAAGAAGAGAACCCGACACTACATTAGGCGTTCTATAAAATCCTACGCTAGGAGAAGTCTAGATTCAGAGACTCAGAGTTTCGCAACCTTCCATGTATCAAGTTTCTACGAAGCAGGATACAGTTACGTTCATATCTTCATACCTGTTATACAAACAGGCTAAGATAGGACACCAACAGACGGGTATGTTTTCATCATATGAAATTGTGAATCGAAAAGGGACAAGATCTCCATGGATTTTAGTTACCAGATTTCAGCAAACTCAGAAGAAGCATGATGCTATCTGGGTTATTGTCAACAGTTTGATCAAGTCTGCAGAATCCTTACATCCGTACGGATTTCAGAACGAACAGATTGAACAAACATGTTCCAGCCAAGGCTCATCCGATCACTTGGCAATCCCTCAGCTATCGGTCAAACAAAGATTCGTAATTGTACTCCTAACTTACTTTACGTCTTCATTCTAATTCTACGACTTGCTTTCGCGCTCACGTTCATGACACTATTCACGTTCATGATCGTATTTTGGCTTACGATTTTACGTTCATTTCTTTTCTCATTCTGGGAAGGTTGCAAGAACTTGTGAGACCAGACCCAAGTTTAGTATAACCCTCCATCATCAGATAGACGTTTCGCATCATATTCCACGTCTAACCTTGTAGCGTTTGGCGTTACCGCCATTATATTCTATGATCACGATATGTCTCACATGTCATGTTTATTCCACGTTCCTCATATCATGATCAAAATATGTTACACGTATCATGGATCACGATATGTTTACTCATACTACACTCGCCATATCTCCACGTAGCACGTTCAAAATTTTTCACGTATCACGTTCAAAATGTTTCACGTACTACGTTTCTTTATGTCTCGCGCAT
The DNA here is from genome assembly GCA_025667525.1 of Glebionis coronaria. Lineage (NCBI taxonomy): Eukaryota > Viridiplantae > Streptophyta > Magnoliopsida > Asterales > Asteraceae > Glebionis > Glebionis coronaria. The sequence goes on from CM046877.1 coordinate 647,479,977, forward strand.
CGTTTCAAATTATCAGTTAAGTCAGATGGTCTTGCATCGTAACGTTTCAGTACCCTTGCACGTTAACTCTTATTTCCTCGATCGAATTTAGGGGATCTACCTTCCGTTGATAACCAAGAATTTCTTCGTATTCCAAGTCAAGGTCAGGAGGACCAAGATTTATCTTTAGTGTCAGGATCTTCTGAAGGAACCGTTCCAAGAGGGAGGCCACTTGGAAACGGACAAGTTCATCCGGACTTCTTATCCATTTTTTTTCTCTTATCGATTAGATATGTCCTTTCAGTCACGTCACGTTCCATGTCTTTTCAAGACATGTCATGTTCCACGTTCCCTCCTACCATGTCACCTTCATTTCCGTTATTTTGCATACCTTTCCAGTTTGATTCGGGTATGTTTCGCTTTCAGTTACTTTATCTATAATTCGGGGACGAATTATTCTTTTTAGGGGGGAAGAATTGTAAAACCCGCGTGCTTTTACCATGAATAGTGCCCTTAAGATCGTACGTCCTAGATTAAAACTTACCTCATGTAGTATTGATCACATTCATGTGTTAATAATCAAGCAAGTGCATACGTGTATGACATGACAAGTATCGATTACGTACGACCTCATGATAAACAGTTAATAAATATATCACGTGAACATAATTAAATCATGAACACCATTTAAAATACTAACTAAAATAATTACGTAAATACTTATAATATATTTACGAGCGTTAAGTTTACGATAAACGACACGTTAAAAGAAACAGAAACACGTTAAACACGAGCACGTTTAACCACGAACGAACACGAAACATCGGGACACGAGAAAGGTACGGGTACCCCATGTGGGGCCCCCATAACCACGGCATACATCAAGAAATGGGCTTAGCCCATGGACTTTACAAGTAGAGGGGGGTAAAAGTAAAAACATGTTTTCATTTTTCATTTTCAAGAAATAAACATAAAAACCCTAAAAAGAGTTTTCTCCTCTCCTTTTTCTCCTCTTTGTGCCGCCACATAAACACCACCATAGGGGGAGATTTGTTTGATTTTGATCTTAAGAACTATTGTATAATCAGTGTTTGTTCATCCTCTTTCCAAGCTACATAGTGGTATACCTTTCAAACCCTTCTTTCTAATCCTTTTTAATTCTTTTGATCTTTGATTATTGTCATGAACATGTTATTATTTTTCTTATTAAAACAAGGTAATTAATCATTGATCTAACATGTTTTGGTATTGAATAAAATCAAGGAATGATTTAAAGGGGTGTTTGTTTTTAGCCGCCTAGCAAAACAAACCCGAGGGGGGTTTGGTTTGCTATTGCCGCCACCACCAAGACCACAATTGGTCTTGGTTGGCTCATGTGGGACCCACGGCAGCAAGGGGACACATGTGCCCCGGGTTTGGCCCGGGGTACGGTGTCGAATTCATACCCGATTCATGGTTCGTTGGTTAAAATCATGATCTATGTTACATGTAATTTTTATGAATCATGAACTTAAGATATAATTAATTAATAACATGAAATATTAATTAAATCATGACTTAGGTTATTTTAATTATTAGTTTATCATGACATTAATTTAACCTAAGTATTTTATGTTATAAGTTATAATTAATTAATTATTAAAACATGCCTATAATTAATTAATTTAGACATGACTTAGGTTATTTTATTATTAATAATAATACACATTTTAACCTAAGTATTTTCATTTCATTTTAATTAATACATGTTACACTTTAATTAAAATGCTTAACCTATAGTTTAATTAAAATACATGAAATAATAATTAAACTATACACTATATCATATGACTTAAGAAATAAGCTTAAACACTTAGACTTATATGTTAGCTTATGTAATCAGCTTAATTCTAATTATGGAAACTTCTATTTATAGAAACTTAATTAAATAAGGCAACTAATCTAATTATGGAAACCTTCTATATATGGAAATCAATCTATTTCAGGCAGCTAATCTAATCATGGAAACTTTCTATATATGGAAACTTATTTAATTAAGGCAGCTGATCTATTTTTGGAAACTTTCTATTTTTAGAAACTAATCTATTTTAGGCAGTAAATTCTATTTTTGGAAACTTTCTATTTTTGGAAACTTTCTATTTTTGGAAACTTTCTATTTTTGGAAACCTGCTATTTTTGGAAAGTTACTTATTATTACACAGTAAGTATAATAATACATGAATCACCAGTAATACTTAATCAGAGTAATCAGAATACAAGATGAACACAGTTTAAGGCTTTAAACAGTGAACCATGACCTAAAACATACCAAATCAGCTATAATGAGACACAGAACCCAGTACGTAATCAGTGAATCGATACTTATACACGTGTGTATTCATGTAGCATTAGTGATCCAGAAGTAGGAGTCTTTCTTCCGTTCATTTCACTGGACTTGAGGTACGGATTCCCGTCCTTTCAGTATGGACATTTCTTCCTTATTAGGATTTCCCCGTATGTAGCCCACTGTTTTCCCCAGTATTTGTTTTATTGTTTTGAACTGCTTATGTTTAATTAGCATAATCTATAGCCATATACAAGCATGACCAGTTTCACCTAGTTATGGAGGTACCATAACCATAACATTGGAGGCACCAATGTTATGACTTCCCCACGGCGGAGTGATTGCTCGTGGCGTCCCTTTTCAGTTTTGGCCATATTATTATATCAGGTGGGGCGTATGGGTGCATCCTAGTTACATGTTATATTCAGTTTATCATGGTGAATGTGGTGTGTGCCTTGCACCCTTCACAAGGAGCTGATCCCTCCTACCCAAACCAGTATATTGATTAGAGGCATCCCCTCTAATCAGCATGATGAGGTCACCCCTCCAAGTATTCATGCACGTGACCTTTTCATGACCTATATGGGCTATGGTATTTATATGTTAAAACAGTTTTCACAGGTTAAACATAAGGCTTTTCAAACTATAAAACCAGTTTTCATGTTACTTAACCAGTTTACTAAGTACTTAGTCTTCCGCTGTTATATGTTACATGCTTATCCTATATCATGCTTTATTGTACATCCGTGCACTGAGCGTCTTGCTCAGCCGTTACTTTCCTTTCCATGTCCCAAAACGGCAGGTACCCAAGACTCGAGCATTTGGAGGACGCACATAGGATGGAAGCTACCAGAGACTTCTTTTCCTTTTTCCCTTCATATAGTTATGCTTGTTTAGTCTTTATTCAGTTCATTTCCTTTATTTATGTTTTGGGCTTATGTTTGGGAACCGATGTTTGATTCCGGTTTTCCCTTTGGTCATGTATGTTTTACTACATATCACCTTGCATGCTTTGATGACACGCCATAATCACGCGTGACATTCCATTTATCAAAATGGGGTGTTACAAAGCAAGAGCTGGTTACATGAGTTGTTTTGTTCATTTGTTTGGTATATTATCCACCTTTGTAGGTTTTCCAAGGAAAATCAATGTCGTTTTTGTGTTGATCAAACAATGTTAAATGTTGTTGGAGTTCACTCATATCTATAATACTAATTCATGGTGTGTCATAATGATTTCCTTGTCTAGTGAAACCACAATTACTTCACCAACTAATTTGAAACCTCCAAGTATAGTCAAAACATAGCCAAACACGATCATAACATGTTAAAGCCCCCTAAAAACATGATCAAAACAATAAAACAATAGTGGAAATCCATTTACCCCGGTTTTGGGATGCTTTTCCCCGGTTATTTAGACTTTCTCCGGTTTTTCTAGTTTAAGTTCCCTTTTGGTCAGTTTTGGCTGGTTTCGAATGGTTTAGCGTGCATCTGCCGTGTTTGGATGTGTATGACCATGTTTGAAAGTTATTCAGTTAGTATGTGATGATGAAAATATATACACAACCCAAGTAACAAAAGACATGATCATGGTGAACCCAATAACCAGTATCCATAAGACGTCCAAAACATGATCAAAACAATCAAACCCAAGTGGAAATTGTATTTCCACGGATTTGGCATGGCTAGGTTGATCCGACTTTCATCGGCTTTGCCCAGTTAAGTTCCCTTTCAATCCGTTTTGGTCGGTAGAAGGTTTGATGGATGTTCAAGTGTTGAAGATAGAGCCCAAATGTATTCGGAAGCCCCAGATCGCGTGAAGAAAGGGGCTTTCTTGAACATGGCATAACTTGGTCTACAAGAGTCCGTTTCAGGCCCGTGACGAGGCGAATCCAAAGCCGAAACGAGGGGAACGTAGCTGTAACCCAACTTTGTTGGGTTATAGAACTTTCGAGGCCCGAAACCCTATATTTGTTGAGATATTCTCATTTTTATAATTTTTTCACATTTTTTTGGACTTTGTTTTTGGGCTCAGGCCCGACCCATTTGCGTTCTAAGGTTTATTTCGATGTCACTTGTAATTTTAGGTTACTATGTAATAGATTATAAATTAGTATGGCAATCATAGAAAAAAAATTTAAATGACCATTCTAAGTCCCGAGATCGTTAAGCAAGAGCTGGTTACATGAGTTGTTTTGTTCATTCGTTTGGTATATTATCCACCTTTGTAGGTTTTCCAAGGAAAATCAATGTCGTTTTTGTGTTGATCAAACAATGTTAAATGTTGTTGGAGTTCACTCATATCTATAATACTAATTCATGGTGTGTCATAATGATTTCCTTGTCTAGTGAAACCACAATTACTTCACCAACTAATTTGAAACCTCCAAGTATAGTCAAAACATAGCCAAACAGGATCAAAACATGTTAAAGGCCCCTAAAAACATGATCAAAACAATAAAACAATAGTGGAAATCCATTTACCCCGGATTTGGGATGGTTTTCCCCGGTTATTTAGACTTTCTCCGGTTTTTCTAGTTTAAGTTCCCTTTTGGTCAGTTTTGGCTGGTTTTGAATGGTTTAGCGTGCATCTGCCGTGTTTGGATGTGTATGACCATGTTTGAAAGTTAATCAGTTTGTATGTGATGATGAAAATATATACACAACCAAAGTAACAAAAGACATGATCATGGTGAACCCAATAACCAGTATCCATAAGACGTCCAAAACATAATCAAAACAATCAAACCCAAGTGGAAATTGTATTTCCACTTATTTGGCATGGCTAGGTTGATCAGACTTTCATCGGCTTTGCCCAGTTAAGTTCCCTTTCGATCCGTTTCGGTCGGTGTAGAAGGTTTGATGGATGTTCAAGTGTTGAAGATAGAGCCCAAATGTATTCGGATGCCCCAGATCGCGTGAAGAAAAGGGCTTTCTTGAACATGGCATAACTTGGTCTACAAGAGTCCGTTTCAGGCCCGTGATGAGGCGAATCGAAGGCCGAAACGAGGGGAACGTAGCTGTAAGCTAACTTTGTTGGGTTACAGAACTTTCGAGGCCCGAAACCCTATATTTGTTGAGATATTCTCATTTTTATAATTTTTTCACATTTTTTGGACTTTGTTTTTGGGCTCAGGCCCGACCCATTTGCATTCTAAGGTTTATTTCGATGTCACTTGTAATTTTAGGTTATTATGTAATAGATTATAAATTAATATGGAAATCATAGAAAAAAAATTAAATGACCATTCTAAGTCCCGAGATCGTTAAGCAAGAGCTGGTTACATGAGTTGTTTTGTTCATTTGTTTGGTATATTATCCACCTTTGTAGGTTTTCCAAGGAAAATCAATGTCGTTTTTGTGTTGATCAAACAATGTTAAATGTTGTTGGAGTTCACTCATATCTATAATACTAATTCATGGTGTGTCATAATGATTTCCTTGTCTAGTGAAACCACAATTACTTCACCAACTAATTTGAAACCTCCAAGTATAGTCAAAACATAGCCAAACACGATCAAAACATGTTAAAGGCCCCTAAAAACATGATCAAAACAATAAAACAATAGTGGAAATCCATTTACCCCGGATTTGGGATGCTTTTCCCCGGTTATTTAGACTTTCTCCGGTTTTTCTAGTTTAAGTTCCCTTTTGGTCAGTTTTGCCTGGTTTCGAATGGTTTAGCGTGCATCTGCCATGTTTGGATGTGTATGACCATGTTTGAAAGTTATTCAGTTAGTATGTGATGATGAAAATATATACACAACCCAAGTAACAAAAGACATGATCATGGTGAACCCAATAACCAGTATCCATAAGACGTCCAAAACATGATCAAAACAATCAAACCCAAGTGGAAATTGTATTTCCACGGATTTGGCATGGCTAGGTTGATCCGACTTTCATCGGCTTTGCCCAGTTAAGTTCCCTTTCAATCCGTTTTGGTCGGTAGAAGGTTTGATGGATGTTCAAGTGTTGAAGATAGAGCCCAAATGTATTCGGAAGCCCCAGATCGCGTGAAGAAAAGGGCTTTCTTGAACATGGCATAACTTGGTCTACAAGAGTCCGTTTCAGGCCCGTGACGAGGCGAATCGAAGGCCGAAACGAGGGGAACGTAGTTGTAACCCAACTTTGTTGGGTTAAAGAACTTTCGAGGCCCGATACCCTATATTTGTTGAGATATTCTCATTTTTATAATTTTTTCACATTTTTTGGACTTTGTTTTTGGGCTCAGGCCCGACCCATTTGCGTTCTAAGGTTTATTTCGATGTCACTTGTAATTTTAGGTTACTATGTAATAGATTATAAATTAATATGGCAATCATAGAAAAAAAAATTAAATGACCATTCTAAGTCCCGAGATCGTTAAGCAAGAGCTGGTTACATGAGTTGTTTTGTTCATTCGTTTGGTATATTATCCACCTTTGTAGGTTTTCCAAGGAAAATCAATGTCGTTTTTGTGTTGATCAAACAATGTTAAATGTTGTTGGAGTTCACTCATATCTATAATACTAATTCATGGTGTGTCATAATGATTTCCTTGTCTAGTGAAACCACATTTACTTCACCAACTAATTTGAAACCTCCAAGTATAGTCAAAACATAGCCAAACACGATCAAAACATGTTAAAGGCCCCTAAAAACATGATCAAAACAATAAAACAATAGTGGAAATCCATTTACCCCGGATTTGGGATGGTTTTCCCCGGTTATTTAGACTTTCTCCGGTTTTTCTAGTTTAAGTTCCCTTTTGGTCAGTTTTGGCTGGTTTCGAATGGTTTAGCGTGCATCTGCCGTGTTTGGATGTGTATGACCATGTTTGAAAGTTAATCAGTTTGTATGTGATGATGAAAATATATACACAACCAAAGTAACAAAAGACATGATCATGGTGAACCCAATAACCAGTATCCATAAGACGTCCAAAACATAATCAAAACAATCAAACCCAAGTGGAAATTGTATTTCCACGGATTTGGCATGGCTAGGTTGATCAAACTTTCATCGGCTTTGCCCAGTTAAGTTCCCTTTCGATCCGTTTTGGTCGGTGTAGAAGGTTTGATGGATGTTCAAGTGTTGAAGATAGAGCCCAAATGTATTCGGAAGCCCCAGATCGCGTGAAGAAAAGGGCTTTCTTGAACATGGCATAACTTGGTCTACAAGAGTCCGTTTCAGGCCCGTGACGAGGCGAATCCAAAGCCGAAACGAGGGGAACGTAGCTGTAACCCAACTTTGTTGGGTTACAGAACTTTCGAGGCCCGAAACCCTATATTTGTTGAGATATTCTCATTTTTATAATTTTTTCACATTTTTTGGACTTTGTTTTTGGGCTCAGGCCCGACCCATTTGCGTTCTAAGGTTTATTTCGATGTCACTTGTAATTTTAGGTTACTATGTAATAGATTATAAATTAATATGGCAATCATAGAAAAAAAATTTAAATGACCATTCTAAGTCCCGAGATCGTTAAGCAAGAGCTGGTTACATGAGTTGTTTTGTTCATTCGTTTGGTATATTATCCACCTTTGTAGGTTTTCCAAGGAAAATCAATGTCGTTTTTGTGTTGATCAAACAATGTTAAATGTTGTTGGAGTTCACTCATATCTATAATACTAATTCATGGTGTGTCATAATGATTTCCTTCTCTAGTGAAACCACACTTACTTCACCAACTAATTTGAAACCTCCAAGTATAGTCAAAACATAGCCAAACACGATCAAAACATGTTAAAGGCCCCCAAAAACATGATCAAAACAATAAAACAATAGTGGAAATCCATTTACCCCGGATTTGGGATGGTTTTCCCCGGTTATTTAGACTTTCTCCGGTTTTTCTAGTTTAAGTTCCCTTTTGGTCAGTTTTGGTTGGTTTCGAATGGTTTAGCGTGCATCTGCCGTGTTTGGATGTGTATGACCATGTTTGAAAGTTAATCAGTTTGTATGTGATGATGAAAATATATACACAACCAAAGTAACAAAAGACATGATCATGGTGAACCCAATAACCAGTATCCATAAGACGTCCAAAACATAATCAAAACAATCAAACCCAAGTGGAAATTGTATTTCCACGGATTTGGCATGGCTAGGTTGATCAGACTTTCATCGGCTTTGCCCAGTTAAGTTCCCTTTCGATCCGTTTTGGTCGGTGTAGAAGGTTTGATGGATGTTCAAGTGTTGAAGATAGAGCCCAAATGTATTCGGAATCCCCAGATCGCGTGAAGAAAAGGGCTTTCTTGAACATGGCATAACTTGGTCTACAAGAGTCTGTTTCAGGCCCGTAACGAGGCGAATCGAAGGCTGAAACGAGGGGAACGTAGTTGTAACCTAACTTTGTTGGGTTACAGAACTTTCGAGGCCCGAAACCCTATATTTGTTGAGATATTCTCATTTTTATAATTTTTTCACATTTTTTGGACTTGGTTTTTGGGCTCAGGCCCGACCCATTTGCATTCTAAGGTTTATTTTGATGTCACTTGTAATTTTAGGTTATTATGTAATAGATTATAAATTAATATGGAAATCATAGAAAAAAATTTAAATGACCATTCTAAGTCCCGAGATCGTTAAGCAAGAGCTGGTTACATGAGTTGTTTTGTTCATTTGTTTGGTATATTATCCACCTTTGTAGGTTTTCCAAGGAAAATCAATGTCGTTTTTGTGTTGATCAAACAATGTTAAATGTTGTTGGAGTTCACTCATATCTATAATACTAATTCATGGTGTGTCATAATGATTTCCTTGTCTAGTGAAACCACAATTACTTCACCAACTAATTTGAAACCTCCAAGTATAGTCAAAACATAGCCAAACACGATCAAAACATGTTAAAGGCCCCTAAAAACATGATCAAAACAATAAAACAATAGTGGAAATCCATTTACCCCGGATTTGGGATGGTTTTCCCCGGTTATTTAGACTTTCTCCGGTTTTTCTAGTTTAAGTTCCCTTTTGGTCAGTTTTGGCTGGTTTCGAATGGTTTAGCGTGCATCTGCCGTGTTTGGATGTGTATGACCATGTTTGAAAGTTATTCAGTTTGTATGTGATGATGAAAATATATACACAACCAAAGTAACAAAAGACATGATCATGGTGAACCCAATAACCAGTATCCATAAGACGTCCAAAACATAATCAAAACAATCAAACCCAAGTGGAAATTGTATTTCCACGGATTTGGCATGGCTAGGTTGATCAGACTTTCATCGGCTTTGCCCAGTTAAGTTCCCTTTCGATCCGTTTTGGTCGGTGTAGAAGTTTTGATGGATGTTCAAGTGTTGAAGATAGAGCCCAAATGTATTCGGATGCCCCAGATCGCGTGAAGAAAAGGGCTTTCTTGAACATGGCATAACTTGGTCTACAAGAGTCCGTTTCAGGCCCGTGATGAGGCGAATCGAAGGCCGAAACAAGGGGAACGTATCTGTAACCAACCTTTGTTGGGTTACAGAACTTTCGAGGCCCGAAACCCTATATTTGTTGAGATATTCTCATTTTTATAATTTTTTCACATTTTTTGGACTTTGTTTTTGGGCTCAGGCCCGACCCATTTGCATTCTAAGGTTTATTTCGATGTCACTTGTAATTTTAGGTTATTATGTAATAGATTATAAATTAATATGGAAATCATAGAAAAAAATTTAAATGACCATTCTAAGTCCCGAGATCGTTAAGCAAGAGCTGGTTACATGAGTTGTTTTTTTCATTTGTTTGGTATATTATCCACCTTTGTAGGTTTTCCAAGGAAAATCAATGTCGTTTTTGTGTTGATCAAACAATGTTAAATGTTGTTGGAGTTCACTCATATCTATAATACTAATTCATGGTGTGTCATAATGATTTCCTTATCTAGTGAAACCACAATTACTTCACCAACTAATTTGAAACCTCCAAGTATAGTCAAAACATAGCCAAACACGATCAAAACATGTTAAAGGCCCCTAAAAACATGATCAAAACAATAAAACAATAGTGGAAATCCATTTACCCCGGATTTGGGATGCTTTTCCCCGGTTATTTAGACTTTCTCCGGTTTTTCTAGTTTAAGTTCCCTTTTGGTCAGTTTTGGCTGGTTTCGAATGGTTTAGCGTGCATCTGCCGTGTTTGGATGTGTATGACCATGTTTGAAAGTTATTCAGTTAGTATGTGATGATGACAATATATACACAACCCAAGTAACAAAAGACATGATCATGGTGAACCCAATAACCAGTATCCATAAGACGTCCAAAACATGATCAAAACAATCAAACCCAAGTGGAAATTGTATTTCCACGGATTTGGCATGGCTAGGTTGATCCGACTTTCATCGGCTTTGCCCAGTTAAGTTCCCTTTCAATCCGTTTTGGTCGGTGTAGAAGGTTTGATGGATGTTCAAGTGTTGAAGATAGAGCCCAAATGTATTCGGAAGCCCCAGATCGCGTGAAGAAAAGGGCTTTCTTGAACATGGCATAACTTGGTCTACAAGAGTCCGTTTCAGGCCCGTGACGAGGCGAATCGAAGGCCGAACGAGGGGAACGTAGCTGTAACCCAACTTTGTTGGGTTACAGAACTTTCGAGGCCCGAAACCCTATATTTGTTGAGATATTCTCATTTTTATAATTTTTTCACATTTTTTGGACTTTGTTTTTGGGCTCATGCCCGACCCATTTGCGTTCTAAGGTTTATTTCGATGTCACTTGTAATTTTAGGTTACTATGTAATAGATTATAAATTAATATGGCAATCATAGAAAAAAAATTTAAATGACCATTCTAAGTCCCGAGATCGTTAAGCAAGAGCTGGTTACATGAGTTGTTTTGTTCATTCGTTTGGTATATTATCCACCTTTGTAGGTTTTCCAAGGAAAATCAATGTCGTTTTTGTGTTGATCAAACAATGTTAAATGTTGTTGGAGTTCACTCATATCTATAATACTAATTCATGGTGTGTCATAATGATTTCCTTGTCTAGTGAAACCACAATTACTTCACCAACTAATTTGAAACCTCCAAGTGTAGTCAAAACATAGCCAAACACGATCAAAACATGTTAAAGGCCCCCAAAAACATGATCAAAACAATAAAACAATAGTGGAAATCCATTTACCCCGGATTTGGGATGGTTTTCCCCGGTTATTTAGACTTTCTCCGGTTTTTCTAGTTTAAGTTCCCTTTTGGTCAGTTTTGGCTGGTTTCGAATGGTTTAGCGTGCATCTGTCGTGTTTGGATGTGTATGACCATGTTTGAAAGTTAATCAGTTTGTATGTGATGATGAAAATATATACACAACCAAAGTAACAAAAGACATGATCATGGTGAACCCAATAACCAGTATCCATAAGACGTCCAAAACATAATCAAAACAATCAAACCCAAGTGGAAATTGTATTTCCACGGATTTGGCATGGCTAGGTTGATCAGACTTTCATCGGCTTTGCCCAGTTAGTTCCCTTTCGATCCGTTTTGGTCGGTGTAGAAGGTTTGATGGATGTTCAAGTGTTGAAGATAGAGCCCAAATGTATTCGGAAGCCCCAGATCGCGTGAAGAAAAGGGCTTTCTTGAACATGGCATAACTTGGTCTACAAGAGTCCGTTTCAGGCCCGTAAAGAGGCGAATCGAAGGCTGAAACGAGGGGAACGTAGTTGTAACCCAACTTTGTTTGGTTACAGAACTTTCGAGGCCCGAAACCCTATATTTGTTGAGATATTCTCATTTTTATAATTTTTTCACATTTTTTTGGACTTTGTTTTTGGGCTCAGGCCCGACCCATTTGCATTCTAAGGTTTATTTTGATGTCACTTGTAATTTTAGGTTATTATGTAATAGATTATAAATTAATATGGAAATCATAGAAAAAAATTTAAATGACCATTCTAAGTCCCGAGATCGTTAAGCAAGAGCTGGTTACATGAGTTGTTTTGTTCATTTGTTTGGTATATTATCCACCTTTGTAGGTTTTCCAAGGAAAATCAATGTCGTTTTTGTGTTGATAAAACAATGTTAAATGTTGTTGGAGTTCACTCATATCTATAATACTAATTCATGGTGTGTCATAATGATTTCCTTGTCTAGTGAAACCACAATTACTTCACCAACTAATTTGAAACCTCCAAGTATAGTCAAAACATAGCCAAACACGATCAAAACATGTTAAAGGCCCCTAAAAACATGATCAAAACAATAAAACAATAGTGGAAATCCATTTACCCCGGATTTGGGATGGTTTTCCCCGGTTATTTAGACTTTCTCCAGTTTTTCTAGTTTAAGTTCCCTTTTGGTCAGTTTTGACTGGTTTCGAATGGTTTAGCGTGCATCTGCCGTGTTTGGATGTGTATGACCATGTTTGAAAGTTAATCAGTTTGTATGTGATGATGAAAATATATACACAACCAAAGTAACAAAAGACATGATCATGGTGAACCCAATAACCAGTATCCATAAGACGTCCAAAACATGATCAAAACAATCAAACCCAAGTGGAAATTGTATTTCCACGGATTTGGCATGGCTAGGTTGATCCGACTTTCATCGGCTTTGCCCAGTTAAGTTCTCTTTCGATCCGTTTTGGTCGGTGTAGAAGGTTTGATGGATGTTCAAGTGTTGAAGATAGAGCCCAAATGTATTCGGAAGCCCCAGATCGCGTGAAGAAAAGGGCTTTCTTGAACATGGCATAACTTGGTCTACAAGAGTCCGTTTCAGGCCCGTGACGAGGCGAATCGAAGGCCGAAACGAGGGGAACGTAGCTGTAACCCAACTTTGTTGGGTTACAGAACTTTTGAGGCCCGAAAACCTATATTTGTTGAGATATTCTCATTTTTATAATTTTTTCACATTTTTGGACTTTGTTTTTGGGCTCAGGCCCGACCCATTTGCATTTTAAGGTTTATTTCGATGTCACTTGTAATTTTAGGTTACTATGTAATAGATTATAAATTAATATGGAAATCATAGAAAAAAAATTTAAATAACCATTCTAAGTCCCGAGATCGTTAAGCAAGAGCTGGTTACATGAGTTGTTTTGTTCATTTGTTTGGTATATTATGCACCTTTGTAGGTTTTCCAAGGAAAATCAATTTCGTTTTTGTGTTGATCAAACAATGTTAAATGTTGTTGGAGTTCACTCATATCTATAATACTAATTCATGGTGTGTCATAATGATTTCCTTGTCTAGTCAAACCACAATTACTTCACCAACTAATTTGAAACCTCCAAGTATAGTTAAAACATAGCCAAACACGATCAAAACATGTTAAAGGCCCCCAAAAACATGATCAAAACAATAAAATAATAGTGGAAATCCATTTACCCTGGATTTGGGATGGTTTTCTCCGGTAATTTAGACTTTCTCCGGTTTTTCTAGTTTAAGTTCCCTTTTGGTCAGTTTTGGCTGGTTTCGAATGGTTTAGCGTGCATCTGCCGTATTTGGATGTGTATGACCATGTTTCAAAGTTATTCAGTTAGTATGTGATGATGAAAATATATACACAACCCAAGTAACAAAAGACATGATCATGGTGAACCCAATAACCAGTATCCATAAGATGTCCAAAACATGATCAAAACAATCAAACCCAAGTGGAAATTGTATTTCCACGGATTTGGCATGGCTAGGTTGAACAGACTTTCATCGGCTTTGCCCAGTTAAGTTCCCTTTCGGTCCATTTTGGTCGGTGTAGAAGGTTTGATGGATGTTCAAGTGTTGAAGATACAGCCCAAATGTATTCAGATGCCCCAGATCGCGTGAAGAAAAGGGCTTTCTTGAACATGGCATAACTTGGTCTACAAGAGTCCGTTTCAGGCCCGTGATGACGCGAATCGAAGGCCGAAACGAGGGGAACGTAGCTGTAACCTAACTTTGTTGGGTTACAGAACTTTCGAGGCCCGAAACCCTATATTTGTTGAGATATTCTCATTTTTATAATTTTTTCACATTTTTTGGACTTTGGTTTTGGGCTCAGGCCCGACCCATTTGCATTCTAAGGTTTATTTTGATGTCACTTGTAATTTTAGGTTATTATGTAATAGATTATAAATTAATATGGAAATCATAGAAAAAAATTTAAATGACCATTCTAAGTCCCGAGATCGTTAAGCAAGAGCTGGTTACATGAGTTGTTTTGTTCATTTGGTTGGTATATTATCCACCTTTGTAGGTTTTCCAAGGAAAATCAATGTCGTTTTTGTGTTGATCAAACAATGTTAAATGTTGTTGGAGTTCACTCATATCTATAATACTAATTCATGGTGTGTCATAATGATTTCCTTGTCTAGTGAAACCACAATTACTTCACCAACTAATTTGAAACCTCCAAGTATAGTCAAAACATAGCCAAACACGATCGAAACATGTTAAAGGCCCCTAAAAACATGATCAAAACAATAAAACAATAGTGGAAATCCATTTACCCCGGATTTGGGATGGTTTTCCCCGGTTATTTAGACTTTCTCCGGTTTTTCTAGTTTAAGTTCCCTTTTGGTCAGTTTTGGCTGGTTTCGAATGGTTTAGCGTGCATCTGCCGTGTTTGGATGTGTATGACCATGTTTGAAAGTTATTCAGTTAGTATGTGATGATGAAAATATATACACAACCCAAGTAACAAAAGACATGATCATGGTGAACCCAATAACCAGTATCCATAAGACGTCCAAAACATGATCAAAACAATCAAACCCAAGTGGAAATTGTATTTCCACGGATTTGGCATGGCTAGGTTGATCCGACTTTCATCGGCTTTGCCCAGTTAAGTTCCCTTTCAATCCGTTTTGGTCGGTGTAGAAGGTTTGATGGATGTTCAAGTGTTGAAGATAGAGCCCAAATGTATTCGGAAGCCCCAGATCGCGTGAAGAAAAGGGCTTTCTTGAACATGGCATAACTTGGTCTACAAGAGTCCGTTTCAGGCCCGTGACGAGGCGAATCGAAGGCCGAAACGAGGGGAACGTAGTTGTAACCCAACTTTGTTGGGTTACAGAACTTTCGAGGCCCAAAACCCTATATTTGTTGAGATATTCTCATTTTTATAATTTTTTCACATTTTTTGGACTTTGTTTTTGGGCTCAGGCCCGACCCATTTGCATTTTAAGGTTTATTTCGATGTCACTTGTAATTTTAGGTTACTATGTAATAGATTATAAATTAATATGGAAATCATAGAAAAAAATTTAAATAACCATTCTAAGTCCCGAGATCGTTAAGCAAGAGCTGGTTACATGAGTTGTTTTGTTCATTTTTTTGGTATATTATGCACCTTTGTAGGTTTTCCAAGGAAAATCAATTTCGTTTTTGTGTTGATCAAACAATGTTAAATGTTGTTGAAGTTCACTCATATCTATAATACTAATTCATGGTGTGTCATAATGATTTCCTTGTCTAGTCAAACCACAATTACTTCACCAACTAATTTGAAACCTCCAAGTATAGTCAAAACATAGCCAAACACGATCAAAACATGTTAAAGGCCCCCAAAAACATGATCAAAACAATAAAATAATAGTGGAAATCCATTTACCCTGGATTTGGGATGGTTTTCCCCGGTTATTTAGACTTTCTCCGGTTCTTCTAGTTTAAGTTCCCTTTTGGTCAGTTTTGGCTGGTTTCGAATGGTTTAGCGTGCATCTGCCGTATTTGGATGTGTATGACCATGTTTGAAAGTTATTCAGTTAGTATGTGATGATGAAAATATATACACAACCCAAGTAACAAAAGACATGATCATGGTGAACCCAATAACCAGTATCCATAAGATGTCCAAAACATGATCAAAACAATCAAACCCAAGTGGAAATTGTATTTCCACGGATTTGGCATGGCTAGGTTGAACAGACTTTCATCGGCTTTGCCCAGTTAAGTTCCCTTTCGGTCCATTTTGGTCGGTGTAGAAGGTTTGATGGATGTTCAAGTGTTGAAGATAGAGCCCAAATGTATTCAGATGCCCCAGATCGCGTGAAGAAAAGGGCTTTCTTGAACATGGCATAACTTGGTCTACAAGAGTCCGTTTCAGGCCCGTGATGAGGCGAATCGAAGGCCGAAACGAGGGGAACGTAGCTGTAACCTAACTTTGTTGGGTTACAGAACTTTCGAGGCCCGAAACCCTATATTTGTTGAGATATTCTCATTTTTATAATTTTTTCACATTTTTTGGACTTTGTTTTTGGGCTCAGGCCCGACCCATTTGCATTCTAAGGTTTATTTCGATGTCACTTGTAATTTTAGGTTATTATGTAATAGATTATAAATTAATATGGAAATCATAGAAAAAATTTTAAATGACCATTCTAAGTCCCGAGATCGTTAAGCAAGAGCTGGTTACATGAGTTGTTTTGTTCATTTGTTTGGTATATTATCCACCTTTGTAGGTTTTCCAAGGAAAATCAATGTCGTTTTTGTGTTGATCAAACAATGTTAAATGTTGTTGGAGTTCACTCATATCTATAATACTAATTCATGGTGTGTCATAATGATTTCCTTGTCTAGTGAAACCACAATTACTTCACCAACTAATTTGAAACCTCCAAGTATAGTCAAAACATAGCCAAACACGATCAAAACATGTTAAAGGCCCCTAAAACATGATCAAAACAATAAAACAATAGTGGAAATCCATTTACCCCGGATTTGGGATGGTTTTCCCCGGTTATTTAGACTTTCTCCGGTTTTTCTAGTTTAATTTCCCTTTTGGTCAGTTTTGGCTGGTTTCGAATGGTTTAGCGTGCATCTGCCGTGTTTGGATGTGTATGACCATGTTTGAAAGTTATTCAGTTAGTATGTGATGATGAAAATATATACACAACCCAAGTAACAAAAGACATGATCATGGTGAACCCAATAACCAGTATCCATAAGACGTCCAAAACATGATCAAAACAATCAAACCCAAGTGGAAATTGTATTTCCACGGATTTGGCATGGCTAGGTTGATCCGACTTTCATCGGCTTTGCCCAGTTAAGTTCCCTTTCAACCCGTTTTGGTCGGTGTAGAAGGTTTGATGGATGTTCAAGTGTTGAAGATAGAGCCCAAATGTATTCGGAAGCCCCAGATCGCGTGAAGAAAAGGGCTTTCTTGAACATGGCATAACTTGGTCTACAAGAGTCCGTTTCAGGCCCGTGACGAGGCGAATCGAAGGCCGAAACGAGGGGAACGTAGTTGTAACCCAACTTTGTTGGGTTACAGAACTTTCGAGGCCCGAAACCCTATATTTGTTGAGATATTCAAATTTTTATAATTTTTTCACATTTTTTGGACTTTGTTTTTGGGCTCAGGCCCGACCCATTTGCATTCTAAGGTTTATTTCCATGTCTTTTTTTTACCAAAGGTAAATTGCATTAAAACAAAAGAAAAGGTACAATGTCAAAAAACACAAAGACTAAGAAGCATGGACAAACCCCTAAACTTCTTGCTTTGGCATCAAAAAAAAATGGCCATGGATAATTCCCATGCTCATATCAACAAATACTAAAACAAAATAGCAACTAAATCCAATGTAGATAAAGCTACTAACTCCTATCAAAACTTAATCCCAATTGATGAGGACCAAGCTCCTGCTCTTCAATGGCACACCAAAAGAATCCATCACTTAGTTCAAGTAAGAGTCCTTCTTCAGAATCCATGACAACCCTCAATACAATCTACAAAGGGAAAGTACCAAGAGCAGTCAATCCATCCCAATAGAACCTCTAACCAAAACTAAGTATAGGGAAAGCAAGCCATAATAAACCTGCATAAATTGCCATCTGAACAAGCAGAATCCATAGAGAGGTGCCAGTGTAGCACATCATATCTATTGCCTCCTCAAAACCCCTGTCTATGTAAAACCCAGTGGGAAACCATAAACAGGGGAAAGAGTACAACTAGATATGAATCCTCTCAAGATGCAATAACCAAAAATACCTATCAGCTCAACAATAAACAGATATCTGGTTAATAAAGATAACAGGGAGGACTAGGCATCATCAAAAAATAACAGGTTTGGCAACTAAAAATTGTTCAAACATGCAGTAAATGGGAGAAATGCACCATACCAAGCAAGACGGCACATCTTTCAGCACGCTCTAGTTGGCATAGTACACTTCCCCAAACACTACCCATAAGCCCACTAGTAGCACATCAAACCTCGACACAACCAATCCAGAAAGTCCTCCCCCAAGCTCCCAAAAGATAAGAGCTGAAATCATAACAAAAGGTTAAATAACAAGGTAAAAAATAACATAAATGATCTTACCATAAGTGAAAACCAAAGGAACTACGCCAAACTAACAAAGCAAGGCAGCAGCAACAGGTCTTCAACCAATAGTAATAATCTGGTGCAATAGACAATTGGAACCACCTTCTGTTACATTCCCAAAAACCCGTCCCACCATGGGACCAACACCACCACAAATCAGAAAAATCACTCGCCATCATCATCCATCAAATCATTAAAACCCTCATCATCAATAACATTAAACTTATCCTTATTGACTAAAGGAAAGTTCCAAATCTTAGAAGCCTCTAAAACTTCAGGAGTAGTCTTAATACTAAGGCTTAAAGTTCTTGTCCTGATAGAGTTACAAATGATGTTAAACAACTCATTCTCACTCCTAGATAAACCCTCAAACAATCTGACATTCCTTTCTTGCCAAATATAGTAAATAACAGCGCCAAGCATCAACCTTTGAATGACACTCCAAATTTTATTACTGGCAGCAACATTAACAAATCTAGAAATAACTTGAGCCCAATCATTCGACACATTATCTAATTTAACCAAGCATTTAATCCTTTCCCATAGCCTTCTAGTAAAATGACAGTTAAAAAAGAGATGGTTATGAGAATCCTTACACTGTTTGCAAAAAGCGCAAGACATATCAGGAATATTCAACCATTTCGATAGTCTATCTTGAGTCTTAAGCCTCCCTTTCACAGCCAACCATAGAATAAAAGCATGACTTAGGACACATTGATTATACCAAACATGATCACACCATATGACACTAGCCGAATCATCTTGAATACCTTTCCAAACGTCAGAAACACTAAAGGCTTTAGTCATACCTTTTTTATCCACCCAAATGGTTTCATCAACAACATCCGGCTTTATATCAGGAACACCAACATTGCAAATCTCAGCATACTTTTCATTCCAATCGTCAGGCAGCTTCCAAGCTTTATCTTCAATAAGATCAGCAACTTTAACCTTCAAAGCAAAACTATCAGCAGCTAAAATGTTAGACCTAACCAAACTGCATAAGAGAGTTCCATTCCTCCAGTTATCAAACCAGAAAAAACAGTCATTCCCACTCCCAATTTTAACCCTGACAAACCTTCTGATAATATCTCTTGTGTGAAGATTTTGATTCCAGGTCCAAGAAGTACGTTTCCTGCTATTAGCAGACCAAACACTCTCACCCTTAAGCCACTTAGATTTAACCCAACTAACCCAAATAGACTTTCTATTAGTTAAAATACTCCATAAATGCTTGGCCATAAGAGAAACGTTGATGTCATAAAGAGACTTAAGGCCAAGGCCACCATCACTCTTATTTTTACATACCTCTTTCCAAGAAATACTATGCTTATAACCTTGTTTCCCTTCCGCCATCCAAAGAAAATTCTTTAACAGCTTATCAACCTCATCACAAACAATTTTAGGCAGACTAAAAATGGAAGCCCAATAAGTACTAATAGAACAAAGGACTGAAGTCACAAGCTGCAATCTACCAGCAAATGATAACAACTTATTTCTCCAATCCCCAATCCTTTTCTTAATCTTATCTAAGAGAGTATCACAATCAGTTCTAGATAGCTTCCTAGCATCAAGGGGAATACCCAAATATTTGACAGGCAAACTTCCAACATTATATGGCATAACCAACCTAATGTCATTTTGAACCCTACGATCAACATTCCCAAAGTAAACCGTACTTTTATTCATGCTAGGCCTTAGACCAGAAGCTAAACATAATTCATCAAGGGCTCTACGTAAAACACAAGCAGAAATAAAATTACCGTGACAAAACATCAGCAAATCATCCGCAAAGCACAAACTAACAATCTCAAGCTTCTCACAGCCCCAATGGTATTTGAACTTCTTTTCCTCCTTAATCTGTCTATTAAGCATTAACGTAAAAACTTCCATAACCATGGTAAACAAGTAGGGTGATATTGGATCACCCTGCCTGAGCCCACGACGGGCTTTAAAAAAACCATTAGATTCTCCGTTAACACTGATGGAGAAAGAAGCAGATTTCAGGCATATCATAATCCAACTTACCATAGTTTTATGCAGACCAAAATGGAGCAAAATTCCTTCAAGAAACTCCCAGGATACCGTATCATACGCCTTCTGGATGTCAATTTTAAAAGCACATCTAGGAGGTTTATGTTTGTTAAAATATCCACACATCAATTCTTGGGCAAGCATAATATTGTCACTAATTAACCTTCCTTCAACAAAAGCACTTTGATTAGCACTAATAGTATCCTTAAGAACTTCTTTCAATCTATTAGTGATAACCTTACTGATACATTTATAGGCAACATTGCAGCAAGCTATCGGCCTAAAATCAGTAACAAGACCTGGAAGATTACATTTAGGAATTAAAGATATAAGAGTAGTGTTAAGTTCACCCAACATCTTACCTTTTGCAAAGAATTCCTTTACTGCCATACAAACATCCTTGCCCACCACATCCCACGAAGACTTGAAGAACTTCGCTGTATAGCCATCTGGTCCCGGTGCCTTGTCATCATGGATATCAAACAGGGCAGTTTTAATTTCATCATTAGAGACCTCTCTGATCATATGAATAGAAGCAATAGAGTCCACTTTCTTAACAAAGAGTTCATTTGGTTTCTCAATGGGAAAAACTTCATCACACGTACCGAGGAAATTCTGAAAATGATCAACAAAAACCTTGGCAACTTCATCACCAAAAAACTCCTTCCCATTAACATCTTTAACACTAATAATCCTACTTCTTTTCATCCTTCCTTTTATCATCTTGTGAAAATAAGCACTATTACGATCCCCCTCATTTAACCATTCAATCTTAGCTTTCTGCCTAAGAACCCTCTCTTCATCAAGAGCAGCACTTCTATACGCACTATTAAAAATCATCTCAACCTCTTTAAGAAACACATTGTTAGGATCAAAATCCAACTCAGCTTGGACTTTATTCAGCTCAGTCCTAAGCATTTTGACTTTATCAAAAACATTCCCATTTCTCTTGTTCAAATTTCTAAGATGATACTTCATAGCTTTAAGTCTTCTGGCCAGAACAAACATAGCAAAACCATCCACATTTATACCCCAATGTTCCTTAACAATGTTATGAAATTCCTCCTTATGCGCCAAGTAATTCATAAATCTAAACGCACGCTTCCTACCTTTCTTAACATTATTAATGACCAAAACAGCAGGGCAGTGATCAGAAACAACATACGGAAGGAACCTAGCATAACTAATTTCAAATAACTCAATAAATTCAGTGTTGCTCATTATTCTATCTAATTTCTTCATTATCCCATTTTCAGGATCTTTCCTTTTTTGAACCCAAGTAAAGAAAAATCCACTCATAGGCAAGTCTTCAATGCCTAACCCATCAATACATTCCCTGAAATCCTGCATCCTATGATTTTTATTAAAATCACCCTTAGAATGTTCAGCAGAACTAAGGATAACATTAAAATCTCCTAAGAGAACCCAAGGCTTCTGATTAATAAAAACAGCATGATTTTGAAGATTACTCCAAAGTTTGCTCCTATCATTAGGCGTTACTTCACCATAAACAAAAGAAATAAAAAATTTCCTACTGTCATGGATAAGAGTCACCTCAAAGTGCATAACCTGGTCACTAAAAGACAACATAACAGCATAAATATCAGCGGTATCCCATCCCACACAAATTCTGCATCCCTTAGGACTCTCAATAGAGTTAGAAACCCACTCCCATTGACCAAACACATTCTCACAAACAGAAGTCACTTTCTTCTTACATAGTTGAGTTTCAATAACCGCACACATTTTTAAATTATTCTCACTAATTAATAATTTGATTTCATCTTGCTTAGAGGTGTTAGACATACCTCTAATGTTCCACGCAGCAACTTTAATATCCATTAACATAGAGAAGATGAGGCACCATTACCCTCTTTTGATACATCAGCCATACTAGACTCACCCGGGCCTGAGACAGTATCTTGGACCATGAATTCAGCATGAGCAGAAGGATCGTTACTAACTTCCTCCACCATTGCATCCACATACTTAGAAACATCCTCTATATTCTTCTCAGCAATCTTAGCCTTGTAATATTTAACCATACCAGCAGACCACTTATCCTTAACCTCATCTGAGAAATGATGTCCCGACAAACAGAAAAGATCCACTTCAGCCATTTGTCTCATCGACACCAAATCAAGGACTCTTTGTTTTCCACTCTTAATCGCATTCTCATAAACCACAGTGAAAGCTTGACTTTGAGACACACCCGTTTTCTGCATTTCTTCATCAACATTCTTCTTGGCATGTTCAAAAGCATTAAACTCAGCACTTCTATTACATGCATCAATCTCAACTGATAAGTCATTGATTTTCTTCGTTACTTCTTCAACTTTCTGCTTCTTTATAACAAAATCACGCCTCTCTTTATAATAATCTTGAACTTCCTTAGGCCATTTCATAACTACCTTATCATCAATCTATTGACCCATATCACAAGCAACATCAATATTAATCTTAAGATTTTGAAAATCTTGTTCTTGAATATCTGCAACTCCTCCTTCCGACAAAGCATTAAACCTATTTTCAACCTTAAAATTCTTGCTAGCAATTACCTTGACATTCCCAACATCCAATTTCTTCTGCTTCTTACTTCCTTCTACCTCAGATGTCTTGGTGTTATCATTACTCTTTGCAGAAACAGGAACAAAAACCCAATCCTTACTATCTTGATTACCATTCATACCTCCACGACCATTAGCACCCCCTCTTCCACGGCCATTCATCCCACCTCTAGCCGAAGAATTACTCCCTCTTGACCTATTAAAACCACCTCTAGCATAGTAGGAAGTATTAACCGGAACTTGATTAGATTGGCCTTTAGCTGGAACCGTCACATTATTCACCATTCTTCTATTAGAAAAACACTGCCATCCTTCACTACCATTACCACTCACATTAACTCCATTGTTACTCATAACTTTCGGCACTTGAGTCTCAGCCTTCTCAGCATCACTAATCACTCTATTCTTACATCCCTTGAAACTATGACCAAACACCTTGCAATGACTACACACAGGAGGTTGCCACGCATATTCAACCTTCAACTCCATACTTCTTCCAAGATCATTATACCAAATCTCAATCTTATCTAAAATGCCCTCCGCTGCATCCACTTCAACCAAAACTCTAGCAAAAGTCGCTCTCCCATTACCTTTCTCACACATAGCAGTAGTTACCTTATCCATCACAATGGGTGTTCCTAACCTACTAGCAATTCTGCTAATACCTTCATTATTCCAGGCTTCTAACGGTATGTTGAAAATCTTCACCCATAATGGTACTCTACTCGGTTCTGGCTTATCAAAGCAAATACCAGCAGTCCAACGCTAAACAAACAATGGCTTCTGATCAACGAGCCACGGGCCATTCTCAATCACGGTTTGTAAACCATCCTCAGATTTAAACTTGAAAAAGTATAACCCTTCATTAACAATAATATCCTCAAGCTGATACGCCCTCTACATTCTCCTTAAATGACTTACAATCTCCCTATGACTCATCTTAAAACCAACAAAATACCCAACAACAGTGAGCCCCCACCTCTTACTGCCTTCACTAATAACCGGGTCCATATCAACCATTTTCCTACCCTCCTTATTCACAATACATGGAAATTTCCTAAGCTTGTTATCATAAGTAGACTCCGTCCCTTTAACCGCATTACTAAAAGAGACAGCACTCTTAAAATTACTCTTACTAGACGAAGGATCTCCTTGCATCACAACCCCTTGCATACCCTGAATACTAACATTACTACCACTAGCACCATCAACAATACTTACCCCATTACTATTACTAACATTACTACCACTAGCACCATTACCATTTAAAACCACCTTATCCTTACTGCTATTAATCTTACTAGCATCATTAACTCCCAAAACAGTAACATTAGGCAAAATAGGGAGAGAGTTAACTACACTGGAACTACTAGTACCCTTACTACTAGCATATACACTATTTAATTCTGGAAACATATCATTCAAATTACCATTACCATTCAAAACTAAAGTAGTATCAACAAGCCCCACTTCAGCCTCAGCCATCACAACTTCATTCTTCTTACCCACATCAACAACAATACTCTCATCCCCAATAACCTTAGCTTCTTCACTGCTATCACCTTTAGATGCCCCCTTCTTAAAATTAACCTGAGAGGATGCTTGAGCCATGGTTTCAACTGAAACATGTTTCATAGTAACCCTAGGATCTGGGTTCATCGTCCTAGTGGTTTTCATTGGTTTTAGTGATGACTTAGGTGTTTTCTTCATAACATGAGTGCTCAACGGCGAAGAAACAACCGGCGCCGGTGAAGGGTTAACCACCGGTGGATTAACCATTGGGTTTAATGATGAATCAGACATAAATCATTATATTTGGTACGAGGTTATGAAATGATTTGGAAATGATTAGGCAAAGGTTTAAGGAAACGGATTAAAAAAATGGGTAATAGCCAAACAGTAATACCCACTTAATAAAATGTATTTATTTAGGTGATTAAGAGAAATTTTATGGTAAAAGGATATATGGATTTGTAGATAATGAATAGGAGAACAAGGATCTAAAATAAAATTCAAGATCCCATGGTTGGATCAAGATTAGATGATGATTCTTAATAAAATACTTTAGGGTTTTTAAGTTAGAGAGAGAAAGTTTTAGAGAGAGGTCAGAGAGAATAGGTTTATTTCGATCTTACTAATAATTTTAGGTTACTAAGTAATAGATTATAAATTAATGTGGCAATCACAGAAAAAAAATTAAATGACCATTCTAAGTCCCGGGATCGTTAAGCAAGAGCTGGTTACATGAGTTGTTTTGTTCATTCGTTTGGTATATTATCCACCTTTGTAGGTTTTCTAAGGAAAACCAATGTCGTTTTTGTGTTGATCAAACAATGTTAAATGTTGTTGGAGTTCACTCATATCTTTAATACTAATTAATGGTGTGTCATAATGATTTCCTTGTCTAGTGAAACCTCAATTACTTCACCAACCAATTTGCAACCTCCAAGCGTGGTCAAAACATAGCCAAACCCGACCAAAACATGCTAATGGCCCCAAAAACATGATCAAAACAATAAAACAATAGTGTAAATCCATTTACCCCGGATTTGGGATGGTTTTCCCCGGTTATTCAGACTTTCTCCGGTTTTTCCAGTTTAAGTTCCCTTTTGGTCAGTATTGGCTGGTTTCGAATGGTTTAGCGTGCATCTGCCGTATTTGGATGTGTTTGACTGATAGGTGTGTAAACACCCATCCTTTTACCACTTAATTCTGGCTAAAACAAGACCAAAACACGTAATTAATATCATTTGTTTGGAATTATGCGTGGTTTTTGTGTTTATTGTGTTTTCAGAGCTAACCGGATAAATATTAAAGAAAACATGAGATTGCACGGGTTTTATCAAGGAAAAAGACTCAAGATAAAGTCTATTGTCCAAGAGATGCAAAAGATTTGAAGTCACTAGGCCTATTCGAAGATTTATCGAAGAAAAGGACTAAAGACGGAAGATTTTTCATAAGTCGAAGAAACTCAAGTCTATTTAACGAAGAAATTAAAAGACGAGTTGGATTTAATCGACAACAAATCCCGAATCAGAATCGAAAACGTCAACTTTTCTGAAAAGACGAGAAGACAAGAAGAAGAGGAGAAAGCCCACTCACCAACCAACCACTAGGAGTATAAATAGAAACTCCCTTCACACATTAGAGAGTTAGTTTTTCATTTTTTTTTCTTTCCCAGTTCTTTTGTTCGTCCCATCACCAACTCCATTAGGGAGTTTGGTGATTTTTCATCTTTTTCTTTTCATCTTGTAATCCTTAATCATTAACCTTGTTACTTTTTCATTAATCAATCCATTCATTCTTTCTATTCATCTTGTTCTTCATTATTTTTTTTATTGGAAGTTTCTAAGTTTCTTATTTGATCCAAGTTTGATTTCAAAAAGTTGTTGATTTAGTGTTTTTATTGGTAGGATTTGTTCCTTATGGTATGTTAATGATTATTGGTTAGTTTAGTAAAACCTTTTTGAGTATTCAAGTTGATTTGGATTTAATCTCGTGTCCCTGTTTTACTTGCTGCTGTATCTGTTCTTCGTTCCAGACTTTCCGAACAAGACAGATTTTCCGAATAGCCAATTTCACGTTTGCCTTACTCGGAATATTTCAATTATTCCGAGTGGAGGTTTTATTTTTCTTTATTCGGAATATTCCACATATTCCGAATAGGTCCTTACATTCCGAATAGGGGTGTTTTTATTTCATTACTCGGAATAATTTCAATATTCCGCATAGCCATTTCTTTGTTCCCTTATTCGGAACTTTCCAACATTCCGCATAGCAAATTTTCGTTTCCTTATTCGGAACATTTTCCGAATAGGCATTATTTTCCGCATGGCAAAACATTCCGAATAGAGCTTGATTTTCCGAATAGCAATTTTTCCGAGTAAGCTTATTTTCCGCATAGAGCAGTACTTTCCGAATAGGTATGTTATTCCGAATGAGAGTATTTTCCGCATAGACAATATATTCCGAATAGCCATCTTTCCGCATAGAGTTTTATATTCCGCATGAGGCAAGTTTTCCGAATAAGACAAACATTCCGCATAGATGCCAATATTCCGAATGGTGTTTTATTCCGCATAGGGTCTTCTTCAGTAAGAGTTATTTTTCAGATTATTATTTGTTTTTTTTGTTGCTTGTTTTAAGTTTACTTCATTAAGTTTACTTCATTACCATTTTATTTACTTACCTGTTTAGTAGAATAGAAAACAAAATCCACTTTTTGTCACCAAGAACAAATCATTCCACTTTTAACTGAGATCAATTCGAGAGGATATCGAGAGAAAATTGAACCTAGCAAAACCCGTGTATCAAATGGCGCCGCTGCCGGCTCCTCTCGTTAAGATCAAAAGTTTTTTGTGAGAATTTGGATTTTGGGATCCGTTCCCCGTGAACGTTACTTTTTCATAAAAATTTTCAAAATCACTAAAAATATAAAATTTTCAAAAATCCTAAAAAGTAAAAAAACAATAAAAACCAAAAATATTTTTGCTTTGTTTTTCTTTGTTCGTTCTTTTGCAGGTGTATGCGCACTCGATCCACGTCTTATCAAGAGCCCGAGCCTCTCGATAACTTAGATATGGCTGGTGCCCAAAACAACAATAACATACCACCTCCGAACAACAATAATAACAACAACAACCCACCTTTCAACAACATGAATAACAACAACAATGAGCCCCTTCCGGATAATCGCCCAATGATTGAACTGCTGCAAGCTCATGTTGATGGCAACACGGATCCAATTGTTATACCACCAATTGCCGCCAAAAATTTCGAGCTCAAGTCAGGCTTTATCCAGATGGTCTCCGCTCAGCCATTCTTAGGACGAACCATTGATGACCCACATGACCATATCAAGAGATTTCTACAACTCACCAACACGGTCAAATTCAATGGAGTTCCACAAGAAGTGATAAGGTTACAACTTTTTCCCTTTTCTTTAGAGGGACAAGCCCGGCATTGGCTTGCTAAGGAACCGCCACAGAGTATTCTCTCGTGGACGGATTTGGAAACAAAGTTCATCAATTACTTTTTTCCACCCTCTCGTACTACCGCTTTGCGGAATGAGATTATAAACTTTGAACAAAAGTACGATGAGTCATTCAGTGAATCTTGGGATCGTTTTAAAGATCTTTTAAGAAAATGCCCACAACATGGTTTTACCAAAGTACATCAAATTAATACTTTTTACAATGGTTTAAGCATGAATGATCAAGATTCACTGAATAGTGCCTCAGGGGGTAATTTATTGGCTAAGACTTCCAATGCTGCTTGGGACATCATTGAGAACAAATCTCGTGTGCAAACCAAGAGTGTTAGGACCAATGTTGCTAGTGCTAGCACTAATGATAGCGACAAGCGACTTGACAAAATCACCACGCTTCTTGAATCGCTTGTTACACACACCGTCAGCAACAACAACAGCAACAACGCCAAAAACGCACAAGTGAACGCTGTCAGCCAACCTTGTGAGATATGCGGTGGTCCCCACTCTTACACAACTTGTACCGCCACCCAAGATTACCCTGCTGAGAATGTGAATGCGGCATATGGCACCTACCAACAACCTGCTTATCAAGCAAAGCCCCAAGGTGACCGTAACTTGCTTAGCTACCGCAACAACAACTATCTTTCACCACCTGGCTTTCCTCCTACCAACACAAACCAACAACAAAACCTTAACCGCCCTCCTCAACAACAACAACAGCCTCGACAACCATACATCCCACCTCACAAGCAGCAACAACCGCCTCAACGTACCAATCAAGTCTACCAACAACCTGCTTACCAACCACCTGCATACAATGCTCCTCCCAACCAAGCCACCACTGCATTACACCAAGAAGTCGCCACCTACATGAGAACCAATGATGTGATAGTGGGAAACCTCCAAGAGGAAGTGCGCAATTTGAAGGCAGATTTGGTAAAGCAAGGAAATGATTTGAGAGCCGATATGCGAAACACGTTGGATAGTCAGACGAATGACTTGAGGAACATGATGGCTAGTTTCTTCCAAAGTAGTCAACCCTCTTCTTCGGGTACTCTTCCGAGTAACACCGTTGCGAACCCAAGAGGGGAGATGAAAGCAATCACCACTCGAAGTGGTAAAGGTACAAAGGAACCCGAGCTTCCTATACCCCCACCGGTGGTTGTGACTAAGGAGAACGAGTCGCCTGCTCCTATTCCTCATCCTTCTCCTTCCCCAATTTCTCCACCTCTTCTTTCTACCCCTCCTCCACCCGTGGTTGTGAGTGACCCTATTCCCCTAAAGCCTTCCTCTTCTTCCAATATACCTTATCCTTCTAGGTTGAGGAAAGAGAAGCAAAAGAGCAAGGATGATATTCAGGTTTCTAACTTTCTGAAAATATTTAAACAACTGAATTTTAATATCTCCTTCGCTGAGGCTCTCGCTCACATGCCCAAGTATGCTAAAATGTTTAAAGACCTTCTGAGCGACAAGGAAAAGCTCCTCGACATTGCCAACACCCAACTTAATGAGAACTGCTCTGCAGTGCTCTTAAGGAAATTGCCAACCAAGCTTGGTGATCCGGGTCATTTTCTTATCCCTTGCAATTTCCCGGGAGTAGAGAATTGCATGGCCCTATCCGATCTAGGTGCCAGTATTAATCTCATGCCTCTAAGTGTTTGGAAGCAATTATCTCTCCCAGAGCTAGTCCCCACTAAAATGACTTTGGAATTGGCCAACCGTACGGTTGCTTATCCAGTGGGGATAGCCGAAGATGTCATTATAGGAGTCGACAAATTCACCTTCCCTGCTGATTTTGTTGTCGTCGACTACGAGATGGACCCCCGTGTACCACTTATTGTTGGTCGTCCATTCTTGAGGACCGGTCGCACTCTTATTGATGTTGAAGCCGGAGAGCTTATCATGAGAGTGGGTGACGATAAAGTAGTCTTCAACATGGGAAAGTTGTCCAAACAACCTTATTCATATGAGAGCGTTAATTGTATTGACGTTCTTGATGAGGCTTGTGAAGAACACTTTAATGATGCTTGCAAAAGTATTCCTACCTCTCTTCCCACTGTTGAGACCGTGTCCTCTATTGATTCATCGTTGTCTCTATTTGGAGATAGTGATTTATTCTGGAACAATCTTGAAGCTACCATGGGAGATGCGAATTTAGCTACTAATGATTCTCCCACCGAGGGGGATGAAGACATGAGTTTCTTTGACAATCTTCTCACCGAAGACAATCCTTCGCCTCCATCTCCCACGGTTATTGCTATCGATGCCACGACTTTGAAAACGCCTCCCGTCGAAAATCCTCCGGATTTGGAACTTAAGGAGTTGCCGCCTCATCTCGAGTACGTGTTCCTTGACGACAACAAGAAGTCGCCCGTAATTATTGCAAAGGATTTGAAAGATGAAGAGAAGACTCGCCTCGTTGCTGTGTTGAAAGCTCACAAGAAGGCTATTGCGTGGAAAATCTCGGATATTCGTGGAATTGATCCTCACTTCTGCACGCACAAAATTCTCATGGAGGACGACTATAAGCCCACTATTCAAAGCCAACGAAGGGTGAATCCAAAAATACATGAAGTCATCAAAACAGAGGTTATCAAACTTCTTGATGCGGGTATGATTTACCCTATTTCGGATTCACCGTGGGTTAGTCCAATCCATTGTGTGCCCAAGAAGGGCGGAATAACCGTTGTTCCCAATGAACACAACGAGTTGATTCCCACTCGTCTCCTTACTGGGTGGAGAGTTTGTATAGACTACCGCAAACTCAATGATGCCACGAGAAAGGATCATTTCCCTCTACCTTTTATGGACCAAATGCTTGAACGATTAGCTGGTAATGAATATTACTGCTTTCTTGATGGTTTCTCGGGTTATTTCCAAATACCCATCGATCCCCAAGATCAAGAGAAAACAACATTCACTTGTCCCTATGGCACTTTCGCTTACAAAAGAATGCCTTTTGGCTTATGTAATGCGCCAGGGACTTTCCAAAGGTGTATGTTAGCTATCTTCCATGATATGGTTGAACAAACCATGGAAGTCTTCATGGATGATTTCTCGGTCTTCGGGGATTCCTTCTCTGCTTGCCTTGCCAATTTAGAACGTATGCTAAAGCGGTGCGAAGACACTCGCCTTGTTCTAAATTGGGAAAAATGCCATTTTATGGTAAAAGAAGGCGTCGTGCTTGGACATAAGATTTCGAAAGCCGGTCTTGAAGTAGACCGTGCTAAAGTCGATGTTATAGTAAAGTTGCCTCCACCTTCAACTGTGAAGGGTGTGAGAAGTTTCCTGGGTCATGCGGGCTTCTATCGTCGATTCATTAAAGATTTTTCTCAAATCGCTCGCCCGATGACCCATCTCTTGGAAAAAGATACTCCTTTTATCTTTTCCAAAGAGTGCCTTGAAGCATTTAACTCACTTAAGGATAAGCTAACCAAGGCACCCGTCTTGGTTACCCCTAATTGGGAGCTGCCTTTTGAGTTGATGTGCGATGCTAGTGATTTTGCTATTGGAGCGGTTCTTGGACAAAGAGTGAACAAACACTTCCAACCGATCCATTACGCTAGCAAGACAATGACGGGGGCACAATTGCATTATACGACAACTGAGAAAGAGCTTTTAGCTGTTGTCTATGCTTTTGAAAAATTCCGCCCCTATCTTGTCCTTTCCACCACCATCGTGTATACCGATCATTCCGCGTTGAAGTACTTGTTGACAAAGCAAGATTCCAAACCAAGACTTCTTCGCTGGGTTTTGCTGCTCCAGGAATTTAAAATCGAAATCCGCGATAAAAAAGGAGCAGAAAACTTAGCCGCGGACCATCTTAGTAGACTTGAGGATCCATACCAAGGGGATCATCCGACCAAAGAAATCAATGATTCTTTTCCCTTGGAGACCTTAATGTCTATAAACTCGAAGCCGAATGAAACCCCGTGGTTTGCGGACTTTGCAAACTATTTGGCGGGTGGAATTCTCAAGGAAGGGTTGACGTCCCAGCAAAAGAAGAAGTTCTTCACCGACATCAAGACTTACTTCTGGGACGACCCTTACCTATTCAAACAATGTGCTGATATGATAATTCGCCGATGTGTTGATGGACCGGCAGCGTCGGCAATCCTTGATGCTTGCCACAAAGGACCCACCGGTGGTCACTTTGGTCCCAACTACACCGCTAAAAAAGTGTTTGATTCGGGATTTTATTGGCCCTCCATATATCGTGATGCTCACAATATGGTTAAGCGATGTGATGTTTGCCAAAAGCAAGGCAAAATCACACATAAAGACGAGATGCCTCAGAATTTCATTCAAGAGTGTGAAATTTTTGATGTTTGGGGTATCGACTTTATGGGGCCATTCCCTTCATCTAAAGGAAACAAATACATCCTTGTAGCCGTTGACTACGTTTCAAAGTGGGTTGAAGCCAAAGCTTTGCCTACTAATGACGCAAGGGTGGTTTGTAACTTTTTGAAAGCTCTATTCGCTCGCTTCGGTGTGCCTCATGCCATTATTAGTGATCGTGGGACTCATTTCTGCAATGACCAATTTGCTCGAGTCATGGCTAAGTACGGTGTAAACCATCGTCTTTCCACAGCCTACCACCCACAAACTAATGGCCAGGCTGAAATATCCAACCGAGGACTGAAGCGAATTCTTGAAAGGACTGTGGGAGAGCATCGTGCCTCGTGGGCTGATAAACTGGATGATGCTTTGTGGGCTTTCCGTACTGCTTACAAGACCCCGATCGGCTGTACGCCTTATCGTCTTGTGTACGGGAAAGCGTGCCACCTCCCCATTGAGTTGGAGCACAAGGCTTATTGGGCCTTGAAGTGGGCTAATTTTGATATTAACAAAGCCGGTGACCTACGCAAGATCCAACTCAATGAGCTGAATGAACTCCGGAATGAGGCTTATGAAAATTCTTTGATCTATAAGGAAAGAACTAAGCTCATTCACGACTCTAAGATCAAAAACCGAGAGTTCCATGTTGGAGACAAAGTCTTACTTTTTAACTCTCGGTTAAAAATCTTTTCGGGCAAGCTCAAATCTCGTTGGTCCGGCCCATTCACCATCGCCCAAATTTTTCCATATGGTACTCTCGAGCTCGCTCAACCTAATGGACCAAATTTTAAGGTGAATGGCCAACGAGTGAAGTTGTACTTTGGTGAGGACACCTCTCACGAGGTGATTCAATCCCTCACCACGTTCCCCATGAACTGAATTTGGGTCGAGTCAGGCTCGTGACTCGGTTATCAAAAACAAGCGCTCCTCGGGAGGCAGCCCGAGTATCTATCCCTTTAACCCCCTAAGTGTAGGGGAGGACCTATTTTGGTCATTTGTGTTTGTGTGGTGATGTGCTTACAGGGATTACTGCAATCTTGGAAACTTTGAAGAACCGTGCTCCCGTGTTATCCGAAATCCGGTTCTATCTCTCAACTATCGTGATTCAGTTTTCTTCATTCTCACATTTGAAATTGATCACTTTAGTCGTCTCTTCCTTAACTTGAGTTAACCAACGTGCACAATGTCATAAGTGTAGGGGAGACTTTTCCCACATGCTTAAACATTGAGGACAATGTTTATCTTAAGTGTAGGGGAGACTTCTATCGAAGTTTTAAGTGAACTTTTCCATGAAAATGCCTTCAATTAACCGGAAAATCATCTTTTTCAACATTTTTCAAATTTTTAATTAACTTTGGCCATTTAGTCGTAATTTTTAAAATTTTTATCGTTGCTTTCATATGTATATATCCCGCAATAAAGTCAAAAATATTAATAAAGTGGTGTAGCTAGTTTAGAAGTCTTTGACATATTAGGCCCGTTGCGTTTATTTTGACTCAACCCGAATAGACTTATCCAAGTTTATTCTAGCTAGTATCCTTAACCATATAGACCTTAATTGGTTTATTAGGCTAAGTGTCCACGAGTCTCATTACTTGAGATTTTAAATTGTGGAGGACGAGAAATGATAGAGTCAATTATAAGTCGGTATTCTTGCGCAAGCTCACTTGGTATAATTATTTGCCTATTCTCCCATCACTTGCTAATAATTTATCTGCAATAAGTAAGGTCTTACGATTTGAAAAGTTACTTAGCTTCTAGCCCAAGATCGTTTAAAAGTTGCTCGGTAATGATAAGAGTTCATAGCCAAGGCATAACTTATGAAGCGGGGCGCGAAGATTGGCGAGTCCGAAAAGGCCCTAACAAGGCATGAGGATTCAATTTTATTGCTGAAGATCCAAAGTGATGTGAAAAGCATTATTCCTAAAGTCAATATGAAGGA
The DNA here is from genome assembly GCA_025667525.1 of Glebionis coronaria. Taxonomy (NCBI): domain Eukaryota; kingdom Viridiplantae; phylum Streptophyta; class Magnoliopsida; order Asterales; family Asteraceae; genus Glebionis; species Glebionis coronaria. The sequence goes on from CM046877.1 coordinate 647,514,347, forward strand.
TCAAGACTCACGACGAAAAGCAATCAACTCCCATAAAGATCATGGAGAAGTCTATCCGAAAAGACCCTAACAAGGTATGAGGATAAATAGATCCAAGTCCGAAAAGGAGGCGGATCGTTGTATCTCAAAATCCCAATTAGAGATTGAAGAAATAATCATGAAGTCGTGGTCAACAAAGTTGGAGTACCCCTCAAAAGTCTCCAAGTGAAGAAACACTATTATGATGAGAAGACCATTATCTCAAGAACGTCTCTCGAAGATATGAAGTATGAAGTACATGCCAAATATCGGCCCGAGAAAGGTCTCAAATCGTGAACCAAGTTATGCCAAGATATGAACTTTTTGATATCCCGAGAAGCAGTTTTAAGAGATTTTGTCCTTTAGCTAACTATTGATCAAATCGTCCTACTTTGCTTTCAGCCTTAATAAACTATCGAAATAAGTCCAAAAATGCATCTTCATGATCATTCTAAGACAAAAATAAAATATAAGAGATACACCTAGGAATAAGGGAGTTTAAGCATTTAATTAAGCCATGTGTGTAAGTGTTTGATTTACTAACTTATAATAACAATGATCTCGTTTTCAAGCTTAGTTTGGGGAACGTGAAACTTGAGGGTGATAAATCTTCGCAACACCAAAGCCCTAATGTAAGTCCTAGATTTCTTTACAAGTTATTTCCATCCTTTTGTTTATTTTAAAGTTTTAAGTTCTCTTAGTATTTTAATTATTGTTTAGTAGAATTTAAATAAGGGCAAGGTTGATTGATTATGAGAAAAATGTAAAATTGCTTTATCACTAAGCATTGCATGAGGGCATGGCAATGGTTAAGTGTAGGGGATTTGATAGGTGTGTAAACACCCATCCTTTTACCACTTAATTCTGGCTAAAACAAGACCAAAACACGTAATTAATATCATTTGTTTGGAATTATGCGTGGTTTTTGTGTTTATTGTGTTTTCAGAGCTAACCGGATAAATATTAAAGAAAACATGGGATTGCACGGGTTTTATCAAGGAAAAAGACTCAAGATAAAGTCTATTGTCCAAGAGATGCAAAAGATTTGAAGTCACTAGGCCTATTCGAAGATTTATCGAAGAAAAGGACTAAAGACGGAAGATTTTTCATAAGTCGAAGAAACTCAAGTCTATTTAACGAAGAAATTAAAAGACGAGTTGGATTTAATCGACAACAAATCCCGAATCAGAATCGAAAACGTCAACTTTTCTGAAAAGACGAGAAGACAAGAAGAAGAGGAGAAAGCCCACTCACCAACCAACCACTAGGAGTATAAATAGAAACTCCCTTCACACATTAGAGAGTTAGTTTTTCATTTTTTTTTCTTTCCCAGTTCTTTTGTTCGTCCCATCACCAACTCCATTAGGGAGTTTGGTGATTTTTCATCTTTTTCTTTTCATCTTGTAATCCTTAATCATTAACCTTGTTACTTTTTCATTAATCAATCCATTCATTCTTTCTATTCATCTTGTTCTTCATTATTTTTTTATTGGAAGTTTCTAAGTTTCTTATTTGATCCAAGTTTGATTTCAAAAAGTTGTTGATTTAGTGTTTTTATTGGTGGGATTTGTTCCTTATGGTATGTTAATGATTATTGGTTAGTTTAGTAAAACCTTTTTGAGTATTCAAGTTGATTTGGATTTAATCTCGTGTCCCTGTTTTACTTGCTGCTGTATCTGTTCTTCGTTCCAGACTTTCCGAACAAGACAGATTTTCCGAATAGCCAATTTCACGTTTGCCTTACTCGGAATATTTCAATTATTCCGAGTGGAGGTTTTATTTTTCTTTATTCGGAATATTCCACATATTCCGAATAGGTCCTTACATTCTGAATGGGGGTGTTTTTATTTCATTACTCGGAATAATTTCAATATTCCGCATAGCCATTTCTTTGTTCCCTTATTCGGAACTTTCCAACATTCCGCATAGCAAATTTTCGTTTCCTTATTCGGAACATTTTCCGAATAGGCATTATTTTCCGCATGGCAAAACATTCCGAATAGAGCTTGATTTTCCGAATAGCAATTTTTCCGAGTAAGCTTATTTTCCGCATAGAGCAGTACTTTCCGAATAGGTATGTTATTCCGAATGAGAGTATTTTCCGCATAGACAATATATTCCGAATAGCCATCTTTCCGCATAGAGTTTTATATTCCGCATGAGGCAAGTTTTCCGAATAAGACAAACATTCCACATAGATGCCAATATTCCGAATGGTGTTTTATTCCGCATAGGGTCTTCTTCAGTAAGAGTTATTTTTCAGATTATTATTTGTTTTTTTTTTGTTGCTTGTTTTAAGTTTACTTCATTAAGTTTACTTCATTACCATTTTATTTACTTGCCTGTTTAGTAGAATAGAAAACAAAATCCACTTTTTGTCACCAAGAACAAATCATTCCACTTTTAACTGAGATCAATTCGAGAGGATATCGAGAGAAAATTGAACCTAGCAAAACCCGTGTATCATTGACCATGTTTGAAAGTTATTCAGTTAGTATGTGATGATGAAAATATATACACAACCCAAGTAAGAAAATACGTGATCATGGTGAACCCAATAACCAGTATCCATAAGACGTCCAAAACATGATCAAAACAATCAAACCCAAGTGGAAATTGTATTTCCACGGATTTGGCATGGTTTGCCTAGGTTGTTCATACTTTCTTCGGTTTGCCCAGTTAAGTTCCCTTTCGTTCTGTTTTTGTCGGTTTAGAAGGTTTAATGGATGTTCAAGTGTTAAAGATAGAGCCCAAATGTATTCGGAAGCCCCAGATCGCGTGAAGAAAATGGCTTTCTTGAACATGGCATAACTTGGGCAACAAGAGTCCGTTTCAGGCCCGTGACGAGGCGAATCGAAGGCCGAAACTAGGGGAACGTAGCTGTAACCTAACTTTGTTGGGTTACGGAACTTTCGAGGCCTGAAACCATATATTTGTTGAGATATTCTCATTTTTATAAATTTTCACATTTTTGGACTTTGTTTTTGGGCTCAGGCCCGGCCCATTTGCATTATAAGGTTTATTCTATCTAACTAATAATTTTAGGTTACTAAGTAATAGATTATAAATTAATGTGGCAATCACAGAAAAAAATTAAATGACCATTCTAAGTCCCGGGATCGTAAGCAAGAGCTGGTTACATGAGTTGTTTTGTTCATTCGTTTGGTATATTATCCACCTTTGTAGGTTTTCCAAGGAAAACCAATGTCGTTTTTGTGTTGATCAAACAATGTTAAATGTTGTTGGAGTTCACTCATATCTTTAATACTAATTAATGGTGTGTCATAATGATTTCCTTGTCTAGTGAAACCTCAATTACTTCACCAACTAATTTGCAACCTCCAAGCGTGGTCAAAACATAGCCAAACCCGACCAAAACATGCTAATGGCCCCAAAAACATGATCAAAACAATAAAACAATAGTGGAAATCCATTTACCCCGGATTTAGGATGGTTTTCCCCGGTTATTCAGACTTTCTCCGGTTTTTCCAGTTTAAGTTCCCTTTTGGTCAATATTGGTTGGTTTCGAATGGTTTATCGTGCATTTGTCGTATTTGGATGTGTTTGACCATGTTTGAAAGTTATTCAGTAAGTATGTGATGATGAAAATATATACACAACCCAAGTAAGAAAATACGTGATCATGGTGAACCCAATAACCAGTAGCCATAAGACGTCCAAAAAATGATCAAAACAATCAAACCCAAGTGGAAATTATATTTCCATGGATTTGGCATGGTTTGCCTAGGTTGTTCAGACTTTCTTCGGCTTTGCCCAGTTAAGTTCCCTTTCGGTCCGTTTTTGTCGGTTTAGAAGGTTTGATGGATGTTCAAGTGTTAAAGATAGAGCACAAATGTATTCGGAAGCCCCAGATCGCGTGAAGAAAAGGGCTTTCTTGAACATGGCATAACTTGGGCTACAAGAGTTCGTTTCAGGCCCGTGACGAGGCGAATCGAAGGCCGAAACAAGGGGAACGTAGCTGTAACCTAACTTTGTTGGGTTACGGAACTTTCGATGCCCGAAATCCTATATTTGTTGAGATATTCTAATTTTTATAAATTTTTCACATTTTTTGGACTTTGTTTTTGGGCTCAGGCCCGGCCCATTTGCATTCTAAGGTTTATTTCGATCTTACTAATAATTTTAGGTTACTAAGTAATAGATTATAAATTAATGTGTCAATCACAGAACAAAAAATTAAATGACCATTCTAAGTCCCGGGATCGTTAAGCAAGAGCTGGTTACATGAGTTTTTTTGTTCATTCGTTTGGTATATTATCCACCTTTATAGGTTTTCCAAGGAAAATCAATGTCGTTTTTGTGTTGATCAAACAATGTTAAATGTTGTTGGAGTTCACTCATATCTTTAATACTAATTAATGGTTTGTCATAATGATTTCCTTGTCTAGTGAAACCTCAATTACTTCACCAACTAATTTGCAACCTCCAAGCGTGGTCAAAACATAGCCAAACCCGACCAAAACATGCTAATGGCCCCAAAATCATGATCAAAATAATAAAACAATAGTGGAAATCCATTTACCCCGGATTTGGGATGGTTTTCCCCGGTTATTCAGACTTTCTCCAGTTTTTCCAGTTTAAGTTCCCTTTTGGTCAGTATTGGCTGGTTTCGAATGGTTTAGCGTGCATCTGCCGTATTTGGATGTGTTTGACCATGTGTGAAAGTTATTCAGTTAGTATGTGATGATGAAAATATATACACAACCCAAGTAAGAAAATACGTGATCATGGTGAACCCAATAACCAGTAGCCATAAGACGTTCAAAACATGATCAAAACAATCAAACCCAAGTGGAAATTGTATTTCCACGGATTTGGCATGGTTTGCCTAGGTTGTTCAGACTTTCTTCGGCTTTGGCCAGTTAAGTTCCCTTTCAGTCTGTTTTTGTCGGTTTAAAAGGTTTGATGGATGTTCAAGTGTTAAAGATAGAGCCCAAATGTATTCGGAAGCCCCAGATCGCGTGAAGAAAAGGGCTTTCTTGAACATGGCATAACTTGGGCTACAAGAGTCCGTTTCACGCTCGTGAAGAGGCAAATCGAAGGCCGAAACTAGGGGAACGTAGCTGTAACCTAACTTTGTTGGGTTACGGAACATTCGAGGCCCGAAACCCTATATTCGTTGAGATATTCTCATTTTTATAAATTTTTCACATTTTTTGGACTTTGTTTTTGGGCTCAGGCCCGGCCCATTTGCATTCTAAGGTTTATTTCGATCTTACTAATAATTTTAGGTTACTATGTAATAGATTATAAATTAATATGGCAATCATAGAAAAATTTTAAATGACCATTCTAAGTCCCGAGATCGTTAAGGAAGAGCTGGTTACATGAGTTGTTTTGTTCATTAGTTTGGTATATTATACACCTTTGTAGGTTTTCCAAGGAAAATCAATGTCGTTTTTGTGTTGATCAAACAATGTTAAATGTTGTTGGATTTCAATCATATCTTTAATACTAATTCATGGTGTGTCATAATGATTTCCTTGTCTAGTGAAACCACAATTACTTCACCAACTAATTTGCAACCTCCAAGCGTAGTCAAAACATAGCCAAACCCGAACAAAACATGCTAAAGGCCCCCAAAACATGATCAAAACAATAAAACAATAGTGGAAATCCATTTACCCTGGATTTGGGATGGTTTTCCCCGGTTAGTTAGACTTTCTCCGGTTTTTCTATTTTAAGTTCCCTTTTGGTCAGTTTTGGCTAGTTTCGAATGGTTTAGCGTGCATCTGCCGTGTTTGGATGTGTATGACCATGTTTGAAAGTTAATCAGTTTGTATGTGATGATGAAAATATATACACAACCAAAGTAACAAAAGACATGATCATGGTGAACCCAATAACCAGTATCCATAAGACGTCCAAAACATAATCAAAACAATCAAACCCAAGTGGAAATTGTATTTCCACGGATTTGGCATGGCTAGGTTGATCAGACTTTCATCGGCTTTGCCCAGTTAAGTTCCCTTTCGATCCGTTTTGGTCGGTGTAGAAGGTTTGATGGATGTTCAAGTGTTGAAGATAGAGCCCAAATGTATTCGGAAGCCCCAGATCGCGTGAAGAAAAGGGCTTTCTTGAACATGGCATAACTTGGTCTACAAGAGTCCGTTTTAGGCCCGTGACGAGGCGAATCGAAGGCCGAAAGGAGGGGAACGTAACTATAACCTAACTTTGTTGGGTTACAGAACTTTCGAGGCCCGAAACCCTATAGTTGTTGAGATATTCTCATTTTTATAAATTTTTCGAGGGCCGGCCTATTTGCATTCTAAGGTTTACTTCGATGTTTTTTTTTTACCAAAGGTAAATTGCATTAAAACAAAAGAAAAGGTACAATGTCAAAAAACACAAAGACTAAGAAGCAAGGACAAACCCCTAAACTTCTAGCTTTGGTATCAAAAAACAAAATGGCCATGGACAATTCCCATGCTCATACCAACAAATACTAAACAAAAAGTAACTAAATCCAATGTAGATAAAGCTACTAACTCCTATTAAACTTAATCCCAATAGATGAAGACTAAGCTCCTGCTCTTCAATGGCACACCAAAAGAATCCATCACTTAGTTCAAGTAAGAGTCCTACTTCAGAATCCATGGCAACCCTCAATTCAATCCACAAAGGGAAAGTATCAAGAGCAGCCAATCCATCCCAATAGAACCTCTAACCAAAACTAAGTATAGGGAAAGCAAGCCACAATAAACCTGCATAAATCGCCATCAGAACAAGCAGAATCCATAGAGAGGTGCCAGTGTAGCACATCATATCTATTGCCTCCTCAAAACCCCTGTCTATGTAAAACCCAGTGGGAAACCATAAACAGGGGAAAGAGTACAACTAGATATGAATCCTCTCAAGATGCAATAACCAAAAATACCTATCAGCTCAACAATAAACAGATATCTGGTTAATAAAGATAACAGGGAGGACTAGGCATCAAAAAACAGGTTTGGCAACTAAAAATTGAACAAACAGGCAGTAAATGGGAGAAATGCACCATACCAAGCAAGACGGCACATCTTTCAGCACGCTCTAATTGGCACAGTACACTTCCCCAAACACTACCCATAAGCCCACTAGTAGCACATCAAACCTCGACAAAACCAATCCAGAAAGTCCTCCCCTAAGCTCCCAAAAGATAAGAGCTGAAATCATAACAAAGGTTAAATAACAAGGTAAATAATAACATGAAAGATCTTACCATAAGTGAAAACCAAAAGAACTACACCAAACCAACAAAGCAAGGCAGCAGCACCAGGTTTTCAACCCATAGTAATAATCTGGTGCAATGGACAATTGGAACCACCTTCTGTTACATTCCCAAAAACCCGTCCCACCATGGGACCAACACCACCACAAATCAGAAAAATCACTCGCCATCATCATCCATCAGATCATTAACACCCTCATCATCAATAACTTTAAACTTATCCTTATTGACTAAAGGAAAGTTCCAAATCCTAGAAGCCTCTAAAACTTCAGGAGTAGTCTTAATACTAAGGCTTAAAATTCTCGTCCTGATAGAGTTACAAATGATGTTGAACAACTCATTCTCACTCCTAGATAAACCCTGAAACAATCTAACATTCCTTTCTTGCCAGATATAGTAAATAACAGCGCCAAGCAACAACCTCTGAATGACACTCCAAATTTTATTACTGGCAGCAACATTAACAAATCTAGAAATAACTTGAGCCCAATCATTCGACACATTATCTAAATTAACCAAGCATTTAAGCCTTTCCCATAGCCTTCTAGTAAAATGACAGTTAAAAAAGAGATGGCTATGAGAATCCTTGCACTGTTTGCAAAAAGCGCAAGACATATCAGGAATATTCAACCATTTTGATAGTTTGTCTTGAGTCTTAAGCCTCCCTTTTACAGCCAACCATAGAATAAAAGCATGACTTGGAACACATTGATTATACCAAACATGATCACACCATATGACACTAGCCGAATCATCTTGAATACCTTTCCAAACTTCAGAAACACAAAAGGTTTTGGTCATACCTTTTTTATCCACCCAAATGGTTTCATCAGCAACATCCGGCTTAATATCAGGAACACCAATATTGCAAATCTCAGCATACTTTTCATTCCAATCGTCAGGCAGCTTCCAAGCTTTATCTTCAATAAGATCAGCAACTTTAACCTTCAAAGCAAAACTATCAGCAGCTAAAATGTTAGACCTAATCAAGTTGCATAAGGGAGTTCCATTCCTCCAGTTATCAAACCAGAAAAAACAGTCATTCCCATTCCCAATTTTAACCCTGATAAACCTTCTGATAATATCTCTTGTGTGAAGAATTTGATTCCAGGTCCAAGAAGTACGTTTCCTGCTATTAGCAGACCAAACACTCTCACCCTTAAGCCACTTAGATTTAACCCAGCTAACCCAAATAGACTTTCTATTAGTTAAAATACTCCATAGATGCTTGGCCATAAGAGAAACATTGATGTCATAAAGAGACTTAAGGCCCAAGCCACCATCACTCTTCTTTTTACATACCTCTTTCCAAGCAATACTATGCTTATAACCTTGTTTCCCTTCCGCCATCCAAAGAAAATTCTTTAACAGTTTATCAACCTCATCACAAACAATTTTAGGCAGACTAAAAATGGAAGCCCAATAAGTACTAATAGAGCAAAGGACTGAAGTCACAAGCTGCAATCTACCTGCAAACGATAACAACTTATTTCTCCAATCCCCAATCCTTTTCTTAATCTTCTCTAAGAGAGTGTTACAATCATTTCTAGATAGCTTCCTAGCATCAAGAGGAATACCTAAATATTTGACAGGCAAACTTCCAATATTATATGGCATAACTAACCTAATGTCATTTTGGACCCTTCGATCAACATTCCCAAAGTAAACCGTACTTTTATTCATGCTTGGCCTTAGACCAGAAGCTAAACAGAATTCATCAAGGGCTCTACGAATAACACAAGCTGAAATAAAATTACCATGGCAAAACATCAGCAAATCATCCGCAAAGCACAAACTAACAATCTCAAGTTTCTCACATCCCCAATGGTATTTGAACTTCTTTTCCTCCTTTATCTGTCTTTTAAGCATTAAAGTAAAAACTTCCATAACCATGGTAAACAAGTAGGGTGATATTGGATCACCCTGCCTAAGCCCACGACGGGCTTTAAAGAAACCATTAGATTCTCCGTTAACACTAATGGAGAAAGAAGCAGATTTCAGGCATAACATAATCCAACTTACCATAATTTTATGCAGACCAAAATGGAGTAAAATGCCTTCAAGAACCTCCCAAGATACCGTATCATACGCCTTCTGGATGTCAATTTTAAAAGCACATCTAGGAGGTTTATGCTTGTTAAAATAACCACACATTAATTCTTGGGCAAGCATGATATTATCACTAATTAACCTTCCTTCAACAAAAGAACTTTGATTAGGACTAATAGTATCCTTAAGAACTTCTTTCAATCTATTAGTGATAACCTTACTGATACATTTATAGGCAACATTGCAGCAAGCTATCGGCCTAAATACAGTAACAAGACTAGGCAGATTACATTTAGGTATTAAAGATATAAGAGTAGTGTTAAGTTCTCCTAACATCTTACCTTTTGCGAAGAATTCCTTAACTGCCATACAAACATCCTTGCCCACCACATCCCATGAAGACTTGAAGAACTTCGCTGTATAGCCATCTGGTCCTGGTGCCTTGTCATCATGGATATCAAACATGGCAGTTTTAATTTCATCATAAGAGACCTCTCTGATCATGTGAATAGCAGCAATAGAGTCCACTTTCTTAACAAAGAGATCATCAGGATTCTCAATGGGAAAAACTTCATCACACGTACCAAGGAAATTCTGAAAATGATCAACAAAAACCTTGGCAACTTCATCACCAAAAAACTCCTCTCCATTAACATCTTTTACACTAATAATCCTACTTCTTTTCATCCTTCCTTTTATCATCTTATGAAAATAAGCACTATTACGATCCCCCTCATTTAACCATTCAATCTTAGCTTTCTGCCTAAGAACCCTCTCTTCATCAAGAGCAGCACTTCTATACGCACTATTAAAAATCATCTCAACCTCTTTAAGAAACACATTGTTAGGATCAAAATCCAACTCAGCTTGGACTTTCTTCAGCTCAGTCCTAAGCATTTTGACTTTATCGAAAACATTCCCATTTCTTTTGTTCAAATTTCTAAGATGATACTTCATAGCTTTAAGTCTTCTGGCCAAAACAAACATAGCAAAACCATCCACATTTATACCCCAATGATCCTTAACAATGCTATGAAATTCTTCCTTATGCGCCAAATAATTCATAAATCTAAACGCACGCTTCCTACCTTTCTTAACATTATTAATGACCAAAACAGCAGGGCAGTGATCAGAAACAACATACGGAAGGAATCTAGCATAACTAATTTCAAATAACTCAATAAATTCAGTGTTGCTCATAATTCTGTCTAATTTCTTCATAATCCCATTTTCAGGATCTTTCCTTTTTTGAACCCAAGTAAAGAAACATCCACTCTTAGGCAAGTCTTCAATGCCTAACCCATCAATACAATCCCTGAAATCCTGCATCCTATGATTTTTATTAAAATCACCCTTAGAATGTTCAGCAGAACTAAGGATAACATTAAAATCTCCTAATAGAACCCAAGGCTTCTGATTAATAAAAACAGCATGATTCTGAAGATTACACCAAAGTTTGCTCCTATCATTAGGCGTTACTTCACCATAAACAAAAGAAATAAAAAATTTCCTACTGTCATGAATAAGCGTTACCTCAAAGTGCATAACCTGGTCATTAAGAGACAACATAACAGCATGAATCTCAGCGGTATCCCATCCCACACAAATTCTGCATCCCTTAGGACTCTCAATAGAGTTAGAAACCCACTCCCATTGACCAAAAACATTCTCACAAACTGAAGTCACTTTCTTCTTACAAAGTTGAGTTTCAATAACCGCACACATTCTTAAATTATTCTCACTAATTAATAATTTGACTTCATCCTGCTTAGAGGTATTAGACATACCTCTAATGTTCCACGCAGCAACTTTAATATCCATTAACATAGAGAAGATGAGGCACCATTACCCTCCTTTGATACATCAGCCATGCTAGACTCACCCGGGCCAGAGACAGTATCTTGGACCATGAATTCAGCATGAGCAGAAGGATCTTTGCTAACTTCCTCCACCATTGCATCCACATACTTAGAAACATCCTCTATATTCTTCTCAGCAATCTTAGCCTTGTAATATTTAACCATACCAGTAGACCACTTATCCTTAACATCATCCGAGAAATGATGACCCGACAAACAGAAAATATCCACTTCAGCCATTTGCCTCAACGACACCAAATCAAGGATTCTTTGCTTACCATTCTTAATTGCATTCTCATAAACCACAGTGAAAGCTTGACTTTGAGACACACCCGTTTTCTGCATTTCTTCCTCAACATTCTTTTTGGCATGTTCAAAAGCATTAAAATCAGCACTCCTATTACATGCATCAATCTCAACTGATAAGTCATTGATTTTCTTCGTTACTTCTTCAATTTTCTGCTTTTTTATAACAAAATCACGCCTCTCTTTATAATAACCTTGAACTTCCTTAGGCCATTCCATAACTACCTTATCATCAATTTGTTGTCCCATATCACAAGCAACATCAATATTAATCTTAAGACTTTGTAAATCTTGTTCTTGAATATCAGCAACTCCTCCTTCCGACAAAGCATTAAACCTATTTTCAACCTTAAAATTCTTGCTAGCAATTACCTTGACATTCCCAACATCCAGTTTCTTCTGCTTCTTACTTCCTTCTACCTCAGATGTCTTGGTGTTATCATTACTCTTTGCAGGAACAGGAACAAAAACCCAATCCTTACTATCTTGATTACCATTCATACCTCCACGACCATTAGCACCCCCTCTCCCACGGCCATTCATTCCTCCTCTAGCCGAAGAATAACTCCCTCTAGATCTATTAAAACCACCTCTAGCATAGTATGAAGTATTAACCGGAGCTTGATTAGATTGGGTTTTAGAAGGAGCCGTAACATTACTCACCATTTTCCTATTAGAAACCGACTGCCACCCTTCATTATCATTACCACTCACATTAACTCCATTGTTACTCATAACTTTCGGCACTTGAGTCTCAGCCTTCTCAGCATCACTAATCACTCTATTCTTACATCCCTTGAAACTATGACCAAACACCTTGCAATGACTACACACCGGAGGTTGCCATGCATATTCAACCTTCAACTCCATACCTCTTCCAAGATCATTATACCAAATCTCAATCTTATCTAAAATGCCATCCGCAGCATCCACTTCAACCAAAACTCTAGCAAAAGTCGCTCTCCCATTACCTTTCTCACACATAGCAGTTGTAACCTTATCCATCACAATAGGATTTCCTAACCTGCTAGCAATTCTGCTAATACCTTCATTATTCCAGGCTTCTAACGGTATGTTGAAAATCTTCACCCATAATGGTACTCTACTCGGTTCAAGCTTATCAAAGCAAATACCAGCAGTTCATCGTTGCACAAACAATGGCTTCTGATCAACTAGCCACGGGCCATTCTCAATCACGGTTTGTAGACCATCCTCAGATTTAAACTTGAAAAAGTATAACCCTTCATTAACAATAATATCCTCAAGCTGATACGCCCTCCACATTCTCCTTAAATTACTTACAATCTCCCTATGACTCATCTTAAAACCAACAAAATACCCAACAACAGTGAGCCCCCACCTCTTACTGCCTTCACTAATAACCGGGTCCATATCAACCAATTTCCTACCCTCCTTATTTACAATACATGGAAATTTCCTAAGCTTGTTATCATAAGTAGACTTCGTCCCTTTAACCGCATTACTAAAAGAAACAGCACTCTTAAAGTTATTCTTACTAGACGAAGAATCTCCTTGCATCACAACCCCTTGCATACCTTGAATACTAACATCACTACCACTAGCACCATCAACAATACTTACCCCTTTACCATTACTAACATTGCTACTACTAGCACCATTACCATTTAAAACCACCTTATCCTTACTGCTATTAATCTTACTAGCATCATTAACTCCCAAAACAGTAACATTAGGCAAAATAGGGACAGAGTTAACTACACTAGAACTAATCATACGAGTATTGAACCGGGCACGAAACATGCCAAGGAGAATCGCTTCCACAATAGATGCACGGGGAAAGAGTAGGTGGGTTCAAAAAGGACGAATTAAGTGAGGGACACAAAGGACAAAATCCTGGTATTGATTGTGTATCTTTGATATCGTTTCCGCACCGCTCACATGTACACCATTGACATGAGTCGTTCCCGTACAATCGTCTCCCACAACCGACGCAATGGACATAAGAATCCATAAGAAAAGATAGATGAGCAAGAAGAATATTTTTGGTGCAAAACTTTGAAAAAGAAATGCTTTTTATGATTTTTCAAATGTTTTTGGATTTTTGAAAATTTATGAATACGAAAAATAACGTTCACGAGTGAACGGGTCCCAAAAGCCAACGCTTCTCTCACAAACAACTTTCGATCCTCACGAAAAGAGAAACATATCATTCAAATTACCATTACCATTCAAAACTAAAGTAGTATCAACAAGCCCCACTTCAGCCTCAGCCATCACAACTTCATTCTTCTTACCCACATCAACAACAATACTCTCATCCCCAATAACCTTAGCTTCTTCACTGCTATCACCTTGAGATGCCCCTTTCTTAAAATTAACCTGAGAGGATGCTTGAGCCATGGTTTCAACTGAAACATGTTTCATAGTAACCCTAGGATCTGGGTTCATCGTCCTAGTAGTTTTCATTGGTTTTAGTGATGACTTAGGTGTTTTCTTCATAACATAAGTGCTCAACGGCGGAGGAACAACCGGCACCGGTGAAGGGTTAACCACCAGAGGTGGATTAACCATGGGGTTTAATGACGAATCAGACATAAATCATTATATTTGGTACGAGGTTATGAAATGATTTGGAAATGATTAGGCAAAGGTTTAAGGAAACGGATTAAAAAATGGGTAAAATCCAAACAGTAATACCCACTTAATAAAATGTATTTATTAAGGTGATTAAGAGAAATTTTATGGTAAAAAGTTATATGGATTTGTAGATAATGAATAGGAGAACAAGGATCTAAAATAAAATTCAAGATCCCATGGTTGGATCAAGATTAGATGATGATTCTTAATAAAATACTTTAGGGTTTTTAAGTTAGAGAGAGAAAGTTTTAGAGAGAGGTCAGAGAGAATAGGTTTACTTCGATGTTACTTGTAATTTTAGGTTACTAGTAATAGATTATAAATTAATATGGCAATCATAGAAAATAAATTTAAATGACCATTCTAAGTCCCGAGATCGTTAAGCAAGAGCTGGTTACACGAGTTGTTTTGTTCATTCGTTTGGTATATTATCCATCTTTGTAGGTTTTCCAAGGAAAATCAATGTCGTTTTTGTGTTGTTCAAACAATATTAAATGTTGTTGGAGTTCAATCACATCTTTAATACTAATTCATGGTGTGTCATAATGATTTCCTTGTCGAGTGAAACCACAATTACTTCACCAACTAATTTGCAACCTCCAAGCGTAGTCAAAACATAGCCAAACCCGAACAAAACATGCTAAAGGCCCCCAAAAACATGATCAAAACAATAAAACAATAGTGGAAATCCATTTACCCAGGATTTGGGATGTTTTCCCTGGTTATTTAGACTTTCTCCGGTTTTTCTAGTTTAAGTTCCCTTTTGGTCAGTTTTGGCTGGTTTCGAATGGTTTAGCGTGCATCTGCCATATTTGGATGTGTATGACCATGTTTGAAAGTTATTCAATTAGTATGTGATGATGAAAATATATACACAACCCAAGTAAGAAAATATGTGATCATGGTGAACCCAATAACCAGTATCCATAAGACGTCCAAAACATGATCAAAACAATCAAACCCAAGTGGAAATTGTATTTCCACGGATTTGGCATGGCTAGGTTGATCAGACTTTCATCGGCTTTGCCCAGTTAAGTTACCTTTCGGTCCGTTTTGGTCGGTGTAGAAGGTTTGATGGATGTTCAAGTGTTGAAGATAGAGCCCAAATGTATTCGGAAGCCCCAGATCGCGTGAAGAAAAGGGCTTTCTTGAACATGGCATAACTTGGTCTACAAGAGTCCGTTTAGGCCCGTGACGAGGCGAATCGAAGGCCGAAAGGAGGGGAACGTAACTGTAACCTAACTTTGTTGGGTTACAGAACTTTCGAGGCCCGAAACCCTATAGTTGTTGAGATATTCTCATTTTTATAATTTTTTCACATTTTTTGGACTTTGTTTTTGGGCTCAGGCCCGGCCTATTTGCATTCTAAGGTTTATTTCGATGTTTTTTTTTTCTTAACGGTAAATTTATTAAGAAAAGGCCACAAAGTCAGAAGTACAAAGCTAAAGCTTGACAAAAATTAGATGGGACACAACCCCAACTAACAAGCAATAGCAACAAAAAAGGTATGGACAACATCCCATACTCTAAACAACTACAAGTAATGGCAATGGACAAGCCCCATGCTCAATACATAACAAAATAAACTAAGCAACTAAAAGAATGACAACTAGTTGCTTCCCATAACACAATCTTGATCCAAGTAGAAAAGACCAAGCATCTGCAATCCATGGCACACCTAATACAAGGAAAGTTCTTAGCTTGTGATGAGGAAACCACTTCGGAATCCATGATTGATCTTGATTCAACCACAAAGGGAAGCAACCAAGACCAACCAATCCATCCCAATGGAAAACCCCACCACAACTAAGAAACAAGCAGAGTAGATAAAAGAGACCTACCCAAAACGCCATCAGACTAAATGCAGGAAATAAGAGAGGTGCCAGTATAGCACATCACATTCATTGCCTCCTCAAAACCCCCATCTATGTAAAACCCAGTGGGAAACCATAGAAGGGGGAAAGAGTACAACTGAACATGAATCCTCTCAATGATGCAAAACCTATATATCTATTAGCTTGACAATCAACAGATACAAGGTTAGAAAGATAACAAGGGAGGACAAAGCATCAACAAAACCAGGTTTGGAAACTAAAAAATTGTTCAAAAGGGTAGAACAATGGAAGAAATGAACCATACCTAGCAAGACGGCACATCTTTCAGCACGCTCTAGAAGGCATAGATCACTCCCCACTAACTACCCTAATGACCACTAATAGCACATCAAACCTCCACAATCCACCCAAAATGTCCTCCCAAACATCCCATCAGAAAATGGAATACCCAAGAACCAAATAGCATCATCCAAAAAACCTTCGACCCACCAGAGAAATATACCAGGGTAGAGCACAACCATCCAAGTAGCAAAAGACCAAAGGACTTTACCAAGGAAAGATAGATGGGACTGAAAACCAAGAAATTTCCCCTGGACCTTTGGCTCTTCATACCAGCAAATGCAACAAACTGATATCAAAGTACAAGCTTCCGTCGCATAATAAACATACCATGTGAGAAGCACAAGATTCCTCAACCTGAAAATACAACAAAAAACCAACCACAGCAGAGATGAAAGAAAGGTTAAGCAGAGTAAAGCTGACCTGTAACAGCAACACAATGCCAACCATAACAGCAACTCTCTGAGACGACAAGTCCAAAAAGACTCACCAGTCATCGCTATTTCACCACCACCACTCCTATACCAACTACTTACCACAGGATCAAGCCCAAACCATGAGATATAAATAGTCAGGAACCCCATATCCATCCAAGTATGCATACTTAGCATATAAGGAACCAACCAAATCAAATAACTATATACACCTATCATCAGAATCCATATAGTCCGGGACCAACTCCTTCAACCCCTTACGACCAAGATTTGGGATTTGCCAAATATCAGAAGCTTTAGCAACATCCGTAGACCAAACCACCTTTAAGCTCATCAGTTTAAACCTCACAGAGTTAACAACAATGTTGAAAACAACCTCAGCATTTCTAAACTTCTTCTCAAACAACCTTAAATTACGTTCTTGCCAAATGAAGTAAACGGAAGCACTAAATGCTAATCTACGCATAACACTCCAAATCGATCTATTGGCACTCTTATTACACATACCAGAGATAACTTCAGCCCAAACATAAGACAAATCATCCATTATGACCATAACTTTAATTCTGTCCCATATAGCCCGAGAAAAAATACAGTCGAAAAATAGGTGAGTATGCGAGTCAACACATGTGCGGCATAAAGAACAAAGCCCATCATCTAGATGGAACCACCTAGATAATCGATCTTGGGTTTTTAACCGTCCTTTTAAATCAAGCCAAAGGATAAAAGAGTGCCTAGGAATGCTATACGGAAACCACACAAGATTATACCATAGCGCCTCCTGAGTATCCGTTCTCGTAGCATTACAAACTTCCCGAACACTAAACTTCACGATTTCTTGGTTTTTATTAATCCAGATGGCCCAGTCTTTAACATCACTTAAAGGCGGAACAGGGATATCAAAAATGTGACCATAATCAATAATTCATTCATTAGGCCATAACCATTTATTATCTCTATCTAATCCCTAAGCTTATCCTCAATATTAATTCCCAAATGAGAGAACATATTCTGAGACATTTTATCGCACAAAGGACCATTAACATGCCATTTATCTAGCCAAATAAAACAATTCATGCCATTACCAACCTTACAGCCAATAAAATTTCTGACCTTATTTCTAAACCCCAAGGTTTGTCTCCAAGTCCAAGCATTACGGTTCCAGGTTTTATGACTCCAAACACACTGACCTCTCAATCTATAAATGTGAACCCATTTGACCCACAAAGACTCTTTCTTAGAGACTACATTCCATAAATACTTAATAATAAGGGCCTCATTCATAAACAATGTGGATCTTAAACCTAGGCCGCCTTGAGACTTAGGTTTACAAACCTCCTCCCACGAAACACTAGCAATACCCTTACCATCATTACTAATACCCCACAAAAAATTCTTAAAAATCCTGTCAATGCTAGTACAAACATATTTCGGGAGGACAAACATGGAAGACCAGTAAATATTGACAGCAGATAAAACAGAAGAGATGAGTTGAAGCTTACCAGCATATGACAGCCATTTGTTCTTCCAGTCAAGGATTCGTCTCTTGACTTTATCAATCAAAAGCTTACAATCAGTAATACATAGTTTCCTTGTCATCAATGGAACACCCAA
Organism: Glebionis coronaria; assembly: GCA_025667525.1. Classification (NCBI taxonomy): domain Eukaryota; kingdom Viridiplantae; phylum Streptophyta; class Magnoliopsida; order Asterales; family Asteraceae; genus Glebionis; species Glebionis coronaria. The sequence continues at coordinate 647,532,651 of CM046877.1, forward strand.
ATAACGAACAGGAAGAGCACCCTCTCTAAAAGGCATAGCAGTAAGGATATGATCCTTAACACCACTTGGAACATTGCTGAAGAAAACCGAGCTTTTCTCCAAGCTAGGATACAATCCAGAACAAATACTGAATTCATCAAGGGCTCGACGAAAAATACAAGCAGAAATAGTATCCCCATGGCAAAGTAACAGAAGATCGTCCGCAAAACATAAGTGAGTGAGACCAATCTTTCTACATGCCGGATGGAAACGGAATCTATCATCCCTGGCAATCTGTCGCTTAACAAACAAATTAAAGACTTCCATCACTAAGGTGAACAAATAAGGAGAAATAGGGTCTCCCTGCCTTAAACCTCTATGAGTCTTGAAGAACCCATGAACATTACCATTAACGCACAAGAAAAAAGAAGCAGTAGTCAGACAAGTCATAATCCAATTGACCATCACCTCGTGAAACCCGAACCGAACTAAAACAGTCTTAAGAAAGCCCCAATCCACAGTGTCATAAGCCTTCTTAATATCAACCTTAAACGCACATTTCCTAGTACCTTTACTCCAATGATAACCAACCATCAGCTCTTGTGTGAGAAGGATATTATCACTGATTTGTCTTCCCGGGATAAAAGCACATTGATTAGAATCAACAATACTATTAAGACCTTCTTTAATCCTATTTGTTATAACCTTACTAATGCATTTGTACACCACATTACAACAAGCAATAGGTCTGTAATCAGAAACCTTAAAAGGAACCTTACATTTAGGAATTAGGGAGATAAGGTTAGTATTCAGCTCCCTCAAAAGTTTTCCCGAGATGAAGAACTCCCTAATCGCCTTGCATACATCAGGACCAACTACACTCCAAGCTTTCTTAAAGAATTTTGAAGTATAACCATCCGGACCCGCTGCTTTATCATCATGAATACTAAACATTGCTTGTTTAATTTCCTCATCCAAAATTGGCCTAATCATATTAGAAGCGACAACCGGATCAAGCTTTTTACTAAACAAACCATCAGCATCTTCAATTGGAAATATATCTTCACTAGCCTGAAAAAAATTCTTAAAGTGGGCCACAAATTGATCCGGAATCTCATCACCATAGAATCTGTTTCCACATTCGTCTTCCACCAACTCAATTCTACTCTTGCTAACTCTGCCCTTCAAGACTTTATGAAAATAAGCAGAATTGTAATCACCTTCTCTAAGCCATTCCAATTTGGTCTTTTGCTTTAAAAGTCTCTCTTCATCAATGGCTGCATCATAATAAGCTTTAGAGAACACCATCTCATGTTCTCTCAAAACAGGGTTGTGAAGATCTTTATTGAGGTCTTGTTGCACCTTGCAAAACTCCTCCTTTAAAACTTTAACCTTCTCAAAAACATTTCCATTATCTTTATTCAACCTACGCATGAATTTCTTCATATTCTTTAATCTTTTAGCCAACACAAACATAGAAAACCCTTAATATCAGCAAACCAATTGTCTCTAACCATAGGCAAAAAATTATCCTTCTCAGCCAAAAAATTCATAAATCTGAACGACTTAGGTTTAGCACAACCATTGTCTGGAAAGACTAACAGCATAGGACAATGGTCAGAATTAAGATATGGGAGAAAATTTGCGAAGCTTCTACCATATGCATCAATAAACGCCTCATTGGTCATAACCCTATCAAGCTTTTTAAGCATTCCAAGTTCCAGGTTAGATCTCTTCTCAATCCATGTAAAAAACATTCCATAACTATTAATATCTTCTAACTCCAACTCTTGGACACAATCCTTAAACCTTTCCATACCCCCATCTCTTGAGTCAAAACCCCTAGAACATTCCTCAAAGTTAAGGGTAACGTTAAAGTCACCCATTAGCACCCAAGCAGAACTACCCACAATGCTTTTAAATTCTATCAGATTCTTCCATAATTTCAACCTCTCTTTAATAAAATTCTCACCATAAACATAAGAAACAAAGAAAGATTCCTGGCTATGTAAGTGCAAAATCTTAAAGTGCATAACCTGATCAATTTGAGAGATAAGACTCGCTCTAACAACAAATGGATCCCACCCTACAGCAATTCTGCAACCTTTCCTGCTATCAATGGTATTAGACACCCACGGCCAGTTCCCAAAAACACCATTACAAACAGGGTCCACCGATTTCTTTCTTAACTGAGTTTATATAATCGCCAACATACTAATATTATAATCCTTAATCAGATTCTTAACCTCATTCTGTCTCAAGGTAGAATTGATACCTTGGACATTCCAAGCAGCAAAATTACCTATCATTGTAAACTAGAGGATTCTTGCACACCGCCTTGCTGCCTAGCAGCCAAGGAAACATCATTAACATTCGATACTTCATCTTGAGCCATGAAGTTGGCAGTATCATCCCCAGGGACACCAACATCTTCAAAATGGCCATTAATTCTATCACTTCTTTCCTCCTCACAAATTCTCTCATAATACTCAAACATATTTTTCGACCATGATTTCTTGATACTATCAGTTAATGGCTTCTTTGAACAACAAAATAAGTCAACATACAGTTTATCTTTACGCCATTTAATTTCACTGATGTTAGCTAGTTCAGCAACACAAGCTTTCTCATAGAAGGAGTTGTAGATATTTTGATCTTTATTACCTGCGCATTCATCTACAATTCTCTTCTCAGCAATATGTTTAGCCTTCCCATGCAAATTCTTCTTCATTTCCTCAATCTCATTTTCTAATCTTCCTATCTCACCTTGAATAAATTCTTCCGGAGTTAAAACTTTCTGTTGACAATCCTTCCACTTCATCACATAATAATCAACCATACTCGCAGACCACTTTGATTTTTCCTCTTCATCTATTCTGATTCCCATGTCACACATAGTATCAATTCTAAGACAAAATTCCTTCCATTGTAACAATTCCTCACTACGACTTTCCTCAGTTAAGACCTCGAAACTGTTTGTTGAGCTTCCAACCTCTTTCACATTACCTTTCTTCACATTCCCCGCCCTACTATTATTATTCTTTTTCGCCACATTACCACTCTTTTTCCCAATCCCATCTTGGTTGTTACTCACACTTCCGCTTGCCTTCACTGGTTCTGTACTGATATTGGTGCTCGGCCCAATAACCTTTTCTTGACTAATTTGAGCACTAGTTTTAACATTAGAACTAGTCCCATTACCTTTGTAAACACCACCAGAACCTCTACCACCATTAACAGCACCACCCCTACCACTATTATACCCTCCTCTACCATAATTGCTAAAACCTCCTCTTCTATAGTTAACTTGTCTCCAACCTTCATTGTTAGCACTCACCCCACTAGAAACAACAGTCGGCTTCACCACAACATTGTTAATCTTCAACTCTTCTTTGACAGACTTTTCTTTAATAGATGTCTCATGATCTTGACAGCTCTTGGAAGAATGGCCAAAAATCTTGCAATACTCACAAACAGGCGGCTTCCAAGCATATTCAACCTCAAGTAACATAGATCTCTTTAAGCTCTCATACCAAACTTCAACTTCCTCCACTAGACCCCTATCAGCATCCACTTCAATCAACACCCTA